>OX336371.1:50244190-53181472 GCA_946902895.1 Fragum fragum
GAGTCAGATTCAGATGTTTTAACACTATATTTCAAGCATGAGTTGTCGACTGTTTCTTGCAGTTCATACGAAAATTTTATTTAGTTAGCCACATAATGAAGTCAATTTGAAATATTCATTTTTTAACCTACCGCAGATAGAGATCGAATTTTGATAATAACCTAATTTTCATTTCAACCGTAATCACATCGATTCCTTTACACATATTTTAGTTACAAAATTATATCTGACCCGTGATGCCAAAACGGACTAATAGGAACTCCGAAACAAATACACATGTACTTGAAAAAATAGATTGAATTCAGCAGAGGTCAACTGTATACTTTTACTGTATTAAAACAAACAAACAAACAAACAAACAACAACAACAATAATAATGATTATGATCATAAAGATAATAATGACAGAAGTAGCAGTAACAACAACAACAAGTGCCACAATAAGACAAGTTAGAATGTCCTTTAGATCGAGAAATCTACCAATAACGAATAGTTTCGACCCTAGAGAGTCTGAACGTTTCGCGCAATCTGACCAGATTAGAAGAAAACTTTGGGTAACATTGTGAAAAATGAAGAAAATGCTTGTTTCAAGCAATCTCTTCGTTATCCACAATATTTTCCCCTCTAAGCCAATGAATTAAAGAAATTATTAAGTATTCAAGAATTTTGGCAAATCTTAAATTTTGGTCACCCGGTACTTGATAACTGAAAAACATATAAAATATTTTTTCAACGGGACAAGCGACTGACTATATTTTAAATTAGTGTTAAATTATTTCTTGCGGTAAAGGTTGTGTTGATGATGAAGAATAATTATAGATGCTAGATTTCATCAACATGTAAAAGAAACCCTTTATACTTGCGCGTGAAAAGGGACCGAATGAACACCTTAACCATTAACTAGCAAAGCCAAAAAGTTGAGACAAAGTAGTTATGGACCATAACACCATAACCCATTGCGAGACAGCAAAAATTTAGACTGGTTCAAATTGAAAGACTTGCAGATGACATTTTAGAGTTTAGGAAATTTTATTTTTTTGTAGCTTTCTTGGTAGAAATCATTGTTGCAAGCAATTTCTTCATTTTCCACAATGTTTCCCCAATTGTTTTCCCCGAGAGGCGTCAAAAGTGTCATTGTGTTGGATTGATTGATTGATTGGGGTTTAACGCCAATGTTAACAGTATTTCAGTCAAATCGCGGCGGCTGGAGCACCTAACAATGGATTCCTGGTATTTCTCACACCAGTACTACCACTACATCCTTTCCTAGCCTCCAGCTGCTATCCCACTAAGGTTTACGATTATCTACCCATTGGCTTAAGACAAATGTCGGAAAGGATATGTGCCGCCTCCGGGGATCGAACCCATGACATCCCATGAGTCATTGCGTGGGAATGGGTTTAAACACAAACCCTAACGATGAAGGTAACTGATTGGTCGCTGGCCCCGCAAACTCATCTCCGACAGTAATTTCCACTTCGATTATAAACGGCGTTATTTCTTTTTTAAATTCATAGCCATTAACATGTAAGAAGTAAGTAAAACAGTATGTTGGCGAGATAAAAGTTGTAAATACAGCTTGTATAAGCTATAGTTACGTCGTTTAAGTCGCCAAGCAACATAAGAGCTTCGCATAGATGTCGGCAATAGTTAGGGTTCAAAGTTCATTTCCAGTTTAAATGAACGATTTGATTGGTCGGTCGATTTTTGTATCGACAGCAGCAATTTGTTAATTAATTATGTACCGATAAACGGAAACAATGTATTACATGTACATAGACTGACATGTTACTGGAAAATGTTATGGAAACAAGCTTTTTCGTTTCTTTTCTCTTAGCTTCAATTTTACAATGTGTTTTCTTTTATTACTTTGTCAAAATATTTTCCTATTTTCATTGGCATTCTCTTTTTTGTTTAAAATTGGAGCAGAACAGAAAGCTGCGGGGTATATATGTGTATTCTATTTGCACAACTACCAACAAAACAAAACAAGACAAAACACCCCCGAGCATTCAATACTTACAAAGCTAAGATTTGCTCATGATTCCATCACGTAGCGGGTATTGACAGCCTGTTGTCATCACTGCGTGTATACAGCAGTCCTACAATAATTAGAAAACGTCTTTATCTTCCCATTATCAAAATCACAATCATCTAAACTCATTACACTCGTCCAAATAAATCCCTTTGATGTTTACCGCTCGTAATTGATCATCTATTAGCCCTATTTGATTCATTTTCTTGTTTCAGAAATGATTAAATCCCGTATGAACGACCTTGAACTTCAACGATATTTTTCTTGTCTCAGTATCGAGGAATGTTTCAAAGGGCCCTAGTTTGGAATAAAGTTTAATGTGCCATTTTTTCTAGTTAGACATTTTTTTTGGTTTTTAGCCTGAGATTGCGTAAGCAATCTGAGGCTAAAGTTACAATGCTAAAAATTCAAACCCATGCAGAGTTTGATGTGAAAAAATAATGTAAAAACATCTACCGAAATCAATGTGATCTTCTGTCGCATGAAAAGTTGATCGGATCTGACCAAAAATTAATACGCCCGATTGAGGCGAGAAGGACGAAGGCGAGATATGACTCATTGAAAGCTGTCTGCTTGATGTATAGTACTTTCGTGTGGGTGTTCTGAATTTCGCAAAATTATCAAAACTTGACGAGTAAATGGAAAGAAAGAAAGGAGAAATATAATATATTGGAAATTATTAAACATATATATTTATGACATATTGTTAAGAAAAAATAAGGTATTTGTTTCATACCAAAATAGTATTACTTATTCTAGAGTAACAATGTGAAAACGGTCCGGTTAGACAAAGTTGCTGTATAAAGCTGATAAGGGAAGCTGTCGGTTTTACCCACGATTAGAACGTTTTGTTTAACAAATTAATTGGTCATTCATAGGATCATATTCGCACTCTCTGAAAACAGTTTGGTCGTGGTCGGACTTTGTGTCTATATACTTTTACCTCCAAATTCTACCCAAAGGATGCAACGTCTACATACCGCTTTTGAGAGGTGTACATAATCATGTTAATCTGGTAAACGACCGCCCGCCCTCTTTCGCTTTCTTTATCTGGAGATTATAAAGCGCATATTTACATAACGAAATTGGTCTGTGTGGTAGAATACTCACATCGCACGCAAGAGCCTCCTAGTTCGAACCTGGCTACACGCTCCATTCCCCCATCTCTCTCACTCTCTAGCTCTTTCTGTCGCTAGCTCCACTGGCTGAAAGCCAACGAGCTTTTGTCATGATGTGGTTTCCGTCGTCCGTCCGTCAACTTTTACTTTAAAAATCTTCTCAGAAAGTACTGAACATAATTCAACAAAACTCAACCAAAATTCACAGGAAGGAACCTTGGGTGGCCTTTATCAGATCCCTTCAAAGCATTTTGATCGGGTGAAAAATATGTAAGGATATAAACATGTAAATATATCGTTACAATACCTCAACCGGATGAAAATTATTGCGGGCAGGTTGTGTCCCCTAGCGCATAATCGACAGTATATTTAGGTAAAAAGAGGCACCTCCGATAATTCGACCATCAAACTTTTTTCTGCCCAGATTATATATCTCCTGTATACATATCTCAGGCTTTCAGCGCTTTCAGCGCTTTGATTAAAAATACGGTTTCATAAGCGCGTCTCTTTTTTAATCCTTTCCAGTACAGTTTCTTATTTTTACGCCCCTGTGATATTGGTCTTGGAAATGAATAGTGGTAAAAAGAAATTGCTTGTACTAGCAGCCTCATACATTAGTGTAATTAAGTTTTTAGGCTCATACCTCAATCAAAACAAATCATCATGCATAACAAAGTGAGTTCTTTGCTAGTATGAGTAAAATTTAATTGACTTATTTTGTACGCAAGCATGAAAAATAGTTACGTGATCAAAATTTTGTACATAGAAGTATGAAAAGACTTTTTGTCAATCAAAACCTTTGAATCTTGATGGACGAAACTAAATGAGCCTGTGCGTGACATTTCCAACGATTTCGCATGTGCGTGACTTGCACACATTGAGCACCCTGGACAGCCATTTGGGGCAATTAGAATATTCTCTGATTGTTTAAAGAAGCTTTGGGTCATGTATCTTTCTACTGAGCGCAGAGTGAAGACTCTGATCAGACTGTGTGGATGCACAGACTGATCTGAGTCTTTACTTGGCGCACATGTGTAATGGTTGGAAATGTCACGCACGCGCTCAAATCTTAATTATCTATATTTGATGAAATACTTTGCAAAGGAAACATGCATGATTTCGCCAAAATTGGGTCGAAATAATTATAAACAAATATATGTATATTTCAGGACCCTTTGCGACCAAGTTTTTATTCTTGTTAGACTATGAATACTATTTTAGTTCTGGTCAGACTAGGAAAACTATGTGTAATAAGAAGCAAAAAATGTTTATTTTCTTCGCTGTTTCCCTTTCATTCTTTTTCCAACCCTTCGATTTTCGATGTCACTTTGAATTTTTGTCTGAAAAAAAAAAATTAAAATCATGCAGTACTGTAATGATTTATACTTCTTAAAAAGAAAACAATTGTAAGGCGGAGGTCGTGTTTTCTGACTACCCCAAAGCAACCATGTGACCCTGTTTATTAAAGTAAAGTGCACTATGAGATATAACACCGTCTTGGAATGCGTAATAACAATAATAAAATGACTAATGTTGAATAAAAACACCATTCAATATTACGTAAACGTGGTCTTTAGACCCATTATCAAATGATAACAGTTAACTAGCCGACATTTGATAATACTTATCAAAGTTCGTTCAGAAGATACCGTTATTTTGCCTTTAGCCATTGGGCCAAATTCATTTCATTTCATGGCGGCGCCTTAAGATTTGGCCGTTTTCCATTCTCTCTTTACGTTCACACGAGCAATGACATTAACCCATTCCAACACAGCAAAATTTTAGACTGGTCCAAATTCAAAGAAGCTGCAGACAACAATTTCAAGTTGATGGAATTTTGAATTTTTTCGTCTTTTTGGATAGAAAACATTGTGGATAATGAAGAAATTGCTTGATACAAGCAATTTCTTCATTTTCCACAATGTTTTCCAATGCTTTTTTCTCGAGGGGCGTAAAAAGGAGGGATTGAGTTGGAATGGTTTTAAGTGATATTCCAATTACGGTGCAGTTTCATTCGAATTCGATACTAAGACCTTTTATGAATAATTGCAAATGTACAAATCTGACAAGCGTTTATCGACCATATGTAAAAGGATCCCAGTGAAGCGTCTCATACAAAAAATTGACGGATCTGTTATCAATAATTGCAAATGAACAAATCTTACTAGCGTTTATTGAACATATATTAAAGGATCAAAGTCAAGCGTCTCATATAGAGGTTCGGGCCCTGGGCTGGCCATATCTACTAACAAACTAATTGTCTTTCGGATGAGACGTTAAACCGAGGCCCCGTGTGACGGTGCTATCCACCGAGCACGTTAAAGAACCAGGCGGAGCTCTCAGCAGTTTCGCCCTGTATCCTTGCACTATCCCCCGTAACAACTAACCGTCTTCTAGGAGCGTCGCTCATATGGGCATGTGCTACGGTAGCGACGATAAATAAACGGAAATACACACACTCTCATATAGACAATTGTCGGACCGCCCAATGACTTCGCTATCAACGCCTACTGAATCCGGCAGGAAGCTACACTTCGATATTAAACGGTGTAATTAGGAAAAAAAAAAAATTCGTGGACTGTAATATGCAACAAAAAAGAAAATGGTTGTTTGGCGACTTAAACGTCAGAACTACATATTGAATTAGCTGTAGTTACGACGTTTAAGTCGACAAATCAACATATGTGCTTCACACAAATGTCTGTCAATGGCAGAGTTCAAAGTTCACTTCCGATTCAAATGAATTATTTGATTGATCGATTGAATCTTCGATTGACAGCCGCGAATTGCTGACTTGAAATTAACTATTAATCTTAAGTTAGTCATATAATAAATACGATACCACTACATGTATAACGGTTTTGGTTTTGTAGCATCTCTAAGATATATCCCAATCCTTTGTCACGCTGGGCGAGGAATATTCCTGTTTTTTGAAGAAGGAGACGTAGACAAAGATCAGACTGCAAGTATACAGAGATCAGCTTTTATATACGTAGTGTCTGATCTTAATCTATACCACCTGTTTGTCCATCTTAATCCATAGTTGTTAAATTCGTTTATTTTCAAAAGAAATAATTGCCCACAATTAGTACATCCAGCCCCTTGATTTGATGTAGGTTTAACCCTTTCCTGGTTAATCCCTGGTTTATACGTCCCTGTGATTGCATAATTGAGAAAATATTGTGGAAAAAGAAGAAATTGCTTGTTACAAGCAATTTCTCCCTTTTCTACAATATTTTCTACCCCATTGAATGGTTATTTTTCTATTAAAATCAACTTTTGATTTTCGTCTGCAAAACCTTTGAATTTGGGCAGGTCTAAAAATTTCAAAACAGGAAAGGGTTTTAGTGGAATTCATTCAGTAAGACTAGACCAACATAAGAACAGAGGTCGAGTGATGGTCAATAGGGAATAGCGTAATCGTCTTTGATTTTTCTAAATCTGTCAAAGACTCTATAATGGTACATTTACTTTGACAACAATCTAATAATTTAATTGTTAGTTTCGTCTATCAAAAACGAGCGATCTGATTGGTCGAAAAATTTAATTCATACCTCCATGAACAAAATTTTGAGCACGCAGCCATTTTTTATGCTTCCGCACAAAATAGTTTTATACAAAAAGGTATCAAAATTTGTAAAGTTGTTGTATTTTTCGCTCGAAGCTATTAAATTATAAGAAATGAAGAGAATATTCTTTGTTTTCATGGAGGTATGAACCGAAAAACCTAATCACACTTATGTATGAATCCGCTTCGCGTATTCATACAGTGTGATTAGTTTTTTCGGTTCATACCTCCATGAAAACAAAAAAATATTCTCTTCATCTCTTAAATAAACAGGCATAACATTCGCAAATTCTGTCAATCAAGGAACTATTCGACCAATCAAGTTGTTCATATTAGTAGGAAGTGAACACTCTTACATTGGCCGACAATTAAGTGAAATATTTTTGTTATTTTGGCGACGTAAACGTCTTAACTACATTCAAGCTGTAATTACGACGTTTTAATCGCTAACCAACCAATTTATTTTTTCTTACATATTACTTGCCATAAACTTTTGTCAGATAACGCAGTGTTGAAAACACACAATTTTCTGTTCACGTGTATTGAACGGAGTTGACATTTCAATTCCGTCTTTGACATTACACACAAAATATCCTCGAGGTGTTTTCATTTTTACTCTTCATAAAATATTTGGATGCTAAGGTCATTATTTGACATTAACATTCGAATTTTAGGGCCCGGCGGCCCCGTCTGACACCTACAAATAAACTGATAAAATCAGAAATGGGAGCCCCTTAAGGGTCGCAGCTAGGATACACCGGCTTTTATGACCCCTTTTCCCCTTGATCATAGCCGGTTTTTACATATTTTTGATTCTAGTGCTGTGGTGACATTGGATAGACAAAAGAAAAAAACATTTACCCCGAAACCATGAAAACTAAAGAACAAAGAGGCAGAGTAAGAAAGCAATAATTCCAACAGATAAAATGGTATTAGAGATAGCCGCGTAGTGGACAAATAGCGATTGTCATTCTAAGAACCATTCGACAAATCAAATCATCCATTTAAACCGGGGGTTAACTTTGAACTACGACATCGGTCGATTTTTTGTTGGTTTGGCGACTTAAACGTCATAACTACAGCTTTTTCAATCTGTAGTTACGACGTATAGGTTGTAAAACAACAATTTTACTTAATTGTTACAAATTAATGACCATAAAATTTGCAAAATGACACCGTTTGATATCGAAGTCGAACTTTCTTTGGAGGTCAGTGGGCGTGGCCAGCGATCCGTCAATTTTCGTTAAGTTGTCCTGGGTAGATGACGCCATTTTGCTATCTATATACGGACACCGGCATCCTGGAGAAGCCTATCCAAGCTTTGAGTAGCCCGAACATACAAGAAATAAGCTGTGCGATATCAAGAAGCCAAGGTATCCCTGCAATCCCGATCACCTGGAGTTGGTCGATCCACGATCTCCATTCTAGCCAGCCATTTTAACAAAAAACAAATAAAGAACATGATATATATTCTATTTGGTATATACAAACTTGTACATAGTCATTAAAACATACTGATGATTCAAGTCTTTCTCTTCTCCTATGCATCCCCTATCTCTCTGTCTCCACCTCCTATCCATCCCTCTCTCAGTCTCTTTCTCTCTCTCTCTCTCTCTCTCTCGCTCTCTCTATACCTCTTTTTATTGCTTTCGACGCCCACTGTCCACCGAAAGAAAGTTCGCCATAGATGTTAATCGGAGTTATTCATCAAATTGTACGGCAAGTAATACGCATCAAAAAGCAATTGGTTGGTGATCTTAAGTGCGTTTAAGTCGGCAAACCAAAACGAATGCTTAACTTAATTGTCGACCAATGTTTGAGCTTAAAGTTCACTTCTGGCTTAAAAGAATGATTTGATTGGTAGATCGATTAGTGTTCTGACAGCGGAGGTCCGTTAATTGTCTATTCTTGATATAATTTTAGAGGTAAAGTTCCTGCGCATTCGTCCTGAAAGTTATTGTGTTGCTCTGCTGACCGAGGTCATGAGTCTTTTCATAATAAATTTTTCACTTTTCAATGGACATAAAAGTTTAATTACAATACCTTAATTTCCAACAATTACCAATCATTCACAAGTTTTTAGTCATCACTTTAATATGACCCTTTGCGAGCCGAAGCTTGAATTTCTATAAAGCGACCCTTACTAAGCATATAAATAGGCGTTCGTAAAATGTTGAAAATACATATAGCTTTAGAAAACCCTGTTTGAATAGCAATGGTATTTTTAGTTCACAAGTAATTTATACTTATTTTTACCAATTTCCTCACAGGACCCCAGACTCTTAGCAACCGAAAGGATAAGTTTTGCGGAAAAAACATCGTGAAAAAAGAAGACATTTCTTGTTGTAAAAAATTTCTATCTTTTTTTTCACACCGCTCTCTTCCCTGTATGATATTTATTTCTCAGTTCATACACTCTTTGAACTGTCGTAAGTCGATTTTGAATTAGTCTAGAATTTCGTTGCCGGGTAATGGTTTAACCTATTCCCACACAATCCAGCTTTTTACGCCCCTCAAGAAACCTCTTTAAGAAAACATTGTGGAAAATGAAGAAATTGCTTGTCACAAGCAATTTCTTCATTATCCATAATGTTTTCTACGCAAAATGTCAAAGATTTTTTAACTTTCATTTTCTTTTAAATTGCCGTCTGCAACTTCTTAGAATTTTGGCTATTCTAAATTTCGTTACCTAGTAGTTTTTAAAACAATTAAAATCGGGGTTTCACAAAAACTGCTCAAATCATCAGGACAGCGTGAATCAAGTCACCCAAACCAAAGAAACATGCACTTTCATATAATAAGATTTAGAATAATTCCAAGAAGCACGGTTCTTAGTCATATGTGGATTTCAAAATCTTGAAAACATTGTGGGAATAGAAGAAATTGTCGCCGAGCATCTTTCTTCCTCAATTTTACCCGCTTACGAATAACTGATAATCCGCTTAGAATCCAAACGGGAAAAAATGGATTTGAAGCAATAATGCGCGATTTAATGTATTATCACGCGTACTTTTTATTTGAGTCTACAAATGTTTTGCCGATTTTAGAAAACTTTACGTCAAAGCTAAATATTACACTTGTCCCTCAGTTTTCAAATATATTTAATGATTTGTACAAAACATACGTCAGAATTTTGAAATTTTCTAGATACAGTTACAGATACTGCTCTGTGAACCCCCACAGGAAGCTGCACTTCGATATAAAACGGTGTTATTTTGCAAAACCCATGGCCAGTAACACGAAACAACAACAACAATAACAACAACAAATATTGGTTGGCGACTTACACGTTGTAACTACAGCTTCAATATGCTGTAGTTACGACGGTTAAGCTGCCAAGCCAGCAAAAACGCTTAACATAAAAAGTCTGCCCATGTCGGAGTTCAAATCTAACACCCAATTTAAAGGGATGATTTGATTAGTCAATCGATATTTTTGATTGACAAACGCGATCCGCCAAATGACCCCTGCTTTGTTCAATCTCGTTTTCAAATATTTGCTTGATGGGATTCCCGTGTAGTTCGCTTTCGATTGATGGTCAACATTCGTAAAGTTTCTCTACAATCTGTCACATTTCGAATTTAGGCAAGTTTCCACAGCAGTGTGATCATTATTAACATAAGAGGACACATTTTTAGAAATATCACGTCCCAGAAACGTTGAAATGCTTTCTCTCATTCTAATTACTAACTTGCATTTTTCCCTGTCAATAAACTGCCCTTGCACTATCTGATCAAAACACACAATAGGTAATGACAGGTATATGAGAATCGTGATTTTATGTACAATAGTTCATTGTTAAATAATATGCAAATATGATTTTAGTTCCTTTCAGAGGAATTTCGTCGATATTTGATCTATTTTAGATTCACAAAATTAGTGAACTTGAAAGCAAAAAACATTTTAATGACGTAAGTACACGTGTACACGGTAAGGTCACCAGACATTTTATAGACAGACAAAAGCTGTCTTGTTTTATTAATCAAGCTTTATGAAATTAAACCACCCAAATACAATTCACTGAACTTCTAAAATCGCACGAAATCGATCCAAGACATAGACAGTGGATCATATCTATGGATCAGTGTAAAACAGTTGTAACAGTCTATAAACATATTGGCAGTTACAACTGTTCCGCGCTGGCCCATCGATATTCCTTTTTGCTCTACTCCATAGATTCATACCGATCGTATACTGCCTTGACCTTTGACCTTTTCGTCGGTGGGCGAGCAAAATGTCGTGAATACAGCTTTGATAAAACTGTATTTACGACTGTTTGTTCGACCACATACGTTTTGCTTGCTCGTTTACCAAGAGTAAGGTACGTTTGTGTCATTGTTTCCTTTGTAAAATAGAAAATCGCTATGTTTATTGTACAGCTTACCATTTTATGGTCATGTACAAGTTTGTATGTATGTGTCTGTGAGTGTGTGCATGTGCGTTTGTGTGTGTGGGCGTATGATTTATGGAAGATCCCTAATACTTAATAGACTGGAAGAAAGCGTTCAAACGAAAATGACGTAAAAGATGCTTTCGATAAACATTTTGAACCATATCCAGATTTGGCTTTGAATGTCATTCTTCAGTGTTCTTGCTTGTGAAAATGCTAACGATGTCAAACTGTAGCCAAGAAAAATGTTTTCTGTGTCATTTGATCAGATATATGATATTATTAAAAAACATAGGCCTAACAGAGCAATTAACAACAACAACAACAACCACAAAACCCCCCAAACCCAAATGGATAAATAAATTAAAAAAAAAAATAAAAAAAAATAAATAAACAAACACCTGCTTGCTGTCAAATATGAAACATTTTCCTGACAATATAAAAGTTCCCTAAATATACATTTGAAGGTATGATGTACAAAAACAGTCTGAATATGCAATGAGTTTAAGACTTGTCTTCACAATACCTATTTGTCGTTTGAAAATGATCTGTTTTATTGACAAGCAATATATTTCTATCTATCTGAATTCAGTGGTTCGAACTGACCAATTGCTGGCCCCGCCTACTTACTTCGTAAGCCCAACCAATTGATTCCGACAGGGAGTCCGACTTTGATTTTAAACGGCGTTATTTTGAAAATTTTATGGCCAGTAGCAAGAAAGTAGTATAGTTGGTTGGTGACCTAAACGTCGTAACTACAGCTTAGATAAGATGCAATTACGACGTTAAATTCGCCAAACCAACAACAACAAAAAAAAAAATGGCGGCCAATTTTGGGGATCAAAACTCTTTTCTGGTTTCAATGATTAATTTCATTGGTAAATTGGTTATTTGATTGACAGCCGCGATTGTTCAGTTTCTGGTAACTCTCGGGGGAAATATTGGAACCAGCTACTAAATTTTTTGACTGAAGCGCAGGCTATTCTAAAACTCTTGGAACTTTTTCTATCTTTAATAAATACATTTTTACTTGCAATACGGTGCAAAATCATTATTCTGTTTGTATGTATTATGTAATAGTATATGGTATTTACAGAGGTAATATGATAACCTTGTCAAAGTGACAAAAAACCTCAAGATCGTGACTAACTAATGACTTTACACGTAACTTGATAGAATGGTGCCATTTGCTGTTATTATTATTTAGAAATGGTTTGTTTGATTTGTTTGAATGGATTTTAACGCAATTTTAAACAGTATTTGAGATATATCCTGGTGGCTGGAGCACCTAACCATGGATTCCTGGTATTTCTCACACCAGTACTTCCACTAAATCCTTTCCGAGCCTCCGCGATCGGGGATCGAACCTGCGACCCTAAGATTAGGAGTCCGACGCGGTACCAACTGCTCTATTGCCGCGGTCAACTAAGGAGCGGGAAGAGTGGAGTTGATTATAATCAAGGATAATAATGAACATCGCTCAAACTACTCTAACCCTCTCCGATATAATACTCTACAAAACGTAAGAAAATATGTTACAAGCAATTTCTTCATATTCCACAATGTTTTCTTCGTTATCAACAATATTTTTCTTTCCGAAAATGCAGACATTGCTTGTTACAAGCAACTTTTCCATCGTCCACAATACTTTCCTTCCGGAAATGCAGAAACTGCTTGTTACAAGCAATTTCTTCATTATCCACAATGTTTTCTATCCCAAGAAAGTTGAAAAGGCTGAAGTTTCATAAACTTTCAAATGTCGTCTGCAACCTCTTTCAATTCGGACCAGTCTGCAATTTTGCCGCCTGGTAATGGGTTAAGAAAGGTATGTAACGCTATTTGAAACGTCTGTTGTAACAGCAGAGACCCGGAAAATATCGCAGACACCGTGTCTCTGTAGGGTAATTTACCTATTCACGTATAGCGCGATCTTATTTGGAATTCAGAACAATAGCGACAATTCTACTGGTTGGTAAATTTTACCTTCAACTGGAAGAATTTTCGTAGATTAACCCATTCTCACACATTGACGCTTTTGGACACCCATCAAGAAAAGACTTTTGGGAAAACATTGTACAAAATGAAGAAATTGCTTGTAACAAGCAATTTCTTCATTTCACACAATGTTTTCTTTCTAAAAAGTTGAAAAAATCCAAAATTCCATCACCTTTGAATTGTCGTCTGCAACGCCTTTCAATTTGGACCAGTCTAACATTTTGCCGTTTGAGAATGGGTTAAAGGGCGAATAATGATACAGTCAATCTTGCTTAAGCGATCACCTCTTTTAAGCGACGAGTTCTAGTAAGCGACCGCAATGAAATTTCCCTTTGTAAAATACATAAACTTGTGAAAAGTTGAAGAATTTACTAAAGTAATACCGTTAGTAAAACCTATGTTATGCGAACTCATTAGAATCGTCTCGGTGAGACGATTCGAATGAGTTCGAACAACATAGGTGTTAATTAGAATTCTGTTATAATTCATGCATACAAGAAAATCGATACATCATAATCATATATCACAAACATTTAATAAGCGACCATTCTCTTCAGCGGCCACTTTTTGGCCGTCCCTTTGGTCGTTGCTTAGAACAAGTTTTACTGAAATAACAAGAATAGTGATAACACAAACTAACGACCTTTGTTTCATAAGAGAATCTATCGTTTGATTTTCCTGTTACCATAATGAAAAGCGTTTCACTATTTGACAACACACATGCACACACACTCTATAATCATACACAGCAGGTTTTGTGGTGCGGTTAGGTTTTAGGCAGAGTGAACTGAAACAGAAAAAACAGAAGAGAGCACACCTTGAACTCGTTTGAAAGCTTACTCTATCATTGCTTCATATATCGTCGTTGGCGGTCTAAAATGTCGTAACTAAAGCTTGAATAAAGGCGTAGTTACGACGATATATGACCCCATTCACATGCTCGTTTTTTTATAGATTAAGTTTTTTTAAAATGGTTTATTGATTGAATGATTGAATGGGGTTTAAGGCCCGCCACTTTAAACAGTATTTCAGTCATATCGCATCGGCTGGAGCACCTAACAATGGATTCCTGGTATTTCTCACACCAGTACTACCACTTCATCATTTCCTAGCCTCTAGATACTATCCGACTTAAGTTAACGATTATCCACCCATTGGTGCCAGACAAATGTCGGAAAGGATATGTGTCGCCCCCGGGGATCGAACCCATGACCCTTTATTAAAGAGTAGGAGTCTGGTGCATTATCGACTGCGCTATGACGTCGGCTTTTTTAAATGGTATAAACATTTAATCAGTGGTCGGCGTGAGATTCATGGTATACACCAACGCCAAAAAACCTAGATCAAGATGAATTGCGTAATTGCACAGTGCATTGCAGTACAAAATACAAATATATCTTGGTTTCTTTCGCCCGATTAAGCCCGGCAATTAAATAAACCATAATTTGACAGCTGGACAATGACTCGATTAGAAAGTCTATATCGTCGACTGATCGAGTAGATACCGTGTGATATATGGGCTCTACAAGGACGGCACCCTTCGGACTTTGATTAGGCAATTTCAACAATGTATTTTAGTATACTGTAAAACTTGTATGAATTACCAGACGACAAAATTTTAGAAGGGTCAAAATTGAAAGAAATTGAAGACGACAATTTAAAGCTGGTGAAGTTTTGGATTTTTCTACTTTCTGGATAGAAAACAAAATGGAAACTGAAAAAAAAAAAAACGATTGTTATAAGCAAATTTCTTCATTAAACACAATGCTTTCGAAATTGTTTTTGTTGAGGGGCGTCCAAAAGCGTCATCATGTGGGAAAAGGTTAAGCGTTTACTCAAGGGAAGACCAAAAAGTGATCGCTTGACCCTTATCATGCTGTATGAATTACCGTACTGAACTGCCGTAAACATCAAAGGACTGAAAACGCTGATAGACCATGTTGTTCAAAAACCAATGTTTCTTTTAGAAATATACTTCATAAACACCTCTGGTAGGAAAAGTACAAGCAGGAAGTGTAGACCAGGATCAGACTGCACTTATGTGCAGGCTAATCTTGGTCTACACCTCCTGCCAAAACCGGGTTCAGTATGAAAAGGGTTAATGCATTTTTTGTGACATGATTATGATATATCGTTTTGTTTGCAAACATAAATCATTGCAGAGTTCTTCCTCTATCCTATGTTGTTCGAACTCATTAGAAACGTCTCATCGAGACTGTTCTAATGAGTCCAAATAACATAGAATTTAGCTAAAACATTTCTTTTTAGCAATTTTTTCGATCTTCTCAAAAACTTATACTTTTCGGAATGGAAAAATTGATTATGGTCGCTTAATAAAATTGGTCGCTTAAGAGAGGTGGTCGCTTAAGATAGATAGACTGTATGTAACTTCACGGACTTCGGTGACGCATTTCAGCGTAAAATTAAATGATTTTAGAGGATTTTTTTTATTTTTTCAAATCAATCTGTTCATCATTTAAGGACGAGTTAACCCTTCCCCCGTACAGTTCCTGGTTTTGGCGTCCATTTTATTATATATTTAAGAAAATACTGTGAAATAAAGAAGAAATTTCTTGTAACACTTCTTTTATCACACTATATTCTACCACAGAGGATGACTTCATTTCAAACTGCATTCATTTTTCATTGTCCTCTCCAGCGCCTTTCAAACTGGACAAGTATATAATTTTCAAAAAACAGAAAAGGGTTAAATGTCATCAAAAACGCACGATGAGGTAGAATAAAAAACGAACTTTTTTCACGTGAAATATTTTCACGAGAAATAACAACAATTTGACGGACCCCTGGCAACACTACCTGATCTCAAACAGAAAGTTCCGCTGAAACATTAAACGTAGTTATTTCGCGAAATTTATAGCCAGTAAGATGTTTGGTTGGCGACTATTGAATATTAAACTTAAGTTACGGCGTTTAAGACGCACAACCAGTACAGAAGCTTCACATTACCAACCAATGCTCAGTATTCACTTCCTGCTATAATAATTTGATTGGTGTATCGACTTTTGGTTGACATGGCGCTTCTTCAATTTTTTGAGCTTGAGTAAAAAAATGTTATCTGAATTCATTTAACCCTTTCCTGTATTTTTTTTAATTTAGGCTAGTCCAAATTGAAAGAGGCTGCAGACGACATTAAAAATTGGATCCAAATAATTCCATCCCATCGGTGGAAAACATTGCGGAATATGAAGAAATTGCTTGTACGAAGCAATTTCTTCTTTTTCCACAATGTTTTCTCAAGTATAAAATCACAGTGACGATTAATCCCGGGTTTGTACAGGAAAGGGTTAAGTTAAGAAATATCAAGACGAAAGGGTTTTAAAGAGGTAAGGATTCAACAAAGGTTTTCTATTGTACAATATCTTGATAATCTTGACATTTTTCACACATGCCCAGTTAGATAGGAGAATAATTTGAAAACAAGTCGAGATCTTGTTAACTGTGACCCGATCCCATCGAGATCTTGAACTCAAACGTAACATTGCCCTTTATAGAAAACTATTTTTTTTTGTTAGAAAATAGGTGATTTTGGGGGATAGGTTGTTGGTTTGATGTAAATAGAGTACAACAATTGCTTATTTCGGGCATTAGAAATAAACGCTGCAGATAAAATAGAACTAACGGAAAATGAATTTCATGTCAAATGTAAGCCTTTTTGGTAATAAATCAATATATAAGGTCAAATTTCTACCTTGGGATGAGATTCATTACAAGGCGATATGCTTGAATTTGATTACTTTTAAAAAGGGAGTTGGGGCCTTATACCTTAACGATAAAATGGAGAACAATATAGTATTTCTAAAGGATTTAAGAATAAACAAAATGTGAAAATGTTTTATTTTTCAGATTTAAACAAATCCTTCTCCAAAATCAAATAAGAATTATAACAATGATAAAGCAGGCTTGCACGAAGAACCAGAACTGAAATCAAAGAAAAATTCGGTATTGTGTGGTAATGGATTAACCCATTCCCACACAACAAAATTTTAGACTGGTCCAAATCCAAAGAAAGTGAAGACGACAAATTTCAGTTGATGAAATCTTCAAAATCTTTATCTTTGGGGGTAAAAAGTATTGTGGATAATGAAGAAATTGCTTGTAACAAGCAATTTCTTCATTTTCCACAATGTTTTTTTTTCCAAAAATTTCATATTCAGGGGGGCGTCTAAAAGCGTCGTTGAGTGGGAATGGATTCACCCATTTCAACTCAATCCCTCCTTTTTACGCCCCTATAGAAAAGAGCAATAGAAAACATTGTGGAAAATGATGAAATTGCTTGTATCAAGCAATTTCTTCATTATCCACAATGTCTTCTATCCAAAAAGACGCAAAAATTAAAAATTCCATCAACTTAAAATTGTCATCTGCAGCTTCTTTCAATTTGGACCAGTCTAAAATTTTGCTGTGTGGGAATGGGTTAAACACGTGATGGATAAGTAGATGGATAAGTAGATCACATATTTTCTTTACCTTAGTAGTCGTTATTTTTCATTTTACTTTTTATCCAATCCTATCGTGGCATTAGAATCTATCTTTTGAAGTCGAAATACAGTGATGTTCTGAAAGCAGTGTAAAAAATATTAAACACACATTATTTCTTATCAATAGAAATCAGACCGATTTGATTTGAATTGGGTTTTACGCCGCTTTCAACAATCTTTCAGTTATATCGCGGCGGCTGGAGCACCTAACAATGGATTCCTGGTATTTCTCACACCAGTACCGCCATCACATCCTTTCCTAGCCTCCAACTGCTATCCCACTTAAGTCTACGATTATCGACCCATTGGTGGAAGACAAATTGTCGGAAAGGATGAGTGCCGCCGTCGGGGATCGAACCCGGGACCTCTAGATTGACAGTCCGATGCGCTACCAACTGCGCTATGACGGCGGCTAGAAATCAGACCGAGGTTCAACTCATACTTAAAATCGAGTTAGAGCGAAAGCATATAACGTTACCTTCTAATGACCATAGTAATTCACATTGCATACACATTATTTACGAATTTATTGCCCCGTTTAACCGATTCCAACTCAAGCCCTCCTTTTTACGCCCCCCCCCCCCAAGAAAAAAGCTTTTGAAAACATTGTGGAAAATGAAGAAATTGCTTGTATCAAGCAATTTCTTCATTATCCACAATGTTTTCTACCCAAAATGACGAAAAAGTTTAAAATTTCATCAACTTGAATTTGTCGTCTGCAGCTTCTTTCAATTTGGACCATTCTGATATTTTCTTGTGTGGTAATGGGTAAATACATTGATGATAATCGGATAATCTTTTATTCTACATTACAAGTTGACAACAAAACAAAACGCCCAAAACCCCATAGCTACAACACTAAAGTTATCAATTAAGATATTTTTCTTAGCAAAATTTCATTCTTTCCATAAATAAAAGTTGAAATGAGGTGTTTCTCAAATTAATTCATACCTGATACATTCCTGTTTTCTGTTCATTTAACCCTTTCCTGCTTTTCAAAATGTTGGTCTTGTCGAATTTGAAAGATGTTGCAGACGACAATTAAATGCGAGTTCAATTTGAAAAGTAACCAAACTATCGGGTAGAATATATTGTGGGAAAAGAAGAAATTGCTTGTTACAAGCAATTTCTTCTTTTCCAACAATATTTTCTCAAGTTTAAAATTCACTGGGACGTGAAAACTGCGGATTATGCAGAGTTAAGGTCCTTTTCACCATTTTCTTCTAGACCTCCTAGAAAGGATAGAACAGCTTTTGTAAAAGACCATATTCTCAAATACATGTCTGTCTTGTTCAAAACTATGAGCACGGATTCACTAGTTGACCAATCGCAGCTGTCAACCAGAGAAAAAAGGCCAATCAACTCATTCATTTTAACCAGAAGTGGAATTTAAACTCCAACAACGACCGGCATTTTTGTGAAGCATTTTTGTTGGTCTGGCTGCTAAAATCTCGTAACAAACTTCCCTTACATCCCGGCGAACTAAGCCCATTCACTTGCTGTTGCATACATCTCAGTAAATCTGATGTTGGTAGCGCACTAAACTCCAAATCTGCAATCATGGGGTGTCATGGGTTCGATCCTTAGCGGCGGCACAAATCCTTCTCACAGTTGTCACTCACCAATGGATGGACAAATATAAACCTAAGTGGGATGGCAGGAAAGGTTGTGATGTGATACTGGTGCGAGATTTACAAGGAATTGATTGTTAGGTGCTCAAGCCGCCGCAAAATGACTGAAAAGTTGTTAAAAGCAGCATTAAACCCCATTTAAATGTAAAAATAAATGATTCATATTTACAAATGGTACCCAAATCTTACTTTTTTGATAAGCCTATGTTTCTCGTTTCCAATATTTGACTTTGGTTTAGACAAGAGGACCAGCGATAAAAGAGTTCTTGGCATTTCAGAACGCCAGGCAATTGTCAATACACAGCGCATCATTCATTTACAACGAATTGATGGTTCCTAATGAATAGGTAGTAACCCATTAAAAGACTGGACCAATAAGATGAAGACAATATTTGTGATTATTTTTATCTTTGAAAAAGTCAAATACGGCGGTAGACATTGTGAGAAAAGGAGAAATTTCTAGTTTTAAGCAATTTATTTTTATTTTTACCACCACCAAAAAAGCTGTGACATAAGATGTTTTTGTTGAACTCACCGATACACAATGCTGGAAGGAGCGAATTAACAAGAAAGAAT
The DNA here is from genome assembly GCA_946902895.1 of Fragum fragum. Taxonomy (NCBI): domain Eukaryota; kingdom Metazoa; phylum Mollusca; class Bivalvia; order Cardiida; family Cardiidae; genus Fragum; species Fragum fragum. The sequence continues at coordinate 50,264,002 of OX336371.1, forward strand.
GAAAGAATTTTTCTACCCCTAAAGACAGAGATTAAAAAAAAATCACCATTTAAAAATGTCGTCTGCAACTTCTTTGGATTTGGACGCGTATAGAATTTCGACGTCTGTTAATGCATAAAATAATTTTTCAAATCTTTACTTCTAAAAAAGCGCGGGATCGTATGGTAGAGTAAAAAATTCAACGTAGAACGAATTACGAGAGAACAATTGTTCTTTGATAGCGGACTTAATGACCGAATCCTTTGTTTTATTTTCAAAAACCGTCAAACTGGAATTTGTTATTTGTTTTTACGCAGTGACTTTTTTGTCTTGTAATGAATAAACAGTTGTGAAATATAATATCCGCCCATAACTTGTACATTTTTCAGATCTTACCCTTTCTCTGAACATTCAAATACTATGTTTTGTTAATTGGAAAGCCACGAGTGTAATTAATGGCTTGATCATAAGTACAAAATAAGAGAACCTTCAAGGTAATTCAAGGGGCCAGAGAAAAATGGTGCTTAGACCAGACGAATCCTAAGTTGGGCAGTGTGGGTTTGAGTCCGGGACGCTCCACTGGCCATCTTGGTATATACTTTGGCAAAACATTGAGAGTCCCTGATTTCTACTGGTAATATCAAAGAAGCCCTTGAATAAGTGAACTTCGGCGGGATTTAATAGCAAAAATTTTAAAGACGACATAAATCCCAATTTTATTGATTGATTTTTTAAATTATTGTTAATTGTCTAAGGCATGTGGACGCCAATATAATACTTTCAGTATGAAGTTTTACCGTTAATTGATGCGGCAGATCGAAGTTCATGTAAATATTCTAACATAAAACAGTCTGAATTCCTGTTCTGTAAGTGTGATCAATGTTAAAACTACATTTTGTATAAAAAAGGGGACTTAAGCAGGTTATTCTAAATTGTAAAAATGTAATTGACCAATCGCTGGCCCCACCCACTTACTCCTTTTGCCACACCCATTGATTCCGACGAGAAGTCCTACTTCGATTTTAAATGGCCTTTTTTGTAAAGTTTATGGATAGTATTATGTAAAAAAAGGTAGAATAGTTGGTTTGCGACCTAAATATCGTAACTACAGCTTGAAAAAGCTGTAGTTACGTTGTTTAAGTCGCTAAACCAGGAAAAATGTTTCATACAAATGGCGGCCAATGTTGGAGATCAAATTTCAATTCCGAGCTAAATGAATGATTTGATTGGTCGATATATTCTTTGACTGACAGTCGCGATTGGCCAATTAAGTGATATATCCACTCTGAATATATATGTTCCTTTATCCTGAAGAAAAGCGTCAATATGACGTTACTTAATGACGTTGGAAAATTCCAATCGACTGATAACGTAACGATGGTATGTCTATTGCTTGCCCATCCACCAATATAATGGAAAACATTGTGGAAAATGAAGAAATAGCTGGTTTCTTCATTATCCATGATGTTTTCTTTCCCCCAAAAATACAGAATAAAAAATAATCATTAACTAAAAATGTCGCCTACTACTTAGTCGACTTTGGACGAGTCTTAACTTTTGTCGTCTGTTCATGGGTTAATGTGCAACAAGAGTCGTAACTTTGCCAGTTTTCAATATATATATTTTTTATCATTTAGGCGGGTTTTCCTGGACCAAGAGTCAAACATATAATACGTGTGAGTGTACGTGTGTTTGTACGTTTGTGTTCAAGATCGAATGAACATGTGTTTTAATTATAATTATTTTTTTTTCGATCTTGCTTAACACGCCTGTAACACTTTTCAGTCATATCGCGGCGGCTGAAGCACCTAACAAGGGATTCCATGTATATCCAGTACCATTACTACCACTACATTCTCCCCTACCCTCCCGCTGATATCCCACTTATGTGTACGACTATCAACCAATTGGTGAGAGAAAAATGTGCCGCCGCCGGGGGTCGAACCCATGACATCCCATGGTTGAAGATTGAGACTCTGATGCGCTACCAACTGCGCTTGTTTTAATTAGGGAATCCTCCATTCATTTAAGGGAAAGAGTTGAATAAATGACCCTTGACCATTTTAACTTTTGAAACCTGGTACCACGCATTAACTCAATTACAACCTTGTGTAAGCTTTTGACGGTTTTACCGATAAGAATGTTCCAGGCCGGTAGCCATGTAAAGTCATTAAATAAAGCTCTCTGAAAGTCGAAAAAATAAATTGAGTGAATATTCAATATGCGGTTTTTTTGCTCCAACCATCTTTTGTGATTGTAAATGTGTCCAAAAAAGTTTGCTAATGTCCAATTCTCTGCGATTTCTTTGATTTGAACCGATTTGTACTGCGAGGAACCCAGTGAAGCTCACAGAAAACTTTTACGCTTAAGTTATCAAGAAAATCTAGTCCGAGCGCCATTCAAAGAATTGATCGACCGATCAAATCATTCATATCAACAGAAAATGAACTTTGAACTCCAACATCGGCCGACATTTTCTGAATAATTGTTTTTGGTTTGGTGACTTAACGTCATAACAACAGCTTATTGAAGGTGTAGTTACGACGTTCAAGTCACTGATTAACCGTTTTATTTTTTAGCGTCACAGGTTACTGATGAATATAACAATTAACCCTTTTCTTTTTTGCAAAATTTTAGACCCGTCCAAATTCAAAGGTTTTGCAGACGAAAATTTAAAGTTGATTTTATTTGAAAAATAACCATTCAGTAGGGAAGAAAATATTGTGGAAAAAGAAGAAAATGCTTGTTACAAGCAATTTTTTTCTTTTTTCACAATGTTTTCTCAATTATTAAATCACAAGGACGTAAAAACCACGGATTAACCAGGAAAGGGTTAAACAGTTAACAAGACACCAAAAATCAAAAATGCCGGTCCAAGTTGAAAGTGGTTGCAGACGACTTTTTAAAGTAGGCGTAAATTAAAAATATAAATGCCAAATTTAGATTAAAGGAAAATGTGATAAAAGGAAAATTGATTGCTAAAAGAACTTAATTCCCACGATTTTTTTAAGGCTTCCTTTCTTGATATGTGGTATGGGATTCTACACATCAATATATTTTTAACATAAGTTTGTCTAAAATTAATCAATTCTAATGAAAATCTGCATAATGCAGGACCGGGAGGAATGCTTTGTATAATTAGACAGAAATGTTTAATTAAAGACAAACAAACAAACAAACATCAAAACAAAACAAACACACAGACACAGAAACAAAAAAGGGGGGGAGAAAAGAAAAGGAACCATAAAAAACTTCCATACGTTTAATCAATCACCAGGAAAAAGTCATTAATTCTAGTAGAATCAGATAAACAACAATGTATCATTCTGTTTTCTCCACCTGCAAAATACATTCTGGCCCATTACTGAGGGGGAAACAGTAGAGCGTGGTTGACACTTGTGACACTCTATGGTTTTAAATCTCTTTAACCCTTTCCTTTACGATCCCGCCTTCTTACGCCCCTAAGGGAAAGAGCCTTGGAAAACATGGTAAAAAAAGAATAAGAAGGCAAAGGTTTTAGAATTACCTTAGATACAAACTGTCATCTACATTTACTTTGAAATTGGACCAGTCTAAATTTTTGTCGCGTGGTAATGGGTTGACCCTTCGTTTGTTTGAGCGTAAACATTAATTACGTTCAGTTCTATCGATGTGTGCATGTCATTTTTGAAAGAAAGAAAGAAAGCTAGATAGCTAGCTAGCTGGCTAGATAGTTAGATAGATGGTTAGATAGATAGATAGATAGATAGATAGATAGATAGATAGAAAGATAGATAAACATATAAATAGTTAGAAAGATAGAGAGACAGACAGATAGATAGATAGATAGATTGATTGATTGATTGATTGATTGATTGATTGAAAGATTGATCGATAGATAGTTAAGTAGATAGATAGATAGATAGATAGATAGATAGATAGATAGATAGATAGTCAAATAGATAAATAGATAAATAGATAGATAGACAGATAGACAGATAGATATATAGATAGTTAGATAGATAGATAAATAGATAGAAAGATAGATAGATAGATAGATAGATAGAAAGATAGATAGATAGATAGATAGATAGAAAGATAGATAGATAGATAGATAGATAGATAGATAGATAGATAGATAGATAGAAAGATAGATAGTGACGATGACACGATTCTAATGAGTTCGAAGAAGATAGGATTGAGTGAGAATTCTGCAATAATTTATGTATGAAAGCAAATCATAAATAAGTAAATTCTTCATTTCCTACTATGATTGCTACCCCAAAAGACAATGCCATCAACTTGAAATTTTCGTCAACAACTTCTTTAATTTGGACCAGTCTAAAATTGTATCGTGTTGTAATGGGTTTAACTTAAGCTGTTTACTGAATATGTGTTTAGGGTTAGACCTAGACTCTGTATTACAACTTTGATTGATAGCACGGTATCTCAGACGTGATTTTAAAAGTATTCACCGGACTAATAAGCCACGCGTCTTTCAACGGGTTTTCACAAAACTATGGCATTATCACTTATACACATCAATTTATTTAACGCTAAGTTTGAAATAAATCATTTAACAGTCGGGTATCTAGATGTATTGCTTTCAGGAAATCCGTTTTTCCGGAAACTGACTGAAAATGCGCGCCAATTGAGTGCACGATGTGAGAATCTTTATTGATTGCATTTTGGTACTTAACACATAACTACATAATGACGACAAATAATTTGGAAAATATTGTGGAAAAAGAAGAAATTACTTGTAAAAAGCAATTTCATCAGTTTCCACAATGATTTTATACCCAGAAAGTTGGAACAATTAAAATTTTATGAACTTTAAATCATCGTTGCAATTGCATTCATTTTGGACCGATGTGTGCAGTCTGGTAATGGGTTAAATCGGAAACCGGTTCAACATTACGCGTCATTTGAATGTATAATGTGTTTTGCTTGTGAAGTTTTTTTATGTCTACTTAATCCATTGCCACACAATTACGTATTTTGACGCCCCTTAAGGAAAATAATTGAGAAATTATTGTGGAAAATGAAGAAATTGCTTGCCACAAGCAATTTCTTCATTTTTCTAAATGTTTTCTACCTCAAAAATTGAACAAATATAAACTTACATAATTCTTAAATTATCGTCTGCAACTCCTTTCTGTTTGGACCAGTGTAAAATTTTGCCGTCTGGTAATGGGCTAAGTCGGAAAATAGTTTAACTTTGCTCGTCATTTGAGGGTACAATGTGTGAGTTTTTTATTCTTTGCTTGTGAGATTTTTTATGTGTGCTTTGATTGATTGATTGAATGGATTAACGCCAATTTTAACAGTATTTCAGTCATATCGTGGCGGCTGGAGCACCTATCAATGGATTCCTGGTATTTCTCACACTAATATGTGTGCTTTGAAACTAACTGTGGACTGTCATTGTGCACATATTGTTATTGCAAGAAAGCCGGCATTCGGTCCAAGAATTGAACCAGGGTGCTGCCCTCTCAACTCTTTCCCACGCTTATGACACTTTTTGACGCCCCTTAAGAAAAGAGATTAAAAAACATAGCGGACAAGTAAGAAATTGCTTGTAACAAGCTATTTCTTCAAGTCCATAATAGTTTTTACCTGAAACGACAATTTTTTAAATTGCGACAACTTGAAGTTGTCGTCTGTAACTTTTTCAATTTGGACTAGTCTGAATTTTGTCGTGTGGTAATGGTATAAAAAATGAGCTCATGCGTGACATTTCCAACCATTACACATGTGCGCCAAGTAAAGACTCAGATCAGTCTGTGCATCCGCACAGTCTGATCAGAGTCTTCACTCTGCGCTCTGTAGATAGAAACTGACCCAATGCTTCTTTACACAATCAGCGAATATTCTAATTGTCCCGAATGGCTGTGCAGGGTGCTCAATGTGTGCGAGCCACGCACTTGCGAAATTGTTGGAAATGTCACGCACAGGGCTCAAATGATGTCGATAGAATTTTTAGGTCTATGACGATTTTCTGAATCTAGAATAGCTATTCTACCTTACTATATCAATATTTCGTTCGTGTTGACCTCTAGGGAAGGTCATTAAATTTTTTTCTGTTTAGAAACTGCTGACTGGCTCATGTGGACGTGCGTTATCGTGCATTACGATTACGATAGGAGTTCCATGTCTTCGTAAAAAGGGGACTACTTCAGGCAGTAACCGAGCAGACCGATGACGCACTATTAATACTGGTCCAACATACGGTCTCATTGGACGATTGGGTGCTCTAGCTTGCCTGAAACAACACAAAATAGTTTGGCGACTGATACCGTACTGTCTTGCGGTGCAAGAGGCCGTTTGGAATCGACTACGCAAGTGCGTATAGGTGATTTACATATCAACTCGACCAGTGGTTGATCTCGGTCGACTGGGTCTACGCCGATCGGCTACGCCACCTGTTTGTTGAAATGAATTTCTTAGACGAATAATTGTGTTTTTGTGACAGTCAAAAGCTCTACCTTCGTTTGTTACGCTATCACCACGAGCAAGTAACCGATCACTTGACCAGTGGTTGATCTCGGTCGACTGGGTCTTCGCCGATCAGCTACACCACCTGTTTGTTGAAATCAATTTCTTAGACGAATAAATGTGTGTCTGTGACAGTCTAACACTCTACCTTCGTTTGTTACGCTATCACCACGAACAAGTATCATTTACGCTCGTATGCGCTGATTTTCATTTAATCTGGGCATATCTAATTTTAAACGAAGTTAAAGGCATGTATGATTTTTCGTTATGCGAGGAAAATGGTTCCCCCGAAACAAGTTTTATGTCGCATGTATACTTGACAAGTGCTACACGTGCGAATCGTGTAAAGTCACATTTATCCGACGTAACTTTGTACTTTTAATAACATGCAAACAATTTTGTCACCATTTCAATTGGTGTATCAAAATTATTCTGACCCTGTAAAATTTCCATATACGAACGTTATCTGGATACTGATATAATCTAAATTTAGAAGTGCACACTTTCTTTTGGAACTGAGTATATATAAAATAATGTAAATGTTGATAAGCATCACAAGAGTTTGATATGAATTAGTTCCCTTACACCAACAGCGTAACTAGGGTAACACATATAAGCGATGCTGAAAATACGATATAGATGTACAAGTTATAGTGAGTGATCAAAGGTCTATTTTGTCTATACTTGTATAGAAAAACTTGAAGTTCGATCACTCGCTATAACTTGTAGATCCATGGTAACATTTTCGGCGATTACCTGTTTATCTCTTTCAACAGTAAAATATACTTTTAAAAAGAAAGGAAAAACTCAATAGAATTTAATAATTTCACAAATTAATTAAAATAAAGCAATAGAAAATTTCATTTCATTCATAAGAAAAAAAAAAAAAAAAAAAAAAAAAAAAAAAACCTGTTTAAGCAAAGGAAAATTCATAACGAAAACAAAAATAATGTATAATGTATGAAAATATGTTCCGTTTAAAAAAAAAAGAAAATTCTGATCATGGTATTTCAAAGGCCTGACATTATACATTTCTATTTGCATTTTACATCATTTTCGTTGACACATAAAGGTAACGATAGCTTCTTTTTACCCATTACGAGATGGCAAAATTTTAGACTGATCAAAAATGATAGAAGGTGCAGACAATAATTTCATTCGGTGAAATTTCAAAACTCTTTTATTTCTTTTTTCTTTTTGGGGTAAGGTTGATGGATAGAAAACATTGTGGATAATGAAGAAATTGCTTGTCACAAGCAATTTCTACATTTTCCAAGATGTTTATTAAACCCTTTCTAAAGTGTATGATGGGCGTAAAAAGCATCATTATGCGGGAATGGGTAAAATAATGATAGTATTTAAGATATGCCTCTAGCTCTTTACTTTCTGAATATTTTCGCAAAAGCAGGTAATCAGAAAGCATGTCTATCGTCTATTAATGTCCTACGTAACGTTTATATTCTGCAGTTCGAAATTTATGCTGGGTCACTTTGCTTAAAAAACACTAGTATCTGCAGTTTGAATGAGCTCTCATTTGACCCGAAGTTAAGTCGTTTATATAAAAGACAATTCTTATGAGTTCCAACAACATTGGGTTTAGGTGTTATATGTTTTCAGCAAATAAGACCACTTGTCTAGGAGTGTTTTTGATTTTCAACGGTGGATTTCGATCGCGGTCGCTTAATGAAAGGGTCGCTTAATAGAGGTGGTCGTTCGAGCAATATCGTCTGTATATAGAACTTACATGGCTTTGAGTCAGTCAGCTTCGCAAGGAAAAGGGTTAAATATATAAAGCTACGCGTGCAAAGAATGAAAGCTTTCACACTTAAGAGATGTTATCTTTTATGAACATCTTAATTTGAGCCACAAAAATAGTTCTTATAATGTATCATATAAAAAATAAAGATGCTTCGGTCGTAAAAATTCAACCAATAAAAATAGATTTTTCCTTTAATGTAGACTGATAAACCGTTAGGTGCAAAAACTGTAATATAATTAATGTAGAATATTAAACCTTAAAGTAGAATTTAACAAAGCCTATACCAAACCCTTTCCCATGAAAGAGGACTGGGAATTTTTTAGCTTTTGAATAAAATCTACTTCTTGTTTACCTTCTTTTTAACATGTTCCCGTGAAAGATACTGAATACATAGCTTTGAATAAATCTACTCCTTCTTTACCTTCTTTTTAACCTGTTGAAGCTCTCCATAAATTAAGGATGACCAATTTTCTGTCTACTTTCAGCATGTGGACCACATAACATAACATAACTCAATTTAACATTAGATAGATTTTATTCACGTGATTTGATTTGTTTGTTTGTTTGAATGGGGTTTTACGCCGCTTTCAACAATCTTTCAGTTATATCGCGGCGGCTAGAGCACCTAACAATGGAATCCTGGTATTTCTCACACCAGTACTACCATAACATCCCTTCCTAGCCTCCAGCTGCTATCTCACATAGGTCTACGATTATCGACCCATTGGTGAGAGACAAATAGTCGGAAAGGATGAGTGCCGCCGTCGGGGATCGAACCCGGGACCTCTAGATTGACAGTCCGACGCGCTACCAACTGCGCTGTGACGGCGGCTGCTCACGTGATTTGAACGTAATCGTTCATCGTCCAAAGATATAATTCTACATTCAGATAAACTGCGATTCAGAGTGTTTTATTTTCTTCCGTTGTAAATGCTGTGGACAATATTTTCTCCGCTTTGTGACATCAAAGTAAGAAAATGGATTGTTATCGACTTTGTTGTATGAGTTCTCCTGTGTATGCCTTTTTCGGAAAGTGAAACCACAACTTGAACACAGCCGATCTTACTCGAGTGACCACCTGTTTCAAGCGACCACAATCGAAATACAAAAGCTCTTATAGATATGTATTTTCTAAAACATATCATACCTGAGTCCTGTGTTGTTGGGACTCGTTAGAATCGTCTTGGTAAGACGATTCTAACGATTCCCAACAACACTGGATTCAGTGAGAAGTCTGTAATTATTTATGTATACTATCGATGTAATCCTTCGTATATTTCACAAAATATGTCTTAAGCGAGCATTCTCTCAAGTGATCACTATTTGGTCGTCCCTAAGTGTTTTTTGGTACAAGATTTACCATATTTTCCAATTTTCTGGAAAAAATATACGATTGATATAATGCTGACTATTGTTAGTTTAAGAGTCCATAAGAAATTTAGAAAAGTAGAAAACTATGTTTTCGTGCCTTGAACACCCGCTAGATAAATGATAAATAGTTGAAAGCGATTTTAACTTAACCGGGAAAGGATTAATAACTAGAGGACGGTTAAGTGGCCCGGATCGAAGTCTATCTTCACCTGTCGCGAATTTTGTAAAAGCAGCGTGCGACTTGCAATTTGAACAAGATTGGATCAGATAGCAAGGTGATTGGTAGATAGCAACATGAAAGAAATATAATTATATTGTATTATGAATTCTTTGAAGTAATCGAAAACACTCGAAAAAGGGCAAGTAGAGTAGATAGCCCTCCTCTTAAAACACCTTATGACAAGCTCTGATGTTTGAGTATTCACTAGGTAATATAGATAATATAGATATTAACACCTTGCTACTTAACGGTCTTGTATTTTTGTGGAGAAAATACTCATTTATTTTGCTATCTTGAAATATGGTTTTAAAGGGTAAAAGAAACCGTATTTTGCCTTGGATTTATAATATAGATTTATTTTCAAAGAATGAATGAATAAATAATAAATAGATAAATCGACACCTTTATACATACATACATACATAAATACATACATACATACATACATACATACATACATACATACATACATACATACATACATACATACATACATACATACATACATACATACATACATACATACACACATACATACATACATACATACATACATACATACATACATACATACATACATACATACAAACATACATACAATTCGGATTGATCGAATTCTTTGCAATACATTAAAGGGCGAAACTAAATAAACTTGAAATAATTTTAATCAAAATGAGTTTCTTGGTTATTGGTCAAAAGGGGCCATCGGATTAGGAGAGTAAAAGAAAAAAAGGTCTATCACTTTGGGATATAGCCGATGGATTCCATGGACTATTGCCAAATAAGATTAACAAAATAGTCGCTATAGTAAGATACTTAGTTATGGCATTGTATTCCAAAAATTGACCTTAGATATCGATGTATCTATCTGACAAATATATGAGCCCATGCGTGACATTTCCAACCATTTCGCATGTGCGCGACTCGAACACATTGAGCACCCTGGATAGCCAATCGGGGCAATTAGAAGATTCGCTGATTGTTTATAGAAGTTTTGTATTAGTATCTATCTACAGAACGCAGAGTGAAGACTCTGATCAGACTGGCGCACATGAGTAATGGTTGAAAATGTCACGCATGCGTTCATATAATATCTGTGCAAATAAGCTGAAGCCCATAGCACTCCTTTTCGCTACCTCGCAAATGAAGTCATCATATTTATTATGACGTCATTCAAAAAATACGATATTTGTTTAGAGCAAATAAAATACGGAATTTATCTAACTAAAAAGTGGAAAAAGCCTCGTTTTTAGCTACAGATAGACTACTCGCTCACTAAGTTCGTTATTTTATGACTACTCATTCAATATCCTCTAGGTTATTTTTATGTCGAAAACAGGGTTGACTGTCCTTCAAGTGTGAATCAAATATGACTCTTATATCCGAACTGACTAATATTTTTTACTGTTTGAATTAAATCTTTAACATGTACAAAATGAGAAAATGAACCAGTGCAAAAATAGATATGTTAACAAAAACCTCAAGTTTTGTGGCTAGTTTTTGTTCAATGAACTGATTTTCAACAAGATGTTTAAGAGTTAGCCTTAGTCTAATAAAAAAAAAACAAAAAAAAAACTGTCGCTCAAAACTACGACTTTCCTGAAACTCATTGGATTGTCATTTCACGGTATGCACAACGGTTGAGATTCTGTGTAAGCTAGAGAATCCGCAGCTAGAACGCTAAAGCACCTGTACCGAGTGTGTAATGTCATGATACCTCTATGAACAAATAATCGAACAGAGAATAAAGTCGTAATATCGTGTATTTCCCCGAAACCTTTCCAGGACATTTCTTACTGACCGACTGCGAGTCATTTATTTACACCTGAATATACTTTGAAATCCTTCATTGACCGATATTTAATTGAAGCATGTTTATTTGTTTGGCGACTTAAACGTCGTAACTACAGCTAATTTAAGCTGTAGTTACGACGTTTAGGTCGCCAACCAACCATTTTACTGTTTTATATGTTACTGGCGATAAATTTTGCAAAGAGTGCCGTTTAATAACGAAGTGAAACTTCCCGTTAGAGCTTATTGGGCATTACAAGCGATCCACCAATAAATGGACCGAACCAATATCATAGCTCACATAATTCTACGAAATGTTTCAGAGCTTTTATCGTCCCGGCGGCACATATTCTTTCCGACATTTGTCTCTCACCAATGGTTGGATAATCGTAAGCCTAGGTGGGATATCAGCTGGGGGCTAGGAAAGAATGTAGTGGTAGTACTGGTGTGAGAAAAACTAGGAATCCATTGTTAGGTGCTCCAGCAGATATGACTAAATACTGTTAAAAGTGGCGTTAAACCCAATCAATAAATCAATCAATCTTTATTTCGTTCAAATTTAAAGCTAGACTTCAATCGTGAATATGTGTTCGTCAAGAATTTAAAATTTCTCATTCTAACAACGGCAATTGATTATTCATTTTTAATATTTGCACTCAATTACAAGTTTCAGGTTTCACTCAAGATGTCCGTCTATATGTAAAGTAATAAAGACAATTGATATTTCATTATTCAAAGTCTCCCGTTTCCAATTTAGGCAAGATGGACTGATAAGCCCTGTGATAAGATTTCGCTTGACAAATTATTGAAAATCTACATGTTTTTATTACACAGTGTCATACCGTTGAAAGACGTATCTATTATGGAATTATGAATATTTCAATAAACACTGGATTTTCAATAATAAAGATGGTATGCAAGATATCTTACTTCGTATTGCTTCATAAATATTGACAATGAAATGAAGGCGTGCTCATAAAATATGTTTTGAGCCAAATTAATGGTAAATTGAAAATAAGATCTTGTGTGAGCTCTGATTGGTATACCCTTGAAATTGTAAGAAACCATGTGACCATTCACCAAACGAACAGAATGACCCGAAATTATACAGAGATGAAGAAAATATATTTTGTTTTCATGGCAATATGAAACGGAAAATTCATCAGTCTGTATGAATACACACTAAACTGCGATTAGATTTTTCTTTTCATACATGAAAACAAAAGAATATTCTTTCCCATAAAACTACGTTTCGTTTCATGCATGTTTACGAATTATCCACCCATTGGTGAGAGACAAATGTCGGAAAGAATATGTGTCGCCGCCGGGGATCGAACCCATGACACCCTATGATCGAAGATTAGGAGCCTGACTCGCTACCGACTGCCTTTAGCATAAACTTGAAGGGAAAAAAGTGTGCACTATAAAGGCTATTTATTTGGCTCAGCTAATTTAAACTTGGTCCATTTTTTTTTATCGGCGGCGGCACATACTCTTTCCGAAATTTGTCTCTCACCAATGGGTGGATAATTCTTAAACCTAAGTGGGATAGCAGCTTGAGGCTAGGAAAGGATGTAGTGGTAGTACAGGTGTGAGAAATTCCAGGAATCCATTGTTTGGTGCTCCGGTCGTCGTGATATGATTGAGATACTGTTAATAGTGGCGTTAAACCCCATTCAATCAATAAAACCATTTTGTCTAGATTATTTAGGAACAAATATCAAAACCACGCGTATTTCGGATTCATACAATATCTTGTTCTATAACAAAAGTGTAGCTAGCTTCTGGTAGTGTGGATTACCAACAGAAACAACAGGATAAGGGAAAACATCAACATCATCATCACAACCAACATCACTACCACCACAATCATCGACTAAAACAAAAGTAAAAATAAATACAAAAACCAACAATTCTGCCATAAACAATAGAAAAACCTTACTCGCGGATAGGAAGTGCATTACAACCGTTCCTAATTGTTTCATGCAAGAAAGGACTCTCTGCTAACGACCATGAATGAATGAAAATAGAAGCAAGATCGAAACAAGTGGCCATGTGACGTATAACTATTTTTTCGTGAAAAAAATTACAAATAAATATTGCTCTGTTTAAGTGTGATTTCCTCCGTCACTCATAAACACGCCATCAGGCTGGCCGAAACGTCTTAACTATAGCTTTTTAAAGGTGTAGCTACTACGTTATGGTCGCAAACCTTTATCTAATTTCCTTAAAAGCCGAAAGTAGCCACATTTTTAAAATGTGAAACCGTTACTTTTTAAAATTTCAAATATCTCTGGTATCCTTGGTAGAACCCAATGTGGAAAATGCAGAAATTCGTGTAAAAAGCAATTTCTGTATTTTCTACCTTGTTTTCCTTAACTTTTTTCTAAAGGGGCGTCAAAAAGCGGGACTATGTGGTAATAAAAAGATAGAAAAGTTTGTTACTGAAAGTTTACCATTTTTTTATCCATTTATTCAAGTTCTGTTCCGATAAGGCTTCAATATCTAAAAAAAAATTTCTAATTTATTAGTAAAACAAATTATCGTCTGGCGTCAAGTAAAGGTGGAAATCCAGTAAAACATTCTAACCGAATTTTGATTCGCTTTCCTATGAATAAAAAAACGCCCTTTCATGCGTGTTTTCTCATGTATCGTCTTTTATAATTCCATGGAGCCGGTCGTTCAGTAATATTAAAACCAGCTACTCTTGATGGTTCCCTATCTATTGTAGATATCTAGTCCGATTGTGGCCCGCGGAAAGCGGAATAGCCCAATGCACCTGTTTTGGAGCCCACAAACACCCGAAAACAAATTAAATTTCTTTCGTTTATGCTCCAAGTTATATATGAAATCGACCCATCGCATGCCTAGTCTAAGAGGTATAGTTCTTTGATTAGGTACTTTTTTGGTCTATTCTCTATGATAGCATCGCTGTAATTATTAATTTTAAGTGCGCCAAACACTTTTAAGTCACTATTTTTACCCTTTCATTATGAAGACACAGATGTAGATAGTTCCTTAGATTGTGAAGATATTCTTGGAAACAAAGGATAAACAGTCTTATCAGCTTTCAGTTTTTTCTTTGGCTCATCTGTAAAATTGCTTATCGTAGGAAAAGAGAGTCCCTGAGTAATTAATCCATTTCGTCAATATGACGCTGTTTTTCACCCCTTAAGGGAAAAATTAAAGAAATCCTCGTGGAGAATGAGGAAATTGCTAGACCCAAGCAATTTCTTTATTATCGACAATGTTTTCCACCCAAAAGGATTAAACAGATAAATAAGATAAATCTTAATCAAATGAACATTTTCGTCAAATGAATATTTTCGCCTACAACTTCTTTCAACTTGGACCAGTCTAAAATATTGTCGTGTTAAATATAATGAATTTGTATTTAAATGGCATCGGATAAGTGAACAATTTTCAGATGAAAAAGTTTTTGGACCGGTCCAAACAGAAAGAAGTTGCAGACGACAATTTCACTATTTGTTTTTATGAAAGATTTATATATCCTTTCTCCAATATCGTTGCTTTACCTGTCAGTCGATTGACGGATAGTGATTTTTCAATTGACCAATCAAAATGATTTATTTATACCGGAAGTGACTTTTGAACCTTCACACTAGCCACCATTTATGTGAAGCCTTTTTGTTGGCTGGCGACTCCACTGATGTAACTAAAGCTAGTTACCACGTTTATGTTGCCTAGCAACTATTTTACTTTTTTGTTAAATGTTACTTGACGTACATTCTGAAAAATAACGCTTTTTAACCCTTGACATGCTGAATAAGATTCTTTTCAGAATTGTATAAAAATCAAAGGGCTGAAAGCACTGGTAGTATCTGTTGTTCAGTCGTCAAAACTTCTTTTGAAAATTAATTTCATAAAGAACTCTAGTTTCAAAAGGACAGACAGGATGTATAGACAAAGACCAGACTGCACATATGTGCAGTCTGATCTTTGACTATACCTCCTACTAAAATCGGAATATTCTATATTCAGCAGGACAAGGGCTAATACTTATATGAAATTTCATGTTGGTGCTTAGTGGGCGGGGCCAGTGATTCTTCAATTTCAACATATAATGTAGAGCTCCACATTTTAGTAAACGCACGAAAACGCCAATGTTTCTTTTTAGGTAGCTAGAAAGACAGATTTTTAGAAAATATAAGCTATACTGAGTTTGAAAATACGGTGTTATAAATTTACCAAAGTATGATGGAAAAAATAAACTAAAAAAAAAAAAAAAAAGAACTTAAACACAAAACAAAAATTAAGGTCATATATTACATATAAATATGCTGTAAATCCTATAAATAAGACCTTTTTCTTAAAATTGAGACCAGTGAAAATTTCATTTATGTTATTCAGTTTTGACATTTGTGAAGAATTACATTGTTGCTAGAGACAGAAAAAAGGAGTCATACCACTGGCTTGCCGTCAGTCGTATGCCAGATTCACGTTTTATTGAAACCCTAATTATTGCATATTGTGGATTGGGCTTTGATCCGAAATAAAACTTCGTCTAAAACGGTGAATTTTCTCCACTTCATTTGGCATATTTGAGAGAAAATTACACCTATTTTGTAGTATTTTACGAGCTGGCGGATCGTTTTCCCTAACACAATTGAAATATTAAAAGATTTGTGAAATCCTAATCTCTTACGTTTGATCTACAAGAATAGATCATCATTCTGATATGATGCCCTAATTGGTCCATAAAACATCGATAAAGATGATACACTCTGTCCGTTAACTTTCAACATTTTCTTTCTCTTTTCCTTCATGTACACTAATCTAGAGTTTTTAGAATCTTTATTGAAACGTGTTTTTTTTCTTACTCTATTTTTTTATCAAAAGTACCAAACGGTATTTTTCACTAATTAATCACGAAATTTCAATACTATTGATTTTTCACATTTGACAGTTAACTTCACAATATTTACCAGTTGTTATTTTCCATTAAAAGAGACACAAAATCGAAGATTCTTGTAAGACCAAACAAATACAAATGCAATATCATCGTCGGGAGACAAAAATATCTTAAATACAGCTTTATTCAAGCTGTATCTGCGATATTTTGGTAGCCAAACGATGATATTTTGTTTTACATTAAAAGTACAAAATTAAAAAAGAGCAAAATTAAAGATTGTTTGATCATATCAAAAACTTTGGTTTGGCTCAAGACAAGTCGCGTGCTACAAAATACTAGAAAAGAAGGGTGCTGTTTTTGATTTTCGTGATTTTTATCTATTTTTTATGATGTTGTCGTACGTTTATCACATATGTTATATTCACGATCAGATGTTTCGATGAAACTTGGGCTAGATATGCATCTAAACAGTTTATCTGACTACCTTCTTGTACATTATTTTGTTGGTTTTGAAAGGACCATGCAGTTGAGTCGATCATTATCAAACCTGATCGGTTAAAAAGTACAAATTGGTGGTTGAAAAAATGCATCTTCTTAAACAGCACTTGGAATGCACGATAGTTTATCGCTGTGCAGTTATATATATATGTGTGTGTGTGAGCGAAGAATCGTGTTCATATCTTAAACTAACCATTTACCAGAAGAATAAATCTTAGACCGGTCCGAATTCGAACAAGTTACGGACTTCATTTTTCAGTAGGGAAATTTTCTATTTGGATAGAAAACATTATTCGTAATGTGGGCATTGCTTGAAACAAGCATCTGCACCCTTTTCCTTATTTTTTTTAAGTCCTAAGAGGCGCAAAAAGCGGGAATGAGCATGTATTTTCACAGATGCAGAGTTTAAAACAATTTGCGAAAGACAAACGAATATTTTTTGACAGGGTCAAAGAAAATATATGAGCCTATGCGTGACATTTCCAACCATTTCGCATGTGCGTGACTCGCTGGACAGCCATTCGGGACAATTAGAATATTCGCTGATTGTTTAAAGAAGCTTTAGGTCAGTATCTATATAGGGACTGCAGAGTGAAGACTCTGATCAGACTGTGCGGATGCACAGGCTGATCTGAGTCTTTACTTGGCGCACATGTGTAATTATTGGAAATGTCACGCATGCGCTCATATATATCTGAAATATACCCGTAATAGTACCGACACACCTGGAAAGTAAAGAAACCAGCTAAGTTTTACATACTCTTATGAGGAATACGTTAACCGATTCCCACACAATCTCTTCTTTTTACGCTCCGAGGAAAAAACGATCTGGAAAACATTGTGGAAAATGAAGACATTGCTTGTATCAAGCAATATCTTCATTATCTGCAATGTTTTCTATCCAAGAAGACAGAAAAAAATATATGTCCCATCAACTTGAATTTGCCGTCTGCAGTTTCTTTAAATTTGGACCAGTCTAAAAAAAAGATATGGGAATGGGTCAAACGTAAGATCATCTAAAGGGATGTAGGGAGCTGCCAATACTCGGGAATATTTGGAAACAATATAGGCTAACCCTGGTACTAGGATATTAGGGGGGGGGGGGGGTGTAATGGCAACCCCATCACCCTCTTTCGACTACGTTTTCACTGCTGTTAAAAGTTGTTTTTCTTTTAGTGGGATGGGGGAGGCTTAGTCCTACGTCTTTGTTCTAGCAGGACTGTTTCACATTTTCGTACACCATATTGGAGAAGCATTTTAATCCTCTATACAAATTATCAATTATCAATATTTTGTAGATACTTATCAACGATTAGGATAATCGCGCAAGGCGGTTATCGTGTAAATCAGAAATTTTCTCCGTTTAAAAAGATAGGATCTTAAACTTGAACATGTTGACAAACTGTTTAAAGAATTTTAAACGTGATTTAGTATTGTTCGCTTTTCAATAAAATACGCTTTAAACAACCTTACACTTTTCTGTGGTTTAGATCGTCAACTATAGCTTTAACGACTTGGAAAACAAGAACAAATTTGATTGATTGATTGAGTGAATGGGGTTTACGGCACTTTTAACAGTATTTAAGTCATATCGCGGCGGCTGGGGCACCTAACAATGGATTCCTGGTATTTCTCACACCAGTACTACCACTACATCCTTTCCTAGCCTCCAGCTGCTATCCCACTTAAGAGGTCAATGTTAATATATAGGGAATATTACCTTATGTTACGATAAAGTTACAAGATTTTGTATTTGCTTTGAGCCACGGAGGAATATTTTGATATTTCACGAGACCGAAGGTCGGGTGGAATCCAAAATTTTCATCCGCAGCGAGAAGCAAATACAAGATGTTGTATCGCAATCGTAATATTTAATATTCCATTTATTATATACTTTTTTTATTAAATTAATTTGATGAAATTACTATAAAAATAAGAAAAGTCAGTATTTCTTCAAGTGTTTTCCTTCTTTTTTTCTATTCTTAACACATTTGTTTGCATTATGACGTTATATAATAAAATGTCGTCATCTTAAACAACTTTATATATAGGGAATATTATGGAACGATAGAGTTACAGCATCTTGTATTTGCTTTGATCTGCCGAGGAATATTTTGATATTTCGCGGTACCGAATTTTCCATTTATCATATACCTATTTTAATCAAATAAATATGGTGAAATAAAAATAATAATGATAATAATAAAAAAAAAAAAAACCACTGTATTTCTACATTGTTCCCTTCTGCATTACCATTCTGAAACTGTGACGTCATTTTCATTCTGTATATGACGTCACAATTCGAATAAAATAAATCAGAATGTGACGTCATATACAGAATGAAAATGACGTCATCTTAAACTACATAATTTGACACTCTTAGATACGGGATTTTTTTCTAACGTGTCCGATTTTGTCTGTGCGGAATGTAAATATTTTACTAGAAATTTTTCATAGGTATATGATAAAGAACCATATTTGACACTATCAAGTTTTTTGACGTGTGTGGAATGTTTATCTTGTACTAGAAAAATTTTAAAGTATACAATACGGTTATCATCCACCATTTCCACAGTAAGTTATCCCGTAATTACTTTGCCTACTTCGGTAGCCGAGTTGTAAGAGTGGCGCACAAGGTTCATGGGCTCGAGCCCTACCGTCGCGTGAGTTTGTTCATGGGTAAGACAATTAAATCCAGCCACAGTCTACCGAGCTGTATAATTGGGTACCAGTGGGTTTAAGCAACTGCCTTTTTTCGGGAATGTGAGAGCAAACTGTCAGCTTTAAAATTTTGCAGTAATTGACACAAAAGAAATTAGTCTAATCCGTTGCAAGTTCTAAATTATACCCACGTGTAAGCCCTGTGTTCGTGCAGGAGAGCGCGTGTACCACGAACTCAAATAAGACTGATCGATTTTCATTGTTATTTATTAACACAAAGAAAACAACAACACGCATTCCTACATGTCCAAACACATATACCAACATATTTAGAAATGAAGTGATAGAGGTGAAGAGAATTGTTAACCCATTACCAGTCGGCAAAATTTAAGAGCGGTCCAAATTCAAAGAATTTGCAGGCGACAAGTTTAAATTGATTTTTTTGAGAATCATTGTTTTTTGGGGAGTAGAATACAACGTTGCAAACGAAGATTTTTTTCAGAGTTTTCCGAGTCTTTTGTTTGAGGAGCATAAAAACGGGATTAAATGGAATGGAAAAAGTTTTAGACCTGTCCAGAATCAAAGGTTTTGCAGACGACAATTCACAGTAAATTTCATTTGAAAAATTATCATTCTATAGCATAGAAAGTATTGTAGGAAAAGAAGAAATTGGTTGTGACAAGTAATTTCTTCTTTTTTCCGCGGCGTTTTCTTAAATATAGAAACACAGGGACGTGAAAACCAGGAATTAAACACAAAAAAGGTTAACTAACCAATTGTTGTCAATGGGTTGCATTACTAAATTCGTTGAAGGATCTCTGACCACGCCCACTGACTCCGCTTACCACGCTCATTGACTTCCACATGAAGGTTCCCTTCGATATCATACGTCGTTAATTTGACCCATTCCCACACAGTGACGTTTTAAAACGCCCCTCAATATGAAAGCTTTGGAAAACATTGTGTATAATGAAGAAATTGCTTGTTACAAGCAATTTCTTTATTATCCACAATGTTTTCTACCCCGAAAGGCAAAGGCTTCAAAGGTTATGTCATTTTTATATTTTCGTCTGCAACTTCTTTGAATTTGGACTGGTCTAAAACTTTATCGTGTGAGAATGGGTTAAGGCACACGGCCCAAAAAAGTAAATCGTTGGTTAGTGACTTAAGCAACTATCAGACGGCAAATTTTAGACCGGTCCAAATTGAAAGGAGTTGCAGACGACAATATGAAGTTCATGAAATTTTAAATATTTTCGACTTCCTGGGTACAAAATATTGTGTAAAATGAAGAAATTGCTTGTTACAAGCAATTTCTTCATTTACAACAGTGCTTTCCTAATTGTTTTTCTTGAGGGGCGTCTAAAGGCGTCACTGTGTGGGAATTGGTTAAACGTGGTAACTACAGCTCGAATAAGTCGCCAAACCAACAAAATACTGAACAGAAATGTCAGCCAATGTCATAATTCAAAGTTCACTTTCTGTCTAAATGAATTGTTTTATTGGTTGGTTGAATAAAATCTTACTTCTTTAAGCAACTCAAGAAAAAAGAAAGCATTGAGAAAAATGTGGACAATAGAGAAATTGCTTGTCAAACCGATGAGAATTGAGCGCTGGATTCGGTTGAGATTAAACTGGTTATTTAGCAAATACGTTCCCTGAAATAGAGCTTCGTGATTTCATTGTCAATTAATAAAGGTGATAGCTTGAGCGAGGTGGTAACCAAAGCAAGATCCGAACCGTCTTCGCTGATGAGAATAATCAAATAACTTTGTGTCTGACATAAAGTAACTGGCGTTTAATTTTTGTTTCATTG
This sequence comes from Fragum fragum, assembly GCA_946902895.1. Lineage (NCBI taxonomy): Eukaryota > Metazoa > Mollusca > Bivalvia > Cardiida > Cardiidae > Fragum > Fragum fragum. The sequence goes on from OX336371.1 coordinate 50,285,447, forward strand.
AAGTACGGTACGGGTTTGCGAAGGAAATGATGATTACTTTATCTACTTTGATTATCTATAGATCAAATAAACACTTTGCAATGCTTATCAGTTCGTCTCTCTCGAACACGCCAGGAGGGGGACCAGCCATAAAATGTACAGTCAACTCTAAAAGTTTGTTTCTGTTGAAACTGGTTGTGCTTATTTTTTGACATCTTCGTCTATCTCATTTATATTTCAGTTTCAAGATATTCAGTACCGTCCTATTTCAATACTTACATAAAAGTGTTTGCTTTGTTTTAATCCATTCCCACACGATCCCACTTTTTGACGCGGCTCGGAAATAAAGCTTTAGAAAACATATAGTGGAAAAATAAGAAATTGCTTGACATCAGCAATTTCTGAAAACAGCTTTAGAAAACATAGTGGAAAATGAAGGAATTGCTTGACATTTGCAATTTCTTCATTATCCACAATATTTATTACCCCCAGAAGACAAAGATTTTTTTTTCAGAATTGCATTAATTTTGAATTTTGTTTTACAACTCATATGAATTGGACCAGTCTGAAATTTTGTTTTTCTGTTCTGACCATTAATGGACGACAAAAAAAGATATGTCCAAGTTAAAGAAGTTGAAGACGGCAATTTTAAGTTGACGGAAATTTTAAAATCTTCGTCTTTCTGCATGGGTTAAGGAAGAAGAAAAGCTGTTGTACTATGATGTCTTTTTAAATAGAAAAAATACACATGTCACGTTTTTTTGTAATTAAACAATGTACTATTAGGCAGTGCTCAGAGTTAAAGATCGGTCTAAATACCTACAGCCAAAAATTCTTGCGAAAACCGAGCAGCCACTAAACGAGGTATCAACCCCCTATAAAATATACAGTAACAGTATGGAAATAAACTCGAAATCCCCGCATTAGTCATACATAAATGAACATATAGGCCACATTTTAAGTCCATTTAAGTCGAATATCGTCGTTTGGCGTGCAATATGGCGTAAGTACAGCTTGAATAGAACTGAAGTTACGATATTTTGCTCGCTCTACGACGATATTGATAACTAGTAATTAATAAAAATCATTTTTTCAAAGACCAATATCTCAAGTCCGTTTTCTTTTCTTTCAATTTTTTAATGGGGTTTGACGCCGCTTTCAACAATCTTTCAGTTATATCGCGGCGGCTGGAGCACCTAACAATGGAATCCTGGTATTTCTCACACCAGTACTACCATTACATTCTTTCCTAGCCTCCAGCTGCTATCCCACATCGGTCTACGATTATCGACCCATTGGTGAGAGACTAATAGTCGGAAAGAATGAGTGCCGCCGTCGGGGATCGAACCCGGGACCTCTAGATTGACAGTCCGACGCGCTACCAACTGCGCTATGACGGTGGCTTTCTTTTCTTTCAAGACAGCACTGAAGAGTATTTTTCATGTATATCTTCTTAGGCTTGTTATTTCGCAAAATTATTTTAAAAGTTTGTCTATACTGTGCATAATTGGACGAATTAAGTTAAGTTTGGACACAAATGCCTTTCATAAGGTAGACATTTTGAACCCATTTTTTTTAAAATCCGTTTCAATCCATTTAATTTGTTTATTTTCGAGATTAGCTGAATAAGCTGTATCTAATTCATTCAGTGGACTTGCTTATAAACCGTTTGTCAACCCTTCACCGGATGACAAAATTGTAGACTAGTCCAAATTGAAAATGGTTGAATTCGATGTCTTTGAGTTTATGAAATTTAAGATTTTTTCAACTTTCTGGGTGGAAAATATTGTGTAAAATGAAGAAATTGCTTGTTACAAGCAATTTCTTCATTTTTCACAATGTTTTCCACATCAATTATCCCAAAAGAGTCCAAAAGCGTCATTTGTGCGGGAGTGGATTAAATCGTTGAGATAAACTGTAGCAAACGTGTTTAACCCTTTCCTGGACAAATCCGGGATTTTACGTCACTGTGATTTTATACTTGAGAAAACATTGTGGAAAAAGGAGAAATTGCTTGTTACAAGCAATTTCTCCTTTTTCCAAAATATTTTCTACCACATAGGATGGTCAGATTTCAAATCGCATTTATTTTTCATTGTCGTCTGTAACCTCTTTCAAATTGGACCAGTCTAAAATTTCATAAAACAGGAGAGGGTTAAGAGCACTGGTCAATCGCCTATGCCACTAGTGAGGATACACAGACTTTCTTTATAAACCTAAGAGTTTTAAAATGCAAATTGGCCAATCTCGGCTGTCAATTTAAGAAATTTTCGACCAATCAAATCATTTATTTATACGGGATGTGACCTTAGAATTTATGTGACGAATTTTTGTTGGTTTGGAGAGTTAAAGGCCGTAACTAAAGCTTTATATAGGAAACTTTATGAAACTCCTCGTATAAACAGCAAGCAATCAAGCAAACAATCAAGCAAACAAACAAGCTAAACCCTCAAGGCAATGTCTCGATTTTTATCTGTTTAAAATTAAATCGTTTAACCCTTTCCTGAACAAACCCGGGATTTTACGGCACTGTGATTTTATACTTTAGAAAACGTGAAAAAGGGAGAAATTGCTTGTAACAAGCAATTTCTCCTTTTCATACAATATTTTCTAACACATTGGATGGTTTCATTTTAAATTGCAACCAATTTTGACTGTCGTTTGCAACCTCTTTCTATTGGACCAGTCTAAAATTTAGAAAAACGGGAAAGGGTTAATAAATTCGGTATTTCCTGAATATCGATTGAAAATCCTAATGTGATATGTGTTTATAAAATATAGGCGCCTTCTAAAAAATAACTACTTTGGTTTCCAACTATTGAAGCAGACTGTGTTACATGGTGGGATAAAAAGCTGGACTGTGTGCCGGTAAATTAATGTTTCATTGATGAACATTTAGTCATTAAAATACCAAGGAACAAGTGCTTCATTTTGTACGGGGGCTGGAATTACTTTTAAAGTTTTCTGTATATTATTCTTGTTTCCCTTCATTCAGGTTGCAAAAGGAACTAATGATAAATAAAATAATTTGTATGAATTTCAGCTATAAATGATTTACTAAAACACTCAAAAGTTCACCTGTTTAATGGAAACTTCACATAAAATGAAAAAAATGAATAAATAAAAACAAAAATTAATACAAATAATAAATAAATAAATGAATAAATGAATTAGCGTCACGAATAGCAGTGTAATGTGTCATAACCTGTCGAAATATTTCACTTTGGGATTTAGCTTGTGTCATGTCCGTCTGTCCGTCCCTATGTCCGGACCATTATCTCTGATACTACAGAATCAAATTGAACGAAACTTGATGTGAAAGTTTCTCAACACGATTTAAGCCTGAGATTGCGTAAGCAATCTGAGGCTAAAGTTACAACGCTAAAAATTCAAACCCATGCAGAGTTTAATGTGAAAACATAATGTAAAAACATCTACCGCAATCAATGTGATCTTCTGTCGCATCAAAAGTAGATCGGATCTGACCATAAATAACTCGCCCGATTGAGGCGAGAAGGACGAAGGCGAGATATGACTCATTGAAAGCTGTCGGCTCGATGTACAGTACTTTCGTGTGAGTGTTCTGCATTTGGCAAAATTATCAAAACTTGACGAGTGAACGGAAAGAAAGAAAGGAGGTATACAATATATTGGAAATTATTAAACATATATAATCATAACATATTGTTAAGAAATAAGGTGTTTGTTTCATACCAAAATAATATTACTTATTCTAGAGTAACAATGTTTAAACGGTCCGGTTAGACGAAGTTGCTGTATAAAGCTGATAAGCGAAGCTGTCGGTTTTACGCAAGATTGGAATGTTTTGTTTAACAAATTCATTAGTCTCTCATAGGATCATATTCGCACTGTCTTAAAACAGTTTGGTCGTGCTCGGACTTTGTGTCTATATATTTTTACCTCCGAATTCTACCCAAAGGATGCAACATCTACATACCGCTTTGGGAGGTGTACATAATCATGTTAACCTAGTAAACGACCGCCCGCCCTCTCTCTCTCTCTCTTAAAGCGCATATTTACATAACGAAATTGGTCTGTGTGGTAGAATACTCACATCGCACGCAAGAGCTTTCTAGTTCGAACCTGGCCACACGCTCCATTCCCCCATCTCTCTCGCTCTCTAGCTCTCTCTCGCTAGCTCCACTGGCTGAAAGCCAACGAGCTTTTGTTATGATGTGGTGTCCATGGTCCGTCCGTCCGTCCGTCATCTTTTACGTTAAAAATCTTCTCAGAAAGTACTGAACATAATTCAACCAAACTCAACCAAATTTCACAGGAAGGATCCTTGGGTGGCCTTTATCAGATCCCTTCAAAGCATTTTGATCGGGTGAAAAATATGTAACGATATAAACATTTAAATATATCGTTACAATACCTCAATGGGATGAAAATTATTGCGGGCAGGTTGTGTCCCATAGCGCACAAATTGGCAGATCTGCGGATAATCGACAAAAGTGGCACCTCCGATAATCCGACCATCAAACTTTTTTCTGCCAAGATTATATAACTCCTGTATACATATCTAAGGCTTTCAGCGCTTTCAGCGCTTTGATTTTAAGCGGTGTCATGAAAAGTGGGGATCTTAACCCATTACCACACGAGAACAATTTTAGACCGGTCCAAATTTGTAAGGAATTTCAGATTTTTCTTTCATGGTAGAAAACAATGTGTAAAATGAAGAAAGTGCTTGTTACAAGCAATTTCTTCATTTTACACAATATTTTCTATATTGTTTTTTTCTGGAAGAGCGTCCTAAAGCGTCATTCTGTTGGAATGGATTAAGACAAAAATCTACTCTTACATATCACTGTATCTCTTTTGCAATTGAATGAAATTCAATGAAACCCCATATTATTTGTTGATATATTCTTTTGTCAGTAATATTTACGGTTTCATAGGTATCGTATGGGCGTATCTATGCATTTCATGCTCTGAAAAGGAGCATCGCAAAGAAACGAATGTTTCATTAGCGTGAAGTGTTAGCGTGTCCGACTCCTAATCATTGGGTCCCGGGTTCGATCCCCGGTCGCGGGAAATACCCTCTCCGACATTTGTCTCCCACGATTTCGTGGATAATCGTAAACCTAAGTGGGGTGTACAGCTGGATGCTCGGAAAGGATGTAGTGTTAGTACAGGTGTGAGAAATACCAGAAATCAATGGTTAGGTGCTTCAGCCGCCACAATATGAGCGAAATACTTTAAAAATGGCGCCTAACTCCTTTCAAAAAACCCCCAAACAAATCATTAGCGTCAAAGCCAAATTCCAATTCGTTTTATGATAAAAGAACTATCTCCTATGACAATTTTGACAAACACTTCATGCATGTAACAAGTATGTAACTCGCTTCTATAATCAGAATTCCGTCGTAAATAGCCCCGTTGACTCTTAAATATTTTCGTTTCCACTAAAAAGCAAAGTGTGACGTCATAACAACAAAATAACAACGTCATTATCTTTCGTTAGCTATTCAAAATATAAAATTAGTTTGTGTTTAAAGGAACGCTTTAAATAACGCATTTCCAGCATATGTGATTACAATGCAAATTAGAAAATGCTACAGTGCTACTCTGCTGGCTCTTTACCCTTGTACACAAAATGAAAAACAAGATCAAACTTACCGGGTGTAAGTTAATACGCTTGTGCAAAGCTCTAATTTGAACGAGTCGAGATATATCAACCGGGCTTTCCGTAAGCAATAGTTTAGGCCAGACCCCGACGGACTTTTGGCCTTCTTTGTTTTATATATAATTACACATGTTTATGATGCTGTGGAAGATTACAAAACATTCGTTGACATATGACCATTTCTAAGTTTCATCCTCATTCATAGATCTGTCTTTTAAAACCAAAATTTATAGGTCGTGATTGATGATTTCTTTGCTGTTCTATCCATTTTTAAGGCACCATCTTTTTTCTACCTAGGAAAGGTCGGTTAATTTGGGTACGTCCTCTGGAATATAAAGTCAAAGACGGAGACTGCTAAATCAAGCGTAAAACTATAGAATACATGCAGGAATCATGAACAAGTAAACATTTCAGCATGTCGATCACTTATGTGCACTCGAAAATGCTGTTTCCGTATCGGGCTAGTTTTTGTGAAAGAATTACTTTTATCAAACTACTACCTCCGGAAGTAAATTCCAATGAGGTCACTCCTTCAGGGATTATAAGGCCTGAGTAACAATTTTCTTGGTTCTTTTCTACCTGTTTAACAAAGTCTATTTTTAGGACAGATAGGAGTTAGTACAAATATACCCTTTTGGGTTTATTCTTTATGTCTTTCTTTCAATTAGGACAATCTTTGAAATTTGTGGACTGGAAAGCAGTAAATGTTGAAAGATAAGTAAAGCTTTATTATTACGAAACAGTACCATGCTTCATCAGACACGTCAAAACTCAAAAACACGCTAAAACACCAAGTTTAATGATTACTGTTTCACATTAAACATGAATTAAACATGAATTTCAAATTTCATAGGTAATTAAATAAAATTTGGTATTCTGTTTTCATTTTTTTTTCTGTAAAAAGTGAATTAAAATAAATGAAAATAGTAGTAAGATATCATACTGTTTGGTATATTTCACACGAAAAGCGGGAGATTAACTTTAAAAAATAAATCCTAATTTGCTTATTAGTTTATACTAATCTATTTTAATTCGATTGCGACGAAAGCTTTCAAGAAAGAGTCACTTTTGAACACTCAGAATCCAGATGGTTTCATGGCCCTGAAAAAGAGGCGGTGGCATCAACTCATAGCCTGTCTCCCAGGCTCTCAGTAAGTGTGAGTTTGAAAGATAGATCAATCATGCAAGTACATTCGTCTCACAGACTGATCAGCAAAATAGAGAAAGATAACAGCTAGAATCTTTTCAACTAAAATATAAGTATCAGTGAGACTGGAGGCGAGTCTACTTCAACCCACTGCAACTCTTTATAACCTTTTTCCACACAAGCCCTCCTTTTTACGCCCCAAGAAAAAACTTTGGAAAACTTTGTGATGATGAGCGATTTCTTCAATATCCACAATGTTTTATTTCCAAAATGACGAAAACAGTTGAAATTCCATCAACTTGAAATTGTCGGCTGCAGCTTCTTTCATTTTCGACCAGTCTAACATGTTGTTGCGTAGAAATGATTTAACAGCTGGGTAGAATAAGGCGAGCTATTAAGTGTCTTGCCTATGAACATACCTCGTGGACGATTGAGCTCGAACCTGTAACCAGATCATGAGACAAGCACATATTCCACTCGGGAATCGAGGCATTGCTTATTTGACGATATAATTCCCAATTTAACCCTTGACCACACAACCCGCTATTTTTACTCGCTAGAGTAAAAAGCTTATGAAAACATTGTGAGAAAAATGAGGAAATGCTTGTAACAATCATTTCTTTTTATCTCACAATCTATCCTACTCCATTTAAACCCTTTTTAATTGTTTTTCAACTCATTTCGAATAGTCGTTTGCAACTTATTTGAATTTCGACCAGTCTAAGATTGATAGAAGAACGATAGCAAATAGCAAATGTTTTAGTTTTTAGTGTCGTCTGTCAAAAACTGGCGTTCTGATTGGTCGAAAAAAAAATCATACCTCCATGACAAAAATTATGAGCACGCTGCTATATTGTATGCTTCCGAAGAAAATAGTCCCATACAAAAAAGTTTCAAAATTTGTAAAATTGTCGCTTTTTTCGCTCGATGTCATTAAACTATAAGAAATGAAGAGAATATTTTTTTCTTTTCATGGGGGTATGAACCGAAAAACCTAATCACACTTATGTATGAATCCGCTTCACGTATTCATACAGTGTGATTAGGTTTTTCGGTTCATACCCCCATGAAAACAAAAAAAATATTTTCTTCGTCTCTTAAACATTAACAATCGGAAACTAGTAAACCTAAAGTCTTATTGTGTGATGATGAGTTTGAAGTGGTTCTTCAACTCGCAGTAAACAAACAAGTAAAAGTCTTAACCAAAATGACACAATCACCTCCGTGGACAACCTAGCTCGCCTTATCGGGTGTGTGAATATGAGCACCCCGAGATGGAAAATGACCAAGATACATGTATATAAAATCAAAGTTTTGTGTTAAAGTTTTTATAAAGGGTAAAGGGTTTAGATCACATAGTCAATGTCATTGTCTAAAATGAAAGCCTATCTCTTTAAGAATGCATGAGCATCCTTTGATGAAAAGGGGGAAATAGTTAAAGTTTTTAGTCACACTTTTTTTACAACAGGTTAAAGGTCACAAGGTCAAAGGGTCAAGGTGATAATCTCAAGTGAAGGCCAATTTCATTATGAGCGTACATGTGAACTTTGAGAACTCTAGGATGAAAAAAGACCGAAAAAGAAAATGGTTTTGGTTAAAGTTTTATATAAGGTTAAAGTTAAAGGCATCAAGGTCACACGAGGTCATTGTCTCAAATGAAAGTCCATCTCCTTATGAATACATGTGTGATAATGAGTCAGTAGGGTGAGAAATATAGAACAAGAACAAGATAGAATAGTAAAAGTTTTTGGTTAAAGTCTTTTTATGATGGGTCACAGAGTCAACGTCAATCTCTCAAAGCCTAGCTCCTGATGAGTGTTTGTGTGAATTATGAGCCCCATTGGTTGAACATTGACTAAGATGAAAAAAAAAGTTAAAGTTTACGGTTGACGTTTTCAGTAAATCTTTATTTATAACAGGTTAAAGGTCAAGCTGTAAAGGCCACAGGGTCAAGGTGATTGTCTCAAATGAAAGTCTATATCCCGATGAGTGCATGTGTTAAATATAATAACATTAGCACAAGTTATAATAGTAAAAACCGTTTAACAAAGTGGGAGGCCGACGCTGACGCCAAAGGTACGACAATAGCTCTTCCGAAACATTCGTACCGGATGAGCTAAAATATCTTTCCTGGCTTTGAACCCTTATCAAAAGAGGATAATCAATTGGTTATTTTGATATGAAAAATCTCCCATAAGAATGCGTTGGTAGGCATATCGCAAAACAACGTATCCAAGAAAATTCTACTTATCATTTTCGAAACAGCTTTATTATCAGTTTTCGATGTTTTCGTCTCTGGGGATCCGTGTACATTTATATCAATGAGCTTTGTTTTCAATAAACTAAGATTGCCTTTTCCATCTGAGCGAGGCTGTACGGGAGTTTTTTTTCAGTGAAAATCCTTATTTTAACCCTTGTCATGCTGTATAAATCACCTTTCTGAATTGCTGGCAAATCAAGGGGCTGAAAGCACTGATAGAACTTGTTATTCAAAAATCAATATTTACTTTAGAAATCAAGTTCATAAACAACTCCGGCAGGAAAAGTACAAGCAAGAGGTGTAGACTAAGATCAGTCTGCACATACGTGCAGTCTGATCTTTGTCTACACCTCCTGCCAAAACCGGAACATTCCGGGTTCAGCATGACAAGGGTTAAGACGCAAAGAGATTTGTAGTGTGAGGATGGAACACAATTGACCAATCGCGACCGTTAATCAAATAACCAGTCGACCAGTCAAATCGTTTATTGAAATCAGACATGAGTTTTGATCTCCGGCATTGGCCGCCATTTTTGTTTAATTCTTTTTTGTTGGTTTGGCGACTTAAACGTTATAACTACAGCTTATTTAACTTAAAGTTACGATGTTTAGGCCGCCAACCAACTTTACTACCTTTATGTTACATGCTCCTGGCCATATCTCTTTTCAAAATAACGCCGTTTAAAATCGAAACGGGACTTCCTGTTTGGAGTCAATGGGCGGGGCTAGCGAAGCGGGGCAGCAATTATTCAATTTTGACGAAACATACCATCAAAGGTCGACAATTTTATCGTCGATCTAAAGGCATCGAGATAATTCATGCATAGGTTGACATTCAGGACTTCAACATGTAGAGAATCGCAGGATAGTTAGTCTTTGATCACCTAGTCTTCTGACTACAAAACAGATACTCTTTTACTTTCTCAGTTTTGAAATACATGTACTAATACGTATCGTTTAACAAACGGAACCTCTTGTCAATCGTCATAACAGTGCTAAAGAATGTGGGTTATGAATATATTCTATGCTAATACATCTATTAAACGACTCATTCGGAAAATGAATATCAACAAGCAGGTTAACCGTAATTCTTATTCTAGCAACTCTTTGAGCTATTAAAAGTCATCGCGATTAACCAATTCCCACACAGTGACGATTTTTTACGCACAAAAATATCTTTTGAAGAAAATTAAGGAAATAAAGAAAGCGATTTCTTTATTATACAGAATGTTTTTCGCCGTAAAGACAAATATTTTTTCTTAAATAATCCATCAACTTAAAATTGTCGTCTACAACTCTTTTAAGTTAGGACCAGCCTAAAGTTGTGTCGTCTGGTTTTGGATTACTTTTATTCATTTTTTATTTCGTCTTTTCCGTTCTCCAAACGTGCTCAACGTGACAAGAACATGACTTAGTTGTTAAGTCCAACTCGCACTGTACAAAGAAAGGCCATTTTGATATCTTGTCCATTCCTACATTAGGCAATCGGACGCAGCAGTTACATTTATTATGCAAAAAGAAAAAAAAACAGTACCTTCTTATTTAACCAACTTTCTTTATTTTGATTTGATAGAAAGTAGCCTATTACAAAGCAGATAACTGAAACCGAACAGACTTTTTATTGAGGCCAATAAGTTTCCACCAGGTCAACATGTATTTGCTTTTGGGATTGTAGAACCACGAAAGCCGTCTATTCGAATGTGTCATATATTTGTTGGATTTGTCCCTCTTCTGTGACATATTAGCTCCAAAGTATCCATGTCAATGATTCACAATGGACACATAACTTAAATGCAAGTAGCATTTGAGCCATATGTCACGAGTAGTATACATATTCAGAGTAACTGATGGATCATTGACCAACCCAACTGATCTAAATCAAAGTACTTAAAGTGCTGCAAGCTAGCAAAGCATGGTTTTGTTTAGTAATCCTTTTTGTCAAAGGTTATCATGATAAATAAACGAGGTTGCAGATGACAATTTCAAGTTGGTTGAATTTGGTAGAAAACATCGTGGACATTGAAGAAATTGCTTGTTACAAGCGATTTCTTCATTATCCACAATTTTCTGCAATTTTTTTTTCTTGAGATGTTTAAAAAGTGGAATCCGGCGGGAAAGGGTTAGCATGTTTTTGATACAGTTCACAAAAATTTAGTAGAGTTTGTAATAATCTTACACCAGAACTACTTTTTATGGAGTAGGCATTCAATGGATTTAGCGGTTGAGCCCCCTGTAGCAGTTTGAGAAGACCTCAAAACTTTGTCTGTTAACTTAAGCTATCAAAGATGACGCTTTGCTAGATAAAAACTCCGACTTAGATGTTGAACGCTGTAATTTTGTCAAAAATTCAGGTCAGAACATGTACCAAAACAAAGATAAAAATGAAACAAAACTCTCAAACATTACTAATTCACATAAGCAAAAGTGCGAGGGATGAGTTAAAACATTGATATCCATGAAGCACATGCGGAATATAAGAGAAAGATTGTTCAAAGCGCAAGTAAATCCCGTGCGAGCACTTTAAGTAAAAGCGACAGGACACAAGCCTATCTAGACAAGTAGACGACATCAACAGTAATTAATGTTTGTTTCCTGGATAAGTCGCGTTGTTGTCGTGGTTTTCGAGGTTTGCCCCTTCACCCCGCTTAAGAACGATGAATGAAGACTGGCGTTTAAATGAGTTTATGTATAACATTTCCGACAGTCGCATAGAGCGCCAAGTATAGAGCCAGATCAGGCTGCGCATTCGCGCAGGCTGATCTGAGTCTTTACTTTGCGCTCGTCAATTAGGTTCTGGCACAAAGATTCATAAGGCGATCAGAAGATATATAATGAAGATGCGTTTTTGAGATGTCCTTGCAGTGCACAGTATCTTTGCATTACACAAATAATGTATCATGACTTATTGGAAATGTTATCGGTAGTTATATCAAATGTAAGAATTCTAAACGCTTTTCTTCGATCCGATTTCTACTTGAGATGAAAATTCATATCATACCGCTTTAAAGATTCAGATTGAAAGCATTTTTAACTTGATGGTTTATTATACAAAGATAATGTTCTCATATGATATTCCCACTTTTGTGACTGGAGGACTCGTATTAAACGACTGTGCTTAAAACAAGAAGAAAACCTAGGGATTGTCCGAGTTACTTAAATCGAACAGAGGGTGAAGGACAGCGGCTAGCTATTTGTGTCACATGAGTTAGAACTATACCGCAATATACGTCTTGTATACTTATAGTATGGCTTATCAGTTTTGACGGCTCACAGACCCCCGGGAAATATGGAACGCGTGTGTTCTTCTATAGAAATCCTCCTATTTAGACAACATGTTTTACCCCTTTAAAAAAGAAAGTCATTTACTGGAAGCGCTTTAAGGGACAGAGCTATCGTCTATTGATCTAGATCAGTCTAATATCTGATGGCTATTGTCACCATTTATTGTGATGGGCAGTCGTCAAAATTTCAATTTTCATTGTGATGCTTTTGGGTTTCGTCTATCAAAAACGAGCGTTTTGATTGGTCGAAAAAATTTATTGATAACTCCATGTAAAAAAAAAATTGAGCACGCAGCGATTTTGTATGCTTCCGAACAAAATAGTCCCATACAAAAAGGTATCAAAATTTGTAAAGTTTTTTTTTCGCTCAATTCTATTAAATTATAAGAAATGTAGAGAAACTTTTTTTGTTTTCATGGAGGTATGAACCGGAAAACCTAATCACACAATGTATGAATCCGTTTCGCGTATTCATACAGTGTGATTAGGCTTTTCGGTTCATACCTCCATGAAAACAAAAAATATTCTCTTCATCTCTTAATTGAACTAAAAATCGAAAAATCTAAAAATAGCTTCAGCGACAAGGACGGCTAGCCGTCGCTGGTAAGAAAAATGTGACGGTAAATTATCACAAGTATTGGCATTCTAAAAGCCAAAATCACTTTGTAAAACAGTGATAATGTGTGAAAAACCTTGATAACTAAGTGCATTACGGCATTACGTGCAAGTATGTTCTGGTTATCAATTGCATACAACTTTTATCTAAAGGACAGTGTATTTGTTGAAATTCAAAGCATTTTCTAAACACCTTGGTCATCGTTTCAGTCGATAAATCATATTTAGCAATAGAACAACGCATGATTTTGATTCCAGTTGAAAAGATTTTCATAAGCCTCACGTGGGCGTCAAAAGAAACGTGATCGGGGGTCTGGACAGGAGATAAAAGCCATTTATTCGGAAAAACTATATATTTTGATGATTTACCATCACAATATGATGTGACGGATAACCATCACTGGACTTTATATCCACAGTAAATAAACACTTCTAATTGTGTATAGATACAATATCAAAGGCAGACTGAGCCCTTGCAATGACATTTCCAACCATTTCGCATGTGCGTAGAATTCAGCCAATGAACACCCAGTTTAACCACTCAAAATAATTTGATTATTCGTTGATCTTCAAAAGAAGATAAGAGTTAATATCTATCTGTAAAACGTGCAGTGAAGACTATGATTAGACTGTGCGGATCAGGTTGATCCAAGTCTATGCTTAGCGCACATGAGTAATGGTTGGAAATGTTACGTATAGACTCCTATGGCGCATGAGAACTTTATCAGTCAAAACAAAAAAAATATAAACACTTACAACTTGTGGAAGTTAAAAATAAGAGGCAGTCTAGTTGTTGCCTTTGGGTGATTGTCACCATCGATGCTTTTTAGCTAGCAAAACGTCAGCTTTAATAGCTTAAGTTAACAGACAAATTTTGAGGTCGTCTCAAAGTTCAACGAGTGCAAACTGCCACTGGAGGCTTAACCACTAATCAGTTGAATGCATACACCATAAAAAGTAGTCCTGGTGTATTTTAAATATATAACTAACTCTATTCAAATTGTAGTGCACTCTTTCACAAGCATGCTATGTAACCCATTCCCACTAAATTCCGCTTTTTTCAGCATCTCAAGAAATGCTTTGGAAAACATTGTGGACATAGAAGAAATTGCTTGGAACAAGCAATTTCTTCAATGTACACAATGTTTTCTTCCAAATTCAACTATCTTGAAATTGTCGTCTGCAAGCTTTGCTAGCTTACAGTACTTTTAGTGCTTTGATTTAATCTACTTTGATAATTCATTTCGACCCGAATGTACTTTGAAATCCGTCATTGGCTGACATTTATGTGAAGTATTTCTGTTGGTTTTGCGACTTTACCCTTTCGCGTTTTTGGAAATTTTAGACTGGTCAAAATTAAGAAAGGTTGCAGACGACAATGAAAACTGGACGCATTTTGAAATGAAACCATCCTGTGTGGTAGAAAATATTGTGGAAAAAAGGAGAAGTTGCTTGGCACAAGCAATTTCTTCTTTTTCCACAAAGTTTTCTCAAGTATAAAATCATAGGAACTTAAACTCCCGTGTTTGAACAGAAAAGGGTTAAACGTCGTAACTACAGCTTATTCAAGGCTGCCATGGTTCAGGTGATCAACCAACCATTTTACTTTTTTGATAAATATTACCGGCCATAAATTTTGCAAAATAACTCCGTAGTATATCGAAACTTAACCTTGACCTTTGAGTCAGTAGTCGTGGCCTGTGGAGTCAGTGGGCGGAGTCAGCGGAGTCATCCGGCGGTGCTGATGATCCATCAATTAAGCTTTGTGTAGTCAAGGGCGAATTTGCTTCATTCTGTCGTGCTTTTCCTTTTTTATGTATTCAGGATCTGTCATGAGATTCTTCTTGAAAAAAAGTTCTTTTTTCGAGCCTAGAGGGGAAAAGCAATTAAGCGAGCCTATTTTTAGAAGAGGCAAAAATTAGATTGTTTGACACACACACACACAAAAGAAAAACACCAACAACAAGAAAAACAAGAAACACATTCCTTTTCTCATGAAAAAAAAAATTGTCATTAAATAATGATAATAATATTTAATCAAGGACGGCAATTTCACGCGGTCATATGACGCCACGACAAAGAGGTGTTTAATGACGGATCGTGTCTGTCAATAAAAGAAACAATTATCTATTATGAACTCCGACCTTGGCCGACATTAATGTGAAGTAATTGTGTTGGTTTGGCAAAGCAAACGTCGTAACGACAGCCTTTTCAAGCTGTAGTTACGATTCTAAGGTCGCCACCCAACCATTTTACTTTTTTGTTTTATGGTACTAGCCATTTATTTTTCAAAATAACGCTGTTTAAGATCAAAGTCGAATTTCCTGTCGGGGCTCCGAGGGCATGGAAAGGGAACTGTACAATACTGTTCCCTATAGGGAGCAAGGGTAATCATGTCGGTAAAATTGATACCATATTGAAAACAACTTTACCGACTTTGATATACCTATATCAATGGCTTAGAACCAAAACATAGTATGGCTCTATACAATGTATAGAGCCATACTATATTTTTGCTCTAAGCCATCGATATATACCCAGCAGAGGGTTTCCTCTCGTCGTGCTCCTATGTTCGAATCTTTGAATGCACGTCAACGGCAAGGTCTCAGTTGTTTTTAAGGTCAAAACAAGACTGGTGTGCAAGAGGTAGCGGTTGCGAGGGATGGCAAAGTTTACTACCATTATGAAGCAAGAAGCCTTTGATATTGGTTTCATAAATGACGGATCGCTGGCAACGTCAAGCGACCTCCCACAGGAAGTTCGACTTGAATAAAACAGCGTTGATTCACCAAATTCATGGTCAGTAATTGTAAATTGGTTGGTTGGCGATTTAAACGTCGTAACTACAGCTTGACCAAGCTGTAGTTACGACATTTACGTCGCCAAACCAACAATAAGGCTTAACATCAATATATGAGTTCAAAGTTCATTTTCAGTCTAAATGAGTGTTTTGATTGGCCAATTTATATTTTTACTACCACACGCGTCAATTCCTGTACATCAATGTTTTACCGATGAAAAACTGTAAAACATTTAGTCAGACAGAGATGGTATTTAGATGAAGTCACGGACAATGTTTTTCCTTGTTATAAATCTCTTAATGCCGGACTAACTCAACGTAGATGGATGGCCATTAGTGGAAGAAATCTCATTTGCATATCCCAGCGTTCCGCGGTTCGCTATCGGTCCGATCTTGTAACACTCCATCAAGTTTCATTTGCATCACGGGGGTTATCAGTAAAAGACAACATACAAATGCGAAATATTGATCTGACCAGGAATCCTAAATTGTTACGAAATAAACAGATTGATGAAGAGGGGATTTAGGGTACATCTTCATCAATTCACAGATCTCGTCTGTCAATAAAAAAATAGATAGATCAATTGAATCCTTCATTTAGACCGGAAGTGAACTTTGGACTCAGTTCCAGAGAAAATGTTAGCAGCCGGAGAGTATTATAATTTTAAAATTCTTCTTAGCTTTGTATTAAGCATTTTCCAATGTGTACACAGCATTATACGCGTGTGATTATAATTGAAACATATTAAAGCACTATTTGTTTCTCATTTGTAGAACGAACGCCTGTTATTATGTAAAACAACAACAACAAAAGAAAACGGCGAAGGCAACACAATTAAATACCGTTCAGCGAGTCGGTGTTGCATACCCTGAAAATATTTGAAATGCAAAAGACATTGTAAGAAAACGAGTCTTAATTTATTGGCAGAGAGGTCTGTAAACATTTTAACGAATATGTCAGGATTTTCTTTTTGTTAGAAATTTTGTCCAAAAGAAAGCCATAAAGCCATAGTCCCTTTATCCCATTCCCACGTAATCACGCTTTTTTACGCACTCTAAGCTTTTGAAACATTGTGGGTATTAAAGAAATTACTTGTGACAAGCAATTTCTTAATTATCCACAATGTTTTATACCCTAAAACCCAAAAGCCTAAGAATTTTTGAATTTTCACCTACATAAAATTGTCGTCTGTTGAATTTTGACTAGTCTAAAATTTTGTTGTGTGGAATTGGGTTTAATAACACGACTAAAAATAACCCTTCAAAAAGACCGACCATGAATCTAGGGAAGGAGCGCCCTCTCGAACGTTAGATAGCGTTTGTATGCTTTCCTAGGTTAAAACCTCAATTGTGACATTCGTCGAGTCACAGAGCAAACAAAGATGGCGGACAACCGAAGCCTCATGCTAACATGTTATTTAATTTAATTTCATAATGATTTTATGCGTACACAAAAGATGGTAACGGTAGTAAAGGAATGCATACATTTGAATGTTTTTGTTCAAGCTGCGTTTTCTTTAGATGCTCTCTGATTTAAGCACATTTGTGTAGCAAAGCAATCTACCATTTTTGAAAGCGCTCGCAGATCACTAAAAATAGACCGCTCTCTTGCAAGTTTATTTGTCCAAATTAAGTCGACTTATTAGCACTACGTTTGGAAGAAATACAGACATTACAAGACAACAGTAAGAATGGTTAACCTACTGATACTATTGTAATAATCTTTATTTAAATAGTGTTTACTAACACCTATCTTTAACAACAACAGCAAAAAACGACACCGACAACAACTTCGAGTGTACTCTACACATATAACAGGTTGTTCACGGTAATCATAACGTTTAGTTACATTTTGTTTTAAATTCTCACACTGATGCAGATTATTTATAATCAGGCGTCAAGTCGTCTATAAAATACAGTATCTTTGTGGTATGACATTTCATGCTTTGTATGACTGAATCTAATTGACCCACTCGGTTAAAGTCCCAGTGAACTCCATGCGCATATCAAGAAACTTTTTCTCAGGGCGGGGGAGGGGGGAGGCATGATGGTGTTTTCCAACCGAAAAAGTACTCATTTTAAAGTATTCGTCAGTTGGTGTGCAAAATGAAACAAAGCTGTAGTTACGACATTTTGGTTGCCCACTGGCAATACGATACTTTGATTTCCAGATTCTCCGAATCTCCAAACGATATTTTTGCTGAAATTCCAGTTCACATGAACTCACGAACTGCACTTGAATTTCAATTCACTTTTTTTACATAAGATCATTATTATTTAAAATCAATAAATTTTTGTTTAGGCAGAAATGCAAAATACACCAATTTCAAATCTAATACCCCAAAAAGGAAAGCTGTTGAAAAGGAAACTTTGATAAAATGTAAAACTATGTAATAAATATACGAGTGCAGCAGAACAAATACATATAAAGGGGTTGTTAACCTCATTAGATTATAAAAAGAATGTCGAGGACAATCATTTCTTGCGTCACATGCGGCCTTATCTGATCAAGCCGTGTCATGCTTTATGTACACTTGTAACTGATGCAATTCTGTAGTTCTTTAAGCCAAATTGACCAATCGCGACTGTCGATCAAGGTAATAATCGACCAATCAAATCACTAATGTAGACAGGAAGTGAACTTTGTAATTGGTCGACACATATGTGCGGCATTTTGGTTTGTTTGGCGACGTAAACGTTGTACTACAGCTTATTCAAACCGTAGTTATGATAAAAAGGTCGCTAGCCTACCATTTTTTTGATAAATGTGTCTCACCATGCATTTTGAGAAATAACGCTGTTTAATATAGAAACTGTTGAAGCTCATTTGGTCTTGCCTGCGGACCGTCAATTCAAACAGGAAGGAGACGACCGAGACCTTACTGTGTCTTTACTACGAGTTAGAACTTGGTAAAATGACGGTTTTCGTATGTACGTGCGAGCGCGCGTGTGTGTGTGCTTCGAAGCGTGTGTTTATGTGTGTGTGAGGAGGGGTTAAACTGAACTCATGTTTTAAGTTTCGCCCTAACAACCACTCATAATGGGCTTGCTGCCTCAATAATGGTTCTGCTGAGTTGTTTGTGCGTCCATACATCATACAAGATCTTGCCACATGCTCAGTACCACTAAAGTCCACTAAATTTTCAATTTACAACTCACAGATCGCAAATGTCAATCAAATAAATCGTCGATCTTTGAAATGATTAATTCAGACTGGAAGTTGGCGTTGAACTCGAACATAGACCGCCATTTATGTGAACAATTCTTATTGGTTTGCGACTTAAATGTCGTTAATACAGCTTATTCAAGCTGTATTTAGGAAATTTAAGTCGCCAACCAACCATCTACTTTTTGTTACATACTACTCGTCATTCATTTTGAACACCCCCCCCCCCCAAAAAAAAAAATACAAAAAAAAACACACAAAACAAACAAACAAACAAACAAAAACGGGCACAAATCTTTCCGCTGGTAACTGAAGAGTTTTTAAAACTGAATGAAGTTTATATGAGATAGAATTTTAATACTTAATTTATCTAATATGACTATAATTTTAGTCCCAATAGTGACTGATTGAACAGACATTTGCTCCGTAATCAGGGAAATACTTCCCAATTGACGTTATTTTATGACGTTGGAAATGTCCAATCCTTGACGTCATATCTTTTAATGCTGCTACATCCCCTAAGAAAAAATACTTTGGAAAACGTCGTGGTAAAAAAAAAAAATGCTTACGACTAGCAATTTCTCCACGATCACGATTTCTACCTAGCAAAACAGATAAAGTCTAAAAGTTTATCGTCTGGTAAAGGGCTAATGAATAAAAACAATTTATAACTTTATCAGTTCTTCAGATATTGACATTTATTCCTGTAAATCAGAAAAAAATCTGCATTTGTAAACTTAAAAGATCTTTTTTTCTTAATTTTTGATAACGAATTACTTAGATTAGTGCGATGTCAAGGACGTAACAGACATATTTTCTGTTACCAACGAATACTAATTATGTTCCATCACAGTGAAGATGTTATTGACGGTTGGCTGGTACCGTCACCCAACCTCCGAAAGGAAGCTCTACATAGATTTTAAACCGAGTTATGTTGAAAAATTCATGGCTAGTAGCTTTCTGGCATTTGTCTCCCATCAAAAGGTGGATAATCGTAAATCTTAGTGGGATGAACGACTGGAGGTTCGGAAAGGATATGATGGTAGTGCTTGTGTGAGAAATTCCAAGAATCTATGGTTAGGAGCTCCAGTCGCCATGATGTGACTGAAACTGTAAAAAGTGGTGTTAAAACCTCATTCAAGCAAACCCAATCGATAGAGACGAAAAACTTAATCAAACACTAAAATGTCTTGGTGACACTCAGCAATAAATAGGCAAGCCTTGTACAACGGCAAACTAATGTTCCTTAAAGACCCGAGATTCTTCTGTGGTTTAGTATGTTATGAAAATTTCTGGATCGATTTCATTACGAATAAACCCGTATTTATTACTCTGAAACATGATATTAATGTCTTTTTTAACATTTTGCCGACATTTTCATGTTCTCACGCTTTTTTCCACACAGAATCATCTCAGCTCTTTAAAGCGAGTGCAATATTGTAATTTGCGGATCGAGAGTGCCAATCAAAAAATCAACCGATCAATCAAATCATTCAATTAGACCGAAAGTGAATCTTGAACTAGTTGTTCGTAATAGATGGGAAGCGTTTTCATTGGTAGTTACGCTTGTAGGTTAGTAACCAACATTCTTTTAAAATTTCTGTTACATATTATAGAAAATAATGCTTAGAAAAGTAACACAGTCTAATATCCTGATCGAACTCCCTGTCGGAGCTAAGAAGACGTAGTCAGCGATCCATCAATTGCTGTAGTAATCAGTCTTAAGGTTTTGATGGTCACTATTGATGCTTGCTTTCTCGATATACCCCATTCCAACACATGCCCTCCTTTTTACGCCCCTAAGAAAAAAGCTTTTGAAAACATTGCGGACATCGAAGCAATTGCCTGATTCAAGCAATTTCTTCTATGTCCACAATGTTTTCTACCCCAAAAAGACAAAGAATTTTAGAATTTCATCAACCTTAAACTGGCATCTGCATCTTCTTTCAATTTGGACCAGTGTAAAATTTTCTTATTTGGGAATGGGATACCTTGCATTGGAAACGGCAGTCAATAACTTAAGCTCAAATTACCGGTCCGAGATGGTGTTAGAATGGCGTATCCGCGCTCTTTAGACACATAGGAAAAAGTTAAATTAAAGAAAACTGCATTTTTGGTATTTTTAGTTAGCAAAGCGTCAGCTTTGATAGCTTAAGTTAACAGACAAACTTTTGAGGTCGTTTCAAAGTTCAACGAGTGCAAACTGCCACTGGAGGTTTAACCACTGATTTGATTGAATGACTACGCCATAAAAGTACTTCTTTTGTATATCAGGAAAAAAATTTCACGCTCTATTCAAGTTTAAGAGAATTCTTTTAACCCATTCCCACCCCAGTCCGCTTTTTAAGCATCTCAAGAAAACATTGGAAAACATTGTGGCCAATGAAGACATTGCTTGTTACAAGCAATTTCTTCATTATCAACAATGTTTTCTAACCGAAACGAGAAAGATTTTCCAAATTTAACCAAATTGAATTGTCGTGTTTATCTTCTTTGAATTCAAACAATTCTAAGATTTGGCATGTTGTAATGGGTTAAGTCCTGGGTTACTCCTGGGTTACTTTTAACTCGTTTATTTATCTTAATAACCTTTGGAAGAAGATTACTAAACAAAACTGTGCTTTGCTAGCTTACAGTACTTTCAGTACTTTGATTTCTTCCTAATATATCAGTTTTAGGACATTTCCTGCGTATTTTCCAGAAGATTTAGCACAACATATGTACATGCAACGTCATATCGTCGGCGTCCTATCAAAGCATCGTAACTACATCTAATCTTATTTCAAAGCCTATTATTTCTTCTGACCAGTAGTTACGAGGTTTTGGTAGTATACCGTCCTCATATTGTTTTAATGTCTACTATTTCTCCTAAATATGTCAAGAAACTCGACGATAAACGTACATTTGTGTTCTTTGTTTGGGACGTTTAACCATACAGCTCGCTGCCGAATCCATGGCACAGTGGTAGCGCGCAGGACTCCTCGTCACGGGGTCCCGGGTTCGATCCCATGTCGCGGGGAAAATAATTTTCTTTATTTTTCTCCATCCAATAGCGAATAATCGTTAATCTATGTGAGATGAGCAGCTGGAAGCTCGGAAAGAATGTAGTGGTAGTACTAGTGTGAGAAATACTAGGAATACATGGTTAGGTGCTCCAGCCGTCGCGATATGTGTGAAATACTGTTAAAAGTGGCATTTAACCCCATTAAATGAATAGACTGTTAATCTTATCTTCTTCTACGTAATGTTTTTTATTTTTATAAAGAGGTAGTTTTTATCATGGATTTTCAAATCATGAAATATCCCTTTTCCACATATGTGCATCCTGATCTTTGTCTAGACTTGTTATTAAAAACAGAAATATTCCGGGTTCAGCATGACAAGGGTTAACCCATTACCAAACGACAAATTTTAGACTGGTCTAATTTTTAGGAAGTTACAGACTACAGATTCAAGTTGGTAGAATTTTGAAAATAATTGTCATTTGTGTTAGAAAACATTGTGAATAACGAAGGAATTGCTTGTAACAAGCAATTTCTTCATTTTTCACATTGTTTTCCAGATTTTATTTTTAGATTTGTTTGTTTGTTTGAATGGGGCTTTACGCCGCTTTCAACAATATTTCAGTTATATCTCGGCGGCTGGAGTACCTAACAATGGAATCCTGGTATTTCTCACATCAGTACTACCATTACATCCTTTCCTGGCCTCCAGCTGATATCCCACATAGGTCTACGATTATCGACCCATTGGTGAGAGACAAATAATCGGAAAGGATGAGTGCCGCCGTCGGGGATTTTATTTCTAGAGGGGCGCGAAAAGCCGGATCGTGTGGGAATGGGTTTAATATCTGTTTTACGAAACACCCAGAAGGCCATTTTTCGCCTGAAGGGACATATTTGTAATTATGACTTGTGATTGCATTCTAAGGTGAGCAATCGATGTGAAAAGTAAGATTTAGGGGCCAGACGACCTGTGATTGATTTGTACCCGGAGAACACCATTATCTGTGAACCTCAAATTTAATTAAGTTAAACATAAAGATCTTATAAAAGGTTAAATTTCAGTTATTACCGATTTATACCGGAACATATAGACACATTTAAAAGTTATTACTAAGGCTTTCTGCTTCGAGGTATTTATCGTCTTAGCTATATTGATAACTGAGAAAGGGTTTGGAATCTCTTTTGATTTCCTTAACTAAAAATGAAATTGAGTAAACTGTCGGAAATAGTCCTTCTGTACACCTTTTTGCTTTTCAAAATTTTACAATGGTACAATTTCAAAAAGAAAGTACAATTCAAAATGTAACCATCATAAATGATAGAAAATATTGTGGTAAAAGAATAAGTTACTTGTTACAAGCAATCTCTTCTTTTCCACAGTTTTTTTCTCAAGTAAAATATTACAGATACGTATACACCAGGGATTGTAGAGAAAGTTTAACAGATAAACCATTTTGGACTCTGTTTCTGGAATGAAGATTGAGGAAAATTAGAGAGGTTCGCCCTATTTTTATTCGCTAACTGTGCTGGAATAAATCTTGCAAAACATTCTTTCGAAACATTTTCTTTTTTTATTTTTTATCTAAAACTAAAGAACTCCATAAATAAAAGTTGGTTTTTACTTTTGCGGCAGATGATTCGAATTCTAAACCATACTTCAATTGTAATATTCTTAGGCAATATTAATGTGGCCCGTTCAGTTGGAACTATGAATCGTCGTTGTTATTCTAAAACGTCGTAACTACAGCTTGATTCAAGCTGGAGTAACGACGTTTAAAAATGACAACGACGAAATATAACAATCGATATCAAAGGTTCTTTCGGGATCACTTGGTAAATATTTCATTTTTAAAAGAATGCGAATAATTGACCAATCGCTGGCCCCGCCCAATGACTTCTTTGGCCTCTCCCATTGACTCCAACAGGGAGTTCCGCTTAGATCTTTAACCGTGGGCGTTATTTTGCAGAATTTATGGCCAGTAGAATGTAACAAAAGAGTAATATGGTTAGTTTGTGATCTAAACGTCGTAACTATAGCTTGAATAAGCTGTGGTTACGAAGTTTAAGTCGCCAAACCAACAATAAAGGTAACAAAAGATGAGGCCAGTGATAAGCTCAGGTCCGGGCTGTATACGTTTTTTGGTTGGTCGGTTTATTCTTTGATTGACAGACGCGATAGGTCAATTAAAGACTTTTTTTTCTAAAAACGTCTTCCCTTTCTGCCATACATTGTTAAAGGAATCACAAATACTTAAACATCGGCAACAACAACGACAATAATAACAAAAATGTAACTTTGTATTGACGTTTAAACAAAAACATTCTTATTCTTTGAAACTATATTTACTAAAAATTTTAGCTTTTCACATATCCAATACGACATTAAATATATCCGTAAATCCTCCTTTTTTACACTGGAATTAAAAAGAAAAAAAATTTTTAGGAAGCCAGTCTTTTATGTTTAGCGTGAAATACGGTACCGTAACAAAAACGAAGTATCCGATCTGAATAAAAATGAAATAAATTACTAAATACTGGCGAATACGAGCTGGTAGTCGAATTTCATAGTTTAGATACTAGGAGAGGTGCAAAATTAATTCAGAAATTTTGAATAACATTGTAGAGCATTGGCGTCTACCAGCAATATAAAAACTCATTAATTTCCGAAAATAGCTGAGGGACATATTCGCACAGTAATTATTTACGTGCTATAATTGAATGGCGATGTTGTTAAATGGATATTATATTATGTAAATATCACCACGTTATGTGCTGAGGGTAGAAATGGAGCGTGTTCTTAACACCACACACCCTAAATATAAGGTATATACATGTATACCATAAACTTAATGTCATGTCATCTTAACCCTTGTCAAGCTGAAAGAAAATTCTCTGAACAACATTAAAATCAAAGGGATGATAGTACTGGATGCACTCATTTTAGGATAATCATTATTTTTAAAAAATCATTCTATAAACAACTTTGGCTTAAATGAGACAAGTAGGTGGTATAGACA
This sequence comes from Fragum fragum, assembly GCA_946902895.1. NCBI lineage: Eukaryota > Metazoa > Mollusca > Bivalvia > Cardiida > Cardiidae > Fragum > Fragum fragum. Next base: position 50,310,363 of record OX336371.1, read on the forward strand.
AAGATCAGACTGCAAACATTTGCAGGCTGATCTTTGTCTATACCTCCTGCCAAAACAGGAATATTCCGGATTCAGCATGAGAAGGGTTAAAATATGTACCATCGTAAGCGTATTTGCAAGAGGTTACTCATTACAAGACGAACAAATATAGACTAGTTCAATTTCAAATTAAAAGTAGTTGCAAACGAGCTCAAGTTATTAAAGTTGTAGTTACAACCTTTTGCTCATGCAACGACGATACGCTATATCTAACCCTTCTAGAGCATACAAGAACTTTATCGTAATACAAGATGTAAAAACAAAACAAAGAGATTGTCGTATGAATCTGTCATAATAACTTTAAGATGAAAAATATTTTGATTATATATTATGATTATGGTATATAATTACATACTAAATATTAATAAACCAATGTCAAAACATATAAACTGTATTAAATTGCACATGGCTTCTTCCTGTATCGTTCATCCACGAATACCAATCTAGCAACGCCGGTATTTGGACAAGTGATTATGACAACATTTTATCCCTATATATATGTTGAATACTAAGAAATAAACCTTTATTTTTGATTTTCTTATTTTAACGTCAAAGAGACAGAAAAAGAATCTGAAATTCTCAATGACGTCTCAGTTATGACTGGCCTATTTCGAAGTATCTAATTTTCGAATCTTGATTGCGGTGTTTCTAAAGCTTAACAGTAGGAATAGCACCTTATATGATATCTAACCTTTCTACAACATACAAGATCTTTCAAGTTACACACTAGGCAGAGAAAAGATTTAAAAACAAACAAAAGTATCCAAAGAATCAGTCGTAAGAACTTTAACGGTCAAATAGTTTAGTTTCATATTCTGGACATTGTGTACATGTATGCTCAAAAATTAAATACCGCTATCAAAATATTTAAATTGCATTAAATTGCACATGGCTTGTTCCTGTGTATCTTCTTTTACGAATATCAATCTAGTACTGCCAGTATTTAGCCAACTGAATATGGAAGCACACCATCCCTAAAGAAATGTTTCATACAAAGATATAAACCTTTATTACTTTTTTCATATGCTTATTACTATGTAATAAAGATTGATTGATTGATTGAATGGGGTTTAACGCCGCTTTTAACAGTATTTCAGTCATATCGCGGCGGCTGGAGCACCTAACAATGGATTCCTGGTATTTCTCACACCAGTACTACCACTACATCCTTTCCTAGCCTCCAGCTGCTATCCCACTTAGGTTTACGATTATCCACCCATTGGTGCCGCCGCCGGGGATCGAACCCATGACACCCATGATTGAAGATTAGGAGTCTGGCGCGCTACCGACTGCGCTATGACGGCGGCGACTGAAAAGAATCAGAAATTGACCAATCGCGGCTGCCAATCTAATAACCAGTCGACCAATAAAATCAATCATATATTCCAGATATGAGTTTTGAACTCCAATATTGGCCGACACTTTTGTTAACCTTTTATGTTGGTTCGGCTACTTAAACGTCGTAACTACAGCCTTTTCAAGCTGTAGTTACGATGTTTATGTCGCCAACCAACTATTCTACCTTTTTGTTACATGCTACTTACCATTTTCTTTTGTAAAATAAAGCCTTTAAAACCGAAGCCGGAATTCCTGTCGGAGTCGATGGGCGTTGCAAATGGAGTAAGTGGGCGGGGCCAGCGACTGGTCAATTCTCAATGATGTCTCAATATTTGGATTTAAAAAGGGAAAACTACTTTAACACATGCTAGTAAATACTTAATTTGACAATAATGACAGGTTAAAAAGAAAATAGGTTTTGATTTGAATATATATTGACATATTATGCATCTCTACACAAAAGTAAACACTATATCTCTTGATACTTCTAATTATCGTACTTGATACATCGATTGATTAGGGTTTAACGCCACTTTTTACACTATTTAAGTCAAATCGCGGTAGCTAGAGCACCTAACAATGGATTCCTGGTATTTCTCACACCAGTACTACCACTACATCCTTTCATAGCCTTCACCTGCTATCCCACTTAGGTTTACGCTTATCCACCCATAAGATTTGGAGTCTAATGCGCTACCGACTGCGCCATGACGGCGACTCTACTTGATATAAGTTAGTAAAGGAAAGAAGTGTAACGTGATTTTCTTAAGAGATGAAGAGAATATTTTTTGTTTTCATGGAGGTATGAACCGAAAAACCTAATCACACTGTATGAATACGCGAAGCGGATTCATACATTGTGTGATTAGGTTTTTCGGTTCATACCTCCATGAAAACAAAAACTATTATCTTCATTTCTTATAATTTAATAGCATCGAGCGAAAAATGCAACAACTTAACAAATTTTGATTCCTTTTTGTAGTGAACTATTTTGTGCGGAAGCAAACAAAATGGCTGCGTACTCAAAATTTGGTTCATGGAGGTATGAATTAAATTTTTCGACCAATCAGATCTCTCGTTTTTGATAGACGAAACTAACAATAAAATTATAAACAAATAAACAAATTTGAATAGAAGCTTATGACGATCTTTTCTTACTTCTCTCAATTTCAACCCTTAATGTTCATAAAATGGATTGTCTTTAGCAATTTTGCTTCCCGATGTTTCAAAACTACACAGGAACATATTAAGCAGTCAAGAGTAGTTGCCAAGCGAAAAGAGGTCTGAAAAACATTGTAGAAGTATTTTTTTCTTTACCAACAATGTTGTCTACCCCAAAAGACAAGACATTTGTGACCCCCCACCAACTTTTAATTGTTTTCTGCACCTTCTTTTTTCTTTGGAACAGTCTAAAAATTTGACGTCTAGTAATGGATTAAGTACGAAATACTTGTCCAAATTCATACTTTGTCCGTTATTGGTCAGTCGATTATTAAATCGAAGGAAAGAAAAAGGCGATTGAAATACAAATTCTTTATTTTTTCAAATCCATAATCAATTATAACAAAGCAAGGGTAAAACAGGAAGACGGTTCAACTTTTTGACGTTGGCGCCCAGTTGTTCCCGAGGTATACATAGAAGCTAAACAATTTTGACAGAATCAATTTCAGATACAAAGACATAGTCACGTCGCTATTGGGGCATATTGGGAGAAGGCGGGCACAATGCGAGAAATGTCAAAGCCCATCAAAACGTAGCCATGATCAAAGAAGTGGAGTGAATAAGAAAGGTCGTTTATAATAATGGTAAATACAACTAATTAATATTAGCAATACCGCACAAAGTTTCTCTTATCAAGAGACGAAATAAGACACTGTGAACACTTTGATCGACCTTATTCCTTAAGAATCAGTATATTATTCACTTATTCCTTTACTGTTCAATGCCTTGTCTGTACGTCCCTGTGGTTTTATACTTTAGAAAACATTGTTGGAAAAGAAGAAATTGCTTGTAACAAGCAATTTCTTCTTTTCTCACAATATTTTCTAACCTGAAGATTGGTTACTTTTCAAATTGCACCCAATTTTAATTGACGTCTGCAACTTCTTTTAAATTGGACAAGTCTAAAATTGCAAGAAACAGGAAAGGATAGAAACCGACAGACAATAACAATAACAACATCAAAAAACTTATTTTTGTTCTTTGTTTTCGAAAGCTTGCTTAAGATACAGTGGTATCCCGTTAATTACAACTCCAATTATTCAAGAATTTTGCAACAAATAAGCAGAAGTTGCTATAAAAACGAAGTGTTTCCTCTTAAAATCTTATGTTCATACATTGTTGCAATTAAGCGATGAATTGCTTTGTAAGGGGTGCAACTAAAAGGATGTCATTGTAGATAAAGAGTATAACAGTCCAGGACGAAAGTACATGTATATGACTAGTTTTATTCATTGACGTATCATAGTCGTATTCAGAAGTCTACATTGAAATTTCAAATCCTTGGATCATGGGTTTGAACCTCGGCTTGCTTGATATTCTTTCTGCCCAATTTTGAGAAAAGTCTTAGCAACATGCATTGTTTTGTCTACCCTACTCTTACTTGAATGTTAACCCTACTCATGGTGAATAAAATCCTCTATAAAAGTATGTTGAACGAAAAGGACTAAAAGCACCGAAAACACTTATTTTTGGATGGGTAATTATTAAGAAAATCAATGGTATAAACAATGCTGACTTTAAAGTGCCAAATAGGAGGTCCGGACAAAGATCAGATTGCACATATGTATAGCCTGATCTTTGTCTAGACCTCCAGCCAAAAAAGGAACAGGGTTAAACTTGACAAAGGTTAATACGTGAACCTAAGTTAAGTGAGCAGCTGGTTGTTCGGAAGAATGCTGCAGTAGAACTAGTACAAAAAATCGTCCGTGATTTAACCGATATACTGGTGGAAGTGACGTTAAACTCAATACAGTCACTTGAGCCCAACGGCACAGTTTTAATTTTTTCGACTCTAAATTACATGTATTTTGTTGGCATTCTTATATTGCATTAAATGGTGTGTCAAAGATTAAATGACAAAGCTTAGTTAATAAAAACAGTGTATTGACTTAGAGGGAACATGGATTAGCTAGGCTTATTTGAAAGCCAAACAAAATACCATACACAGATGGTGTGACCCGCTTAATGCACGCGTAATGCTAGAAATTATATTGTGTAAACGAATGTCCCTTAATAAAAATCTCCATCTACGTACATAAAACATTTAAATCTTTATCGCCCAAGAATTTTATAACAAAACGATTTCCTATCCATCAGATAACGCGGGGATTCAAGCGGGTTGGCTGAATTTATTGCAGACGACACGACAATTCAACGGAATTTGGGATCTCAATTATTACGGGCCACCCTTAAAAAAGCTTCAAATAGATTCTACGTGACATTTATGGTGTTTCTGCAGAATTGTCTTTTAGACTGTAACACAGAATGTTCATATCTCGCTGTAAATTTCGTTTGCACTCTTTACAATTTCCACGTGACAACTTTTTAGACAGCACCCTTGCACCCACAAATATATAGAAACTAAAAAACCATAAATTCAAATAATTAATAAATTTATAAGGACATCATTTTACCCCGAGACGTTGCGTTACGGTGATTGCCATGTTACAGCGGTAAATTGCTATTGCATGATACCCGTTATAGCGATAAAGCCCGTCTGCAAGATGGTTAACTGGGTACAGCCACTACGGAATAACTCTTTAAAACACACAAACACACACACACACACACACAAAACACACACACACACAAAAAAAAAAAAAAAAAAAAAAAAAAAAAAAACACCACCACAAACAAAAAAACAAAACAAAACAAAACAAAAAAATGGTTATTGTTCAGAAAAAAACATTGTTGTAACAAAGTTTTGGAATAGTTATCATTAAAGAAGAAGAGTTTTGATAATATGCCGATATCTTTCAATTAGGAAAGTTAAAAAAAAACTCTGAGACATTTGAATGATTTTCCCTTAGACTGACCAAGTTCATGGTTCAAATGATTATCAATAGATAAATAGTTTGTGCTGATAGATAAAGAGCTAGATATTATGACGGAAAAAAGGGGAAAAAAGTGTTGGGGTACTTTAAAAATCCCCAATATAACTACTCCTCATAACATTATAGCCCTCAATCTTTTGGAAATATCAATCCACGATAAATATAAGTGTCAATTTGTCGACGATATGAATAACTCTTAAGATTCTATCTGTCTGCCCATACATCCGTCATTGGCATTCGTGTGAGGTGAATGAATGTAATTAAGACATATCGTCGTTTGGCGAGCGAAATATCGTAGCTACAGCTTTATTAAAGCTGTAGTTACGACATTTCTCACGCCCAACGACGATATGCTTCTATGTTACTAAACGAGCATGTTGTCGATACGGACAAATCCAAGCTATTAGTGTATATAGTTTATAGTTTACAACAAGAAGATGCGCTATCGTTCAGTGGTCAAAAAGGAGGAAAACATGGTGGGTAAAGCAAAATAAGTGATGGTAAACATCAGCTTCATATGAATAAAATTTCTCTCTTATAGTCTTGAAAAAACAGGTGTGTCTTAAAAAAATTATGCTTCTATAAAAATTTTGATATCGCCTTTGAGCAAGCAAAATGTCGTTACTAAATTTGAAAAAAAAAAGGTATACAAAAGAAAAGAAATATAGTAGAAAAAATGGCGTCATTGTCCAAGGACAATTGTTAGTCGCAAAACGATATTCAATTCTGCTATCATTGACATACAGGAAAAAGACACCAAATATAATTCCTCAAGACAACTAGTATCCCACTCTAAGGTATGTAAAAACAATTTATGAATGAAAAACTGGCAAGTAGTTTGTTAACTTTTAATGCTAGCAGATATTTAAAGCAATGATGATGATTATTCATTTAAAAAAAAAATGGTATTAGGTAAAGCCAAATAAATGGAGGAAGCGCAACCCCAATGGAACCGGAATTCATCGGGTAAATGTTTTATCTTGTTATTTCACCGAATGTTACTGATTTATTTGTGATTTCATTGACGTATCAATTACGTCATTAGCTCCCGAATGGAACAGGACTTTATCGGGTAAATGTTTTATCTTGTTATTTCACCGAATGTTACTGATTTATTTGTGATTTCCTTGACGTATCAACTACGTCATTAGCTCCCGAATGGAACCGGACTTTATCGGGTAAATGTTTTATCTTGTTATTTCACCGAATGTTACCGATTTATTTGTGTTTTCCTTGACGTATCAATTACGTCATTAGCTTTCGCTAGCATTTTAGTTGTTATCAACTTCATCCGAAGACTAACGACCTCATTCCCATGTTTCAAAGAAGAAATTAGGAATATTTAAGAGATGAAGAGAATATTTTTTGTTTTCATGGAGGTATGAACCGAAAAACCTAATCACACTGTATGAATACGCGAAGCGGATTCATACATTGTGTGATTAGGTTTTTCGGTTCATACCTCCATGAAAACAAAAAATATTCTCTTCGTTTCTTATAATTTAATAGTAGTGAACTATTTTGTGCGGAAACATTCAAAATGGCTGCGTACTCAAACTTTTGTTCAGCTCCCGAATGGAACAGGACTTTATCGGGTAAATGTTTTATCTTGTTATTTCACCGAATGTTACTGATTTATTTGTGATTTCCTTGACGTATCAACTACGTCATTAGCTCCCGAATGGAACCGGACTTTATCGGGTAAATGTTTTATCTTGTTATTTCACCGAATGTTACCGATTTATTTGTGTTTTCCTTGACGTATCAATTACGTCATTAGCTTACGCTAGCATTTTAGTTGTTATCAACTTCATCCGAAGACTAACGACCTCATTCCCATGTTTCAAAGAAGAAATTAGGAATATTTAAGAGATGAAGAGAATATTTTTTGTTTTCATGGAGGTATGAACCGAAAAACCTAATCACACTGTATGAATACGCGAAGCGGATTCATACATTGTGTGATTAGGTTTTTCGGTTCATACCTCCATGAAAACAAAAAATATTCTCTTCGTTTCTTATAATTTAATAGTAGTGAACTATTTTGTGCGGAAACATTCAAAATGGCTGCGTACTCAAACTTTTGTTCATGGAGGTATGAATTAAATTTTTCCACCAATCAGATCGCTCGTTTTTGATAGACGAAACTAACAATTAAATTATACTATATTAAATTGCAATTTATAATTAATTAAGAAGATTTAACTCGAAGAAAGAATACTTATCATGAAAATAACACTGATAACTACTGAAAAATCCGATACTTTTTCTTACCAAATTTTCACGAAAATGTGTTAACCCATTGCCAGACGGGAATATTTCAGACTAGTTCCAGATTGAAAGGAGATGCAAACGACAATTCTAGGTTTATAAAATTTCTGATTGTTTCAACTTTCTGGTTAAAAAACATTGTGTAAAATGAAGAAATTGCTTGTTAGAAGCAAATTCTTCATTTTTACATAGTGTTTTCTCATCAATTTTTACTTGAGAGGCATCGAAAAGTGTCCTTGCATGGGAATTGGTTAAAGAACCGCTTTAAAACAATAATGTAATAGAATGGCCGACATCTCTTTCTGTGTCAAAGATAATCAAATTCTTTCTATACACATTAGTAAATGCTAATTACGTTTTATGGGTTTATTCGATATTGTGAAAAGGGGGGAATCATTGTTCGGTCCTCGTAAAACTGCATTAGAAGTGTGTTCAATGAATCATACCTCATCTTCGGTTTTTAATATCATTTTCAATTTCATAAATCTTTACAAATTACATTAGACTTTCCCAGAAGATATCCCCAGATGATTTCTTCGTGGACATTCTGTCGATGTAGAGATAAACATACTCGTAACGAGCAGAGATAACCAGAAGTCTAGGCGTTTTTATCATCCATTGTTACACAATTTCAGAAAATGCCTTAATAAGGAATATTTCATTTTGGGAAAGTGGTATCTTACTTTAACCAATTGTGTCAGAGGACTTCTTACAAAAACGAGGTAATAAGTGACAACTGTCGAATAACTGACGAATATTTATCAAAGATCCAATCGACCAGTCAAATAATTTATTTCCACTGGAAGAGAATTTTGAACACCTATATTAGTCGACATTTATCTAAAGCGCTTTGGTTGGTTTGACAACCTTATACAAGCTGTAGTTACAACGTTTAGAGTTTCCAACCAACCACTTTGATGTTACATGCTACTTGCAATAAATTTTGCAATAACAATACCGAAGTGGAACTTCCTGTCGGAACTTAGTGCGCTGGGCAAGCCGGTCCACCAATTCTACTACAAAGTTATGTCACTACCTTCAAAAAATGCAAACATGTATTACAAAGCACGTCTGTGACACAAAATGACCAAAGCAACGGGCGGAGAACCCATAGATTATCACTAGAATTTTTATAATCAACCATTATAAAGGTTCAAATCTTCTTTTTTGAGCAACTGCAATGGTCCTGAAATGGTATTTGGAAATCAGATATTTTACACTCAATAATGTAAACGGAAGTTTCATTACACTGATGCAAACCTTATGTGCAATCAATTTTCTTTGTCAAATTATTTGATACTTGACGGATCGATGGTAACGCCTACTGAATCCACTGGCAACGCCCCCCCCCCCCTCCGACGCCGACAGGTAGTCCTATTTCGATATTAAATATAGTTATTTTGCAAAGTTTATAGCCAGTAACATGTAACAAGAAAGTGAAATTGTTGGTTGGCGACATGAACGTCGTAACAACAGCTTGAATAAGCTGTAGTTACTACTTTTATGTCACCAAACCAACAAAATGCTTTTATATAAATGTGGACTAAATTCAGAGTTAAAAGCTCACCTCCGGTCTATCTGAACAATCTAATTGGTCGACTGATTATTAGATTGACAGTCGAGATCAACAATTGTGTGCCGTATCAAGATGTTGACATTTTTTTTTTCAGAAGCAAAGGCTTTCTTTAATATCTTCATAAGTTCGCAATCAGATTGATGAGAATGGACGCATAGAATTGCTATCACGTCCAAGACTATGATGGGGAAAAGATAGCTGTTATCGCGACATTTTAGATGTTTTATCCACGAAAGGTGACCATGATCTTTTACTATTATGCTTTTTTCAATCTGATAATACACCAGATACTAACTTATTATTAATTGCTTTGTATAAGTGTCCTAGAACTGCCATTAATTACTTGATGATTTTCGCGAATCGTTGCGAATGTCACATTAATTTTCATGAAAAACATTTGTTTTTCAAGATACATAAGTCTACGCGAATTTTATAGTTTTCATTTTCTTGAACTGTCCCTACTTACCAGAAGAATGGGGGAGATTCGTGGTGTAGTGGTAGAATGCGAACCTCGGGATCGGAGGGTCTCGGGTTCGAATCCCGCCCGGAACGTGGGAATTTTTCTGAGCAGAAAACTTAGACCACATTGCTCCTCTCCATCCAGGTGTATAAAAGGGTACCTGTTAGGGTTGTAAGCTTATTATTTTGGCTACTATGTGTACCATATTTTAACAGTCGACTAGCAATTCAATGATCGCGGGTTAAGTGTAAAGTCGTTTGAATACAAAAAAACGTAGAAAAAGACTATAAACCAAAACACTAACTTTTTAACTTTATCTTTTTCATGATAATGCAATTGATCAATCGCGGTTGTCAATCAAGGAATATATCGAATAAATCAAATCATTCATTTAGCCCGGAATTCAGATTTGAACTCAAACATTGGTCGCCATTTATATGAAACATTTTTGTTGGAATTGGCGACTTAAGGGTCGTAACTACAGCTTATTTAAGCTTATTCAAGTCGCCAACCAACTATCTAATTTTTGTTACATGTGCAAAATAAGTGGACGGGGCCGGCCAATTTCATCAAAATAACAAATAACATTAAATAATTATCATGGAATTCTTTAAAAAAAAAAAAAAAAAAAAAAAAATTGTCGAATTAATGATACCGAAATTTTGTTGCGTTACTACTAAGCGGTCGCAGATTAACGAATTTACAAACTAAATCGAAATCATTTATACCGGAAGTGAACTTTCAGCTCAGACATTTACGTTAAGCATTTTCGTTGGTTTATACTTAAACGTGGCAAGTACACGTAATCAAGTTGTAGCTTTTACGTTTAGATCGCCAACCATCGATCTTCATTTAATTCTATATTAATTATATAATGTCGTTTGTTAGTTCAGTCGAAATGCAAGGACGCCGGAAGTCAGTAGGTGTGGTCAGCGATTCCTCGAATATGTTGGGAAATAGTCCAGACGAAAAATGACACGCGAAACAAACATTTGAATGAAGACTTAACCAGGAATAGGTAAATAGAAAGATGCATTCATATCGGTCGACACGACGAAAGAAATTAAAGAGATCACATTTATTATACAATTAATCATTTCAAAGGGGTAGAGAAAAGAAAAAGTCACCATGAAGAGCTGAACCATCGGAGACTTTGAAAATGAAAACGACTTCATAAGAAAAAAATCGTTAACTTCACGAACCTTAAGTTGTCGTCTGCAACGTATTTTAATTTTGAAAAATCTAAATTTTACCACCTGGTAATGGACTGAATATGAATACTTACAATAAGCAAAGTATCACTCGTATTACTCGTCAAACGTATCAACAGATTTTGACAAAGAATCGAAAATAGTGCAAGAAAAATAGAATTGATTGTATTTTTCATAGTTGGTCGCACACCTGCGCCAGATTCAAAGCACACGTGAAAGTAGTAACCAACACATGATATAGCCAAATATTAACCCATCACCACACGACAACATTTTAGACAGGTCCAATTTCAAAGACGTTGCAGACGATAAATTTTAGTTGATGAATTTTTGGGTTTTTCTTACTTTTTGGGTAGAAAACATGGTGGAATAAGAAGAAATTGCTTGCAAGACCTAACATATTAACCCATTTCCACACAAGCCCTCGTTTTTACGCCCCTCAAGAAAAAAGGTTTGGAAAACATTGTGGAAAATGTTTTGTGTTGTTTTTCCGGTTCATACCCCAATGAAAACAAAAATACTCTCTTCATCTCTTAAATATATTTTACAAGAAAACAAATAGTTATCCTGGTATATGATTTTTTCTAGATAAATTCGACATAATGACAAATCAACAATAGCCAAGGATATCCAAGTTTAATGAATTAAGTGGTAGAATCAAATCATCGTAAAAAAGCATAACCTTCTCATTATTTCTTAAGTATTTTGATGACAATTTTATCATACAAGACAGTGGGAGTAAACATATTTTTTTGAAAAAATGAAGACAGAATTTTGGGTTCCTTTTTTTAACGAAATGGCTAAGATCAATTAACATAGTCCCGTCTTATATTTTCATAGATACTTTAAAACGGTTTTTGAATACGAAATCATCAAAATCACGCAGGTCATATTTTTGTGAAATAAAAGAAGGATTGATTCGATTGCATTCAAAAAATATTACAGACATAAATCCTTTGTTGTTGAGACTCAAAGTCATTAAAATCGTGTCACAGAGACGATTCTAATGAGTTCCAATTACATAAGATTTAGGGATATGATTTGCAAATACGACCATTTTTATGACAGGTTTTGATTTTCAAAAGGGAATTTCGAATGTGGTCGCTAAAGGGAAGTGGTCGCTAAATAGACTTGGTAGCTCGAGCAAGATCGACCGTATTTTGTAAGTACATGTAGTTGTACCATAGTTGCTTGTTTAAAACATGTGACAATTCTTTATTCCTTTGTGTTTTTACGACTATATGCCTTTTTGCATACGTCAAAAATAAATGTCTATCTGCCTGTTCATCTTTCTATCTCTCTGAAAGTGTTCATTTGTTAAAATGGTAACTTAGTTAAATTAACAAAGTAAAAAATATATTGGGAAAAAGTTAAAAAATGTTGATTAATTGCTGTCATGTTCAACAAATTTAGCGTAGCTTTAAGTCTTTTCCTGATTTTTTACGTTCCTGCGATAATATACTTGAGAAAATATTGTGGAAAAAGAAAAAAATACTCGTAACAAGTAATTTCTTCTTTTACTACAATATTCTCTATCATCTAGAATAGTTATTTTTTTTACTTTTACTTTACAATATTGTCTGCTACCCCTTTTATTTAGGACACGTGTAAAATTTTGGAAAAAAGTGAAGTATTGATATGTGGAAAATTCTTGAAACCAAGGAGCCAGACCAAATGTATATATATTTTGTCTACAGCTTAATCCATCATCAAATCAAAGTACTGAAAGTGCTGCAGGCTGGCAAAGCATGTTTTTATTAAGTAATATTCTTTGTCAAAGATAATTATGCTGAGTGGAATTAGAAAACCTTTGTCTTGTAGAAAACAGTGTGGACAATGAAGAAATTACAAGCAATTTCTTGTTTTTCCACAATGTTTTTCCAAGTATAAAATCACAGCAGCGTAAAATCCAAGGTTTGTACAGGAAAGGGTTAAATAAAACACCAATAACCCTATCCCCACAATTTGACGAAACCGGCCTTTAAATGAGACATTTTTCACTCTTTCTTTCTTTGAATTTACAAGACTTCTAAAACTGTTCGAATTGAACCTTATCAGAAAATTTTGACGAATTGATCCCCTATTTACATACTTTTATGCATTTATTCGCAGGTTTTATACCAAACTAGGGTCAAAAGACGATCTGATGTCTGTCCCTCAAATTCGTCCTGATAGGCTGAAAGAGACATATCTTTGAGCGAACTGTCAATCACTCTCGGTTCCTGTAATTGTTTCCTTGACCTTGGAGTAATAAACACTAGAAATCAACATTGACACGAGGTGTTACTTTTATCTGATTCGTAATTTAACCGAATTGTGACAGTTGGTAATTCTTTCTAATAGATTCGCACTGATTTACCGCTATTCAGTGTAGAAATCTACAGATATAATTAGCTTATCATGATTTTTGACACCGTATTGATCTGTCTGTCTTACATGCGTGTGTTCCACGTGTTATAGCGAGTCAAATTCTTTTAGAAAAGCTGTAGTTACGACATTTCACCCGCCCACCGAAGATATATTAATCCTTGTCATGCTAAACCAGGAATATTTCTTTTTTTGGCAGGTGGTATAGACAAAGATCAGCTTGCATGTACACGTAGTCTTGAGCACCAGAGTTGTGTTTAAGATTTGTTTCAAAAGATAACTATTGGTCAACATTTAGTGTCTACAGTGCTTTCATTGCTTTGATTTTAATGCATTACATGACAAGGGTTAACGTTACATATTTAAAATATTCTACTTTCGTATTTTCAGACTACATGCACCAGCAGATGAAGGGCGCAGTTAATGCCAATCTAACACAGAACCACTAGTAGCTAAAATAATACCATTGGAATGATTAATGTCATTGTATTCATTATTTTCATATTCCTAAACAACTCAGCCCCCCCCCCTCCCCCACCACCACACACAAAAAGAACAAGACAAAAATGAAACAAACAAACTAAATAAAACGACTGAAAAACATAGTAGATAATTAAAAACGACTATAACATACAAGGAAGAACTGTTTATAAGGAATGGGCTCCATAGCTCGTAGACTACACTTAACCCATTAACAGACGACAAAATTTAAGACTGGTCAAAACTGAGGGAAGCTTCAGACGACAATTTTAAGTTAATGGAATCTTATTTAGGACTGTCTATCTTTTTTGGATAAAAATATTATGGACAAAGAAGAAATTGCTTGACACAAGCAATTTCTTCATTTTTAAAAATGTTTTCCTTGAGGGGCGTTAAAAGGAGGAATAGTGTGGGAATGCGTTAAACTATTAGACAAATGCCAATTTTTCGATTTTAATAATATTTTGTCCTTCTTGAGATAACTTTATTTGAACGTTTACTATTTACGGGGAAAACGTTTGACTATCTCCCTCTAAAGTAAGAAACCGTGACGGTAACACGTTATCGTCATAATCCATTGATAACTTTCATGGTGCAATGATCTTTATGAGACAGTTTCAAAGACTTACGACGCCACAAATGATATTAGTGGGTACATATAAAATATAGTGAACAGCTTTGTTTGAACGATCTGGACAAAATGAGATCGAGATGGTACGGAAGTTTTAACACCAACACTGGCCGCCATTTTCGTTAAGTTTTTTTTGTTGGTCGGCGACTTAAACATCGTAACTACAGCTTATTCAAGCTGTAGTTACGACGTTTAGGTCGCCAACCAACCATTCATATTTTTTTGTTACATGTTACCGGCTATAAATGTATCAAAATGACTCCACTTAATATCGAATCGAAACTTCCTGTCGGTGTAAATTGGCTGGGTCAACGAAGTAAGTGGGTGGGGCAAACGATTGGTCAAATATGGCATCTTGTTTTAGTGTTAAAGTCAGTGTTCGATATCTGTTCATTCTAGAAGAACATACCAGCTTCCTTAAGGTTGTCATGAGAGAGCAACTGCAGCATTTTTTCTTATCAAATCACCTTGTATTGCTCCTATGAGGCACTTAAAGGTATTTTTCAAGATAGCAAAATAGGTATTTTTTCGGGGACGTGACCTGTTGACGGAGTCTTAAGAATTTTTTCGGATAGCAGCTGGAGGCTCGGTAAAGATGTAGTGGTAGTACTGGTATCAAACAATCGATCAATCAATCGATCAGTCGATCAATCAATCAATCTATCTATCAATCTATCAACCAACAAATCAATCAATCAATCAATCAAACACTCAATCATTTTACTTATAATATGTTTAGTTATGACTGCTTATATAACAGAAAACATTAAATTACGCACCTGTTTACCTATTTGTTTAAAGTTTCCTTGAAATTTGATGTTAATTTGTAAAGTTGGTGTTTCTTACACACAGACATAAAATGAAATTCATTCATCAAAAGCCTGATTGACCTCGTATATCTTAGACGCGTCTGATTCAACAATATTACTAACCTAGCTATAAAATTTAAATGCCCGATCATGAGCAGTTTTATAGATGATAATTAATAAAATGATAGTAAGAAGCTAGGAATGTATAATAACTTTCACTGAACATTGTTCTCACTACCGAATGACTCATATTTAACCCTTTTCCTGTTCAATCCCCCTTTTTCACGTCCCTGTGATTTTATGATTGAGAAAATATTGTAACAAGCAATTTCTTCTTTTTCAACAATATATTTTTTACCCTACTGCAGGGAAAAACAATTTGAACTTGGGGGCCCAGGCTGCAAAAATACATTATTTAACATTAGAGATATGGGCATTTTCTAAAAAAATTCAGGGGCCCAGCCCAAAATTTAGGGGCCATGGACGACGGGTCCCCTACTAGTCTTTTTCCTTGTACTGGATGGCTATTTTTAAAATCAAATCCACTTTCATTGGTCTACTGCAAAACCTTTGAATTTGGACATGTGTAAAATTTTGCAAAACGGGGAAGGATTAAATGAATTTACCTTTTCAATAAGAAAATGGAAGAGAACAGAACAAAAGTTACTAATGACTTATACACAAGGTACATCACCATAACATTTACAATACAAATAATAAATAAAGACGTAAATCAATATAGCGTAACAATATAAAGCTTGTCATAAGTAATATCAAATAGAGCTATCTGAAATTATCAAATTCCTTTTCAAAATAGTGTTGACTCTATTTACTCATTCTCTGGGAGTTAATTTATCTAATTTAATTTAGCCTTGGTCTAAATTGAAAAGAGCTGCAGACAACAATTTAGGGATTATGAAATTCTAGAATTTTTTCAATTTTCTCGGTAGAAAACATTTTGTAAATAAAGAAATTGCTTGTCGCAAATAAATTATTCACATTTACTCATCGCTTTCCTTTTTTTTCTTCAGAGCCGCCAAAAAAGCGTCATTGTGTGGGATTGAAAAGCACTTATAATTATCGTATGATGGAATATTGATACATGTACATCATAGGTTTAAACGCATTCATTTAATTCGGGACCTAGTTTTGCTTTTAGTTGGTTTCCTTAATCATTTTGACACTACCTTTAACCAATTACCACACGACAAAAATTTTAGACTGGTCCAAATTCAAAGATGTTGCAGACGACAATTTTAAGTTGATGGAATTTGATTGATTTTTTTTGTGGTGTTTTTTAGGTAGAAAACAGTGTGAGTAATAAAGAAATTGCTTGTTACAAGCAATTTCTTCATTACCCACAATGTTTTCCAAATCCTTTTTTTCCACGAGGGGCGTCAAAAAGGATCGTTGTATTGGAATGGGTTGAGTGTGGTTAAATCCTCAAAAGGTTTCGCAATAAAATATATATCAGACACATAAATTTCACTATGTCGACGTAAGACAGTTTCATTTACTAATTGATTTTACTCCTTTTCAAAATAAGTAAAACCTTAAAATATATTGTCATTTGAGGGATCACTTGCCACGCCCACTGAAATCGACAGCGAGTTCGACTAGGTTATTAAATGTCACTATTTTGCAAAGTTTACAATAATGTGTAATAACAATAAGATAAAATAGAATACAATGGTTGGTTCTCGACTTTAACCTCATAACTACCATTTGCATAAGCTGTAGTTACGACGTTCAAGTCACATAAGCAACAAAAATACTAAACATCTGTGGTGGTGCTGAAAGCATACCGCCGGTCTAGTTGAATGGTTTGATTGGTCGGTTGATTCTTCAATCATGGGGTGTCATGGGTTTGACCCCCGACGGCGGCAAATATCGTTTCCGACATTTGTCTCTCACCAACGGGTGGATAAATGTAAACCTAAGTGGGATAGCAGCTGGAGGCTAGGAAAGGATGTAATTGTAGTACTGGTGTGAAAAAGGTGCTCCAGCCGCCGCGATATGACTGAAATACTGTTGAAAGTGGCGTTAAACACCATTCAATCAATCATTGAATGACAGAGGTGATCCGTCAGTTATAAAATCATATGATCGGTAAGATTTAAACCATTCCCACACAGTGACGCTTTTGGACGCCCCTTGAGAAAAACACTTTGGAAAACATGGTGTAAAATGAAGAAATTGCTTGTCACAAGCAATTTCTTCATTTTACACCATGTTTTCTACCCAGATAGTTGAAAGAATCTAAAATTGAATCAACTTTGAATTTTCGTCTACAACTCCCTTAAATTTGGACCAGTCTAAAATTTTGTCGTCTGGTAATGGATTAAAAGGCCGCCAACCTAAATATCTGTGCGTGTCATCCTTATTTCCTCGTAGAGTAATGGGTAGTAGCTTTTTAAGTATAAGGCTATATAATTATATATATATATCCGACTCAAGAAAATAGCCTTGAATTCATCAGAAGTAAAAAATGAAAGATTTTAATCGCTCTTTCCGACGCGTATCCAAAATTCCTCCAATTTGAGATCCGAGGAATCAACAGTAAAAAATCTTCTTTCTATTCAAAGTTACCAGACGTATGAAAAGGAATATGGGTGTACCATAGGTCGATAGGCCCGGACATTAACCCATTATCAGACTGCAAAAAATTAAAATGGTCTAAATTAAAAGGAGTTGAAGAATTAAAGTTTATGTTTATGAAATTTTAGATTTGTTCAATTTTCTGGATAAAAAACGTTTGTATAAAATGAAGGAACTGCTTGATACTAGCATTTTTTCATTTAACACAACTGTCTCTAAATTGCTTTTCTTGAAGGGCGTCCAAAAGCGCAAATGTGTCGGAATGGGCTTGGGCTGCTAAAAATGATAGCAGATAGCTATTTCGGGGATGTTCCTTAAACAGATAATTAACAAAATTACCTTACTTTATGGCGTTTGAAAATTCCAAAGTTTTGACGACGCCAAAACCGTCTGATCATTGCTTGAATAAAGGTTTTAGAAGCCATTCTTGTAAATAAAGAAATTGCTTGATTTAAGCTATCTCTTTATTATCTAAAATATTTATACCCCAAAATACAGAATTTTGAAAATTTCCTCAACGTCTGAAATTTATTTCATTTTGACCAGCCTAAATTTTTGTTATGTAATTGATTAACCAATTCCCGAACAGTCCCTCCTTGGTTTGGGAAACATTGTGGAAAATGAAGAAATTGCTTGTATCAATCAGTCTTTTCATTATCCACAATGTTTTCAAGCCAAACAAATTGAACATTCCATCAACTTGAAATTTTCGTCTGCAGATTCTTTTAATTTGGACCAGTCCATATTCTACATATGAGGTAATAGATTAATGTGCAAAATATAACTTGTCAGTTTTTATCTCTTCTTTTATTTCTATGAATTAGAAAGTTTGTAAATTCATTCTAACAATTTGAAAGATAAAAAGAAAAAAAGTCATTTGCACAGTTTTTCCTGAATAACGAGTCATGATATATATGTTGTGTTAGACGTATTCTAAATATAAACCCAACTTAAGCCTGGTCCAAGTTCAAAGAAGTTGCAGACAGTAAATTTTAGTCAATGAAATCTTGTATTTTTGTTTTTTATTAAAAGCAGTTTCTGCATTATCCACAATGCATTCCAAAGCATTTACTTTTGGGAGTCAAAAGGAATGGTTAAACTAATGTCTCGATATATTGCATCAGCTTATCCAATTTTCAACTTTGCTCTATGGCTCTCAAAGGGACAAAGATTCTTACAGAAAGGAATCCTGAAATATTTTTCAACCTTGTTTACGGACCCCACTATAAACAATTTCAGATTAAGTCACAAGTCACAAGTCCAATTTGTAAAGCTTTGCCGAAGAGTAAACAAACATACATTCATACATTGAGTGATTAGGTTTTTCGGTTCATACCTCCATGAAAACAAAATATATTTTCTTCAATTCTTATAATTTAATAGCATCAAGCGAAAACAAAACAACAACAACAACAATAACAACAAAAAAAGAAAATTAAATAAAAAAACATAACACAAAAGCTGTCAAAATTTTGATACCTTTTGCTATGGGACTATTTTGTGCGGAAGCATACAAATTCGCTGCGTGATCAAAATTTTGTTCATGGAGTTGTGAATATTTTTTTTCGACCAATCAGAACGCCCGATTTTGATAGACTAAACTAAAAATTAAATTATTAGTGGTCTATAGTGGGGACTGTACACAATTTTAATGAATGTTTTAGGATTCCTTTTGGTGAAAAAATTTACTCGTACGAGAACTTTGGGACCTTGAAATTTTATTTCTCTTTTACCTGGACCACTTTCTTACGGATCTTTTCAGCCTTATCGTAAGTATGAAGAATCTGTCGGGTCACTGATATTGAATAGCTCGCTTGTAGATCTATGATGATAGCAAAGGTTTTTACGTTATGACACAACCTATTGCAACAACCGTTTGAAATGAAACAGACTCTTCAGATATTTATGAAACATTTATTCAACGATGGCATTCGGCATTTGACTCCGTCAGCGCCCACTTTGCATAAGAAAATCATTTTTCAGCTGACAGATTTTTGTTTATGGAGAACTGAGAGTTTTTGGGACAAGTTTCAAGAAGATATCGACTTTGTAGGGATAGTATTACAGTTGAAAAGAAGATGAGATACGGCGCTGTTTTTTTGCTTTTTCAAACACCGGCTTGTGACACATGTTACGTACTGCAAGAATCTGGATCAATTTTCGAACAGATGACAAAATACACAATAAGCAATAAGTAATGCAAATCTATGGAAGTAAATGGCATCTCAATTATTGACGGATCGATAACCACTCCCACTGAGATCCTACAGGATGTTCCACTTCGATATTAAACGGTGTTATTTTGCAAAATTTATTGCCTGTAATATGTTACAAAAAGTTAAATCGCTGGCTGGCGTCCTATAAGTCTTTGTGACGTTTAGGTCAACAAACCAACGAAATTGTTTCACATAAATATCGACCAATACCGGAGTTCATAGTTGACCTCCGGTCTAAATGAATGATTTGATTGGTCGATAAATTCTTTGATTGACAGCTGTGATCTGTCAGTTACTAAGTTAAACAATAATTGTCGTTTTTCCTACAAAATCAAATCCTATCTTAAAAATAATAACGTTTAGAACTGATTTTCACGAATCATCATACTTTATTTCGAGAAATGTATAATCTGTCACTTATTTTTAATATATCTATTTGATTTATTTGTTTAACCTCTCTAGAAGTTGGCAAGGGGATTTTACCAGAGAAGAATTACAATGTCATTATAGGAACTATCAATACAAAACCGACGAAAAGTTTCAGTTACACAAATGACATTATATTAGCACATGCGTGACATTTCAAACTATTACACATGTGCGCCAAGTAAAGACTCAGATCAGCCTGTGCATCCGCACAGTCTGATCAGAGTCTTCACTCTGCGCTCTGTAGATAGATACTGACCCAAAGCTTCTTTAAATAATCAGCGAACATTCTAATCGCCCGGAATGGCTGTCCAGGGTGCTCAATGTGTGCAAGTCACGCACATGTGAAATGGTTGGAAATGTCACGCATAGGCTCATATAAGATCTAACTATTGTCGATTGAAATGTAATTAATATGATAATGATTAATATAATGTGTTTCTTTTCTAATGATAAATTTATTTTTTCCTTTCATTAAATTATAAAAGGACATTATGTCGTCCGTTGTACTAAGGAAATAATAAATTCTGCCTCTTTAGATTGAACAATGAATAAAAGACGATACTCAGAACTTGAATTCTTGATGTTTGAAAACATTTTTATATGAATTATTTCGGAAGTACATGAGCTAACAACAAATAAGGCCATACTCTTCCATATAAGAACTTAACAAAAACTCCACAGATTGTGGTTCGGGTTTCAAGTTCTTGTAATTTGTGTTTGACGACCGAGGAAATATCCGTGCCGAATTACCTTGTTGATGAACAAAAATAAACCTTACTCCTAACTGTCAAGCAACATTCTCGGCATCATTTTAATCATCATTAAAGTAACACATTGTCCCGAGAAAATGCAAATAGCAATTAATAAAGCACAAATATACGGCCGCCTTATTTCTGTTAAACCCTTTCCTGTTTTACAAAATTTTAGACCTGTCCAAGTTCAAAGGATTTACCGATGACAATATGAAATCAATTTTATTTGAAAAAGAAATCATTAAATAGAGTAGAAAATATTGTGGAAAATGAAAAAAAATGCTTGTTACAAGCATTTTTATTTTTTTCAACAATGTTTTTCTCAAGTAATAAAACACAGAGACGTAAAACCCGGGGATTGAACGGGAAAGGGTTGACAGCAGCAATGATTTAAGCTTTCTGAACCAATCACTTAACGTAGACATTTATTGTATCACATTAAGGTTAGATCCCCAAATGATACATGTAATTCTAGAACTAGCACGGGAAATGTATTTATTAACGCATGACCTTGAAAGTAGATTAAAATTGAACAAAGACAAAATGAATTATTTGAATATGTTTTCATTTAGTTATGTGCATTGTAACCTGATGATTTTCAGTCTTTAAATATATACATGCATGAATAATTATGTCCATACCAGCGAGTAAATTTTATACTTTTCTCAGACAACATATTAATAACAATTGAAGGATTTGATGTAGGTATTTTCGTAAAAACTGCACTCCTTTACAAATGAATACCTCACGACTTAAAAAAAATATCGATATTTATAACTGTTACTAGAAAGGAAGCTTTTAAATCAGTCGAAACCCCTCTGATCTATTTGTATCACGGGAGTTTAAGAGAATATGATAAATCATTACCATTTAAGATTTAAATCCAGCCTCTTCGTTAAACAATACCACATAAACTAAATTATTCTACAAAAATAAATTATTTCATTCTAACCGAAAAAATATTATTGTGATTTTATCTCCATCGAAGAGACATAAAATGCACAATCTTGATCTATGTACAAGCTTGCTTTCATTGCGGAAATATGACGTTGTCACAGCCGCCCGTCTCCATCTCGAGACAGGGAAGCCAAAATAAGCCTTGGCATGCTAAAGTAAGCCGTACATCCAGTTAAAAACTTCTAGCTTAAAAAGGACATTCAGACTGAAATAAGTACTTGAGTTAAGTAATTCATAAGAGAACAGAGAAGAAATTCGGAGAAAGACTTCATTTGCCCCAAGAACTATATGTGTATCAAACACATGTTGGTATTCATTTTTATTACAACATTCGACGTGTGTTTATAAAGAATACTTTTCAACTTATTACCCTTAGAGAATTATTGAAAAGAGCTTAGCTTAACGAAAACAATTCAGTTCTTATAAGTCGAAATGGTCACAGACTCATCTGATCACACGCATATTCACGAAAAATGGGGCTAAGCCTATCATTTCAGATGCTATACAATGTAGAATTCACCTAAGGGTAAAAGAATGGCTGTCCTAAGTTTGAATATGAGCCTATGCGTGACATTTCCAACAATTTCGCATGTGCGTGACTTGCACACATTGAGCACTCTGGACAGCCATTTGGGGCAATTAGAATATTCGCTGATTGTTTAAAGAAGCTTTGCGTCAGTATCTTTCTACAGAGCGCAAAGTGAAGACTCTGATCAGACTGTGCGGAAGCACAGACTGATCTGAGTCTTTACTTGGCGCACATGTGTAATGGTTGGAAATGTCACGCACGCGCTCATATAATGTATAGACACTTAGTACAATCTTGCCTTTACCACTTTATTTGTTCAGATTTATAAAAAAGTGAAAGTTTGATGATGCACAAATACGTTTTAATGTACCAAGCCGTACTGGTGGGTGCAATGCACCAAAGCTATTTACCGAAATTCAGATTTTAGCGTTATTAATTTTGGTGAAAACATTTTCTTTGTGCCTGCTTGTGATATACTCAAAGATATAAAACCTAAATTGAGATGATTTATTTCGTTTTATTTCTTAATTATACAATTACATTTATATACCACATTTTTCATATGGTGACTTTATGTGTAGTCTAACAATCCACACGAGTCCATTTCTACTAAAAATGTATTCACACTAATCGGTTCCTGGCTACTATTTTCGTCGTAGCAAATGAATGACTAGACTTTTATATCTTAAACGATGAGGGTGTTCAAATTTCAAAAAGGTTTTAAAGGGTCAAATGAAGCATTATTCTTGGCGTGACCGTCATTATTGAAATATGGTCCGTGTTTGATTTTGTTCTTTCAGCATCGTATTCATCTGGATACAGAAAGAAAATGTTTCCGATAATTAGAAAAATGCAAATTTCAGACTCAATTGTTGCTGAACGTGTTAATTTGCATAAACGTGTGAGTTCGACATTATGATGGGCTTGGCGCCAGGAGGGTTACTGTTTAGACATGGTACCCGTTATTAGAGTCGCGGATTGACGAGATTTACCCGATAAACAGATTTTCATAGTTAAAAAAGTTACTTAGTATTTGTTAGAGTTTAAAGACAGCCTTTAAATCATGTCGAAAGAACAATCGCTTAGATGGCACTTAAACAGTTTAGAAAATTTTAGTATTCTAATGTTTGCAGACCTTGGCGCCATGATGTAATATTTCAAAAGTCTTTGTTACAGATCATATTTTCAGCGGCGTGTTTTTCTCTGTGGTAACACATTGATACACGATATTATATTTTAAGTTCATCTTAGTCTAAGTTCATTTTAAAACTCGTTTAACGACCGCTTGGTGTTTGAATAAGGACTGTCGTACAAAACATGTGATGGTCAGAAAAGGCAAAGTTCAAAGCAATTTTTATTTTTAAACTCACAAATACTCAGCGCGCCGCTTGGAGACAAAAGGAAATAATAAGCACGTAAACGAGGGAGAAAACAAATACCAAAAAACAATATGATCTAAAAATCTATATTTTTTGGGGTAGAAAATATTGTGTATAATGAAGAAATTGCTTGTAAAGCGGGACACTGAGGGAATGGGTTAAAAATATTGTTTCAAATATCAAACCAAGCAACTGTTAGCAAGGATAATACAAATGTTATCTTAAAATATGAGACGGAAAAGCGTATATTTAGTAAAAATATACTTACCGTCTGATTGTGAGACTTTCGATTTACATGCTTTCAAAACTATTCTTTAAAATACAAGATATCCATCTTGCCGCAGATTCCAATCTGTGGCACAAGATTTTTCACAGAGCGTGATGACAACACGCGGCGATAAGCTGATTGGAAAGTCGGTCCGGAGATCTGAGGAAGTGAACAACTCTGATAACATGATTATAGTCACAAACAAAACCAATTTGAGTGATTATCTTTCTTTTAAGTATCTATAATTTCAAACCGATACATTTCTTCGGACTTATTCGTCGTTGTATTTTCTTTTATGATTGTTGATGAAACTATCGTATGTCCGATACTATCTGAAAATAAGGCATTGTTTTCTGAAAAAAAGATACATATAGTAGAAGGAAAATAATTAAATGAATGAATAAATGAATAAAAATAAATATGAATAAATTGAGGAATGCTCAGACCACTTGTCAAGCACTGAACAATTGGCGGATTGCTGGTCCCGTCCACTGACTCCGCAGGACGCGATCACTTACTCCGACAGGAAGTTCCACTTCGGTATAAAACGACTTTATTTTGAAAATTTATGGTGAGTAGCATGTAACAAAAAAATAGGTGAAATTATTAGTTGGCGACCTTAACATCGTAACTACAGCTTGAATAAGCTGTAGTTACGTCGTTAAAGTCGCCAAACCAACAAAAATGCTTCTCAATATTGTCGGTCGGTGTAGGAGTTCAGAGTTCGCTTCCAGTCTAAATGAATTATCTAATTGGTAGATTGATTCTTTGTTTGAAATCGAGGTGGTTCAATTGGATAAATAATATCATTGATTGATCTATCGATGCCGGCGTGCATAGAAACTATGAAACATCTTAGTCCTAATGTTGATAATGAAAAAATGCTTCTATAATGGGAACGACATCGGGCCGCATTCCTATTATGGTATTAAATGGAAAGTAGATTAGAAATCAGGCATTATCAACACTGGAAATATCGATTTTTAGCTTTCTAAATCTTTTTGGAACAAAATTGAGTCATTTAGAACAAGTCTTTCTTTAAATTCGCAATAAATAAACATACATAATAACCCGAGAATCACAAAGAATCGCTAAAATTTATAAATCTACACCAAAACTAGTTTGATAACAAATCACGGCTTGCGTCTGTCAATCAAAGAATTAATCGAAGAATCAAATCATTTTTTCAGACCGGAGGAAAACTTTGAACTCAACTAAGATTCGACAGGAAAGTCCACTGAGGCATTAACCTATTCCCACACGATTACATTTTAGACTAGTCCGAATTCAAAGAAGTTAGAGACGACAATTTTAAATTGATGAAATCTTTAAAATCGTTGTCTTTTGTAACAAGCAATTTCTTCATTTTCCACAATGTTTTACAAAGCTTTAATATTAAGAGTCGTTTAAAGGCGTCATTGTTTGGGAATGTGTTAAATGGCGCTATTTTGCAGATTTTATAGTCAGTAAAATGTAACAATAAACAAAAACAAACTACAAAAACAAAATAAAACAAAAAACAAAACACCCCCCCCAAAACAACAACAACAACAACAAAAATAAATAAATAAATAAAATAAAATAAAATAAAACAACGACAAAAAAACAAAACCAAAAACCAACAGACACAAAACCGAAATGTATGTTTGGAGACCAAAACGCCGTAAGTACAGCTTGAATAAGACGTTAACCATCGAAAATGCCTCTATGAAATGTCGGCCAATGTTGGAGTTCAACGTTCCCTTCCGATATGAATGACTAATTTGATTGCTCGATGGGTTCTTTGACTGACAACGCGATCCGCCAATTAATGTAGATATATTATTGTTTATAAAGTTTAACAAAGAATGTAATGCACTTAGAAAGGGCCACAACAACCTTCATTTCTAATAAATACTTCATTAAAAATCATTATAATTTTGATATATTAATTGATGGAGGAAATCTTAAAGCAAATGGACCAATACAGCCCCATTGTGCCTCTTGCTGCCAAAGTGCAACCAAATTTATTGGACTTGCCATCCATTGAAATGGCAAGCATACATTTTTTAAAGAAAGCTCAAAACTGATGGCAACTATTTTTTTGAAAAAGGCATTTTGTTCCTTTATTTCAAAACAACGAGTTGAACTAAAATTTCTTAAAGGTTAATTAATTTACCTCAATTGAGAATCATGTATATTTATCTTTTTATATTATGAAGATGTGTTTTGAAAGTATCTAAATGGCATATTACATTTCCACTCATAATTTTTTTCTGTAAGGCTTTTATTTTTTAGACTAGAAAAACTTAAAATTTATTTGAATAAAATGTTCATATATTAATCTGAATAAAGTGGCCGTATTTCCTCGCAGTAAATGAACATGTTCTTATCTATCATTGGATAATTTAATTTTTAGTTTCGTCTATCTTAACGAGCGTTCTGATTGATCGAAAAAGATTTTGTATGCATCTGCACAAAATAGTCCCATACCAAAAGGTATCAAAATTTGAAAAGCTTTTGTTTTTTCGCTCGATGCTATTAAATCATAAGAAATGAAGAGAATATTTTTTGTTTTCATGGGGGTATGAACCGAAAAACCTAATCACACAATGTATGAATCCGCTTCGCGTATTCATACAGTGTGGTTAGGTTTTTTGGTTCATACCTCCATGAAAACAAAAAAAATATTCTCTTCATCTCTTAAATGAGATAGGATTAAACTTTACTCTAGAGCAAATGAATTAAGCTCAGAATAATAGCTGCCGTCTAAGGGTGTCATTTTTGAAGAAAAGAAAGTATCAAAACTCAAAATCACTTGTTCCTTTGGTTACATTTTCTCGAAATATTTCAGATATAAGCGGACTAAATACTTTAGTTTGTCGGTTGGCGATAAAAATGTCGTAACTACAGATTTATGAAAGCTGTTGCTACGACATTTTGATAACCTACTGACAATTTATATGTTTTTTAAACATTATAACTTATCTACTAATTTTTAATAAAACAATCTCGATTGAAAAGAAATCAAAGAACTGAAAAGTACTGTAAGCTAGCAAAGCACTGTTTGTTCAGTAAGCGTCGTTGTCAAACCTCATTATGATAAAGTTACGAGATTAAAGTAACCAAGAGGTTAACCCATTCCCACACAATCCCTCTTTTTAGGCCCCTCGAGAAATTTGTTGTGGAAAACAAGATTTTTCTGCATATCTTTTTCTAACTTAGCCCATTCCCACAGTGAAGCTTTTAGACATCCCCAAGAAAAAAAGCCTTAGGAAAAAATTTGTGGAAAATGAAGAAATTGCTTGTTACAAATTTTGCTTGTTTTCTACCTCCTAGAGAGTTAACTATTTTAGAATTTTCAACAATTTGAAATTGTCGTTGCAACTTCTTTGAAGACTGAACAGAGTCATTTTGAAAACGATGTGTTCAAGTGAGCTATAATACCTGGGAGATGAACTAACAGGCAGAGTTTGCAATATTCCTGAAGTACATAAGAACTACTTTTTATTGCGTAGTCATTTAACGGATTTGGTGTTTAAGCCTCAAGTGGCAGTTTGCACTCGTTGAACTTTGAGACGAACTCAAAATTTTGTCTGTTAGCTTAAGCTATCAAAGCTGATGCATGCAGCTAAAAGGTTTATTTCTTAGAAGCGGCCATGCGAACCTCTTTAAACCGAACAAAGAAAACATTGTGGTAGTAGGCGGAAGTATTTTTCTGTAAGAAGATGAGTTTCAAACCCACACTCTGTTTTGGACAGCGCCTTCTTTCGTTTTCGTTTAGGTCAGTCTAAAATTGTCTTATTGCAACGGGGAAAAGAACCCGTTTGACCTCCTTCGGTAATAAGTTAATTGACTCCCCCGTTTGTTTATTTGATAAACGTTTGAACACATTCATTTGTCCCCCGTATTATTACTATTATTATAATACGATGCCGATTTGTGAAATATCAGAAGGTTAAGTGGCTTTTATTTGCTTGAAGTTGCCTTGACAATGAGTCATGTTATACTATTTGCTAACGATTCTCGAATTACAGTCAAACAGCGTGGTAATGAAAGCTGCACTTCATTTGTGCTTCTTCCAGTGGCTGTATTATATTCTTCGAGACACTCAACGTTTTCGTTCATAATTTTGAACGTCTATCGACGTGGTGTGACCATTTAGCCTATTACATAACGACAAAATTACAGACTGGTCCAAATTGGAAGGAGATTCATAAAAAAAAAACGATTGTAAGTTCGTGCGAATTGGCGTATTTTGGTTGTCAATCAAAGAACTAATAGACTAACCAAATAATTCAACTCCAACATGGACAACCTTTGTGTTAAGCATTCGTGTTGGTTTTGCGACTCAAACGTCGTAACTACAGCATATACAACTGACAACTTGATGTAATTTCCCTTCCTTCTGAAAATGTGAGTTTTTTATTAACCCATTCCAACTCAATCCCTCCTTTTTACGCCCCTCAAGAAAAAAGCTTTGGAAAACATTGTGGAAAATGAAGAAATTGCTTGTATCAAGCAATTTCTTCATTATCCACAATGTTTTCTACCCCAACATACCGGCAAATTTATAATTCCATCAAATTTAAAATGTCGTATGCAGCTTCTTTCAATTTGGACCAGTCTAGAATTTTCTTGTGTTGGAATGGGTTGTTCACATTGAAAATTAATAGTGTCTATTAAGATCATCTTTAAGTCACTTTTATAGCTTTATTAAATAAATGACCGCTTTTACCTGAATTAAGTGTAAATATTTGGTAGCTATGCTTCATTAAGGTGTCATCATTCTGTAATATCAGTTATTAGCTACCAGCATTGTTATTTTATGTGGTTTTGATGTCGCCAATTGTCATTATTATACACAACCTTTAAAGTAGGGTAATTTGTTTTTTTTTATTTCAATTCCTTTCGACAAAGAATAACTTGGTATTCGTTACGTGAATTTTCTGAACGGTCAAGATTAAAATTAAAGTATATATACTAATCAAAATTTGCGTAGGATTACTTTTTTAGTTAAATATGTTTGCATAACGAGGAAATTACACAAATATTTTTGTGTTTCCTAGAACTATAGTGTGTTAAGTATTGAAAGTTTGTTTAAGATCGAATGTTTCGGTGTTATTTTGAGAGTAAAGCCTACACGAAGGACGTAATGGTAAAACTATAGACTTTCGGTGGTACTAATAAAGAAATCGAGTATGGAATAAATAAATAAATGAATAAATAAATGAATAAAATGAAATAAAATAAGGTATTACACCTTAATAGCTTGTGTGATATTCCTGTGCTTCAATTACCACTTGAAATTGCCTCCATATACCGCTGATAAGCCTCTTGATCTTATATTGTAGAATCTGATCCCATTCTTCAAGAAGAGCCTGTCTTAGCTTCTGTATAGATGCTAGTTGCACAGGGCCTGATGAAATAGCTGCCTGTAACATATTCGAAGCAAGCCCTTTTGGATATAGGTGCGGGAATCTAGCAGGCAATTCCATACGGACGATTGTGGCTTTTTAGAGATATTGATCGGTGATGCGGGCTCTATGTACACGCGCATTGTCATCCATCAGAATGAAAGTTTCACCAACAACACTTTCATCATATAGGCGAATGTTAAAAGACTAAAGATCTCGTTTGCGTTCCCGAGAGCCGTCAAAGTGCCGTTTTCAAAGATCTGGAGCTCCGTTTTCCCCTGAACACTTATTACTGCCGAAACCATGACTTAGTCCCCGCCAAATCGATGATATTCTGCCACACAAACTGGAGCAAAACGCTCATTTGGCATTCTCCATACCCCAGCACGTATATCGGTAAAGACCACACAAAACC
The DNA here is from genome assembly GCA_946902895.1 of Fragum fragum. NCBI lineage: Eukaryota > Metazoa > Mollusca > Bivalvia > Cardiida > Cardiidae > Fragum > Fragum fragum. Next base: position 50,340,539 of record OX336371.1, read on the forward strand.
TGGTTTGGTTTATTGATTGTATGGGGTTTAACGCCACTTTCAACATTATATCAGTCTTATCGCGGCGGCTGGAGCACCTAACTATGGATTACTGGTATTTCTCAAACCAGCACTACCATTACATCCTTTCCTAGCCCCCACCTGCTCTCCCACTTAGGTTTACGATCATCCACCCATTGGTGGGAGACAAATGAGGCTAGGAAAGGATGTAGAGGTAGTACTGGTGTGAGAAATACCAGGAATCCATTGTTAGATGCTCCAGCCGCCGCGATATGACTGAAATACTGTTAAAAGTGGCGTTAAACCCCATTCAATCAATTAATCTTTTCCCGAGATCCTTGTGCCTAGTATACATGCCGAATAGGCTTTTTTGCTATATGTCACCAAGTCCGAATATAAACGAATCTTCATAACAAACCTTTTTATTGTCGATTTGTTTTGAGCATTAAATTATTGAACGAAAAGGTGATCATTAGCAAATTTTGATTGGTATATGATGTAATAGGTCAACGTGAATACTATGTGTGAAACAGTTCGATGAAATCTCAAAGCTTTACTGGTATTGTGTGTGTATTTCAAATCAAATAATGATAATAATTAACATCCCCAAACCCAAAACCAACAAAAAAGAAACACACATACATAAATAAGATAGCACAAGTTAGAAATGTATACTTCGTCAAGCGAAAGGAACCTGTTGGTCGAGAATCAACGAACCTGGACACAGGAGGCTGACCAGGTTCGATTGTTTTCGCTATTGGTAGATTTTCTAAACCAGCACGGTAATTATACCTTATATTATACATTTTGTATATATTTTCGACTCTGTTTGACCTTTTTTGGAACCTATCTTTTTTTTTTTCAAATAATTTTTTTACGGATCACCCATTAGGTCCCTTTTTACCTGACGAGTAACATATACCCTCCCCAATGCTATTGTGATCTTAATTCATCACCATTTTCCGAGAATTGACCAATCGTTGCTGTAAATCAAAGAAAAAATCGACCAATCAAGTTATTCATTTAGACCCGGGTGAACTTTGAACTTGGCTTCCATTTAAGTGAAGCGTTTTTAGATGTTCTAATTGACGTAACTATAGCTTACTGAAGCTCTAGTTACGACGTTTAGGTCGCCAACCAACCATTCATTTTTATTACATTCTACTGATCATAAGTTTTAAAAAATAACCCTGTTTAGAATCGAGTTCAACTTCCTTTTGGCGTCAATAGGCGGGGCCAATGGAGTAATTGGGTGGGGTAATTATCTTTTTCGCTTTCCTTTTTTTCCAACCCACTGACTCTGAAAGAAAGCTCTACTTCGATTTTAAACGGCATTATTTTGCAAAATCTATGGTAGTAGCTAGTAGCATATACCAAAAGAAGGCAGAATTGTTGGTTTGCGACCTATACGTCATTACTACAGCTTATTCAAGCTGTAATTACGACGTTTAAATATCAAAACCAACAAAAATGATTCACATAAATGGTGACAAATGTCGAAATTCAAACTTCACTCTCTGTCTAAATGAATGATTTGATTGGTCGATTTTTTGGATTGTCAATCGCAATTGGTCAATGTATAAAAATTGGAGAAAATTAGCCCTTTCTATGATCTATAACAATTCAACACGAAAGGGGCGTTCCACAAAACAGTACCAAATTTATGAAGATACTGATAATGATTTTTTTTTTAAAATATAAGTACAAACCAAGTTATTGGCACTTAAATATAGCAATATTTATGATTAATGTATTACCATATAACGTAATACTCGATTATTATCATTCTAGCGATCAGATGATTAGATATTATCCGTTATCGAGAAAAAAATGCTTAAATAACAAAACTATGCCTTTTTTTTTTTTTTTAAATTTTCTCTTATTTTAGAATAAATCATCTTTCTGGTTCAAAATGATAAAAAAAGTCAATGTCTTGAAAACTGACGAAGTAACAACTCTTATTGAAAACAATTACCCATTACCAAACGACAAGACAAATCTTAAGAAGTTGCAGACGACGATTTTTAGTTGATGTAATTTTTGAAATCTGTATTTTGGGGTAGAAAACATTGTTGGTATGAAGAAATTGCTTGTAACAATTTCTACATTTTACAAGATGTTTTCAAAAGCACATCTTATGGGACGTAGAAATAGTCAGACAATTGTGACGTCATCATAACGTTTGAATTCACAAACGTAATAAACTTACGTCATTCAGACAGGTTTTCCTAGATAATGAATCTTATAAAGATATTTTCATGTGTCGTTGACGTCACTACTTGCTGTCGTATTTTTGTTTTTGTTGATGATTTAGTGTTTAAGCTAAATAGATAACTCGCTTTGCTCTTAGTCATGTGATCATGGGTTCGTAAAATGCTAAGTAAAAATACTTACTGACAGTAAGATGGACGCTGTTGCTTTTCTCCTAGTCTGGCTACCAGACTCTTCTTAAAGGGAATTAACCCATCCCCAAATGATAAAATTTTAGACTGGCTTAATTTGGAAGGAGCTGCAGACGACAATTTAAAGTTTATGAAATGCTAGATTTATTCAAGTTTCTGGGTAGAAAACAATGTTGAAAATGAAGAAATTGCTTGTAACGAGAAATTTCTTCATTCACCACAATGTTTTCCAAAGCTCTAATATTGAAGGGCGTTTAAAAGCGTCATTGAATGGGAATGGGTTAAATCTTTCTGTGGTTGGTCAGGGATGTAAATTAAGTCCCCTGACTCCAAATAGAAGAAAGGTCCAAACAAAAACGACTGCAGCCAGTCTACTACCCTCCTTGCTTTGTTTAATCGCGCAGTATCAAAATTGACTGAAAAGCCTCCCATTTGACGACGTCCATGCCCTTACACCCATTTTCAGACAATGTCTTATAGCAAATACCATCGGCTTTAAAACTATTTTATTCATTGCATTTTATGGATCCAAAGAATAATAAGTATTCAAGGGTAAATACAATAACTGCATGTCACACTTGTTGTAAGTACATTGCAATGGCGTTTAAAGCTCACGCCGACTTCTCATTGCTATTGTTATGATAAAACACGAGCTGCTCTATTTTTGGTTTAATTATTTGAACCTACAATTTACATACACTTTGAATTCCTGATTGTAAATTCCCTCATTTGGACACGATCTGAAATTCGTCGCCTTGTACTTGATTAACCCTTTCCCATATAATCACTAATTTTTACTTCCCCGTGACATCATATTTGAGAAAACATTGTGGAAAAAGAAGAAATTGCTTGTAAAAGCAATTTCTTCTTTTCCCACAATATTTCTATCCTACAGGATGGAAACTTTTCAAATCGCACTCACTTGTAATTACCGTCCTCAAATTATTTCAAATCTGACAAGACAAAAATTTTGAACAACTCATTCATACACAATGACGCCTTTTGACAACCCTCTTTATAATCAATCGGGAATCACTGTAGAAAATGAAATAATTGCTTTGAATAATCAATTTCTTCATTTTCCAACACATTTTCTGACCAGAAAGTTGAAAAAAAATCTACCATTTATTTAAGTTTAAATTGTCGTCTGTAACTCCTTTCAATTTGGATCTGGCTAGAATTTTGCCTTTGGTACTGGGTTAACAGATAAGGCGTCTCGATGCGAAGTAACCGAGGGAATGCCTGCCTCGCTCACTGACTCCAACATTGAAGTTCGACTATGGCAGCAAACGTCATTATTTTGTAAAGAGACATAGTAAAGAAAAACAATCGTTAGTTAGCGACATAAGCGTCGTAACTTCAGCTAGAACAAGCGATTAGTTTAAACATATTTCATTGTCACTATTTTACAATCATTTGCATAATATAAAAACATAATAAAAACTAGCAAAAAGTGTTGGCCAAAAGTTCTAACAACTTAGTTTCGGTCAGTCTTTTTGTTTAACTTGCATATTTTTCAGTCTCTTGATTATCTAGAATATAAATCTGTTAGAGAAAAGAACCGAGTCAAAGTAGGGGCGAATAAGTCGTCAAACAAACAAAAATGATTTATGCAAATGTCAAAGTGCAATGCTCATTTCCAGTCTAAATGAGAGCTTATTGGCCACTCGGTGTTTTATATTAACAGCGGCGATCACTTAATCAAAAAGTATGAAGCTGTGACGTTTCAGGGGATGTAAATTGTACTGGTATGAATGATGAGAAACATGTGACTATTTGTAGTTACATATAACTAAAGACGACCCATTCAGGGTAGAGGATCATTTTCTCTGAATGAATTTGCTTTGTCTATGAGCTCTGCACATTACAAAAAATATCCGACTGAGACGGAAGGCCGTGATCTAAACTTGTCTGTCCTTGTATATCCTGAATCTTGAATATTCAACGTGCTTTATAATGTGATTATTTTCGAGAGACTATCACTGATTGACCTCTACTGGATCTAACATTTTTACATGTTGTTTTGTTTTTGGAAGTTCCCATAGTGTCTCTTTTCGTCTGGCAGTTTCGCAATTTGTCAATTTATCAATCCAAACGTTTACGATAGTTATACTTTCTATCTTAATACACCAAATCATGACAAAAGTTGAGACTTGTACAAAAGTTGCAGTCGGTAATTTCAAACTGGTGGCATTAAATTCTTTGTCATTTAGGCTAGAAAGCATTGTGGACATTGAAGGTATTGCTTGTCACAAGCAATTTCTTGATTGTCCACATGGTTTTCTAAAGTTTTTTTCTCAAGGGGCATCAAAAAGCGGGACTATGTGGGAATATCACACCTTGCAGTTGCAGAGTTACTGATAAAGTGTAGAGTTGGATTTTTTATTCAACCCATTTCTGAAAATGAATACTTTTCAGTTTTAGATTTAAAATAAAAACAAACTGGAAATGCTGCAATCCGTATAGTAGATAAATGTTTAATTTCAAATCAATTTGATAAAGAACTCATATGGCTTGAATTCGACAACCAGATGGAGTAGACTAAGGTCAGACTATACGTATGAGGCGTCTGATCTTTGTCTATGCTTCCAACCAAATTAGTATTATTCCGGACTTATCATCAAAAGGGTTAAATGTTCAACCACACTGTCCAGAACACTGTAATTTAGAAATATATGGACATCGTCTCTTCTAGACAATTCAAATGAGTACTAACAGCTTTAGGGTTGAAAATAACGAATTTGGAAATGAGTTACAACTATTTATCTAGACCTCTAAGGTCCGTAGGAACCTTTTTATGTTATGGATGACTTATCGGAAACATTTAAGAGGTTGCTAATTTAGAAGCGTTTTTAGATTGGGGGGCTGCTTTGGAAGCATTTCAAGATTGTGGTTACTAGCTTGGAAGCATTTTATGATTGGCGTGGCTTTCTTGGAAGCATTTTAAGAATGAAGTTACTTACTTTGAAGCATTTTGAAGGGAGGGGACTAACCAAGAATTTGGGAGATTTTGCCTCGTAGACAAACGCAAATCAATACAAAATATATATTAGTGCTAAAATCATGGGGAAAGGGGGGGCTTACCCCCTTCAGTCCTCTTTCCAACGGGTCTGTCTCTTATACATATATCATATATATATATATTACTTACTTAGATTATTTTCAATATTGTTCGCAAAATGAATGAACTTAAAGGTACGTACAAACGATCCTATCTGCAAAGTAAAAGTAAAGCCAGGGAAGATTAAAAGCTATTTACTTAAAGAAGTTACTTTTCAGTGCTTGGGCGTCTGGCCATTGAAGACATCACATCATGACATCATCCAACCCTTCCTACATAAGTTCATTTCCTAAATGGATTCTCATATGTCGAGCGATATTTTTGATCGATAGACTTTATTTCAAAACCAAGACCTATGATTTATATTACATCGATAAATATCATAATATGGCGAAGACGAAAGTGGATAAACAGAAATTACTAAATACATAGAAACACGTATTCTCTAGCAATCCGTTACTTGTCGTCTTGTTTGAGAAAAAAGACAAGGCAGACAAGTGTGTTGCTAGAAAATATATTACTATAAATTACTATAATATACATACATGACTTAATTTACTTTGGTGAAGCGTTCTTAAACTACTCTGCATTTCAATTAGATTATCAATTTATTCTGTTCACTAGTTTTTGACCCTTTTCCAGACGGCAAAATTTTAGACTGGCCAAAATTGAAAGGAGTTACATAGTCCAAGTCCCCCGAGCTGTTTGGTAAATTGGGTAGTAGTGGTTAGAAAAAAATGGCCCCTCTCTTTCTATGGAGCATGGTAACTTCATGACGGAAATAAAAGTTCGTCTCATTATCGTGTTATCCACGAGTTAAAACTTATAATAAGGAAAAATATCAATATCAAGAAAACTGACGGGTGTGTTCCATGTCTAAACGTATAGTCTTTGCCACTAGACACGAAGCTGAGGCAAACTCCGTCTTACTTTTCAACATTTTATACATCTAACTAAGCTCAGAAGAATTCATGTAGAAAATAGCTCTATTTGATTTCAAGATCTGACCAATTTTGAAAACAACAACAACAACAAACAAATAAACAAACAAACAAAAAAAAACAAACAAACAAAAAAAAAAGCCAACAACAACAACACGTATTTGTTGTTTTGTCATTGGTGGAAAAAGTTAAATATCTCCAATAGTTTGGAAGTATTAAGCATCTGAAAACCTTAGATTATTGAACAAATACATGCATAGAGAACACCAATTTGTCCACATGCAACAGGTGGAAAATGGTTGGTACCTGTCAAATTCTAATATCCGCGGTCGTAAAGAAAGATCTACATATAGAAACTCACTTGGACCCCTACTAGGTAGTAAAGGGATTGATGGACTCTCGATGGAGCTATTTAACGGATTATTTACCGAATCAGTGCTTTTCAAAGTTCATTATAAAGAGATTCATATCTCACTCTAGCACTGGTCATCATCAAAGTACAGGTTTACCGTTACACTGGGGTGCATTAATTACATATTTCAGCGGACACGGCTTGACCTTTGCACGTTGTAACTCTATGGTTTCCCAGCTTGAGTTTGAAATGTAGACTTTAACTTAACACGTTATGACCATAAAACCTTCATCAAAGATGTTATCGTCGGCCGGCTGGTCATTGTAGACAGGCGCCGTGCTATATTTATACACCGACTCGTAAAACTTCAAAGGCGACGAGCTCCCTGCTACCATGTTTCATTTGACTGGTGATGAGAAATATATAATAAAAATATTGTATGAGTTCTAGAATCCCGTTAATTGGAAGTGAAAAGGTAATGAATTTCAGGACATGGAACCAATAATTGCCCCCAAATTCATCGAATTTGTAGACTTTGAACACTCGTCTTCTTAGTCAGGGGGTTATTTTTATTTCTTGATAAATAATGGAAGATGATCGACAAGTAGCTACGATTATAACACAATGTGATGGAATTATTTGAGAATCTGTGAATTAAACAAATGAATACAAATATTCACTTGGCTATGTTCTGTAAAGTCATGAAAAAGTGAATGTTTGTACCCAACAGTGTTTTTTTCATATTTAACTGGACCAAACTTTACCTAAGATTTTTTTTTTAATTAAAAACCAATATTTGTATCGAATATTGCCGATCATTTGAATTGTAAGGAAATTCAAAGAATGAAACATTTGCCCCTATAACTAGATGAGCAGAATATATGCTTCGATTGTCAATTCGTCTAATTTATATGATTTATATGAACATCTCAATCTGTATAATATGTCTCTCAATTACTTACCATGGATGATTTCGATATGCTGGTTTTACTGGCTTTATTCTAACCCTTTTAGATATAAAGTGTATCTTGTACATTGGAAATATAATTCAGAGATACCACAATATATTTTTGTGACAAAAACGATAACTATATTGGTCCCTAATTCGCATTTTCTTAATTATTGACAACATTTAATGATAGTCTACTAGTCAGTTGCACTATGACTGCGATGCATAAGGATATTAAAACAATTTCATTAACATCTTTTGTGTTCATGACAACAGAATAGATAAGTAATAAGCATAACGATAACAATAATGATAAAAAGGGAAAATAAGCTAAGCTCATCTGTAATATCATCTTGTGGACCTGTACCCCAGTTGTTGATGCTTCTGTGATCCTATATTGGCTCTGTCCCTTTCTCTTAAGGCCCGTTTAAACTTTTACGATTTTCTCTACGATTCACCACGATTTACCCAGATTTCTCATGTCAGAAAATTCGGGATGGATCGGGATGAATCGTTGCGAAAAGTAGAAATAGTCACTGTCACTACGATTCCAGTAAGAATGTCCACGATGTTAGTACGGTGTCTGTAAACAGGCCTTTTAATAATTCATTCTTTTTGCGATCAGGATGTGTTAGAATTTCAAAACAGCATGCTCAACTACCATTCTTTAGAATGTTGTTGGTGAGGTCACGCTTGGTCTTATCCCAGATTCACCCCATTTTTACACAAAAAAACAGAGAAAGAAACTGTTCTATGATTTATATCAAATCGTTAGGTGCAGATTCAAACTTTGTATTAAGCCAAAGCATCTCATAAGTTTGCAAAAATGTTTTCTTAAGGGACAGATTTCAGGGCTATGCTTTTAGGAAATCTTATGACTAAGAAGTTGTGAAAAGAAAGAGAGCAAAGAACTTGCTTATTTGCGGAAATAGTTGATATCTGGTATCACCCTGTTACAATCATTGATGAATACATCTGTTGTTTACTTTCGATCATTTCTGCACCCTACGTTTCAAGAGTTGACTGTGCCTAGTTTTCAGCAATACATTGTGACCCTAGAGTATCATGGCTCTCATAACTGACGCATCGCGAGCTGCACCCTCTGAGCTCTGGTATGAAGGTCGACTCGAGTAATAAATTAAATTATTTTTGTATAATATATGGTCACTTACATAAAATAAATGGCAAACACCGTCGATTTCCACCTAAACGCTTTAACTGCAGCTTGAATAAGCTGTAGATCCGATGTATCAAGTTCCCAAACCCACAAAAATATTGATATAAATGTCGACTAATATCGGTGTTCAAAATTCACCTCTGTTACGAAGGAATTATATGATTAGTCGATTGATTGATTTGCAAAGGCTGTAGCGTAGCAAATAAGAAGACTACCAGGTATCCGAGGATGTTGGATGAATAATAAGAACCAAATGTACCATTCCATCTATAAAGGGCCTAAATGACCCTAAAAGAATGTCTGTTGCCCTTCTCTATTAATTTCTCAATGCATATACTACAAGGTCCCCTTTTGCATTGACGAGTCCCATTAGCTACCATTATGACCCGGGATGAAGCATCCCCATGGCGCCAGATGATTTTTCTTATTTTCGTTACAGAGGTGGTCTTTTGTCGTATAAAGGTGACCTTTAAACCCCGTTCATATTCTAGGACTCGGGTTTCGCATCAAAATATAAACTGTACCTTTTTACCATCAATAAAATTCATAAAGGAGTAAGGTTTCGCCGACACCAACCCTTTTCTATAAATTGTTTTGTTGTCGTAGACACCTCAGTGTAAGAGCTCAGTGGTAAATTTTAATTCGTTTGATGATACCATATTGAAATGCGAGAGTCTTTTAACAATCTTTTTCGATGAAAAAAAGAACCAATATATTGTAAACAAGAGCGCCGCAAGCGGATGCTCTTGCTAGGCCTTAAGGGTGCTGGACGGTAAAGGTAAGATAAAAATAAAATGTTGAAATAGGAGGAATATTTGTACAAAATGCATTTAGGGTTATCCTCCTTAGTTAAGATTACTTTTTTAACCCACAACCACAAAAAGACACTTTTGGACGCCAATCAAGGAGAATATTAGGGAAAATATTGTGAAAATGAAGAAATTGCTTGTTACAAGCAATTTCTTCATTTAGCACAATATTTTGTACCAAGAATGTTGAAAAAAATCTAAAATTTCATAAACTTTAGATTTTTGTCTGCAACGCTTTTTAATTCGGACTAGTCCAAAATTTTACCGTCTGGTAATGGGTTAAACATTTCCTTTAAATTTCATGAGAATATCTTACCTTTAGAGGCAGCACGTATATCATTATGTCAAAGCTTTCGCACAACAACAACGCAGACACCAAGGATATTCAGCAATATCTTTTCTCCTCTTTTCTAAAAAAAAACATAACAACCGTGTCTTATACAGTCTGTTTTTTTTATATCGCTTTCTGACAAATGCTTCTTAACCCATTCCCTCACCACATGTTTTTAGACTGAACTTGCAGACAACAATCTTTAGTTTATGGATTTTCAGATGTTTTTAACTTTCTGTATAGAATGCATTCTGTAAAATGAAGAAATTGTTTGTAACAAGCTATTTCTTCATTTTTACGTAATTTTCCCCAATTGATTCTCTGGAGGGGCGTCTAAAAGAGTCATCGAGTAGGAATGGGTTACGGTTTAATCACGATGTTTCAGTCGCCAACATAAACCCTTTCTCGTTCAATCCCTGATTTTTACGTCCCAGTGTTTCTATACTTGAGAAAACATTGAGGAAAAAAGAAGAAATGGCTTGTAACAATGATACTGAAGCCACATTTGAATCATTAAAACCCTAGTCATGTTGAAATGGAATATTCCTGTTATAGGGGTTATAGAAAAAGATCAACCTGCACATAGGTGAAGCCAGATCCTATTCTACATCGCATGTTTATTCCTTCAAGATATAGTTGTTCTTGAATTTTTTTTAAAAAGAAATATTGAAAAACAACTTGGAAAATGTAGAAATTGCCTGTTTCAAGCAATTTCTATATTTTTAACATTGTTTTCTACCCAGAAAGACAGAGACAAAATAATTTCGACTTTGAATTGCCATCTGTATTTCCTTTGATTATGACCGGTCTAACATTTTGTTGTCTGGTATTGGGTAAAAGAGTTTCGAGGACGGGTTTTTTTTCTCATGACAGGTCAAGTAAACCAATCTGTCGTCTTTGAGCTACCAAAACCTCATAACTAAAGCTTAAATAATATGTACTTGCGAAGCTTTTGTCGTCAACCGTCCATCATGATTTCACAAATACAAGATCAGAACCTGACATTCATTATTTCGTAACTGCGTTATCCTGTCATAAAGATACATGTAAATATGTTAGAAATAAAAATTATGTCAATAAAGCATATCCAAAAAAGCAGAAATGATCTTAATATTGACGTTAAATTTCAAGTTTTGTAGTTCTACAGATTTCTTAAAGAAGATGAAGTTATTAAAAATCTCTGTTTTGAGGCTGCGCAATCTTTTCGGTATAAGGATTGGGGATATTTACATTGCGGTGAAGAGTCAAGATGGTAAGCATTTAAATTCGAGCCCGTGGCCCTAGGTGTTAAAAATACAGTAGCCGTCATTAAAAGAGCGATATATTTATTTTACATTAATAGAGGACGTATATCATTGTAGACCGGGTCATATCGAATAATGGCCTTTATCCTTGTAACAGACGATCGAAATGGAAAATGAAATTTACAAACACGCTTCAGACTATAATGGTGTTTGTTGGTGACATATTTACCGATCGACGGGTCTCAGGTGTTATTCAGAAAGTCGATAGACAAATCGAATCTTATATTTATACTGGAAAAGATCTTTGAACTCCGACTTTGACTTATATTTATGTGAATCATTTTGTTCGTTTGATGATTTAACCCTTTCCCGTTTTTCAAAATTTTGGACTGGTCCAATTTTAAAGAAGTTGCAGACGACAATTAAAAATGGGTGCAAATTGAAAATTAACCAACCTATTGGTAAAAAATTATTGTGGGAAAAGAAGAATTTGCTTGTTACAAGCAATTTCTTCTTTTTCCACAATGTATTTTCAAGTATAGAATCAGAAGGTGTGAAAAAAAGGGTTTGTGCAGAAAAGAGTTAAACGTCGTAGCAACAGCTTATTAAACCATTTCCTGTACAATCACTGGCTTTACGTCCTTATGATTTTTATACTTGAAAAAAACATTGTGGAAAAAGAAGAAATTGCTTGTAACAAGCAATTTCTTCTTTTTCCACAATATTTTCTACCTTACTGAATGGTTATTTTTCAAATTAAATCCACTATAAATTTTCGTCTGCAAAACCTTTGAATTTGGGACAGGTAAAAAAACACACACACAAAAAAATTCCAAAATAGGAAAGGGTTTAGCTGTAGTTACGACGCTTAGGTCACCAACCAAGTATTTTACGTTTTTGTTGCATGTAACTGACCATATCGCCGTTTAATATTTAAGTCGAACTCCGTGTCAGAGGTCAATGGGCGTGGTCAGCGAAACGTTAATTATTTTCATATGTTCTCTACGCGGAGACACTTAGCCACGTTGCTAATGTAGACTGATAAAAATAGAATAAAAAACAACAACAACAACAACAAACAAACAAACGAAACAACAACAACACAACAATAACAAAACCCCCCCCAAAAAACCAACACATAACCCATCACCAAATAAAATAAAAAACTAAACATAACAAACAAACAACAACAACAACAACAACAAAAACAAAAACAAACAACAACAACAACAAACAAAAAACAACACCAACACTTAACCGAATACCAAATGGCGTAACTCCTGACTAATCCAAATTGAAAAAGTTGTAGACGACAATTTAAAGTTGATGAAATTTTATATTTTTCATCATTCTGTGTAGAAACAATGTGTAAAATGAAGAAATTGCTTGTCATAAGCAATTTCTTGATTTTACACAATGTTTTCTCAATCGTTTTTCTTGAGGGGTGTTCAAAAGCGTCACTGTGTGGGAATATGTTAAACCAGCTCTTTACAGAGAGAGAGAAAAAAAAATCTGATCGGATTGTACACATAACGTGTACATGAAAATGTGGAAGACTTCATGCGTAGGCTGAATTGAGTGTGAGTAACTATTCAAATGAAGAATATCCGTGAATAGAAAGCAACCCGGAAAATAAATGTTTCCAAAAAGCAATCTATTTTTTCTGTTTATGCATTTCGTGATAATTTGAAACCTCGTGACCATTTTGGAAGTCACAAATACGTGTCCTTCGGAAAAGGATTACTGTTTACAAAATGATTTCGCCACGTATTTTACATTGTATTTGTCATTTACGTAAAATAGATTAACATCTTTGGGCGATCCAAATGTCGTAACTACAGCCTTATACAAGCTGTAGTTACGATATTTTGATCGCGCATGGATGATATGTCCTATACCCGTTTCGCTTAACGCAGGATCCGATAAAATATATAAATCAATAATATAATAAGAATTAATGCATCCCCGTTGTATAGTTCGAGAAATAACATGGTTATTACACATTGTTTTCAAACTTAGTCGTTGTCATTTTAAAAGAAATACTGTTCAAATTCACTTTAGCCCATTCCTACACAGTTTTAGACCGGTCCAAATTGAAAGTAGCTGCAGACGACGATCTAAAATTATTTAAATTCTTAACATCTTTGTCTCTCTGGGAAGAAAACTATGTGGAAAATGCAGAAATTGCTTGTAACAAGCAATTTCTGCATTTTCCTCATTGTTTTCCAGAACTATTTTCTTCGGGGATTGTCTGAGAATGGATTAAAATCTAAGGGCTTTAGGCATTGAAAGAGTTATTGTGGATTAATATTTACTTTGGATATTAACCTTATAATGTCGCTGTCTTGAACGAGATAGACAGGTGGTATAGAATAAGATCAGAATGCACATATGTTTCGACTGATCATTGTCATAACCTCGTGCTAAAACAGGAGTATTCCGGGTCAAACATAACAACGGTCAATATTGGGTAAGAACGCTCAAATAATATAATTACTATAATCAGTTTAAATTGTTACAAATAACAGCGTTGTTTCTGAAGCGGCGAAGTTCATCGCGATTTTTTTTGAGTTTATGTGTTTCTTGTATTGCGAACTGCTTGGAAAAGAAACAAAAATTACACACAAAATGAGCCTAACTGTATGAAGCATTAAATTTCAGTATACATTTTTTAAAGTAACATTTTCTGCTAGCCATCTTACCGAGCTTACGAATATGCGGAATATTCGAGGTTTGATTGCAGTCAAAAATATTGTCGACTTTAACCAAAAAGAAAAAAAGAAAGATAATAAACGCGGTCAATCAGACAGATCTTTTGAGCTAGTAGTTAAAAAAACTGCAGAAAGTTTGCATATCATTAATGTGAAGCGCCATCTTGTGTGCAGGTGATGCCCTCTGTTTTAGTCTAGACCCAAGATCTGTGGCGCCGTTATGGTCACAAAATTCGGGTTTAAAACAATAATTGCAAACATCATGGCTTGAAGGCACAAGTCCTTCGCTGATCAACCAAGTGAAGGCTGTATCTGCTCCTTAGCCGTCGTTAAAAAGTATAAGTTGGTGCTATAAAGACAAAGTTGGAGAGACCATATGGAAAATACGAACTTTGTCTTAGATAAGGCTATGGGAAATCATTGCTTTTGGGTGTTATCCGTACCAAAAACTCTTCTTTTTAACCCATTACCACATGATCCCTAAAGACCTTAAATCTGTAGTTATAGCAAACACTGCTAGAAAAAGAGAATTTGCATATTACAAGCGTTGTTTTCTTTTCTCGCACTGTATTTTACCCTAATTAGTTCTATTTCTTAAATTCTCAAAAGCTCTGAATACGTTCGTCAGTTATTTTTTTCTTTTTTGGGGGATAGTCTGTAACGGAGCGAGAGAAGATATGGAACGAACTAGAGAGAGAGAGAGAGGAGGAGGAGGGAGAGAGACAGGGAGAGACAGAGAGACAGAGAGAGAGAGAGACAATGAGAGACAGAGAGACAGAAAGAGACAGAGACTGTATCACCTTAAATATTTTGTTCATTATCAATGTTAAAAAACGATCTGCACATGCATGTATAAGTATGAAAACAGTTCAATTAATTCCATTCAGTCATTCATTTCATTCATTCATTCAAATTGGGTTAGCCATTCTTCTTCATAGCAAACGAAATCCTTTTCGTGTGCCATATTCTTTTAGCATTGTTTAGATGGCAATTGTTTGTATCTTAAAAAAATATTACTTCATGAATGGATGAGCCAACAATAAAAAAGAAGCTGTTGTTGTAAAGGAAAAAGCGGATCGCAAGCTCCGTGCTCTGAACTCCAACAGAAAGTTCCACTTAGATATTAATCGACTTTTCTTTGCAAGTTACATTTAACGAAAAGGAAAATGGTTAGTTGGTGACTTAAATGTCGTAACTATAGCTTGAATAAGCTGTAGTTACGACGCTTAAGTCGCCAAATAGAAAAATGCTTAACATAATTTTTTTGACAATTTCGAAGTTGAAAGTTCACTTCCGGTCTAAATACATCATCATACATTTATTGATTGATTGGTCGACTGGTTCTTAAATTGAAAGTCGCGTTTTGCCGTTTGGAAGCTTTATCGATCTTTCACGTCAAAGTAAAAATATTTCTCTTTCTGTTATGTAAAACCGGGTAAAAAATAGTTTTCGGGAATCGCGTCTTTTTCCAGCGGGCATGACGTCAAGAATTTATTGGCATCATCAGTGGTCCATTTCCCGCATCGTTTTTATTGATATTTTTTTCGGATGTTTATCGAGTAAGCTATAATGCATTTAACCCATTACCAGACGGAACAATTTTAGGCTGCCCATATTGAAAGAAGTTGCAGACGACAATTCAAAGTTTATCAAATTTTAGATTTTTCAGCTTTCTGAGAAGAAAACATTGTGGAAAATGAAGAAATTGCTTGTGACAAGCAATTTCTTAATTTTTTACAATGTTTTCCAAAGCACTTTTTTCTTGTGGGCGTCTGAAAGCGCCACAGAGGGGGAAAGGGTTAAGTTTTATCTAGTATGCACAAGCCTCGAATGAACTCTGAATGCAACGCTTGCAATAGCCAACCCAAACGTTAAGTTTTATCTAGTATGCACAAGCCTCGAATGAACTCTGAATGCAACGCTTGCAATAGCCAACCCAAACATTGTCAACATTAATCATTATTTAAAGGTCTCTTTAATCAATCGCTTCTAATTACGAATTACGAATTTCATTTAAACAGATTAGTTCTGGCCAAAACATAACGAATTCCAATACAATCCAGCTTTTTTACACCCCTCAAGAGTAAAGCTTTTGAAAAACATTAAGGACAATGAAGAAATTGCTTGTTGCAAGCGATTTCTTCATTGTCCACATTGTAGATTTTTAAAATGTCAGCAACTTGAAATTATCTGTACAACTTCAAATCGGACCAGTCCAAACTGTTGTAGTGTATTAATGAGTTAAATGCCCCTTGAAAAGAAAAGGTGCGTAAGCTAAAGCTTGCAATTATGAAGTGGCACAAATAACCCTTTCCTGTTAAATCACTGTTTTTTACGTCGCTGTATTTTTATACCTTTGAAAACATTGTGGAAAAGTAGAAACTGATTGTAACAAGCAGTTTCTGCTTTTCTCCCAATATATTCTTCCATACTGAATGATAATTTTTCAAATAACACCAACTTAAAATTGTCGCCTGCAAAACCTTTGAAATTGGACGAGTCGAAATTTTTGTGAAACAGGAAAGGGTTAAACAGATGTGCAAGAATTAACTTCTTTCAAAAAGATGAAATGAGATATTTATTGATAAATGTAGGACACATGCTATATACAGTAATATTACAGCGCATCGTTTTAAGGTAACAGCTTGCGTCTTGCATGGTGTTACATATTCTTGTTTTATAGCATAGTGAATTCTTTATCTTGTCAGTTAGACAGAAATAAAGAATTTGTCGCAAGACTCGCCGCTTCCACGAAGCCCTAAACAAAAGAACGACAATGCGTGACCTTGAGATTCACAGCTTAAAAGATGCTAGAGGTTGAAATACGGTAATGTAGTGAGAAAAAAAGGAGAAAACTTTGACAACCAAACAACAACAACAAATATTTAGTTGTTTAACAAAGAAGAATATCAAAATACCTCTCTACCTTTGTTTTCTACACACAAAAGCAAGTGTAAAATCCCTTTCTTGATTAACTAACTACCAGATGGCAATATTTTAGAATAGTCCAAACTGAAAGGAGATGCAGAAAACAATTTCAATTTTTTTATTTTTTTAAGGTTTTTTCAACTTTGTAGGTAGAAAACATTGTGGAAAATGTCAATAAACGTCATCAGGTTTTAAAGGGGCCACCCCTATTTAATGAGATCGAAGTCGGTGAGTATTGATATTACAAAAAATAGCCGTACCATAATACAAGAACGTCGTTAATAAGAGACGTCGACGTTAGATAACGATAAAAAGTTATCGTTTCAGCGTTATCTAATGTCGACGTCTCTTATTAACGACGTTCTTGTATCATGGCTGGGCTATTCCTAACTTTGTAGGAAAAAAAGCCTAGATCGAAGACATGTATCTTTTATTCAATATTTCAAAGACAGACTCTTCAAACGAAAGTATGTGAAAAATCACCGCACAAAGTTTCGAGAAAGACGACGATATTTCTCGATATTGAAATAAAATACTCGACGACAAAAGCCGTTAAAACGGTGAGCAATTCACATAGGCACCTTTTGTATATATTACATATTTATCACATAAGCATTCATTTCCTTGCGAAATAAAATTTTTGCTTTAGAAATCAGCTGACTATTTTCCGAAAAATCAAACCGCACTGACAATGAACCACGCAATAGGTTTGGTCCCTTTATAACCCAAAGACGTCATATTCCCTCACTAGACGACCTTTAAAAGGGTCGAGGGCCTTAGCGCATATGACTCCCAATCTTTAATCCTTGTGTGTCATGGGTTCGATCCCCGGTGGTGGCACATGTCCTTTCCGACATTTTTCTCTCACCAATTGGTTGATAATAATAAACTTAGTTAGGATATCAGCAGGAGGCTAGGAAAGGATGTAATGGTGGTACTGGTGCGAGATATACCAGAAATCCAATGTTAGATGCTCAAGCCGCCGCGATATGACTGAAAAGTGTAAAAAGCGGCGTTAAACAAGAACATCAAAGAACAAAATAATAGAAACATCCACAATTTCATAAAATTTCGCGACTTTTCTTTCTTTCTTTATCTTTTGTGCGCTATGTGAATGAAGCTACCTTGAAGACATCACCTGACCGCAATACATTGTGCGGTATAGATTTTTCTTAGGACCAACCAAAAACATTCAAGATATATCAAGGGTTAATTGTGATACTGTTCTAAGTTTCTATTAATTGTATTGTCATTTAGAACAGTATTGCAATAAACCCTCGATATATGAGGGAAGTAACCCGTACCTACACTTTAGTAGAGACCAGCTTATCATGACCTCGATCAGACTAGAAAAGTTACAAAGCTCGACAAGGCTAGCTTTTAGCTTTAAATTTTAGACTCGGCTAAGATCAGATTGTTTTAAAAATCTCATCCTGTAAAATATCGATGCTAAGTGTAACAATATCATAAAAATATATATAAATATAGACATGTACGACAGTGTTGCTTAAAGTCCTCGATATCCGCGCCCATTTATGGAAATGTGTTTTTTCTTTCAGCTTGAACCTATACTTGTATAATACCTTGTATTTCTCTCGCAGCCGCAATTGCTGACGTGTTTTCTTCTATTTACAATAGTCCCATACGAATTCTTCATTTCGAGAGAAAGTAAAAGACTGTATATCTTCATCCGTTACCAGACGACAAAATATTAGACTAGTCGCAGTACAAAGAAGATGCATACGCTAATTTGAAATTGACGGAATTTTATTTCTTTATTGTCTTTTTTAATAGAAAAATATATGGAAAAAAATTACAAAAAGCAATTTCTTCAATAGTCGCAAAGTTTTCTAAAGCTTTTTCTTTGGGACGTCAAGAGCGGGATTGTGTGAGCGGAATGGGTAAACTCTTTCCTGTTTTGAAATGAATTTACACCTGTGCAAATTAAAGGTTTTGAAGACGAAAATTGTAATTGGATTTTATTTGAAAAATTAACCTTTCAGTAGGGTCGAAAATATTGTGGAAAAAAGGAGAAATTGCTTGTGACAAGCAATTTTTTCTGTTTCAACGATGTTTTCTCAATTAAAAAACATAAGGACGTCAAATCCAGGGATTAAACAGGAAAGGGTTAAATCAACGTTTTCTGGAATACCCGATCTAAACAGTTATAAAAGCAAGGGATCTTCGATAAGGCTAAAACTACCTCATCAGCTGGAAACATCTCGTTTGAAAACAAAGTTTATGTGAAATGCGGGCACCAAGAATTCGAAAACTTTGGAATTATCAGATCCATCGAGACATTTGAAGCGAGATACTGTCATTTATTCTGTTTACTTACATTGCACTGTTTCCAAACAATTAAGAAAATTTCTCATAAAAATCGAGTTTAACAACCAATAAAAAGGCTTGTTACTTTCTCAACCTTTTTAACGACGTGCGAACCTTTCGGAAGATATAATGCTTCCAAACGATCCTTTTCGAGAAGACAGGAAAGTGAACCTGTTAAAAACCGTACGATCTTGTCACTTTTCTGTGTGTTTCATCTATCTTTATCTCGCTCTTTTGATTAATATATTGTTAATTAAGAAATAGAATAATTTTTCCCGTTCTTTTCGACAATTTTGCGAAAAAAGTCCTGGTTCCAATTAAACGGTAGCGGGAAAGAGTTAACACCCCTTTCGTTCCCGTTGTGCTCTAGCGACACCTGTTTGCGTATATCTGAGGAACAATAAATTTTCTCTACCTAGACTGGAAGACTTCATCGTTGCACAGTGAATGATATTTCTCTCCGTGGCACCTAATAATGTAGCCCTTGTAAAGACATTTCCTCTCCGTAAATTATTTGAAAGTATTTTGCGATAAAACATGATATTTACCTTAACCCCTTCCCACACAATAACGCTTTTTGACGCCCCAAAAACAAAATATTGGAAAAACATTGTGGAAATTGAAGAAAGTGCTTGTTACAACCAATCACACAGTAGCGGAAAAGAGTAATCGACAATGTTTTCTACCTCAAAGACGAAAACGAAAAAAACTATCATCAACCAAAAATCGTCATCTTCAACATCTTTGAATTTGGAATGGTCCAAAATTGTGACGTTTTGTAATGGATTAATCGGCAAAGGTGCCTTTTTAATTGTTTTCATTTACACTATTAATCATGGTTAAGAAATTCTTTCTGTTTTTTTAATACATTCATTTTCTTTTGTTTAAGTAATGAAACAACTGTTGACATTTTAGCGAAGTGGAGTAGGAAAATACCCTCTTTTAAGTGAACAGTTTCATTTAAGCCCTAGTTTATGAGGAGTTCCATGTATTTTTCGGCCTAAAGTTTGTTTTCTACGATAAGCCGTGTATTAAATAACTTGTAAATGGGGCTGTTACCTATTTTATGGGTAAGAATATCATAAATACACGCGAGTTCAAGATAGTGTAAGATATAAGGTCAATCGAGTTTTAACTGGGTTAAGTATGGCAATCGCCTTGTCTGTATGACGAACAATAACTCGACTAACATTTGGAAATGCTTTCACTGTCCGACTTTTATTTACCCATTATCATAAGACAAAATTTTAGACTGGTCAGTATTCAAAGGAGTTGCACGCGATAATTTAGAGTTGATGAAATTTTAGATTTTTTTTTTAAATTTTCTTGGTAGAAAACATCGTG
Organism: Fragum fragum; assembly: GCA_946902895.1. Taxonomy (NCBI): domain Eukaryota; kingdom Metazoa; phylum Mollusca; class Bivalvia; order Cardiida; family Cardiidae; genus Fragum; species Fragum fragum. Next base: position 50,361,116 of record OX336371.1, read on the forward strand.
CAAAATGAAGAAATTGCTTGTGACAAGCAATTTCTTCATTTTGCACAATGTTTTCTACCCAGAAACTATAAAAAATCTAAATCTAAATCGACAATTTAGAGTTGATGATATTTTAGATTTTCTTTTAAAGTTTCTGGGTAGAAAACATTGTGCAAAATGAAGAAATTGCTTGTGACAAGCAATTTCTTCATTTTGCACAATGTTTCCCACTTGTTTTTCTAGAAGGGAGTCCAAAAGCGTCATTGTGTTGGAATGGGTTAATCCATTTTCACATATTGACGCTTTTGGACGCCCCTCAAGGAAAAGTAATTGAGAAAAAAAAATGTGTAAATGAAGAAATTGCTTGTCTTCTGCAACTCCTTTCAATCTAGACAAGTCTAATATTTCGCCATCTGGTAATGGGTTAAAAGATTGACAAACTATACCCAGATGCATAAGGATTGTAATTTCCACGTCTGTAAGGTGGTGAAATTGTAATTTGAGTTTTGTCTGTCATAAATTACAATCTAAATTTCTGAAAATATTTGTTTCAAACTACCATGAAAAATTAATGAATACAGAATTGCTTTGTATGTATTCGCGATTGTAGTTCAATATGATTGTTTAAATGTGGAATAATGTCTACTTGAAGGTCATCTTTTTGTAACTTATTTTTGATAATACATAAATGAAGGAGTTTGGCAGAGTGCTTTTGTCTTCATTGAAACCCAACAAAAGGCTATAGAATTTGTCAAATGTTTGAAAGAATGCTGTCCGGGCCTGAGTTCGAACTCACAATACTAGAATTGACTAATCGCTGGACCCGCCCACTTACTTCGTAGGCCACGCCCACTGACTCCGACAGGAAGGCCCGCTTCAATTTTAAACGGTGTTAGTTTGCAAAATTTATGGCCATTAGCATGTTACAAAAAAAAGGTTAACAAAACTGGCGACCACTGTCGGAGTTGAAAGCACAGGTCCGGGCTGGATAAATGGTTTATTTGGTCGGTTGTTTCCTAGATTGACAGTCGCGGTTCGTCAATTGACAGCACAGCAGCATTATCGACTATGACCGAATTAAGTTTAATCCATTACCAGACGGCAAATTTTTAGACTCGTCCAAATTGAAAGGAGTTGCTGACAACAATTTAAAGTTTATGAAATTTTAGATGGTTTCAACTTTCTCCAAAGAAAACATTGTTACAAGCAATTTCTTCATTTGACACAATGTTTTTCCACTTTTTTTCCTGCAGGGGCGTCCAAAAGCGTCATCGTTTTGGTTGGGTTTAGGGCGACAGCGTAAGCTGTTTCCGAAAAAGTTGAATTTGAAGTCATTTGTGGTTTAACAAGGCTTTTTCCAGCAACGTTTGTGTGAGAATTGGCAGTATGACTATATCATGAACCGCATTGAAAACGCGGCATGTTTATCTTATGATTTATCGTACTATCATAATTCTGTAATTTTACCCATTCGCAAACGCCAGAAATTTAGACTGGTCTAATTTGAAAGAGGTTGCAGTCTGCAAAATAAAGTTAGTTTGAATTGAAAAATTAAGGCCACATGAGATATAAACATTGTGGGGAAAGCAGAGATTGCTTGTGACAAGGAATTTCTTCTTTTCTCACTACGTTGTCCATACCTATCTTTCTGCGGCGCGTAAAAATGCGAGATTATGTTGGAATGTTTTAAATGTGCCATTGTATCATTATTTCTATAAAATTCAGTCAAAATTGTAGTTTGATTCATGCGATATTATAAACGCTTTTTATTGGACTCGAACCCACGCAGGAATGCTACAGCGACACGTTGCAGGCCAATTTCAATTACCCTAAGTTTGAATCCTAAGTTTTAATAAGCTGTAGTTACGACGCTAAATCAACAATAAAGGTAAACAAAAATAGCATCAATGTAGAAGTTGTTAAGCTCAGGTCCGGGCTGAATGAATAATTTGATTGGTCGGTTTATTACTTGATTGACGGCCGTGATTGGTCAATTTATAACAAGTAACAAAGAACATTACACCGTTTGTTCCAAGTTACAGTAGGAGAAGCCGAATAGAGACACATCATATATAATCATGATTTGAAAATGCAATGGCAACGAAATAAGAGTCAAAACTTATCTTAATTTATGTGATCTTATCATAAAGTTTTGAGATAAATTCATTTCTAGACAAGATTTTTTTCTTTTCTGTTTTCATTCACAATCTCAAAGCTGTAATCGTATTTAGGCATGAGACACATTTTGAAAGTTATTTGACCTATTGTGAAGATGTAAAATCACATAACGGAGGATTAAAAAAACAAACAAAATACACACACACAAAAAAAAAAAACCCCAACTAACACACAAAAACAACAACAACAACAACAACAACACCCCCCCCCAAAAAAAAAAAAAAAAACAAAAAAAAAAAAAAAAACGGGATACATATAGTCTTTTTCTTTTATTAAACAGAACGCTATTTACACACCATCATTTGGCACTTGAAACAAAACATTCGAAATCCATAACTTCATTGACTTTTTAACGCTTCGTTGCGCAGCCGGTGTCATATTTTCATACAAGTCATAAATTATACTCGGCTCGGAATAGAAACATGGAAGAAAAGCCGTTTTGTTATCTCAGTCAAGTTTACAATCTGCGATAAGGCTTATCTGTCAACCATTGACATTACCGTTTACGCGCTGCGATGAAATATCTCTATTTCTATTGTCTAGTTATGTTTTATGGCGGAAACATTGACAAGATAGTGCGTATTAATTAAAACATACTTCTGTTCATTCGTTCGATCTATACGAAAACAAGAAATTTTAATCTTATCATAAATTGTAAAGTTTAAGATTTTTCTTTGCATTTTGAATTTACAAGTGCTTTTCGTCAACGAATGGTATTGAAATCAGTATCAAGCGAGAAACAAAGCATACCATAGTTCAGGTTCAGATTAAGACTTATCAATTTTAAATCGATTGGGAAACACGTTCTTACAACTTTGACACATCCCTCCCGATACTTCTTCCTGGAGAATGCACAGGTAATCGTGTCGCGCTGCACGTTCTGGTCATTTAAAGAACTAAGAACGATAACCGCTGCGGGAATCAAACTCGAGACCTCTCGATGTGGAAGCCAAGAATCTACCTCTCTAGCAAGAAGACCACTTACCATGGATGATAAAACACAGGCACAGTTGTTTTTACTTTCTACCCACAATGACGCTTTTGGAAGCCCATCAAGGAACCCAGAAAGTTGAAATAATCTTAAATTTCATAATTTTTAATTTGTCGTCTACAACTCCTTTCATTGGATCAGTCTAAAATGTTGCCGTTCTTCAGCGTACCCGCGTCTGTAACCTATGAGAGGTTCTCGTCTTCAATAAATATTCGCAAAAAAAAAAAAATTAAAAAAAATGATAATAATCTATTTCATGAATTATTCATAAACTTGAATAAACACGAAGCGCTCCCAAGATTCTGTTTCCTAAGCTTTTCTACGAATAAAAGGAAAATAGATGAGAACTACATCGGATTATATCATTGGCAGAACAATGAACATTCTTTAATCTTAAGTTTGTGTAAAGGATTGGGCCTGAGGTATGAAATTTCGCCATGAGCACCGGAAATTACTCATTCTTTAAGAAGTGACGTGGACAAAAAATGATGACGTCATTTTGTAAGACTTCGTTTGAGCTATTATCAAAATCGTTTAAAATTGGACCATACAATAAGTGAAAAAAGTTCTTTCTTGGGCTATTAGTACGATTTATCTTTCATTTAAAGCTTTATTTTCACTCTTTTGTCCACCACTCGTGGAAATAAAGTTTGAAATGAGAGAAATGTCGATTTATAAGTAAATATTTCCATTTTATCATTAAAAAAAGGGGGGGGGGCATAAGAAAATTATGAAATTAAAGATGAAATAACACTAAATTCTGCGAGTTCTCATGTGCACGACGTGAAACCTTTAAAGACGTCATCATCCCCACGTAGTTCACGTTAGCAAAGCGAATCTAATTAACCCATTCCAAAACAAACACGCCGCCCAAGAAAATGAAGAAATGGCTTGTGTTACAAGAAATTTCTTTGATATCCACAATGTTTCCCAACCCAAAAGACAGACTTTTGAAATTTCATCAGCAAATGATTAAGTCAGTCTTGATGATAATTTCATTATTAAGTGATCAATAAATTTCGATTTTACTGAAAACGTTGAAAAACGTGTGTACATTTTACCTTTCATGTTTTATCGCAGAAATAATTATTAGACTGCGAAACATGGTACGTTAGTAAAACGATTACGGCTAAATTCCCACAGGCGTCATTTGGCCAAACAAAATAACTAGAGCTTGTGAAGTAACGTTAAGGAATTGGGCCATAAAAAATTGAAATCGTATAAAAACGAGAGATAATAGATCGACATTATCTGTACCTATCAGAGATTTATTTAATTACGAGGGTGTTTTATGACGCTGAGTTATTGTTCTCTTTCATGGCTCTTTGGACTGAAACCGAACAAATTTATATAAATTCCATCCGTGGTTTTTGTTTGTTTGTTGTTGTTATTATTTTTGAGATCAGTCTGCCAATTTGATTGAAGTACCTGATTCACGTTATGTATTCTTCTGGTAAAGTGATATTTCCAACCATTTCAAACATTCATGGAGAAATGACAGTGAGACGCTTCGAAAGGAACTCGGGACATTTAGAATATTCGCTGCCCGTCCTAAGAAGTTTTTGATCAGTATCAATCTATAAAGCGCAAAGTAAAGACTCTGATCAGATTTTGCGAATGCACAGGCTGATCTGAGTCTTAACATGGTGCACATGTATATTGGTTGGGATTGTCAGATAAAGGCTCTTTTGTTCATTTGAAATTTAACACCAATCAGCTTAATTAAAGGCAGTTTTGGAATCGGTAATCTTAATCAGGAGTATCATTATTACATCTTTCTTTTCCAAAAAGAGTTCGATGCACTGTCGCGGCAAATATCCTTGTCGACAATTGTCTTTCACCTAAGGATGGATAATCGTAAATCTAAGTGGGATGATTAGTTGGGATTTCGGAATAGATGAAGTGGTATTACTGTTGTAAGAAATATCAGGAACCCATAGTTAGGTGCTCCAGTCGCTGCGATTTGACTGAAATACTGCTTAAAGTGGAGTAAGCTATATTCAAAGAAATCCTTCAAACGGAAATGTCTAGATTTTGTATGTTGAAAAACTATTTGTGAATCTTTTAAATTGAATTAAAACAAACAACAAAAATTATATACAGAGCAACAGCTACGAAGGATGGGCGGAAAGTATCCGAACTTTTCGTGTTCCCCCTCTTTCCACGTGCAGCTCTATACCGCCATTACGTCGTTATCGTTCGAAAACGTCGTAACTACAGCTTGATTCAAGCTTTAGTTACGACGTTTTAGAACGATAACGACGATTAACTACACACATTCATTCGTCTATAACGTGGTCAGTTTATTTTCAATGATAGTTGTGTTTACAGAGTATTTTGCACTCTGATAAATGATAGGTGTTTCGTCTATCACGGACCCTTTATTAATTGTAATTGAGTTTCTCGTTGCAAAAGGTGAAATGCCCCGCCTCATCTTTCAGGGGCTTAAAAAAAGATTTTCTTGAAAATATGTATCACGTTCTTTCTTCTTCAACTGGGTTTCTCAGTTTTGTGAAGGCAGAACAAGTGTTTGTGACAGGCCTAGGAATGGGCGGCCAGCTGAGGCGGTGACAGCAACAATGGTAGAATGTAAATAAACATCGTCAAGTAACTTTGGAGGAGGTAGTCAAAAAGCATCGGTAAGACATCGACACACAAGATTTTACACTAACACCTAGGCATGAACTAGGTAAGTACCAGGTAGGTGCCTAGGCAGCTATCCGCAGAGCAAAAAGCAACCAGAAAAACCTCGTCCCCTGTGACTTTCATTTGTTTCCAGAACTGAACAAATTGCTTGCAGGAAAAAAATATAAGACCAGGACGGCTTTGATATCTGCTGTTACACAGTACCTAAACCATAGGTCATGGTATTCGAGAATAAGTCAAAAGTCGGGATATTTTCTGACGGCCCCTCGTATGTATATGTAAAATACATGCACTACAATAGTAGACACCTCATAGAAGTTTTAGATCCTAGAGAAAATATTCCTTTTTCTACACGACGTGGACAGCATCACATTTCATTGGGTATTTTGGGTCGAACAGATAAATTATCTTCTAGAAAGGCAGATTTGACAAATCACATAAATCTTTGAACATCTTCAGGTATGATTCTCTCGCTCTGTTCTGTGTAAAACCCTGGATTTGGGGACCTATCTATTAGGCACAGAATTAAGTTAATACATTTATAATACATTAAGGAGACATTCCATGTTAGAATCTATATAAGCTTGCTCGTTGGATGCTAAGTTAATCTCTATTCGCTCCGTTCATTTCCCATGTGCTGGCTGTGTTGCAATTTGTTACTCAACTGGCTGTGTTGCAATTTGTTACTCGAACAGTGTCGTAATAAAGTGGTCGATGGCCCCGCGTACAGACTCCTCTGACTACGCCAACTGGCTCCTAATGGATGTTCCGATTCTGATGAAAAAGGGTTATTTTGCAAAGTTTAATGGCAAGTAACAAGTAACAAAAACATAAAATCGTTTGTTGGCGACCTAAACGTCGTAACTACAGCTTGAATAAGCTGTATTTACGACGTTTAAGTAGCAAAATCAATTAATATGCTTCACATAAGTGTCTGCAATGTCGAAGTTAAAAGTTAACTTTTGGTCTAAATGAATGATTCGTCGATTGATTCTTTGATCGAAAGCCGCGGTTGGTCAATTGTTCGCCTTTTTTATGAAACTCCTCGTACGAAGACATATGAAACCTTATAAGTCAAAAGGAATAATTTTTGTGTTAACCAAGGATTTGGTAGCAAGGATTTCAAGCGATGATAACTCGTTGATTTAGTTTAATCCTTTTTCACTCCCAAAAAATCTAAGACTGGTCTAAATTGAAGAAAGCTGCAGACGTCATATCTTAGTTGATGCATTTTAGGAAATAATCTTTAAGGGGGAAATCATTATGAATAACGAAGAAATTGCTTGGTACAAGCAATTTCTTCATTATCCACAATTTATTCAAAGATTTTATGGCAAGAGACGTAAAAAGTGGGACTGTGTCGGAATGGGTTAAAGGTGATGCCTATTACTACACTATTAATACACATTCACCAACGACTCTGTAAGTATACCATAATGCCAGTTAGAAACCAAAACGTCACAATTTCAGTTTGAATAAAGCTGTATTTACTATATTTCGGTCGTCCTGCGATGGTAAGCTCTTACTGTATCCAACCCCTTTTTATGTGAAACGCCCGGCCATTTACTACTGCATGTCACTGGGCGTGAATGATTGAATGTTCCGCACAGTGCAGAACGAGTGTAAATATTTACCAAAGGTCACATAAATTGTGGGTACCCACTGGGCGCATGGGTAGTGCATCAAAAGAGAACATGATTATAATTTGACCCCTAGGACATGGAAGCCTATTTATTATCCTATCAGATCGTGGCCCTTTCTACTGAATTCTTGCCAATTCAGACAGTCGACTTCTTCTTAATACCTTGTAGCCTCAGAAAGCGGTAATGAGTTAGTAAAATTCAGATTAAATTTGAACAGTTTTTTTTATTAATTCGGCATTATAATTTCTTTTAAAAAAAACAATCGATTTAGATTTTCCATTAAAGCATATTTATAGAGGAAGTATATTCTGATGCCCTCCAATTGTTCATATGTTCGTCATTTTTTCTAGCATCACTCTCAATATAAGCTATCGCCTTGATATTGGTTTGCAAAAGAAATAAACTATTTGACGATACGAACTGTAACATATATTACTATAACTCATTATTAATAATTTCTTTATTATTTTCGTTTTCTGTACGGAAGCTTTTTTGTTGTACCATCTCCCCCGAAATGAACACATGAAGAAGTCTTCACCGGCTTTACATCAAAACACGTTGCCAAAGTTACGATGATAAGTCTCTGCTTACAGTTAATCTTGTATTAAGCGACCACTCAATGGACGGCCAAAATGTGATCGTTTAAGAGAATGATGGCTTAATACACTTTTTTGTGACCTATAGGAGGGAACGATTTGGCCGCGTACATAAATTATAGCGTGGCTCTTACTTAATTATATGTTGATGGCTTTATGAGACGATTATAATGAGATCCACCAACATAGGACTTGTTTTTTGTCATTTATTAGCAATACCGTCAAATTATGAAGATCCTTTATTTTTTAAGGTAAAATATGTCGCTTAATGAAATTGGTCTCTAAATAGGGGTGGTCGCTTGAGCAAGATTGACTGTATGTATGTATCCCAGAAATTAACCCACAAAATAGTCTTCACTAACTTTTACACCGAAACTACGATATGTCTTTATGTCAACATGGCCCAATATAGATACTATTTTCGGTGACTTATTTGCGGTCAAAGAATTTTGGCACTTATTTCTTCATTCTGAAGGTCCATGCACAAATGTGCTCGTATGCACAAGTCGGGCATTAGTACCCTGACATCGAGATATGTGAAAAAGAACTAGCATAAACTGCTGGCGCAATTTTGTCCTTATTCTTTTAGGGGGGGGGTAGTCCATGGTGATTACTTCATGTGGTTATTCTGGGGTTCTGGGGTTAGATAAAAGCTTCCTAAGTATATTGACATGAAATATCTTGTGTCAAACGTCGCTGTAAGAGGAGATTTGCCGTCGCAAAAGATAGACCGCGAATGTCAATCAAAGATTTAAAACCAATTATACAAAGTATTCCAAGCGGTAAGGAATTAATCTAAAACAATGTTCAATCTAACTCTTTTAAGTAATTTTCGGCTAATGCCTTCTTCAGAATTGACAGTATATTTTAACATATTTCGTTTATTCAAAATGGTTCATTTTGAATGTTGATGTCCTTGAAAATGGATAAAATATACTGTCAATTATGAAGTAGGCATTAGCCGAAAATTAATTAAAAGAGTTAATTGGAACAAAGATTCCATAGACCAATTATAACATTCATTTAGACCTTTAGTGAACTTTGAACTCCAAAATTTGTCGACATTTTTAGTGAAGCATTTTTGTTTTGTGTCGCCAACCAAAGATTTGATTTTCTACATGTTACTAGCCATTAATTTTGCAAAATAACGCCGTTCAATATCGAAGTGGAACTTCCTATCGGAGTCAGTGGGTTTGGCCTGCGGAGTCAATGGGCGGGACCACTTTTCCACCAATTATACTAATATACCGTGTTTATCATAAACTCTACCGTAAGGGTTCGGCGACAAGCAGGTATTGGTATGTCAATTCTCGGTTGGGCCGTAAAAACCTGGTGTTTATGGTATTTCTCATGGGGATGTGAATATAATGATGAGAAACAAATCGTTGCATTCATTGCGGTGGCTGTTGACAAACCCTTCTTGTTTTTATACCAGCCAGCAAACTTGTAAGGAACTAACTCGAACATGTAACATACAAAGTTAAGAATGCACATATGTGCAGTCTTTTCTTCGTGCACACCACCTGCTTGTCAAATTCAAGTCAGAATTGTTTATAAATTCATTTGTCAAAAGAAATATTCACCCACAATTTAAGCTTTACAGCACTCTATGTCCTTTTTGTGTTATTCTGAATAGAGGTTTTATTCAGCATGAAATAAACGACATTTTTTATTTAATTTTAGATTTTGTTCATATTTAGACCAATAAAAAATCAACGCTGAAAAATTTGGGGTGGGGTGTAACTGAAGCCACACACTGTATTATCATGCTCGATCAGAAAACGTCTTCTTATATAAAAATGCTATCTAAGTATTTATCAGTTATTAGGATTCATACCAGATATGTGAAAAAGAAGCTTGTATGACATGTAACTTAATGCAGAGAAATGCTCTATAAGTTAAAGTCTTCTACAATAAACAACCAAGTTCGTGTACTAAATGGGCTAGCATCTTCTTCACTAATAATTACATTATATTATCCGAATATTACTTTTCAAACGCTTGATTTGATCTTCCTTGAAGCAGTTTAGTAACATCCCGATTTACTCATTATTTAGCGCTTTCAGTGCTTTCATTTTATAAACTGATATTTCTGTACCACATAGCTTTATTGCATACGTTTCCATTTACCTCGTGATGTATCGCCCATTTGACCCGAATATGTTGTACAAGACTCGTGTTTTTGCCTGTTTGACACGGTTGATTTTTTCTATCGTAAAATGTCATAATGGACGAGAATTTACGAGAATGCAGCCATGTTTGTGTTCCCATGTACTCAGGTTTCTTGGAATTAATTATGAACAACGTGCGTTTCTCGGACTCCCTGTGTTGCATTCCGTTAAACATTGCTTTACTATGTAATTTGGGCTAATTTTTCCCTTCATATTGAAACCTTTGACTTCTATTAGATGTCTATTAAATATAAACAAGGTCGTTTAGAACAGCTTAAAACGTAGTGTTTGTTGCTTGCTTATCAAAAAGCTATCGCTGAAATCACTTCTTTTAAACAGCCACTAGTAAAGGAGCCGATTTGGAACTTGTAAATGTCTAGACTATAGTCAAACTGAAAAGACCGGATCTGGCTCAAATACATGTATATGCATTTGAATAAACAGAGCTTGAATATTAAAATGAGCTTTACAGATATGGTGTTAATATTTAGATCACGATTGAATATTTCGACGAAATGACTTGTTAGTGTATGAGAGAAAAGTTGGTTCATCGAAAGGATTGCTTCGAAACGACGTAACGTTCGCTAATTGATGAATCGCTTGCCCTGCCCATTTGCTCCGCTGGCAACGCCCACTGACTCTAATAGGAAGTTCCTCTGTGATGTTTTAACGGCGTTATTTTGCATATTTTATGACCAGCAGCATGTAATACAAAATAACAACAACACAAGAACAAAACAAACGATTGGTTGGCGACCTAAAGTTCTCTTATAGTGTAAACGAATGATTTGATTGATCAATTGATTCTTTTATTGACAGCTGCGTCGGTCAATTGTGAAGAAATCGGTTCTTATCTTCATTTCAACTGAAGGATCAAAAACAGATTGACCAACCAGATTATTGATTCAGACCGAAATTTCAATGTTGAACACTGACATTTATGTCAAATATTTTGGTAGTTAGGAGAGTTATTTAATATGTATTTTGCGTATACAGTTCGGTCACCCATCAACTATTTGTTGCTTATTTTATGTCCCCGGCATACAAAGTATGCAAACTAATGCTGTTTGGTATCTCAGTTGAACTACACCGTGTTAAGCCGGTGAGTGTTGCCAGCGGTCTGCCTATTCAATTGAGAACCTTAAATGAAACGTAGGGAGAAAACATGCTCGGTTCTCCTCAATGGCTCGCGGTCAGCTGTATCATGCACAGATGCTGTGAAATACAACATGAAATATACAAATTAAAATTATTCACGTACTCACGCGCAGAAAAATCTGAAAGATATTATACTGATGCAAAACGTAAATGGTCTCACACACAGTGCTTAGAATATAAACTGACAATGGGTATGAAAAATTGAAACTAATGTGCGGTTATTGCACTTTTCTGTCCTCTACACAGGATTAAAATCAATAAATTGAATAAAAAAAAAAAAAAAAAAAAAAAGAAAAGATTTACTGTGTTTGAAATGTTGATTGATGGTCTGATTAATTGCTGCACAGCAACTACAGTTAAACTTGTATTTAGCGACCACCCAAGCAACGGCCAAAATTTGGGCTTTTAAGAGAATTGTCTCTCAATGGACTTTGTGATATATTTGAGGGATCGGTTTGGCTGCCTGATTGCATGATCCCCACTTAATCCTATGTTTAAACTGTCTCATTGAGACGATTCTAACGAGATCCAACATAGAATTTAGCTATGATAATTTTATAAGCAAAAATGTCCATTTATGAAAATCCTTTGTTTATGGAAAGGGAAATTTTATGCCGGTCGCTTAATGAAAGTGGTCGCTTAGTAGAGGTGGTTGCTTGAGCAAGATTGACTGTACGTGAAAACTGGCAGCACAACTCTTGTGAAAGTCAAAATAAGACACGTACTGTTCGCGAAAAGCAACAACAACAACAACACTCTCATTTAGAGGAGCTATCGAACTTTCAGCCTTAGCAGCCTTAGAATACCTGTAAATTGGTTTAACAAAAGCATTGTTTTACACGAAAAAAAAACAAAAACGAGAACAACAAATGATAAAAAATGATTTTAAAAGAGTAAAACAATGAGCGGCAATTGATATGTTGTTGTTCGGGTTACTTTGTCCCATTCCCACACAGTGACGCCTTTGGACGCCCCTCGAGAGAAATAATTAGGAAAACATTTTGGAAAATGAAGAAATTGCTTGTAACAATGGGTTAAAGAAAACAACTACAACGACAACACCCCCCGATCATTCTTCAGCTTGCCCTACTCAGCAGTGTTAATTTTGAAATATTGGATAGAGAGAACCCTCGCAAAAATATTTCAATTCGAGAGAGTTTTCTCTACCAAATATTTCAAAATTAACACTGCTGAGTAGGGTTAGTTCAAGAATACTTGTTTTTTTTTTTTCTTTTTTTTTTTATTTTGCGGTCCACCAAGCGAATGGTCAATCATAGTTTTTACGCAAACATGGGCCCTAAAGCACACAGGGAAAGGGTCTTTAACCCTTTCCTGTTTAATCCCCCCTTTTTTACGTCCCTGTGATTCTACACTTGAGAAATCATTGTGGAAAAAGAAGAAATTGCTTGTGACAAGCAATTTCTTCTTTTTCCTCAATAATTTCTACCCTACTGAATGATTATTTTTCGGATTAAATCCACTTTGAATTTCCGTCTGCAAAACCTTTGAATTTTGGACAGGTCTAAAATTTTGAAAAAACAGGAAAGGGTTAAATCATTTTCACTTTTTCTTTCGCGTTCGAATAGGTATACGGCTTCAAAGTACCGCAAGTATATTTGTAAAAAGTTCAGTACCGATACTGTAGGCCAAGGTCAATTCACACGAACTAAAGCGAAGTAATATGAGGGTTAACCCATTTCCACACAACGTCGATTTTTTTACGCCCACCAAGAAAATTAATTGAGAAAAACGTATAAAATGAAGAAATTGTTTGTGACTAGCAATTTCTTTATTTTACACAATATTTTCTACCCAGAAAGTTAAAAAAAAATTTTTTTAAACATTAAATTTTCGTCTGCAACTCCTTTCAATTAGGACCAGTCAAAAATTTTGCCCTTTGGTAATGGCCCGGCTAAAAAGACACGTTAAATGTGTCGACATGAGTGTTATAGCATGCCGGTTTATGGCGAGGATTTAAGTAATTGAGTTAAACCCAAAATGTGAGCTAATTTATTGTAGGTTAAAATGGGTATGTTTTCGCTAATTGGGAGAACTTTGGATAAGTAAATTCAGAAGATCTAACAACTTGTTAGCGATTCAGCAATGGGTGATCAATGTTTTTAATTAGATATTGTATTTTGTTTACATGTTAATGCCTATGAGTGACCACGCCATTCTGTGTTATTCATGGTTGCACTAAAGTTCTAAATTCACTCTCTTGAGTATTAAACTAACTTCCAAGAGAGAAAGAAAGTGTATGTGTTAAAAAGAGAGATAGAGAGATAGAGAGAGAGTGAGAGGGAGGGAGAGAGAGTGAGAGTGAGTGAGATTAAGTAAACGAAAGAAAGAGAGAGAGATGGAGAAAGAGAGAGGGAGAGAGAGAGGGAGCGAGCGAGAGAGAGAGAGAGAGAGGGAGAGAGAGAGAGATAGAGAGAGAGAGAGAGAGAGAGAGAGAGAGAAGAGAGGCAGAGGAAGAGAGAGAGAGAGAGAGACAGAGAGATAGAGAGATAGAGAGAGAGTGAGAGGGAGGGAGAGAGAGAATGTGTGAGTGAGATTAAGTAAACGAAAGAAAGAGAGAGAGATGGAGAAAGAGAGAGGGAGAGAGAGAGGGAGCGAGCGAGAGAGAGAGAGAGAGGGAGAGAGAGAGAGATAGAGAGAGAGAGAGAGAGAGAGAGAGAAGAGAGGCAGAGGAAGAGAGAGAGAGAGAGAGACAGAGAGAGAGAGAGAGAGAGAGAGAGAGAGAGAGAGAGAGAGAGAGGAGAGGCAGAGCGAGAGAGAGCGAGAGAGAGAGAGAGAGAGAGAGAGAGAGAGAGAGAGAGAGAGAGAGAGAGAGGGGGGCGGACAATAGAGAAAATTAATACTTAAAGTATTTTTTACAAATAATAAATCATTTTCTCCAAATCATTTCTACCCTGTATAACACAATTTCTCCATTTTTTAATTTATCTGCAAGCTCTTTAAATTATTTGAAAATTTGTCATAGTAATGGGTTAATCAAATTATATAAATTATATGCTTTATAGCAGTACTGCATTCTGTGAATTTTTTAATGCTTCGAAATCCTCTTGTTGTCGAAAAAGTGTCCTTGGAAAATCTGCATATCCTCTAGGGAAAAAGCCAAATTCAAGCAAGTTCAACATCACTGCACTGACAGTACAATTAATCTTTTAAAAGTAATGCTTTTCTCCGTTATACAAAAATATTCGCATACCGATTCTAAATGAACGAGGGTATAGATTATCACATAATTTCGTGAATCTGGGTATCAAATCTTTAAAAGTCTTAGCCCATTCCCAAACAATGATATTTTAGACTAGTCCAAATTCTACGACGACAATTTTAAGTTGATGAAATCGTTGAAATCTTTGTCTTTTGGGGTAGAAAATATCGAGGCTAATGTAGAAATTGCTTGTAACAAGCAATTTCTCCATTTTCTACAATATTTTCAAAATCTTTAATATTGAGGGGCGTTTAAAAGCGTCATTGTGTATGAATTGGTTAAATAGGTTTGATCCATATGGCTCTGACCGACAACTTTCGGATCGCCGGCGTTTTATTGCAAACGTTGTATAATAACTAGCTCGTAAATAAGTAGAATGGTTGGATAGTGACCTAAACGTCCTAACTACAGCTTGAATAAGCTGTAGTAATGACGTTTATATCGCTTATCCAACAAAAATGTTTCAAATTAACGGCGACCAATGGCGGAGCTCAAACTTCACCCCAAATCATAATGAATGAATTGACTGGTCGATTTCTTCTTTGATTGACAGCCGCGATTGGCCAATTGACACACCACTTGACCTTCGATTTGACAATTAGTCTGATATGTCATACAACGAGAGCTTGCTTAACCCATTCCAAAGGGGCTGTAGACAACAATTTCAAGTTGATGGAATTTTAAATTTTTCACCATTTTTGGATAGAAAACATTGATCCAAGCAATTTCTTCATTTTCCACAATGTTTTCCAAAGCTTTTTTCTTGAAGGGCGTAAAAAGGAGGGATTGAGTTGGAATGGGTTAATCTATTGTAAGGAAAAAACAACGACAAGAAAATGAAGTTTCGAGTTGATAGCTATTATACTTTCAGAGATATTCCCCGGACAAAATCTAAGTCTTTTAAATAAAAATGGCAATAACTCCAAAATTTTACAAGCAAAAGTTGTGGTTCTTGTGCACTTCACTTCTCCTCATTGAGATCTATCTACCTATGAAGTTTCAATTGATAGAATTTATCATATATGCTCCGGAAAAGATTAGTGACGGAATGACGGAAGGACGGAATGATGGAATGACGGACGGAGACCATTGCTATATCCCCTTCGCATAAAAGGCGGGGGATAAAAAAGAACACTGTGAAAATTGAAAACCAATGAACTTCGAACAGAACAGAACAATACAGTTCTTTATTTTCACCCAAGTATGTAGACATAAAATAAGGGCAATATACATTATGTCAAATATAAGGATTATAAACTTATACTTCCGGTGTACAACATCAGTAACCTAAGTTAATCCAACCATTACACATGTGCGCCAATTGAAAACTCAGATCAGCCTGTGGAACCGCACAGTCTGATCAGAGTCTTCACTCTGCGCTCTGTATATAGATACTGAACCAAAGCTTTATTAAACAATCAGCGAATATTTTAATTGCCCCGAATGGCTGTCCCAGAGTGCTCAATGGGTGCGAGTCACGCACATACGAAATGGTTGGAAATGTCACGCATAGGCTCATATGTCTTCATGATACGTTGAGGAAGTCCAAACGCGGAACAGATTGAGCCTTAAAACAACAACAACAACAACACACCCCCAAACCTATGAGTGTAATTTGAAATGTCATCTACAGCTAGTTTCAATTTGGACCAGTCAAACAACTGTCATTTCGAGAAGATAAAATAATACCAGTATGCTTTTCATCATTGATTGCTGTCAGCATGTCGATTTGCAACATTGATCAACTTATACAGTATTTAAAATGTAATGATGATGATGATGATGATGATATTAATAATAATAGCCTTAACAATGAGGTTAACTGTAGGGTAAGGACAGGTATTCCAGTCTAGAACTTATTTCAATGTTCTGCTGGTTACAGGGAACTATTCCGTTTTCCGTAGGCGACCATTATACGAAAATTGCACATAGCTCATCCCCAAAAATTGCAAGGGAGTCAAACCATATATCAAATTCAAGAACAATCACTCATCCGTCAAAATAACTGAATTGTGATATGGCATGATCCCTTTTATCAATGACTTATGACGTCATTTTTAAGATAACCCTCTTCGCGCAGCTAGTTTTACTGCATTCTCCGAAAAATACCCCAGGGTATAGAAACCGCCCCTCAAGAGGCGAAATACATTAAAATGTTATCCTTTTCGTTCCTAAGTTATTAACAGAGTATCAATTTATCGGATCAAATCGTTAGATTTTGTCTTGATATTATATGGACCAATCAGAGGTCACTTTGATCTTTGTTTACATCACCGTAGTATCCCTAGACAAAATGTGACAGATGGCGGGAAACTGTATTAGTTCCCTGTAACCTAAAAGTAATAAAACATTTTTTTATTATTGCATTTTATTACATCATAGCATAAATACACTTATTCCGGAAAAAAATGCCCAAGTTTCAGTCGGTTACGTAATATGTGTAGTGAGATATGGCCACAACCCTTTACTCAGTGAACGGAAATTCACAACAGAAATGAGATGAGATATAAAATTCTTCCTAAACAGAAGAGACGCCTTTAACGTTCAAAGAGTGCAATGTGAAATCAGTTTAGAATTTATTGTGATACAAATTATCGTTTATCAGTTTCTTCTTAACAGATTAGATATCGATGTTTACAAGGAAATCGGTATTTCGATTTTTTTATGATTTTTCTTAAACATAACCCTTATCCTTAACAGAATTTCACTAATTCCAGGCATTTAATAGCCTCCGGTAAAATTGTTTTCCAACAATATTTCTTAAATAAGGTATAAAGTTATACACTTATATACTGGCAATTTATATATAAAAATTAAATGAGTTTGGTCGAATAGATTCGGCACAGATAAGCCCGAACCCTTCACACTGGTCGGGTGATGCAATATGCATGTACGCACGATAAACATGGTCGACGCAGCCAAGTATTATTAAAACCTGCGGTTTGTTCACGTGATTGTGTCTGTCTGCCTGTAATAAACATTCTTAGGTCATATCTTTCTATTGAAATAGTTTCAAATGAATTTTAAAGTGCAGATAACCCTTATCTTTGAAACAATTTGGGTACCCGTCTTACGTCTTTTTAGACTGATAGACCAATTTTTATCGGAAATGTTCCTTTAAAATATCATTTTCTCACACAAAATTATTTTTTTACCTTTTCCCGGTGATTCTAAAAGCGTTAGGTGGAATAGATTTTTGACAGATAAGCGTCAATCCTTTACCCTCGTATGGCGCAAAATTGGGGTTCCCGCACTAGAAAGCTGCCGAACGTCACATAGAAATAATGAAATCAACGTTTTTCTACTCGGAATCGTGCTCTCCTTTACACAATGAAAATTCCACTGGGGCATTTCACTATTTGAATTATACACAGATGAATTTAAGAGTAGAATAACCCTTATCTTTAAAACAATTGAGGATTTTTCCGAATTCTTTCTGATAAAATGATGCTATCTAATTAAAAAAGATATTACAAAAATCATTTTTCTTGCATGGAAACACGTCTTAGATATGCATTAAACTTCAAATTAAATTTTAAAGCAATTTTGTGAAATGGATATTGGGTAATAAAGTGATTAACGCTTCACACCGGGCAACGGAGGAAATGTTAATGTATTCCGTCCGTCGTTGTCGGATTTCACAAAGAAATTGACAAAATAACATTTTCTACTCCGAACGGGATTCTCTTATTACCAAGGAACATTCTGCTGCCGAATTTCATACACAAAATCTATTTTCACATTATTTAGATTAAAGAAATAACCCGAAAAACCCTTATCCTTGTTACAGTTTTGCCACATTTTTTAATTCTTTTAGACGGAATACCACATTTTTATCCGTAAATTTTCTTAAATAAATCATTTCATTTCACGTAAATAGATTTTACTCTTCGACATAAAAGTATTTAGATGCATTTGTACCCATAAGCCTTTATAAACAAGGACATAACCCTTTGCATCGGTTCCTAGTAAAAGTCATGTCCGTGTACACTATACTTACCGAACGACGCGTGTGATATTAAGAATTGGACTAATTCGCTTTATCCAGGTCTCTGTTCTATATTAAACACTTTTTCTGTCTGACTTGAAGTAATGAGAGTCCCGAAAGGCGAAAATTTGAACGAAAAGGGTTTCAAAACAATGCAAAATTATGACGTCAGCGTATTTTTAACAGCTAATCGACAGTAACTATGGGACGAATGGTCCCTTTTTGCTTGACATCCCGTTGAATTATCATTTTTTTCTTGGGTATTTAAAAAAGAATTTGTTAAGATAGATAACATCAACCGGAAGAAGAAATAATTTGAAGGTCAAAAAGTAGATCGACCGTATCTACCTAATCTATTGCATTTAGGTTACAGGGAACTATTCCGTTTTCCGTAGGCGACCATTATACGAAAATTGCACATAGCTCATCCCCAAAAATTGCAAGGGAGTCAAACCATATATCAAATTCAAGAACAATCACTCATCCGTCAAAATAACTGAATTGTGATATGGCATGATCCCTTTTATCAATGACTTATGACGTCATTTTTAAGATAACCCTCTTCGCGCAGCTAGTTTTACTGCATTCTCCGAAAAATACCCCAGGGTATAGAAACCGCCCCTCAAGAGGCGAAATACATTAAAATGTTATCCTTTTCGTTCCTAAGTTATTAACAGAGTATCAATTTATCGGATCAAATCGTTAGATTTTGTCTTGATATTATATGGACCAATCAGAGGTCACTTTGATCTTTGTTTACATCACCGTAGTATCCCTAGACAAAATGTGACAGATGGCGGGAAACTGTATTAGTTCCCTGTAACCTAAAAGTAATAAAACATTTTTTTATTATTGCATTTTATTACATCATAGCATAAATACACTTATTCCGGAAAAAAATGCCCAAGTTTCAGTCGGTTACGTAATATGTGTAGTGAGATATGGCCACAACCCTTTACTCAGTGAACGGAAATTCACAACAGAAATGAGATGAGATATAAAATTCTTCCTAAACAGAAGAGACGCCTTTAACGTTCAAAGAGTGCAATGTGAAATCAGTTTAGAATTTATTGTGATACAAATTATCGTTTATCAGTTTCTTCTTAACAGATTAGATATCGATGTTTACAAGGAAATCGGTATTTCGATTTTTTTATGATTTTTCTTAAACATAACCCTTATCCTTAACAGAATTTCACTAATTCCAGGCATTTAATAGCCTCCGGTAAAATTGTTTTCCAACAATATTTCTTAAATAAGGTATAAAGTTATACACTTATATACTGGCAATTTATATATAAAAATTAAATGAGTTTGGTCGAATAGATTCGGCACAGATAAGCCCGAACCCTTCACACTGGTCGGGTGATGCAATATGCATGTACGCACGATAAACATGGTCGACGCAGCCAAGTATTATTAAAACCTGCGGTTTGTTCACGTGATTGTGTCTGTCTGCCTGTAATAAACATTCTTAGGTCATATCTTTCTATTGAAATAGTTTCAAATGAATTTTAAAGTGCAGATAACCCTTATCTTTGAAACAATTTGGGTACCCGTCTTACGTCTTTTTAGACTGATAGACCAATTTTTATCGGAAATGTTCCTTTAAAATATCATTTTCTCACACAAAATTATTTTTTTACCTTTTCCCGGTGATTCTAAAAGCGTTAGGTGGAATAGATTTTTGACAGATAAGCGTCAATCCTTTACCCTCGTATGGCGCAAAATTGGGGTTCCCGCACTAGAAAGCTGCCGAACGTCACATAGAAATAATGAAATCAACGTTTTTCTACTCGGAATCGTGCTCTCCTTTACACAATGAAAATTCCACTGGGGCATTTCACTATTTGAATTATACACAGATGAATTTAAGAGTAAAATAACCCTTATCTTTAAAACAATTGAGGATTTTTCCGAATTCTTTCTGATAAAATGATGCTATCTAATTAAAAAAGATATTACAAAAATCATTTTTCTTGCATGGAAACACGTCTTAGATATGCATTAAACTTCAAATTAAATTTTAAAGCAATTTTGTGAAATGGATATTGGGTAATAAAGTGATTAACGCTTCACACCGGGCAACGGAGGAAATGTTAATGTATTCCGTCCGTCGTTGTCGGATTTCACCAAGAAATTGACAAAATAACATTTTCTACTCCGAACGGGATTCTCTTATTACCAAGGAACATTCTGCTGCCGAATTTCATACACAAAATCTATTTTCACATTATTTAGATTAAAGAAATAACCCGAAAAACCCTTATCCTTGTTACAGTTTTGCCACATTTTTTAATTCTTTTAGACGGAATACCACATTTTTATCCGTAAATTTTCTTAAATAAATCATTTCATTTCACGTAAATAGATTTTACTCTTCGACATAAAAGTATTTAGATGCATTTGTACCCATAAGCCTTTATAAACAAGGACATAACCCTTTGCATCGGTTCCTAGTAAAAGTCATGTCCGTGTACACTATACTTACCGAACGACGCGTGTGATATTAAGAATTGGACTAATTCGCTTTATCCAGGTCTCTGTTCTATATTAAACACTTTTTCTGTCTGACTTGAAGTAATGAGAGTCCCGAAAGGCGAAAATTTGAACGAAAAGGGTTTCAAAACAATGCAAAATTATGACGTCAGCGTATTTTTAACAGCTAATCGACAGTAACTATGGGACGAATGGTCCCTTTTTGCTTGACATCCCGTTGAATTATCATTTTTTTCTTGGGTATTTAAAAAAGAATTTGTTAAGATAGATAACATCAACCGGAAGAAGATATAATTTGAAGGTCAAAAAGTAGATCGACCGTATCTACCTAATCTATTGCATTTAGGTTACAGGGAACTATTCCGTTTTCCGTAGGCGATCATTATACGAAAATTGCACATAGCTCATCCCCAAAAATTGCAAGGGAGTCAAACCATATATCAAATTCAAGAACAATCACTCATCCGTCAAAATAACTGAATTGTGATATGGCATGATCCCTTTTATCAATGACTTATGACGTCATTTTTAAGATAACCCTCTTCGCGCAGCTAGTTTTACTGCATTCTCCGAAAAATACCCCAGGGTATAGAAACCGCCCCTCAAGAGGCGAAATACATTAAAATGTTATCCTTTTCGTTCCTAAGTTATTAACAGAGTATCAATTTATCGGATCAAATCGTTAGATTTTGTCTTGATATTATATGGACCAATCAGAGGTCACTTTGATCTTTGTTTACATCACCGTAGTATCCCTAGACAAAATGTGACAGATGGCGGGAAACTGTATTAGTTCCCTGTAACCTAAAAGTAATAAAACATTTTTTTATTATTGCATTTTATTACATCATAGCATAAATACACTTATTCCGGAAAAAAATGCCCAAGTTTCAGTCGGTTACGTAATATGTGTAGTGAGATATGGCCACAACCCTTTACTCAGTGAACGGAAATTCACAACAGAAATGAGATGAGATATAAAATTCTTCCTAAACAGAAGAGACGCCTTTAACGTTCAAAAAGTGCAATGTGAAATCAGTTTAGAATTTATTGTGATACAAATTATCGTTTATCAGTTTCTTCTTAACAGATTAGATATCGATGTTTACAAGGAAATCGGTATTTCGATTTTTTTATGATTTTTCTTAAACATAACCCTTATCCTTAACAGAATTTCACTAATTCCAGGCATTTAATAGCCTCCGGTAAAATTGTTTTCCAACAATATTTCTTAAATAAGGTATAAAGTTATACACTTATATACTGGCAATTTATATATAAAAATTAAATGAGTTTGGTCGAATAGATTCGGCACAGATAAGCCCGAACCCTTCACACTGGTCGGGTGATGCAATATGCATGTACGCACGATAAACATGGTCGACGCAGCCAAGTATTATTAAAACCTGCGGTTTGTTCACGTGATTGTGTCTGTCTGCCTGTAATAAACATTCTTAGGTCATATCTTTCTATTGAAATAGTTTCAAATGAATTTTAAAGTGCAGATAACCCTTATCTTTGAAACAATTTGGGTACCCGTCTTACGTCTTTTTAGACTGATAGACCAATTTTTATCGGAAATGTTCCTTTAAAATATCATTTTCTCACACAAAATTATTTTTTTACCTTTTCCCGGTGATTCTAAAAGCGTTAGGTGGAATAGATTTTTGACAGATAAGCGTCAATCCTTTACCCTCGTATGGCGCAAAATTGGGGTTCCCGCACTAGAAAGCTGCCGAACGTCACATAGAAATAATGAAATCAACGTTTTTCTACTCGGAATCGTGCTCTCCTTTACACAATGAAAATTCCACTGGGGCATTTCACTATTTGAATTATACACAGATGAATTTAAGAGTAGAATAACCCTTATCTTTAAAACAATTGAGGATTTTTCCGAATTCTTTCTGATAAAATGATGCTATCTAATTAAAAAAGATATTACAAAAATCATTTTTCTTGCATGGAAACACGTCTTAGATATGCATTAAACTTCAAATTAAATTTTAAAGCAATTTTGTGAAATGGATATTGGGTAATAAAGTGATTAACGCTTCACACCGGGCAACGGAGGAAATGTTAATGTATTCCGTCCGTCGTTGTCGGATTTCACCAAGAAATTGACAAAATAACATTTTCTACTCCGAACGGGATTCTCTTATTACCAAGGAACATTCTGCTGCCGAATTTCATACACAAAATCTATTTTCACATTATTTAGATTAAAGAAATAACCCGAAAAACCCTTATCCTTGTTACAGTTTTGCCACATTTTTTAATTCTTTTAGACGGAATACCACATTTTTATCCGTAAATTTTCTTAAATAAATCATTTCATTTCACGTAAATAGATTTTACTCTTCGACATAAAAGTATTTAGATGCATTTGTACCCATAAGCCTTTATAAACAAGGACATAACCCTTTGCATCGGTTCCTAGTAAAAGTCATGTCCGTGTACACTATACTTACCGAACGACGCGTGTGATATTAAGAATTGGACTAATTCGCTTTATCCAGGTCTCTGTTCTATATTAAACACTTTTTCTGTCTGACTTGAAGTAATGAGAGTCCCGAAAGGCGAAAATTTGAACGAAAAGGGTTTCAAAACAATGCAAAATTATGACGTCAGCGTATTTTTAACAGCTAATCAACAGTAACTATGGGACGAATGGTCCCTTTTTGCTTGACATCCCGTTGAATTATCATTTTTTTCTTGGGTATTTAAAAAAGAATTTGTTAAGATAGATAACATCAACCGGAAGAAGAAATAATTTGAAGGTCAAAAAGTAGATCGACCGTATCTACCTAATCTATTGCATTTAGGTTACAGGGAACTATTCCGTTTTCCGTAGGCGACCATTATACGAAAATTGCACATAGCTCATCCCCAAAAATTGCAAGGGAGTCAAACCATATATCAAATTCAAGAACAATCACTCATCCGTCAAAATAACTGAATTGTGATATGGCATGATCCCTTTTATCAATGACTTATGACGTCATTTTTAAGATAACCCTCTTCGCGCAGCTAGTTTTACTGCATTCTCCGAAAAATACCCCAGGGTATAGAAACCGCCCCTCAAGAGGCGAAATACATTAAAATGTTATCCTTTTCGTTCCTAAGTTATTAACAGAGTATCAATTTATCGGATCAAATCGTTAGATTTTGTCTTGATATTATATGGACCAATCAGAGGTCACTTTGATCTTTGTTTACATCACCGTAGTATCCCTAGACAAAATGTGACAGATGGCGGGAAACTGTATTAGTTCCCTGTAACCTAAAAGTAATAAAACATTTTTTTATTATTGCATTTTATTACATCATAGCATAAATACACTTATTCCGGAAAAAAATGCCCAAGTTTCAGTCGGTTACGTAATATGTGTAGTGAGATATGGCCACAACCCTTTACTCAGTGAACGGAAATTCACAACAGAAATGAGATGAGATATAAAATTCTTCCTAAACAGAAGAGACGCCTTTAACGTTCAAAAAGTGCAATGTGAAATCAGTTTAGAATTTATTGTGATACAAATTATCGTTTATCAGTTTCTTCTTAACAGATTAGATATCGATGTTTACAAGGAAATCGGTATTTCGATTTTTTTATGATTTTTCTTAAACATAACCCTTATCCTTAACAGAATTTCACTAATTCCAGGCATTTAATAGCCTCCGGTAAAATTGTTTTCCAACAATATTTCTTAAATAAGGTATAAAGTTATACACTTATATACTGGCAATTTATATATAAAAATTAAATGAGTTTGGTCGAATAGATTCGGCACAGATAAGCCCGAACCCTTCACACTGGTCGGGTGATGCAATATGCATGTACGCACGATAAACATGGTCGACGCAGCCAAGTATTATTAAAACCTGCGGTTTGTTCACGTGATTGTGTCTGTCTGCCTGTAATAAACATTCTTAGGTCATATCTTTCTATTGAAATAGTTTCAAATGAATTTTAAAGTGCAGATAACCCTTATCTTTGAAACAATTTGGGTACCCGTCTTACGTCTTTTTAGACTGATAGACCAATTTTTATCGGAAATGTTCCTTTAAAATATCATTTTCTCACACAAAATTATTTTTTTACCTTTTCCCGGTGATTCTAAAAGCATTAGGTGGAATAGATTTTTGACAGATAAGCGTCAATCCTTTACCCTCGTATGGCGCAAAATTGGGGTTCCCGCACTAGAAAGCTGCCGAACGTCACATAGAAATAATGAAATCAACGTTTTTCTACTCGGAATCGTGCTCTCCTTTACACAATGAAAATTCCACTGGGGCATTTCACTATTTGAATTATACACAGATGAATTTAAGAGTAAAATAATCCTTATCTTTAAAACAATTGAGGATTTTTCCGAATTCTTTCTGATAAAATGATGCTATCTAATTAAAAAAGATATTACAAAAATCATTTTTCTTGCATGGAAACACGTCTTAGATATGCATTAAACTTCAAATTAAATTTTAAAGCAATTTTGTGAAATGGATATTGGGTAATAAAGTGATTAACGCTTCACACCGGGCAACGGAGGAAATGTTAATGTATTCCATCCGTCGTTGTCGGATTTCACCAAGAAATTGACAAAATAACATTTTCTACTCCGAACGGGATTCTCTTATTACCAAGGAACATTCTGCTGCCGAATTTCATACACAAAATCTATTTTCACATTATTTAGATTAAAGAAATAACCCGAAAAACCCTTATCCTTGTTACAGTTTTGCCACATTTTTTAATTCTTTTAGACGGAATACCACATTTTTATCCGTAAATTTTCTTAAATAAATCATTTCATTTCACGTAAATAGATTTTACTCTTCGACATAAAAGTATTTAGATGCATTTGTACCCATAAGCCTTTATAAACAAGGACATAACCCTTTGCATCGGTTCCTAGTAAAAGTCATGTCCGTGTACACTATACTTACCGAACGACGCGTGTGATATTAAGAATTGGACTAATTCGCTTTATCCAGGTCTCTGTTCTATATTAAACACTTTTTCTGTCTGACTTGAAGTAATGAGAGTCCCGAAAGGCGAAAATTTGAACGAAAAGGGTTTCAAAACAATGCAAAATTATGACGTCAGCGTATTTTTAACAGCTAATCGACAGTAACTATGGGACGAATGGTCCCTTTTTGCTTGACATCCCGTTGAATTATCATTTTTTTCTTGGGTATTTAAAAAAGAATTTGTTAAGATAGATAACATCAACCGGAAGAAGAAATAATTTGAAGGTCAAAAAGTAGATCGACCGTATCTACCTAATCTATTGCATTTAGGTTACAGGGAACTATTCCGTTTTCCGTAGGCGACCATTATACGAAAATTGCACATAGCTCATCCCCAAAAATTGCAAGGGAGTCAAACCATATATCAAATTCAAGAACAATCACTCATCCGTCAAAATAACTGAATTGTGATATGGCATGATCCCTTTTATCAATGACTTATGACGTCATTTTTAAGATAACCCTCTTCGCGCAGCTAGTTTTACTGCATTCTCCGAAAAATACCCCAGGGTATAGAAACCGCCCCTCAAGAGGCGAAATACATTAAAATGTTATCCTTTTCGTTCCTAAGTTATTAACAGAGTATCAATTTATCGGATCAAATCGTTAGATTTTGTCTTGATATTATATGGACCAATCAGAGGTCACTTTGATCTTTGTTTACATCACCGTAGTATCCCTAGACAAAATGTGACAGATGGCGGGAAACTGTATTAGTTCCCTGTAACCTAAAAGTAATAAAACATTTTTTTATTATTGCATTTTATTACATCATAGCATAAATACACTTATTCCGGAAAAAAATGCCCAAGTTTCAGTCGGTTACGTAATATGTGTAGTGAGATATGGCCACAACCCTTTACTCAGTGAACGGAAATTCACAACAGAAATGAGATGAGATATAAAATTCTTCCTAAACAGAAGAGACGCCTTTAACGTTCAAAGAGTGCAATGTGAAATCAGTTTAGAATTTATTGTGATACAAATTATCGTTTATCAGTTTCTTCTTAACAGATTAGATATCGATGTTTACAAGGAAATCGGTATTTCGATTTTTTTATGATTTTTCTTAAACATAACCCTTATCCTTAACAGAATTTCACTAATTCCAGGCATTTAATAGCCTCCGGTAAAATTGTTTTCCAACAATATTTCTTAAATAAGGTATAAAGTTATACACTTATATACTGGCAATTTATATATAAAAATTAAATGAGTTTGGTCGAATAGATTCGGCACAGATAAGCCCGAACCCTTCACACTGGTCGGGTGATGCAATATGCATGTACGCACGATAAACATGGTCGACGCAGCCAAGTATTATTAAAACCTGCGGTTTGTTCACGTGATTGTGTCTGTCTGCCTGTAATAAACATTCTTAGGTCATATCTTTCTATTGAAATAGTTTCAAATGAATTTTAAAGTGCAGATAACCCTTATCTTTGAAACAATTTGGGTACCCGTCTTACGTCTTTTTAGACTGATAGACCAATTTTTATCGGAAATGTTCCTTTAAAATATCATTTTCTCACACAAAATTATTTTTTTACCTTTTCCCGGTGATTCTAAAAGCGTTAGGTGGAATAGATTTTTGACAGATAAGCGTCAATCCTTTACCCTCGTATGGCGCAAAATTGGGGTTCCCGCACTAGAAAGCTGCCGAACGTCACATAGAAATAATGAAATCAACGTTTTTCTACTCGGAATCGTGCTCTCCTTTACACAATGAAAATTCCACTGGGGCATTTCACTATTTGAATTATACACAGATGAATTTAAGAGTAAAATAATCCTTATCTTTAAAACAATTGAGGATTTTTCCGAATTCTTTCTGATAAAATGATGCTATCTAATTAAAAAAGATATTACAAAAATCATTTTTCTTGCATGGAAACACGTCTTAGATATGCATTAAACTTCAAATTAAATTTTAAAGCAATTTTGTGAAATGGATATTGGGTAATAAAGTGATTAACGCTTCACACCGGGCAACGGAGGAAATGTTAATGTATTCCGTCCGTCGTTGTCGGATTTCACCAAGAAATTGACAAAATAACATTTTCTACTCCGAACGGGATTCTCTTATTACCAAGGAACATTCTGCTGCCGAATTTCATACACAAAATCTATTTTCACATTATTTAGATTAAAGAAATAACCCGAAAAACCCTTATCCTTGTTACAGTTTTGCCACATTTTTTAATTCTTTTAGACGGAATACCACATTTTTATCCGTAAATTTTCTTAAATAAATCATTTCATTTCACGTAAATAGATTTTACTCTTCGACATAAAAGTATTTAGATGCATTTGTACCCATAAGCCTTTATAAACAAGGACATAACCCTTTGCATCGGTTCCTAGTAAAAGTCATGTCCGTGTACACTATACTTACCGAACGACGCGTGTGATATTAAGAATTGGACTAATTCGCTTTATCCAGGTCTCTGTTCTATATTAAACACTTTTTCTGTCTGACTTGAAGTAATGAGAGTCCCGAAAGGCGAAAATTTGAACGAAAAGGGTTTCAAAACAATGCAAAATTATGACGTCAGCGTATTTTTAACAGCTAATCGACAGTAACTATGGGACGAATGGTCCCTTTTTGCTTGACATCCCGTTGAATTATCATTTTTTTCTTGGGTATTTAAAAAAGAATTTGTTAAGATAGATAACATCAACCGGAAGAAGATATAATTTGAAGGTCAAAAAGTAGATCGACCGTATCTACCTAATCTATTGCATTTAGGTTACAGGGAACTATTCCGTTTTCCGTAGGCGATCATTATACGAAAATTGCACATAGCTCATCCCCAAAAATTGCAAGGGAGTCAAACCATATATCAAATTCAAGAACAATCACTCATCCGTCAAAATAACTGAATTGTGATATGGCATGATCCCTTTTATCAATGACTTATGACGTCATTTTTAAGATAACCCTCTTCGCGCAGCTAGTTTTACTGCATTCTCCGAAAAATACCCCAGGGTATAGAAACCGCCCCTCAAGAGGCGAAATACATTAAAATGTTATCCTTTTCGTTCCTAAGTTATTAACAGAGTATCAATTTATCGGATCAAATCGTTAGATTTTGTCTTGATATTATATGGACCAATCAGAGGTCACTTTGATCTTTGTTTACATCACCGTAGTATCCCTAGACAAAATGTGACAGATGGCGGGAAACTGTATTAGTTCCCTGTAACCAAATATTAATCTATTTGTCATGGCGAAGGCCGAAATGCTTGTTGCGAGTGTGTGGCTTTTATTACCTAAATTTGAGGATTTTCTTTATCTTAATTCGAAAAAAGCCGAAAATCATTTTTGTAGGAAATGATATATTCTAAATTCTAATTATCAATCCTTTTTGTGCAGGTTCCCTGTGATATTGTCAAAACAATAATGACGGGGTTTGACTGCACTTGCAGGATTATGGAATCTACAGATAACGCTTAAGGAAGGAAGCATGTATAATTAGAGGAAGAATAGCAATTAATGATACATATGATGGGATAGCCTATCTTAAAGATGGATCTTTTGGGGGATTGGAGCGAATAAACTCAATGAAACTTCCAACCATTTATATAGCAATGGAACTAAAGTCTCAGAATATGCATTCCTACAATTGCGAAATTTGCACCGAGAAATATACTAAGCACATTTACTCTTAACCCATCACCACATTATAAAAATTTAGACTTGTCAAAGTTGAAAGATATGGCAGATGGCAATTTCAAGTCGGAGAATTTAATTAAGCTTTGACTGTTTTGATTCAAGCAATTTCTTCAGTGTTAACAATGTTTTCACAGAGTTTTTTTCTTTAGGGCGTCATAAAGCGTCATTGTGTGGGAATGGCTTAAAAAAACAATCACTCCTTTGGTACCATCCTGAAAAATCATACTAAGGAAAACATTGTGGATACATTGTATAGTAGAAATTTATTTAAAAAGGCAACTTTTTTCGTTCACGATGTTTCTACCCTAATCTTATTTTTAGGCTTGCACTCACTTTGAAATGTGGATTTTGTTAAGAATTACATTAAACTGACAAGCGCTTCCTTTTTAAAACCATAGCGAGCATTTTGTCATACTGAAGGCAGAAGTTTCGTGTGTCTTATTTCAGTTTAGACCAGCTTTGATATGTCCGCTCATGTGAGATTGTGTGTACATGTATTACTAGCGGTATATGTTGCCCAAAATATATCGAGATCATGACATCATTATTTAATTTTCACATTGAGCAAGAAGACGGGTATATGACAGAATATTAGGAAAAGATCACATTTTTCTGGACCATAGTATCTTTAACAGCCTGTTCCCATCCCAAACAATTTCTCTTTTTTTAAAGGGAAACATTGTCGATAATGAAGAAATTGCTTACTACAAGCATTTTCTTCCATGACCACAAAGTAACACACACACACACACGCACCCCCCCCCCTCCCCCCAAAAAACATAATAAAACAAACAAGCAAACAAAAAAAACCACCACTAATTTGAAATTGTCACCTGCAACTACTTTCAATCAGAGAAGATCTAAACCTTTGTCGTCTGGTAATAAGTTAAGTTGGTGCATTTAAATGAAACGCTTGCTCCTGCAGTATCTTTCTCGTTCTTATCTTCAGCTCAACCGAATGTGGTGGCACTAAGATCCCTTTACTAATCATTGTTTCGATCCCAGGCAGAGGCAAATATACTTTCCGACATTTTTTCCCACGATAATGGGTGGATAATCGTAAAACTAAGTGCGATGAGCAGCTGGTAGTACCCGTCTGAGAAATATAAGGAATCCATGGCTAGGTGTTCCAGCCGTCGGGATATGACTGAAATACTATTAAAAGTGACTAAAATCCAATTTAATCAATCTAACTTAAAAAAAATAGAATTGTCTGTTTTCAAATGTAATAAAATCGTCGTTAAACATCGTTCCTGTTTTAGATTTCTATTTATATGCAGGCACTCAATCATGAGATGACATTGGTTCGATCCCCGGGGCTGGCACATATCCTCTCCGACATTTGTCTCTTAGCAAAGGGTGGATAATCGTAAACCTAAGTAGGATAACAGCTGAGGGCTAGGAAAGGATATAGTTGTATGTAGTCCATTGTTAGGTGCTAAAGCCGCCGTGAAGTGACTGCAATACCATTAAAAGTGGCGTAAAACCCCATTAAATCAATCAATCAATATGCAGACACTGAGATAGTTTGCCATTTTTTTAACCATCCAATTCAAAAAGAGAATTAGCCGCCGTCATAGCGCAGTTGGTAGCTCGTCAGACTGTCAATTTAGAGGTCCCGGGTTCGATCCCCGACGGCGGCACTCATCCTTTCCGCCTATTTGTCTCTCACCAATGGGTCGATAATCGTAGATCTATGTGGGATAGCAGCTGGAGGCTAGGAAAGGATGTAATGGTAGTACTGGTGTGAGAAATACCAGGATTCCATTGTCAGGTGCTCCAGCCACCGCGATAAAACTGAAAGATTGTTGAAAGCGGCATAAAACCCCATTCAAATCAAATCAAATCAAAAAAGAATTATATTCATTTAGCTTTTCGTTGTGTAAGCTCAGCCTATTTCATAGTTCTGCATATGGATAAATCACTAGTGGGTAGCACATTGATCGATGATATTTCACGATATGGATAAATGAATAAATAACACTAGACCCGTTTTTTAAATTTTAGACTGGTCTAAATTGAAAGAGATTGCAGACGAGCATGAAAATTGTATTTAATTTGAAACGATACCACCCTATTTGGTAGAGAATATTGTGGGACAAGGAGAAATCGCTTTTTCTCAAGTATGATATCACACCGACGAAATTTCCAGGTTTGTTCATGAAAGGAATAAGTTAGAATTAACTTAATTTGAATAAATCAAAGTACTGAAAAGGACTGTAAGCTAGCAAAGCAAAGCATCGTTTGGTTCAATAATCTTCTTTGTGATAAAGAAATGAGGTTAAAGTAACCAAGTAGTTAACCGATTTCAACACAATCCCTCCTTTTTACGCCTCCCAAGAAAATAGTTGTGGAAAACAATGTGGAAAATGAAGAAATTGCTTGTTACAAGCAATTTCTTTATTTTCAACGTTGTTTTCTACCTAAAGAGATAAATATCTTAGAATTTTCAACAATTTGAAATTGTGGCCTGCAACTTCTTTGAAGATCGATGTGCTCAAGTGAGCTAAAATACCAAGAAGATGAACTTGCACGCAAAGTTTGCAATATTCCTGAAATACATAAGAACTACTTTTTATGGCGTGGGCATTTAACGGATTTACTGGTTAAGCCTCCGGTGACAGTTTGCACTCGTTGAACTTTGAGACGACCTCAGAGTTTTGTCTGTTGACTTAAGCTATCAAAGCTGACGCTCTGCTAGCTAAAATTGATCCATTGTCTACCATACAGCATAGGTAGTATGGAGACACAGCCTCAAAAGATCAAATATAGACTTAGTCAGGCTCACTTAAAGCAACAGGTTTTATAATTTGAGTCGTCCAATTGACGGATCAAGTTGTCAAAAAAAAAAAAAAAAAAAAATCGACAGACTAACCATTTAATTCATTTAGACGTAAAGTGAGCTTTGGGCTACCACATTGGCCGACTAGTTTTGATTCAAGCTGTAGCTACGACGCACAGGTCGCCAACTAACTATTTTACTTTTTATTGCGAGTTACTGACAATAAATCATGAAATATAGCCCAATTAGAGAAACGAATTGGAACTTCCTGTCGGAGCTTTGTGAACGTGGCCAGAGATCTTTAAATTACCAATTAGGGCGACGGATCAAATGGTGAAGAAAGTGAAGTTATGATGCCGTCTGGGCAAACTAGAACGTTTTCTTTATTTCTGACATGGTCATGCTATAGTTTCGACACAGTCTGAACAGGCTCTTTTCTGCGCATGTCCGAAATTCACAACAGGCTGTTACATATCGGAGCCATGCTAGACAAAAAAATGTACACTAGAGAGCTTCGAAGATATAATTTCTATTTTTGTCTGTCAAGGCTCCTTCTACGCGTATCCGAAATTCACCACACGTTATTTATACCTTCGATGCTTTCTGGTTTACTTTTTATTGTCTTACAAAGCTCTTTCCTACGCACGTCCGAAATTCTCAACAGACTAATAAATCTCAGAAGCTCTCTAATTAACATCTCATTTTCTGACAAGGCTGTTTCCTACGCATGTCCGAAATTCACAACAAGCTAATATTAGTTTACTATTCTTTGTTTGAAATTGCTCTTTCCTACGCATATCCGAAATTCACCACAGGTTATTCAAATATTTAAAACTCTCTAGTTTACTTTTTTGTCTGACAAGGCTCTTTCTCCTACGCATGTCCGAAAATCATAACAGGGTAATAAGTATTTGAGTGCTATCTACTTTTCTTTGTCTAACAAGGATCTTCCTTTAGCATGTCCGAAATGCACAACAGCACATATTCTTTCCGCCATTTGTATCTCACCAATGTGTGGATAACTATAAACCTAAGTGGGATAGAAGCTGGAGGCTAGGAAAGGATGTAGTGATAGTACTGGTGTGAGAAATATCATGAATCCATTGTTAGGTGCTCCAGCCGCCGCGATATGACTGAAATATTGTTAAAACTGGCGTTAAACCCCATTCAATCAATCACAACAGCTTAATATATTTCCGAAGCTCTCTACTTTATTTTCTTTGTCTGACAAGGCCAGGTCCAACGCATGTCCGAAATTCACAGCAGGGTTAGCCGTATCTTCGAAGTTATCTCGTTTACTTTTCATTGTCTTACAAGGCTGTTTCCTACGCATGTCAGAATGTCCACATGCTAACATATTTTCAAAACTCCCTTGTTTACTTTTCTTTGTCTGACAAGGCACTTTCTTACGCCTTTCTGAAATTCACCACAGGCTCTCTAGTTGTAAATTTTGTTTTCTAACAAGGCTCTTTCTCCTACGCATATCCAAAATTCTCATTAAGCTCATAAATCTTCGAAGCTCTTTGGTTTACTTTTCTTTGTCTGACAAGGAACGACTGTCTTAATCCCTTTCCACACTATCACGCTTCTTTACGCACCTCAAGAATATAGCTTTGGAAAAGATTAAGGGTTATGGAGAAATACTCCTAACAATAAGTATCTTCATTAGCCACAGTGTTTCTAAACTAAAGGACAGATATTTTATGAAAGTTCGCCAACTTTAAATTGTCGTCTGCAACTTTCTTGAATTTGGAACTGTCTAAAATGTCTAAAATATATTTATCAAGTGGGAATGGGTTAACAAGTCCGAGATAGTCCATAGGCTTTGGTGACTAATCAATCAACACTTACATGTACCACTTTTAACATTTCCAGTTTAATCCCTGATTTTCATATCCCTGTGATTTTCTACTTGAGAAAACATTGTCGAAAAAGAAGAAATTGTGTGTAACGAGCAATTTCTTCTTTCACAACATTTTTTCTACCCTACTGACTGATTATTTTTAATACATTTGACTTAAAATTGTTGAGTTAAACCTTTGATTTTGACCGTTTAAAATTTCAAAAAAAGGGAAAGGGTTAAAGTCAGTTTATCTTTGTATACAGCCTGGTGGATTCTTACTAATCGAAAATCACTGGAAATAAGCAATTGAGAATTTATCGAATTATTGTCGGTTCGAACTTCCTTCTAAAAACCTTTATCATTTACACACATAAAGATTCATTTCTTTCTGTTCTGACAAGATCATTTTATTTATTTGAATTATAAGCTGAGAAACATTTTTGACGTTTATCAGCGAAATGTTTTTATGATGTTGGTGGTGAAAGCAAGAAAAATAAATTCTAGGCCATGAATATTGTTATTTGTTGAAATTGTTTGGAATATAAATCAATATTTCACATTTGAAACGTTTCATCCTAACCCGAATATGGTAATAAAAATGGAATAAAACTTTCAAATAAACCTGTAGCATCAGTGTTATTATTTGAGTATTTCAAACACAGGATATACCGTCGATGCGCGTTCTGTGCCCTGTTCTGAGACTATTTATACAGGATCCTGTAAACAAGTTTGGCATAGATTTCAGGGTTCCTTTTGATGAGAAACTCTGTCCATATATACGAGAGCCGAAGAGCCTTTGATAATCAAAGGGCTAAAATTAGGCAATCTGTTTTCGCTTCTTTTAACCTATGCTCCTTTCTAATAGTTAACCCTTGTCATACTGAATAAAATCCTCAGCAAAAATATGCTGAAATCAAAGGACTGAAAGCACAGAAAAAAGTCATTTAAGGTTGGTAATTATTTAGAAAATTAATGGTATTGACAAAGCTATGTATATATAAAGGGGCAAGCAGGAGGTCTAGACAAAGATCAGACTGCACAAAAGTGCAGTCTGATCTTTGTCTAAACCTCCTGCCAAAACAGGAATATTCCGGGTTCAGGATGACAAGGGTTAATCAGGCAAGGTAGAAAGCTTTATCAATACAATGCTTTTCAATTTTTGACAATTTTCCATGAAGTAATGCTCTTTTGTAAGAATGTTGTTAGAAAAAATTATGAAAAAAAAAATTTTCCGTTTTTTCGTAAAACTGAGAAAATGAGCTTATTATATGACCAGATAATGAAGACATCCCTTTACCCTCATCTCTGACACTAATGTCAAATTCACACATTTAAAACTCTGTCTTATGTTTTCAGCAGCTGTTGTGTTAATTAACATGTACTTCGCGTCGCGGCCTTATTATCCTCTTGGTGTAGGGCTTCATATAAATAAAATACAGACAAATTTGCTCGAGGATCTACCTCTATTAAGCGACCATTTCTATTAAGCAACCATTTTCTTTAAGCGACCATTTCCATTAAGCAACCATTTCCATTAAGCGACCATTTCATTTAAGCGATCATTTCCATTTAGCAACCATTTCTATTAAGCGACCATTTCATTTAAGCGATCATTTCCATTTAGCAACTATTTCTATTAAGCGACCATTTTCATCAAGCGACTATTTCCATTAAGCGACCATTTCCATGAAGCGACTATTTCCATTAAGTCCGTTAAGTCACACTAGCTCTCATTTTAAGCTACGCATAGTCAGCCCTGAGTCAGAGGCGTGCATAATACCCATAGAGTACAATCGATCAACCCCTTGGCGACCATCTCTTTTAAGTGACAATTTCCTTTAAGCGACCACAATCGAAACCCCCTTTTCAAAATTAAAAGCTCGCGTAAAGATTGGTCGTATTTGCTAAAATCATATCATACTATATATCATAGTCAATATATCATACTCTCAGTGAGACGATTCAAATAAGTCCCCAAAACATGAGATTTTTGCGAGAATTCTGTATGCAATGGAACCAATCCTTAATATATAAATTTAACGAAAATGACTTTTTTCTTAAGCAACCTTAAACAAGATTTACTGTATATGTCTTAACCCTTTACCAAAATCTTAGACTTGTCAAAATTCAAAAGGGTAGCAGACGACATTGAAAAGTAAGTACGATAAAAAAGGTAACAATTCTTTGTGATAGAAAATATTGTGAAAAAAGAAGAAATTGCTTGTTACAAGCAATTCTTCTTTTCAACAGTGTTTTCAAGTTGATAAATATCACACGGAAGTAAAAATAAGGGACTCTGCTTGAAAGGGTTAAGGACCTTTTATTCAGAACAAGATCATTTATCACAAAGAGTTGTATTTGTGCAGTCTGACATAAGTCGATACTTTCGCACTTCCTTGCAGGCTCCATTTTCGAGAGGTGTCACATTGTAGATCTCAAACGCCTTAACAAATCCATGGTTTAACCTTGACAAACCCCGAGTACATCCTTAACAAATACCGAGTTCATACGTAACAAATCCTTAACCAATCTCGACGTTATCTCTGTTCAAGGCTCGGAGCAAATCTATTTTTTTTTTATAGAATTTCCTAAAGACTAATTTGTGATTCTTAAATTTATTAGTGGTAGGTTATTTGAAAACAGTGAAAATTTTGTGTTTTTTAAGAATATTTTACTGGTAATTGGCATTTATTCCTAACAGAATTATCTTTTCATTAAAATTCTTTAGTCACCACTTTAACCCATTCCCACACAATAACTCTTCTAAACGCCCCTCAATATAAAAGCTTTTGAAAACATTGTGGAAAGTGAGGAAATTGCTTGTTACAAGCGATTTCATCATTGACCACAAATTTTCTACTACAAACAACATCGTCACAGATTAACCAACTTTAAATTGTCGTCTTTAACTTCTTCGAATTTGGACTGGTCTTTATTTCATCGTGTTGTTTTGGGTTAAAACAAAGGGTATTAACAAAATATAAAAATACGAACTTGCTACACATTTTTTTACCCATCCGTTGTCCCAGCTGTTTATTCGCGTTTGTGCACTTTATAGATGGAAGACAAACGATTGGGTTCGAATTTATATTTGTAACAGCATGTGCTGTAAGTGAATAAAATGCTATGACCATTTGTTCTTGTTTCATCCGACCTATTTAGAACATCGGAGACAATAAATATCGACTTCTAATCGCTACTGTAAATATAGTGACAAACCAAGGTTTATCGAATACCATTCATAAGCTCTAACATAAGGTGTCTCTAAGTACTGCCCACAAAAGCCCAACATTTTGTTTGTTTCCTCATAGAAATATTTCCTAAAGCATACATAAATTAAAATCTTTATTGTCAGCCCTCATTTTAGTATCGTCTTGCATATCAGACAATCTATCCAGACATCTCGAATAAGCTGCAATGACATTTCTGAAAAAAATACCCTTAAATCTCACACTAACTATCCTTATATCCCAGAAAAACTATACTTGGATTCAAGACAAACTACCCTGAGATTTCAGACAAACAACCCTGACATCTTAGGTAAAGAAACCTTATACCCCAGACACACTACACTTATATCTCAGACAAACTACACTGACATCTAAGACAAACTACCCTGATCCTTAAACAAACTACCCTTATGTCTCAGAAAACTATCATGACATCTTCAAGAAACTAAACGTATACCCCGGAAAAAGTACTCAGGAATTCCAGACAAACTACCCTGGTACCTGTGTATACTACATTGAAATCTCCAAATAACTACCCTTATTTCAGACAAATTGCCTTTATGCATAAGCCAAATTACCCTACCATTTCAGACAAACTACCCTGATACTAAAACAAACAACAATGAAATCTAAGAAAAAACAACCCCAACAACAAGCCCGAATCATTCTATCTGACAAACACCCCTTATACTTCAGACGAATTGCTCTTATACCTCAGACAAACTACCCCGACATTTCAGACAATATATCCTCATACTTAGACAAACTACATCTACATCTTAAACAAGCTACCCTTTAACCTCTGACAAACACCCCTTATACTTTAGACAAATGAATTTATTGATATTTCCCTGACTTCTTAGACACTCTAGCCTTATACATCAGACAATATAACCTCAGATTCCAGATTAACTAAATTGACTTTTCAGGTAAACTGCCCTGGAATCTTAGACAAACTACCCGTGTTCCACAGACAGATTACGCTTATTTCTAAGATAATCTGGACTAACTATCCTGATACTCAAATAAACTACCCTTAGATTTCAGACTAGCTATAATGACAACTCCAAGTAACTACCGTTATACCTGACAAACTGCCATGACATTTAAGACAAACTATCTTATATCTCAGACAAAACGTCCTGGTATGTCTAACAAACTACTCTTATACCTCAAACAAACTTTCTTGAGATTTTAGAGAAGTTAACGTGAGCTTCAGGTAAACTACCTTTATATCTCTGATAAACTTCACTGATATCTCAAACAAACTATATTATACCCCAGACAATTTACCCTTATACCTCAGACAAACTACCCCGGCGTTTCAGACGAACTACCCTGATACTCTGACAAACTATTTGCGATCTTCAAAAAAACACCCTTATATCTCTAATAAACACTCCTTATACTTCAGACAAATTAACCTTATATCTCAGACAATATACCCTTATACCTAAGACAACTCACCCTGATACTCAGACAAACTACCCTGACATCTCAGACAAACTACCCTGTCCGAATGTTTTGTAGACAATTCCTTGAAGTAGTCCTGTCTGGCGATTCGTCATTTAATGGGGGTCTGGAGGAGGTTTGATGGCTACTCATCTCAGTTTAAATGCGATCCGACGGGATTCTTATCCATGGCTTTCCGCTGTCAAAGCAAAAGCTATCTCCAACCCATTTCAAACGAACTGACAAGATTTTAAGAGATTTATATCTTTTTTCTCAAAATAGTTGTTTTTTTCCAATCGGTCGATTATCAGAAGCACGGCGACGAGCCAAAAATGTACGTCCGAGAATCTGTGCAGGGGTGCAGAACGAAACATATAAATGGATTTTAAAGTAAACTAGTTTTAATCTCATGGGAACCAATAAGAAAATAGATAAAGGCCCGACCATGTTTTAAGAAATTAGAACCAAAATTACAGCCTCTACGTTGCTTACAGGATCAGTTATTTTTGTTCGTTTCCTTTTCTAATAATTGAACCTTTTAACTTGATTGTTTTATTTGAAAATCTTATTGGAACAAACAACATTCTGACCGAAGACAGATTCACTGATAAATTTTAAATAGTTATAGTTTTTGAAAATTAAAAGCTGAGGTGTTTTATTTTTCGTTATCCTTTTAAAAGGGGGTTCCTAGCAATATTTAAAAGTCAATTTATTACAATTTAATAAATTCCCTAAGTAATGAGAAGCCCCCATTTCAAATTGGACGGTGTATGTATCATTGATTCCACTTTGGTGGTCGCTTCAATATTTCCTACCAAACTATCTAAACGATTCATGATGTATTTGCACGAAATTTATATAATATCTGAAGCTTCTAAACTATACACTTTGAAATTCTCTTTTAATACCTTTTTTAAAGGTACATTTCACGTGTGTATCTAGCCCTTTGTTTATTTACTGATCAACTTGCTGAAATTCGGTTGTATGGTGCAGTTTTTCAAGTTCACCAAACAAATATTAAACAAAGATTATATATATATATATAGTATAATAAAGCTTCCCAAGTATTATAAAGCGCTGAATGTGTTCGATATATAAACAAGTGGTATATATAAACTAGGCAAGAAAAGGTTGATGTAAGGATTATCGGAGGTTTCACTTTCAGCCCGGATATACGGACGATTATTGGCAGACCTGCCAATTTATGTGCTAACGGACACGACCTACCCACTGAAAGTCGAAATTTCTCTTGTTTTGCAGGTATTTTAACCATATACATATATATGTGTGTGTGTATATATCGATACAAAGTTTCATCCGATCAAATTTCTTTGAAGGGATCTGATAAAGAGCCACCCTAGGCTGTGAATTTTGGTTGAATTCTGTTCAGTAATCTTTGAGGGGAGGATTTTCAAATTAAAAGTTTTCGAGCGGACAGACGGGTGCACACACAACCGGACAGTTGCTCTACTGATACAACGCTATGACTTTAGCTCGCTTGTTTTCAGTTAACTGAACTAATGATAAAGATTGGATAGTTAGTCTAAAACGGAATTAAACATTTAAACCGACTTCACAAAGCAGGAATTATTTTTCCGTAATTCTTATTATTTGTCTTTATATAAAAGACATATTTCAACGCCTATAGACTAGAAATAAAAAGGAATACATAAGAACAAAATAAACAAAAACAGAGTATAAATTGTATAGATAAATGGGAGTTCGATCAAAGAGAGAGAGAGAGAGAGAGACAGAGAGAGAGAGACAGAGAGAGAGAGACAGAGAGAGAGACAGAGAGAGAGACAGAGAGAGAGACAGACAGACAGAGAGACACAGAGAGACAGAGAGACAGAGAGACAGAGACAGAGAGAGACAGAGAGACAGAGAGAGACAGAGAGAGACAGAGACAGAGTCAGAGACAGAGACAGAGAGACAGAGACAGAGGCAGAGAGAGAGACAGACAGAGAGACAGAGAGACAGAGAGACAGATAGACAGAGACAGAGACGGAGACAGAGACAGAGAGAGAGACAGAGTCAGAGAGACAGAGAGACAGAGAGACAGAGAGAAAGAGAGACAGATTCAGAGAGACAGAGAGACAGAGAGAGAGAGACAGAGACAGAGAAAGAGAGAGAGAGAGAGAGAGAGAGAGAGAGAGAGAGAGAGAGAGAGAGAATGAGGGAGCGTGTAGCCAGGGCTCTCGCGTGCCTTGTGAGTATTCTACCACTTTACCCACAAAGGCCTATTTCGTATTGTAAATAAAAACGGGGAGAGAGAGATGGGGGTAGATGGTCATTTTACAGGTTAATACAATAATTTACACCTCTCATAGACGATATCCTATTAATATTTTCTACATGCATCCAGACATATTTTAGATATATGAGTGTACTTCACCACAAAGTAGCAAAGTATTATCTACATGGTTTGATGTAGTTATTTTAAGAGTTTTAACTCAAAAAGCTTTGGAAAACCATAACGAAATGAAGAATTTGCTTGTTCCAAGCCATTTCCATATTGACCACAATGATAACTAAACTTCTACCCACCACCAAAAAAAGGGGGGGCAAATGTTTCGAAATTCCATCATCTGTAAGTTGACATCCGTAACTTCTTTGAATTTTGGCCAGTCTTATATGGTGTCGCCTGGTAATAGATTCAAGAGATGAAGAGAATATTTTTTTGTTTACATAGAGGTATGAACCGAAAAAACTAATCACACTGTATGAATACGCGAATCGGATTCATACATTGTGTGATTAGGTTTTTCGGTTCATACCTCCATGAAAACAAAAAATATTATCTTAATTTCTTATAATTTAATAGCATCGAGCGAAAAATGCAACAACTTAACAACAAATTTTGTACCTTTTTGTAGTGAACTATTTTGTGCGGAAGCATTCAAAATTGCTGCGTACTCAAAATTTTGTATGAATTAAATTTTTCGACCAATCAGATCGCTCGTTTTTGATAGACGAAACTAACAATTAAATTATTATCCAATGTGCATAAACAAAAGGAATTCATACTGAAGCTGGCGTAAAGGGCCACCTTTCAATCGGGCTTGTCAAAAGATACTCGAAGTCGTATATTCCGATCCGATCTACTTTTCATGCGGCAGATTCGATCCCCGGCGGCGGCACATATCCTTTCCGACATTTGTCTCTCACCAATCGGTGGATAATCGTGAAACAAAGTCGGATAGTTGGAGGCTAGGAATGGATGTAATGGTGGTATTGGTGTGAGAAATACCAGAAATCCATTGTTAGGTGCTCCAGGCGCCGCGATATGACTGAAATACTGTTAAAAGCGGTGTTAAAACCCATTTAATCAATCAATCAATTTCGTGCAGCAAAAAATTGTATTAAGTGCGATTTATTTTTTCACATTAAACTCTGCGTTGGTTGGAATTTACAGACCTCAGGCCAAAACAACGTTTCTAAGAAAACATTACAGCATCCACTCATGAGGGTCACGTTTGAAAGAGAGAGATGTTCTTAAAAATACGGTAAACTTGTTCTTAAAAATATCGAAAACTTCTGAATTGAAAAGAACAGCAAGACACATTTTCATTCTAATTTACGATCCAAAGCCCACATTTTACAAGGTATGTTCTCTAATGAAAGCGCTCTTCATGATGCCGTCCTTCCAAACTGAATTGTGCCCCCTCCCCCCCCCAAACAAACAAACAAACAAACAAACAAAACAAAAACAAAAAACCCAAAACAACCATCCCCCGACAAATAATAAAAGACTCTTTTGTCTATGCATATCATGACAATTAAATAGTACAGTTAAACTTGTATTAAGCTACCACTAAAGGTCGCTTTAAAGAGTGGTCGCTGTAACATTTTTAAGACATAAATAATATGAGGGATCGGTTCCACTGTATACATATATAATGCAAGATTCTCACTTAATGCTATGTTGATGGAACTCATTTAGAATCGTCTCATTGAGACGATTCTAATGAGGCGGGTCAATATAGGTTTTAGAGTCGATAATTTTATAAGCGAAAAAGTCCAATTACACTTATTCTTTTAGAAAGGAATTTTTGATGTTGGTCGCCTAAGTAAGATTGGCTGTAAACAGTGTGAGAAAAAATGTGGTTTAATCTTTGTTTTATTACTTATTTCCTTCAAAAAGTTGTAAAGTTGTGCCTGAGATACCCTCTGGTGCGTGTCTTGATCGTTGTAACAGGAATCTGCAGACGAACACTGTCCCTTTAACATAGCAGTGGCCGTAACGTGGTACTCAGGATGTTGAATTGGATCATTATGCTTGGAAAAGGAACAACTGAAATAAGACTTGATTTACCAAGTTTCGGCATTTTCAACCCATTTATGACTTTAGTTGAGCAACGCCTTTGTTAACCCATTTCCACACGATAAAATTTTAGACCAGTCCAAATTCAAAGAAGCTGCAGAAGATAATTTCTAGTTGATGAAATGTTGTTTGTTTATTGTCTTTTTTATACAAAGCATTTGTAACAAGCAATTTCTTCATTTTCCACAATGTTTTCCAAATCTTTTTTTCTCGGGGGGAGTAACAAAGGAGGAATCGGGTAGGAAAATGTTAAACATCTAGTTCCATGTATTGCTTTTTCTTGATAATCGATGATTTTCAAAAGTTTCATTAATTTCACTTAAAAATTAAATTAACACATTTGTTTTCACGAAACACCTGATTTATAAAACTCGTCATTATAAGCATACAAAAACTCGTCAAAGTCTCGTCTTTTTATGTTTGTAGATGACTCTGGACGACTTAAGTAAAAATCGTAATTCAATTTATCTAGTGTATTTCGATCCTATTGGATT
Organism: Fragum fragum; assembly: GCA_946902895.1. Classification (NCBI taxonomy): domain Eukaryota; kingdom Metazoa; phylum Mollusca; class Bivalvia; order Cardiida; family Cardiidae; genus Fragum; species Fragum fragum. The sequence goes on from OX336371.1 coordinate 50,405,020, forward strand.
CAAGCCTTTATTTCAAGATTTAACATCAGATCCACGCTATAGTTGATCCTATACCGGACGACATAATCTAAGACTGGTACAAATTAACAAGAGTTGCAGACGACAATTAATTTTGATATTTTTTTCTTTGTCTTTTGGGGTAGAAAACCTTGTTGAAAATGATGAAATTGTTTATACAAAATATTTTTTTTCTCATGTTCAACGGAGTTTTCCAAAACTCTTTTCTTGGGGCGTCAGAAAAGGCTATTGTGTGATAATGGGTTAGAGTTCTTTTGTCAACGAGGCCACCGTTATATCCGAGGGGCTCCGTTTAATGTGACGTATTCAATATTCATTGGATGATTGTTGGATGACGTTTATTTGTTGATACAGTGCTAAAAGCGGAAGAAAATGGCGGATCGGGTTACAGAGAATATTCAATATGAAGCGGGTTGATTAAATAAATAATGACTGTGAAACACATTTTCTGGTGTTTTATTTCAAACCCGTGGCCATTCTGTCAGCAGAAGGGTCGTATAGGTGACGGGATTTGAAATTAATTACATTCAGTTTTTATAGTTGGGAATATTTAAGGTTTATAACAATAAGTTATACTTTTATGGTCAAGAAAGGGTGTAGATTTCTCATTTCTCACCAAGACCAGATTAAAATTTTCTATCGATTTCTATTCCTAATGTTTGACCTTGAGCACGGACGTTTCGATTCCGACTATCAAAAAGTCCTTTTACCCATTCCCACACAATGACGCTTTTTGGACACCCCAGGAAAAACAATTGGAAAAGATTGTGTGAAATGAGGAAATTGCTTGCAACATTTTCTTCATTTTCCACAGTGTCTTCTACCTGGAAACGTGAAAAAAATCTCCTAAACTTTGATTTGTCGTCTGCAACTCCTTTCAGTTTGGACGAGTCTAAAATTTTGTTTTGTAGAATGGGTTAACATAGACGAGTCCATATTATATAAGTAAGTACAGACAGACCTACTCGTGGAGATGTTCCTAACCATATCATAAAAGTACTAAAAGTACTGTAAGCTAGAAAAGCATGGTTATCTTCTTTGTCAAATGTTATCAAGATAAATAAACGAGGTTAAAGTAACCCAGGAGTTAATCCATTATAACATGACAAAATCTTAGACTTGTTCAAATTGAAAGAAGTTGTAGACGACAATTTCAAGTTGATGGGATTTAGAAAATCTTTCCTGCTAGGGTAGAAAACATTGTGTCCAGAAGCTTAAAACGAGGAATTGAGTGAAAATTGGTTAAATAGCGTGCTTTTGAAAGAGTTCTCTATAATTTTAATAGAGCTTGCAATATTCCTGCAATACATAAGAACTATTTTTCTTATGGCGTAGGCATTCAATGGATTTAGTGGTTAAGCCTCCAGTGGTAGTTTGCCCTCATTGACCTTTGAGAAGACCCCAAACTTTTGTCTGTTAACTTAATCTATTGCTAGCTAAAAAGTAAAAGTACATGACAGACTTTAATCGTCTATCTTACCACTTTCTCTCAACTCAGTACCATACCACATAATTTTAGACTAGTCCAAATTAAAAGGAGTTGCAGACGACAATTTTGAATTTGAAGAAATTTGAATATCTCTTCCTTCTGGTATCACCTGTGAGCTTTTCTATATCTTTTCACATTGTTTTCCAGCTCTTTTCTTGGTTGTCTTGAAAACAGGGATGTGTGTTTGAATGGGTTAGGAAATATCTTTTGCATGGTGATGAAACCAAACAAGAGCACATATATCTATAAAGATATGTAAACTAGTAAAATATTTGCATTGTTTTGTTTGAAGGCATTAAATTAAATGAAATGAAGGCTGCATCGGCATGGCAGGCATACCAGGCTCACCTTTTGCTGATGTTCACACTGTAGTTAGGTTCCTCAAATTTCCCAATGTTTCACCAATGGGAGACCGAAATGCCGTTACTACAGCTTGTATGAAGCTGTTACTACGCCGCTGTTCACCAACAGATGATTTGTTGTATAAACCCATTACGAGAAAACAAATTTATTGATTGGCCCAAATTGAAGGAAGTTGCAGACGACATTTCAAATTTCGCTATGTGCAAGTGCTAAATAGGAAAGAAAATAATTTCACAACGTTTTCTATGATAATATATTTTCAGAAAACGCAAATGTTTGGTAAAGATAACCCTTGTTATGCTGAATCCGGACTATTCCCGTTTGGGCAGGAAGTATAGACAAAGATCAACCTGCACATATGTGCAGTCGGATCTTAGTCTACACCACCTGCTTGTCCCTTCGAAGCCAGAATTGTTTATAAGGTCAGTTTTTAATAAAATAATGACCTGCAACTAGTGTTTCCAGTCAGTTTTAATTAAGCGAAATTTTAGACTTTTTTGTAAGGGTAGTAAAACGTTGTGGGAAGGGAAGAAAATGAATGTAACATACACATTTCTCACATTGTTTCACAATCCCTTTCTCTTGGGGCGAAAAAGCAATATTATGTGGTAATGGAGTTTAACTACTCCTTCTTGGAACTTTATCTCCTCTTTCGTTCTCGCTACTTCACGTTTTCCTCTTTAATCCCTTGTTTTTGAGTCCTTGTGATTCTATGATTTAGAAAGCTTTGCAGAAATGAATGAAATTTCTTGTATCAAGCAATTTCTACTTTTTCCACTGTATTTTCAACTCTACTGTATCGTTGCTTATCAAGTTAAATCCACTTTGAATTTTGCTCTGATAAACCTTTGAATTTGAGCCGGTCTTAAATTTTGCAAAACCGGAAAGGCTTAATGTCATTTCTGCGAGTCCAAAGACACAGGTGATGCCACCAGATTGCTTAAAGTAATTCATATGCGAAATGACGCACTTTTAGAGATTTTGTCCGAAAACATATTCATCTTCTGAATCTTTGTTTAAATAAAAGAAATAGAATAACCTTTTGATTTTCACGTAGGATCGTTTTATTATCATTAAGCCTTGCCATACTGAAACCGGAATATTCCTGCTTTGGCAGGAGGTATAGACAATGATCAGCCTGCACATATGTGCAGTCTGATCTTAGTCTAAACCACCTGTTTGGTATCTTAATTTCAAAGTTGTTTAACAAAAGAAATGAACAATCAATATCATATTCCAGTGCTTTCAGCCCTTTGATTTTCATGCAATTCTGAGAAAGGATTTTGTTCAGCCTGAAAAGTGATAAATGACCAACAAATGCTACTTACTCGTAAAAGCTGTATTTACTGGTAGCACTGGAACTGGTGACCATATTGTCGTTGTCGTTCTCAAACGTCGTAACTGCAGCTTGAATCAAGCTGTAGTTACGACGTTTTATAAGGACAACAACGGTATAATCTTTGTTTTTAACGCATTTAAAGATGACCCGATCTTGCATCGAAACGCTTGTCATTATTTGGTTCCATATAATTTTATTTAAAACTAGTAAAATACTTGCTTTGTTTAGCTTGGTATGAACCTGACCACTTAACCCATTCCCATATGAGAAAATTTTAGACTGGTCCAAATTGAAAGAAGATGCGGACGACATTTGAAGGTTGTAATTCTGAAGTTCTTTGTCTTTTGTGGTAGAAATATTGTTGACATAGAAGAAATAGCTTGATTCAAGCAATTTCTTCCATGTCCACAATTTTTTCCAATGTTTTTTTTCTTGAAGGACGAAAAAAAGGAGGGATTGTGTGGGAATGGATTAATCTCACTAATATGAGAATCCGCTTCGCGTATACCTACAGCGTGATCAAGGTTTTAGATTCCTACCTCAAGGGAAATGATAATAAAAAACAATAATCTCTTAATTTCTTAAATATATACAGATGATAAAGAAAGGGAAAACAATATTGATTCTCTCTTTCATAACTGTTTATTTCATTTAAAACAATTTGTACATAACTATCATGAAAAAATGAAAATCTTTCACAGAAAAATCAGAAAATCACAAAAAAAACATTTGAAAATGAAATGACAATGCATGCACCCAAGAAGAACTTTTTGTGTATAAAAAATGCTGCCAAAATAGACTTAAGACGGAAATTTCCTACGCGACCTTCAGTTTTACGACCCAAAACTGAGAAAATGCATTGTACCAGAAGTGAAATTTGAACTCGAAATTTTTATAAAACATTCTTGTTGGTTTTGCGACTTAAACGTCGTAACTTTAGCTTATTTGACCTGTAGTTACGACGGTTAGGTCGTCAATCAACGATTTGACTTTTAGTCTATGTCCCTGCATGACTGCAATGTTAAAACAGAATTAACAGCGATTATTATCTATGTTAGAGATCAGTGGGCGGAGCAAGCGATCTGCCAACCAATTGACCAATCGCGACTTTCAATCGAGGAATAAACCGACCAATCAAATAATTTATTCAGCCCAGACCTGTGCTTTTCAACTCAAACAATTGGCTGCCAATTTTTGTCAACCTTTATTGTTGGTTTGGCTACTTAAACGTCTTAACTACTGTTTATTCAAGCTGTAGTTACGACGTTTAGGTCACCAACCAACCATTTTACTTTTTCGTTACATGCTACTGACCGTAAAATTTGTAAAATAACGCCGTTAAAAAAACGAATTGGAACTTCCTGTCGGAGGCGGGGCCTATGGAGTCAGTGGGCGGGGCCAGCGATTGGTCAATTGATAATGAATCTAAAATTATGCATGACCCATATATTGTTTCTTTTTTCGGAAGAAATTAGACTGCCATGGTTCTTTAAGCTTTCTTACGTGCACAACATTTTTTCTTTTGTGTCACAGAATTGACATTAATGATGATAAAAAAGTGATGTTTAATTAAGCATTTATAATATCTATAAACTCAGTATGATGAGATAATGACGAATTTTTTTCAAGAACAAATTCTGTATTTATGAGCCGAGTTTTTCTCGTTGAAAATTTACCCTGTGTAATAAACGGTTTAATTTTTTTGGCAAAATGTGAAAGCCGTTCGGAAAACTTAGAAAGCAACCTCCTTTACCAATTCCTACAAAAATCCACCATTTTGATGCACTAAAGAAATATAGTGATTGGAAAAGAGGGAAGTGCTGCTAATAAGCATTTCTCTTTTTTTTCAAGTTATTTTCTATCACATTAACACAAATACACTTAGCTTCAAATAGTATGCCGTATTCAATTTCTATGATTTCGAATTCTTGGAAATAAAAGTCTACGAAATAAATGTTGAACGAAACAAGAAAGATGTTGCCGAGTAAATGAGGTTGCATTAAAAATTTCAGAACACTTTTTTATTTCAGATTTAATTTTATCATTAAATTTATTATAATGAACTTTCTTTTTGCTATTTCCGGAATGTTTAAAAATGGGTCCGCTACAGCATACTATAAAATACAAAATGAAATCAACAACCAAGTAAAAATAGACTGACTTAACGTCTAAAAGACACTGTCTATTATACTCGGCAAACGAAATGTAAATTGTGGTCTTCTACTTTGTCAGAGACCGGAAAGCATGACTTTTTAGACGTCATTTCCGGTTACTACAGAGCAACGTAGTGCCAAGGTCTGGATTTCAGATAGATCCTGATTCACATATAATCTTTAGTGAAAACATCAGATTAAAGCACTTCAAAAATAAAGCAACAATTATGAAATATTAAAACACCTGTGGATTTCAGGCGGTGGATAATGAATATAAATTGTATTCATACGCATGACAACATGTGACATATGATCATGTGACATGTAAGGTACTATACCGGGACTAGAGACAATATTATGGCCTATAGATTTATAACTTCACTATAGTCTATAAACCATCGATCCTTTCTTAATAATATGTACACAGAACTCTCTAAGTCATCATTAAATAAATTAACATATTTACAATAAAATATCAATAAGAAAAATCTCAAAAACTCGGTCAAACGAGAGACGTTCATTGGAATTCAACACTAAATGACACTTTAAGTATTCACTCAAACGTCGTGAAATGTGTAAGTTACTGCAAATGAAAAAAATTGTTTTGACACTAAAGAATCGATGCCTTATTACTTTCATAAAAGCAAAAAATGCTTGCAATAAAAGTCATCTTGCACCAGCCTTGGGTCATTTGTTAATCAATGCATCCCATAACACAGGGGCAATGAAACCAGTACTTATATATTTACAGTCAAAGAGGCACCTACTTGAAATTTCTCATATCTGCTCGATACAAAGAATATATTTTACATATCTGGATCTCGTAAATAGTTCTGATGACAAAGAAAATGTAACGTTAGGGATGGTTATCTTTTGGCCTTATACTCTTATGTTTCCTATTTCTTGTAGCCTTTAACGTCAGATGAAGTGTACACGTGAAGAAGCATATTCCGACGTGGCTGTTCAAGAAACGTTTGATGTTTTTTTTCTAAAACCAAAACCACCGAACTCATTCGTTTGAATGGGGTTAACGCCACTTTTAACAGTATTTCAGTCATATCGCGGCGGCCGGGGTACCTTACCATAGATTCCTAGTATATCTCACACAAATACTTCCACAACATCCTTTCCGAGCCTCCAGCTGCTCATCCCACTTAAGTTTACAATTATCGGCCCCATTGGTGAGACATCAAATTCATTACTATCTTATCCATTCTCTTGCAAATGTAGTGAAAAGAGTAGTTGAAGAAAAAAACTCTTCAAACTTTTTATCCCATCGAAACATTTCGTATACAGTTGCGCTGATATCATGCAATCTCAGATTTTGTCATCAGGTATTTTTTTTTTCATTCTATTTAATGAAGAAAATCGCAAGATTCTGGCATTTTTTCTGTCACACATTCTCACACAAACACGCACAAAATTTCACGTCAGGTTCTACAATTTCTAGGTATCAAACATTTCCAAATGGTGCAGAGTAAGTTTTGAAAATAAAATAGTTCAAAATGGTCCAATTGCTTATCTAAAGTCAGCTGCAGGGTGATGGAAACGTTTGTAAGAGTCCCTTTTCTATGCAATTTTTTTTTAAATCGGAAAAATGCTTGGAGACATGTTTTTGGCGATTTGAAAATAGATTAGCCAGTAACAAACATTCTCGTGTTATCATATTCGAATTAAAATATTCTGCTGAAATTGATATCTCTTTCACATGGTCACTTCGCACACACAATATTTTATATATTTTATACATATCTTAGCAGGTCTTCAAAGTCTTTTCTTGCTTTTGCACAGGTGAAGCTTTTAAGTAAGCGGAATTAACACTCTCATCGTTTGTCACTAATGTATTTCTCACACATGAACTGGACTAAGAGAGTTAAATCGCTTAGTTTTTTAGTGTAATATTTTCTAATCACAAAACATATTTTTAGATCATTCTGTTTCACTATCCTTTCCAGTCTATTTCATCCGTTTCGGTAACTTGATATGCTTTCACATGGATTCTGTATTATATCTGCTCTTGACGATTCAGCGCATGTCCATATTCCGCTTCGCTGCAATGATGAATTGTGGGAGCGTAATGGATTCCTCTCACGCGAGCAGGTTTAACCGCTCTATTGAAAAGAAAACCGTGGTTGCGTTTTCGTGTCATTTTTACTGTTTTCAGGTGTATAGCATTGCACTAATCACATGTTCTCTCTGTTCAATCTCTTATTTTGTCTGTAAGAATTGCTTCAACAAGTCACTATACACTATCCGGAATTAAAACGCAGATCACGTAGATTGTGCTTGAAAAAAAGGTCCAATGTCCTTGTATTTTTTTCCAAAAACGATTGGACTAAAATGGTTATCGAATATATGACATCCAGTAAAATCGTCTTTCTTGAGACATTGTCCTCGTATAAGACATTAAAATCCGAGCACCATTTCATCGTTTTCTTGATTTGTGCGTATTCTGGTAATTTATAATACGTCATTATGACGTAAGACGCATAGTTTATACTAGGCCATGGCGGCACCTACCATATTTGATGACGTTGACAGATTGAGTCCAGACGAGTACCCAGATGGCGCGTTTATTGGTATGTTTGAAAATGACGAAGAGAAACTTGACTGTAGCGATGAGGGAAATGAGTTGGCGAATCCGCCCATTCCTCCTGCAGCTCCCTGCATGTGGTGACCCCCATGGGACAGGTACGAGCCCCCGAATGAGGACCCTCCGGTCATGTATGTAGGCATGGGAGCATGCATGGCGTGGTTCATCGGTGGGAAACCGGAGAATTTGTCAAGGGGACCTTTAAGTAGGTCGGACATGGCGGCAAGTTTCTTGTTCTTTTTACTCTTCGTAGACATTTTTCTGTTTCTTGTTTGAATACCGTCCTTCTTCATGGTTAATGGCCGGCTAACCTGAAAAAATCAAATTACAAAACATATAAAATACGTTTGTTTACAGTGTTTGGCTTTTACAAGAGTAGCATTCACAAAAGTGTCAACAAAAATCATAATTAAACATTGGCTAGCGTAGATGCTGTCGGACCCCTGTCGACGAATGGGTTAAAATGTGTTATTTAAAAAGTGGCTTATCAGGCTTTTATTGACAGATCACGAACTAAACCACTTTGGTAAACTGTATTTTAGCTCTTGTGCAAATCAATGTCAAACAAGATTGAATCCAGATTCACAAGAAACCGCTAGAGTTAAAACAAAACACTATTTTATCCGTCAGTGAGAACTGTTATTCTCACCTATTTTTTTTTCTTGAAAACATTCGGAATGTATTTCAATGAAATTATTGCCAAGTATTTGATATCAGTCACGTAAATGCTGTAACCGTATTTAAAGGTTACTCTTTGTCCTTTTTAAACAAATCAAATATATACCTCTATACAGATATCAAAGTACTGAACGTTCTATAAGCTAGCAAAGCATTGTTGTTTTAAGTAATCCTTTTGTCAGAGGATATCATGATAAATAAACTAGGTTAAAATAAACCAAAGAGTTAACCCATTACAACATGTCAAAATCTTATACTGGTTCAAATTGAAAAAAAACAGTTGCAGACGACAATTTATAGATTGTGGAATTAGGAAGAAAACATTGCGGACAATGTTTTCCAAAGCATTGTTCTTGAGATGCTTAAAAAGGCGGAATTGGTTAGATAGCATGTTTTTGAAAGAGTTATCTACAATTTGAATATAGTTTGTAATATTCTTTAAATACACTAGAACTATTTTTTATGGTTTATGCATTCAATTGATTAGCGATTAAGCCTCCAGTGGCAGTTTGCACTCGTTGAACTTTGAGATCACCTCAAAATTTTGTCTGTTAACTTAAGCTATCAAAGCTGACGCTTTACTAGCTAAAATATCCATGTGATATTGATAATTAAATCAAAACAATTCGGCAAAATTTTATTCAAAAATTTTTTTTATTACTGTTGATATTACAGTTTTGATATTGTGTCGGAATTAATCAAGTGGTTAATTGTTTGATAAAAGTGAATGAAATAAAATGAAATAAGGAATGCTTCATCGAAATCTGAATGTTTTTCGTTTCAATATCCTAGAATGACCCTAGTATTGCTGAATAAGGAATACTCCTGTTTTGGCAGGAGGTAGTGACAAAGATCAGGCTGCACTTTTGTGCAGTCAATAGTTTATATATGTCCCTTTCAATCCAGAGTTGTTTTTTATTTCCAAAAGATTCAAAAGAAATATTGACCCATGACCTATACTTCTAGTGATTTTAGACCTTTTATTTTGATACATTCCTAAACAAAATATTATTCAGCATGGCAAGGGTTAAAGATCATTTTATAACAAGATATCTATGATATCGAGGATTATATTCTACGCTCACTGCACCCCCATTTACTTGGGTGTTCCATTTCACAGCTTTCGTAAACATTTCCACACGGGGCTCCGTGTCTGTTAGAGTAAGGCCAACGCTGCAGATGAGGAAAATCTTTTTACAAGTTTTAGGGATATTAAATCACGTCAAATATTGAGGAAATCCTATGTTGTGAGTACTCACTGGGTCCCTCTCTTTGAATATTTTAATCAGCACGAACAACGTGGGTTTAAAACAAAAATAATGAATTGACATTGTAAGATCCCCGTCTGATCCAGAGCTCTGTTAGCTAGTTCTTATGATTACAAGGGTTGCTTTTGTCAGTTACTATTAACATCTAACTACAACTGGGTTACAGGCCAGCCCTGAGAAAAAAATACTTTCTAATTTTCACGTCGCTGTTCGTAATTTTCACGCAGACAAGAATGTCTGAGAACTACAACTTCTAGCCGCTTAGGAATTTTAACCGCAAAAAATATCGCATGTACAGTGCTAGAAATCGCATAGTGGCTGTTATAAGGAGAAACCAAAATCAACAAACGAAACGAATCTTTACAAATCCATTCCCACATAATCTCGATTTGTACGACCGTAAAAAATATCGTTGAAAACATTGTGGAACACGAAGAAAATGCTTGTGTCAAGCAATTTCTTCATTTCCCACAAAGTTTTCTAATTACAGACAAACCCTCTTTAAAATTTTATGAAATTTAAATTGCCATCTGCAACTATCTTTCAATTTGTACAATTCTAAAATGTTGTCTTCCGATAATGGGTTTATAGAATGTAAGGAGTTTTTAATGTTGAACATTTCGAGAGCTCTTTTAATAGCCTTACAACTTGAAATGGGTCAAAAATGTTGAAAGATTATTGAATTGGTTTGAATTTACAGGGACAGTTTATAACTGTTTAAGTTAGTACGTTATTTCGATTCTTTTTACAGAATAGATTGTTGTGAAAACTTTACAGTTCTTAAAATGCACTAGAAGTTCTAAAAATGACAAGATTTTTGTTGAAGTGGAACAAAACAAAACAACAATTGATTTAACGTATAATACAAAATACATTGTCATATTTACTTCAAGAATACTTATAAATAGAATGACCTTTGTTCCCCCCTCTCCCTCTCCCTCCCTCCCTACCGCCCTCTCTTTATCTTTCTATCTATCTATCTATCTATCTATCTATCTATCTATCTATCTATCTATCTATCTATCTATCTATCTATCTATCTATCTATCTATCTATCTATCTATCTATCTATCTATCTATCTATCTATCTATCTATCTATCTATCTATCTATCTATCTATCTATCTATCTATCTATCTATCTATCTATCTATCTATCTATCTATCTATCTATCTATCTATCTATCTATCTATCTATCTATCTATCTATCTATCTATCTATCTATCTATCTATCTATCTATCTATCTATCTATCTATCTATCTATCTATCTATCTATCTATCTATCTATCTATCTATCTATCTATCCATCTATGATGGATATGACATATTTTTACAGATCCAGGTAAAAAAATGGGGGGAAGGGGTTCAGGGAAATTTACCCAATCCGCAATATCTTTTCCTACTCATAAAATCTGTCGATTTACCTAACCGAACGGAAAACATATTTAGCCGGTCAATAGCTGCTTCCCGCCTATGGCTAAAAAAGTAATCAGCCACGATATAAACAATGCCTGTCAGTAACGGCCAAACGAGACATATACTACGTCACGGTATGTGAAATCTGCATTAGACGGTATTATTTCCCGCCAGAAGCGATTTAGGACGTCATATTTTGTGGCCGCCTCAGTTGCTCCTATGAAATCGTTAGCATTCCCCGAAGCTAAGCATAATGACTGAATTCATACGACTTTTAAAGGCTCAATCTAAACGAGTCCGGGATTAGCTGAGTATAGTTTTTTTTTTAAATTCTCAAATAAATCGTGATTGCCTCTGAAAATTTGCCATTGAGCTTCGCTTTTATGGAAACCCTATCTGCATATATTGCGTTTCTGGGTAACCAAGGGCTTGAGAATTAAATGATTGCCCTTATCAATAAAAAAAATCGATCAATCAATCAAATCATTTATTTTGGCAGGAAATGAATGATGAAAAAGTAATGTAAAGCAAATTTCTTTGTTTGGTGACTTAAACGTCGAAACTACAGCTTTAATAAGCTTTAGTTACGACGTTTAGGTCGCCAACAAACGATTATCTCTTGGTATATGTCCCTGACAAGATATTTTGCCGTTTGCCTCTATTACTCAAAGTACCATGTTAGAGGTCAGTGGGCGGGGCCAGCGACCCGTATATTATGACGGTCATATGATGACGCTATAAAACCGAGTGTCTTAGAAGTCTCGTCGCGCAGTTGGTAGCGCACCAGACTGCTAATCTTTAATGATGGGATGTCATGGGTTCGATCCCCGGCGGCGGTATATATGCTTTCCGACATTAATCTCCAAACCAATATGTAGATAATCGTAAACCTAAGTGGGAAAGCAGCTGGAGGCTAGGAAAAGATGTAGTGGTAGTACTGGTGCGAGAAATACCAGGAAACCATTGCTAGGTGCTCCAGCGATATGACTGAAATACTGTTAAAAAAGTGGCGTTAAACTCCATTCAATCAATCAATAGAAGTCTCGTCATCAATGACAAAGCGGAAATTTACGTGATTTATTTAACTTAAGTTGATTAATACTGCCTAGGTGACATTCCATTCTACAAACCGAAACCTAAAGAAATGACTCATCTATATTTTATCCGTAAGAGGAAAATTGTTTTAATTTGCCTGTTTTTGTAATTTTCAAAAAAATATTTTTTAATTATGCTATTAGTAGTAATTTATGGAAAGTAAAAGAAATAGCCGTTGCTAAACTATGTATTTAAATTCTATTATTTCTAATCTCTTAAAATTTCTTTTCCATTAAAATGGGGTAAAATTGTCTTTCTTGAATTAGCCCATTCCGAAACGACAAAATTGTAAACTGGTCTAAATCGAAAGAAGTTGCAGACGACAATTTTTAGTAAATGAAAAATTAAAGAACCTATGTAGTAAACATTGTGGATAAATCAGAAATTGCTTGTAACAAAGATATTTCTTAAATTTTGACAATGTTTTTAAAAAGCCGTTTTTTTTTTGTGGGGGGCGTCCAAAGTCGGGAGTGTGTTGGAATGTGTTAAATGACTGTTTAATTTGGACCAGTCTAAAATTTGTCATGGGGTAATATGGGTTAAGTTGTGGTGAGGAATGTGATCTAGGGTTTCGGGGAACAATTGATTGTGGCCCCATTAGCAAAGTTGCTGGCGCCGCTGAGACAGTTTACCTAACTCCCGTAACGTGAAACTGGAGGAGAAAAAGGTCTCCATTACACATCACTACCGGGTAACTCTTTACCTTTGGAAATAGATATATTTTCTACGAGAATGGCACGGTTACTTCAGATTTTGTGAGTGTTTATATCACGTTGATGATCACTAACTCATACGCTTCCGGGCTAACAACGATGCAAAGTCTGGACTCTAAGGCATCAGGCATTAACCGGTGACCCATGTGGCCCGTGGAGTAGCGAGAATCGATCTTGAAACCTTTTATACTAGGCCCGAGTCACGAGATCGTCACCTTTACTTTTTGGCACGTGCACGAACGTAATGTAATAATACGAGCCTGTGCATGATATTCCCAACCATTTCACATGCACGTGAAGCACAGACATTGAGAAGAAACTTTGGGTCAGTATCTACCCATATGGTGCACAGTGAAACTCTCATCAGACTGTGCGAATGCACAGGCTGATTTGAGTCTTTAATTGTTGCCCACGTGTGATGGTTGCCAATGTCACACCAAGGCGCATTCAGACTTAGCATGTCTTGAGCTAGACTTAAGTTCCAGTCGAATTTACGCTTCAATTAAAAAAATCAAAAGGAATGTATACCGGGGTAGACCTTAAAACAATATATCTGACGTGCACCTATCTTGGCATTTTTTTTTCGATAATAACCGAATATCAATTGTCCAGATGAGAATCCTCCAAAACCATGCTATCCAACGGAATTTTTCGAACGACAAGCACTGACCCCATTTTACAAGTCGCGTAACGAAAGTCAAACGTATACCTTTGCGGGACACACTCATTGAAGAAATATGCAGACTACCGGCATAAATGAATTATTTCTGGTCAAATTACGCGGTCCATTGTTATACAACCTGACAAAAAGAAATCATTTTAAGCTAATCCCATACATATAGATAGACAAGATGTCTGTTGACTGTAAGTACATTGGTTTTAGATTGGCATTACTTTTGGACGACCACCAAAGAACTTTTACCTCGTAAAGAAAGCGAACATTTTCTATCATACAGGTTTCTTTGCAATTAAGCATTCATTGAAAACAGTGAAATCATTTGCTTCACATGTGAAACTATATGATATATATATTTTCAGTTTCATTTACAGTAAATTCAGAAAATATGCTTAAGGATGCAATTATTGCTGTAATGCAGTTACCTCAGCAAAAGTCTTTGCCTTATCTGGCTCCAAATTAGATTACATTGCTTGTAATGAGTGAATGCATTTTCTTTGGATATGCACTTTTTTAGAATTAAGTTCACTTTTCCGCTTTAACAACCCCAAATGAATTTATAAAGGTGTTATTTTCACGAGAAAATGGCTTTAATGTTTCACAAGTGCTACTAAATTACATTACAAATTTATTGAATATCAGCATAGGGTCATGTTTTCTTATACATGAAGGGTCATTTGTAATCTAATGTATTTGAGGTTGTGCGTGACATCGTCGAGTTAAAGACGAGAGCACTCGGCCATAAACGGAAGACGGAAAATGAACAGTAGACGACAATAGTCTAAACAAACAGACGACAGAAAAATTACCCGGCTAATGTAATAACTCTTCATTCGGATGTACCCTATTAACGTCCCCGCCTCCCCCAAACCATCTCCACTGTCAATGCATGGCAGGGATAAGGTTTTTTTGGCGTGTCCTATTTTGTTTGGTTGGAATTCATATCATATTTTACTAGCAATATTTTCAGTTATATAATAAAAGAATGTGGTAAGTTTATTTCACAATAACATGCACAAAATGAAAATGGTAGAGGTAGGGGTTATTTCATTTCAATGCCTGTTATTTGATATTTGCTCTTGGGCGTGTCTGAATACATTGTCCTTTCGTAGAATGACCATATCCAATACATAACACTAATTGGTACTGACCGCTCACAACTGGTGGTCATTTTTACTTGTCGCCATCCGATCACCACTTTCATTGGAGGGTCATTCAACAAATCAAAATTTGAAAGACAACGAATGTCCTTATGGTGTAAATTATTGTGTCACCCCCCTATAATCAAAGGGTCGTTCCTGAATTACCCGAGACTGACAAATTGAATTAGACATTCGAGTCGCTTTACTCTTTCGTAGTCTGAAAATAATCCATTCATTGATTGTGTGCATCTGCATGGAGCATTGACCAATCGCAGACCCAGCCCACTGACTCCCGCGCATTATCTCCGACAGGAAGTTCCACTTCGATTTTTTAACGCTGTTATTTTGCAAATTTATGAGAAGTAGCATGTATTACAAAAGCAATATGGTTAGTTGGCGACCTAAACGTCGCAACTATAACTTGAATAAGCCAGTTGTGTTTATTGCTTGAATACTTACATAACAAGAAAACGTTCGGGTACTGGGCCATGTCGCACCACAGTAATATATCTATGTATTTCCCAATCTTTTTGATTATATGTTTATATATTAACTCAAGTTCTTCGTTGGACGGGAAAGAGTAATAATTCCAAATTCAGCCCGAGGCTTTTTTTCGCATGATATATCCAAAGCAAGTATCCATTAATGTAAAATGACAATTGCTAATTTTCCCTATGTACAAAGAGGGAGAGCCAGACTAGGAATGGATTCCATGGTATTTAGTAGTCTTTAGGGAGAGGTAAATATAAGAACCGATAATTTGAAAGAGTCGATTTAGTAAATTATTCATTTTAAAATCTGGATTATTTAATTTGGAGATTTAACCCATTACCGCCCACGACACTTGATGAGACGATATTGAAAAAAAAAAAAAAAAAAAAGATAAGCATTAGAATTTTATCAGCAGATAAATCATCAGATAATTTTATCGCCTTTTCGCAGGACGAAGCACGATTCCTTGGCTTAAGATGCCTGTAAAGCCAAACAAACGACCTCTTGCACAATTGCACAAATTACCAATCGCGGCTGTCAATCCATTAATCTGGCGACTTATGAAATCATTCATTTAGACTGGAAATTAAGTTTGAACTCCGATATTAGCCGCCATCTATGTTAATCATTGGTTGGTTGTGCGACTTGAACGACGTAATTATAGATCATTCAAGCTGTAGTTACGATGTTTAGGTCTCCAACCAACCATTTTACTTATATCGCATATTACAGGCCATGAATTTTGCAGATTAACTCCATTTAAAATCGAAGTGGAATTTCCTGTCGGAGTTAATGGGCGGGACCAACGGAATACGAAGTCGGGGCCAGCGACTGGTTAATTACAAACGCAGAAGGAAAAAAGGTACTTCCATTTACCTTCGATGCACGGATATTAAACCAAGGTTTAATGACTATTAAATAGCATCGGCTTAAATTGCGGCGTAATACTTTCTTAAAACTGTCAGCGAAATTTTCATGACGCGAAATAAAACCCCGACAAGATTTCTAAAATTACAACCTCACCCCGTTGCCTTTGGAAATACATAGTTTCGTTTTCAATTAACAAATAAATAACACAAATCTGTCTGACCCGTGCTGTAGTGTGCTTATTTTCCTCCTATTATGTGTTTAAGCTGTAACATATTTTCTGTAGCTCAAACGCTGGGATAGTTTACGAGCGACTTAATGATAGACAAGGCGCCCTTGTGAAGGGTCGTCATGTGGTACGAAGCTTGTATTTTGACCACAGCGACAGTATGATTGTATTATTTACTCAGAGTATGTAATAATTTGAAGAAATTATCCCTTTATCCCACTTAACCGTCTGAATTCGAAATAAAAATTCAATGAAGTTTTTCAAAATCATATTTTTTTCCCTCTATCATTTTTTTTCATTCGACAGCATTTTATCTAATGCATAAATTTTATATGTATTAGACTACAGTTCCGAATCCATAATGTTAATATCGTTGAGCTGTACTTCTTAACTTAATCCAAAAACTGATCGAATTGAATATTAAAAAGCAATGAAATTCAAAATTCAAGTTCCTATTCCTCTGAAGTAATGAAGGCTTCCGATTTATGATCTTTCAAACAATATGAAAAAAAGTGAAAAAGGGGACATACACTCTCACAAAACGGCAAAACACTTACAGATAAAATAAGCAATTTCTAAAAGTCGGAAACGACGTTCTTAATCCTTTTCTTGTCTACATTTTATAACCTCAACAGCGAATTAGTTGTTTCTCTTTTCGTCAATACGTTGGTATTTTTCCTTTTTATTTGTTCAGTTGAAATCCGAAAAATAAGTTGTGGTTAAGATTCTTTTGAACTCAGTGCCTGAGATTTGCCTGTTTAATTGAATGGGAAAATAAGTCATCATGAGCGTGTCACAGTAAATTATTTCCTTTGTTTTAGATTTTGGCACTAGTTTCATGATATCTATCTATTAGTTGGGGATTTTTTCCCACCTTTTTCACACGGAAACCTTTCTTATTGTATATTAATTGACTTATTTTCCTGTATATATGACTAATGAACAAAAAACATTTTTTTTTCTACATAGCAGAAAGCTTTTTGTTTTTAATATAGAAAATTGTACAATGAATTATATTTTGACAAAGTCAAACCGTTTCAAACTCGATGTGTTATTCAATAACATATTCTTAACCATGAAATAATTTATTGATTTCCGAATTCATTAAAATCCATTCATTAAGCCTTTCCTTGGTAAATAATAGAGCAAATAAACAATATGTATTTCAATTAATGTTGTATAATACAGGCGTGCGTATAGTGGGTGGAGGTCATTAAAGTATTATGTTTAAAACCCTTTAACGCAGTGAAGAAGTAAAATGTTTTTAAATGGTAAACAAAATTGCCGGCCAATGTCCGAGTTCAAAACTCACTTTTTTTCTCAATGAATGATTTCACTGGTCGACTGGTTATATGATTGACAGCCGCGTTTGATCAATTGCATAGAGAATATTCAAAGAATACCAAAACATGTCTGATTCCTTGTAGTCTTTTACCTCTTATTTTTGTTGCAGCGACCATGCAGTGGTACATGAGCATATTTTCGGGACTTTATTTCTTTATAATACGATATTTGCGTAACAGTGTCGTAAATCTTGCGTATTTCAAGAAGGGTCTGATACACTAATGAACGGAAGGGCCGAGTCAAAACAAAAAACATTAAAGTAGAAGTTGGTAACCCAAGAACTCCTAAATTTCTATAGAAGACTCGGACCACAGTAAGTAATTTGGTAAGCGATACTGTTTATGGTTAATTTCACAACCAATTTGTAGATTGGCTATTTACAAAACAAAAACACCCGGCAATATTTGTAAGTTCCGTTAGGAGTATAAACTATTTTCTTTTGTTTACGTCCTTGTACTAAATTACCCTTTCGGATTAAAGATCTTACAAACTAGTTCATAACAGTTTTGTAAAAGTACCAACGATTATGATTTGATACTTCATGCTTCATCTATGATGCGAAAGTCAAATTTTCTTTCATATGTAAGTAGATAAGTATCTATGATTTTTTCAACCCTTGTAGATGTATTTCTCTAAAAAAGTACTTGTAAGATTTATCAAAGCACGACCGAATTAAATGTTTAGAGACTGTATCTCAATATGTCGAGGAGTTAGTGTAACACTAGTGTAAGTTTCTTTATATTTGTTGTCACCACGGATGAATTTGGCCTTACACTTCGATATGTATTAGCAGGTCAATACAGAAAACTTCATTTACTCAGAGAACCATAGCTGATACATTATGAATGGTAATGACCCGGACAGTGAATATACCACAAATTCATTGATTTAGGCATTTACCTTTCTGATATAAGACTGAACATTTCTTATTCATATTAATATTGAAAACGATTCATAGGTAGAAAACATTGTATATAATGAAGAAATTGCTTGTTACAAGCATCTTTTTTCTTTTTTCATAATGTTTTCCAATCCTTTTTTTTTCTTTGGGCGTCTATAAACGTCATTGAGTGGGAATGGGTTAAAGTGAGAAAGAAGAGAAATTTGATGCAAATAGTTTGGGGCATCGTTGAAGTTTAACCCATTCCCACTTGACAAAATTTAAGACTGGTCCAAATTGAAAGAAGCCGCAGACGACAATTTCAAGTTGATGGTATTTTGGATTTTTTCCTCTTTTTTGGATAGAAAACATTGTGGATAATGAAGAAATTGCTTGATACAAGCAATTTCTTCATTATCCACAATGCTTTCCAAAGCCTTTTTCTTCAGGAGCGTAAAAAGGAGGGATTGAGTGGGAATGGGTTAAGGGAAAAAATAGACTGAGCTGTCTAGTGTGATGTAGCCAAGTGAATGAATAACTTTACCGCTATATTTACTTTTAACAATGGCATGACTATTGCGCATTTCAATAAGCTTATGTGGTTGGTCTTTTTACTGAGCCAAAACCGTGTTTGAAATTAATTACATGTATAAAGGTGTACGTTTACATGACGAACATGAAGGTCCGATATTCCTTTTTGATGAAATTTTCTTATATGTTGAGAAGCTTTACCAGTGATCAATGAATAAAATCATTTTCTTTCAAGATGATTAAATTAAGCCTAAATGTATTTTTTTAAACAAAACTTAACTTTGAAGCATAAACCTCTATTAGTTATGCCAACGATTGGTGATTCAACGACTTCAAAAATGTAAAACAGCCCAAGACATTTAGCTCAAATTAAAACAAAACAAATCACATTTTTTTCCTAGCGACAAAATAGCCCGGAAGAATCAGCAAGGTGAATTATGTCAATAACAACAATTTTATCGCAGATCAAACCGCTTACACATGATTAACAGTAAAAAGACTGTGAAAGATTATAGCCTGATAAGACAGACGAAGCATCCGACGTGATGGAAGAGAGGAACTCTTAACTTCAAACACAAACGGCTGATTCTAGTCAGAGCATGGTCTAGCAAGTGTGGACATTACTTAATAATCTAATGTTTAGTTTCGTCTATCAAAAAACGAGCTTTCTGATTGGTCGAAAAAAAATATTCATACCTCCATGAACAAAACTTTGAGATCTCAGCTATTTTGTATGCTTGCGCACAAAATAGTTCCATAAAAATGTATCAAAATTCATAAAAACATTTCCTTTTTTCGCTCAATGTCAATTGATTATAAAAAATGAAGACAATGACTGTTTTCATGGAGGTATGAAACAAAAATCTTATCATACTTATGAATGAATCCGATTCGCTTATTAATACAATGTGATAAGATTTTCGTTTCAGACCTCTAGGAAAACAAAAAAAATATTCTCTTCATCTCTTAAATATTTTGAGTTGGTATTTTGTTTAATGTATTATTTACTGAAATCATTTGATACCGGGTCACTGCCTGAAAAAAAATTCTTTGACTTCCATTTTTTCAAGATAAACGAATAATTCTTCCGCCCAATGGAACAAGGACCCGTTGACAATATGGCATTAGAATTTGCAACAATGGAAAGTATCTAAAATATGTGTTCAAAAAATTCTTTTGCTCCAGTCTTATAGCATCTCTGTGCAATATTATATAAACGTTATTTCGGAGAAGTACTTACCGTTAATGCTGTTTAAACTATGAAAGAGGAGCCGATTCAAAATCATTCTACAATTAATGGATGTTTATGCAAATGATTCCGCACCAAATGCAGTGTACCAAATGGCTGGTTATTTTCAAGCAGACAAACAATCCGCCAGCAACATATTTCTGACAATGTCCTGATCAACGTTTTCATTGAAAGTTTGATCGATCCAACTAATTGACCAATGCAGGTTTTTCTTTCACTTTCTCGACTGACCAATGATGGACAATGAACTGACCAGCTGCATGACAAACACTCGTCTTATTAATCATTAATATGGTGTTCCAAACGGCCCCGATGATTATTGGTGTGTTATGGGTATTTATTGATGCTTCAATAATTTGGCCCTTGATGTTTTTATAAATATGTAAACCTGTATTCGATACTGAAACGGTGCTTTAAGACTCTGAAGTCTGTGTTTGATGCTCTTTAAACAATGCTCAACTAATATTCTTGGCTGTCTTTCACAGATCTTGACAAACGCTATTTGATCACAGACTTTTTTATCTTTTCTAGTAAACAATATTGTTTTCGATTCCATTACTGAAATTTCAAACATGCTAAAAATTAAATGCCCTTTTAAGCATAGTCATATACTTCTTAACCCATTGCCAGACTACAATTTTCATCCTGGTCCATATTCAAAGAGACTGTGGACGGCTAATTTTAGTTGGTGAAATTCTAAAAAATCTGTGTCTTTTGGCGTAAGAAAGTTTGTATATAATTCAGATACTGCATCATAAAAGTTTTTTGAGGGGCATAAAAAGTGATGTTGTTTTGGAATTAGTTCAAATCATTAATTAAAATCAACAGTGTACGGTTAAAATTTCTAGTAAATCAAAGACCGCTCAATCGAATCTTCCGGTTCTTATTTACCGTTGAAAGCTGATAGATTTGTTTACCTACAAACTTTTATTAATTCAAATACGACAATATTCCGTCCGGTGACGATATCCGCCATTTTCAATTTTCTCATAATTCACAAAGTTCTGTCTGGCGTACGTCATGAACGAAACAAACAGCCTGTCAAGCCATATTCGATTTTGTAATTATGTATCCATTACACCGTCATCGAATATGCGCTCTGTGAGTTGTTCTTGTTCGATTTTTACTGGAAAGAGTATCGATAGAATCAAACCCTTACTATATCCTGATTGAATTAAGGTGGCTTTGTATGCGATGTAGGCACTGTAAGGCTAAAGTATTTTGTAATTATTCCTCTATGCCTTACTCTAGGTATACATTTATCTACATGAAGGGCTCTTTTTACATTCCATCAACAACTTGTATGTCCGACTCCTTATACATAGTAACAATTTTAGTTGTTCTAAATGAAATGAGATGCTGTTGTATAAAATATGTCAGTTGCTATGCACCCTCTCTTTCTTTTTAGGGGTTCAATAGTATATTTGAATTCGATCAACGGTTTAACAAATATATTCTCTATTACCCAAGTAAACAGTATTTTAAAATGAAATAGATGATGAATCCTTTCCTGTACATACCTAGGATTTTACGTAGTCGTGATTTTATACTTGTGAAAACATTGTGGACATAGGAGAAATTGCTTGCAACAAGCAATTTCTCCTTTTTCCACAATATTTTCTACCACAAAGGGTGGTTTCCTTTCAAACAGCATTTAATCTTAATTGAAAGCCGGCGCATTTGTCATCTGTAACCCATTTCAATTTGGACCAGTCTAAAAAAACAAACAAAAAAAAAAAAAAAAAAAAAAAAAAAAAACACACTCACACACACACACAAAAAAGGGAAAGATTTAAGAAACGACTATTAAAAATAAAAACAATGCCTAGATATACTTCATATGAAATGTCCCCCGCGCTTCCGGCTCAAACAGAAATTACCGAAGTAAATGATGGGGATGTCTGCGTGACGAATGGTCGTTTGCACTCCATTTATGGTATTATGGCTCAAATAGAGATGCTTTATTTGTTCTGTTAACCCATTACCACACAGAGAGAACCTTAAACAACGTGTTATTCAAGTTTTAAAAATATTTTACAAAAAGATTCAAGAACTTTTTAAAGAAGATGAATTATGTGCAGGTTTTACGACTACAAATGCAAAGGGAGACAAGCGATCAGAACTTGAAAACAGACATAAATAATGTATATTTTCCAAAAAAAGAAATCACTATGATAAGTTACTACAGCGTGATTCAAGCGAAAGCAAACACCCTAACCTTGACCGACCTTGACATTTCTCTGTCCAAGGACGTATAATATTTACATCTAATAATATTTTGATCGTATCCGGTGTCAATGAACTGGCATTAATTTAATCACTTTATCACAGCATGCATTAGTCGTAGAGCAGGTCCATCAGTTTTGTAGCTGCATTAGGTTCTGATATTAGCTCGACGAAAAAGATATTTCAGAGGTGAAAGTTTCAGCTATTGAAGAAATTTACGATTTTAGAGAGCTTTTCTGTTTGTTTTTCGGTGGACTTGCTCTTCTTAGAATATGCATCTTTTGAAAGAGTTCCCGAAATTAGATCGTTCGTTTTATCTAGCACATTTTTATTCCTGAACTTAACCCTTTCCTGTTTTGCAAAAATTTATACTGGTCCAAACTGAAAGAGGCTGAAGACGACAAAGGAAATTTGATGCTATTTAAAATGAAACCATCCTATGTGGTGGAAAATATTGTGGGAATAAGAAGAAATTGCTTGTCACAAACAATTTCTTATTTTTCCACAATGATTTCTAAAGTGCAAAAGTACAGGGACGTAAAAATCTGGGATTGGACAGGAATCTAGTTTTTAACAATATTTTGGATAATAAATCAGGAGTAAAATATTTTAATCTGTTGTTTGGGGTAAAGGTTACAAGTGCTATGTAACATATGAAAAATGGAAATACAATTAGTGTGCATTTAGTGTTTTAACCAGAGCCTTTGCTGCGTTCGTGAAATTGCCCGTTAAATTGACAGTATATTCTGATCTACAAGAAAGTTGTTGCTATCTGTATTTAATAGACCAAAACACAATTTTAAACGTTAACAATGCTTTAAGAAACAGTCGAGAGGAGAATTTCTGTATTTTTTACATACTCCTGTTTTAATGACTATATTCTTAAGTATTAGAATTATATACAAGTTCATTTGAGTTAAAGAATCATAACACAGAAGAAAGATCATCTTGATTGAACTGTATGCAAGTATTATCAACAAAAATCTCCAACATATATTTTCCTTGTCTCTTTCCTGTTTTCAAAATTTTAGTCTCGTCCAATTTGAAAGAAGGCGAAGACGGCAATTGAAAGTAGGTGCATTTTAAAAAGCAACCAACCTATAGAGTAGGAATTATGGTAAAAAACAGAAATTGCTTTTTTTCCCATGATGTTTTTTTTTCTTCTCTATGATAAATTCACAAGGCTGTAAAATCAGGTATTGTACAGAAAAAGTTTAATAGATACTTTCTGTCTTTCGTTCTGAGTGATGTATAAAAATCTGTAAATTTTAAATCTAATTGAATATTCACGTTTAAAAATATAAAAAGACATATAAATCGGTGCGTATATTTATGTATCTTGTGGCTTCAGGGAATCATATTTATATCATAACAATAATGCAAAATTTCTCTAATAAATGATAATTATTGTTCCCGACCCTGATCACTAGCACGGTGGGACACGGTAGGGTGGTTATGAAGCTTTAATTTCCATGCTTCAAGGGTTACGTACCTTCTCGTGTCAGCTTTCTACCCGCTCGCAAAATATACATCATCATTAAAATATGGATCATTAATATTTCATCCTTTACCTTTGGCTAATGTGAATTCTTTAACTGTATTTTGAATATACGTACGGCATAGGAGTGTTTAAGAAAAAAATGTGAATTGCAATTTTTGGTATTTTATTCACTTAGATTTTAATGCAATGTAATATTCACATTAAATCGAGATTGATTTCGAATCCTAAAAAGCTTAGAGGAGAGTCACATTTAACACAATTAAGAGAGAGAGAGAGAAAAAAAAATATGACGCTAAAGAGGAAATAATTTCCATAGTTTTAAAATTTTACATATTTTTAAACTTCAAATCATATTCAAAACTGAAAATGATTCTCATGAAAATGAAACAAGAACCATTCTCGTCCTTTTTTGTAGTATGCAATTTTTCGTAAAATTCAATGAGATATTAACATATATAAATTTGTTAACTTCCAACCAATGCTAGTACATTTCAATTAACTTAACTTTACTTATTTTTTTTCCTTAAAGCTATGACAAGGTGATAAAATATTAGAATGGTCCAAATTCAAAGATGTTGCAGCTGACAATCTTTGGTCGATAGAAGTTTATTTCATACATTTCGTTTTACTTGTTTTTGTCTTTTGAGGTAGAAAAAATGTGGACAATGAAGAAATTGCTTTTCACAAGCAATTTCTTCATTTTCCAAAGTTTTTTCTAATGTTTTTTTTCCTTGGACGCGTCAAAAGGCTGTCTGGGATTAGGAAATGGAAAAAAGTTCCACTTGAACATAAATATAAAGCTTAGAACTACGAACAGAATCATTCTATAAACACGAAGATGTTGGCTCGTATAAACTAGTATGATAATTACAGCTTCGGGAAAATATTCTCATATGTCAATGATAGATGGGTAAATTATTCTGCTATAGGAGTCTTTACAAAGTCGATGGCTTGGGTTCTCTCATAACAAAATTGGATTTATGTTTGTTTTGTTTTTTTCTACAACTTCTCTTAACCCTATTGGATGTCACAGCAGATCAACTTAATTTAAGTTTGAAATTACTTTCTTACTTAAGTTATGTGCATTAATGCTTTTTAAAAAGAGACATTTAAACCTAAAAAACAGTAACGGTCTTTATCTGTAATGACGTCTTAGTTAACCATTTCCTGTTCAATCCCAGGTTTTTACATCCCTGTTGATTTATAATTGAGAAAATATTGTAGAAAAAGAAGAAATTGCTTGTCACAAGCAATTTCTTCTCTTTCTTCAATATTTTCTATGCCCTACTGAATAGTTATTTTTCAAATTAAATCGGAATTATATTTTCGTCTGCAAAACCATTGAATTTGGAAAGGACTAAAATTTTGCAAAACAGGAACGGGTTAAAACGGTTACAGTATTGAAACATACAAGCTGTGTTGTGATTATTTGGCCAATGGCACAAAAAATGCGGACATGTCTTATAAAGATATTTTAAGTTTAAGTTGTTGTTTATAATTACGTATAATGAGCCCCTTTACACAAAAGGTAAGCGTGAAAAAGAGTTATAAATGTAAAAAAAAAAATCATAATTGTATGTATATATAGCCTAGAGTAATACAAAAAGTCCCATATATTGAAAACGCAGCAACCGTGAAAAAGCAAACTTAAGTTTATGTATCCGAAAACGGACTATTTTGTTGTAAAAAATCTCTTTGAAATGGATGCTTGATGTACTAGCGTACGCTACGAGTAAGTTAAAATGACCTCAAGCTATGAAATCATTACTAATGTATACAGAAGCTTGCATGTACCTCTTGAATTAAGGTATGAAGTAGTCTCCATTGACTAGTACGCATATACAAGTCGACAAAATTGCGACCCAAGGTAACTATAAACGAAGGCATTTCAACATAAAATATATCGCCAAGTTATGATACGGGTTCCCTACTTCCGCACTAGAGTATACTTTAGAAACTTTACATGAAGTTATTTCATCCGACTTTGATACCCAAACAAGTCGCCAAACTAACAACACAATTCTCTATATACCACGTCATTATAAAGAGAATTGCCGTGGTGAATTTTTGCGACTGTGTTTGGTGTAAAAGTCGGCGAAGGAGACTATTTCATGTGTTCATTCCGGTAGGGAGGGGGGGGGTACATGCAAGCTTCGGAAAATATACTTGTGAAGTGAATTTTCTTCACCAAAATATCTTCTCAACTCATCATTACACGTGTAAGAGCATCCGTTATTGAAATCCAAACAAGACTTTATATAGAATCTCGAGAATCAAAAGCCTACGTTTTCCTGTGGTTTGGCTAAAATATAGTTATTGATGACAGTTGAAGTAAAACGAGCAATCCACATCCTTTATGGCGATCCTAAATTGTCACGTTAATGTCTGAGTTTTGAAATACCCCATAAATTATAGCGGAAATCGAATCGGTTTTCGGGTACCGAGTACCGACTGAATAATCATACATGAAGTAGTCAAATGTTTATTACAAATATGGTTTACATTAAATTTTGTGACAATATCCCTTATACAGAATATATATACTATCGAGTCTTCTAATCTTTAATCTTCAAGATTGTTACCAAGTTTAGTCGAACTTGTGAATTGCTATCGATTTTTTATGGATTTTTCACTTTCCAATTCAACTAACTATCAAGTGACTACTAGTAATAATTCTGTATACTTAAATGATAGATAAAAATTGTAGATACTGTAATTTTTTTTAGACTTTAATTCATCGCATAGTAATCAAATTATGTATTAAAGGGATAGAGGTAATATGTGTTGTGTATTTCGGGTTTTTGTTGTTGTTTTTTGTTGTTTTGTTTTTATTTGTTTATTTTTTTCATTGCTTGATTGAATGCTTGGAATGAGAAACATTCTTATTTCAAATTTCTTATTACTGGTGGGTTCAAATCGGGTTTATTGCCAATTTACGGAGTAAACTACTCGTTTAAGATATCAACTCATAAATTTCTAATTTCATTTCCATTCAATACTCGTTGAAAGGTTTATTGTGTATATTTGACAAAATGCACGGCTTGATTTATCTATGAATGAAATGAATACCGGAGCGCGTAAATCAAATCTGTGGGAGTGCACGTGGAATACGAGAACTTCCATGAAGAAATTGGTATGTATTAATCACACACACACAAAAAAAACAACAACAACAACAACAAAAAAAAACTCAAAAACATTTTCCGTTTGTATTAGAAAAGGTACCTAAAAGAGGTTCCTTAAATTTAAAAAGGAGAAAAGGTGATCGGATGTAACAGAGGTCATTCAGAGTAAGTATTTTGAAAATTGATTTATAGTCTGGTCGAGTGAGCATTCTAGACTGAGAAAATCAACAAAGAGCGCGAAGTTTCGTCCCCGATCAGACTGCGCAATTCGCGCAGTCTGATCGGGGTCGATACTTTACGCACCCCTTGGGATGTCCTTGGGGGATCACCAATAAATTTGCTCTATAGGTCCTGGTAAAAAGCGTAAATTCTTACATTGTGCAGTTTGTAGTATAATCCACACGCATTGCAGACAGGGTCGCCGTTTCCATTTCGCCTCCATAGTGTTGTTGTAGTAGTTCCACAATTCGCACAGCTTGTGCCGGCCCGTCTTGCTGCAGACTGAAACGGGAAAATAGGGTAGATTATATTAAAAGGGTAAACAAAGGATAATACTAGAATAGTTAAACTGAACTTGGAGACGGTAAGTTTGGATAGCCCTTGTCGAATGCTGAATATATTCCACGAAGACAACAACATCAAATAATTATAAAAACAAAACAATAAACAACAACAACAACAACAACAACAAGATTCCACAAGAAGGAAATGGTATCGGAGACTGTTTTCACAAAGAATTCAAATTCTTTTTCCTTTTTATTTAATAGTCTTTATTTTCAAACCATACGATACCGTAATTGTGCTATCTTGTTTCGTAAGTTATTAGTTTGTTTGTTTGTCTGTTTTCTATAAAAACAAAACAAAACAAACAAACAAACAAACAAAACATCGTGGCACAAGAAGAGGTTGTAAATTGCAGACACCTTCGTTCCTCATTCCTTTATATTATCCTTTACTGTTTTCCTACCCTTAGAATAAAAGTTTTCAAACACATTCATTTGACATATTGCACGCATTTTTTTTCACTTCGTGCTAGACTTACCCTATCACCACACAATATAGCATTTTGATGCCTAAAAAGAAAAACATTTTCGAAAACATAGTTTAAAATGAAGAAATTGCTTGCTCCATTTTCTTCATTTTCTACAATGTTTTCTATAAAAATAATCTAAGGTTTCGTGAATTTAAATTATCGTCTATATCTCTATTCAATTTGGACCAGTCTGAAATTTTGCCGCCTGGTAATGGGTTAAATAATATTAGATAATGGCTTCACGCTTTTACGTTTAAAGGGTAATGTCCCTAAAAATAAGTTGGAACATTCTAGACGAATCCAAAGGTCACGGTCTTCTAATGATTTAGCTGGAAGAGCAGCCTGAAAAACGGCGACATGCCGACGCCAGTACGCATATAGACAGCCCTATTAGCGATCGTTAGGGAAATGAACGTATCAAGACCCATATAAATTGCAGTCATTGTGCTCCTGACAGCATATTATTAAACCTTTACCAGACAATTAAAGTTAAGATTGGTCCAAATTCAAAGGAGATGCAGACGACAATTCACAGTTTATGAAATTTTAGATTTTTTTTATACTTTCTTGGTAGAGAACACTGTTGAAAATGAAGTAAATGCTTGTTACAAGCAATTTCTTCATTTTA
The DNA here is from genome assembly GCA_946902895.1 of Fragum fragum. Classification (NCBI taxonomy): domain Eukaryota; kingdom Metazoa; phylum Mollusca; class Bivalvia; order Cardiida; family Cardiidae; genus Fragum; species Fragum fragum. The sequence continues at coordinate 50,434,068 of OX336371.1, forward strand.
CTCAATGTTTTCCAAAAAGTTTTCTAGAGAGTCGTCAAAAAGCGTCACTTTGGGTTAAACCTTTACTAAACAATGCCCTTGAGAAATTATGCTTTTAGATGCCCCTTAAGACAGACAATTAGGAAAACAATTAGGAAAATGAAAAACTTGCTTGCAACAAGTTGAAAATTGAAAAAAAATCTGAAATGTCTTAACTGTAAACTGTCGTCTGCAACTCCTTTCAATCTGGACCAGTCTAAAATTTGGCCGACTGGTAATGGGTCAAACCGTACTATTGATAATTCCCTGGTTATTTTTCAGGAAGTAATCTTTGTTGGTTTTGAATAGGGTTTAACGCCACTTTTAACAGTATTCCAGTTATATTGTAGCGGCTGGAGCACTTGTTTTTCTCTAACCAGTTGTACCCCTACTCTCAGCTGCTCATCCCACATATATTTACTGTTGGAGACAAATGTTGGAAAGGATATTTACCGGGATAGAACCCTGGACCTCATTATTAAGAGTCCGGCGCGCTTTGACCGCGGTCTAGAATGTACCATTTCTGTTATGTCCTACTTTAACTTGCATGTACTTTTCTATAACGCGTCTCGGGTTAATGATTCACTACCATTTCTTGAAGTTATAATTAAGTGATCTTCAAGCTATAAGTTACACGTATAAAGAATATTTTTGTTTGAATAAGCTTGAAGCCCCCGTCATGGCGCAGTTAGTAGCGCATCAGACTCCTAATCTTCAATCATGGGATGTCATGGGTTCGATCCCCGGCAGCGGCACACCCTTTTCGACATTTGTCTCTCACCAGTGGATGGATAATCGTAAAGCTAAGCGGGATAGCAGCTATAGGCTAGGAAAGGATGTATTGGTAGTACTGGTGTGAGAAATACCAGGAATCCATTGTTAGGTGCTCCAGCCGCCGCAATATAAGCTTGAATAAGCTGTAGTTGAGACGTTTAAGTTGCAAAATCAAACAAAAAATGATTCACATAAATATCGGTCAATGTTGGAGTGCAATGTTCAATTCCGGTTAAAATGAATAATTTGATTGGTCAATTGATCTTTGAATGACAACGCGATCAGTAGATTTAAGTCGACACGGAACATCCCATTCGGTAGATATCGACGGCTTAGAGCAAAAACATAGTATGGCTCTATACATTGTATAGAGCCATACTATGTTTTTGCTCTTAGCCCTCGATATATGTCTTTTAGGAGAGCGTGACTTCAGGACAGACAGTCACTTCACGAAATACTTATTACACTGGAGACTGGGTCGTAATTTAGTGGCGTCGTTTATAGAAACAAATGACTTCTGGAATTGTATTTTATGCTATATTTATCATAATTCAATACTAAGATGAATTAATAGACTTCAAATTGCCATATAATGATTCATATTAATTATATTTTATTGCATAATTTACGTTGGCACTTACGATGGAAAAAACTGCCTATTTGAGACGAAATAGTGCATATTTAGTGCATATAAAGGCGAATGCCCGAATTTGGCTGCACTTGCTAATGTTTAGAAAATAGCCTAGTTGTTAAAGGCAACTTTACTAGTATTTTAGATAATAAGAATTCCATAGAAAATATCTTATTGAAATAAATCTTCAGATTTTGTCCAGTTATTCAGTGTATAAAACCATTTACTTGTAAGAGGGACACCAGATTGATATCAAAAGGGTAACACCCCCGCCCCCCGAAGTCAGACTCTTTAACCCATTCCCACACAGTGACGCTTTTGGACGCCCCTCAAGCAAAACAATTTGGAAAACAGTGAAAATTGAAGAAGTTGCTTGTACAAGCAATTTCTTCATTTTCCACAATGTGTTCTATCAAGAAAGCAGAAAGATCTAAAATTAAAAAAAAGAAGAATTTATATTGTCGTCTGCAACTCCTTTCAATTTTGTCCAATCTAACATTTTGCCGTCTGGTAATGGGTTAAAAAGTGAATTGAAGTTACTGCATGCCTGATTTCAAATATACTGGATCGATATTACACATATCATAGGACCACAACAACGTCGCTTTTCTGAAGCTGATTTGCTTATTTACAGACGACAAAAAATTAAACTGGTTGCAGAGGATAATCTAATGTCGATATTATTTCAAAATATCTCTTGTTTTCTTAGTAGAAACAATATGTAAATTGGAGAAATCATTTGTAGCAAGTGATTCCTACATTTGCAACATTGTTTGCCTGAACCTCTTTCTGGAGGGGGGGGGGGTCAAAAATGAGATTATGTGGTAATGGGTTAGAGCCGGAGTTACTTTATTCAGGGTGACTAAACAACACTATATCACATGTTCAGATTGCTATCTGCATTAGTAATACATTGACATGAAAAACAGTTAAAGCTTGTCAACGCAAAAGTAAACTTGCGAAAGCACGAGGGTTTGGTAATACCAATCACAACACAGTGGCCGACTTAAAAATTGAGTAGTGTTTGTTACATATATGGCTTTATATTCGCATTGACACTGCAAAGCTATTTCCCGGGAATATTCGATTTAATTTTATCTAAATGAAAACAAATCTACATTTGCTGCACATTAACTGAGCTTTGAAGATCTTTAAATTAATTTCGCCTATAGGCATTTCATCAATAAATGCTTTTTGTTGATCACGAGCGACAGATAATAATTTTGTTCACGTAATGGCGTAGTTAGACGTCCATAAATTTTGGCGTAATTCTTATTTTCGCAGACCGTTTAACCCAGAATGCGGTCTAACGCCATCCGATGCATATTGCTGTAAATAGTACTCTAGAAATGATATTGAATTACAAAAAGTGCGCTCTTTGCTACCTATGAAGGTATCGAGATGAAATGATCTTACTCGACTTTTTTTTTAAGATATTTTTATATGTGTGTTACATTTAACCCTTTCCCTCACAATGTCGCTTTAAGACGCCCATAAAAAGCTTTAGAATACATTGTCGAAAATGAAGACATTGCTTGTTACTAGCGTCAGTGTGGGAATGAGTAGTAAAGACACTTCGGTAGCCAAAATAAGACCAACGCTATATTCTTTCCTTGAATATTGTTTAAGGCTTATCTTTAAAATATCCCCTTTTGTTGAAGATAACTTCTTTCTAAGAAAAAGGGAAGGTCTAAGACAAAAAGAAAAAGATCAAAGGATTGGATTGTAATCGAACCTAAAACGCGAGATCTCATTTTACAATGCGGATTTCAATTAGTCAAACTTTAATTGAAAAGAAGAAAAATATGTCTTCTGTTCATTATTAATACTGTACCTATAGTTTCCCCAAGGATGGTTGATTTTTAACCTCAATTAGAAAGTAAAGCCCATCCAACTGTCGCCAATCTACATCACCTCGGGCTTTCTTGGCCAAAAGTCATTATATTTCTAATAAAGGGTACTTTTCAAATGGTAAAATGACTTTATAGAATTCTTTGACCCGTGTCTTAAGAAGGGACAATTTTGGAATTTCATTAAACATTTACTTGACGAAATAGAGATAGGACACAGTGCACTTCAACAAAGTTTGCAATAAGATGGAATTACTAGTATAACCTCTGCTCAACCTGCATAGTTTGTTCATTATTGGACCGCTGGACACTCCCACAGAACTCCGACAGGAAGTTTGACTGAGAAAGTAAAAGGAGTTTTTTGCAAAATTTAATGACCAGTTACATGTAACTAATTAATCAAAGTACTGAAAGTACTGTAAGCTAGCAACGCATAGTTTTTGTTCAGAAATCTTTTTTGTCAAACGTTATCATTGTGAGGAATAGTTGTGGGAAACAATGTGGAAAATGAAGAAATTACTTGTTACAAGCAATTTCTTCATTTTACACATTGTTTTCGACGTAGAGACACAAATAATTTAAAATTTACAACAATTTGAAACTGTCATCTGCAATTTTATGAATACTTTTATCAGAGTCCTTGTGAACACGATGTGCTCAAGTGAGCTAAGAATAACTAGTAGATGACCTTGCAGGCATACATTGAAATACATAAGAACTACTTCTTATGCCGTAGGCATTTAACTTATGTAGTGGTTAAGCCTCCAGTGGCAGTTTGCACTCGTTGAACTTTGAGACAACCCCTAAATTTCGTCTGTTAACTTAAGCTAATAAAGCTTACGCTTTGCTAGCTAAAAAAAGTTAGATGGTGATCAAAATATTTTAACTTCAGCTTGAATTATTTTATTTACGTCATTTAACCCATTCCCACACGGTGAAATTTTACACTGGTCCAAATTGAAAGAAGATGCAGACGACAATTTCAAGTAGATGGAATTTTAAATTTCTTCATCTTTTTGGATAGTAAACATTGTGGATAATGAAGAAATCGCTTGTCACAAGCAATTTCTTCATTTTCCACAATGTCTTTCAAAGCTTTTATATTCAGGGGCGTTTAAAGCGTCATTGTGTGGGAATGGGTTTAGTCGCAAAACCACATTAATGTTCGATTCCAAAGTTCACTTCCGGTCTTAATGTATAACACGATTTGTCTACCGAATTTTGATTAGCAATCGGGATTCCTCAATTCTGACTAATCTTAACATTGAGGCGTCTTAGCAAAACAAGTCGAATTGGTGTCGAAGGTGTTCTACCAAAAACCTCGTAACTGCAGCTTGGCATAAATCTGTACTTTCTAAGTTTTGGTAGAAAACCGAAGATATATTACTAGTCATGGTGCACTCTACTTTCCATGCGAATTTTCAAATTTTGGATCACTCAATGAGCATTTTAAATAAGGCATTGACGACAGTGTTGATTTTAAAACATATTGTTTTACCCCATAAAGATAAACAAAGCAAGTTCGACCTTGCTGCAAGCTTGATTCTTAAATACAAAGGGCGGGGAACACATTTCCCTGGTCCAACGGTTTTGTATGGGGGGATAGCGTGAGGGTCCCTACCGCATGAAAATAGAGAGGGGCCGAGGCGAGTAACCCTTGCGTTTTTGCGGAAGATAATGTGTTTCGGGTAGTCGCAAACTTAAAGATTAACTCTTTACTCTATATCAATGGCTTAGAGCAAAATCATAGTATGGCTCTATATATAGAGCCATACTATGTTTTTGCTCTAAGCCCTCGATATATAGCAGCATGTGATATTCACCCTACTAGTGCTTTGAGGGGTCGGGCCAAAATTAGTTAAAGCTTTTACTTCAAGAAATCTGACTCGCTATAAGGTGAAGGTGAAACCTATTAGTGAACCTATTCTCAAACAATACCACTTTTGTAAAACCCAAAGAAAACAGGCTTTGGAAAATATTGTAGAAAATGAAAAATTGCTTGTTACAAGCAATTTCTTCATTATCCTCATTGTTTTCTAAACCCCACCCCTAAAAAATCACCAACTAAAAATTGTGGTCTGTAATTTCTTTCAATTTCGCGCTGTATAAAAACCATTATAAAATACAAGGCGTTTCGTGAACTATTTGGAACCGCTATCGTTGGCCAAATACAAATATATGCAGGACTAGCTTCATGATTTGATTCTCACTTTTAATTTTGTAGCCTCAGATAATTCAGATAGAGATTGATTTGATTAGATATTCTGTACATATTCTGTAGTGGGACCTATTGAGAAACGATAACATTTATGTTGATCTTGAAAGCTAGATTTTTCTTAGCGCCTATATTTGGTGTTCCGCGTTCATGTAATGCTTCGTCCGCTAGACAACTATCAACCCCTTAATTGTTAACCAAACACGTATTCTAGTAATAATATCAAAAACCAAATCTTAGTACCAATCATTATAAATCATGGGTTTAGAAAACATTGTGGCAAATTGTGACGCAAGCAATCACTTTATTATCCACAATATTTTCTACATAAATGGGCATTCTTTATATTCCATTATATAACTACATGTATAAATGATCGTCTGCAACTTCATTCAATTTGGACCAGTTTAAAATTTTGTATTCTTGTAAATGGGTTAAAGACCAGGAAAAACGGGTTGCCAATATGTATTCTGTTCATTGGGGACAGGGTAGAGAGGTATTCTATTTCACAATATAGCGATGATGTGCCTTTTGACAAAACAAATACGTATTATTAACAGTACACTGAATTACTCTTTACTGCTTCAATTTTATGGCCATTAGTTACAGAAAGATGTGTCACCCTCCAAGCGAATTTGGACATCCGGGGGCGGGGCGTCGTCCAACAAATATATGAAAAAGCTATTAGGTCCAGCAGAAGTCAATTAGGTAGATTACATGTATTTCGAATATTAACATATATTAAGTAAGAAAATGACAATTCTTGATTCAGAATATCTATAACTGAAATGTTTCGATCCGCATCAGCCATTCCGTAATTCGCTTAGTCTGAGATCAGGTGGCCTTGTTCGATCCTTTTCCTCTTGAACGGATCACATTATCTCTAGTCCATTGTGTTAATTTCGCGTTCTCTCATTAAACCATTGCAATACGACAAAACTTTAGACTGGTCCAAAGAAGTTGAAAGAAGTAACAGAAGGCATTTCAATGTACAATTAAATTGAATAGTAGCATTGAGAAGAAAACATTGTGATAAAAGAGGAAATTGATTATTACAAGCAATTTTTCCTTTTCTCACAATATTTTCCAAAGCTTTATTTCTATAATTGCGGGACTTAGGGGTAATGTGTTAAACTGCTTTGAAGACATTTCAGCACTTGTTTACGCTGGTTTTTGCTTTTATTGCTCTTCAAATAAAAATCCATTTATGGTGCTTGTGTGTGTGTGGTTTTTGTTATTGTTGTTTTCCCCCTAAATATTTTGGCCTGTATTATAGTAAAAACGAATGCAACCAGACTAAGGAAATACCTTTTCATATCTTTACTTCTGAACAATATGTTGATAGTAAAATACAATCCGAAACAAGTCGGCATGGCAGCAACACTACAAATCAAATCCAATTGAGTTGCGCACGACGAAGTGGCGTCGATTAGGGGAGAAACAATTGGCCTACAAGAAGTGAGGCTAAATTAACCTTGGCAGTCAGCTCACATAACCTTGATACAAACAGAAGTCCATTCACTTTCTACACAATCCCTTAACTTTGTGACTAATAATAGTTTTATCCGAGAAGCCAGGGAGAGAATAATTTAGAACAACACATAAGCCCATCTAACGGCTCTATTCAAGAAATAAAAGCGATGTTCTTTTTTATTGTTGTATACATAGAGGAAAAACCTAAAAACTTAATCACATAGTATGAATACGAGAACCTTACTTTAATATGTTGAAATGTTTTGCTTGTTTTCAATGCTTTATCGTCTAGTCGCATTACACTTTGACTTTGTCCTTTGACATTTATAAGAGGATTTCGAGTATTTTTCCAGGACCTACATTTAGATTCTGCAAAAAGTAGATTTGCTAATCTTTTAATCTAGTTTTGGTCTACAGAAGTGATAGACAGAAAGTGCTAAATACAGTTAAGAGACGAAGAGAATATTTTTTGTTTTCATGGAGGTATGAACCGAAAAACTAATCACGCTGTATGAATACGCGAAGCGGATTCATACATAAGTGTGATTAGATTTTTCGGTCCATACCTCCATGAAAAAAAAAAAAAAAATATTCTCTTCATTTCTTATATTTGATATCATCGAGCGAAAAAAGCAATAACTTTACAAGTTTTTAATACTTTTTCGTGTGGAACTATTTAGTGCGGAGGCATACAAAATGGCTGCGTGCTCAAAATTTTGTTCGTGGAGTTATGAATATTTTTTTTATGGACCAATTAAGATCGTTCGATTTTGATAGACGAAACTAAAAATTAAATTATATTACAATCACGGAAAACAGTACATTTATCGACTGAGAGTATTTTTATACTCACAGTTTATTGATAGGGTGAAAACATCTCTGCCAAATTACCTTGAAGCGGCACACACGTAATGTGGAACTTATCAATGATCAGAGATATCTGTTTATATTTGTAGATCCAAAGATAGAGTAGATTTTATATCGATATGTTTTGACAGGTATAACCTGACTTCAGAGAACTAGAAAGCCTGTGATACACCGGTCACATATGTATAGCCAGCGGCCATGCCTGTCTGCCAGTGGATAGTTCGTTCAAACACTGGTGTAAGTCATTCATTTGTAAAAACCGCATTATCGCAACAAATGATCAGCAGATAAAGTCAACAGATGTATAAAGTATCTGGTTCACACAGACTAAACACGGGTGATTTCAGGCTCGTTTATGAGGTGAGGCCGCTTCTGCTATAGATTCTAAAGCGGATTAGTCTGATTGAAACAAGTGCTACGGTGACGTAATCCGATGACGCAACGTTTAATCAGGGGCACGTCACTCAATTAGCGGTCTTCGTTAAATCCACTTGTTTATAATTAGCAGAGATCTAGAGATCTAATCATGTATTTGTTGAGACTGGTTTGGAGCATTTGCAGCGTGATAGTCTAGGTTTGGAATTACTTAGCGATCATGCAACGTCTCTTTAACACTTGAAAACAGAATGACGTCATGCTTATCAGAATTTCACAAAAATATAAAAGCTTAGCATCTTAAAAACTTCCTGTTCTAAAACGCTCATTTCCTTATATTTCATTTTGAAATATCTAAACGTATGGGACGTTTTAGGACTTGCATTAATTTTGTATAAACAGCAATCATCGGTTAGATGTAGACATAATTATTTTGGTACTTTCTGTATTAGTCATTTTATTGCCATTATTACAAATGGGGATGTTTTAAAACGAGTTGGCCTATGGCTATACATTTAGTAATTATGTAAATAGAAAGCAAATGTTTTTCGTCCATCTGGCCTAAAACAAAAGACGTTTCTCGAGTTTTACCCCAGGCCAACCATTTATATATTTTACGAGATTTTCAATCGAAAGGTGTTTTAATGAAAGCCATTTGCAATGTATGTATCACATATCTATCTTATCATCTTGATCTTCAGATTGACCTTATTCTTTTTTGAAAATTCTATACTTGTCCAATTTCAAAGGTTTTGTAGACGAAAATATAATGTGGAATTAAGATGAAAACTGAAGAAATTGCTTGGTACCCTAAAAGACAAAGAGTTTTGAAATTTTACCATCTTAAACTGCAACTTCTCACAATTTGAATCAGTCTGGAATTGTGTCGTCTGATTAAAGGGTTAAACGCTTTTTTCATAAACCATTACCACACAATCTGTCTTTTTTAAGCTCGATCAAAAAAAAAAAAAAAAAAAGAAAAAAAAAAGAAAAGGAAAACATTGTGGACAAGCAACACTGTTTAAAGCAATTTCTTCAAAGCCCACAACATTTTTTACCCTAAAAGACAATGAATCTTTAAATGATTTTTCCCATTCTCTCACAATGAATCCTTTAGACGACCCTATAGAAAAAAGCTTTGGAAAACATTGTGGAGAATGAAGAAATTGCTTGTCACAAGCAATTTCTTTATTATCCACAACGTTTCCACCCCAAAAGACAAAGATTTTTAAAATTTCACGAACTCTTCAACTCTTTTCAATTTGGACCAGTCTGGAATTTCGTCGTCTGGTAATGGGTTAAAGGGTTAAACGCTTCTTTCATTAAGGGTCGGTATAAGGGAATAAAGCTAAGCCTCCCAATTAGCCAGACTGCAAAGTCGTGAAGACTTGATCCAGCGCATCTGTTCCACATTTTACAGGGGCTTCATTGCCCATCTTTTTATCTTATAAATGTAGTGTCGCAACACCCGATCCGAGTAATATCTTCGCAAAATTAATCCTTTTCTGGATAAACCCGGGATTTTTATGACATTGTGATTTTATTCTTGAGAAAACATTATGGGGAAAAGAAAAAAAAAATACCCAAGACTTGTCTTGAATAAAGCTTTCAAATACGACTTTTTGCAAGCCCAACGACGTTTTTTTTATACTGCAGTTTATATATTGTACCGTAAGTAATCCGAGTACAAGTGATACCATCCTTAAAGTTCTGTTCATATATAAATTCCTACTTCTGATTTCATCTTTTGAAATATGAATACATGTTTAGCAATGCAGCCTTTTCAAATGACTAGTTAATAAAGTGCATCTCTTAAAACGATATTTGATTCAGATTTATCGATATTTGTGTTCACAATATGCATATTGTTTGTTTAAGGCCTTCTACTGATGCTTTAATTTAAAACAATGACGCAGATAACAAAATTTGATAACAAAATAATATCTTTTTCGGTTATAGCACATTTAGACGAATTCAGAATGCCTGCATTCGAAAACGATATTAGGGTTTCATCTTCATTAACAGGAATAAGCTGTTTTCTTTCGCTTGTCGACTAAAACAAATAAATCTGTAAGTATACATTTATACATAAAAAAAGCGTCAGTTTTGCTTTTTATTCTGTTGGTAGGTTTCTGTGCATTTATCGTAAAGTTAAGGGTAGGTGACTGTATCAAATAAATAACAAGTATATCTTTCGAAACCATCTTTCTACTACGATCTTTCGTCTAATTTTTCGATCTCTCCCCGAAGCCGAAATATTTCATCCAAACTGAAAAGGCCCGTCGACCGTAAAGGCATATTTCAGATCTGAGCGATACGTTTGTATATAACAAACCATCATTCGTGAAGCAATCCAGTATTTTTTTGTAAGTCACATTCATTGTTTTAGCAGTTTAAATAAACACCAAACATTATATTCTTCTATTCCTTTTGACAAGTTTACGAAGGCCTTTCCTTATCAGATCTTGGCAATCGAGCTAGTATACGTGTTATTAATTAATATGTTATTTGATTCCTTCTCTTGGGCCTTTTTAAGTTTTTCTTGAATGCCCGATGTTCCTTCCTCGTGAAGATCAACGCTGGTCCCGCACAATGACTCCAACAGGAAGTTCGACTTAGATATTAACCCATTTCCAGACGGCAAAATTTTAGACTAGTCCAAATTGAAAGGATTTGCAGACGAAAATTTAAAGTTTATGAAATTTTGGATTTTTTCAACTGTCTTGGTGGAAAACATTGTGGAAAATGAAGAAATTTGCTTGTCACGAGCAATTTCTTCACTTTCCACAATGTATTCCATAGCTTTTTTCATTGGGGCGTTTAAAAGCGTCACTGGGTGGAAATGGGTTAAACAGCGTTGTTTTTTTCAAAGTTAGGCCCAATAACAACATGCAATAAAAATGTGAACCTAAACGTCGTAGCTACAGCTTAAATTATCTGTAGTTGCGACGTTTAAGTCTCAAAACAAACGAATTGCTTAACATATATATCGACCAAGATATTGAGTTATTTTGTTAATTTTGTTGACAGCCGCGATCCGTCGCCATTTTGAAAAGTATGCAATGCTTTTGAAAACAACTGGCAAAATTGAGTAAAATTCCATTATGATTAAATGCATGGATGATAAATAAAGGGGTATTCAAATGAATGCGACTATATAAATCTTGCTTGATATATAAAAACGAACAAATTACACACAGATAAATGCAATTAAGTAAATCAACTTTTCCTTAAAAGATAATTAAAATGTTATACGATAATGTTCATATCTTTTCAAATTTGATCATTTGATCAGGCCTCGATCATGTTCAACCACGAATAAATTCGCAGCATTCGTGCATATACCAAAAACTACGTTAAATGTCGTTAGCCTGCAATTAACACCGTTGAAATTCTTGCTTTCCGTTGCAGCAGAGCTATTAGTGGTTAATTGAAGGATACAGTAAATAGCAGTTTATGGAAAATTATGCCAGTCCGTCGTTAGTGTGAAAATTTTCATTTAAAGAAAGCTATTCTTGACTAAAGAAAATGGGATGTTGATATGGGGTCGTTCGGCGTGCAAAAAGTTGTATCTGCAAATTGAATCAACCTAACCATTTAGCTACTTTTGGAAAGAGACACTATTTTAGATCCACTCTCATTTGTTTCAAGCGAGTCACTAAAAATAATAATAATAATAAAAAATAAATAATAAAATAAAGAGAATGCAAACCTAGAAATAAAGAAAATGCGAACCTAGCATCTAATTGAAGTAGCACGTAAACATAATGCGATAGATTTTTTTTTTAATTCTTTTTTAATGTCCAGGGATTGAACAATCATGGCGAGTGACCGAATGTAAATTCAAATGATTTAACTGTTGCTTGTTATACGAGTTTTGTTAAATAGTCGTGTTTTCACCAACAGCACCTTATATTAAGTTTGAAACTATTAACACATCACATGCGATCTGACTTTTGTCTTAAAAAAATTGATACACCAGGCTTAACCCTTGTCATGCTGTATTAATTACCTTACTGAATGGCTGTTATAATCAAAGGACTGAAAGCACTGAGAGAACTTGTTGTTCAAGAAATCAATATTTCTTCTAGAAATTAATTCATAAACAACTCTTGCAGGAAAAGTACAAGCAGGAGGTGTAGACCAAGATCAGACTGCACTTATGTGCAGGCTGATCTTTGTCTACATCTCCTGCCAAAATCGGAATATCCCGGGTTCAGCATGACAAGGGTTAACAGAGTAATCGCTGACCTAGTAAGTTCGTAAACCCCCTAATAAGTAAGTTATTTCGATATCTCTCTGTATGCAACTTTAGAGGAATCTTATAAAGATACGTTTAGGTGATTTATTTTATAAAAGCGAAACTGCTTCCAAATTCTTAAGTTATGTGTAAACTTAAGTATATACTGAGTTTAGATAAATATATTTTGCATTCGTTTTACATATTGAGATTTAGAAAGGGTTCGATAATGAAAATATGTAACAATGTCGAAATGTCTGGCGAATTGCCCCCGGTGGTAAATAGAAGAGTTGAAATGAATGAAAAACTGTGAGAAAATGATTTTATCTGAAATATTTTACTCTTACCGATAAATTCTGTCACGGGTGATTAGAAAATACAAACGTTTTATTGAGTCTTCATTCTTTATTCAGTGTATTGCATGAAAACTCGGGTATTGATAGTCGAATTGGGGGTTTCGTGTATTGCAATTATATTTAAGAGATGAAGAGAGTATTTTTTTGTTTTCATGGAGGTATCAACCGAAAAAACTAATCACACTGTATGAATCCGCTTCGCGGATTCATACATTGTGTGATTAGGTTTTTCGGTTCATACCTCCATGAAAACAAAAAATAGTCTCTTCATTTCTTATAATTTGATAGCATCGAGCGAAAACAACAAAAGCTTTACAAATTTTGAATCCTTTTTGTATGGGACTATTTTGTGCGGAATCATACAAAATCACTGCGTGATCAAAATTTTGTTCATGGAGTTATGAATAATCTTTTTTGACCAATCAGAACGCTCGTTTTAGATAGACGAAACTAACAATTAAATTATTAGCTCATCATATAAATAAGGGATTCTGGTCATGTTAACCGTTCAGCGAAAAGGTACCTTCTGCGAAGTGCTAAAAGTATCGACCCTGGTCAGTCTGCGGTCGAAACTTTTTCACTCTTGGTACAGTTTCTGATTCTATAATGGACATTCTTACCAATTATATATTACTTTTATCATTATTGTATCTGATTGATCACTGTATAAAACGTTCTCTTTTTCAAATGTTTGCTTACGGAATCCCCGGTGGTCCGTTTGAATGATCGACATTTATATGAAGCATTTTTGTTGGCTTGGCGATTCAAACGACGTTACTAAAGCCTTTAGGTAGAGATGTGCGTCAAACTACATTTTTTACAAGTTGTAGTTACGCCGTTTATGTGGCAGACCAACAATTGCACATTTTGTTACGTGTTACTGGCTATCAAATTTTGCGAAATAAAGTCGTTTTATATCAAAGTCGAATTTCTGTCGGGGTCTTGGGCATGGCTAGTGATCTCTAAAATTGTGTATTAAATCATGAGAGTCGGTCAACGGCGGGCCACTAATATCATCGAAACTTCAGCTTAATCGAGCAATAGTTGCTATGTTTCGTTAGCCTACCGACGTTCTTGATAATAAAACCGATTTCTTTTAGATAACACAATCATCCGACAACCGTATTAGATAGACAAGAATGGGAGGTTTTTGGCACGTGCCATGAATAAATCTGGTAATATTTATTCATTCATTTATAGTTATTTATCGATATTTATCTATCCATATCTTATTTATGTATCGACTTTCATTTTTTCATTGATAATAGCGATTGTAATAGGAAAATATGATCATGTCTCACTTCCAGTACAAACCTGAATGAAATGTTTAACGACATTGTGTAAAAACATAACAGAGGAGTACAGATAGGAAAAATCAAAACACGAATTGTCCATTTGTTTTATCTTTTGGGTTGTTTTGTTTTTCTGGTGTCTTTGCAGGTATTTTTGATAAATACCTATTGCAAATAACAAGATCAATAATTTCTAGATTTTCACTGATCGAAAATTCTAATTTTTAATCTTTATGACACAAACGCGATTTTGATGCCCTTCAAGAAAGTGATTAAGGAAAATAATGTGGAAAATGCTGAAATGTGTAAAAGAAGTGTCACAAATAGGGTATAAAACATAAGGAGAAAATGACCAATCGATTGTTGTAAAAAGAATACAAACTCTCTCAATGATATCCAAAAATAAGCTCTTCAGTGCGTTAAAATGAGAAATTTTGTTTGTTGTCATGGGTGTAGGTAAAACTGGGACAAAAACGTTGCCAAAGCTCTTTGTTCTTCACGTAAGAAGAAATAATAATCCAGTTTATTTCACCATTGCATCAATATTTCAGAGTGTTAATGTGATAGGTCCAGCCCTTTTATTCCTGCAATGGACAAAAACTGTCCATTTCTTATCATAAATAACTTGAACGATCTTTGATTCTTTCAAGACTGGTAGAAAGATCTTTGGACGCAGATTTCGGATACCTTATCTCACACCACATCAGTTAAATTATTCATTATTTTTGTTCTCAGTTAATACGGTTCCTGATTATTGAAATCCCCTTTGCTCTTTTAGATCAATTGTATTTGAATAGGTATTAAAACTTTTACGACGGAGATGCGCAATGAGATTTTGTTTTATTTCCCATGTCTTTACAGAAGCAATTACTTTTCCGTCCGATTACTGCTACAGTTTCAGAGAAGTTCCCACACTTTAAAGAATGCCTGCATTGATCTTTAGATCAGGAATGATAGTGTTAGACAAAGATCGAACATAGTATACCAGAATTCAAACACTGATTATTTCCTTGTTTGATTTAGAAAAAATGCATTTTAAACCCGTGAGAACGACACCTTTACATAGAAGACAGTCTGAAAATATTGTCGAATAGCGATTAAAACGTCTTAATTTCGCTTAATCAAGCTGTTGATACAATTTGTTAGTCGCCCATTGACGTTTTTTGAATTCTTCGGCATCCGAAAATTAGACAGCTCCAATTTTCGTTCACGGTATGGAAAATAGAGTGGTAAAATATTAATTCTCAGCACAAATAAAGTGCGTGTTTAACTTTCCCGAATTTTAAAAATGTGGGTTACATTATAAAGAAGGCTAGTCCGACATAATTCGTGTGTTTTTATTAATATCGGTTGTTTTCAAGTTAAGCCAACCTTGCATGATGTGCTCAGGTTATCTCGGACTTATCTTGGTCTAAAAATTAGTCAAAATGTATAGAATGGGCGTAGACATATAACGACTGATATATAGGAAAGGATTAACTAAATATACTCGGGTCGATGCTCTATAAAGTTGCGCACATAAAAAATAATCTTTGTTTTTGCTCTGACTCCTTTTACAATAAAAACAAGGTAACGTAACAAACATCTTGTAATTTACGTCTTTCAATTATTTTCACTAACAACACTATTTCCCACTGGTCTGCTTTTAACGTTGTCGGCGTTTTTAGTTTCTTCCTTTACACCTGTCGATAGACAGGGAGCCAAGAAGTCAGATCATTTGACTGAAAGCTTCCAGTCAGGCTATATCGCAAACCTTTATTAGATAGAGAGATTTTTAAATTAGAAAGTTTTTGTTTGTCTTTTTGGCGTTATAGTTGAAGTGTTTTGTGTATTTGATAATAGTAACTGATTTTTATTTTTTTAGATGAATATGAAATTTTAAATGTTTTTTTTTTTTTGGGGGGGGGGGGTAATATAATATGTTATTTTCTTTAAATCTTATTATTTGTAATTAAGAGAAATTCCACTATCAAAACACAAGATAGGCTAGAAAATGCCTGATTTCTCCGAAGCAACTGAAACATAGCTCAAACTCATTTTCCTCCACTATTTTGTTCAAGAATAGTTCAAATTCTTCACAAATGTTATGACCTTCTCTAAATAAAGCTTTAGACAAAACTTTAGACTGGCCCAAAATGAAAAAAAGTTGTAGACGACAATTTATAGTTGGTTGAATGTGAAAAGTCTGTCTTTTTTGGTAGAAAACATCGTGGAAAATGAAGAAATTGCTTTTAATAAGCAATTTCTTCGTTTTCCACTATGTTTTCTAATTTTTTCTACTTTAGGAGCGTCAAAAAGCGGTATTGTGTGGGAATACTAAGTAAATTACACTTAAAAAATCTCTGCACTACCGTAGACTAATGCATTTTCAACCAAGCCTTTTGGCTAAATGCTAATCTCCGCAAACAGATTGTCTCAAAACAAATAGAAATGAAATAACAAGAGAAATAGATAGTAGGCGAAGAAGGCTTCCAGATGGCTTATCAGTTTTATCTATCAAAATAATCTTACGCCGTTCAATTATATCATAGTAAACGGAATTCGATGACATGAGATGAAAAAGATGAGAAAACAAACTTTAGATATAAAACTGAACCTTTTCTCTGTTTAAATGGTTGATGGGGGGAGGGGACCTAAAAACTTAGCTATTTTTGCGAGAAATAGTTATTGGGCGAGCAAAACGACGTAAATACAGCTTAATTTAAGCTGTATTGACGTCGTTTTGCTCTATCAACGACGACATACATGCCACCCATTCGTCCAGTTTGAAACTTATTTTCATTAAGACCGATATAAAATGCTGTTAGCCGCGGCCATGGCGCAGTGATAGCGTCTAGGACTCATAGTCATGGGGTCCCGATACCAGGCCGTGACAAAATATTCTATATGATTGTCTCCCACCAATGAGTGGATAATCGTAAACCGAAATGGGTGAGCAGCTGGAGGCTCGGAAAGGATGTACAGTAGATGTGTAGTGGTAGTACTGGTGTGAGAAATACCAGGAATTCATGGTTAGGTGCTCCAGCCTCCGCGGTATGACTAAAAGACTGATAGTAGTGGTGTTAAACCCCATTCAATCGATCAACTAAATTGTTGTCCTCTAGCAATGGATTAAAAACGCCACCAATCTCGCTACCATTTCGAATTTGGGAAGTTATTGCGTATAACCCATTGGTAACGGTATCAATTGAGATGACTGTGGAAATGAAGCGAACAGAAAATAATTGCCTACTAAAATTGTGAACGAATACGAACGAAGACACAGAGATGCCTCCCAATCATCTGATAGGATTAGCTCCGCGTCTACATAATTAAAGTGATTAGTCTCACTTTGATTCCGCATTGCCTGCTCCGTAAGACGGCAATGAAATGAAGCCCTTCTAAAACCGCGACACAACAAGAGGAGATGTGATTTAACCAGTTAAACAGGACAAAATTTCAAACAGTCAAAATTAGGGGAAATTTGCTGACGATGATTTCAAGTTGAAGGAATTTAGAAATTATTCGTCTTTTGGGATAGAAAACATTGTTGACATTGAAGAAATTGCTTGTAACAAGCATTTTCTTCATTGTCCACAATGTTTTCCAAGGCTTTTTTCTTGATAGGCGTCGAAAAGTGGGATTGTGTGGCACTGTATCTACACCTCTAGTTTTTCCGTGGTCCAGAGGTTCAGCGACGGCTTCCCGATCGAGAGGTCCCGAGTTCGATACCGGGAGCGGCTAGTGTTATTGATTCTGTCATTAGCCAACTTAATCGGCGCGTTTTTTTTCAGTATATTGTACAGGAAGAAGAATCGAGATGAATTAATCTAAGTTGGGAGAACTTGCTTCCAAATCGATATAAACTAGATAAGTTTAAACCCAAACCTTATTATTCTGTGTCAATAATTCAATTGTATTTGTTAATAATTTTCAGTTACACCTTCGGGAGAAATAAACGAAAATATTCGTAATGCCATTTCTATAATTTATGAATCAGTTATGAGATTCAATCATGAGGGCTTTTACCCAGATGTAGCTAGGTTTTCAAAAATTCAGTGAAACTTGTCGCTTTATCGTCTATGGAAGCAAGGCTGATTCAAGCAGTAGATACGCCAATTGTGCAGCAAAACAGAATGATTTTGAAAATCTAAAATTACCTTTATAAAGGTTAGGCGAAGGGACGACGAAAATCTCGTATCTACTTTTAACCCATTCCCACACAATGACGCCTTTGGGCGCCCCTCATGAAAATAATTTAGGAAAACATCGTGTAAAAGAAAGCAATTGCTTGTTACAAGCAATTTCTTCATTTTAAACAATGTTTTCTACCCAAAAAGTAAAAAAAATCTAAAATTTCATACACCTTAAATTGTTGTCTGCAACTCCTTTCAATTTGGAACAGTCTAATTTTTTGCTATCTGGTAATAGATTAAGTCAAACTGTAGTCATAAGGTTTTGGAAGTGAAACTTTTGGTTCGAGTTTGTTTTCTCGACGCCACAGACTAGTTAACAGTTCCATAATCTTGTTAACACCCTCGACACGGCAGAATCTAATAAATAATTACAAGCGGGATCTTTTATGTATTCTTGTTGCCTAGCCTACATGGCATTTGTATTTGCTGAGCGAATATATCCGATATACTCAGTATTGATTCTACTTGAATGCACTGGTCATTCATTTATTACGCCTACATGTAGATAAAAAAGCATGATCCCATTCCCACACAATCCCTCCTTGAACGCCCGTTAAAAAGGAACTCTCAAAAGAAGCAGTTTCCTCATTATCCACAAATGTCTTTTACCAACAGACCCACATATTTTCAAAATTTGATCGACAAAATTGTCGCCTGACGCTTCTTCCAAATGTTGCCAGATTGCTTTAAGTCTGCAACACCAAGGCCACTTTCTATACTTTTTTGCATTCTTTCATTTCGTCTTATAAGCTACGATGGAAAATAGTTCGTAAGAAGCTTCATTATGTTCGAATACCCCGTATATATTTACAAATTTTCATCTGAAATAATTTCAATGTTTATCCAAAGTGCCACGCCGTTTCGCGTTCTTTTAATTCGAAATCGTGACTGGGGAGATATGCTTCTTGCCGATGTTCACAGGCATTCGTTTGTATTACGGTAAAAGCTTGTTTGCAGGCTGTTGACAAACCGCGGTAGAAAAAATAAACAGTGTGTGAGTATGAGAAACATTTCTAGCCCAGCCGTGTCATGCATGCCGAGAAATTTTCAAAACCCTATACTCTTATACTCAGTCTCATGTTGTTACTGCTCTAAATAGAAACGCAGAAGTCAATTTCATTCTTTTCTCAATAGACATGCACGATTCCATATTTTTTAAGGGGAGTAGAACCGAAAGTGTACTCATTTCATAATATGATGCCTTGATTTCCAGGTTTTGCCGAAATTTCAGGGGAAGTCTATATACCCCCCCCCCCTGGTTTGGTGCACGACGAAGGGCCAAAAACTTTCAATATATCGTGCAGGCATCTATTTTCGAATCAAAAACATTGTATCTGGGATCGACAAAGCGACTCAGATATATAAATAGATGACTTGTTGATTATCCTAAACAATCGAATAGAATTCATATCAGAACTCATCAAAGTACCCCAAAATCAGACAAAAAAAGTGTTCAATGATCAACTCTTTTCCCCCCAAAAAATTGTCGCGTACGGGGAAAATAAAAACACTTGTAAGATTGGAAGGGGGTCCCAGTATATCACAGCAAACCTGACTTCGTGTCGGTGGATTTAGCATGAATTCGTGGAGGTTACATCAAAATTCCTGAGGCTTGATTAGTTTAACACAAGTTTCCCCATTCGATTTGCCCCAATTTTATAATATCAAAAGTTAACGAGAAACACATTGGTGACTCGTCGTGTGAAAGAGAACTATAACATAAATGCAAAAATGATTGAACTCTGATCAAACCCATTACCAGATGATAAAATCTAGACCGATCAAAATTCAAAGTTGAAGAGGACAATTCCCAGTTTATTGGATTTTAAAAATACAATTTTCTTCATTGGTTAAAACACTGTGGATAAAGGAAAAACTTTTTGTAAAAGCAATATTTTTGATTTTCAATTTTCACGATGTTTTTCAAAGACTTTTTCTTCGGTGACATAAAAAGTATGGGAGAGGGTTAAACACAGGTGTCCGCACTCTACAGCATTGGAATCTGTTTCTGGCTGTTTGAAACCACTGATCATAAAAAAATCCCACAAGTATTTGAAAAGCAGATGGAATCCAGCAGAGGTACGGAAGAGATCGCTTTTCGAAAAACTAGTTTAGAGTAAGGTAGAATGATCTTTGTAGATTCAGATAAGCTTCTCAGAGCGAAAATTGTCGACCGCGATCAGCCTGCGCAATTTGCACAGGCTGCTCGCGGTCGATACTTTTCGGACTTTCAAGGATTTTTTTTCCCATCGAACTGGTTACACCGATAACAAATACGCGAAAACTCGTTTGGCTTGTTCGTGTTTGATAAAAAGGGTTTTTAGTTCCAGGTGGTTTCCGTACGCCAGGAGTTCGGTAATAGACATGTTTCTGAGTTTATAATGTGGTAATGCGATACATCGGTAAAATGTTTGACAGCAAAAACGTCTGGATTTCAACTTTCGTCTACTTAAAACACTTTTAAATTTTGGAACCGCTATAACCGTTATTTGCACGTCTCAAATTGGAATTAGAATTCGACAAATCATGGAATAATGGAATATCTGGAAACTAAAATCTGCTTATGATATGTTGAAAAGGAAGTAGACATGCGGTCTATCTATCATACAAACTGAGATCTTGATTGCGTGTTAACTTGTCCTCCTCCCCTCCATTTTTTACATCCCTTTATAAAATAAACAACAACAACAACAAACAACGAAAGGCATTGTCACGAAATATTGTAAAGAATGGTTGAGTTTTGAGATCAAAATATTGCGATGGGTTAGTGCAAGTGGGTTTTGCACTGCCCATTGATTTGCTGTTTGATTGTCGATTTCTGATTAGACGAGGTTAATTATTATTTATTAATGTGATAATAATCGTTTAAATCGTCATCATTGTAAATATCCATAATATCATCAATCGTAGTATTACAGTATGATGATGTTGTTGTTGTGACTAGTTTAAACATCAACAACAACAAAAACAGCTTTCTGAATTGAAAGAGGAAAATCCCCAAAAATAGGAAGGACTGTCCCTCAACGAATAGAGAAAAGGTCGTAAAAATTATCCCCAATTAGAAAGGTAATAGAAGAGGGCACCTTGAAATGTCCGTTACCATATTTTTGGCGAACTTTATTGATTGGTGTTCATTTGTAAAGTGCCAACGTTTGACACTGACCACGCTATTAGACCATTTAGCAAGTACCTGGCGATTTCAAGTCCCAAGTTAATGGGTTGGCAATCATACGTCCCATCCTATCGACGAACACTTGTACACGTACAATGCGATTTTAGAGATATTTATTGGAGCTTGTTAAGAATTGACGGTTATCTGCCCCCCCCCCCCTTGAGTCTGCTGCTCACACCAATTGACACCGACAGGAAGTTGTATTTCGACATTAAACACAATTATTTTGCAAAAAGTATGGTCAGTGCAATATGCAACAAACAAATTTAAATAGTTAATTAGTGACCTAAACGTTGTAACTACAACTCATTTAAGCTGCAGTTACGACGTATAAGTCGCGAAACCAACTAAAATGCGTCAAAAAAATGTCCGAGTTCAAAGTTCACTTCCGGGCTAAATAAATGATTTGATTGGTCGATTAATTACTTGAATGACTGACGCGATAGCTGAATGTCCGAGTTCAAAGTTCACTTCCGGTCTAGATAAATTATTTGATTGGTCGATTATTTCTTTGAATGACTGCCGCGATACCATAACTGTCTGAGTGAGTTTAACCCAAAGTTGAAAGAAGCTGCAGACGAAAACCAAATGCTGGTGGAATTTTGACATTTTCAACATTTTGGATAGAAAACATTTTGGATAATGAAGAAATTGCTAGATACAAGTAATTTCAACGTTTTCCACAATGTTTTCCTAAGCTTTTTTATTGAGAGGAGTTAAAGTAGGGCTTGTTTGGGAATGGGTTGAATAAAGTTATATACGATAGGTAAATTATTTTTCAATGAACTATTCAATGTTCGTGTTAAGATGGCTAAAAGAGATAACATTGATATTCATATGTTACATAAAAAAAGCCTATTTCGTTTTCTCGCCTCATTTTTTTCAATACACAATTAATGCCGCCAGACGAGAAATCCTTTTACGGTCTGAATGTAACATTTTGAGCCATTTTCCTAAATAGGAAAAACTATTTAGAACAAACACTCTCGCCGCCACCTCGGGCGACACTTAAAATTGCTCGTTATTTTACGGTGAAACTAGGAATTCCCCAGGGTGTCGGCATTTTCCCGTTTCTTTTTTACATAGTCACTCTAGCCCCGGTCGGTATTAAACGCATCTCTCCGACTAAGCGGAGGTATTATTTTAACGACTGTTTTAATGGATTTTTTATCACTGTCTCCAAGAAAAAACATTTTGATCAAGAGCAATCAATATACATGTTCAATTGGTATTTTGACGTTATAAGATGAAATAAGAAGTGTCCCGTCAAGAGAGAGTGAGACACATTGTAATCTTAATTTCTTTTGTGTTGTTGTTGTTGATTTTGTTTTTGAATTAGAAACGTATTCATCATAGGTTATCCCTTTCCTTCATAATTCCGCTTATTCCCCCGCCCCCCCCCCCCTCCCAAAGAAAAAAGTTTTTTGAAAACATTCTGAAGAATGAAGAAATTGCTTGATTCAAGCAATTTCTTCATTCTCCAGAACGTTTTTTACTGAAAAAGACAAAGATTTTCAAAGCTAATCAACTTGAAACTGTCGTCTGAAGCTTCTTTGAATTTGGGTCTGTCTAGAATTTTATCACGTGAGAATGGATTAATCAGGATCAGTGGTTAGAAAAGAGTTTAAAGAAAATAATAAATATTGTCTGCAGTAAATAACGTCAAATCGAAAATATCAACACTGCCCAGCCTAAATGATCTTTGCAATTTGGCGTGATTTGGTAATTTTCGCAGATCCCTCTTAGCCACTTTTCCTGTGACGGGATAAATGACAGATCTGTATCAAAAATTGATATAGCAATCAAATAATACATTTAGACCGCGCTTGAACTTTGAACTCCAACATTGCTCGTCATTTTTGTGAAACTTATTTTTGTCTGTTTGTTTTGGCGACTTAAACGCCGTAACTACATTTTATGCAAGCTTCAGTTATGACATTTAGGTCGCCAACGGACTTTTTTACGGTTTACATGTTACTTGCCTTTTTTATAAATAACGTCGAATTTCCAATCGGTTATCATAAGGCCTGGATAACGACCCGTTTATTGTGAGAAAAGAAGAGAACAATAAAATCACTCACCAGTCGTCGTTTTGGCTTTATGAGGGGTCTGTTGGAACCATTCATTTTGTGGTAAAGCCCGCATGCGTTACATAGATAATGTCCCGTCCCGTCCCGACGCCATAACGGGGTGGAGGTGGCCCCGCAGTTTACACATTCTCTGCCCTCTGGAACAGAACAGAATAGAATATTTAGACTCTGTGACGTTTTCATGTCTGCTTTATTCAAGATTTACGATAAAAACAATTCAAACATGTAGATCTTACGAATTATGAGCAATGAATCGTTAACCCTCAGCGCCGAATAACATTACAAATACTAACCTACCGAAAAAAAATTATAATGGTTCAAATTCAAAGAAGTTGCAGTCGACAATTCATATATGATGAAACATAAAAAGAAATATTCGTCTTTTGGGATTGAAAACATTGTAGATAATGAAGAAATCGCTTATTACAAGTGACTTCGTCATTTTCCACACTGTTTTCCAAAGTACCTTTTCTTGTGAGGCGTAAAAAAGAGGGATCGTGGGGGAATAAGTTAAAACGCAATCATCCATATTTCCATTACTATCAATAGAGGATAGATTCTCGATTGTGAATGAAATTAATAAACTACACTAAAGCAATAAGAAATATAAAGAAATAATTTAAACAAAGAATGATAAAATGAAAAAAGGCGAAACAAAGCTAATGAAGGCTTATTGTTGCAAAAAAGCTTATCGTGTACCGGAAATAAACACGTAAAGAAAGGTAAGGTCCAAAGTAGGACAGAATGGTCATAATCGGAAAACGATTGTACAGTTAAGTAGAATGGTCATACTATTTCACAAAATCGCGAAAATAATAGAAAGGGTATTTCAGATTAAATGTACAATATGGTAAAATGACCGTTTTAGAGGCAGAAAATCGCCATAAATCGATCCTAGTTCGTAAGGACTGATCAGGACGATGCTTTTCGCACATGCAAAGGGCCAATAGTCACCTGACAAGGCCTATGTGGTCTAAATTTGAGCTGCACAAAATCGATCTTAATCTGTCAAACGAGAAGAGGTCTTCTGGCAGGTGAAAAAGATACCGACCCTGGTCGGATTGTGCGGACAGCGAAGGCTGAGCGGAGTCGATTTTTTTCGCTCTCTAGATTTATCAGAATTAAGAATAGAAATTCTTCCCTACTTTTTATCTAATTTAAAAGACTTTCTCTAGTTGACCTCTGCTGGACTTTATCTCCTTTTCAAATGTTTGCTTTACGGACCCCACAAAAGTCCCTTTCTTTTATTCGCTAAATTCTGTTACATTTTGCTTTTTACATAAAGAAATGGAAAGAAAATGTCAACAAGAAACTTCTTTGATTCTTTAGAAAGTGTAGCGTCTTAAAAACAATACAAAAATCCTTTATTCACTCTTGGTACATTATTGTTTAGAACGGTTAGTGAAATGTAAGAGGTTGACGAACTTATCTCATTTCCACTCAGTGACGGTTTTAGACGCCCCAAACAATGAAAAAAAAAAACACTTCTGAAAACATTGTCGAAAATAAAGAATTTGCTTGTAACAAGCAATTTCTTTATTATCCACAATGTTTTTATGTCCGAAAGGTAAAAGTATTCAAAATTTCATAAGCTTGAAATTATCGTCCGAATCTCCTTTGAATTTGGTCCATTCTAAAATTGTGCCGTCTGTTAATATATTGAAAGTTATATTTAAGAGATGTGCAATTCGAGATGACTTGAGTTAGCGCAAAACTCATGTAAGTGCTTTAACCCATTCCCGCACTATGGCGCTTTTTGACGCCCCCCCCCCTCAAGAAAATCATTGGGGAAAAGATTGTGTAAAATGAAGAAATTGCTTGTAACAAGAAATTTCTTCATTTTACACAATGTTTCCTACCCAAAGAGTTGAAGAAAAAAAAATCCAAAATTTCATGAATTTGAATTGTTGCTTGCAACTCCTTTCAATTTGGCGTGATCAATCATTGTGTGTCTAAATCCATTACCAGACGACTTGATTTCAGACTGACCCAAACTCAAAGAAATGGCAGACGACCTAAACGTCATAACTGAGCTGCGCTAAAAGAGAAATATAAGTGTAGGATAGAAATAAATGTGCGAGAAGGAGAAATTGCTTATCCAATTTTTCCGTAAAGTTTTCCATGGTTGTATTTCTTGAATTCGTCAGAAAGCGTCATTGTATGACAATTGTTTAAAACATAGGTAAAAGTCGAAAATCATTCACCTCCAAAATATCTCACCTTTAAACCATTCATAAAACACATCAAACACAAAGTATTGCTTAATATTTTTATGTTAAAATGTTCCATTCTTCAGAGTCCATGTTTTAATTAAAACCCCGTATCCATGGCGACATAAAGGTTCACATCAAACAACACCTTCCCCATTCTGCTACCCGTATTTGAATTAAATACGAAATAATGATAAAAACAATGCACTTTTCCTCGAAACAAGTGAAAGGTTATCTTAGTTGATACATGTATGACCACAATTTTAAGTAAATGGAACTTTTATACACATACCCTCAGTAAGCAAGATTTATTCTTGAATGTATGTACGTATGTGTATATTATATGTGTGTATATATGTATATGTATATATATGTATGTATGTAAATCTAATCTGTTGAACACCACCGTTCCACAGCGATACGAATCATACATGGAACAAAACATCGAAGATCCTCAATCTCCAAACCGGCATTTCGATTCAATGTAATGTTACCAGGTTAGATAGCTCAGCTACGCTAAATTTGGATTATTGTTGAAATTAGGGAGAATGTTATTTAGAAACTTGAGCTATAAAAGAAATGAGTCACTATTTATAAATAATAATGATAATAATGATAATAATTAAATGACAGACAGTCGAATATTCGTTTTCCTAGTGGTGCTTTGTTCTTGTTTTGTCTATGTGACCATTTCTATGAATGTCATTTAACCCATGCCTGAAAACATAATTTTTGACACTCCTAGATTGAGAGAAATTAAAAACGACAATTCAACGTGTATTTAAATTGTCATGTTTCGACCAGAGTAGAAGACAGTGTTAGAAAGTTTTCGAAGATTTTTTCTTTGGTGCATGGACATTCAGGATTGTTTGATGAAGGGTTTAAACTAGTACTTGAGATTTATTGATACAAATCGCACGACAGAATAATACAATACCCCAGAAATACAATTCGCAAATAATGGCTATCTTGGGTATAAGTAAAAATCCCGTCATGTGTAGTTTTTATATGCACCGGCTCCTTTATAAACAGTGATAATATTGTAAACATGTTTTACAACGTGGTTATGTGTCGATGTTAGGTTTAATTGAATTTTCAGATAATATTTCGATTTAAGCAGCGAGAAAACGTACTGCCTGTCAGTGGGTCCAATTTCCCAGAAAAATGCCGTATGTTTTATGTAGATAAGATGTAAACAGTGCCTCTTTTACCGTTGAATTTCTTATTTGATTGACAATGCATCTTGCGATCAAAGCTACAGATATTGTGCAGACATTTGATCATTTACCCTCGAAAGCAGCGTAACTACAGCTTGAGCAAGATGTAATTACGATGCTTTGGAAATAAATTGAAGACCTAACAAAGCTTCTTCGGGAATAGACCACGATCGCCACGAATACCCGGCACTTGATTCAATGTTTTTGAAACATTTAAGTACAGAAAATTATTTCTCTTAAATATTGTGCTGTTAATGAATAATCAGAATGAAAAAAGTATGAAAGAATATCTAAAACTATTGATAAAAAATACTCTAAGGAAGCATAAAGAGATCGATTAATTCAATAAAGCATAATAACTCGAAACATACGGCTTCGTGAAATCATAATTTTTCAAAATAAACATCAACAATATTACTTAATGTATAATTCTATTTTAATGTATTTTCTACATTAAATTCATTCTAAATGTTGGATAAAAACAAACAATTTTACAACATTCGTCGATTTTGATTCATGTAAATTTAAATCATAGTTAATACCACATTGACCAAATTATTGCCAACACCATAAAACAAACAAAAATATCAAATTGTAAAGAAAGACAGCAAAACAACCAAATAAGTGTACCCGATAGACAATGAGACGTGTGCAAAAAAAGGAGGTTGGTAAGCGACTAAAAATTACTACCAAAATCGTGAGAAAAAAGCTGAAAAGAAATTTTGTTGTTGCACAAAAAATATGGCAGAATGAATAAAAAACACAAGTGCTACAGGGACTTTGAAAATTGCTAGTCACGTGGGTCAGTCACGTGGTGCTAACCTGCTGACTGGTGTCCCACTGGGTCCCCGTCAAATCGATGTAGCATCATGTCTGTGTATGTACGAGCAGGGAACCCTACAATGTTTAAAATACATGTTAAATCAAAGACTCTTCATTCAGAGATTGAGTTAATCAATATATTTGCTCATCTCCTTATTTATTCCCTCCCTTTTGGTCACGTTTTAGACCCGCAATTGTACTTAACTCTTGTTATGCTGAGCTGGGAAAATTCCAGTTTGGGCAGGAGATATAGACCAACACCAGCCTGCATACACGTGCAGTCTGATCTTAGTTTTTACCACCTGCACACCCCTTTTCAGCCAGAGTTGTATATAAGATGAATATTAAACAACAATAAGAGCTTCCATTGCTTTCACTTCTTTGATTTTAATGCAATTCTGTAGGGGATTTTATTCAGCATTGCAAAGGTTAAAATTCAAACAAAAATAAAATGCGGTTGGTAACAGAAATAAAGTAATATAAGGAACAGAGAAGTCCGACAGACTCGAAAAAATAAATAAATAAACACAAAACCAAAATTGCATAAGGAACCCACATAACATAGTGAAACACCACAACAAAATGCAATCATACAGAAGATTCGGTCATACTTTTACAAGCTTGATTCAATTTCTACCAAAGCCCTCTTGATGCCGTATTGTAACATATTTCGCAAAGTACCGGGAACTTAAATGGTTTTAAAAATAAATATTCAAAAGCGCAGATTTTTAAAATATAGGTAGATAATATCTGAAAATATAAGCACTTATAAGACCGGGCCATGTAAGTTTTTCTTTTAACCAGCTGTCAAATGCCACGGATAACTTTCTTCTCTGTGCTTCATCAGAACCAGTGCATATTGTCGTTGCGCCACCAAAACATTGTAACTCCAGGTGGAATAAGCTGTAGTTACGATTTTTTGGTTGTCTACCGACGATATGCGTGATACCAAACAAAGATTTTTAAAAAAATATATATTGGTAGAGTAAAATATTTAATATATAGAACACCAAAGCCCGGAAGAATATTCTAAAAGTTTATCACTAATCTGATCTGTTAAAGCCTTATTCAAACCATCGATCGTGAATTAAGATTTATTGACCATTGGATTGACACGCGGAATTGTGATCAATGTGGGAGATAAAATATATCTGATCAGCTCTGATAAAATCATACCGTAATATATTTATTAGAGAAACTTTTTTCGTTCCCTTACTTCTCTCTTTTCAACCAAACACTCACCAACACTCACCAACACAATTCCTCCCTTTTACGCCCATCACGAAAACGCTTTGGAAAACATTGTTGAAAATGAAGAAATTGCTTGTATCAAGCAATTTCTTTATTATCCACAATGTTTTCTATCCAAAACGACGAAAAGATTTAAAATTCCCTCACTTCGAAATTGTCGTCTGCAGTTTCTTTCAATTTGGACCGGTTATTGGGGACGGGACAATGGAGACGAAATAAATGAAAAAGTTAGGACATTATAGTCATTGAGAGATATTTCTCTGAACAGTGTGTAACTGCCCCGACCCACTTCCTCAAAAAGTTTCTGTTTTTTTATGATTTTTTTTTTGTTTGTTTCATGATCCGGACCTTAATCGACAATTTTAGAATTTACTTATATACCCATTTTAAATTTTTTAAACTATTGAAGGCGATGAAAAGAATAAGATACTATAGTTTTGAATTACATGAAAAAAGGTGAACGAAATTGTGTAGGCCTACCCATCATTTTTAAAAAAAATTTACTACTAATATGAACATCTTTTAACATAAACAAAAAAATGCTTACACATATTGCGATTTTAAAATATGTTATGACTGTCCGAAGCACCTGCTTGTAAATCAGTCTAGAGGTACTCTTACTTTCAGATGGCGGGAAAATAAAAATGCCAAGTACAAGAAAAAAACTTATACAGAAAAAATATATACAATAGAATTAAGCATGTTTACATGTATGGTCCTCAAGATCTAAATGAGTCCAACTACATAGACAATCGACTCGACATCTGTCAATTATCGCCAATAATTAACTAGAAATTAACATGAGATCGTCCGGAAATTTACGAGCGTGTACTTGTAGATTTCAACCCTAGCGACACTTGTTTTGCGAATTAATCAGGAACTAGTGTTGCCGAAAGGAATCGGTAAACTCCGTGACTACTTCCCCTCACGGAAAGCGATGATATATCTGCCAGGAATTGACGACTTAATGAGAGTTGGCACGTAAAAACGGGACAGTTTAACGGCGAAAGAGATTGGGGAATCATTAAACAATTATAGGAGCTGCTCTTTAGGAAGGAAAGAAACACATCTTTAAATGCCGACGTTCTCCAATTTAATGATAATTGCAAGTAGCGACTCTTTCATTGCACTCTCTTCTTTAACCAATTCCCTCCCTTTTACGCCCCTCAAGAAAAAAGCTTTGTAAAACATTGTGGAAAATGAAGAAATTGCTTGTATCAAGCAATTTCTTCATTATCCACATTGTTTTCTATCCCGAAAGACGAAAACATTTAAAATTCCATCAACTTGAAATTATCGTCTGCAGCTTCTTCCAATTTGGACCAGTCTAAAATTTTCATGTGTTGGAATGGGTTAAAGAGTATAGAGTAGATCTGTCCGTCTTTCTTTTTATACAACCATGACACTCTAGCGATGAGAATATTCTGAAAAAATGATAACGATATCTTTTTTAAATCTGCCCCTTTCTACCGTTGAATCTTTGCGGGATTGTGACATGTTTAATCATTATCCTACTGAACAATGCTTTACTATATCCGAAAATAGTCCGTTCGTACCCCTTTTCAGCTTTACGCTGTCTCAAGTCTATGAAACGTTTCCAGAAAAAAAATCTTTTAAATTTTAAGAGAAAAATATAGAGGTTGCAGGGGATCATTCAAAGCTAATAATATTTCTAAATTAAACATTCTTTTAACGTTGAAAATATCCTGAGAAAAGAGTTACTCGTGACAAGCCATTTCCTCTTACTGTAAATGAGCTCTGCTCGATATACTTTGCATATATTTATTTTACGAAACCTCTTAGACGTCCTATTTCGAATGTATCCTCACATTAGAATAAGTAGCAGAAAGACCGTTTTAAGTCAAGGGTAAATTAGTTTTATAGGATAATCGGCTGATGAGCGATGTTCCACTACAGACCAATTTACCGAGTTACATTTAATTCGAAGCAGGCAAAACTGTCAAACTTTTAGCATTTTTCGAGTGCAAACAAAGTGGCCGGTAATAAGGAAAAAGCCCGTTAAGTGCACGAATGGTTTAAACACATGTATCTAAATGCGAAGTTAGAACTTTTCTACATTTCGGGGTAAAAATAATTTTACGGCGCTTCACTCAATTATTAGAACAAGAGGTATAAAGCTTTCAAACGGCCATGATTCGAAATGACATATATACTTTATTTCATTTTACTGTGGCAAGATTTATGTTGATTTTTCCAGCACACATGTTCCTGTCAGAGTGAATTTTAACTGTCATTTTCATGCAGGCCTCGTTTCTACTTTGTATAACATATATTATCATTTCATTTTAATGCAAGCATTTAGTTTTATGGTAAGGTCAAATACGTTCTCAAATTTTACCAAGAGCTTCGAAGAGCGGGAGGGGAAAGTTTGAAGAGGCACCGATTTCTCTCAGATAATATCCTTTCAAAAAGAGACCACCACTCAAATCCCGAGACCATCGTAACGGTCTCTGCCATATTGCAGAGAGAAAGTGTGTCTCTCTGATACCATGTTATAGCGACAGACTGTATCTGTCAAAGAATAGTCTGCTTATGCTATGATCACGAAGAGGGGGGGGGGGAGTGTCCGCCCCCGTGGAATTTCAGCAAAAATATGGTTAATCTGGAAATCAAAGTTATAATCTTATTGTCTGTGGGCAACCAAATTGTCATAACCACAGCTTTGTTCCAGATGTAGTTACTACATTTTGATCCCCAACTGACGAATATTATGAAGACCGTATACATTTTCGATTGGGCACTCCCCCCTCCTGAGAACAAAATGCTTGATCCGCCCATGCTGCTTTTCTCAGATACATGTACTAAAAACAAGCGTTTTTCCCAAGATCTGCCCAATCTTATACTTTTCATGCTGATCCTGGAATATTCATGCTTAACAATAGCTTTTGAATGTGTATAGACTAAGATCAGCCTGCACAGACGTGCAGTCTGATCTTAGCCTAAACTACCTGCTTGTGTTGTGTCTTGTTGTGTTGAGAAAAATCTTTGATACAACATCGATTAAGTAATGACAATGTTAAAGAATATCGTGAAAAGAGGACACATATTCAGCAGAACAAGGGTTAATCACAACGCTTCTGCCACACTGTTGTTATCGGATGCATTTGACGGACCGTTGATAACGCTTACTGACCCCCGACATGGCAGCGTCCTCGCTAATTGACCTCCAATATGACATGGATGTAAAAAACGACCTTATTTTGTTAAATAAAAGGTCAGAGACAAAACTTATAAAGGCAAATTATGGTGACCTTAACATTGTAACTACAGCATGTGCAAGCAGTAGTTACGATTTTTTTAATCGCTAAACAAACAAAAGATACTGAACACAAATGACAAGTTATCGCATGGGAAAAGGCGAAAATATGCTCGAACACTTTGAAATAAGAGTTGCCCTTCAACATAAATCACATACAAAGCATCGGGAAAAAAAGTACAAGAAAAACTAGACGTTAAATACGAAATGACGTAATATAAACAAATCACCTGAAAAAATAGCCAAATGTCTAGAAGCCAAGGAGTCGGTACTCAGCGGGTTTTCTCGAGTAATCTTGTGAAAAAGTCCCTTCCCTCGTTAACCGCCGAGAGGGAGGAATTCGCTGCGACCATTCAACAAATTAACCCACGGATGCACAGTACCTTCTTTTGAGAGCCCTTAAGGTAATTTTAAAGGAAAAAAGAATTTGAAAGAAGTTGTGTGAAAGTCCATCAAACCATTAATCTATCTTTGCCTATTTTCTTCTGTAGGTTAAATCATTTTCCGTGTATTAAGAAATGCGTTTGCCTTGCTTGTAACAAGCAATTCCTTCATTATCCACTATGTTGTCTTCCCCAAAAGAAAAATATTTTCAAAAGTCTATCAACTAAAAATTGTCGTCTGCAACATCTCTGAATTTGGACCAGTCTAAAATGTTCTCGTCTGGTAAAAGGTTTAAGAGAGTTGTAAACCCCAAGTTACGGTATAGGGTTCAGTATCAAAGAACACGGCTTATTTAACAAGATAATCCTAACCTAATCCAAACCGTGGTGGCTCGCCACGCCCCGTGGTGTTAAAACCAGGAAATAAATCCAAGTTATGGCATAATTAGCATTACTTTGGATTGATGGATAGGATAGGGGCACCAGTGAAAAAAGTGTAATGCCGCTTTCAACGATTTCTATGTTACTTAATGTTAAGTATGGTCAAACATCCTGCCAATGTTTCAATCATGAAAACTAAGCTTTTGACTAGAAAATAATTCATTACCAAACAATCCCGACAATTTACGTCTCATGAGTTATACGAGTTTTATTGTGGAAGAAAACATAGTGATGAAAGAAGAAATTGCTTGTTACAAGCAATTTCTTCTTTTTTTCACAATGTTTTCTACATTTTGTTAACAATTATTTTTCT
The DNA here is from genome assembly GCA_946902895.1 of Fragum fragum. Taxonomy (NCBI): domain Eukaryota; kingdom Metazoa; phylum Mollusca; class Bivalvia; order Cardiida; family Cardiidae; genus Fragum; species Fragum fragum. The sequence goes on from OX336371.1 coordinate 50,467,510, forward strand.
CAATTTATTACACTTTGAAATAATGTCTGCAACTCTTTTACTTTTGGGCCAGTCTATTTTTTTTCTCGATTGGCAACAGGTCAAATGAAAAACTGACAAGCTAAAGCCAAACACAGTTCATGTCTCACAGACCAATTTGTGACACAAACTAAGCGCTATAAAGAAATCTTAACCCGTTCCAACACAGTGACGCTTTTTGACGCCCCAAAAAAGACTTTGGCAAACATTAGGGATAATGAAGAAATTGCTTGTGACAAGAAATTTCTTTATTATCCAATATGTTTTCAGACCAGATAGATGAAAAAAAAAATAAATCTGAGATTTCATGAAATTTAAATCATCGTCTGCAACTCCTGTCAATTCGGACCATCTATTAAGAATTGCCACATTTGACTTTTCGTAATGGAGAAAGAGAGAAAACAATCAAATACATAAGTCATTACACGGGAGCCACTTGAAAACAATTGGGACTACTTCAACTCAACGTCACTGTATATGAGGTCGTGAGCAAAACAAATAGTAAAGTTGGCTACTTGCTCTAAACCTCCTCTTTAGACGAGACCGTGCTCCATGAAAGAGACACCTATGGCGCGCAAAGAAAATTCAAACCGTTTGTTATTTCTCTATTATTTCTGGTCTCTTTCTCTAGCAATAACGCGTTTAATTTTATTTTTATTTTTTTTTATCTATTTTTATTTATTTTTATTTTTTTGGAAAGACACGTTTGACTCGTCATAAAGAACGGGGCTATCACCTAAATTGATTATTTGCTCCAGCCCAGGCCTCCTTAAGATATATTTTATTATATGAATGCATTAAAGACAAACTAGCCATTCTCTATTCAGAAAATATACATTAAACCTCTTTTAGATGACCACCTCTATTAAACGACCAGTTTCATTAAGCGACAAACACCAAAAATTCCTTTCTAAAACCAAAGGATATTCATAATTGGACCTTTTTGCTTATAAGAATATCAAAACTAAATCTTATCTCGGTGGATTTGGACCAGTCCAGGAACTTTTGTCTAGTAACGAGTTTATCCGTGCTGGATCTGATTTTTTGTCATTTGTTTGTTTTATGGAACGCCCGAAAGGTACCTTTTTGCTTGACCGCTCACAATTTAAAATGCATTCAAACACCTCAATATGTATTGCAATGTATCGAAGTGCAGACACAATTTTCTGTGTTAATTACCCCTCATTAATGTATATCCCCCCAGCAAAATGTTTTATACAAGTTTATTCATTTATGATTTTCAGTTAAGTGGTTTTGGGGTATTTTGAAAGAGAAAACCTCCAAACCTTTGAATGACGAGAAATTAGACCGACAAGCGCTTGCAAAACAATTGACGGATTTCTGACCCCGCCCACTGAACTCTGGCAGGAAGTTTGACCTATATATTAACCCATTCCTACACAATAAAAATTTTAGAGTGGACATAACTGAAGGAAGATGCAGACAATAATTTCAAGTTGATGGAATTTAATTTTTGTCTTTTTTCATTTATAGAAAAGATTGTAGATAATGAATAAATTGCTTGATACAAGCAATTTCTTCGTTATCCAATATGTTTTCCAAACCTTTTTTCTTTAGGGGGCGTAAAAAGGAGTGATTGTGTGGGAAAAGGATAGACGATGTTATTTTGAAAAACTTCTGATCGCTTCAAATAGTTGGTTAGTGACCTTAACGTCGTAGCTACAGTCTGAATAGATTATAGTCATGACGTTCAAGTCGCGAAAATAACAAAATTGCTTACCATCTATATCGGACTTCAAAGTTTACTTCTGGTGTAAGTGAATAATTCGAATGACCTATCGATTTTTTATCGACTATGTTCAGGCCGAAAACTGTTAAAAAATGATGAATAACGGAGGTGCTATGGTGCACTAACCGAGTCAAAAGTCAACTTTAAATCGTGCACGCTAGATGTATGCGTGCATGAGTACATGCTATAGGTGCATCTTTAAAATTCAGGCGTGCAAGCTCAAAAATTGAGCGTGCACGCGTAATTTTACGCGTGCATGCTCAATTTTTGAGCGCGTACGTATTTCTTAAAAAAAGTTTTTAACTTTATTGACCCGTAAACGCTTTTTGTGCTTACTCGACTGAAAATAGATTTTTTGTGTTCCAAACAATACACCATAGGATAGGGAGATGTCCTTATAGAATAAAGTATATGCTTAAAAATCGGGGTTCCGGTTCGAAATCAGCATGCATAACTGGGAATTACCGAAACGTTACAAATTGCCAAATGAAATGCTGTCAAATGCCTATTATCACGTGATTGCTATGTCACGTGATATACATTTTCTATAACAAAATGTAAAATGCACAGAATCTACCTACTTATGCTTTGTTCGCATGTCATTTTCTAAATATCAGAGTAAGCTCGTTAAGGCGAACTTTTTTTCGTAGCAGATAGAAAAATTGTTAATCAGGTTTGGTCGGGTTTTTGTCTCCCGGTCCGACCAGAGGCTAAAAATTCTATTTCGATTATAGACGAAAAACTATGTCAGCAGTTTACTGGCCTGCAAGCTTTACGAATTTGAGCTATATCCTTTGAAAAGTGCAGCTAGGAAATTATCTTTGTGAAGTCTACGATTTCACGATATTTCAAATAGACTAGACCCTTTACCAGACGGGAATTTTCAGACTGGCCCGAATTTAAAGGATTTGCAGACGATGATTTAAAGTTTTATACAATTTTATATTGTTTAACTTTGTTAGCAGAAAACATTGTGCAAAATGAAGAAATTGCTTGTTTCCAAGCAATTTCTTCATTTTACACAATGGTTTTCCTTATTGTTTTTCTTCAGGTGTGTCATTCTTCGGGAATGGTTTTTTATTTTTCTAGGTTTGAAAACTATGATCTTCTACTATCAGCGATAATACAATGTCAGGGGGAATTAGAGTTCACTTCCCTAAACGATTCACCCAAGTACACACAACGTAAGGTTTCTTTAATCAAGGTTTGAAAACTATGATCAAGGTTTGAAAACTATGATCTTCTACTATCAGCGATAATATAACGTCAGGGGGCATTAGAATTCACTTCCCAAACGATTCACTCAAGTACACACAACGTAAGGTTTCTTTACTTTAACAACGGTTTTAGAATTATTTACCTCTTTTTGTAAGGGTTTGTGTAAAAAAAAATGGAGTGAAGTATAAAATGGACGAAAGATGCTAATTACAGATAAACATCTGTGACCTTCTGTAGCGTGTTGGATAATGTCTTTTTTCGTTTATTGTTATATATCGTCGTTGTCGTTCAAAACGTCGTAACTACAGCTTGAATCAGGCTGTAGTTACGACGTTTTAGAACGACAACGACGATATAATGATTGAACTTCTTGTCCTATACGTTAATTCATTCAATTATTTATTGAAAATGACACTTAAAGCATTTTTACGTGGTAAAAGATGCTCTGAATGGCACTAATTTCGACTCTTGTTAAGACATCTGTATCAACTGGTGATTAATTGGCTGGTTGATTGGGATTTTACGTCACTTTTAACAGTATATCAGTCATATCGCGGTAGCTGGTGCAGCTAACGATGGATTCCTTGTATTTATCATACCATTAATACCACTACATCCCCTTTTAACCTCGAGCTGCTCATCCCACTTAGGTTTACGATAATCCACCCATTGGTGAGAGACTTATGTTGGATAAGACGTTTGCCGCGATCGGAGAAATCCTTATCAAAATTCGAAAAATAATTTCAGTGAATTTACTTATTAATAGACCACCCCACCAATATTTTCAATTCTTTCCTGTTCAATTCCTGGTTTTATGTCTCTGTGTTTTTATACTTGAGAAAAATTGTGGAAAAAAGAATTCGCTTCTAACAAGCAAATTCTCCCTTTCCTACAATATTTCCTACCCTACTGAAAAACTGTTTTACATATCAATCGACTTTAATTTGGACATATTTATTTTTTGCAATTTTGTACAGGATTATTAAAATCGCGATATATTTTTAACATTTATCTAATTTAGTAATCATATGCAATAATAATAATAATGATAATATTAATGGCGATAACGATAATAATGACAGAAAACATGACTGAACAGTATATGAGAAATTTATCCATCAAAATCCAACAAAACCTAACATTTTTTACTATTTTCCAATATTTCACATATATGAATTAGAATAATTATTTACGGTAGGGGTATCCCTCTAATTGCAATTATTGCCGTGACGTGAGAAATTAGCTTTGTCACATGACCTACTTTCTACTTCACGTATTAAACCCAACCTCTCACACTCTCGTATTTTTATGCACCTCAAGAAATAATCTTTGGAAAACATTGTAGAAAATGAAGAAATTGCTCGTGACGAGCAATTTCTTCATTATCCGCAATGTTTTCTACCAAAAAGTACAAAGATTTTAAATTAGCTAAAATATGCATCTGTAGCTTTTTTGTGTTTAAATTTGGACCAGTCTAAAATTTTGTCGTCTTGAAAAGGATTAAGCTATTCTTTTGCAAAATCTGCATTTGGACTGGGCCTACTCATAACAGAGTTACCACTGGTCAAAAACCTTCGAATGGAATATCACGGTTTTCAATCCCAAAGCATAAATAATTACATACTGTAACTGAATTAGGTCTCAGGAATTTCTCATAATTACGGCTAGGACGTAATATTTACACACAATTTAAACGAAATACATATGACGACTGAAAAGTAATATTTTCATTACAGTTTTTTTAATGATCCGCGAAATATAATGACAACATATCATCATAGTATAGATTAAAGACCGTAAACAAACAAATATAAGTTAACTAAAGCGATAATTAAATAACGCCGACATTGCGTCTCTATATGTCCATCGAGCCCATTGACCGGACACTAATCCCTGCTAAATCTTTGGTCAAATAAAGTCGAGCTGGAGTGACCATACAGCGCTGACCATTCATAACATCTAAGTAAGAAAATACTACTACATATACCCCGTGGTGCTTACTTAACGTAAACCGATTTTTGATGTCATAAAACTTCACCTTTTTAATGTCGTAAAAAATTTAAGGAAGACCACCTTGTGGGAGGAACAAAAATGGCAGACGATAAGGAAAACGAGATTTGCTGCCCGCGAAATCTCCTGACTTTAACGCCTGATTAGCTCCAAATTGACCGCAGTTTATTTTGGAAGAGTTTCGGCTATATTTAACCCTTTTGTCAAAGACACTGAAAATAGTTTGTTTATTTCTCACTTGATATGAGAAGCGGGTTATGAGAATTCGACGTTGAGATTTCAATAAACAGAGCAATCGGAACTCCTCGTTCAATTCTACGAATCAAACCTCGGATGTACATCGTCGGACTATTTCAAAATTCACGTGACAAACTTCCAAAATGGCGGTTTCCGTTATGCAAAGTAACTGCGATAAATGTATCTCATAAAGTTCTGTTCGTCAAAGTAAAATTAATTTCAGAGCAAAATAGGGCAGAACATAAAACAACACAGGGAAATTTAATTTTTTCAGCGATTTTGAGACTGTAATACCATCCGGGTTTATTGAGATTACGCGCTACGTTTTCTTACACTGTTTCCGGCTAGCAAAATGCACCATTTTGTTACATAATGCTCCGCCTTATATACATCCGAGGTTTGATTCGTAGAATTGAACGAGGAGTTCCGATTGTAAACAGAGATGTCTGTGAAAGCTAAAGCGTCTATTGGGTGCACAATGTTCTGTTGGTTAACGGATTTCCAGCCACGCCCACTGATCTCCGACATGAAGATCGACTTAGATATTAACCCTTCCCTGTTTTGCAAAATTTTAGACCTATCCAAATTCAAAGGTTTAGCGGACAACAATTGAAAAAGGCTTTAATTAGAAAATAGCCATTCAATAGGGTAGAAAATATTGTGGAAAAAGAAGAAATTGCTTGTTACAAGCAATTTCTTCTTTTCCCACAATGTTTTCTCAAGTATAAAATCACAAGGACGTAAAACCAGTGATTGTACAGGAAAGGGTTAAACGGCTAACTGAGATATAAATCGTTTGTTTGGCGACATAAAATTCGTAACTAGGGCTTGAATAAGCTGTAGTTACGACGTTTAAGTCACCAAACCTACATGAAATGCTCTAGATAACTGTCGATCAATGTCGGAGTTTAAAGTTCACTTTTGGTCCGAATATATGATTTGAAAGGTCTGTCGACTTTTAGAACGACAATCATGACAAGTCAATTGTTGGAAAGCCAGGAGGAAAACAAACTTCTCACGAGCTAACTTCATAACGATACATGTAATTTATGCAGAGAGCCATGGTACATGTTTGCCTGCAGTGAACCACATCAACACATTTAACCCTTTTCTGTTCAATCCCTCTGTTTTTTTACGTCCCTGCGATTTCAAGTAGTGAAAACATTCTTTTTCCACAATATTTTCTGCCCTTCTGAATAAATATTTTTCAAATTAAATCCACTTTTGATTTTCGTCTGCATATCCTTTGAATTTGGAGATGTCTAAAATTTGACAAAACAGGAAAGGGTTAAGACCCTGAGCTATGGTTTACTCTTGCAAAGTAAACTTATACTTTTTGTAAGTATATGTTTTATGCACCTTGTCTATCCCAGAAAAATATCAATATCATATCTATTTATCTGAGAGGTACAAATACAGCTACATTTTTCATATATGTAACCCGTTTTTCTAAAGTGAATCTGGGCTGCTAATTATATTCATCGTTTCTCCATTAATAAATTAGTTTATAGAAATTTTCTTTATGAAGGAGGCTACTTAAATAGACAGGGACCGGAAAATCCATTGACATCTGTCTACTTGTGTAGAACGGAAAATACTCAATATATATTGTAGTTAATATTAGTATTGAGAGATGAACAGTAGTTCATTCGTACAATAAAATATGTCCAGTGCTGATCAAACATAAAGGGACGATGAGGGAAATGGGAAGAGTATCACGAGAGTTGTCCGACTGAAAAAAAAATGTTGAAAGCGGCGATAAACCTCATTCAAACAAAACAAAATTTGTCCGTTTGTCGGTACATAGATTACCTTGTTTTTAGCTTCGTGATCTTTAGGAATAACTGTAATTCTAATTGTCATCCCTGAATACTAGTGTATTTGTACTTTGAAATAATAATGTTGTCTGCCTTAATCTATTTTTTATCAATTATCTTGAAATATATTGTGTATTTGAACTAATTCTGCGTTTAACATGTACGGCCTAATCGTATTGTTTGCTACATTTCGTATACCAAATAATTTAATTTTAGTTTCGTCCAACAAGATTCAAAACTTTTGATTGGCTGAATTTTCTCTTAATCTTTCCACCATCAAAATGTTGAGTACGCAGCTATTTTGTATACCTGTATTTGCCCACTACGCCGATTCCTCGAAACTAGTAAAACATATGCTTTTTTCTTGGTGGCATTGAATATCATAAACGAAGGGACTACTTTTTCTTTTCATTGGGGTATGAAGCTAAAAACTTAATCACACTAATGTACGAATCCGCATCGAGGATTAATACAGAGTGATTAAGTTTTTGGGTTTATACCTCCAAGGAAACGAAAAAGTAGTCTCTGTATTTTTAAAAATAACTACAGACTGATGAGATTTAAAAACGGTTGATTTTAACATATTAAACCAGGATAGGATAGACAGACATAGCATCTCGATTAGCCAAGGAAATTTTATGAAAAAAGAAGCAGTCTCTGTGAACTTGATTTAGACCATGATGTCATTTTTCTTACTCTCCCAACCACCATTAAAGGTTTGATAAATGAGGCTAGTCACGTGACGGGAAATGGAGTAGCTGCACAAAGCATTTCTGTCAATCAATAGAACTTTTAATATTCTAAATAATTAAAGTAATCTTTCAAATATGCAAATGAATAGAAACGAAACGAAGGCAGTCAAAATATAATAATGGTAAAAGAACAGGCAAAGGCATACTAAAATTCACCACAGTTAGAAAAAAATCTGAAAAGTTTTTACGCTTACGTTGAGATAATGAGAATGAGCATAGTTCTGTCTCTTAAAATCTCTGCTAATGCTTTCAATTTCTCAAGGACTCCAAACTAGAAGTTTTTCCATTAGGATAAATTTTAGTTTTCTATTTTTATTCCAACAGTATTTATACTCTAGAAATGATCAAATTCCAAAATATTTCACCAAATGTTTTTCCGCATTTTGAGTACTAGTCAAAAATCACTTTGAACTGTCATTGGTTGAATCTCATTGGATTAAAAAGATCTTTGTGACCAGTTAATTTCAACTGACATGGAAATTAAATTTGTTAAGGCACCGTTAAAAACTGAAGTAGAAATGGCCTTGTATGTTGATTTGGACATACAACATATAACGCACAACTAAAAGTATGGTTGCGTCTCAAGATCAAATTTCTGATTGACAACTGACTCAATTCCTTCCTTGTGCTGTTCATAATTAGAAAAATCCTAGCAGTATCAACCATTGTTTCTAGGCTGCAGGTTATTGTCGATGCCCCATCTTTTTTTTTTTCCCGCGGACGTTGCTTATCTTGATTTTGGGAAATTATTACAACCGCTTGTCATGATGTCAAAATGAAAACCAGCAGACGATCTCGCTAATCACTCTGCTGCTCGCAATCATGGAGAATACATGACGCCTGCAACATGTTAGCAGAATGGAAAAGAAAGAATTTTCAATTAAGAGCTGTCAAAAATTAACAAATGTTAATTAACCCATTTCTTCATAGATCTCATTTTCAAGTAACCTATGCTTTCAACAGCATTTTCTGAAAAATGAAGAAAAATGGTGAATTATGGGATTGCGTTTAGTTTGCGTCAACCGTCCACAAGTTAACGAAATACATTGACAAGAGAAAGCATTTTGGCATAAGTTTGCTTCTACGAGATTTTTGTTGTTGTTGTTGAACGAAGGAAGATTTATTGGTCCTTCAAAAATAAAAAGCAGAAAAGATTGCTCTAAAACATGTTATAAAGAAATAGGTTTAAAAACTGTTTAATTATGGTAAACCAATTCGATCAAAGGTATCGTTTTAAGCTTTACAACACAAGGACGTATATGTGTGCAAACGCATGAAATGCACCTGTGAATTGTCCAAGTTGACACAAAGATATACAGTTGCGCATGTAAAAACAAAATTGTACATTTACATTGTATCAAAGAGCTCGTGGAGTCTTTCTTGTATCTTTCAGAGTGGTCGCTTTCAAGAATACCTTTAACCCTTTTGGTTTACCATATATTTACTTCATATAACTTCTCATACCTGCACTGGATCTCGTCTTGTTTCTTGGTCGTGATGACAGAGATGGTGACGTCACTGATGACTTCAACATGCCCGGATGGTGAAACCCGAGGCCTGTACTATATTCCGCGCCAACGTATGACGGATAGGTTGGAACGGGGTGTGCCGTATGGCTACCGCTATTCGGCGGTAAAAACGAAGAGAGTCCATTTGGCTCTGTGTCCTCTTGTTTTGAAACAGATTTATCTGAACTATAGTCCGAGCTAGCGGCCGAGTTAACGGCGGATGTATTGTTTGAGTTGACGTTGTCTGGGGTTCCATCTTTCGGTGGTGTGGGTGGGAAGTTGAAGGAACTTGACGAGGCTATTGATGACGATGGGTGGACTGAGAGAGGGGTTGTGGCACTGAGAGATTTGTTGTTGTACAGGCCCCAACCTGTATGGGCCGGGACCACGGGCTTACTTTCCAAGGCCCAGGGGTTTAACGGGTGGTGAAAGTTTGGTCTGTAAATGTTGCTTCCTCCTGAAAGAGAGTATGGCGAACTTGAATTAGACAAGATATCTACATAACAGAAAAAGAGAAGAAAATGAATTTAGTTTTTATTGGTCTTATGTCAGTTTTGTTTATCAATTTATGTCTTTCAGTTGCATTGTATAGATGTACGATTTATAGTGAGTGATCTAATGCCAATTTTGTCTATACCTGTATAGACAAAATTGACCTTTGATCACTTACCATAACTTGTACATCTATAACTTGTTTATGTATCAAGAATTCAATATTGATACCAAGAAATGACGCATTCCTCGTTTCCTTGTAATGTCATGGCAATAGAATGTGTTTTCAAACGTGCGTGCTTCTTGGGCAGAATCTGCTAACATGTGGTATAAATCCATCAACGTACTGAAACACTGAATTGGAGTTCCCAATTTGACACGAATTTTGCATACCTTTCTCGTTTGGCTCATTCAAATAATCTCAAACTCACACAATCTTAATTGCTTAGAGTAGACATGTTGTAGTTACAATGTTTCGGTCGCCCAAGGACGAAACTTTCGATATAAGATACAAAGAAAAGATCGAAGGGCACGACTTGTTCGATTCCACCATGGAAAATGAGAATGTACATGGTTCGCGTTGCAAAGTTATTTATTCTTATTTTGACGATAAACAGACAACAATAATAAAAAGGTCTTGGTTTGAAATGGCTGTTTCAGTTGAACTGCATTAAAATTTCATTTGAAATCAATGCTACATATTAAACATGCTGTCGTTTTCGTGCTAACATAACGAACCTATTTAATTCTCCATTTACCCTGGGGTATGAATTTGATACCACTCGACACACGGCAACGAACAGTGTAGTTTAGTGTTTATCAACGTGTACATTCTTCAGTTTCGTATCTTGTATCATTAACCCATTCCCACACAGCAAAATTTTAGACTGGTCCTAATTGAAAGCAGCTGCAGACGGTAATTTCAAGTTTATGGAATTTTTTTTTCTCGGATTTTGGGATAGAAAACACTGTGGACAATGAAGATATTGTTTGATACAAATACAAGCAATTTCTTCATTTTTCACAATGTTTTCCTAAGCTTCTTTCTTGAGGGGCGTAAAAAGGAGGGCTTGTGTGGGAATGGCTTAACCGCATTTACCATCTTTCTTCATGAAGTCAGAAAATGCTCTTCTCGTGAAAAAATAAATAGTATAATAGATATATACGGTTAAACTTGTATTAAGCGGCCACCCAAGGGACGGCCATAATATGGTCATTTAAGAGAATGGTCGCTTAACCTTTTCCTGTTTTAACATTTTTAGACCTTTCCAATTTCAAAGGTTTTGTAGGCGACATTTTATATTGGATTTAATTTGAAAAAATAACCATTCAGTAGGTTAGAAAATATTGTGCAAAAAGAAGAAATTGCTTGTTACAAGCAATTTCTTCTTTTCCAACAATATTTTCTCAAGTATAAAATCACAAAAGTCGGTGATTGTACAGTAAAGGCTTAATACACCTTTTTTGTCACATATGAGGGTTTCGTTCGTCTGCAAACATAAAAATATTGCAGGACTCCTTAATAATCCTATGTTGATGGAACTCATTAGAATCGTCACATTGAGACGATTCTATTGAGATCCACCAACATAAGATTTTTTTTATAATCTTATTAGCAAAAACGTCCAATTGTGAAGATCCTTTGTTTTTATGAAAGATACTTTTGATGCTGGTCGCTTAATAAAAGTGGTCGCTTAATAGAGGTGGTGGCTTGAGCAAGAGTGACTGTAGATAAATAGATAAATAAAAATAAAAAAATAAATAACAAGGAAGGAGTATCGCGAAAAATGCTAAGTAGGTGTGGGCAGTGTGTGGTATATGTACACAGCTTGCAAAAACATATCGTCGATGCGCGAGCAAAATGTCGTAACTACAGCTTTAATAAAGCTGTAGTTACGACATCTTATTCGCGCACCGACTATATGTGCAGCCCCATCTCTGTACACACCGCCTGTCTAAACCTGGGTTATCTATAAATTTGAATCATAAAAGTATATTTATCCACAATCAGGACATTTCAGTGCTCTCAGCCGTTTGATTTCATTTACAAAAATTAAAGCTGGTATGCCACCAAAACTGCAATTTTGATAAATACACGTGTTATTATTTTGCACCAGGATTTATTAGGTGTGGGTATTTGTAAAATTGATAATGCTATATGATATAACGTATAGTATTTCTATTTGAAAATACAGAATTTCATACAACCATGGTACACAATAGACTTGTGTGTTCTTTTCTTTCTGTGTGGGATTTTTAATGTAAAGACAAGAAAAACGCAGGCTGCCTGAAATTCGGAACAATTTTCAAGTATTCGGACAATCTTTTTTTAACGCCTGATTCTTTTTGATTCGAGTACTTTGTATTCAAACTTGAATGATGAAAAGAGTCGAAACTTGGGACTTTGGGATGCATTGGGAAGATTTTTTTTCTGAAAGGAGAATAAACAGTATATACCTAAAATCTGTTCATTTTCGAAATACCAGCGCTAAATTGACCTGTGCTTGATCAGATCTCTTTTTTTAAATATTTCTGCTACAGACTTATCACGCGACCCCTGTTCTGTGACAGGTCGCAATTGACGGGTCGCGTAAATCAAAGAATCAATCGATTAATCAAATTAGTCATTTAGACCGGAAGTGAACTTTGAACTCCGTTATTGGCCGATACCTATTCCAAGCATCTTCAAGCTTGTTCAAGCTGTAGTTACGACATTTAGGTCGCTAACCAATTATTTTACTTTTATGCCACCTATTTCTGGCTATAATTTTTGCAAAATAACACCGCTTAATGTCGAGGTGGGGCTTCCTGTCGGAGTCAATGGGCGTGGCCAGCGGAGGCTGTAGGCGGGGCCAGCGATTCATCAATTCGGACTTGCAACTCGAAAGGAAACTTCGCTGAGCATAGTAATTAGAATTGATACTTATCAAGCTTGAAAGATGTCCATTTTAGCAGAACGGAGAAAATTATATTTATAATCCGTCATTTTACTGAATAAATTGATGTTTTCGAATAAGAAATCTTTAACCTAAAAGGGTTCAATGTTTGTTTTCAGACAAGATAGGGATTAAAAACTGCTGGATGAAACCTCGAATACGTTCCTCCCAGAAACCGGTAGCGCACTAAAATTCCCTAAGAAGTAATTAGGGGCCAATTAATTCCCTAGAACTGCGATTTTAACTCAATTTAGGGGAAAGTACATTGCACGGCTAATTTGCAATAATTTTCCAGTACATTTATCGAGATTGGCCGTAACTGGAAACTTCCAAACCGAAACTGTATCTTCTCAAACGCATATTTATATACATGACTAAATGGTGGGAAGAATATTCGCCGTTGTTTTTTTTAACCCAGCCAAGATGTTTAACCCTTTACCAGACGAAAAAAACCAGACAGGTCTTGATTTAAATATATTTCAGACGACAATCTTTAGTTTGTGACAGTCTAAAAGTTTGTGTGAGTGTGTTTTATCTTTTGGGGCGGAAAACATTGTAGTAAATGAAGATATTAATTGTTACAAGCAATTTATCCCTCCATTTTTTTGCAATTTTTTTTCAATGATTTATCTTGGTGTGTATAAAGGGATTTTGTGGACTTAAAGACTTAACTCCCAATCTTTAAAATCAATGAATCGGGTGATGTCAAAAGGGCTCGGAATTCAATGCTTAGATAGAACAAAATAAACTATCATGGATAGGCCTTTTAGGAATTTTAGTCAGAAAGACAGAGAGAGGAAAACAACCATCAATCGTTGCGTATTTCATGACATAGACCACATCAATAATAAAACAAAAAGAACTATTTTAAACTACTCATTGAGTTCGATGATATTCGAAAAGCTGAAACAGGGAATACGTCAATACATTTCATATCAAAAAAGCATATATATCATCGTTATTTCTCTTGCGTTTGATATTCTTTAAATTTATTTACAAAACTAATGGAAAAGTCTGTAAATTTCTACAAATACGACGTCTTTTGGCCTGCAAAATGTTGTAACTACAGCTTGAATAAAGCTGTAGTTACGACATTTTGTACGCCCAACTACGATGTGTATCAATTTGTTTAATTTAAATTCAATTTAATAGAAATAAGAAATGTTTTCTTTTTGAATTGCAAAGGAGCAAGGGTTAATGTTTAAATAAACAGTGTATAATGCAAAACACCTGACTTGCTGGGTAAAACGACACGACTTAGAAAATTCAAATATGTAGAACGGGAGTTATCCTCATCCAACCGTGACCTGTAGGAACAAATATGTCGACCAAGATTAGCCTGTGAAGCCGGATACATAGAACGTTATCAGTAAAACTTCACCTATTCCCACAAAACTACACTTCCTGAAACTAGGGAAAACATTGTGGAAAATAAAGACATTGCTTGTTAAAACAATTTCTTCGTTGCCCACAATATTTTCTACCCAAAAAGACATTATACTTTTAAAGTTTCATAAACAATAGATTGGCGTCTACGACTACTTTGAATTTCGACCAGTCTGGTTGGTTGGCGACCTTAACGCCGTGAGTACATCTTTAATAGGCTGTAGTTATGACGGTTAGTTCGCCTAATGAAGAAACTCTTCACAAAAGATGTCGGTCGATGTTGTAGCTTATGTCCGGGCTAAATGAAAGATGTGATTGGTTTATTGATTCTTTGATTGACAGTCGCGACCGGCGAATTCGCAGCAGTCTTATTCTTCATGAGGAATCTTACAGATAGAAATTTAAAAGACTATAAAATATTGTCACCTAAATAGGTGTAGATGTATTGCAAAGGCTATTTATATGACAGCCAAGTGCATCTCCGTTATCATGTATTTATTTCCAAAACATCATAACTGCAGACGGAAACAGCTGCAGTTACAACGTTTTAAAGTGTGTGGACATGTTCTGTTTGATGGGTGCCTCTTAACTCTACGATTCTTTAAACACGGGCCCATCAAGTGTTTGCATTGAACAAGTGGGTGTTTGTGAAAAGCCAAGAGGGAGGCTGACAGCCCGACCCCCCTACTCGACTTGAGAAAGAAGCTTCTGACAAAAACCACTTGGAAACGTTAACATAAATATCTGTAAACCACACTAGAAATTAGGACCCTCTCTCTCGTATTTTAAAAATAAATATGAAAACACTCGAAATGGTTAAGCGAAATTGACATCTAATTGAGAGGCTGGTAATTAAGCTAAGTTGTAGATATTAACTAAGGTGTTTCGTGGATCATAACACGCACATCGCACGATTCTTGTTAAATACGAGAGATAGCTAGAAAATAGGGGGTAAATTAACTCTCACAGGGACGACCTAATATTCAAACAGTTAGAATCAAAGGATCGCTGGACACGCCCACTAAGCTCCGACAGGAAATTTCTATTTTAAAATGCGTTATTTTTGAAAATTAACTTTCATTTTCATATAACTAAAAAAGTAAAGTTGTTGGTTGGCGACCTAGAGTTAACCTAGTAACTACGGCTTAAACGAGCTTCAGGTACGAGGTTTTAGTCACACATCGAGGATTTGCGATTTTTACCCATTCCCACACATTTACGCCTTTGGACGCAAAAGGCTTTGGAAAACTTAATGAAAAATGAAGAAATTGCTTGTTATATGCAATTTCTTATTTGTTCGCAAATGTTTTTTTTTAAATTTCTAGAACTAAAAATTGTCGTCTGCAATATCTTTTAATACAAACCAGCCTAAAATGTTGTCGTCTGGTAATGTTTTTATTAGAATAAGATAAGGGTTAGTCTAGATTTGATTGATTTTTCCCTCTATATTTTTTCTCTTTTTTAAATTTTAATTATCCGCGAGTTTTACCTTTACGCTAGGGAAAAATGAAACAAAGACAACTAATGAATTCCCCCACGTCTAACGTGTGAACTATATATCAATATATCTTTCTTTGATATTTCTATCATTATTTTCTGTAAATATTATTTGATCCCTTGTACTGTATACGTGTTATTATTATACTTATAAAAACTGTGGTACAAAATGATAGCATTTTAATGAATTTTCGAAGGACTTCGAATTTCGAAGAGCTCATAGGAAAGTATTGTTGTTAAAAGTACAAATGCATTTAAAACCGGACCTAAAAATTATGGCTATTTTAGGATAGATCTACCGGAACCGGACAGGAACCGGAAATAAAGACAAAAATATGTTTGTTTTACGGATCAGGATGCTGAATAATGCACTTTTTATTGTCGTTCATTTTGCTTGTTGATTATTTACCTTTTTTGTTGTCATAGTTTTTAAACTACTCACATTTGATACACCATTAATTTCATGGCTGCAAGGTTTAACCCATTACAAAACGATAGAATTGTGGGAGATATTGCTGACGACAATTTCAAGTTGGTAGAATTTTAAATAACTCTGGTATTCAGGATGTAATAGAGAAAAATATTAGTAACAAAAAAGTTTTATTTACTTTTAGGATAGAAAATATTGTAGATTGTAGACATCGAAGAAATTGCTTGTTACCGAAATTTCTTCATTCTACACAATGTTTTCCAATTTTATTCAATTATTTATTTTGGGAACTAAAAGGCGACATTGCATGGAAAAGGGTGAAATTCCAGCAAAATCTATTCATTACTTCATTTCTAAATTCCTAAACAATCGCAGGTGTCCCACGTGTTCAAACATTGAATTGGTTCTACCATGAGGATTCGACAACTAAAGGTCTAAATCATTTACTTGTGATAATTTTGTCGTTTAATCACCCGTAAAGAGCTACGTCCTGCCATTAAGCTCAGGTAGGGTAATTTTCAACGGATTGTAGGTTAAAGGGTGGGGAAAAATATGAAAATTATCTATAATGGCTATTATATTTATTATTATTATTATTATTTTCTTCGCTACATGTATAAGAATTGTTTTATCCGTTACCAAACATTTCTACTTTTTACGTTCCCGATGAAAAAAGGTTTTCGAAAGCATTGTTGAAAATGATGAAATTGTTTGTAACAACATTTCTTCATGATTCACAAAGTTAACTCCTTCAAAGGACAGGTTTTTTCTAAATACCATAGATGAAGAATCTTCTTTTTGAATTGAGACCAGTCTAGCATTTTGTAATATGGATTAAACAACAGTACGTGTAAATTGAATAAGCTCTACTTGCGATGTTTTAATTCGCCAAACCAAAAGAAATTTTGCACATTAATGTCGCAAAATGTCGGTTTTCCAGTGATTGACAGCCGCTATCCGCTAGCATGACGGAGATGTTCATTTCTTATTTATTCCGAACAGAGAATAATAGTTTTAGAATCCCTTTAGAGGCTACCTGTATTATTTTATTGAAAATCAATTTTAAAACCCACTCGGCGTATCAATACACAAGAATGAAATAATGAAGATTTTTACCTTAATGTGTAAAACGCTGTTAAATTGTCGTTAAAATGTATTTCTATAAATATGGATATAACCATACATTCAATCTTTCGACATATACCCTGTACCTGACGAATCGTCGGCCACGCCAAGAAAAAGTGAAAAGTACTGTTTACACACCCAGTAGAAAATATTGTGGGAAAAGAAGAAATTGCTCCAAGCAATTTCTTCTGTTTCGACAATGATTTCGTAATCATAAAATCACAGGGACATAAATACTAGGGATTGAACAGGAAAGTGTTAAATAAACTGGTGCATGTGGACTTTACAGTCTACATATATATTCATCTTTGAGCGATCTGACTGTTTAATCTTTTACCAGACGACAGAGAAAATATGATCCAGACAATATTTCATAGTTTGTGTCATTTGCCGACAATATAGGATGTAAATATAGTGAGAAAAGTAGTAACCACTTTTCCGAGGTCGTATTAATCTTTTTAATAGATCCAGACAACATACTGGATATAAAAACTTTGCTTCATTTCTTCCCTTTTTAGCGTCATGATATTTTTATGTAAGTAAATGGTGCCAAGGCTATTATTACGTGAAATTATTTTCGGAAGCTGTAGTAGTGAACAGTTTAGGCTCGAGACAGAGTGTCTAGTTTCGGCCACTTGACTAACTATGAACTTTCAACATTTTGTCATTATCCAAACAATAATTGGCCATCCACCATAGGAAGGGTTATCATTAATATCAACACTTTTTTCGACTTTCAATTGTGTTGGAAAGAATATTGAAATTTACAACAATGAATTTGAAAGAAATGCAGTGCACGTGAGTAGATACCCCGGACAATATATGACCTATAACTAGTAACTTTATTATTAATCATATTATTTTCATAAAATATATAAATTTAATAATTATGGCGTCTTTTTGTTAAAAAACTCCAAAAGACAAAATAAACTACATGTCACCTAAAGAGAGTAAACTATAACAATCATGCTTATAGTAAATACTAATATGAATGGATTTTGAGAATACAAAAGCAATGTGTTATGAGTAGAAAACCAAAAAGGGCCAATTTCCGGTTGTTTAAGCTTCCATATCTTTTCTAACTAAATCCTAAATGTTTTTTGTGAATTTTCTCTGAGTTCTTAGAATTTCTTTACAGTTTTAGAATGATTGGCGGACGATGTGTAAATTCAAATTTCAAAAAAACAGAACACAAAGAGAGAGTTCTTGTATCTCGTGACTCGAAGATATCCATAATAGAATAATGCAAAGTCTAGATCCACATTAGACATTGCTTGTCTCGCAGTCTCGTCGGGATCGAGACTTTTTACCTTCCGGCTTATTTCGTTAATATATCTTATCGTGTATATATATGTCTTACTTTTTTTTCAAAAAACACAACTCTTTTCCACAATGTTTTCAACCCAGAAAGTTGAACAAATCTAAAATTTCATAAATCTTAACCCATTACCAGAAGACAAAATTTCAGACCGGTCCAAATTGAAAGGAGCTGCATACTACCATTTCAAGAATAAGAAATTTAAGTGTTTTTTTACTACTTTCTGATAAGAAAACAGTGTAAAGTGCAGAAATTTGTTGTTACAAGCAATTTATTCAATTTACTCAATGTTTACCCAATTGTTTATCTTGAGGGGCGTTCAGAAGCGTCATTGTTGAGGAATGGGTTAAATTGTCATCTGAGAATCGTCTGAATTTCGACCAGTCTAAGATTTTGCCGTTTGGTAATGGGTCAACAACTTACCATGGAAGATCCCTTTACCCGTGCCTTATCATTTATGGAATCGTGTTTACACTTTCAGTATCTTTTTTTTTTAATCCTGTCAGAACAAACCCCATTTTTACGCCACGATGTCGATTTTATTTCCGAAATTGCGATAATCAAAAAATGATAGCATTTTAAATCTTTTCTCGAATTATCTGCGCTGTTTATTGCAAATATTTACGGGAAACAATATAATGGGGCAATCATTTGAGTCATAGAAAACATCATTTTTACAATAAAGGTATTTTGAAAAAATGTTTTGGTTGAAATCAGCGAATTTTGTGGCCTGTGAAATTGAATGATTTTCTTGGGTACTGTGAGTTACTCAAACAATAATGATTTTTGTCTCTGCACGAGAAAATAGTCTTTTCTAAAATAAATAAATAGAAAATTATGTTGTTAAATTATCTTTTTTTTATAAATATACTAAAGTTATGAAACCTTTTCTTTTTACTCTTTTTTTTAAAAAAAGTTTGAGTTAGTTGAAATAGATAAATACAATAGTTGAATAAAAAATAAATAATTAAGGATGGCGAGTTGATTTTGAACACTTCGGATGTAGATCTGGATACCCAGTAAATATGAGGCTTTCTTTAACCCTTTCCCGTTTTAAAAAAAAAATTAGACTAGTCCAAACTCAAAGGTTTTGGTGACGAAAATCTAAGGTGGTTTTAATTTGAAAAATAACCATTCAGTTGAAAATATTGTGGAAAAAAGAAGAAATTGCTTGTTACAAGCAATTTCTTCTTTTTCCACAATGTTTTCTCAGTTATAAAATCACAGGAACGTAAAAACCAGTGATTGAAAAGGAAAGGGTTGACGTTTTCATGCTTGAAATGAAGCTTTGGTTCTTCTCTCAGTGAAAGATAAATCGATCTTACACTAAAACAAAACGATTATCCATTATATATAACATTTTTTACAGTTACACAAATGCATGTGAAGATTCCGACCGGCCTGTGTATCTGCTCAGTCTGATCAAAATCTTCACCGTACACTCACGAAATAAAAAAAAACTTTGATAAACATCGTGAAATAAGAAGAAATTGTTTTTTAACAATCATGACTACAATAGACAAAGATATTCAAAACTTCATCAATTCAAAAATTGGCGTCTGCAACTTCTTTGACATTGAAGTAGTTTACTTATTTTTTTTTTTTTTTTTTTTCAAATGTACAGGGTGATCACATGAAGCAAGAAAGGGTTGAAAGTAAAATTTACCAAAAAGTAAATAATCATCAACATTGTTACTTTTATTTAACAACTAAGAATGTCAAGGAATATCTCACAGCTAGTTTAACTTGGTCCCGTGTCTTTAGTGGGGCCAACTAATTCAAGACACCCAAGCAATTATAGTTATTAACTCGTGAAAACATGTGTTTGTAGTTATATTCCTTTGCTACACGGAAAATTCTCCTGCTCGACTCTTTAGGTCTTTGAAGGGTATTGTTAACTGGTAGATTGAAAAAAAAAGACGAAGATTGGAATACACATAAGCTGTCGTGTGATTTGAGATATTGTTTCACCAAATATAAAAGAATACGTTTTAATTCTCCCCTTTGAACAAAAGGCGCTTTGCATCTTTTAAATGTAATCTCTCTTATTAACCAGAAAACGACAAAAAATTTATTCATCTGGTTTCGCTTAAAAAGCACATACTCCGAGAGCAAGCTCATTGCTGCTTAAAGAGAAATGAACAAGCTCAAACAAATTTATCACGATTTTCTTTTTTTTCCCTGCTACAAACTTCCTCGAACATACATCTCCGACCCTTAAAATATAAAACTATCCATAACCATTTTGAATGTTTCTTTATTATTCAGGAAACCTTATTCAACCTATTGCATATATTTTTACAAAGGTGAGAAAACACGGACTGTCAAAAAACCGGCATTTCTACATTCTTTATTCTGTTTAAAGTATACATTAGAAGTGCGATTAAATTTCAACTTCTTACGAGAAACTTCGACTAAAGAAGAGAGGTTTTATTAGATGATATTTAGTGGCCATTATAATTTGTAAACTTCAATTAATTACAGCCTCTACTTAGGTGTTTAAGTGGCGTGTTTGGGTTTGTCTATCTCATGTCTATTTCATGCTTATTTCACGTCTTTACAAATTGACAGACTTTTTGCCTTCATTTTCGAAAGCATGAACTCTTTGAAAAATAAAACTAAATTGCGTAGAGAATTGGGATCTACCCCCCTTATGTCATGAAGATTCTTCTATTTTTTTTTAACCTATTCTCACGAACTCCCGCTTTTTGAGCATCTCAAGAAACGAGTGATAGATAAACCTTTCTGGTAATGAAGAAATGGTCTGTAACAAGTATTACCTTAATTTCCCTTTATATTTTATACACAAAAAGTATGACATTTTATCAAATTTAAACGGGCTTCTACACTTCTTTTAATTTGGACTAGTCTAAAATTGCGTTGTCTTGTAGGTTAGTATTTTACCACCTCAATCAATTTAAAAAAAGCAAGAAAATGAACGTTAAATTTAAACTTAGAGGTTGGGTAATAAATCCTCGCTTGGTGACTAAAAATCGTAACTACAGCTTATTTCAATCGCATTTACAATTCTTTGATCGTCATTCCGCAATATATCTTTGTTTTAGTTCGCATATATCTGTTTGAACATGTGTGTATATATATGTTAAGCCCTATTAGAACAAGTTCGTGTCATTAGAAATTCGATATTTGAATCGGAAACTATACCAAACCTAATTAGGCAAATGGCAGAAGACACATGTCAAAAGTTTTTATGATAAGATAGTCTTAAATAATAACCGCACAAAGATTACTTCAAATTTTCCCTTTCAAAAAGTTCACTGGAACAACTGAAGAATACGAAATTAGTCATACCGAGCAGTAACAATTTTGAGACATGGGGTGAAAAAAAGACTTCTACGTAATATAGACATAGGAGAGAGAACGGAAAACTGTCCTAAATAAAGATATTTTTTATACACTTATGATTGTCTTACATTATCCTCAACTGTTAACTTCAGCTCGTCCAAATCGACATAGACGCCCCATCCCCCAGAAAAAAGGGAAAATCGTTTGCTTTTTTTTTTTGTTGTTATAAGTTTTTCTTACCAGAAAGATACTTTAACTTGAATATTTAAAGGTAAATGCATCTTTCATTATCTTCATTTATTATTTTCCCTCAATAGATAACATTTATGAAATTTCCATGGGTTGTTGATACACAGTTTACAAAAATATATTTGGAACGGTTTGTAAAAAGTCTAAGGATAAAGATTTGAAGGTTTAAAGAGCATACAGTGGCTATGTAAAGTATGTTTTCGTTTTAAGTTTCTGGGCACTTTAAATAAGTTCTCTTTTCTAACAAATACTTTTAGCACGCTCTCGCTGTTTTCCCCCATTTTGTGCTCCCCTTGTCTTGCCCTCTTCTTCCTTATCGGATTTGATTGAGAATTTTATTATTAAACTCTAGAAAGTGTGGTTTGTAAGGATGTTTATTCGCCTGTATCTGAATATGCCCTTATATCAAATGTCGGTCTATCGTATCAAATATTTACTCACCATGTGACGCTCCATACCCCGCCATTGCTCGCGCTGAGTTCGAGTAGTAGTTGGCTGCCCTGTTCATATGTGAGGAGTTTCCTTCAAATCCGTGCGGAAATGTGAACATTTCACTGATATCTTCCGAGGGTATTCCGACTGGAGGCTCATACCCGTTACCTAAACGTGAGGCGTCCGGTCTGAGCCAGGGTGTATGTTGTTGATCGGCTAAAGATTCCATTTTATTTCGAATGTTTGAGTTTCTGTTTATGTTAAGTTATAGCCTAACCTAACCTCTGTACTCTTTGATCACTCCTATAATTATGTCTAATAATATAACTTGCACACAAATGTTTAAATTAACATCATATGCAGAAAAATACTCAATATAACTCCCAAAAGAGTACGGCTTATTTCATATACACCATGATTTATTCAAATATATAAGATTTGTTTTTTTAGAATAAACTCCGAATTTAAATTCTGTTATTGTATGTCACTGGTCTCTGAAGTTTGGCTTCTTCCAGTTTTACCTGAAAAAGATATAGAAAAAATCAAGTAAGCAGGGTAATATGCTTCAGATAGTTTTGGTCCACAAACAATTGTATACATTTTTATATATATCTAAACTAATTTTAAATGATTTTAATTATCAAATATTGAAGGCTTAGCTTCTTCACAAAGTTGGGTAATTTGGTTTTTTACCCATTGATGTCTTTGGAGCCCGTGTGTTTCTTCTTTATCATACTTTCAATAGATTCTACTTGGTGGCAAAGAGGAATAGACCAGACTTTGGATGCCATTAACTGTTAGAAAAATGTACTTATACACAGAAAAATACAAAGATGAAAAAGGAATGATTTTATATAAAATAAAATACAAACAATCACGCGGCAACGTCTGTTTTCAGAAGTCGGGGTATCACACGAATTTGTCCTTCATAATGGCAGGTTGTTGTAATTTAACCTGATATGCTATTAAACGGTGGATATCTGTTTTGAATACCGGAAACCTTTCAAATATATTTTTGCAACATTCTTTTCTTATTTTCTGGCAGGAAAATATATTACATTGTAAAGAATTATATATAAATCAACATTTAATAAGCCACATGCCCATAGCTTGATTTGTCTCAAGATGGCAAGAATCACTTTAGAATCGTTTAAAACATGTGGGTGATATTTCTGTTAACCACCAGCCACCCCCTTTTTTAATTTTTAGACTGGTCAAAATGAAAGAGATTGCAGACGAAAATTAAAAACTGTTTGCAATATTTTTTCTAGCGTAAAATCACAGCGGGGCAAAGCCCGGGTTTGCACGGGAAAGGGTTAATTTTAAATGTCCTCACACGGCAGATTTTCAGGGACTTTGGCAGTAACACATTGCAATTAAGAAAGTTTACAGGTTAGCTTAAAAAATACCCACACCGAGTCAATGGCTATATGTAGAGCGAATAGTGGAGAATGTGATCAGTTGCACTTGCTGATCTGAGTCTTTGCTAATCATAAAAGAACAACTCACATGGGCTACTTTCATCTTTAAATCGTGGCTTGCAAAAATGACACTAGTAGAAAGTAATCTTTTAGCATGATTTGTTTAGTAAATCAACGTGAAGCATTAAGTTGATAAACATTTTTTTCTTCTATTTATTTTATAACTTGATCACTTTTATCTGTGACAATCCAAATCTATGAAGATAAACAGTGAGAGTATCCCCTCTCATTTTTCTTTTTCTATTACAACAATAACAATTTTGTTTCGCCACGACTGCAAGGCATGTTGACTTGATAAAACAAAACAAACAAACAAACAAAAAGAGATACTAATTTTGTTCTAAATTTATCAAATTAATGTTTAAAATTCGCTTTCATTTAGATCAATTAAAATGTGCACTTGTGTAGCATGTATCATGAGATATTACACATCGTTTAGATATCAAGAGTTGGATATCATTACAACATCTTTCCGAAAACTGATATCTAAGATAGATCAATTTGATATCCCACCATTGTGTAGATTTTAACTTTTGCTTCAAATTAGCGCCTCTAAAGTCCGAAAGATAATCTCGAAAGCCACCTCGATTAAATCCAAAACGTAATCAAACTTACAATGCAAAACAGCTTATCAACGTGCTCACATCTTCCCTTTTTAAAGTTTTTACTCCTTTCCGCTGATTAGATCACGTGATACTTGAAGATTATTCGGAACCACCTTCGAAGTGGGCTCTATTTCGGCTGATACGATGCTAATCTACAGATATCCATTCAACTTTTGCAGGCGAATAAGAATCCGGGTTGTTTTCTAACCGTTTAGTCCAGAATGCGCAATCGCAGTAAATTCACTAAATAGTTCCTTTCAACACAAGATTTAAAACATGAAAGCAACGCGCAATAGACGTTTTAACTGAACAGCAAAGTAATATATTCAACTCGGCTTTACAAATACAACAGATACACTGTTTATGACGAAGTTGAACAAATGTACATTTGTTTCATAAAACAAGTTTTACATGGTCTTTCTATGGCGCCACAATGTAGCCTCTATCAACCGAATTGACGCGACAAGAAAATTACGAACCAATCACATTCAGAAATACTTTGTTGATTTTGGCATTACGCAGATAATGATCTGTGGCCCGCCCCCTGATGGCTGTATGATGATCACCGAGCCGTTTCTATACAATGTAGTTGGTATTGAAGTATTGGTTGACTATCCGAACTAGCTCGAGTCGATATATCCGATTGTAGCGATAACACTAGCTGTGCGCTCATTGGTTAAGGGGCGTGGTCTAATACATGATCTCATCGATTCGCGGAGGAATACAATTAACTGTGTCCGTCAAGTGAAGCTTTAACTCGGATTTTATTATTTTTCCGAAGCTTTAAAGAAGAAAAGACCATTTATTGGAACTGTATAGACCTTGTCTTATTTGAGATTCATTCTTTATTCCAGAGACTCTATTTTCTTCTCTAACCAACACTTTTTGTACTGCCGACGAAACTAGAAAGTTGGAATATCATAACATTCATAGAATATATAACAGAATTTTGAAATGTCTAATTAAATGAAAATGGTATACCGTCGTCCTTTGACTAAAACGTGGTAACTATAGCTTGAATAGAATTGAATCGCCATGCAGATGTATTTTTTTCTTCTTAAACTATAAATTGATTATAATATAAACTGTTTGTAAACATAAGAATATAATTTATTCCAAGATGTAGGTGATTCCATTTTTTCAAGTAAAGTTATTTTTTCTATTTGACATTGATCTCTGCTAATGCCATGCGACTGAATCAATGCGAACAAATGTTATAAATCTAAATCATTGAAAAACGTACCACAATTATTTTTATATTGTTATAGAAATCTGTCTGAATTGAAAAATTACGGTCGTAAAAATAGGAAAAACATTGTGAGGAAAGAAGAAATAGTAGATTCGTGTATATACCATCTAAAGATTGAAAGAAATGGTATTTACTTCGGAATTTACTATCAAACAGTTTTGTTCTGCTTGATTTTTCTTTTTTTTTTCTAAAATGAAATTTCTTTTCTAATATTGAACGATTTAACCCGTTACCAGACGACAAAAGTCTGTTTTCGAAATATTTCAACTTTATATACGTTCTTTAATCCATTCCTTCACAATGACGCGTTTTGAATCCCCCCCCCCCCAGGAGAAACAATTGTGAAAACATTGAAAATGACTAAACAAGCGATTTATTCATTTTAGACAATGTTTTTTACCCAGAAAGATGAACAATCTAAATTTCATAAACTTTATATTGTCTGTAACTTCTTACAATTTGGACCGGTCTAAAATGTTTCCGTTTGGTAATCAGAATATAGGGAAAAATAACATTACTAGAAAGGGTTCGCCTAATTAATGAAAGCTCCATATACGACCAATGATGGATTAACCCATTTCCAGACGACACAATTTAGACTGGTCCAAATTGTAAAGAGTTGCAGACGGCAATTTATAAATTATAATTTAAAGTTTATAAAATTCTGGATGTTTTCAACTGTTTAGGTAAAAACATCGTATAAAATGAAGAAATTACTTGTTGCAAGAAATTTCTTTATTTTACACGATGCTAAAAACGTCATTGTGTGGGAATGGGTTAAACATTCCCCTTTATTTTATTCTCGTTCCTATTCTTTATTGAAAATGTTGTGTTTGTTTGTTTGTTGTTTCTTTCTTTCTGTCTTTTTTCCTCTTTTTTTTTGAAAACAGAAAAAAAAGAATAATAATAAAGTACTGGGAAAAATGATAAGACGTTCATAAACTTATTTTCTTTTAAACTTTTACCGTTTTTGAAATTTTAGACTGGTCCAAATTCAAAGAGATTGTAGAGGACAATGAAAATTGGATGCAATTTAAAATGAAACCATCCTATGTGGCAGAAAATATTGTGAGAAAAAGAGAAATTGCATGATATTAGAATTTACTCCTTTTCCACAATGTTTTTTACTTAAGTATAAGATCACAGCAACATAAAATCCCGGGTTTGTAGAGGATAGGGCTAACCCATTACCACATGGGAATTTTCGAGACTAGTCCATATTCAAAGATGTTTCAGATGACATA
Source organism: Fragum fragum (assembly GCA_946902895.1). Classification (NCBI taxonomy): domain Eukaryota; kingdom Metazoa; phylum Mollusca; class Bivalvia; order Cardiida; family Cardiidae; genus Fragum; species Fragum fragum. The sequence continues at coordinate 50,494,570 of OX336371.1, forward strand.
TTTTAGTTGATAAAATTTTGGAATTTTTTTACTATTGGGTAGAAAATATTGTGAAAAAGATGAAATTGCTTCTAACAATTAATTTCTTCATTTTCCACAGTGTTTTCCAAAGCTTTTTGTTTTGGCGTGTCAAAAGGTGGGATTGTGTGGGCAAGGGTTAAATGTAGCTGACAAGTTCTTTGTCTTTCTTTTACGAGATGGAAGATAAAAATAAGCTTCGAGAACTATGAAATGCTCTCTTTTCCATTAATTAGTTTTTGGTGGTGTTTTTTTTTTTTCTAAATTGATATCATCCTTTTCAATATCGTTATCTTTATTATTATTATTTGTTGTTGTTGTTGTTGATAAGAAAGATAGTTTATTATTAAATTGGGGAAAAAAATCCCAAAGAAAACTTTTCCCCCCGAATTTTTGAAGAATTTCCTTGGATACTCACTTTAGTGACTTACGCCAGGCTAAAAATGGGGCCAACCCTATCAAAATGATGCATGAAGTATCAATTACCCCCAGAGATAATAAAATGCCCATTATCACTCAGTTATGGTGCCTGGTCAGAATTTGGTCAGCAGTGTAGAATGCAGATGGTTTCATCTAACAATTGAAATTTAATATGCAAGACACCTTCCTACCCTGTATACAGAATTCAGTTTCTCTTCAACTAGTTGAGCACTTTAATAATAGTTATTTGTAGCAGAAGAAAATGCTGATATGCTTAAAATGTGTTTTTGTGTTAACCCATTACCAGACGAAATGAAAAATAGACTTGTTCATAGTCCAGGAGATTGCAAACACCAATTTCTAGTTGATGAAATTTTAGATATCTTTTAGGATTTTTGGTTGCAAAAAATATGGATAATAAAGAAATTGACAATAAAAAGAAATTTCTTAATTTTACACAATGTGTTCCAATGTTTTATTCCGAATTGGCATCAAAAAGAGGGATTGAATGGGAATAGATTGTACAATAAAGCCTAATATATAATTGATTTGTTTGTTTGTTTGTTTGAATGGGGTTTTACGCCGCTTTCAACAATCTTTCAGTTATATCGCGGCGGCTGGAGCACCTAACAATGGAATCCTGGCATTTCTCACACCAGTACTACCATTACATCCTTTCCTAGCCTCCAGCTGCTATCCCACATAGGTCTACGATTATCGACCAATTGGTAAGAGACAAATAGTCGGAAAGGATGAGTGCGCCGTCGGGAATCGAACCCGGGACCTCTAGATTGATAGTCCGACGCGCCTAATATATAATTGAACCAGTGCACAGCATTTCATAAACAATTTCACAAGTATATGATCAGATATTGAGAAGCATGGGCAGTTACAGTGTAAAAGAACATTTACTTATCAGCTGAAGAAGCTAAGAGTCTATATCTATCTATCAAGAGCATGGTGAAGACTCTGATCAGACTGTACACATGTATGGTCTGGTCTAAGACTTTACTCGGTGCACATGTGAAATCATTTGAAATGTAATGCACTTGCCCAATTATAATCCATTGAAAGCTGTTTTTTGCTCACCTGAGCACGAAGTGCTCTGGGTGAGCTATTGTGATCGGTCATCGTCCAGCGTCTGTCCAGAAAAGGGCTAATTCTCAGAATGCAGTAATTCATTGAACTTTTATGGTAGAGACTCAATAGACATTGACTCATACAAATATCAAAGCTCTAAGCCTTCTGGTTTGTGAGTAGAAGATTTTCAAAGATTTCCTACTTTGATCCTTTGTAAAATCGGATCGCACAGAAAAGGGCTAATTTTTAGAATACTGTAATTCTTTGAAGGATTTTGGTAGGAGGTCAGTGAACATTGATACCTACCAAATATCAAATCTTCATGACTGATGGTTTGGGAGAAGAAGAATTTCAAAGAGTTCTTTCCTTATTCCTTTGTAAAATCAGGGATCGCACTGTAATGGGCTAATTTTCATGGCATGGTAATTTTTTGAAGTATTTTGGCAGAGGGTCATAAGGTGATGATACATACAAAATATCAAAGCTCTAGGCCTAATGTTATTTTCAAAGATTTCCTTCTTCATTCCTTTGTAAAATCAGGGATGGCACAGAAAAGGGATAAAAAATTTTATTGAAAAAAATTTATTGAATGGGGTTTATCGCCGCTTTTAACAGTATTTCAGTCACATCGCAACGGCTGAAACACCTAACAATGGATTCCTGGTATTTCTCACACCAGTACTACCACTACATCCTTTCCTAGCCTCCAGCTGCTATCCACTTAGGTTTACGATTATCCACCCATTGGTGAGAGACAAATGTTGGAAAGAATATGTGCCGCCACTGGGGATCGAGCCCATGACATCCCATGATTGAAGATTAGGAGACTGACACGCTACAGACTGCACTATGACGGCGGCGCTAATTTTCTGATTTTAGTAATTCTTTGAAGTATTTTGGTGAAGGGTAAATAGGTGATAATATGTACCAAATATCAAAGCTCTAGGCCTATGGTTTAGGAGGAGAAGAATTTTTGATAATTGTTTACGGACGGACAGATGGACGTCTGACATTTACTGATCAAAATAGCTCACCTCCAGCACGTTGTGCTAAGGTGAGCTAAAAAAGCCTTTTTAAAAGGATTGTGTAAGATATCCCATCACTTACCATTCAAAAGTCATTAACCATTGTAAAGTTTTTAATATAAATTTAGTTTTATTATTTTATATTTAAGTTTGACATTGCAAGGTGATCTTTAGAATATCAGTAATTTCTAAAACTTTCAAATGTTTAGAGAGTTGATGAATTTAAAGTTGAAAGGAACTAATTGAAAAATATCAATGTATCATTTGTCAAAGCAACTGACTGAGTTTCTTTTTAATCATTATCAACTAGGTTATTACATAATTCTTATGATCTTGAAAAATTAACTCTTTCTTGTACAAACTCGGGATTTAAGTCACTGTGATTTTACACTTGACAAAACATTGTGGATAAGAAGACATTGCTTGTAACTAACAATTTCTTCTTTTCCCACAATATTTTGTACCACATAGGATGATTTATTTTGGAATTGAATCCAATTTACATTGTCCTCTGAAACCTCATTTAATAATTGGACCAGTCTAAAATTTCCAAAAAATGGGAAAGGGTCAAAACAAGTAGTTCAAAGGGAAAGTTACTTGAAAAATAACATGGGAAACAGGGTTGGTAAAGAAGGCATTTATTGTTGATAAAAAAATGATCTAATCTTCACCTTTTTGACACGAAATATATATTTGAATGTATCTCGAATTTTCTAAAGCAATTAATTATATGGAAACAGTTAATAAATATTATGTTACATGGAAAACAATTCAGGATTCAAGTTATCAAATAGACGGGCTGTTCTGCTAGGGAATGACAGTAGTAGGCTTATCAGTTCCACTGGAGATTTTATTGCACATGTCCTGTTTAATAGTGTGATAATTAGGGTCAAGTTGTCTTCTGCTGTCAAGTTAATTTGTTCTGCATTTCTGTAGCTCAAATCTGAGCAGATTGCGTACGAAAGTCGCTAAACTGTACTGGGATATGTACATTTTTCAAAATAGTGCAAATTGGTTTATTAAAACCCATAATAATAGTAAAAAATGTAAATACAATATGGCTATCGATGAAATTATTTATTCCAGGTTTCGAGCCGCCTCAACCAACACATTACCCCCCCCCCCCCCCCGAAAAAAAAAAAGAGAAAGGATTTTGCTATTTAAAACAATAATAAATAAATGAAAAATGGGCGAGTCATTCGTATTTCGTAATACATCTTTAACCCATTACAAGACGGCGAAATTTTAGACTAGTCCAAATTGACAGATGTTGCTGTCGACTAGTAAAAGATTATGAAATTTTGGAATTTTTTACTTTTGGGGTAAAAAAAATGTGGTTAGGAAAGAAATTGCTTGTGACAATCAATTTCTTTTTTCCACTATGTTTTCCAAAGCTATTTGTCTTGGGGGCGTCAAAAGCGCCATTGAGTGGGAATGGGTTAAAATGCTGTATTTACATCATCGTTGAGCTCGATGGGCAACCCAAACCTCGTAAGTATAGCTTTGAATAAACTGTAGTTAGGAGCTTTTGGTCCCCAACAAATAAAGGTTGGTTTGAATAGCCCGAAGGATTTTCACTTGTTTTCTTCTGATGTTTATCATTTTTATGATATTTTCCATTTAAATTGGAACTCGAGTATCCACGTGTTAATTTTTGAGATAAGTCTACAGATAATCTGATAGTATCGTTAGAGTGGATGTTTAAGGAAAATAAAGTTTTCCATCCACTTATAAAGACGTTTTCCTGCTTCGAAACGCGAGATGTGATAAAAATTATTCCAGGAAAAATCCGTTTGTTTCAAATGATTCCTTGTTCGTCATTGATATCTAAAATAACCAACCAAAACGACCGTGCGTATCTCATATTTGTGTGTAAACCCTCACTTTTTTCCCGGTCTTTAAAGGTTTTAAGGATTTAGTTCAAACTTATTGTAGTGTTGGAATTGAAGAACCGCGGCTGTCAATCAAAGAATCAATCGACCAATCAAATTATTCACTTAGACCTGAAGTTAATTTTGAAGTCCATCATCGGTCGACATAATTGCGAAATATTTCTGTTGATTTGGCGATTTAAACGTCGTAACTACAGCTTATTCAGACTCTAGTTAAGGTCGCTAACCAACCACTTTACTTTTTGCTACATGTCATTGTCCATAAGTTTTGTAAAATAATGCCGTTTTACACCGACGCTGACCTTAGATTATTCCAAAAAAACATTTCGATAGGTCAGCACGAAACAGTTGCAACTGCCTATATGTTTATAGGCAGTTACAACTGTTTCGCGCTGACACATTGTTTTATTAATCATTTTTCCAACACGAATGAAATTATGTTAATTCAACATATCACACATTTATGTAAGATCGGAGACTTTTCTGTTGTTCAATCGTGTCCGAGAAAATATTTTCCAAGGATTACGTCGGATTTATATCCTTCAACATTGTAGAGTCAAGAAAACTCAGAATAAGAGTAGATTCATAAAAATTAATGTAATAATTACTAGAATTGAACAACAACAGCAACAAAAAACCCTAAACTATTTCAATATCATTTCTGGTTTCATTCTCATACCTATAATAAATTCAGAGAAACGCCAGTATTTTTTGTTAAGGAGTTCCACCCAAAATAATGGGGAGGGCGTTTCTGTTTAATATCACCAATCTACTCTTTTCCTGGAATCGAATGATTGAGATATGTTTGAAATACTCCCCCAAAAGTTATTACTTAATATTTATCAATTTTCATTAAAAGATTTGAAACAAACACAAGACAATATTAGAATTCGTCCCTTCTTGTTTGAAAGATATAAATGGGTTTTCACGAGTCTATTATATTCATTGTGGTAAGAGAATACTTTTACAGGAGTTTCAAACGTATCTCCACCCCACCCACCCCCTTTATGATACCCTTAAAAGTCGTACCTATTCCAATAAAGTTTAACTAAGGTCATATATAAGGGTATATTTTTTGTTATTTTTTTTTTTTTTTTTTTTTTTGTATATATCAACGTCCCCTTTTTACCAGATATTGTTCATATACTGCGTGAAGCAAAACTTGTCTATGTAGTGCGTTCAACACGCTTACGTCAAGTTTGACTTCATGTTTCCAGCGGTGACGTTCAAAGACTTTTCAATTAATTTCTTTTTTTTTTCTACAATGTTTTCTCAATTATAAAATCAGGACATAAAGGACACAAAAACCAGGGACTGTACAGGAAAGGGTTAAAGCAGTTTAAAAATGTTGAATGTCGTCTAATATAAAATGAGGCAGTAAATAATTCTGTGGTCGAATTAAGACTTATACTCCCGTTTGGTAGAGCTTTGTACAAAAAATATCTTAATTGTAACGTTACATGATTTTTTTTATAAATCTCCCCTTCAACATATGTATGAGAGTGAATAACGAACGAGCGATTTTCTGATCTTTATCTTAACAAAACCATTGACTAGCTCTGGTGTCTCCCTTCAAAACAGGTTTTGACTGTGCATAATCATTCGTAAGGGTATGCAATGTGGCGTAGTATGTTTTCGTATGATTTTTGTCTAGTGAAAATAGCAAGACCTGTCTACCGTCTAACTCATTACCAGACGGCAAAATTTTAGACTTGTCCAAATTAAAAGGAGTTGCAGACGACAATTTTAAATTTATGATTTTTTCAGTTTTCTCATTGAGACTATTCTAATGAGTTAATGAGTTCAATAACATAGGATATAGCTTCGGTATATTTTATTACTTAATCCTTCAATTTCTCAAAAGTTAATGTTTTTTGGAAATATAATTTTGATAATAGCGTTTACTAAAAGTGGTCGCTTAATAGAGATGGTCGCTAAAACAAGATTGACCGTAATTTCAAGTGACAAAACAGCAATAGGCAATACAGAAATGATGTAGTCAACCAAAGATGCAAGTGAGTACAATAGAAAACACTATGTCGTGACCAAAGGTGCTCGGGACTCAAAACCTGCAACCCATGACATCACCCAGAGTACGAGTCCACAATCCTAATCTTGAAGCCTGAAAGACCCATCCTCCTCGTGAGAGATAAGTACAAAGTATTATCTGAAAACCTTTACGTATAATTGTAGACCACGCCCACTGACCTCGGACGTATCGGTTTAACCCATTCCAACACAGTGGATTTTTAGACCGGTCCAAATTGAAAGAAGCTGCAGATGACAATTTTAAGTTGGTGGAATTTTGAATATTTTGTCTTTTTGGATAGAAAACATTGTGGATAATGAAGAACTGCAATTCCTTTCAATTTGGACAAGTCTAAAATTATGTCGTCTGCTGATTGATTAACCCCGCTTAACCCTTTCCTGTATAATCACTGGTTTTTACGTGTCTGTGTTTTAATACTGGAGAAAATATTGTGGAAAAAGAAGAAATTGCTTGAAACAAGCAATTTCTTCATTTTCCACAATGTTTTCCAAATCTTTTTTCTTGAGGGGCGTAAAAAGGAGGGATTGAGTTGGAAAGGGTTTAGTAGGATGATATATGATATGAGCCTGTGTGCGACATTTCCAACAATTTCGCAGGTACGTGACTCGCACACATTGAGCACCCTGGACAGCCATTCGGGGCAATTAGAATATTCGATGATTGTTTAAAGAAGCTTTGGGTCAGTATCTATCTACAGAGCGCAGAGTGAAGACTCTGTTCAGACTGTGTGGATGCACAGGCTGATGTGAGTCTTTACTTGGTGCACATCTGTAATGGTTGGAAATGTCACGCATGCGCTCAAATGATATTCATTTTGTAAAATTTATGGTCAGGAAGACAAAACAAAACCCGAATCCTTGGTTGGCAACCTAAAGGTTGTAAGTACAGCTTGAATAAGCTGTAGTTACGACGTTTAAGTCGCCAAGCCAACACAAATGCTTAACATAAATGTCAGGCTTCAAAATTCACTTCCGGTCTTATTATATGATTTGATTGGTCAATCGATGAATTGATGAACAGCGGCGACCCGTCATTTCATCCACACATTAATTTTGCACCCATAGACACACATTTACACATTGAATATATAAGAAAAAAACCTTTTTCCTGTATTCATAACTTATCATCTCTTGTTCTTCGCCTTCATTTTTAATTGTTCTTAATGCCATATACCTCGACTTCACCTCAAACCGGTTTAATTATTTTCTCCGACTCTATCCCAACAATAATTAGATTATCTCCGTTCATTATCATCATAAAGCTAAGATAATTACAAAAAATAATTTGCATTATCTCGGGACTTATTGACATTATCGTTTACATCTCCCAATATGGGGCATCATGAAAAATTTCCGCAAAGATTTATAAGCCGGTTATATTTAATTTCTTTTATCTGGAAATCAATTTTTATCCCATCATGTTCTAACAGTCACTAAAAGGATTTCTAACCAGGCTTTAGTTTTTTGATAAAGTTATCTTAAAACCGTACATATTAGGTCTAAGAAAATGGATAGATGGAATCTCAAGGTTACAGTTGCTTGAAAGCACGCATTATGCAGAAATGCAGCTCAATCTTAACGAAAATTTCGACTAGAATATCAAACGATTTTTTTTCAAAAAAAAAAAAAAACAAAAACAAAACAAAAACAAACAAACAAACAAAACAAACAAAAAGTCAATAACATGTTAAATGAAAGAAAAAAAGTTGGTTTGGCGACCTAAACATTGCTTGAACAAAAGGTTGTTACGACATTTTACGTAAAAGTTTACCTTGGTTGGTTTAAATTTGCTTTTGAAAAAAAAGTGCACGTGTTAACCCCTTTCCTGTTTTTTTTTTTTTTTTAATTTTAGACTGGTCCAATTTCTAAGGTTTTGCAGACGAAAATTCAAAGTTGAATTCATTTTAAAAATATTCATTCAGTAGGGGAGAAAATATTGTGGAAAAAGAAGAAATTGCTTGTTTCAAGCAATTTCTTCTTTTTCCACAATATTTTCTCAAGTATAAAAACACAGGCACGTAAAAACCAGTGATTATACAGGAAAGGGTTAATCACCAGACGACACAATTTCAGACTTGTCCAAATTGAAAAGGTTTGCAGTTTATGAAGCTTAAGATTTTTTTTTAACATTCTGGTTTGAAAACTTAGTTTAAAATGAAGAATTTGCTTGGTTCTAGCAAATTCTTCATTTTACACAATGTTTTCCCAATCAGTTTTCTTGAAGGACGCCAATACCGGCATTATGTGGGAATGGGTTCAACATTGTAAAAAGTCCCTTCTTCTACAGGCGATCAAATCCTCCTAACTTAAGTTTGAATATGTTGTAGTTACGAAGCTTTGTTCGCCCATAGACGATATTTAACTCAATACCAGAATAAAAAAGATCACAATTGCCCATATCTTAAGAAGTTACTGTCGACATTTCAAATGCATTTACATTAGAAACAGAAAACACTGCGATAAAAGAACAAAAGGTTTGACAAGCAGTTTCTTTTTTCTTCTACATTGATTTTATAAATATAATTCTTGAGGAAAGTATAACTAGGGGATTTTGCAAAATTTATGGCCAGTAGCATGTAACAAAAAAGTATAGCAGTTATTAGGTGACCTAGACGTCGTAACTACAGCTTGAATAAGCTGTAGTTACGACGTTTAAGTCACCAAACCAACAATAAAGGTGAACAAAATGGCGGCGAATGTTGGAGTTGATATGCTCAGGTCCAGGCTGAATAAATTATTTGATTGATCGGTTTGTTCCTTGATTGACAGACGCGATTGGTCAAATGTACGAGCGAGATCGAAGCACTTGCCTTATTGCAAAGACTTGATTTCCTTTCAAAATCTGTTTACCCCTATCTTACGGTTCCACGTCTTGCTTTCAATCTACTCAAGATCTCCCGCTTTTACTTCATCAATCGCTGGCCCCGCCCACTTACTTCGTTACACCCACCCATTGACTCCGACAGGAGATCCCGCTTCGATTTCAAATGGCGTTGTTTCTCAAAAAATTATAGCATGCATCATGTAGCAAAAAACTACAATAATTGGTTAGCGACCTAAACCTCGTAACTACATCTTAAATAAGCTATAGTTATGACGTTTTAAGTTCTCAAAACAAACAAAAAAGTTAACCAAAAATGTTGCCAATGTCGGAGATCAAAACTCATTTCTGGTTTAAATAATTTGATTTCATTTGTCGACTGATTATTTGACTGACAGACTCGATTCGTCAATTACTGACAATATGTAATTCGAGAGTAGCTGCAAGAGTCCCCTACATTGGTCAAATGTTTTATTATTTTTTAGTTCCAACAAAGCTTTAATTTCATGTCGCTCTCAAAATAGGGGATATTTCAAACGGTATTTCGTGCGATAAAGAGAAACAGTTGATTTGGTCAACCTCTGTAATTTCAAAAGTTGATTAACTTGATTGATTGTATAGAGTTTAACGTAACTTTCAACATTATTTTAGTCATATCGTGGTGGCTGGAGCACCAAACCATTAATCTCTAGTTTCTTGAGTTTCTTCAACACCAGTAATTCAACAAAATCACATCCTAGCCTCCAGCTTTTCTAATCTAATTTAGATGTTTATTCTGCCTCTGGTGAGAAACAAATGACTTTTCCTCGAGGGTCGTTAAAGGTGGGATTGTGTGGGACAGGGTTAAAATGGTTTGCCAATAAAACGCACAGAATCCTTGATACCGGGTCACTGGTCTAGCACCTTATACATGTGTCTATTATTTGTCCTTGGTGTAGAAAACATTGTTGACAATAAAGAGGTTTTGAGCAATTTCTCCATTTTCTGCAATGTTTCCCAACGCTGTTTTCTCCAGGGCATTAAAAAGCAGGATTGCATGGGAATGGGTTAATCCATTTCCAAACGAGGCAATTTTTGACTGACCCAGTTTCAATGATGTTGCAGACGATAATTCCAAGTTGATAAGATTTTAAATTGTTTTGTCTTTTGGTGGTAGAAAACATTGTGGATAATGAAAAAAATGCTTGAAACAATACGTTCTTATTGTATATAAAAAACGTCATTATGCGGGAATAAGTTAAGCATACATCTTGAAAAATACAACATCCTATAGGTATGGAAAACGGTAGAATTTTCTCGGGTCATTATTAGTATCAAATACTGTTTATCCAGAAATTATCCAATTATTAAAAAAAACAGTTCATTAAGTGTTGTCTTTATTCATAAAAATCTAATTTATTAGGCTAGAAAAGTGGTTTAATGGCCAATTTTACATAAATAGAAACTAATGCGGTTTTAAAACAGACCCTAATTATCCGACAAAATATCTAACAAACGCGCATTGACCAGTAGGTTCAATGGTGCCTTTAACCACAGAGACACAGGCGCTCTTTTTGCAAAAATAAATCAAAAGCAATTCGGCTAATTAGACATGAAAAGAGGGTGGGGTAGGAGTCATCATAATTAATAAAGAAACGCCTGCATCTCGCAGTGATTTTGGTGAGAAAATATTCTAGGGCTCGCCTTTTGATAATCAGACAACTTGAGAAAAATTACATTCAATGTGCTAGTTCTTGAAAAGGTAAATACCCACACAAAGAAGAGGAAGAAGAAGATGGGGGGATGGAAGTCGAGTCAATTAACCCATTAACAGACGATGATATTTAAGACTGGTCAAAATTAAAGAAGTTGCAGACGACTTTTTTGAGTTTACTGAATTTTAAATGTTTCATTATTTTTGGGTAGAAAACAATGTGGAAAATGTAGAAATTGCTTGTCACAAGCAATTTCTACATTTTCACAGTGTTTTCCAGAACCATTTTCTCGACGGGCGTCAAACAACGGGATTATGTGGTAATGGATTAATGATGTTCGCGTTTTAAGATAGGCAAGGTTCTTTCATTTTCAACCGCTCCTAATCCGATATCAATTGTACATTCTTGTTTATATGTATAATTACTTTTTTATAATAACGTCGTCAAACAAATAGTGACAATTCTTTGAAAAAAAAAACAAACAAACAAAATAACACACACAAAAACAAAACAAAACAAAAAACAAACAAACAAAAAACACACACATACACACACACACACAAAAAAAGAAAAACAAACAAAACAAAAGAAACACGTCTGGCAGGGTAAGAAAGCCAAACAAATCTTACAAAAGGACAACGAAAAGATTATTTATTTCACACAACACTTTATCGTCAACAGAAAAAAAAAAGTTTCCAAAGGTTATGAAGAAGATTTACGGTTGCAGGAACCCAAAAGATGCGTGGAAAAACGCGGAAAAGGAAATGCAATCTTTCACTCACCTATTATGCATTTTGTGTGTGTGTGTTTGTTTGTTGTTGTTTTTTTTTGGGGGGGGGGTTGCTTGTTGTTTTCGTGTTTTTTTTTGCTTTTGTTATTATTTTTGTCCATAAACTTTCGCCGTTAAGCGTGCAAAATGTCGTAACTACAGCTTTCGAAAAGCTGTAGTTACGACATTTTGCACGCCTAACGACGACATAACCATCGTTGAAACGCCATCCGCAACCTTTTTTGAATTTAGGACCAGGCTCAAAATATCCTTGTATAGTAATGCGTAAATCTCACAAAATAAAAACGCGAAGACTTAACGGCCATACCCATAGTGCAGATCGTTGGTTGAATTAAATACGTATCATATATCATGGATGTACACATTAACAAGATAATATCAACGGTTTGACACTGTATCATCTTAATGTTTTTCATCCGGTCTCGAACGTTTTTAAAGTTTTAGATAAAAAAAAGACACTTGAATTTCAACGATTTTCACAACTTAATGCCCGTATTTATCAAAACGACCGTAATTAAAACCCTTTCAAGCCGCAGCTACCATCTTTTTGATATTCACATAGATTATATATCACTTACTTTTTTTTTTTTTTTTTTTTGAAACATAAATCATTCATTGATTGATTTTCAAATACCCCATTAAGGATAATAATATCTCTAAGTTTTGGTGAAATATACATTTTATTAGGTAGTGATTATATTTAATGTTGATTTCTTATATATTTTCTGTGAGACACGGTTAACACACTACAAAACTGGTCCAAATTGAGAGAGGTTGCAGACGTCATTTCAAAGTGTGCTAAAAAGCGACAATTAGTTGTAGGAAAAGGCAGAAAACGTTGTGGGAAAAGCAGGAATTGCTTGTAAAAACATTTCTTCAGGGCGTCATCAGCGGGATTACATGGTGACTGGTTAGTGTGTGTATCATTGCTTTATTTCATTGTTAAACGTCAAGCACAAGGCTTTAGGAGAAAACGTATTTTCAACTTTTTACTGACTGTACCAAATCCTTATTTTTTTCTGGACAATAGACTTGGTTAGGTCCAGGGAATTATTTGTTTGTTTGTTTGTTTTCTCGTGAGTGCATGTGTTTTTCGTCTGGCGTTTATCCGTTCGTTTTCAAACCAAATATCATATTGTTTTTCACATTTCTCATCTTTACCCATTTCTTCTCAAAAACGCTTTTTAGCATCCCCCCCCCCAAAAAAAAAAACATTTTTCACAATATTCTAAAAAAAAAAAAAAAAAAAAAATCAACTAAAATTTGCCATCTGTAACTTCTCTGAATATGGACCGGTCTGAAATTTTGTCGTCTTGGAATTGGTTAACGGTCTTACGATATTTTCTTTGAATAACGATAAAACTTCTTTGACCATTCTTTTAACCCTTTCCTATTTTCTAGAAATTTAGATTTGTCCAAATCCAAAGGTTTTGCAGACGAAAATTTAAAGCGGGCTTAATTTGAAAAATAACCATTCAGTATGGTTGAAAATATTGTGGAAAAAGAAGAAATTGCTTGTTTTACAAGCAATTTCTTCTCTTTCTACAATGTTTTCTCAATTATAAAATGACAGAGACGTAAAACCAGGGATTGAACGGGAAAGGATTGAGCGTCCACTATTTGGTCGGCCCTTGATTGGTCGCTTAATACAAGATTTATTTATATAAACACAGAAAATGGTATGGAGGGAAAATGACATTACTTCTAACTCCACCCCACCCCCCTCCTCAAACGGTCTTAAAAACAATGGTAGTAAAGAAAATGTTGATATGAGACTATATTACTATGTTATGCCAAGGTATTTTCTCTGGCGCGGGAACTCTGTGTTTTTTCTTTGATACGACTAAATGCTGATTTAGTATTGTTGGGTTACCGAGAAATTCTGTCTATAAAGCATTGATGAAATATTTTCAGAATATTTCCGGGGACATAAAATTAGCCCGGATAAAGTTAGTGGGAATTCTTGGAAATTTGGCGGGAAAACTGTTATAGAATAGTCTTGAGAAATTGCCTATTTGATGAAATGACTTAATTAGCACAATTATTTCGTGTTTAAGTATAAATTCCCTCCAATTTGTAGATATATATTTACTAATTGTATGTGCCAAGTGCAATTAGGCTACATTGCTTTGAAAAATATTGGATATAGTTGATTGGGGTTCCGTGCCACTATGACCAGAACTGCAGTTATATTGAGGCACGCGATACACCTGCCAATGACTTTCTCGTTTCAAATTCCATAAGAACAATCTTTCAAATTGACCACTCTCTATGCCCCCAAGTAGGCCACAGTGCTTTGAACTAGCTTGTTGTTTGGAGAAAAATCGCATTGTCGCGATTACGATTATCAAATCTCAAATAAAAAGAATGTAAACCCAGCCGACTCTATGATTTATCGCACGATGCGTTACCAAATGGGTTGACAGAACCCAATCGCTATTAAAAAGGCGTTGGTTTGTATAAATGAGCGTGACATTTCCAACAATTACACGTGTGCGCCAAGTAAAGACTCAGATCAGCCTGTGCATCCGCACAGTCTGATCAGAGTCTTCACTCTACGCTCTGTAGATAGATACTAACCCAAAGCTTCTTTAAACAATCAGCGAATATTCTAATTTCCCCGAATGGCTGTCCAGGGTGCTCAATGTGTGCGAGTCACACACATGCGAAATTGTTGGAAATGTCACGCACAGGCTCAAATATTTTGAATTTACCTTCAATATGACCTCGACGTTAATAGGATATGGTCGATCGCGGAGCCAAAGCTGGTTCTTTTGATTCCAAACATTAATCCATATCCAAACAACACAACTTTGGACTGGTCAAATTTAAAAGAAGTTGCTGACGACATTTCAAAGTGTGTGTAAAAAAAAAAATAATAAAAAATAGTAAACTGAATATGGTAGAAAAACAAAACATTGTGGGAAGGGGATAAATGGCTTGTAACAAGCCACTTCTCCTTGTGTCATGCTGTTTTCTGTAGTATTCAAGGCGTCATTGAGTAGGAATGGGTTAATCTATGTTCATCGGATTGGCCCCAATTACGACACGACAACATTCTAGATTAGTACAATTGAATGGTAGTGTAAATAGCAATATCAAAGATGATACTTTTTTTTAAAGTCCTTTTCTCTCAGGATAGACAACATTTTGGAACATTAAGAAATTACTTGTCAAAACAAAGTTCCCCCTTTTCAATAAATGTTTTCCAAGTATTTCTCTGTTGTGTCGTTAAAAAGTGGCTTTGGGTGGGAATGGGTTAAGATTAATGGGTTAAGATAATGATAAAAAAGTGAGATTGTCTTCGATATTATGATCAGCTTTGAGAATTATTGAAGCATTATTCCATTTTAGTGATTGCAATAAAAGAACTAGTCTGTGCGTAAACTGTGCAGCTGTGTTATTCTTATATGCGTGTAAGTGCTTTTTACGATCGAGGAAAAATGACATAAAACATTTTTTGTTCGGAATCTTTCCTACCAACAGCCTCCCAGACAGCATATCGTCGTTGGACGAGCAAAATGTCGTAAATACAGCTTTATTCAATCTGTATTTACGACATTTTGCTCGCCCAACGACGATGTGTACACATAAAATCTATCTTTCGCAACTTTAATGATACTTTCTTGGATAGACATAAGGTATACAGTATCTTATTACAGATGAAATGAAAACTTACCTCTTTTGTTTACTGATATTATCCAAAGATCGTCGATGGAGGTTAACACTTTTTTCTTCTTCTGAAAGATCGTTTTAATTACAAATCATTTACAATTTTATCGTCCAAGATGAAGATTTCTTCTTTCAGAAGCTTTATCAAGATTTGATCACGCTTCTTGATAACAATGATGAGGGTACGACTAAAAAGCTGGCCAAAAAGGTAATAAATGAGTCGATGCAACACCCGATTAAAAAACCTCGCCTTATATTCAAATATCAATGTTAAGTCCTTTAACCGTTTGAAGTCGTTAACAATGTTTCTCATTGAGATTTAAATTTTACAATGATACTGTCTTTCTGACTAGAAACCTTATTAATATGCAAATTAGCAGGGAGGGCCTAAAAAATTAGATTCGTCAGTGTACGTTGACAATGTCATTTGAGTGAATGAAATTAGCATATTTTGTAGGATCAGATATGGCGATGTTCAGTTGATAATTGTGAAAAGTGATACGTATTATATCTCCAATATTAGCGATATGTTCGAGTTTTATATGAAATAACTCTAACCTTTAAGTCCTGCGCTTTGTTAATTTCATACTTGGGTTCGTTGACATTACATCCCATTCTGTTACCATGGATATAGCATTGGTTGGATGCCCAAATGTCGTTACGTTGCAACCTTAGCTTACACTTTAATAGTTCAAATGATGACGATGCTGGCGATTTCGTGGCATATAAATCACACTGTATTCATGCGCGACTCGAGAATTTTCTTTAAAGAAATCTACGATTACGACTTTTTTGTCACCCATTTATAATTACTATGATAATTTGATTTCCAGGTTTGCCGCATCTTATAACCACAGTTTTGACGAAATTCCAGGGGGATAGGGGCTGTCTTGCCTACTACCCCAAGGTCCTGTGCATAGTGTTGCAAGTACTTATAATTGCCAACGAACAGGTACAAGGAGATTCGGCTACATACGCATTGCTCATTGCACAAATATATATATTGGCTGTTTATCCCATTCCCAGACAAAAAATCATTTAAACGCCACTCATTATAAAAGCTTTAGAAAATATTGTGGATGGGAAGAAATTGCTTTTCACAAGCAATTTCTTCATTTACACAATGTTTTCTACCCCAAAATATAAGGAATTAAAAGATTTCATGTCCTTGAAAATGTCGTCTGCAACTCCTTTGAATTTGGACCAGTCTAAATTTTGCCGTCTGGTAATGCGTTAATTTGTCAGGTGTTAATTATCGATACACTACAACTTTTAACCGATTAAAAATCAAAGCACCAGTCCTCTTTACTATTTTTAACCCTTTCCTGTTTTTCAAAAATTTAGACTGGTCCAAATTGAAAGAGGTTGCAGACGACAACGTAAATTTGATGCAATTTGAAATGAAACCATCCTATCTGGTAGAAAAGATTGTGGAAAAAGAAGAAATTGCTTGTTACAAGCAATTTCTTCTTTTTCCACAATGCTTTCTAAGATATAAAATCACAGCCACGTAAAATCCCGTTTTTGTACGGGAAAGGGTTAAAGAATTCAAAGAAGAATGAATCCGAGTACTTCAGAACTCGTACCAGACACTTGCTTAACCATTTCCCACACAATGACGCTTTTAAACGCCCCCCCATTAGAAAAGTCTTGAAAACATAGTGGGAAATGAAGAAATTGCTTGAAACAAGCACTTTCTTCATTTTCCACAATGTATTCTACGCAGAATGTTTAAAAAAAATCAAAGATTTCATTAACTTTAAATTGCCGTCTGCAACTCCTTTCCAGTCTGAAATTTTGCTGTGTGGGAATGGTTTAACCCATTCCAACACAGCAAAATTTTAGACTGATCCAAATTGAAAGAAGCTGCAGACGACAATTTCAAGTTGATGGAACTTTCAATTTTTTCGCCTTTTTGGATAGAAAACATCGTGGATAATGAAGAAATTGCTTGATACAAGCAATTTCTTCATTTTCCACATTTTTTTCCAATGCTTTTTTCTTGAGGGGCGTAAAAAGGAGGGCTTGAGTTGGAATGGGTTAATAAAATGACGGATTGCCGCTGCGACTACAAAAAAACAGTTTGACCAGTCTGATCGTTAGGCCCGCCCACCGGGCTCAGGAAGTATAATTTCGTTATCAAAAGGCATTACTTTTTCACAAAACATGGCCTGTTACATGATACAAAATGGTGAAATTGGTTAGTTGGCGACCTACTCGTCGTATCTTCAGCTTGAATAAGCTATAGTTATGACGTTTCAATCGCCAAACCGACAAAGAGACCTGAAATAAATGGCGTCCATTGACGGTGTTCGAAGGTCTCTTCTCGACTAAATAATAGTTATGATTGGGCGTTTGATTCTTACATTAACGTCGCGATCCCTCGATTTATAAAGACCGGAAGTAAACATTGAACTCCGACATTAATGTCAAGTATTTCTCGTTGGTTTGGTGACTTAAAGGCCGTTACTACAGAATCCTTTAGTGCATGGTTTTTTGTGAGGAAGGAACATTGAATGAAGGAAATGAAAAATGCATATCGTTGTTGGGCGTGCAAAAAGTCGTAACTACTCATTGAATAAAACTATAGTTACGACATTTTGCACGCCCAACGAAAGTATGTTAACCTGCTTTTTTTCTGTTCTTATCTAGCGAAAAAGTGGAGTTTCAAACTTTGTTTTCACAAATAGAGTAGAAAAGGGAAAAATGATTATTCACCTTGCGTATTCCATTCGGGTCCTCTCAAAATGCACTAAAACTTTAAATTTTGTCTCATGTATGTAAAGGCAGTGGGCTTCAAAACGTCGTAAATACAGCCGATACACTGTAATTACGACAAGTTAGTACCCTCAGAATATAAGGAAGATAGCACTTTTTATCAATGCATACTGAACGTGAAAATACACCAAGGAAGAAAAAAAAATCGAAATTCCACCCTGATGCATAAAAATATGACAAATTTCAAGATGGTATTTTGGCGCGTGCTGCGCCCTGTGTGACATAATTATCAGGATTGGTGACAGCACGATAAGCCATTATCACGACTTTGTCACGAACACCCTGGTAGAATTGTCAAAATTTCGCGATTTTTCACTCCTTCTCTAAGTATGTAGTTATCTATTGCTGATTTAAACGATATATCAAATCGTTTACGCCCCCGTAGACCCTTTTCTTTCAAAAGTCCCCGAAAACCAGTTTTACATGATGGAGACGTTATATATTTGTTTATGGAAGAAGGCACCAAGAAGTTTGATATTTTACGCACATTGTCTTTATTACAAAAGAAGTATAATGCTGTTCGGCTGAAGACTTAATAATTATCCCATTCCAACTCAACAAAATTTTAGACTGGTCCAATTTGAAAGAAGCTACAGACGACAATTTCAAGTTGATGAAATTTTGATTTTTTTTTTCATATTTTTGGATAGAAAACATAGTGGATAATGAAGAAATTGCTTGAAACAAGCAATTTCTTCATTTTCCACAATGTTTTCCAAAGCTCTGTTCTTGAGGGGCGTAAAAAGGAGGGATTGAGTGGGAATGGGTTAAAACGAGGTTTGGGACCCAGAGAAAATTTTGATGCAGATATTAGGTGACCAAAACGTGATCGTTACTACAGCTTTTCTTATTCAAACTGTATTTACAACTTCTTAATCCATCGATGACGGTGTTCAAATTTAAGTTTTGAAAATGGTAATAATAATTATAATAATAATACAAATTTAGTACGCTCTTTGCAGTGCGTATAGGGCAGTACGCCTTTTATTGTATTGAGAAAAAATGGGTATTTGCCGGTGGATTAAGCCGTTTCATTTGAGTGTTTATCGCGTAAAGGTTCGATAAAATCTGACTTACCGTCTCCTAAACCCCTTACCATACAGTCCCACTCTTTGACGCATCTAGAGAAAGGGTTTCGGGAAAGAAATGGAAAATTCAGTTGACACCTTTGGAATTACTTAAATTCTAAAATTCTTTGTCTTTCTTGATAGAAAACATTGCGGGAAATGAAGAAAGTGTTTGTTTCTTGCAATTTCTGCATTTTCCACAATGTTTTACTGAACATTTCTCATTGAGAGGTATAAAAAGAGTATGGATTGTATGGATATGGATTGAATTGTATTTAAATCGTCGTTTTAATCTGACCCGATGGCTAAACATGCTGATTCTTGTTTCGTTTGTCAAAGGTCGCCCTAACCATAACTAAAAATGATTTCTCTTTGCTCTATCAGTTAACAAATTCCCACGCAATTCCGCTTTTTACGCCCCTCTTTAAAAAGAGCTTGGGAAAAAAATGCAAGCAATTCCTTCATTTCCCACAATCCTTACAAATCCAAGAGACTTAGATCTTTTTTTTTTAAATCGCCTTCTTGAAATTGTCGTATGCAACTTCTTTCAATTTGAACCAGTCTAAAATTCTCTCGTTTGGTTATGGGTTCAGGCTATTTCATTTTGAACCTTTTCCTCCCATTTAGACTCGACAGGCTGTAAGTGTCATATTAACCCATTCCAACACAGCAAAATTTTAGACCGGTCCAAATTGAAAGAAGCTGCAGACGACAATTTCAAGTTGATGGAATTTTGAATTTTTTCGTCATATTGGGTAGAAAACATTGTGGATAATGAAGAAATTGCTTGATACAAGCAATTTCTTCATTTTCCACAATGTTTTCAAAAGCTTTTTTCTTGGGGGGGGGGGGGGCGTAAAAAGGAGGGATTAAGTTGAAATGGGTTAACAAACATTGCCGGTATTTGTCACTGATAAGCCTAGAACACCTCTGAGATCTCTAATAAATAATGGTGCTGGCAGGGAAAGATCGAGATAATCGAAAAAGATTTAAGCCATTTTTTTTCTCTGTTAATTTTCAAGACTAGATACAAAGAAACTTCTTCTGAGCACTTAATCGTAGAAATCTATATCTACCTGATCGGCGCTATAGGTTCAATATCAAATCATTCATTTAGCTGGAAGTGCACTTTGAACTCAGACATGATGATAAGCATTTTTTTTTGGGGGGGGGGGTGTTGCGACTTTTTTGCAAGAAAAAAGGCCAAGTGGACAGGTAAAAACAATTCGATCTTGGTCCGACTGTGCTGGCTTGGGGGGGGGAGTTGAAACCCTTTGCGTTCAGGAGATTTTCTGAATATAGAATGATTTCTCATCTGTTGAATATTCATTTTTATAATGCTAACTTTAAATGATCGTAGTTGGACCCAATTTATTTCATACAGTTTCCTTACGGAGTTCCCATTTCTTTTGACTGGCAATATATAATTTTGGATAAAGACGACAAAATTTTAGGCTAGCCTAGTTTCAAAGAAAGTACAGAAAACAATTTTATGTTAAAAATCCTTGTATTTTTGGCAAAAACGATTGTGGATAATGAAGCAATTGATTGTAATAAGTAATTTTTTCATAGGCCACTATGATTTGCAAACTTTTTTCTTGCAGGGCGTACAAGAGCGGTTTTATGTGGGAATGGGTTAAGATAAGAAAGAAATTATTTCGGATAAATCTGATAATTCGTCAAATGTTTATGACAAAAGTAAATCACCTACTAAATAGCGCTGTCCAGCTGAGTCGATAATCGTCTTAATCTGACCACTCGATGTCAATTCTAAGTGGTCACTCTTGACCATCAGTGGTCAATTAACGCAGGAATCGTAAATATTAGTGATACTTATCTATTTGTGTCAATAAGTAGTCAATGACCACTTGTTGACGCCTCCCCTGATGGGCACTTGGGCATATTTTTCTTCCTCTTTCTTTCTTTCTCTCTCTATTTCTTTCTCTCTCTTTCCCTCTTTCTCTCTCCCACAGTATCTTTTAGGTCGCCAAGCAATCATTTCACCTTTTTGTTACATGTTACTGACCACAAATTTCGCCAAACAATGTCGTTTTATAAATCGATCTCCCTGTCGGAGTCAGAGGGTTGCAGCGATCCGTTATTTCTTGATGTTTCGGCAATTTTTGTCATTTTGAAAATGCTTAGTCTGTTACTTTTTTGTACAAATTTTCGGTGGAATATTAGTTACCTATCTCTACTTACCAATGAATTCGTTATAAGGACGAATGTAACGACACATTCTTGACCATTGGTATGAAAAAAGTCCCATCGGAAATACATTTGGAAGCTTGCATCGAGTTTGGGTCAAAGAGGATATGAGCATTAATTTGTTCAGTACTGGGAAACTTTCACTTACCCATTCCCATACAATCCCTATTTTTGACGCCACTCAAGAAAATAGTATAGAAAAACTTATAATTCGCAATTTCTTCATTTCCAACAATGTTTTCTAGACATAAAGACAAAGATTTTTCAAAATTTCGCGAACTTGAAATTGTCGTCTTCGACTTCCTCCAATTTGGACAAGTCTAAAATTATGATGTGTGGTTATGGGTTAGATTTACCCGACAAAACAGATACATCTGTACATATCGATGGGGATAGCGCACAATGTCGTGCACATATATATGAATATAGAACTCTAAGCTCAACGATATGCGCTTTGAGAATACCTTGTACAGACTTAAACCACAACATTTAATCCGCTTTTTGACACCATTCGAGAAAACATTGTGTAAAATTAAGATATGGCTTGCAATGAGCAATTTGTTCATTTTCCACAATGTTTTCTACCCAGAAGGTTGAAAAAATCTAAAATGCCATGAATTATAAATTGTCGTCTGCAACTCCTTTCAATATAGACCCATTGTGTCGTCTGGTAATGGGTTAATGATACTTTTTACACCAGACCTTTTTAATACAACCAAGTTTGATCTTCTGTTCAGAACAGAACAGAACAAACATTTTACTAGACGAGTACGTAGTACATAGTCACACATAATGTAATTACAAGGTCGGTCTCATCCATACCATATCGCTCTCACGCTCTCTTTCCCTCCTTTCGTCCTTCTTCTTTCTCGCCCATACTGGATACAGTTGATGGCTCGGATAGAAATCATTAGTAATGAAGTATATGTATTGGGTGTTAATGGTTTCAATGCGTAATATCTTTTAGAGGATGACATATATTCACAAATGGGTTTAAAAACAATATTATACAATAATGCATGGTTTATTACTACGCAGCCCTAGTGCCATGCTGCCACATGCCCATATGGAACTATAATAGACATGTGGCACCATCACACTGGCCTACGCATTTAAATGTACTGAGTTTCAAATCTTATAGAAAATGCCATTTCAGAAAGGCATATAATTTCGATGGCCGAAGGGAATAGGCGGTTGAAGGTCATAGGTGCGAGCCCCACCGACGCCGGGTGTTCATGGGCAAACACTTGATAGCCAGTCTAAGTCTACCCAACTATAGAATTGGGTAACATTTGGTTGAACCCATTTCTACACAAGAATGCCTTTTGACATCCTCAATGAAACAACGTTTTGAAAAACTATGTGGTAAATGAAGAAATTGCCTGTGATAAGCAATTTTTTCATTATCCACAATATTTTCTACCCCAAAAGTCATATATACTCTTTTTAAAACTCCATAAACAAAACATTGTTTTCTGCAACTTCTTTGAATTGGACTGGTCTAAAATTTTGCTATCTGGTAATGGGTTAGACCACTGCTTCTCTTTCAGAGACACGAAAACACCAGAATTGTGAGTGTTCGAGAGCGAATCTATAAGCTAAAATCTTTCGTCGCAATCGAACTTAAATAAATTAGCACAAATTAAGGCTACAGTAGTGTTCCTGTCCCTTTTCCTTGCTTATGATCAGAAAAAAAAGTTATGAAATTACTTGTCCAGCTATTGGAATCAACAGAACACGACATGTTTGATTGATTGAATGGGGTTTAACGGCACTTTTTCATTTATATCGTGGCGGCTGGAGCACCTAACAATGTATTCCTGGTATTGCTCACACCAGTAATACCTCCAAGCCTCCAGCTGCTATTCCACTTAGGTCTACGATTATCCACCCATTGGTGAGAGACAAATGTCGGAAAGAATATGTGACGCCGCCGGGGATCGAACCAATGACATCCCATGATTATAGGATTGGGAGTCTGATGCGCAACCGTCTGTGCTATGATGGCGACACACGACATGTTTGAAAATCCTCTGATGATGGGAAAAGAGTCTGAGAGTGTTGATAACCACCAAGTAAAGGGGGGACGATGCCCACCAGCTTAAAATAGTCTTGTATATTATCTTGTGTTAAACCTTTCCCATTCAAATCCGGGTTACTCGAGAAAACATTGTGGAAAAAGAAGAAATTGCTTGTAACAAGCAATTTCTTCTTTTTCCACAATATTTTCTACCACATAGGATGGTTTCATTTCAAATAGCATCCAGTTTTTCATTGTCGTCTACAACCTCTTTCAATTTGGACCAGTCTGAAATTTCCCAAAATGGGGAAGGGTTAAAAAAGGTTAAGTTATTGAGACAATTCAGTGCGTACACTGTGTAGATCGCTATTTTGCAATAGAATTTACATTCAAAAGAAAAGGGAAAAAATGAAAAAGGATGAGTATCGAGTTAGTGAAGTGGCTACCAGCGGTTCGAACCGGAGACCTCCCCGCTGGCAGATCAGCTGCTTTAGTCTCAGATGATGAAAGTAATTTCGTATCGATAAGTCCACTACACTACGGCTCACCCGATAAACAGGTGTAAAATTTTAACATATATATTTACCTGTTTGAGTTGTGCAATACTATATATCGGTCACGTGGCTACGTTGTCAACTGGCGGTAAATTTAAAACTACCTCATTTTGTTTGTTTGAATGGGGTTTTACGCCGCTTTCAAAAATCTTTCAGTTATATCGCGGCGGCTGGAGCACCTAACAATGGAATCCTGGTATTTCTCACACCAGTACTACCATTACATCCCTTCCTAGCCTCCAGCTGCTATCCCGCATAGGTCTACGATTATCGACCCATTGGTGAGAGACAAAGTCGGAAAGGATGAATGCCGCCGTCGGGGATCGAACCCGGGACCTCTAGATTGGCAGTCCGACGCGCTACCAACTGCGCTATGACGGCGGCAGGAAACTACCTCATGATCTTGCGGATCATTGTCCTTATTAAATTGTATGAATTTCATATAAATAAATATTATGATCTACACCGATAAGATCCAGTGGGATATCCATCTGTCTATCTGTATGGGCGTCTGTCTGTCTGTCGAAAGCTTAGCCGAAGTAACATTCTTTAAAATACCCATAGGAGATATAGAGCACATTAATAGTATGAACTTTTGTGCAAATTTGTAATCATTTCATATGTGCGTGAAGTACGGAATCTTAGAATCCTGGGCTGTTACTCAGGGAAATTAGAACAATCGCTAAATTAACCCATTCCCGCACAATTACGCTTTTGGACGCCCCTTTAGAAAAATAATTGGAAAAATATTGTGAAAATGAAGAAATTGCTTGTAACATGCAATTAATTCATTGTCCACAATATTTTCTAGCGAGAAAGTTTAAAAAAAATCTTAACTTTCATAAACTTTTAATTGTTGTCTGCAACTCCTTTCAATTTGGACCAGTCTCAAATTTTAACGTCTGGTAGTGGGTAAAAAAAAGCTCTGTATTTTGGGGTAGAAAATAATGTGGATAATGAAGAAATTGTTTGTAGCAAGCAATCTCATCCAAATTAATTATGTCGCCATCAAATCATTGGTATTTTCCAACGTCATAACATAACGCCATTTAGGCAGGTTTTCCTTAAAAAAATGCAGATCGAAAACCTAGCCAAGGTCATCCAATAATTTCCATAAAGGCCGTGTTAATGCGGCAAGATAAAACACCGTTTAATGAATATTCATTAGACAGACATTGAGATAAGAAGTAATCGAAGATGAATTATTAGTCTACGGGGTCTGTGTAAACAACATTTTGACAAAATTTTATTGCTTTGGTCTCAATGTACCTATTTATCAAAAATACGAAAAAGGAATAATTTCTTATACAAGAAAAATAGTCTATGCCTACCACGGTATTATCCGACCCTGTCCTCCAAATCTTTCTTTTAACCAGTTATTGTACAATCCCCGCTTTTTACATCAATATGATTTTACATTTGATAAAAAATTGTGGGAAAAAAAGAAATTGCTTGTGACAAGCAATTTCTTCTTTTCCCACAATAGTTTCTACCCTATAGGATGGTAAAATATCGAATAAAGCTCACTTCAAAATGTCGTCTGTGACCTCTCTCAAAATGGACAAGTCTAAAATTTTGCAAAATATGAAAGGGTTAAAAAGGGATGAAAAGTATATAAGTAACAATATGTGCCAGTGGGGTGGCCACAATCATTCAACTGATGAAATATTCGAAAAACATTTTAGTGGAACTGATTTCTTTTATAAAATTAATATTTCCCGAGGCTCCGTAGGGGCCCCTTTTCGCGCTATTATAAAATTAATATTTCCCGAGGCTCCGTAGAGGTCCCTCTTTCGCGCTACACGTCGTCACGTGAAATAAGTACCATTCCGGAAGTACAAAAAGTATCGATCCAGATCAGGATTTGGGGAGAAATTTATCGAAAATTTCGTTTAACCCTTTCCTGTTCAAACACGGGATTTTACGTCTTTGTGATTTTATACTTGAGAAAACATTGTGGAAAAAGAAGAAATTGCTTGTAACAAGCAATTTCTTCTTTTCCCACAATATTTTCTCCCACAAAGGATGGTTTCATTTTAAATTGAATCCAATTTTCATTGTCGTCTGCAACCTCTTTCAATTTGGACGGGTCTAAAATTTTAAAAAACAGTAAAGGGTTTAAGTGGATTTTCTGAATATAGGTTAATTTACCAATTATCACACGACAAAAAATCAGACTGGTCCAAATTTAACATGCTTCCGCTTTTGGCAGGAGGTGTAGACCAAAATCAGCCTGCACATAAGTGCAGTCTGATTTTTGTCTTCACCTCCTGCTTGTACTTTTCCTGCCAGAGTTGTTTATGGAATTGATTTCTAAAAGAAATGTTGGTTATGTGAATAACAAGTTCTATCAGTGCTTTCAGTCCTTTGATTTACAGCAATTCAGTGTGGTAATTAATACAGCATGACAAGGATTAAAAGGTTGTAGAGAATAATTTTAATATTCTTTGACTTCGTAATAGGAAAAATTGAATGTCATGGAGGGTGTCAAAAAAGCGGGAATGTACGGAATGGGTTAATCTATACCCACACAATACTGCTTTCTACCAAGTAAGTCATAGATACTCGATACTGTATCAATTTGAAAATGTCGTCTGTAAGTTTGAACTTGGATAACTCGTCTGGAATTATTTCGTCTGATCATGGGTAATTCTACTTTACCTTGTCTTCACTTTTTCAATATCAATCTTGACTAACCTATGCTGCATCCAAATTCCTTCTTCTTTTTTATACCTACGGAATTCCTTGATGATCTAGTTTAAACATTCGACAGCTAAGCAGTTACCGCCAATTTTGTCACAGACTGGGCTTAAAAATATCAAATGTGTAGCGAAATTGAAATGAAAATAGAGTGTTAGGAATTGTTGTCGGATGGAGCCATATCTGATTTGACTGTTCATTGATCTATAATGCTGTTCTCAATTTTATTAATCGGACAACAAAAATTAACCATTTTCGATGAGGTACGGTCATCTAACAGTCCTCTAACCCATTGCAGCTTAATCCCGCTTTTTCACGCCTAGGGAAAATAGCTTTTGAAAAAAACATTGTGGGAAAAGGAGAAATTGCTTTTCACAAGCAATTTCTCCTTTTCTTATATTAATTTCTACTCTATTTGAAACTTATTATTTAATTTTAGCACACTTAGAAATTGTCTCCCGATACATCTCTCACTTTGGACTAGTCTAAAACTTTATTGTCTGTTAATAGACTTAAAGATTGTTATTTTAATACAGATTCGAATTCATCAGTAATACTAGGTTTTTTATCTGTTGAGAAACACTCGCCCGTATAGATTTTTATTTGGTTAAAAAAAATAGTTCAAATACAGCTAAGACAACGTTTAACCCTCTCCTGTACAATCACTGGTTTTTACGTCCTTGTGATTTTATACTTGAGAAAACATTGTGGGAAAAGAAGAAATTGCTTGTAACAAGCAATTTCTTCTTTTTCCACAATATTTTCTACCCGATTGAATGATAATTTTTCTAATCAAAACGACTTTAAATTTTCGTCTGCAAAACCTTTGAATTTGGACATGTCTAAAAAAAATTAAAAAACAGGAAAGGGATAAGGACGACGACGTAGCTAACCACGCGATATGTTCGTCAAAGTCAAACGCATTCCTGCTTGTCTTAAAACAAGTTTCAAATTCCAATTCTAACACCCTTATGGTCATCTTGCAATATTTACAAGTGTGTCAATTTTGTTTAATCAAGCATACCATCTAAGATTTTACTGATAGAAACATGAAGTATTTGACAAAATAATTAACCTATTGTTTCCATGGCAATTATTATGTTCAATAATTTGTTTTTGAAAACCCTGCCTTTTATATACATTGACAGTTTTGTGTATGTGTAAATTAATGGCTGTCTTGATTGAAATTAATGAAAATATTGACTGTCTTGGGTATTCGCAATTTTGACAGAGAGCATGTTGTCCAGTATAATAAACCCTTGTCAAACAAGATAAAAGGAATTTTTTGAACATCTGCTCAAATACTAAAGGAGACGTCGTAAGAAAACAAACAAATAAGAATGCCCCCTTCTTATCCAGCAATATTTTGTATTCCAAAACACATTGTTTCTCTCTCTTTTTTTTTATAAATACTGTGAAATGTTATCTCATTTTGCCCCGCCAATGTTATAATGAGACTTATTCCAATTTAAGTTATCCATCGATTTTCTTTCTCCATCTTAATTTTCTTCAACTCTTCTTGTTATCTGTTATCCTCTTCTTCCTCGACCCCCTTTCTTCACATATCTTGTTCAGATTGTCAGGAAATGAGCAAAGCTTTTATTGATTGAATGGGGTTTAACATCTCCTTTAACCCATTATCAGACAGCACAATTTTAGACCTGTCTAAATTGAAAGGAGTTGCTGACGCAAATATAAAAATTATGAAATTTTGGATTTTTTTTCACTTTTGGGGTAGAAAACATTGTGAGTAAAGAAGAAATTGCTTGTAACAAGCAATTTCTTCATTTTCCACAATGTTTTCCACTATATTTGGGAGGGGGCGTCTAAAAGCGTCACTGTGTAGGAATGAGTTAACAGCATTTCAGTGAAATCGCGATGGCTGGATCATCTTACCGTGGATTTCTAATATCTCCCACCCTTGTCCTACCAATACATCCATTCCGAGGCTCCAGCTGCTCACGTCACATAGATTTACGATTGTCCATCCATTGGTGGGAGACAAGTGTTGGAAAGGATACCCTGGACCCAATGACTAGGAGTCCTACGCGCTACCACTGTACTATAGCCGAGGCCGAAATGAGCTTAGTACTGGACCCCGACTTTGTCAAAATTAACCCTTGTTATGATAGATTAAAATCCCATACAGAATTGGTTTAAAATCGAAGGATTGTCAATATTCCTTTTTGAAAATTGATTATTCAAACAACTCTGGGTGAAAGGGGACAAGCAGGAGGTGTACACCAAGATCAAACTGCACTTATGTGCAGGCTGTGCTTTGTTTATAACACCTACCAAATAGGAATATTCCGGGTTCGACATCACAAAGGTTAACACGATAGGTCATATGTATGATTATGACCCGTTTTGCGAAAAAGGAGCCCCCGGGATGTGCGGAAAGTATCGACCCGATCCAGACTGCACAGGCACACCAAGGTCAAAACTATTAATTCCCTGATAATATTCTGATTCTAGAATAACCATTCTACCTTACCATACCAATTACTTTTGGAATACGACCTTTGGCTTACCTATACACGATACAATCTCCCTTTAAGAATTTGTTTTGCGAATCACGTGAGAGGTTTCTATACGTCTTTAAACAAGATCTCAATACAAGCAGGGAAAAAGATCACGAACGGTCAATGTGTCTTTAGATTGGCCATGTGTTTTAGCAATCACTCATTGGAAATGACCTGTAAGCCTTTCTGTCATATTAGCGTTAGACGTATACATTTTATGACACTCGGCCTTTGCTGGAAACTGATCACAATAGCATCCCATATCAATGGAATGAAACGTAAACAACAAAACAGAAATCAGCATCTAAATCAGCACAAATGAATGGCTAATTTGTACGTTAACCCATTCCCAGACAATCCCTCCTCTTTATGTCAATCAAGGAGATAGCTTTTGGAAACATTGTCGAAAATGAAGAAATTGTTTGTATCAAGCAATTTCGTCATTATCCACAATGTTTACCTTAAATAGACAAAAACAATAAAAAAATACCATCAACGTAAAATTGACGTCTGCAGCTTCTTTCAATTTGGACTAGTCTAAACTTTTGTTGTCTGGTAACGGATAAATACTGGCCTTTTTTCTAACAAAAGAAATACAGAAAGAAGGCACTACCCCCCCCCCTTTTTAGGGGGGGGTGTTAGAAAAATAAACAAACACAAAAAGAAAAAACGAGCAGCATGTCTTGTGCTGTGAGCACTGTAACTTTGAAACGTGAATAGAGTTCAATTTTTCGAAAAGAGAAAGAATTGTGGTTTCAAAAAGCTAATATAAGGCAGCTTGGACGTTTTTTTGTTGTTGTTATTTTTTTCGAAAAAGATTTTTTTTTATTAACCGACTGGTGTATTATATTGAGAAGGGTTGTATTTACTTTTATCTGGAAATAGAGAGAAACAGAGAGGGTGATAGAAAGAGAGAGAGAGAGAAAAAAAGAGAGCGAGAGAGAGAGAGAGAGAGTGAAAACACCATCAAAAAATATTCTTGAAAAGTTGTGTATGTGCGCGCGTACATGTGGTTGTGTGTTTATCTTTTTCACTTAACAAAAACAGTTTAAAATGATCGTTATGGACAAAAGAAAATTCGTCTCCGTACGGCTAGACACATATCGTAACTGCAACTTCATTCATTATAGTTACGATATTCTGGTGGCCGAAGGTATATCTGTTCAAATCATGCCCTCACCAAATCACATTTGACACCCCAAAGATAATGCCACTGAGAACAACTTTCACGCAAGATTACCAATGTCAAGCTGAACCTATGTAAACAGACAAAATCGTGCCCTAATAGCTGAAAATCCTGATCAACCGTTTGATCATAAATATGTTAAACTCGTTCAGCATTTGGTTACAAATCATTATAAATAAAAATGATAAAATAGGACATTCTAACATTGGAGATATTTGTAGGAATAGACCATGAAAATATTGTCATCACAAGCCGCCATGTAAATATTCGCTTAAAGCTTTATTTTAGAACAAAATCGACTAAAAAACGGACATACGTTGAAAACTCCACTTTGTACGGATTTTGTACGGATTTCGACTGAAGCTTTAAAAGACTAAGGATGATACAAAATATTTTTTGTGAAGCGGATAACATGTTAGTACGTGGAATATGTAGACTGTCATCATTGTGCTCTTACAAAAGTGTTGAAAACAAAACGCATTCAGAACGTTGTCCCATTGGAGTCCGTATTGATTTCGTTATCTCATCATTGCACCTTTTAACCCGTTTCTGTTCAATCCCTGTTTTTCTGCGTCCCCGTATTTTCATAATTAAGAAAATATTGTGGAAAAAAGGAGAAATTGCTTGTAACAAGTATTAAGTTTTTCGGTTCATACCTCCATGAAAAAAAAAAAAAATAAAAAAAATATTCTCTTCATCTCTTATAATTTAATAGCATCGAGCGAAAAAAACAAAAGCTTTACAAATTTTGATACCTTTTTGTATGGGACTATTTGTGCGGAAGCATACAACATCGCTGCGTGCTCAAAATTTTGTTCATGGAGTTATGAATAAATTTTTTTCTACCAATCTGAACGCTCGTTTTTGATAGACGAAACTAAAAATTAAATTATTAGTGCATAAAGAAGACATCGTGGCTTAATCTACCGTTACAGGGTGTTTATCATTTTCTTATTTTTGTGGAATTATCAAGTGATAATCCAACGAGAAATCTCAGTAATCCACCGAAATAGAATGATTTATGAAACGATGTTGATACATCAAAGTGTACCTACGAGTACCAACCCCCAGAATACGAGAGAACAACGTTTAGAATACGTGATTGTGATAATGAAACCAAGAGGCTACGTCGGTGAGATCGCAAAAAAATCGAAAAGGAGAACACGAGAACAAGATAATGAGATCGTAAATATGCGATAGGGTGATGACGAGAACATGAGTGTATGACGATGGGATGTGACAATAAGACAATGAGATCGGAAAAGTGCGACAATGAGAACATGAGAGTACGACGGTGGGATGTGACAATAAGACAATGAGATCGGAAACTTACGACAATGAGAATGGGAGAGTACGATAACGTGAAAAAGAGAGTATGGTGGCGATAACACAAGATCACACCGGAAAGAATACCGGGTCACAAGAGAACCACGGTGTTCTCGTTGTAATTATCTCATTAAGTGTCCGCCCTCTTCTCGTAATATTGCGTTCTCGTCGCTGTACCCCCACGTCACGAGTTCCGTTTTAACGTGGAATCTTAATGGGTCATGATAACGTTATGTGGTTGAAGTGGAGAAACACGGGTTGATTTTTTGCCCGGAAAACTTTCTAAGCTCACTACATGAAACGATCCAAGAGACTCTCTGATTCAGAGTCTAGTATCTCACCATTACTCCACAGACTTCTCGTTTATAATGACTGGCTATTATAAACTGGAGACATTTAAATCAACCCAGTACCAGACGACCAAATTTTAGACTGATACAAATTGAAACGAGTTGCAGACGACAATTAAAAGTGTTTGAAATTTTAGATTTGTTCAACTTTCTTGGTAGGAAACATTGTGTAAAATGACAAGCATTTTCTTCATTTTCCACAATGCTGCTCGAAAGCTTTATTTCTTGGTGACGTCAAAAAGCGTCATTGTGTGGTAATGGATTAAGCCAGCATACTGTATTGATTTACGAGGTTAAAGATGGCGGCTTGTACTTTATTAACTAGATCTTCCGTGGTATCAGAGAGCTTGATCGACGAGTCATCTGTGATTACTGTAGCCATGTCTCACCCTGAAAACATAGTCGACCATTATTTTACTACAAAAGAGAAATAATGATAATCAACTTCGATGCCACTAATAGTGGGTTCACACTCACTGATTTTTCTTACGAGTCTTTATTAAGGGTCATATTCCGTCATTCCTAAAACTTTCGTACTGAGATCAATTGAAATCAGTAACGTAGCCTAAGAACTCGTGATATTCCGTAAAAGAATCGTAAACGTATTAGGTCGAATCGTAAAACAATATTTGAATGCGTCATTTATAGATTTTTTATTAGTTTACGGATACTTGCAACCCGTTTACGATAACTGCGGATAACTAAAAACTATTTGTGAGTAAATTACAGAAAAAACTAAGTTTATGTTCTTCGTAAGAAACGTTCTGACTTGTCAAATAATTTGTCTCTATAGACCAACGGACCGTTCGGAGTACTTGCGAGTTGTGACGAGTTATTTACGGATATGAACGAGTTATTTACGGATGCGAACGAGTGACCATAAGATGCCGATCCTGATGACTCGAATCTGCGAGGGTGAACCCGCTTTAAGTCATACAAATCGCCACAAATCATGTTTTCGAAAACATAGAAATGCTTTTTAACTGTTGAAAAGTGGGATTATTGTTTATATGTATTGATGTATGGAGAATTATGGCACGAATCAGGATCATATAAAGCGACAGAGCAGATTCTTGTCCAAATCACGGGACAGATGAAACCCAGGACATTAGGAAACAATATATGATAAGTTAAATTTGTTAAAAATGATACAAAACACCAGTTAAACAAACGGTCATTTGTACCTTAGACACTGCAGAAATTGACAGTGACTAGGGTTAGATGCAAACAATGCATTCACAGTGTCAAACCTCCCAGAATACGATACCGGTGTGTTTTTATAATTAACTATGTATTTTCCTACCTTGACCACAATTAGCATGTCTGTTGACAGAGGCGGCCATCATGCCGTATTTTCTCTGACCACTGACGGCTGGACCCTGGCTGACCTCCGTGTCGTACATTTCAACATTAATTTGATACATTTAACAAAGCTATAGCTCAAATGATAACCATCAAATATCATTTTAAAAATGATGAAGTTTTATACACTAAACACAATGGCATAGCTAGGGTAGTTGGGGAGGGAGTTCAACAAATTTCAATAGATCTCTATGGTGGTACGTTAGATCACGGGTCTTGTAAGCCGGATGTTCCGAGTTCGATCCACTGGACCTGCTTTTATCCCTTGACATGCTGAATAAAATCTTTTCAACATTTCATCAAAATCTAAAAGCTGAAAGCACTGGAAGAGCTGATGGTGAGTCAAATATTAACTTTATCAGTATATTCAAACTTTTAAATGGTGTAGACTAAGATCAGACTACACATATGTGCAGTCAGATCTTTACTATACTTCCAGTCAAAGCAAGAATATTTAGGGTTCAGCATGACAAGGATTAATTTTGGGATTTACATTTCAGACTCAAACATTGAAACATTCTCCATTAAGCATAACCGCACGAAACACGAGGCCACCAATGATTTTTTTTTTTTTTTTTTTTTGTAACCTGTGTCCAAAATATGTTTGACTTTTATGGGATTCGAACCTACGCGGATACGGCAACGCGGCCTAGCGCTGCAATGTCCGACGTCTTTAACCTATGCGCTCCCGAGATATCCGCGTAGGTTCGAATCCCGTAAGAGTCGAACATAATATTTGTTCTCCACTGGAGTTGATAAGACAAGAGTCACTGTCGTAGTTGAGAGAATTCAATATCCTATAAATAGTGTTTCCAAAATAGATTTGGGATAGGTTGAAATCTTAAATCTCTTATTAACCTATTCCCACCTGAAAAGGATTTCGACTGATTTTTTTGCAGAATTCATTGTGAAAAATGTAAAAGAATAGTGCTTGTAACAAGCAATTTTTTGCATTTTTCACAATGTTTTTCAAAGTTTTTTTTCAAGAGAGGCGTAAAAAGGCGGGATTGTTTATAATACCGTCATTGCCACTTCCATATAGGGTATCTATATACACACAAACACAATTCTTTATACCACCCGTAAACTATTTGAAAGTTCGATGAATTTTGTAGTTACGCCATTTAGTACTTCACGCATGTAAAGAAATATTCAGTCTCTTTAAATTGTATCAAGCTCTGCCACTGTTTTGTTATTCACCGTAGACCCACCGAAAATTTATTATGGGCTTCTGTGTGGAGAGTCATATTACCGTCTCTTCCATATTTACATAAATTATTATTCCGTCACGTGACCATGTTATTATGGCCCCGCCCATCGACTGTATTCGATTCAAGTGGCGGTTTGGAGATGGTAACAAAGTAACCGATAGCGGTCATTAACGATTTGATGCCGAGATATTAAAATTGGATAGATTTGACGCTTAACACCAGCGTTATGTTCATTGAATGTAACACTGTTAGAAACTTGAATAAACAAAGCTACATGTAGTTTTATTTCGTTTGGTTTGTGTGCTTGTAAGGGTTTGTCTTTGATTAACACCACCGAAAAGCTTTAAAGCATTTTTTTCGGAAAAATGTTTGCTTTTCAAAATAAACGATATAAGAAGCACCCCAATAAAAGGTTGAAAATGGGTTTGTTATGGGTAGAGGGTTAAGTCAACATATTAATGAATGGACGAACACACCGCGAAATGGGGTTATAAATCGCCATTTTGTATTCCATCGATTAATCGTTTATCCTGCGTGAAATTCTTAGATTTCACGTTTACAGAAAATAACGTAAGTTACTAAGAATATTTAGGTTTATTATTAAATAATTATTCAAAAATTGAATAGAAAATATTTGTTTTCATTCAGGTATGATTCTAAAAAAAACTTAATCACACTACATGAATACGTGTGCGGTTATACAGTGTGTGATTAAGTTTTTAACTTCATACCCCAATGAAAGAAAAACGAGCAAACATTTTACTAGTTTTGAGTCAAATCTTATGTGTTTTCTTTGTGCGCAAGGATACAAATGGGTGCGTTCTAAAAACCAGTTCATGAAAGCATGTTAAAAAAATCAGCCAATCAAACGTTTGAATCTTGATATCCGTAAAATGATTACCTGGAAATGTTAAAGTTCTCAAAAAAAAAAAGTTCTAAAGTAAGTCCTAAAGTATCAACTAAGTAATCTTGAAACTAGGTCAAGGTCAGGGAGTCATGGCTCTAACATGAAAGCCTATCCCCTGACGAGTTTTTTTTAGATTGAATCGATGGCTTGGGGCAAAAACATAGTATGTCTTTATACAATGTATAGAGCTATAGTATGTTTTTGCTCTAAGCCATCGAAATATTGATTGGAAAAACGCTTTAACCAAGTGCAGACGCCGAAGATGACATTGTCGCTGACGCCAACGTCGACGTCCTAGGGTACATCTTGTCGTACCAATGGCGGCGGTTATTCTTATGCTACCGATATAAGAGAAAAAGATGATCTCGATATCCCTTCAATCGTGAGGATGCCAAGGGTTTGGCAATAGCTCTTCCGAGACTTTCGTCCCGGATGAGCTAAAAAGTAAATGGTTTATCTAATGCCACCGTGCTTTCCTTTCTATCGATTCTGGGAACCGTTTATCTGGGATTGGGTTAGAATCGGGGTTTCTGAAACTCGTAATCTTGCGTAGTATTTCGAACAAATATGATTTATTGCTACAAAATAGCATAAAGACAATTTACCGTGAGAAAGAAACACTAAACAATTACATACATTCAAACAATGTGATAAATGACATCTATATGACTGTAGTTAGCAAGTGAAAATGATTCAATACAACAGAGACCAGCGTGAAGCATATAGACCGCAACCGCATTTAGCCTTTTCCCGTTTTGAAAAATTTTAGACCTGTCAAAGTTTAAAGGTTTTACAAAAGAAAATTTATAGTTGGTTTAAATTGAAAAATAACCATTCAGTAGGGTAGAAATCATTGTGGGAAAAGAAGAAATAATTTGTTACAAGCAATTTCTTCTTCTTCTACAATGTTTTCTCCATAATGAAATCAAAGGATAGTAAAAACCAGGGCCTGAACAGGAAATGGTTAACACGTTTCCAAGCAATGTCGCTTTTAGACGCTTTCTAAAAAAATGAAAAATGAAAAATGAAAAAATGAAAAAAATGAAAAAAGGAAAATATTTTTTCATTTTTCAGAATGTACTCTTCCCAGAAATTTGAAAAAAATCTAAAATTTCATAAATTTTATATTGTCGTCTGCAACCATTTTGAATTTGGGCTAGTCTAAGAATTTGCCATTGTCACAACATTATGTTGTCGTCTGCAACTCCTTTCAATTTAGACCAGTTTAAGATTTTGCCTTTGTTTATGGGTTAATATATTAAATGTTATACTAAGAATTAAATCAACGAACCGATGATACTAAAGGACCGTAAATTTAAAAAAAAAATAATATAGGGCATAAACCAAAAGAAATAGTCAAATTTCATTAAAACAAACTTAGTGAATCAAGGTGATTTACGTTATGCTACGATCAATTTATTTTGAAAACATATCTAATCTAATATTTTGAGAAAGGAAAAAATTGCATACAACAAGTTATTTGCGGCGATTTCGACCTATAATTTTTGCTAATTGACAGATTTTGTCCACTTGAAGATAATCTGAGGAAAAGAAAATGTGGAAGTTTTTGACCTGAAAATGGTCATAATACTTTCGACTTTTAAACCTAACATTTGACTAGAAAAGTTGAAATAAGGCACTACTATTTTTCGCAGTCATCTTTCGGGTCGAAAAGCAGAAAATTTTCACTTGACGATTGTCATTCTGTTATTTCGACTTTTCGATCTAAAATATAGGATAAGACTCAAAATAAGACACAGAAAAACTAAACTTTTGGACTTCTCCGAGAAGTTGAAAAGTCGAAGTTAGTCGATTTTTTTACTAATAGGAAATACTATTGCAGAAAGTTTCTTCCTTAACACCCTCTGAACTGGTGTAGGGTGAACAATTATCGTGTCACTGAGATCAGTTTTGGCAATGTTTACTGTATAGGCCCTTTCATCAGAATCAAGTCTGGTTTCATCTTAAAGAGCGTTCAATTACCTTGAAATTCACATGCTAGGATAATGATAACATTAGCAAAAAACTTTTCGACAAATGTTTATTGAACACAACAACCACACAAATTTTGGAAGTCCTTAAGCGAGTGGGGTGGGGTGTATTTCCTCACTTATCAACAAATAGTTCCGAAAAAATAATAAGCTTATGAATACAATGCAGCAGGGGTCTGCCATTGCGCAGAACAGGATTGTAGACTTCCAGCTACCGCCAAGACTCGACAACACCATACCAAAAGGAGAAACATAAAATTTGAATGAAACTACTCTTGGGTACCACGGGTCTAGGCTAAAAAACAAAGTGTGTTGGGACCTACAATGGCTTTGGACGAGGAGTGACCTCACTGGAATTTACTAGTAGTTCTTTTAAAAAAAACTAGTCCGACACGAAAACTACGTATTTAAGTAAACAAAAGTGATCCATATGCCAAATTGTTTAATTTTCCATGAGTTCGGCGTATATTCTATAGTTTTAAGCGAGATTTAGCCGCCTATGTC
Organism: Fragum fragum; assembly: GCA_946902895.1. Classification (NCBI taxonomy): domain Eukaryota; kingdom Metazoa; phylum Mollusca; class Bivalvia; order Cardiida; family Cardiidae; genus Fragum; species Fragum fragum. The sequence continues at coordinate 50,532,717 of OX336371.1, forward strand.
TTTGACTTTATATTCTAGAGGGCAGCCAACGGATATTGGCGTACCCAAACTAACTAACCTTTTCATAAGTGGTTATTCTACTCTGACTAGAATTTTGCTAAAAGAATCATCATTTATGATCTATGAATTTCGGCCTCAAAAGACAGAACGATGAATGAGGATAAAACACTAAAGAAGTCATACGCCTAGGAATATTGTATAATCTGCTACATTATCATAAACACCATAAACAGTAATTCTATAAAGAACAAAGAAGGCCGAAAGTTCGCATGACCAGAATGCTATTGTTATTGTTGTTATCGGTGTAAACGTAGTTAATTTATCTCATGAAAAATTAGTCCTAACGAACAACAATTCCTATCCATAAAACCTTTCGAAATCCTCTTTGGTCGAAAAGTGGATGGCGGAAACAGTATTCCGTATCTACTAGTAGGGAAAACCGACTTGTTACTCAAGCTGTTGGATCACCATGGTCCGTCCTTCTCCAAGAACTAGAATCATAAAAGTTACGACCTACAGTGGCGTTTAATTACGAATAAATTGTACCAGTCTGTTAAACTAGGTGTTACGTTAGAATCACACTGTCATAAATATTTGTAATAGTGAGAAGTTATGTAGAATGAAATACCAAGGGATTAAAGCATCTTTTATTACAGGACTGTTGCTATGTAGGTCAAGTTATACTCATAGGGTTGATATAGAGGGTTTTACGTTCAAAATGAGATGGGCGATTATCCTAAACCTAAACAAAATACTTTCAAGCTTTTATATGCACCTGATAATGAGAAAAGGCGTTAGGAACAAGAACATTAACTCAAGAATAACTGGAAAGAAGTTGCAGATGACGATTTTAGGTTTATGAAATTTAGATTTTTCAACTTTCTTGGTAGAAAACACCAGTCCAGGGACAGCAAAAAGTGGTCGCTTGCAGGAAATGATCGCTTTCTTCTATTATATTTAGGATCGTATCGACTACAAAAATAAATTATTGCAGAACCCTAATTTAATGCTATCATGTTAGAACTCATCAGAATTGTCTCTTTGAGACGTCTCACATGAATTCCAACTAAATAGTATATAGTTGCGATACTTGTTGTTGCAAATACGTGCGCTTTCTTATGAGCTTTTGCTTTGTTTGATTACGGTCTCTTAATGAAAGTGAGCGCTTAATAGAGATTGTCGCTCGTGAAATATAGGCTGTGTAACCGAAAATGCTGTTAGTACATGTAATTTTCCGATACTTTAAAAAATGGTAGTTATTTCATCTAAGCTTACGCGACTATTTTAGTTCAAAGACCCGCCATTGATGTTCCCACGTGTACAGAAATGATACCGCTTCCTGTCAGATAATATTAGTTTCAAAGGCTGAACAATTCACGGTGCTGATTTTGTACAGTAGTTTGAACGCTTTCCATAGTTCTGATAAATAGGAACGCTTTCAAATTGACTTAACAACTTTCCCCTTTCGATCAACTTTTTAGTTTCGATCCACTTTTGGATACCCGTACTCGTCCTGGAAAGGGTAATAGCTTAATAATAAGATTATTTCAAGCTACAAAAATCAGATTTTACAATACATGTATTTACAAGTCTGAAATCGGATCCATACGTCATGATTTTGCTTACAAAATGCGTATCAAAATTGATATTTAGGAATAAAGACCCCATGAAAAGAATTTATGAACTTATCAAAGTAACACACACAAAAAAAACTCCTCTTGATCAGCCTGAATCTAAGAACCTTCCCCCCCCCCTTTTGAAATTCGCGTGAGAATCCCACATGACAGTGAATAGCATTTTCTCCGTGTCAAGTAAGTCGTATAACCACACTTCGGTGTGTGAACAAACTGTCGTAAATTCAGCTTCATTCAATCTGTATTTACGACATTTTGGTCACCCACTGACAAGATTGAACTTTTACTTTAATCGATTTTGAAAGCAAAATAGATGTAGAGAACTATAGACAAAATTGGCATAAGTAGGACTGGTGAACTGATCGGATTCTAATTCTAACGCATACAATTAAACTAGAACTGATGAGTTGGTCGGGTCCTAAATCTTACTCTTACAATTTAAAGTAGGTCTGCTGAACTGATCGGATTCTAATTCTCAAGCATACATTTAAACTTTTTATTTGTCAAAGATTAGACCTGTAAACATTAAAAATCAAAGATCGTTATTTATGTTCTTTTATTCTGACCTACAATGTTCTTGGAATAATCGTATGAATAGCATTGAATAGGAATCGTTAGCGATCATACGTTTATTTTATGAGACCAGAACTGTATGGCTGGTATATTATAAATCTATCAGATAAAGCAAAAACCGATGAAAATTTAGAAAAATTATAAAGTAGGTCCTTGACAATACCAGACATATCAAGATGGCGATAGCGAACGTCGTTTCCTGAAAACCCAGGCGGAATCTTAATTCCATTACGAGAAATTTGATAACGATTAAAATGGAGATCTGAACGGTTGTTTGGAAAAATATTGCTTTAAATACCGGATGGATACGGTATCTTTGTCATCGGATCTGAAAATGTCATTTTCATCAATATGGCTACCGCTAACGAGCCTCGTTATTTGTCTTTTTTCAACCAACATAATATCTCGTGTTACAGAAACGAGACTTTGTTTCGTCAAATCTTTTCATTGCCTACCTTTGCCATAACTTGCGGTTGTAGAAAGCAATTGTACTATAGGGAAAATTTTCTCTTAACCCTTTACTGTTTTTCAAAAAGTAAAACTTGTACAAATTCAATTGCGTAGCAGACGACATTAAAAAGGAACTGCAATTAAAAAAAGTAGCAATCCTATATGATAATAAATATTGTTGAAAAGGAAGAAAATACTTTTTACAAGCAATTTTTTCTTTTTCCAGAATGTTTTTCAAGTATAATATCAAAGCGATATATAGATCAGGGATGATACGGGAAAGGGTTAAGCTATTTAGCCTTTTACGAGAGAAATGAAAAAGTTATGTTTTACATGCAGAAAAATATCTTGATTAAAGACATATCCCTTTTAGTATTGTCAACTTTGGTTAAATATCTACTTTAATTAGATACGATCATGATGTTTAAAGTCTTAATGGCTCTAAGGCTCTCGTTTGGACAAAACGTCTCAGCAAGGGAATCCTTAAATCTGTGTAAAAATTATTTGCAGACACCTCTACCTAAAACGAAAATTTATTTCAAAATTACATTTGTATTCATGTTGTCCACCAGCAAACCGTTTAAATCTAATACGAATGGGCTACTTTAAAGAAAGAGCCCAATGTTGCCAAACAACGAATGTGTTAACCACAACTGTAGAATGGCAACAACATTGTATTTCAGGATTACATAAATTACATGATTGGTCAATCGTTTTTTGTACCAAGTTATTTTGAAATCCATTTATAAATGTAGGAGACATTTGGAAAATTCGGACGGACTGACGACTAACGCACCCATGCTCCTACCTTTGGGAAAGCGAGGCGCGCGCGTGTAAATGTTGTTTCTAATATTGGTAACAAATCTCCTAAACGATCGCTGCTAATAATCTGAGAGGCCGCGGGCATAGCGCAGTTGGTAGCGTGTCAATTACGAGGTTCGATCCCCGGTCGCGGCAAATAATCTTTTCGGCATTTGTCTCCCACAAATGGGTTAATAATCGTAAACCTATGTAAGATGAGCAGCTGGAGGCTCGGAAATAATGTAGTGGTAGTACTGGTGTGAGAAATACCAAGAACCCATGGTTAGTTGCTCCAGCTGTCGTGATGTGACAGAAATACTATTAAATGTGGCGTTAAACCCTATTCAATCAATCAGTCAAATAATTACACCAAATCGGGTCATTTCCTAACCGGTCGGGACCCCGATCTGTACGAGTGACGTTACATCTGGATGATCGTGAAATACGACTGCGACATCTCCGAAACAGATCAACGTCAGCAATGTCCATTAGTAGAGAGATGTTTGATGGTGGGGTTATAGACCAAACTGTTTGGAACCGTTTTCGAGAAGCTGGACTTCGAGTTCAAATGCTACATAATGGACCAATTCTTACACCTTATCATAGGCGCGACAGTTTGGCCTGGGGCTCACGATGTTCAAAGAAAGAAAATGGAACTCGATTGTCTTTAGTGACGAACCTCTTTTCACATTGCGGTTTCCTGAGGTCAGGGTAAGTATTTACCACAGGCCTTGAGAACGTCACGCCCAAGCACGTTTGAGAGAGGTGGACAGATTTTGCGGAAGATTCTTATGGTATGGGTTGCTTTCTTCTCAATTCTCCCCATTTTGTTGTTTAAGGCAAATTATCCACCAGCAAGTACACCGATCAGATTTTATAACCCTTTTTGCTCCTCTTTATTCAGTGTTACGGTCCCGGTCTTACGTTTCAGTACGATAACACTCGGCTACATACAGCATACGCAAGACTTTCTGAGAAATGCCATTACAGATGTCTTAGACTGGCCTTCATGACCTAAATCCGACTGAGCATATCTGGGACGAGTAAGGCCGATGTGTCCGACAGCAAGTCAATCCACCTCTCGGGATCTTGAAATTACCTATTTTGAGCAATGAAGACGTCATCCTCAGGCAGTGTTCTCAAATATTATAAAATCCATTAGGAGGCACTGTGTTGCTGTAAGAGCAGTAGGATATGGAATCAATCGATATTGAAAACATAAGTATTATCTTTGAATCTTACTTTGAGGGTACCCTTACATTTTTTTACGTTTATCAATATAAGACACTACAGCTGAGAAATGTGTATACCTCTACAAAGAACCAGATCTTTTGTGATCTTAATGCACAAAAAATCCTTGCAGTATATCTAATATTTAAAAGAATCGTCGCAAAAATTAAGAGTGTCAAGATTTCATTTTAAATTCTAATTTTTATCGACCCTTCACAGTTCATCAAAATGAAAATTACACTTCAAAAGTAAACATACTGATTCCCGTACTGCAGACCCTATTTAACCTATTACCATACTACAACATTTCATATCGTTCCATATTTAAAAAAGTTGCAGACCACAATTCACAGTTGCTCTAAAAATATAAAAAAATTGTTGTTCGGGATATAAAACTACCGGAAAATGGAAATTCGCGTGTTAGTAGTAAGTCAATCATTTTAATATTTTTTCCAAAGCATTTTATTCTTGAGGGGCGGAAAAGGTGTGATAGAGTGGGAAGGATTAACTGCCCGTAGCTAATGTATGTCCCAAGACACCCCTAGAATAGCAAAAGGTATAAGAAAAACATAGAATATCATGGGGTTAGCCGGTAAAACATATGTCGACTTGTAAATTTCACACAGGAAAAAAGACATTTCTTTGACCCCCATTTAATACAGAATGTTGAGAATCCCATATTGAATATAAAACCCATTCCGAATTAGCCGACATAGCGCTAATCTTGGTCTTACATCAAATAAGCATCTTTCATATTCAGCGGCTTGTGTCATAGAGGTATGCGACATATGCAGTATTATATAGGAAACTCTTACATTTGTAATTGGGGCGGGGCGCCATGAAGAGTCTCTGTACTTTCCCCATCCTGCGGTTTACTATTGGATTACTCAGGGAACTAGACTCAGTTTGAGTTCAAAGCGTGATAAATGATGAAAAAAAATGATATGGTATAAAAATCATGAAAGATTATACAACATGTAACAAGTATACATGTACAAGTCATGGTGAGTGATTAAAGTATAAAACAAGGTATAGACAAAATTGACCTTTGATCACTCACTATGACTTGTACATCTATATGAGCTGATGTATAAATTAATGATGCTTAACTAGTAAGCTCTAGACAATTGTACTTGTGTTAATCATAAACATTATCGAAGGCAATAAATCATGGCTATTTCTTTCCATAAATTTAGGGACGACAGAAACAATGCACTGTTCCATAATATACTTTATAAATCCAGGGCGCGTTACTGGTTACGCTAATAAGCGTTAACCTTATGACCAGAAGACAAAATTTTAGACTTATCCACACTTAAAGAAGTTACAGACGACAAAATATAGTTGATGAATCTGTGTCTCTTCGGCAGAAACAAATGTGGATGATAAAGAAATTGCTCGTCACAAGCGATTTCTTAATTTTCCACAATGTTTTCCAAAACTTTGTTCTTTGGGGTCGCAAAAAAGCGGGTTGTATGTAAACGGCTTATCACGTTTCAAACTATGCATTTTTCTATGACAATAAAATTGAAAATCGATAGCGCTGTCAACCAAAAACCAAGTTTATGTTTAAAAAAATCGTTGTTGTGCGACTTAAATTGTAACTACATATACATCTTATTCGATGTATAGTTAGGGCGCATAGGTCGCACACTTGGGTTTTCTTCTTTGTTCCTTGTCCATAGCCATTTAATTTGCAGCTAAAGTCGTTTTAACCCATTCCCACACAATGAAGATTTTTGTTGCCCCCAAGAAAAAAAAAATAACGAAAAAAAAAAATGTGAAAAATTAAGAAATCGCTTGGTATGAGCACTTTCTTCATTATCCACAATGTTTTCTACTCCAAAAGGGAAAAAATCCAATATCTCACCAACTAACATTTGTCGTTTTAAACTTCTTTGAATTTGGACCAGTCTAAAATTGCGTCGCCTGGTGATGGGTGAAACCTCTGTCAAACGTTGTCAGAGGTCAGTGAACTAATCCAGCGGTCCGTAAATTAAACAATTATTGTCATTTGGTAGAGAAATAGGGTTCTGAAACAATCTGTGGCTTCTTCTTCCTATCTAAATAAGAGTTAATTCTTGGAATGTCATCCCGCATTGCAGACAAACCACTTGTAGGATTTCCCAACGTTTACGTAAATTCCGCTACAGTCAGATACTTTAGTGCCTGAAAATATTCACTAGTGAATCAAGATAAAATCAGATCTCAGTATCACTGTAACGGTCATTTTGGCATTCTTGGAGAGTTTAACAGCATGGGGTCAATAAAACTATTCTGACCCACCATTAGATCAACAATCCTGATAACAGGAAGTCACACATTTGTGCTTATCAGTGTTACAATTCAACTTTATTCTGTTGATTTTATGTTTCTCAAAACAGACAGATTTTCCATTTCAACCACACTTGTACTGTATCAAGTGATTTTGTACTGTTGAATGTATATTTGTTAAAAAGTAAACACCCTGATTTAATGATATGTCATTTAAAATACAAAGGTACATGTATGTAACCTGTCATAGTTTTAAACCTAAATAGCGAGCCCATAATTCTTACTAAAATGCTTTTCAAAAAATATTTACTCAACTTATGAAATGTCAGAAACCATATTGAATAATAATGGCCAAGTTCATACTTATATTTATCCTCCAGAGGGATTTCCTTCATTACACATGGTCATTCTACTTTACTGTACAATGTGTTTGTGTGTTACATTGACCAACCTTGACAAGAAAGGACTACCTTTGTTCCAACTGCTTGTTTTAATCTTACGATGGTTCCTTTAACACATTCCCACTCAAGCCCTCCTTTTTACGCCCCTCATTTAAAGAGCTTTGGAAAACATTGTGGAAAATGAAGAAAATGCTTGTATCAAGCAATTTCTTCGTTATCCACAATGTTTTCTACCTAAAAAGATGAAAACAAATTAAACTTACATCAACTTGAAATGTCGTTTGCAACTTCTTTAAATTTGGACCAGTCTAAATATTTGTTGTGTGGGAATTGGTTAAGTGTACTGGGTCACTCATATTAAATTTATTCATATCTATATCCAGTATTGTTGGGAAATTAGTAAGTACTTCTTTAACGTCGTTACCAAACGGAAAAATCTTAGACTAGTCAAAGTTAAAAGGAGTTGCAATTTAATGAAAATTTAAAATTTATGAAATTTTAGTGTGTGATTTTTTAATTTCAGCAATTTACACAATGTTTAACATTTTTTTTTTGGTGAGCATCAAAAAGTGTCATTGTGTGGGAATGGGTTAACAATCATATCTTTGGTATATTTCAATGTCCCTAAAAATTGAAAAAATCTCATTATGCAACCTTAATGTGAAACATAGCTATGATAAACCCTTCTCTTCAGAAATGTTCATGCCTCTTTATAACAAGAGACCCATTAGGGCCTGAGACGCTCTGTTGGCTATCAAGTGTTCAAGTAATCTAATATTTAAGGTAGCTTATAGCTTAACCCTTCTCACGCTGAATTCAATCCTTGTTCAGAATCGCATTGAAATCAAAGAGTTGAAATCACTGTCAGAACTAATTGTTGGTCTACATTTTTTTTACAAATTGATTTCATAAACAGTTCTGGCTTGAACTGGACAAACAGAAGATGTAGACGTATGTCCAGGCTGTTTTTTTGTCTATATCTCCTGCCAAAACAGGAATATTCTGGGCTCAGCATGACAAGGGTTAAAGAAGAATGCATAAAATGAAATTGGGCTTTATCCCCTTTTATTATTTTGAGCAACGATCGATAAGGCCTCTTTTTTCCCTTTTTTTTTCTATAGACCTATTTCATTTCAGAAAGGAAACCTACAATCATCCTGTGAAATTTTAAAGATAATCTGGTGAAATTGTGGACTTCATCGCATAAACAAGAATGTTTTGAATTATAATCTATAAGACCCTTTTTTCCGGTGTCTCCAGTACCGAAATTATTTCTTGCATCATTAAATAGAATCCGAAAAAAAGAGAACTTTATTGTGTTAAGGAGGATAATTTAATCAAGCTCTCATAAGGCCCCCTTTCCTGTGATACTGTATTAACCTTACTCACTTAAAAATCATTTCTTTGGATTATACAACCATTCCTGAAAGTTTGAAGAGAATTCGATGAAAACTGTGGATTTAATTGTGTAAACAAAGATTTTGTGGTAACATTTCCATAAGGTTCATTTTCCCATGATTTTTGATTGATCAGACTCAATTTCTAAAAGAACCGTCCTAATAATGGTACAATCATTCTGTGAAAGTTTAAAGTGAATCCTATCAAATATGGGGACTTCATTGGTTTAAATTGTTGACAAATCCTAAAACAGGAAGTGGATAACTTGCAGACCTAAAGTCGGTAAGCGCATTTTAGAACCTCTAGATGAACCGCTAAATCAAGTTTCAAGATGATGCTATCAGCAGACGCTTAGAAAATGCGACAAAATGTTCCACTATACAAGTCAATGTTGGAAATAAACTAATTTGTAAAACAGGAAGTTTTTAACTTGCGGACTTAAATTCCATAGACCCGTAGATGAACCTCCGCATCAAGTTTCAAGTTGACGCTATAAATAGTTGCTGAGTAAAATGCGACGAAAATTTACCTCTATACCAGGCAATGTCTGAATATAAACTTAGTTTAGTTTTTGACAGAAAGAAGATAACTTGCAGACCTAAGCAAAATGTAAGACCAATAGATCAACCTCCACACCAAATTTCAGGTCATTGCGCTAAGAACAATCGCAAAGAAAAAAGCGACCAAAATATACGACTGTCCAAGCAATGACTAAAATAAACTAAGTCACAAAACAGGAAATACATGTGTAGTTATTTTGCCGACCTAAATTCGGTAAGCGTCTTGTAAGACCCTTAGATGAACCATCAAACAAAATTTCAAGTCATTGCTATGAATTACTGCTGAGAAAATAGGACAGAAAATGATAGTTACAGAACGAACAGACAATGGTAGACAATTATACACCTCCCTTCTTCGAAGCGACGGTATAATAAATTATCTAAAAATTCTTCAAAACCATAATGCCTAAAGCTTTGATATTTGGTATATTTCATCACAATACCAAAAAGTGCCAAAGAAGTGCTCTTATCTGACAATAATCCCCATGTAGCGGGATTCTGAATTTTACAAAGGCATAAAGAAGGATATCTTTAGAAATCTTTTCTTCCTAAACTAGTAAGCCTAGAACTTTGAAATATAGCTTGCAGCATTGACATTATAATCCTCAACCAAACAACTTCAAACTTTGTGTATTAGATGCAAATAGCCCATATTTCTAGTCTAGCCTCTTACGTTCTCTGAGATATCATGGCGATATTTATTTATCATCATGTGTAGAAATATCTGACAGAAGATTGATCTTATTGAAGGGCAATGAGAAATCTTAGCATCCAATTTATTTTCCTTTGCCCGCAAAATCATGATTTAAGAATCATAAATATTTCTCACCACTAGCAACGCTTTAACTGTGAAGAAAATAATATGTAGCAAGAGTCCTATGTCGCTAAATTTTAGTTGAACAAAAACAAGTCACCAATTTTAACTTTGGTACTGTTTTCGAAGGAGCATGCAATATACAGGCATTATACAGAATTTGATTTGAATAAGTCTAAATGATATCTACTTCCAACAATATGTACTGGTGATAACTTGACTTAGTTTGGTCTTGGGCCAAAAGGAAATAATTCATACACAATTTGAAAGCTCTGTGCATATTGAATTGGGAGGAGAAGATTTTTTAATACAACCTTCTTTAAGGCATGTTTACACGTTCACGATTTTTAGCCGCTACGATTCGCCACGATTTGCAAAATCGGCGGGTGCCGTTGTGATTCGTAGTTGAACCGTGGTGAATCTTGATGAATCGTGATGAATCGGGAAACCGCTATGGATGTTTTAAACTGTTTACAACATGCTCGGCAAATCGTGGTGGTTATTTGGCGTGGCCTAGTTCGTAGCGCAACCGTAGCGGAATCATGCTTATTCGTACGGACACCGTAGCTATATTCGCGGCTATTCGTATGAGATCATAGCCAGTCGTGGAATCTTTGACGCCACGAATTGGCATGATTCACCTCGAATTGTGTACGGTTGTCCTACGAATCATTCACGGTTTGCTATGGAGCTCCATGATTGGCTCGTGTCGCTACCGCCGTGAATCGTACTAGTACTATATCAAACCATAAAAGCACCGTGAGTATTCGTTTGGCCACCTACGGTTAATCCTCATTAACCGTAGCGTTGCCGTCATGATACGTCATAGATTCGTATCGATACCTTACAGACACCGCACTAATATCGTGGACATTTTTACAGGAATCGTAGTGACACTGAATATTTCCACTTTTCGCCTAGATTCATCCCGATCCCTCCCAATTTTTCTGACCATGAGAAATCTGGGTGAATTGTGGTAAATCGTAGAGAAAATCACAAATGTGTAAAGGGGCCTTTATTTTAAAGTACTGAATCCCAAAACAATTTAACAAAGTGCTAATGCTCAATGGTAGAATGACAGCTTGAAATAATTTGACAGGGAATCATGTGATATTGTTACTTAAAGATCTGTAAGATGTAATTGTTTAGACGGTGAAAATTTGTATATAATGATTTCTATCATTTTACGATTAACCCTGAATTTTGATTTATATTGATGACTACGTGTATTCTGGAAAGGGATCATTAATCCGATTTCAAGTGAAAGATCTGAAAGATCTATGAAAAGGGGTTAGGGAGAAGATCTAAGGTCTTGAAATTTTTTTTCATTATCTCCAAGTTTAATTCTGGGTTCCAATAACATAGTGCTTACGTTAATCCAACAGTAATTATTAAACGTATTTATTACCAAAGGCAATGCTGTCTGTATAATTCGAAAGCTTTAGTCCTTCGATTTAAAGGAGAATTTTTTTTTTTATTTTTGAATCTCCGAAGAAATCTGGGATCTTACAACAAATAATTTATATATTGATCTAAGAATAATCGCTTCAAGTATTTTATCACAGTATCAACTAGGCCAAAACTGAAATATCTTGGCCTCATTGTTTAGGAAGATTATTTAAAGATTCAAATTTAATCTCAATATAAAATTCGAGACCCAACAACATAGGGCTTGAGTTTATAAAGATAGATATAGACTAGAAATACATTAGTACTATAGGGAAATGATCCATGCAAAATTTGAAAGCTCTAGGCTTTATGGTTCTGAGGAAAATATTTATATAATTCGTCCTTCTTTTCTTTATGTAAAATCTGTGATCTCAAAACATAGAGGGCTTGCGTTGGTCGAAGACCGTTAGTTTCTAGTATTTTATAAAAGTCCCATAATAAGGCTATGCTACCATCAAAATTTGAAAGCCCAATACCATATGGACTGCAAGGAGAATATTTACTAAGAGTTGCCCCTTTATCTCTGTGAAAACTCGGGTTTCCATAGCATAGGGCTTGTGATGACCTCACCCAATCGATATGAACTAATTTGGTAGCTTTAGTACCACAAGGAAATGCTACATGCAAAATTTGAAAGCTCCGAGCCTTGGGTGGAAAAGGAATAATTCTAAAGTTGTTTCTTTTGGTTGAATGGGCAACCAGTGTTCTTCATGGTTTTGAATTCTTTGTGGTATTTCGAATAATCATGACCTAAGGATCAGTTCTATGAACACAGAATGATAAGCACACCTAAAATAATAGCCTGTTTGAAAATGAAAAAGATGCAGGTTACAATTTAAAGTGTGTCTATATTGCATGGAAATCAACTTGAAATACTATTCAATATCTTTGTAAAAGGAAAAATTGCTTGTTATTTTAATGACAGTTTTATCTATTATTTACCGATATTTACTTTTATGAATGCTAATATTCTTTAATTTGTCAAAAGGGCAAATTTTATGATTTTGATTAGATATGGAATAGCTGATATGTACAGAGTGAACATTTCACTTAAAAAGTATTAAGGCTGATAAAGCCTCTCATGATCGAGAATTGGATTTATCACCACTGCAAAGGTTATACTCAAGTTACTCAAATTACATCCTGGGCTTATCAGTAAACATACTGATCTGGTCCCCTCGGGTGATTTGAGGGTCAGTTTGCATATTTAACTGACCGCAGTAATTTCATTTACAGTTACTTTCTCCAGAAAATTTCTGGCTGGAAGTCACTTAAGTGTAGGACTGGCTAAATATATAAATCGTTTGGTTTGGCGCGAGTTGTCATAGCCTTCCATAACTATGAGCTTATGATACATTATTTTACGTTTGGCTTGTAGACTAGAGTCAGGAATGAATATTTTTTAAGTTATGGTAAGGTTATTATTTTCATTCATTTTTAAAAATGACCCCCCCCCAAAAAATGTAAATTTTGTATAATTTACTGTCATCAGAGCATATAAGTAGAAGATTTCACCGGTTTAACCCATTTCCACTCAATCCCGTTTTTGACGCCACTCAAGAAATTAGAGTTACTAAAACTTTGCGGAAATTGAAGAAATTGCTTGCTGCAAGCAATTTCTTCAATTTCCACGATGTTTTCTACAAGATTTCATAGAACTGAAATTATTGTCTGCAACTCTTTTCAGTTTGGACCAGTTTAAAAGTTTGTACCGTGGTAATGGGTTAAGACAGTTTTTATTGAACTGTTTTATGCACGAGAAAACATAGTTCCATATTCAGTTGTTGTTGTTGTTGTTACGAAGGTATGGAGCATTTTTTTCGAGTCAATCAGATTTCATCATCAATAATAAACAAAACTTGCCCGTTTTTTCAAAATTTTATAGGGATTTGCAGACGAAAACGTATAGTTAATTTCATTTGAAAAATAACCATTCATGAGGGTAGAAAGTATTGTGGAAAATAAGAGCATTGTTAAAAGCAATTACTTCTTTTTCCACAATGTTTCTCAATTGCAAAATCACAGGAACGTAAAAAACAGGGATTAAATAGGAAAAGGATTAAATAAGATAAGGATGAAGAGAATTTCTTGCTTTTTTTTCATTTAGGTAAGTATTGTAGCCCACCATCGAATGATTTAGAGCTCACCACCTTACCTACAAAGCTAACCGAGCTCGTCTTATGGTCATATGATCGCGTGCACCTTATTTATGCACCTACGTAGAGGAAAGAAACTTAGGGTTATTCATTCATTTATTTACTTATTCATATTGTTCAGAAAAACAACAACAACAACAACAACAAACTGGCACGCCAAGTTCAAACATTAGACCCCGATCCTAAGCCCTGCATGTTACCACCAGACCGTGACTCTATAAGTTAGCTAGATACTGAGAGCTTGATTTTTATCTCCTGTCAATGATTTCAAAACTTAAAAAACACCCACCTTTTAAAAAAAACATACACACACACAAAATAATATAAGCCCCGGAACTTTTTGCAGTGATATTGAGAAAGATACGAGACCTTCCTTTGAATAATCCATCATAGTGACCGACGAAGCAAGCCATCTTTGTTTTGTCAGCTCATCGCATTCTCGTATATGTTTGTGATTAAAGCTTTAGGTTTTGTTTGAATTTGGTTAAACACCATTTTTAACGGTATTTCAGTCATATCGCGGCGATAGGAGCACCTAACCATGGATTCCTGGTATTTCCGACATCAGTACTACCGCTACATCCTTTCGAATCTCCAGTTGCTCATCCCACTTAGGTTTACAATTATCAACAAGAAACGACACAATAAGACATGATAGTACGCGATGTACTTTAATGAACATACTTTACACTTCATTCAATTGAATCGTTAAATATATACCCTTTAGATAATGGAAAATAGCGGTTTTATAAAGAAGAAAAGAGAAAGATAGATGGAGAAAAACGAAGTTTGATAAAATTATGAAATTTTTACATTCATGAAGGACATGTTTTAGAGTAGAAAAAAAATGCTATAAAATGATTGTTTCTCAAATATTTGCAAATAATTCATATCATGCAGGTTTGACCGAAACGAAATGAAAACCCTGCGAAAGCCTTTCAAATTCTGAAATCTGTTAACCCTTGTCATGCTGATCCCGGAAAAATTCTGTTTTGACAATAGCTGTGGCAGGTGTATAGACAAAGATCAGACTGCACAGATGTGCAGTCTGATCTTAGACTACACTACCTGCTTTTTTGTGTTGAGGATGTATTTGAATACAAATTAGATATAGATTTGACAAAAGTTTAAAATTATGTGAAGAAGAATACATATTCAGCAGGACAAGGGTTAAATATCAATACAGAAATTTGTAAACTTAAGTGCTTACTCTAGAGCGGTACAGAGGTAAAAAGAACGTACAGGTGAGGGGTTTTGCTTAATTATTAACCCATTGTCGGGAGACATATGTCGGGGAGGATGTTTTCCGTGACCGGGGATCGAAGCCCGAACATCATGTTTGAGAGTCCTACGCGCTACCTGCTGCGCCGGGCAGTTGAGAAAACAAGAAGGATATTTGAAAAGTTGCAATGAAATGAACAGATTTGGTGATATAAGTATTCAAATTTCTAACTCATTCCCAGCAATGATGCCCCCCCCCCTCCACAATAAAAACTTTGGAAAACACTGTATAAATGAAGAAATCGCTTGTCACAATTGATCTCTTCATTATCCACAACGTTTTCTTCACTAAAAGATACAGATTTTCAAAATTCCATCAACTTCATATTGTCGTATGCAACTTCTTTGAATTTAGACAAGTCAAAATTGTGTAGTCTGGTAACGGATTAAATCGTCTGGTCTTTATACACATCACAATACTCTCAAAAGTCAATGCACTCATTTCTTGAATGGAAAATACATGTATCTTAATAACAGGTTACGGGTTAATCCTTTACTGTTTTTCAAAATTTTAGATTTGTCCATGTCCAAAGGGGAAGCAGACGACATTATGAAGTAAGTACAATTGAAAATAAAATACCATCCTATATGATAGAAAATATTGTGGAAAAGAGGAAATTGCTTGTTAAAAGCAATTTCCTCTTTTCCCGCAATGTTTTCTCAAGAATAATAACAGGGACGTGAAAATCAAGGATTGAACGGGAAAGGGTTTACAGCCCTACTTTCACTCATCAATTTTCCTACAGCGATCCCTGTGTCATAAAACACGCACACAACTGTTCCTACGGTCTTGTTGATGGCTTTTACAATGTATGTGAAATTTTCGAAGGCGATCTCCACTGGGTATTTATTGTGCAATCTTGCCATCTTATCGTCCATCGCTTCTCTATCGCCTGTATCAAGAAAAAGCGCACGCTGATACTAAATCCTTACCCAGACTTCAAATTTCTGCTCCCCGATGGCGGCACATATCCTTCCCGACATTTGTCTCCCACAAACGGGTGGATAATCGTAAACCTAAGCTGGATAGCAGCAAGAGGCTAGGAAAGAATGTAATAGTGGTACTGGTGCGAGATATACCAGGAAACCATTGTTACCTACTCCAGCCGCCGCGATATGACTGAAAAATTGTTAAAAGCGGCGTTAAACCCCATTTAACCAATCAAATCAAAATTCTGCTGATACATGTACTCTTTGTGAAGAATCAGCAGATCGCTTGCCACGCCTACTTACCTCCAGTAAAAAAGTTCGACTGAAATACCAAACGATTGCAAAGTGTATGGCCGAAACATGAAATAAGGGACAAGACATTAGCTGGTGACCAATAGCTCGTAACTAAACAGTAAAAAAATTGTAGTTATGACGTTTAAGTCGACCCCGACAAAAATGCACTGCTTGAAGTCAAAAGCTTTGTTTACTCTAGTTACACCCCATTTAAAGGGTCCTTCAGTTTTGGATTCTGTCTTTGTGTGCACAGTGCCTCTCGATTCCCTTATCTTTATAAATGTGATAGTTATACTTTTAAATGGTTGGTTTGATAAGTAAATTGAAATTTCTGATTGACAGAATTAACAAATGTTCAATTAGGTGAAGGAATAATGCTCGTAACGCATGCACGTCGTTAAAGCCACATCTAAGTTCTTTACAACCAACTTTGTTCGAGCTGACAAAACAAAGATGGTTTGCTTCGTAATACACATGATGTCCAACCTAGTGCTCGACAATATGTGTGCAAACATTTTTGTGTCGAATCTTTGATTCAAGAAAAACTCAGATTATTTGAATCTCGTCGGAGTGAAGGGCCATGGCGTCTCATGAGACTCCGTATTTAACCGAAATATACTGCCTGGAAGTTTGATAATATTTAATTACATTTAATTCCATCATTATATACTCTTCATCTACATCTCGATCTAAATCACAGAAATTAACGTGTATAACAGAACCTGTCACGTGATTCCGTTATTTTCCCATAGTTTTGAAGCCGAGGAGTCTTATTGAACAGAATAGAATTGTTATGAGAGAATTCTCGACTTTAGTACATGGTAAAAAATTATGAACATGTTTATACAAATATATAATATAAAAGCGTAAATCAATTCGTATAAGCAACAGATCATAATGAGGAATATATATATGAGCGCATGCGTGACATTTCCAACCATTACACATGTGCGCCAAGTAAAGACTCAGATCAGCCTGTGCATCCGCACAGTCTGATCAGAGTCTTAACTCTGCGCTCTGTAGATAGATACTGACCCAAAGCTTCCTTAAACAATCAGCGAATGTTCTACTTGTCCCGAATGGCTTTCCAGGGTGCTCAATATTTGCGAGTCACGCACATGCGAAATGGTTGGAAATGTCACGCACAGGCTCATATTCAGAGAATGATAAAACCATACTATCAAAGTATTAAATGATAATTTCTATGTACGGAAAAGTATTGGTTAGTTAACCGATCCCCACACAATGATGCTTATTGTCATCCCTTAAGAAAGACTATTGGTAAATTATTGTGCAAATTGAAGAAATTGCTTGGTTGCTTGGTTGCTTGGTTGCTTAAACCAGGCAATTTCTTCATTTTCGACAATTTCCCCAAAAAGTTTTTATGAAAAAATCTGACATGTCATAATGTTCATAGTGTTGTCTGCAGCTCCTTTCAAGTTCGACCAGTCTAAAATTTTGTCATCTGCTAATGGGTTATTGTTTCTAGGCTCAGTTTTATTCAGTAGTAGATTCTTTCAGATGGTAAGCTAGTGCGCACAATATTTTTTATGTTCAAACTGCAAATTTGAATACTGAAACGATATTCTACTAATTCTGTGGTGCTGCAAGTAGAGACCATCTAGAAGAAAAAGTGTATGAAAAAAAGTCATGTCTCGTACCTACAATAAAGAAATATAATTGTTAAAAATTCCTTTTTTGTGTGTATTGTCCTTGCCGAAAAAAGCGTAATTTTTGGCATTTGCATACAAAACACTTTGTTATCCATTACAGGACCGTAAAAAAATAGATTCGTCCAAATTCAAAGAAGATGTTGTCGAGAATTTTAATTTTATCAAATGTTGAAATCCTTTTTATTTAGGGTTGAAAACCATTGAGGAAAATTAGGAAACTGCTTTTTACAAACGATTTCTTCATATTCGATACTGTTTTCCAAAGTTTTTGGGTGGTTGTGAAAAGTGGGTTTGTGGGGGAATGGTTTGATTAATGAAAGCCGTATTGATAAAACAGCTTCTTGTTTCATAATTTTTTAGCGCAAAACTTTGTGGCGCATGAGAAAATTCGTCGCCTTTTTATTCGTATTTTAACCCATTCTAATTCAGTGACGCTTTCAAACAACCCTTAGGAAAAAAACCTTTGAAAAACATTGTGGAAAATGAAGAAATTGCTTGTTACAAGCAATTTCTTCATTTTCCACAATGCTCTCTAAAAAATCCAATTTATCATAAACTTTACATTGTCGTCTGCAACTTCTTTCAATTTGGGCTAGTCTAAAATTTTGCCGTCTGGTAATGGGTTAACGTTGTGCTGTATTGCAAACTTTAACTTGTCCTAATGCAAAGGTTTTGCAGACGATAATCTAAAGTCAATTTTATCTAAAAATGATCATTCAGAAGGGTAGAAGTATTGTAGAAAAAGAAGAAACTGCTTGTTACAAGCAATTTATTCTTTTTCCATAATATTTCCTCAAGTATAAAAACACATGAACGTGAATACAGGGTATTGAACAGTAAAGGGTTAAAAAAAGACCGAATTTGACCGAATTTGATAGCTGTTCTATCGCTAACTATTTCTTTAAACCATCAACACGGCTACCAATGCACATTTCCATCCCTATTATTCATAATTTAATTTATCTATTTACGGTCAAATACAGGTAAACAAATCATAAGAAAATTAAGAATAAAGCCAAAATTCTGCGTGAGGAATCAACTTATATTTATTTTCCTATATCGGTATTTGTGGGAAAGGGCTGTTCTGTTCTTTGAAAGCATTTCTTACTGTTACTATTTTACAAAACACCTAATGAATCCGATAAATCAATGTAAATTATACAAATATTTTTCCTAACATCAAGCAAATGCATCTAAGACGGTTTCTTTTCATGGAAGAGACTATATTGAGCAGCCTTGCGCACGAGACTTTCATTTCCTGGAAGTCAATGTCAACTTCCGGAGCAAAATGCCATCCACTTGTAATCCAAAATGGCCGCTCTTTATCACGCCATCGGCATGCTAAATAGCATAATCCCCTTATCTTGTTCTTCCAGTCTCCGACTTCTGTAAGAGATCGTAAATTTACTCTGCGAACCTGATTAGATCCCATCGATTTTACATCGCGATCTGATTGGATTAGATTGAGGAGAACCTCTAAATATCTTGTGGACGGAATATATTCACTTCTTGGTAATATTGATCAAATTGTCTGTGATGCATCTAGTGGAATCTTGGATTAAATCGTCCGCGCCGTACAAAAACGGCATAGTTCAGTTTGTGTATCTGTATTTTTGACAGATCGTGATTCTCAGTCAAAGAATCCGTCGACCAATCAATAACTTATTTCGGCTAGAAGTAAGCTTTGAACACCGACATTTGACGACATTTGAGCCTGTGCGTGACATTTCCAACAATTTTGCAGGTGCGTGACTCGCACACATTGAGCACCCTTGACAGCCATTCGGGGCAACTAGAATATTCGCTGAATGTTTAAAGAAGCTTTGGGTCAGTATCTATCTGCAGAGCGCAGAGTAAAGACTCTGATCAGACTGTGTGGATGCACAGGCTGATCTGAGTCTTTACTTTGTGCATATGTGTAATGGTTGGAATTGTCACGCACGCGCTCATTTATGTGAAGCGTTTTTGTTGGTTTGGCAACCTAAACGTCGAAACTACAGCTTTTTCAAGCTGTAGTCGCGACGTTTAGGTCACCAGCGAACCATTTTGCTTTCTTATTACAAGTTACTTACTATAAATTTAGCAACTTGAGATCAGCGTAGAACTTCCGGTCCGAGGTCAGGGGGCGTGACCAGCGAAGTCAGTGGGCGTGACCAGTGAAGTCGGTGGCCGTCACCAGCGACCGTTTATCACCAATGAACAGAATCACTGATTCTCTACGGGTAAAACAATCTATACGAGCTCTAATGCCGTTCAAATCTTAGACGATGGATAAAGATTTTTAGAATTTAGCCG
Organism: Fragum fragum; assembly: GCA_946902895.1. NCBI lineage: Eukaryota > Metazoa > Mollusca > Bivalvia > Cardiida > Cardiidae > Fragum > Fragum fragum. The sequence goes on from OX336371.1 coordinate 50,552,930, forward strand.
TTCCCAAACGACAAAATTTTAGACTGGTCCAAATTTGAAGAAGTTACAGACGACATTTTATAGTAGATGGATTTTCAAAAAGTCTTTGTCTGTCTTGTTGGAAAACATTATGGAGGATGAAATTGCTTGTTACAAACAATTTATCCAATCTTCACTATGTTTTCCATGGTGTTTTTCTTAAGGGGCGTAAAAAGGAGGGGTTTTGTAGGAATGAGTTCACAAACTAGCACCGAATGTTGGCAGGACTTATTTCATTTGTCTTTACGAAGGGCAATCATTATAGAATATTTTACATGTATTCAACTTTGTTAGCTATAATAGAAATATTTTCGAAAATTGTGCAGTCAAGAGTTTGAGTCTTTACAGTATTTTACTTCAATTAGAGTATCAACCCTTCTCATGCTGAACCCGGAATATTCCTGGTTTTGCAGGTGGTATAGACAAAGATCAGGGTGCATATACATGCAGTTCGATCCTTATCTACACCACCTGTTTGTGCCTTCAAGCAAGAATTTTCATAAGATTCAATAAACAAAAAAAGAAAAAAAGGGAAAAAAGGAATTCATTTGTTAACAGTTATTATCTCCAGTGCTTTCCGCTCTTTGATTTTTATACAAATATAGAAATAATTATATTCAGCATGACAAGGGTAAAGCAAAGTCACACTTCGAACTTTAAAAGTATTTTAACCCTTGTCATGCTGAACCCGAGATATTCCGGTTTTAGCAGGGGGTATAGACTAAGATCAGATTGCACATATGTGCAGTCTGATCTTAGTCTACACCTCCTGTCTTTCCTTTTGAAACCAGAATTGTTTATAAAATTAGTATTGACAGCTTAACAACAAGAGATAATACGTTGAAAAACATTGTGGAAAATGAAGAAATTGCTTGTTACAAGCAATTTCTTTATTGTCCACAATGTTTCTATCCCAAAAGACACAGATTTTTGTAAATTTCATCAACTTAAAATATGTGTCTTTCTTTTCTTTCTATTACGACCAGTGCAAATTATTATTATTTAGTACTTGGGTTAAGATATATCAAGTTCAAAGTATGACAAAGTCACATCACATAGAGCTAGTATTTATCCTTCAAATTCATACTTATACTATTGAACTACTATTCCTTCTTCAAATTTATCTTTACCAAGAGATACTATTGAGCAACTAATTATCTTTCAAATCATCTTTATCATGCCAATATTATTGAGCTACTATTGATCCTTCAAATTATCTTTATCATACAAGATATACAAATGCTAAAACCGGAATATTCCGGGTTAAGCTACTATTTGTTCTTCAATTTATCTTTATCATACCAATGCTATTGAGCTACTATTTATTCTTGAAAGGTCTCTTCATCATGCAAATGCTATTGAGCTATTATTTATTCTTCAATTTATCTTTATCATACCAATGCTATTGAGCTACTATTTATTCTTCAAAGTTATCTTTATCATGCCAATACTATTGAGCTATCATTTATTCTTCAAATTTATCTTTATCATACCTTTACTATTGAGCTACTATTTATTCTTCAAAGTTATCTTTATCATGCAAATGCTATTGAGCAACTATTTATTTTTCAAAATTATCTTAATCATACCAATGCTATTGAGCTACTATTTATTCTTAAAATTCATCTTCACCATACCTTTACTATTGAGCTACTATTTAACCCTCAAAATGTATCTTTAACATGCCAATACTATTGTGCTACTATTCATGTTTCAAATTATCTTTACCATGTCAATGCTATTGAGCTACTTTTTATCCTTTAAAATTTATCTTTATCATAACAAAATTATTGAGCTACTATTTATCCTTCAAAATTTATCTTTATCATACTAATACTATTGAGATACTATTCCTTCTTCAAATTTATCTTCATCATTCCAATGCTATTGAGCTACTATTTATTCTTCAAAGTTATGTTTATCATGCCGATGCTATTAAGCTACTATTTAATCTTCAAATTTATCTTTATTACACCTTTACTATTGAAGTTCTATTTATTCTTCAAATTTATCTTTATTATACCTTTACTATTGAAGTACTATTTATTCTTCAAAATTATCTTTATCATGCCAACGCTATTGAGCTACTTTTTATTCTTCAAATTTATCTTTATCATACCAATGCTATTGAACTACTATTAATTCTTAAAATTCATCTTCATATTACCTTTTCTTTTGAGATATTTAACCCTCAAAATGTATCTTTATCATACCAATACTATCGAGCTACAATTTCCCTTCAAATTTATCTTTATCATGCCAATACTATTGTGCTATTATTTATGATTAAATTATCTTTACCATGTCAATGCCATTGAGCTACTTTTTATCCTTCATAATTTATCTTTATCATACCAATACTATTGAGCTACTATCCCTTCTTCAAATCTATCTTCATCATACCAATACTATTGAGCTACTTTTCATCCTTCAAATTTACCTTTATCATGCCTACACAATTGAGCCACTATTTATCCTTTATATCATCTACATTAAGTCAATAACTTTTGATCTACCATTTATACTATTGGGCTACTATTTATCGTTTAAAAAATTATCCTCATCATACCAATACTAATGAGCTACTATCAATCTTTCAAATTAATCTCTATCATGCCAATTCTATTGTGCTACTATTTATTCTTAGGTTTCATCTTCATCATACCTTTACTATTGAGCCACTATTTATCCTTCAAATTATCTTCATCATGCCAATACTTTTGTGACAAACTTTGTAGTTATAATATGAATGATTAAATCGAACCTTTCTTAAGACGAGTAATTTCGGTGTCAAACCAAGAATTTGTAAAAAATGCAGTATAAACAAGTATCAGAAACCATACTTAATTTATCCCGAAACAGTAACGCTTTTTACGAACCTCACAAAGCCAGTAAAAATCATTGTGTAAAATGAAGAAATTGCTTGCAACAAGCAATTTCTCATTTTTCCACAATGTTTTCTACCCAGTTCTACAAACTGCCAACTGTAGTCTGCAACTTCCTTCAATTTCGATCAGTCAAAAATCGTTTTGTCAGGGAATAGGTTTAAGGACACAGTAAAAGACGAGTTCAAGCTTCACATTTTTTTTCTTCATCTCATTTTTGTATTTTGTGTAAACATTCTTAAAGTAATGACAGATAATTTGTCTTCTGACTGACAGAAGTCGTCTGCTTTGCCGTTATCATTTTACAATTTTTCAAGGATCTCATCTCTTCCGCAAGACAAAAATGTTTGAATAATGTCAAAGTGCAACGTGTGATTGGCTCATTAACAAAAACAACAGAAGCAATTCAATAATTCTACAATTCGTCTGCGTCATTTGGAAGCATTTGAACGCATGCAGGAGTCATAAAACCAAGGATTTCAGAATTATTTTTTCATGACAAATATTCATCAGCATTCTCTCAATAGTTCACACTCAAGAGTTAAATCCCGGTAAATGCCAATTGCAGTATCTATATATGCTAATGAACTCTGACGTATCGCACGTGATGGTCACGTGATTGTAATCCAATATCCGTTACACGTAGGATCCTGAAGTTCCTTAAGAAAGTTTAATATTTTGTTTAAGCGTGACCTCAAGTGTTATATCTTTTGTGGCCCCGATTTGTTTAATCGAGCATGGACCGTGACAAAATTTATAAAAGACTCAAGTGCAGTCACGGATTAAGCTAAAATGAGACAAATGACTATGCGCGTCAGGGGTCAAGCTAAACATGTGCCCATTCTGATCGGTATTAATGCGCACCGTTATGCCTATCATGTTGATATTGACGCGTGATGGGGTGCATATTCAAACAGTTCTTTAATTATTGGCTAGCTCTTTTAGCTCAAAATGGATGGTATTGGAAAATTTTTATATATTTTATTTACAAGAATTGAGATGCTTTTTAACTAACTATGTATGCCAATGCACTGCAGGTCAATGGACGTTGTCTTGAGAAAAGCTTAATACTAGCAATTTAAAATTAAAAAAGAAATGTGCTGAAAAGTTAAATGGTTTTAAATAGAGCATTGAAAGTCTTATTTCGAGACGGTGTTTCAAGCCTGTCCCTAGATATGTGTAAATTTAAAAGAAATTCGCACTATGTCAAGAGGAAATAATGTTGTAAAAATATTTTTTCAAAAAGTCATTAAATATACGACATGAATATAGATAAAAATAACTTGATTAAAGAATAACCAAAATTCATACTTGGATATATAAAGAAAAGAGTTAAACTGATGCAATAAAAAATATTCAATGGATTCTTTGTGTCAAAAATTGTTCATCTTAGCATGTTGCCACTAATCTTCTTTAGAAAACGGTTTGCACGATTGTGTTCGAGTTATTGATGCAAAATTACGTTCATATAAAGTTAATTGATTGTTCATTAAATCTAATTTTTAATAACACTCGCAAAGTCCTCGGTGTATTCATGCGCCGTGACATTCGGTATGGACTTTTTACACGTGATCTAGACACAGTGGTCGATTTGTGAGATTACAGTCGCCAAAAGTAGTGTCGTTTTATGTGCTATATACATGAATAGCATTTGGTACCTTATGCAGGAAAGCCTTGACCAATTTATGTACTAAATCATGAATTCACGACTATGTACAATTTGTACCTGTCAAATAAAATTTATGTTCTGTTCTGTTCTGTTCCTGCCTAAATGACGCTACTCCTAGACTACTTCATGACCTAGGAAAATTCAAATGTATTTATGACGTCACAAGTGTCTGATTATTGTTTCATACCTCGTGAGTCAAGTTTAGGAAATCATTGCGAAGAATGAAGAAAATGCCTATTACAAGCAATTTCCTCCTTATCCACAATGTTTTCACTCCACAATACAGATTTTAATAATTTCACCAAGTAAAAGTTATCTAGAGTTGGGCCAATGTAAAAACAGTGTACTCTGGTATTTGGAAAATGAACTTAAACGGCTATAACTTTATCAAATTAGCTATTTACCTTGTTTCAGAAATATATTTTATACTGAATTTTGGATTAAAACAGATAATCATTTATGTGCGTATTAATTAGGCATGATTCCTTCGATAACACATCATACATAAATATCTGGAAGAAGGTTAATGACCACCCAGAATGTGACAGAGTATGTATTTTGGTTTTATAAATCAAAGTACTGAAAGTTCTGTAAGCTAGCAAAGCATGGTTTCCTTAAGTTATCTTCTCTGTCAAAGATATCATGATAAATAAACGAGTTTAAAGTAACCAAGGAGTTAACCCATTTACACGCAGTTCCTCAGTTTGAAGCCCCTTAAGAAATAGTTCTGGAAAACAATGTTACAAGCAATTTCTGCGTTTTCCACATTGCTTTTAACTCAGACAGATTAATGTTTTAGAATTTTCACAATTTAAAATTGTCGTCTGCAACGCCTGTGAAGACTCTGGTCAGAGTCATTTTGAACATGATGTGTTCAGGTGAACTAAAAATACCTAAAAATAAGAGATGAACTTGCAGACAGAGTTTGCAATATTCCTGAAATACGTAAGAACTACTTTTTATGGCGCAGGCGTTCAATGGGTTAGGTGGTTAAGCCTCCAGTGGCAGTTTGAACTTGTTGAACTCTGAGAAGACCTCAAACTTTTGTCTATTAACTAAAGCCACCAAAGCTGACGATTTGCTGGCTAAAATAGTGATGAAGTGAAAGCGACATGTTTTTGAATAAACGAGAAAACGAATATATCGAGCGTCAGGAAATCAGAAAAACAACGCCCTTTGATAAAAAAAAACAAAAAAAAAAACAACATTTTATTGGCTTGCAAGTTCGGTTGGTTGGACAGATCATTCTATTACTAGTATTATTTAAAAAAAAAGACTACAATGGCTGTATGGCGACTCAGTTTGGTATCATTGGATCACTATTTAGTATGACTTCCAGGAACAGCCCTAACGATCTAGCGAAATCTGACACCGAATCCTGAACTGAATGCATATGCTTTTTACGATTTATTGATAATGCCATGCTAGCCACAGAAAAGATTTGAAGTTTGAAGCTGCGGTATTTGTTACACCAGTACTACCACAATATCCTTTCCGAGTTTCAAGCTGTTCAACCCTCTTAAGTTTACGATTATCCACCAGGTGGGAGACAAATGTCGGAAAGGATATTCGCCACCACAGGAGATCGAACCCAGGACTCCATGATCAGGAGTCCTACGCACTACCACGCTCATTTGTATGTGTAGCATTTGCTTTCTTACCGGTGTATATTTCATAGTCGATGTTTCAAAAAAATCATCTAAATGCATTTTTTATCACCAGTATTTGTTTAGTACAATACCCAGAAAACATTGTTATGGTAGTTAACCCTTGTCATGCTGAACCCGCAATATTTCTGTTTTGGAAGGTGGTATAGACAAAGATCAATCTTCACATGAGTGCAGTCTGATCTTGGTCCATACCTCCTGCTTGTCCCATATCATCCAGAGTTGTTTAAACACTCATTAAGAACTTCCAGTGCTGTCAGTCCTTTGATTTTAGAGATATGCTGTATTGGATTTTAATACAGCATGACAAGGGTTTGGTGTATTTTCGTTGGTTATTTATTATGATTCGACACAAAAATGTATATTTGAAAAACAACAACAACCGTGTTATGGTATTAATACATGTAAATTACTTTGCATATGCTTACTTGCATATACTAACTTTTATTTCGACACACATACATACAATGGGCTGATGGTGTCAACAGGGATAGCTTCGAAGCCAATATTTAATTTGATTGCATCCATTTCTTTCAATTGTTTAAACCCTTTCCCGTTTTGAACAATTTTAGAGCCGTCCAAATTCAAAGATTTTACGGACAAAAATTCAAAGTTGACTTGTTACAAGCAATTTCTTCTTTTACCACAAAATGTTCTCAATTATAAAATCAAATGGACGTAAAAACCAGGTATTGAACAGAAAATAGTTGTTAATGGGTTTCTTAGATAAATGAATGTTTGATAGCAATTGTGAATATGCTTTGTTGGTTTCATCCAATTTGAGTTCTCTTGTGGTGTTTGTGTGTGCCTTGTTTGCTTGTTTGTTGGTTTGCCCAATTGGTATCATCAATGTTCGACTTTGGCTTCGAATCCACAATCCTTTGATAGTTTTAGATTACGGGTTCAATACCCTAACCAATGAGTCATACAGGGCCCCTTATATTGATTTGAAACTGGAAGAACAGATGTAGTAAGTCAAGAAGATAATATAGTCAGTGCGCGAAAAATTGTGGTAACTATAGCTTTATTAACTATTAACTAGCTTTAATTGTATGTCGTCACTACCGTAGCACATATCCATATAAGCAACTCCACTAGAAGACGATTGGTTGTTATGGGGTATAGTGCAAGGATAAAGGACGCAACTTTTGAGAGACCCGCCTGGATCTTTAACGTGTTCGTTAAAAACATCGTCACACGGGGCCTCGGTTTAACGTCTCACACGAAAGACAACGAGTTTGTCAATTTGGTCAGCCTACGGCTCGAACCCGTAATCTTGAGGTTTGAAGTCAAGTGCTCTCCTGCTGAACTGATCGGGTTAACAAGCACCATTCATTTTTACTTAGACATAGATAGAGGTTAACCCCTGTTACTGTGTAAGATCGGTATATCTTTCATTGAATGAAAATACAGCCTTTGTTGTTGAAGGAATAATTTAATCTTTAGTTTCGTCTATCAAAATTCGGCGTTCTGATTGGCCGAAAAATATTTTTCATAACTCCATGAACAAAATTTTGAGCACGCAGCAATTTTGTAAGCTTCCGCACAAAATAGTCCCATAGAAAGAGGTATCAAAAGTGTAAAGTTTTTGCTTTTTTTCTCTCGATACTATTAAATTATAAGAAATGAAGAGAATATTTTTTGTTTTCATGGAGGTATGAACCGAAAAAGCTAATCACACAATGTATGAATCCGCTTCGCGTATTCATACAGTGAGATGAGGTTTTTCGGTTCATACCTCCATGAAAACAAAAAATATTCTCTTCATCTCTTAAATAAAAGATAAATCGAACTTACTAGGAAAACAAACGATTACTCTATTTCGTTGATGTGCCGCCGTCATAGCGCAGTTGGTAGCGCGTCGGACTGTCAATCTAGAGGTCTCGGGTTCGATCCCCGACGGCGGCACTCATCCTTTCCGACTATTTGTCTCTCACCAATGGGTCGATACACGTAGACCTATGTGGGATAGCAGCTGGAGGCTAGGAAAGGATGTAGTGGTAGTATTGGTGTGAGAAATACCAGGATTCCATTGTTAGGTGCTCCAGCCGCCGCGATATAACTGAAAGATTGTTGAAAGCGGCGTAAAACCCCATTCAAACAAACAAACAAATTTCGTTGATTTGTATTACTTGTTTTAAAAAAATCTCTCAAAGCGTGCAATTTGACCTTCATGGCAACCCTGTGACGTCATCATGCACACGTTTGGTGCCATACAGTAGTACGAAATGAGCAAAATATGCGTAAATCAAAGCAATGAGTTTATTATCATTCAATACATTTCAAAGCATAAGAGAAAAGAGTGTAATGTTTCATTTGTTCGTTACTATAAGCTTAACCCTTTCCCGTTTAATCCTTGGTGTTTACGTCCCTGTAATTTTATAACTGAGAAAACATTGTAGAAAAAGAAGAAATTGCTTGTTACAAGCAATTTCTTCAATTTCTACAATATTTTCTACCCTACTGAATGGTTATTTTCCAAATTAAATTCACTTTAAATATTCGCCTGCGAAACTTATGAATTTGGAAAGGTCTAAAATTTTGCAAGCAGGAAAGGATTAAAAAGTAGCACTTTTGACCTAAATCAGGGCGGATTGACCCGTTTCCAAAGAAACCTGCTTTTTTAAGGCCTTCGGGTAAAAAAAAAAAAACTTTCGAAAACTTTATGGAAAATAAAGAAATTGCTTAATATATATATATAAAAAAAAAAATAAAAATACCGTTATATTCGGAAGAACAGAAGCCTTGAATAACCATTTCCAACACAATCCCACATATTAATCAAAAAAAGTTGAATGTGTGTGTGTGGTTTTTTGTTGTTGTTGTTGTTGTCTTTTGTTTGTTTTTAGTTTTTGTTGTTTTTTTGTTTGTTTTGTTGTCTTTTGTTTGTTTTAGTTTTTGTTGTTTTTTTGTTTTGTTTTGTTGTTGTTGTTGTTGTTTTTTGAATTTTTGTTTGTTTTTTAATTCCGTCAAGTTAAGATTGTCGTCTGTAACTTCTTTCAATTTGGACCAGTCTAAAGTTTTGCCATCTGATAATGGGTTACCGTCACCCCGTTGCAAGCAGATGTAACATTGACTTTTTTAAGGACTTGATACTGCTTGCGATCCAGATTTATTTCTTCTGTTTACCAAAGTTTTGAAGGCATTACTGAGAATCATGAAATTTTCTATTTTAATCAAGTTTGTATTAACTCTTTCCTGTTTCAACATTTTTTAAGACCTGTCCAATTTCAAAGGTTTTGCAGACGACAATTTATATTGAATTTAATTTGAAAAATAACCATTCAGTAGGGTAGAAAAAATTGTGGAAAAAGAAGAAATTGCTTGTGACAAGCAATTTCTTCTTTTCCCACAATGTTTTCTCAAGTATAAAATCACAAGGACGTCAAAACCAGTGGTTGTACAGTAAAAGGTTTAACAAGGCTTTAAAACCAAACAATACGGCTTCCAACTTTTGGATGGTTCAATCATGAATGCAAATCCTAGATAAAACTCATTATAATAGGGGACTCATGTTTGGGAGAAAATAGTATGACTCGAAGTCAATAGTTGATTTTTTCCATAAATATACAAAAACATGAGCCAAAATGGTGACAAACAAATATTCCGGGAAAAATGCAATATTCCCCACACTTAACGTGAAAGCGAACATTATATTTCCATCACGGTGAAATGACACCATTAAATCCCTCGGGAAAATCCGTTTCTCGTCAAAACTCGCAAAAACACATCAAACGAGAGTTTTGGCAAATGCGCAGTTTATCTGGCTAAATTGAACGGCCTCTTATCTTGATACGATCTCCAAAACGTTGCGATTTGGATTTGTATTCAATATTCGGCGTTCTTTGGTTTCGGTGCTTAGTTTCTTCGTTTAGGCCACGAGAGATGGGGAGAATAAGAATTGATGCCTCTTATCTATATTTCCCATCATTGGAAATGTGACAAACGGATGAAGATGGATAATTCGAAAAGCGGGGAGTTTCCGACTGGTCCGTTAGCCCCGTGACTTCCTATTTCAATAACTCATTTATTCATTTGATTTCACGTAACCTCGCTACAACACCCAAGTAATAATGGTTGACCTAGCGGGGTGATTACACTGGTATATACGGGTTCTTATCACGATGGATCCGAGATCTTCCTGTCTTCGACTTGTTTTGGACCTCAGGATGACCCTTCACAAGGCAGAAAATGAAAAGAACTCATTCAAAACTAGCTGTACGTACGCTATTTGGGTCAGCCGACGACAAAAAACATGTACGCATAGCCTACTGTTGAGAAAGTGGTGAAACTGCTCTGCTCTCTGACTGGACTGATTTCATTGGACTACCCAAAGTTCAGATTTTGTATTTCTAAACACTTCCGTGGTACTGTTAAACCCTGTGTCGTGGGTATTCTTGGTTATTCTTTTGAATCTTCTCGTCGAACGGAATTGACGGATAGGTAATCTCCTCTTAGACACAAATCGTAGTTATTTTTCAAAATTCGCAATCGGTTACTTGTAACAGAAAAGTAAGTTTGGTGGCGGCCTAAACTTCGTAACTTCAGCTTGAATAAGCTGAAGTTACGAATTTTAAGTCTTCAAACCAACATAATTGTTATTCATAAAATTCGATCAATGTCGGAGTTTTAGGTTCACTTCCTGTCTAAATGAATTATTTAATTGGTCGCTTGATTCTTTGATTGACAATCGCGATCCGTCAATTATGATAAGAAATAACGGTGTTAGACCGGTGCTATCCAGACCAATGCTACCATAATTCATGGATCGCTGGTCACGCCTACTGACCTCCCACAAAGCTGTTTCACTGAGGTAACAAACGAAAGTATATTGTAACACATGCTGTCAAAGAATTAATAATATTACAAAAGTTCGTTGAGGTGAGTCGTTGGCTGGCGCCCTAAACATCGTAGCTACAGCTTTAATTATGTGCCGATTATGTCTCATAAGGCAAGGAAATGCTTAACATGAATATAGGAGCTCAGGGTTAAGTTCCCAGGTTTAGATAAATGATTTAAATGGGGTCTTTCTATCTATTGTATTATTATTATTATTATTATTATTAACAGTGGCGACCCGTCAATTCTTTGGAGAAGTTAAGGTAAAATCGGCGTGTTCCGAATTTTATCCAGCAGTGAACGCAGATGAAGGAACTTTTAGGGAAAAAGAATAAAATATGTAGAGTTGATTACTGTTGTCAGTGTTTGTTGTTATTTTCCCTCGTATGTCTCACGTGATGTACACATTGGATTTTGAAAATAACAGATAAATTTCAACAACAATACATGCAGTTGTTCAAAATGTGCAACCAGAACCTCGTAGCTACGGCTTTTATTACGACCGCGTCTTTTAATCAAAGAACCAGTCGACCAATGAAATCATTCTTTAAGACCTGAAATGAACTTTGAACTCCAACTTGGGCCGACATTTATATGAAGCATTTTTGTTGGTTTGACAACCTAAACGTCGTTACTACAGCTTATTCAAGCTGTAGTTACGACGTTTAGGTCGCCAAGCAACATCTTTATTTTTGAAACTTATTACTGGCTATGAATTTTTCAAAGTAACACCGTTTCATATCTAAGTGGAACTTCAAATCTGAGCTCAGTGGACACAGTTAGCGATCCATCGATTCAACGTTTATCCAACCAAGAGAAGATTATACTCGAGTAGAGTGTTCGAAGATAAGTAATTGTGATTCTGTCTCGTACTCGGATGAAGAAAACGTCAAACTAAAAGATATACATTCAATAGATATGGACCCAGGGGCTTTCTTGAAGTCCGGAACAAATTTTCTCGTCACTTATCTGATGTCTTGTCACATTCGGTTAGGCAGCTCGAGTCACAAGAAATTCATCATTAACCGCGGAAAAAATCGAAGTCTTGTCTTTCAGGGAATTTAACCTATAACCAAAAGACACAGTTTGTACAGGTCCAAATTCAAAGCAATTGTAAGACGGTTATTCAGAATGATTGAAAATTCAAAAGCATTATGGTTAATAGGAAATTAAACATGTTTGATCCATTAGAGAGAAAAGAGACTTCCATTTAACAAATACTTGAACAAGAGATTGAATTGGGTCTATAATTGTCAGATTGCTGGCCTCGCCAATTGGCTCCCTAAGCTACTCCCATTAACTCCGACATTAAGTCCTGCTTCCTTTTTAATCGGCGTTATTTTGCAAAATCTATGGCCAGTAGCATGTAACAAAAAGTAAAATAGTTGGTTTGTGACCTTAACGTCATAACTACAGTTTTAATAAGCTGTAGTTACGACGTTTAAGTCGCCAAACCAACTATAAAAGTAATCAAATATGGAGGTCAATGTTGGAGTTGATAAGCTCAGGTCTGACCTGAATAAACAATTTGATTGGTCGGTTGATTCCTTGATCGACGCGATTAGTCAATTTACGCGCCCTCCAGAAGGTCAACTTGTATTTGACAGGTCACACATTAGAAATGAAATCAATATCATGGTTGCTCATAAAATCGTACTTTTTTGTTGTTGAGCTTAGTACACACGTGGTTGTTCAGGAGTTTGCTGATCGCTAGCAACGTCGGCTGACCTCCGATATTGCAGTTTCAATGATGGCATTAGCCTACACGTTATCTGATCAGGATCGAAAACCAAGGCGTAAATCGTTGAATGGCGTGCTAAACGCTGTAGCTATATCTTAAATAATCTGTACGAGTACATGCGACGTTCATGTCGCCGAACCAAGAAAAATGCTTGAGATAAATGTTGGAGGTTAATATTCACTTTTAATGATTTTGTTTGCTCAAATTTGAGATTAAAAAGCAAATCGTTCGTTGGCGACCTAAACGTAGTATCACAGTTTGAATAACCTGTAGTTCTAATGTCTGAGTTGCTGAACCGAGTAAAATGCAGAGTTCAAACTTTAATTCTGGTCTAAATGATTGATTTGATTGGCAGAAAAAATCCAAATGACAATGGCAATGCGTAAAGTAAAGTAAAGTGTGAAAACTGTATGTGATTTATTTAGCTTCTATTTGAATTGGATCATTGTATTTCGGGTGCATTTGTAATAACGTCATTTAACTCGTCATGAACCATGTTTTAACGAGGGGTATTGCGGAAAGATACACTGGTTCTTGTTTAATAATGTTTCATTCATGATCAGTAACCAGGTACCTTCCGGCAGGCGAATTTTATTGGAATAACATTCCAGCAGGTGCAGTTTATCGGGATAAACACCTAGCAAGCACAAATTATCTGGATAACCTTCCAACAGGCGCGTTAATCGGCATACATTTCCAGCAGACACAGTTTATCGAGATAACATTTCAGCGGACACTGTTTATCGGGATAACATTCCAGCGGGCGCAGTCTATTACGCTAACTTCTGAACGGCACTGTTTATCGGGATAACCTTCCAGCATGTACAGTTTTTGAGATAACCTTCAAGCAGAAGCAGTTTATTGGGATAACCTTCCAGCAGGCACAGTTTATCGGGATAACAAATCAGCAGCCGCGGTTTATCGGGATAACCTTCCTGCAGGCGCAGTTTATCAAGATAACCTTTCAGAAGTCGAGATAACCTTCCAGCAGGCGCAGTTTATCGAGATAACTTTCCAGCCATCGCAGTTTCTCGGGATAACATTCTAACAAGCGCAGTTTATCGCGATAACTCACCAGCAGGAGCAGTTTATCGGAATAACCTTCCAGCAAGTACAGTTTATCGAGATAGCTTCGAGTAGGCGCAGTTTATCGGGATAACCTCCAAGCAGGCGCAAATTATCGAGATAAGCTTCCAACAGGCGCAGCTTATAAGGACAACACTCCAACAGGCGCAGTTTTCCGCTGTAACTAGTGTCGTTCAGACTCACCTTGTCGCCGTAGCATTTCAGAAGCTGTTACCTAGTTTTAGAGGAGGGATAAATTTCTCATGCGAATAGCGCTTTTTACGACATACCTATAATATTTCTAATTCCATGCAGACGAAATCGGACATGTCAGAACTTGAGATCCGTATCTTACAACGTCAAATACGTTTCCATATAAGCTAGCCTAAGATAACGTCTTCTTTATTCTATAGATGACGGTATAATACGAATAAACGTAATCAGGTAAAGAAGAAGGGGAAACTCTTGCAGAAACACAATCTACAAATTCTTATTAAAAATATTTCTAATTAAAAAATGAAGGAATACAGGCCTTTATGACAAATGGAATACTAAATTACGACATCGATACAACATCTTGTATTTGCTTCTCGCTGCAGAGGAAGTTCTTGATATGTCACTCGACCTGCGGACTCGTGAAATATCAAAAATTCCTCTACAGCTCTAAGCAAAGTATCGCTATCGTAGTATGAAATTCCCTGTGTATTTATGTAAATCAGACAATACCATGATTCATGAAATATTATTCCACCGGTCCATAACTGATGTTTAAAGCCGAATGGACCAATAGAGTTCCGGTTGCCTGATTTTTAAGCGTTTTTTCTCCTTGAACTGTCTGACCGCGGCTGTCAATCAAAGAATAAACCGACCAACCAATCATGAATTTAGACAGGAAGTGAATGTTGACCTATTTTTTTTTTGTTTGTTTGGCGAACTACAACTTGAGATCGTAACTACAGCTTATTCAAGCTGTAGGTACGACAGTGAGGCCCTTAACAAACCGTTCTACTATTTAGTTTATGATATTAGCCATAATTAATGCAAAAATAACGCTGTTAAGCAATGAATCGGAACTTTCTGTCGGAATCAGTGGGCGTTGCCAACAGAGTCAGGGGATGGGACCAGCGATCAATTAGAACCGTGGAAGAAAGGGCAGATCCTCATTTTTCTATTACTCTTGCCAATCTCTATTTTTCTCCAAGTTGTCAGTAAATTAAAGATATAGCCTTTTTGCCCCTCCCCGCCATCAAACTTTGGTTGATTTTTCCTTGGCTTAGAGCTGTCCCATGTACGAAACACTATTTCTATCACTTCGACCATGCCGGTAAAATATTTTGATCCTTTCCTGAGAGTCGCTTACCTTGTTGCTTATTCATACTTCCTGTTTGACCAATTCTATTACTGTTGGAATCATATATACTTGATATGACGACATATTTAAATCTGCCAGCTGAAATCCGTCTCTTTTGTCGCTTCTAAGCACGTTCAATTTGAACAACTATACTAAGACCTGGTACGTTGTTCTAATGAACGGTCAATAAAACCATGTTTTACTTAAGTTTCAATTCTTTTACTGTCAAACTTTTTTTCTTTTTGTTCACTCGTTGCGCATTTTGTGTTCACATCGTTTTTAACTGCTTTTGTGCAATATTTGACTCGTTTACTTTGAACTGTCTAATATGCATACTGCTATTTTAGTATCCTCCCAGACCCGCGGGTGTTCCTTTGCCCAGGATTATGCTCTGAAATGATTTCTTCGAGGGATTTTACTTAGTTAAATTTGGTAATATCAAAATGATTTAAGCCTTTCCAAACAGGATTATCGATATCAGTTTTCTTACTGTTTTGAAGTAACAATTGGTTTTTTTTTTTTTTTTTTTTTTTTATTATTTATTTTTTCCCCATTTAAACTATTAATATTTCTCTGACGTTCGATTGGACACTAGTAGAGTCATTTCTTGCCATGTCTGAACAGACATATTCTTACACCAAATTCACTTGTCCCCCTACGTTGCTTTTTGTTGTAAATGGATTTCCATTGTCGTATCAAGGGGTCAATGTTTAATATCCCTGTTAAAACTATACCCATGTTTTTCGACGTCTATTCGTCTAGTCTGATTGAGATAAGACTGGGCTCGAAAAACAAAACTGGCGAGAGCGTATGATATATTTCAAATAATTCGGGTCATCTAAAAACTGGCTTTGAGATCTTTGTTAAGACTAGAAGCTTTTTCTAGCGTCAAATCTATTATTCGACAGAAATCACTCTTCGTCGGTGGGCTATGAAAATATAGTAAATGCAGCTTGAATAAAACTGTATAAATGAACTATATTGTGTTTTTTGTCTTGTGTTTTACACACCAAAGAAATAGTGATGCATAAAAACATAATTTGAGAGAATTTGATACTTAGACCTATCAGCAGTATATCGAAATAGTATAATCTGAAAATTGTGTTACTTGTATGAAATTGAGATGTTCTAAGAATCTTGGTTACACGCAAGCGGAGTAAAATTCTAGACGACTGAGCTAGTTTAGAGTCAAGATAAAACCAGAATGTTGCTGCATCCGCGACTTTATTTCGACAAATTCATTTTGTCGGAGGAACTTTGTGACATTCGTTTGCGACAGTTGGCCGAAGACATTCTCCAGAAAAGCTTGTGCCCAAGCGCGACTTTTCAAGTAATTCCGCATGTATGTGAGGCGCAGATTTTGAGTAGCCTCGACAGGCATACAGTGATTTGGAGAATTTACAACCGTCGAAGAGTCAGTAGTTATCTACAGAGCACAGAGTGAAGTATTTGGTCAGATAGAGTAGATACACAGGATGATCTGAGTCTTTAATTGTCGCACACGAGAAAATGATTAATCACTGGCCCTGCCTACATACTCATTTTGCAACGCCCATCGACTCCGATAGGAAGTCACGCTTCGATTTTTAACGGCATTATTTTGCAAAGTATATGGCAAGCAGCATGTAAAAAAAGGCAGAATAGTTGGTTGGCGACCTAAACGTCGTATCTACAGTTTGTAGTTACGACGTTTAAGTCGTCAAACCAACAAAAAAGCTTAACAAAAATGGCGGCCAATGTTGGTGTTCAAATATTAATTACGGGTTGAATGAATAATTTGATTTGTCGATATATTCCTTGATTGACGCGATTGGTCAATTTTTGAAAATGCCTCTCGTATGCTGGAATCTCGTAGATGTTGGCTTCTTACATTTTGGTCATCAACGAACGAAATGGTTACATGGATGGTGGAGATAAACGTGTTGGTTCCAGATCGAAGTGCTTTGATTAGTCAATCGATATCTAGGGTAGAAAGCGGCGAAACTTTTTATAAGTGGTGCCCATTATCCCTAATCAAAAGAGGGAGTCAAAAGGATGGTGTTCACTATCGCCTCGCTAACTTGAAAGTAGCCGGGCCTAAAATACTACATTTTAGAATATGAATGGAAAACGGCTTTTTCTTCTTCTTTATTTTTTTAACTCGGTATTTTATCGAAGAAGAACGCCCCAGGTCTGTTTCGAGCCAATGCGTTATTGCATAAACTATGTCTAGAACTCTGGAATGGCATTTGTGAATGTTGATAATCTGTAATTGTCCAAATACTTTGAGTATCTTCAAATGGTTCAAGCAACAAATTATCAAAGCCAACACTATTGTTATAAACAACTTATTCTTTTTTACACGCCGTGGCCTATTACATGAATAATGACACAGAGTTTGAAAGATTTGGGGAGATTCTGTTTGATTTAGATGTCTTATCTAGGACCGAGAAGCAAGACGCTGGTTTTGCGTAGAATTTCGACATGTTTATAAGCACGTCCCGACTACCCCCAATGAAATGAAATCCTAGACTTTAGAATAATAATGTCTACCTAATCTGATATAGATAGGCTACTAAATCAATCAAACATTTCACATTATGAAAATGCATCTCCCCTAGGAAAATGCAATACAAGTTTCATCCTGTACAAGTGAATCATTTCGATGCTTTTATGTATTGGACATTGACCGATCGCGTCTATCAATCAAGGAGAAACTGACCAATCAAATAATTTATTCAGCCCGGACCTGAGCTTATGAACTCCATCATTGGCCGCCATTTTTTTACCTTTATTGTTGGTTTGGCGACCTAAACGTCGTAGCTACAGCTTATTCAGGCTGTAGCTACGACGTTTAGGTCATCAATTAACCATTTTACTTTTTTGTTACATGATTCTGGCCATAAAGTTTGCAAAATATCGCTGTTAAGAATCGAAGCGGAACATTCTGTCCGAGGAAATGGGCGGGGCCTAGGGAGTCAGTGGGCGGGGTAAACGATTGGTCAATTGGCGGATCGCTGCCCACGCCTACTAAGCTCCGACAGGATGTTCTAAGGCGTTATTTTACAAAATTTATAATTAGTAATAAGAAATTAAAATAGTTGGTTGGCGACCTAAACGTTGTTTCTACACCTTGCATACGCTGTAATAACGACGTTTAAGTCGCCAAGACAAAATGCTTTACATAGATGTCGGCCAATATTGAAATTCAAAGTTCCAATCCTGTTTGAATGACCAGTCCAAAATTTTGTCATCTGGTAAAGGGTTTAACCCATTCCAACACAGCAAAATTTTAGACTGGTCCAAATTGAAAGAAGCTGCAGACGACAATTTCAAGTTGATGGAATTTTGAATTTTTTCGTCTTTTTGGATAGAAAACATTGTGGATAATGAAGAAATTGCTTGATACAAGCAATTTCTTCATTTTCCACAATGTTTTCCAAAGTTTTTTTCTTGAGGGGCGTAAAAAGGAGGGATTGAGTTGGAATGGGTTAAAAGGAGAGGGTATTTGGGTGTTTGTACAAGAGTACAGTTACATAATCCCGAAATATCCCATAAGGGACGGACTCCTTTGAAATATTTTTGTTTTATCCGCATGATGCGGACAGGTTTTTAAAATCTGTGTTTTTTTTGTTTTTTTTTCCTCTCTCTCTCTCTTTTTTGGTTGGGTTTGTTGTTGTATAAAACTCGCATGTGATGGATAAGTTTGTAAAAAGTTTCTTTCTTTTTTTATTTCGTTTAGGACGGACAAGTTCGTAAAAAAAATTCCTGCTTAGGACGGACAAGTATGAAAAAGCTTCAACAGTAATAATTGCCGGGAAAATGAAATTTATCTATAGAAGAAATGGTTCTTGAAAAACAAAAAAAGATGCTCTATTTTGAGTGATGACCACGTAAGTTTCATGCTTGTTATATTCGCACGGCACCGTAAATGATCCTTGTTGATATGTCATTTATTTTCGTGGCCCCAGCGGGTACGAACACAACTGTTGCATGTCTTCGCGTTTTCTGGAGTTTTATTGTATTTGTGATATTACGTATGATATCGAAACTATTTTCATACCACCATTAAAGTCAAATCAAGGATTTTGGCACTTGGTGTGAAGAATTGAGGCGACAGAACTTCAAAAGACCTTCTACAATGACCGATGAGTATTGTGTATTTTTGCAACTTTCGTCATATTTGTTGAGGCATTATACGACACGTGTAAAACGCTCGATTTCTAACTTGTTGTAACTTTGTTTATGGCTTTACACATCATTATCAGAACAGCAATGTTCACAATCTTTTTTCGTTTTGAACTCGATGTTTTTTTATTATTATTTTTCTGGGGGGGGGGGGTTGTAGATATGAAAAAAAAAAGTTAATCGTGTGCTGCATTCTAACTTTCTTCATCCGTGTCTATTTCCCACGACAACAAATTCCATTTTCTCCCCTTTTTTCTTATTCTGGTTTCTTTTCTTTTTCCTTAATCAAACTCTGTTTAGCCCATTCCCACACAATGTCGCTTTTTATGATCCGCTCAAGATAAAAGCGTTTGGAAATCATTGTGGAAAATGAAGAAACTGCTCGTTACACTTTTCAAAATACCCTATCTATAGTTTGAATAAGGTTTTTGTCACCTAATTACTGTTATGTGTGTATGTTCGTTTATTTATCGCCGCCTCTGTAGCACGTATACATAGCATACGTATTATTACGGGGGTTAGTGCAAGGATACTGGACGAAATTGCTGAGAGCTCCGCTCGGTTCTTTAACGTGTTGTATGTAAATACCGTCATCTCAGTTTAAAAACTTATCCGAAATAGGTAGTTTGTTAAGTTGGTAAGTCCAGGGCTCAAACCCGTGATCTAGAGGTCTGCAGTCAAGTGCTATGCCAACTAAGATAATCGAACTAAAAATGAAGTTTTATCCCCAACGTGTCCAAAATGGAATTGTCTGCTTCAAATGAAGTAGAGATTTGATTGGCCAATCTTTTGTAGATCAACAGGAGAGGTGTTGTTGAATGTACTCTTACTGGCTCTATCCAAATACTTTCGTTTACGCGGGGTCATTGGGTGCTTGAGAAGTAGGAAATAAGAAAAGCCTGTATTCTTGTACGATAGAAATATAGGATCTAAAGGTGAAATTTGAGATGTAAGGAAACTTAGGTCATAATGCTTAATTGATATGGTCGACCAAGTACCATAATAACGATCTTATTTCACCAGTTAATATTGATGTACCAACAATATCTCATCAGCAATGTATTAACCCATTCCCGAACGAGAAAATTTTAGATTGGTCCAAATTGTAAGAAGATGCAGACGACAATTTCAGGTTGATGTAATTCCACAATTCTCTGTCTTTATGGGGTGGAAAGCATTGTTGACATTGAAGAAATTGCTTGAATCCAGCATTTTTTTTCTATGTCCACAATGTTTTCCATAGATTTCATCTTGAGGAGGATAAAAGGGAGGGAAAGTGTGGGAATGGGCTAACAGCCATGATCGAAGTTGAAAAGATTTTTTCATGAATTCTGATTTCTTCAACCTGATATAAACCCATTCCCACACAACAAAATTTTAGACTGGTCCAGATTGAATGAAGCTGCAGAAGACAATTTCAAGTTGATGGATAGCAAACAATCAATTTCTTCATTCTCAACAATCTTCTCCAAAACTTTTTCTTGGAGGGGGTGAAAAGGTCATTAAAAAACTCATCTGCATTAATCATCGTATATGTTTTTTTTTTTTTGTTTTGTTTTTTTTAAATAAGATTATTTAAAAGATAATAAGATTTCATCAACTGTAAATTGTCGTCTGAAACTTCTGTCAGTTTGGCCCAGTCTACTACTTTATTCTGTGGTAGTGAGATAACCCTTTCCTGGTTAATCCCTGGATTTTACGTCCCTGAGTTTTTGTACTTAAGAAAATATTGTGGGATAAGAAGAAATTGCTTGTAACAAGCAATTTCTTCTTATCCCACAATATTTTCTACCCTATAGGTTGGTTACTTTTCAAATTGCACTCACTTTTAATTGTCGTCTGCAACTTCTTTGAAATTGGACAAGTCTAAAATTTTAAAAAACAGGAAAGGGTTAACATTTGCGTGAAGGAATGGCACTTAACAGCCGCGACTGCCAGTCGGCGTATTTAGAATATTTGCTGATCATCTTACGAAGATTTTAGTAATTTTCTATCTACATTTTCTATCACTTGTTGAAGACTCTGATCAGACCGTGCACATGCCAAAGGCTGATCCGCGTCTTAACATGGCACCCTTGGGTAATTGATAAATCGCTTTCCCCGACCACTGAGCTCCGACAGGAAGTTCCACTTCGACATTTTCATGGTTTTATTTTGCAAAATTGATGGCCAGTAACATGTAGTAAAGACTAAAAAAGTTGGTTGGCGACTTTAACGTCGTAACTAAAGCTTATATATGCTGTTGTAACGACGTTTAAGTCGCCAAAACCAAACGAAAAGGCTTCTCGTTAATGTCGACCAGTGTCGGTGCTCAAAGTTCACTTCCGGTATAAAGGAATGAATTGATTTGTCGATTGTTAATTTGATTGACAGCCGCGATTGGTCAATTGGTCCCATGCTATTTGGTAACTGTAGGTCCATCTCTTTAAGCGCTCGGCAACAAAGAAATGGAATCGGGAAGCACGTTGTACTTAAGGACATAGTGTCTCATATCGTCAATTTATTGATGCCGTAGCTACGACATTTTTAATCGCGCACCGACGACATTCTAAAATGTGCTGGCCCTTTACGCAAGGATAACACTATAGTAAACAAACCTTAGGCATTTGTTGCTCACGACACCTTATTATGAGATCAGAAAAAACATTTTCATTTAACCCGTTTCTGACTACCCGAAGACACAATGCATCCAAGATAAATTTTGTTGGAAAAGGAGAAACTGCTTGTAGCAATGTCACAATGTTTCCTATCCTTATTTTCCAATTCTAGTGCAACTTGAAAATGTCGTTTGGAACTTCTTTAATTTTGGACCACTCTAAAACTTCGTCTTGTTAACCATATTCATTAACATTAAATAACGAAGGATCTCTGGCACAATCAACGCTAGGAATCATAAGCCAGGTTTTGATTGTCATCAAGTAATGTTACTAAAAAGTTTTCACGATCCGAAACTTGATCCGTGGCCCGCACAGATAGACAAAACTATAAAATTAGGAGAAATATGTCCAAGCATATGAAACTCATAAACTTTAAAGTAAGAGTGACTTGGTACACACCCTTTGATCTTGAGGTCATAGTGACCAATTCCCACGAAGTCAAGAGATTTAAGAATGTTACGTCTATGGGCTATCAAAACCTC
Organism: Fragum fragum; assembly: GCA_946902895.1. NCBI lineage: Eukaryota > Metazoa > Mollusca > Bivalvia > Cardiida > Cardiidae > Fragum > Fragum fragum. The sequence goes on from OX336371.1 coordinate 50,575,471, forward strand.
GTAAAGACTTAAACTCGATCATCTGAAGGTACTGGAGCTTTGGTAGCAGATCAAATGTATGACGGGTCAATTAAAATTCAAGCACAATAGTCACAAAGCTATGTCTAGAATAATCATGAAAATTATCTATACCAATGTATCTTTGGTATAGATAATTTTTCATGATTATTCTAAGCAACGCTCGTGCCGATTTTCGGTAGAATTTTTTTAGGGAGATAGTGAGTAAAGAAAACGTTCTTTGTTTTGGTTTTATGCTCTAGTCCTGTGGCATGCCTCTTTCAATTCATATAAGAAACTTTTCTGTCACATTCACATCAAACAGGTCTTAACGGATTGTTGTAAGAGCTGACAGACTCCATTCTATAAATCTATGCTAAACAAACTCTTGTTAATGCATGTATACAGTAGAAGAAGAGGGTCGGATGAAAGAAACAACAACAACAACAACAAAAAAAACCCACTTGCAATTCAGAAGGAAAAGGCAAATAGATCTGTTTTAGAATGCCATATCACTCTGATAGTGGGTCAATTTTTGTTTGTCTCCCCAAGCCGCATTTTGGATATCGATCCCGACCAGAACACACTAACTGACGGATCGCTGGCCCCGCCCACTGACTCCGCTGACCACGCCTACTAACTACGATAGGAAGTGTCACTTCAACATTAAACGTCGTTTATTTGACCCAAAAAATATGGCCATTAACATGTACCAAAAAGGTTAAATTATTGGATGGCGAGCTAAATGTCGTGACTGCAGCTTGAAAAAGCTGTAATTGCGACGTTTAACCCTTTCCCGTTTTTGGAAATTTAATATTAGTCCAAATTGAAAGAGGTTGCAGACGACAATGACAACTGGATGCCATTTGAAATGAAACCATCATATTTGGTAGAAAATATTGTGGAAAAGGAGAAATTGCTTGTTACAAGCAATTTCTTCTTTTTCCACAATGTTTTCTCAAATATAAAATCACAGGAACGTAAAATCCCGAATTTGAACGGGAAAGGGTTAAGATGCCAAACGAACAGAAAATGCCTCACACAGGTATCGGCCAATCTTGGAGTTCAAAGTTTTCTTCCGGTCTAAATGAATGGTTTGATTGGTCCATTGATTCTTTGATTAAAAGCCGCTTCCCGAAAAACTTGCCTCCAACAAGGCAGGTCGAGAAAGAATTCAAAAGTCACTAATTTGCTTAGTTCGAGGTCAGGAACATAAAACAAAAAGCAAATCGTTCTTTGTCGACGTAAACTTTGTAACTACAGATTGAATAAGCCGTATTTACGATCTCCAACTCCTCATAAAAAAGAAAATGTTTGACATAAATGTCGGAGGTCACGATTCACTTCCGGTCTTAGAGACTGCTTTCATTGGTCAATAGATCTTTTGATCTACAGCGAAAATTCGTCTATTAAAACAATTAAAATGATTATATGTTTTTGGGAAAATATCAATTGCCCTTAACAAATGTATAGGTTCATCGTCAAACAAAACGAAAAATTTATAAACTTATCTAGACTTCGTCGGTTCGAGTTTAAAATGTCGTAACTACAGCTTTGATAAAGCTGTAGTTAAAACATTTTGCTTGCGCACAGACGTAGTGTAAAATCTGGATTTGCAGGAACCATGTTAACCTCTGTCCTCATTTAGGATCAAGTTCAAAGTGTTACATAATATTGTGGGAACAACTGTAATGTCAACCGGTAAAATTCTGTAATTTTCATAAATTTTGGCAGCACGAGAACCACGTGCCCCAATTTATGGCACGTCTCAAAAATTAATGTCAACTTATTTATCATTCAAAGTCATAAATATAAAACACTTGTACCCAGAAGTAATTACAAGGCAATTTGAGTGGTCGGTCGTTTTGGTTTTACGTTGAATTTTCAAAATTCTTAATCTGCAATTTATCGCACATTTTTTGCAACAAAGGCCGTATGGGATTTCGACTTTAAAATTCTTAGTTAAATTACCAGCAATAAAATATGACGGTGTTATGAAAAATAATTTGATATATTACTTTTTACTTGCAGAAATAAAATCTAAAAGTATGTATACTTATAATTTTAAGTGCTGTGACCCCACATATTATAATTGTCTTTTTCGTGTTTCTTGAAAAAACATGTCGCATATTGAGAGATAATTGACCTATTAATGGCCCCGCCCACTGACACCCTAGGCTCCGCCAAGAAGTTCCGCTTCGATTTTCAACAGTATTATTTTGCCAAATTTATGGCCAGTAGCAGTTAAATAAAAGGTAAAATGGTTGGTTGGTGACCTAAACGTCGTAACTACAGCTTGAATAAGCTGTAGTTACGACGTTCAAGTCACCAAACCAACAATAAAGTTAAACAAAAATGGCGGCCAATTTCGGATTTGATAAACTCAGGCCCGGGCTGAATAAATTATTTGATTGGTTGATATATTCCTTGATTGACATCCCTGATTGGTCAATTGCGATACTGTTCCAAGTAACTATACATTGTATAGACAACTGACCAATCGCGCCTGTCAATCAAATAACCGGTCGACAAATGAAATAGTTCAGACCAGAAATGAGTTTTGAACTCCAACATTGGCCGTCATATTTGCTAACCAATTTTATTGGCTTGGCGACTTAAACGTCGAAAGTACAACATGTAGTTCAAGCTAAAGCTACGACATTCGGGTCGCCAACCAACATTTCTTCTTTTTTGCAACATGCTACTTGCATTGTATTTCGCAAAATAACGCCGATTAAACTCGAAATGGGTCTTCTTGTCGGAGTCTGTGGGCGTGGCCAAGGCAGTAAGTAGGCGGGGTAACGATAAGTTAATCGGGACAGTATCACAATTAATCCCGGATATGTGCGACGTGGACACCTAATTTCTTTAAGACATGCTGATCGTAATCGAGACTAGAAGAGAAAAGTCATTATGCTTACCTTTATCGTAAGGAGCTTTTGGGGTGACATTCTTAACTTTTTATATATGCAAATTATCTATATTTTCGTAAATACGTAATTTTATTGTTTAATTAACGAAATTTCATTTCGTAATTACGAAATAAAAACTCGTATTTCAAAAAGGATTTAGTTTTTATTTTTTAACGAAATGATATTTCGTAATAACGAAATACTATTTCGTTTTTCACAAAATAACATTTTGTAATTTTATAAAAAAAAAACAACAAAAAACAAGATGTGTTTGTGAAACACAATGTCCCCGCAACAGGACTTAACTATGAAAAGTGTTGTTGAGTTGTACATGAGATTTAATATAATATTTAGTAAAAGCGACAAGGGAATTTTTTTTGGCTTTTGACCTTGGTATGTGACCTTGATCTTACCATATGACCTAGACCTTGACACGAGGAAATGCGTATTATGAAGTTGTATCATCATGCCAAACATGAGCATTGTAACGTGAATAGGCTGGTAGTAATTGGCAATGTTAAGATTTTTGGTTAAGTTTTGCAGACAGACAGACAGAAGACCGACGGAAAGACGGACAGACAGACGGAAAGACGGACAACAGTAAAACAATATGCCCCGATCTTTCGATACGGGGGCATAAAATGCATGGAGTGTCATTGTAGGGGTTCCATTTATTCGAGCCTTGTCGAGTGATTCTTTAGTGCAAAGAAAATATTAATACCGCGCAATAATATTCTGTCAGATGACAACATTGCAGACAAGGGGTTCGTTATAAAAAACAAGAGAAGTTATGTTAGAAAAATAATGCGGTAATACAAATAAATTGCCAGGCGTTATTATGTTAGAAAGATCCCAGTTTTCTACTGACCCTGCAAAAGAGAGTACAAGAATAAATGGTTAAAACGATTACAAACAGATGTCAGCTCAAGCGACGATCAACGATTGTATTGACCAATCAAGTCAGCACTTCTGTCCCAAACCGCAAGGTTTATTTTCGACAGCGATGACATTTATTTCTGTGAACTTATTCAATTTAAATTTACGACATTAAGTTCAACGAATTTTCCTTTTGTTTTTCCAACACTTTTTACCAACATGGTGATGACGACTGGTGCCTCAAACAGCCTATTCTGTCGATGAACAGTTTGCAATTGGCATGGTTAGCGATCCATCCAATGAAAGGAACAAAAAGTATTGGCTACGACTCACTCAGTCTATAGATATCGTTTCCTCATCTGTGTTGCTTGGGCCCAGGGTAACAATAAGAAACCAGCGGAAACCAACCAACTGTATCGAGTTGAACAGCCGGGTTCTTAATTCGAAGCCACGACCTTCGCTTCTTTGCGACCATTTTATCTTGCAGCCATGGAAGCGGATGGAATAGCTTCTTAACCCTTTCCTGTTCAACCCCTGATTTCACGTCCCTGTGATTTTATAATTAAGAAAACATTGTAGAAAAAGCAATTTCTTCTTTTTCCACAATATTATCTCCCCTATTGAATGGTTATTTTTCAAATTAATTCCACTTTTCTTCTGTAAAACTTCTGAATTTGAACAGGTCAACAATTTACAAAACAGGAAAGGGTTAACAATACTGTAACCCATTTCCACACAATGGTGTTTTGCGGCGCCCCTCAAGAAAAACAAACGGAAAAATATAATGTAAAATGAAGAAATTGCTTGCAACAAGCAATTTCTTCATTTTACACAATGATTTCTACCCAGAAGCTTAAAAAAATCTAAATTTTCATAAATTTTAAAACTTTAAGATTTCATCCGCCATTCTTTTCAATTTTGTTCAGTCTAAATTGTTGCTGTCTGGTAAAGGGTATATCCCTGTGGTTTCTATATCTTTAACCGAATCCAACTCAAAAACGCTTTTAGACGTCCCAGGAAAAAAAGCTTTGGAAATCATTATGAAAAATGACAAGCAAGCAATAACAAGCAATTTCTTCATTATCCACAATAGTTTCTACCCCAAAGGTGGAAAAAATCCAAATTTTCACAAGCTTTAAATTGTTGTCTGCAGCTTCTTTCAATTTGGACCAGTCTAAAACTTTGCCGTCTGTTAATGGGTTAAAGCTATTTTCACTCCACAATGCCAAAGAAAGAATATTGCATTTTCTATCCAACGATAAGGAACGAATCTGTCTCGGGCGCCCATTATTTTTCCTCCGTCAATAGAACACGGGACTGGTTATCAATCAAGATCGGAATCGGCGTGTGTTTTGTGCTGATAAGCCGCTATTTCTCCTATCAAATCTTATCAAAATTCCATCCGAGATGAGAGACTGACAACAGCCATTCCTCTCAGCGCTTAATTCATTTTCTCCTAGCTTTTTAGATGAATTACTTGCAAAGTTAATCCATTCTAAGAGGAGAAAAGGAGTGTTTTCAAAACATTGCATGAAAATAAAATAAATGGCTAGACCTCAGCGATAGTTTTAACTCACCAACCCATAACATTCTACCCTATCGTGTATCAAAGTCCAGTGTCGCTATTGTCCCCTTTCCCTTGGCATTTGCTATAGATATTCTTGTTATGAAAATTTAAAATTGGGATCTCGATTTTATAACTCGTGATTATCAAAGATGGCATGAAATATGTACACAATCTGAGATAGGTTATCGAAATAGGAAATATAAGATGAATTGTTTGTTTATTTGCTTGAATGGGGTTAACGCCACTTTTTACACTATTTGTTTTTTAGAAAACCAGAAGAAATATTATCACAACCGTTTTCTTATTCATTTGAGATTTATTTGACAGTAAAAAACTCGAAAGAAAAATTACATGACTGTTTAGGCGAAAATTTTAGCTATTCCATTATCACTTTATCCCGAATTTTATGCACCGTCGAAAAAATAGCCCTTGAAAACATTGTTGGAGAATAAGAAAATGCTGATTTCTAATTTTCCAACATTTTTCTCTATTCTATCTGTCACGGAGATTAAAGGTATGGCCAAACATACTATGGCGTCTACAATTTCTTCGAATTTCGACCAACGTGGATAACCAAAGCTAACTTTATCTGCATCCGAAATGCTACTATGGTTGGGCTACCGGAACAGAATATGTTCTAGATGGTCTTTATACCACCATAACACCAGACTTTTGCGACGTGAGATTATTACTGTTTAAAAAGTTTTGTTCTAGATGTCGTAACTGACCAATCGCGGCTGTCAGTCAAAGAAACAATCGACCAACCAAATCATTTATTTAGACCGTGAGTGAAGTGTGAACTCCAGCATTGGCCACTATTGATGTTAAGGGGTTTTGTTGGTTTGACGTCTAAACGTCGTAACTACATCTTATTCAAGCTGTTGTTACGACGTTTAGGTCGCCAATCAACCACTCTACTGATTAGTTACATGCTACTGGCAATGAATTTTGCAAAACAATGCCGTTTAAAATCGAAGTGAAACTTCCTGTAGTAGTCAATGGGCGAGGCCAACGGAGTAAGTGAACGATATTAGAACCACAGCAACATATTTTGTAGTTCTACTCTATCGAAAGCCTATTATAAATGGCTAGCTTGCATATAAACGTTTCCTTCACAACTTATCAAAGTTCCCTTGTCCTAGACAATGTTAATTGAATACAAATGGGTCGTAGATTTATAAATAAGATTCGAAAAATTAATACAGAATCACAGAAGGAAACACTTTATAAAAGACCAAGGCCCCGACAAAATGAAAGAAAAAAATATAAAAAGGAATTCTTTACACCCATTTATCATTCATGTTCGGGTTTTAAGCAATAATCAACCCTGTACATCGAACGAAGACCACAAAACGATTGGCCAGTCCCAAAAATGATACAAAAATATCAATTTTTACTGTGCTGAAAGTTATGTTTTACATATGAGTTTGTTCAATAGCCTGTTTTTGTTGATATATTCATTTGAAGCAGGATTATTAATTAACAGTTCATTTTTATTCAATGTCGAAGGGTTGTTTAGTCGCTTGCATCAGGCAAAGGGCAAAAAGACTTGTGGAGTCTATCAGGGGATAGATATCAAACTTAGATAATCAAAGATATGAATCCATATCTTATCGCTGCTAATGTTCTTGTCTTAATGGCCGACGTTATTACGAAAGTTAAATTGCATCTTACATGTTGTATACCGTGCCATAAGAAAAGAGGCGTGAAGCTTGGGAGTCGGTTGACAAAGGGCTTTCTTGAAGAATGTGCAAATTTGATTCCAAAGAGGACCATTTTGCTCCGTATGTTATTACAAGTGTAAACTTATGAAACGAGACGCATGTTTCTTTCATTTTACTGCGTACATCATATATAGCTTTAAAACCACAATCTTGCATTTACGGAATAACAACCACTGCTTGTCGGAATGCCGAATTCTTCGCGTAGGGGAAATATTTTAGAATAAAAGATAAATAAAAAGAATAATAAAATTCGACCGACCAACTCAATTTGCTGTATCGTTCCTATTTTGATAATGAAACCACCAATCGATGTGAATAAAAAAAATCTGTTTCATTTCTCGTCTGTTTTCGGAGAAAATCCGAGACATTACCATTGCCCCATCGTTGTCTATGTTGTCGTGCAAAAACATGACATTTTGTTATATCCTTGGTATTACTGAAAGCACGCTTTTGAAATTTGGATTTTTGTTTAATGTCAAATCAGTGACGTGTAATATTATGAGGGGTAACTTTAAATGAACGAAGGAGAACAAAAAGGAGAATGTTTGGCTTGTGAGCTATACGTCGTAATTACAGGTTGGGTAATTATTTCATTATTCATTAGTCTGATAAGGCCAGCTCTACCATACCCAAATTTCTTCATAAGTCAAAATTTATTGAACGAACAAGTTTTAAAAATGGTCAGCTTGAGATCATTCAGGTTTGGTACAAATTAGCACAGTGTTTTAGGGAGAGATGACTTTTTAAAGAATTTGTTCTTGATTTACCTAGGTCTTGTAATCCCTATCCTTCCTTGCCTCCATTCTTTGACGAATCAAAATTTCACGAACAAGTTCCGATAAGGGTCACTCAAGAACTTTTGTCCAAATAAGCGAAGTGATCTAGGAGAAGACTCTTAAGGAATTATTTCATATATAGTTTCTTAGTCTGATAAACCCTGTCCTATTACGTCCCAATTCTTCGCGAATCAGAGTTCAACAAAAAAGGTTTAAAATAGAGTTACCCAAGGAATATTCCTGCCAAGTTTAATCGAAATTGACCAAATAATTCAGGAGAATAGTTTTAAAGAATAAGTTGTTTAGGACAAGATTTTTAAATAATAATTTTATGACTCTTTAAGTCTCATAGTTCTCAACCTGTCACGCTCCCATTTATTCATTTATCGAAATTCCACGAACTTATTCCAAATAAGATCTCCAAGTGGTCTAGGAAGAGACTTTGGTTTAAAAAAACTGTTGACGAGAGAAGACGCACACTGGGTGTTCCTAAAAGCTTCCATCGAGGACGTTGTGCTCAGGTGAGCTAAAATTCTTAGCATGAATGCGGGCCGATGTCATAATTCAGAGTTCTCTGCCGGTCTAATAAATGATTTGATCAATTCATCGTTTGACTGACAGCGGCGATTCGTTAATTGATTCTGCTCAAGTGGAAAACCTTGGCGGGGTATATTTAACCCTTCCTGTTTTTTTGTTGTTGTTGTTTTTTGTTGTTGTTGTTTTTTTCCAAAGGTTTAGACCTGTCCATATTCAAAGGTTTTGCAGAAGAAAATTTAATTCGGATTTTATTTGAAGAAAAATAAATATTCAGTGGGTGGGAAAATTTGTGGAAAAAGAAGAAATTGCTTGTTACAAGCAATTTCTTCATTTTCTACAATATTTTCTCAATTATTATTTCACGCGGAAGTAAAAAAAGGGATTGAACAAGAAAGGGTAAAGCTTACGATCGTTCTTTTTGATGTGTACGACTTAGCCTTATTTAACTTGCAATTGCCTGTCAGTCAGCACAACAGGGTATATATTATATATAGTCTGAAACTAAACATAATAAGCGGATGATATATCGCGAATTTAAAATTATTTTTCGCGAAAATACAATACACGGATTGACGAGTTTGGTAAACACTGCGAATTGCAGTTTTACCGTTGTCAATGAAAAAAACAACTCGATCGATAAATCACATTGAACTTTAAACTCCGATATTCTGTATTATGTTTAGTTTTTCTTTTAGGTTAAATGGCTTAAACGTCGTAACTACAGCTTATCCAGGTTGTAGTTACGCCGTTTAAGTCACAAACCAACGGTTTTCCTTTTATTTGATTGACTGCTAATAACTCAATTTATAAAATTAAGTTGTTCATTACGTTGGGCGAACTTTCATGTCGAAGGGTAGAGGGCGTGGTCAATCAGTGACAAGTAACATTGTTCACGCTTTTGTCCTGTCTTAGTTTGCATGATCAAGGGTTAAATTTTAAGAATCGGACCGTTTCATCCTATTTGCACTGGGTATCATCGTTGTCGTTCTAAAAACCTCGTAACTACAGCTTGATTCAAGCTGTAGTTACGAGGTTTTAGAACGACAACGATAATATATCGATGTCGGGACATATTATGAATAAACTATGTGATAAAGAAGTCGAATTGTCTATGTTTTGTGAATGTTTTCAAGGATACGTGCACTTTAATGCGGCGTTTCTACAGTGCATTTATGAATTATTCAAATGTTTGTTAGTCAAACATATTCTTATAGTTAAGTTTGCACGTATACCGCACGTGATTTTAATCTGACCATGACGGGTGGTACCCCGGTATGCTGCCATTATGTATTAAAATAATGACACCTTGACCTATGCTCTTTTTGTCAAGTCGGTGAATGGGGCAGAATATCTCAAGATTTTTTCAAGATTTCAAGATTTATCATTTTCCCCTCAAACAATACACTGTTGTTCCTTGTTTGAATTGTCAATACAGATAAATTTGGGCTATGAATGTGTATTCTGTCTATTTATCGTCCCTGTTGTAGCACATGCCCATATGAGCGACATTCCCAGAAGACGGTTAGTTGTTACGGGGGATAGTGCAAGGATACAGGGCAAAACTGCTAAAAGCTCCGCCTGGCCCTTTAACTTACTCGATGGATAGCACCATCACACGGGGCCTCGGTTTAACGTCTCATCCGAAAGACAATTAGATTGTTAGTTGATATGCTTAACCCAGGGCTCGAACGCGTGATCATAAGGTTTGAAGTCGAGTGCTCTACCAACTGAGCTAATCGGGCTAACGATAAGGGCAGGGCAAGCGATCTGCTGATTCATTGTGAAGTAAATAGTTCATTAATCAATGGATCAATTTATCCTACTTTGAGAGAAGTATTAGATAATTTGCTATTTTATTGACATTTTTTTCTTTTGGGTTAGATAAGAAATTCTTTCTTCGAACATTTAAATTCATTTGGGTGAGTATTTTACTTCTTTTTTTTTACCCTTCGAATTTTAAGACCATTTAATTTACCAATGTTATCGGTTTAACATGCATCAGTAGGAAAGTTAAACTCTGAAGTAAATTTCACTAACCCGTATTTTTTTTTTTTTTTTTTTTTTTTTTTTTTTTTGCAGACGTCAAAATTTCAGACTAAACCTGTTTTTTCAAAATTTTAGACTGTTCCAAATTCAAAAGTTTTGCAGATGAAGATTTTAAATAGATTTAATTTGAAAAGGAACCATGTAGTAGTGTAGAAAATATTGTAGATATAGAAGAAATTGCTTGCAACAAGCAATTTCTTCTTTTTCTACAATGTTTTCTCAATTATAAAATCACAAGGGCGTAAAAACCGGGGATTGAACAGGACAGGGTTAAATTATTCTATATTACCCATCACCAGGCGACACTTTTGACTAATCCCAATTCAAAGAAGTTGCAGACGGCATTTTTTCTGTTGATGAAATTTTAAAAATATTTGCCTTTTAGGGGGTAGTAAACAGTGTAGATAATGAAGAAATTGATGGGAGAGAATATCGGAAAGGATTTTCGCCGTGACCGGGACTCGAACCCGGGACCCCAGAATTAGTTAGCAAAACGGAGACTGAAAAAGCTAAAGGTTTTCCGTATATCACGTATTGGTCATTCCTAGAAAGTAGATCAAATGAGAATTCTTGGGTCCCAGACTTTATTATTCCCATCCAATTCTGATGCAACATCGTAAAGTAGTTAATTGCTTCTAAATCTTTAACTACAGTTTGAATCAAGTTCTGTACTTTTAGACAACTATAGTACAAACAATGCAAAATTAGGTTGTACTTTTCTTTAATAGTCGCATTCTAATTTTGTGAACATAGTTACCTTTCATTACACGGCGTCTGAAAAATTGTCAATGTTTACCCTTCTTATAACGACCTTTGTGAACGCGAAATATCAATTGATTGATTGAATGGGGTTGAACGCCGCTTTTAACAGTATTTCAGTTATATCGCGGCGGCTGGAGCACCTAACAACGAATTCCTGGTATTTCTCACACCAGTACTACCACTACTTCCTTTCCTAGCCTCCAGCTGCTATCCCACTTAGGTTTCCGATTATCCACCCATTGGTGAGAGACAAATGTTGGAAAGGATGTCAAGCTAAAAGGAACCTTCTGTGATGTGCAGAGAGAGTCGACTGGGCGGTTGGTGCTGCCTGACGAGCCGGGTATAAACTTATCAATCTTTATAAATTTGAGAACTAATAATACTGATTCTATCTTACTACATGTTTGTTGTCAAAATACCATCACAGATTGACACCTGCAATATCCGTTCTCCTGTCCAGATATTTCTTTTAAGATATCGCCTGCCGTCGAATAAATTCATGAAAAGGATAACTATGCCAAACGACGAGCATTCTGTTAAGGCTCAAAGTAAATTAGAATGTCCACTTTCGATACACTTTAGATACAGAAAATCAACCCACAAACACACACACACACAATTTTTGACTAACCGCCTGGGAGCTGCAACCGGCCAGTCTTTGTTGTTGTCAAAAAGAACAATTTTGTTTGTTGATTTATGACAAAATGCACTTTTACGTTTCGTTGGTAAACGCTGCATGGCTTGTGTTCCGTGAAATAGACCCGATGGTTCGCTGGTCATGGGAAAAAAACTGGTACAGTAGTCAAACTTTGCAAATACCTCTAGATAACCCCCTCATAATACAGCTTTTTGATGCCCATCTAGAAGAAACGCGCTGGAAAACATTGTGGAAAACGAAGAAACTGCTTGTCACAAGCAATTTCTCCATTATCCCCAATATTTTCTACCCAAAGAGCCGAGATTTTTTTTAATTCAATCACCCAAAGAATTTCTGCAACTTCTTTCAATTTGAACCAGTCTAAACTTTTGTCGTTTGGGAATAGAAAAACGATTTCGAACGGATTATGATAGACTGGAAAAATTATTTGGGTGAAAAAGAAATAGTAAGAGAGGACAGTGCATTAAAGGCATTGCTTCAAGAAATGCCAGCCTTTCTATCTACAAAGAGATTCTTATCTTTCTATATTACTGTGCTTATTGTTGTCATACGAAAATCGGCCATCCGGAAAATCCGTGAAAAAATTATTTCAAAAGGAGATCGTATCCAGCAGAGGTCAGCTGTTTTTGCTGTTTGTTTTGTTTGTTTGTTAGTTTTTTTTCTGTGTTTGTGCTTTGGTTTGTTATTTGTGTGTGTCTATGGGTTAAATTTGAGTATGAGGGGATCATTTTATGTTGTGCTTTTTAAGCTCATCTGAGTACGAAGTGCTCTAGGGAGTCTATTGTGATCGCTCAATATCCGGTGTACGGTGTCGTCATTTTGCTTCGTCATGCATCATCGTGCGTCACTTGGGTCTGTCAACAAATTCTTTAAGTATCTTCTCTTCCTGAACCAATAAGCCGATCGTGATGAAAATTGGCTGGAATATGCCTCGGGTGGAGCTCCTCCAAAATTGTTCAAAGAAATGAAATTCATCCTTAACTCTGGTTGTCATGGTTACACAAAGGATGAAACCAGAAGACCGAGAGCTTTGATATTTTGTATGCAGCACCTCCAATGGGACATATATCAAGTTTGTTGAAATGATACCATTCGGGTCATACTTGGGCTCAACCGTGCACACCCCATCTTACATTGAAACAAAGTAGGAAAGGTTTGAAAATCTTCTTCTCTAAAGCAAGAAAGTCTGGAGTATAAATATTTGGTAGGTACAACCTCCCAATGAACCTGCACAATGTCTGTACATTAGATACTGATTACTCTCTCTTTAAATTGCTATGTGTTTGATATTCATGAGCTCTGTTTTAGGTGAGCGATTAAGGGCCAATTTCCCTCTAGTGACTTTTGTTGTTGTTTCTGATTTGTTTGTTTGTTTTGTTTGGGGGTTGTTTGTTCGTTTTGTTTTGATTGGGGTCGTTTTTGTCATTGTTGTTATTGGGTACTTTTAGCTCACCTGAACACGAAGTCCTAAAGGTGACCAATTATGTTCGCTAAATGTCTGACGTCCGTTGCCGTCATACATCATCGTGCGTCGTGCGACAGTCAATTATTTCTTCAAACTTCTTCTCCTGCTGCACCAGTAGGCTTGTCTTGATGAGACTTTTCAGCAATGTTCTATGGGTGAAGCTCTGTAAAAATCGATCAAATAATTGAAATTCACCCTTAACTCTGGTTTCCATGACAACAAAATGGAGTCTTTAAAAAATCTTCTTCTCTGAAAGCATGGGACTAATAGCTACGTTGTTTTGTATATAGCATCTCCCAGAGGACATCATATATCAAGTTTGTTAAAAAAATGCCTCTTGGTATACTTGCCCCCCCCCCGAGGGGGCGCATTTCACTTTATTGAAACAAAGAATGAAAACTTTCTTCTTTGCAACCGGACAGTCTGAAACATGTTTGAAATACAGTCTCTCCTAGTGAACGGAATAGGGGACCTCCATCAGGATTGTTGCTATAATGCCCCTTGGTCAAATTTGGGCCCTGTCCGGATGTATCTTAATTTAGCATTGCTTCGAAGAAGGGATGAAATTCAAACAGGTATTCCGGGTTCAGCATGACAAGGGTTAATAACTTAAAAACAAGAAAAATACATAGATTAGTGGTTGCAAATCATACGTTCAATAAGTTCACAATAAGGACTAATGTGAAAATAAATGAACAAACCTCATTTCAAAGTGCTGTCAAACAGGATTTTGATTATACACAGTTGTTGTAATAACAAGAATATCGCCATTGCCGTAGCAACAGCTAGATTTTAGAACGACAACGACGATAGGATGTCCTGTTTTAGATCTGTTTACCAGGTTCCCTGTTGTCAGTATAATATTTGTAAGTTTAGCTCGGTGTTTTTGAAAAACACAGATGTTGCCGTCGCATCGTTCTATCTTTCGATGTCTTCGTAAGTAGTACTGACTAATCGTCGTAATGTCGTTTATCTAGACCGGAACTGCAGTGTTGACCTCAGTGGAATTTAGTTCAGGAGGTCTTTGTAGGCTTAAAATAGTTCTTTTACAAAAATAGTCAGACACGAAAAAGGGATATTTAAGTACACATTAGTAATCCACATGCTCACTTTTACTTTACTTTTTCACGAGTTCTGCATCAATTCTATAGTTTTGTGCTTATTTAGTTGTCTCCGCCCTTGACTTTATGTTCCAGAGAACAGCAAACGGACGTGGACATACCCAAGCTGACCGACCTTTTTATAGGTGGAAAAAAGACAAGGTCATATGTCAACGAATTTTGTCGAATCTACTACAGCATCATAATCATGTGTAATGTTTATATAAAATAGAGTAAGCCGAAAATCCGATTAATTGCTTTGTGGCGACCTGAAATTCTTGATAACAGCTTATTCATCTGTGGGTTTAAGTCGCAAGACTTTGTTTGTTTGTTTATTTGTTTGGTTGGTTGGCTTGATGGTTGGTTGGGTGGCTGGGTGGTTGTTGTATACATCGATGATATCATATTTTGTTAATTAATTTGGTTAAATACTTCAGCCAAACTACCTTATCGAAGGTCACTTGAACCGTACGCTACTGTCAATCAAAGAATCAATCGACCAATCAAATCATTCATTTTGAACTTTGAACTCCAACATTGGCTGACATAGTGTGAAGCTTTTTGTTGATTTTGCGACTTGAACGTCTTGACTTCAGCTTGTACAAGTTGTTTAGGTCACCAACCAACCCTTTTACCTTTTTGTTACATAGTTCTGACCATCAATTTTGCAAAATTACGCCGTTTAACCATTTCCTGTTCAATCCCTGATTTTTTTTACGTTTTTTTGTTTTTGTTTTGTTTTTACTTGAGAAAACATTCCGGAAAAAGAAGGAATTGTTTGTAACAAACGATTTCTTCTTCTTCCTCAATATTTTTTTTACGCCATTGGAAGGTGAGTTTTCGAATTCAATACACTTTAAATGTTCGTCTGCAGAACCTTTGAATTTGGATAGGTCTAAAATTTTGCCAAACAGGAAAGGGTTAGTATCGAAATTGAACTGTTTGTTTAAGCTCAGTAGGCGTTGCTGGCGATCCGTCATTTAGAGCGGCTAGTGAACCGTCAAAAACTTGCGACGTGTTGTCACATTTTAAAATTTCATATTATACTTCAGTTTGAACTCGACGTTGAGTTCACTTTCCTAAGCCAATTCCCACACATTGACGCTTTTGGACGCGCCCAAGAAAAAGGCTTTGGAAAACCTTGTGAAAATGAAGATATTGCTTGTACCAAACAATTTGTTAATTATCCACAATGTTTCATATCCAAAAAGGTGAAAAAAACGTTTAAATTCCGCCAACTTGAAATTGTCGCCTGGAGCTTCTTTTAAATTGGACAAGTCTAAAGTTTGTCGTCTAGTAACGGGTTACCAAAGGATATTTTAAGCAATTATGCCCCTTGACCAGGGGGACACTTTAAGCAAAATCTAACTAGACAAAAATCTTTCGTTTTGGACAGACACTTTCATATTAAATGTTTACATCTCGCTAATATAATTAAAATCAAATTCCCGTTCCAAATGTTGTAACAAATGATGTCAGTAGTGATGTTATTCCAAATATTTGGACCGATTTCCTTTTGCAATAACAGTAAACCTAACCAATTTTCACATAATTCCGAATTTTACTTACCTACAGAAAAAAGCTTTTGAAAAACTTTTTGGTGATAAAGAAATCGCTTGATACAACGGTTTGACGTCTCATCCCAATGACAATCAGTTTTTAAGTTTGGTCAACCCGAGTTTGAACCCGTGATTTCGAGGTTTGAAGTCGAGTGCATTACCAAATGAGCTAATTGCACCGTGAAGTTAACATATCATCAGTGTTCTACAAAAACATCGTAACTACAGCTTATTCTAAGCTGTAGTTACGAGGTTTTGTTAGAATACCATCGACACATAAGTAGTCATTTATTTAACAGTTCGATAATGCGTCTTAAGTTCAGAACTGTAGTTAAAAGTACACTATTTCTTTCCGCCCTTTAAGCGCGACATTTAGAGATCAGAGACCCTAGAAAAACAAAATGTAGTTGTTCTTTTTCGGAGACAAACAACACCTTTACTGCAGATGCAAAATTCATAAACGCTTTAATAACCAAATAAGGCTTTGAATAGATTTCAAACACAATCAAGAAAAAAAAGTTTAAAAAAATATCAACTGTATGATTTTTAATGTTTTTGACGCCACCGTGTCTGTCTGCAGGCAGAGATCGGCTATCTATACTTAATCATTTACACTGATCAGCCCGCTGGTTTAATTTTACTATGGGATGGTGCACAATAAAACGAGAAATTAATGTTTATGGCTGTCTAAAAATGTTATTTTAAATCGACCATCAATGTGTGAATGAACGAAGATTGAGTTTTTTGTTCTAATCGAAAATGGTATACGAAAGCTGCATTGTATTGCTTTTTTTCATCTGACAGAAATTTGTCCCGAATTTCATAGTGATAATAAACTGCATTATTTTGTATAATATGTGATCAGAAACGTGAAAAACATAGACAATTGACCAATCGCAGCTGTCAATCAAGGATTCAAACGACCAATCAAATCATTAATCGGCCCAGTTCTGAGCTTCTAACTCCAAAATTTGACGCCATTTTTTGTTAAGCTATTTTGTTAGTTTGGCGACCTAAACGTCGTAACTGCAGCTCGAATAAGTTGTAGTTACGACGTTTAGGTCGCGAACCAACCATTTTACTTTTTTCTTACATGCTACTGGCCATAAATTTTGCAAGATAACGCCCTTCAAAATCGAAACGGAACTTCCTGTCGGAGTTAATGGAGTTATTTTCTTTTTTTAGACAAAATAAAGCAATATTCTCGGTTTAAAAAAATTCAATTTTGAATTTCGAGTAATATCAAAAAACTACATTTGATAATGATTATGAGGATTATTTAGATCGCCTATGGACGTTTGACTGAAAGGAACTGAAGCATAGCTCGGGATATTTACGAACCAATAACGTTGTTATGGAAACGTTGGGAAAACAGAGCATGGAAGACTTAAAACTTTCAATGTGATATCAGAGAAGGGGATGCAGAAAGGCCCATTTTGGATATAACTGGTCTGCCTTTATCTAAACTCTCCAAATCGGAAGAACACTCCATAGACCTTAATTAACCAATCGCGACTGTCAGTCAAATAACCAGGTGACAAATGAAATCATTTATTGAGACCAGAAATGAGTTTGGAACTCCAACATTGACCGCCATTTTGTTAACATTTTTTGTTGGTTTGGTGACTTAAACGTCGTAACTACAGCTTATTCAAGCTGTAGTAATGAAGTTTAGGTCGCCAACTAACAGTTCTATTTTTGTGTTACATGTTACTGGCCATAGAGATTGCAAAATAACGCCATTAAAATCGAAGCAGTACTCCCTTTAGGAGTCAGTGAGCGTGATCAAAAGAATAGGGGGGGGGGGGGGGGGGCTGGGCCAGCGACTTGTCTATTACATACCTATCGATTATTCACATATTTAAATCACCAAGAAAATAATTGACGGACCACTACTATCAATCAAAGAATAAATCAACCGATCAAATCGTTCATTTAGACCGGAAGTAGACTTTTAACACAAACATTGGCCAACGCTTATGCGAGGCATTTACAGTGGCAACTTCAGATTACTCAAGCTGTTGTTACGACGTCTAGGGCGCCAACTAACCATTTTACTTTTTTCTTAAATGTTACAGGCCATAGTTATGGCCCTAAAAAACCCAGCTGTCGTTTATTGTGTACGCGAAACTTCCTGTCTGAGCCTAGTTGGCGTGACCAGCGATCCGTCATGTTGAACACTGGTTTTTGAAATGAACTGATCCGCTACACGTTTGTTTTGTTTGTTTGTTAAAATGGGGTTTTACGCTGCTTTTAACAATCTTTCAGTTATATCGCGGCGGCTGGAGCACCTAACAATGGAATCCTGGTATTTCTCGCACCACTACTACCACTACACCCTGCTATCCCACATAGGCTTACGATTATCTACCAGTTGGTGGGAGACGGATGTCGGAAAGAGTATTGCCGCCGTCGGGGATCGAACCCGGGACCCTTTGAATGATAGTCCGACGCGCTACCGACTGCGCTATGACGGCGGCCCCGTTACACGTTTGTACAATAACGACCTTAATCAAAGCGGTGCTTAAGTTTTGAATGTCAAAGACGACCAAGGACAAGCAACCATGTGTCCAATCCACTTTCGACTCTCTCAACAGTTTAATTTCTTGAGCGTACGTAACGCCCCCTGGCCAACATACCACAACTCGACATTCAAGGTACGTCTGATGACGTGGATCATTATGTAGAGCTTTTGCATCACCCTGCCTTTTTACCCATTACCAGATGACACAATTTTAGACTGGTCCAAATTCAAAGGAGATGCAGACGACATTATAAAGTGTATGGATTTTTTCGACTTTTTTCAAATTTCTGGATGGAAAACATAGTGTAAAATGAAGAAATTGCTTGGTGCAAGCAATTTCTTCATTTTACACAATGATTTCCCAAATGATTTTTTTTTTGGGGGTCATCTAAAAGCGTCATTGAGTGGGAATGGGTTAAACACAGGACAACTTCTCACCTGTCGTTGTATATGCTACGGGTCAGGCTAAGAGGAACCCATCAGGCGTTTCGTGAAACAAATGCGAAAAAGAGGCTGAAAAACTGGTTCAGAGGTCAATCAGCGGTTGGTGAATAAATGTATACCTAGGTAGAATGATCGATCTAGTTACAAAAAATGCAAAAGTGAAAAGCATCGACCATGATCAGTCCGCATAGTCTGACTATCATCGATTCTTTTCGCACTTCACATAATGCCCCCTGTTGTTCACTTGACTAAGCCCATTACCAGACGACAAAATTTTAGAGTGGTTCAAGTTGAAAAAAGTTGCAGACGATAATTGTAAGTTGATGAAATCTTTAAAAAAAACCTTCTTTTCGGGTTGAAAACATAGTGAATAATGAAGAAATTGCTTGTAAAAAAACAATTTCTTCATTATCCACGATGTTTTCCAAAGCTTTTACATTGAGGGTCATTTAAAAGCGTTATTATGTTGGGATAGGTTAAATTCTCATAACTGGACAACGTTTCGGATTAACAAACGATTACAAGCGCATTCTTCTTCAAGCTTGCGTTTAGGTTTTTTGCTGGTTTTTTGTGTGTGTGTGTGTGGTTTTTTTTTTTTTTTTTTTTTTCTTTACATCCAAGGATTGTTTCTCTTTAATGCTCCTCAAATGTCAATTCAATTTCTTTTCCATGCGACATTTTCTAAAATCCTTAAGTCTCTGTCTTATTTTATGCTTTTTCCACATTTTCTATCTATTAATGTACATTCACTTTGATTGAACCAATTGAATTTTAGCACTCAATGGCCCTAATTCTTAATGCGGTCTTGAAACCTCTGCCATAGATAATTTACCATCAATCATGTAAATAGACGTCTAATGATGACTTTAATTTTTGAAAACTTCACAAAAAGCAAAAGTGGTTAAAAGTCAAAGATAAGCTTAAGTTTATTTTATTGTCTGTTCTCAAACCGAGGTTCGCCCAACCACTTAACAATACCTCAACTCTCGCTCATCGATCTACATTTTGGCTGTTAGGAATGAGCTCGAATGCAGCCACGGCACATTGGAATATAACTCCCGCGTGTACCTAGATGAGAAGCATCGTGGACTTGGCCCGTTACCAGACGACAAAATTTTGGACATGTGAGATGTCAAAGAAGTTGCAGACGACAAGATGAAGTCGGTGAAAATTTCAAAAAAAAGAATATTTGATTTTTGGGATAGAAACTTAACCTGAAATATAAAAAATGCTTAATTCAAGCAATTTCTCCATTTTCCACAAATTTTTCCTCTGTCTTTTTTATCTTGTGGTCGTAAAATGGCTAGACTGAGTAGAATTAGGTTAATTATTTGCCAGGAAGGACCCTCTCACAGCACGGGTTTGAAACCGGGACCCTCCGATCCAGAGTTTTACCACCAGACCTTAGACTCGACAGGATAATGTCTACAGATCCAATATCTTAATTAGTCAGTGCATGAACTTTCAAACCATTATAAATGAATGACGAGTAAAGACTCGGATCAGCCTGTGCATTCGCCCAGTCTGATCATATTTCACCTTCTGCAGAAAGATACTAACTTGATGCGTTTTTTGCGATCAGCGAATATTCTAAATGTCCTGGAGGTCTGTCCAGGCTGCCTTTCGCGAACAAGTGCAATAGTTACAATGTCAAGCAAGGCCTCACATAGGAAACCAAAAAAATTCACGATATTCTAGGCAAAATTCCATCAGAAAAGATATACCCTTTTTAATGCCTTACCCATTCACCACCAGTTATTTCCAGAGGACATCATTTTAGACTGGTCCAAGTTCCAAGAAGTCGCATACGATAATTAATAGTGAATGGATTTTCATTAAGAAAGATCTTTCTCTTTTGGGGAAGAAAACATTGTTGATAATGAAGAAATTGCTTGTAACAAGCAATTTCTTCATTATCAACAATTTTTTCCAAAGTTTTTTTTTCGTCAGGGCGTTAAAAGCGGGATTGTGTGGGAGCGGGTAAAAGTACTCGATAGTGACTAGTATGGTTATTTTACCTTAAGCGACAATGAAAATGTCAAAATTCACGTAAATATTATTGATGTGATTTTAGATTTTATGGAGTTTCACATGAGCGAAAATTGCGACAAATTGATTGTTTTGAATCGTAAACGACGGTTAAATCTTCGATTGAAAAAGCACAGCTTCCCCCATAAATTGTGATGATTAAAATTTTAAATCTAAATGGTGGTGTCGTATTTCTGAATCGAGATTCAAGATATGCGTAAATACCTTGCATATGAAAAATGCATAGAGAAAAAAAACGCATACTTTTGATTTATTGCTAGACGTCGATATGATGATTGAACAACGCCAATGGAAAATGGATAAACGTACTTATAGCTTATTCCTCCGAAGCTTTTTTTCTTTTGAAGGGTTCATACGTTCATTCTTCCGAAGAGATGACATGGACCAAGAACGAAAATGTACTAGGAACTAAATACATAGTTATCCCAGGGAAACTTCTGTAGACTAGATGGTGGATATTTAATAAATGATCTATTAATCACACTAAACGTGGAAAGGAAATTAGGTCTGGTTCGGCCATTAATCTTGAGACCGTTTGGTAAATATACAAAGCTTGGGAATGAAAACTCAGAACTGTCCCCTGATAATTGAGCTCTTTAATCCTGGTTCAGAATGAAAATATATGTAACCCTTCACCCGAAAAGGGGGCATTCGGGAATAACAAGAAATTATAAGTTAGAAGAGAGAACGGACCTGTTGATATTTTGGACCCATCCAGCGAAAAGAGACCTATTGGGAAGTGCGAAAAGTATCGACCCAAGTCAGCAGACTGACTATGGTTGAAACTTTTCGATATGAGTAGATTTTGTGAATGTAGAACTACATTTCTTCTAAACTACATATTCAATCTCTAAATGACTTGTATTGCATGGATCAGATCTCCTTTTCAAATATTTGTTTTACGACACACGCAGATAGTCCCCTTTTTTGACATTTCACATTTCAAGGAGAAAGGTTTTTACTCTGATCGGTCCAAATTGTGAAAAAAAACTTACCCCCCCCCCCAAAAAAAACCACGACGATCCAAAGAAGTTTCCTTTTCAAATAACAGCCCACTCGAAAATCTGGTGCTACGATTTGTCTTTACTTGTGTGGGAACCATTTTTTTTCCAAACTTATTGGCGACATTTTATATCAAATATCAAACTTAACAAAAGTCATAAAAACACTGCCAGAATTAAAATTATATAAATATTTAAGTGCATATAGGACAAAATCTTCGCGAACCATGGGCACTAACTCCATTGTTGTTCCTTACAAGCGTAAGGAACAAAGTGGATTAAAACATGATTGAATGAATGAATGGGATTTAACGCCTCTTTTAACAGAATTTCAGTAATATCCCGGCGGCTGGGGCACCGAAGTTTGAATTCCTGGCACATGTATTTCTCACACCAGAACTACCACTGCATCCTTTCTTAGCCTCCCAGCTGTTCATCCCACGTAGGTTTACGAGTATCCACCCGTTGGCGGGTGAAAAATGTCAGAATAAAGGATATTTGCAGCGACCGGAAATCGAACTCTTGACCTCAAGACTGAGGACGCGGACCAGAACATGAACAATATATCACAATGATGAAAAAATAAAAAGAGGAATTATTTAGACTTACGCAGATTATCCTTGGTGAGCTCGTGAAATTAGACTTGATTGACCGATGCTTTTGCAATGAAACTCAAGCCTACGACCAATCATGAGTGGCCGAAAGAACCATACTCACTAAGGATTTACAACCGGCTGATCGCTGGTCCCGCTCTCACTGATCTCAAAGTTCCGCTTCGACATTTATAGTTGGATGGCGACATAAACGCTATAACTTCAGCTTGGATAAGTTATAGTTACGACGGTTTGGTCGCTAATCCAACGCAAATGCTCTACAAAAATATCGGCCAATGTCGGCGTTCAAAGTTCCCTTCCGGTCTAATTGGATTATTTGATTGGTAGATTGATTCTTTGATTGATATTTGCGAATCGTCAATCGTGTTGAGATTAATCGACGAATTCGTTAATTCAGTTTAAACATATTTTATTTCCACGTACATATCAGATATGTAAATGATAATTCACAATATTGAACGATGTCATGCAAAAATGTTAACAATGAACGCAATGCTTATAAACTTTTTTCCTTGATGATGTCTCAAGATGAGTACATATAATTCGTTCATATAGGACGGGGGCGATTTAAACACCCCGCGAAGAACACGATATACATATTAGGATAGGAATATTAAAACTGTGCTAGCATCAACATCATTGATGTACAAAAGCGGTTGAGTGAAAAGGGTCTGTTAAACAAGGAGAATTGACCAGTCGCTGGCCCCGCCCACTGACTCGCCAGGCCACGCCCATTGACTCAAAACAGGAAGTAAAGCTTCGATTTTTAACGGCCTTATATTGCAAAATTTATATCCGGTACCACGTAACAAAAAAGTCGTATATTTAGTTGGCGACCTACTTCTATTTGTTGCACGTTACTGACCACAAATAATGCAATATAACTCTATTAATTACCTTAATCGAACTTTCTGTTGGAGGTCACTGGCAGCCATTGATCTGTCAACTGATTATACCACAATAGTAACATTTTATTTATCTTACTCCAGACATTGTTAACATTTTACTAGACAATACATTTTTAGACTTGACAAAATTGAAAGAAGTTGCAGAAAACAATTTTTGGTTGGTCTAATTTTAAAGGAAAAAGTGTTTGCCTTTTGGTATAGATAAGGGATAGAACGGATAGAAAACATCGTGGATAATGAAGAAATTGCAAGCAATTTCTTCATTTTCCACAATATTTTCCAGAATTTCTTTTTTCCTAGAAAGGCGTTAAAGCGACATTGTGTGGGAATGGGTTTAACTATTTCCCTTCTTTCATATGATGCGGTTTCTTTTTACCAAATCTTCCATGTGTACTTTTTAGAGTTGAGTGTTATATATTTTAGGTATTTTTATGAAACAAACATATCTGACAAAGACGAAATGCATGCGCCTGGAAAACTCCGAATTTCTTTGGAAAGTTTTTCATTGGTTATCGGGTTGATCTGTATTATCAAGACGCTGTTTTATGGATGGTATCTGAATTTCAGATTTCTAATCAGAGATTATCTGATTTTCTCTAAGAGGTTTCACGTAGTTTCCTCCATGTTACGGAGTTGACAGAAATTTAAATTTGACATACGTTTACAGACATTTATCTCTCTGTTTATACAGACTTAGGCAAAGAAAAGTAAACGAATCGTTTGTTAAGTCATACAATATAAAACAAGTAAATGACGAAAGACATTTGGTGAATGATTGCGTAGTACCAGCAAGCTATACATCTCGTGTTTGCCTCCCTTGATGTGATAGTTTCGTCTATCAAGAATCAAGCGTTCTGCTTGGCTGATTATTATGATTATTATTACTTCATCGAACTAAATTTTGAGCACTAAACTATTTTGTATGTTTGCGCACAAAGTACGTCCATAAAATTTTACTAAAAACAAGTGCAATGTTTGCTTTTTTTCGTTTGCTTTTAGGCTTGATGGCATTGAACTATAAGATATGAAGAGAATATTATTTATTTCATTGAAGTATGAATCTGTACAGTTTGGTTTAGTGTTTTGGTTCACACGTCAACGAAAACAAATAATATTCTCTTCATTTCTTAAGTATTTATTTATGTTTCATTTTTTGTGTTTTTGTCACTTTCAACATAATTTCAGAGGTGTAGATTATGCCACAGCGCCTTAGTAATAACGTAAAAGATGCCCTCACAACAAAGCCACACTGGTTCCAAAAAATATGTATGTTAAAAAATGAAATCGTTTAGCTCATTCCCGCACAATAAAATTTTAGACCGGTCCAACCTCATAGAAGTTGCTGACGAAAATTTTAAGTTTGTGAAATGTTTAAAATCTTTGTCTATTTGGGGTAGAAAGCATTATGGATAATAAAGAAATTGCTTGTAACAAGCAATTTCCACAATTTTTTCAAAAGCATTAACATTGAGGGGAAATTAAAAGCGGCATTGTGTGGGAATGGGTTTACTCGCTTCCAATTTTTACTCACTAAAGTATTGGTCTAGAAAGTGCTTCGAAAAAAGATTTGCTCGCATCAAGCAATTTATCTTTTTCTCACAATGTTTCTACACTGTCTGGCTGCTATTTTGTCATTGGCACAAGGTTTGAAATGTCGTCTGCAACTCTTTTACAAATGGAGTCCAAAATTTTATCGTCTGGTTTGCTGAAGGTAACCAGCTACTAAAGATGAGACGAAAATTTAAATTTACAAAATTTTGTTGAGTGTTTAATAAAACCTGGGTGTTTCAATGCGTTCTCTGAAAGAATGTTTGGGGGTAGGATTTGAGCTTATGACGTCATGCCAACATTCAGGGGTCAAATTAAGTAGCTATCAATTTCTCATGAACTAACGGATAACTCAATTTTCAATGTGAAATAACGATAGAGTTTGACTCCAAATCTTGCGTAGATATTTTTGATAGAACTATGATAGATTTTATCCTTTGTTTTCAGCAAATATCGATCGACCTTTTAATTGAAAAACCTCGCTTACTGTTGTTAAATTGGTTTGCTTTACAATTGTGAAGCAAGATAACTGACCAATCGCAACTGTCAATCAAATAAAATCAATCATTTAGACCGGAATTGAATTTTGAACTCAAACTTTGATCGACATTAATGTGAAACGTTTTCGTTGGTTTGGCGACTTAAACGTCGTAACTACAGCGGCTTATTGTATCTGTAGTTTCGACTTCTAAGTCGTCAACGGTTTACTATCAGTTGAATATTACTGACCACGAATCTTGTAAAATAACGCCGTTTAACCCATTCCCAGTCAATGACGCTGTTAGACGCCCTAAAGGGAATAAAGCTTTTTAAAAAATGTAGAAAATGAAGAAATTGCTTGTTACACGCAATTTCCTCATTTTCCACAATGTTTTCTACGCAGAATGTTTAAGAACTCTAAAATTCCATAAACTTTAAATTGTCGTCTGCAACTCCTTTCAAATTGGAACAGTCTCAAATGTTGACGTCTGGTAATTGGTTAATGCCGAAAAGGATGTTATTGTTTGGGTCAGTGGCCCTGATCAGCGGCGTTAGTTGGCTGGGACAGGGCCAAAGTGTCAGCTTTGATAGCTTATGTTAACAGACAAAATTTTGAAATCTTCTCATAGTTTACCGAGTGCAAACTGCCACTTACCACCAAATCCATAGAATGCCTACGCAATAAAAAGCAGTTCTTATGGTTTTCAGAAATATTGCACACTCTATTCAAATTGTAGAGATCTCTTTCAAAAACATGCTATCTAACCCTTTCCAACTTAATTCAACTGTTTAAGCATCTCAAGAAAAGGGATTTGGAAAACATTGAGGACAATGAAGATTGTATTTACTTCGGTGGCCACTATGTTTTGTACCGTGCATTATTATTATTATTATTATTTTATAAATTCTACTAACATGAAATTGTCGTCTACAACTTCTTTGAATTTGAACCAGTCTTAGATTTTGTCATGTTGCAATGGGTTAACTCCTGTGTTACTTTAGCCTAGTTTATTTATCATGATAACCTTTGACAAAGAAGATTACTTAACAAAACCATGCTTTGCTAGCTTTCAGTACTTTCAGTCCTTTGATTTACAAAAATGTTTTTACCATTTCATATTTAACATGGATGTCATTGAATGCCAATTGAAATAAGTGAAAATTTAGTTTCCGAAAATACAAAAGAGAGAAAAAATTCACTATTCTTTTTCAGGGAAATTAGGCTTCATTTCCAGATTTAAAGCTATCCTATGTGCAATTATCCAAACCAGTCCTTAATCCATTCACACACAAGCCCTCTTTTTTACGCCCTCTAAGAAAAAAGCTTTTAAAGCATTGTGGACATAGAAGAAAATGCTAGTTTCAAGCAATTTCTTTAATGTCCACAATGTTTTCTGCTAAAAAGACAGAGAATTATAGAATTTCATCAACCTAAAACTGTCATCTGCACCTTCTTCTTACAATTTGGACCAATGTAAAATGATCTCGTGTGGGAATGGGTCAATCATTTAGATAGCTTTATCCTTTAAAATAATTTAAACCAGGTATTGGATGTTAAACAAATGTATCTTTATTTCACTTGCAATAATTGCTTAAAAGTTAATTTAGCGTTGACTCTACTCTGATTTTTATATGAATATTATCACCGTTGAAGTAATTTAGAAAAATTTAAACGTTCTTAGCATTAACATGTGACACGACAATTTTTACTTAATGCAATTCTACAAACAAACAAACAAACAAATCTTTTGAAACAAGCAATTTCTTCATTTACCACCATGGCTACAAAGCCTTCAACCTTGAAAAGTAGTTGACTGACATTCACAACTATGTTAGATTTAATAATGCCGTTCAAAAAAATCGTAATGAAACTTAAGATAAAAGCTAAACAAGTAAAAAAAAAACAAAAAAAAACCATCAGTCACCTTAACCCATTACCAGACGGCAAAATTTTAGACCGGTCCAAATTTAGAGCAGTTGCAGACGACATTTCAAAGTTTATGAAGTTTTCGATTTTTTTTTTTCAATTTTATGAGTAGAAAACATGGTGGGAAATGAAGAAATTCCTTGTTACAAACAATTTCTTCATTTCCAACCATGTTTTTCGACTTGATTTTCTGGAGGAGCGTCGAAAAGCGTCACTGTGTGGGAATGGGTTAAAAAGATAAATGCACTTACCGAAAAGCATAATACGAAGTGTCATACAGAAAATGAAAACTTTAATGACAGGATGAATAAATTGTATTACTTGTTTATACAATATCTAAAGTAATCACGAATAACGAGAGAGATCTGTGGGGATTTGCAAGAATGGGAGGGGAAAAAATGAAAATAGACGGAATTTCGATTCATGGAGCGTTATTTAGGAAATGTTATTTTCATCACCCGATATGCATCTTAGATGTGAGCTGGAAATCTATAAATTCTGGTCTTGATTGAATACCTTATCTTGATCTGTGTTATCTTGACAATTTTTGCCCGATGATTATACCCCGCCTGTCAATCTAAATCCCAAATTATGACGCAAACTCTGATGAAAATCGGAGCCATCAGATCTTGGCCATGAAGCGTTTACTTATCACTCTTCATTATCCTTTTGTCTGAAAACTAGGAATGAAAGTGTCTAATAGGATTCCCAGAGCGTAACCATAACTGGAAAATTGTGAAGGAATATCTCAAATCAACACGTTCAGGTGGTCAGTTCTTTAGAAGGTGAAAACTTTTTCTTCGTCATTTTATGTAAGTTTGTTAAGGTCACAATGAGATGCTGTACTTGTCGGAGAGAGAAAGTGTTTACCACGATGATGAGTTAAAAGTGTGACCCTGTGCCAACCGCTATCGTAAATCAAAGCACTAAAGGTACTACACGGAAATGATCAACATGATCAGATAAGGAAATAACACAAACGGGAAGAAAATTGTGTTAACTAGAGTATAAAATCCTGCAAATCTAATCATAAATTGCGTGCGTTTTTTTGTGATAGAGTTAACCTTTTTGTATGATTTTCAACGCTTTGAACAATCTTCTATTTATACCACAGGGAAATTTTATTCAATCACGTGCTCTCCGTATCACTTTCACCTGTAATAGGCCAGAATTTTAAGACTTTGTCAAGCACCTGCGGTCAGAAATTGAAATAATCTGCGACCTGCGACTCTCCAGTCACGAGATTATCGCCCAATTCAGTGAGACTCGATTGTTGAAATTAATTGACGGATCGAGTTGTCAATAAACAAATCGATAGGCCAATCATTCATACACCCTGTCTCATGTGACGGACCACAAATCTTGCAAAATAACGACGTCGAACTACCTGACGGATGCAGTAGGCGTGGCCTGCGATCCGTCAATTACTAACCATTGAACGAAAGGATTAACCCTTTCCTGTACAAAACCGGAATATTACGTCATTTTGATTTTATACTTGAGAAAAAATTTTGGAATAAGAAGAAATTGCTAGTAAAAATATTTTCTACCACATAAGATAGTTTAATTTCATCCAGTTTTTATTGTCATCTGCAATTTCTTTCATTTTGGACCATTATAAAATATCCAAAAAAAAAAAAAAAAAAAAACGAGAAAGGGTTTAGATGGCAACACATTATTACAAACCTCGCTATGAGAACCCTAGCTTGACCAAATTGCAGAAAACATTGAGCTTGTAGCAAGCATTTTCTTTTTTTCTAAATTCGATAAAGTGTTGAAGGTGAAAAATTGTTATTGCCAAATATCCGTTGAAAAAGCATTGTGAAATGTGCATGGTCTTTCTTGAGATATTCAACATTTCTTTAGACATTTTCTTCTGAACCAGTAGGCATTGATGCATTCCCACACATTAATACTTTTTGATACCCCTCAAGAAAAACAAATATGAAAACCTTTTGAAGAAATTGCTAGAACCAAGCAATTTCTTAATTTTCCAATTTCTTAATTTTTCGCTTCTTAGAGAGTTGAAAAAAATCTAAAATTTCATTTTTTTTTCGGCTACTCCTTTCAATTTGGACCAGTCAAAAATTTTGCAGTCTGATTAAGCAAGGAAGTAAAGCGCTACCAAAGTTGATCAAATAGTTTTAATCCATTACTAGACAGCAAAATTTTAGACTGGTCCAAATTGAAAGGAGTTACAGACGACCTTCTGACGTTTATGAAATATCAGATTTTTTCAATTTGCTGGGTAGAAAACATTGCGTAAAATGAAGAAATAGCGTGTCACAAGCAATTATTTTATTTTGCACAAATTTTCCCAATTATTTCCCTTGCGGGGGCGTCAAAAAGCATCATTTTTTTATGAACTAATCATATGGCCATAGGATAGCATATCATTCAAGGTTTATTATTCGATACAGTGTCCTTAAATACAATCTAAAAATATCAATATTGTTTCAAGCAAGAGTACTTTTTGTCCCCGGATGCTCATTTGACATGAAGCTCTGTTGGAATTTTGGATGGAGCATCACCTGATAAAAATGCCAACTAATTCGGAGCACCTCCCTAAATTTGAAACTCCTATCCTTTTCACGTGGGATAATAGAATAGAATTTCTGAAGTCACTCCGATTCTCTTATTTCATTATTATAATCATTTTCATTACGATTTTTTCTCAAATTTTGGATCTTTTAATTTGAAGAGACCGTTTGTCATCCCACAGGAATTCTTCAAATCATAACTACACAATTCCGCATTTAGACGCGCTAAATAAAAGAAGGATCCTTCAGAAAAACTAGTGAGAAAAGGAAAATTGCTTGCGACAAATTATGGCAGTTTATTTCAATTAGAACACGATTTCACCTGTCGTCTGATCACTCTTCCAATTAGAACAGTTCAAAAGTTTGTAGTTTGGAAATGGAAGATCCGTCTAATGATGCTTCGTGCCAATTATAACTCAAGGTCACAGAAATTTTCAATTCTTCGCCTCTTTAGCCTTCCAGCTTCTTGTAGCAAGCAAGTTCTTCATTTTTCACAATGTTTTCGAAATTATTCTTTCGTGAGGGGCGTCTAAAAGTGTCATTTTGTGGTAATGGGTTAAAAGACTTTTGGAAGAGATTTATACCAAAAAATCACGACAATTTTCAAACAAGGTGCCAAATTATCACAAGATACGCCCGTCACACTGCTTAATATTAACTGGGGGTTTGAACAGAACTGAGGTTATTTTGAATGAATATTTTTTGTCAAACAAAGTATGGTTCTTTTACACTGCACTCCCACTTGGTGAGCTTTATCCATCCATGAAATTCATGATTCTAGCTATTATACTTTAAGAGATATACTCCGGACAAGATTCAAGTATGAAAAACAACAAAGGGCAATAACTCAAAAGATAGGCTAGGTAGAGTTATGGTTCTTGTACACTGCACTCCCACTTGGTGGGCTCTATCCATCCATGAAATTTTATGATTCTAGCTATTATACTTTTAGAGATATACTCAGGACAAGATTCAAGTATGAAAAACAACAAAGGGCAATAACTCAAAAAAAAGGGCAGGTAGAGTTGTGGTTCTTGTGCACTGCACTCCCACTTGGTGAGATCTATCCATCCATGAAGTTTCATGATCCTAGCTATCATACTTTTAGAGATATACTCCGGACAAGATTCAAGTATGAAAAACAACAAAGGGCAATAACTAAAAAAATAGGCTATGTAGAGTTATGGTTCTTGTACACTGCACTCCCACTTGGTGAGCTCTTTCCATCCTTTAAATTTCATGATTCTAGCTATTTTACTTTTTAGAGATATCCTCCAGACAAGATTCAAGTAAGAAAAACAACAAAGGGCAATTACTCAAAAAACAGGCCAGGTAGAGTTATGGTTCTTGTGCACTGCACTCCCTCTTTGTGATCTCTATCCATCCATGAAATTTCATGATTCTAGCTATTATACTTTTAGAGATATACTCCGGACAAGATTCGAGTATGAAAAACAACAAAGGGCAATAACTCAAAAATAGGCCAGGTAGAGTTATGGTTCTAGTGCACTGCACTCCCCCTTGGTGAGATCTATTCACCCATGAAGTTTCATGCTCCTAGCTATAAAACTTTTAGAGATATACTCCGGACAAGATTCAAGTAGGAAAAACAACAAAGGGCAATAACTCAAAAAATAGGCTATGTAGATTTATGGTTCTTGTACACTGCACTCCCACTTGGTGAGCTCTATCCATCCATGAAGTTTCATGATTCTTGCTATTATACTTTTAGAGATATACTCCAGACAAGTTTCAAGTATGAGAAACAACAAAGGGCAATAACTCAAAAAATAAGCTAGGTAGAGCTATGGTTCTTGTGCACTGCACTCCCCCTTTGTGATCTCTATCCATCCATGAAATTTCATGATTCTAGCTATTATACTTTTAGAGATATACTCCGGACAAGATTCAAGTATGAAAAACAACAAAGGGCAATAACAAAAAAATAGGCCAGGTAGAGTTATGGTTCTAGTGCACTGCACTCCCCCTTAGTGAGATCTATTCACCCATGAAGTTTCATGCTCCTAGCTATAATACTTTTAGAGGTATACTCCGGACAAGATTCAAGTATGAAAAACAACAAAGGGCAATAACTCAAAAAATAGGCCAGGTAGAGTTGTGGTTCTTGTGCACTGCACCCCCCCCCCCTTGGTGAGATATATACACCCATGAAGTTTCATGATCCTAACTATCATACTTTTAGAGATATACTCCGGACAAGATTCAAGTATGAAAAACAACAAAGGGCAATAACTCAAAAAATAGGCTATGTAGAGTTATGGTTCTTGTACACTGCACTCCCACTTGGTGAGCTCTATCCATCCATTAAATTTCATGATTCTAGCTATTTTACTTTTTAGAGATATCCTCCAGACAAGATTCAAGAATGAAAAACAACA
Source organism: Fragum fragum (assembly GCA_946902895.1). Classification (NCBI taxonomy): domain Eukaryota; kingdom Metazoa; phylum Mollusca; class Bivalvia; order Cardiida; family Cardiidae; genus Fragum; species Fragum fragum. The sequence continues at coordinate 50,607,884 of OX336371.1, forward strand.
AAGGGCAATTGCTAAAAAAACAGGCCAGGTAGAGTTATGGTTCTTGTGAACTGCACTCCCCCTTTATGATCTCTATCCATCCATGAAATTTCATGATTCTAGCTATTATACTTTTAGAGATATACTCCGGACAAGTTTCGAGTATGAAAAACAACAAAGGGCAAAAACAAAAAAAATAGGCCAGGTAGAGTTATGGTTCTAGTGCACTGCACTCCCCCTTGGTGAGATCTATTCACCCATGAAGTTTCATGCTCCTAGCTATAAAACTTTTAGAGATATACTCCGGAAAAGATTCAAGTAGGAAAAACAACAAAGGGCAATAACTCAAAAAATAGGCTATGTAGAGTTAAAGTTCTTGTACACTTTACTCCTACTCGATGAGCTCTATCCATCCATGAAATTTCATGATTCTAGCTATTAAACTTTCAGAGATATACTCCGGACAAGATTCAAGTATGAAAAACAACAAAGGGCAATAACTCAAAAGATAGGCTAGGTACAGTTATGGTTCTTGTGCACTGCACTCCCACTTGGTGACCTCTATCCATCCATGAAGTTTCATGATTCCAGCTATCATACTTTTAGAGATATACTCAGGACAAGATTCAAGTATGAAAAACAACAAAGGGCAATAACTCAAAAAATAAGCTAGGAAGAGCTATGGTTCTTGTACACTGCACTCCCTCTTGGTGAGATCTATCCATCCATGAAGTTTTATGATCCTACCTATAATACTTTTAGAGATATACTCCGGACAAGATTCAAGTATGAAAGACAACAAAGGGAAATAACTCAAAATAGGCTAGGTAGAGTTATGGTTCTTGTACACTGCACTCCCACTTGGTGAGCTCTATTTATCCATAAAATTTCATGATTCTTGCTATTATACTTTTAGAGATATACTCCAGACAAGTTTCAAGTATGAAAAACAACAAAGGGCAATAACTCAAAAAATAGGCCAGGTAGAGCTTTGGTTCTTGTGCACTGCACCCCCCCCCCCCCTTGGTGAGATATATACACCCATGAAGTTTCATGCTCCTAGCTATAATACTTTTAGAGATATACTCCGGACAAGATTCAAGTATGAAAAACAACAAAGGGCAATAACTCAAAAAATAGGCTAGGTAGAGTTATGGTTCTTGTGCACTGCACTGTCACTTGGTGACCTCTATCCATCCATGAAATTTCATGATTCTAGCTATTAACTTTTAGAGATATACTCAGGACAAAATTCAAGTATGAACAACAACAAAGGGCAATAACTCAAAAAATAGGCCAGGTAGAGTTATGGTTCTTGTGCACTGCACTCCCCCTTGGTGAGCTCTATTTATCCATAAAATTTCATGATCCTAGCTATAATACTTTTAGAGATATACTCCGGACAAGATTCAAGTATGAAAAACAACAAAGGGCAATAACTCAAAAAATAGGCCAGGTAGAGTTATGGTTATTGAGCACTGCACTCCGTATGGATGAGAAGAATAAAACTGCCAAGTTCAAAGTCAATCGGACTTACGGTGACAGAGTTATGCTCCGGACAAAGAAGTGGACACCGCCCGGACGCCCGGACGCCACGGGTGATCCCATAATACGTCCCGTCTTCGACGGAGGTATAAAAAGATGGGCGTCATTGTTTTGAATATGTTCAAAGAAACAATCAGAATATACCTGAATCACGACCTACGACGGGCACATCTGCTTATTTGGACAGTTAAAAAGTTTGTAGTTTGGAAAAGTGTGATGCGAAAGATCTATCTAATGATGCTTCGTGCCAATTATAACTCTAGGTCACGGGTTTAGTACAGGAACATTTTTCAACTGTTGTTTTCAATTTTTACTCTTTGGGATTTTTTCCTTTACCCATAATGTAAAGATTGAGATGGTAATACTAAATTTTGAAAGGTAAACCTTGGGTAGCGTTGTACTGGACAAGGATTTTCAAAAAGACTTGGACAAACTACAACCTTTTGGGTTCCTAACGCAACCCAAGTTCTCAACAAATCTAATTGCCGCGAATTAAACCATTACCATAAGACAAAATTATGGACTAGTCAGATTTGAAAGAATTTGCAGACGAGAATCAAAAGTTTGTGATTTTTTTCAACTTTCTTGATTGAAAAAAATGTGAAAATGAAGAAGTTGCTTGTGACAAGCTATTTCTTTATTTTTCAGTATGTTTGCCCATTTTTATTTTATTTTATTTTTTTTTTCTTGAGGGGCGTCTTAAAGCGTCATTTTGTGGTAATGGGTTAAACATTTTTGGTAGAGCTTAGTATGAAAAATCACGACAAATTCACAAAGAAGGGCGTCATTGTTTTCAAAGAATTAATCAGAATACACGTGAATCACGACAGACGACGGCATCACGATGGATCACATGGGACAAACACCCTTCAAGTATAAAGGCCTTTGAAAATATTGTGGAAATGAAGAAATTGCTTGTTTCAAGCAATTCCTCCATTATCCCATCCTCACGAATGAAGGGATATCGAGATCATCTTTTTCTGCAATATATTTTTTTAGATAAGTAGAACGTTCGCCGCCCTTGGTACAAGATGCCATTATCCATAATGTTTTCTAACCTTATAAGACAAAGGTTTCTTAAATATCATCAAATCAGACGACAACTTCTTTCAATTTGAGGTATTCTAAAAATATATCGTCTGGTATTTGGTTAAATGTTTGTGTGGTGTCTTAACCCATTCACTCACAAGAAAATTTTAGACTAGTCTAAATTAAACTAGAGCTGTCGCCCTCAAGGGCTGACGAGAATACCCCCCACACCGCTAAAAAGGCTTTTCTATGAAGGAGTGGAATTTGAAGCTGTTTAATCACATGCATATCATGGTGGATGAACATTGCCAACCCTCCACCTCTTTCTGATTTTGTGTTTGTTGCTAGAGTTGACTGATTAGGAAAGGTTGGTCAATATGAGCCTATGTTAAAGAAAACTGTGTGAGGAGATGATGACACAAAATTATATCCACGAAAAGTCAATATGAGCCTATGTTAAATTTTTGACCCCCGGGGGGCGGGGTCAAATTTGACCTCAGGAAATAAACCGTTCGATATTTTGTAAAGGTCAACAAGATGATGTTACTTACCAAATTTGGTAACTCCCCTTATGGTTACTGAGTTTTGCAATTTTAAATTTTGACTACTCCCCCCCCATTAAAAAGTTCAAAATGGCATAACTCTGAAACTAACGACTGGATCAAGATGAAAATTGCAGGTGCACAACTTCATATGATAGGAAACATCCTGATAAAATTTCAGCAAAATTGGTAAAAAAATGTGGGAGGAGAAGAGGACACAAAATTATGTCCACGGACGAACGGACGGACGGACGGACGGACCACCTGATTCCAGTATACCCCCCCATAACTTCGTTGTGGGGGTATAAAGAAGCTGCAGACAACAATATCAAGTTGGTGGAATTTTATATGTTTTCGTCTTTTTGTAAAGAAAACATCGTGGATAATGAAGAAATTGCTTGTATCAAGCAATTTCTCCATTTTCCACAATGTTTTCCAAAGCTTATTTCTTGAGAAGCGTTAAAAGATGTGATTGTGTGGAAATGGGTTAAATCGCCTTCTAAAACGATCTTTCCAAATACAGCAAGAGATATGAGGGGGGAAATGCATACACAAAAAATCCCAAAACATTCTACTAAAATAGTTTATTATTGACCAGCAATAATCGTCAACAAAGGTATGCAAATTAGTTTTACAAACAAGTTAAAAGCTAGTAATGTCAACGAACGAAAACAGGTTACAATAAATGATGTTAGTGACGTAAATATTGAAAAACAGACAATTTATTCACATTGATCCCTGTCATTTAGCCCATTCCCATGTGACTTCGTTTTTTACGCACTCCTCCGTAGAAGAAATGAAATGAGAGCCATTATGAAAAAAGGAGAAATTACTTGTGACAAGCAATTTCTTCTTTCCCACATAATTTCTTCCTTATTTGTCACTTATATCCCAAATTTTGAGCGCTCTGAAACGATGTCTGCAACTTCTTTCAATTTGGACCGGTCTAAAGATTTTACTTTCTCGTTATGAGTTAACCCATTCTCACACAATCCTGCTTTTTTATGCCCCTCACGAGAAAAACTTTAGAAAACTTTGTGGAAATGGAGAAATTGCTTGTTTAACAATGTTTTCTTTTCAAGAGGACAAAGAATTAAAAATTTCACCAACCCAGAATTGTTGTCTGTAATTTCTTTCTATTTAGACCAGTCTAAAATTTTGTCGTCAGTAATGGGTTAAGATATTTCCTTGTTGCAAAATAGGTATAGGCTATAGGCGAGAGGGGGAAATGATGGTGTAATTATGACCATAACTATACATCAAAGAAATAAGTAAGTAAATATTTTATCTATTAAAATACGATAAAAAAAATTTGTCTAAATTACGATAAGTTGTGAATGACTACCAAAAAAGCTTTGAAAGTCAAAGATAAATGTCAAACAGAACATTTTTATGAGTAACTATCACCTTCTGATAATGTTTTTCTTTTCTTTTGCAGGGGTTAAGGCTGTATTGAGAGGTAAATAGGTTAGGACAAAACAAAATAATAAATTCATAAATTTACAAAATGCCTTTTTTTTCACACATTTTCTGAAACTTTGATATGTATTTTACGAAATGATGAAAAGAAAGTTCAAGTGAAAGCAACAATTTATATCCTTTCCAACACATACCCAATTTTTACATCCCCAAGCAAATTGTTTGGGAAAACACTGTTGAATGGAGAAATTGATTCTTACATGCAATTTTTTCATTATCCGATATGTTTTCTATCCAGATCAACAAAGCTACTTAAAGTTTCATTTACTTAAAACTGTCGTCAGCAACATCTTTTAATTCGGGCCAGTCTAAGTTTTTGTCATCAATGAGATAACCCTTTATCAATCAATGGCGCTTTCTGACGTCCTGAAGAAATATAATCATAGACAAACTTGAGGGAAAAGGAGAAAATGCTTTTCACAAACTATTTCTTCTTTTTGCACAACGTTTTCTACTCTGACACTATTTCAATGTTTCCAATATTAGTCCTGTGTAACGTCTTTCAATTTGGACCAGTGTAAGTTTTTGCCATCTGGTGATGAGAATAATGTGCATAATCATTAAGGAAAAATATTGTTTGAAATACTCATTATATAGTGAAGAAAATTAATGATATATAACTTGGATCTTTTTTCTCTGATGTGATTTATATCCACTTTAAGGCATCTTTTATCAGATATGCGTGCGTTTAATTTAATTTGGTGTTTAACACCACTTTGAACAATCTTTCAGTTACATCTGTTCAGTAATGCTAGTGGTAGTTACAATGTTGAGGTTCCCCACAAATAATTTACCTTTTGTTTCATGTCCCCGACCAATTAAAACATGACATTTGATATCTCAGACAAACTACCATGTGGGAGGTCAGTCGACATGGCTGGTAAGCCATCAGTTACAACCAAATACCAAATTTGATGCATTAACCTGTTCCCACACTATTAAATTTAAGACTTGTTGAAATCAAAGAAGTTGCAGACAAAAATTCTAAATTGATGGAATTTTAAAAGTATTTGTCTTTTAGGGTACAAAACATTGTGGACAATGAAGAAATTGCTTGTAACAATTAATTTCATCATTATCCACAATATTTTCCAAATCTTTTCCTGCAGCCGCCTTAAAATGTGAGATTGAGTGGGATTGGGTTAAAGAAATTTGTGATTGAAAACAGGTTTACTAAGAATTTCTCCTTTTCTTATAAAATCTTTCTATTCAAAAAAGTAAATTTTTGTTTAGACACACTTTGACCGCCTCTTCTTTCAGCGGACCAGTCTTTAATCTTGTTGTCTGGTAACTGGTTAACCCATTCCAACTCAATCCCTCCTTTTTATGCCCCTCAACGAAAAAGCTTTGGAAAAACATTGTGGAAAATGAAGAAATTGCTTGTATCAAGCAATTTCTTCATTATCCACAATGTTTTCTATCCAAAAAGACAAAAAAATTCAAAATTCCATCAACTTGAGATTGTCGTCTGCAGCTTCTTTCAATTTGGACCAGTCTAAAATTTTGCTGTGTTGGAATAGGTTAAAGATTTCAGTACAGTAAGAAACACACATCGGAGTTCGAGAAACAGAAGTAACTGGAAAAATCAAAAGTATGAAAATACTTAGCGATAGAAAGTTTACAAAGCTGTAATTGTTTACAAAAAAGAAACAATTTTCCCACGATTGTTCAAAAATGGTCAAAGTCACCAATCTAATATGATCTAAATCACTTTAGAAAGAAAATCTCGAACAATATTGACACAGAGTGTCAACAGCATAGCCCATTGTTTCTTTGTAGCAGTTTAACATGCAATCTTACTTGCCTATGAAAAAAAAGAGCCCTTTGAAAAAATGACAAACTTGAGTCAATAAATGGAAGAATGGTCTTAATCTTTCAAGTATTATTCTAGAAATTGAAAAAAGGTAAGAAAAAAAGCATTAGTTTGATATAAGAAAGACTTTACAGACATAAGACTTAACTGCATGTACATGTAAAGAAACGACTTAATTATTCTCTAAATCATAGTCATTTTTTTACTTCTGTTTTAAGATGTCATTGTGCAAAAATACAAATGCTCACTCATGTTAACCCATTACAACATAATCTCGCTTAATGATGCCCTCAAGAAAAAAGCTTTGGAAAACATTGTAGAAAATGAAGAAATTTCTTGGTTCAAGCAATTTCTCTATCATCTCAAGATTTTCTACCCCAAACAAAATTATTTTACTTATAATTTCATTACCTTAAAGTTATTGTATTCCTTGAATTTGGACTAGTCCAAAATCAGACAATGAAATTACAGACTTGTCATAATTGAAAGGAGTTGCAGACAACAATTCTAAGATAAAAATAATCTTAACATTTTTTGTCTTAAAGGAAAGCAAACATTGTGGGAAATGAAGAAATTGCTGGTTACTAGCAGTTTCTTCATTTTCCAGAAAGTGTTTTCCAAACCTTTTTATTTATTTTTTTTTTGGGGGGGGGGGGAGAGAAAAGAAGCGGGATTGGTCAGAAATGGGATAAACCCAATAAACACCTTAAAGTTTATTCAATTAAATTAATTTTGTGAAGTCTATCTGTTCTCTGTAAAGGATCATCCAAATACTAGAGGATAGGGTGCAGCCTAACTAAAGTTGTCCTGATTAGTCAAATGAAAGCAATTTCTTCATTTTCCACGATGCTTTCAATCCTGAAAGTTGAACATTTCATCAACATTGAACTGTTGTCTGCAAATCCTTTCAATTTGGAACAGTCTAAAAAATTTTATCTGGTAACAGGTTAGGTAAATACATGTACTAATTCATGTATACCACTATCGAACAACATGGGGCTTATAATTTTCCAAGAATACACATACTTATTTCAGGCATTTACCAGGAGATTTTAAGACTTCATTTATATTTGAAAGCTCTAGGTTATTGGCTTTTTTGGTGTGGGATTTTTTAGGATACCTTCCTACATGTATGCATTAAAACTGGAAACCTACAACATAGAGCTTATCATGATGACGGAGTCATAATTCAAAGTGATAATCCATTCTCACACAGTCCCACTTTTTTATGACCCTCAAGAAAAAGCTATGGAAATCATTGTAGAAAATGAAGAAATTTCTTCTAAAAAGCAATTTCTTCATTATCCACAATGTTTTCTATTATATCAGATAAAGAATTTTCAGATTTTATCCTCTGAAAAATTTCCTCTGCAATTTCTTTTGTCTAAAATTGTGTCATTTGATGAAAAATGCACATCTATTGTTGATATGGAGTACCAGTACACATGAAATTTGAATGAAATCCATTCAAATGATTGAAAAGAAAGTGAAGGAACAAGATTTTTAAACGAAGGGCCATAACTCTAACTGTTACCAAAATAGCATGTCCAAATCTTTGCTAGATACTGAATGATACTGGCTTGAGTGAAATTTGAATCAAATCAAGCAAGTAGTTTAGGACAAAAAAACTAACCCATTCCCACACAATCCCTCCTTTTTACCCCCCTCAAGAAATCTGTTTTGGAAAACATTGTGGAAAATGAAGAAATTGCTTGTATCAAGCAATTTCTTCATAATCCACAATGTTTTCTATCCAATAAGACAAAAAAATTAAATTTCCATTAATGGGACATTGTCGTCTGCAGTTTCTTTTATTTTGGACCAGTCTAAAATTTGGTTGTGTGGGAATGGGTTAAGACTGACCGATGGATCGACCAACAAACCTGACCGACAAGCTGACTTCTATATACTATGTGTTTTGGGAGATATAATGAATTAGTCATGAACATTTCAAGAATACTAATTCTACTATGAATACAACAGTTTTTCAAATGTTAGAATGTTAGAAATGCAAATTCTGGTTTTTCTTTCCGTTTTTCTGTCTCTTTATAATATCCAATGTTATCTGGTCTCAGGCGTACACTGGGATACCATCCACTAGCCGTAGTTTTCCGTGGGCACCTGCTTTACGGCATGTTACTGTGATTGACTGAAATGATACAAATTGAGCATTATGTTAGAGTAATAAATCTATGCTTAGGAGATGGTAAAATGATCATTAACCCATTCCCGCACAATAACACTATTAAACACCCCTCAAAATGAAAGCTTTGGAAAACATTGTGGAAAAGTGAAGAAATTGCAATGTTTTTTTGCCCCAAAAGACAAAAAAAATTAAAATTTCATTCACTTGAAATTGTCCTCTAAAACTTTAGATTTGGGCAAGTATAAAATTTTCTCATGTGGTAATGGGTTAAGGCATGTGCAAATTTTCAGAGCAAAAGCTTTAGATTCACAGACTTGCATGTAAAACTTTAACCAAGAAAATCTATGACAGAAAAGGGTTAGAATGCTGCTAAAATGAATATCAGAGTAGGAAATCTTTGCATATATAGCGTAATTATGACCAATAATGCATTTGTAAAGTTTCAGAGTTATAGCTAAATTAATTACATAAGTACAACGTACATTAGAAACTGACTTGCACATAAAACTTAAATCAAATCCTTTTTGAAAAAGGTATCAATTCCACTTAAATAAATGTAAGGGTAATGAATCTTTGCCTATTTGGAGCAGTATTAGTTAGCCCATTCCCACACAATCCCAAACTTTTATGCCCCTCAAGAAAAAGGGTTTGGAAAACATTGTGTAAAATGAAGAAATTGCATGTATCAAGCAAATTCTTCATTATCCACAACATTTTCTGCCCAAATAGAAAAACAAATTTAGAATTCCATCAACTTGAAATTGTGCTCTGCAGCTTCTTTCAATTTGGTCCTGTCTAAAATTTTGTTGTGTCTTTTATATCGATTTTATTGATTGAACAAGGCTTCTTTATTTTTATTAGACAATGACCTATCCCTTAAATTGAATTTAAAACCCAAAAGAATTATCTGAGATCGAGGTTGGTGATAAATCTATTTATAGTAACTATCTTATAAGGAATATCCGGGCCCTTAAAATCTGAAGATGATGTGCAATTGAAACTGCAAGTTGCGTTTAAAATCAGATAAACGGACCATCCCTTATGGTCTTGCATCCTTTTTTAAACTTTTTACCACACAATCCCTCATTTTTACCCTGCTGAAGACTTATATAAGTAAAAACATTGCAGGACAAGGAGAAATACCAAAATTTGTGAAATTTTGTGAAACCTAAATCTCCTTTTCTAGCCATTGCTTTCTACACTATAATGATTTTATGTTCATTTGTAACAGATTTAGAATATTATTGTCTTTAACTTTTTCAGTTTTTACCAGTCTTATAATAATTAACCCATTCACACACAAGCCCTCCTTTTTATGCCCCTCAAGAAAAAAGCTAAGGAATACATTGTGGAAAATGAAGACATTGCTTGTATCAAGCAATTTCTTCATTATCCACAATGTTTTCTATTCCAAAAAAGAAAAAAAATAGATAAATTCCATCAACTTGAAGTTGTTGTCTGCAGTTTCTTTCAATTTGGACCAGTCTAAAAATTTTCTGTGCTGGAATGGGTTAACCCTTGTCTTGCTGAATAAAGTTCTCTTCAGATTTGCATTAAAATCAAACAGTATTAGATGAGATTATTGTGGGTTGATAATTCTTTTGCAAAATTATTGTATAAATAACTCTGGCTTAAAAGGAACATGCAGAAGATGTAGACTAGACTAAGATCAGACTACGCATATGCAGGCTGATCCTTGTCTATACTTTCTGGCAAAAACAAGAATAGTCAGCCTGACAAGGGTTTATATTTGATGTCTAGTCAAGGGTTAAATTTGCATTCTGCATGGATTTCAAATCTATGTTCAAATGGAATGGCATTTCTTTGCAGAGATAATATCAGAAATATAAAATGGAAAAGTAAACTTGTCAACATAAAGCAAGTTCTACTTCTTCCTCAATACTTTCAACTATTTACTTGGAGCTCTCTTTCTAAAGTAAATACATATAAATCAACCCATTATCAGACGGCAATATTTTAGACTGGACTAATTTGAAAGGAGTTGCAGACGACATTTTAAAGATTATGAAATTTCAGGTATTTTCAACTTTCTTGGTAGTCATTAAGAAATTGCTTGTTACAAGCAATTTCTTCATTTTACACAATGTTTTCCCAATTATATTTTCTTAAAAAGCATCATTGAGTGGGAATGGAATTAATCTGCAGATTCATTCTACAAATCAGTTACTATGATATTGATAACCCTCAAGAAAAAGTTTTGAAACTCATTAATGTCATTAAGGACAATTTCTTCATTTCCAATTTCCACAATGTTTTTTACTTTTAAAGACAAAAAAGATAACATTCCATTACCTTTCAACTTTTTTTAATTTGGGCCAGTCTTGAATTTTGTTGTCTAGTAATGGATTAAATTTGAATACCTTAAAGACAGCTTCAAAGACAACAACAACAATCTTACCCCACGGTACTCCATACTCATTACTACACAATTTAATGCCGCTTTTTAAGGCTCTGATAGAATATGCTTATCAAAAACTTTATTGCTTGTTACATGAAATTTCTCCTTTTCTCATTATTTTTATATCTTATTTGGTATTACTTTTCAATTTTATTGCACTTTAAAATGTTGTCTGCATCTTCTTTCAATTTGAATCAGTTTACATTTTGTCAGCTGGTAATGAGTTTACTAAAGCATTGATAAAGTAGCTCTAAAGCTTTTTTTTCATTGAGTAGTTAACCCTTGTCATGCCGAATCCAGGATATTCCTTTTTTGGCAGGAGGTATAGACAAAGATCAGCCTGCACATACATGCTGTCAGATCTTAGTGTGCACCTCCTGTTTTGCCCTTTGACACCAGAGTCATTTATGAAATTAATTTTCAAAAAAATATTGAACCATAATTAAGCCTTCCAGTGCTTTCAGCGCTTTGATTTTAATGTAGTTATAAAGGTGGGGTTTATTCAGCATGACAAGGGATGATCTAAAAATGTAGTCACACTGTATGAATATGCAAATCAATGATTTTTGCCCAATATAGGCTGACCAGGGATATTATCGACACGTAAAAAGTCAATCTAAGCAATTATCATTACAGGACATTCCCAGGGTCAATTGCAATACTGTTTTAAAAGTCTATACAATTAATAGACATTTAGAAAAGTATTGCAATTAACCCTCAAAATTGAGCTTATTGAGTGGCTATCATAAAAAAAACTGTGAGTACTTTTAAGTATATACAATAATTTTGAGTTGACTTTTGGCTATGAAAATTTGACCTTGATAAGAACAAACAAAAAAAATGCACCAGATTGTATCCAGGACGTAAGGTGAACATCATCCGGACACCTCCGTATAATGTAGGTGGAGACCCACTTATACTACTTCTTTCATACGTCACTGTTTTAAGTACTGTGTGATACGGCCTTGTACTTCTGCTCTTTTTTTTATTGTACTGTATACTATTGAAATCAAAACACTCAATTTATCCATTTATTTTTAACCCATTCCTGAACGGCAAAATTTTCGACTGATCTAAACTGAAGTATGTGGCTGATGACAATTCAAAGTTTAGGATTTTTTTTTAATTTTTCAACTTTATTGGTAGAAACCATTGTGGTAAATGAAGAAATTGCTTGTTGTAAGCAATTTCTGCATTTTACACAATGTTTTCCCGATTAGTTTTCTGGAGGGGCGTCAAAAAGCGTTATTGTGTGGGAATAGGTTAAAGTAAAAATATTCCCTCTGCACAAACATTTTTAAGGAATGAAGACATAAAATAAGCTATCCCTGCAAGGAAACCTTGCAGTAGGAACAGTGATTTAACCAATAACTAGACGACAAATTTCAGACTGGTCCAAATTGAAAGAAGTTGCAGATGATAATCTAAATTTCCTGGAATTTCAGAAATCTCTGTCTTTTGGGGTAAAAAATATTGTGAGTATTGGCATGAATTTTGCATAAAGTCCCCATTTACTGCAATTCATCCTAATATGGCAAAATCCCAGCAATATGCTTAACCCATTCCCACACAAATACGCCTTTAGACGCCCCTATAGAAAAAAGCTTTAGAAAACATTTTGGAAAATGAAGAAATTGCTTGTTACAAGGATGGGTGACTAGGACAATTCTGTAAAAATCTCATATTTTTTCCATAAATATAGGTTTGATTTGAATGGGGTTTTACGCCGCTTTCAACAATCTTTCAGTTATATCGCGGCGGCTGGAGCACCTAACAATGGAATCCTGGTATTTCTCACACCAGTACTACCATTACATCCCTTCCTAGCCTCCAGCTGCTATCTCACATAGGTCTACGATTATCCACCCATTGGTGAGAGACAAATAGTCGGAAAGGATGAGTGCTGCCGTCGGGGATCGAACCCGGGACCTCTAGATTGACAGTCCGACACGCTACCAACTGCGCTATGACGACAGCTGCTCCATAAATATAGGAGGAGATGTGTTAAGAAGGTGTGGACATACATACAGATGTATTGCCCCACTGCCAGACAAACAGATATAAGCACAGACAGACAGAGAAGATGATATCATTATATACATCTGCATTTAGCAGCTTATAACAATCTATATTACAAAAAAGGCAATGTTCTTCCAAAATGGATTTCCTTTGATAGAACACATTACCAGATTCCATTAAATAGCTCTTGTTATTACATGCAGGTAACTCCAGTTATATTCATATTTTGTGACTTATGTAACATATTGTTTTATTAGGAAATAAAAAATACTGTACATAGCTATTCTTATATAATATCCTGTCCAGACAATGACATCTTTGTTATGATAAAAATCATATTAACCCAATACCAGAGGACAAAATTTTGGACTGGTAAAATTCAAAGAAGTTGCAGAAAACAAGTTTAAATTGCCCCAATTTTGAAAATCTATGTTATTACAAGCAATTTCTTCATTTTACACAATGTTTTCAAAAGCCTTTTTTCAGAAACTTCATTGTTTATCATTGGGTTAAGAGATATCGTTATAAGCAGAGTTAACTCTATTTAACCAGTGATCATGTTTGTCATGACAACATCATCAACTATTTCGACACTGACAATGCTTTTAGATGATTACAATTCCTTTACATTTTGCAGAGTTAATTAACCCATTACCAAACAGCAAAATTTAGGCTGGTCCGAATTGAAAGGGTAGCAGAAGACTTTTTAAAGTTTATGAAATTTTAGATTTTTTCTACTTTTTGGTAGAAAACATTGTGTAGAATGAAGAAATTGCTTGTCACAAGCAATATCTTCATTTTACCCCATGTTTTCGCAATTGCTTGTCTTCAGGGGCATCAAAAAGCATCACTGTCTGGGAATTGGTTAAAACGAAGTTGTTCTTTTTTTTCTATCTTAGCTTCCTTATTTCAAAAGAAAGGGTGGTTTTCAAAGTCAGCAATGGTTAAAAACTATTTTACAAATGAATGTGTGAATAGCCCCATACCAGCAACTACCCTGGTTGGCAAAAACAAAAGAAATGGTACCATAATTGCTAAACACTTAGATTTATCTCCGTAATCGGACTGTTAACTTGTTATTGTTATTATTTACCGGTTTGTTGAAATCCACGAAATAATATCTTGATTGCATGACATTGAGAAGAATTCAGAAGAATATGAAATCATTAACTCTTAACGCAAAAGTGATGAAATAATATTCAGTTTATTTGTAACACAATTGGAAATATTGTCACATCAAGACCAATTTTCATCCAAAGTTAAGTTGAGATTATTAAACATAAGAAGATAAGTTCAAATCATGTTCAAAATTTCTACTTTTTTTTATACTTTTGATATATTTATCAATTTTCACCAAATCCACACTGCCTAATAGAGAAAGAAGTTGAGTCAATTTGTGGCATACTCAATTATGATTCCCCTACAATTAAAACCTTTGTTTCAGATGTAAGACGATATTAATTACCGTTCCAAATGACTACCAAAGGTATGCCTAGCTCTTTAAACTAGTCATATTAGATGTATCAGTTTAACAATTTGATATTCTTCAGATCGTCATCTATTGATGGTTAGGCGACTTCCAAATGATATTCGATATTTCGGCATTCGTAGTGATAATCTGAAAAACTCATCTGTGAACAGAAATATCCCTACTAAAGACATTGCTATCAAACTTATTATCTTTATCATTATATATGGTAATACTTGTGTTTAAACCCATCTAGATTGTCAAATAGATAATGAATTCAGCCATGGTAAAGGGAGTATGCCAACCTACTCCAGCGAAGTCATTATTATATATGCGAATCTTTTTGTTGACCCATTGCTGTAACATTGCATTGTACAGGCAAACTTCTTTGCTGGAACATGGAATTGTGCAGACACACTTTATTGTAGTAACATGGTATTGTGCAGATACACTTTATTGTAGTAATGTGGTATTGTACAGATACACTTTATTGTAGTAAAATGGTGTTGTGCAGGCACACTTTATTGTAGTAACATGGAATTGTACATATACACTTTAATGTAGTAACATTGAATTGTGCAGATACATTTTATTGTAGTAACATGGAATGTTGCAGATACACTTTATTGTAAGAACATGGTATTGTGCAGATACACTTTATTGTAGTAAAATGGTATTGTGCAGATACACTTTATTGTAGTAACATGGAATTGTGCAGATACACTTTATTGTAGAAACATGGTATTGTGCTGATACACTTTATTGTAGTAACATGATATTGTGCAGATGCACTTTATTGTTGTAACTTTATTATTATGCAGATACACTTTATTGTAGTAACATGGTATTATGCTGGCAAAATTCCTTGTAGAATATGGTATTGTGCAGATACACTTTATTTTAGTAACATGGTATTTTGCAGATACACTTTATTGTAGTAACATGGTATTATGCAGATATTCTCTATTGTAGAACATGATATTGTGCAGACACACTTTGTAATGTATATTTATGCTAGCAAAATTCCTTGTAGAACATGGTATTGTGCAGATACACTTTATTTTAGTAACATGGTATTGTACAGATACACTTTATTGTAGTAACATAAAATTGTGCAGACACACTTTATTGTAGTAAAGTGGTATTGTACAGATACACTTTATTGAAGTAACATGGTAATTGTGCAGATACACTTCATTGTAGTAACATGGAATTGTGCAGGCACACTTTATTGTAGTAACATGGGATTGTACAGATACACTTTATTGTAGAAACAGGTAATTGTGCAGATACATTTTATTGTAGTAACATGGACTTTTGCAGATACACTTTATTATAGAACCTGGTATTTTGCAGATACACATTAT
The DNA here is from genome assembly GCA_946902895.1 of Fragum fragum. Taxonomy (NCBI): domain Eukaryota; kingdom Metazoa; phylum Mollusca; class Bivalvia; order Cardiida; family Cardiidae; genus Fragum; species Fragum fragum. Next base: position 50,623,690 of record OX336371.1, read on the forward strand.
TGTAGTATAATGGAATTGTGCAGATACACTTTAATGTAGTAACATGATATTGTGCAGATGCACTTTATTGTTGTAACTTTATTATTATGCAGATACACTTTATTGTAGTAACATGGTATTATGCTGGCAAAATTCCTTGTAGAATATGGTATTGTGCAGATACACTTTATTGTAGTAACATGGTATTATGCAGATATTCTCTATTGTAGAACATGATATTGTGCAGACACACTTTATAATGTATATTTATATTGTATTCTGCACACTTTTATGTAGTAGCATGGTATTGTGCAAACAAATTTTATTGAAGTTACATGCTATTGTGCAGTCTCAATCAATTGTAGAAACATGGTGTTGTGCAGATACACTTTATTGTAGTAACATGGTATTGTGCAGACACACTTTATTGTAGTAAAATGGTGTTGTGCAGACACACTTTATTGTAGGAACATGGTGTTGTGCAGACACACTTTATTGTAGTAGCATTGTATTGTGCAGATACACTTTTCACATTTTTCTTTCAAATGGTACATCTACATAAATAGAGAACAATTGTCCCATGTTATATTGAAATCTATCAATAATTAAAGAAGCTATGCTCCGGAAATGCTTAACCCATTACCAGACGGCAAAATTTTAGACAGGTTGAAATTGAAAGGAGTTGCAGAAGACAATTGAAAAGTTATGAAATTTCAGCCTTTTTCAACTTTCCGGGTAGAGAACATTGTAGAAAATGAAGAAATTGCTTGATCAAATGTTTTCCAAATTATTTTTCTTTTTTTTTGAGGGCGTCCAAAGGTGTCACTTTGTGGGAATGGGTTAATTTCAATGTTTGACCTTGATTTGTGAACTTGACCTAGGAGCTATCCCAATATTTCTTTTTTTTCCTATTGTTTCAAAAAAGACTTACCTTATATCAAACGGAACTTTTAATAGATATAATGACAATGATAATGATAAAGTATGACAATTGAGCCAAAAATGTGGCCTTGAGAGTGATAACAATGGGTTTTATCAGTTTAATGCAGTGACCTAGTTTTTGACTCTCATTGACTCATTATCATAATTGACAAGGATAACATGCAGACAAAATTCAAGTCAATATCAAGATATTGGAGCAAAAATGTGGCTCTTAGAGGTCAAAAAGTTTTTTGAAGATTTTACTAAAGAGAAGTTGTCTTTTTTATCAAATCTGACCCAAAATCTGTCTTGGACTAGTCATCATGTAGATAAACATTCTGTCCAAATATTGAGATGCTTAAGCAAAAATTTTCATATAGCAAGATGGGTTTGTAAAACACTATGCCCCCTAAACAGGAATTCTTCAGATACAGGTGATTTTTATTTTTTTCATTTATTTATTTCTTTTTAGGGAAAAGGGTTTTAATTTTGACCTTGACCTTGATGAAATGCCCTTCCCCAGTTGCGCCTTGTTGAGACCCATCTACATACCAAATATTAGCATTGTAACTTAATCAGGGTTGAAGTTATAGGAAAATGTTTAGTTGGCAGGTTAAGTTTTGCAGACAGACAGACAGACAGACAGACAGAGGGACAACGGTAAAACAATATGCCCCCCGATCTATCGATGCAGGGGCATACAAAACATTATTATTTGAGAATGGATTAAGTAACCCTTGCCATGCTAAACCCAGACGACCACTGTTTTGGCAGTCAGATCTTAGTCTACACCACCTGTTTTTCCTTATTAGGCCAGAAGTGTTTATCAAAATTGACAATCAAGCCTTTCAGTGCTTTAATCCCTTTTGATTTTAACACATTTCTAAAAAAGAATTTTATTCAGCATGATCAACAAATAAGAATTTCAACGTTTCCCATGATCCTAAAACATTTCTTTATTGGAGGGTAATGAAACTTTACTCAGACTGCCCTTAATCCATTAACAGACAACAATATTTTGGACTAGTCAAATTTGAAAGAAGTGGTAGATGACATTTTAAATTGTTCGTAAATTTGAAAATAAGTGCCAAATAAGGTATAAATCATAGTGAAAAAAGTATTGCTTGTTACAAAGCAATATCTGCATTATCCACTAAGTTTTTCATGGTCATATTTCTTCAGGGCATGGAAAAGCATCATTACGTAATAATGGATTAATTGTAGTCTGATTTTATTCTTCACTTCTTGCCTGCTTAACCATTACTAGATGGCAAAATTTTAGACTGGTTCAAATGGAAAGGAGTTGCAGACAACAATTTAAAGTTTATGAATTTTTAGATTTTTCAATTTCTGGGTAAAAGCATTATGTTAACTGAAGAAATAGCTTGTTCCACACAATATCTTCATTTTACACAATATTTTCCCATTCCTTTCCTTGGGGGAGGTCTAAAAGCATCATTGTGTGGGAATGGGTTAATATCTATGATAGATGTGGCTGTCACCGAAAAAGGTACCATCCATAAATTCGGCATTACCATACTTCGGGATATTATCCGCAGCAGAACAGTAGTACATAAAAGATGATTTTTTAACGGTTATTGGGATGGAAAAGGACAAGTATAAACCCATTGCAAGGCAATAGAATCTTAGACTGGTCCAATTTCTTTTAACCCTTTCCTGTTTTGCAAAATTTTTAGACCTGTCAAAATTCAAAGGTTTTACAGACAACAATTTAAAGTCTATTTTATTTGAAAAATAATCACTTAGTAGGGTAGAGAATATTGTGGAAAAAAGAAGAAATTGCTTGTTACAAGCAATTTCTTCTTTTTCCACAACGTTTTCTCAAGTATAGATATACAGGGACGTAAAAACCAGGGTTTGAACTGGAAAGGGTTAACTCATTACTAGATGACCAAATTTTAGGCAAGTCCAAAAGGAGAGAAGTGGTCGAAGACAGTTTATAGTTAGTGAATATTTTGTCTATTTTAAGAACGAAAACATATTGGAAAATGATGAAAATGCTCTTAACAATTTTCCACAATATTTTCAAAAGCTTTAGAGGATCATGAAAAAGCAGGGTTTTGTGGCTATTGGTTAAGCAGTAAACCCAAATTCATAGTGGGTTTAACCCTTTCCTATTTTTGCAAAATTTTAGACCTGTCCATATTCATAGGTTTTGCAGACAAAAATTTTTAGTCAATTTTTTTGGAAAATAACAATTTAACCCATTACCAGAGGGCAACATTTTAGACTGGTCCAAATTCAAAGGAGTTGCAGACGACAATTCAAAGTTTATGAAATTTTAGATTTTTTCAACTTTATTTGTAGAAAACATTGTGTGATTTTCTTGAGGGGCGTCCAAAAAAGTCACTTTGTGGGAATGGGTTAATAGAGTAGGTGATAAAAGAAGAAATTGCTCAAGCCAAGTAATTTTTCTTTTTCTACAATATTTTCACAATGGTAAAAATCACAGGGATGTAAAAACAAGGGATTGAGCAGGAAAGGGTTAAATCTAAATATAACATTAAAGTAGTGTAGAGGACATTGAAGCAAAAGGAGACATTTCTTATACCCCTTTTGAAAATGTTTGATTATGTTGTGGGTTTTGATGACTTTATCTCATTTCTTTGATTATGTTGTGGATTTTGATGACCTTATCTCATTTCTTCATGTGTCTATTTTCAAAAAATGCTATAATCATCCTTTTTTTATCATAAAAGTACATGATGACTTATATTTATTTTGTTCTTATAACTGTAAATCTAAACAATAAGTCATACCACTTAAGTTTTTTTTTTAAAATTGTTTTTGACCCTTTTATGGGTTCAAACATATATACACTAACTACCACACACTTAAGATTTGAATTAGGGAGATGAGAAATAATGTTTTGAGGGAGGGACAACATGAAGTAAGGTACTTTGACAAAAGTGGATCTTAAAATATCAACCAATAAAAAAACGTCAACACATACTTATTATTCACTACTGAGTCAGGATAGGACCCCTTCAAACAATTAACTCATTAAATATTCATAAAATAGCACAAAATATAAATATATTACAAAAATCTATGAAAAACACAGTTTTTCCACTTTTTCTTGACTTTTAAAAAATATTTGAGGTTGACTCTAATGGGGAAAGTAACAACAGGGAAGTTTTGTTGAATTTATCAATGTTTGTTGATATTGCTCAAATATTTGTTTAGATTTCAAGGCCATCATTTCTATATTTGAGCCGTGGAGATGATCTGACCTATCATCACTCTGGCTCTGACGTATTTCAACATAAGATGGAGGAAATATGAACAATTGAGATAAGCTAGGCTCCTCAAAAACAAGAAATTGAATCTATTTTCCACTTAAATCATATTCAAAAAGGGCTTGTGTGGTGTTCAGAATATCTTGAAAATATCTACCAAAAAGAATTCTGCTATTGTATGTTATAACTTGATAAGTTTATCTGATTTATACACTTGTAAAGATTCAATTAACATTAAAAATGCTGAAGTGTGCACAGAAACAAAGCACCTCTGTGTAAGATAAATGGCTTGTTTTAGCTGGGAGATGTTAGCAGAAGAGTTAAAAAAATGTCTATTCATGTAAACAAAGGAGCAAGGTCATGATACAGCCTATCAAATATGCAAGGTCATCAAAAAGGGATGTTAGATTTATCATCCAGAATATTTCACAGATTTGAAAAGTTTGATATTATTACATGAATATATCTCTTGATAAATTGTCTATGCAAGCAGAAAAAAAATGCATTTCTCAAAACTTGACATTGAATAACTTACATTCATCATTCACTTTAATATTATAGAAGTTATAGATGGTTGAAGTTATAGATTTTTATGTAATTTCAAATATGAACAGGGTTAGAAAATGTTGGGAATTTGTTCTAGAATGATTTAATGGGAAAAAAAATTGTTGAGTTTCAAACTTTTTGCTTCAGAGACAATGCTGTTTTTCGTTTCTTTTCAACGGGTTGACCATTAAGATGATTAACAATGGAAATAATTAAAGAATATTTGTTCTCATATAAAATGTCAAATTATAAATAATAAAATAAAAGGCTGAAATAAAAAACTACTTTTCAAGCATTTTGTTATAGCTGTCTATTACTTTATTTCTCATAGTCAAAGGGAAGTAACAGAACTTAGCATCACCTTGATATAAACTTCAAGAGTTGTCTCTCATAATTAATGTACTGACCCTACCTCGTACAGTGTCTAACTTTTGTAAAGCAATGGTTTGGGAAAATGAAATAAGAAAAATTGGGAGGGCTAATTTTTCAAAACCATTAGAATTACTATAAAATTATCAAATCAAAGGAGAAAAAATAATTTGTCCATTTAACTCAATACAAGACAAATATTTGGACTGATACAAATTGAAAGAAATTTCTGACCACAATTTGAAGTTCATTTTATTTTGATAATCTTTGTCTTTTGAGGTAGAAAAATATTATGGATAGTAAAGAAATTGCATGTAGCAAGCAATTTATTCATTTTCCACTCTGTTTTCCAAAGCTTTTGTCATGGGAAGGTTGGGGTAGGGGGGGATTTAAAAGTGGGATTGTGTAAGAAAGGCTTAACCCATTCCCACGTGACAAAATTTTAGACTGGTCCAAATTGAAAGAAGATGCAGACGACAATTTCAAGTTGATGGAATTTTAAATTTTTTCACCTCTTTGGATAGAAAACATTGTGGATAATGAAGAAATTGCTTGATACAAGCAATTTCTTCATTTTCCACAATGTTTTCCAAAGCTTTTTTCTTGAAGAGCGTAAAAAGGAGGGATTGAGTTGGAATGGGTTAAGCATATATCATTAACTATAGCTAACTCCCACCCCTTTTCCAGATTTTCTACTTTCCTTACACTTTTTTTCAAATTTTATTTGAATATGTCAATAACATTATCAAATAGGATTAGAAATTATAAACAAGAGGCCCAGTGGGCCTTAACGGTCACCTGAGTAAAAGAGCACCAAGACAAGTGATTTTGTTTGAAAGAATAAGAAAAAGGTTTGGTTGAAATCCCCTCAGTAGTTCTTGAGAAGAAGATGAAAATGTTTAAAAGTTACCAAAAATGACCCCCTTTTGGTCCCAATTTTAGGCACCCCTGACCTCCTGCCTTTTAATTTTCACAAATCTGTATAATCAGTACCCAATGATGCTTTTCACCAAGTTAGTTTGAAATTGGCTTAGTACTTCATCAGAAGAAGGTGAGAATGTGAATTTTTTAACATGATGAACTTTGACCTCTGGGTGTGGCCCCATACATGACCCCAGGGGCATGAATTTCACAATTTATAATATACCTGTCCTAGTTGTCATGCACACCGAATATTTAAGCTCTGGCATTAATGGTTTATTAGAAGAAGATTTTTAAAGAAGTACCAAAAATTACCCCTTTTTGGCCCCTATTTGGGCCCCTTTGACCCCCAGAACCCCTATTTTCACAAACTTGAATTGGCATCCCCCAATGATGCTTTCTACCAAGTTTGGTTGAAATCCGCCCAGTAGTTCTTGAGAAGAAGATGAATATTTAAAAGTTACCAAAAATGACCCCCTTTTGGTCCCCATTTTAGGGCCCCCTGACCCCACAGCCTTTTCATTTTAACAAATCTGAATAACCATTACCAAATGATGCTTTTCACAAAGTTTGTTTGAAATTGGCTTTGTACTTCATCAGAAGAAGATGAAAATGTGAATTTTTTAACATGATGAACTTTGACCTCTGGGTGTGGCCCCATACATGACCCCAGGGGCATGAATTTCACAATTTATAATATACCTGTCCTAGTTGTCATGCACACCGAATATTTAAGCTCTGGCATTAATGGTTTATTAGAAGAAGATTTTTAAAGAAGTACCAAAAATTACCCCTTTTTGGCCCCTATTTGGGCCCCTTTGACCCCCAGAACCCCTATTTTCACAAACTTGAATTGGCATCCCCCAATGATGCTTTCTACCAAGTTTGGTTGAAATCCGCCCAGTAGTTCTTGAGAAGAAGATGAATATTTAAAAGTTACCAAAAATTACCCCCTTTTGGTCCCCATTTTAGGGCCCCCTGACCCCACAGCCTTTTCATTTTCACAAATCTGAATAACCATTACCAAATGATGATTTCACAAAGTTTGTTTGAAATTGGCTTTGTACTTCATCAGAAGAAGATGAAAATGTGAATTTTTTAACATGATGAACTTTGACCTCTGGGTGTGGCCCCATACATGACCCCAGGGGCATGAATTTCACAATTTATAATATACCTGTCCTAGTTGTCATGCACACAAAATATTTAAGCTCTGGCATTAATGGTTTATTAGAAGAAGATTTTTAAAGAAGTACCAAAAATTACCCCTTTTTGGCCCCTATTTGGGCCCCTATGACCCCAAGAACCCCTTTTTTCACAAACTTGAATTGGCATCCCCCAATGATGCTTTCTACCAAGTTTGGTTGAAATCCGCCCAGTAGTACTTAAGAAGAAGATGAAATATTTTAAAGTTACCAAAAATGACCCCCTTTTGGTCCCCATTTTAGGGCCCCCTGACCCCACAGCCTTTTCATTTTAACAAATCTGAATAACCATTACCAAATGATGCTTTTCACAAAGTTTGTTTGAAATTGGCTTTGTACTTCATCAGAAGAAGATGAAAATGTGAATTTTTTAACATGATGAACTTTGACCTCTGGGTGTGGCCCCATACATGACCCCAGGGGCATGAATTTCACAATTTATAATATACCTGTCCTAGTTGTCATGCACACAAAATATTTAAGCTCTGGCATTAATGGTTTATTAGAAGAAGATTTTTAAAGAAGTATCAAAAATTACCCCTTTTTGGCCCCTATTTGGGCCCCTATGACCCCAAGAACCCCTATTTTCACAAACTTGAATTGGTATCTCCCAATGATGCTTTCTACCAAGTTTGGTTGAAATCCGCCCAGTAGTTCTTGAGAAGAAGATGAAAATGTTTAAAAGTTAACGGATGACGGACGACGGACGATGGACGACGGACGACGCACGACGACGGACAAACGATGATTGCAATAGGTCACCATGACCATTTGGGCAGGTGACCTAACAACTTTTACCCATTACCACACAATCCAGTTTATTTACGCCAAGGAAAAATTCTTAAGAAAGCATCGTAGAAAATGAATGAATTGCTTGTAATAAGCAATTTCTTGATTTGTCCACAATTGTTTCCAATCAAAGATCTAAAAAGTGTCATCTACAACTAGTAATGGGTTATGAAGCCCATTTCTATTTTGATTTACTGTCAACTTTGTCTCTTTTCAATTCACAAGTAACAGAAGAATATTTTCCAAAGATGATATTCATAAAGTATGGTGTATGAAATAATGGTTCAGAAATACAAACTAGGTTGAAGTTTTTAGTTTACCCAATCCATCTCAATGATGCTTTTAGACGCCCTCAAAAAATGTTTTGGAAAATATTGTGGATTACAAAGAAATTGCTTGCAACAAGCAACTTCTTCATTATCCACAATGTTTTCTATCCACAAGGTTACAAGAAATATCCAGAATTTCATAACCCTTAAAATGCCATCTGCAACTCCTTTCAATTTGGACCAATCTAAGATGTTTGCTGTCTGGTAGGGGGTTAAGTCGTTACTTACAAGTAAATTTCTTCATTTAACACTTTTTCTATCCAGAGAGTTGAAAAAAATCTTAAATTTCATATCCTTTCGGCTGTAACTTCTTTGAATGTTGACTGATCTAAGATTGTCTGGTAATGTGGTTAAAAATTGATTTAAAGTTTTAAATTGATCAAGATAATGCTTAACCCATTACCACTAAAGAAAATTTTAGACTGGTCCAAATTGAAAGCAGTTGGAGATGACAATTTCAAGTTTATATAATTTAGGATTTTTCTCAAGTTTCTGGGTAGTAAACATTGTGGAAAAAGAAGAAGCAATTTCTTCATTTTACACAATGTTTTCCCAATTGTTTTTCTTGAGGGGTGTCCAAAAGCGTCACTGTGTGGGAATAGGTTAAACCAATGTGGGATGAGCAGCTGTAGCGGTAGTACTGGTCTGAGAAATACCAGGAGTCCATGGTTAGGTGCACCAGCCAATTCAATATAACTGAAGTACTGTTAAATCCTATCAATCTGTCAATCAAACCATTATGCTCACTATGTTCTATTTTTACTCACAAGTCCTTTAGCTCCCATGCTGATTCTGCTTCAATACATGTACATAAAAGAAGTTCACTTGTCTTGAGCTTTGTCCCAGAGTATGATATATTTGGGATAGTTGTTTGTCTCGGTGTAAGATCTATTTAATTTTCATTTATTGGACAACAAAAGCTATCTTTTCATGAGTGGCAGAGACACAAGAGAAAACATGCTTAACCCATTACCACCTAATGATGCTTTTAAATGCCCCTCAAGAAACAAGCTTTGGAAAACATTGTGGAAAATGCTTGTCACAAGCAAGTTCTTCATTATCCACAATGTTTTCCAAAGTTTGTTTTGAACTAATCATATAGGCTTCAGCTTAAGTAGCAATTGTCCAGAAAATTCATCTAAATCAACAACTGATGAAGAGGGTGCTAGTTCACTTATATTTTTGAGTAGAAGGGCCAAATTAATGTACTCTCCTGCCGATTTCTTTGAAACATGCATGGTCAGATCATCATCGACGCACACCAAGGCATTCCCTGGCAGAGCAAAATCAGAGATGGGAGGTAATACATTTGATTCTAAATAAGGAATCTAAACATCTGCTCCCCTAAGCCCAAACAGTTGACAATATGGATTATCCGCTTTTTCGTCATCGGAGGCTAGCTGCGCCCTTTCAAGCGGCTCCTCCCTTGGCTCTTGTGGCCCTCTAGTGGCTCCATCCTTCGGTTCTGCAGTGTGCGGTTCTTTGTTAGACTTCTTCTTTCTGTACTTAGGCATACTATATTATTTTTCTTGCAATTTATCAAATTTTGCTGAGATTGCTCAGATTAAAGAGACATCTACAGGCTAGCGATTCTTACACTACTTTTTATTTCACGAGTAACCGGGCACCGTCCAGTGACGAGAAAAAAAACATCCCTCGATTTTAGGTAGCAATAAATCGGCCTATTTTAACCCATTCCCACACAACAAAATGATAGACTGGTCCAAATTTAAAGAAGCTGCAGACAACAATTTCAAAGTGATGGAATTTTATTTTTTTTCATCTTTTTGGATAAAAACATTGTGGATAATGAATAAATTGCTTGTAACAAGCAATTTATTCATTTTCCACAATGTTTTCTAAAACTGTTTTATTGAGGGGGCGTAAAAAGGAGGGATTGAGTTGGAATGGGTTAAATGAATAGCCCTTATCATGGCCAAATTTTGACCTTGAGAAATGACCTTGACTGATGACCTTGAACTTGGTACTAACAGAAAGGTCTTTTCACAAGCAAGGCACATGTGAAATATGAAGACCCTATCCCATTCCAATTAAAAGTTATGGTCAACTTTGAGTTTTTATGATGGAAATTATTGACCTTGACAATTTGACCTTGACAGGGGCGAGATCCTTGCCTTAGTTTTCTAATAAAAGGTGTTGTCACAAGTAATAAACATTTGAAATATGAAGGCTATATCACTTACCATTGCAAAATTATGGGCAAATTTAGAGTTTTAATTTTCTAAATTCTGACCTTGACACTTGACCTTGACTGATGACCTTGAACTAAGCACCAACCAAAAGGGGTTGTCACAAGCAATGCACATGTGAAATATGAAGACTTTATCTGTAACCAATCAAAAGTTATGGCCAATATAAGTTTTTTCAGGACAAAAAGAGAGCTTACGTAAAGCTAAGAACATTAAGGCCCCTTTACCCAAGACATGTTTTCTTTAATGTAAATTTTCGATAGTTTAAGGTCAAGAGGATTTGATTTGCTACTAAATTATGAAATTTCATAAAATTCTGACCATTAGACTAGGAGAAATTGGCAAAAACCTAATATTTACATTAAGGCCCCTTTTTCCATCACACAGCCTTGAATTGAGAAAAATTCTAAAAATAACTATTGTTTGGAGACTTCTAAGTGAATCATCTAAGCCAAAACTATGGTGGTACAGAACAGTCATCATTTGGTATACACCTATTCTAGAATAATGAAGGTGTAAATCAAAATTACTATTGCTTGGGACCGCTATTGAATATCTAAGTCGAAGCTATGGTGGAAGAGAACAGTCATCATAAGATAATCAAACTTCTTTATGCTCCTGCATAGAGGGCGTATTGTTTTGCCCTGACTGTTTATCTGTTATTCTGTTTGTCCGTAAAAAGCTTTCAACATTAGCTATAACTCTTGAATGGTAAGTGATGGAACCTTCATATTTCACGTGATTATTGCTTGGGACAGTACCTTTCTGTTTTGAATCAACTAAAGGTCAGCAGTCAAGGTCATTTTTCAAGGTCAAATATTTGAAAAATTTAAACTTTATTATTGGTTTTACTACTGATTTCCATATTGTATCAAACAACTGTTTCTGAACAATAGTAGTGTCGGGGGCATTGGTGTTTAACACATGCATCTTGATCTTATTCAATTGAGGATTTACTCAAACTTTAGATTTGAATAAATATTCAATTAATGATTTACATTAAATGTTGCAAGCAACAATTTACCATTTTTTTTAGCATTTCTGATATCATTTCTGAAAAAATGCATCTTTGATCTGAAGTCAAAGTTTGGGTAAATTTTCACTTAAGTACGATGAAGTTTTATAATTTTTGGGCCCTGATTGAACACATTAAATTTAGAATATTACTAAAACCATTTATTGATATGTAAATTATGAAGGTACATATTGCAAATCTTTTCATTCTGCCTGGTTGTCCAAATTCTTAGTATTTGTATCTTACAAAATCCATAATTTCCTGGCCTATGACTATCAGTACTTTGATTTTGTCATTAAAGGTCATTCTATAGATTTGTTCAGCCTTTCTTAAAATATTGGTTCTGATTAACCCATATTAGGTTGTTATTTTATTACAACCCTCAAAAAAAAGTTTTGGAAAACATTGTGGAAAATTGCTTCTTACCAGCAATTTCTTCATTACCACCACATTTCCACTGTAAAAGGTAAAGATATTAAAATCAATATCAACTTAACCCTTGTCATGCTGAACCCGGAATATTCTGGTTTTGGCAGGAGGTGTAGACTAAGATCAGACTGCACTTATGTGCAGGCTGATCTTAGTCTACACCTCCTGCTTGTACTTTTCCTGCCAGGGTTGTTTATGAAGTTGATTTCTAAAAGAAATATTGATTTTTGAACAAGTTCTATCAGTGCGTTAAGTCCTTTGATTTGACAGCAGTTCAGTAAGGTAATTAATACAGCATGATAAGGGTTAATATTGTTGTCTGCAAATTTTTGAATTTCAATCAGTTTGAAACCATGTCATCCGGTAATAAAGGATTAAACCTAACACTTACTTCAAATCTTTTCTTTCATTCAACCCTTTCCCAAATGACAAAATTTTAGACTGGTTAAAATACAGATGAAAAATTTCAGTTTGTGAAATATAACTTGTCTATAACAAGCATTTTCTTCTTTTTCAACAGTGTTTTCTGAAGCCTTTTTCTTTAGGGGGGGGGAGGAGGGGAGCATCAAAAAGCATCATTGTATGGGAATTGATTAAACTACAGTGTTCCATAGTTGGCCTACTCTTTTGACAGGTCGTAAATGATGAAGTTATCACATGTCAAGAGATTTTCTAAAGTATGTTAATCAATCTACAGGTATCCATGGCTTCATGAGAAAAACAGAGGGTGAGGATAGATTCATATTCGAAAGAAAGTCAGAGTTTAATAAAGGCATGGCATGCTAATTACATGGACATCTTTTAAGGTAGGTCCTTCACCCATTACCACATAATAACCTTTCTGATACCAACTTGGGATAAAGCTCAGGAAAGCTATGTGGATAAAGAAGAAATTTCTTGTAAGAAGCAATATCATCATTTTATCCACAATGTTTTCTACCTAAAAAGACACAAAAACTGAAAGTTCTTACAACTACAAAATGTTGTCTGTTGAATTTGGACCAGTCTTCTGGTTATGGGTTTATCAATTACCAATCACACTTTTACAATTAGTGGAAACAAGAGCTGTCACAGGACAGCAATGCTCGACAATTCTCAGTGCTGGATAGTAACAGCAATTCAATGTCGACATTAGGCATAAGACCTAAGTAGTAATAGCGATAAAAAAAACCATTTAATCAGATTTTTTAATCAAACAAGGATTTAAAAGTCTAACAGGGTTAAAATTCAATTAAAATGAATTTTTGAGTTATGTATCTTTGCCTAGAATATAATATGCTGGTCACAAGGAATTGTGCAAAGTTTCAATGCAATAGCATAGCTAGAAAGAGAATTAAGTAAGGTATAACCAAGAATTTCTTAGTCCAAAAAGAGTTTAAATTACACTGAAATGAATGTCAGAGTATATGAATCTGTGTCTAATGACTGATATAATTGTCAGAAAATCATATCCAAAGTTTCAAAGCAATAGCAATGGTAGAAAGAGAGTTATTGAAGATACATGACAGTTGCTCACAAGATTTAACCAAAAAATTTTAATTCAGACAAGGGTTAAAACTCAACTGCAATATACGCCATTGTACTAAATCTTTGCCTAGAAGGTTATAATGGTCACAAAAGCATGTGCAAAGTTTCAAAACAATACCATTAGCAGAAAGAGATTTATTAAAGATATACGACAGTTGCATGTAAGGTTTAACTAAGAATTTGTAAGTCTGAAAAGGGTTAAAATTCCACTAAATGAATATCAGATTATTGAATCTGTGTCTATAGGCTGATATTGTTGCGGCAAAAGCATGTATGGAGTTTCAGAGCAATAGCATTAGCAGAAACTAAGATATAACACTTGCACGTAAGGTTTAACCAACGCATTATACCAACCTCAACACTGAAGCCAAGGTGACTGGAATAGCCCCACCATTTTTCAAATAGTCAAGCTAAAAAAGACCTTGAACTTGAGGGTATCCAACATAACTTAACACATGATACTAGTACACTTCAAGGGTTTCAACTGTTACTAACCATTACTAAATGGTTTGCTAAATTCCCCTCTTTAGACTGGCTTACAAGAGTATTACAAGCTGTCCATTTTCAATAATAAAAGCTGTGAACCAGTCCAACTTAAACCAGTGCCAACATACTTGTAGGCAGTGTAACTTTGCCAGCAGGCACAAATCCACTTCCGTCTCAGCAATGTAATCATAATTTCTTTACGGTGATAAATTTGCCTATTGTTTAGCAAGAACCTTTTTTAATTCATGCTCCAGACAAGAATTGGACACACACACTAACACCCCACCCCCACAAACACACACTAACACCCCATCCCCACAAACACATACACACACACTAACACCCCACCCCCACAAACACACATACTAACACCCCACCCCCACAAACACATGGACCCCAACACCCATTTATACATGGACAGTGGTAACTTACCATGCTCGGCACAATTATTTGGGGGCATAAAAAACAAATAACGAAGCTTAACCTATTTCCACACAATCTTCCTTTTTAGGCCCTTCAAGAGGAAAGCTTTGGAAAATACTTTGGTAAATGAAGAAATTGTTTGTTACCAGCGATTTCTTCATTATCCACAATGTTTTTTACCCCAAAAGACAAAGAGAAATAAATTTCCATTGAATTTAAAATGTTGTCTGCAGCTTCTTTCAATTTGAACCAGTCTAAAATTTTGCTGTGTGGATATGGGTTAAACAGTCTATTATCTGAGGGCTAAAGGTCACCCCCTATTGTGATGGTAAATTGTCTCAAATAAACGAAATTTACCCCCTGACAAAACCGAAATTTACCCGTCAAAATCTGAAATATACCCCCTGACAAAACCGAAATTTACCCCCTGTCAAAACCGAAATTTATCCCCTGTCAAAACCGTTGCTCATGTTATTTTTAATGTCTAGGTAGCATATGAAAATCCCTTTACTTGGAATCAAAATCTTGTCTTATTTCACTGCTAGACATGATTTATCGGCTATGAGTAAAACACCTTTGTAAGGTCTTTAGAAAATGCTTTGAATTTAGGTAACATCATGTCTTGTAAATAAAAGTGGTATGCAATTCAATGACACAATGCATATGCACATAATGCCGTTATACACTTAGCCATCACATCTTTTTATCACGGTCTTACAAAATGTTTAAAATTTTCAGAAATTGATGATTAACCATCAAAATTTTTTTTTAACAATGACAAAATGCAATCATTCTTTCTCATGCTATTTTAGATTTTTACTTTGATTTTAGCCAGTGACGGGTGCCCCACTCCAACACAACAAACTTTTTGACTGGTCCAAATTGTCAGAAGTTGCAGATGAAAAATTTTATTTAATGAAATTTTGGATTTTTTTTTTTTCACTTTTGGGGCAAAAATCATAGTGTATAATGAGAAAATTGCATGTTACAATGTTTCCTAAAGCAATTTTCTTGAGGGTCATCTAAAAGATCATTGTATGGGAAGGGGTTAAAGCATCACAATGAAAATGAAACTTGTGTTATTGAAAGTTTAGATCTTTTTAACTTTCTGGGTAGAAAACATAGTGGAAAACTAAGAAATTGTCACAAGCAAATTTTTCATTTTACACAACATTTTCCCAATTGTTTTCTGAGGGGTGTCAAAAAGTGTCACTGTGTGGGAATTGGTTAAATTTTGGTAATAATCCAGGTTTTCAAAATGTTCACTGTACACCATAACAGGAAATTTTGATTATTCCATCAGTGTAGTTAACCTTTCTTATTTGGATTCCAATGATTTATATGTTGTTTGTGTATTTCTGTTTTGGGTTATTTGTTGCTACCGTAGCACATGCCCATATGAACAACGCTACTAGAAGATGGTTAATTGTTACAGGGGATAGTGCAAGGATACAGGACGAAACTTCTGAGAGCTCCATCTGGTTCTTTAACACGCTCGATGGATAGAACTGTCACATAGGGCCTAGGATTAACGTCTCATCCAAAAGTCAATTTGTTTGTTAGTTGATATGGTTAGCCCAGGGCTCAAACCCATAATCTTGAGGTTTGAAGTCAAGTGCTCTACCAACTGAGCTAATTTGGCTGATATGTTGTCTTCAATTTATATATTATGTCTGTTTATTGATGAAAAAATGCTAGACTGGAACATATTGAAAGAAACTGCAGACAACTATCTAAATATGACAAAATTTTATAACTCTTTGTCTTTTTGGGAAAAAAACAATGTGGGAGTTTTTTGTCTTTGGTGCTGAAAACATTGTTGGAAATGAAGATATTGCTTGTTACAAGCAATTTCTTTGTTGTCCAAAATATTTTTCAAGCTGTCTTTTCCTGACTGTCATAAAAAGGGGGATTTGTGTGGAATAGGCTAAAGAGTGTCTTAATTGAAAAAGTGAAAAAAAGAGAAAAATGAGAAATACAGAGAGAAAAGGAGAAATTACAAGTAAGAAAACCCTTTTTTTACCACAAAGTTGCCTTTAACACTTTTTCCAGTATTTCATGATATTGGGTTGTTAGGTAATAGTTCAAATTTTATTGTCATTTGATGTTTCAAAACAGACTTACTTTTTCACCCCTGGAATGTTTTTTGAAGAGACAATTGGGAGCTCTAGCCACAGAGTGAGCAATCAGGGCCTCCTTGAACTCTTGTGCAATCCTGTTTTGGTGAATCTTGGTACGCATTCTCTCACTATTCCTCTGAAAAAGTTAATTGATGATGAAAACACTTTACATTGTAGTTCAGTAGAATTGGCCAATTACTGGCCCCGCCCACTTACTAATTAAGCCATGCCCACTCACACCAATGCGAAGTCCTGCTGTTTTTAACAGCGTAATTTAACAAATTTCATGGCCAGTAGCATGTAACTAAACAAGAGGGCCGTTGGCCCTGGGGCGCTCACCTGAGATAAAGGCTCTTTTTCTTTTAACAGTCTATTTTCATGTTAAGGTTAGGATTATGAAACAAGTGGGCCACAATTACATATAAACACTATGAACTTGGGGATCCAAGTCTAAATTACAAATTCCAAGGCTTTAGTGCTGATTTGAAAGAAGGAAAAAACTTTTTCCATGGGTTATAATTTAAGAAATAAGAAAGAAGTCTGTGAACTGATGCTTATTGCCTATAACCCCCCCCCCCCAGGGCTCTGCCCCTGGGAACCCGAAGATCCTGATTTTAGCTATTTTGAAAGAGGTCAATATACTGATGCTTCATGCAAAATATCAAGGCTCTACGTCTTCTGGGTCAGGAGGAGAAGATTTTTAAAGATTATTTTAAATTTTACTTTTGTTGCCATGGCAACCAGAGTTTTTAATGGATTTCAATTCTTTTAGCTATTTTTGAAGGGGACCACCTAAGGAACATTTCTGCCAAATTTGGTTCAAATTGGCCCAGTGGTTTGGGAGGAGATGTCATTTAAAAAATCGTTCATTATTTCTATATAAACCCCACCCCCCTGGGGCTCCGCCCCTGGGGACCCGAGGATCATGATTTTAGCTATTTTGAAAGAGGTCAATATACTGATGCTTCATGCAAAATATCAAGGCTCTACGCCTTCTGGGTCAGGAGGAGAAGATTTTTAAAGATTATTTTAAAATTTCACTTTTGTTGCCATGGCAACAAGAGTTTTTAACGGATTTCAATTCTTTTAGCTATTTTTGAAGGGGACCACCTAAGGAACATTTCTGCCAAATTTGGTTCAAATTGGCCCAATGGTTTGGGAGGAGATGTCATTTAAAAAATCGTTCTTTATTTCTATATAAACCCCACCCCCCTGGGGCTCCGCCCCTGGGGACCCGAGGATCATGATTTTAGCTATTTTGAAAGAGGTCAATATACTGATGCTTCATGCAAAATATCAAGGCTCTACGCCTTCTGGGTCAGGAGAAGAAGATTTTTAAAGATTATTTTAAAATTTCACTTTTGTTGCCATGGCAACCAGAGTTTTCAACGGATTTCAATTCTTTTAGCTATTTTTGAAGGGGACCATCTAAGGAACATTTCTGCCAAATTTGGTTCAAATTGGCCCAGTGGTTTGGGAGGAGATGTCGTTTAAAGAAATTGTTGACGGACGACGCACGACGCACGACGCACGACGCACGACGGACGACGGACGGACGCCGGACGAAAGGCGATCACAATAGCTCACTTGAGCACTACGTGCTCAGGTGAGCTAAAAATGTTCAAGTCTCCAAACAAACAAAAATGATTAACAAAAATGGAGGCCAGTGTTAGAGTTCAAATCTCAATGACTGAATGAATTATTTAATTGGTCGATTGATTCCTTGATTGACAGTCTCGATTGGTCAATTGGGCTTCTAATATAACAACTTTATTCTACAACATACAGTAAAATCACAATTACATTTCGAGGTTTTATTAACAACATAAAATGTATGATATAATAAACCAAGACTTTGCAGCTTCTTACTTAGATATATAATGGATGGAACAAAAAAAATGCCAATGACAAAATGGTCTCAAGTTCGTAGCCTGGAAAGTATTTTCATCTACATTACAACATACAAATATGTCTAAAATAATGGGTTTTGGAGTAAGTTTATCCACAAATGCAGAACAGAGTATTCTGAATTTACAAAATCATATTCTATGCAATTTTATTTTATTTTTGGTGGATACATGAACAAGGTCTCATTAATGTATTATGGTGCGACATTATTAGCCTCACAATGTCACCACATTGTAAACATTAATTATTTGAATGTGTTTTTTGGGGTCTTTTTTATTCATTATTTGTGCTGTGAAGAATCTACATTTACACCTAAGTCTAGTTCACTTATTCATATTTTTCCACACTATGGAAGTACAGTATGTGTGTTCTCAACTGGCTTACTTATTTAATGACATTTTCAATGTTAACCCGTTCCTATTCAAAAACAAATTTTACGTTTTTGTGATTTTATACTTGAGAAAACATTGTCGAAAAAGAAGAAATTGCTTGCAACAAGCAATTTCTTCTTTTACCACAATATTTTCTACCACATAGGATGGTTTCATTTTAAATTGCATCCAATTTTTATTGTAGTCTGCAAATTCCTTCAATTTGGACGGGTCTAAAATTTTTAAAAAAAACGGGAAAGGGTAAAATTTTTCAAACAAGCCAACAAACTGGGAAAAATTTGTATGTTCAAAATATATTTCAATTGATCAAATACAAGACAGCAAAATTAAAGAGTACAAACTGAAGGAAGCCTCTGACAACAATTTTAATTTTGTTTAAATGGGAAAATATGTGTCTTATAGGGTAAAAAACAGTGTGAGAAAAGAAGACATAGCTCGTAACAAGCAATTTCTCCTTTATCACAAAGTATTTTTCTTCATGGCAAAAAAAGGAGGGGGATTGTGTGGGAATAGGCTAAGGATCATAATTATTCTGACTAGCTTTTATTAATTATTATACAGATATTTACTAAAGGTAAAATATGATTAATATAACATCGGCTAGCAGGGCAAAAAGAATTTTACAACTTTTTATTAAATTAGTAATGACTCATATTCTATCCAGACGTTTACACGTTAAGAATATGTTTGTTTGAATGGGGTTTAACACTGCTTTTCAACATTTCTTCAGAGACATTGTGGCAACTTTAGCACCTAACAATGGATTCCTGGTATATCCTGCACCAGTACTACCATTACATCCTTTCCTAGCCTCCAGTTGCTATCCCACATAGGTTTACAATTATTAAACCCATTGGTGGGAGACAATTGTCGTAAAGGATATATGCCGCCAGGGATTGATTTAGGATAAGGCTTGTTTGACAGGGGAAATAGACAAAGACAAATAGACTCTGCCTGACAGGACAGTCATGATTGGTACTTCATTGTTTGTTTGAATGTGGTTTAACCCTTTCCTATTCAAATCCCTGGTTTCTATGTCCCTATGATTTTGAATTTTGCAAAACAGGGAAGGGATATCACCACTTTGAACAATGTCACAGCAAAGTTCACTTATTTATGTATTTCCTCGGTATCAACAGTGCTAGGCTGGGTCTCTGAAATGTCTTGCCCAAGGCCATACCCACATGACCAGTAGCAAGGACATGATTCAAACCAGAAACCCTTGACTTCTCCAACATTGCATATCCACCACCCTAATCACAGAGCCATACAGGACCTTGTAAACATCTATGTAATATTTGATAAATTACCTGCTATATATAACAAGTAGGACTCAAAAAAGGGAGAAAGAGTTAATATCTAAATTCACAATTGCACTGGGATTAATCCTTTCCTATTTTGCAAAATTTTAGACCTCTCCAAAATCAAAGTTGTACAGATGAAAATTTAGAGTGGATTAAATTTGAAAAATAACCATTCATTAGGGTAGAAAGTATTGTAGAAAAGAAGGAATTGCTTGATATAAGCAATTTCTTCTTTTCTACAAAGTTCAATTACAGGGACGTAAAAACCAGGGATTGACCAGGAAAGGGTTAATCATAACTTCTTTTAAACTAGGACCAGTCAGTACTTTTTTTATAGATTTGTAACAGTTTATTTACCAGGTCAGCAAGAGGAAAGCTTCCATTTATTCCAAATTCTGGAGTCAAATCCTTCAGTTCAACAATACACTGTCCAAGGGTATCATTGCTGGTAAACATGTCATGGTCTATCACATGGAATATCACATACCTTAAAGGCAAATACATAAAACAATTTCTGCTCAGTATTCCTCCTCAATGATTGATTGATTGAATTTGGTTTAACGCCATTTTTAAAAGTATTTCAGTCTGATTGTGGTGGCTGGAGCACCTAACAATGGATTCATGGTTTTTCTCACACCAGTTCTACCACTACATCCTTTCCTAGCCTCCAGCTGCTATCCCACTTAGGTTAACGATTTTCCATCCATTGGTGAGAGACAAATGTCCAAAGGATAAGTGTCGCTGCCTGGGATTAAACCCATGACATCCCATGCTTGAAGATTGGGAGTCTAACGGGCTACCGACTTGGCTATGATGGTGGCCAGCTCCTAAATGAGATATACCCATCCTTTGATTTCAGAGGACATTTGGTGGCTACGCAAGTTAAGGATGGGTTAACCCATTCACATACAGAGACACTTTTGGACACCCATCAAGAAAAACAGTTGAGAAAATATTGTGAAAAATGAAGAAATGCTTGCAATAAGCAATTTCTTCATTTTTCACATTGTTTTCTATCCAGAAAGTACAAAAAATAAAACAAAAAATATAACTCTCAGAATGTCTTCTGCAACTCCTTTCAATTTGGACCAGCCTAAAATTTTGCTATCAGGTAATGGATTTAAACTATTTGAACAACTTTGGTAGAGCTTCACATCCCTGCTTAACCAGACAGCAAAATTTTAGACTAGTCCGAATTGAAAGGAGAAGCAGAAAAAAAAATTGTAAACTGAAGAAATTGTAAACTAAAGAAATTGCTTGGTTCTATCAATTTCTTCACACTTTTCTTATTATTGTTTTTCTTGAGGGGTATCAAAAAGTGTTGGAGTGTGTGAATGCATCAATGGCTGCAAGTTCAGAAGAAAATGTTTAAAGAAATTTTGGATATTTCAAGAAAGACAATGCACATATCACAATACTTTCCCAATGAACATTTGGCAATAACAATATTTCACCTTCAACACCATATAGAATTAAGAAAGAAGAAAATGCTTGTTTTCTGAAAGTTATACAATATGAAATATTACACTCTGAAATGTGATCTGCAACTTCTGTCAAAATAGACCAGTCAAAAGTCTGGGTTGTGACAAAATTCTTTTTTGTACCCTTAGTTGTCTGTAAATATCACTAAATTTATGACAAAATAATTGTAACTTGAAAAGAGGCCATCCAAGAACTTTGTGAAACAAATATTTGGAAGAGAAATCAGATCTAACGGAGGTTACTTAGATGTAGTATTTCAACCCATAACCAGACTAGACTCTTTGTGACGCCATTTTAAGGCAAAAAAGCTTCGAAAAACAATATGAAAAATGAAGAAATTGTTGGTAATAAGCAATTCCTTCATTATCCACAATCTTTTCTACCCAAACAGATGAACATTTTTTAAATTCCATTGACTGAAAATTCCCATCAGCAACTTCTAGCAAATTGGACCTGTTAAAAATGTTGTCATCTTGCAAAATTTTAAACTGGCCTAATTGAAAGAGGTTGCAGACAATAATTTCAAGCTTATCATTTTTTTTTACCTTTCAGGTAGAAAATATTGTTGATAATAAAGAAATTGCTTTTTACAAGCAGTTTCTTCATTTTCCACTATGTTTTCCCAAGCTTTTTCTTGTCATCTGCAACTCCTTTCAATTTGGACCAATCTAAAATTTTGGCATCTGCTAATGGGTTAAGATTATTAACTCACTTGTCTTGCATCTCTTCCTCGTGCATTTCAAACTCAAAGGTTTCTGACCAGACTGGGTTGAGAGTCTTGTCTATTCTCTGTTAATAAAGCAATTATTTTTGTTTTAGTTTTGATTAGGTAAGTTTTGTATATAAAATATACCTAAACCCATTTCCAAACAAGCCCTCCTTTTTACGCCTCTCAAGAAAAGGGCTTTGGAAAACATTGTTGACAATGAAGAAATTGCTTGTATCAAGCAATTTCTTCATTATCCTCAATGTTTTCTCTCCAAAATAATGAAATAATCTGAAATTCCATCCACTTGAAATTGTCGTCTGCAGCTTCTTTAAATTTGGACAAGTTTAAAATTTCATTGTGTGGGAATAGGTTAACTCTCTTTCTAAGTTATCAATGATTGATAGAATGCGGCTGTCAATCAAAGAAGGGATAGACCAATCATATCATACATTTAGACTGGAAGTGAACTTTGAACTGTGACATTGTAGACATTAATGTGAAGCATTTTTTAATAGTTTGGCAGCTTTAATGGTGTACCTTCAGCTTATTCAAGCTGCAGTTACAATGCTTATGCCACCTACCAACCTTTATTAGATGTACTGACCATATATTTTGTAAAATAATGCCGTTTATAATCTAAGTCGAACTTCCTGTCAGAGCTCAGTTGGTAGGACCAATGACCCTTCAATTAATGGCTGATTGCAAAATGGTAGCCTAGCTCCTAACTGCAAGTGTTAGTTTGTGTTTCTCACTGTCTCCAAATACCCATAAAAGATCCTAATAAAGCCATTTAGAGATCATTGCTGTCAATTTTAAAGTCAATTGACCAATGAGATCACTTATTTATACCGTAAGAGAAAAGTTGACCTCTAGTTAAAAATGCTAAAAAAGTGTTCTTTTGTGTTTAATATAATTGTCCAAGCTTACATTCATACTTTTTAATGTGTCTCCAACATACATTTTGCAAACCTCAAAAAACCTTGTTGGAGGTCATTACATTTGGCTCGAAATCTATTCATAAAAAAATATAAAGAATAATAACTGACAAAATATTGTGACTAAAGGACAAAAGGCCATATCTCCTTTTGTCTTAATCTGCTCTACTTTATGTGACAATTATTTTTCATTTCTGGGACAGCCAAAATTGAACCTGAAAGGATTGGGTTGATTAAAACTAACTTCTAAGTTCTCTTTCTAAATTTCATCTGATATGTTAGCATTACAACAAGCACAATAATTCAATTTAAAACAAAAACATTATACAATAATCATTTTGACTAAAGCCATACCACATGGTTAACCCATTGCCAAAAAACTAAAACTTAGACTGGTCCAAATTCAGCTGAGTTGTAGACGACATATCTCACTGCATGGAATATTTGCCACCTAGCACTAGTAATAATAGTAATATAAAAATGTACCCATGTGGGCAACATTGACGCTGACAAAGAGGGTACATTTGTCCTAGGCGAGCTAAAAAATTTAAAAATTCACTTACATCAAGTTCAATACAAAACTAGGTCACAAACAACCTTTCCAATACTTTTCTGCTAGATATGTAAGCTACATATTACCTTAGTCTGGAAGACCTGATCACACCCAGGTACAGCCACCTTAACAAAAGGATCAGAAGTTCCTCCAAGATCTTTAGCAGCCAGATCATTAGCCCCATGGACAGTCACCAGAAGGGTCTGGGGAGGTTGGTAGGCAATGCTCACATCCAGGGTTCCAGAAATGCTTAAATCGGTCTGAAAATAGTAAGTTATGATAAACAAAAATTGTTGAAACAAAACCCTGCAATACTGGGTTATTCAAGGATGAGTAGGTCAAAAAAGATGAAAACAACTCTATGACATGTAATTGATGGATTGTGACTATCAATGGAAGAATCAATCACCCAATCAAATAATCCATTAAGACTAGAAGCTAACTTTGACCATCGAAATTGGCCGACATTTTTGAAAAACATTTTTGTTGGTTCGGCAAGCAATTTCTTCATTTTATTCAATGTTTTCCAAATTGTTTTTCTTTAGGGGCATCCAAAAGCATCACTGTGTGGGAATGGGTTAAATTGGCAAAATAATGCTTTTTTATATTTAACTGGGACTCCCTGTTGGTATGGATAATGATCTGTTAATTGTTGTCCTTTTCAACAATTAGCAGGTTTAACTTTGTTTAACCCTTTCCTGTTTTGCAAAATTTTAGACCTGTCCAAATTCAAAGGTTTTGCAGATGATAATTAAATGTCAATTTTGTTTGAAAAATAATCATTTAGAAGGGTAGACGATATTAAGGAAAAAGAAAAATTACTTTTTACAAGCAATTTATTCTTTTTCCACAATGTGTTCTTAAAGGGCAAATCCATAGGGGTAACATAATTCAAATTTTCAAAATTCCATTAATAAACAAGTGCATTGATACTCATTGATTTTTCTTGAGATTGTTTCAAAAACACTTTATTGGAGTTTTTATTTTTAACTTTTCGTTTTTACGGCATCGCTTACGTCCCTTACCTATTGGATACATATGCTTAACTCCCCTGAATTGTGACGTCATAGTGGAAGTTTATTAAAAGTGGACGTAGAGTATGACAGCGATTTGAGCGATATTCCCGAAGAAGAAATGGATGTTTCTGGTACTTTAAGGCCATATGTGTACGAACCGCAATTGCTAGGGAATCGGAGGATAGTGGTGATTATAATTCTTCGTCTTCTTTTTGCCCCGATTTTGACGATAATGTTCCTGAGGTGTCAACATGGTGAGTGATCAATATTTGCGGCAAATATTGCCCTTTACAAACATTAGAATCGTAACAAATTTAATTTACTCCCTTTTTGAACGTTTTAATCTGACTTGAACAACGAATTTAAATGAAGATCCCAATGAAGTGATGTTTGCAAGTGAGACCCCTTTTGAATTATCCGGGGACTATTAACATAGTAACAAAAACTCCTCTGAATTTTCTTCTACCAAAAAGTTACGATCAAACATCTCGTTTGTAAATTTAATACGAGAATAAGAACATTTCCAGTCTTATTTTCCAAATAGTGCATTAGATGATTATCTGGCTCTCATAAGAAATTCTCAGTCTGTAGCTATCTACTAGGTGCAAAGTGAAGTCTGATCAGACAGGATCATATGCAAATGTCAAACACTGGCTCAAATGGTTTTGGTTGCTTGAAATCAGTACTACATTATCCAATGTTTGAAAACAGTTCTTGGTATATGGTTTACAATGGTGCCCCCATCAGAAAAGATACATTAACCTTTGTTTACTCTCTGTAAATATGGAGACAGTAAATCATTCTCAAATATGAAAATTATAATAAATAATTCAATTTCACAGGTGCCTGTGCAAGATTTGTGTGAAAATGCCAACTGTGACAGAATCCAAGTGCTGCAAGACAACAAACAGTATAGATGGGTAGGTTGAAGCAGGATTGACATGCATAACAGATCACATTGCATTCCAGATGAATTTACTGAACATTCATGTATTGGAAGTTACCTACTATGACCATTTGTTACAGACAGGCCCACTTGAGGAAAACCAAAGAATTCATGAGTAAGTAAAATATTTTCTTTTACACTGTTTTGTTATAATGCTAAATTAATTTTCATAAATGACCTAAATTGTTTATAACCCTTTCCTGTTTTGTAAAAATTCAGACCCGTCCAAATTCAAAGGACTTGCAGACGAAAATTCAAAGTGGATTCTAGTTGAAAGTAAGCATTCAGTAGGATTTTAAATATTGTGGAAAAAGAAGAAATTGCTTGATACAAGCAATTTCTTCTTTTTCTACAATGTTTCCTATTCATAAATTTACAGGGATGTAAAATAAGGGATTGAACAGAAAAGGGTTAAGGCAAGGAAACTTACCCCATTACCACACAATCCAATGTTCTGACATACTGAAGCAATGTAGTTTGCAAAAAAATAGTGGGAAAAGGAGTAATTGCTTGTAACATGCAATTTGTCCTTATACAAAGTTTACTACCCCATTCAACACTTAACCCATTCCAACTCAACAAAATTTTAGACCAGTCAAAATTGAAAGGAGCTGCAGACAATATTTTCAAGTTGGTGGAATTTAAATTTTCTTTGGCTTTTTGGATAGAAAACATTGTGGATAATGAAGAAATTGCTTGATGCAAGCAATTTTTTCATTTTCCACAATGTTTTCCAAAGCATTTTCCTTGAGGGGCGTAAAAAGGAGGGATTGAGTGGGAATGGGTTAAACTCTAAAAATTCAGTGATTTACCAATTGTCAGCTGTCAAAGAATTTTTTTTACTATCAATTCATTTATTTAGACCAAAAGTGAACTTTGGACTGCAATTTTGGACACCTTTTAGGCATTTTTCTTGGTTTGTGGACCTTGACATTGTAACTGCAGCTAATTCAGTCTGTAGTTACAATTTAGATCACCAACCAACCATCTTGGAAACACTGTAGAAAAAGAAGAAACTGCTTGTTACTTAATTCTGTCGTATGTAAGACAAAGCCTGTAAAGATCATCAGCTTTATATTGTCATCTGCTACTTTTTGAATTTGGACCATTCCCAACTCTGTTGTCTATCATTAATTTAACCCTATTCTGTTCTATGAAATTTTAGACTGGTCCAATTTGAAAGAGATTGCAGATGACAATGAAAAATGCATGCAATTTGAAATCTGACCATCCTATGTGGTAGAAAATATTGTGGGAAAAGGAGAAATTGCTTGTTACAAGCAATTTCTCCTTTTACTACAATGTTTTCTGAAGTATTAAATCACAGTGACGTAAAATCCCAGGTTTGTCCAGGAAAGGGTTAAACATCACCAAAAAAAGCTAAGATCTCTTTACATTTTTTTTATTCTAGGCTACACCTCTAGATGTTTGGGAAAGGAGTGAGGAAAGTGATTCCTTCACATGTGGTGACTGCTATCAGAGACATGATTCCCTCTGAGGACTATTGAGGATTCAAATACCCTCAGTAGTTAACTTTATGATCTTATTTTGACATTGAGAAAAAGCGCTTATCCCTTATTTTCATGCTCTGAAGAAAACTAAGCTGTAGAAACTATACAGAGAAAAGTATTCATTGTTCATGACATTTTCTCTTAAAACTTCATACATAATTTACACTTACTTTTCAATTCTAACATACTTAAATTTTGCCTGCTGTTCAAGTTCTAGACCTGCCTTAACACATTGTCACAAACCCTAGCTTTTTGAAACACTAAAGAAATATGGAAACTTTGCAGGAAAAGCAGAAATTGTTTATGACAATTTTTTTTCTTTTCTCTCAATGTTTCTAGGCTTTGTGTCGACCCCACCCCTGTTTAAGCAGGCTTTGTCAATTTTCAATTTCCGACTAGTGTAAAATTTTGTTATCTATGCATAATGAGTTAAAACCCCTGATGCAGTGGAATCCTTTCAGTATCAACATGAGCATGTCAACTATTATACTTTTGGGAAGGTAGTCTTTATAGGCATCTGTTAAAAAAGGTGTAAAAAAGTTCTATAAGTCCTTTAATCCTTTCCTGTAAAAGCATGGGATTTTACGTCACTGTGATTTTATACTAGAGAAAACATTGTGGAAAAAGAAGAAATTACTTTTAAAAAGCTATTTCACCTTTAGTAGAACCAGAGCTATCACAAATGTATAAGTTTTCGCACGACGACAATGACACCAAGGCAATCCCACCACCTCAGGTTTTCTTTGAAAACAGCTGAGCTAAAACAACTATAATTAAATGGCAAGATATACTGATAAGACGGGACTTTGAAATTAAATAATATCTACAAGCTTCATATGTTTATTCTGTGTTGCTTGAATTTTGTGCAATGTTATTCTACAATTTATTTGCATAGCCCACTACCATACAATAAGAGACAAAAATGAGACTGGCTCAAATTCAAGATTGCAGATGACAATTCTTAGTGTTGTGAATGAAAATTTGGGTACCAAATACGGTAGAAACCATTGTGAGACAAGGGCAAATCTCTAATAACAAGAAATCTCTCCTTTTCCGACTCTCTTTTCCATTTTATAATATTTTCATATTCAAAATAAGAGTTGTATGGTAATGGGTTAAATGCATGTACAAAGAAAGGAAAGTCATGTGTAATGTGAATACGGGCAAAATTTAAGTGTACCGTAGAAATAATAATTCAAAAACAATCATGGAAAGAAAGAAAATTCTGGTTGTCAACCTTTCAATTCTTTAAATCCATTATAAACCATTTTATGACACACCTCAAAAAAAGGCTAAAATTGTTGAAAATTTGGAAATTTCTTGTTGCAACCAATTTCTTCATTTCCCACAATGTAACATGAAAGGATGGGATATGCATATATTATGTAATCATTTCCTGTATTGTTTAAAACACTAATTAAGACATGACCATAGCCTAAGTTTACCCTTTACCAAGCAATCAGTAGCTTGTCTTTCCGCTAGTGACTATTGTGATCTTTGAAAAAATTGAACATAATGATAGCCACTATTTGCTGTTCAATCATCTGTACCTCCTTTTGACTCATTACAACTAAATCCTCTATTTTTACTCACAGTAGGAGTAAGTTGTGACAAATATTGGGGGAAAACGAGAAATTGCTTGTGACTAGCAATAGCAAATTTTCTCACATTTTTGAAGCCTATTTACGATAATTATTCAATTTTGGCACAAATTAAGTTGTCATCTGCAACCTCTTTCAATGAAAAAACAAATTTTTTTTTAATTTGATCTTACAATTTTTTGCCCAGTAATAACTCATTCACACACAAAGCCCAACTTTAAAAAAAAAACTTCAAAAAAGATTGTGGAAAATGAAGAAATCGCTTGGTACAAGCAATTTCTTCATTATCCACAATGTTTTCTACAAAGGCAAGCAAAAAAAAAATCAGGACCATTAGTTGATACCTTAAAATCTATTGTACTGGATAAATATTGAAAGATTCTAATGGAATCTCTAGCCTGGAATTGCTGGGGTCCATTCCAATTTTAAGGGATCCCGGCACACTGTTAGTGTCGACACCTTAATGTGTCTGAATAGATTTTTTGGTAATAAAAAAAAAGGAAATACCTTCTTACAACCATGTAAAAGGAACATTTTGAAACTATGTTGGAATTCTAGATAAACAGTATGTTTATGAGGGAAATATGTTCATATCAATAATAAACACAGGTCTAAGTAGTTGATAACAGCAATTAAATTCAAAGCACCTCTCAATTTGGACTAGTCTAAAATTATGTCATTTTGGAATGGGATCAATGAAAAATGAGAGTATGACTAGAGAAGAAAATGGTGAGAATAAGGGGAAATGACTTATAATTAGTAAGTTCTCCTTTGCCACACAGTTTTCGTGAATATGTCAAAATTGATCAATGACTGGCCCGCCCTTTACTTCATAGTCTCCGCCCATGAACTCCTACAGGAAGTTCCACTTTGATTTTTAACAAAATTTATGCCAAGCAGCATGTAACATAAAAGTAAAATGGTTGGTCGATGACCTAAATGTGGTAACTACAGCTTGAAAAGGCTGTAGTTACCATGTTTAAGCCGCCAAATCAAAAATAATCAAAAATAAAAAATAAAGGTAAACAAAAATGGCAACAAATGTCGGAGTTGATAAGCTCAGGTTAGGGCTGGATGAATTATTTGATTGGTCGGTATATTCCTCTATTGAAAGTCTCGTTTGGTCAATATATTGGAAGGACAAAATCCGAGATGAAAAAAAAATGGGAACGCTTTCAGTTCTACTGTCTTATGAAAAATCGGTCCATAATGAGATTCGTTCATTTTTTTATATAACCCACAATATATCACGAGATATCAGTTTGTTCACCAAATTGATCAAACCGCTGTTGCAGCTTCTTCCTCGAAATTGCCCTAGCTGATGGTCGGCATGTCGGTTCTTCTTCCCATCGGTTCTCCGAGATCAAGATTGTTGGCACTGCGTCAGGTTTCAATCGGAGTCGAAAGTTCTTAAAACCAACGTCATTTGCTAGTTTCGGGCTGATCAAAAACTTGAAATTAAAGTGTCTCATACAAAGCTTTGCATGACTCGTTGGCTCAAAATTTGTCATTGCTGTCTGATCACGGTTCAGTTAATGAATCCACAACTTTTTTCTTTTAAAATCAATCGGAAACGTAAAAATGCTGATCCTCTGAGTTCCCGATTATTCATTACAACCGTAAGCGGCACAGGTCGTCATTATTCTGCTGTAAAATCGATTTTTTACATATTATTGCCTGTATTTAGTACAGCAACCACTGGACATGTAAAACAGATAGCTTCCACTATGACGTCACAAATGCAGGGGAGATAAGTGGTTTGGGGGATGTACAGGGGAAGTAAGCGATGCGCTGTTTTGGGGCAGTATTAAATCTTGACATTTCGAATTGGTTTTTGTACATGTGCACGGTCTGCAATCGCGAAATATTGTTTGTGTGTTTAATTAACACCATATACATGAAAAATAATGAATGAAAAGACAAAATAAAAAATTCTTTGAATTTGACCTTTAAGTATAAAACCACAGGGATGTAAAAACCAGGGATTGAAAAGGAACGGGTTAAGATATGAAAGTTAAAGAAAGAAATACAGATCTCAATACATCCCGTAAGCATTTTTCATTGTTGAAAAAGAAGGAAATTTTTAAGCCACCATTATCTTTTTACAGCTCATAATTTAGTTACCTTTACTTTTGATTTAAGATTTGGTTTTTGACTAGTCTGAAATCAATAACTCTTAAAATCTGAAGCTTGAACATTTGACCTTTACAATCAATAGATAGGTACAGGTTACAATTTGCACAAGATCTATAGTTTCCCAGCGTTAAGACATGTTAATGACCATATTCAAAATACCACTGACCTATAACTTATCATGGAGGTAAAAATACCAGTTGACCCATTTTCAGACAATAAAATCTTAATCTGGTCCAAATTCAAAGTTGTTTCAGATAACAATTTGTCATTGAAAACATTTTAAAAATCTTTGTCTCTTTGTGGATTATGATGAAATTGTTTGCAATAAGCAATTTCTTCATTTTCAACGATGTTCCTATAAAAGATTTTGAGTTGGAGCATGAGAATGAATTTACATACAACCTTACCTAATCCCACATTCAACTATTTTTCTTTGTTATAAAGTAGAGCACACACAAAATTCATGATAAATTATCTATTTGTATCAAAGGAGCAGATAACTCTTTTATTGGGAAATCAAAGTTCTAGGGGAATGATAAATTGTGCTTCTTGTTTTTATATTTCATATCTTGGCATTTAAAACCAAAGGTCAATAGTTAAATGAACGGACAATCAGTTATCAATACTGGACAAACATGTTATGTAGTTTTGTCCATTGTCCATTACCCTAAAATTTTTGTTGAGTTACAGCAAAAGACCCTTCAACATTTCAAAATTTTCTCCTGCAATTTCTTACATTTTGTACCTGTCTAAAATTTTATTATCTGGTAATTTGCTAAAGAGCTAAACATCTAAGTGGGACTACAATTAACCCATTACAAGATGGTAAAATTTTAGACTGGTCCAAATTGAAAGGAGTTACAGACGATATTTTAAAGTATATGAAACTTCAGATATTTTCAACTTTCTGGGTAGAAAACATTGAAGAAAATGAAGAAATTGCTTGTCACAAGCAATTTCTTCATTTTAAACAATGTTTACCCAATTGGTTCTTTTGAGGGGCATCTAAAAGTGTCACTGTGTGGGTTAAAGTTTACCTCAGCTCCAAGTGCATACCATGCTGTCAAGGAAGGTTCAGCATGGAAAGAGAAAGACTTCAAATCAATCATCACTTCCCCTCGCACTTCATCCTCAACTACCATGTGTTCACATACGTGTATCACTAGTTTACTGTCACCTGGAATAAATAAAACGTGAAATGTAAAAACTTCCCCTCCAATTTTTTACATTTAGGCATGTTTTCCTGGACAACAGTTCATATATATCTCATAAAACATTTTTTTTTTTCATTTTGTGCAATGCTATCTAATGTCATAATGAAAATATTGAAGCTTAGTAGTTAACCCTTTCTCACACAATCCTACTTTTTGAGGCCCTCTGAGCAAAGAGCTTTTGAAAACATTGAGGAAAATGAAAAAAATTCTTGTCACAAGCAATTACTTCATTATCCCCAATGTATTCTATCCCAAAATACATAAATTTATACCATTTCTTCAATAAAAACCTGTTGTATGTAACTTTTTAGAACCTGGACAAGCCTAAAGTATAAACTAGTATAATCTATTTTTATGTGAAAAAAATCTGAAACTTGATCTCTGAGAAAATCTGATAGTTACCTCCACAGAAACAGGAAAGTTATTAAGTGAGCCTTATTGTTGTATCCTAGAGATCAGTTTGTCTACCAAAAAAATAAACTGTAACAGATGCTATATATACATGTACCTAGTCCACATTCAGGCAGCCTAAAGCTGAATATTTCATCAAACCTTGGGTGGCTAGATTGATAGACAACCTTGGTTTTCTTCATACCCAAACTGTAATTGTCTGGTACCAATTCCATCTGCAGGAAAACAAAACGAAAGATATATCAAACATTGTCAGATCCTCTCAAGCTATCAACAGAAGCAGACTTAGTTTGGCCTTGGAATAACTTGAACAACTACTTTTTTAACTCGTCATGGTAAACCCAAGAATATTCCTGCTTTGACAGAAGGAAGAGACAAAGATCAGCTTGCACATATGTGCAGTCTGATCTTACTCTTATCCTCCTGCTTGTCCTTTTAAAGCCAGAGGTGGTTACCGGTTTAAGATAACTTTTCAAAGTATATATTAACCCATAACTGATACTTCCAGTTCTTTCAGCCCTTTGACTTCAAGCTATATCTGTGGAAGATTTATAATTCAGTATGACAAGGTTTAAGCTATGAATTTTCATTACACAATTAAGATATAAAATCCTCTCACAAGGTATGAGAACATTAGCTTCTCGAAAAAATTAATGTATGAACTAAAGTTGATGCTGTTTGCACTCTTTATAATAATTTATCCAAGAGTATATGAATAGCACATTCTGCAGAAAGTGCTGTATAGTAAACAAATCTTAGTAGAACAAGATGTGCTTGTGAAAGAATAAATGCCCCCTAATCCATTTCTTTATTGTCCTGTGTTTTGACGCCCTAAATAGAAATAGCCATGGAAAAAAATATTAGAAAAGGAGAAAGAGTTTGTAATGAGTAAAGTCTCCAGGTCACATTATGTTTCCATCCTATTTTTGATCTGAAACATCTTTTGATTTTGTCCTGTCTTAAATTTTGTCATCTGGTGATAAGCTGAAAAGTGAAACTTCTCGTTAAATAGGAGATTTTGATTTTGGACATAAAAAGGCACTTAATTCCAATAAAAGAGTTATCCCCCTTTATAGTATGGATTGCATTTTTATAGAACATATAATACAAACAAAATTTCTGGTTTCAGACAAGAGGATTTTTCAGAGTTTTCCAACTTTGTCTCAAGGCAAATGGGGTGCGCCCAGACAGAGCCCAAATATGACCCAAGGAGCATCATATGAACAAAATCTATAGATGTCGACTAGGAGCTTTTGTATACAAAATATTAAAGCTCTCAGTCTTCTAGTTCCAGACATAGAGGTTTTGAAATATTTCATTACTTTTCACCCTTTCTGTTGCCATGGCAGCCAGAGTGGAGGCTGAAGAGTTTCACCAAAGGAACATCCCTGCCAAGTATCATCAAGATTGACCCACTTATAAGGAGGAAAGGACCTTTAAAGAAATTGTTGACAGACTCACCATGCCGCTAACAACACCCAATGCAAGACATAGGGAGGTCACAATAGCTTAGACTGAGCAATCACAGGAGCTAAAAATGGTAGGTTTGCAACCTAAATGCTGTGCCTACATCTTGAATTACATGTAGTTACAATATTTATGTCGCCAAACCTCCAAAATAGCTTTACATAATTGCCAACCAATGTCAGAGTTCAAACTTGACTTTCAGTCTAAATGCATTGTTTTATTGGTCTGTCAATTCTTTGATTAACAGCTATGATCAATCAATTGACCAATCACGTCTATTAATCAAGGAATAAACCGACCAATCAAATAATTTATTCAGCCCGGACCTGAGCTTATCATCTCTGACATTGGCCACCACATTTGTTAACCTTTACTGTTGGTTTGGCGACTTAAATGTTGTAACTACAGCTTATTCAAGCTGTAGTTACAACATTTAGGTCACCAACCAACCATTTTACTTTTTTGTTACATGCTACTGGCCACAAATTTTTGCAAAATAACGACATTAAAAATTGAAGTGGAACTTCCTGTCAGAGTTAATGGGCAGAGCCTAGTAGAAATCTCGCCTAGGAAGTCATAGGGTGGGGCGAATGGTCAATTATACCTTCACATAGAAGTCTGACAGTTTGGCTCTGACATCCTCATTGACCAGATCTCGACATTTGATCACTTTCACCAACAACATCTGAGCTTCAAAGTCGTACTTAAAGGACAGTTGTATCTCTCCACACACACTACCAGAGGGCTTCATGACCGTAGGATCTAATTTTCTAAACAGACCCTTTAACATCTGGTTATTTTGCTGAAAATGTATGAAATAATTAGAATACAGAAGAAGCGAAATTAACTTTTCACCAATGACAAAGTTCATGCTGGTACATGAAATTGATGTAAGGTATAGTAACATCTCAAAATGAGTGAATTTGTGGAAATCAATGCTTATAGTTAGAATAACAATTTCAAATCTTTGTAAGAAAACAAGAAATTTCTTAAAATATTCAATCTCTTGTTTGATTTGTACAAACAAATGAATGAATACAAAGAAGTGAGAGAATATGCAAAGTACCATATTGCTCCTATAACATTATGCAAAACATTGTCAGAGAGTTTAATTTTGCTGCTATCCAAGTTATCTACAAAACAAGCTAGCATGAGGATCAATTCCTTTAACCCACTACCAGACAGCAAAATTCTAGACTGGTCCAAATTGAAAGGAGTTACAGACAAGTTCATGAAATTTTAGATTTTTTCAACTTTCTGAGTAAAAATTGCAGACGAGATTTTAAAAGTCTCTTAAAAAAACAAAAGATATATGTCACATAGGGTAGAAACATTACAATAAAAGGAGAAATTGCTTATAACAAGCAAATCCTTCTTTGATCACAATATTTTCCATAACTTTATTACCTAAGGGTAAAAATGTGGGTTTGTGTGGATTGTCATTGACAAATAGTGCTCATTTGAAATCAGGAAAATTTAAGATGTCTGATAATGGGTTAACCCATTCCCACACAAGCCCTCCTTTTTACGCCCCTCAAGAAAAAAGCTTTGGAAAACATTGTGGAAAATGAAGAAATTGCTTGTATCAAGCAATTTCTTCATTATCCACAATGTTTTCTATCCAAAAAAACAAAGAAAATTTAAATTCCACCAACTTGAAAATATCGTCTATAGCTTCTTTCAATTTGGACCAGTCTAGAATTTTGTTGTGTAGGATTGGGTTAACAGGTATTTGGGTTTGAGGTCTACAATATACCAGTTCACGCTGATGCCTATCCCATCCACGCAGTGCCACCTTCTGTTCATGTTTGGATTTCACTTTCAGAAGGTCAGTCAGCCTCTTTACTTGATCTGGGTTGTTGTCCAAAGCTTTTGGTACCCAGGATTTATTCTTGGAGTTATAACTTCCCATTCTGCTCTAGATTACTGGTAAAGTTTTTGTGTATATATGATACTGCAAAGAAATATGAATTTTTAACAGTTATTCTGAAAAATTGATGAAAATCATGTCATCTGGCTTTTCAATGCTCAGAAAAAATTGTTATCAAAGACTTTGTCTTAACCCTTTACCAGAAAACTAACTTTTAGAGTGGTCCAACCAGACAAAAGTTGCAGACAAAATCAATAGTGTGTTTAAATTAAATAAAAAAAAATGCCAAGCCGGTTAAAATTGCTGTTGGTAAATTTTTCTCAAGTTTCTGACACCTTTTTCTAAAGCTGTATTTCTTCAGTGCATAAAAATATGGGATTGTATGGTTAAAGGCTAATTTTATTTCCCCTTATGAAGATGATTAT
This sequence comes from Fragum fragum, assembly GCA_946902895.1. Taxonomy (NCBI): domain Eukaryota; kingdom Metazoa; phylum Mollusca; class Bivalvia; order Cardiida; family Cardiidae; genus Fragum; species Fragum fragum. Next base: position 50,660,099 of record OX336371.1, read on the forward strand.
GATTTGTGTTTGACATTGTCTGCGGAGACATTGGTTAAGTAGTGTAAAGATTCATTTCCTTGATTTTCTTTAGATGAGAGTCAAAGAATGCATTGTAAAAGCATGTGTAAGGAGCCTTTTTCTTTTGTATGCATACAAGTTAAATTGGCCTTTAACCCATTCCCACACGACAAAATTTCAGACTGGTCAAAATTTAAAGGAGTTGTAGACGACAATTTAAAGTTGGAAATTTTTTTAGATTTTTTCAACTCTCTGAGTAGAAAACATTGTGGAAAATGAAGAAATTGTTTGTAACAAGCAATTTCTTCATTTTCCACAATCTATTCTGAAGCATTTTTCTTAAGGGGCATCAAAAAGCGTCACTGTGTGGGAATGGGTTAAATAATTTTTCATTTGTTAATGTGAAAAAAGAAAATTATTGATTAACCCTTGTCATGCTGAATAAAATCCTCTTCAGAATTGCATTGAAATCAAAGGGCTGATAGTACTGGATGTAATCATTGTGGGTTAATAATTCTTTTGAAACTGTATGATACAAGCAATTCTGGCTGTAAAGGGATAGGCAAGAGGACTGCACAAATGCGCAGGCTGATTTTTGTCTATACCTCCTGCCAAAACCGGAATATTCTGGGTTCAGCATAACAAGGGTTAAAACGACAACGGTAACAAAATACATATTCCCCTTTCCCAACACTACACAATATTTGTACTAAAACAGTTGAAACTGTGTTTGCAGTCACCTGAGAATAGCCACCAACCCAGGTCCACCTTAATTTGCTCCTCAAATGAACTTTAAATTATGCAGTAATCTGTTGTATGTAGCTAGCAATCATCTTTAATGGTCAAATTTGCACTCTAGGTATATCCCTTTAAACGATCATGTGAATGGTTGACAGAAATAAGTTTTTTTAAAGTGCCGAGTAATGATGATTACAATATATCAAATTTCATTGATTTCATATAAGTTCTAATTATGGTTACAGTTTGTAAATAGGGAAAGTTTGATATATTTTTTTCTAGTTTATGTTAATCAAGAAGTATTTTTACTTTATATACTGGTAATCAGGAAATATTCAAAATATTGAAAAAAAAATAAACAGAAAAAAATGAACACTTTATTAAAATATGCAAGTAATTAACTCTAGAGAGAGTGTCAAAGTTCTTTAGTTTCTGGATTACAGTCGGGCATTACTTCCCAGTTTGGTGTTTGTCGCATTGAAAAAAAAGAAGGAAAAGAATTCAATCAGAATTTATGACCTGAAACATAAACATAATAAAGGCTATATTAAATAATTTTTTGTAAGAAAACCTGTCCTTTCTTGAATTTTCCCTGTTTTCATGCGGCGAGTCAAATAAGAAGACATGTACATGTGCATATATGTTGTTAGTTTTAGCTCGTCCCTTGGCTGGCTGCATACAACAGGTTCAATTGTAGTACAGATCATCCCTGCTTTTACTATTTAACTGTAGCATACTGTCTTATTTTAAACTTTTATTCTGCAATTAATCCTTTTCTTTTACATCACTTGTGCTATTAGCACACCCTCAGCTAGTTAGAATTGGCAATCAATTGTTTGGGTTACCAGACAGATGCAGATATAGAGTAATAATTATTATATAACAACTTTTTACCATAGGGGTCTGTAATTCAAGTTCCTTCCACCCCGTAGACCAATATTATAAATTATGAAATACCAGTGATTTATCTACCTTTTTAACTGGCTGAGTCGTATTGACTCACTTAGTTAGAAAACCAAGTGAGTCAATTTTTCCTGGGTCTCTATATGCTTACGAACAATAGTCCTTGTGCAATAAACTCATTCCCACACAATGACGCTTTTTAACCCCCCCCCCCCCCCAAAAAAAAAAAATTGTTGAAAATGAAAATATTGCAAGTTACAAGTAACTTACTTCATTATACCACAATGTTTTCTACCCCAAAAGTAAAAACAAAAAAATATCAACTTCACTTTGTCATCTACAACATCTTTGAATTTGGACCAGTCCAAAATTTTGCACAATGTTTTCCATAACACATTATTCAATTGGCATCAAGAGAGGGAAAAAGAAACAAAATTAACAAAATAATTGATCTCTAAAAGATTAAATCTAATTGAGTGACAGTTATGCATGCATATGTGGTGTTTTTCTTTTTAGACTTAAATTTAGTAACTATAGCTTTCATTTTAATTAAGCTTTAGTTACACCGTTTAGGTTACCAAACAACTATTCTAATTGTTTATTACATGTAGGATTTTTCTTAAATTCACCATAATTTAGGTATTAATCCCACAGGGACTTGTCACAATTGATTTTTTATACTAAATACGTAAATATAGACAAGGAGTTGAACTTGACAAAACATACAAATATACCTGGTAAAATGGAGGTCACCTTTCTGAAGTCAATTTTGGACATTCTGTGTTGAATGATGCATAAATGGGAAGAGAAATGAATAATTTACATGATAGTTAAACATTCGTGAGCTACAGTGATATCAATCTTGAATAACAAACCTGATTATCAGGTAAAGCGAGGGTAATTAAGTTACCTGGACAAAACTGTGCACAGCAAGAAATGACATTTCACTCACCTTATTAGACTAAATATCACCTTCCAATCTTACATCGACCTGTTAAACTCACTTGCTATTAAAATAGTCATATTACAACGGATCACAGTAACAATTTGCCTAAAATATCAATAATCAAGGGCACACAGCTGAATATTATCAAGATTATTGAAAGGTACGAATCTGAAGTCACACTTTATACTTTTAGTTTCATGTGGATGAAGACATTTGATTTGTGGAAAACTGATTTGACAGCAACCATGAAACAGCGCCACTGTAAATGTCCAATGAAATTGATTGCAAGAGGAAGATTAACCTATTCCCACACAATCACTCCTTTTTACTTCCCTAGAAAAGACAAGCAATTTCTTCATTATTCAAGTTTCTGCCACAAAAGACAGAATTTTAAAATTTATCTGCTTGAAGTTGTTGTCTGCAACTTCTTTCAATTTGGACCAGTCTGAAATTTTTCTTGTGTGGCAATGGGTCATCAGGTCAAGGTGCACAGATTTGTCTGACTAACTAAAATGGCATAAATTTGCTGACAATCTTGTATGTCTATCTATCTATCTATCTATCTATCTATCTATATATACTGCCCAACTCCCCTTTCGGGTATTACTGGCAGGTGCGCGTCTGTGCTGGAATAAAAACTGTTAGACATTTGTAATGGTGCAAAATTTTAAAAGTATTGTGAGTGTTAGATTAAAAGAGCTGATAAAACATATTTTGGTCATTCAGGGACGGCTCACTATCTGAAAAGAATCAAGACTCTTTTTGAATGCTGCAATATTAGGTTGCTGTACAATTGTTTCTTGGAGGCTGTTCCATAGTATCACTGTGTAGGGAAAAAAAGAATATTTAAAGTAGGCTGCATTTGTGTGGATCTGTCTGAAAGATGCTGTGTGCATATGTCGGGTGGTCCTCATTGGTCTTTCAAGATAAGCTGGTACTGGCACTGCAACAAAATTGTTAACGATTTTATAAAACATGGTGACTCTGGAGATGTCTCATCTGTATTGGAGAGTTTCCCAACCAAGCTCCTTCTGCATGCAGGTAACACTGTCATAATAAGAGAAATTATTTTGAACCCATCTTGCCGCTCTACGTTGTACTTTTTCCACTTTGTTGATATAGGTTTTTGTGTAGGGGCTCCAAACTGTTGATGCGTATTCTACCTGGGGTCTCACTAAAGTTTTATACGCTATTCCTCTGATCTTCTTATTTTTGGTCTGGATGTTTCTGCGGAGAAAACCTAAAGTTTTATTAGCATTTGATGTTATATTGTCAATGTGTTTGTTCCAGGAAAGATCTCCAGATATTGTAACTCCTAGGTATTTGGCATTGTCCACAGTCTCTAGTACTGTCCTTGTAACCTGTAATCAAAGGAAATCTTTTTCTTCTTTTTAGTAATATTTAGGACAATGCATTTGCTGGGGTTAAACTCCATTTCCCACTTTTTCTCCCACTGCATTAACTTGTCTAGATCTTCTTGTAGGGTCAAACAGTCTTTTCTGTTGTTAATAGCTAAGTAAACGGCAGTGTCATCTGCAAACAAACGAACTTGGGATGTGATGTACTGTAATGTTCATTGATATTACCATTACTCAGAATTTTTGTTTTTCCGTGCGACGTCGTTTGTACTTAATATGGTTGTAGTTTTTGTCAAATTCAATTCCTAGTCTATATTAACGTATCTAGTTTTAAAAATATCTAATACGTCCCTGTGGATAAAGCTGCTGTCTGCTGTAGGCTGTGTAGCATTTTTCAAAATTAAGTAATATATCTTTAGATAAAGCAGTTATGTCCTGGCGCTGATATTTATGACCATGGCTACTTCAGAAAACTAACCGATTTCAAACTTGTCCAAACGGCGTCCTTTTTACATATATTTTTCGACTAAAATCGCGCAATCAGTCCGCCATATTGTTTATCCTGGTGATGGCGGTGAATGATTAAAATGGCGTGTCGTAAAAAATACCATTCTCTCCCTAGAAAAACAATTGATACTATCGATAAATGTATAAGTAACATGTTTTTGGCTCTGCATAACATTGATTGCTTTAATTTTAAATGGCTAATGTATGTTAAAAAAATCTTGAAGAAAGCGGTTTTGCACGTTACTGGTTAGACCAGACTGAAGAACCAACAAATTACTTAAATATTCTTTCTTTCCGAATGATACTTTGGAACAGCCAGGCTACAAGAAACAATAGTACAGCAACCTTACATTTCAGGTTTCAAAAAGAGTCTCGATTCTTTTCAGATAGTGAGCCGTCCCCGAATGACTAGAATATGTTTTATCAGATCTTTTAATCTAACATTCACAATACTTTTAAATATGGCAGCCTAACCAATGACCGTGAACAGTTTTTATTCAAGCACAGACTCGCACCTACCAGTAATACCCGAAAGGGGAGTTAGGCAGTATATATAAATAGATAGATAAATAGATTTATCAAAATTAGTCAAATTCAAATAAAGAGAAATTCACATCATTCGAAAGATGCAGTTTATGAAAGCCTAAAATGTCTTACTACAGACTTTTTAATCTAGTGTTTAGATTTGAAACTTGCTTTAATATTCTACAAAATGAAATGTCAAAAGCTTTCCGTGTCATATAAGGTTAACAAATCATAATCTGCATGCCGGGACAGATTTTAGCCAACAGTAGGCCCTACATGGTAGGCCTACTCAAAGGGGTGACAGGATATGTGAATTGTGTATGCTACAAAAAATTGGTGATGAATTCCATTTTATCATTGAGCGTACACACTTTGAAGTCACAAGAAAATCATATTTACCAAGAAATCTAATCTATAGTCCAAAGGTTAATGTTTTAGTAATATTATGAAATCGGGTGATACTCAAATAATTTTTCGTTTGCAAAATTTTGCAACAATTATGTTGATACTGTCCAAGAAATATTTTAAGGAGATGTGGGCCGGGATGGGAATACTTTTCACCCATCCCCACATACTCAGGCCTTTTGACACCCCGGTAAGAAAAAAGGTTTCGAAAACCTTGTGAAAACGAAGAAATTTCTTGAACCAAACAATTTCTTCGTTTTCCGCAATATTTTGTACCGAAAAGTGGGGAAAATCTAAAAATTTCATCATTTTTAAATAGTTGTCTGCATCTCTTTTCAATTTGGAGCAGTTTAGAATCATTTGCCGTCTGATAATCGAGTGTTTGTATCTTGGTACCGTGTCACATGGCCTGGCGACAGAATGTATGCTTTTAACATGTCGTTTATGAAAGCTGTTGCATGGGAAGGCTACCTTTGGCTACTCCTACTTGAATTCCTAATTCTAGGACTTGTCGGTGATAGCAATATCATTCGGAATTCGTCGTAAAACAAATTCCAGAAAATGCGATAAAGCCCAATACAGGCCAATCGCAGTTTTTATATAAATCACATTATCACACAATCCCATATTTTATCGTATTGAGGAGAGATGGAAAGAGCACTGTGAGGCTGAGAGGGGTTGGTTGAAATAAACAATTGACCAATCGCGACCGCCAATCAAGGAATCAACCGACCAATCAAATAATTTATTCGACCCGGACCTGAGCTTATCAACTCCAACATTGGCTCCCGTTTTGTTTACCTTTATTGTTGGTTTGGCGACTTAAACGTCGTAACTATAGCTTATTCAAGTTGTAGTTACAACGTTTAGGTCACAAACCAACTATTTTAATTTTTTGTTACATGCTACTGGCCATAAATTTTGCCGATAAAAATCGAAGCGGAACTTCCTGTCGGAATTAATGGGCGGAGCTTAGGGAGTCAGTGGGCGGGGCCAGCGATCGGTCAATTCCTGATCCACATGTGTTTTCTTGTCTGTATTGAACGCGTCTTTAAATCATTTAAATTGTGTATTTGGTATTTCTTTGAAAGAATTAGACGAAGCTTCGTTGACCCTTTCCTGTACAATCTCAGTTTTCTACCTCCCTGTGATATTATACTTTAGGAAGCATTGTGGAAAACGAATAAATTGCTTGAAATAACAAAGTCCTCCCCTTTCACAATACTTTCTATCAAACAGGAAGGTTACATTTTTATTGTACGAACTGTATAAGGTCGTCTGCTACCCCTTTGAGTATGGACAAGTCCAAAATTTTGAAAAACAATCCAGGGTTTATTCATCGTCCACGATCATGCTAGGACAGAAGACCGTCTTTATGTCCTCGTCATGTAATAGCACAAGTATATAGAGTTAATCCTGTGGGTGGGTGTGTGGCTGTATGTTTGTATGCACACGTGTGTCCAAGCCTTCGTGTCCGGAGTATATCTTCTACATTTAGGGATTGTTTCTGAACTAACTTAGCACACTTGTCCCCTTTGATAGGTATTCGTGTCATGCCAAAAGCTTGTTTGGATACGTATAAGGTAAAGTTCACAGCTGAAGATAGTCAAGTGAATTGTCCTCAAAATAACTTAATGTTTAGTTTCGTCTATCAAAAACGAGCCGTCTGATTGGTCGAAAAAAATATTTATACTTCCCTGAACAAAAATTGTATGCTTCCGCACAAAAAAGTTTCATATAAAATGTATCAAAATTTGTAAAAATATTTCCTTTTTTCGCTCAATGTCATTAAATTATAAAAATGTAGATAATATATTTTTTTTTTCGTGGAGGTATGAACCGAAAAACCTAATCACACTTATGTATGAATTCGCTTCGCGTATTCATACAGTGAGATTAGTTTTTTCTGTTCATACCCCCATGAAAAAAAAAATATTCTCTTCGTCTTTAAATAACTTTGAATGACAAGTGCTATTGCTTGTTGATCTAATGATTAGTGAATTCACCAAGTTCGTGTACGTGAAAAAAACGTGTAACGATATAATATGCCATGTACACGTCTAAGGAATGTAGGCCCCGCCAAAATCATTTCTGTAGAATTTGATTAAAATATCTACAGAGTATTTTCTAAAATGCTGTAAAAAAAGAATAATATGCGTACCGATACAGTTGAAGGAATTTCCTTTTTTATAAACTTTAAGTAAATTTGGGATTCAAAAAATACCGGACCTACTTTTTTACGTCCTTTATTAACGATACGTTTCCGATGACTTCAGAAGATGTTTTAAAACAAGAGCGCAATTGGCCTAAAGCGATCACCTGAGTAAATGATTGTTAATGTTTAAGTAAGGGAAATTGAGTGGTTACTTTTGTAGGGTAACGTGGCGATACTCCGTGCAAAATATATGAACTTTAGACACCTTACTGGCCGTCAAAATATTTCAAACGACTTTTTAATTTGTTTGTAAATAGAATAGGATGGACTCTAGAAGAGCCCACATGGAAATTACACGAAAACACTTGGAAAAGGTTCACTAGGAGATGCTACATCTCAAATATCACTGCTATATTCTTTCATTTCATTTATCTCTTCTTTTAGCACACCTGAGTACATCCAAACTTCATAATTATGATCCTTAGGGCAAGTGCTTTCAAAATACTTTCAAAATTTAAAACTCATGGAGAACTTTGGTAGCCATGGAAACTACGTTCCACGAATACATCGATTTACCCATTCCAACATGAGAACTTTTTAGACTGGTCTAAATTGAAAGAAGGAGTAGACGACAATTTAAGCTTGATAAAAATTTTAAATTCTTTGTTTTTCGGAGCAGAAAACAATGTGGACATTGTGCTTGAAACAATCGATTTCTTCTTTGTCCACAATATTTCACAATGCTTCTTTTTTGAGGGGCTTAAAAGGGGGAATTGTGTGGGGAAAACCGATAAAGTGCGCAATGTGGATCGTCTTGAGATAGAATATGGAACTCTTTAGTCTTTTATTGAAAGCATCTGTGTTGGAATGGCGACACAAATGTCGTAATTACAGTTTATTTAAGCTGCAGATTAGACGTTTAAGTTGCCAATCAGCCATTTGATTTATTTTTATATACACCAACAGACCATTTTCTCTATTTTCATTATATGTATTATATTCTTGTTGATGATGATTTTTTGTTGTGTTACATATCATAAATAGAAATTATGTCAAATGCAATATGTTATTCAAACTTCCTGTCGGAGGTCAGGCAGCGACTACAATTGAAAAACTTTTGACCAATCGAATCATTCATTTAGACTGGAAGTGAAGGCTGACCTCCGATATTTATGTCAAGCGATTTTGTTGGTATTGCGCCTTATTTGTCGTAACCACGGCTTGTTCAGCTGTAGCTACGAAGTTTGTGCCGCATATAAACGATTTACTTTTCGTTCTATGACACTGGCCATAAAGGTTGCAAACATAGGTCGTATGGCATCTCAGTCGAACCACCTTGTCGATGGCTTTTAGGTTGGGTCAGTGAATCGTCAATTCTCAGGAAATATTGGAAGCCACAAAATACTTGTCTTCTTAACTCTTTCCTGTTTTGCGAAATTTTAGACGTGTCCAAATTCAAAGATTTTGCTGAATATCTTTTTAAATGGATTATATTTGAGAAATAACCATTCAGTATGGTAGAAAATATGTTGAAAAAGAAGAAATTGGTTGTCACAAGCAATTTCTTCTTTTTCTACAATATTTTTTTATTATAGAAATCACAGATACGTAAAAACCTGGGATAAAATAGGGAGGGTTGACAAAATATTGTGTGAAAATGATCATAAAATTGTTGCAAAATCAAACTCTGGCCTATCCACTGAAGAAAAGAGTTGTAGAAAATTATGATGCAGTTGCCAAACTATCTAGGCAAGAGGATCGTTTTGTGGGAGTGCAAGAAGAAGGTGATTCGATTCGGTGTTATCTTCGCTGTATTCATAATTTGTCTGTTCGTCCATCTTTGTCTCGAGCTCATTCTTTAGACTGGAAACCCTGCGGTCTTTATCAGGTCCACTGAATCCCGTTTCCATGACATCTAAAAGACAGTTAAAAGAAACAAACACGATCAACAAACGTCGTTAGGCGTGCTAAATAATGTATAATGTAACTAGCTGTAGTTACGACACTTTGCACGCCTAACGACTAGATAAGAGAATAGTACATTTATTTTCTCTGTTCTTTCACCTGGAAGTGACTCTTTCTCTTTTCACTATGAAACGTACAGCGAACAAACCCCACCTAACAGAACTCTCTCTCTCTCCCTCCCTCTCTCCCTCTCTCTCTCTCTCTCTCTCTCTCTCTCTCTCTCTCTCTCTCTCTCTCTCTCCCTCTCTCTCCCTCTCTCTCTCTCTCTCCCTCTCCCTCTCTCACTCTCTCTCTCTCTCTCTCTCTGTCTCATCTGCGGAGTACTTTCTCTGAACAATCATTTAAACGATTATTTAAACTCTCCTTATAGATGACGAAAAAAATTGGGGAACATATTGTGGATAATAAAGAAATTGCTCGTGACAAATGATTTAATGATTTCTTCATTGTCCAATACGTTTTCTCCCAAAAAGACATAGAGTACAATAATAAATTGTAAATGATGAATTGTTTACTTACCGTACAAGATTATGCTTTTTCATAAGTCAAGAGAGCTTTTTTAAAAAAAAATCGAATTTGGTATAAGACTTGCGCTTTCTTTATCTAGCTTTTTTTTAATCCATTGTCATACTGAATAAAATTCTCTTAAGAACTGAATTAGAATTTAAGGGTTGAAATCACTAGAGGCATGTGGATAAATATTTTTGATTTTTTTTCACAAACAAGTCTAGCTAAAACGGGACTAGTAGGTGGTTTAGACTAAGATCAGACTGCACATATGTGCAGGCTGATCTTTGCCTATACCACCTGCCAAAAGAGGAATATTTCGAATTCAGCATGAGAAGGGTTTAGATATCCCTTTCAAATTCAATTGAAAAAATAAATATAGATTGACAAACCTAGGTCTTGACTGATTGCCGAACTTGGAGTTACGGAAAATAAGCTGGACTTCTTTCTTCCCTTTGGTCGGACAAACAGTGTACATTCAAACCAGATGCAGCAGCCGAACACGATACTGGCGAAAAATATCGAGATGAACATAAGACTGGAAATTATCCCGAATATCGCACCAGCAGACCTGGAAAATGGATAAGTAAGAAATGAAGGGAATGTATATATATATTTTTCATGTGTGTTGATTGTTTTCATTGAGGCATGAACTTAAAAACTTTATCACAATGTATGAATACGTGAAAGTGAAATTGTCTTTTTTAAAGCGAGGCTATTAACTCATTCCAACAAAATTCCGCATTTTTACGTGCCGAAGAAATATAGCTGTAGGAAACGTGAGAAAAGAAGAATTTGGTTGTCAGTTTTAACTGAGGTATGAACTTAGAAACTTTATCACAATGTATGAATACGTGAAAGTGAAATTATCTTTTGTAAAGCGAGGCTATTAACTCATTCCAACACAGTTCCGCATTTTAACGTGCCAAAGAAATATTGCTGAAGGAAACATTGTGAGAAAAGAAGAATAGTTTGGTCCTTATTTTCAACTTAATCCAACCTTGGCTTGTCGTCTGCAACCTCGTCTGAATTTGAACCAGTCTAAAATGTTGTCGTTTGGGATAAGGTTACAGCATTAAAACGAGCATATATTGGTGCACAGCATTAATGGCACCGGAAATCATTTGCATGATAAAAAGAATACAAAACAGAAAAAAATGGTTGTGTTCATTAGATGATGCAACATTTTGATTTGATGAAAAGTATAAAAAGATTAATAAACCGACAGACAGACTGACAGACGGCTTTCGCAATAAACATATCTTCACTGTATGGAAAAATAAAACTGATTTAGATTAAGTCCGAAATTGAAAGGTGAAATATTGTTGAAAAGTTGGGGGAATTCTTTCTGCAACTATTGGCTTCAAACACTGTCTTTGTTTTCCTTAGTATTGTTTCTCATGGAGACTGTTTCTCATGACAGTGTCAGATACAGATTTTTTCGGGCGTGTCTGATTTTGTGTTAAGTTGATATACTTTACTAGAAACATTTATAGGTATATGATAAGATAAACTACAATAAAACCCTCCTTACGACCGCCCCGGAAATATGGGCACTCCGTTATTTCGACCGAATATGTACTCACAAGTTTGGACAGCACTGTCTTTCCTTTCTACCATACCCACAACAGTGGTGATTTTCATCACAAACTACCGGCACGTCCTCGAGGTTCATGTAACAATACTCTATTGTTTCCCTTGACACGTTCTTCTCGCTGATGTTATCAAGGATGCCAGCCTCTTGTGTATCCTGTCCATCTTGCACATTCTTGTCTTCAGCTCCAGCTTTCAAATCCACTACAGGGATTTCGATTTTGCCGAACTTGATGCCTCTGTAAACGTGGACTTTGGCTTTTTTGGGTTGAACAGTAGGACCACTCGATTGTGCTAATATCAAATTTGAAAATGCAATTTTATCTAAAGTTTTTTTAGCAAACAGATCATCATAACGTCGGTGGGCGAGGAAAATGTCGTAACTACAGCTTGATCAAAGCTGTAGTTACGACATTTTTCTCACCAACCGACAATAAATCACTTTATTTACACAAATAAGACATGACTGAGAAATCCTTTATCTACAGTGTGAGGTAGATTTGCTTATGGTATTGTTAACCAACAAATCATTAAAACGTCGGTTGATGAGCAAAATCTCGTAACTACAGCTTTGATAAAGTTGTAGTTAGGACATTTAGCTCTCCCACCGACAATAAATTACATAGTTTACATGTATACGGACTAAATAAGACATGATTGTGAAATCCTCTATTTGCGATGTGAGGTGTAATTTCCAATCTGATGTGTTTTTGAAGTGATCGATTTATCCAGGCGAAGATAACATAAACTAGGAAAAGAAAGATTTAACGCAAGTAAACAACTGTACGTCTGTAACTGTCATTCAACGAATCAATCGACCAATCAAATTATTCATATGGACCGGGCGTAAACTTTGAACTCCAACATTTGATGAAGCGTTTTCTTGAATTTGCGACTTAAAAGTCGTAAATACAGCTTATTCAAGCTGTAGCTACTACGTCAATGGCTCCGACTGACCATGTTCCCTTTTTCTGTTACATATTATTGGTCATAAATTTTGCAAAATAACGTCGTTTATTACCGAACTTCCTGTTGGAGGTCACTAGACGGAGCCGGCGATCCGTTGATTAACAGATTGCTGCTGCAAGTCAAAAATCGATTTATAATCGACTTTCTTTTAGAACACAAATGACGTTACAATATTGCCCCAACCCCCCTCGACACAAAATAGTTAAGTATCTTGGCGGCATAAACGTTGTAAGTAAAGCTTATTCAAGCTGTAGTTACGACGTTTAGTTCGCCCATCAACAACTTAAGAACGTTTGATACCTCAGTCAAGTGTCGTTGTCGGAAGAAGTGTGATGGATCAAGATTGTAGACCTATTTCGATTGATAAATCAAATCGTTCATTTAAATCGAAAGTGAAATCAAACGTTAATATTTAGCTTTTTTGTTCGTTTGGTGCCTTATTCAAACATTCAAGCTGTATTTGCGACGTTTAGGTCGTCAACGATCGATTTTAGCTAGCAAAGCGTCAGCTTTGATAACTAAAGTTAATAGACAAAATTTTGTGCCCTTCTCAGAGTTCAACAAGTGCAAACTGCCACTGGAGGCTTAACCATTGAATCGATTGAATGCCTACGCCATAAAAGTAATTCTTATGTATTTAAGGAATATTGCAAACTCTGCCTGCAAGTTCATCATCTAAGTATTTTAGCTCACTTGTGCTCGTCGTGTTCAAAATGACTGATCAGAGTCTTCAAAGAAGTTGCAGACGACAATTTCAAATTATTGAAAATTCTAAATAGTTATCTCTCTGGGTAAGAAACAATGTGGAAAATGAAGAAATTGCTTGTAACAAGCAATTTCTTCATTTTCCACATTGTTTTCCAGAACTATTCTCAAAGTGGGCGTAAAAAGGAGGGATTGTGTGGGCATTGGTTAACTCCTTACTTACTTTAACCTCGTTTATTTATCACGATAACCTTTGAGAAAGAATGTTACATTACAAAAACCATGCTTTGCTAGCTAGCAGTACTTTCAGTACTTTTATTTATTCCATGTCCCTGACCACCCATTTTACAAAATAATGCCGTTTATCACCTCAGTTGTCTTCGATGGAAGAGACCGGCGATCCGTCTATTTGATTGTCTAGTGATCCGTCACTTTCGTGGTTTTAACCCGTTCCTACATTTCCTACTTTTTGACGCTCATCAAGAGAAAAGTCTTTGAAAAACATTGTAGAAAATGAAAGAGTTGCTCGTCACAAGCAATTTCTTCATTATCCACAATATTTTCTATCCCGCACCCCAATTAAAACCACAAAAAAATAGAATTTCAAAATATTATTAACTAGCAATTATCGTCTGTAAAATCTTCATATTTGATCAGTCTAAATTTTCAACTCGTCTGGTTAAGAGTTTAATTAAATCTCCTTACCGGATACGTAACTGAACCACGCTATAACGCTGACAAATAATCCTGCTTTCACTACGTCCACCTTCATCCCCTCCTCGTGATGTTTGTGTCTTAGGCTCTTTTTGTGTTTATTATTATTATTTATCTTTATTGTTATTCAATGACACGAAACCTTTTCTTTAATTCTGGTGTGTACCCTAAGGAAATTTTTCAAACTATTGATTCATTTTCATATTTATTTTCCTTTTTAAATAAGAATTTATATAACGTTCTACCTATGAGGTCGTTTCTTGGCAACATAAACCATCCTAACGATACCGTAAATTATCAGTCACGAATGAGAATTGGTTTGCTAACATTGTCAGATGCAGAAGGGTCAACAAGTTTTAGCCGGAACTTCATCGACTGATCGATCGCTGGACTCGTCTTCTAACTCTATCAAGAAGTTCCAGTTCAAAACCGACTTTATTTTGAAAAATTTATGGCCAGTACATGTAATGTCATAGTGACCCTATATCGTTCACATGAGTATGATGGCTCAAGGCTTTATGATATATACAAAAATATCAAAGCTCTACGCCTAATTATTTTGGAGAAGAAGATTTTTTTAGAGATTTCTCCTTTAATCCTAAGTATATCGAAGATCCCACAATATAGGGCTAATTTTCAGAGTGCGGTATTCTTTGAATTTATTTGGTAGAGGGTCAATAAGCATTGATACATACTAAATATCAAAGATCTAGGCCTTATGGTTTTCAATTTTACCCAAAATCAAAGATTGCATAGAAAAGGGCTAATTTTTAAAGTACGGTAATTTTTCAAGTAATTTGGTAGAGTGTTAATTTATATTGATACGCAAATTTTACAGCTCTAGAACTAAGCGTTTGGGAGAAGAAGATTTTCAAAGATTTCCTTCTTTATTCCTATGTACAATCAGGGATCGCACAGAAAAGGTCTAATTTCCAGAGTATCTTAATTTTTTAAAGTATAAGATTGTGATGTATACCAAATATCAAATATCAATTTGTTTTTCACGCGGTTGCAGAGGCAACCAAAGTTCTTTATGGATTTCAATTATTTAAAGTATCTGGAAAGAGCATGACCTAGGGATTCTTTCTGTGAAGTTTGGTTGAAATTCTATGGTAAGTTTAGGAGAATGGTTTATATTTTGTAATTGTAAACGGACGGACGTACAGATGGACGGACGCTCGGACTTATTCAAGCTGTAGTTACGACGTTCAGGTTGCCAACCAACAATACTCCTTTTTGTTACATGCTACTGGTCATAAATTTCGGAAAATAACGCGGTTGAATATCGGAGCGGAACTTCCTGTCGAAGTCAATTGGTGTGGGCCAACGGAGTAAATTAACGAGGGTCAGCGATTGGTCTATTCGACTCGGAGTAGAAGATCGCCAGATGACCGGTTAAATTTGTAATAAAATGGAAAAATATCAAGACGATAAGAAAATGTATTAACCCATTCCAACTTAATCCCTCTTTTTTACGCCCCTTAAGAAAAAAGCTTTGGAAAACTTTGTGGAAAATGAATAAATTGCTTGTATTAAGCAATTTATTCATTTACCACAATGTTTTCTATCCCAAAAGATGAAAAAAACTAAAATTTCATCAATTTGAAATTGTCGTCTGCAGCTTTTTTCAATTTGGACAACTCTAAAATTTTGCTGTGTGGGAATGGGTGAAAACATTAATTCTTGAAATTTTCGACATATTGGTCGTCCGCGATAAATTTCAATTCTCAACCTTCAGAATACATAGCCCATTTCTAGGCTTCAACCCATTACAACACAAATAAAATTTTAGACCGGTCCAAAATAGAAAGAATTTGCGACAAATTTCAAGTTGGTGAAATTTTAAAAATATTGGTCTTTGGGACACAAAACATTGTGGAAAATGAAGAAATTGCTTGTGAAAGCAATTTCTTGATTATCTTCAATGTTTTCCAAAGCCTTTTTCTGTAAGGGCATCGTAAAGCGATATTTTTTTCGGAATGGGTTAAAACTTCAAAATAAATCCTGACTTAAAACACTTCCAGTCTGAAATACTTAACATGTAGAGCATTTCTTTCCTTAAAAACACATAGTACTACGCTTAGTAAACAATTACATAAATAATAAGTATTATCATAAAATTACTGTTGTACGTATAGTCAACGCCGAAAAAAGAGTTGATTTAAGGCGCAGGCAAACGTAAAAATAACCGCCATTTCGGATGGGATAGGATGGTGTGAGGAACTTAATTTCTACAACGATGTGATCGTTGGTTGATTAAAGTTTGTTATTCTAGCCCATTACCAGACGAAAACTTTTAGACTAGTCCACATTGAAAGAAGTAGCTTTGTTTGTTTGTATGGGGTTTACGCCACTTTTAATTGTATTTCAGTCATATCGCGGCGGCTGAAGCACCTTAACCACAGATTCCTGGTATTTCTCAGACCAGTTCTACCACAATATCCTTCCTAGCCTCCAGGTGCTCACCAAACTTAGGTTTACGATTATCTACCCATTGGTGGGAGATAAATGTCGGAAAGGATATTACAGTGACCGAGGATCGAACCCTGGACCTCATAATTGGGAGTCCGACGCGCTACCAACCGCGATATGGCGTCGGCCGTGAGAAGTTGCAGACGACAATTTAAGTTAACCCATTCCAACACAGTGGAATTTTAGACTGGTCCAAATTGAAAGAAGCTGCAGACGACAATTTCAAGTTGATAGAATTTTGAATTTTTTCGTCATTTTGGGTAGAAAACATTGTGGATAATGAAGAAATTGCTTGATACAAGCAATTTCTTCATTTTCCACAATGTTTTCAAAATATTTTTTTTGAGGGGCGTAAAAAGGAGGGATTGAGTTGTAATGGGTTAACGGATTTCTTTTAAAAAATGTTTGTCTTACCGGGTAGATAACGAAATTGATTGTATCAAGCAGTTTCTTTATTTTTCACATTGCTTTCCTAAGCTTTTTTTCTTTGGGCATGAAAAGGCGGAATTGTGTGGGAACAGGTTAAGCCCTGTTAGTATTCTTATTATGATATTATCATCATTAATATAATCATTATCATTAATATTATTACTAAATCTATGGTGTTATCCACGCTGGTGAATAGACTATTGGTGATCTGGTAAATTCAATTTCTGATTTTGTTACCTCTTTGAAGATGTTATCTTTCGGCGACCAAAACATAGAAAATACAGCTTTTTTCAAGCTGTATTTACGACATTTTGGTCGCCCAAAGAATGATATTTAGTTTGTGATTTACTAAACGTTTGACTTTAATCATACGGATAAATAGTTATTGCGTAGTTAAATCCCTGTTAATGACAGGTAACGGCACCCCCTGCTTGCCAGAGCTCCCTTTATGTGGAATACCCTTGATTTTCGGTTCAAAAACCTTCAATGTTTATTGAGTTTGCACGCTCTTTGTTACATTGAAACCATCCAGGAGGATTATTTTTGTCTGAAAACATTTCTGGAGATATCGATTTTCCCATACAATGACTTCTAGTAGATTTATATACAAAGCCGCAATTAACCAAAATTTCAGACTGGTCTCATGGTTGTGAAAATCCATGACCGACTTGTATTACTTGCGGACGTTAAGTCCGCTTGTCCGTGGCCTAGAAAATACCAGCGCAATTCTTGAAATTGTACAAAATTGATCTCAAAGATGTAATGTTTATATTGAAGGATAGAAAATATTGGGTTCCAGAATTTTCTTCATTAACAAAAATATTTTCTAAAAAATTATCTATTCACTTTCATGCGGACAAGACCATTTAGTTCCGGAAAAGTAGGAAATCGCCTCTTACTCTGCAGATGACAATGTAAAGCACATCTAAACTGATTGTAAGATTCGTATTTAGAAAACATCGTAGTAATAAGAGAAATTGTTTGTACCGATGCCACAATATATATATTTTTTAATAAAATTAGAACCGGGGAATGTTGGGGTAATAGACCAATTGCGACTGTCAATCATCGAATCATTCGACCAATCAAATTATTCACTCGAACCAGAGGAGAGCTTTGAACTCACACATTGGTCGCGATTTGTGTGAAGCCTTTTTTTGGTTTTGTAACCTAACAGACTTAACTACAGCTTATTCAAGCTGTAGTTACGACGTTTAGGTCACCAACAAACCGTTTGATTTTATTGTTACGTGATACTAGCCATTAATTTGCTTCATAACGCCGTTTGAAATAAACGCAGAACTTCCTGTTCAATACCTGGTTTTTACGTGGCTGTGTTTTTATACTTGAGAAAACATTGTGGCAAAAGGGAGAAATTGCTTTTTCCACAATGTTTTCTACCCTACAGAATGATTTTTTTTCAAATGAAACTTTTAATTGTCGTCTGCAAAACCTTTGAATTTGGTGGACAGGTCCAAAACTTGAAAAACAGGAAAGGGTTTAAACTTTTACATGGGCAATTGTTCGGGTATAAGATCGGATCGTTTAAAAGTAACAACTATGGACAGAGGTTCTTGTGAAATTTTGCAGATTACATTGTTTAGCCAAATAAGTAATAATTGAACATTCAAGACAGTCAATCAAAGGAAAAAAAACGACCAATCAAATCACTTTTTGACGTAAAATGAACTTTGCAGTCCGACTTTGGCTTACATATTTGTGAAGCATTTTAGGTGTATTGGCGACTTTAACGTCGTACTATAGCTTATTTAAGCTGTAGTTAAGACGTTTAGGTCTCCAATCAACAATCTTACTTCTTTGTTACAAGCTACGAACCAAATATTTTGCAAAATAACGTCGTTTGATATTAAAGTGGAACTTCCTGTCTGAATCTGTGGGCGGGGTCAGCGATCACCAAATTTAAATGCCAGAAAAGGATGTTATACAAGTCGGCAATTCAAGCTTCCGAAAACATGATCGATTTAAAATAAAAAAAAAGTTATAAATATGACAAACAAGCTGAAGAGAGAGAGAGAGAGAGAAAGACAGAAAGAGATAGAGAGCGAGAGAAAGAAGGAAAGAGAGAGAGAGAGAGTGAAACTGAGAGAGAATGAAACTGAGAGTGAAATAGAAATAGGGAGAGAGGGGAGAGAGGGCAAGAAAGAGAGAGAGGGGGAGATAAGAGGGAGGAAGAGAGAGAGCAGGAGAGATGGAGAAAGAAAGAAAGAAAGAAGAGAGAGAGAGAGAGATAGATAAAGAGAGAGAGAGAGAAGGGGAGAGAGAGAGAGAGAGTAAAAGGAAGAGAGAGATCTTTTCGGATTTGCGAAAAGTATTGGATCTGTCAGACTTCAAGGATTACATAGGTTTTAAGCTCTAGGCCCTTGGTAGACACTTTTCTATATATTCATTTCTAATTGACCTCTGCTCGGTCAGATCTCTTCTTTTTTTCCAAAGAATTTCCAAGAAATCTCTCTTCGGGTGATGGGTCATTTATAGTAATAAAATAGTCAGTGGGAGAAAAAAGCAATAACTCGTAATTAAAGCTTTTTTAAGAAGAGTTTCGAAATGTGTTTGCCCACTGGCAAAACAATACATTTGGAAGATTTGACTCGGGCTACAAGTTTCGACATTGTTAATCCTACGCACTCCCCATTCCTTTACCAGGATCGGATGGCCCCTTTTTATTGTGGCAGTTATTATAAAAATCGGTGATGTGATTTGTAATCGTTATGATCAAGAGGCTAATTTCATATTGATAATCGAGTCCGGTATTATAGCTGCAAAGGTTGGTGTACAGAATTGTAAGATCAGATTAATGTGTAAACAGATACAGTAGTGTTTCATCAACATATCATCTCTTAATTTGTTAGACCTTACCAAAAAGAAGGCGCAATTGATTTGCAAAATGTTTGCGAAACTCTTTTTGCTCTCTTCTTTATGGTTATGTTGATTTTCAGAAAGAATGATTGTCTTATCCGTTTTCCTCTGTTCCTAATACAGTATATTTTTTGAGACATATAGGCCGTAAGAGAAAAGTGTATTCTAGGTCCGTTTCACTGAGGACCCAGACTGTAGTAAAATAGTCAAAATCCCTGTTGGCAACACACCAATCATTTTCCAACCAAAATTAAGGCCCTAAATCAATAACCTGCAAAGGAAGAAACAATTTCCTAGCATAAATGAAGA
Source organism: Fragum fragum (assembly GCA_946902895.1). Taxonomy (NCBI): domain Eukaryota; kingdom Metazoa; phylum Mollusca; class Bivalvia; order Cardiida; family Cardiidae; genus Fragum; species Fragum fragum. Next base: position 50,680,176 of record OX336371.1, read on the forward strand.
GTAAATCTTGAAAATAAATGCTATGATTTAAAAGCAAATATGAAATCAGTGTAAAATTTACCGATAACAGATATTTGACATGACCGCCAAATTCACTGAAAAATGAGCCGTTTTACGCAAAATTCAAATCCTAGTAATAGCCACAAGGGAAATGATAGCCCATAAAAGGCTGGCTTTCTGTAAAGTAGAAACAGTGCAAAGTCTGCAGACACACCAAAAAGTATATGGTTACCATCAACTTTTTCCACAGTTTTTCATGGAAATCATACCAGTCAAATTAACGCCTTGCAGCAAGCCAAAATCCTCAACCCCACCACTTTCTGTTTCTGGCGTCATTGGATGCAGGCAAACATTGTAAAGCTCATGACCTTTTGGTTTCGCATCCGGCAATGACCCCAAATTCATGTTTTATATTCATTTAATGCAACATTTTCTTTCTTTACCATCAAATATCTGATCAAAACTTGCCTTTTCCTAATACTTCTGATTTTGACATGGCCACTTCAAATATTTCGCTCTCTTCTGTAGACTGGGACCTGAACTGCGTATGAGTGCGCAAAATATTTACGTTCCCGATTAACACGAAACGTATGCCTTTGTGAACGCCGTTTTGACAGCGCTTGCGAAAACGTGTTTAAGTAAATAATAATAGCGACCAAAATATCACTTGAAAAAGCTGTAGTTACGACGATTAAGTCACCAAGCGAACAAAAATGCTTTATCTAAATGTCGTAGTTCAAAGTTCACTTTCCGTCAAAATGATTTGATTGGACAATCGTTTTTGATTGACAGTGGCTATTCCTCAGTTGTCTGAATCTACGATCGACTTACCTTGATCTTTCATTTCGTAACCAACACTAACTAAATTGTTATTCATGGTCCCGCAACTGGTGAAAATAGAATTTTTCTTTATCCTCAATAAATAGAGGATAATCAACAGGTTATTCTAGATATGAAAAAAATAATTCACAAGGACGCGTTGTTAGGCGTTGAAAAAAATGAGCACGAGTTTTTTTAACGCCTAACAACGCATCCGAGTGAAATATTTTTTTCATATCTGGAATAACCAGTTGATTATTTTATTTATTATTTACCTTCTTATCCTTTTATATATATATATTTTTTTTTATTAAGATATCGAAACCAATCTTTTTGACAGAGAAGAAGGTCTACTGAAAAAAGTGCGAATGAATACACGATTAAAAACCAAAGCGACGCCCACAAAACTGAAGAAGTCGCCATTTTTATATTTTCATAGACTCTAAAAATGTCACTGGGTTGAAAAAAGGTAGTTCCTAAATAACGGCAAAGAGTGAAACTGAAAAGTGAAAGTGGAGTGACGATATCAAAATTTATTACACTGACCAATCCCAAGATTTCACAGCGAGGTATATAATAAAACAGTAAAATTAACCATTTTACTATGAGTATTTTGTGACATTTAATGCCAGTTTTGCTAAATACACAGCTATATCACAAATTCAGAAGAGAACCGCGCAGCCAAATTTCTGAGGTCGCTAAAAGTCTTTATTCCGTTAGTACGGTTACTAAACGGTATTTACTTAACAATACATATTTACCTTTAAAAACGCTCATTTTCCGAGCATTATCATATTTTAATATCTGGGTACCCTTCGCTTGTTCTGTAGTTTGAAAATTCACTTTTGCAATTCTTCTACTAATATCACACGCAGACATCGTCTAAGGTTGAAATACGCAATTCAATAATATGTGTTAATGTTTCACGCCCTTGATTCTGTAGGCTTGTATCGCATGTGTACCGCTAACCTACAAACAAGTCGTGATTCGGATGAGACGTTAGACTGAGGCCCATCATCTTCGCTAGCCAAGGGTTCTAACTCCTCCTTGTTCCTTACGTTCGTAAGGAACAAGGTGGGGTTAAAACCCTTGGCTAGCGAAGATGGAGGCCCATGTACTCAGGACATTAACCCTTTCCCGTTTTTTGAAATTTTAACTGCTCCAAATTGAAAGAGGTTGCAGACGACGATGAAAATTATAGCAACGTAGAATCCCGGTTTTAAACAGGAAAAGGTTCAAGAACAAGGTGAGTTAAAATGAAATCACTAACACCCGAACACCTATGAGGATAGAGACGAAAAATTAAAAAAGAAATTAGGTATTGTTGAATTGAGATCTATGAAATCCGTGCTTTCGTATCATAAGGAGAGTGAATTGGGCTCGATTCGCGGCAACCTACACTTAACCCTTGTCATGCTGAACCCGGAATATTCCTGTTTTGGCAGGAGGTCTAGACAAAGATCAGACTGCACATATATGCAGTCTGATCTTTGTCTAGGCACCCTGTTTGTCCATTTAAAGCTAGCATTGTTTATACCATTAATTTTCTGAATATTTACCTTTTCTGTGATTTCAGTCCTTTGAGTTTAACATAATTTTGGAGAGGATTTTATTCAGCATGACAAGGGTTAAGCAACATATATGCCAATATATCGTGATTCTGAAGCCGTTTTTATCGACAATAATTTAATTTTAAGTTTCGTCTATCAAAAACGAGCGTTCTGATTGGCTGAAAAAATTGTTCATAACACCATGAACAAAATTTTGAGCACGCATGAATTTTGTATGCTTCCGCACAAAATAGTCCCATACAAAAAGGAATCAACATTTGTAAAGCTTTTGGTTTTTTTCGCTCGATGCTATTAAATTATAAGAAATGAAGAGAATATTTTTTGGTTTTCATGGAGGTATGACCCGAAAACCTAATCACACAATGTATGAATCCGCTTCGCGTATTCATACAGTGTGATTAGTTTTTTCGGTTCATACCTCCATGAAAACAAAAAATACCCTCTTCATCTCTTAAATAAATATATATATTTTGTTGTTGGTGGTGGTTGTTGTTTGTTTCCTTTGAACCACAGATAACACCAGTCCTACGGTAGTCTATTTTGTATAATACCCTTTCGTTCGTATAGAATAGAAAACGCAACCCTTTTCGTTCATTGGACCAAGGATATTATTATGATATTAAGAGAAATTCATTCGTGACAATAATTTTTCTTCTTTTCTAATAGTAGTTTCCTTTACTTATAAATTATTTTTCAGTTTAGTTGGTTGTGTATAACTATTTTCATACGCACTATTCTCGAATTCTTTCGTGTTATGATAGGCTGGACAAAAATAGGAACTCTGATCGCATAGGTCATCTGAGGTCGCTGAGCGACTTAAGCGTCGAAACTACAGCTTAAATAAGCAGTAGTTACGACCTTAGAATCGCCAACTTGCGAACATTTTCAAATTGGCGTTTAAGGTCAACAATTTTCTCTTGGTCAGCGTTTTTAATTCTGGTCTAAATCAATGATTTGATTAGTCTATTGGTTTTTTTAATAACTGAGGCAATCCGTCTATTTCGATTTTTTGAAAACAGTCATAATTGAAGTTTCAAATTCGTTAAAAAAAACATTATTTTTCTTATTCCAGCGGTGCTTTCTTCATAAGTTCTTTCTTCTCTAACGTTTTAGTCGGTTTCATTGCTTGTTTTAACCCATTCCAACACAGTGGAATTTAAGACCTGTCCAAATTGAAAGGAGCTGCAGACGACAATTTCAAGTTGATAGAATTTTTAATTTTTTTGTCATTGTGGATAGAAAACATTGTGGATAATGAAGAAATTGCTTGATCCAAGCAATTTCTTCATTTTCCACAATGTTTTCCAAAGCTATTTTGTTGAGGGGCTTAAAAGGGAGGGATTGAGTGGGAATAGGTTAAAGCGTCACTTGAACAGATTTTCATGAAAATTTGATAATGGCAAATTATCTATCCTACTTTGAAACATCTGGATTTATCGGGTGAGGTAGTTAGTTTTCGGATGAAGTCGATAACGACTAAAATGCTAGAGAATGACAATGGCGTATTTGATACGTCATGACATCCGCCCCAACCCCCCAAGGGGAGGGGCAATATTCGGCAAAATCGAGAGATAGCGTATTTACCTGATGATTTCTGGTTCTTCGTTGATTTATTTCGCGTAATGTAACGCCAAATATTTTTGCTTCTTATCTTAATTGTTATAAAGTTACCAACAGTCAATGCCATTACAAAAATACCCAGATTTCATTTTTTCAATTGTATTGAAGTATTAGAGTTAGAATTTTGGAAGTGGAGAGATAAAAAAATCAATAAAAATCTATTCAAGAGTCGCTTTAAATGTCTAGTAACTTTTTCTTTTGTTCGTCTTTAACCAATTACTACACAATCTCCCTTTCTAACGCCCATAAGGATTTATGTTAACGAAAACCTTATTTACGACCAGTAAAATATAGTGTAAGAAACAGCACGAGAAAAGGAGAAATTGCTTGTTTAAAGTAATTTCTCCTTTTTTAGCTAGCAAATCGTCAGCTTTGATAGCTTAAGTTAACAGACAAATTCTGAGGTCTTCTCAAAGTTCAACGAGTGCAAACTGCCACTGGAGGCTTAACCACTAAATGTATTTAATGCCTACGCCATAAAAGAAGTTCTTATGTAAGGAAATATTGCAACCTCTATTCAAATTGTAGAGAACTCTTTCAAAAGCATGCTGTTTTACCCATTCCAACTCAATTCCGCTTTTTAAGCATCCCAAGAAAAAAGCATTGGAAAACATTGTGGACTATGAAGAAATTGCTTGTTACAAGCAATTTCTTCATTGTCCACAATGTTTTCTAAGCAGCATAGGAAAGATTTTCTATCATGATAACCTTTAGCAAAGAAGATTACTTAACAAAACTATGCTTTGCTAGCTCACAGTACTTTCAGTACTTTGATTATTTAACTGTTTCCGTTAATATGATTCTTTACTGGCTTTAAAAGGCAGCATTTAGTTAACTGCAACAAAACCGACGAATAATGAAGAAGGTAGAGAATAAAGAACTTTAAGAAAACGCCACTGGAATATCTGATTGCTTGTTATGTTGGAATGCGGAGCAATAACAAAACCGCAAAATGAACACAAGACAATTTCATTTTGGGTTTTTTGATAACACATATCACGTGATCTCTTAGATATGAATACACCTCGGGTTACTTCTCATCTCAACTTGCCACGGACAATCAGTTAGTTGTAGCCGAAGACAATAATATGGCACATGTAAAGGATGATATAAAACATCGTTTAGAGACTTCTAGACATGCTTTAGTTTGTATTAAATTATTGAAAAATAAGGTAATAATCAGCGCAGTAATTTGGTTTTTGTTGTTGTTGTTGTTGTTGTTGTTTTTGTGATACTGACGCCGCCGTCCCGTGTTTGGTAATCACGTGATCTCAAGTGACATGTGGTAGTCATGTGACCATGGATAGGCAATATTTACAAATATTGCTCAGGTCGCAAATGCATTTTTACAATAATCACGCCGCCCAGTGCTTTAAAACAATCTAGAGCGATTAAGGGGGATCGTGGGCATCAAGCAAACGCGATTATTGTGGGATTTACAGCTTTTACTCAATAAAAATCAAATAGATGCAATACGAAAGTAGAAGATTTTGAAAATTAGAATGTAAACATATCAACTTCCGGTTTCTACTTATTTACTAAATAATTACGCCTTATTATGTCGTTATTTACAAGTTTAAATTAATAACACATCAAACCTTTAACAAGTGACATCTAGCTTTCACCTTAGTCCTTTTTACTTAAGATTTTTTACGGTTCTAAAGCCGAATAACGAATATGGAAATCGCGCGACTGCAGGGCGCCGAAGATAACTTGATACTATCTTCATCATCTTATAGGAATTTTTAGGAAAAGGGCAAAACTACTATGTGCAAACTTTAACGTTACAATAACGTTAACGTCTTTCTTTTTTTTTTTTTTTTTTTTTTCTTTTGAATTTTACTCACAACGCTTTAAATATTCTTTTTTCCTAAGTCTAAACCGGTATTTCAAATTGACACCCTGAAACAAGTTTCCGCGCATTTCCGCAAATTTCCACCTACACTCATAAACTTGAAGTGAAAATCTACGTGAGCTTAGAATGATCGTTACAGAATTTGCCGAGTTGAGGGTCAAATAATCATCGAGGTCATTGATTTCTTACTGTAGAAGCTGTTATTCTCTATTTTCAGGCTTCTAAAAGGAGTTAACGCTTTACAGTTGATCAAAACGAGAATGTTATGCTTGAAAATTCTAATTTTGCTGTGCTTGACACGAGCTTATATCCCATTCCAACACGATACAATTTTAGACCAGTCCAAATTCAAAGAAGAAGAAGAGGACAATTGTAAGTTGCTTTTTGGACAGAAAACATTGTGGATAATGAAGAAATTGCTTGTGACAAGCAATTTCTTCATTTTCCACAATGTTTTCCAAAGCTTTCATAATGAGGGTCATTTAAAAGCGTCACTGTCTGGGAATGGGTTAAGACGATGCTAGTTTTATATTTCTGTATGTGGATTTATGTTTTTGTGCGTTATTCACGCTCATATGTACACGAATGGGAATGCTGGTTTAATTTTAAAGGAGGAAGGCTTACTCGGAAAGTAATAAATGAATTTGAACCGGATTCCACAGTTATGACCATTTCAGCGCATTCCAACTTCTCAGGACTTTCAGTCCTTTGATTTTTAAGGTAGTTGTCCAGTAACCATTTCTTTAGTTCGTCTTTAAACTTTATCCCAAAATGCCCCTTTTAGGGTCCCTAAAGATTTTTGTTAACGAAAACATTGCGAGAAAAATGAAATTGGTTCGACCAAGCAATATTTAATAAGTTCTCCTTTTTTTCATGATGCTTCCTACCCTATTTGGATTTATTTTCATTTTAACAACTTTGAAATGCGTCTGCAACTTCTCTAAATCACTCTAAAATTATGTCATCTGGTAGAAGGTTATATATTCTGCTGTAGGGAGAAACTGAAATAAGGCCCATGTGACACTGTTTAATTCACCCATTCCCACATAATCCCTCCATTTTACGCCCCCAAAGAAAAACGCTTTGGAAAACATTGTGGAAAATGAAGAATCTTTTCAACCACAGTAGTGTGTCACACTAGGGACATTCCTGCAAAAGTTCACGTATCGACGTTTTGAGGAAACAAAACAGTGAAAACATTTAAACAAAAGGAAGAAATTAATTTTGACAAGAGAATTTGCCACAGCCCTATCGATCCAAAATGACACCATTTTTGTCATCTTAACCCATTCCCACTCAATCCCTCCTTTTTACGCCCCTCAACAAAAAAGCTTTGGAAAACATTGTGGAAAATGAAGAAATTGCATGGATCAAGCAAATTTCTTCATTATCCACAATGTTGTCAATCCCAAAAGACGAAAAAATTCAAAATTCCATCAACTTGAAATTGTCGTCTGCAGCTCCTTTCAATTTGGACTGGTCTAAAATTCCATTGTGTGGGAATTGGTTAAATGCACAATCATTGGACACTGAAACTTTTCTTTTTATTTTTGGAGAAGGTACTTTTAAACGTCTGGTAATGGGTTATTTTCTTAGACTTCTCAGAAACCCAATGAGTATTTGGAAAAGGAAACTTGTGTCTCTTGGACTCTCAGTAATATTCTGAACACTAAGAAAAACCGAAGGCTCACCTTAATTTTTATCTAGACAAAGTTTAACATTTTAAACAGACAATATAACATATCGTTTGCTAAACAGGCACACACGCATTCAACATGTCGAGATGGGAAATTAAAACAGTTTAAAGATTCTTTAGGTATATTAAAATGAATAAAACGACGCCATATTTTGTAGCAAAAGGATGGGAATATGAAACCACATATCGTCGGTATAATTCTAAAATGTCGTAATTACAGCTTGATCCAGGTTGTAGTTACGATGCATTAGAATTACACCGACTATATGTTAGAATTCTTTCTCTATTTATAAATTCGGCTTTCGAAAGCGGATTTTGTAATGATATGTAAAGACCTGGTATAATATGATTATGACTTGAATTAAATAAAAATGATAACAATAGGCACAATGATAAAAAATAATGATAAATTAGATAAATAAAATAAAGAAGAAAGAACATTGCGCGAAAACGGACAACCCGGGAAGTTCTATAGGTGCGGATATGAGATCTGCTGTTACTTACAAGGTCATTCTTGCAAGCTAACCTAGTGCAGTAAGCACATTAAACAAGCCTGCAAAAATGAATTAAAAGAAACAACCCATAAAGTGACACCAATTATTAACCTATGAAAAAACAAACACACACACACACAACCCCCCCCCCCAAAAAAAACACAAAAACCAATTGCGTGACACAAATATTCACGGAGGTATGCTTTTGATCGCATAAAGCCAAAGATGTTGATAATGTCGTAGTTCTCCAATCAATACGAAATCCTAAAGCGGACACCAAATCTCGTATTATTGTACATGTGACATTTTGAAAAAATCACACGTAAATACATGCGACATTTTGAAAAAAGTTGCATGTACATTTGAATTCTATTATGACGTTTCACTGTGACATAGCTTTTGACCCCCAAAGAATGAAAGAAGAAGTGTACCAAGTAGTTTTGAAGTCCATTATATTGATATTATGCACAAAATACATTTTGTCATTTGACCTTGAACTGTGGCCTTGAAAATGGCAGTTTTTGGAAACAAATCAAGAACTACTCTTGAACAAAATGTGGTCCAAACCATCTCTGCTCAGGACAAGACCATTCTTGTCATTTGATCCTTCATCTATGAACTTGACCTTGTGCATTTGCAATCAAACTTTGCACATGACACTAGAACTCTATGGAAACAAGTCCACCAAGTTATTTTAGAATCCATTAAAAATGTAGAAGACACAGAAAAAAGACACCCATACACACACAAAGATAAACCAAAGTCTACCAATCCATGCCGGGAGCATAAAAACATTGAAGAAAAATAAGATATGGTAACATATATTCGTATTGAGATTTCTTGAGCTTTACAAGAAACCATGGCACTTACAACTTCAATATTCTTGCATAGATTATAATTGACTAATCGCGACTGTCAATCAAAGAATCAATCGACCAATCAAATTCTTTATTTAGACCGTAAGTGAACTTTGAACTCCGACATTGTCCGACATTTATGTTAAGCACTTTTGTTGGTTCGGATACTTAAACGTCACAACTACAGCTTGAATAAGCTGTAGTTACGATGTTTAAGTAGCCGAACCAACCAAATAACTTTATTGTTAGATGTTACTGACTATAAATCTCGCAAAATATTACCATTATAAATCGAAGTGGCCAGTGAAGTCGGTGGGCGGGGTCAGCGATCCGTCAGTGGAACAGACATGCACACAAACATGTTTAAATACCTGTCATGCGAAAAGAGACCATCTAGGAATCACGAAAAGTGCCGATCCGGGGTCAAGCCGAAATTAAGGATTCGTCTTTTGATTTTACACCGAGGGTTCTGTTTGGTTGAGACGAATACCCAATCCAATCAAAAATCTTGGTAAGAAATGTGCAATTGGACTTACATATTATATTGGTTTGTGAGTCTGGTCAGAATGTAGACATTGACCCTGTGATCAGAAGTTCTTGCTAATTTACGAATTTTGGAAGAAAAGGATAGTTGACTGATCGCTGAGGATAACCTCTAACCTCTGACAAGTCCAAAAGACACGACCTTGAATAATTTAGTGACAAAAATAAGTAAATAAATAAATAAAAATAAAGGAATATAAAACAACAAGTCCAACATCTCCTCGCGCCTTAAACATCGAAGTCTCAATCTGAATAATCTGTAGTTATGGCGGTTAACCCTTTCCTGTACAAACCAGGGATTTTACGTCGCTGTGATTTTATACTTAGGAAAACATTGAGGAAAAAGAAGAAATTGCTTGTAAAAATCAATTTCTCTTTTTCCCACAATATTTTCTACCACATCGGATGGTTTCATTTCAAATTGCATCCTATTTTAATTGTCGTCTGCAAGCTCTTTGAATTTGGACCAGTCTAAAACTGAAAAAAAAACAGGAAAGGGTCAAGACCACAATCCAAAACAAGCGCTTGGCGTGAGTGTCGGAGTTCAACAAACACTTCCGGTAGAATTCTACAATTTGAATGGTCAATCGATGTTACGGTTGTTACGGTTGCCCCCATGATCAGTCAATATTAAATTACCAACTACACGTTCTTATATCCTAGTTATATTTTTTTAACCAACAGTAAGTTCTTTAAAATCCCCCGGACTCTTTTTTCATGTATTTGATCAGTATTTCACGAAAACATGCCTAAATGACAAAAAGTGGTATTCTTCTATTAATCATTTTAAGGATTATTCATTCATTTATTTTTTTTCTCAAATTTAAGCAAAAATATCTTTCTGACTCCTAAATACGAAAGAAATGTCAATATCTTAAAGACTGACAAAGTTACCATTGTTTTTGTGCATTTGCCCATTACTAGACGGCAAAATTTAAGACTTGTCCAAATATATATACATATATAAAAAAAGTTGTAAACGACAATTAATAATAGTTTTTAAATTCTGTGTTTTGGGATGGAAAACATTGTGGATAATGAAGAATTAGCTCGTAACAAGCAATTTCTTCATTTTCACATTTTTTTCTATATATTTTTTTTTTCATGGGGGGTATGGCAATAATAAGACAATTGTGACGTCATCAAAACATTGCAATTTTCTAACGTCATGAAGTCATAAAGTAACGTTGTTTCGACAGGTCGCCCCGAGTGACGGATAATTTATCATTCAATATCCTTCGGCTTTTGGAGTTCCCAGGTGGTCCCTTTTTCATGAAGGTTTACACTTTAAGCCCTTTCCAGCTCAATCTCTGGGGTTTACGTCCCTCTGATTTTCTAAAAGAGATAACATCGAAGAAAAAGAATAAATTGCTTGACACAATCATTTTCTTCTTTTTCCACAATATTTTCTTCCTCACTGAATGGTTATTCTTTATAAGTAAAACCACTTTGAATTTTCGTGTAAAACCTTTGAATTGGGACAAGTCTAAAATTTTGCAAAACAGGAAAGGAATAAATGAACAAATATTGTATATCACTTAACTCACCAAACAAGCGAAGTTGAGCTTAAATAGAAAACTTGATATGGCATTTGGTTGAATTTCATCACCCTATACACAAATAATGATTTATGAAAAACTATCTCTAGAAATGTAATATTGTTGCTTAAGACTTTAACAAAACAATCCAAGACTGAACGATCCTGGGAAATAAAATAAAGCTTTATATATTTGGAGACGATTCGGCGTCACAAAGCTTAAATGTCGCTGTATGACATGGGCTAGGTTTAGGGTGACAAAAAATTCATGGAAAAAACGACCACTCTGAATAAAAGGTTTTATATTACGTGAGTGTTATTTCACTAGTGTAAAAGGTTTTATATTACGTGAGTGTTATTTCACTAGTGTAAAAGGTTTTATATTACGTGAGTGATATTTCACTACTGTAAAAGGTTTTATATTACGTGAGTGACATTTCACTATTGTAGAAGGTTCTATATTACACGAGTGATATTTCACAAATGTAAAAGATTTTATATTACACAAGCGATATTTCACTAGTGTAATAACCCGTCCAGTATCTGACGGCTTATCGTCACCTCCTGCTGTGACGGTACATCGTCACAACATAATTTTCACCAAAGAAAAAAAATATTCGTAGATCACGTGTCTTTTATCAACTACAAGAAGCTTGGGTTCATTCCTTTACTCAAATCAATGTCCTATGTAATTTCAGCGATATAAGTGGTTAAACCCTTTCCCAGGATTTTTCGTCCCTGTGCTTTTATACTTCAGAAAACATTGTGGAAAAAGGGGAAATTGCTTTTAACAAGCAATTCTCCTTTTCCCACAAAATGTTCTTTCACATAGGATGATTCATTTCAAACTGCATCTAATTTTCCATGATGTCTGTAACCTCTTTCAATTTGGACCAGTCTAAATTTAAAAAATAAAAAAAAAAAAAAAAAAAAAAAAAAAAAACGGGTAAGGGTTTAACGACTGAAACGATTCTTACACGATTAGATGCTTTTGATTCAAATAATTATCTTGTCCCGTTAATCAAAGAGATGTCCTATTCATTGACACTACATACATGAAACGTAGTCATTGGCAAGCATCACAAAGTTTTTCCAACGAATATCCATACAATGAATAGTTACGACGCCATTAGACATTAGACTCATAACCTGACAACTTTGCAAATGCAGAGAGGTAACAACCGCAAATTAATGGCGGCAGTATAAAAACAGCGTTATGTTTTCGCGACATATCATAAATCGACAAATAAAATAACAACAACAACAAAAATATCTATCTAAGAACTTAAGGTCATATCATAAATAGAATTTCAAATTTGAGGTCATAAAATACCGAGTTTATAAAACTCGTCATTATATTCAGACAAAACCTCTACAATACCTCTTTTAATCTGATTATAGATAACTCGTTTAAAGAATTCGGAATTCCATAACCTCTGAATATTCTCTAATAGATACTAATAGATACTTAAACTATAAGCACTGGGACTTTCAATTGACGGATTGTGGCTATCGATTAATAAATCCACCAACCAATCAAATAATTTACTATACCGGAAATAAACTTTGAACTCAAACATGCTACATGTTGACCATTTTTGTTGGTTTGGCGACTTAAACGTCGTTACTTCAGCTAAACGAATCTGTAGTTACAACGATTATGTCGCCAACCAACCATTTAGATTTTCTAGTGCATGTAATTACCTATAATTACCCCTTTCCCGTTCAAATACGGGATTTTACGTTCCTGTGAATTTCTCCTTTTTCCACAATATTTTCTACCACATATGATGGTTTCATTTCAAATGGCATCCAGTTGTAATTGTCGTTTGCAACCTCTTTCAATTTGGACTAGTCTAAAATTTCCCGAAACGGGAAGGAGATAAACTATGCAAAATATTAAAGTCGAACGTCTGTCGGAGACATAGGGCGGGACCAGCGATCCGTCAATTGTACTGATAGGTTAATTTCATCATAGGGTTCGCTACCTCTTGTAACTCAATTTGGAAAAAAATTCCATACTAAATCGTTGAAAAAACATAAACTCAAAAAGGATAAAGAAAAACTAAACAAATAAGATAAAAGAACGGTATTGCACTCACTTTCACCACTTAATATAAAGCAGCATTTTTCAAGGTAAATCAGCAGTGACATAACTCTTAATGATCGCGAGTTTAAGGACTTATGTTAACAAAATCGATTGATGCTTGTAGATCTGTTTAAAAAGAAGTGATCTATGTCTGCAAAAACTAAATTGAAACAAAAGTAAGGTCTTCATACCGCTTTAGGATAGTAGGGGAATAAATTTTAAAAAAATAAAAGAAAAAAACTTATAAATTAAGATTAAAATCTCTATACTAGCCCTGCTTTCTCGTTTTCCTAGAATTGTCTAAGTCCCTATTAGCATTTCCATCTTCGCTTGATTCGTCGCCAAATATCGAACTTTTGAATAAATCTATAAGATCTAAATCTTCTTCGTGATCATCGTCAGCTATATTTTCTACTTTACTTTTACTTTGTTTTAATTTCTTTAAGTCTTTTTTAATTTGTTTATCTACTGGCGGTGTTTTTGGAATGTTTTTTATTACTTTTTTCCTATTGTCGTCGTCCTCGTCAGCTAGAAATAGATCTTTGATACTACCAATAATTTTACCGAACAAACTTTGTTTATCATCATCGTCGTCATCGTCATCACCTCCAGATTTTCCATTGTCTGGTTTTGGAGAATCATCTTCACTGTCAGGAATACCATCATTATCATCATCGTTATCGAAATTATCGGGAATACCATCACCGTCTGAATCCGGAAGATTGTCTGGAATTCCGTCTCCATCAGCGTCAAGATCGAGGTAATCCGGGATGCCGTCTCCATCTGCGTCTTCTTGGTCGTCTGGGATACCATCACCGTCATCGTCATCATCGAGATAGTCGGGAATACCGTCGTTGTCGTCGTCATCATCAAGGTAATCCGGGATCCCATCACCATCTGTATCTTTCTCCATGAAGTCTGGAATTCCGTTTCCATTTGCATCAGAATCCTCATGGTCGGGTATACCGTCATTGTCGTCATCATCGTCAATATAATCAGGAATTCCATCGCCATCAGAATCAATTTCTTGATAGTCTGGGATACCATTGCCATCTGCATCTTCATCTAAATGATCTGGTATTCCATCATTATCATCATCATCGTCTAAATAGTCTGGTATACCATCTCCATCAGAATCTAGTTCCTCATCGTCAGATACGCCGTCTCCATCATCATCGTCATCCTGGTCATTTGGTATTCCATCACCATCTATATCATCATCTAGATAATCCGGTATACCGTCACCGTCTGTGTCCCTTTCCTGGTCATCTGGAATTCCATCGCCGTCATCATCATCGTCCTCAGCATTTGGAATACCGTCTCCGTCAATGTCATCGTCTAAGTAATCAGGAATTCCATCACCATCTGTATCTCTTTCCTTATCGTCTGGAATTCCGTCACCATCATCGTCATCGTCTTCTGAATTAGGAATTCCGTCACCATCTATGTCGTCATCAAGGTAATCAGGAATACCATCACCGTCTGTGTCCTTTTCCAAATCATCTGGAATTCCATCACCGTCATCATCTTTATCCTTATCGTTTGGTATACCATCACCATCAATATCGTCGTCTTGTTCATTAGGGATTCCATCTCCATCAATGTCATCATCAAGGTAGTCAGGTATCCCGTCTCCGTCTGTATCCCTTTCTTTATCGTCAGGAACACCATCGCCGTCATCATCGTTATCTTGATCATTAGGAATACCGTCTCCATCTATATCATCGTCAAGATAATCTGGTATACCATCACCGTCCGTGTCTTTTTCTTTGTCATCGGGTATTCCGTCACCATCGTCATCAGAATCCTTGTCATTGGGTATTCCATCGCCATCTATATCATCGTCTAAATAGTCTGGAATACCATCCCCATCAGTATCCTTTTCTTTGTCGTCAGGGACACCTTTTTAAATATAAGATAAACAAGTCAGGTAGGTTTTTATACTTTATTTTCATATAATCAACGCTGGAGTTTGATACCCCCTTCAATTTATTATCATTTTATAATTATTATTGTCATTATTGTTATTACATGTATTATTTTTATCATTGTCATTAGGCCTTAATCGTTTTACAGCTACAATTGATATACGAAAGCTTATGTTTCTCTGCAAAATACTGTCCTTGAATGAGAATGTTTTCTTTATTTACAGTCCAAACAGGATTACCAGAGGCTTCGTTCCCGACGTGTGTTGTTTAATAGCAAAATATAACTTTAATTTTCTAATGAACATGTACATTAATGACAATTTTGTCCTACCCACCAAGCAAATGTACCGTAAAGGAAAAAGAGACTGGCTAACTTTCGATCCAGTCTTTACAAATAAATTACATCTTGAAAATAAAGTTAAACCTTTTTCAAAACATTTTCTGGAAGTCGAACAAGCGAAATGATTCTACTAAAGTGAATATCAGAGTAATAAACCAATGCTGGGGGCAAATGAATAACGTCTCCAAATGCATATGAGAACATTAGTTCAATTGAAATTCTGAAGTAATTACGAAAATATTACAATTTCCGCGAAAAATTGTTAGCAAGATGATTTTTCAAATTGCGCTTATTTTAGAAAATAAACATCGCATATGGTAGAAAACACTGTCAGAAAATGAGACATTACTTGCTACAATTTGTCCTTTTCCTTTAAAGTTTTCTCAAAAAGTGTTTTCTTCAATTCGTAAAAATGCGAGATCCGGCGGAAATGGATTATTGGAAATATGTTAAAATCTACTATGTACAATAGGTTGCAGAAAATGCATCTTTTCCTACGAGAAAATAAAGCGATAAGATGCCGGATTTACACTACGGATCAGATCAACTCGAACAAACACGATTAAATAGTCAGAGACTGATCTGCTTTAAGACTGGATAGCATAATCGACCGGCTGTCAAAAGTATTGTTGTTGCGAAAAAGCTACCGAGAAAACAAAGTATCGATCGAGTAGGATGTTGAATTCATTGGGAATTATTCATGTGGCGGTTTCAGGGAGGTAACTTGCCTTGATTTGTAGTTAAATATTGACACGGTTGACCCTATAGGTTTGAGGATCTTTGTCTCTGAATAGATAGGTTTTGTCTACTAGCTCTGCACGTTACGTTTGGTGGCAGCGGAGTGTCAGGATGAGCTTTCTTGGAGGGAGAGTAATGTGACGGTTTCAGGAGAGGCAATTTATTGTGATAAGCAAATTAGGAAACCTCCCGGGAGACACTATTTGTAGTTACATATAAGTACTTATAAACATATGTTGCGGATCATTTACTCTGAATGGATTTGCCTTTTTTACCAGCTCTGTGCATCATAATCGCGTAAAAAAACAGTTTGGTTGGAATATATTAAATCACCCGAGTTTCCCTGACCCCTACTTAAGCAATATCCATACCATTGCGGTTTTGGAAAACGGGGTTGGTCGAGGAGAGGTCCCGTCAGTGAATACAATCGTGTATAAGTCTAGAAAATCGACAACAAATCGGTTTGAAGGATATGTTTCATAAATGAGTTGTCGCAAGGAATTTGTGTATGATAGCATATGCTTGAGCTTGTCGGTCAAATAAACATAGTTGATGGGATCGGTAGGGTTAACCCTTTCCTGCACAATCAATTGTTTTTACGTCCTATTGATTTTATACTTAAGAAAATATTGTGGGAAAAGAAGAAATTGCTTGTTACAAGCAATTTCTTTTTTTCCCACAATATTTTCTACCCTATAGGTTGGTTGCTTTTCAAATTACATACACTTCTATTTGTCGTCTGCAACTTCTTTCAATTTTGACTGGTCTAAAATTTCCAAAAGCGGGAAAGGGTTTACCCACCATAAATGACCATAGAAAGAGTTTATTTCGAACCAGAATAAAGAGCAAGTATTTAGTGGTTTGCACCCTCCCTACTATCCCAATATTTGATTCACACGAACCTAACATATGAGTTGATATGGAGATGAATGTGCTACAACTATGATTTTGTATGGCCTAGTTTTTAAGCCAGTATTCTTAGTTGATTAAAGGACTTATCCGGGAGTATACCCGCAAAATTATAAGAGCTTTGAGCAGATACACAAGCATTGTTGGGTAGATCTTGTCATAGAGTAGTACAGGGCACAGGAAAGTACAAGTAAATCCGTGCTCGCTTAAACCCATTTCCACACAAGCCCTCCTTTTTACGCTCCTCTAGAAAAAAGCTTTGGAAAACATTATGGAAAATGAAGAAATTGCTTGTATCAAGCAATTTCTTTATTATCCACAATGTTTTCTATCCCAGAAGACAAAAAAAAAATAAAAATTCCATCAACTTGAAATTGTCGTCTGTCGCTTTTTTCAATTCGGACCATTCAAAAATTCTGTTGTGGGGGAATGTGTTAATTGTGAAGACTTTGTCCCTCATTGTTTTCATACCCACATTTTGTTTCCCCACTATTTTAGAATTCGTTTCGTTGAAAAACAAGTCGCAGTTCCTACATTTTTGTAGCCTTTCTCTGTAGCCTTAGCTGTTTATAGGACTCCTTGTTTTTCATGCCCAAAGTTTGTTACCCACCCATATCAGCGCACGTGCTAACGGCTATAATTGGGGGAGTCTTTTATTCCTTGACCATGAAAGTCTAGGGGTCAAAACCGATTTGAAGAGGTCTGAACAACAAAAATATCGAATTATGAGTATGAATTTGAAGGTTTAACTGCCAACAGACCTTTTCTCATATAGATATAAAGTAAGCAATTTGTGACCCCCTTTGGACAAACTTCTAACGGTGAAAAGGGATATTTTCAAATTTTGAGGGTCAAAACCCTGGAATACGAATCAAACAGGAGCCCAACATATTAGAGTAACTACATTTTTGTATCGATATTATAATATTGTTATTTTAAGAAATAGGAAAACTTGGTTTTTATGGTTCTTTATATTATTTAATACTATCCTGTTCGGTCCCCGTGATTTTATAATTGAGAAAACATTGTTGAAAAGAAGAAATTGCTCGTAATAAGCAATTTATTTATTTTTTTTTTTTTCACAATACTTTCTGTCCAACTGAATAGTAATTTCGGAAATTAAATCCACCTTAATTTTTTGTAATCCTTTGAACTTAGACAGGTCTTAAAGTTTGAAAAAAAGGAAAGGGTTACAATGATCAGAAATGCATCCGACCAAAAACAGACTAACGAAGGAGGGTGTCATTTAGAAGTAACATATTATTCCTGAAGCTCATTAGCCCCTACTTTTTCATCGTTTTTTACGTGGCAGATAGAAAACTATCAACCAATCTTAAGTCATTGATAAACGTGATACTGTCATTTGAATCCTACAACAAAGTCCAAAGCAATACGTCGTTGTCGTTCTAAAAGGTCGTAACTACAGCTTGAATAAAGCTGTAGTTACGACTTTTTAGAACGACAACGACGAATAGCTATTACATTTATCAAGGTTTAGAAAATGGGCGAGTTGGTTTGAAAAATCGTCACGTCAAACGTTCCGTTAATTGCATTGATTATTTGTTCTTCTAACAGTCGGACATATAGGCCGGATCGCTGGCAACACCCATTGACCTCCGACAGAAAGTTCGACTAAGATATTAAACGGCGTTATTTGGCAAACACGTCACGTACACTACTGATATCCCCTGACGTTACACATAACGTCGACGTTTCTCCCAACTCTTCAAACGAGTTTGATAAAAACTTTACTTTCAGGACGTTTTTTCGCTAACCATTCTCGACTTCTTAATTTACGATATGGAAAGAAAAAGAATACCGAATCAAAAGCAATCGTTCGTTTTGTGTGTCTCTTTGAGTAGATATCAAAGGCTCTAGCTTTAGCAGTGATTTAACCCTTTTAATGCTGTACCCGGAATATTCCAGTTTTAGCAGGAGGTATAGACAAAGATCAGACTGCACATATGTGCAGTCTGATCTTAGTCTTTACCACCTGATTGGCATTTTAATTTCAGAGTGATATATTGAATTGATTAACAAAAAAAAATGACCCACAATATATTGGCATTTCCGTGTTTAAGCCCTTTGACTTTAATGCAATTTCATTCAGCATGACAAGGCTTAAATTCATGTAAGACGTTGAACTACAAAGAAATGCCTAACATTTCAGTATTTTTTATGAAATTATGAATTATCATTAACTCTCGTCATGCTGAATAAAATCCTCTACAAAGTTGTGTTAAAATCAATGGAAGTCGCCGTCATAAGGCAGTCGGTAGAGCGTCAGACCCCTAATCTTCAATCTTGAGAGTCATGGGTTCGATCCCCGGCGGCGGCACATATTCTTTCCGACATTTGTCTCTCACTAATGGGTGGATAATCGTACACCTAAGTTGGATAGCAGCTGGAGACTAGGAAAGGATGTAGTGGTAGTACTGGTTTGAGAAATACCAGGAATCCATTGTTAGGTGCTCCAGCCGCTGCGGTATGACTGAAATACTGTTGAAAGCGGGGTTAAACGCCATTCAATCAATCAGTCAATAAAATCAAAGGACTGATAGCACAGAAAGCACTAATTCAAGTATGGTATTCTATTGGAAAATTAATGATATAAGTAATGCTGGTTTTGAAGTGACAAGCAGGAGGTCTAGACAATGATCAGACTGCACAAATGTGCAGCCTGATCTTTGTCTAGACCTCCTGCCAAAACATGAATATTCCGGGTTCAGCATGACAAGGGTTAACAGCGTCATTTGAAATACAAGTAAAACATTCTAGTAGCAATTTAAGATGACGGATCGCAAAGTTATGTCGATCACCTAAAATATCGACTGACCAATTGGTAATTCAATCCTGAAGTGAACGATTAACAGGTGGCATTTGTCTCAAACATTTTTATTTGTAAGCGACTTGAAAGTCGAGGATAAAGTTTTATTAGCTGTAGTGACGAAGTATTTTTACAAATCTACGTTTTTCTTAATGTTTTATCTCTCTGACCATATATTATATGCAAATTAATGTTGTTGGATACTCCGTAAAAATACATTATACCGGAGGTTAGAGGGCGTGGCCAGCGATCCTTTCGTTATAAGTTTTTTCGATTAATTTACATCTTCGCATCGAAGCATTTTTATCTACGACGCTAGACATTACTTTCAGATGAAGTGTATTGGTAGAACGATCTGGTTTTCACTTGTAGATAAAATGATTGAAATTCGACATTTTAACTACAAGGCGTCGACGTTATTTAACGTACAGGGATATTCAATGTGGACAATTTTGGCAACTTACTAAAACTACGCTTAAAAGCAAGCTATCGCAAATTATACATCAAATTAATCTACAAAAATAACGTTTTTCTAGAACCTGAATAAATATTTTGTGAATTTTTTACACTTGAATTAAGAACGCATGGAAATATAGATATGATATCGTAAGACGTCATTTTATGCCACAGGGACATTTTTGTTGACAAATTTCAAATGATAATCAGACCACGCATAACATTGTTTGATAAATGATCGTTTGATAAAAACGTATTTCTTAAATAGCTTTTGATTTGTAGATTATTCTTATTTACGAAATGATATGTCTTTTAAAATCGCATATATCATTTTTCAATTCGGGGGACAATTTGGTTCTTTCTTGATTTTTCTCAAGTATGTTTATAATAAATTCCAATTTCACAAATGAATACAATCGTTACGACCAGAAGTGGTGCAAGATTAGTTTTACAAAAACATGGTAGTTTGGCGGCTCTAACAAATTGGCGACAAAAAAAATATGCAAAGCTTTGAATAAAATGTAACGCTGGACCTAGATATTTAACAGAATTTTAGTCTTTCGCCATGTCGTTTTAGAAAATAAAGAAATCACTTTAAATATCAATACGCATGAAATCAGCTTTCTATACGTTTAAAACAATACCTTATTAGGGTATTTTGTAATACGCAGAAGAATATGCAGTAACAGCAGATTTTTTTAAAAGTGGCAAGAGTTGCTATGTTATGTCAAAATCAATTTTCGGTAATATGTAACTTGTAATTAAAAAAAAGGTATTTTGACGACATAAACGCTTGAATAAACTGTAGTTACGACATTTAAGTCGCAAAACCAACAAAACTGCCGAATATGATTATCACAGTTCAAAGCTCACCTACTCTCGACTTAGTCCGTTAGCCACGCCTTTTGACTCCGACGGGAAGTCCAGCTTGGGTTTTTGAGGGCGTTATTTTACAAAATTTATAGCCGGTAGCATGGAAAAAATAAGTAGAATGGTTGGTTGGCGACCTAAACGTCGTAACTCCAGCTTAAATAAGCTGGAGTTACGACGTTTAAGTCGCCAAACCAACAAAATGATTCACCAAAATTGCGGCCAATGTTGGAGCTCAAACTAAACTTCCAGTCTAAATAAATGATTCATTGGTCGACTGATTATTTGATGGACAGTCGTGATTGGTCAATTCAAGATACGACTTAGTTAAATTAGCAATATAACGAAGTCTTATATCAAACCGAACTTCCTGTTGGAGGCTAGATTCGATTTTAAACGGCGTTAATTTGCAAATTTTATGGCCTGTTATTAATTACTCCATGCGATTCGAACAAACTGACTTTTATCTCAGGTGAAAGACAGTCTGTTGAATGTTCTTAATAACACAACAGCCAACATGATGTTTCTATAAATAATAAATTAATGTATCTTACCATCGCCGTCATCATCGTTGTCTTTAGCGTTTGGAATACCATCACCATCAATATCATCGTCGAGATAGTCCGGTATTCCATCACCATCAGTATCCTTTTCCTTGTCATCCGGAATTCCGTCACCGTCGTCATCCAGGTCTTTGTCGTTTGGAATTCCATCTCCGTCAATATCGTCATCTAAATAGTCAGGAATTCCATCGCCGTCCGTATCTTTTTCCTTATCGTCGGGAATTCCGTCACCATCGTCATCCTTATCTTTGTCATTTGGTATTCCGTCTCCATCAACGTCATCATCCAAATAGTCCGGAATTCCATCGCCATCCGTATCCTTTGTCTTATCAGGGTATTTTTCTTCGATATCAGGTATACCATCTCCATCATCGTCGTCATCTCTGTCGTTTGGGATACCGTCACCGTCAATATCGTCATCCAAATAATCAGGAATTCCATCTCCATCGGTGTCCTTTTCTAAGTCATCTGGAATACCGTCCCCATCGTCATCATTATCTTTCGAATTTGGAATCCCATCCCCATCAATATCGTCATCTTGATCATTTGGAATTCCATCTCCATCAATGTCATCGTCCATATAATCTGGAATTCCGTCACCATCTGTATCAACCTCGAGATGATCTGGTATCCCATCACCGTCATCATCATCATCTTTGTCGTTCGGAATGCCATCTCCATCGATATCATCATCCTGATCATTCGGAATACCATCACCATCAATATCATCGTCGATATAATCTGGAATACCATCGCCATCCGTGTCCTTCTCCTTGCTATCCGGTATGCCGTTTCCGTCATCGTCATCATCGAGGTAATCGGGTATTCCATCTCCGTCAGAATCTCTTTCCTGGTCATCAGGTATGCCATCCCCGTCATCATCGTCATCTTCGTCATCGGGAATACCATCATTATCGTCGTCGTCATCTAGATAGTCAGGAATACCATCGCCATCCGAATCGATTTCTTTGTAGTCAGGAATGCCATCATTATCGTCGTCATCGTCAATAGCATCAGGTATACCATCTCCATCTGAATCTTCTAAGTTATCTGGAATTCCATCACCGTCATCGTCTTCGTCCAGATCATCGGGAATTCCATCATTGTCATCGTCATCGTCAAGGTAATCAGGTATACCGTCCCCATCAGTATCAATTCTATACCAGTCCGGTTTTCCGTCGCCATCATCGTCGTCGTCAAATTCATCGGGTATTCCATCATTGTCATCATCATCGTCAAGATAATCAGGGATTCCGTCTCCATCAGTATCTATTTCTTGATCATCAGTTAGTCCGTCACCATCGTCGTCATTGTCTTCTGTGTCTGGTATACCGTTACCGTCATCATCCTTATCCAAGTAATCAGGAATGCCGTCCCCGTCCGTATCTTTTTTTAGATAATTTGAAGTTCCATCACTTTCCTCCTTATTATCAGGGATACCGTCTCCGTCATCGTCGGTATCAAGACTGTCTGGAATACCATCCCCGTCGGTGTCCTCCTGGGTATCGGGTATTCCATCACCATCGTCATCGTCATCTTGGTCATCGGGAATTCCGTCTCCATCATCATCATTGTCGAGGTAGTCGGGAATTCCATCACCGTCCGTATCCTTTTCGAGTTCGTCTGGAATACCGTCACCATCAGCATCGTGATCTTCTGAGTCAGGAATACCGTCATTGTCATCGTCATCATCTAAATAATCTGGAATTCCATCTCCGTCTGTGTCAGTCTGCTTGTAATCAGGAACGCCATCGCCATCTGCGTCTTCATCTTCAATATCAGGTATACCGTCATTATCATCGTCATCGTCAAGGTGATCGGGAATGCCGTCGCCATCTGTATCCTTTTCCAGATAATCCGGTATTCCGTCTCCGTCATCGTCTTTATCTAAATGATCAGGAATTCCATCACCGTCATCGTCATCATCTAGGTGGTCAGGGATGCCATCGCCGTCCGAATCCCTAAATTTACACTTGTCACCTAAACATTGGTTAGGTTCTTCATAGTCAGGGATGCCATCACCGTCATCATCGTCGTCTGAACTGTCAGGTGTTCCATCGCCGTCGTCGTCATCATCAAGGTCGTCAGGGATCCCGTCACCGTCAGTATCTTTCTCATATATGTCTGGGATTCCGTCTCCATCATCGTCATCGTCCTCTGAATCTGGAATACCATCATTGTCATCATCATCATCGAGATAGTCAGGGATTCCGTCACCATCAGTGTCTTTGGTTTTGTCGATTCCATCTCCGTCCGTCCCCCAGAAACCAAGTATCTTTCGTTTGCAAAATGTACATGTTTCCTAGAAAATAAATTTATATTAATTTTAATGATAGAATTATGATATCAACACTGTGATTACATTGAGTAACCCGCAATACATGTATTTCGTACCCATGCGATTACGTGCAAAAAAAAACTGTGCAGAAAGAGTTAATAGTTGCAAACGTTAATCTAAAGTCATGCAGTTACTGTATCTTGAGTGCAGATGCTATATACTTGTTAGACGTTAAGGCAGATGCGGTTCAAATCTCAATTCCGGGCTGAATGAATGATTTAATGTGTCAATTTATTCCTTGATTGACATACGCGATTAGTCGATTGAAGAATATTTATAGATAGTCATAAATATAAGTGTCCTAGCATCAGAGACAGAAAGAGAGAGAGAGACTGGTCGAAAAGGGAAGAGAGATAGATATTAGGCATTTTGTCGTTTGAACAGAGAGAATTAATTACCTGGGTATCATATTTTCTTTGCCATCCCGACAATGTTGTGTTTTCCACTAACAAAAGTTATGGTGCTTCTCTAACACGTGCGGAGACTTCGTTGGGGTGAAAACCCCCACAAGAAATGTAAGTCAGTTGTCAAGTCAATGAATTAACCCAGTTCTGTACAAACCCGGGATTTTACGTCGCTGTTTTTTTAAAATTGACAATACATGGAAAAAGAAGAAATTGGTTAAAACAAGCTATTTTTTCTTTTACTACAATGTTTTCTACCACATAGGACAGTCTACTTTCAAATTTCATCTATTTTTTATTGCAGTCTGCATTATCTTTAAGTTTGGACCAGTCTAAATTTCATAAAACGGGAAAGTCTTGGTTTCCTGATGAAAAATCGTATGTCACGTGTGACAAGTGTCAGCTAACAGATATAGTTTAGTACAAGACAAGTTTACTTCAAAATGCACGTAAGTTACGAGAGCGCCTTAACCCATTACAAGACGACAAAATTTTAGACTGGTCCAAATTGAAAGGAGATGCAGACGACAATTTAAAGTTTATGAAAATTAACATTTTTTCAACTTTCTCTGTAGAAAACAATGTAGAAAATGTAGAAATTGCTTGGTACAGGCAATTTCTTCATTTTACACGATGTTTTCCCACTTGTTTTTTTAAGGGCACCAAAAGTGGAAATGGATTAATAAGTTAAAAGACCATTCAAGTTTATTACTCTAACACCGATAATGACAGTACATTTAAGAATTCTCAATCATCTATATAACTAGCATATTAATTCAAACCCATTCCATGATATCTAACTTATTTATCCCGTTCTAGACAAGTTTTCGTTTTTTTATGACGTCTCTCAAGAAACAAGCTTTAGAAAACATTGTGGAAAATGAAGAAATTGTTTGTTGTCAGCTATTTCTTCATCTTCCATAGTGTTTTCTATTAAAAAGAAAAAAAAATAACGTCAACTCAAAATTGCCGACTGCAACTTGTTTCAGTTTGGACCAGTCTAAAATGATGTCTTCTGGAGATGGGTCTAGACATCTTTGCGAGCACGAATGGACCAACTGAACCGATCACTACCTTTGCTCCTCTTGTCAAGATTTCATGATTTAATTTTAGTTTCGTCTATCC
This sequence comes from Fragum fragum, assembly GCA_946902895.1. Classification (NCBI taxonomy): domain Eukaryota; kingdom Metazoa; phylum Mollusca; class Bivalvia; order Cardiida; family Cardiidae; genus Fragum; species Fragum fragum. The sequence goes on from OX336371.1 coordinate 50,705,755, forward strand.
AGTTTTGTTTGGTTGTTTTTGTTATACTTCCATTAACTCAAACTATTTTGTGTGATTGCGCACATAGTAGATAGATTTACACAATTTTGCGCAACACTAGTAAAATAATAGAATTTGCTTTGTTATGCTTAATGGAATTAAATTATAAGAAATAAAGACAATATTTATGGCTTGTTTTCATTCAGGTATGAACCCAAAACGTAATCACACAGTATGAATACGCAAAGCGTATTCATACTGTGTGATAACGTTTTAGGTTCATACCTCAATAATTTAATTTTTGGTTTCGTCTTTCAAAAACGGGCTTTCTGATTGGTCGAAAAAAAAATATTCATAACTCCAATTTTGAGCGCGCAGCGATTTTGTATGCTTCCGCAAAAAATATTCCCATACAAAAAGGTATCAAAATTTGTTAATTATTTGCTTCTTTCGCTCGATGCTATTAAATCATAAGAAATGGAGAGAATAGTTTTTGTTTTCTTGGAGGTGTGAACCGAAAAACCTAATCACACTTATGTATGAATCCGCTTTGCGTATTCATACAGTGTGATTAGTTTTTTCGGTTCATACCTCCATGAAAACAAAAAAAATATACTCTTCATCACTTAATTGAAAAACACCCAATCCCCAACCAAAAATATATATATTGTCTCCATTTCTTAAAAACATAATAATTTGATATTTTTTATATGTATACAATGATCATCTATAATGACATCAGGACGTCATTGCCACATCTTCCCTATTTTTTAATACCCGGTTGTGTTAAGAGAACCGTTCTATTTGTCGTCCATTTAGCCATGCGATTTTGGTCAAATAAAATCATTTGTAGAAGATGTTCATAAAAATGTTTCTCTTTATTGATGAAATTGACTTTCAAACGCCGAGAAATGGACTAATACGCCTGAGAGTCGCCTGGTGTATTTAGTCGGTTGGCGACTACAACCTCGCAACTACAGCTTGAATAAATGTTCTATATCATTTGTTCAAGTGCTTATTCGACTACAACCTCGCAATACAGCTTGGATAGATGTTCTATATCATTTGCTCAAGTGTTAATTCTTGAGCGACAGATGAAGAATCCGGTATATTTGATAATTTTTAAAATTTAAATTATTAGCAATTTAAGATATCATTGGTTCTGAGAAAATGGAGGAGGGGAAAACTTTTAATTCATACAATGTGACTTCTTTTTGAATGGTTGGTCGACAACCTAAACGCTTAAATAAGCTATAGTTACGACGTTCAAGTCCCAAAACCAACAAAATGATTCACATAAATGTCAGTCAATGTTGGAGTTCAAGGTTCTCTTCCGGTCCAAAAGAATAATTTGATTGGTCGATTGATTCTTTGACTGACAATCGCTATTCGTCATTTAACCCTTTCCTGTTCAAATGCGGGATTTTACGTACGTGTGATTTTATACTTGAGGAAACATTGTGGAAAAAGAAGAAATTGCTTGTAACAAGCAATTTCTCCTTTTTCCACAATATTTTCTACCACATATGATGGTTTCATTTCAAATGGCATCCAGTTGTCATTGTCTTCTGCAACCTCTTTCAATTTGGACTAGTCTAAAATTTAAAAAAAAAAAAAAAAAAAAAAAAAAACGGGAAAGGTTAGAAATCTCAAAAGAAAACAAATCGTAGGAACAGATCTTTGAGTAATAGTAGTACCGCGGTTAGATGCTGTACAAAAAAAACCGGGAATGCTTCTGTTTTTGTTTTCTTATGCAGCCAGGTGACTCAAAAATAAGTTTTTTGTTGTTTGAATGAAGTTTGAGGCCACTTTAGTCAGTATTTCAGTCATCTCAGGGCGGCTGGGGCAACTAGCCATAGATTCATGGTATTTTTCAGACCAATACTACCACTACGTCCTTTCAGAGCATTCAGCTGTTCATTTAACTAAGGATCCATCAATAGGTGGGAGGCAAATGCCGAAAAGGATATGATGCCGCGAGCGCGAATCGGACTCTGGGCCTCGTGATTGAGAATCCGACGCGCTACGAACTAAGCCATGACCGCGGCTTCTAAAATCAGAGAAATCCCTTGCCCGTCTTAGACCTGACAACCTGGCTATCTGTCTACAGATTTCTACTCAGACCATGTTTTAATCATATATCAGAGGCTGAAGTCAACGTCACAAAGCGGTAAAACATGACACAAGGTAAGACAACCCCGTTCTCTCAATGATGGAATCAATACCTGGGTATGATATACCAAAGAAAGCTTTGATTGTAAAGGAGGTATTGAATTCGAGAATCCATTACGTGTGCTCTTCATCGAAATCGATATATTGTATTCAATTGATTACATTTACTATTACGATTACAATCTCTTTTAACCCTGTCACGCTGAATTAAATCATTTTCGAAATTGCATGATAATAAAAGGGTTGAAATCGCTGAAAGGCCCTGACAAGCGGTCAATGTTTCTTGTATTAATTGAACCTATGCGTGACATTTCCAACCATTTCGCATGTGCGTGACTCGCACACTTTGAGCACGCTGGGCAGCCATTCGGGGCAATAAGAACATTCGCTGGTTGTTTAAAGAAGCTTTGGGTCTTTATTTATATACAGAGTGCAGAGTGAAGACTCTGATCAGACTGTGCGGATGCACAGGCTGATCTAAGTCTTTACTTGGCGCACATGTGTAATGGTTGGAAATGTCACGCATGCGCTCAATTAAATTTATTCTCAGTTCTGGCTTAAAACGTCAAACAGGTAGTGTAGACCAAGATCAGATTGCACATATGTGCAGGCTGAACTTTTTTAATACCACCTGCCCAAAACAGGGAACATTTTGGGTTCAGCGTGATAAGGGTGAATGGAATCTGAGTGAGTTTCCACACATCCTTGTTACCAGAACTTATGTTAGCCTTAAACATGGACGCTTCAAATCTTAACTCATTACCAAACAATGACGCTTTTAAACGCCCCTCAACATGAAAGCTTTGGAAAACATTGTGGAAAATGAAGAAATTGCTTGTTACAAACAATTTCTTCATTATCCACGATGTTTTCTATCCTAAGGGTAAAAAAGTCCAATATTTCATATGCTTTAAATTGTCGTCTGCAACTTCTTTGAATTTGGACTGGTCCAATATTTTATCGTGTGGGAAATGGTTAATGGAATACACTTCAAATAGCAGCGATCATTTCAGAGATTTGTTACTATTACATGTATAAGAAACAACATTTTCGCGCGTGCGCGACAATTTCTAAAGGTAGAACAAATAATTTCCTACTATTTGATTATAATAAAAATATGGAAACTCAAAACCGAATTGAAAAGGTAATCAATTCGCTTCTTCTGAATTGGTTCAAGCTAAAGTTATTTCCAAGACAATTTGCTGAATTATTTTTCCTATCTTTTTTTGATTTGTGTACTACGTTTTACGTCTAACATATATTGCCTACGTCATCGATCGCTGCTATATGAGAGTGGGTACGAGATTCACGTGGAAAGTGTAATATTTGATCGGTTTGTAAAAATGGGCCTGGAAAGTAATATTATTTCATCGAAAAGTGCAAAGCCATTGTCCCCCTCTTGTTGCTGCAAAAGTTCTATTTAAGTTCATCCTTCGTATACTGTTTCTGAAAAAGAAAAGAAAAAAAGAGATGATATTTTTTACGAAAAGCAATTGAGTATAACTCGTTCTTTTTAAAAGCAATATTTATTTTGATAATTATGGGGTTACTATAAGCAGCTATCATTTTGAATATTCTCACATTCTAGATTCGGTACGATTCTAATATTCAAGCAATCTCGTATCTTCTTATATGTTTACTAATTGGCAAATCGCTGATCCCGACCACTAACTCCCTAGGCCCCGCCAATTAACTCCGACAGGAAGTTCCGCTTCGATTTTTAACAGCGTTATTTTGCAAAATTTATAGCGAATGGCATATAACAGAAAAGTAAAATGGTTGGTTGATTACCTAAACGTCGTAACTACACCTTGAATAAGCTGTAATTACGATGTTTAAGTCCCCTAACCAACAATAAAGGTTAACAAAAATGGCGGCCAATGTCAGGGCTGAAAAGCTGAGGCCCGGGCTGAATAAAAAAATTCATTCGTCGGTTTATTCCTTGATTTACAGCCGCGATTGGTCAATTTTAATTCTATATAAACATGTGTGTGTGTTTGTCGGTTTGTTTCAAGTTTGTAGATGATCTTAGAGAAAAGAAAACAACCGCGTTCTCTTTTTTTTTTTTTTTTTTTTGTATTGACATGTATTTTTTCTATCATTCATTCACGTGATTGTGTGAAACTCCCTGTTTTACTCATGTAATACAAGTGTTTAGAGCTGTGATTATAGTTCAATAACAATCGTAAACAGTGGTTTTGCATACTCAAGCAAAACTAAGAATCGTTTAGATTACCCATTCGGTTAATATGAAATGAATAATAAACAAAATTAAATTACTTCATCTTTATCCAGAATCCCATCGTTATCACCATCACTATCTTTGTCATCTGGTATACCATCATTATCGTCATCTTTGTCCAAATCATCTATAATACCGTCCCCGTCGGTATCATTTTCCAGATGATCTGGTATCCCGTCATTATCATCATCATTGTCTTGATTATTCGGTATTCCATCATTATCAGAATCTTTTTCAACGCGGTCTGCAATACCGCCATTATCATCATCACTATCTTTATCATGCGGTATTCCATCGTTATCATCATCATTGTCTAAATCATCTATTACACCGTCGCCATCGGAATCAATTTCAAGATGATCTGGAACCCCATCATTATCGTCATCATTATCTTGGTCATCCGGTACTCCATCGTTATCAAAATCTTTTTCGTCTAAGTCTAAAATGCCGTCATTATCATCGTCGACGTCCTCTTTATCTGGGATCCCGTCATTGTCATCGTCGTTGTCGTTATCATCCGGAATTCCGTCACCGTCAGTGTCTTTTTCTAGATTGTCAGGGACGCCGTCATTATCATCGTCTTGGTCATAAAAGTCACTTACACCATCTCCGTCTGAGTCTAATTCATCCAAATCTATGATCCCATCATTATCGTCATCATCATCAACTTCGTCGGGTATTCCATCATTGTCATCGTCTTTGTCTAAATCATCAGGTACGCCGTCACCATCTGCATCATTTTCTAGATAGTCAAAAACACCACCGTTGTCGTCGTCGACATCCAGGTCATCAATTATACCGTCGCCGTCAGTGTCGATTTCATTCACATCTAAAATACCATCATTATCGTCGTCATTATCAAATTTGTCCTCGATTCCATCGTTATCATCATCGTCGTCTATATCGTTCGGTATGCCATCTCCGTCAGTATCTTTCTCTAAACTATCAGGAATACCGTCGTTATCATCGTCGATATCCTGATCATCAGCAATTCTGTCTCTCTCTGCATCGGCTTCATCTTTATCTTTGATTCCGTCACCGTCATCATCATCATCATGTATATCTAGCGTTCCGTCATTATCATCATCTGGATCTTCTACATCAGGTATACCGTCAGAGTCGGTGTCAATATCTAAAAAGTCCTTAAGACCATCGTTATTATCATCGTCATCAATATGATCTGGTATACCGTCATTATCATCATCAGTATCTAAATGATTCGGAATTCCATCATTATCCGAGTCTATTTCATCGTTTTCAGAAACGCCGTCATCATTGTGATCGCTGTCAATAGAATCAGGTATACCATCATTGTCATCATCATTGTCTAAGTAATCTGGAATTCCATCTTGGTCTGCGTCTTTTTTAATTGTAACATCTGACTCGTCAATGTCTTTGATCCCGTCGTTATCATCGTCATCGTCAATATGATCTAATATACCATCATTGTCATCATCTTGATCCAAGCTGTCAGGTATTCCATCATTGTCAGAATCCCGATCTTTGTTCTTGACGACACTATCTCCGTTTTCGACATTGTCAAATTTGTCTAGAATTCCATCATTATCATCGTCAGCATCATTGTCGTCTTGAATTCCATCTCCATCTGAATCATTCTCTAAATGATCAGGAGTTCCGTCGTTGTCGTCGTCGTTATCAAGATCGTCGATGACACCATCTCTATCAAAATCCTGTTCGTGAAAATCTTTGACCCCGTCACCATCATCATCGTCGTCATATTGGTCAATGATGCCATCATTGTCATCATCAGAATCGACATTATCTGGAACACCGTCTCTGTCTGTGTCTTGCTCAAACTGGTCAAGTATACCATTATTGTCAAGATCAGTATCAATGTCATCAATAAACCCGTCATGATCAAAATCAGGTTCATCCTCGTCGCGTTTTCCATCATTGTCGTCGTCATGATCAAGTTGATCAGGAATACCATCATTATCATCATCGTTATCAGATTTATCGGGAATTCCATCGACATCGGTGTCCTTTTCTAAATAATCTGGCACACCATCATTATCGTCGTCCAAGTCTTGGTCATCTGGTATACCATCAAAATCAGAATCTTTTTCGTAAATGTCTAAAATTCCGTCATCGTCATCGTCATTATCGTGTATATCAGCTAGTCCATCATTATCATCATCTGTGTCCACGTCATCTGGCCGACCGTCTCCGTCCGAGTCTGTTTCTAAATAATCAAGCACGCCGTCGCCATCCATATCGTTATCTTTGTCGTCTGAAATGCCGTCATGGTCGAAGTCTGGCTCACGTATATCAGGAATTTTATCGTTGTCATCATCGTGGTCAGAAACATCAGGGATTCCGTCGTTGTCGTCGTCACTGTCGATATCATCAGGTATGCCGTCGTTATCAGTGTCTTTTTCATATCGATCCGGCACTCCATCATTATCGTCATCACCATCAATATCGTCCGGAATACCGTCTTTGTCGTAGTCAGGTTCGTCCTTGTCTAAAATACCGTCGTTATCGTCGTCGTTATCGACACTATCTGGTATTCCATCATTGTCGTCGTCAAGGTCATTTCTGTCAAATATACCATCCTTATCTGTGTCTCTCTCTTCTCCGATTTCTGCCTCAAAAATATCGAACCAAAGGAGCTTCCTGTTGCAACTAATGCAGCTGGTCTGAAACAAACGAGGAATTGCTTTTAATAAATGAAATTAAGTACAATGGTACCATTTAGTCTTCAAATATGATCGATTGCAGAGATTCCCCCCCCCCCCAAAAAAAAAAAGAAATGCAAGGAACAGGCTCGAATTTCATTCATCGATGATCCGCTAGGTAACAATAGCGCGCAACACCACCTTGGATATTATAATTTCTAGTTTCAAGGTGTTGGTAGCCTATCATCACGACAAACATGTCGAGCACTCCATGCAAGCAGTTTTAGTAAGTTTTGGTAGAGAAAGCAGAGGGAGGATGACAAGTCGTATCACTTTTACTTAAAAAATCGTACGAAAAAAATGGGAAAATGCAGCAATTAATTATTTCAAGACGGATAATAATTGGAAATTTAAAGCTAAAGCAGGCGACAATACCCAGCATAGGCCTACATCATTGGAAGGAAATAAAACATTAATTATGTTTAACAAGAACAAACAGACGAAATGAAATTTACATCAACGTGAACACGGACACAAAATACCATTGATTTATTTGTCTATTTATTTTCTTATTTTCCTTTCTTTGACCCATTCCCAGACGACAAACTTGTAGACTGGTACAAATTGATAGGAGCTGCAGACAATTAAAAGTTTATGAAACTTTCTGGATAGAAAAGATTGTGGAAAATGAAGCTATTTTTTTATTTTCCATAATATTTTCTTAATTGCTTTTCTTAAAGGGCGCAGAAAGCGTCATTGTGAGTGAATGGGTTAATGTGTGGAGCTAGAGATCTCGTAGAAAATTTCAGAATGCACAAAGTTGAGCTCGTTTTGTTGATTTCATCGTACGCCCGATGTAGGTTAATTGTCGATGGATGACAAAAACTTTATAATTACTTCTCCAAATAAGCTCTGGTTATAACCTTTACATCACCTGAAGACGACACGCTGAATGTGATAGGACTAATAGGTTGTTATTTATAGGAGAGGCCCGCTTGGTAAAACAAAATATTCGCTCTTTTTACAGTAAGGAAAAACAGTTCATAACAGTGCTTTTTTACTAATTGGGATCAAAGTGTTCCGCTAAAACTCTACCAAAAACTAGTACAAAACCGGCATGGAAAGCATATTCGACCAATCGTACAAAGCTTACATTTTGCTTCGTAGAAATTTGTGTTCAGTCGAGCTTACTCCACAATTAAAATTCTCTTTCAGAAACCAATGGCTCTCAAACGTATTTGCTTTGAAAATTATCTTGACCCAATCCTGCTTTATTAGACCTCATTAGAATAGTTTCAATTAGACTATTCTAAAGAGTTCGAACAACAAAGGATTTGATGCTCTTTCCAAAGCAAAGGTTCTCAAACATTTGACGTATTTGCAATTTGATTGATCGTAACTTAAACTGTCATGCTATAACTGTTTAGATGAACACGTTTATAATTTATATCCATATATGTATATCGATTTTATGAACTAAGACGTATAATTATATATTTGTATTTACTACTATTTCCTTCATTTACTACTCCTTTCAGTATTTGTTAACCCTTTCCTGTTTTGCAAAATTTTGGACCTGTCCAAATTCAAAGGTTTTGTAAACGGAAATTTAATTTGTACTTTATTTTAAAAATAACCATCCAGTACGGAAGAAAATATTGTGGAAAAAGAAGAAATTGCTTGTTACAAGCAATTTCTTCTCTTTCTACATTATTTTATAAATTATAAATTCAGAGGGACGTAAAAGCCAGGGATTGGACAGGAAAGAGTTAAATACCTTCTAATGTTTAGGTGTTGATCTAATTCCAAATATTAATGTACAGTGAACGGTTAAACTAAAACTTACCGAGAATCGACCAATCAAGCTGGTATTTCATTCTTTCCCTAAACAAACTTTACCGAAGTTCTGTGCAAGTCTTCCGATATCCTTTGGAAAGCCTTTATATAAGTTACAAAATTAATAAATAATAATGATGATACATATATTCCAAGCGTGAACCATAGGCCATCCTCAGATGTAATTGAAAGTTCATTGCTGGTGACTCCGATTATATGTTGTGGTTGGACTGGTTAGGGAAGCAATGGTTAGAGGGACCGTTCTCAGCGCAATAACTGACATAATGTTCAAGGTGGTGTAAAGATTTTAAGTACATGAACCCAGCTAAAACTAGAAATCTTTAAAAATCTAAAAGCTTTTCCGTTAACTTGGCCTAGAAATGTGACCCCCAAATTGCGATGATCATTAAAAAAATAAAGTAAAGTAGCCTATATAGTAGTTTTTCAAAATACTTACCCAATGCTTTTTAAAACTGACATAATTACACATCTGCACATATGAAATGAATATGAACCATCTAATGTCGTTATACTTAAGGGGATAACAGTAAGGCGTGTGTAAATACGTTGTAATGTCGCTTAAAGGGTCATGGGCGCGGTCATATATATCCTTCGGCCTACAAATAGCTTGAAATTATATTCATTACTCGACCTTTATGCAATGAATAAATAAGCTATGAATAAATTTGATCTCGACGAAAGTCGTCCGCTTTAGAGTTATTTCGTCCATACCCGGAGAAATTCGATGTACATTTTGAAAATCTAATGTTTTTCTATTTACCTTATTCTTCGACAGATAAAGTGGTCAAGTGGTATAGTACGCAAAGACCTGCGGCAGTCGACGCGGGTACGAAACTGCAAAAAAACCCCCATAATTGTTTGATTTTCCAACGTTTATTTTCCTTTTTTATTAGATGCATGAGAAAGTGCATCTGCACGATTCCATATTACAGTGATAAAATTTATCTGTCAGTGGATAAATAACCCAAATAGTATCATTCAGTTACCATTGTCATATCTTCCAATAACAGCCGAAGCGAATTTGGAGAACAACGGTACAGTATCAAGAATACGTGAAGAAATAAAAGAACGACGAAGCTGTTTTATGTACAGTTCCGAGTACTAATATGACTGTTATTTTCTGACGTTTTGAAGTTAAATGAATTAAAAGTAGCCGAATAAAATTATACATAAAAAGAAAAGATCGTTCTCGCCTCGAACTCCCGACTGTAAATGCAGTGGGACTTCGCTCTTTCAAATTCGAAGAAATTTCGGTTCGTTTAACAAATATCTAAATACTTTTTTCGACTAGCGGAATAAAACGAGAATTACCGAAGACAATAAGTCAAGCGCGTAATTATGCAAATAGAGGTCATGGTCCGCCAGAAAAAAAAAATCTTACTATACAATAAACTAGTCGGGAAAAGTAAAGAAGCAAAGGGAATGTAATTAAGGAATACTATGTTGTAGTTTTATACAAAACTTTGTATTAGATTCGAGCCACGCAGGAAAATTTTGATATTTCACGAGACCAAAGGATCCAATACAAGGCATTTGTTTCACCGCTACACCATAGTATTTCATTTATTATATAGAAACGAACTTTGACCGAATAAGGTAAACGAAGCTTAAGAAAATTGTCTATAATCAACCCCCGTTTTTTAGAATTTTGACGACGTTATTTGTTGGGTAGACGCCATTTTACCGGGAAAATGACGTTATTACCATATCTGTGTTGGTTGAACACATGGCTGAAAATGATTTTTTTCTGTTGAGGACGATTTTTCACGCCTGCGATGAATGTGTGTTATAAGGAAAACTGACAGGTTTTTATTTAAAAAAAAGTTACAAGAAGTTTGCAGCACACCTGTTTTACTATATGGTAAAATTTAGAGATATTCTAAAATGCCACCAAAAATAGCCTAGGTCTCCACAAACAATGTGGAACGTGAAAATAAACGAAATGTTTCTTGCGTGATTTAACGTTTTTCGAACCGCGTAGAATTAAGGTATTTCACGGGATCGAAGGTCGAGTGAAATATCAAATTTCCTACAAGCGAGAATCTAACGCCAAGTTTAGTATCACTGCTACATCATAGTATTTCATTTGTTTTATACAAACGAACATTGACTAAATACGATAAAATCGCCTCACGAAACTTGCCTAAAATCAACGTTACTTTTGTGTAGACGGCATATTATCGGGCATCTAACCATTTCCGTATCAGTTCAGTACTTGGCTGACACGTTGTGTTTTTTTTTTTTTTTTTTTTTTTTTTGTTGAGTGCGATTTTGTCCGCCTGCAGTGGATGTATCTTGTCCGGAAAACGGGTAGGTAAATAACAAATATGAAATTCGAGGATTTTAACCCCTGTAAAAAAGGGAATAATTCACAAATTATGCAAGCAAGAGTTACAGTTTTGTGCATTCCATTTCTCAAATAAGACCTATCTATCCATTGTTTCAAGTTGAATTTAAGTCAGAAAAACAAAACAAGAGGACTATGATGGTCCTAAATCGCTCACCTGAGGCATCTGCAAATTACAGTCCTTTTTGTATAAAAAAAGACACAACTTTTGCAAAATAAATAAAATAAATATAAGATTTTGGGCTTTGTACAAAATAATCCAGTAATGCTTTACAATAAAAATGAATGCCTTTGGCTTTATGTTTAATCCATTAGCAAACTATCCCAGAATTTGTCACCCTCAGGGAAAATAGGCTTAAAAAGCATTGTGAGACAGGGAGTGACAAGCCATTTCTCCATTTCTATTTAAGAATTCTGACAATGCGATTTATGCAATTTTTGACCCCAGGAGCAGAGACGTTTTTTATTCTAAGAGCATATTTTCCTGTAACATACAGTACAAAATTATTTAGTCATGCTACATACCAAATATGAATGCCCTTCACCTTATATTTCAGAAGAAAAAGACTTTCGAAGTTGCTCTAATTGGATGTTTTCCAAATTTTTGGACCTATAGGGCAGTGTCATGATTTATCCCAGGGCTAAGATTTTAGCTAACATGGTATAGAACCATCAGTTCATGCTATATACCAAATATGAATGCCCTAGACTTTGTAGATTGGGAGAAGAAGACTGTTGAACATGGTCTAATTGAGCATTTTTACGAACTTTGGACACCCAGGGAAGGGGTGTTTTTTAACCTACAGGCATAATTTAATAAAAATTGCTAGATAACAGCGAGGCTATTATAAATGCCCTCCGCCTTAATAATGAAGATTATTTTTTTTTAACATACTCAAATTTTGCGTTTTTTCCCAATTTTTGGACCTCTAGTGCAGGGCCGTTTTTGACCCTAGGAGGACAACTTTAAATGATATAGTACAAAACCATCTAGTTGTGCTACATACCCAATATGAATATCCTAGACCTCATAGTTTAAGAGGAGATGTCTTTTAAAATTGCTCTAATTAAGCTTTTTTCCTAACTTCGGACTTCAGGGGCGGAGCCATTTTTGACCCAAGAGATTAAATATTTAAAAACTTGGTAGAGAACCATATGACTAAGCTCTATACAAAATATAAAGGTCATTGGCCTTGTAGTCTATGAAAAAACAACAACAACAAAGATTTACTAAAACTTCCCATTTTCATATGCCGCGGTTACAACAGTTTTCACGGAATGAAATTCTTTTAACAAGTTTTGAAGAGCTTCACCCAAGGAAAATCCCTGCAAAGTTTCAGCTTGATTGACCTACTGGTTCAGGAGGAGAAGATTTTTAAAGATATTTAAAGAATTACTAAAGATTCCCATTTTCAAATGCCGCGGCAACCAGAGTTTTTGACGGAATTTAATTCTTTTAACAACTTTGAAGAACTTCACCCAAGGAACAGCCCTGAAAAGTTTCAGCTTGATTGGCCTACTGGTTTAGGAGGAGAAGATTTTTAAAGAACTTGTGGACGGACCGACATTAGTCTGCCACTGATTGGTAGCCATAATCGTAAACCTACGAGGGATGAGCAGCTGTAGGCTCGGAAAGGATGTAGTGGTAGTGCTGTTGTGAGAAAATACCAGGAATCCATGGTTAGGTGCTCCAGCCGCCGCGATATGACTGAAATACTGTTTGAAGTGGCGTTTAACCCTATTTTCAATCCAATCTGAAGAACATTCCTATCATATTTGGTTGAAATTGGCCCAGGGATTTTAGGGAAGCTATTCTAAGAGGATACTAAAAGACAATGGCTAACGAATAGGTACGTTAGACATATAGTGATCACAAATGTCACTTTGTGCTGAGTTACACTAAATTACATTCAGTTTCTCTCTTTATTATCCCATTCCCTTAAAATTGAAGCAAAAAGGTTTGAAAAGCATTGTGGACCATGAATTAATTACTTGTTACAATGCTTTCTACCCTAAAAGGCAGATATTTTCAATTTCTTCGAATTGAAATTGGGTGCAACATCTATCTGTTTGGACTAGTCTAAAATGTTGCTGTGTTGTAAGGGGTTAAATGAATTGATCTTGTGACATTATGATACTCATATTTTCTGATCAAGCCTACAGTAACAACAGAGATATAGCAAAATGTACTACTTTTTGTGTAAAGATCAAGAATGTCCAACATGGCAAGCAAACAAGAGGAACAAGTCACTAATTTGTTCACCCGAGTTAACTGTCTAGACAAACAGTCTAATACATTTATTAAATTAAGTCATTCCCTCATAATCCTGCATTTTGATGCCCCTCAAGATAAAATCTGCGGAAAACATTGTGGAAAATGAAGAATTAATTTGGAGTCTATAAGTTTTGTTGTGTGTAGACGGGTTAAGGCAATTTGAGTAGAAAATGTGGCTTCTACAGTGTTAAGAAAGTTCTCCTACAATTGAAAATAGTGGCTAAGATTTTGATTTCATATGAATTTTTTTAAGAGCATTCATGTTCTATAAAGAAATTTATTTTCACTATTTCTTAGCTTTACCCTTGTCATGCTGAAACCAAAATATTCCTGTTTTTGGAAGGAGGTATAGACAAATATCAGCCTGCACTTAAGTGCAGTCTGATATTATTCTACACCTCCTGCTTGTCCCTTTTTAAACCAGAGTTGTTTGTAAGATAAATCTTCAAAAGTTATTAACCCACAATAATTGCATTCAGTACTGTCAGCCCTTTGATTTTAATGAAATTCCTTCAATAATTTTATTCAGCATGACAAAGGTTAATTTATCAATTCAGTTTGTCTCTAGAGATTCAGTATTAATCAGTTTTTATTTCACTGGATGACCAAATTTCTATATTCAAGCTCATTCATGATTCAGTCTAATCATGGTTAGTACTGTTTTGATGATCGAAACAATCCCTTTTGGTCTGGACTCAAAATGGTCACGTTTCTTAATTTTGATTATTACAGAGATAGATTTCCTCTACACTCATTCCCACACAATCCCGTTTTTAAGCCCACAAAGAAAAAATGCTTTGGAAAATAGTGTTGAAAAATGAAGAAATGGCTTGTAACACGCTATTTCTTCATTTTCTACAATGTTTTTTCGTTCAACAAAAGCTTCGCAGAGCGGCGCATATATGCCCAAAGGGGCTTGTCAGTAACCTTGCTTTGTCAGTTATGTTAGCTTGAATGATAGCTCACGCATTTTATCAATAGAAAGATCTTGTTACCTGAATAATATTGTTTACACTTGAGAAACATGACAGCTTTCAAAACCGTTGTTAAATTAAAAACTATTGCCATGAAAAATGTAGGATAAGAAGTGCATACCAGACATTGTTTTTCGTTCAATTCAAGGGCAGATAACTCAAGATAACTCAAAAATGACTGGAAAGATTTGAATTTCGAAAGTCTTATGCATAACTACACATCATAGGGAGTAACTGTGCAAAGTTTCAGCTCATTCCCATTGATAGTTTAGGAGGAGTTGCGCACACAAAAAATTGCTAGCAGACACAGACAGACGTACGGACAGAAAGACAGACGAACAAATAGATGGACGGACTCAAATCATACAGACACATTGTGGCCAGTTTCTGTTAAATTCTATGTAAATTGTAGGAGTTTTGTGCAAAATTAAATGTAAATTGAAGCTATTTTGTTAAGTGAAGGGCAGATAATTTTGACATTTCAAACAAATTCTAGTCCTAAGGACAAGTAGACATCACACAAAGTCATTGTAGCAAGTTTCAGTTCATTCCCATTCAGAATGTAGAAGAAGTTGTGCTCACAAGAAATACAGTGATTTTCATTCAATACAAGGGCAGATAAACCAAGATAACTCAAGAACAACTGGAGTGATTCGAATTTCGAAGGTCTTTTGCACAACTAGACATCATAGGGAGTAACTGTGCAAAATTTCAGCTCATTCCCATTGATAGTTAAGGAGGAGTTGTGCAAAAATAAACAGTGATTTTTGTTAAATTCAAGGGCAGTTAATTCAAGATAACTCAAGAATGACTGGAGCAATTTGAATTTCAAAGGTCTTACGCACAACTAGACATCATGGGAAGTAATTGTGCCAAGTACCAACTCATTCCCATTGCTAGTTTAGGAGGAGTTTCGCACACAAAAAATTGCTAACTGACGGACAGACATACAGGCAGACGGACAGACGACCGGGGCCATAACATAACATGACCCTTCGGGCGTATAAAAAAGACAGATTTTTAAAACTTTCATCAACTTGAACTTTTTTGTCTGTAACTTCTTTGGACCAGTTAGACCAAAGTTAGAGTTTCTTCCAAAATAGGATGATATGGCATGTTGATAGATGACGAAACATTTTAACTAAACTTTGGTTCGTGCTGGTTACCACATATTGTTTGACCATCACCAGTGTCTGGGTTTTGGTATTGGAACAAATAACATGAACTAGTCATTTTCTAGAAATAATATATTTTATTTTTCATTAATACAAACATTTAAAACCTTGTCTTTGACTTGCTAGCACTAAACAATTTCTCTTTCATAAAACTCACACTTTCATTTTCCATTCTTCAACTGGATCTTTTTAACATTGGTGGAGATAACCAGAGCAGACAGGGTCACTAGTCAATACCTCTCACCTCCTTACAAGGTAATTGGACTATGGAACTAAACACCAATTTTATGGAAAATATCATAGTTAGGGACATTAAACAAATAGTAATTCTTTAGTGAGTGACCTAAACATCATAACTACATCTTTAAATAGCTGTGGCTACGTTTAAATCACCCCAAAATGAAAATGTTTGAAATAATTATTAGAGGTCAAAATTGTACTGCAAGTCAAAATGAATGATTTGATTCATCAATTGATTGATTTATTGATAGTGGTCATCTGTTGATAGTACTAGGTAACCAAAATACACTATCCTTTTCCTTGAATACTTTGATAAACAATTCCAATGTTCTCACTGCACAAAAGGATATATGATATACTACTTATTACAGGCACAAAAGCATAGGATCTTATAGCTAATGAACCAAATTGCAGGTTGATTAAACTTCTTTTCATGATCATGACATACATGAAAAAATTAATATTTTTGAAATTTTGCCATCTGTACTTCATTACATACAAAAGATCAATAGCCCTTTTTCAATAGAATTAACGTTTCATAGATTTCAAGTTCTGTGAAACAACCCAAATGACATAACATGGAACTTACCATATTTGCTATCACGAAATGATATGCATTCTCATAAATGATCAGTTGAAACCACTGGTAAATCAACCGTACAAATAACAGTTAACTGAACCAGCTGATATTTCCGTAATCTAACACAAAAACACAAGATGTGCAACACACTGTGAAATGAAATGAACTATTTACATGGGTAACAATGTAGCGATTGTGTGCCATGACTAAACTGAATAAAATGATAACCACCATAAACATGAATCATCCCCAACCATACAACCACTAAATATTGCAAATTATCATACAACAGCAAAAAAATTGTACTTAAACCAGTCCAGGTAACCCTTTCCCATACAATCCTTGATTTCTATGTCAATGTGATATTATACTTGAGGAAACATTGTGGTAAAATTATCTTTCTTTTGTTTTTGGAGGGGGGGGCATTTTACAGTTTCATAGGCACAATAAATCTGATCCCGAAATTCATAATTTTGATTACCCATAGTATTATCATGAAAATTCATCCAGTATAAAAATCTCTACAATTTCAATGTTGTCTTAAATAATCAAGTTTTTACACACAAAAAATGAATAACCTATTAATAAAAGGACTTCTACAAGCAATGTATAAACATAGCTACTTTAATCCATTCCTACACAATGACGCTATTGGCCGCCCCTCAAGTAAAATGCTTTAGAAAACATTGTGGAAAATGAAGTTGCTTGTTACAAGCAATTTCTTCATTATCCACAATGTTTTCAAACCAAAAATCCAATAAAATCCAAATTTCATCACTTAAAAATTGTCGTCTGCAACTTCTTTGAATTTGGACCAGTCTAAAATTTTGCCATCAAGTAAGAGAGTTCACTTCCACTTTGTTGGACATTATTCAAACTATTACCAGGCAACAACAATTTAGACAGCAATTCAATTCCTGATTAACTCATTCCCACACAGCAAAATTTGAGACCGGTCCAAATTGAAAGGAGTTGCAGACGACAATATCAAGTTTATGAAAGGTTAGATTTTTTCAACTTTCTGGGTAGAAAACATTGTGTAGAATGAAGAAATTGCTTGTTACAAGCAATTTCTTCATTCTACACAATGTTTTCCCTTTTGATTTTCTTGAGGGGCGTCCAAAGGGGTCATTGTGTGGGAATGGGTTAAATTGAAAAGTAAGTACCATCTAATACAGAAAATATTGTTAAAAAAGGAAAATTGCAAACAAGCCATTTCTTCTTTTCTCACATTTTCACCAATATCATTCTTCAAAAGTGTCAAAATGCAGGATTGTGTGATTACAGATTAATAAGCATATTCTATCACACTTCAAGCATCACTATAAATGGAATGCAATATAAAAACACTACTCCAAAGTTTCATTTAAACTTAAAGCTGCTCTTTTAATTTCATTTTGGACTACCATATTGGTCTTCCAGTTTATTAATCCATTCAAACAAAATCCTACTTTTTGATACCCCTCAAGAAAAACTCTTTGGAAAATAGTGTTGAAAATAAAGAAATTGCTTGTTTTAGGCAATTTCTAAATTATCGACATTGTTTCTACCCCAAAAAAGAAACATTTTTAAAATTTCATGAACTTGAAATTTTCGTATGCAACTTCTTTGAATTTGGACCAGTCTAAAATTTTGTTGACTTGTAATGGATTAATTGAAGATAAATTAAACCCCTGTTCAGTCTTTAACGTTATAGTTTGTCAGATATTACATTGACCCATGGTCAGACGGCAAAATTTTAGACTGATCCAAATTGAAAGGAATTGCAGATGACAATTTTAGGTTTTGAAATTTAAGATTTGTTCAACTCTCTGGGTAGAAAACATTGTGTAAATGAAGAAATTGCTTGTTACAAGCAATTTCTTCATTTCACAAAATGTTTTCCAGATTGTTTTTCTTGAGGGGCGTCCAAAAGCGTCACTATTTGGGAATTGGTTAAATGCCATTAGTTTCATGTTCCTATGGTACAGAACATACTGATGCTATTCAGAAAGATGTTCCCTGTTTTTGGTCCAATAGTCATCACACCGTGATGTCGGGACAAAAATGGT
Organism: Fragum fragum; assembly: GCA_946902895.1. Classification (NCBI taxonomy): domain Eukaryota; kingdom Metazoa; phylum Mollusca; class Bivalvia; order Cardiida; family Cardiidae; genus Fragum; species Fragum fragum. The sequence continues at coordinate 50,724,286 of OX336371.1, forward strand.
CACACAACAATTATCATTTCCAATGTTTTTCTACAGCCCTATATATACATCAAAGATTAAACTTAACAAGGCTGAAACATTGCAAAGATTTGTAAGGAAAGCAATTTTAGTGTAGCCCTTGACAGATGGTAATGATATTAATCATCAATGCCATAATGAATTCACAAAATTTTCTTTGCAAGGTTTCAGGCCTAGGCATAGACATTGTAAGTTTTAACCCCTATCCTTTAATATCAACAAATTACCACTGAATCCTGACATTAAGATTTTTTAGTTGAAAGGGACTTTATGCCGTTTTGAACATTCTTTCAGATACATTGTATATAAATGCACTATTCATTTTCCATGTGGCTTCTGGGTAACACAAGTACTTGGGCTCTGAATACCTTGCCAGAGGACATATCCCCATGACCAGTGGCATAACGGATTCGTACTTACAACCATCAACTTCTCTCAGGTTCCATCATCAGAGTCCATCATCGTAACCAATGAACCCTGCAGGACCACATGACCTTGAACATTAGTATCAAGAAACACAATGTGGAAAAAAATGTAAAAAATGCTAGCAACAAGCAATTTCTACTTTTCTCACATTGTTTTCTCTTCTATGTAGCACTAATGTTTCAATAAAACAATATTAATTTAATTTGGACAAGTCTATAAATTTTAGGCCTGTCCAAATTGAAAGAAGCTGCAAACAACAAACCAAAGTGCACTTTATTTGAAAAATAAGTATTAATTAGGGTAGAAACTATTTCAAGGAAAGGAGAAATTACTTGGTGTCAGCAATTTCTCCATTTCCAACAAAGTTTTCTCAGACCTTGCCTTGGAGGATCATCATAATACAGGAGTATGTGGTAATTTGTTAAGTGTAAGTTACTCTCCGATTTAAATGTCTCAAGAATTCACTATATTAACCCTTTCCCGTTTTTGGAAATTTTAGACTAGTCCAAATTGAAAGAGGTTGCAGACGACAGTGACAACTGGATGCTATTTGAAATGAACCCTTCCTATGTGGTAGAAAATATTGTGGAAAAGGGAGAAATTGCTTGTTACAAGCAATTTCTTCTTTTTCCACAATGTTTTCTTAAGTATAAAATCACAGGAACGTAAAATCCCGTATTTGAACGGGAAAGGGTTAAAGAGACAGAGTATGTGCCACTGTTTTGCTTCAGAACTCTCATAACTTCAGCATGATTCAAGCTTAACATGTGTGTTTGAAGCAAACCAGTCATACACAAATTCATGAACAATTAAATTAGAGCTACAAAATCTGTATCACAATTCTCGAGAACAAAATGGAACAAATTCATTAACCAGTCTCTTCAGATAATGTCATGTTATTCTAGAGCTTGTTAATTATGTTGCGATGTGTGTACACAATTTGAAGAGTTCTAAGTGAGGTTGATGTTACAATTCATCATGGTCGTCTGTCTGCAATGACAAAAAGGGAGATAAATCAGTATTGACGATTTAACAATCACAATACCACATTATTTCCCCTTGTACTGCAGAGTCTTTGCCTGTCTTTTCTCAATTATACCAAGTTTTAGGGCTTTTCAGTAATACCGGGTAATTGAATGGTGAGTTAAAGAGTATCAACATCAAAGGTCAAATGATGATTTAAAAAGTATATAGACATTCCAAATTAATGTCCAAAGTGGCCAATAATTAAAAATTGTAATTGTGCTTTATGTAGAAAGAAATACTGGTGGGATGAAAAACCATGCAAAGAACTTTGTTGAACAAAACCAGTTACAAGATCAACATGATGCTGAACTCACAAAATGATATTTATAATCTATTGTCACTGCACAAGTCATGCAAAACTCTTACTCAAGGACCCTAATTCATTTAGGAATAACCATGGTCATTATCAAACAAAACTTTAAACAACTTTAAATATTTAATTGAAATTGTATTGCTTTTCCACAAAACCAAGTTTTCAGTGGTCCCTGGAATTCACCAGTTCAAAGCTAAATGTGAAATCACTGTGTTAATCAGGATGTATACTGAGTTACTCTATCCTCAGATTGAGCATGACCTAGAGATGATTAAATATTGATGTAATTCCAAACCCAAACCATCCCAACCCTATTTCAGTTTTATTGAATGTTGGACAGTTGTTTTTTATCTAAAGTAACAAAGACCATATTCATTTCAATTTTATCTTTGTCTGTACAAAAAAGTATATAACAAACAGGTCAAACAATCCTACAAAAATATTTAACTCTGTGTTATAGGACATAAACTCTACATAATTACATTCTGGATATAGTAAGTGTCCCATCTATGGACTTGGCAACTACTTCAATTAACTACATAATAAATACGAGTTTTTCTGTTATTTCATTTCATTATATCTTTCAGGTAATTTCTTTTGTCCGCTACAAGAATTTAGTACAACTATCTTTTTGGATGCCAATTGATGTGGTTGTGGCCCTGGTCAGTCCTTATGAGCATAACTAAAACACACACAGGCAAAGCTCTGGTACAAGGGGTATGTTTGAATTAATTAAGCCCAAAATCAAAGAGCTCCAGATAAGAGGGATTACAGGCATTTGAATATTGTTTCACAACCACTGGTTAACCCATTATGAGGTGAGAAAATTTTAGACTAGTCCAAATAATAAAATGTTGTAGACAATTTTAAGTTGTTGAATTTCTATCAATCTTTGTCTTTTTGGACAGAAAACATTGTTGAAAATGAAGAAATAACTTGTAAGAAGTAATTTATTATATTCCACAATGCTTTCCAAAGCTATTTTCTTGAGGGGCATAATAAATTGGATTATGTGGGAATGGGTTAATTTTACTGATTTTAAAAGATTGAGAGGACTTAATTCTGCATTGCAAAATAGCACTAGAAAGCAATTGACAGATCCCAGCTTGTCAAACAAAACATTGACCATTCATGTCATTCATTTAGACCTAAAGTGAACTTTGAACTTGAACATTTTGGTTGGTTTGGCAACTGAAAATTTGTAACTACAACTTATTCAAGCTGTATTTATGACATTTAGGTCGCCAACCAAGGATTTGCCCTTCACACAGTCTCTAACCATTTATTATGCAAATAACCTCATTTGATATCTCTTGATATCCAAGTCAAAGTGCCGTATCTAAGTTCAGTGGGCAGGGCCAGCGATCTGTCAATTTTTAGTACAGTAAAACCTCGGTAGTTCGTAGCGCAAGGGACCGTGGAAATTTATACGAATCAAGCATAGTACGAACGAAACAGAGGACAAGAGGTCGGCTATTTGAGATACACGGAATCTTACATGGCCTTGTTCTGTCTCCCATTTTGGAATTGATTCTAAATAGGTTTTTTTTTTAAACAAGACCTGCAGATATCAATTGAGGAATACATAAGTTAAAATTACTATTTTATGCTTTTATCTCTGTGTTAATTTTTTTGCATTTTTTAAACATAGTGTTTGTATCAAATGGTAGAGTCCATCTGGGTGATAATAATACATTGGATCAAATCACTCTGAGTATTCTATCATCGAATCATAAAATGAAGGACCGACGATTGTGAATAATGCAACCGCAGAATAAAATAAAGTGCTAGATTTTGTAAGTGACCAATAACACTGATACTAATGGGGGTTCGTCAATTTAAAGTAAATTTTCGGCGATAATCTTTATTCGATTAATTTCCCACCTTCCAAACCAAACCAAACAGGCCCTTATAACTAAAGTTACACGATAACATATAATTGTCATATAGTTCAGCAGGTGTGAAAATCAAGGTAAGTGGTGATTGGAGACAATTAGTTTATCACACCTACGAATTAAACATAGGAGTTTGTGCTATAATCATACTTTCGGGACTTGAAATGGCCTACGAACTACGAACCACTGACGTTCGGATTAGACGGAGTTTTCTAACAAAGATAAAGAAGGAAAAAGATCGGGACCGCGTAAAGTATACGAACCAACACATACCTACAAACCAGTGACGTTCGAATTAACGAGGTTCTACTGTATTTAGTTAAAAAAAAAAACGTCCATCGAAACTACAGCCTCTATCTGGAGTTCTAATAGTGTATCTAATATGAACACTGTTAATACATAAAAACAAAGAATTAATTTGATAACAATGTAAGTACAAATTTTAACCTGCAAGAAGATGAAAGAGCAAGTATATGTTAAAGATGTGTTTGTTAAATTTGAATACCTCAACTCTTTTCCAATGAGACAAAAAATTAGACTGATCAGATTCCAAGAAGTTGTAGCTACAAATTCAAGTTTAAAGAGTATTGCAAATCTTTGTGGTACTTTAGGTAGAAAACAGTTTGGAAAATGAAGGAATTGCTTGTAAAAATCAATTACTTATTTTTCTACACTGCTTTCATGAATTGTTTTCTTTAGGGTCCCACAAATTCGAGTTGTGTAGGAAAGGGTTAATAGATGACCTTTACCTTGGAACCAAAGAAGGGTCTTACCAAAAGAAATAAACTTTTGAAATATGAAAGTTCTTATCAGTTCAAAGATATACCAACTGTTAATGTTTCTAAGGGACTAAGGGAAAGTACAAAAACTACATTCCCCGAAATCTATTAGTGTAGGAGTATAACAATTTGCAAAATTTACAACCTTTACCAACTAGCTTCAACCATTCCCACACAATGGTGCTTTTTGATGCCTCTCTAGATAAACAATTGGGATCACATTGTGTAAATTGAAGAAATTGCTTGCAAACAAGCAATTTTTGTTCATTTTTCACAATGTTTTCTACCAAGAAAGATGAAAAAATCTAAAATTTCATTAACTTCAATTCACCATCTGCGACTGTTTTCAATTTGGTCCAGTCTAAAATTGAGTCATTTGGGAATGGGTTAAGAGTCATTCAACATGAACAATTCTCACTTTATCTTCATGCTGTGGATACCCATTTGATTCTTAAACACTTTCTACAAATTTGGGATACTTAAATTGTTAAATTTAAGCAAGTTTTCTGTTATATCAGGACCAAAATTGTCTAATCATTACTGTAGAACTCTTGAATTTGACTTCCCTTAAGTATAACATCAAGAAAACATTGAAGTAACAGGAAACAATTGTTTGAAACAAACAATTTCTCCTTTTATCACAATACCATTTTTTTTCCCATTTTTTATCAAAGGGCAGAATGATGATGGACTGTAAAGTAATGATTCAAAATACCTAAATGTTACCATTATTTGTCACCCTTTTTCTCTTAATAAATATGCAATAGATTATTTGTAACAATGAGGCTTCACACAACACTTACCTTTTCTTCCACATCATCTTTTGTACCCTCTGAGCTTTCGTCATCATCAGCATTAACTTCTTCACCTTCTTCTTCCTCAGCAGGTTCATCATCTTCAAAAACCGGTTCTTCGTCAACCTTTCAACAAAAAATTATTTCAAATTTAGGAATCTTAGCATATAATCAACAAGAGCACAACTAAGAATAGATATACCATAAGCAGATAAACTTTTATTAAAGCATTATTTTAAAGTCAGGATGATGAATGGAATAGCTTTCACACATCCCTACTTGCCAATTCTTGAAATAGTCAAAGGGGTAAAACTCAGATCAACTGTTCAGATAATTTCCAAAATTTTCAAACAACATCTGTGTTTGCAGGAATCAATAACCCCACAACCAGATCCCACTATGGTATCATATTTGTAAATTTGTCTGCAAAATGTCTCTGACTATTTACAGCAAACTAATATAATCTGGTAAGAATCTAAAAATGGCTTTATTTTTCAAGAGTATTTATGACAAAAATACAGTAATTAAACATTTCACACCACTAAATGTATTGAAAATAGAATGGGAAGAGTTAATTGAACCAATCTGCCATTTTTGAAAAGATAACTTGACAGTTCTACTTTAGTAGATGAATGGTGCTCTGAAGAAACAGATGAAAAAAGACCTACAGAGTAATTGTAACAGCCATATCTTGCTCAGACTCAGGCTGGTTGTCACAATAAAAACCAAGTAGAATATGGCTTAACCCATTTCCATTCAATCCCACTTTTTGATGCCCCATCAAGCTAAAGGTACTAGAAAACAATGTTACAAGCCCTTTCTACATTTTCCTCATTGTTTTCAACTCGAAAAGACAGAAATATTTTAAATTCTTTCAACTTTAAAATGTAGCCTACAACTTTGAAATTGGACCAGTCTAAAATTTTTTCATCTGGTTATGGGTTTATCTTGAAATCTTTTTAAACTTTTGCAGTTTAATTACCTTTGCTCCTTCTTCAATACCCATAGCTTGTCGTAGCATTTTTTCTATTCTACCAGCAAAAGCAGCAGAGTCTGGTACATTGTAACCTGATCTCAGAGCGGCAGTTTCAAACATTACAACAGCTAAATCTTTGGCATTTTCATCTTCTGCATTCGCCTGAAGCATAAAATGATTTTTATAAGTTGTGATTGAAATTGTATTCATACATGAGCTAAATCATGACCACATTCCCCCTGCAGTTCAACATGCTGCAGAAAAATATCTTTTGACACTGTGTAAGAAAAGGAGAAATTGCATGTTACACGTAATTTCTTAATTCTCACAATGTTTTCCTACCTACCTGGCATTTATCATTTACAATGTAATTGGAATTGTCATCTGCAAACTCTCTCCAACTGGACCAGTCGAAAATTGTGTCATGTGCTGTACAAACCCTGGTTTTCACGTCCCTGTGATTTTTTGCTTGAGAAAACATTGTGTGAAAAGAAGAAATTGCTTTTAACAAGCAATTTCTTCTTTTCCCTAAATATTTTCTACCCATAGGTTGGTTGCTTTTCAAATTGCACTCACTTTTAATTGTCATCTGTAACTTTGTTGAATTTGGACAAGTCTTAAATTTTGAAAAACAAGAAAGGGTTAAAGAGCATTGTTTGCCATGTCATCTGTCATTGAGTAAATACAGACAAAACTTTTTGTATTGTAGCAGACACTAATGAAAATCATTTGTTTTGAAGCTCACAAGCTTCTCAATCTTTCAAATGTAACACCCTTTCTTCTGCCAATAAAGACAATTTATAAAATACTGCTTTTAACCCTTTCCTATACAATCCCTGATTTTTATATCACCCTCGCTTTATACTTGAGAAAACAATGTAGGAAAAGAAGAAATTGCTTGTTACAGGAACCTTTTTCTTTTCCCACAATATTTTCTGGCCTATAGGATAGAAACATTTCAATGAATCTCACTTTGAAATGTCATCTGTGACCTTTAATTGCACATGTGTAAAATTTTGTAAACAGGAAAGTGTTTCCAAGAAATACTTCATTTGAGCCCGTGCGTGACTTTTCCAACCATTTCGCATGTGCGTGACTGGCACACATTGAGCACCCTTGACAGCCATTCGGGACAATTAGAACATTCGCTGATTGTTTGAAGAAGCTTTGGGTCAGTATGTATCTTCAGAGCGCAAAGTAAAGACTCGGATCAGACTGTGCGGATGCACAGACTGATCCGAGTCTTTACTTTGCAAACATATGTAATGGTTGGAAATGTCACGCATGCGCTCGTTTTATATTCACATAGGCCATCACCAGAGTGTTCTGTCTGTTCAGATAAGTTTTGGCAAATTGAAAATTTTATGCAGTTTAAAATGAAACCATCCTATGTGGTAGAAAAAATTGTGGAAAAAGAAGAAATTGTTACTCAAGTATAAAATCACAAAGACGTAAAATCCTGAGTTTGAACAGGAAAGGATAACATGTTCTACCTTATGTGGATCCTTATTTTTTCAAAATGCGGTCCTCAGCCTCTTTGAATTTAGATCAGTCAAGAAATTTGTTGTTTTACCAGGCATTAACTAGAGAATTTTGTTCGATTAGGCATTAACTATGTCACTAACCTTTATTTCATCTTCCTGCGTTTACCAACATGTCATCAGATAAAACAAGATGTGTTTGTGAAACACAATGCCCCCACAACAGGACTCAACTATGACAAGAGCCATGTTGGACATGGCCATTCCCTGCCGTAAAAGCTTGATAGTAAATCGAGTTGTGATTCTTGTACACTGCACTTCTCCTAAATAAGATCTATCCACCTATGAAGTTTCAAGTGGATAGCTATTATACCTTCAGAGATATGCCCTGGACAAAATCTAAGTCTTTAAAATAACAAAGGACAATAACTAAAAAATTATGCAAGCAAGAGTCGTGGTTCTTGTGCACTGCACTTCTCCTCCATGAGATCTATCCACCTATGAAGTTCAAGTTGATAGCATTTATACTTTAGAAGATATGCTCCAGACAACCTTAGTGACAGAATCACGGAATGACTGACGGAGACCAGTACTATATCCACTTTGCAGAAACGGTGGCAGATAAAAAGTGTTGTTGACTTGTACATGAGGGATTTTTTGGCAATTGACCTTGGTATGTGACCTTGACCTTATCACATGATCTTGACCTTGACATGAGGATTTGTTTGTTTGAATGGGGTTTTACGCTGCTTTTAACAATCTTTCAGTCATATCGCGGCGGTTGGAGCACCTAACAATGGATTCATGGTATTTCTCACACCAGTACTATCATTACATCCTTTCCCAGCCTCCAGCTGCTATCCCACATAGGTCTACGATTATCGACCCATTTGTGCGAGACAAATAGTCGGAAAGGACGACTGCCGCCGTCGGGAATCGACATGAGGAGATTCGCATTATGGAGATGTATCATCATGCCAAATATGAACATTGTATCTTAAATAGGCTGATAGTAATTGGCAATATAAGTTTTGCAGACAGACAGACGGACAACGGTAAAACAATATGCCCCAAATCTTTCAATGCGGGGGCATAAAAAGAGGTTTTTATATTACTTTTAGTTGATGCATAGTGCAATATCATCCATGTAATATAAAAAATATTCAATGGTTTTATTTCACTTTCAAGTCCTTTTCCATATTATAAACCAACTTACATCAACTTTGGCTTTCAGGTCTTTGATGAGTGGATGACGAGGGTTGATTTCTAATGTCTTTTTCTGTGAAGCATAGTAACTGAAAATAAAACGAGGATCGAGAAAATGAATCAAACAAACTCAAACTTTTCACTACCCATGGTACTATCTTACAAAAACAAAAATACTTGCAAAAATACTTGTTATCCTTTTTTCTACTTATTCTGCTTCGAATTAACATCCACACTAAATTGAAGTCTCTTTAAGTTGACTGATCCCTGCTGTCAATAAAATAAGATGTGTTTGTGAAACACTATGCCCCCGAAACAGGAATTCTTTAGAAACGGGAAAAAGGGTTGAAATTTTGACCTTGACCTTGATGAAATGACCTTTTTGACCCAGTTGCGCCTTAATGAGACCTATCTACATACCAAATATTAGCATTGTAACTTAATCAGGGTTGAAATTATAGGAAAATGTTTAGTTGGCAGTTAAGTTTTACAGACGGACAGACAGACTGACAGACAGACGGACGCAGACAAATGGACACCGGTAAAACAATATTCTCCCGATCTTATTGATGCGGGGGCATAAAAATTTAAATAATTTATTTAGTTCAGAAGCTAATATCGAGCCAAGACATTTAAGTCAAGAACTTTCATTGATTTGGCACCTCCTGATGTAAAAAGTCCCAGGCCAACAGTTTGCTCTTTGTTTATCCCATTAATAGATTACAGAATTGTAGAGTTGCAGACTAAAAACAAATTGTGAGTAAATTGAACAATAAAACCCCGAAGGTTGGATTGTGTTCTATATGGTTATATTACTGACCATGATTTATGCAGACATACATTGTTTCCGATATTTTGGTTACGCTGTCATATCTGAGGTCCCAAAGCTGGGACAGCCTTTTCTCAATGGACCATTGCTGGCCCTGCACATTTACTGCGTTAATCCATTCCAGCTCGAGCCCTCCTTTTTACGCCCCCCGATTAAAGAGCTTTGGAAAACATTGTGGAAAATTCCATCAACTTTTGATTGTCGTCTGCAACTTCTTTCAAGTTGGACCAGTCTAAAATTTTGTTGTGTGGGGATGGGTTAATCCCACCAATTGACTCTGACATGAATTTTGCTTTGATTCTAAACAGTTCTATTTTGCCAAATTTATGGCCAGTAGCATGTGACATTAGAGTAAAATGATGGTTTGGTGATCTAAACTTTGTAACTAAGAATAAGCTGTATTTACTATGTTTAAGCCGCCACACCAACAAAAATGTTTCACAAAATGGTGAATGGGTTAAGATAGGTATCAATATTTCATATGCTTGGTGAAAGATACTTCTCAAACACAGACATAGTAAATTGAATACTATAGAAATTAGTTAAAATATCCATTAATTAAAAAAGTTTCACTTTAACATTCTGAAAACAAATGCAAAGACATTTCGGACTTATATTTTGATTTCTTACTTTTGAGATGGGTCTCCAGATTTGGCGTAAGCCTGAGATTTCATGATCCTCTCCATGTTTCCAGACCAACCATACTGGCTAGCCACCAGGGCACATGGGGATTCTGTTAATCTTTCAGAAATTGTAGCCTTCTCAATCTGAAATACAGGAAAGAAATGAGTACAAACAAGAGAAAAAGTATTAGAAACATTAATATCAAAATATTTTGTACTTAAGATAGTTTTTAATTACTTACTTTCACCCTTTCCTACACAATCCCACTTTTGACCTCAAAAATAGGCCTTTGGAAAACATTGTTGATATTGAAGAAATTGATTGTAACAAGCAGTTTCTTCATTATCAAGAATGTTTTCTAAGCAAACATAAAGATTTTTAAAATTTCATGAACTAAACATTGTTGTCTGTAACTTCTTTGAATTTGGACCAGTGTAATGTGGATTGTTTTATCTGTTGACATATGGTGTGATCTTATTAGTGTTATTATTACACAATTAATACTCATGTGTGCAATTCAGTATGTATGTTACATTTAACCATGAACCTTAAGTGTTCAAATCTATTCTCCAGTTAAAGCTTTCTTATTTTACATCCTTCATCAAACAGAAAAATAACCTATTACCGGACAACAAAAATTTCAGCGCGGTCAAAATTGAAAGAATTGCAGTAGATGTTTCAGATTTTGTTTGAATTGTACAAACAGAATAGTTGCAAAGCAGACTTATACCCCCCCCCCCCTCCCACCAGCATTTGTCACTTAAGTAACAAAGTTGACCTTTGACCTAACATATCTCAAAACACTTGGGCACCACCTTAGGTAATAGATGACAATTGTATAAAGTTTCAAGGTCCTAGATCAAATGACTTATAAGTTAAACCACAGAAATGATTCTCAATCAATTTTCAATCTGACGATGCTCTTTGACATTGGTCATCCCAAAACAACAGAGCACTTTTTTTGATCATTGGCAAAAATTGTATAAAGCCTCATGACTGTAGGTTAACTAGTTCTACAGATACAGGATGGAAAGTCTATGGATAGATAAACCATTCTAAACCCCTCTACTTCGTAGTTGTGTGTGTGTGTGTGTGCATGGGGGGGGGGGGGGGTAGTGCTATATAGGTGGAGTTAAAATTTGCAAAAGGAGAAATTTCTTCTTAACCCATTCCCATATGCTAATATTTTAGACCAGTTCAAATTTCAAAGAAGTTGCAGATGACCATTTAAAGATAAGGATATCTTTAAAATCTTTGCATTTTGGGGTAGAAAACATTGTGGATGATGAAGAAATTGCTTGTTACAAGCAATTCATTCATTTTCCACAATGTCTTCCAAAGCTTTCATATTAAGAGGTGTTTAAAGGTGTCATTGAGTGGGAATGGGTTAAATGCAACTTCTATTTTTCTCCGAATGTTTTCTATATCTTATTTTCTTTGCCTAGTCAAAATGTGAAATTGTGTATTTACCGGTTAATTCCTAGAAAAAGAAAATAGCTAACCTTATCAGCCAGGGCTGTATCCTTCAACCATTTAATCAAAGGTTCATAATCTTTTTCCAATTGTTCCTTGTATTCTTTAGCCTTTTCAGATTGGTCAATTTTAAGCCCCTCCTTAGCAACGTTCTGGAATTTCTTGCCCTCAAATTCTGGCAGTGACTGGATACAATATTCATCAACCGGTTCTGTAAGATATAACACTTCAAACCCTTTCTTCAAAAGTCTCTCTACAAATGGTGAGTTTTCAACCTGTAATATAAATCAATATAATTTAAAGAATGTAACAATATTCCCACTAATTGACAATTTCTAGTGGCAAACCAAAATACCATAAATACAGCTTGGATAACCAATTACTATGCAATCCTATGCTTATATGCCATTATAAATATAGTTACAGAAAATGTCTAGGAAAAGGGAGATATTACTTGAAACAAACAAATTCTGTCTTCTCACATTTTTACCTTTCTACCACATTTGGCATTTATTTTCCAAACTAAGCCATTTTCGATTTGTCTGCAACCTTATTCAAATTTGGTCCAGTCTAAATTTTTGTCATCTCGTAATGAGTTACATACATAATTTGGTCAGTAGACTTAGCCTTGGCTCTGTAAATACCAACCCAAGTACATACACATACAACCAAAAACTCCAATTTTCTCTCATGACTTGTAACATCCAGAATTTACCTAAATGTAGCTCATGAGCCTAAAATCATTCACTTCAAAATTAATTTAAAAACTTAAGTGGCTATTCAAGGGGCCAGAAAAAAAAGTCACGAAACAGAACGGTACCTTTATGCATTTTTAGGACATAGGTAGTCCTGTGTTGTTTGAACTTATCAAAATTGTCTAATGAAGATTATTCTAATAATTTTATACAACTTAGGATTGATTGATGATAACTTTAAAAACAAATACAACACTTTTTAAGAATTCTTGCTTTTGGAAAGGGAATTTGATTGTTGTCACTTAACAGAGTCGATCACTCAAGCAAGATTGGCTATATTTACAAACCTCTGATCTGCTGGTTCCCGCCATGAAGTAAATATGTTCTTGTTTTTCCTTCATTCTTTCAATATAGTCAGCTAGGGTGGTCTGTTCTGTATCAGAGTTGGAGGAATAGAATCTAAGTAACTTGGCCAATCTTGTTCTGTTAGAGTGGTCCTCAATAACACCCAGTTTGATACTGAAATATTCCAATTAATTCCATGATGCATTGCACATGGTAGAGATATGTATTTTAAATTGAGAAACTAGCGCTTAACCCATTCCCATACAATGACACCTTTAAATGCCCCTCAAGAAAAGCAATTTGGACAAACAATGCTTAAAATGAAGAAATTGCTAGTAACAAGCAATTTCTTCATTTTCCACAATGTTTTCTACCAGAAACTAAAATAAGTCTAAAATTTCCTGAACTTTAAATTGTCATCTGAAACAACTATCAATTTGGACCAGTCTAAAACTTTGTCTTCTGGTAATGGGTTAAGAGAATAATAAATCAAAAACAGGATTACTGAAAAAGGAGCAAATTCTTTAAAGTCAATAAGTTTATTTGTCTTGCAAACTTTTCAAAAGCTCTCTTAGATTTTTAAAGAATTTACAAAAAGTCTGTCATAAGCAAGTCCATAACCCATTCCTGCACAATCTTGTCTTTTAACCACCCAATGAAAGAGGCTTTGAAAACATGGTGGAAATTGAAGTACAGTAAAACCCCTCCTTACGACCACCCCGGAAATACGGGCACCCCGCTATTACGACCGATTTTTTAAAGAACGGAATTTTTTGTCCTTTATTTCAATGGTCGCGAACCCCTCTAAAACGGGCACCCCGCTATTCCGAATTACGACCACTAAATTCAGTACCGACCATAGATTATACATTATTTTGAACCCCACTGAAACGACCAGTTTTCACACATTGAGACCGATCACCCGAATTTCACATTTGATAAGAGCGACACTAATTGGGTACGAATACATTGTAAATACATTATCGGATTTTTGATTATGTGATATCAAACCCTTATTATAATAGGTGTTATGAGTAAAGTGGCCGATCACTTTCAGAAATTATAGCTCGTATTATTTTTAATTGTTATTTGAATGTGTCACAGGTTTTGACTCGAGAAATAAATTCGAAAGTGAAAACGTATCCGAGAAGTTACAATTAGTTTGTTTACGGCGTTCCAAACAGTTAATTAGCAATTAAATTTTGATTTCAACGTTATTGATGCTTGGTATTCGCATTGTAGAAGATATGATATTGACAGTTTGACACTTTGAACCTGTACTTACGCATAAATAATCTGAGGTCGGACTTCTGAATCAGATTGATCAAATGGAGAATAGCGAAAGTAGAACTATCGAAGATCGTAAATTTGAAAATGACATAAGATTCCGCTGTAACACATGTTCTTATAGTTTCATTTTTGAATTTATATATTAATATATTCAAATAACGAAAATGAAATAAACATGAATTACTTGACAACAAACGACCAAACCTCAGTATTACGACCACCCCTCTATTACGACCACTTTCAGAAAGTACCGCAAGTGGTCGTATTAGAGGGGTTTCACTGTAATTGCATGTTACGTTATCTACCCTAAAAGATATAAATTCTTTAAATTTAATTGTTGTCAACAGCTTCTTTCAACTTAGACCAGTCTTAATATTGTTGTCTATTAATTAACCCTTTCCCGTTCAAATACGGGAATATAGTTCCTGCGATTTTTTACTCAAGAAAACATTGTGGAAAAAGAAGAAATTGCTTGTAGCAAGAATTTTCTCCCTTTTCCACAATATTTTCTTCCACATAGGATGGTTTCATTTTAAATGGCATCCAGTTTTCATTGTCGTCTGCAACCTCTTTCAATTTGAACTAGTCTAAAATTTCCAAAAACGGGAAAGGGTTAAAGGGTTAAACAACTTCCTTCAGAGACCATTAACCCATAATCACCAACAAAATTTTAGACTGGTCCAAATTGAAAGGAGTTGCAGACGAAAATTTAAAGTTTTATGAAATCTTAACAATCTTTATCATTTGGGGTAGAAAACATTGTGGATAATGAAGAAATTGCTTGTAACCAGCAATTTCTTCATTATCAACAATGTTTTCTATAGCCTTTATATAGGGGGGCGTTTAAAGGCGTCCCTGTGTGGGAATGGGTTAAGTAGTATAATTTTACCCAACTTTTATAACACAAAGAGTTACAACTTACTTTGTACTGTATTCTTTCCAGAACTTTTCAAATTCGTCTTTTTCAATCTTTTTGATCATATCTAGCGTTTTTCTGACCAGTTTTTTCTTGATGACCTTGAGCAGTTTATGTTGTTGTAATGTTTCTCTTGACACGTTGAGAGGAAGATCATCAGAGTCTACAACACCTCTGATAAATGATAGATATTTTGGCATCATATCCTCAAAATCTTCTGTAATGAAAACTCTTCTTACATACATCTGAAAGAATAAGAAAAAAATGTTATCCTTAAAACTAATCTTTGAAATATGAGCATTTTTTTCTTTTAATTTAATCACATCTTCATTTCAAAACAACTCCTTCTATTTTACTCAACAATCAAATCATGAATCTTATATTTGAAAAATGCCTAGAAAATCCTGGGTTTTTGGCATGTTTTTTTTCATTTATCATTTTTCAAATATTTCTCTGGCTTTGGATTTTCATTAACATTATTCAGTCATTAAAGATAATTTTATAGACTGATGCCAGGTAAAGTGTAGAAGTATAAAGGTAAAACAAGCACAATTTGAAACATTGCAAAGCAAACTCAAAGTTCAATTGTGACCTTGACCTTTGACCTTGTGACCCAAAATCATAGGACATTTCCTTCTTAGTTCTAGAGTAACAGCATGGAAATGAAAAAGTCTATGGACAGACAAAAAGACAGGGTGATATCAATGAACTCCCCTCTACTTCGTAGGTGGGGAGTATATGATTTATCTTACAATAGAGAAGTTTTTGGAAGTTATATTCAAATAATCCTTGTAGTAATGCATACATTATCTGTCACTACAAATGATTAAAATCAATCTTGTTACCTTAATTCCATCAACTTTTTTGCCGTAGTTGGAGAACATATCATTTGGTGATGATTTAGGCACAAACAAAATGGATTTAAACGTGACCTCGCCCTCTGCCGTAAAATGGATCTTGGCTAGTGGTTCATCAGATTGTTTGGTGAGCGACTTGAAAAACTCGTTGTATTCATTGTCCTCAACATCAGCTGGTCTGTGTAAAAATAAAGAAGTTATGTATCATAAGACAAATAAACACTGCCAAAAGTTACTTTAAACATTTCCAGTGCAAATGCAGAAATTCAAATGATTTTGACTTTATACTTGAGACAAGAGGCCCAGTGGGCCTTAACGGTCACCTGAGTAAAAGAGCACCAAGACAAGTGATTTTGTTTGAAAGAATTAGAAAAAGGTTTGGTTGAAATCCCCTCAGTAGTTCTTGAGAAGAACATGAAAATGTTTAAAAGTTACCAAAAAATGACCCCCTTTTGGTCCCCATTTTAGGCACCCCTGACCTCCAGCCTTTTTATTTTCACAAATCCGAATAACCAGTACCCAATGATGCTTTTCACCAAGTTAGTTTGAAATTGGCTTAGTACTTCATCAGAAGAAGGTGAAAATGTGAATTTTTTAACATGATGAACTTTGTCCTCTGGGTGTGGCCCCATACATGACCCCAGGGACATGAATTTCACAATTTATGATATACCTGTCCTAGTTGTCAAGCACACAGAATATTTAAGCTCTGGCATTAATGGTTTATTAGAAGAAGATTTTTAAAGAAGTACCAAAAATTACCCCTTTTTGCCCCCTATTTGGGCCCCTATGACCCCCAGAACACCTTTTTTCACAAACTTGAATTGGCATCCCTCAATGATGCTTTCTACCAAGTTTGGTTGAAATCCGCCCAGTAGTTCTTGAGAAGAAGATGAAATATTTAAAAGTTACAAAAAATTACCCCCTTTTGGTCCCCATTTTAGGGCCCCCTGACCCCCCAGCCTTTTTATTTTCACAAATCCGAATAACCATTACCAAATGATGCTTTTCACCAAGTTTGTTTGAAATTGGCTTTGTACTTCATCAGAAGAAGATGAAAATGTGAATTTTTTAACATGATGAACTTTGACCTCTGGGTGTGGCCCCATACATGACCCCAGGGGCATGAATTTCACAATTTATAATATACCTGTCCTAGTTGTCATGCACACAAAATATTTAAGCTCTGGCATTAACGGTTTATTAGAAGAAGATTTTTAAAGAAGTACCAAAAATTACCCCTTTTTGGCCCCTATTTGGGCCCCTATGACACCCAGAACCCCTATTTTCACAAACTTGAATTGGCATCCCCCAATGATGCTTTCTACCAAGTTTGGTTGAAATCGGCCCAGTAGTTCTTGAGAAGAAGATGAAATATTCAAAAGTTACCATAAATTACCCCTTTTGGTCCCCATTTTAGGGCCCCCTGACCCCACAGCCTTTTTTATTTTTACAAATCCGAATAACCATTACCAAATGATGCTTTTCACCAAGTTTGTTTGAAATTGGCTTTGTACTTCATCAGAAGAAGATGAAAATGTGAATTTTTTAACATGATGAACTTTGACCTCTGGGTGTGGCCCCATACATGACCCCAGGGACATGAATTTCACAATTTATGATATACCTGTCCTAGTTGTCATGCACACAAAATATTTAAGCTCTGGCATTAACGGTTTATTAGAAGATTTTTAAAGAAGTACCAAAAATTACCCCTTTTTGGCCCCTATTTGGGCCCCTATGACCCCCAGAACCCCTATTTTCACAAACTTGAATTGGCATCCCCCAATGATGCTTTCTACCAAGTTTGGTTGAAATCGGCCCATTAGTTCTTGAGAAGAAGATGAAATATTTAAAAGTTACCAAAAATTACCCCTTTTGGTCCCCATTTTAGGGCCCCCTGACCCCACAGCCTTTTTATTTTTACAAATCCGAATAACCATTACCAAATGATGCTTTTCACCAAGTTTGTTTGAAATTGGCTTAGTACTTCATCAGAAGAAGATGAAAATGTGAATTTTTTAACATGATGAACTTTGACCTCTGGGTGTGGCCCCATACATGACCCCAGGGACATGAATTTCACAATTTATAATATACCTGTCCTAGTTGTCATGCACACAAAATATTTAAGCTCTGGCATTAATGGTTTATTAGAAGAAGATTTTTAAAGAAGTACCAAAAATTACCCCTTTTTGGCCCCTATTTGGGCCCCTATGACCCCCAGAACCCCTATTTTCACAAACTTGAATTGGCATCCCCCAATGATGCTTTCTACCAAGTTTGGTTGAAATCAGCCCAGTAGTTCTTGAGAAGAAGATGAAAATGTTTAAAAGTTAACGGACGATGGATGATGGACGATGACGGACAAACGATGATTGAAATAGGTCACCATGACCATTCAGGTGACCTAAAAAAAGAAAAGTTTTTGTTATACATACTTTTACTTTGACTAATCTCTGAAAATCAAGTCCAAGGGCCAAGTGTGTCTAATTGCTCAAGGGCTTGTATATCGGGTCAATTATGTCATCGAGTCTGACACAAGACTAACACATCACCAAATTTAATTACAGTTCTGATTGACAGCAAATCAGATGAATAAAATGCACTCATTGGTCGGCGAGTCGTATTGATTTTGTGTTGACCTCAATTACCACGCATAAATAGGCTTTCTATAAGAAAAGTGTAATTAAACTGGCCGCCATTTGCTTTTTCCCGATGAATGCTTTGTTTGTTTTGTTTGTTTGAATGGGGTTTTACGCCACTTTCAACAATCTTTCAGTTATATCGCGGCGGCTGGAGCACCTAACAATGGATTCCTGGTATTTCTCACACCAGTACCGCCATCACATCCTTTCCTAGCCTCGCCGTCGGGGATCGAACCCGGGACCTCTAGATTGACAGTCTGACGCGCTACCAACTGCGCTATGACGGCGGCCCCGATGAATGCAATTGCCGAATTCGGGCATATTTTCGTATATTTCTGCTGACAGTTTCAGTCAGTTTCTAATCTCGGCAATGCTACCGCGATTCCTTGCTAAAACACAGAATCATCATTTAAGGGTCATTAGAAGTATATTCTGACGAACTGTTGATAGAAACAGTGGTAGTTTGTCAAAATTTGACAGAAATTTCAAAAGTAATACTGTCCCAAAAGCAGACGAACCATTTCTTTTTTGTTCATTTGTACCCAAGAATGTTCAACCTTCAACCGAATTTTTTTAAATTACAGAAGTCTACATTATTTCATTATTTAATCAAGCATATTTTACTAGGTTTATTACTATTTCCTTCTCTCTTTTTTTCTCATCAATGTCTCGATTTTCTAATCAAAGTACTGAAAGCACCGATTAAAGATGAGTAAAAATAAAAAATGTAGGTGTATGACTTAGCTACATTTATTAAAGACAAAACAACAAACAAATTGCCATATTAAAAGCCTGTTTAATATGCACATTATCTATTTAAGAGCACAAGTTAAGAAAATAACAGTGCAGTTAAATGCTCGAGCTTGGCCCCAACTCCTCAATTTGGCCCCAACTTTTTCCATTTGGCCCCAACTTTTTGAATTTGGCGAAAGTGATGGTGACAACTTTTTTCAAGTCAGAGCTAACCCTGATTATGGCCCCTTTTCCTGTGTTTTCCTATAGAACCTTTCCATAATCTATATGGTTCGTCTTTATGACCTAATAATTATCTTGACCAAGTTTCATGACAAATGAGCCTAAATTGTGGCCTCCAGAGTGTTAAAAAAGAATTTGTCGTAAAGGCGCCTTTTCCTGTGTTTTCCAAAAGAACCTTCCCGTAATCAATAGAGTTCATCCTTATGACCTTACAAATATTCTGGCCAAGTTTAATGAAGACTGAGTCAAAATTGTGGCTTCTTGAGTGTTGACAAAGAAATTGTCATTAAGGCCCCTTTTCATGTGTTTTCCAAAAGAACCTTCCTATAATCAATAGGGTTCATCCTTATGCCCTAATAAATATTCTGGCCTAATTTCATGAAGATTGAGTCTAAATTGTGTCCTCTAGAGTGTAAACAAAGAAATTGTCATTTAGCCCCCTTTTCCTGTGCTTTCCAATAAAACCATCCCATAATCAATAGGGTTCATCCTCATGACCTAACAATTATTCTGACCAGGTATCATGAAAATTGGGTCAAAACTATGGCCTCTAGAGTGTAAACACTTCAATTGTTGACGCCACACAACAGACAGACATTCAATAGTCACAAAAGCTCACCAATGAGCACTTTGTGCTCAGGTGAGCTAAAAAACAACAAAAAAAGGAAAATGTTAATGCATATACAGAACATGTACAGTATTATGTTTATAAGATAGTCCTCATTTTAAGTTCTGTGCCATACTTTATTTTTAGAAGCTTATGTTTTGCAGTTGTTTTGAAGAATAGGAACCATATGGAAATGAAAAATTGTCAGAAAAGGTGACATTGCTTATAACAAGCAATATCTTCTTTTTTCCTAATGCTTTCCAAAGTTTTTTTGAGGGTTGTTAAAAAAAGCGGGATTGTCTGGGAATGAGTTAAACACTTACTTTCTAGTCCACAAGGGCTTCATGTCATTGACCAGTACCCAGTCCCAGACAGTTTTGGTAACTTTCTTGGTTTTGGGTTTGTCCTCGTCCTTTTCTTCCTCAACCTCAGCCTCATCATCTTCATCATCTTTCTCTTTATCTTCCTCTTTAGGGGCTTCATCTTCCTCCTCATCAATTGGTTCCTCAACTTCTTCAGTCTGAATGTAAAAAAAATGAAAAAAGTTATATGATCATTTGTATGTAGGTGGGAGAAGGAGGTTTAACTCTGACATGTTTATGATTACGACAACACATATGAAAACTGCAAAATTTCTACCCAACTAAAACAAATACATTTTCACTTTCAGTGTATTTTTTGTATGATTAATATCATGTCATGTAATTGATTTCTCAGAGTAGGCCTTATTAACCCTTTCCTATTCAGCAAAATATTAGACCTATCCAAATTCAAAGGTTATACAGACGAAAATTTAGAGTGGATCTAATTTGATAAATAACCATTCAGTAGGGTAGAAAATATTGTAAAAAAAAGAAGAAATCACTTTTCTCAATTATAAAATCACATGGACATAAAAACCAGGAATTGAACAGGAAAGGATTAAAATGCATTTGGTTGATCACTCTTAGTTTCTCTCATTTACTGGATAACATTTTCCATAATCATTTGAATATAGTTTTACACCTTTCAGCTATACTATGGCAAAGTTCATGTGTTAAAGTGCTTCCTGGGTTTCACCTGTATCAGCCTATAGCTGAATGTGTTGCCATAGGACATACCCACATTAGTATCAGTGCAGTTGGGACTCAAACCCATAACCCTCCACATCTCTCAGATAGCGATTCTGCCTCCCTAACCTCTGAACAATGAAGGACATACATTTTGATAATTGAAAAAACAGTTTTTAAAATATGCATGACTCGGATAGTTGTGTAGACCAGAAATGAGTTTAATCCATTCCAACACAATCCCTCCTTTTTACACCCCTCAAGAGAAAAACATTGTAGAAAATTAAGAAATTGCTTGTATGAAGCGGTTTCTTCATTATCCACAATGTTTTCTATCCAAGAAGACAACAAAATTAAAAAGAAATTCTCGTCTGCAGTTTCTTTTACTTTGGACCAGTCTAAAATTTTGTTGTGTTAGAATGGGTTAACTATTTTTTCTCCATAATGGAAGTGAGCTTCTGTTGAGATTTTATCCCTATATTTGAACAGTTTTATCCTTCAACAAAATATTTATCAACAATGAATCTTGAATACCCTGTCATATTCTTTTTCTTTCTATAAAATCTTACCTTGCTTTCCCAAAGATAAATGTTAAAGGTGATAAACTGGCTGTATTTCTGTACAAGATTTTTCAATGTGTTCTCCTCAAGGAAATCATGGGCCTCTTCTTTCAAATGTAAACTGAAAACAGCCAAACATTCATTTTGGACTTTCAAAAACAAACTTCTGATAAGTGAAAGCAAAGAGCATGGATTTTGTCATGTTTATTAGTAATAAAATAAACAATCTTTTCCCATCATAGCTCTTCCCTGATGCCACCATCATAGCGCAGTCGGAAGCACGCCAGACTTCCAATCTTCAAACACAGGATGTCATGGGTTCAATCCCCGGCGGCAATAGTGGTGAAACAATTTACTAACATACCGGTGATTACAAAGATTTCAGAAAGTGAAAGTAGAACTTGTTTCCTTTGTTGATGTTACCGGTGTAGAGGAAAATTTGCATTTCCACAAAATAGGTTGTTCTTCCGAATTTTGGTTTTGTTTGTTTGAATGGGGTTTTACGCCGCTTTCAACAATCTTTCAGTTATATCGCGACGGCTGGAGCACCTAACAATGTAATCCTGGTATTTCTCACACCAGTACTACCATTACATCCTTTCCTAGCCTCCAGCTGCTATCCCACATAGGTCTACGATGCCGCCGTCATAGCGCAGTTGGTAGCGTGTCGGACTGTCAATTTAGAGGTCCCCGGTTCGATCCCTGACGGCAGCACTCATCCTTTCCAACTATTTGTCTCTCACCGAATTTTGGTTATAGAATTAGTTTTAAAACCGAGTGAACCTTCATAGAAAAATGACGGACAATCACGTACACAGCGGATCAATTTGAACAATAAAATACCCTGACAGCAAAAAGCACTGTTTGGGAACCCTTTTCTTCTTCTTTAAAGAAAAGGAGATTCTCAAGAGATCATTATAATTACTGCTTGCTGTGACAGACAGCATGTTGGAATCAAATATGCACGCTGAGTGACTCTTCAGGACTGCTTGTGATATTTATTAACACAGAAAGTATCTTTGGATTCTTACAAAGTTAACATGCTAAATTTCGTAAAAAAGAATATGCCTTGATCTGCAGCTCAACCTCAGAAAAACTGTTGACATGTCATTGGGTCATTTCACTGAATTTCTTTTACATTTCAGTTTAAATTCATTTATCAATTTCAGTTTGAATTGAAATACTGTTTACGGATTGACCATATTGCAATATATTGCAATACACTTTTTACTGCATTGTTTCAACCCTAGGTGGCGGCAGTAGTACAGTAGTGAGAAATACCAGGAATCAATTGTTAGGTGCTCCAGCTGCTGGGACATGACTGAAATACTGTTAAAAGTGGTGTTAAACCCCATTCATTCAATCAATCTTCCCTAAATGTACAGAACCATACACCAGAAAACAAGGGTACATTATATCCAAGGTCTTGCAATAGGTATAACAAATTTATAGTCTTTGAACACATCTCTCATTTTCAACAAGCTGAACAAAGCTAGCTATAGAAAACATCAATGGACAGGATAAAATTCTTGTAACAAGCATTTTCTCATCTTCTAAGAATGCTTTCTACCCTAAATGACACTAATTTTTCAATTCAAATTAATCTTAACCCTTGTCATGCTGTATAAATTACCTCATTGAATTGCCGTAAAATCAAAGGGCTGAAAGCACTGATATAACTTGTTGTTCAAAAATCAATATTTCTTTTAGAAACCAATTTCATGATTCTGACAGGAAAATTACAAGCAGGAGGTGTAGATCAAGATCAGACTGCACTTATGTGCAGGCTGATCTTGGTCTACAACTCCTGTCAAAACCGGAATATTCCGGGTTCAGCATGACAAGGGTTAAAATATCAAATACAAAATCTTTGAATTTGGACTTGTCTGATATTTTGTTAGCTGGTATGAACACTATTATCATCTACCAATCAATAGAAATGGATCAAAGGCTTTTGTTCCTAAAGGTTGTATGACCTGACGTACCTGACAGTAGTTCCACGTCCGAGAGTGTTACCTCGTGGATCTTTTGTTACACTGAAAGATGCAGAGTCTGACTCCCATACATGTTGTTCATCATCATTATTTTTGGATGTCACGATTACTCGGTCAGCAACTACAAAATTGATGAGATATCTTATGAACTTTGTTAGATTATATCTTTGTCAGGAAAAACTTGTATAAACTTGGATTGCTGACATAACCAGTCTTGTTTTTGTTAGAATAGCCATCATCAATGTCCATTGCCTAACACACATGTGTAGATTAATCTTTTAACCCAATTCCACACAGCCCTACTTTTTTTACGCCTCTCAAGAAAAATGTTTGGGAAAACATTTTGGGAAATGAAAAATTTAAACTGAAGACAGACAACGTCCTATAGACGATGGACTATGGATACTGCGTGATTCTAAAATAAAACTAAAAGTTCAAAAACACTTTTTGAAAAGGGTCACCCAAGAAACATTCCTGCCAAGTTTGGTCCAAATTGGTCTAATGGTTTAAGAGAAGACCTTTAAAGAAACTGTTGATGACAGACAATACCTTATAGACTACGTATACTGGGTGGTTCTAAAGGTTCTCCTTGTGCAAGTTGTGCTCAGGTGAGCTAAAAATGATTCAAATTACATAAACTCTCTTCCAGTATCAATGAACAATTTGAACATCCTCTATCCATCAATTTACATAAGTCTAGAAAATATTTGGTCCATGAAACATACAATAAAGTAGATGGTTGGCAACCTAAATGTCTTCACCAAAGCTTGAATAAGCTGTAGTTTAAATGTTTATGTTGTCTACCAGTGGGACTCTTTTAACCCATTCTCACACAATAAAATTTAGTTTGTTTGTTTGTTTGTTTGAATGGGGTTTTACGCCGCTTTCAACAATCTTTCAGTTATATCACGGCAGCTGAAGCACCTAACAATGGATTCCTGGTATTTCTCACACCAGTACTGCCATCACATCCTTTCCTAGCCTCCAGCTGCTATCCCACATAGGTCTACGATTATCGACCCATTGGTGAGAGACAAATAGTCGGAAAGGATGAGTGCTGCCGTCGGGGATCGAACCCGGGACCTCTAGATTGACAGTCCGACGCCCTACCAACTGCGCTATGATGGCGGCTTCCAATAAAATTTAGACTGGTCTAAATTGAAAGGAGCTGCAGACGACAATTTAAAGTTTATGAAACTCTAGATTTTTCAAGTTTCCAGGTAGAAAACATTGTGGAAAATGAAGAAATTGCTTGTAACAAGCAATTTCTTCATTGTCCACAATGTTTTCCAAAGCTTTCATATCAAGGGGCGTTTAGAAGCGTCATTGTGTGGGAATGGGTTTTGACCCTTTCCTGGTTAATCCCTGGTTTTTACGTCCCTGTGATTTTATAATTCAGAAAACATTGTGGAAAAAGAAGAAATTGCTTGTTACAAGCAATTTCTTCTTTTTCCACAATTTTTTCTACCCTAGTAAATGGTTAGTTTTCAAATAAAATCAACTTTGAACTTTCGTCTGCAAAACCTTTGAATTTGGACGGGTCTAAAATTTCAAAAAACAGGAAAGGGTTAAATAAAAGTTGGAGGTCAATATTGTATTTCTGTTCTGAATGAAGAGTTAGATTAATCATTCAATTTCTTTTTGAGTCCAATCATTCAATCAGACGAAAAATAAATTTCAAAATTTTTTGAAACTAAAAAGTCTTAACAACAGCTTATTCAAGGTGTACTTACGACCTTTTGGTTACCAGCCAACCATGTTCTTTTATCATTACTGTCTATGAATTTTGAGGAAAGAAATCTATTTAATCCTTTCCAGTTTGTTTACAATTTAGACTGGTCCAAATTGAAAGAGGATGCAGACGATAGTAAGAATTGGATGCAATTCAAAATGAAACCATCCTCTGTGGTAGAAAATATTGTGGGAAAAGGAGAAATTGCTTGTTAAAAGCAATTTCTTCTTTTTCCACAATGCTTTCTCAAGTATAAATTCGTAGCCACGTGAAATCCTGGGTTTATACAGGAAAGGGTTAATATATAAGTTGAACTATAAGTCAGTGGTTTTTGAGCATGACCCAAAATCCATCAAGTAAAAGGACCGTCAGCGTGAGTCAAGATTACTTTATTTACCATGCTACTAGTTCATTGCCATGTATTTACTTACCTAAGAAAGATGAGTAGAACCCTACACCAAACTGACCAATGAGATCAGTCATTTCAACTTGCGACTGTGCCTCTCCTAGTTTTGTCAAGAATTCACTGGTACCCGATTTAGCTATAGTACCAAGGTTGTTGACAAGATCCTGTTTAGTCATTCCAATACCTGTGTCAGTGACATGCAAAACATGATTGTCTTTATCTGCCTGAAATTATATATAGTCACAAGTTATAGATACATCTAAATAGTCTAGTCTAATTTGATAAATAAATTGTACTTAAACAATGTCCTGTCTATCAGAAAACAGAAAACAAGATCACTGCATGCAGGAGCCAACCCTGGATTTTTAACTCATTCCCACACAACAAAAAAATTTGGTCAGTCCAAATTGAACGGGGTTGTAGAAGACAATTTAAAGCTTTTGAAATTTTTGATATTTTTTACCACTGGAGTAGAAAACCTTGTGGATAATGAAGAAATTGCTTGTAACAAGCAATTTCTTCAGTCTCCTCAATGTTTTCCAAAGCTTTTTTCTAAACCCATTCTAACACAGCTACGCTTTTTGATGGCCCTCAAGGTTTTGAAAATATAGTGGAAAATGAAGAAATTGCTTGTCACAAGCAATGTTTTCATTATCCACGATGTTTTTTATTTAAAAAGTAATATAAAATCTGAAATTTAATAAACTTAAATTTCTTATCTGCAACATCTTTGATTTTGGACCAGTTTAAAATTTTGCTGTCTGGTAACGGGTTAAGAGGCGTAAAAAGGCGGGATCGGGTTAAGTTGTGATGAGTAAATGGTATTATGAGCTGTAGTCCCAATGCATGATTGCAGTCATAAAGGGCATTTTAGATAAATGATCACTAATGATCATTCCAAGAAATTAGGGTAGGTAGTTGTAAATGTGTATAAATCAAGAAGACACATACAGCTGTTAAACACTATTCCTGCCATATGATTTTTAACAGGTGGAAACACTCAGTGAATTATCCCTTCTCTCATTAGCTATAGTTTAACTAAGAAAAAGTTCTGAACAAAGTGAATGAATTTGATTCTCAACTCAAAGCTCAAAGTTAAATATCAATATGTATCCAGTATCCACCATGTAATGTTTAACCCATATGACCAGTGTTGAATCAGGGACTCAAACCTAGAACCCAAAACTTATCTCAGATAACATATCTGCTGTTCCAACCACAGAGTTATGAAGTACCCCATAGTTAGATTGAAAGATTATTTCTATGTTGTGTTAACCCATTCCTAAATCACGCTTTTTCCCACTCCAAGAAAAAGCCCAGGAAAACATTGTGGAAAATGAAGAAATTGCAATTTCTTCACTATCGACAATGTTTTTTACCCAAAGGTTTTTTTAATTTCATTGACTAAAAATTGTTGCCTGTAACTTCTTTGAATATGGACCAGTCTAAAATTTGCTATCTTGCAAAGGGTTAAAAACCATACCAAGTTTGGAAATGGTACCAATCCTTGTGTCTTATAAAAGAATACCAGTGCTATGTAATAACTTCTAAGGAAAGAGTGGAAAATACTTCAAACCCCCAAAAATATGTATTTAAGTATTGGGGTCATTTGTCTCAATTAACACTAATCCTAAGCTTAACTAAATTTGAGGAACCAAAAGGAAAGGCTACATTCTCTCTAATACCTTGTCATTTTAATCAGGGGGCGAAATTCCCGTGCCCGACTTATCCAACATGGGCTTTTCTACATGCAGACAGGTACATTTTTTAAGGTCGCTTGTCTGGGGACAAGTTAATGCCCTAGCAAATTTTGAAATAGTACAAAATAGATTTCAACTCATTTATCATAATTTATATATTTGAAAATTATCCTTATGTTTATATAAACGTTCTTAATGGAGAAAATACTGCATTCTGGAATAGTTAACAATGTTTTCTCAAAATTGATCAAATCACTTTTTTTTTGCAGACAAGTTCATTTTGATTCTAGACAAGAGGAAAACCATGTCTTACTTGTCTGAGGACAAGTGGAGAAAATCCATATTACCACAACACTTATATCAACCAGTATCCTCTGTATAAGGACCATTACTTACGGATCAAATTTTTAGACTGGTCCAATTTTAACGAAGTTGCACACCACAATCTCAAGTTGAGGGAATTTCAAGTATCTAACTGTCATTTTGGATAGAAAACAATATGGAAAATGATGAAATGGCTTGTTACAAGTATTTCAATTTTGCCATTTTCCTGAACTATTTTCTTGATGGGCATAAAGATTGATTGAATTGATTGAATGGGGTTTAACGCCGCTTTTAACAGTATTTCAGTTATATCGCGGCGGCTGGAGCACCTAACAATGGATTCCTGGTATTTCTCACACCAGTACTACCACTACATCCTTTCCTAGCCTCCAGCTGCTATCCCACTTAGGTTTACGATTATCAACCTATTGGTGAGAGACAATTGTCGGAAAGAATATTTGCCGCCGCCGGGGATCGAACCCATGACACCTTTGATTGAAGATTAGGAGTCTGGCGCGCTACCGACTGCGCTATGACGGCGGCTTGATGGGCATAAAGAGGCAGGAACATGTGGTAATGGGTTGAATAAAATGGGTTGAATAAAATGGTGGTAAAAAAAAACCTAGCGCATTTACAATTTCTCCTTCCCTATTTTGCTTACTATTGCTTATGTTAAATGGGAGGACATCAAAATAAGAGCTTGTGTAGTTATGGATTAATTAGTGGTATGTATGGGGTTAACAAATTCCCATACAATCTCACTTTCTTACACTCCCGAAGAAAAACACTTTGGAAAACATTGTGGACAATTTCTTCAATATAATATGTTCAAAATGTTTTCTACCATAAAAGACAAATTTGAAATTGTCGTCTGCAGCTTCTTTCTGTTTAGACTAGTCCAAAATTTTGTCATGTAGTATTAGGATAACATCATACTTTCAGTATATCGTTCAATCTTGCCATGCTGAATTTAATACATTTAGTACTTGTTTAGAATTGCAATGTAATCAAAGGGATGAAAGCACTGGCAGTATTGGTTGTGGTCAGTATTTCTTTTAAAAACTGATTTCATAAACCATTCTGTCTTGAATTAGCCAATTAGGTGGTGTAGACAAAGATCTGCCTGCACATATGAGCAAGCTGATCTATTTCTATACCTCCTGCCAAAATAGGAATAATCTAGTTCCAGTGCTACAAGGGTTTAAATAAGATGACTTTGATCTAGAAATGATGAGGTAAAGGTATTTCTATCCAACATTTATTTCTGCTAATAGATAACATATTGCACTATGCATACTCAAAGTGTGTTATCAATTATTGCTGACAAAATTGGCATCAACTGATGACAGCAATTACATGCTCAAACAGGATTTTTGTATCAAAACCCTTAGACTCAATTATACCTGATTTACGTTGGCATGTCTAGATTTTTTCCTTTCTTTTTACTACACTCAAAAATCTAGTAAATATTTCTTGTAATTAATTTATCCAAAAGTAAACATAATTAGATTTCAAAATTGATTGCACTATTTAAGGTAATGAGGTCATGCCATTCCATCTTTTTAACCAATTCTTACATAATTTTTTATACAACCCTTAACAAAAGAGCTTTGGAAAATATTGATGAAAATGAAGAAATTGCTTGTTACAAGTAATTTCTTCTTTTATTACAATGTTTTACAAAGCAAATACCCCAGTTGTATAAAAAGGTGGGATTACATTTGAATATGCTAATCCCTTTAAACAATATAATCACATATTTTCACACACTGTAAAACTTTGGAAAACATTGAAACAAACAGAGTAATTGAGTTTTACAAGCCATTTCTCCTTTGCTCACTAAGATTTCAACCCCATACAACAATTATTTTTTCATTTAATTGTACATGTATTTTGATATATTGTCTGCAATTTCTTTCAATTTGGTCCAGTCTAAAATTTTAATGTTTGGTAATGGGTTAATGGCTATGAGGTATGGATGAGTGAAGGTAACATTCTTTCTAAATCAAATACTTCTCAACAAAACCCTTTGTAATGGGTACTCATTTGCATTGTGTTAATCCCTGGTTTTAATGTCCCTTTGTTTTTTATACTAGAGAAAACATAGTGGAAAAAGAAGAAATTGCTTGTAACAAGCAATTTCTTCATTTTCACAATATTTTCTACCCTATTGAATGATTATTTTTCAAACAAAGTCTATTCTATATTGTTGTCTGCAAATCCTTTGAATTTGGGCAGTCTTCAATTTTACAAAAAGGAAAGGGTTGACCCATTACCACACAACAAATTTAAGGCTGGTCCAAATTCAGAGAAGTTGCAGACAACAATTTTCAGTTGATGAAATGTAAAAAAATCTGTCTTTTGGGGTCGACAAATTATGGATCATAAAGAAATAACGTGTAACAAGCAATTTCTTCCTTTTCAACAATGTTTTTAAAGGTTTAATACCTTGGCACATCAAAAAGTGTCACTGTATGGGAATGGCTTAACAAGATGATTCCAATGCATACCCACAAAATAGGAAATTGTTAATTTATTGAAGTCTTATATTCAAATTATCAATGGTTTTCAGACATACTAGATGCCAAACCCCACCCCCCTCTATTTCCCTGATGTGTCCAAAAGACCTATTCCTTTTATCAAATACCTTATTGATGGATCAAAGCTTTGGACCAAAAACCGATAGACCAATATCATTCTATTGGACCAGAAGTGAACTTTGAACTCCTTCATCAGTCAACATATATTGGTTTGGCAACTTAACCCATTACCAGATGGTAGAATTTTAGACTGGTCCAAATTGAAAGAAGTTGCAGTTGACAATTCAAAGTTTGTGAAAGTTTAGATCTTTTCATTTTACTTGGTAGAAAACATTGAATAAAATGAAGAAATTGCTTCATTCAAGCAATTTCTTCATTTTACACAATGTTTTCCCAATTATTTTTCTTGAGAGGCGTCAAAAGGTCTCCATGTGTGGGAATGTGTTAAAACTTTGTAACTAAAGCATGTCCAACCAACCATTTTATTTTTTTCATTACTTAGTACTTTCAATAAATTTTGAAAAAATAAAACTGTTAGAGGCAAGGTGGGCATGAGAATGTCAAATGATCCGTCAATTTTCTAGATGTAATGATTGACAACTTACCTTTATTTTAATACTTAGTTCGTCTGTAGCAGCTAAAGCCTCCTTATCTGTGAGGGACATAAATCTGATCTTGTCCAGAGCATCTGATGCGTTAGATATCAACTCTCTTAAGAAAATCTGAAATAGGAATAATGGGAGATAATTTATGTGAAGTTTCAAAAATCAAAAGGAGTTGTTGATATCAATTCAAATTACTCCCGAGACAGAAAGTAAGAGCTAGATAGAGTAAAACATTGATAAAAGGAGAATTTGTTTGTTCGAAGTCATTTCTCCTTTTTCTAACAATGTTTATTTGGAATTACTCTTAAGGGGATTACAAAAGCTGGATCATGTGGGAATGGGTTAAATAGTCTTCGCTGGGAAGAAAACTCAAACAATGCATTCCAAAGCAGAATTTTAATAAAGACCAACAAAGATAGTCCTTTTTTCTAAATTTGATAGTTTAGAATTAATGATTTGGATAAGATATGAATAGATATTTATTCATTCATTCTTTTATCTTTTTCTGAATATTTTTGCAACTTTCAAGTTTTTTTTTAGATATAAATCAATGAAAAGACATTCACCTCTGTATTGCTGGGGGGGGGGGGCACATAGCCGGTTTTTACCTCTCATCCATTAGTTCAGTTATATTCATTTATTTAATGAATGTTTACCTCTTTATTTTTGTACAAAGAGTTGATAATTAGTTTCATCATTCTGTCAACCTCTGCCTGGAATACATGTTTCTCTGCCTTTTCTCGCAATTCTTTCATCTGTGCTACATTTAAACCATCAAGTTTGATTGCTTCTTCTTCTCTGGAAATAGAAAATAAATTTTATACTTTTTTTTCTGCTAGTAAACTCTAAATAGGTCTTAACCCATTCTGTCACAATCCATCCTTTTTACACCCCCTATAAAAAAGCCCTGGAAAACAGTTTGGAAAAATGAAGAAATTGCACAATTTCTTAATTATCCACACTGTTTTCTATCCAAAAAAGGAGACCAAGAAAAATCAAAATCTTTATCAACTTGAAAGTGTTGTCAATTTGGACCAGTCTAAAATTTTGTTATGTGGGAATGGGTAAAATAAATATAAATTTCACTAAGAAATGGTGTAGGAATGATTTAAGAGCTCTGTCAAATTTTAAAAAAAAATTTTCGAGTCTTTCTCAGAGCCACTAACCCATCACCACATGACAAAATTATAGACTCATCCAAACTGTAACTGTTTGTGTTCATGGAATTTAAAAAGTCTATGCCTTTTATGGTAGAAAACATTGTGGTCATTGAAAAACTTGTGAGAAGCAATTTCTTCATTGTCAACAATGTATTTCCAAGCTGTTTACTTGAGGGACATCAAAAAGCTGGATTGTATGGGAATGGGTTAACCCGCTTGGAAGCAATTACTCCATTTTGTCTCAAAGTTGGACAAGACTAAAGTTTTGTTGTCTATCAAAGAGTTCATTGACAAGATTGTGTCTTTCCATAGACTAAGTAAACTCTACTTGTACTGACAGATAAACCAATTTGTAACTGTTTAACCCATTACCACACGATAAAATTTTGGACCTGTCTAAATTCAAAGAAATTGCAGACAACAATTTTAAGTTGATGAAGTCTTTTAAATCGTTATTGTTTTGGATAGAAAACAATGTGGATAATGAAGAATTTTTTAATACAAGAAAATTCTTCATTTTCCACAATGTTTTCCAAATTTTTTTTCTTGAGGGGCGTAAAAAGGGTAGATTGCATAGGAATGGGTTATCCGTTTCCTGTTTTTTCAAAATTTTAGTCTGATCCAATTTGAAACAACTTGGAGTCAACAATTAAAATTTAGTGCAATTTGAAAAGAAACCAATATACGGGGTAGAAAATATTGAGGGAAAGAAAATTGCTTGTTGCAAGCATTTTCTTCATTTCCCACCATATCTTCTAAAGAATAAATAACAGGGAGGAAGAACCAGGGATTATCCAGTCAAGTGTAAAAAACCGTCATACAAAAAGGATCCATCTGAGAAGCAGGTAATTATAATCAACCATTATACTCTGGTAGTTGCATAGACAGATAAGAATCAAACCTGTTTTTTTTTTTTCAATGCTTTTTTGTATGTAGTGAACTGCCATACATAAAAATTTACAAAACCAACAGTTTGATCATGTTCAAATGTTGTTTAAAATATTTGTTCCAAGTTCAAATATTTGTATCAAGTAATTCTTCGGAATCCCATTGAATGAGCCATACTGTAGGATTATTGTTTGTTTGAATGGGGTTTTATGCCGCTTTGAACAATCTTTCAGTTATATCACGGCGGCTGGAGCACCTATCAATGGAATCCTGGTATTTCTCACACCAGTACTACCATTACATCCATTCCTAGCCTCCAGCTGCTATCCCACAAAGGTCTACGATTATCGACCCATTGGTGAGAGACAAATAGTTGGAAAGGATGAGTGTCGCTGTCGGTGATCGAACCCAGGACCTCTAGATTGACAGTCCGACGCGCTACCTACTGCGTTATGACGGCGGCGACACTGTAGTATTAAAAGTCAAGTGAACCCATTCCAACACAATGATCATTTTTGAAGACCCTTAGGAAAAATAAGAAGGAAAACATTGTGTAAATGAAGACATTGCTTGTAACAAGCAATTTCTTCATTTTTCACAATGTTTTCTATCCAGAAAGTTGAAAATTTTAAAGAATTGTTGTCTGCATGCAACTTCTTTCAATTTGGATCTGTCTAAAAAATTGTGTGGTTAAAAAATCTAAAGAAAACAGCAGGAACAGGGTTAAAGAACCACCAGGTAAAGCCAGATCATACATTATCCTTCACGCTGCATAGTTGTCAGGTGTATTTATGTTGTAGCACAAGATCTTGGCAAGCTACAAGAGATAGTTGTGAACACAATACCCCGATATATGTAAAGATAGGTAAGCATGTAACCAGTTTCCTCGTTATGACGTACAGGTAACCTACATGATAAACAGCCTCACAACTTTTGATGCTCCAATAAAGATTGGAGACTTTATCTACCATTTGTGTCAAATTATTGTCTCCGATTGTAAGCTGTCAGGGCAAAAGGAACAATAAAAGAACTCCATAAAACAACTATTTCAAAACAAGATAGTATCAAGCACAGGTCAATTGATGGAGCCCTCCTATCAAAAAATTGAAAACATTCATTTGGATTGTAGGTTTGATTTTGACATTTATCCATAACATTTTTACTTATAGCCTAATTAGCAAACTAAATTATCTAAATTACATTTTATTGCTTATTTTAAGTGCCCCAATATAATAATTTTTGCAAGTAATGTCATGCAAACTAGGGGCCCTGTGTTTGCCTCATAAACTAGAGTTTTGACTCTAAAGATTTGAAGAAAAAAAATCCTATTTTGATCCCCTTACAGAAAATTTCTATGGGTCAAAACAGATTTCTCCCTCAATTTTTCAAGGATGTATTTATGTACTAATGAAAATTATGATCAATTATTTACTTCACATATTCATAATAAAATGTATGTTAAGGGTTAAAACCTACAAACTTATACACATTTTCACTCTTTTTGTTCTTTTGACACCTTCAAAACCATTTGAACCCTAGAATTTCATGAGCAGGGAGTCAAAAACTCCTCAGATCCAAAGACCAGCTCAGTTCCATTAAACTGCCTTGTTGAAGACCATTGGGCTTGACCTACAATCCATCAATTTGGCTTGACATTTCAACATATTATTCAAGGTGCTTTGTCCCATTCCCACAAAATCCAGCTTTTTGCACCCCTCAAGAAAAAAGCTTTGAAAACATTATGGAAGAATGACAAAATTGCTTGTAACAATCATCATCTATGTTTGTGACAAATCCAAAGTAAGCTGTTTTAACCCTTGTCATGCTGATCCCGGAATATTCCGGTTTTAGCAGGAGGTATAGACAAAGATCAGGCTGTACATAAGTACAGTCTTGACCTCCTGTCTATAATTTTGAAATCAGAGTTATTTATGAAATTAATTTTCAAAAAAGCTATTGACAACTGAACAACAAGTACTACCAGTGCTTTCAGCCCTTTGATTTCTATAGTTCTGAAAAGGATTTATTCAGCACGACAAGGGTTAATGACTTTAATTTACTCTGATGTCAGATCATATAGCTCCGATATTTTACAAGAACCTAATTATACCTGTTTAACAATTAAAAAAGGCAATTCCCATAATTCCATTAACATAATTGCTTAACCAGTTTTTCTTGTTTTCAGATACATCATCCGAGTAATGTATAATTGCTAGCGATAACACAGTGTCTTATTGGTCGTACTAAGTGCTTAACTTATTAAGCTGTAGTTACAACAATGTATTTTCTTACTGGCAGTATATAACCTCTGTGATCTAGCCAGAAAGATGTGAAAGTATTTAGTTTAGTTTCTGTTATCAATTTCATTAATATTGTTGTTACCCGTAATATTTTCACACAAACCTGCTTCTTTACACCCCTCAAGAAAAAAGCTTGGGAAAATAATGTGGAAAAGAAAGAATTTAAATTGCTTGTTACAAGCAATTTCTTCACTATCCACAATCTTTTCAAACCAATATGACATTTAGAGTTTCAAACTTTCATAGACTAAACATGAATTGTCTTAGGACAACATAGCTTGCCCTTTATGGTGCTATTTGAAACAGGGCAATTGTTTGCAGAGTCAAGGTCATCCCCACATGTGTGACATGTTTCACATGTGTGAAATAAGGTCACCATAGGATGAAAATAAGCAAAATAAAGTTTTGGGTTTAAGTTTTATAAACCTAGATAGTTTAGATCACATGGTCAAGGTTATTTTCTCAAATGAATGCTTTTAAGTCCCATTGTCAAAGTCATTGTCTCACATGAAAGCCTATCTCCTTAAGAATGCATGAGGGAAATATGACCATCCTAAGTTGGAAAATGACCTAGATAGAAAAAGGTAAAGTTATTGGTTCAAGTTTGTTTTTTAGCTAGCAAGCATCAGCTTTGATAGCTTAAGTTAACAGACAAAACTTTGAGGTCGTCTCAAATTTCAACGAGTGCAAACTGCTACTGGAGGCTTAACAACTATATCCATTAAATGCTTACGCTATAAAAAGTAGTCCTCGTGTATTTCAAAAATATTTCACACTCTATTCAAATTTTAGAGACCTCTTTCAAAAACATACTATGTAACCCATTCCCACCAATTCCACTTTTTAAGCATCTACAGAAAAAAGCTTTGGAAAACATCGTGGATATGAAGAAATTGCTTGTAACAAGTAATTTCTTCATTATCCACAATGTGTTATACCCAACTAGGGATTTTTTTTTAAATTCAACCAAGTTGAAATTGTCGTATGAATCTTCTTTGAAATTGAAACAGTCTAAGATTTTGTCATGTTGTATCGGTTAACTCCTGGGTTACTTCAACCTCTCTTATTTATCATGATAACCTTTGACAAAGAAGATTATTTAACAAAACCATGCTTTGCTAGCGTACAGTACTTTCAGTACTTTGATTTTTTTTCAAAGTTAAAAGTCATTATATAAAATCAAAGCCTATCCTATGAGAGCATGTGTGAATTATAAGCTCCCAAGGTTGAAAATGACTTAGACGGTCTAAAGATTTGGTAAAGATTTTTAAAACTTTAAAGGTTAAACAGTCCTACACTTAAGTGACTTCCAGCCAGAAATTTCCTGGAGAAAGTAACTGTAAATGAATTTTCTGCGGTCAGTTAAATATGCAAACTGACCCTCAAATCACCCCAGGACACCAGATTGGTATGTTTACTGATAAGCCCAGGATGTAATTTGAGTAACTTGAGTATAAACTTTGTAATGGTGATAAATCCAATTCTCGATCATGAGAGGCTTTTATCAGCCTTACTACATTCTAAATGAAACATTCACTCTGTACATATCAGCAATTCCATATTAAATCATTATCACAAAATTTGCCCTTTAGACAAACTTAAGAATATGAGCTTAGAAAAGTAGAGTTGAAAAAAGAAGCAATTTCTCAATTTCAAACAATGTTTCCTACATAAATGACATTTTTCAATTTGAAAGCTTTTTAAAATGCTGTATTTGGTAGTTTTAGCTCACCTGAGCACAAAATGTGTTCTTTGTGAGCTATTGTGATCGGTCATCGTCCGGCATCCGTCTGTCTGTATGTCCGTTCATAATTAAAAAAAAATTCTTCTACTCCTAAACCATCTTGGAATTTTAACTAAATCTCACAGAAATGATCCTTAGGTCATGTTCTTTCAAAATACCTCAAAAAATTGATATCCATGTAAAACTGTCGGTTGCTATGGCAACCAAGTGAAAAAACTTAAAAAGTCTTCTCCTCCCAAGCCATAAGGCCAAGAGCTTTGATATTTGCTAGAAATTGTTATCTATTGACCCTCCCCCTAAATACTTCAAAGAATTAACATATCTTGAAAATTAGCCTTTTCTTTGCAATCCCTGATTTACATAAAAATAAAGAAAGAACTCTTTGAAAACCCGTTTCTTGAAAAGCATAAGGCCTAAAGGTTAGATATTTGATATAAATCATTATCTTTTGATCCCTCCTCAAAGGAATAACCGTATCTTGAAAATAAGCCCTTTTCTTTGCAATCCCTGATTTTACAGGAAATCTTTGAAAACCTTTTTCATGAGGCCAAAAGCTTTGAAATTTGGTATAAATCTTCACCTTTCAGCCCTCTATCAAAATACTTTATAGAATTACCGTATCTTTAAATTTTGCCCATTTCTGTGCATTCCCTAAAACACATAGAAATGAAGAAGGAAATCTTTGAAAGTCTTTGTCTCTAAAACCATGAGGCCAAAGCAGTGATACTTAGTATAAATCATCATCTTGACCTTCTACCGAAATACCTGGAAGAATTAACTTACTCTGAATATTAGCCCTTTTCTAAATTATCCTGTTTTTACATATGAATAAAGAAGGACATCTTTGAAAATCTTCTTCTACAAAGCTATTAGGTCTAGATGTGTATCATCTAGTGTATATCAAAACCCTTTGAACCGCTACCAAAAATCTTCATAGAATAATCGTATCTTAAAAATGAACCCATTTTTGTGTGATCCCTGCTTTTACATAAAAGAAAATCTTCTTCTCCCAAATCATAAGGCCCAGAGCTTTGATATTGGGCATATATCAATACCTATTGATCCTTCACCAAATTACTTCATAAAATTACCGTATTCTGAAAATAGCCTTTTTCTGTGCAATTCCTGATCTTAGAAAGGAACATATCTTTGAAAATCTTCTTCATCTAAACCATAATACATAGGGATTTGATATTTGGTATGTAATAATGCCTATTGACCCTTCATCAAATTACTTAAAGAATAACCATACTCTGGAAACTAGTGCTATTTGGTGGGATATTCAATATACTTAATATTAAAGGAGGAAATCTTCTTCCCCAAAATGAATAGGCAGAGGGCTTTGATCTTTTGTACATATCATAAAGCCTTGAGCCATCATACTCAGGGGAGCAATATAGGACCCTCATGGTCCTTTTTTTTAATTGTATACAAGCCTAAAATACTTTTACTACAAATTGTTAACCCTAGCTGTATCAAATCACTGGGTCTCGCAGCTCTTGGTAATAATTAGTGAAATTTTCAATTAACAATTGATTCCTGGTATTTCTCACACCAGTACTACTTCTACATCCTTTCCTAGCCTCCAGCTGCTCTCCCTTTAGGTTTACGATTATCCACCCATTGGTGAGAGGCAAATGTCGGAAAGAATATGTGCCGCCGCCGTTGAGAGATAAACGGACAAATCTTAGTAAATATTCTCCTTGCAGTCCATAAGATATTTGGCTTTCAAATTTTGTAAATAGCATCGCCTTATCAAGTTATGGTATTTTTATAAAATACTATAAACTATCAGTCTTCGACCAACGTAAGCCCAGTGTGTTGTGGGATGACAGATTTTACATAGAGAAAAAGAAGGACATATTCACTAGTGTATTATAAAAAGCTTTTCCTCAGAAGCCATGAAGCCTGTAGAGCTTCCAAATTTTGCATGTAGCATTTCCCTATGGTGCAAATATATTTCAGGTATATAGCTTTCTTTATAAACTTAAGGCCTATGTTGTTGGGTCTCGAATTGAAGAAGAAAGGAATCTTTGAATAATCATTCAATACCATGAGGCCAGGAGATTTCAGTTTATGCCCTGTTGGTACTGCAATAAAATACTTTAAATGTTTATTCTTATACAAATTATTTGTTGCGAGATCCCAGATTTCTTTTATCTGGAGATTCATAATTTAAACGAAAATCTCCTAAACCGAAGACTAATACAGACAGCATTACTTTATAGTAAATCAAAGTACTGAAAGTACTTTAAGCTAGCAAAGTATTGTTTGGTTCAATAATCTTCTTTGTCAAACGTTATCATGATAAAGAAATGAAGTTAAAGTAACAAAGGAGTTAACCCATTCCCACACAATTCCTCCTGTTTACGCCCATCAAAAATTAGTTGTGGAAAATGATGCCATGATACTTTAGAGAAACTAAGAGGCTAGAATATGGGCTATTTTCATCAAATATACAAAGTTTGAAGTGGTTTGGTTGATGATTATAATGTCAAGCAACTGTTGACGGCATCGACTTGAAACTTGATGAAGCGGTTCATCTAGGGGTTCTCAAATGCGCTTACCAAATTTAGGTCCGCACCTTACCCACTTCCTGTTTTAGGATTTGTCAACAAGTTAACCCAATAAATTCCCCATATTTCATCAGATTTACTTTAAACATTAGGATAGATCTTTCAGAAATTTGGTCTGATCAATCAAGAATCAAAATCATGGGACAAGGGACTTCATGGAAATTTCACCACAAAATCTTTGTTTACACCACAAAGTCCACAGTTTTCATCGAATTTTCTTTAAACTTTCACAGAATGATTTTATAATCCTAAGAATTGATTTTTTAAATGGGTAAGGTTAATAAAGTATCACGGGAAAAGGGGCATTATGAGAACTTGATTGAAATGCCCTTATAACATAATAATGTTCACAGTTTTAATCGGGTTCTCTTCAAAGATGCAAGGAATAATTGTTGTACTGGAAACACTTGAAGAGGGGGCTTATAGATTATCATTCAAAACAATCTTTAAAATGTATGCGATGAAGTCCACAATTATCACCAGTTTGTCTTTAAAATTTCACAGACCAGTTGTAGGGTCGTAAAGAAAGTTCCTTTCGGAAATAGAATAGGTCTATAAGAAAACAAAGGAAAGGGGGCCATATTGATTGTTGCTCAATACAATAAAGGTGATAAAGTCCAATTAGTTATTTCCAATTTATGCATTCTTCTTTAAGCTATAGGCTTCCTTAATTTTTTTGTTACTTAAGGGAAAACTTGATGGTCAGTAGAGTGCCTCAGGCCCTGATGGGTCTCTTGTTAGGAAGAGAGCCTTAAAATTTCTGAAGAGTAGGGTTTATTAAACCCATGTTTTACCAAAAGATGTTGCATAATGAGATTTACTTAATTTTTAAAGACATTGAGTTATACCAAAGATATAATTGTTTAACCCATTCCCACACAATGACGCTTTTTGACGCACATGAAGAGGGGCAATTTGGTAAACATTGTGTAAAATGCAGGAATTGCTTGTTGCAAGCATTCTATCCAATTTATACCCATAAATTTGTAAAACAAGAGGACCATGATGGTCCTAAATCGCTCACCTGAGGCATCTCCAAATTACAGTACTTTTTAGTATAAAAAAGACACAACTTGAGCAAAATAAATAAAAGATATATAAGATTTTGGGCTTTGTACAAAACAATCCAGTAATGCTTTACAATAATAATGAATGCCTTTGGCTTTATAGTTTAATCCATTACCAAACTAACCCAGAATTTGTCACCCTCAGGGAAAACAGGTTTGAAAAATACATAGTGAGAAAGGGAGTGACAAGCAATTTATCCATTTCTAACAGTATTTTCTACCTGGAATTCTTTGTATTTAGATTTCAATCAAACTCTAATTACTGTCTGCAACTTCAATGGATGTAATTTTAGCAACCTTGGTAGAGAACAATCTGGATGTACTATAAATAAAATATGAATGCATTACAACTTATACATGAGGAGTGGAAAATATTTGAACATGCTCTTATTGAGCGTTTTTCATATCCTTGGATGCCTTGGGAAGGGCCATGTTTGTCAAAAGGATATTAAAATGGTAGATAACAATAATGTTATCCTTTGTTTTTAATGTAAATGCTCTGGAACCTATTTTTAAGAAGAAGAATTCTTTCAATGCAATTTACGCAATTTTCAACCCCAGGAACAGAGACATTTTTTATCCTAAGAGCATATTTTCCTGTTACGTAGTACAAAATTATTTAGTCATGCTACATACCAAATATGTATGCCCTTCACCTTATTATTTAGAAGGAGAAGACTTTTGATGTTGCTCTAATTGGGCGTTTTCAAAAATTTTTGACCTCTGGGGCAGTGCCATGTTTGA
Organism: Fragum fragum; assembly: GCA_946902895.1. Taxonomy (NCBI): domain Eukaryota; kingdom Metazoa; phylum Mollusca; class Bivalvia; order Cardiida; family Cardiidae; genus Fragum; species Fragum fragum. Next base: position 50,765,848 of record OX336371.1, read on the forward strand.
TCCCAGTGCTAAAATTTTAGCTAACATGGTAGGGAACCATCTGGATATGCTATATACAAAATATGAATGCCTTAGACTTTTTAGATTGGGAGGAAAAGACTATTGAACATGGTCTAATTGAGCATTTTTACTAACTTTGGACACCCAGGGAAGGTGTGTTTATTAACCTACAAGCATAATTATTTGATCAAAACAGATAGATAACAGCCAGGCTATGCTACACTCAAAATATAAATGCCCTCCTCCTTAAAATGAAGAATTTTTTTTTAACATATTCAAATTTTGCGTTTTTCCAAATTTTGGACCCCTAGTGCAGAGCTTTTTTTGACCTGAAGAAGACAACTTTTAGTGATATGGTACAAAACCATCTAGTTATGCCCTATACCAAATATGAATATCCTAGACCTTATAGTTAAAGAGGAGAAGTCTTTTGAAATTGCTCTAATTAAGCATTTTTCCAAACTTCATACCTCAGGGGCGGGGCAATTTTTGACCCCAGAGATTAAATATTTAAAAAAACTTGGTTGAGAACAATATGATTAAGCTCTATATAAAATATAAATGCCTTTGGCCTTGTAGTCTGTTAAAAAAAAGACAACAAATATTTTCTAAAATTTCCCATTTTCATATGCCGCAGTTACAAGAGTTCACGGAATTAAATTCTTTCAACAACATTTGAAGAGCTTCACCTAAAAAACATCCCTGCAATGTTTCAGCTTGATTGGCCAACTGGTTTAGGGGGAGAAGATTTTTAAAGATTTTTACAGATTTACTAAAGATTCCCATTTTCACATGCCGCGGCAACCTGAGTTTTTAACGGAATTAAATTCTTTTAACAACTTTTGTAGAACTTCACCCAAGGAACATCCCTGCTAAGTTTCAGCTTGATTGGCCTACTAATTTAGGAGGAGACAATTTTTAAAGATTTTTACAGATTTACTTAAGATTCCCATTTTCACATGCCGCGGCAACCAAAGTTTTTGACGGAATTAAATTCTTTTAACAACTTTTGTAGAACTTCACCCAAGGAACATCTCTGCAAAGTTTCAGCTTGATTGGCCCACTGGTTTAGGAGGAGAAGATTTTTAAAGATTTTTACAGATTTACTAAAGATTCCAATTTTCACATGCCGCGGCAACCAGAGTTTTTGACGGAATTAAATTCTTTTAACAACTTTTGTAGAACTTCACCCAAGGAACATCCCTGCAAAGTTTCAGCTTGATTGGCCCACTGGTTTAGGAGGAGAAAATTTTTAAAGATTTTTACAGATTTATTTAAGATTCCCATTTTCACATGCCGCGGCAGCCAAAGTTTTTGACGGAATTAAATTCTTTTAACAACTTTTGTAGAACTTCACCAAAAGAACATCTCTGCAAAGTTTCAGCTTGATTGGCCCACTGGTTTAGGAGGAGAAGATTTTTAAAGATTTTTACAGATTTATTTAAGATTCCCATTTTCACATGCCGCGGCAGCCAAAGTTTTTGACGGAATTAAATTCTTTTAACAACTTTTGTAGAACTTCACCAAAAGAACATCTCTGCAAAGTTTCAGCTTGATTGGCCCACTGGTTTAGGAGGAGAAGATTTTTAAAGATTTTTACAGATTTACTAAAGATTCCAATTTTCACATGCCGCGGCAACCAGAGTTTTTGACGGAATTAAATTCTTTTAACAACTTTTGTAGAACTTCACCCAAGGAACATCCCTGCAAAGTTTCAGCTTGATTGGCCTACTAGTTTAGGAGGAGAAGATTTTTAAAGAAATTGTGGACGGACGGACAGACGGACAGACGGACAGACGGACGGACGGACGACGGACAACGACCGATCACAATAGCTCACCTCGCACTTTGTGCTCAGGTGAGCTAAAAAAGCCACTACAATTTCACAAATCTTAAATTGGCATTTAATTGCAGCTCCTTTTAATTTGGACCCGTCTAAGATGTTGCCGTCTGGTAACAAACTAAAATTAGGTACTTACTATTTACCCCACAATACAGGACATAGATAAGAACAAATTTAATATGAATGACCTATTACACTTAAAAGAACCATCTTAAGATTACAACAAGCAGTTGGATCAAAGAGAGTCTTTACTTGTCAAGTTTAGTCAATGCAAACACACAAACTCATTTTACAGTAAAGTAGAATGACCATGTGTAATGAAGGTAATCCCTCTAGAAAATAAATGTAAGTATTATCTTCGCAAATACTTTTCAATATGGTTTCAAACCTTTCATAAGATGGGTAAATGTAAGCATATAAGTAGGAATTATGGGCTGGCTATTTAGACTTAAAACCAAGGCAAGTACCTTACATGCACCTCTGTATTTTACATGACATATCATTAAATCAGGGTGTAACCTTTTTAAAAAATATACATTCAATAGTCCAAAATCACTTGATACAGTAAAAGTGTGGTTGAAATGGAAAATCTGTCTGCTAGAAAAAATATAAAATCAACAGAATAAATATGAATTGTAACACAGTCAGATACTTTAGTGCCTGAAAATATTCACTAGTGAATCAAGATAAAATCAGATCTCAGTATCACTGTAACGGTCATTTTGGCATTCTTGGAGAGTTTAACAGCATGGGGTCAATAAAACTATTCTGACCCACCATTAGATAAACAATCCTGATAACAGGAAGTCAAACATTTGTGCTTATCAGTGTTACAATTCAACTTTATTCTGTTGATTTGATGTTTCTCAAAACAGACAGATTTTCCATTTCAACCACACTTGTACTGTATCAAGTGATGTTGTACTATTGAATGTATATTTGTTAAAAAGTTAACACCCTGATTAAATGATATGTCATTTAAAATACAAAGGTACATGTATGTAACCTGTCATAGTTTTAAACCTAAATAGCGAGCCCATAATTCTTACTAAAATGCTTTTCAAAAAATATTTACTCAACTTATGAAATGTCAGAAACCATATTGAAAAATATTGGCCAAGATCATACTTATATTTATCCTCCAAAGGGATTTCCTTCATTACACATGGTCATTCTACTTTACTGTACAATGTGTTTGTGTGTTTACATTGACCAACCTTGACAAGTAAAGATTACCTTTGTTCCAACTGCTTGGTGTAATCTTACGACGGTTCCTTTAAGTGTATGTATACTGGGTCACTCATATTAAATTTATTCATATCTATATCCAGTATTGTTGGGAAATTAGTAAGTACTTCTTTAACGTCGTTACCAGACGGAAAAATCTTAGACTAGTCAAAATTAAAAGGAGTTGCAATTTAATGAAAATTTAAAATTTATGAAATTTTAGTGTGTGTTTTTTTAATTTCAGCAATTTACACAATGTTTAACTTTTTTTTTTTGGTGAGCATCAAAAAGTGTCATTGTGTGGGAATGGGTTAACAATCATATCTTTGGTATATTTCAATGTCCTTAAACATTGAAAAAATCTCATTATGCAACCTTAATGTGAAACATAGCTATGATAAACCCTTCTCTTCAGAAATGTTCAGGCCCTCTTCATGACAAGAGGCCCATGAGGGCCTGAGACGCTCTGTTGGCTATCAAGTGTTCAAGTAATCTAATATTTAAGGAAGCTAATAGCTTAACCCTTCTCACGCTGAATTCAATCCTTGTTCAGAATCGCATTGAAATCAAAGAGTTGAAATCACTGTAAGAACTAATTGTTGGTCTACATTTTTTTTACAAATTGATTTCATAAACAGTTCTGGCTTGAACTGGACAAACAGGAGATGTAGACGTATGTCCGGGCTGTTTTTTGTCTATATCTCCTGCCAAAACAGGAATATTCCGGGCTCAGCATGACAAGGGTTTAAGAAGAATGCATAAAATGAAATTGGGCTTTATCCCCTTTTATTATTTTGAGCAACAATCGATAAGGCCTCTTTTTTCCTTTTTTTTTTCTATAGACCTATTTCATTTCAGAAAGGAAACCTACAATCATCCTGTGAAATTTTAAAGATTATCTGGTGAAAATTGTGGACTTCATCGCATAAACAAGAATGTTTTGAATTATAATTTATAAGACCCTTTTTTCCGGTGTCTCCAGTACCGAAATTATTTCTTGCATCTTTAAATACAATCCGAAAAAAAGAGAACTTTATTGTGTTAAGGAGGATAATTTAATCAAGCTCTCATAAGGCCCCCTTTCCTGTGATACTGTATTAACCTTACTCACTTAAAAATCATTTCTTAGGATTATACAACCATTCCTGAAAGTTTGAAGAGAATTCGATGAAAACTGTGGATTTAATTGTGTAAACAAAGATTTTGTGGTAACATATCCATAAGGTTCATTTTCCCATGATTCTTGATTGATCAGACTCAATTTCTAAAAGAACCGTCCTAATAATGGTACAATCAATCTGTGAAAGTTTAAAGTGAATCCTATCAAATATGGGGACTTCATTGGTTTAAATTGTTGACAAATCCTAAAACAGGAAGTGGATAACTTGCAGACCTAAAGTCGGTAAGCGCATTTTAGAACCCTTGATGAACCGCTAAATCAAGTTTCAAGATGATGCTATCAGCAGACGCTTAGAAAATGCGACAAAATGTTCCACTATACAAGTCAATGTTGGAAATAAACTAATTTGTAAAACAGGAAGTAGTTAACTTGCGGACTTAAATTCCATAGATCCGTAGATGAACCTCCGCATCAAGTTTCAAGTTGATGCTATAAATAGTTGCTGAGTAAAATGCGACGAAAATTTACCTCTATACCAGGCAATGTCTGAATATAAACTAAGTTTAGTTTTTGACAGAAAGAAGATAACTTGCAGACCTAAGCAAAATGTAAGACCAATAGATCAACCTCCACACCAAATTTCAGGTCATTGCGCTAAGAACAATCGCTAAGAAAAAAGCGACCAAAATATACCACTGCCCAAGCTATGACTAAAATAAACTAAGTCACAAAACAGGAAATACATGTGTAGTTATTTTGCCGACCTAAATTCGGTAAGCGTCATGTAAGACCCTTAGATGAACCATCACACCAAATTTCAAGTCATTGCTATGAATTACTGCTGAGAAAATAGGACAGAAAATGATAGTTACAGAACGAACAGACAAGGGTAGACAATTATACACCTCCCTTCTTCGAAGCGACGGTATAATAAATTATCTAAAAATTCTTCAAAACCATAATGCCTAAAGCTTTGATATTTGGTATATTTCATCACAATACCAAAATGTGCCAAAGAAGTGCTCTTATCTGACAATAAGCCCCATGTAGCGGGATTCTGGATTTTACAAAGGCATAAAGAAGGATATCTTTAGAAATCTTTTCTTCCTAAACTAGTAAGCCTAGAACTTTGAAATATAGCTTGCAGCATTGACATTATAATCCTCAACCAAACAACTTCAAACTTTGTGTATTAGATGCAAATAGCCCATATTCTAGTCTAGCCTCTTACGTTCTCTGAAATATCATGGCGATATTGATTTGAAGAACGAAATATTGACATTCATCATGTGTAGAAATATCTGACAGAAGATTGATCTTATTGAAGGGCAATGAGAAATTTTAGCATCCAATTTATTTTCCTTTGCCCGCAAAGTCATGATTTAAGAAACATAAATATTTCTCACCACTAGCAACGCTTTAACTGTGAAGAAAATAATATGTAGCAAGAGTCCGAAGATGGTCCTATGTCGCTAAATTTTAGTTGAACAAAAAAAAGTCACCAACTTTAACTTTGGTACTGTTTTCGAAGGAGCATGCAATATACAGGCATTATACAGAATTTGCTTTGAATAAGTCTAAATGATATCTACTTCCAACAATATGCACTGGTGATAACTTGACTTAGTTTGGTCTTGGGCTAAAAGGAAATGTTTCATACACAATTTGAAAGCTCTGTGCATATCGAATTGGGAGGAGAAGATTTTTTAATACAACCTTCTTTAAGGCATGTTAACACGTTCACGATTTTTAGGTACGGTGCCGCTACGATTCGCCACGATTTGAAAAATCGGCGGGTGCCGTGGTGATTCGTAGTAGAACCGTGGTGAATCTTGATGAATCGTGATGAATCGGGAAACCGCTATGGATGTTTTAAACTGTTTACAACATGCTCGGCGAATCGTGGTTGTTATTTGGCGATTCCTAGTTCGTAGCGCAACCGTAGCGGAATCATGTTTATTCGTACGGACACCGTAGCTATATTCGCGGCTATTCGTATGAGATCATAGCCAGTCGTTGAATCTTTGACGCCACGAATTGGCATGATTCACCTCGAATTGTGTACGGTTGTCCTACGAATCATTCACGGTTTCTTGCAGACACCGTACTAATATCGTGGACATTTTTACAGGAATCGTAGTGACACTGAATATTTCTACTTTTCGCCTAGATTCATCCCGATCCCTCCCAATTTTTCTGACCATGAGAAATCTGGGTGAATTGTGGTGAATCGTAGAGAAAATCACGAATGTGTAAAGGGGCCTTTATTTTAAAGTACTGAATCCCAAAACAATTTAACAAAGCGCTAATGCTCAATGGTAGAATGACAGCTTGAAATAATTTGACAGGGAATCATATGATATTGCTACTTAAAGATCTGTAAGATGTAATTGTTTAGACGGAGAAAATTTGTATATAATGATTTCTATCATTTTACGATTAACCCTGAATTTTGATTTATATTGATGACTACGTGTATTCTGGAAAGGGATCATTAATCCGATTTCAAGTGAAAGATCTGAAAGATCTATGAAAAGGGGATGGGGAGAAGATCTAAGGTCTTGAATATTTTTTCATTATCTCCAAGTTTAATTCTGGGTTCCAATAACATAGTGCTTACATTAATCCAACAGTAATTATTAAACGTATTTATTACCAAAGGCAATGCTGTCTGTATAATTCGAAAGCTTTAGTCCTTCGATTTAAAGGAGAGTTTTTTTTTTTTTTTTTGATTTTTGAATCTCCGAAGAAATCTGGGATCTTACAACAAATAATTTATATATTGATCTAAGAATAATCGCTTCAAGTATTTTATCACAGTACCAACTAGGCCAAAATTGAAATATCTTGGCCTCATTGTTTAGGAAGATTATTTAAAGATTCAAATTTAATCTCAATATAAAATTCGAGACCCAACAACATAGGGCTTAAGTTTATAAAGATAGATATAGACTAGAAATACATTTGTACTATAGGGAAATGATCCATGCAAAATTTGAAAGCTCTAGGCTTTATGGTTTCTGAGGAAAATATTTCTATAATTCGTCCTTCTTTTCTTTATGTAAAATCTGTGATCTCACAGCATACAGGGCTTGCGTTGGTCGAAGAACGTTAGTTTCTAGTATTTTATAAAAGTCCCATAATAAGGCTATGCTACTATCAAAATTTGAAAGCCCAATACCTTATGGACTGCAAGGAGAATATTTCGAATAATCATGACCTAAGGACCAGTTCTATGAACACAGAACGATAAGCACACCTAAAATAATAGCCTGTTTGAAAATGAAAAAGATGCAGGTTACAATTTAAAGTGTGTCTATATTGCATGGAAATCAATTTGAAATACTATTCAATATCTTTGTAAAAGGAAAATTTGCTTGTTATTTTAATGACAGTTTTCTCTAATATTTACCGATATTTACTTTTATGAATGCTAATATTCTTTAATTTGTCAAAAGGGCAAATTTTATGATTTTGATTAGATATGGAATAGCTGATATGTACAGAGTGAACATTTCACTTAAAAAGTATTAAGGCTGATGAAGCCTCTCATGATCGAGAATTGGATTTATCACCATTGCAAAGTTTATACTCAAGTTACTCAAATTACATCCTAGGCTTATCAGTAAACATACCAATCTGGTGTCCCGGGGTGATTTGAGGGTCAGTTTGCATATCTAACTGACCATAGAAAATTCATTTACAGTTACTTTCTCCAGGAAATTTCTGGCTGGAAGTCACTTAAGTGTAGGACTGAACACTGATAAGCCTAAATGTGTGACTTCCTGTTATCAGGATTGTTTATCTTATGGTCGGTCAAAATAGTTTTATTGCCCCCATGCTGTTAAACTCCCCAAGAATGCCAGAATGACCGTTACAGTGATACTGAGATCTGATTTTATCTTGATTCACTAGTGAATATTTTCAGGCACTAAAGTATCTGACTGTAAAGGTAAAGGTAACTGACAATATCAAGGTATTTGTCTCAAATGAAAGCCTATCTCATGATGAGAGAATTTGTGAAATATCAGCCCTCTAGCATTAGTTATAATAGAGATATAGAAATTTAACCATGTGGGAAGCCGATGCTGATGCCAATGTCTGAGACATTTGCCTTTGACAAGCTTAAAATGTGGTCTGTACTTTGTTTGAATTTGGTCCATTCTAAAATTTTGTCATCTTGTAATGGGTTTTAAGGACCTCATCTAAAGTTTCTGGTAAACGTTTTATTCTCACTAAACAGTTCTAAGAATAGACCATGATAAAACATAAAACCAGGTAATCTAGTAAGTAGGGCAATAAAAGTTATTGTTCGATTATTTCTTCTTTGAGAAGCACTAATCAAATAAACCAGATCTACTGGCCATAATTAATAAGCTTTCTCATAGATGCAGAATGAAGCCATTTTGATCCTTTGCCAAGACTTTACTTTTTATGATCCTTTAGTCACCATTACCAAACTAGAAAGAGAAGACCTCTTCATAACTGCATGGTCTGAAGTGGCATCTGCTAAGTTTTCAGGCTACCCAAAAATCTAGCATTTTGAAAGATTGTGGAAAGTCATCTTAGGCTAATATTGTGAGGAAAAATTATTGCTTGTTACAATCAGTTCATCATCCATGTCAACTCTCCTAATGCTTGGACAAAGTATTGCACTTGTTTGTCAAATTGAAAATACTTCCAATTGTCCTTTATTGTTCAGTTTTAATGACGAGTCTGAACTTGTCACCTAGTAATGCAAGGCTTGAAAATTCCTAAAATTTTTACTTGTCCTGCACAATGAAAATATAGTCTCGGATAATATTTTCTGTTTTCAAATCTTTCAAATTTCACTTGTCCTGCATAAGTAGACAAAGAAGGAAACAAGATGTGTTTTTGAAACACAATGCCCCCGCAACAGGACTAAATGTTTGACCTTGGTATGTGACCTTGACCTTATCACATGACCTTGACATGAGGAGATGTATATTATGGAGATGTATCATCATGCCAAATATGAGCATTGTATCTTGAATAGGCTGGTAGTAATTGGCAACGTTAAGTTTTATGGTTAATTTTTGCAGACAGGCAGACCAACCGATAGACGGACTGATGGATCGACAGGCAGACAATGGTAAATATATATGCCCTGATCTTTTGATGTGGGAGCCTAAAAATTGTGCATGACATATTTTCTGTCACATTTGGCAGTTTTTGTTCATACAAATTATGCATTTTTTTGAGTCAATTATTGGTTTAAATGAAATTTAGACATCTTATTTTGGAAAACATTGATGGAAAGAAGACATTGAGTGTTGCTTGCTTCTTTTTTTGAATACCGTTTCTCAACAAGTATAATTCATGTACATAACACTTAAACTTTTACATTGTAAAAAAAATAGCATAGGTATGAGGAACTTCAGTCAGATGAGGACATTTAAGAATTCAAACCAACTGGCACTACAGGCCTTTGGCAAAAGTATGTTAGCATTGATGATAGTATTAGGTTTTTCATCCTTCTCAACAACATGAGTCATATGAGGATGGGGGCCTCAGTTTAATCCATTCCCACGCATGGAAGCTTTTTGACACCCCTGAAGAAAAGCAATTAGGAAAACATTGGGAAAATGAAGAAATTGCTTGTAACCAGCAATTTTTTTTCATTTTACACAGCAATTTTTTTTCATTTTACACAATGTTTTATATCCAGAAAGTTGAAACAAGAGGACCATGATGGTCCTAAATCGCTCCCGAGTATGATGGTTCATGGCTTTATGATAATAAACAAAATGGCAAAGCCCTCTGTCTAATTATTTTGGAGAAGATGTTTGCAGATTTCTCTTTTAATCCTAGGTATATTGATGATCCCACCATATAGCACTTATTTCCTGAATATGGTAATGCTTTGAAGTATAGACATCAATACATACCAAGTATAAAAGCTGTAAGCCTAATGGTCAAAGGAGAAGAAGGTTTTCAAAGATATCATTATTTATTCCTAACTAAAATTAGGGATTGCACAGAAAAGGGCTAATTTTTTAAGTAATTTGGTAGAGGGTCAATGGCTGATGATATGTACCAAATATCAAAGCTCTAGGCTTTATGGTTTGGGAGAAGAAGATATTCAAAGATTTCCTTCTTTATTCATTTGTAAAATCAGGAATCGCACAGAAAAGGGCTAATTTTCAGAGTATGATAATTCTTTGAAGTGTTTTGGTAGACGGTCAATATATTATGATAGGTACAAAAAACCAAAGCTCTAGGCCTTATGGTTTGGGAGAAGAAGATTTTCAAAGTTTTCCTTCTTTATTTCTATGTAAAATCTGGGATCACAAAGAAAAGGGCTAATTTTCAGAATATGGTAATTCTTTGAAGTATTTTGGTAGAGGGTCAATAGATGATTATGTATACCAAATATCAAAGCTCTAGGCCTTATGGTTTTGGAGGAGAAGATTTTTTAAGTTTTTTCATTCCGTTGCCATGGCAACCAGAGTTTTTCATGGATTTCAATTCTTTGAAGTATTTTGAAAGAGCATGACCTAAGGATCATTTCTGTGAAGTTTTGTTGAAATTCCATGGTTAGTTTAGGTGGAGAAGTTTTATTTTGTAATTGTGAACGGACGGACGACGGACGATGACCGATCACAATAGCTCCCCCAGAGCACTTCCTGCTCAGGGGAGCTAAAAATCTAAAATTTCTTGAACTTTAAATTGTTGTCTACAACATTTGGATCAGTTTAGAATTATGCCATCTGGGAATGGGTTAAAGTCTCATCTGAATGACTAGAGATCCAGGGGTCAAACCAGAAACCCTGATACTGGAGTCTTGGGGTCACGACTAGAGGTTACAGGGAACTAATACAGTTTCCCTGCCATCTGTCACATTTTGTCTAGAGATACTACGGTGATGTAAACAAAGATCACAGTGACCTCTGATTGGTCCATATAATATCAAGACGAAATCTAACGATATGATCCGATAAATTGATACTCCGTTAACAAGTTAGGAGCGAAAAGGATAACATTTTAATGTTTTTCGACTCTTGAGGGGCGTTTTCTATACCCTGGGGTATTTTTTCGGAAAATGAAGTAAAACTAACTGCGCGAAGAGGATTATCTTAAAAATGACGTCATAAGTCATTGATAAAAGGGATCATGCTATATGGGAATTCAGTTATTTTGACGGTTGAATGATTGTTCTTAAATTTGACACATGGTTTGACCCCCTTGAAATTTCTGGGGATGAGCTACGTGCAATTTTCTTATAATGGTCGCCTATGGAAAATGGAATAGTTCCCTGTAACCTAGACTAAATTCACTCCGAGATTAGCCTTGAACTGTGATTACAAACAAATGACATTGGAGGGGAAATAATGGATTTACTAAGATGATATTATTGCTGTGTTTCTAGAGCCTAGAAATAATCAGGTGATGTTTTGACAGACCAATCACAGGTGGTAAATGAGGTCGGCAGCAATGAATATGTTCTAACTGACGATTATGAAATGTAATTATTTATCAGATTATTGAAATCTCTTCACAAAGCTGCCATGCATTCTTCAGGATAGAATTCAGCTTGTGACAGGCACTCTTTTCCAACATCATTTTCCATTAACCCATTCCCAAACAACAAAATTTTGGACTTGTTCAATTTAAGTTCAAAGAATCTGCAGTTGACAGTCTAAAATATGTGTAATTTTAAAAAGAAATTGACTTATAGGGGAGAAAACATTGTGGTTTGTGAAGAAATTGCTTGTACTAAGCAATTTCTTCATTTTCCACCATGTTTCCCAAAGCTTTTTTTTCTAGGGGGTCACAAAAGCGTCATTGTGTGGGAATGGGTTAAACAGTGTCTCAGGACTGAGTAAAACCACGAAATGTGGAGGTAAGTGTTAATCAAACATTTACTATGTTTGCTGTTTTAATGCTGGACAAAAATAGGGAATGTCTTTGAAGATTGAAAAGTATCAACCATGGACAACAAGATAGGAGTGATACCTTTTCTGTTCACATATTTTTAAGTGGATGGAATTCCTTCTTTTTTGTCTTTTGGGGAAGCAAACATTGTGGATAATGAAGAATTTGCTTGATACAAATTGTGTCTAAATCTAAATACAAGAAACAAAAATGTCACATGAAGACAAGCAATGAGTGAAATTTAATGAAAATCAGCAATGAATTGTAGGACTTATTGTGCACACAAGAATTTTGACAATAGGTCCGAGTCTAAGAGTAGTTGCCCAAACAGGGTAAAGTTAACCGCCACCAACATTCACTAAAATATTTACAAGAATTTTCCTTGGGAAAATCTGGTTAAAAAGTATCATTTTGTGTTTCACGCAATTTTTCAGGGTAGAAGACATTGTTGATAATGAAGAAATTGCTTCTTTTTGGACAATGCTTTCAAAGGCTTTTTTCTTGAGGGACCTTAAAGACAGGGATTAAGTAGAAATTGGTTAAGCCATTACCAGGCAACAAACTAGACTGGTTAAAAAAAAAGAAGTAGTAGACATTAAAGCAATTCAAAATGTTAAGTAAATTCTGAATAGAAAAAATGTAAGGAGGAGAAATACTTTTTCTCATATTATTTATAGTAAATTACTGGATAGTGCTGTTATGGGTTTACTTTAGTTGCTGCTTATTGGTTTACTGACCTTTGTACAACTTCATCATCTGTCTTTGAGCCGTCTCTACTCTTTCCGATATCATCTTCGACTGAAGCTTCTGCTTCATCTTCAGCTCGAACATCTGAATTGTAAAATAAAATAAACTTGAGCTTCATCTTGCTGTATTTGATTTTTTATAAACGCCTTTTTATTACAATTGTTTGGACTGCAGACATGTGAGATACATTTCACAGCCGGTATTGGTTCCAGTCTATAAACCTACCACTAATCACTAGGGTCTAAGCCTTGACTCTTTTCCAAACAATTAAATTTTAGACTTTTCCAAATTGACAGGAGTTGCAGATGACAATTTAAAGCTTATGAAATGTTAATTTTTAAGCTCTCTTGGTAGAAAAACATTGTGTAAAATAAAGAATAGTGATTTCTTCATTTCACACAGTGGTTTGCCAGTTGTTTTTCTTGGGGGACATCAAAAAGCATCATTGTGTGGAAATGAGTTAAGCAAGACATTTCAGATACAGTCCAGTACTAGTGTGATACTCTGTAACCAAGAGGCAGCTGAACTGTGGATCCTAAAAACTATTCTAGATAGGTAAAGCATTACAAAAAGAGAAGTTTTGACCTTGGATTGTTAATACCGCTCTGAAAAAGATGAAGTGCATTATTCAAGAATAACTTTCATTAAGAGGCAAGATGCCCAACAATGATCAAGCTAAAAATTTAACCCTTTCATGTTTTTCAAAATTTTAAACCTGTCTAAATTCAAAGTATTAGCAGAAAAAAATCAAATTGTATTTAATTTGAAAAATTACCATTCTGTTGAATAGAAAACATTGTGGAAAAAGTAGAAATTGCTTTTTAAAAGCAATTTTCTTCTTTTTCTATGTTTTCTCAAATAGAAAATCACAGGGAAGTAAAAAGCTGGGATTTAACTGGAAAGGATGAAAAACCTTTAGCATGCATAGACATAATATGATGTTAACAGACTGCCGCACCTTTACTTCTACACCTTCAAAAATTTTTTTGGGGGGGGAGGGGGGGGGGAAGGACTCTGGGCAGAAACACTCTTTATCTGTAAGATAATGTCATGCAGAAATACTGTATTTAATATCATACTAACTTTGCAGAGGATTTATCTTTGTACTTTGGGCAGTTATAAAATACTGGCATGCTAAATTTATAATTGGCATAATTGAAAAGATAATGCAAACAGTAATGAATTCAATAGCTTTTTATTGATTTCTGCATTTTCCAGGAGTTAATGTAGGTAGAAATTCTACACAGGGTATGCACATACAACTTGCAGAATTTAATGAGTTCAACAGCTGACTAACTTCAAGAGGAATACCATGCTTAACATTGTTCAAATTTCTTTTTTCATGTTTATCGAACATTTCCAATGCAATAAAGTTATAGACCGATCCAAATTGAAAAAAGCTGAGGACGTCAATTTAAAACTGATAGAATTTTAATTTTTATTTACTGGCCATTACTCCATATTCTTTTTTAAGTCAGTTGGGGAGGGGGATGGGGTGTGGTGGGTGAAGGGTGGAGCATCATTATCAGGAGGAGGGGGTATGAAAATATTTATATTATTTTTGCTAAAGCATCTTCAATTCTGCGCTGCATCAGAGAAACCCTGAACATGTTCCTAACTGTTGTTTATCACAATAATATGCTTGTATCTTGCAATTCTTGGCAAAATTATTGCACAAGGGACAATAAGTATCATGATTTTTGGCATGAAATGGGTTCCTGATCCATATGAGAAATATTTCTCTTTCTCATTTGTTTACTCATTTGCTTATGAACATAATTTTTCACATAAAAGTATTTTTTTTGTAAACATATGACAGAATAAAATATAGAATATAATCAGGATGTAAAAACTATCTGCATCGTTCCCTCTAAAGTGATGATTTAATCCATTTCCACACAGTCACAATGACGCTTTCTGAGACCCCCAAGAAAGCTTCAGAAAACATTGTGAACAATGAAGAAATTGCTTGTTTGAAGCAATTTCTTCATTATCCACAAAATGTTTAATCTCAAAAGGCAAACTAAACAAAATTTTCATCACCTAAAATTTGTGGTCTGCAACATCACTGAATTTTGACAAGTCTAAAATTTTGTTGTCTGGTAAAGGGTTAATTCAAATTCATCATCATTTTTTTGTTGTTGTTAAGCCCTATCAGTGTTAACCCATTCCCACACAATCACTGTTTTTTGATGCCCCTCTAGAAAAAAAGCTGTTTCAAGAAATTCCTTTATTATACACAAAGTTTTCAACTCAAAAAGACAAAGATTTATATATTCAAACACAATTTTTTGTCTGCAAGCAGCAACTTCCTCAAATCTGGAAAAGTTGTTGTCTGGTAAAGGGTTAATGAAGGAACAGGTCAACTGCCACAACAATATTTCGGACATATTTTGGCCATTTACATTTGACCAACTTACTCCTTCCAGTGTTGATTGCTACACAAGTCAACACAACGTTCAATCCTTGTCACCAGAATGCTCATTGAACCTAGTGTATATTTATAAACCCTTGACATGCTCACTCTTGTAACAATTTTCAAAATTATATAAGATGCATCACTGAAAATTTGAGATCAAAATATCCTTTTCAGACCTAAGAAATTCTTATCAAGAGGGTCAATTTTTTAAACGTCATAAAAGGATATTTGAATTTTCAATTTTAGAGGGTTTACCAGTCTTTTTATCATGGGCCCTGTTAACTCATTCCCATGACTGTGCTGATGCTTTTAGATGCCATAAACTTTGGAAAACTGTTGAAAATGAAGTAATTGCTTGTTGAGAGCAAAATTTCTTCATTTTCTACATCAGTCTAAAATTTTATTGTGTGGTAATGGGTTAATCTTGTTTCAGATGCTCATTATAATTAAAACAGCACTTTGACTGAACACATTACCACACAATCCCACTTTTATATCCTTCTCAAGAATAACTGGTACTGAAATCAATGTGGAAATTCAAGAAATTGCTTGTTTCAAGCAATTTCTGCATTTTCCACATTGTTTTTATCCTGAAAAACAAATATTCTATCAACTCAAAATTGTGGTCAGCATTTTCTTTTAATTTGGACATTAGTTTTAAAATTTTGTCATTTGGTAAGTTGAGAAGTGTTCAACAGATGAAATAACATTGTACCCAAGCAGGGTGTCCGATCACATAAAAATTTACGTGAATCACGTACGATGAACAAAAATCACGTACTATTTTATCTCCCAAAACGTCCAAGAACATACGCAAAAAGAACCCAGTATCATGCCTGAAAATCTCGTGATGACGATCCTCATCGTTTACGAAAGGAAAAACAAGTCCGGTAGCCAAGTTATATAATTCGGTGATTCGGATGCCTCTATTTTTTCCGATAATATTGTAATTGACCAAAATGCTGCGTTTTTACGATTTATTCGACCAAAACGCTATGTCATCGCGATCGACTGCTTGTCATAATGGCATCAAAACAACAAACATTGAACTTCTTTAATTTCGAACGTAAACAGTCGGAAAATCGTGAAAAATCGGCTGAAAATGAAGAAGAAAGGGGAAATCAATGCGGGCCATCATCCAGCAATGATTCTAATTCTAGAAAGAGGAAATTCTTCCAGAGTTCATGGTTGAATCAATTTGACTGGCTTGGCTCGGACATGGAAAAGGGGACTATGTATTGTGTAATCTGTGAAACATATAACGGTGGGTCGAGCACGCCCTCAATGTCAGGCTCAGCCTTCATTAAAGGTTAAAAAAATTTCCAAAGATCGGCTCTTGTAAAGCCCTTTACTAATACAGTAGAACCTCGTTAATTCGAACGTCACTGGTTCGTAGGTATGAGTTAGTTCGTATACTTTACGCGGTCCCGATCTTTTTCCTTCTTTATCTTTGTTAGAAAACTCTGTCTAATTCGAACGTCAGTGGTTCGTAGTTCGTAGGCCATTTCAAGTCCCGAGAGTATGATTATAGCACAAACTCCTATGTTTAATTCGAAGGTGTGATAAACTAACTGTCTCCAATCACCACCTACCTTGACTTTCACACCTGCTGATCTATATGACAATTATGTGTTATCATGTACCTTTAATTTAAAGGGGCTGTTTGGTTTGTAAGGAGGGTAATTAATCGAATAAAGATTCCCGTAATCATCGCCGAAAATTTCCTTTAAATTGACGCAACCCCATTAGTATCAGTGTTATTGGTCACTTAGAAATGCTAGCCATTTTTTTTTCTGCGGTTGCTTTCTTCACAATCGTCGGTCCTTCTTTTTATGATGGAATGATAGAATACTTTGCGTGATTTGATCCAATGTATTGTAAAAGGAAATCACCCAGACCATTTGATACAAACACTGTTTAAAAAATGCCAAAAAATTAACAGAGATAAAAGCATAAAAAATACAAGACGAGTAGTTTTTAATTTTCCTCGATTAATATCTGCAGGTCTTGTTAAGAAAAAAAAAGCCAATTTAGAACCAATTCCTATATGGAGGACAAAATAAGACCATGTCAGATTCCGTGTATCTCAAACAGCCGACCTCTTGCCCCCCGTTTTGTTCGTACTACGCTTAATTCGTATAAATTTCCCCGGTCCCTTGCGCTACGAACTACCGAAGTTTTACTGTATTTACTTTCTTCTTACATTTTTTTTTTTGTTATTTTCTCCATCTAAGGTCATAAATAGGCATATTATGTCCTGATAGCCCCCCTGAGGTTTTTGATACTTACTACTTCTCCATCACTGAGTCAATAAATGGAAGAACTGTATATATTTGGTGTTATTGTTTTTGTACCCCCAATTTTTTTTCTGTAACCCCCAACTTTAACCACCAAGAGGTACAAAAAAAGCCTGTCAAAATTTTCAGTGGACACACTGCCAAGTAAGAATCTATCAAATTTTAAGCAGCTGAAGATATGGTTTCAATTCAACACCCATTTAACAAGTTGTAAGAGCTAGGCAAAGTGCCCAGACATCAGTCAGTAACAAGCCAGCTCTTGTTTGTTCTAGAGTTACTGGATAGTATATACATCTTATTCTATGTAGCTTCAAAAAAATATGGCTCTCTTGTTGCCTCATGAATTTAACCCTTTCTTAAATAACCTTCTGTAATAATTACACTATCTTTCTCTATGCAACAGATAAGAAATACACAGTTAAATCCATGATACCACTTCTTTTTACAGTATTGCAAATATATTGTGGTAGCCTTGGCACCTTACATGGATTCCCGGTATTTCTCACACCAGTACTACCACTACATCCTTTCTGGGCTGCAGCAAAACATTGATCCCCAAATGTCTACAAACACAAGTTAAAAAGTTATAAAATAATCCATCCAAAGAACCCATACTGTCTTTTGTAGTAAAGTGCACAAAATTGAAGGTTTGGGGTGAAAAGATACTGAAAATAACTGAAACTGCAAAGTTAACGGTTTTGAAAAGTGGGTAAAAGGTCAAGTTCAAGGTCATAGGTTTAAAAGGCCTGAGTTTAAGGTACTTTGAGTCAAATGGAACCTATCAAACAAGATGATTTCGAATACTTTCTTTTATGAAGTATGATGGTGCTAGGTATAAGAATTAAAAAAAATATGAAGGTTAATTTTTGGTTGAAACTTTTAAGTTAGGTCAAAGGTCACAGGGTCAAGGTACAGGTTTATGTCTAAATTCTTTGAATATATGATGGTCCTAGGTAAACGCTCAGAAAATATAGCAAGTTTTTTTTGGTGGTTATTCTTTATTTAAATGAGTCGATGTAACAAGGCCTCAAGTTCATATGTATTGGTGCTAAGATGCAAGGACATCTTCTGATGAGTTTCTGTATGAAATAAGCTTTCAAGGGGTGGAGATGGATTTTTTCATATCGCAGATTTTATTTATTTTCATTCCCTCTCATAATTTTTTTTTAATAGTATACACTGAAAAGAATTCAGCTGAAAATCAAAGATGGTTTATGAAAATAAACTAGGGTATTTCCTTAATAGCTTATGTAGGCTGTTTATCTATTTTATATTTTGCCGAGACAGTTCGAGGGTGATCTGCGAGACTTTTCTAAATGAAATTTTGAAAGGAATGATCTTAATGATAGTACAATCATTTGGTGAAAATTGAACAGAGCATGATGAAGACTGCAAAATTAATTGAGTTTACAAGAATTTTTAAATCAGATCTGAATGTAGCCCCTTTTCCCATAATACTTGGTAGAACAAACCAAACTTTGAACAGAACTATCCTTATCATGATGGTACAATCATTCTGTGTAAGTTTGAAGAAAATCTGATGAAACTGATAACTTTATTATGTTAACGAGAACTTTTAATGAAATTTCCCTAGGCCCTTTTTCCCATGATACTAGACTTATCAGACCCAATTTCAAAAGGAACGATCCTTATGACGGTACAATCATTCTGTGAAAGTTGCCTGTGATTTGTATTTGAGCAAACAATGTGGGAAACGAAATTGCTGGCAACAAGCATTTTCTTGTTGGATGATTGGGATGTAAATATTTGCATAAACCATTAACAGTTGGGAAATTCATGGACTGGTCTAAATTGCAAGGTGTTGCAGAAGACATTTCAAAGTTTATGAATTTTAAATTTTTATCACTTTTCTGGGTAGAAAACATCATGTAAATGAAGAAATTGCTTGTTGCAAGCAATTTCTTCATATTACACACTGTTTTCCCAATGATTTTCTTGAGGGGCTTCAAAAAGAGTCATTGCGTAGGAATGGGGGAATCAAATAACTATTTTCCAATAACTTGGCACACTTATGATGTCCCTTGAAGCATGGCATTAAGACATTTATGAGAGTGAAAAAATATATGAATACAAGAATTAATAAAAATGTTTCTTGTTTTTGTTCTTTTTGCTTTGACCCCTTCAAAATCATTGTTGACCCCTCAAATCTTATTGTCAAGGAATCAATGAGTCCTCAATTTCAAAAGCTAGCAAGGACTGCTACAACAGTCTGATATGAAAACACTTCCTAGGTGGGCAAACAAATCTTTCACATAGCTTGACTTATTGGGTATCGGGCCGATCAGCCTAAATACACTTTTGCCCTGGGTCCCTTTGCCCCAAAAGTGGATCTGTTCACCCTATTTCTTTTTATGTTCGCCCCTCTTATGACTATTGTTTGAGCATTATTAAGATAAATGAAATCGTCAGAATCTGTATTATCATCATGTTATTGTATGTTTTAAGAGTTGTTTTTATTTGAATTACCTAGATGATATCTGCTTATCAAAATGCTTGACTGTTTGCAATATATTTGTTAGAGAGTACAG
Organism: Fragum fragum; assembly: GCA_946902895.1. Taxonomy (NCBI): domain Eukaryota; kingdom Metazoa; phylum Mollusca; class Bivalvia; order Cardiida; family Cardiidae; genus Fragum; species Fragum fragum. Next base: position 50,785,946 of record OX336371.1, read on the forward strand.
ATAAGAATATTTTGATATCCTTACCACATTCTTAGTTAATGTTCAAAATTAAGAAACAGAATTGGGTTCAAGATACACATTTCTATTGTTATTAAAACTAGCCAAATGTTTCTATGTGGCCTTATCAATAACTTGGACATACTTCACAATTAATCAGTGGTCAATTAATTTTAAAGCAATTAACCTTTAAAGAGAGGTATTGATGTTTCTCAAACATAGAATAGAAAAATTAATCAAGTGTTGAAAGACACGATCCAACAAACATTTAATGCTTTAATTTGTGTCAGATATATTCTTCGCGATAATTTTATAGGTTTAAAGTGGCTTTTGGGGTTATACAGTAAAGGTTCAGCTGAATTCCATGTTATTTATAGATTGTCGTCAGATGACCTCATTTGCATATTATGACCCAGTCATTGGGAGATAACCAATTGACTAGCGAAACAATCAATGTCCTAAATTATATCACATCAAATGGTTAGCGCTAAACTACGGTAAGTGTTTATTTTCATTATAACGCTTATGGCAGTTTGGGACTGATCTTTGCAGTAATTAAGACCAGCTGGCGAATATAGCTCCTGATGACATAACTATGACATTGGTTTACAAATTCTCTTTCAGAAATCCCTAGACACAGGCACTCTTCCCCAAGTTTGGACAAAAGCAAACGTGACTCCACTCTTCAAGAAAGGAAACAAAGAAGATCCTGCAAATTACAGACCTATATCTTTAACATGTATACTGTGTAAAGTTCTAGAACATATTGTAGCATCAAATCTAACTGAACATTTTGATAAAAATAATATCCTTTATGACTTGCAGCATGGTTTTAGAGAAAGGCGTTCATGCGAAACCCAGCTACTTCAACTGACCGACCATCTTGCCAGAAACCTGACTGAAGGAAAACAAACTGATCTAGTTTTGTTAGACTTCAGCAAGGCTTTTGACAAAGTTAGCCACTTAAAACTTTTGTATAAATTGCAGGAACATGGTGTTATTAGTCTTAGAAGGTGGATGCTCATCAGAAGTACCAGTCACGTCTGGAGTACCTCAGGGATCTGTACTTGGCCCTCTTTTGTTTCTTTTGTATATAAATGACCTTCCAAATAACATCACATCCCAAGCTCGTTTGTTTGCAGATGACACTGCCGTTTACTTAGCTATTAACAACAGACAAGACTGTTTGACCCTACAAGAAGATCTAGACAAGTTAATGCAGTGGGAGAAAAAGTGGGAAATGGAGTTTAACCCCAGCAAACGCATTGTCCTAAATATTACTAAAAAGAAGAAAAAGATTTCCTTTGATTACAGGTTACATGGACAAGTACTAGAGACTGTGGACAATGCCAAATACCTAGGAGTTACAATATCTGGAGATCTTTCCTGGAACAAATACATTGACAACATAACATCAAATGCTAATAAAACTTTAGGTTTTCTCCGCAGAAACATCCAGACCAAAAATAAGAAGATCAGAGAAATAGCCTATAAAACTTTAGTGAGACTCCAGGTAGAATACCCATCAACAGTTTGGAGCCCCTACACAAAAACCTATATCAACAAAGTGGAAAAAGTACAACGTAGAGCGGCAAGATGGGTTCAAAATAATTTCTCTTATTATGACAGTGTTACCTGCATGCAGAAGGAGCTTGGTTGGGAAACTCTCCAATACAGACGAGACATCTCCAGAGTCACCATGTTTTGTAAAATCGTTAACAATTTTGTTGCAGTGCCAGTACCAGCTTATCTTGAAAGACCAGTGAGGACCACCCGACATATGCACACAGCATCTTTCAGACAGATCCACACAAATGCAGCCTACTTTAAATATTCTTTTTTTCCCTACACAGTGATACTATGGAACAGCCTTCCAGAAACAATTGTACAGCAACCTGATATTGCAGCATTCAAAAAGAGTCTTGATTCTTTTCAGATAGTGAGCCGTCCTTGAATGACCCAAATATGTTTTATCAGCTCTTTTAATGTAACACTCACAATACTTTTAAAATTTTGCACCCTAACAAATGTCTAACAGTTTTTATTCCAGCACAGACGCGCACCTGCCAGTAATACCCGAAAGGGGAGTTGGGCAGTATATATAGATAGATAGATAGGTTTGATGTAATTCAAACTAAATGTGAGATTCAAACTGATATTTGCACCATGTGAATCACCCTTTATTGTTTGCAACTATCTCAGGTGAATCTAAAAATGGACTAATAGCCTACGTAGGCTATTACGGAAATACCTTGTTTTTCTCTGATAGGCGACTTCTGATTAGTGCAAAACTATTTTTCGTGATATTGTATTCAAATAGTGTATGAAAGGGAATAAGAATAATTAAAATCTGTGACATGAAAAAAAACATTGATACCTACCTTTTACCTAACTGTTACATTTCTTTTAATTACAATTGATTTGTAAACTCAATTAGCACACCTTTGATAATCGTGATTTAAGGTTTGTAAAGATTTGAATAACCATAATTTGTATATATTGCCTCTTTAAATTCAAATTCATTCAAATTTTTGGTGACGAATATTTATTCTATCCTAATCCAAATTGCAAGTAAATAACCAGATATTAGGAAGATCACAATACAACTAGTCTTGCACTAAAACACAATGACCTTTCAGTTGTATAAATATCTTTCCAGATAGAGTCCAAGCCATTTACTCTTTTCCAACATAGATTTCTGTCCACATGTAATGCTTAGTATTATTCCCCAACCTGTCTCTTTATTTTCAAGCCATTTTAAATGCCGTCTTCATATCTATTTGTTTAATTTGAAAAATTTCAATTTTGGTAATGGGGTTAAGCAGCGAAGAAAGATCACCATCAAATTTACTAAACCCAAAAATTTCTCAAAAGTTAAAGAATATATTAAGTATAGTTAAAGAATATATTAAGTATAGTTTTCTGTGCATCTACTTTACAATTTAAAAAAAGGAGGAACGGATCCAGGGCAAACAGGAATTAGGGTGAAAAAAATCAGGGCGAACATGTTTCAGGGCGAATGGACCCGGATTCGACTTATTACAGCAGTGGTGAAGAAAAACATATTGTCTTCTTGTCCCTGGACAAGTCCGACATGAATTTCTTCTTGTCCAGAAATGAAATGAATTTATCCACAAAAAAGTAAAATGATAAATTTTGAGAAAGTGTGGTTAATGAAGGAATTGCTGGGTTCAAAGTATGATAATTTTCTTCTGTATAATAAATTATCTGAGATATGTTTTGTACGATTCAGATTTGCCCTAGTATTTACTTGTGCCCAGATATGTGGCCTAAACATGATCTTGTAGACAAATAAAAAGCCCATGTTGGGCATGTTGGGCACAGAATTCCACACCTGTACAGCTGCAGTTACCACATTTTGTCCATCAACCAATTTGCAATACTCATTGATAATTCTCCAAACTACTTCATATCTATCTATCTGTATATACTGCCTAACTCCCCTTTCCGGTATTACTGTCAAATGAAGCACTGCCTACCTCATACAAATTTTCATGGGGAATAAAATGGACATGGCTAACTAACATCAATCTATTTATCTCTATCTATATATACTGCCCAACTCCCCTTCCGGGTATTACTGGCAGGTGCACATCTGTGCTGGAATAAAAACTGTTAGTCATTTGTTAGGGTGCAAAATTCTAAAAGTATTGTGAGTGTTAGATTAATCAGAGTCAATCGCTGCAACAATTCAGAATAGCCATATCAAAAGAAAATGGGGATGGCTTTGGTCGCCTTTGCAACTTGCTCAGCAAGATTGATTAGGTCAGTTTGTGGAGCACTTGGATTCAAAATCAATATTGCAGTTTTGAGCACTATGCTGACCAAACTAAAATCTAATTTTCTTTGAGAAGAGACGAAAAACCAAACCCTTGAGACAGTGAGATGTGATGATAAACCAAAACCCTTGAGACAGAGCTCTCATAGTAGTCTTGTCCTATATAACTGTTGCCTCCTGAAACAACAGTGTACACATGCCATTTTGTGAGAGCATTAATGCCACAAAAAACGAAATCCGGTAAGAAGGTGAGTAGATGTACGATAATGTTATATGATACTTTCAAGCAGATCCGCTCTTCTTTTTACTAAATTTGCAAAATTTTCGGGATTTCCTTACCCCTAGATGTACTCAATCGACAGAGTTATTTATACAAAGCGTTAAAAATTTTATTAAAGGCTACACTTTGTTATTTTATCTCATTTTCAATAATTGATATAGAAATTCGACAATTTTTATATCATTTGACAGATTTGAGGAACCAAACCGGCTTAACCAGTTCGGCCCACGAGTCTTGACAAAACTGTAAATACATACAAATATACTTACAAGATAAACATAGTAATCCAATTATCCCTATCAGCAATAGAGATCTTTTCATTTTTGTTGATGCAAACAATCCAATGAGTGAGTAGTGAGAAAGGAATAACTAAACTTTGATGATTGCTAGCGTTTCTTTTGCTTCTGGGCCGACTGTACGGGGATTCCCTTCGCAATATTGACCGACCAATGAAATCTCCCCACGCTTGGGAAATTGACCAATCAGTGAAAACCAGGTACGAAATTCCCAATTTTACTTGGCCTCGTTTGATTTGACAGAATTTTATTACACGTGGTACGGGCCGCAACCGGTGCAATTAGTACTTCTACTTCATAAAAAATAAATGAAAATATACACTAGCCATCATGCCAAGATGTCAAAATAGACGCAAGCTCTGCGAGCCAAGTCGACTCGTATGGTATGTGTATTGTTTTTAAGAAGAACAGCTCAAAAGTCAACCCAGGCCTTATAGAATTACTACATGTAGTCAAGGGCTAGAACTCAGAATTCCTGAGATCCCACCCCTGACTGTTTCAAACACCTCTAAATATTACACTTCTTTGTTTACACATTTTACAGTTGTGCATAATTCGTCACACATATAACAATTTGTAACCTTGACCCATCCATTCCACGAAAACTATACAGCTTTCGGAGTACAGACAACTTTCTTACAGAAATACACCTCAATTTTGCTCGTTTGTCAAGAAGTAGCACCTTCACAGTAAATAGCAAATCCCAGATAAGCCACTCATTTCTTTTATGCAATTGATTATAGAAATAATATAATACTTTTAATATCTAGACCTCTAGTTTCTGTCTTTTTTTGTTTTTATTCATTTACTTTCAGTATGTCTTGTGGTTGTCCTTGTATTGTTCATATGTTTAATGGTATACTATCCTGAAATTTTTTGAACGCTAAATGACTACAGCTTTAGATGTACAGCAAAAACCAATCAACCAATCAATCATTTACTTTCAGGCCAAAAATATCAGATGATGATGAAAAGGAAGTCTCAGAAAAAGCTAAAAGGTACATGCACATTATGATAGTAAGAAGAAAATATTTTACGATGGAATCACTCTGGGAACCACCATGAAATTGACCAATGGTGATTGTTAATCAAAGAAATAATCAATCAAATCATTCATTTAGATCCAGAAGTGAACAATGAAATCTGACAACATTAATGTTTTGTTTGTCATCTGCAACCTGTTTCAATTTAGACCAGTCTAAAATTTCCAAAAAACAGGAGTTAATATCAAAGTGGAACTTATTGAAGTTATATGGGCTTGGCCAGCGATCGATTGTGGAAGATTATATAGGTCATGTGTTTGTATGTGCCTCTTATTTGTTTCAGGGGCCTATATTCTACATTAACCCTTACCATGCTTAATCAAAACCACATCCAGTGCTACATTTAGATGAAAGTTATGAAAGTACTGATATGCCTTGACAATGTTTCATAATTTCAAACAGGTAGTAAAGATCTGGTCAGGCTTCATATATGTGCAGGCTGATCATAGTCTATACCTGCTGCGTAAGCAGAAGATTTCTAGGTTCAGCTTGACAAGGAGTTCATCTATAGGCAGATTTCAGAATAACCTGCCATACAATGCTAATGTTCTCCATCATAAGAACTATTGTTATGCAAATGATTTGTATTGATATGATAATCCTTTGTTTGGCAAATTTTAGACCTGCCCAAATTGAAAGTTTTGCAGACAAAATTGAAAGTGGACTTGTTTTAAAAAGTAACCATTCTGTAGGGTAGAAAATTTTGTAGAAAAAGAAGAAATTGCTTGTGGAAAGCAATTTCTTCTTTTTCAACAATGCTTTCAAAAACAGGAGGGCATGTGGTTTTGCAGATGAAATTGGATTTAATTTGAAATTAACCATTCAGTAGGCTAGAAAATGTTGTGGAAAAAGAAGAAATTGCTTGTTACAAGCAACTTCTTCTATTTCTACAATGTTTTCTCAATTATAAAATGTAAAAGCTAGGGATTGAACAGGAAAGGGTTAATGTCATGTGATAGGATTGCCTGCATCATACTCTTGAAGACTTCAATTGTTGTTGACATCCAATTTCTTTTTTTCTCATCATGTTTTCTATCTCATGTGGCCCTTGTTCACTTTAAACCACTTTATTTGCAACTTCTTTCAAATTTGACCAGTTGAAAATATTGTTGGTAGGGAATGGGTTAAAACAATAGGGAATGTGCAAACATAATGCTAAATTCTAGCGTCATACAAAATCTTTTGTTGCTACACAAAGGTCAAGGTCACTGTAAGGGTCAATGAAAAAAATCTTACAATGTCCAGAGACAACATTGAGAATGATGTAGATTTAAAAAAGTTGAAATTTTATTTAACCCATTACCACACAACAAAATATAATATTTGACCTTTCAAAATTGAAAGAAGTTGCAGATACCAATTAAGAATTCATGGAATTTCAGCTTTATCAGCAGAAAACATCAGGAAAATGAAAGAAAAAGTGCTTGTTGCATGCAATTTCTTAATTTCACACAATATTTGCTCAATTGATTTTCTCGAGAGGCGTAAAAAAACGTCAATGTGTGGGAATGGTTGAAAATGCCAAATAGGAACAATAAAGTTATGAGAAATAGCTCTGCAGAAGTAACTTCTCCTTTTCCCCAAATTTCTTGCTTAGCTTTTTTTCAATTGGAGATCATAGCAAGCAATTTCTTCATGTTCAACTTTATTTTCGAGAACCCTGTAGTGTCTTAAGAATGTATTTGTGTGGGAATGGGTAAAATGGGTTACAGATAGGCTTTTTACTTTTAAGAGCTTTTTCTTTTTTGAAACCAAGTTTTTGTAAAAAGCACTTAATTAACCCATTCCCACACAATGACACTTTTTGAAGCCTCCCAAAAAAAATTTTTTGGGGAAAATATTGTTGAAATTAAAGAAATTGTTTGTAACTAATGGTTTCTTCATTTTCCACTATGTATTCTATCCAGAAAGTTTAAATTGTCTGAAATCTCATAGACTTTAAATGGACCTTTCTAAAATTTTGTTTCGTAAACCTAAGTGGGATAGCAGCTGGAGGCTGGGAAAAGATGTAGTGGTAGTACTGGTGTGAGAAATACCAAGAATCAGTTGTTAGGTGCTCCATCTGCTGCGATATGAGTGAAATACTGTTAAAAGTTGTGTTAAACCCCATTCAATCAATCTAAAATTTTTGTCTGGTAATGGGTTAAATTTATTGCGTTAAAGAAGTGGTTGCAGAAGCAGGATTGACTGTATAATGATGCACCATTTCAGAATCTTCAAGAAGTATAGAGAGTGTATGAGAAAGAAAGTTACAGGACAAAAGACCCAAGAAGTAAAGGCTCCATTATTAGACAAAGAAATGCAGGAAAGGACAGCATTCAGGTTGTTGAATTTACTTCAAGGACAAAAATTAACCTTTGTCGTACTGAGCCCGGATATTCCTTTTAATGTGCCTGAAGCGTCATATTATGCTATGGCCCTGGTCTTCCTTCCTTCTGTCTGTCTGTCCTTCCACCCATTAGCATTTTTTGTGTGCTCTTCCCTACAGTTTCAATTGAATGTACTGTAACTTTCCTCAATAAATCTCTATGATGTTTAGTTGTGCATAAGACCATTGCAATTTTGAAACTACAAGTGGTTTCAAATTACCTGCCCTCAACTTAGTAAGATATCTTAATAAGCATGTTTTTGTGTGTACAACTCCTACAGTTTCAATAGGAATTAACTGAAACTTTCAACACTGAATCTCTATTATGTCTAGTTGTGCATTAGATTATTACTATTCCCTTTTTATGATACTCAAGCTATTTTTAAATTATCTGTCCTTGACTTAACCAATAAGCCACAAAAGAACTTAATTGTATGTGCTGATCTTCCTACAATTTCCATTAGAATGTACTGAAACTTTCTACAATATATCTCTGTGTAGTGCATAAGAATCTTATTGTTATGATCCCTCAAGCATTTTGTATTATCTGCACTTGACTTTGCAAATTATCTTAAAATTTACTTTTTGTGTGTGCAACTCCTACAATTTTCATTGGAATAAATTGAAACTTTCCATATTGAATCTCTATGATGTCTAGTTGTGCATGAGAACATAATTATTTTGATCCCTCAAGCAGTTTTGGATTTATCTGCCCTTACAGTATTAATCGATTGAGCAGTAATCCTCCTACAGGTCATATCAGAATTGATTTGAAGTTTACAGAGTGAATCTAAATGTTGAGTAACTGTATATGAGATTTTTATTAGGTCCCAGGGTCCTAGAACTTATGTGCCCTTGACCTAGAGAAATCTTTGTTATGAATAGGAATCCAATATACCACAGATCAACTAGCTAATTTTGAAGATTATGTAAGGTACAAGAAATGTTTTGGGTTTTATTCAAGGCCTTATCAATTATAAAAAAGTATTGAAAAAAATATATATCCAAATGATAAACCCTTTCAAACATTATGCATCGCTCTGCAAAGGTCTTGTCCAACAGGAGGTATAGACAAAGATCAGCATGTGCACATGTACAGTCTTATTTTAGTTTGCACCACATTCATGTCTTTTTAAGCCAGGATTCTTCATAATATTTTCAAAACAAATAATAATGCACAGTTAGTAGTTTCAGTGCCTTCTGCCCTTTGATTTTAATGCAATTTAGTAGAGGATTATTCAGCATGGCTAGGGTAAGATTTCAACACACTCTATCTATCTTACCAGAGTATGTTTTTCTTGGGCGACCCTTTTCAAAGTTTGCCTACTTTTTTAGGGGGAAAATGGTAAAGTAGGCTAAGGATAGGGGTCATATATATTTAATAGAAATATGAGCAAAATATATGAAAGTTTTTTCTTATAACAAGGGATGGATTTGAATCATGTACTGCAGGAATATAGCACATAAGTTATCATGAGCATCTGAAGTAAAGGCTTATTTTCATATCGTGAATCAAGTGAAAGGTAAATTAGAAGGAATATTCCTTCTGCGATCCTTTTTAAAGTTCAATTATCAAATCAAGAACAATATTTTCAAAAGCTGGTTTTCCAGAAGGGCATAAAAAATGTGCTTTTGTGGGAATGGGTTAAACTTCCTAAGAGGCATTTAACCAATTGCTGGAAGACAAAATTTTAGTAGAGTAAAAAATGACAGAGGATGCAGACAACAATTAAAGAAAAGTTTAAATGGAGAAGTAAGTGCCTAAATGGGTAGACAGTTATGTGAGCAAAGGTGAGATAGTTTACTACCATCAGTTTCTCTTTCCCTCTAATGCTTTTCAAATTGAAATTTCCCCCAAATGTAATGATGTGAGAGTGTGTGGCAATGGGTTTAATTTGATGACCTTCTACAGGTCTTACTTGGACAGTTGATAAATACTAGCATAAGAATGACAGGATGGCATGTTAACCCATTCCCACACAATGACGCTCTTTGATGCCCCAAGAAAAAAACTTTTGGAAAACATTGAGGAAAATGAAGAAATTGCTTGCAACAAGCAATTTCTTTATTTTCCACAATGATTTCCACTCAAAAAGTTGAAAAAATCTAAAATTTTTACTAACTTCACATTGTCATCTATAACTCCTTTAAATTTGGACCAGTCTAAAATTTTTATATATGGTAATGGGTTAAGGTGCGCTAACTGCTTCCATATTTTTGTATACATCTTATCTATTGTAGGTCAACCTTTGTAATAGGTTTCAATGCAGTGATAAGGAAGCTTGAACAAAAGAAACTGCGTGTTGTTTTGATGGACAGATCTGCGAATCCTGGTGTGTTAAAGAGAGCTATCCTAACAATGGCAATACAAAATAGCTGTCCTGCGTTACTTGTTGCAGATCTTCTCTCAGCTATTAATGAGTCCTGGCCAGGTCTGAAATCTTGCACCTGTCTAGGAATAACAGTGAGTATCCGTATCACAAGTTTGTTGTCTAAGTTGGTTGCTTTGATTTCTATTTTGGAGATGAAGAGAAAATTTTTTGTTTTCATGGAGGTATGAACTGAAAAACTAATCACACTGTATGAATACGCGAAGCGGATTCATACACAGGTGTGAATAGGTTTTTCGATTCATACCTCCTTGAAACAAAAAATATTCTCTTCACATCTTATAATTTAACAGCATCAAGCAAAAAAACCCAAAAACTTAACAAATTTTGATACATTTTTATGTAGGACTATTTCAAGTGGAAGCACACAAAATTGCTGCGAGCTCAAAATTTTGTTGATGGAGTTATGAATAATTTTTTTTTGACCAATCAGAACGCCTGATTTTGATAGACTAAACTGAAGATTAAATCATTTTCATATGAAGTGATGTTATTGATGTCACTAAATAATCCTTATGGGTTTTACTATATTTATTAACACTGGTAATGCTGATCGTGGAATATTTCTGTTTTGACAGGAGGTACAGACAATTTCAGTCTGCACATATCTGCTGTCTGATCTTTTTCTGCATCACCTGTTTGTCCCATTTAAGCTAAATTTGTTCATAGAAATTAATTTTTTGTAGGTATCATGCTCCAGATAAGCACAATTTTGGTGTTTGACCTTGAGCTTTGACCTTGAACTTGAAGCTATCCAAAAGATTCTTTCAAATGGCACATCTACTCATGATGGAGAACTTTTGTGCCAATTTATTCTGAAATCCATCCATAATTGTAGGAGGAATGCTCTGGACAAGCACAATTTTAGTGTTTGACCTTGAGCAGTGACCTTGAACTTGAAGCTATCCAAAAAGTTCTTTCAAATGGCACATTTACTCACGATGGAGAATAATTGTGCCAAATTATTTTGAAATCCATCCATTATTGTAGGAGAAATGCTCTGGACAAGCATGATTTTAGTGTTTGACCTTGAACTGTAACCTAGACATTGAAGCTATCCAAAAAGTTCAGGCACATTTACTCATGATGCAGAACAGTTGTGCCAAGTTATTTTAAAATCCATCCATAAATGTAGGAGTAATTGTCCTGACAAATTAGGATGGATGGACAGACTAATAGACTAACGCACATACACCGACTTGTCATAGCAACAACTATGTCTCGCACATGGCAAGCAGGCTCGACAAAAATCGACCCATGATAAAGCGATCCAGTTCTTTCAGGCCCTGCTTTTGATTTGATTCTGAGAAATCTATTTGGCATGACAGGGATATATGACATGTGTATGTTTCTATATTATTAAAAAGGCAATCTGTATTAGTAGATCTTTACTGAAAATTCATGGTTTTTTTACATACATTTATATCCACTTTCAACATCCTACAGTTGAGCATTAGTACTTGCTTGTTTTAGTCTTGTTTATGAATTTATAAATTGAGACAGGTTGTTTGATTGCAATTAGAAATAGGATGGGAAGTTAAGTGCAGCTTGGTTGGGCCTACAAATTTTGTACACTGGCTTTTAGATGCCTTCCCTGTAACCAATTGACGAATCGATGACCCAACCCACTAAATTCTTTAGCCCCGCCATCAACTCCAACAGGAAGTTCTGCTTCAATATTTATTGGTGTTATTTTTCAAAATTTATGGCCAGTAGCATGTAAAAAATAAATAAAATGGTTCGTTGGCGACCTAAACGTCTTAACTACAACTTGAATAAGCTGTAGTTACAATTTTTAGTCGCCAAAACAACAAAAATGATCCACCAAAATAGGGGCCAATGTTGGAGTTCAATCTGAACTTCCAGTCTAAATGAATGATTTCATTTATGGACATGTAATTTGATTGACAGCCACAATAAGTCAATTGAAAATAGACAACCCAGTTAGCCGAGGTATTTTAAGAGAGAAAAAATGAGATATTACCATAGCTTTGTTGTTTGTGATGTTAACCTATTCCCAAACAACAAATATGTAGACTAGTTCAAATTGAAAGAATTCGAAGGCAACAATTTGAAGTAAATGAAATTATACAATTCTTTGGCTTTCTAGGTAGAAAACATAGTGGGAAATGCAGAAACTGCTTTTTAACAAGCAATTTCTTCATTTTCCACAATGTTTTCCACAGCTTTTTTACTTGGGCGCGTCTATAAGTGTCATTGTGTGGCAATGGGTTAATGTTGTACCAAAATTTAAACATTTTGTTATATATCTTGTTTTACAGAAAGTATTCATTTGAAACTTGAAATATATTATCACTTTTTTTTATCAGCATCCAGCTAATCCAAATAAAAAAAGACAAACCTTTTCTACTCCAATTTGATAGAAATATCTTTGTCTTTTTTGTCAGAAAACAACATGGAAAATGGAGAAATTGCTTGTAACAAACCCTTTTGTAGAGGGGCATAAAATTGCGTGATTGTGTTGGAATTAATTAAGAGTTGATCTTGCTAGATTTATTATTTCCATTGCAAAATCAATAGAATGTGCATGCCTGTGACAGTTGGTTGGAAAAGTAAATCAAATAAAACATCATGTGATATCTTCAGACTGATAATTAAATCAGTTATTTCATGGTTGATTTGTGTTACATATAAAAAAAATTATTGCTTCTTCATATCAGGGATGACATTCAAAACTGTTGCTTCAGGCTGAAGATACGGTGCAACAGTTCATGTCATCCCCTCCAAATGCGTACAATGGATTACACAATTACATGATTCAACATTTGATAACTATACTGTAATCATTATGTCATTTTTCATGTTGGACATTATGTTATCAGAATGACAATCTGTAATATCTGGTTATATCTGCAATTTACTCCTGGAGGCATTTGTCTTGATAACTGAAATATTTTTCTATTCAAAAATGGCAAATTTATACTATCAGGAGAGATAACTCTGAAATCAGTGGTGTGTAAATACAGATTTTGACTACTTTTCCTAGGACAAGTAAAACACAATTTCCTTCTTGTCCAACATTAAAGTGAACTTACCCACATAAATGTAAAAGGATGAAAGGATAAACTCTGAGAAAACATTCTTGTTATTAAAGAAAATGCTGGAACCCAGCATTTTCTTCATTAACCACAATATTTTCTACTCTTCAATATAAACGTCATGATAATTTTCCAAAACATAACAAGTTATTTTTTAAAATAAACCATTCCAAGATTTACCCTGGAATTTACCTGTCCCCTTGACAACTGTCTGTTACAAATGTACCTGTCCGCAAGTAGAAAAGCACATATCTAACAAGTCAGCTGGCATGGGATTTCCACATCCCTTCTGAAAGAATTCCTCTACATTAAAGAAAGAATGCATTATTTTAGACAGATTATTTTTTTACTATCAGCAATGAGTGGCATCAGCATACTCCTTTCTAACAACTTCATCAGAGAACCATTTTTATACATAAGTAATTTATACAATTTAATTCTTCTATTCACCAGGAAGCATCTTGTAAGAATGACTTTGATGATCTTGTCAGTTTCATCCAGAAGAAAAATTCAATAACAAGTGTTGAGTCAGATATATCAAGTACAGGTACTAGCACTAGTGAAACATTGATACTAGAAAAGATAGGAACAGAGAACAATAAGGAAAGGAACAGTCAGTCCGAGTCTAAATCCAGAATAAAGCCAATTAGACCTACAGTAGACTGTACTAAATATTATATACCAGTCAAAGATAAATCAGCTGAGAAGAAGTTTGAAGGACAATCTTTTATTGAAATAGGTGATGATGTTGATGAGATAATTGTGTTTAAAAATGGCAGGAGGGTGACAGAGGAACTGAGTAAAGATACAGAGAGTTACGGCATACATCCCGCATTTATGGGAAAATGGTGTGACGTTAAATTGAACAAAGGTGTGAAAAGGAAACACTCGGATTCAGATTTAGTCGGGAGTGATTATAAGCTAATTAGTATACAAGAGCTTATACCAAATGATAATAAGGTTAAGAAAGTGAAGAAGAAATCTCTGAAAAACAAGGTTTTACAATGAAGAACAAAAACACAGTTCACTTTTACTCATTTCATTGACTTTTCAAAACTGTTCCTGCATTTCATAACCCAGGGATTATATTTAAACCCATTCCCAATCTGGTCATATCAACAAGCTATTTCAAGACATTTTTTGGGATAAATGAAATATTTCCCCTATCAAAATAGCACTTTTTTTTACACCCCTCAAGAAAAAAGCTCAGGAAATCATTGTGAAAATGAATAAATTGCTTGTACAAGTAATTTCTTCATTATCGGCAATATTTTCTACACCAAAATCATAGGTTTTAAATTTCTTTAAATAAAAATCATAGTCTAAATTTGTTAGCTTGGCTGTTTTTGGAGAAAACACAAGGTATTGTTATAGCCCTGATGACCTCTATGTGATCATGATCCTAAACTTTGACATTTTCCTATATCTGTACAATCACTGTACTAACGGACCTTGTTTTTTGCATGTCTATTACTTGTGACAAGACCTTTCTGCTGTTCTAAAGTTCAAGGTCATTGGTGAAGGACATATTCTACATGTATTTTGTCCAAAAACTGAGACATTTTCTATATCTCTAAGTTAAAAAGCACCTACAGCCAAGCGTTGACATCCGCATGTGGTACTCTTGTTTGAATATGGTCCTGTTTAAAAATTTTGGTTTTGTATATAGAAAGGACAACCATTTAGGAAGAGTTGACATTGATGCAAGGGAAATCACTGCTCAATTCCACAGCATTTCAACACATTACCCACCAAAACAAATTAAAGACTTGTCTAAAAGAAAGAAGTTGCTGACAACATTTTAAAGTGTGGTTACATTGAAATACAAGTACCATTTTACTTTTTTTAAGCAATTCCCTCTATCTTTTACGTTTTCCTTAATATTATTCTTTAGGAGCATGAAAATGAGGGGATTTTGTTGGAATTGGCTGAAATATTATTTCTTTTGAACAATTCCAAAATATTGATGTTAAAGTCTTGTTATATAGTTATTGTCAGTCGAAGTTGGAACTTTATACTGTTGAGCTCTCTAGCAGTGAGTCAAAAGACAGTTTTGTCTCCAGATATCAAGGCTCTAGGCCTTTCTGTCTGAGAGGAGATTTTTAAAGGTTATACTATAATAAGCCCTACATAAAACTTGTGACCCCAAGGAACAGGCCAGTTTTGATCCTGGGGGTTTGTTTGAACTATTTTGGTAGAGGTCTACTTGATGATGCCACAGGGAAGACTGGATCAAGCCAACTGTGTTGCATAGTTCAATAATTTATTATCATTGTTATTATTTATTATCATTATTATTGTACCCAATAACAGAGCAGTAGGCCTTTTGGGAAGTTGTCACTATGAAAGCTTATGCCCAATGCCCCCGGCAGATAACTCCATTACATGTACAAATCTGCCCCTTTTAATGGGGATTCTTCCTGCCAAGGTTGATTGAAATTTATAACAGAAGAAATTGAAATGTAAAAAGTTAGCATGAGATGGAGGATGGCAGGCAAAACATGATCACAAAAGGTCACCATGACCTTTGGTCAAGTGACCTTAAACCTTCTCAGACACCAAAAGGCCTAGAGCTTGTGTATTTTGTATGTAGCATCTCCTAGTGTACCTCTACAGATGATGGCCCTAACATCATTTTAAGCTCCACTGGATGAAGGCCATAGAGCTACTGTCATGGCGTGGTTTCTATCATGCATGCATCTATGCGACCATAAACTTTTACTATAAAATCTTTTCCTCTGTAAGTAATGAACAGATTTCACAGAAATGATCCTTGGGTGACCCTTTATCAGATTCCTTCAAAGAATTATGATAGGGTGAAATTCATGGCTTTACTGGGTAGGGCTAATTTCCATATATGGTGAAACCTTTAAAAATCTCAGAAACCCAGTGGATGGATTTCAACCAAATTTTACAGGAATGATCATAAGATAACCCTTATCAGATTCCATCAAAGAATTTTGATTGAATGAAAAACATGGCTTTAATGGGCAGGGTAAATTTCCATATGTGGTGAAAGTTTTAAAAATCTTCTCCTCAGAAACCAGTGGATGGATTTCAACCAAATTTCACAGGAATGATTTGTGGGTGCCCTTTATCAGATTCCTTCAAGAGTTTTGATCATATGAAAAGCATGGCTTAAATGGGCTGACTAATTTTCATTTATGGTGAAAGCTTTGAAAACCTTTTACTAAGAAACCTGTTGATAGATTTCTACCCAATTTCACTGAAATGATCAGGCAACTTTTATCAGGTACTATCAAATAATTTTGATTGGTTGGAAACATAGCCTGAAAACACCAGTACAATAAGGCCTATGTGATAGAGGCACTCAAGTGCCTCTACTTGAAGGGGGCCACTTAAGATTTCTGCCAAATTAAATTGAAATTGGCTGAGTGGTTTGGCAGGAGATGTTGTTCAAAGAAATTGTTGACGGATGCCGGACAAAAGACAGATTGGCGACTGACAAAAGGTGATCACAATAGCTCACATGAGCACTTAGTGCTTGGGTGTGCTTAAAAATTTTATATACTGGAACACTCTGCAAATTCTTTGAATTTGAACCAGTCTAAAATTTTGTTGTCTGGTAATGGGTTAAACTTGTGATTCAACCCCAGACCTTGAGACCTCCAAATCAATGTAGTGTTTAGAGTGACAGGTAACTTTTGACAAACAATAGTATTTCAGTATCATTTAATAGAAACAAAACTAGTAAATGAGCTGATCACAGTCTAGTAGGACACACAAATTTGAATCCATAAACTGATTTTCAAGTGTCTGTTCTTCTTCTCTTTCCTAGGGACTCCACACCTGAAATCATTTGAAAGAAAGAATAAAGGCAAAATTGATCACTAGTTTTAAAAGAAGAGTAATTACAAACAATTAATTTCATGCACTGACTTGAACATAAAACTTTAAGCAGGAATTTTTAATTTGAAAAAGAATCAAAATGCCCCTCGAGAGATCGTCGGAGAAAATAATCTTTGTCTATCCATAAAAGTAGGAGATATGCTCTGGACAAATTCAGATAGGCCGACACACGCACATACACTGACTCGTACAATGAAAAAGGATACAGATGACAACTAAAGTAAATTCAAATTTCTCAAAGTTGCCTGCCTTGATGGTATCTAATTAACCCAATCTCATACAATCCCTCCTTTACATCCCTCAAAAAAAGGGTTTGGAAATCATTATGGAAAATGAAGAAATTGCTTGTATCAAGCAATTCAGTCATATAACGGCGGCTGGAGCACCTAACAATGGATTCTTGGTATTTCTCACACCAGTACTACAACTACATCCTTTCCTAGCCTACCCACCATTTGTAATTTTCTATTATCCACAATGCTTTGTATCCAAAAAGACAAACAAGAGCACCGCCCACGGTGCCAACGCTCGGCTGCAGGTGCTGGATAATGCAAAAATTCTAAGTCGAAAAAGGGACATAAATCTTACAAAAATGCTTCTAGAGTTATCCCTCTTGATAGTCTAGATAGCTCCTTTGATGGTCAATACACATTCCAAGTTTCATGAACATATCTTCATTAACAACAGAGATATGACCAAGGTTAAAGTTTGTCACGCCAACGCCAGTGCACACGACGCAAAGGTGATGACAATACGTCTGGGTTTTTCCGAAAACAGCCGAGCTAAAAAAATTAAAATTCTATCATCTTGAAATTGTCCACAGCTTCTTTCAATTTAGACCAGTCTAAAATTTTGTTGTGTGGGAATGGGTTAAAGTGCAGATTCTGTATATTTCAAAAGTCACAATCCTTGATGGCCTTTCTGTTTACCTGCTCTAGAACTAGTTGTTCTGTGATGGCTGGGTATCGGTTGTTTGCTGCCCGGCTCTGTATCTGGTTCTACATCTAATGTTTGGTTCCAGATAGATAGGTCATCCTCTGTAACAAAAAAGACAATAAGACCTATATTTTAAATGAGGAGTGGATGCAGATATATAATGCTACACACCCTAAATAGTTATGATCATTATAAACAGTGTGGAAAAGGAGGAATTGTTTTTTACAAACAATTCTACTTTTCTTCCAATGATTTCTACCATATTAGGCACTTATTTTTGAATTTTAGCACAATTAGAAATGTAGTCTGCAACTTCTTCTCGTCTGGTAATGGGTTAGAGAATCCACAGCAACGGTTAGATTGATTGATTGAATGGGGTTTAACACCACTTTCAACAGTATTTCAGTCATATCACGGCGGCTGGAGCACCTAACAATGGATTCCTGGTATTTCTCACACCAGTACTACCACTATATCCTTCCTAGCCTACCCACCATTGGTGAGAGACAAATGTTGGAAAGGATATGTGCCACCACCGAGGATTTAACCCATGATTCTCATGATTGAAGATTAGGAGTCTGACGTTCTACCGACTGCACTATGACGGCGATAGCAACGGTTAGAAGGAAACGCCTACCAAAGTCATCCTCATGAATCAGTTCCCCACTTTGACCTTGACAGATTGGACTTTGTGCCCTGCTGTTTTCAGTTACCTTCTCTGTAGATATTGTCTGAAAGGCTGGTGTGGAAGTGGCAACTGGTAAACCTAAAAGTAAAAGGGGGTTCTGAGTGACTTTAAGTGAATCTATTAGCTCATCATCAGGTCTCTAAACAAACCAAAGGTTTCAACCCCTTCCTATATAATCCTTGTCTGTGTTTTTTATACTTGGAAAAAACATTGTTGAGAAAGAAGAAATTGCTTATTATACACATTTTCTTCTTTTTCCACAATATTTTCTACCCAACCGAAAGATTTTTTTTCAAATAAAATTAGACTTTAAATTGTGGTATACAATATCTTCGAATTTGGACAGGTCTAAAAGTTTGCAATAGGTAAAGGGTTAAGTTCAAGAGCCAGTTTATGATCATTCAATCTAGATCAAACTGTTCAGTGTGTAAAACTGTGTTAGCCACATAGCTTCAAAGAAATTTAAGTCTGTACCTATCTAAAGAAGTATTGCTATGATCAGAACGCATATGTGTGCAGGCTGATCTTGGTCTTTGTGCACATGGACCAGTAACTTCAGATAATGGAGTATTTTAAACCTCCCTTATATCAACCAAGAACTTCACATCTCAAAACTGACCATCCAAATTTCACACTTGACAAGAGCGTCTTAGTGACAGCTATGTCTTGCTCACTGCAAGCGGCCTAAACAATAAAACCTTTGTATTATTTTCTATAAACCCTTTCCTATTCAATCCCTGGTTTTTATGTCCCTGTGATTTTATAATTGAGAATATATTGTAGAACAAGAGGCCCAGTGGGCCTTAACGGTCACCGGAGTAAAAGAGCACCAAGACAAGTGATTTTGTTTGAAAGAATAAGAAAAAGGTTTGGTTGAAATCCCCTCAGTAGTTCTTGAGAAGAAGATAAAAATGTTTAAAAGTTACCAAAAATTACCCCCTTTTGGTCCCCATTTTAGGCACCCCTAACCTCCAGCCTTTTAATTTTCACAAATCTGTATAATCAGTACCCAATGATGCTTTTCACCAAGTTAGTTTGAAATTGGCTTAGTACTTCATCAGAAGAAGGTGAAAATGTGAATTTTTTAACATGATGAACTTTGACCTCTGGGTGTGGCCCCATATATGACCCCAGGGACATGAATTTCACAATTTATAATATACCTGTCCTAGTTGTCATGCACACAGAATATTTAAGCTCTGGCATTAACGGTTTATTAGAAGAAGATTTTTAAAGAAGTACCAAAAATCACCCCTTTTTGGCCCCTATTTGGGCCCCTTTGACCCCCAGAACCCCTATTTTCACAAACTTAAATTGGCATCCCACAATGATGCTTTCTACCAAGTTTGGTTGAAATCCGCCCAGTAGTTCTTGAGAAGAAGATGAATATTTAAAAGTTACCAAAAATTACCCCCTTTTGGTCCCCATTTTAGGGCCCCCTGACCCCACAGCCTTTTTATTTTCACAAATCCGAATAACCATTACCAAATGATGCTTTTCACCAAGTTTGTTTGAATTTGGCTTTGTACTTCATCATCAGAAGATGAAAATGTGAATTTTTTAACATGATGAACTTTGACCTCTTGGTGTGGCCCCATACATGACCCCAGGGGCATGAATTTCACAATTTATAATATACCTGTCCTAGTTGTCATGCACACAAAATATTTAAGCTCTGGCATTAACAGTTTATTAGAAGAAGATTTTTAAAGAAGTACCAAAAATTACCCCTTTTTGGGCCCCTATGACCCCCAGAACCCCTATTTTCACAAACTTGAATTGGCATCCCCCAATGATATTTTCTACCAAGTTTGGTTGAAATCCGCCTGGTAGTTCTTGAGAAGACGATGAAATATTTAAAAGTTACCAAAAATTACCCCCTTTTGGTCCCCATTTTAGGGCCCCCTGACCCCACAGCCTTTTTATTTTCACAAATCTGAATAACCATTACCAAAGGATGCTTTTCACCAAGTTTGTTTGAAATTGGCTTTGTACTTCATCAGAAGAAGATGAAAATGTGAATTTTTTAACATGATGAACTTTGACCTCTGGATGTGGCCCCATACATGACCCCAGGGACATGAATTTCACAATTTATAATATACCTGTCCTAGTTGTCATGCACACAGAATATTTAAGCTCTGGCATTAACGGTTTATTAGAAGAAGATTTTTAAAGAAGTACCAAAAAATACCCCTTTTTAGCCCCTATTTGGGCCCCTATGACCCCCAGAACCCCTATTTTCACAAACTTGAATTGGCATCCCCCAATGATGCTTTCTACCAAGTTTGGTTGAAATCCGCCTGGTAGTTCTTGAGAAGAAGATGAAAATGATTAAAAGTTAACGGACGACGGACTACGCACGACGACGGACAAACGATGATTGCAATATGTCACCATGACCATTCGGTCAGGTGACCTAAAAAGAAGAAATTGCTTGTAACAATCAATTTCTTAATTGCCCACAATATTTTCTACCATTTTCAATTTAAATCCACTTTAAATTTTTGTCTGCAAAACCTTTGAATTTGGACTGGTCTAAAATTTCTCAAAACAGGAATGGGTTAAAGAATTTAGAATAGTCCATGGCTTTTAGAAATTACTTTTCTTAATTTGCATAACAGCCAAAAGGTGGTATTAAGTCATTAAATTCAAACATTAACATTTATTCAGGCAATAAAAAAGAGTTTGTATACAGCCTTCTTAAGTCTTGACTTTGGTAAAATAGCAATTAAAGTGTATCTGACCCTCTGAATTAGGCGACACCCCTGACACAAGTTTTTACTGTATTTCTTCTTTACAATAAGTACTGTAAGTATTATATGCATTTCAACACAAAGGGCAATCAAGTATTTCTGTCTTAATTCAGTTTTCGCAGTTGTCAAGTTACACATACAAGGGGTTGATTGTTTTGAAAATTTCCAGGTTAGTGTCATTTTGGGTAATTTTTGCCTAAACCCCATTCCAACAGAATGACACTTTTTGACACCCCAAGAAAAAAAGCATTCGAAAATATTGTGGAAAATAAAGATGTTCCAAGCAATTTCTGCATTATCCAAAATGTTTTCTATCCACTGAAGCAATCAATCCAAAATTTCATAAACTAAAATTTGTTGTCTTTGATGACGTTATTTCTCAGAAATAGTTAACAATCGACAAAGCTCTATGGCAACATACATGGCTCTTCTTCAATTAACCATTAGGATTGGTTGGTTGGTTGAATGGGGTTAAACGCCACTTTTAACAGTATTTCAGTCATATCGTGGCGGCTGGAGCATCTAACAATAGATTCCTGGTATTTCTCACACCAGTACTACCACTACATCCTTTCCTAGTCTCCAACTTCTATCCCATTTAGGTTTACAATTTCTACCCATTGGTGAGAGACAAATGTCGGAAAAGATATGTGCCGCCAACAGGGTTAACCACAGGAGTCAGGAACATCAACTAGAGGTGCTTGAGTGCATGATGTGCTCCATGGCCTGAATTTACTTATCATTCCTGAGAAATTTGGTTGAAACCATCCTGCAGATTGTAGCTTTTCACTGTTTACCATCTATGGAAATAAGCCTAGTCAATTAAAGCAAAGTTAACAGCCAATCAATTCCTTTTTAGCAATCTAATAAAGGGTCACCAAAGGATCATTCGGGTGAAATTTTGTTGAAATCAATCAAATGGTTTGTAAGAAGATTTTCAAAGCTTTCACCATATATGAAAAAAATTCCCCACCCATAAAAGCCATATTTTC
This sequence comes from Fragum fragum, assembly GCA_946902895.1. NCBI lineage: Eukaryota > Metazoa > Mollusca > Bivalvia > Cardiida > Cardiidae > Fragum > Fragum fragum. The sequence continues at coordinate 50,808,420 of OX336371.1, forward strand.
TGTCCTATCAAAATTCTTTGAAGGAATTTGATAAAGGTCACCAAAGGATCAATCCACTAAAATTTGGTTGAAATCCATCCAATTGTATCTGAGAAAATTTCAAAGGTTTCACATATGGAAATAGCCTGGCCCATTCAAGCCATTTTTTTCATCAAATCAAAATTCTTTGAAAGAATCTGATAAAGGGTCACCCAAGGATCATTCCTGTAAAATTTGGTTGAAATTCATCAATTGGTTTCTGAGAAAGAGATTTTTAAAGCTTTCACCATATATGGAAATTAGCCCTGCCCATTAAAGCCATATTTTTCATCAAATCAAAATTCTTTGAAGGAATCTAATAATGGGTCATCCAAGGATCATTTCTGAGAAATTTGGTTGAATTCTGTTCAGTACTTTCAGAGGAGAAGATTTTTAAGTAAAAGTTCACGGACAGACAGATGCACGATGGATACAATGCCATGACAATAGCTCCCTGGCTTTCAGCCAGTGGAGCTAAATGATATTACCCATGGTGGTAAACATTTTCATTTGTCTAATATATTTAGCAGACAATTCTTTTAAAACAAGCAGTATTACTTAAAATTACTACATCTCCTCACTGCTCACTGGTAGGAAGAATTTGCTCAAATCCTTGAATTTTCTTTAAAATTCATAACAATAAACAAAGCTTAGTTCACAAGAACTCTCCTTGGGTAAATTTTTCAGGGTATAAAACAATTTAATTTGACCAGCCTCTCATTGACAGAGAATGGCACAAATTTACAAAATATGATGACTAATTACATAGGACATACTGTATATTATATTGGAATTTTTCTCTCTAACAAGTCATCATTAGATGAATTTCAAACTTAAATATTACGCCTCACTCCATTTCATGCTACATTTCTAAAGGGACTGTATATTTTACACTGTGGCAACTAGAGTTCATTTTTCTGTCTGATTTTATTCAAAGTGTATCAAAGTACCATAAGTATAAATTCTAACAAAATTTGAATATTAAAGAAATATTGCCACACTTGACTTTGACTTTAAACTAAAAGGTTTTTGATTTGAAATTTAAATTGTTACAATACAGTACTGATATTCTAAACTTTTTACACTTAACCAGGAGATCAGAGAAAAGTATGTTAAGCTATTTGAAACAACACATTTTTCTCCATATTAACCTATTACCACAATAACACTTTCTGACCTCCCAAAGTAAAACAATTATGGAAAACTTTGTGGGAAAAGGAAATATTGCTTGTGACAAGCAATTTCTCCTTTTCTCAAAATATTTTCCACCTTCTTTCACACTAATTTATCAATTTTAGTTCAATTTCAAATTTAGTCTGCAGCTTCTTTCAATTTATACCAGTCAACCATTTGTTGTCTGGTAATGTGTTGTTCACCATACAGAAGCTGCATCAGAACTGCCAACAATTACAGCAACAAGCCCTTACCAAACATTTCTCCTTGCTTCTGTTTTTCTAGAGTCTTCAGAAACTCTTGTTTCTTTAAATTTTGTCTTGCAAGTCTTTCTTGCTTCTCAGCATCAACTTGTCTGCTATGAAAGTAAAGAAGTTAACCCTTTCCCGTTTTTGGAAATTTTAGACTAGTCCAAATTGAAAGATGTTGCAGACGACAATGAAAACTGGATGCCATTTGAAATGAAACCATCCTATGTGGTAGAAAATATTGTGGAAAAAGGAGAAATTGCTTGTTACAAGCAATTTCTTCTTTTTCCACAATGTTTTCTTGAGTATAAAATCACAGGGACGTAAAATCCCGTATTTGAATGGGAAAGGGTTAAACATTTTGTTACTATCTGAACCCTTGTCATGCTGAACCCAGAATATTCCTATTCGTGCAGGAGGTATAGACAAAGACCAACCTGCACATATGTGCAGTCTTATCTTAGTCTACATCACCTGTTTCTACCTTTCAAGCCAGATATATAATCAGTTTTCAAATGAAATGTTGACCAGCAACTAGCACTTTCAGTGATTTCAGTCCTTTCAAATCAAAGAGCTGAAAGCACTAAAAGAATAAGTTGTGGGTCAATATTTCTGTGTTAAATTATCATATACAAATCTTGCTTAAATTGGCCATAGTTACAGGTGGTGTTAACTAAGACCTGACTGCACATACATGCAGGCTAATCTTTGTCTATACCTTTGCCAAAGCAGAAATATTCCGGGTTCAGCTTGACAAGGGTTAAAAAATATCTCATATCATCACACTACTTTCAAACTAATTCCAAATAAATAACCCTGAATCAATGGAGTCAACATAAACATTTTGAAATTGAATTTTCTTTTGAAAATTATTTTCCTGAAACTCATCATGATACATGCTCAATACAGTGTTATTGAAAAAAAACCATCAAAATAAATATTCTACTCTTGGTTTGTTTTTATAAATTCATTATTATTGTACATATTGTATTATGGTATACAGCTCATTTTCACTGTATATCTTTTGTCAACATTTGACAACTGTTTCCTGTTTTTAAATGATATAAGAAGATAAAGCTTTTTAAAAAAAAGCATTTTGAAAGAAGAAACACAATTTTCATCAGGTTTCTATTTTCCTGTTTGTAACTCACTTTTCATGATTCTCATCAAAAGTTTCTGAACATGCAGTTTTAGTATTACAAATTAACCAATTGCAAGAGGACAAAATTTATGGCTCACCCAAACTGAAAAAAGGAAATTGCTTCTGTCTAGCACTTCCTTTTCCTCCCAAACTGTTTCTCCAACTGAAATATTTAAGTTGCGGGAAAACTAGTGGCTATACAAAAAAGTTTAACCCATTACCAGACAACAATATCTTACAAAGGTCCAAATTGATAGAAAATGCAGAAGAAAATTTTAAGTATATGTATATATATTTATACATTTATTTTTTTTTCCTTCTAGGGAAAAAATCATTGTGGACAATAAAGAAATTGCTTGTTAGAAGCAATTTCTTCATTATTCACAATGTTTTCTGAGCTTTTTCATCAGGGGCATAAAAAGCAGAATTGTGTGGGAATGGGTTAAACTATTCAGTTATGCAATTAACATTTTTACCTGGTATCTACTTTTGATTGGTCTATCGTTGAAAAAGATCTTTTAATACCTTCTCTTCCATGCATTACAGGTGACCCTCTGTTCTGATCACTTTCGATTTGTTTTTCTTTATCTAGTTCATTCTTTATAGTTGACATACTTTTAGATTTCTGGGCCATATGTCTCACTGAGGTACCTGGAAGATTAAATTTTCCACTGGTTCTCTGGCCATTTATATCCGTATCACAGTCTGAACCTGTCCCAGAATTCCTTGCAACTGTCTTTTTAGTATCACAGTCTGAAACAGGAAGTTTTCCACTATCAGAACTTCCTTGGTTGTCACAGTTAGTTATTCTATCGATTCCATTCACACAGTTTTGTTGTAGTATGTTTACAATATGTTCATTTGTAACTGTATTCTTTCTAATTTCATCTGCCTCTGCTAAACTACTTTTTCTTGCAGAGTCAATATTTGAATCCAATTCTGAATGTTTCATGTCAGCTACATTATACTGTTCTAAAGGCTACAGTGGAAAGTAGAAAATAAAACCAGTGATAATCAAAATCTTTCATTCAAAAATAAAAAATATAGAATAAAAGAGACCATCTAATAAAGTATAATCTTTCTTTAATGCTTTCGAGATATCGTTGATATTCATGTCATAATTTCACTGACAAACCAGTGACAAAACAGTGATATTACTAAAATGATAAACTTACTATTTTGGTGGATTTAGTACTACTTTGGTTCATGTCATGTACTAAGCATCATCTTAAGCAACAATTTCAAATTTATGAAATATTAAATTTTTTCACAATTCTGGATAGAAAACATTGTGAAAAATGAAGAAATTGCTTGTTACAAGCAATTTCTACATTTTACACAATGTTTTCCTAATTGTTTTTCCTTGAGAGGCCTCCAAAAGCGTCATTGTGTGGGAATGGGTTATGGATACTGATGACTTCATAAGGCTGCCAAGTAAATCATGTGTGTCATTATGCACTTTTTTTCAGGGAAAAAATGATTTATATCTCTCTTTGACATTAAAGAAATAGGAAAATTGTTTTTTTGTGTGTATGTAAAAATGGTTTTTGTTGTTCACTAAGTGAAATGTAAATCAATCTTACACAAAATCAACTGCCGTCATAGCGCAGTCGGTAGTGCATGAGACCCCAAATCTTCAATAATGGGATGTCATGGGTTCGATCCCCAGCAGCGACACATATCCTTTCCATCATTTGTCTCTCACCATTGGGTGGATAATCGTAAACCTAAATTGGACAGCAACTGGAGGCTAGGAAAGAATGTAGTGGTACTACTGGTGTGAGAAATACAAGGAATCAATTGTTCCAACCACCACAATATGACTGAAATGCTTTTAAAAGTGGAGTTAAACTCCATTCAATCAATACACAAAATAAAACATTTGATGGGTTTATTGAAATACTGTCCTAATGGTATAGACACTTAGAATACCCTCAAATTATCCTTTGTATCATCAAGGATGTATGGGCTGCACTTGCTGACTATGGTGAATATTACTTAATTAACCTTTTACCAGAAGTCAAAATTTTGAATGGTCGAAATTGAAAGGAGTTGCAGACAACTTTTGAATTTGTGCTTAACTTGGGAAAATAAGTGCCAAATAGTGTAGAAAATATTATAAGAAAAGAGAAATTTGCTTGTTACAAGTTATTTCTCCTTTTCCAACAAAGTTTTTCATTATTTTTGACCCCCAAACAACAAAGAATTTTACAATGTTTATCTGCAACATCTCTGAATTTTAAACAGTCTAAATTTCTGTTGTCTGGTATGTATTGAAATCTTTGCTTTTAGAATATTTGATATGAACAAAAGTCATTCTACCTCAATGAATACTCATTTTCCAATTACTAACACTCAATGAATAAAACCAAAATTTATACAATCTGGTTAGAAGTCCAGCAGATGATGCTGTATACTAAATACCAAAGCTCTAGACCCTACTCTTTGGGTGAAGAAGATTTTTAAAGTTTTCACTATATAAGCCTATCTCAAACTTGTGACATCTGGGAATTGGCTAATTCTGACCCTGGGACCATAATATATACAATCCTGATAGAGGTCCACCAGATGATGCCACATACCAAATATCAGAGCTGTTGGAATTTTGGTTTGGTGGAAAAAGATTTTCAAAGTTGTCAATATGTAAGCTTATGCTCCCTCCCGCCTAGCATGAGCAATTATTGACAGATTTTTTTTCTTGTACATGTACAAACTTTATGGTCCTTGCTCAAAAGACTCTAAATATCAAATGTATCTCCAATCTAACAGCCAGTTCATGACAAAAAGATTTTTAAAGACATTACATTTTTTTCTCCTTTTTCCCCACAGGAGAGATAACTCAATGATGAGTACAAATTGAAGCACCTTCCCATGGGAATGCTTTCTTCAAAGTTTGGTTGAAATCCATGGGTTTTTAAGAAGTCGAAAATGTAAAATGTTGACGCATGCGGACGAAACACGATGGCAATAGGTCAGCATGACCTTCAGTAGGAAAAAAATAAATCAAATCTTAGATTATCTTTCTTTATCTATCTTTCTTCTTCTGTAGGTAAGTCTGAATCTAAAGAATAGATTGTAGGTAAGCTATTTAAATGATACATGTAACACCTTACTGGTTTCGGTCCTCGACTGACACACTTCAAGTATTCTTTATCACCAAGACAGTTTCCCATAGCATTTCCAAAACTCCTACAAAATACACATTACCAGACACCAAAAGTTTCTACTAGTTCAAATTCAAAGAAGTTGCAGTTGATGGAATTTTGGAAATCTTTTGGACTTGAAAACATTAAGGGTAATGAAGAAATTGCTTGTGACAAGCAATTTATTTTTCATTTTTACAATGCTATCCAAAGTCTTTTTCAGTTTGAGGTTAAAAAAAAGCTGAATTATATGGAGTAGGTTAAAGAAATTATAGACAAGGTGTCTTTTTACTGCCCTTTAACCAATTACAAGACAAGAGAATTTTAGATTGGTTAAAATTCAAAGAAGTTGCGGATGACTTTTCTCAGTTGATGAAATTTTAAAAACCCTTGTCTTTCTATTATATTACATTGTGAGAAATGAAGACATTGCTTGTTCCAAGCAAATATTCTATATTACATGAAGTTTCCTATGCCTTTTTCTAAAGAGTAATAAATAGTGGGACTTTAATGAAATGGGTTAAGCAGCGATTTTTTCAATTTGACATTGATAGATAACCTTATCACATGAAGATGAATTGAAGTTTTTCAGAAATGAAATTGAACACTGAAGTCATCGTCTCTTTCAAGAAAGCATTAACCCCTTAATAGATGACAAAATCTAGACAAGTACAAATTAAAAGAAGTTACGAGACAATTTCAAGTTAATGAAATTCTAAAAGTTGGTCATAAAACAAAGTTGGAAGTGAAGAAAGTGCATGTTACAAGCAATTTATTCATTTTCCACGGTGATTTTTTCTTTCTTTCACTTTTCCCTTGAAGGACTTAAAATAAGCCAGATTGTAAGGGAATAGGTGAAAGAATGAAGATTTTTTATTACTTCAGTGCTCTTTTCAGCCCATCTGTGACAGCCTCTTTTCTAGCTTTCTCCAAGGATAAGGCCTTAGACTTCATTCCTTCACTTACACCATATCCAATATCTTCGTGATGAATACCATCCTGAAAAATATAGCAGTATTATATTTTCAGGAATTTGATCTCAATAGATGATCTTGTCAAATGACCTTGACCTTGGTATCAGCATATGCATATCACTGAGTGATAACATCATTCTAAATATGAGTATTTAACTTAACCCTTGTCATGCTGAACCCGGAATATTCCGATTATGGCAGGAGGTATAGACGAAGATCAGCCTGCACATAAGTGCAGTCTTATCTTGTTCTATACCTCCAGCTTGACCCCTTTCAGCCAGACTTGTTTAATAATCAATTTTCAAAAGATATATTGACCCTCATTATGACCTTCTAGAGATGTCAGTCCTTTGATTTTAAAGCAGTTATGTTTATTTTTTTTAATTCAGCATGACGAGGGTTAAATAGTATAGAATTTATAGGAAAATTTTCACAGGTTAAGTTTTCAGCAGAAAGACAGATGGACAGGCACACAGTCAAACACTGGTAAAACAATATGCTTAATAGTTCCTGCAGGGCCATGAAAAAGGAGACGGACTCTATGATGAATGTATTCTTGAATAGACATATAATAAGGAGGAATTAAAGACTTATACTCTCTCCGTGTATTTTTCAAAAGTAACATAAATTACAAGAGTGTTTACCTTGAGGGTAACTTTAACAAATGCGCTGACACCAACATAATACCTGCTATTGTAGTGGTCAACAAAATCTGAAAGACATCAGTAAATGATGATAAAGCTGTACAATTTATCAACATGTATATACTGAACAACACTTCAAATGCATTTTTTTTTCAAAATACATGTAATAACATCTTATTGAAAGATAAAAGTGCCCAATTCATATCGAATCCAAGTTTGCTGTCTACCAGCCTGCATAAGCAAAGTGAAAAAATGCCATTTTCTAAAAAAAACATTGGTATATGTATATGAATCCCAGTTTAAATGATGAATGTGAAAATATTTAACTCTATTTTGCAGCAGAAAACATAAAGAAGTCATCAAAAAGCAGCCAAAAGAAGCAATTGGCAACAGATGGCTTGTGTTGAAAGCCATTTCTTTTTTTGCATGACAGGTCATCCTTTGATGAGAGAGTCTCTTACACAGACAAATTGTTAACCCTTTTCTACACAATCAAACTTTTTGATACAATAAAAAAAAGTTTTGGAAAACACTTTGGAAAATGAAGAAATGATACAAGTGATTTCTTCATTATCCATGTTGTTTTCTACAACAAAAGCTAAAACTGTTTAAAATTCAATAAAACTAAAAATTGTCATCTGCAACATCTTTGAATTTGAACCAGTCTAAAAATATAAATGTAATCTGGTAATGTGTTAAAACATTAACACAAAGTCCTGCTTTTTTAAGAAATATAGTTTTAGAAAACATTGTGAGAAAAGAAGATTTGCTTATTCATAAGATTGCTGCAGGTGACGTACCTATTGTCTGGTGAGTGACAGAATGTGACCAGCCATTGAATCCAAACATCTCATTGGCTAAATTCACAAGTCTCCAACCTTCTATATATGCTAACTAGAAAGTAAAGAAAAGTTTTAAACCATTGTAAATTAGAGTACCACCTAAGGGTGCCTAAAATCTAAATAGACCAGAAATGTGTCAGACACTGATGCATGCACTTAATCATGACTCTCAGTTGTGACCTTAAACTTGGAAGTATCCAATAGAACTTTTTGCATGATCACTTGTACTCTTCAAGGGAAGCAACTGCACCAACTTAATTTTGGGATTTATTAATTGATGTAGGTGATAATCATGCTCAGGACAAGAATTGTATACACACACGCTTACACACACACCAACCCACACATGCACTCACACTTGAACAGAGGTAAGTCTACATGCCCATCCCCATTACAGCAGGGACATAAAAAGGGCTATAATTAATAAATACCGGTACATGTAAATGCATTTAGAGTTATCCCTTCTGATAGAATAGGTTGTTCTTTTCAGTGAGCATTTATTTCAATTTCAAATGAATGCCTTGAGTAAAACAATGTAGCAGAGATATTAAAACAAAGTACAGAAATTACTGTAAGCTAGTAAAGAATGGTTTTGTTAAGTAATCTTCTTTGTCAAAGGTAATCATGTTAATAAAAGGAGGTTAAAGTAGCCTAGGAGTTAAATGGAATGCTCTACAACTTGAATAAAGGTAATTCATGTGGCCATACAAAGCAGAGCCCAGAGTGAAGAATACATAACTACCTTTAATGGCACAGGCTTTCAACAGATTAAGTGGTTAAGCCTCCAATGGCAGTTAGCACTTGTTGAACTCTGAGATGGCCTCAAAATATTGTCTATCAACTTAACCTTTGTCATGCTGAACCTGCAATATTTCGGTTTTGGCAGGAGGTGAAAGCCAAGATCAGCCAACACATAAGTGCTGTGTGATCTTGGTCTACACCTCTTGTTTGTACTTTTTCTGCCAGAGTTGTTAAGGATATTGATTTCTAAAAGAAATAATGATTTTTGAACGAGTTCTATCAGTGCTTTCAGCCCTTTGATTCTCCAGCAATTCAGTAAGGTAATTAAAACAGAATTACAAGGGTTAAGCTATCAAAGCTGATGCTTTACTTGCTAACAATTTCAAAGATTTTTGAATGAACAATAATGATGACATGGTCACACACCATGAAAGTCCAATTATTTGCAGAAGTGATTGTCAAGACACAATTTATCCCAGTTTCAAAGTGTTCAATATTTTACTAGTTAGATTAATATGTTCTAGAGGTAGAAATTTAACCAATTCCCACACAATGACGATTTATTGACACCCCTGAAGAAAAACAATTTGGAAAACATTGTGGAAAATGAAGACATGGCTTGAAGCAATTCTTCATTTTCCACAATGTTTTCTACACAGAAAGTTGAAAAAATCTAAAATTTCCCATCAATTTGGACTAGTCTAAAATTTTGTTGTCTCATAATGGGTTCACTCATTAACATACTATCCTACATTTTTATGCACTAAAACTATTGAGTTGTAGAAAACACTGTGAAAAATATGGAGAAATTGCATGTAACAAGCAATTTCTTCTCTACTTGCATTATTTTCCAGATACCTTGCACCTGTCTTTTTAACCCTTGTCATGCTGTATAAATTACCTTAGTGAATTGCTTTAAAATCAAAGGGTTTAAAGCACTGGTAGAACTTGTTGTTCAAAAATCAATATTTCTTTTAGAAATCCATTTCATAAACAGCAAGAAAAGTATAAGCAGGAGGTGTAGACCAAGATCAGACTGCACTTATGTGCAGTCTGATCTTGGTCTACACCTCCTGTCAAAACTGGAATATTCTGGGTTCAGCATGACAAGGGTTAATTTGGCAAACTTTGAATTGTCCTCTGCAATTTCTTTCATATTGGACCGGTCTAAATACATGTACATGTATTTAACCGCCTAGTGATGGATTAACATAATGCCAACAGAAGCAGTGCCTATCCTATTTCTATTCTTTCTTAGGTACTTTTATTAACCCATTCCCAACAATGATGTTTTTAGATGCCCCTCAATTGGAAAAACATTCTTCATTTTACACATTTTCTACCAAGAAAGTTGAATAATCAAACATTTCATAAACTTTGATTTGTAGTATGCAAATTAATAGGACAAATATATATTCTTTAAATGAAAAGGGAATGTAATATTTGAAACAAAATTATCCAGGTTTTGCAAAGTGTCTTTCCCTTGACCCTTTTCTATAAATATTGCAGGGAGCATTTTAAATGTACATTCAAAATATCAAATAATTGCTAAAATAAATCATAGACATACAACAGTATGTGCTTTTTTGGTTATTCAGGGCAACAGAATAATATGCGCAATCAATTATTGAACTCAAAAATTGATATAAACAAAAAGGTGATTTTTTTCTTTTAAAAAATTTTAAGTACACAACCACATATAAACATTTTTTTAAAACTGATTTATTGAATTGGATTTATTGCCACTTTTTACTGTATTTCAGCCATCTTGATGTAGCTGGAGCATCTAACCAAGGATCCTCATTCCTGGTGTTTCTCACACCAATACTACCACACCATCCTTTCTGAGCCTGCAGCAACTAACCCCACTAAGGTTTATAACTGTCCACCCATTGGTCAGAGATCTTTTGTTCAAAGCCACAAAAACAAATTACAATACAGATTAGTAAAGTTTTCTGGTATCTTAGTTAACTTTAACCCTTGTCATGCTCAACCCGGAATATTTCGGTTTTGGCAGGAGGTGTACATCAAGATCAGCCTGCACAAAAGAGCAGTCTGATCTTGATCTACACCTCCTGCTTGTACTTTTCCTGCCACAGTTGTTTATGAAATTGATTTCTAAAAGAAATATCGATTTTTAAACAACATGTTCTATCAATGTTTTCAGCCCTTTGACTTTACAGCCATTCAGTAAGGTAATTTATACAGCACAACAAGGGTTAAGATCAAACCAATGATATCCCTGATATAACTCTAACATCAACTGGTGTTTGGAAACAGCATACCTTCTGGCCACCTGCCCCTGCCCTTTGACTGATGAATTCTGGTCCAAGTCTCTGTCTCAAGGCCTTCTGTATAGCAGTATGTTCGTCAGCAGTAAATTCCGTCTGTAACAAATAGAGGAAAATTGACCAATTGCTTGCCCTGGGCCGTCCACTGACACTGTTGGCCATGCCAAATGACCCAAACTGGAAGTTCCACTTCAATTTTAATGGAGTTATTTTTGCAAATCTATGGATAGTAAATTTGATAAAACAAGAGCCTTGCAGAGCAACCCATATACGCCAAAAAGGGACTTGTCAGCAATAGAGAATAATTGCAGTAAATTTCAACCATTTTCAATCAAAACTAGGATTAATTTATAATCATTTGAAAAGTTACTTACACTAGAAATTAAGCAATTTTTCAATTCAAGCGCAGATAAATGATGAAGAAGTGGAGTTATCTTAATTTCAAATTTAAATTGAAACTGTATTAGGAGAATGCTCACTCATGAAATAATGATCTATTTTTTTTAAATTCAAGGTTAGACAATTCAATATAATTGTAGAACAACGAGAGTGATTTGAATTTCAAAGGCCTTGTCCACATCTAGACATCATAGAGAATCATTGAGGCACATTTCATTTCATTCCTTTACATACTGTAGAAGGAGTTGGGCAGACAAGAAAAAAATGGTGATTGATTTCAATTCATGGGCAGACAATTCAAGAAGGACTGGAGTGGCTCAAATTTCAAAGATTTAATACACAACTACACATCATAGAGATATATTGTAGCAAGTTTCAGTTTGTTCCAATTGATACTGTAGGAGGAGTTGTGCACACATGAAATATAGTAATCTATTTTCTTTTCCAATTCAAGGGCAGATAATTCTACAATGACTTGAGGTATTTGAATTTCAAAGCTGTCATGCACAACTAGACATCAGAGAGATACACTGTAGCAAGTTGCAGTTCTCTCCCATTGATACTCTAGGAGGAGTTGCGCACACATGAAATATATTGCTTTTTTTCAAAAATTAAGGGCGGGTAATTCAAGATAATTGTAGAACGACTAGAGTAATTTGAATTTCAAAGGTCTTATGCACAACTAGACATCATAGAGAATCATTGTGGCACAATTCAGTTCATACCTATTGATACCGTAGGAGGAGTTGCACACACAAAATATTGCTAATGGACAGACGGACGACCATGATCATAATAAAATACAGCCCTTCAGATGTATAAAAAGTAAATAGTTTGCAAGCAACCTAAACATTGTAACTATAGCTTGAATGAGCTGTAGTTTGGATGTTTAAGTTGCCAAACCAATAAGGTCCCTTTTTTCGATAGGGTTTATCCTTATGACCTTACAAGGAATATATTTTCGTCCGTCAACTCACATATTTTCACAACAACTTGTGTTTTACTTATTTTGTGAGCAAAGATTGTTTTGAAAAAAAACTTTCTCTTGTCAAATTAAGTTTAGAAACATATACATATCATGTGCCCATGATATTTTCAAATTCAATAATATTAGTAGGCTTTTTGTACAGATCTCTTGGCAAATACACCTTTCTTAAATCTTCAAAATATGTACATTCCATAAGATAGTGGTAATCATCACCAAGTTTGTTCAGAAAACAAAGCTCACATATTCCGTCATCACGTGCAGTACCTAGAAATCTACCCAATTCAATGGGGAATCTATTATTCATAGATCAACAAGAGGCCCATGAGGGCCTGAGACGCTCTACTGGTTATCAAGTTTTCCGTTAAAGAAATCTGATATTTAAGGAAGTTAATTACTCAAAAAAGAATGCATAAAGAAAAAAAAACAGGACTTTATCCCCTTTATTATTTTGAGCAACAATCATCAAGGCCCCTTTTCCCATGTTTCATGACAGATCCACTCCATTTCCAAAAAAAAGTTACCATATGACCCTTGATTAGAATCCAATAAAACTGTTGACTTTATTGTGTTAACAAAGATATTAAAATCAAGTTCTCATAAGGCCCCTTTCCCCGTGATATTCTACTGTTGGTTCTATCATTCTGTGAAAGTTAAAAATGAATCCGACTAGACAGATCAGAGCAATTTTGGAAAGAAACAATCCTAATGATGGTACAAACATTCTATGAAAGTTTGAACAGAATCCAATGAAAACTGCGGACTTTATCTTGGTGTAAAGATTTTAAAATAAAATTAACATAAGGCTCCTTTTCCTGTAATACTTGAAGTATCAGGTCTCATGTCAGCATCAACAATCGTAATTAATGTACAATGATTCTGTGAAGGTTTGAATAAAATCCTATGAAAGCTCTGGACTTGGTTACAAGGATTATAGATAAAATTCTCAAAGGCCCCTTTTCCCATGATAATAGACAGATCAGGCCTAATTTGAAGAGAACGAATCCTCATGATGGAACAATCATTCTGTGAAAGTTTAAACAGAATCTGATGAAAACTGTTGACTTTATTGTTGTTGTACAAGGATTTTAAAATTAAATTTCAAAATGCTCCTTTATCTGTGATACTTGACAGATTAGGTCTGATGTCAACATCAACAATCATTTTTATTGTACAATTATTCTGTGAATGTTTGAAGAAAATCCAATGAAAGCTGTTGACTTGGTAACAAGGATTTATAAATGAAATTTTCATAAGGCCCCTTTTCCAGTGTTTCTTGACAGTTCAAACCCTGTTATGAAAAGAATGATTGTTATGACCTTACAATCATTCTGTGAAAGTTTCAACAAAATCTGATCAAAGCTGTGGGCTTCGTTGTGATAACAGGGATTTTTTAATTGAATTCTCATATAGCCCCCTTTCCCATGTTACTTGATGGATCTGAACCAATTCCAAAGGGAACTATACTTACTAAAGTATATTCATTCTGTTTGAGTATAAAGACAACCCCATGAAATCTGTGGACTTAAAAGCATTAAGATTTTTTTAATTGAATTTTCCTAAGGCCCCTTTTCCTATGTTTCTCGATGGATCATACCCAATTTTAAAGGAACAATCCTTATGATGGTACAATCATTCTGTGAAAGTTTGAAGTCAATCAGGTGCAATCTAGGGCCATGATGTGTTAACTAAGAATATCTTCATTTTCATAGGGCCCCTTTTCCCATGAAACTTGATGGATCAAACCCACTTCCGAAAGGAACAATCCATTTAATGTAATAATCATTCTGTGAATGTTTGAAGGGAATTTGTTGAAAACTGTGGACTCTATTGTGTTTACAAAGATTGTTTAAATCAAATTTTCATAATGCCCCCCCTTTTCCCATGTTTCTTGACGGATCATACCCGATTTCCATAGGAATGATCCTTATGATGGTACAATCATTCTGTGAAAGTTTGAAGGGAATCCGATGAAAACTGTGGACTCTAGAATGTTAACAAGGAAAAGTTTAATGGACGGACGACGGACGGACGACGGACAGTTGCTCGGACGCTGTACAGGATAAAGCCATCGCAATAGCTCTAGTGGCCTTCATCATATAGTATAATGTTTGGTGTAGATTTCTTGGCTTTAAGTATTATTTTATAAACTCAAGACATAGTTTTTCAAGGGTTGCACAGTTATCAAACCAAGTTACTTCTGAGCCATAGAGTAAAACTGGTGAAACTAAAGAATCAAGTTGAAGATCTATACATGTATGTAAATTTAGGTTCCTACATTTACGAAAGACAGCAAACATGGATTTACAAGCATGGTCAACTAGTCTTCTATTATGACAAGGAAAGTGACCATTGTAATAAAACTGTACTCCAAGATAAACAAAACTATCATCCATTTCAAGTTCATGACCATTGTAAGTAAAGATAGGCTGTGGTTGCAGTTTTTAATTAAAGAAAATAGTGACTTTGTTTTTTGTAGGATTAACTTCCAAATCCCAAGATTTACAATATAAAAACATAGCATTCAAACCAGCTTGTAGTTCTTTGTCAGATTCAGCAAAGATAGCAGTATCGTCTGTATACAGTAAAATGTATAATTTGAAAGGTTTCAGGTAACTTCGGTAAATAACAACTTCCGTAAATTGATTTTATATAGTAAAAAAATGGAGACTTCGGTAAAAAGGTAATTATAGTGTAATTATCGATGGCCTGTGGGTTTATCTGTAATTAAAGTCTTCCATATATCTGTTATATTGATTTTTTCTTTTAACTTGGAAGTTTTATTTAAATTGAAAGTTTCTGCATCTTATCAAAAGTGCAATTGTGAATAAAAGTTATTTGTAACAGAATAGATACACAAGATGGGCAATTGCAACAAGTTCGTCAATGAAACACAAGTCAATTAAATATACGAACATTAATGGGGCATTGATTGATTATAGATTACATTAAAAATCTACGTGAAAACTAATCAACCAATACCAAAACTAATCACGCTAATCACTAATTTGCGCTTGCATTTGTAGCAGATTGCAGAGCTATTTCTGCAAACAACTTAAAAGTACCGATAAGTAATCTTGGAAAATGACGTGCCATATTAGTTCTACATTAGTTCTATCATTAAACATGGCAGAACAACATCCTTGTATTCGATGTAATGTGAATGTAACAGGCAGGTCACATGCTATTGCTTGTGACGATTGTGGCAGTTGGAATCAAAGAAAATGCGGTACTGGTAAGAATGATATACTTAATAATAATAATAATGTTTAAAAACCAAAGAAAACTGTCATAGCAGACAAAACATATGATTAAATATTCTTTGTTAAGTTCACAAACTTATTTTTGGAAATAAACAAAATGCAAAATTGCATAACATCCTCTTGTACGAAATGTGAATTGTGCCTACTTATAAATAATACATGATTTTATTTCTTTCAACAGGTATTTCACACCATCAATATATACAGCTTTGTCGTGGAGAATTAGAAATCGAATGGAAGTGCCCAGACTGCGTCACACTAGGACTAAACTCAACAGCACCAAATAACGACATCCCACTCATGGAAATGGACGTTTCACCTCTAGCCCAAAACGCAAGAGGGGACGTCTTTCCAGACGTATCCTTTAACATCATGGGAAGTTTTGATACTGTTCCTGCTCCATTGGACGAGTCCTTACCAGACAGAGAACTTACGAACTTACCACCAGAACAGCCTACGACATACGAAATAGTTCGGAGTGGGTCTTTGCGAGGCACGCCAAAGCTTGTGAGCAGTGATGGATTCACCTACACAAGAGGGGTAAATATTTTTAACTTTCTCTTGCCTTCATATATATGATATCTATCGGATTGGTTTATTTTCTATTTTCTATTTCTATCAACTCCTGTTTGAAATCCTGTATCATCTCCTCTTCAATCTCTGGCCTCAGAGATTTTATTATTTAGAAAGCATTTGGTAAAAAGAAGAAATTGAAAGCAATATCTTTCGTTTCCACAATATTTCTTGTCTCTCTGCTTAGATTTCAGGCAACTTGAAACCACTGGAATTTGGACAGAAATTAATATTTAATTCAATATAGATTTGAGTAAAAGACATTACAAAGCTGCCACTCGTCATGAAATCTGAAATAAATAAATAAAATAGTAAGATTAGAAGTAATGTGATTACTTGTTACTTTATCTCGAATTCTACATAGGTTTATATGAAATAAAAGTCTTTTTTATATGTATTTCTCTTGTTTTTCGTTCATTTACAAGTCATGGCTAATTCAAAATTATGACAAACTGTCAAAATTGATAAATAAAACTTGTGACTATGCACGGTCTTGAGGTGATAATTACACTATAATTACCTTTTTATTGAAGTCTCCAATTTTTCCTATATAAAATCAATTTACTAAAGTTGTCATTTACCAAAGTTACTATCACCCATTTGAAAGACTTCAACCTCCTCATTGCTTAACAGGAATTTCGCAATATCATTATTTGAGACCATCATAAGCATTTCTTACAAATCATTCAAAAACAACGAGAACAATATTTGGGACAAGTTTTCTCCCTGACGGACACGAACGCAAGGCTATCACAATAAGAACGAAACATATTGGGTACGAACATAAATTTGTACTAACAATTTTGTTCGGAGCAATCAAGCAGTTTGTTACCTGTCCAAACCTTTGGGAAGACTTTGTCTCCATCTTATTACAGTATTAATCAACAACGATAACAATCAGTTAATGGTTAAGATTTTTTTATAGTTTCTGTAAACTAAATATTCCTACAAATCGGAAATACCGGGAACGTTCTTGACGATAGCCGGTAACATCCGGTATAAAATGATTCATCTTTAATGAATATTATTTTATGTATTATACTATTGCAATTTTTATAGACACCAACATTTAATTTGATAATTGCTTGATGAAGTTATACCATTATTTGGATTTTAATTCAAATAATTAGTCAAATTAAATTCTTTGATTTCATCAACCAATTATTAAATTAAATGTTGATCCATTACAAAAACCCTGATAATTACATTTTCTTACTTAAAATATCTCTAATGTCTTAAATTCCCAGGATAAAAGAAAGAAACAAAACAAATGGTTCTAAGGGCTTATTAACCCTTTCTCAAACAGGACCTTGTTTTGATGTCCATGGTGCTTAAGAAAAAACATTGAGTCAAAAAAAAAAAATAAAAAAATAAAAAAAATAAAAATAACAATTTTCAAATAATCATTACATAATACTATTTGTTTTTAGTAAGAAATACTAATAATTTGGCTTAATAATCTAAAATAAGTACATATAAAATTAATTTGGCCAAAACGTCCGTTTTTCAAATAGTGGTGGCCAAAACGTCCTTGCCAAAACGTCCGTGGCCAAAACGTCCTACATTCATGAAATATTTGTATTTGTTGTATGTGACAAAATTTCTTTTTAAATAAATATGAAATAAGGCAAATCAATGAAAGCGAGCGCACTTATTCTGAAGAACCGAGGGACTTATTAGTTTCATCTCGCATTATCAGCTAGTACAATGTATATTAGGCCACAACCAAAGGGGTGTTGATGATTTATCCCTGTCAGCATGTTCCCCGGACACAGTGTCTAATATAGGATTTCAAGAATGTGCGGGATTTCAAAATCTTCACGATCAATAAATGTTTGGTATTTCACGGTCTTTGTATATAGAAAAAAAATCTCCCAACAATGTTGAAAATATAGGGGAATCTTTGAAATAAAAGTGGGAGAATACCCAAATCCCCCTGCCTATAATAAGCACTGCGGACACAATGAAAAATGTGTAGTTTTGGCAGCTTTTGACATATCAACAACTCTTTGGCCAGTATTTAGGCCTAATAGCTGCGATAACGTAGCCCCCTTTCTGATAATTCTCGCCTATAGAATATCAAAAAGAGGGATATGTTATCGTAGCTAGTAGGCCTTCAATCACAGTAAATTTTCTATGAGATTCAAACATTGATACATGTCACATGATCAAATAAATGTTGAAGTCATGTTTACAAATAGGACTTCACCTTCAAGCAGGGTTGTCGTTTGTTTATCTCTCCATACATCTTTGCGATGGGCTTAATTGCAAGAATTTTGTCCAAACAAGGAGTGGATGACAAATTTTCTCTTGTTCGAGGGAAATAAAACGTTATTGGCATAATAAATAAGATTCAAAGTACATCTAAAATGAATTTTACTAATAATTTATCTTTTAAGTACCGAACTACTTTTGTTATAATAAAACTGTGTGCCAGCAATTGGTCAATTACAACAATAGTAGTGAACTGGCTGTGAATATCCCTTACATAATAAACAATTTTACAGACATTTCGATAATCAAAGAACTGAAAGTACTGTAAGCTAGCAAAGCATGGTTTTGTTAAGTAATCTTCTTTGTCAATGGTTATTTCGATAAATAAACGAGGTCCAGGTAACCCAGGAGTTAACCCATTACAAAAATGATACAATCTTAGACTGGTTCAAATTTAAAGCAGTCGCAGATGACAATTTCGAGTTGGTGGAATCTAGAAATTTTCGCTACATAGGATAGAAAACATTGTGGACATTGAAGAAATTGCTTGTGACAAGCAATTTCCTCATTGTCCACAATGTTTTCAAAAGCTCTTTTCTTCAGATGCTGAAAAAGAGGGATTGAGTGGGAACGGGTTAAATAGTATTCTTTTGAAGGAGTTCTCTACAATTTGAACAAAGTTAATTCATTTGGCCATACAAAGCAGTGCATGCAGAGTTTGCAATATCCCCGAAATACACAAGAACTATATTTTGAGGCGTAGGCATTCACTGGATTTAGTGGTTAAGCCGCCAGTGGCAGTTTGCACTCTTTGAACTCTGAGAAGACCTCAAATTTTGTCTGTTAACTTAAGCTATCAAAGCTGACGCTTTACTAGCTAAAAAGTACAGTCAAAGCAACGAAGCAAGTGTCACTTTAAGTACGGGGCAGTTGTCTTTGGTATGTTTGAATAGCAAAACGTTGTCTTTGATAATTAAAGTAACTTTTTTTCCGAGCTCGAACCACGATTCCGTTCAGGAATTTTCTATATGCTGTGTACTTTTTGATGCTTCGTAATTTTCTTTATTGAGACATAATGGTGCGCAAAGTGTACTGACCATGTATCGTAAACAAAGGCTCTAATCGGCTGCAACATTATACACAGCTGATATGCATCTTTTTTTTATCATGCGAACAAGCCTGTATCTGTTGATGCGGTTCATATTACAGTAGTTAGAGCGGGCTCATTGCAATGATTAAGGATTAAATACCTCGAAGATATTGGTGACCAGGTACGTCATTTTTGTTAATTTATAAGCAAGGACACTTTTAACAACTATCCCTTAGTCACTTATCTACGTAAATGCATATGGGATGAAATACCTACATTTTGAAATCTGAATGTTGTAAAACACCAAAATAATGGAAGAAATATTGACCTTGTACCTCATCATGTAATAATAGCTTCTCTTGACAATTGCTATATCAGGTGTACGCTGAAGGCAATGTTGGAGGTTAGTTGCTAAAAAACCCCATGAATATCCTTTCTCAAAATCATTACCGAACGTATTCCATTATTCTTTTAAAACTGTATTGAGCTAGTTTCGTAGTTATGATAACATGCCGTTTGTTTGCTGTTTGTATTTTACGTGACTGGCGGAATAAGTCCAATGAATTCACCCAGGCACTTCAGTCAATTACAATGTATTTAAGAAATTTACATTTACGAAACAGTGGATTCAACATATTTTGCTATTGTAATGACCGGAGCGTTTCGGAAATGGCAATGATTTTCAAAAAAGGTTTGTCCAGTGGACAGAATCAGACTGGTTCCACATTTAAACGGGTGATACAAACAAAAGTTACCATGTAGTCAAAGAAATTAGATTTTTTTTCACCGTTAAAGATTTAGAAATGGGGAAAAGGAGAAGCTGCAGATAATCAGCATTATCTTATTTTCCTAAAAATATTTTATTACTTAATCGCGGCAAAATACGGTATGGTTCGGTAATTAGTTACAAATTCAATTTTAAACACCTTCAATGTCCAGTGCTTTTACAGAATAAATATGCCACAGAATACACACAAACCCTGGAATCTAATCCAGGTTGCAAATTTGGATGCCGAAATCTTCACCGGACCTTATTTTATTATTGTTTTTGCTTTCCCTAAAAAAGGTACTTGGTCAATGACAAATGTGTCTTTAGTTCAAGGGTAAAACACACACACGTATTGAAACAATTCAAGCCAATACATCGACATTGGATGATAAAAATATCGTAACTAGAGTTTATTCATATTTTAGGTACGATGATGTTTTATCGTATTTCACACGGAGGATATGTTTTCTTTTTCGCTAGAATTAATATTTCAGATAAGAAATGTAAGCAATAATGCAGTAAGGTCAGAATTTGGGAATTTCCTTCGGTAATAGACGGTTTGAAATTACCTTGTGCCTTTGATGCGCCTGATTATGTTAAACCATAACTCTCTTGCAATCAAGTCTTAGACCAATCACACTACATTCTCAAAAAATATATTGAAAGGTGTAATTTCTAATTGGTCGTAGACCAATCAATAACCATAAACTCGAGATTGGGTCGCTGCAATTTACCAAAACTGCCTTTAGCCCAACTGGACGTATATTCTGACGGGAAAACAGAAAAAAATCAATTCATTTTACAAGTTAAGAGTTATCAAAAGGAGTAAAGGAAAACTGGACGGTCACACGCTTTAAAGATTACTGCTTCAAGGATTTTCCGCTAGTGCTGAACGCGTCTTACCAACCCTTTCTTTCAATCATATCGAGGTGTAAACAAAGATGATACTGCCACTCAATTGTTTTCCAGCCATAAGTTAATCAAAGTACTGAAAGCTCTTTTTGAGAGCAAATTTGATTATTATGCTTTCAAGCTGTCTAAAGAATTCGCCCAAAGACTAGTATCAATTTTTTTCCTTTGTTTAATTATAATCAGCGCTGTTTAGGAACTTGTTAATTTCTGCCAAGAAAAAGAGAGGGTTTTGAAATTCCATTAACCTGCTGTCAGCATTTGCTCTTAAACTTATATTATCATATTTCCGTAATTTTTCTGTTTTGGCTTTATAAAAAAAGCTTGCAGGGATGATCTAACCATGACTACTTAACAATCGAGAATTTTTAAAAATTTAGTTTTCACAAAAAGTTGCTTTTTTGTCGGTACCCATATTACATCAAGGTCTTACGTTCGTATAAAAAAATAATAGTTCTAATTAACATTCACGGAAATATCATACACTAGGATAGAACATACGTGTTGTGAAAGTAATAGAAATTAAAGTTGTTTTACCCTAATTCTAAAGTCGGAATGCAACGATATGTCCAATTTCTCAATGACGACCAATTACAGTGCGTACGGCACTATGATAAACATTGGGGAAATGCATCTTTGGTGATGATAATAACAAGCTCAGAAAATTCAGAACCTTTAAGGTAAAATTATGAGAACGTAAAATCATGTATTTGCGCATAAATGATTTGTCCAAAGATCATATTTCATCATTTGCATGTTCCACATACTATCAATAATAGATGCAGATGCACATATTTGAACAATATTAGCTGCTATAGGTATATAGCCATATAGGCATGCTAATGCCAACAAAGACCCGTTCGTTATCGATATCAGACCATATAGGTAATATGTGAACCATATGGATCGGTAATGGGTATATTCTTATCTATATTGGTCACAGACGGGAACCATATGGTTGCCCATATTAGTGCAACGAAATCCAAGTTCTAACGCAAAACATGACTAGATGATACATCTAAATAAATATAACGCTTCTTAACCTTGTGCGGCGACGTTTCGATTTTTTTTTTTTTTTTTTTTTTTTTTTCATTTTAATAGCACAAATACACGTTAAATAGGCTAGATGTCATTACCGAAAGACACGATTTACGAATGATATACATTTTTTGATCACCATAGCTCACTTGAACACTAAGGTGAGCTAATATACGTATATCTAAGGTAGCCTTACACCTTACATCGAAATATATGAATTTGGACGTGTCAAATTTTTTGGGGGAAAACATTTTTTTTGCAAGGTCGCATAGCAATTCATTCTCCGTTGGAAAAATTCCCATCCTTTCTATACAGATCGGGTATAAGTGCTTTAACTAAGATACAGAAATTGGAAAGGTGTAAACTTTATTTTGTAAATTATGGATTTAATTTGTAAATTGTTTATCAACTAAGGTAAACTAAAGGAATTAGTCCTTTTTTGATTAGAAGAAATCTGGGTTTAATTGATGTCTTTCTTTTTGTATTTATATACTATTTTACATTATTTTACTTTTGTGTATCTAGCTTGATGTCAGTCTGTATTATTTAATGCATATTTTCCCGCTCCTTGTATATCTGCTGTTTACTAGATTTGTTTCGCCTTTTATAAAGCGAGCTTGAAGTTCCAGCTGCTCGCAAACGTTTCCTAGGAGTTCAGATGATAATCCTATCAACTAGCATCTCCATACAGGTGGACGCTGCTGATGTAAATATAATCTTGGAGATCAGTCGTATTAACGATCATTGCAATAGGTCGTCACTCGTGTCGCTCCTGGTCTTGGCCGTTCAGCAACTGACAAGGTTTGGTGTACAAGAGTTCTCAAAATAGTTGTTGTTTGTCGTGAGCAAATCATTACTCTAGTAACAGCGGTCAGACACAACCAAAAGCCGTTAAAAAGGTTTCTTGACAATGCTCTTTTGAAAGCCGTGGCCTTTCCCCAATAGTGTCAAGGCCGAAAACAATTTAACCTTTTCTTTAGCTTAAGCCTTTTTGCTAAGTCTACGCAAATTTGTACAAAATGACAGCAAGGTTTATGATATGCAGGTGCAACAACTGTTTGCCATTCTATTCTTTACTGGCCGAAGGATAAAAAGCTGTAGCAATGGCGTTTTCCCGTCGAGGGTCCATTTATTACAAGAAACATTACAATAAAGTCCCTAGTCTTTATCAGATATTTCAAATTTTTAGAATCAGTGAATTATTATTAGGATTGTTCCTTTGTAAATTGGGTCTGATTTAAGTTTCATGATAAACAGGGTGCCTTATGAAAATTTTATTACAAACAAATCTTGATACAATTCAGTCCACCGTTTTCATTGTTCTCCTTAAACAATAAGGTCCACAGATTACACTGATTGATTGTACCATCATAATATTGTTGATTTTGACGGTGGATCTAATCCGTAAAGTATCACACGAAAAGGGACCTAATAAAGATTTATTCAATATCGATGTCACTAGATTTCACCGGATTTACTTCAAACTTTCACAGAATGATTGTACAATCATACGGAAGGTTCTTTTCAGAATTGGGTACAATCATGTAAAAAGGGGCCAAAGAAAATCGTATTAAATACTCTATTTAACACAACGAAGTCCCCATATTTCACCGGATTCACTTAAAACTTAAACAGAATGAATAAATAGTCATTAGGGTGGTTCTTTTGGAAATTGGATCTGATCAGTCAAGAATCATTGAAAAAGGGACCTCATGGAAATTCTATTGCAAAATAAAGTCCAAAGTTTTCATTAAAATCTCTTCAAACTTTCAGATATTATAAAATCATAAGGATTTATTCTTTCTAAAATGGGTAAGGTCAATAAAGTATCACGGGAAAGAGGGCCTTGTGAAAACTTGATTGAAATATCCTCGTTAACAAAAGAAAGTTAAAGGTTTTTAAAGGATTTTCTTTAAAGAAGCATGGAATAAATTTGGCATTAGAAAAGGGGCCTTAAATGTTATAATATGAAACATTCTCGTTATTAGATTGTTTTTAAAATTTCACAGGGCGATTGTAGGATCGTTTCTTTTCGGAAATGAAGTGGCTCTGAAACACAGGAAAAGGGGCCTTAGCCATTTAACTCAAAACAATCCTAGTGACGTGATTAAGTCCACACTGAATATTGGATTCTGTTCAAAATTTCACAGGTTGAGTGTAGGGTCATAAGGAAACTTCTTTTATGAAATGGATTGGATCCGTCATGAAGCAAGGGAAAGGGGCCTTAAGGATTCTTGCTCAAACAATAATCAAAATTCCACCAACTTGTCTGTAGGTTCTTTAAATTAGGATCAGTCTAAAATGTTGTGTTAAAATGAGTTAACGTGTATTTTCGCGCCACACCGTTTATTTCTGTATGCATTCCGGTTTGTTATTCGCTCCCTTTCTCTGTGCATCAATTAAGTGTCAATCTGAAATATTTAATGATTCAGGTTAGGTCTATCATCCTCCTGAATTTTCTAAAATTGTTAATTTAATAGCTGTATGCTGCAATATGTATGTCGGGAAACTAAAGAAACCATCGATTCACTCGCGCTTAAAACTCTATAAAATTGGATACTGCATACCAGGTCAGAAAACACTATCTTTTGTGGGCTTGGTCATGTATGCACCATTTCTTGTAGTAAAGATATTGGTATGACAATACATTTGTCTCGGAAAATCAGGTCATCTTCAACCGCGACTTTATAACGGTGATTTAAGAACTCCACGCTCATTAAATTGCAGTCTGGTCTGCCTGAAGGTTAATCAATTATCATTAAACTGATAATTTAAGAGTCTTTGTTTGTTTCGGACTTAATATTTGGATACGTCAATCTGTGACAAAATGATGCTTGAAAGAACCAACAGTCTCGATAAACAATCACTTTGAGGAACTTGCTTTACAGTGACGTCAAATTTCTGCGTCTGAAGAAACATTAGTTGTATTCGAGGCGGTGCTGCTACCAATGGCTTTTTCATGATAGACAAAGTTGGTTTATGATAACAATGGCACATTACTTGTCTACCATATGTGAACTAGTGGAATCGTATTCCTAAATAGAATTCCTAAAATACCCTTTTCTTTCCGGGCGAATAAAGTTCGCTTTTTTTTCTCATAATGCGAACAAAACTGGCTCCCGAGGCTTCCGTTACCCTAAGATGACAGCAAACTACGGGTATTGCATTGCCTTTTACATTAAATCAATGGGATTATGCCTGTGCCATCGAATTATTCAATAAACCCACTCATAACAGATTGCTTGCAAAGGTTCGACCCTTGTGATTGCTGAGAAAAATCTGCTGAGTGAACTTGGTAAGACCAAATTCTATCTACCTATAATATTATGAGCATTCCATCGTGTAGAACGAATGTTCTGTCACTAAAGGTGCGGCCAAGGAATAAATGGCCTAGTTTTAGTTCAGTAAATTGCACTGTATCTTTAGTGTCGCCATTGTACAAAGGGCATATTTAGTTATCTTACTTGTCCACAAGTATATCGTAACCTACTCTCTATTTTCTCAAATTCCAGTTCCTTCAGCGAGTCGCCATGTATAAATCTTTGTCCGGCAGTGCATTAAGAATATTAAGTACGTGAGCGACATATCTGTGGAAAACAAATACGCATAGAAAATACATGTATAATTTCATACTCGTTACTCCTTATATGCAAACTAGATTTTTATCGCATATTAAACACAACTAGGCCATATTCTCGTTTTACGAAGGGTTCGGTCATATCTAATCGCCGACCAGTAAGTATAAACACTATTACGATGTTCGTATTTTTCAACTGTTAATTCTTGTGGTTTATCACCTCATCATAACATATAAAGTTACATTTACATATTTCAAAACTTACTTTTATTCTATGATAATTCATAACATAATGTGAGAGAAGTTTGTTTCCGGTTGGTAGAACCTTTACACACACATAGAGAATGATGAATTGGCATTTTATGAAGTGGACACAATGAACGCCAGTGTATTATTAGCTGCAGCTTTAGAAAACGACCTAGAGGGATTAGAAAGACTTCTGCAAAGCAAGGTTGATTCTCTAGACATTAATTGTCAATATAAACGAAATAGAACCTGTTTACATTACTTGTTTACAGGGAAGCTATTTTCTAATTTGAACGAATTACGACGTGGAGTTAAGATATTGAAAAAAAAACATGGAGCGGATATAAATGTACATGGGCATTTATTGAACACAACTCTTCATCCTGCGTTGACCACATACAGTTTGAATGCTCCTTTCGTTGTCGAGATAACTTTAGAATTATTACCAAACTTCGACTGGACACTTAAAAATGCAGACGGGTACACTTTGTTTTATATGTTCATGTCTACTATTCCTGACTGGTTAAAATATACCGATGATGTGAAAAACTTTGTGCAACAGACAGATGAATGCTTTAATAGTTTGTTGACTGGCAAGGTATCCCTGGTCGCTGAGGATCAATCATTAAACAGTAAAGAAAACTCGGGATAAACTGCATTCCAGACTTACTTGGACGGAAATACCTATAATACAGAAAATTTAATGATTCAAAAAGGAGCGATTATAGATAGCTTTTCCTACCTTGGAATTACGCTTTTAATGCAGGTTTGTCTCAAACAAAATGATGAAATTCTGAAACTGCTACTAGAACATGAAGCTGACCCTAACAAACGCGACATATTTGGACAGTTTGCTATTTTCAGGGTCCTTTCAATCGAATCTTTTCACCTCCTAGTTAAACATGGTGCAGATATTAAAATCAGTGACCGTTCCAGAAGAGTCCAAATTGCAAACTATATGTTTCATATTCCCCAGGATCATCCGACTAAAGGAATAATTCCAGACGAAGATTGGTCAGAACATCCAATACTTGCAAATCTTTTCTTTGATCAGGGACTAGATGTAAATGTGACAGATAAATTTGGCTCTACTTTGTTACATTACGCTGCTGGGTGGGCATATGAACCAGCTGTAGTAAATTTGATAAACAGGAAAGCGAGATTTTACGCTAGAGATAATTTTGGCATGACTCCATACGACTTAGCATTACGCCACTGAAACATGAAATACTACACCGTCTAAAAATAAAATTTCAATGGGTAATTTTTATATTTTTTCAAACAATGAAGAACACGTCAAAGAAACAAAGACTAGAATGAGAGTTTTTCACATTTGAACAGCCTAGATATTTGTAATGAAAAGGTAAAAAATGCAGGTTTTTTCGTCTTGTTGCACGGTCATGATACATTCGACGACGGTTTTGAAAGTCACGCAAGAATATCGAGTGCATGCATGGAAATTGAATTTCCAAACTTCACCTGAAATTTTTCGAGAAATATATGCCATTTGTAAAATTCTAAAAAACTCAAGTTTCTTTCCCGCAGCCAAATTTGATGACACAGACAGCAATGAATCATCAGGTACTGTGGAAAGAAGTCAATTGAACTCAGTTAAAGAAAGTGAAGATGAGGAAGATAACGAAGACGATTGCCTCGATACAGGTAGCAATAAGGTTAACCTAATTGCTTCTAGAGCAACTTATAGTAGTTGGTTAGCAACTAACGACATAAGCACACGTAAAATATCAAAATTGTATACTCCAAAGATGCTTTCTGAAGAGACGCAGGCCATGACAAGATCAAGCCTAGAGGACGTAAATTCTGAAAACGAAGAAGGACCAATAATATACTCTCGCGAACAAAATCTAAAAATCAAATGTTAAAATATATAAAGCGTTCAAATTATCGGCCAGTTCTTCAGTTCATTACCAGCTATATGTTAAAAAACTGCCTACTTCGTGTTTAAAGGGAAGAAGAGAAGCAAGAAGGAAAGCCAGACTTATCCAGATTAGAAATAGTTAATGAAATTCATAAGGATTTGCTGCAGTACTCTCAGAAGCGTCATCTACCTGCTTACTGCATGCATATCGTAAACATGTCTTCGTATGTAAATGAAAACATACGACTTCTAGATGAAGCCGAAAGAGGGGCGACTCTTCAAGTATCATGTAAAAGAATAGCGAGTTTTTGTAAGATTATTCTAGGTATATCAAACCTAGACGATAGAGCATAGAAATGGATTGAGCTCCCACGAACGTGAAAACATGTGAATTTCGTCGCTTGATGACCTAAACCGCATATTTTCGACTTGTTTAAGCTATACCTACGAGGTTTGGGGTACGAAGCAACAATTTTCAAATTACTGTTGTTTCATTTAGCAAGTTTTTTTCGTAGATTTATATGAAATGAGTGACGTATGGTTTTCGATTGTAAATGAATGAAACAAAAGGCCCAAGAGGGCCTGAAACGCTCTACTGGCTATCTAGTTTTCCGTATAAGTAATCTGATATTTATGAAAGTTAATTGCTTAAATAAGAATGCATAAAATGAAAATAACAAATTTGATTTTTTCCCCTTATTCCATATATCTTTAAAGAGATCCCAATAAAAATGTGGTCTGTATTGTGTTTATGAGGACATTTCTTATAAGGCCCCATTTTCTGTGATACTTTATTGACCTTACCCTTTTTAAAAAAATCAATTCTTAAGATTAAAAACAACCTTTAAAAGTTTGAAGATTATTCCATAAATCTATGAAAAACTGAACATTCTCGAGTGTTAACGAGGATTTTTTAACCAAGTTTTCAAATTGCCCATTTCCTCATGTTTGTTGACGGATCCTATTTAATTTGGAAAGGAATGATCCTTATTGTAGTACTAACACTATGTGAAAGTTTGCAGAGAATCCGATGAAAACTGTGGACTCTAGAGTGTTAACGGGGATTTTTAATGTACATTTTTAATAGAATTTACATAAGGCCCCTTTTCCCGTTCTCCTTGAAGATCATACCAGATTTCGTAAGGAACGACCCTTATGGTACGATCATTCTGAGAAAGTTGAAGAGAATCCGATGAGAATTGTGGACACTACAGTGTTAACAAGGAAAAGATAACAGACAGACAGACGGCGGACGGGAAAAGCCATCGCTTTTGGCTGATGACCAGAAGAGCTAATCAAAGCACTGAAGCGCTGAAAGCCTGAGATATGTATACAGGAGATATATAACCTGGGCAGAAACAGGTTAATGGTCGTATTATCGGAGGTGTCACTTTCTACCCAAATCTACTGTCGATTATGCGGATATCTGCCAATTTGTGCGTACAACCTGCCCACAATAATTTTCATCCCGCTTTTGAGGTATTGTAACGAAATATTTACATGTATATTTCGTTACATATTTTTCACTCGATCAAATTCTTTGAAGGGATCTATCTAATAAAGGCCACCCAAGGATCCTTCCTGTGAATTTTGGTTGAATTATGTTCAGCAGCACATTCTGAAAAGAAGATTTTTAAAGTAAAAGTTGACGGACGGACGACGGACACAACATCATGACAAAAGCCCTTGGCTTTCAGCCAGTGAAGCTAGAGAGAGAGAGAGAGCAAGAGAGTGAGAGAGAGGGGGAGCGGATCGTGTAGCCAGGTTCAAACTATGAGGCTCTCACGTGCGATCCGAGTATTCTACCACACAGACCAATTTCGTTATGTAAATATGAGCTATATAATCTCCAGATAAAGAGCGAGAGAGGGCGGTCGGTCGTTTACCAGGTTGACATGATTATGTACACCTCTCAGAAGCGATATGTAGACGTTGCATCCTTTGGGTGGAATTCGGCGGTAAAAATATATAGACACAAAGTCCGAGCACGACCAAACTGTTTTCAGACAGTGCTTATTTGATCCTATGAATGACCAACTAATTTGTTAAACAAAACATTGCACTCGTGCGTAAAACCGACTGCTTCGCTTATCAGCTTTGTACAGCAACTTCGTCTAACCGGACCGTTTTAACATTGTAAATTCGTAATATTATTTTGGTATGAAACAAACACCTTATCTTTTCTTATCAATATGATATGATTATATATGTGATATATATATGATAATTTCCAATATATTATATATCTCCTTTCTTTCTTTCCATTCACTCATCAAGTTTTGATAATTTTGCCAAATTCAGATCACTCACATGAAAGTACTATACATCAAGCCGACAGCTTTGAATGAGTCATACCTCGCCTTCGTCATTCTCGCCTCAATCGGGAGTATTAATTTATACTCGCAGTCACGTAATTTGCCCGGATCGGTTCTACTTTCCGCGTGGCTAAATATCATATCCATTGCGTTAGATGTTTTTACATTTTTACATTAAACTCTGCATGGGTTGAAATTTTACCGTTGTAACTTTAGTCTCAGATTGCTACGCAATCTCAGTCTAAAAACAGCTGAACATTTAGACCTTAGAACGTGTTTGATCTTGTTTAATTTAAAATCCTAGTATACAAACTCTCTTACAACAGCGATATCAAATATACCCGTCCTAATGTAGAAATCGATCTACATGCAATTTTCTCTATGATGTTTAGCTGTCTTTCTTATTCACAGAATTTGTGTCAGCTTGATAAGTATCTTCAACCATCTGAAATGAAAAATATGTGAAATAGGCATAACAAGAAGTTGTAAGAAGTTTTTACTTTAACTGCAAGAGTTTTTAGTTGATTGGTTGATTGAATAGGGTTCAACACCACTTTTAATAGTATTTCAGTCACATCGCGGCGGCTGGAGCATAATGGATTCCTGGTATTTCATTTCTCACACCAGTTCTACCACTACAGAGCCGCCGTCATAGCGCAGTTGGTAGCATGTCGGACTGTCAATCTAGAGGTCCCTGGTTCGATCCCCGACGGCGGCACTCATCCTTTCCGACTATTTGCCTCCCACCAATGGGTTGATAATCGTAAACCTATGTGGGATAGCAGCTGGAGGCTAGGAAAGGATTTAATGGTAGTACTGGTGTGAGAAATACCAGGAATCCATTGTTAGGTGCTCCAGCCGCCGCGATATAACTGAAAGATTGTTGAAAGCGGCGCAAAAACCCCATTGTAAAAATATACCACTACATCCTTTCTTAGCCTCCGGCTGCTATCCAACTTTGGTTTACAGTCATCCGCACATTGGCGAGAGACAAATGTCGGAAAGGATATGTGCCGCCGGGGATCGATTTCATGACATCCAGAGTATTTAGTACAAATGGTCACCTAATGGAAAGTTTGCAAATACAAAAAGTTAAAGGTGTTTATATTGATACCGTCTACTTGGCAAATAGTTTTGAAAAATGAGAAGTAGTATCAAAGCCCTGAAAAAAATGAAGGACCAAACTTTTTCAACTCGTTTAAGGTATGACTTAAAAAAAATAAATAAATAAAAATAGAATATGGTGATGGAAAACAGGGATATGAAAAAAAATTGTCAAATTCTGTAGAACCCCGGTAAATGTAACGGTATAAATGGGAAATTATTTAAGCATATCACAGGAAAATTATAATGATAATATGGGAGTATACATGGTGTTGTTTTCAGAAAAGATGAAATGATTCTTTTAAGTTTAAAATTCATAAGATCATATTCTTACATTTTATGATATAATGTTAAAGGTGTCTTACATTAAATGTTCAAATTGTTTCAACGAGATTACCTTAAAGTAGAATAAGTACCTAGGTTTGAGTACAAAAAGATATTTGGATAATTTAAAAATCGCTTTGAAAGGGCGGAACATTATAAGTTATCGACACCCTATATCCTTATTTTGGTAATTTGTATATAGCTAGGTCACAGTTCAAAATATACTGATTCAATAGAATATGCATGCTTTTCTATAGTGGAATGAGAAACACTTAACTGCTTAAAAAAATCAAAGTGCCGTACGCACTGTAATTGGTCGTCACTGAGAAATTGGACATATCGTTGCATTCCTAAATATGTTATATAGTCAGGTTTAGATCATCCCTGCTAGCTTTTTTATAAAGCCAAAACAGAAAAATCACGAAAATGATAACTTAAGTTTAAGAGCAAATGCTGACAGCAGGTTCATGAAATTTCAAAACCCTCTCTTTTTCTGGGCTGAAATTAACAAATTTCTAAACAGCGCTGATCATAATCAAAGGAAAAATCAATTGATACTATTCTTTGGGCGAATAATTTAGACAGCTTGAAAGCATAATAATCAAATTTGCTCTCCAGCACAACTTTCAGTACTTTGATTAACTGAGGGCTGAAAAATAACTGAGTGGCAGCATCATCTATGTTTACACCTCGAAATGATTTTAAAGAATGGGTTGGTTAGACGCGTTCATCCTTGAAGTACCTTTTGATAATTCTTAACTTGTAAAATGAAATGATTTTTCTTCTGTTTTCCCGTCAGAATATACGTCCAGTTGGGCTAAAGGCAGTTTTGGTAAATTGCAGCGACACAATCTCGAGTTTATGGTTATATAAACTGGTCTACGACCAATTAACAATGATATCATTTTGAAAACATTTTCAAATCTTCCCCATGGTCATTCGCTTAAGTATGAAGTTTATCAATTTTGGAAAAAAAATATTTCTGATATTTCTCTCCAGATGAACAGTTTGACAAGCTGGCAATTCTAACAACAAATATCATCAATGAGAAATACAGAGAAGATGCGTGCACCTATTTAAATGTGAGTATCGATATAACCTTTAATACTCAATCAAAGTACTGAAAATACTGTAAGCTAGCAAAGCATTGTTTTATTCAGTAATCTTCTTTGTCAAACGTTATCATTTAAAGAAACGAGATTAAAGTATTTACGGAGTTAACCTCACAATCCCTCCTTTTTAAGCCCCTTAAGGAAATAGTTGTGGAAAACAATGTGGAAAATGAAAAAAAAAAATGCTTGTTAGAAGCAATTTCTTCATTTTCCACATTGCTGTCTACCTAGAGAGATAAATATTTTAGAATTTTTAACAATTTGAAGTTGTCGTCTGCAACTTCTTTGAAGACTCTGATAAGACTCATTTCAACACGACGTGCTCAAGTGACCGAAAAATACCAAGGAGATGAACAGGAAGAGTTTGAAATATTCCTTAAGTACATATGAACTATTTTTAATGGCGTAGGTATTTAACGGATTTAGTGGCTAAGCCTCCAGTGGCAGTTTGCACTCGTTGAACTTTGAGACGAGCTCAAAATTTTGTCTGTTAACTCAAGCTATCAAAGCTGACGCTTTGCTAGCTGAAAATGGGTCAGTGGGGCGATTCCTCCCTTCCACCCGTGGGTAATTTTCAGCACCTATGTTTTTTGAAAGGTCTATCTTCTTGAGTATATTCTTAAATTCTAACACTGAGCGAGTGAAGCTTTTAGGAATTATTACTGGCAAGGTCACCAATTAAGAGCTTTTGTAAAATCGATATTTTTTTTCAGAAATTAGCACAAATTTGGTGGATTTTTTTTTCTTGGATCTTTTTAAACCAACAGCAATACCCCAAACCCATTTCTAATATTTGCACACTTTTCTGAGATATTTTGTCAAGCGTAGTGAAAAACAAAAAAATGAAAGCATTGGGATGCGATAGATTTTATACTTATTTACTACTTCATAGGGATGTAAAGAGCTTTCTCTAGTCATAGAGTTAGCAAAAGGTACCTTTGGGCCAAAACAGATTAGAGATGTTGTTTGGCTACATATTGCCCAATTATGAAAAGCAGGTTTTTAACGCCAGTGTTGTAAGTACATGCCTCATAGAATGATGATTCATTTGGTTTGTTATATGTTCTTTATTATTTGATCCAATTTCATAAACGTGTAAGTAATGTTTCAACCCATTTATGCAATTTTCAAATTTGTTTTCTGCAAATCAAATAGCTAAAAAAAACGAAACATGGGTATTAATATACGAAAACTGTATTTTTTTTAATGGAATCGTTTGTGAAGCCAAGTAGAAATTTAAGATGTTGTAATCGTATACAAACTAAGTCTTTAATTAAATTGCCAAATTTGAAAATATTTTTTCTTCTTCAGTTTTTCTCTATCTGTATGTTTTAAATAGCTTCATGTAGTGGTCTGCCTCTATGAGTTAAATAGATATTGATTTATTGGTTGAATGGGATTTAACGCCACTTTTAAAATTATAATCGCGGCGGCTTGAGCACCTAACAATGGATGCCTGGTATTTCTCACACCAGTACTACCACTACATCCTTTCCTAGGCTCCAGCTGCTATCCCACTTAGGTTTACGATTATCCTCCCATTGGTGAAAGACAAATGTCGGAAAGAATATTCGCCGCCGCCGGGGATCGAACCCATGACATCCCGAAATTGAAGATTGTGAGTATGACGCGCTACCGACTGCGCCATCAAAGTGGCCTACATAGATATGCATCAATTTCAAACATAAGGAACTTTCAGTAAAAATCAAAGCACTGAAAGTCCCAAAGGGGTTACAAAAAAAATTTGTTTTCTTGGACAATTCATGTTTATTTCCAATGAAGAGCGATAGTAGCAAATCAAAATATAAATTCATAGCGATAAGTATGTTCTACTTAGAATTAAACTAGAGCTATCACTAAACGCGATCATACATCAGACAGTACGTTGTAACAAAAACAATCCTTATTAAATAAAGCAAAACAGTTTAGTATAAAAGTTGATTAGAAGGTAATTCAAGAGCATAAAGGGTACGTTTGAGTTCAGAGCATGTAATACATGCAATACTGTGGGAGGAATACGTTGGAAAACAATAGTTCCGTACAAATTACACATGATCAAGTGGAGATAATTATGATCCCATGATAGTAAGATTATCAAACTGCTAATGCAATTTTCATATATACGCAAATTTCTTTGGCAGTGCCTACCATACTGAGGTAGAAATGCAATGAACGTCAATGATTCAATACTTATAACAATTGCAATGGGAGATAATACAGTAGGAGTAAAGCTTCGTAAAATAATTCGTCCACGGATTGACGGACAGACAGACGGACGGACAGCCATGGCTATTCCAGTATACACTCTAAACATCGATGTGGGGATTATGATTAATATGCGGAAAGAAAGAGGTAAAAAGGCATGACAGTCTAATTACATTGAATACTTGTCTCAAGTGTTTTGAAAATAAATTGAATATCTAATTGAGTTTACATTATTTAACCCTTTCCTGTACATTCTCTGGGTTTTACGTCCCTGTGATTTTATACTTGAGAAAATTTTGTTGGAAGAAAACGAAATTGCTTGTAACAAGCAATTTCTTCTTTTCTCACAATATTTTCTACCTTGCAAATTGGTTAGTTTTCAAATATCATTCACTTTAAGTTGTCGTCTGCAACTTATTTGAAGTTGAAAATGTCTAAATTAAAAAAAAAAACAAAAAAATGAACAAAAACACCACCACCACCACAAACAACAACAACAACAACAAAGAAAAAAAAACACACACACACACAAAAAAACACACACACAAGAGGCCCATGAGGGCCTGAGACGCTCTACTGGTTATCAAGTTTTCCGTTAAAGAAATCTGATAATTAAGGAAGTTAATTGCCCAAAGAAGAATGCATAAAAAAAGGGCTTTATCCTCTTTATCATTTTAAGCAACAATCCTCGAGGCCCCTTTTCCCATGTTTCATGACGGATCCACTCCATTTCCAAAAGAAAGTTACCTTATGACCCTACAATCATTCTGTGAATATTTCATCAGAATATGACAATAATTGTGGACTTGATCACATAAACAGGATTGTTTTGAATGAAAATCAATAAGGCCCCTTTTCCTGTGTTTTCTGATGGATCAATTTCAATCCAAAAGGAACTTCCCTAACAACCCGACAATTTTCCTGTGAAATTTAAAAGACAATTTGATAATGATTGTGATCTTCATCATATACACAAGAATGTTTTGAATGATAATCTGTAAGGCCCCTTTTCCTGTGTTTCGGATGCCACAATTATTCCATGCATCTTTGAAGAGAATCCAATAAAACTGTTGACTTTATTGTGTCAACAAAGATATAAAATTCAAGTTCTCATAAGGCCCCTTTTCCCGTGATATTTACTGTTGGTTTTATCATTCTGTGAAAGTTAAAAGTGAATCCGATGAAATATTGGGAATTCATTATGTTAACTAGAATTTTTTTTAAAAAAAAATCATATGGCCCCTTTTTACATGATACTTTATGGATTGTACCCAGTTCTGAAAAGAACCATTTTAGTATTTGTACAATCATTCTGTGAAATTTTGAAGTGAATCCGGTGAAATCAAGGGACATCATTGTGTTAACCAGAATATTCATAAGGCCCCTTTTTATGAGACCCTTGCCATAGTCAGATCCACTGTCAAAATCAACAATTGGAATGATGGTACAATCAATCTGTTTAATCTGTGGAATTTATTGTGTTAATGAGTTTATAGTGAAATCTTCAGAGGGCCCCTTTTCTCATGATACTTTACAGAAAAAACAAATTTCCAAAGGAACAATACTAATGAAGGTACAATCATTCTTTAAAAGTTAAAGAGAATCAATGAAAACAGTGGACGGAATTGTGTCAAGAATTTTTGTAACAAAATTTTCATAAGGCCCCTTTTTTCGGGAAACTTAACAAATCAGACCCAAAGTACAAAGGAACAATCCTAATGATAGTTTAAAGAAAATGATAAAGACTGAGGACTTTATTGTAATAATGATGTTTTGTAATAAAATGTTTATAAGGTCCCTTTTCTTGTGTCACTTAAGCAATCAGACCTAATTTACAAAGGAACAATCCAAATGATGGTACAATCTAATAAAGACTTAGGGCATTGTTGTGTTTATGAGGATTTTGTAATAATTTTCATACAGCCCCTTTTCTTATGATACTAGACAGATCAGGCCCAATTTGCAAAGAAACAATCTTTATGATGGTACAAACATTCTGTGAAAGTTTGAAAAGAATCTGATGAAAACTGCAGACTTTATCTTGGTGTAAAATTTTAAAAATAAAATTTTCATAAGGCTCATTTTCCTGTGATACTTGAAGGATCAGGTCTCATGTCAGCATCAACAATCGTGTTTATTGCACAATGATTCTGTGAAGGTTTGAATAAAATCCAATGAAAGCTCTGGACTTGGTTACAAGGATTATAGATAAAATTCTCAAAAGGCCCCTTTTCCCATGATACTAGACAGATCACGCCTAATTTGAAAAGAAAGATTCCTCATGATGGAATATAATTCTGCGAAAGTTTTAACAGAATCTGATGAAAACTGTTGACTTTATTGTGTTACAATGATTTTAAAATTAAATTTCATAATGCTCCTTTTCCTGTGATACTTGACAGATCAGGTCTAATGCAAACATCAACAATCATTATTATTGTACAATTATTCTGTGAATGTTTGAAGAAAATCCGATGAAAGCTCTGGACTTGGTAACAAGGATTTATAAATGAAATTTTCATAAGGCCCATTTTCCTGTGTTTCTTGACAGTTCAAACCCTGTAATGAAAAGAATGATAGTTATGACCTTGCAGTCATTCTGTGAAAGTTTCAACAGAATCTGATCAAGGCTGTGGGCTTCATTGTGTTAACAGGGTTTTATTAATTGAATTTTCATATAGCCCATTTTCCCATGTTACTTGATGGATCTGAACCAATTCCAAAGGGAACTCTTCTTACAAAAGTATAATTATTTTGTTTGAGTATAAAGACAACCCCATCTCATCTGGTGACTTACAAGCATTAATTAAGATTTTTTAATTGAATTTACCTAAGTTTCTCAATAGATCAGACCCAATTTGAAAGGAACAATCCTTATGATGGTACAATCATTATGTGAAAGTTTGAAGTCAATCAGGTGAAATCTAGGGCCATGATGTGTTAACTAAGATTTTTTTATTAAATTTTCATAGGCCCCCTTTTCCCATGAAACTTGATGGATCAAACCTACTTCCGAAAGGAACAATCCATTTAATGAATTAATCATTCTGGGAATGTTTGAAGAGAATTTGTTGAAAACTATAGACTCTATTGTGTTTACGAGGACTTTTTCAATCCAGTTTTTATCGGACCCCTTTTTCCCGTGGTCCTTGACTGATCATACCAAATTTTGAAAGGAACAATTCTTATGATGGTACAATCATTCTGTGAAAGTTTGAAGTCAATCAGATGAAAAACTGTGGACTCTGGAGTGTTAACAAAGATCTTTGAATTAAATTTTGATAAGGCCCCTTTTCCTATGTTTCATGAGGAATAATATCCGATTCCGAAAGGAACAGTCCTTGTGATGGTACAATCATTCTGTGAAAGTTTGAAGAGAATCCATTGAAATTTGTTAGCTCTAGATTATTAATGAGAATTTTTTATTAAAATTTTCAAAAGGCCCCTTTTTCCTGTGTTTCTTGACGGATCATACAAAATTTCGAAAGGAACAATCCTTATGATAGTACAATCATTCTGTGAAAGTTTGAAGGGAATCCGATGAAAACTATTGACTCCAGAGTGTTAAAGAGTATTTCTTAAAAGGTTTTCGATTACATTTTCATAAGGCCCCTTTTCAAATGTTTCCTGATGGATCTGACCAAATTCCCAAAGGAAAAATCCTTATGAAGGTACAATCATTCTGTGAAAGTTTAAACACAATCTGATGAAAACTATGGACTCTAGAGTGTTAACAAGGATCTTTAAATTAAATTTTCATAAGGCCCCCTTTCCAGTGTTTCTTGACAGATCAGACCCATTTTCGAAAGGAACAATCCTTACGATGGTACAATCATTCTGTGAAAGTTTGAAGAGAATCCGATGAAAACTGTGGACTATATCGCGTAAATGAGGATCTTTTAATAAAGTTTTAATAAGGCCCCTTTTCCCATGTTTCTTGACGGATCTGACCCAATTTCGAAAGGAACGGTCCTTATGTTGGTACAATCATTCTGTGAAAGTTTTAATTAAATCTGATGGAAACTCTGGACTATATCGCGTAAACGAGGATTTTTTAATTAAATTTTCATAAGGCCCCTTTTCCCATGTTTCTTGACGGATCAAATCCATTTTCGAACGGAACAATCCTTATGATGGTAAAGTCATTCTGAGAAAGTTTGAAGAGAATCCAATGAAAACTGTGGATTCTATCGCGTAAACGAGGATTCTTAATTGATTTTTTAATTAAATTTTCATAAGGCCCCTTTTCCCGTGTTTCATGACGGATCATACGCATTTTCGAAAGGAACAATCCTATGATGCTACAATCATTCTATGAAAGTTTGAAGAGAATCCGATGAAAACTGTGGACTCTATCGCATAAACGAGGATTTTTTAATTAAATTTTCACAAGGCCCCTTTTCCCGTGTTTTTTAACGGATCATACCCATTTTCGAAAGGAAGATCCTTTTGATAGTAAAATCATTCTGAGAAAGTTTGAAGAGAATCCGATGAAAACTGTGGACTCTATCGCGTAAACGAGGATTCCTAATTGAATTTTTAATTAAATTTTCATAAGGCCCCTTTTCCCGTGTTTCTCAACGGATCATACCCATTTTCGAAAGGAACGATCCTTATGATGGTACAATCATTCTGTGAAAGTTTGAAGAGAATCCGATGAAAACTGTGGACTTTATCGTGTAAACGTGGATTTTTTAATTAAGTTTTAATTAGGCCCCTTTTCCCGTGTTTTTTGACGGATCTGACCGATTTTAGAAAGGAACGATCCTTATGATGGTACAATCATTCTGTGAAAGTTTGGAGGGAATCTGATGAAAACTGTGGACTTTATCGCGTAAACAAGGAAAAGTTTAACAGACGGACGACGGACGGACGCACGGACGCCGGACGGGAAAAAGCCATCGCTATAGCTCTTTTGGCCTTCGGCCACTAGAGCTAAAAACAGGAAAGGGTCAAAGTACAGGTCATCAAATTGGACAGAATACACAGTTGATTTAGTTTTGAAGCCCGTTCATCCTCTTTTTTAAATTAATTAAAGTTTGAATGCCGACAGCTTTGGTTCACTCAATATAATTTATCGCCTTGTCACCTGAAAATGAAACCACATTTCATTCTTGAATAACTGAGATATTTAATTTGATACCATATTGGTCAGTTTAAACCATATGCAACTTTCACTCTATCAAACACACAAAAAAGGGGCTGCTTGCTGTTTTTGCTTTTCAAGTTGCCATTGAGAAAGATGGCACCCAATATTTTTTCTTTCATATTCTGCCCGATTAAAAAAAAATCTGTAATAATTATTTTTGATTCTAGTCCATTCCGATCTTTTCGATGAGACGTTATACTGAGGCCCCGTCCCCGTGTTTCCTCAGTTATTTTGTTGGACGTAAAACATTGTACAATCGATCAATCATACTTAACCCTGGTCATGCTGAATCAATATCCAATTACTTTAAAATCAAAGGACTGACAGCACTGGAAGGTCTCAATGAGGGTCAACATTTCTACTGAAAATTGATTACTTAAAAACTCTTGCTTAAATGGGATAAACAGGGTGTGTAGACAAAGATCAGACTGCACTTATGTACATGTTGATTATTGTCTATTCCTCCTGCCAAAACAGGAGTATTCCGGGTTCAGCATGACAAGGGTTAATCATGCTTCTCTTACTTGTTAGAAATAAGCTGCACAATGCTTTATCATTATACAAAAACTTATTTTAACAGTCTATATATTGTTGTAGTATTGTGTGAGAAATCAGGTATCCATAGTCAGTTGTTCCAGCCGGCGATATGACTGAAATGCTGTAAAAGTGGCGTTAATCATTATCAAACGAGCAAAATTGATAATCAGTGGAGCATATGGAATATTTGTTGGAGAAGCTTAAGTGATTGAGGGGTGTTTGTTTGTATGCGGATCAACACCGCTTTGACCCTTATTTCAGTTAAATTTCGTAGGTATCGCCATGATATTAAGCTGGACCTCAAGGACAAACTAACGTGACCAATGCCTCGGCTAGGAATTCATTCTGCATTTTATTCCTCTCAGGGTGTGAGTTCATAGACCTAATTAATGTATCGCATAGGACACTTACCTTGCGGGTGTAAATAGCTGGGTAGCGTGTAGGTTGTACTTGCTATGCCTTGCTGTATAACGGAGGCATCATGCTAAAGTATTAAGACTATTAATTCCTGCGTAAAAGTAAAAGTTGTGAGGTTTATTATACTGAATGACAAGCTGTAAAATAATACTTATTTTTATTTTTTTACCCGAGTTGTCTTTCGAAAAGCATAACTCTGTGTTGTCGTATACACATTTATCTATCCCAATGCA
Source organism: Fragum fragum (assembly GCA_946902895.1). Taxonomy (NCBI): domain Eukaryota; kingdom Metazoa; phylum Mollusca; class Bivalvia; order Cardiida; family Cardiidae; genus Fragum; species Fragum fragum. Next base: position 50,849,973 of record OX336371.1, read on the forward strand.
TTTATGAAATGATAATTAATTAATTAAACAGTCATATGTGTGTGTTTATTAAGATGCAATTAAACCTGAATTAGCTGTACAGTATCATTTTAAAGACAGGCCTGTAATTCTAGAAGATATTTGAACACTATATATTTCATCCGACAGCCTTGAGCATTTTTAACAAGAAAAAATTCCAAGTTGCCAGTTTCAAAGCAATTCAGACCTAGACATGATAAATGGTACCATTCGTTTGAAGAATTTTTCGCAAAATTCTCAAAGGCTCTGCCCATGAAAAAAATTTAAAGATTATGGTTTATGAAGTCTGAAAGGAAATTCGGATACTTTTAAGATAAGAATATCGTATATTATATATAAATAAATATATCTAGCATAGTTATAACTTCTGTGAATATGTAAAATGTATACAAATAATTGAAATGTTATTATAATAGAAAATGTACACATTTTAATTATAAATTTCCTGTTTCTAGATCAATGAAATATAAGTCTAACTTTTTACATACTCTAATTAGTTTAACCAAGTTTGATGAATATGAATACATGTTTCTGTAAATCTTTGAGAAAGAGTTCCCTGTAGGTTTTCAAAGTGATAAAAGAATGTTAGGATTTTTTGACAAGTTCTCAAATTTTGTCAACGATAAGACGACCCAATCAAATAAGCTTGAATTGTAAAAGATAACTATAAAATGAATTATAATTGAAATTCTTATAATACCTGTGTTATTAAATATATAATAGTATTTCAAAATTTCTACCTTAAGATTATAAGAAAAAAGACTTGAGCGACATTTACCCAGGTATTAACTATATGACTTCAAATGTTTTCAGAACTTTGAGTGAAAAAGAAAAGTTGCATTCTTTGCCATTATGTCCCCTTCAAAGAAAAGGGTTATATTGCTTTGCACCTGTCCGTTGGTCCGCAGGTCAGTTTGTCGGTCCGTCCGTAGACCACATAATTGTGAAAGCTACGTTTTACTGCATGACTGCATGTACATGTATATTGTGTCGATGAAAGACATGTCGATTTTTATCTTTTAATTCCAATTTAACCCTCTTTCTTAACCCATTTCAACACAATGACACTTTCTGAAATCCCCATGAGAAAAGGCTTTGGCAAAAATATTTTAAAAATTATCAATCTCAAACTGGCGCCTACATTTCTTTTTTTTTTTTTTTTTTTCAATTTGGACCAGTCCCAAATTTTATCGTGTGGTATTGGGTTAATCTTAAAATTGTGTTTTACTACATCATTTCAACCGTTATATACCGTTGCATAGAAATGAAATGACGCAAGTTTTATATTCTAAATTGAGAGATGGTCAAAAGCTTTATATGTGATAGACGGTTTTGAAAGGAGAAAAATAATTCATTTTGAACAATCGATTAGAAAGGCCTCAAGCCTCATTTTAGTATTTTAGAACGTAATGCAAATGACAGATTTCGAGTTAAACAATAAAATCACTCTTCTTTTAAAGAACGGGATAATAATACTCTTAGCTTTCCACAACCTCGAAGATTTGACTGCTGGCACAAGTACGTCTACTTTCGTTTATTCACCTCCACTGTCCTACCATAGATGGAAAGTTGTTACTGGTGTAAACGATGCAGAACCGAGCTGTTTGGATATTTTAGATGTAATACAGCAACCGGGCCGAGCTGCTGGGATATTTTTATATAATACAGTAAAAGGACCGAACTGCTTGGATATATTATGTATGATATAGCCACAGGACCGAGCTGTTGGAATATATTCATGTGTAATATAGCCATACTGAACGCAGAGTAGAAATTTTGACGTTATTGTTGTTCAAATCACTAGTTAAGAAAAACTGTTGGTCGAAATATGTAAATGCGAACAAATAAAAGGAATAAATAGTATCAATTTTAGAAACAAAAATCATTAGGTCAATTTTTTTTAAATCGACTAAGTACCGTGTTTAGCTCATCTCAGCACAACATGCACAATGTGAGCTTTTGTGATCACCCTGTGTCCGTTGTGCGTCGTCTGTCGTGCGTCGGAAGTCGTCAACAGTTCTTTCAAAATCTTCTCCTCCGCAACCATTGAGCCAATTTTACCCAAACTTGGCAGGAATGTTCATTAGGTAACCATCTTTTTAGAAATTGTTCGGGAAAGTTTGATTTGCCGAAAAATAGGGGAGTGACAGGGTCTTGCTTAGACTTGGAGAAATCATGTATATTTAGAAGTCTTCTCCTCCTAAACTCCTACGCCAATTGGGACTACACTTGGCAAGAATATTCCGTTGGTGACCCTTTTGAAAACTTGTTCATGAAATTTTGATTAGTGAAAAAATTGGGGCGTGGCAGGTAGGGCTTATCAGACTATAGAGAAGTAATGAACCATTTCTTTAAAAATCGTCTCCTTCTTATTCAATCTGTACTTACGATTTTTAGGTCGCCAACAAACTATTCTACTTTCTTGTTACATGCTGCTGCCAATAACTTTGTCAAAATAACTCCGTTAAAAATCGAAGCGGTGCTTCCTGTTCGAGTAGTTGGACGTGGCCAACGAAGTAAGTGGGCGGAACCAGCGATTGGTCAATTACCGTAATCTGATCACTGTTTAACAGTATGACCGGGACAAAGCGGTACAGCGTTTTACCTTTAACTTGTCAAGCTTTGGGGCAAATGAAACCCCAAAAAATGATTTTGGATCTTGAAATCAACTATAGTTTTTACATTTTCATTCTATGTTGAATGAAAGAAGGAATCTAATTACTCAAGGGTAAAGATTCTAACTCAAGCTTCCATCCTAGAAAATAAGATTGAAAATCGAACTAGTCTTTAACCTTGCCCCGATCTCTACTACATACCACTCTTTCTTTAATTATCTTGAAAAAGGGTTCTCTTAACTTGAAATGGTTAACATTAATTGGAACCTTCTTTCCTTTAATATAGTCATTTTTTCAATAGTGAAATCTCTGATGTCAGTTCTTCTTGATCAGACTACAGTTATTTTTCGAATTGATATTGCAGGTAACTTTATATTATCTTTGCTTGGTAGAATGATTAAGAAAAACAGACTTTATTTGCAAACAAAAGGTTACTCGAAGCTACAGGCTAACAACGATTTCAGACTTTTAGCAGGACAATTTTCCATTCCTACGCTTAAATTGGATGATGCTTTTTAGCTAGCAAAGCGTCAGCTTTGATAGCTTAAGTTAACAGACCAAATTTTGAGGTCGTCTCAAAGTTCAACGAGTGCAAACTGCCACTGGAGGCTTAACCACTAAATCCGTTGAATGCATACGCCACAAAAAGTAGTTCTTATGTATTTCAGGAATATTGCAAACTCAGCATATAAGTTCATCTCCTAGGTATTTAAGCTCACTTCAGCACATCGTGTTCAAAATTACTCTGATCAGGGTTTTCAAAGAAGTTGCTGACGACAATTTCAAATTGTTGAAAATTATAAGATATTCATCTTTTTAGGTAGAAAACAATAAATGAAAATGAAGACATTGCTTGCAATAAGTAATTTCTACACTCTACATTGTTAGACTGGTACCACTGTCGACTATAGGTTAATTTTATTAAAGTCGACGGCGGTACCGGTCTACCCACATTGTTTTCCACAACTGTTTTCTTGAGGGGCGTAAAAGGGGGGGGGGTGCGGGAATGAATTAACTCCTTGGTTACTTTACCCTCGTTTCTTTATCACGATAACGTTTGACAAAGAAGATTACTGAAAAAACAATGCTTTGCTAGCTTACAATACTTTTCAGTATTTTGATTTTGAACAGATACCAGGGGTGCGTCAAGAATGACAAAATTCCCTCTTTAACTGCGCTTCTGACTAAAATGCATGTGTAAAGCTAGGGACGGTTTGTCATTTGGGGCACAGGACAGTCATGTAGTTATCGCAGTAGACAAAATTTTGGACCTGTTCTGAAAAAAAGGTTGGGACAACAAGTATCTTATATGGCAAAATAATACTCTTGAGCGTCTGCATTTCTTCCCTGCCCGAATCTACTACACTGAATAGCGACTAAGTTTTTTTTATGAATTCAATACAATGCCACTTTTTCCAAATAGAATTGCCACTAAAGCCCCTTATATAGTTCAGGAGAAGAAGAGGGAGAGAAAAAAAAGCTCATTCTACCATATTTCGATATAAGATACATCCTCGACAGATATATTTTCATCCTATCAAATTTATTTAATGAAGCTGGTAAATGGGCCCTAAAAGAAACACCCATATTGAATTTGATTATAATAATCTTAACCGATTTGGAGAGAAGAACGGAATTCTTCACTATCATATACTACTATACCTTGCACTTGCAAATTTGAAGAAGGTTTTCAGATTAGACTTGACAGACTTTCAAGAGGGTTCATTGTTTTTACCTGATCATTAATATTTTGTTCTAGCTTCAACAATAACTTAAAGCTCTAAGGATCGTCGACGCGGTTACCATTCAGACCGATTTTCTGTTATAAAATTGAACACATTTTCATTTGCTTCATCTTATTACATTGAACTTTACAAAACCTTACGCGGACATCCCTTTGGACACCCGAAGCACTTATTTAAAATTTTCAAGCATATGCACCTGCCTCTCATTTCAAACTTGTTTTTCTAATATACATAATTAAATAAACAGCGGATATTGAATGATTGGTTTTAAAATATCGAATTAATAAAACCAGTCATTTATAAACAGATCAAAATAAGGATTTTTGATAACGAGTACATGATTTAGATATACTTTGTATAGAATTTCTTTAAACTTGTGATTAATTGATGAACTTATCAGGATTTCTTCTCAACGCACTAGAATGGATCCACGTAACTCCTTATATGCGGGGATTTCCTTACACTTAAGCAGATGACAGTTTTTTTTCTCGAGCATTTTGTTACTTTGTTCACTCTAAAACAAATTTCCGTTGATGTTGTACTCGTTACGAAGATCCTACACTGAAGATTACCCTGAAATAATTTATAATTGCTGATTTCGGAAACACCGGCCGTAACGCAGGAATAAATGTCCCAACCTCATCAAGATATATGTCACATTAAGTTTCTGGGATAGGGTTAATGTCGTAGTTAAGGCGAGACTACGCCTCTTTTTATATGCCGTGGGGTTTAAATTGGCTGTTGTAACACATTTTCTGGTGGCTAGTAGTTTTATTTGTACATTATGTTTTTATAGTACTTGGGTTAAGCGTGCGTGTTGAGTGAGTTTTCTTCGTAAGGTTTTGTATAAAAACCCTGCGTTGAAATTACTCGTTGGGTAGACGATTTTTGGCATGGTAGCTGTTAAGTGAAGTTGAGAATTGTATGTGAGAGTTGGATTCTTCTTGGGGTTGCGTGCTTGCTTGATTGTTTATAACAACCTACATTACAAACTGATGGTATATAGGCGCGTGTGATGCGATGACTTGAGACCTGACCAGTTCCATGTGTGAGATTATAACGTGTTGTCCAGACCGGGAGACTTGGGTAGTACTTCGTGCCGGCGTCAGCGTCATAGGGCAAGGGCGTTTTGGTTGTGACGACCGGGGAACAACATATACAATAAACGGCTGGACAGACATATATCCTAGTGAAGTAGGCGCGGTCAGGCAATAGTCTAATTTAGAAATTTATGTTAATGATTAGTTGGTAGTAATGTAACATTTTGGCGGTTTTCATATTTTATAAATCTTGCGAAGTGACGTAGACATTTTGGGACATTAGACTTCATCAAATATCGTGTAGTGCTTGTGGACTATGGCAATTATTTAGAGACTTTAATGTTTTGAACATTTGGTTTAACTAGTTTACATTTAGATCGATTGGTATTTGTTATTTGTTTATGTAAATAAAATTTGGAAATGCACATCCTGACTCTTTATTGACCCGTATCCAAGCCAACCGCTCAGCCGTCTTGTGACATGAGATCGATAGCTATCTGAAAAGGTTTGAGATCTATGCCACTGCACAGGGCTGGGACAAATCCCAGTGGGCCATGTATTTAAGTCCTTTGCTTAAGGGGAGGGCTTTAGACGTGTACGCTTTAATGCCGGTTGAACAGTCAAGTGATTTTGAATACTTGAAGAATGCTTTACTTCAGAGATATGATTTGTCGGAGGAGTCCTTTAAACGTAAGTTTAGGAGCAGTAAGCCGGATACAGGTGAGAGTTTCGCTCAGTTTAACACTCGTTTGCGTAGCTATTTCAGCAGATGGATTGAACTAGCAAAATTGGAGAAGGACTACGAAAGTTTGTTTGATTTTATGGTACGGGATCAATTTTTATTTATGTGTAACACAGATTTGAGAACGTTTCTCGCAGAGAAGAGATGCATGACATCGGACGAGATGGCACAGATGGCAGATTGGCATCGCAATGCTAGATTTACCTCGGCAGTAAGTTTAACAAAGCAGAGTAAGAAGCCAGTGCAGAATAAGTCGGAGAATAGGACCACGGGAAGTAATCAGTCAATTCAGCCACTGGGTCAGTCTAAGGTCAAGGCTGAAGGTAGGAGATGCTTTAAGTGCAACAGTACAAGTCATTTAGCTAATGAATGTTCTAGTCCAACACAATGTTATGTTTGTAATAGGGGCGGCCATATAGCGAGGGATTGTCCGAAAAGGCATAAAGTGGCAAGTATGCTAAGCAATGAGGAGGACGACAACGACGTGGACGCGGAAGGGCCACAGGAAGGGACATTTACTTGTGGAGCATGTACCATCGTTACTGACACGGTAACAACGTCTACTGCACCTATGTCGTCGTGCAGGGAAGAGCCCGTGACGGTAAACCTTGTTTCAGGGGTGCAAAGTTCCATGCCCGTACTTAATGGTAAGGTAGACGGTAAGTTGATTAGGGTATTAAGGGATACAGGTTGCAGCGGCGTGGTTATACGTAGAAGTTTGGTACCAGTAGAAGCTTTCATAGGTGTGTTGCAGAAGATAAGGTTAGCTGATGGGTCGGTGATTAGTGTACCGATGGCAGAGGTCGAGATACAAACCCCATATTATACAGGGAAGGTAAGTGCTTGGTGCTTTGAGAACCCGTTGTATGACGTAATGATAGGAAATACTCCAGGAGCGTTAGATCCAGATAAGCCAGAACAGACGGAAATTGGGGCGGTTGAGACCAGACAACAAGCTAAGGTAAGAGCACAACCCTATAAAGGACTAAAGGTACCCGAAATTATTCGGAAAGTGGTTACGAGGGAAGTTTTAGTTGCGGATCAGAAAAATGATGCTACCTTAAGAAGAATACGTGAGTTAGTAATGAGTAAAGATAATGTGTCGGAGAGTGGTAAGGCTAGATATTTTGAGAAGAGTGGTATGATATTTAGAGAATTCAAGTCGTTGACTATAGCAAATGGACAAGTGTATACACAGTTGGTGGTACCAAAACCACATAGAGAGGTAGTTATGCGTTTAGCGCATGAGTCTATTTTGGGGGGTCATTTAGGGACTAGGAAAACAGTTCTGGCCGGGTGTTCAGGCAGATACGAGACGATTCTGTCAGAGTTGTGACATTTGCCAGCGTACGACTCCCAAAGGTAAGACTGCTAAAGTACCGTTACAGAAGATGCCTTTGATAGACGAGCCGTTTCAACGAGTTGCCGTTGATCTGATAGGTCCGATACAGCCAGTTACGTCAAAAGGTAACCTTATATTTTAACTCTGGTAGATTATGCAACTCGTTTTCCAGAGGCAGTACCATTACCGACAATAGAAACCGAGCGTGTGGCAGAGGCCTTAGTAGATATATTTTGTAGGGTTGGAGTTCCACGGGAGATGTTGAGTGACATGGGGACTCAGTTTGTGTCAGGTCTTATGTCTGAGGTAAGCCGTTTAGTATCTATGAGGCGGTTAACGACCACTCCGTATCATCCCATGTGTAATGGTCTTGTAGAAAGATTTAATGGGACGTTGAAGCAAATGCTGAAGAGATTATGTAGCCAGAAACCGAAAGATTGGGATAAATATGTCAATGCGGCTTTGTTTGCTTATCGGGAGGTGCCGCAGGAGTCACTGGGTTTCTCAGCGTTTGAGTTAGTGTATGGAAGACAGGTACGTGGGCCTATGACTATTTTGAAAGAACTTTGGTCAAACGAGAGGGTCGATCCTGAAGTGAAGTCTACCTACCAGTATGTAACTGACCTTCGCGAGAAGCTGGAGATTGTGTCACATTTAGCCAGAGACAATTTGCGGAAAGCTGCTAACAGGTATTGTAGGTATTATGATAGGAAGGCGAGGACTCGGACGATGAAGGTGGGCGAAAGAGTATTAGTTTTGTTACCAACAGATAACAATAAGCTTCTAATGCAGTGGAAGGGTCCATTCAAGATTGTTGAGAAGTTTGGAAACGTAGACTACAGGATAGAAATGAATGGGGTACAGAAAACGTTTCATGCAAATCTGCTTAAGTTATATGTAGATAGGAGTGTAGGAAGTGTAGGCAATGTAGGTTCGTTGGCCGTGATTGAATCAGAAGAAGAGAGTGACGTAGGTGATCAGGTATTATCAGGACCGATTAAAGAAAGGAAGGAGTGGCCAGATGACGTTTACATCTCGGACCAGCTGAATACCGTAGAAAGAGAACAAGTAAAGTCCATGCTTAGGGAACACGAAGATGTATTGTCAGATGTGCCAGGTCTAACACAGCTGTTAGAGCACAAGATAGTGACCAGCACGGAAACTCCGGTAAGACTTAAACCTTTTCCATTACCATACGCAATGACAAAGATTGTCGAGGATGAGGTGCAGTCTATGCTAGATCAAGGGTTCATCGAACCCTCAGATAGTCCGTACAGCTCACCATATCTATTGATTAAAAAAATAGGATGGTTCAAACAGATTTTGTATAGACATGCGAGCTTTGAATAATATCACAGTGTTTGATGCCGAACCAATGCCTAACGCCGATGATATATTCGCAAAGTTGGCAGGTTGTAAGTACTTTTCGAAGTTAGACTTGTCAAAAGGGTACTGGCAGATCCCGTTGGAGAAAAGGTCAAGAGCCAAGACAGCTTTCCAGACACCATTAGGACTGTTTCATTTTGTGGTTATGCCTTTCGGTCTCGTGACAGCAGGTGCCACTTTCACGCGCATGATGCGCATGTTGCTAGAGAGATTAGAACATACAGACAATTTCATTGATGATACCATGATCTTTACCACTACGTTTTCGCAGCATATGGACACGCTCAGACAACTGCTTAAGCGTTTACGTATAGCGGGCCTCACAGCTAAACCAAGTAAGTGTTTCATTGCATGCAAAGAGATAGATTGTTTAGGTCATATTGCAGGGGTTAATGGTATGTATCCTACGCCAGATAAGATTGAAGCAATCCAATCAGTGGATCGTCCTACTACCAAGAGACAAGTGCGGTCGTTTTTAGGGTTAGTAGGATTTTACAGGAGATATGACCCTAATTTTAGCCTGATAGCGTTACCACTGTCCGATTTGACAAAGACGGGTCAGCCAAATAAGGTATGTTGGGGTGATGCTCATGAGAAAGCCTTTTATTCACTTAAGCAAGCACTAATGAAAAAACCAATACTGAGATTGCCCGATTGTGCAAGGAGTTTCATCCTTAAGACTGATGCCTCAGAGGGTGGACTAGGCGCAGTTTTGTTACAAGAAGATGGGGACGGGAAGTTACCGGTGGCTTATGCTAGTAGGAAATTAAAAGGTGGGGAATTAAACTATTCCACAATAGAGAAAGAATGTTTGGCAATTGTTTTGGCTATTCAGAAGTTTGGAAAGTATCTGTATGGGAAAAGTTTTGTTTTAGAGACTGGTCATCAGCCATTGACTTACTTGTCAAGTATGAAAGGGTCAAATTCCAGGTTACTTAGGTGGTCTTTGAGTTTGCAGCCTTACAGGTTTACAATTGTTGCCATTAAAGGTAGTGATAATGTTGGGGCAGACTATTTGAGTCGCTTGTGATTTTTGGAGAGAATTATTTTCCTAAAACTTAATGTGGTAACAAAGTACTGCGTTCTCTTTTGGTTGGGGGAGGTATGTCACATTAAGTTTCTGGGATAGGGTTAATGTCGTAGTTAAGGCGAGACTACGCCTCTTTTTATATGCCGAGGGGTTTAAATTGGCTGTTGTAACACATTTTCTGGTGGCTAGTAGTTTTATTTGTACATTATGTTTTTATAGTACTTGGGTTAAGCGTGCGTGTTGAGTGAGTTTTCATCGTAAGGTTTTGTATAAAAACCCTGCGTTGAAATTACTCGTTGGGTAGACGATTTTTGGCATGGTAGCTGGAAAGTGAAGTTGAGATTTGTGTGTGAGAGTTGGATTCTTCTTGGGGTTGCTTGCTTGCTTGATTGTTTATAACAACCTACATTACAAACTGATGGTATATAGGCGCGTGTGATGCGATGACTTGAGACCTGACCAGTTCCATGTGTGAGATTATAACGTGTTGTCCAGACCGGGAGACTTGGGAAGTACTTCGTGCCGGCGTCAGCGTCATAGGGGAAGGACGTTTTGGTTGTGACGACCGGGGAACAACATATACAATAAACGGCTGGACAGACATATATCCTAGTGAAGTAGGCGCGGTCAGGCAATAGTCTAATTTAGAAATTTATGTTAATGATTGGTTGGTAGTAATTTAACATTTTGGCGGTTTTCATATTTTATAAATCTTGCGAAGTGACGTAGACATTTTGGGACATTAGACTTCATCAAATATCGTGTAGTGCTTGTGGACTATGGCAATTATTTAGAGACTTTAATGTTTTGAACATTTGGTTTAACTAGTTTACATTTAGATCGATTGGTATTTGTTATTTGTTTATGTAAATAAAATTTGGAAATGCACATCCTGACTCTTTATTGACCCGTATCCAAGCCAACCGCTCAGCCGTCTTGTGACAATACACAATATAGACACGTGACACTTAGTATCAATGAGTTGTTTTGCATAATAATTCTTGATAGACGGGTCATTACACACCCACTAACTTTTATAATGGACACTGATTTATTTGTCTGCTTATGAAATCACAATTAATAAAAGGAAAAGTCTATATTTTGATAGATTGTTAAGGATCATTTTTTTGTATGGATTTGGCCTTATCAAAATTAATTGCTTTCTAATTAATATTTGAAATGTAAGTAAAATATATGCTCATTGAAATCGCTCCCACTCGATTAAATTTTCCTCCTGACCATTTTAAGAATACATGTAATATATTTTCCTATGTCGTTTAAAATGTTTTACAGTTGCGAATAATTTAATGTTTAGTTTCGTCTACCAAAAACAGGCGTTCTGACTTGTCGAAAAAAATTATTCATAACTCCATTAACAAAATTTTTGAGCAAGCAACGATTTTGTTTACTTCTGCACAAAATAGTCCAATACAAAAGGAATCAAAACTTGTAAAATATTTGCTTTTTTCGCTCCATGCTATTAAATTATAACAAATGAAGAGAATATTTTTTTTTCATGGAGGTATGATCCGAAAAACCTACTCACACTTATGTATGAATCCGCTTCGCGTATTCATACAGTGTGATTAGTTTTTTCGGTTCATACATGAAAACAAAAATATTCTCTTCATCTCTTAAATAATCCGAAATACTAGTAATGAAGTCAAAGAATCGGCTTAGCTCAAAACAAACCCACTGGAAGATAAAGTTGAATTCGGACATGATGGTAAGGCTAATGCAACTTGCGATTACAGAGCATTTTTGTCAGGATCTTGCTGGATCTACAATTATAAGAATTGAATTTACAAAATCACCCAATTGATTTGTACGGAATTATACGGCACTTATCGCACCCGAATGTAAAGTTTTGACATTGCATCTTTTGATCCTGGTTATATACTCAAAGAAATAACAAACTAATACATTGTGATATATGCAAGTGCACTGCGACTTACACAGTCTCGACCGCCCAAACTCAATCAATGTCATAAGGCTTCAATTTCCAGCACCTACAGCCAACAAGCATACTCCTTTTCTTATCAATCAAGGATTTCCGTTATTGCCCCTATGGCAATCAGTAAATATTCAAGTCCCGTTAAGCATTGCAACATCATAATGAGTAGTTAGGGTTAACGACCGGAGTCTAGACTGATTGTTCAACGTCAATGAAAAGGCACTTTCAAACTTACGGCTCTGGTTTGTTCTATTAAAAGTCAACGGGAAGCACTTTGCATACTAACTGCAGTACACAGGCGTACCGATGATTTCGATAACTAACTGCAGTAAACAGACGTATCGATGATTTCGGGTACTAGCTGCAGTAGGAACAGGCGTATAGACGATTTCGGGTATTGACTGTAGTAGACATAGGCTAATCGATATATTCGGGTACTTACTGCAGTAGACAAAAGCGTATCGATGAATTCCCGTAATTACTGCGATAGTCATAGGCATATCGATTAATTCGCGTAGTAACTGCAGTAGGCACAGGCGTATCGATGCGTTCGAGATTTAGTGCGGTAGACGTAAAAGTATCGATGAATTTGCGTACTTACAGTAGTAGACACGGGCGTACCGATCATTTCGGATACTAACTGCAGTAGACACAGGCGTATCGATGAATTCGTGTAACTGCAGTAGACACGGGCGTATCCATGATTTCTAGTACTAACTGCAGTGAATAAAGGCGTATCGATCCTTTCGGGTACTAACTGTAGTAGACATATGCGTATCGATGAATTCGCGTAGTAACTGCAGTAGAAATAGGCGTATCCATGAATTCTCGTACTAACTGCAGTGAATAACTATGATGAAGGGTACTTACTGCAGTATACATCGGCTTATCGATCATTTCGAGTACTAACTGTAGTAGACATGGGCGTATCGATGATTTCGGTCACTAACTGCAGTAGACATCAGCGCATCGTGGATTTTAGATAATAGCTAAAGTAGATATGGACGTATCGGGGATTTCACTGAGGTAATAATTGCAGTTGACACGGGCGTATCGATGATATCGGGTATTGATTGAAGTAGACATTTGCGTACCGAGGATTTTGGGTATTAACTGCAGTAGACTTGTACCACTGTCGACTTTAACAAAGCGGTACCGTTGTTATACTGCAGTAGACAAGGACGTTTCGTTGACTTCGGGTAACAACTGCAGTAGACAGACTTCAGGTACTAACCGCAGTAGACATTAGCCTCTTGATGATTTCGGGCACTAGCTGCAGTAGACATGCGAGAATCACGGAGTTCGGGTACTAATTGCAGTAGACATTGACATATGGAGGATTGTGATAAATGAGCAAAACATAATAGGCTTGCACGAGTTTCGTTCCCTGGGATAAATATTTTAAGACTTCTTAAGATTCTTAATTATGATACCTCACGCGATTCGGTAGAATTTCTCCAGTGCGGCGCAAATATCCCAGTTAAAATCTCAATAAATCAAAGAACGTTCCTGTGCAGATTGGATAGGAAGCCGCTTTCTCAGGTGCGTGCGTGTAAGGTGTATGTGTAAAATGTTCGCGGGCGATCAACATCATCACTTTAGGTAGAATACCATGTAGTCAGAATGTCTGATCATCCATCAATGAAATCTTTTTTTCAAAATTGAGATTTGAAATTTTAGTACGCATGTGCGTGTTGTACGTAATAACATTCGTGGGCTGATTCAAGTTCAGATGCTTAGAATTATTTTCAATGTCAATAAGCTAGATTGTAAACAATATCATTAAAATTAACCAATTACTAGACGGCAAAATTTTAGACTGGTCCAAATTGAAAGGAGATGCAGACGACAATTTAATGTTTATTAAATTTTAGATATTTTCAACTTTCTGGGTAGAAAACATTGTGGAAAATGAAGAAATTGCTTGTAATAAGCAATTTCTTCATTTTCCAAAATGTGTTCCTAACTGCTTTTCATGAGGGGCGTCTAAAAGCGTCATTGAGTAGGAATGGGTTAACTCCACGAAACAACTACATGTACCTAATCTCTCCGTTACGGCATAACAATGGACTAGATTATAAAAAGAATGGGTAATGAAACGACACCAAAGACATAAATACAAATTCAATAATATATTTCCCCTTTTTCAACAAATACATTTAATTCAAAGTGCAAACGAGTGAAATACAAGTCATAAAATTTCATTTTAGTCAATCAACAAGAGATCTAAGACTGTACAGACATACAGAGCTTTTACCTAGTACTTATGATAAGCAGGAAGAATATGGAATTAACCCATTACCAGAAGACAAAATTTTAGACTGGTCCAAATTGAAAGAAGTTGCGGACGAAAAATTGAAAATTGTGAAATTTTTGATGTTTACAACTTTGTTGGTGGAAAACATTGTAGAAAAGGAAGAATTTTCTTGTTACAAGCAATTTCTTCATTTAACACAATGTTTTCCCAATTGCTTTTCTTAACGGGCGCCCAAATGCAGCATTGAGTTGGAATGATTGTTCAAAGTTGCCATAACGCATAACTAGACAACAAAAATTTAGACTGATCCTAATTCAAAGGAAATTACAGACAATAATTTGTAGATTATGAAATTTCAAAATTCTTTGTCTTTTTGGTTAAGAACATTGTGGATAATGAAGGAATGCTTGTAACATTTCATGGAATTATCACACAATCTAAACTTTTTACACCCGTATGAAATTATATTCAGGAAAACATAGTTGAACAAGGTGCCAAATTGTCACAAGATACGCCCATCACACTGCTTAATATTAACTGGGGGTTTGAATAGAACTGAGGTTATTTCGAATGAATATTTTTTGTCAAACAAAGTATGAAAACAACAAAGGACAATAACTCAAAATATACGCTAGGTAGAGTTATGTTTTTTCTGCACTGCACTCCAACTTGGTGAGCTCTATCAATCCATGAAATTTCATGATTCTAGCTATTATACTTTAAGAGATAGACTCCTGACAAGATTCAAGTATGAAAAACAACAAAGGGCAATAACTCAAAAAATAGGATAGGTTGAGTAATGGTTCTTGTACACTGCACTCCCACTTGGTGAGCTCTATCCATCCATGAAATTTTATGATCCTAGCTAAAATACTTTAAGAGATATACTCCGGACAAGATTCAAGTATGAAAACAACAAAGGGCAATAACTCAAAAAATAGGCCAGGTAGAGTTATGGTTCTTGTGCACTGCTCTCCCCCTTGGTGAGATCTATACACCCATGAAGTTTCATGATTCTAGCTATTATACTTTTAGAGATATACTCTGGACAAGATTCAAGTATGAAAAACAACAAAGGGCAATAACTCAAAAAATAGGCTAGGTAGAGTTATGGTTCTTGTACACTGCACTCCCACTTGGTAAGATCTATCCATCCATTTAATTTCATGATTCTAGCTATTATACTTCTAGAGGTTTACTCCGGACAAGATTCAAGTACGAAAAACAACAAAGGGCAATAACTCAAAAAATAGGCTAGGTGGAGTTATGGTTCTTGTACACTGCACAGCCACTTGGTGAGCTCTATACACCCATGAAATTTCATGATTCTAGCTATTATACTTTTAGAGATATACTCCAGACAAGATTCAAGTATGAAAAACAACAAAGGCAATAACTCAAAAAATAGGCCAGGTAGAGTTATGGTTTTTCTGCACTGCACCCCCCCTTGGTGAGATCTATACACCCATGAAGTTTCATGATCCTAGCTATAATGCTTTTAGAGATATACTCTGGACAAGATTCAAGTATGAAAAATAACAAAGGGCAATTACTCAAAGAATAGGCTAGGTAGAGTTATGGTTCTTGTGCACTGCACTCCCCCTTGGTGAGATCTATACACCCATGAAATTTCATGATTCTAGCTATTATACTTTTAGAGATATACTCCGGACAAGATTCATGTATGAAAAACAACAAAGGCAATAACTCAAAAAATAGGCAAGGTAGAGTTATGGTTCTTGTGCACTGCACTTACCCTTGGTGAAATCTATACACCCATGAAATTTCATGATTCTAGCTATTATACTTTTAGAGATATATTCCGGACAAGATCCAAGTATGAAAAACAACAAAGGGCAATAACTCAATAAATAGGCCAGGCAGAGTTATGGTTCTTATGCACTTCACTCCCCCTTGGTGAGATCTAAACACCCATGAAATTTCATGATTCTAGCTATTATACTTTTAGAGATATACTCCAGACAAGATTCAAGTATGAAAAACAACAAAGGGCAATAACTAAAAAAATAGGCCAGGTAGAGTTATGATTTTTCTGCACTTCACTCCCCCTTGGTGAGATCTATACACCCTTGAAGTTTCATGATCCTAGCTATAATACTTTTAGAGATATACTCCAGACAAGATTCAAGTATGAAAAAAAACAAAGGGCAATAACTCAAAAAATAGGCTAGGTAGAGTTATGGTTCTTGTGCACTGCACTCCCCCTTGGTGAGATCTATACATCCATGAAATTTCATGATTCTAGCTACTATACTTTTAGAGATATACTCCGGACAAAATTCAAGTATGAAAAACAACAAAGGGCTATAACTCAAAAAATAGGCCAGGTAGAGTTATGGTTATTGCGCACTGCACTCCGTATTGATAAGAAGAATATAACTGCCAAGTTTAAAGTCAATTGGACTTAGGATGACAGAGTTATGTTCCGGACAAAGAAGTGGACACAGCCCGGACGACCGGACTCCCAGACACCACAGGTGATCCCATGATATGTCCCGTCTTCGACGGGCGTATAAAAAGAGAAATTGCTTATGACAATTTCTTATGATAATTTCTCCCTTTCTCTCAACATTGTATGTTTCACATTATACAACACTTACTTTCAATTTAATTCAATGCTAATCTTCAAGTGCTTGAGCGTCTGATTTGCTCCTACGGCCTGAATTCACTTATCATAAAGCAGATTTAGTCTTCTTTAACATGGGAAGCAACTTGTTTAGAAAAAAGACATTCTTGACATTTACTTTATAGGAGGCAAGTTTATACAATAAATATTCTCTTTTAAGCAGTATCAATAATTTCCCTTGAATTACTATCTGATCTTAACCCATTGCAACACATGCAAAGTAAAGACTGGTCCAAATTCAAAGAAGTTGCAGATGACAAATTAAGCCGAGAGAATTTTGAGTAAATTTGTCTTTAGGGGTAGAAAACAATATTGAAAATGAAGAAATTGCTTGTAACAAGTCCTTATGGGATTGTATGGGAATGGGTTAACCCAAAATTTGACCAATCCTTCTAATCTTTATTATCTATTAAAACTTCTTAAAAAATCTGACAAAGGATCACCAAAAGATCTTTCCTGAGAAATTTGGTTGAAAAACCATCCTACAGTTTCTGTGAACAAGATTTCAGAATTTTCACTATAAACCATATATTATGGACATATGCCTCACCAATTAAAGCCATGTATTTCTGTGGAGAAATCTGAAATAGAGTTTTATGTAAAATTTGGTTGAAATCTATCGACAGGTTTTTGAGAAGAAAATTCTCGAAGTTTTTGTTATATACCATAAGTGAAAATTAGCCCTCCACCGCTACCTCAATATCCATGTTTTTTTTATCCAATCAGAATTTTGTAGAAATCTATTAAAGAGTCACCAAATGATCATTCTGATGAAATTTAGGTAAAATCAATCAACTGGTTACTATGTATCATTTACAGAAATAAACCCTGTCCATAAAAGCCATGCTATTCATCCACTCATTATTTTTACATAAATCTGATAGAGGGTCACCAAAGGATAATTCCTAAGAAATTTGGTTGAAATCCATCCACTGGTTTCTGAGGTAAAGATTTTCAAGGTTTTCATCATATATGGAAATTAGTCCTTCCCATTTATGCCATGATTTTCATCCAATCAAATTCTGTGAAGGAATCTGATGAAGGAATCTGATAAAGAGTCTGGCAAGGATCATGTCTGTGAAGTATGGTTGAATGCTGCTTAATACATGTGTTTTTTGAGTAGAAGCCTTATAATTTTTTAAAGAACAAGAGCCATGTCGGACATGGCCATCCCCTGTTTAAAATGCTTGACAGTAAACTGAAGCCAGTTAGATTTAGGCTTCTTGTGCACTGCATTTCTTCTCAATGAGTTCGATAATAGCTATTATACTTTCAGAGATAAGCTCAGGACAAAATCTAAGTCTTAAAAAAACAAAGGGCAATAACTCCAAAATTAAGCAAGCAAGAGTTTTGGTTCTTGTTCACTGCACTTCTCCTCAACGAGATCGATCTATCCACCTATGAAGTTTCAATTTGATAGCTATCATACTTTCAGAGATATGCCCCGGACAAAATCTTAGTCTTTAAAACAACAAAGGGCAATAACTCCAAAATTATGCAAGCAAGAGTTATGGTTCTTGTGCACTGCACTTCTCCTCAATGAGATCTATCGACCTATGAAGTTTCAAGTTGATAGCAATTATACTTTCAGAGATACGCTCCGGACAAGTTTAGTGACGGAAGGACGGAAGGACCGAATGACAGATGAAGACCATTACTATATCCCCTTCGCTGAAACAGCCGGGGATAATAATTTTAACATACGCACTGACAGACACATGACAGACAATGGCATTACAATAGCTTGCTGGCTTTCATCCAGTTGACCTAAAAATCACATGCAATTTCTCCAAATTTTGATCAGTCTAAAATTTTGTTGTTTGGTAATAGATTTAGCCATCTATACAGTAGGCAGCTATCTATGCAGCCTGTACAGGATCAAGACCCATTATAGAACGTCTATTGATCGGTGATTGATCGCTTCTAACTAAACATGAATATGCATACAAATCATAACAACAGTACCTCTCCTAAAAATGGCTCCAATCCTAAAGCAATCGGAACACACTTGGCCATTCAAGTGAATGTTGGGAATATATAAGGCAGAGCATTATGTAAAACAGTGCATTTTGGTAGCCTGAAACAGTGTAGGAAAAAAGTAGTACGTAATATCAGAAAACTCAGATGCTTCAGAGGTCTCAAAACTGCCGAAAAGCTTAAATTCCCCTTAATTGATATATGATTTGCCCTAACTCCGATATCAAGTTTGAAGACCAAATAGAGTACTTAAAGAACATTTATGAGATGTAATGTACAGCAGTTGAATTGGATAAAGGATATCACCATTTTGGCAAATTGTTGCGTGAATTTTTACAATATTCATACCACGCAGATCTGAGGTTTGATACGTAGAATTGAAAGGGGAATTCATTTTGATTCTACTAATGTCCTGATAAACAGCCCATTGCACGTCCACTCATTAAAAATCAGCTAAATTTGAAGTTTTGTAAACTGTATCTTTAATTATATGATTATCTCCCTTTAACCCATTCCCACTCAATGATGCTTTAAAACACCTCTTGATATAAAAGCTTTGGAAAACATTGTGAAAAGTGAAGAAATTGTTTGTAACAAGGAATTTCTTCATTATCCACGATGTTTTCTACCCCAATAGACAAATATTTTAAGAATATCATTAACTTTAAATTGTTGTCTGCAACTTCTTTGAATTTGGACTTGTCTAAACTATTAGCATAAGGGAATGGGTTAAACACACTGAGACTAGAATTTTTGTTTTGTGTATTAGATTTACCAGAATGTGTTTGTGAAAAATCATGCCTCTGTACTAGCTTCTTTTCAGAAAAGTGACCTTGATAAGTGACCCAGATGGATGAACTTAACCTTACAACAAAGTGATGCCTATCAATGCAAGGAACTTATATCCCAAATATGAACCAGGCATATTCAACAGTATTTGAATAACAGCAAAAAGTTAAGTTTTTGTGTTTAGTTGACCTTGACAAGTGACCTTGACAGATGATTTTGAGCATAGCTTCCATGCATTGAAAGGAATAAGTTGGCTGTAAAGTTTACTGCTCACAGACAGACGAACATCTGATCTTATTGATACAAGAGCATAACAATAAAGCTCCTAAGCAATATTTTGCAAAGCTGAAGCTTTCATTAAAAGAAATACATTATTTACACTCACAAATTAGTGAATATCATACAAATTGATTGTCAAATTGTGCTCTCTACACTTTTTTGTATTAACATTTTGACTAGTTTGTGATAGATTAAATTTCAACAATAATTGTGTTTTTTAACCATTAATACACAGCAAAACTTAAGGTCATTCCGAATGACAAATGATAGCAGAGGGCAATTCAATCTGCATATCAAATCAAAAGTGATCCACTCAACATTTTACCATCACAAATTTTTAGACTAGTCCAAATGGAGAGAAGTTGCAGACGATATTTCAAAGTGAGTTGAAATTGGAAAATAGGCCAAAAGTAAAGTAGAAAACAACATATTTATTTTCCACAATGTTTTCTACACAGAAAGTTGAAAAAAATCTTAATTCTGTTTAAACTTTGAATGGTCATCTGCAACTCCTTTCAATTAGGACAACTCTAAAATTTTACAATCTGGTAATGGGTTGATATAAATTATCCCTTTCTTGTACAAACCTGGGATTTTATGTTGCTGCGATTTTATATTTGAGAAAATAATGTGGGGAAAAAGAAGAAATTGCTTGTAACAAGCAATTTCTCCTTTTATCCACAATATTTTCTACCACATAGGATGCTTTCATTTCAGATTACATTTAATTTCTATTGTCATCTGCAACTTCTTTCAATTTGGACAAGTCTAAAATGTCAAGAAACAGGAAAATTCAAAATACTTCTACACATCTTAGATCCAATACATGTTGTCCAATCAAATCTGTAATTTATCAATCCTTGTGAATAGAGAAAGATTAATTTTTCTGAGACAAGCAATATCCATGGGTAAGAGTGAAACAGTTGTAAATGTTTATAGGCAGTTACAACTGTTTTGCCCTGGACCATCTATATGTGTTCTGTAAATCTATTCCTGAGTTCTTAAAATTTCAATTTTGCAATGAATTTTCTGAAATATTTGCTCAACCGATTACCAAACAATCAACAAAAAAACTTTTGTCATAAAAGCTAGACATTGATTGTAACAAATCAACATTTCCTTTTCTCCATGATGGTTTTCAAAGCTATATTTCTTCAATGCATTAAAGCAAAAAGAGAGGGTGATAATGGGTTAGCCGAAAATGCTTTACTTTTGGAGGTTGGGGATAAATTTCTGAATATTATGAGATTTGTTTGTTTGAATGGGTTTTACGCCGCTTTCAACATTCTTTCAGTTATATCACGGCGGCTGGAGCACGTAACAATGGATCCCTGGTATTTCTCACACCAGTACTATCATTACATTCTTTCCTAGCCTCCAGCTGCTATCCCACATAGGTCTAAGATTATTGACCCATTGGTGAGAGACAAATAGTCAGAAAGGATGAGTGCTGCTGTCGGGGATCGAACCCTGGACCTCTAGATTGACAGTCCGACGCCCTACCAACTGCGCTATGACTGCGGCCCAATATTATGAGAAAGGAAGAAACTGCTAATAATCAGTCTTTTATCCCCTTTTACCCAATATCTACTGTAATATAATGTCTATCTTCAACTAAATGTGAACTTTTAGCAGTTTTGTTTTCTTATATTTCTTTTGTTTGTTTGTTTTTTCTGTATGGAACTTGTTAAAAAATTTGATTGTTTTTAAATACTATTCTACTTTCTTATACAAAAACTATTTTGAGCAAATTGAAACTATTTCTAATCATTATTGCAAAACCTAACCCTTGTCCAACTGAATGGATTTCAATTCACAACCTTTCTACAAAATCAAATTTGTTTTGCCTTTTCTATATGATTTAACATAAAAATCATTTTCCTAAATTCATTTCGTGCTGCAGGTAATTTCTTCATTATCCAAAATATATTCTACCAAAAGACAATTTTAGATTTTTAAAATTTCTTTGGCTAAAAATGTAGTCTACAACTTTGAATTTTGACCCATCTAAAATTTTGTCATGTTGAAATAGGTTAATCTGTCTGTCTATGAAAAGAGCATTTTAGCGTCAGCAAGGCAAGGGTTAGCTCATAACACAGATTTACAATAGATAAACCATAAGACAATTTCAAACAAGAGATACAAAAACTTTAGATTAGACAGGATGTCTACATTATCAATATAATAGCATTTTGAATTCAATATTTCATTTTCTTAAACCTATTCCCAGATGACACAATTTCAGACTGGTTCAAAATAAAAGCAGTTGCAGACGACAATTTAAAGTTGATAATCTTTCTAGGCGGAAACATTGTGTAGAATGAAGAAATTGCTTGGTGCAAGAAATTTCTTCATTGTACCCAATGTTTTCCTATTTTTTTTTTCTTGTGGGTTGTTAGAAAGGTTAATTTCTTTTCAACTTTCTTGGTAGAAGACATTTAGAAAAATGAAGAAATTGCTTGTTGCAAGCAATTTCTTCATTTTACACAATGTTTTCCCAATTAATTTTTCTTGACAGGCATAAAAAAAGTTGTGTGGGAATGGGTTAAGTTCAGCCACAAACCATTTGTGTTGTTTTGTAAACAAACATATGATGACTGGAATCCAAGACAAAAATCTTGCTAGACGGTGGTTTTGTAGTTGGTGTGGCAAGCAATCTGTCAATTATGACAAAGACACCAAAGCTATGAACACATTGAAAATTTGGAATACTTAACCTATTACAACACAAGAAAATTTTAGACTGCTCCTAATAGAAAGAATTTGCAGACAAGTCTAAGTTGATGAAAATTTAACCCATTCCCACACAGCGAGATTTTAGATCAGTCCTAATTGAAAGAAGCTGCAGACGACAATTTCAAGTTGAGGGAATTTTGATTTCTTTCTTCTTTTGGGATAGAAAATATTGAGGACAATGAAAAAATATTGATATTTCTTAATTTTTCCATAATGTTTTCCAAAGCTTTTTTCTTGAGGGGCGTAAAAAGCGAAAACATTGTGGATAATGAAGAAATTCAGCCTTTTTCTTTATTGGCTTGTAAAAACATCACTGTTTAGTAATGGGTAAAATGGTGCCAGAGCTAGTATAGAATATTGTTCATCACTACATTTCTACTTTTCATACAATATAGTGCTTATTTTATAATTAAAAGCGCTTTCAAAATGTTTTGTGCAATGCTTTTTGGTCCAGTCTAAAGGTTTGCTTGATAAAGGGCTTAATAAAAATAGCTCTTTTGTATTAGATTAAATTTCAACTGTGAGAATGATTTATACAATACATGCATTTATATATTTACAGATCAGACAACTTTCATAAAATATGTACATTTGATAACATTGTTGACAAAGAAAAAGTGAGCAGAAATAATAGACTGGAAACTGTGACCGCCTCTGAACCACACTCTGTTTCACTCTCCTGTAATATATAAGGGCAAATTGTATTTGTAATATGTCATGTAAAAAGTGCCAATTTTGTAATTCTGTTAAAAATTAGAAATGTGTCGTAGACACGGATGCCCCAACATAAGTGCTCGTCACATGATGACCTTAAGTTGTGACCTTGAGCTTGAGAGTATCCAATAGAACTTTCTGCATCTCACTAGTACTCTTCAAGGAAACAATTGTGCAAAATTATTTTTGACCCTTTTCTGTTCAATCCCTGGTTTTTACACCCCTGTGATTTTATAATTGAGAAAACATTGTAGAAAAAGTAGAAATTGCTTGTAACAAGCAATTTCTTCTTTTTCTACAATATTTTCTACACTACTGACTGGTTATTTATAAATTAAATCTACTTTAAATTGTTATCTGCAAAACCTTTGAATTTGGACAGGTGTAAAATTTCGCTAATCAGGAAAGGGTTTAATCCATCAACTCATGTAGAAGATATTCTCCTGACAAAAAAAAGACACACACATATACAGACCCAAACACAGACAAAAATAACTTTATGTCCGACACAATTGACCATTCATGGCTGTCAATCAAATAATTCATTCAGCCCAGAAATGAGCTTTGAGCTCTGACAATTGCCGCCATTTTTGTTTAGCTGTTTTGTTGGTTTGGCAACCTAAAGGCCGTAGTTACAACATTTATGTATCCAACCAACTACATCATTATTTTCTTACATGCTACTTGTGAATTTTGCAAAATAAAACCATTTAAAAATCAAAGCGGGACTTCCTGTCAGAGTCAATGGGCGGGGATAAAGAAGAAAGCTGGGAGGGCCAGCATTGGTCAATTATATGGTGGGGGGATAAAAATAGTGTGACTCATCCACTACATGGAACCATATGGTGATTTTTCA
This sequence comes from Fragum fragum, assembly GCA_946902895.1. NCBI lineage: Eukaryota > Metazoa > Mollusca > Bivalvia > Cardiida > Cardiidae > Fragum > Fragum fragum. The sequence goes on from OX336371.1 coordinate 50,874,100, forward strand.
TTACAAATTGTTGCAGAAGGGACCAGATCCAGAAAGTCAAACAGAGTCAATTTCAAAAAAATAAATTTGATCAGTTATCCAGGAAAACCTACATAATTAACAAGAAATTTGATTCTTTTTCTACATTTTTTTGTCCAAATTTAAGAATAAACTATATTTCTGATGCACAAAAAATGAAAAAAAGAGGAATACAAATATTTCAAATATTTGCAAAATTACAACTGTTTTTGTATATTATCCTGTTACCAGAGGACAAAATTTGATACTGGTCCAAATTTAATTTTAAAAAGTTGTAGAAGACAACTTTTAAATGATGTATGTTTGGGAAATAACATTGAGGATAGTAAAGAATTTCTAAATTTTTTACAATGTTTTCCAAATTTGTTTTTTTTCCTGTGGGGAGTAAAAAAGAAGGAATTATGGAATTTGTGGTAGTTAATAATTACACAACTATTAAAGCAAAAGATTGCCTCTTCATGCCACTTGTATAAAGTCCTTTACCAAATAACTATAGAGAAAAGTAGAACTGGGTCATGGGTAATACTGTATTTGTATAGAATATTTTAGTCATTTAGCTACAGCTTAAAGATCAGGAACTAAATCTAAAGGACAAATAGAGCAGAGCTACTATGTTGTCAAGGGACAATATATCAGACTGCCAATTATTTTGCCTTGAGCTGTGACCTTGACAATTGGGCTATTTGAAAATTTTCAGAAAAAAAGAAATATGAAAATATACTCACCACTTTACTATAGTCTATACAGAAGAAATTTCTATCTTTATAAGTTTCTTGAGTTCTGTTAAAACATGTTTCTTCTTCTGTATGTAGGAATTAGTTAAAGAAAATATCACAAAGATTTAAAAACAAGTCTCAAACATTTTCATATATTGATCTAAAACAGCTACAATCTAATACAGAGAGTCAATACTAGAGAAAAATAAGCAGCATCAATTTACACAGGATGTATTTTTGACACTCCCCGAGAGAAGAAATATATACCTAGATATTAGAAAAAATCTAAAATTTAATAAACTTTGAATTGTTGTCTGCAACTCCTTTTAATTTAGATAAGTCTAAAATTTTGCTGTCTGGTAATGGGTAATGGGTTAATCAACAAGCCTCAGTCAATAACAGCTATCATCTAGATTTAATCTTTTAATTGGCAATGTTCAGTTTTTCAGTTAAGTTTTGCAGACATACAGACAGACGGACAATGGTAAAACAATGTACCCACATTCTTGCAATGTGGGGGCAGAAAAACTTAACATTGTCAATTACTACCAGCCTATTCAAGATACAATGATCACATTTGGCATGATGATACATCTCAATAATACGCATCTCCTCATGTCAAGGTCAAGGTCATGTGATAAGGTTAAGGTCACAAAGTTCTAGGCAGAGGCAGTTGGTGGGGCCAGCAAACCATCAATTCTCTCCATACTTGTGTTTAACAAGAAATAACAGCTCAACAAATAAAGGATATATTGCACCTCGGTGTGTTCCATATTAAAAGGCATCGTGGTGTTGCACTCACAATTAGCTGCAGTCACAACCAGTAATAGATTGGTTCCCTGTACCCAGGATACTATATATGACTTCAAACAGGATGATTCCCGGACACACTCTGGCATACAGCCTAGCTCCTCCTCCTCTAGACTACATTGACTGTAAATATGAAAACAGTTGAAGACAAAATTGAGAAAATGATAAGATTAAAAGGATATTATAGCTTGTACCATAATCCATTTCAAAATTTTAGACTGCTCCAAATTAAATGGTGTTGCAGACAACAATTTGTTGTCAATGATTTTTTTCTGGGCTAACAATTTCTGTGGATAAAAAAGAAATTGTTTAAGATGAATAATTTCTTTATTTTTCCACAATGTTTTTGAAACTTTTATCTTGGCTGGCTACAAATGGGAATGGATTAAACCTTATTCTGTGGATATTCTCATAGGAATTGTCATGAAATTTCAAATAAGTACCCTAAACATAAGGCTGATTATTATAGATTGATTGATTGCATGGGGTTTTACGCTGCTTTGTACAGTATTTCAGTCATATTGCGGCTGCTGGAGCAACTTACAATGGATTCCTGGTATTTCTCACACCATTAGTACAACTACTTCCTTTCCTAGCCTCCAGCTGCTATCCCTCTTAGGTTTACGATTATCCATCCATTGGTGAGAGATAGAACAGACTGATGAAATTATAGATTATCATTTTCTAAGGTAGATCTCTGACAGCCAATGAGTCAGTGCCAAACTCTGTTAGTGAATACAATGCTTTTCTTATTTATACAGATTTCGAAATTTTAGACTTAAACAAAAGGGCAGCTCCTTGGGTCATGGATATCGTTTTTATATGGCATATGAGCTAGAGCACAGAAGCAGTTTTCATTTAACCCTTTCCCATTTTTTTGAAATTTTAGACTGGTCAAAATTGAAAAAGGTTGTAGACCACAATCAAAATTGGATGCAATTTGAAATATAACCATCCTATGTGATAGAAAATATTGTGGCAAAACAAGAAATTGCTTGTCACAAACAAGTTCTTTTTTTCCACAATTTTTTCTCAAGTATGAAATCATAGTGACGTTAAATCTTGGGTTTGCACAGGAAAGGGGTAAAGTTAAATTGTGACCTTTGTGACCCCAAAATAATATGGCCATTCCTTGGATTTACAACAATTTTAAGAAGTTTCAAGGCCATAACTCAATAAAAACTCAGTAAACCTTAAATAAGATACAAAATAGATATCCTCATGATATTCTTCATATCAAAACATTATGAAGCTTCATTCAAGTCCAACAGTTATTGGGAAATATTACAAATAAAAAGACAAAAGACTGTTCAATAGATGGATGGACCAACAGAGTAACTACAATTTATCACACCTACAATTGTGTTTTGGCAGGTTAAACTAGAATTATTGCAAAGCAGACTGATATCGGCCACCTCACCAGCACTTTGTCAATGAAGTAGAACAGTTGACCATTATTACTCAAAAATAGAAACAGTTTTCAATTAAAATTAAATTTTGACCTTGACCTACATGACCGAAAAACAATAGAGCACTTCCTTGGGTCATGGACAACATGTGTATAAAGTTTGATGGTCTTAGGTCAAATTTATAATGAGTCAGAGCACTGAAATTGTTTTCTTTCAAAATTCCAATATGACCTTCACCTTTCATCTACATGTATCAAAAACAATAGGGCACCTCTGTGGGTCATGGAAAATATGTGTGTGAATTTTCATTGTCCTATGTCACAGGGCTTATGAGTTAGAGCCTGGAAAGTGTTTGCTACCAAAACTTAAATGTGACCTTGACCTTTGATTTTCATGACCCCAAAACAATAGGGCACCTCCTTTGGTCATTGGCAACAAATGTATGAAGGTACATGGTTGCAGGTCAATTGATTCTTGAGTAAGAGCCAAGAAATTGTTTTCAATCAAAGGTCAATTGTGACCTTGACCTTTAATCATAGCGAAATTCCTTTGGTCATTAGAAACAACTAAATGGAGTTACCAGGTTGTAGGTCTATTTATTCTTTAGTTAGAGCCTGGAAACGGTTTCATCAAAAGTCAATTGTGACCTTGACTTTTGACCTCCATGATCCAAAAACAATAGGGAACTTCCCTTGATAAGTAGCATCAATTTGTATGAAGTTACAAGGTTGCTGGTGTATTGGTTCTTGAGTTAGAGTATGGAAATGAAAAAGTCTACAGACAGACAGACATGGTGAAACCAATATACCCTCTCTACTTGTAAGTAGGGGGTATAATGATTGAAACGAAGTAATTTCCCCAAGTTCAGGTTCTTAAGGTTTGTTGAAATATATGTCAAGATTTTACAAAATCACCCATTCAAAAATCTTGATCCTTTTCAACTACAGTGTAAATCGTGTCCCTGTGGAAAGATTACCTTGACTCTTTTCTCAAATAAACTGTACCAAGCTGCCCTTATCCACTTGACACATTACCAAAAGACATGGTTAACAAAGAAAATTTCAAAATTACTTACGAGAACTCACTACAAGTAACACAACCATCTATAGTTCCATGTATAATGGGTTTTCTTTTGTTAAACACTTTTAAGTCTGAATGATATAATGTATATTGTCTTATACAGGGTCTATACCCTAACACTTTATTTTCACGATTCTCCCAGGCACACATGCTACTTGCTTGACGTAAAGATATCAACTCTCGTGGCGTCAAGTCTTGATCCTCGTAGTCTGATATATTGTTACATAGTTCATCAGCTGATTGAGCTGAAAAGGGAATAATAGAAATGGCTAACTTTCAACAAAAGAAAGGTTGACCTTAACCCTTTCCTGTTTTTTAAACTTTTGACTGGTCCAAATTGATAGAGGTTGCAAACGACAATGAAAATTTGAATTTGAAATGAAAGCATCCTATTTGGTAGAAAATATTGTGGTAAAAGAAGAAATTGCTTGTTACAAGCAATTTCTTCTTTTACCACGCTTTCTCAAGTATGAAATCACAGTGACATAAAATCCCTGGTTTATACAGGAAAGGGTTAAATTGTGACCATGAACTAATATGTAAGCATATTTTCTTTTTCTGGCTTCACTTTTCTATTTTGTGCATAGTACTTAAACAAATTAGTTAACAAATGTTTAGTTGGAAATAGAACATTCTACAGTTTTACAAGTCAAGAGAGAAGAGCGATAGTTTGAAAACTTATTATAAATATCAGAAATAAGATTTCAATATTTCAGTGAGAATCAAACCCAGATCAACAGTCCTTTATCTAAAATGCCATTTCAAGGCGGCAAAAATATAGACTGGTCCAAATTGAAAGTTAACAATAAATTAAAGTTTATGTAATTTCTGATTTTTCAACTTTCTGATTTGAATATATAGTAGAAAATGAAGAAATTGCTTGTTGGGAGTATTTTTTTGTTTAATTTTTACACAATGTTTTCCTGATTTTTTTAAGTGAAAGATTTAAAAGCTAAAGTGTGTGGGAAGGGGTTAAATACCTGCTGTATGTGTCCACAGTGATGTCAAACTGAGCTCTGACAAAAATCTGTAAATACAAAATACTTGATGGTTGTCCAAAGACAACTGCTGTCGAGCACAATTAAAACACAATTTTAGTGTTTGACCTTGAGCTTTGACATTTAAACTTAAAGCTATCCTAAAAAGTCTTTCAAATGGCACATCTACTCATGATGGAGAATAATTTTGCCAGTTTATTTTGAAATCCACCCATAATTGTAGAAGAAATGCTTTGACAATCACAACTTCAGTGTTTGACCTTGAGCTGTGATCTTGACATTGGAACTATCTCAAAAATTCTTTCAAATGTCACATCTACTTGTGATGGAGAATAATTGTGCTAAGTTATTTTGAAATCCATCCATAAATGTAGGAGTAATTGTCCAGACAAATTCGGATGGATGGATGGACTAACGCAACAACGCACATACACCGACTTGTCATAGTGACAACTTTGTCTCGTTCACCGCAAGCTGGTTCGACAAAACTGGTTTAAACAAAATCTTGGTTGCAAGAACAATTTACCAATCATGGCTGTCAATTAAGAAAAAACTGAGTATCAAATCATTCATTTAGACAGGACGTGAGGATTCAACTCTGACATTGGCCAACATTTTTGTGAAGAGTTTTATTTACTTTGGCAACAAAAACATTGTAAGTACAGCTTGAATAAGCTTTAGTTATGGTATTTAGATTGCCAACCTACAATTTTTTTCCATGGTCGCACATCCTTTTACATCAGGCACATGGATATCTAGAATTACAACCGCTAAATTCAATATAAACTCCAGATTATAAACAAGCAGTAAAATAATTACACCTCTGTAACAACCAGCCAAATTTCACCCTTGAAAGTATGATTATAATTGGCTATATGTACAGCAAAAGTTGTAGATTGGATATTTGATTAAATAATTAGTTGTTAAGGGACATATAAATTTTTTACCTTGAGCTATGACCTTGACATTGGAGCTATCTAATTAGACATAAAGTAAGGAGAAAATTTTGGTTGACAAGGTTAAATTATTTGTCACAAGCTATTTGTCCTTTTTCTCACAATGTTGTCTACTCTTCTGTTTTCATTTATGCTCTATGCACCACAAATTTTTTGTCTGCAACTTCTCTCAATATAGACCAGTTTAATGTTAAACTTTTATATCTTTGTAAAGGACATATACATCTAGACATTGTCTCAAAGCCGACTAATACCCCCCAACAGCGCTTGTCCATATACAAGTGCTATCCACCAAAGTGTCATAACAAAAAACGGAATTTTTAATCAAAGGACCATAAATCCGTCAAAAATCAATGGACCATAACCAAAATAGGACATGAACATGTCAGACTTATACAGAGTCTTGTGAAATTTGAATCAAATCCGTCCTATGGTTGCTGAGAAATTGAGCGGACACTATTGTTAAAAGCAGTGTTAAACCCAATTCAAACAAACCAACAAACATATATAACTTACATAGCTAGTTCTGCTGTGAGCCACATCAAAAGGTTAAACACAAGCTTCAAAGGCTGAAATTGAAATGTAATATATAAAATAGTTAAATTGTGACCTATACATGTACCTTTTTATGCTAATTTGATTAAAACATTCTAAAGGACCCAATTTTAGACTTGTCAAAATTGAAAGAAGTTGCAGATGACAATATGAAGTCAGTGAAATTTGAGAAGTATTTGCCTTTTAGAGCAGAAAACATTGTAGACATTGTAGGCTTATTACCCTCTTAAAAAAAATGGTGTAAAAAATTGGATTTTGAGGGAATAGCTTTAAGGCAGAAAAAACAAAACATTATTTAATACCAATATTTTACTGTTACCATCGTATCTCTTATTGTGCATAACCCTTGAGCTATTTAATCTGTTACCAGACAACAAAATTTTGGACAGGTCAAAATTGAAAGAAGGTGCTGTCAACAATTTTAAAAAAGAAATCATTGTAAACAAGAGCCATGACGAACATGGCCATCCCCCGCCATAAAAGCTTGATAGTAAACTGAAGCAATAACTCCAAAATTATGCAAGCAAGAGTTGTGGTTCTTGTGCACTGCACTTCTCCTCAATGAGATCTATCCACATATGAAGTTTCAAATTGATAGCAATTATACTTTCAGAGATATTCTCCGGACAAAATGTAAGTGTTAAAACAACAAAAAGCAATAACTAAAAAAATATGCAAGCAAGAGTTGTGGTTCTTGTACACTGCACTTCTCCTGAATGAGATCTATCGACCTATGAAGTTTCAAATTGATAGCAATTATACATTCAGAGATATGACAATTTTAGTGACGGAAGGACGGAATGACGGAAGGACGGAATGACAGACGGAGACCATTACTATATCCTGTTTGCCGAAACGGCGGGGGATAAAAATGAGAAATTGCTTGTTACAATGCAATTCTTCTTCAATTTCCACAATGTTTTCCACATTTACCTTTCTTCAAACTAGAGGAAAATCCTTGCATCTTTTTAAAATCAAGATTATTTCACTAATTTTTTTTATTTTTTACTTTATATTGTAGAGGTAGGGCACTATACTCTTGTTAGAGAAATTTTGATGAATGCATAGAGTAAACGGTAACTTTGAAATTATAATAGATTGAATTTCTGTCTTATTCACATCTTTCCAAATGTGTCATGAGAGCATCTTCTAAAAAATTTTTGTTGTTGGTTTTTATTTTGTTGTTTCCTCTCAAATCAAATAAAATCAAATCCTACACTTTAGTTATTATCTTCAATATAAATGATCTACAACATTGTCATATTTTGTTAGAAATCTTAACCCTTGTCATGCTGAACCCGGAATATTCCGGTTTTGGCAGGAGGTGTAGACTAAGATCAGACTGCACTTGTAATTTTCCTGCCAGAGTTGTTTATGAAGTTGATTTCTTAAAGAAATATTGATTTTTGAACAACAAGTTCTATCAGTGCTTTAAGAACGTTGATTTTGGAGCATTTCAGAAAGGTAATTTATACAGCATGACAAGGGTTAACAATACAACAAAATTTTACACTGGCAATTTCAAAGAAGCAGCAGAAGACCATCTTTAGTGAATGATTATATTTTTCTTTTTGGGTAGAAAACATGGGGGATAATGAAGAAATTGCTTGTGACAATGACTATGACTTTCCAACGCCCTGAAGAAATACGATCATAGAAAAGTTTGTTGGAAAAGGAGAATTCTTTTGCAACAAGAAGTTTTCCCTTTTCTCACAATGTATTCTACTGCATTTGGCACTTATTTTCCAAATATAGAGCAATTTGAAAGCCGTCTGCAATTTCTTTCAATTTGGACCAGTCTAAAATTTTCTGATGTGTAATACTCACATTTAGTAAAAACGATCCACTACTGCTCTCCTTCACAGAGTCACCCTTTATTTCACACATCGACTGATAGTCGGTGAAATTATACCTATAAAAGGATAGAAAGCACAACTAGCATCATAATCATGAAATCACAATGAAATCAATTGAAAATAGAAAAATAACACATTAAAGAAATACAATTACAAGAGGGCCGTTGGCCCTGGGGCGCTCACCTGAGATAAAGGCTCTTTTTCTTTCAACAGTCTAATTTCATGTTAAGGTTAGGATCACGAAACAAGTGGGCCACGATTTGAAAGCGAAAACTTTTTCCATGGGTTATAATTTCAGAAATAAGAAAGGAGTCTGTGAACTTATGCTTCATGCCTATACCCCCCCCCCCCCCCGGGTCTGCCCCTGGAGACCTGAGGATCATGATTTTAGCTATTTTGTAAGAGGTCAATATACTGATGCTTCATGCAAAATATTAAGGCTGTACGCCTTCTGGGTCAGGAGGAGAAGATTCTTAAAGATTATTTTGAAATTTCACTTTTGTTGCCATGGCAACCAGAGTTTTAAACGGATTTCAATCCTTTTAGCTAATTTTAAGGGAGCCCACCTAAGGAACATTTCTGCAAAATTTGGTTCAAATTGGCCCTGTGAATTGGGAGGAGATGTCATTTAAAAAATCATTCTTTATTTCTTTATAAACCCCAACCCCCTGGGGCTCCACTCCTGGGGACCCGAGGATCATGATTTTAGCTCTTTTGAAAGAGGTTAATATACTGATGCTTCATGCAAAATATCAAGGCTCTACGCCTTCTGGGTCAGGAGGAGAAGATTTTTTAAGATTATTTTAAAATTTCACTTTTGTTGCCATGGCAACCAGAGTTTTTAACGGATATCATTTCTTTTAGCTATTTTTGAAGGGGACCACCTAAGGAACATTTCTGCCAAATTTGGTTCAAATTGGCCCAGTGGTTTAGGAGGAGATGTCGTTTAAAGAAATTGTTGACGGACGACGCACGACGGACGGACGCCGGACAAAAGACGATCACAATAGCTCACTTGAGCACTACGTGCTCAGGTGAGCTAAAAACTACAGACATTCTGTAAGTCATCTTGTAAACAGTAAATGTAATCTTTCAATCCTGGATTTTGAGTAACTGATTATAAATAACTCTACAAACTAGACTTGGTTACCATTTGTCATGGTGTACATATGTTCACTGATTTACTGAGTTATTGCCCCTGGTTTGACTAAAATTTTTTGCCTGGACATCTCCTTGTAGAGTTTCAGACAGATTCCTTTTATACACAGCAGAAGTGTTCAATTTTTTTCTGTAATGTGCAAGACGCAAATTTTCTATGAATTTCAAATTAATGCTGAATTGTTGGTATATGTATTAGTCCATGACTTAATCATTCTAACTACTGGTTGAGTAAGAAGTAGTTGCTGCAATTAAGTAGTCAAACCAACAACCCTTATCATGCTGAACCCTGAATATTCCTGTTTTGGCAGGAGGTATAGACAAAGATCAGACTGCACATAAGTGCAGTCTGATCTTAGTCTACATCTCCTGTTTGTCTCATTCAGCCCTGGTTGTTTAAATAATCAATTTTCAACAGAAATATTCACTCTCATTCCTACCTTCCAGTGCTGTCAGTTCTTTGATTTTAAGCAATCCTGTAAAGGATTCAATTCAGCATGACAAGGGTTAACATTCCAAGGATTAATCACAATACTCTTCTTAGTGTCTATTCATTTTACAGATACTGAGAACAGTATCACAATTAGCCTTTGATTCACTTTTAGTCTAAATGGATGATTTAATTGGTCATTTAATTTTTTCACTTATTACTGCAAAGATCTGATCCAGCATAGATCAAGATTGGTATATAGACAGGTCAGCATGAAACAGTTGTAACTGTCTAAATGTTTAAAGGCAGTTACAACTGTTTCATGCTGACCCATTGATATGTAGTTTGACCATTCTTATTTCATTAACTCTGGTTAGAGCGAAAACTTCAAACTTCACCCCTCTACCTACCCTTTAAATATTTGTTTAGTTTGTACCATATCTGTCATCACAGGGCCATCTACATCACCAAAAAATACCCCCGTCATTCCCGGAAAGGGACCAGAGACTACATATCCATGATTGTCTATGAGGTAACAATTTACAGGCTGAAAATTAACACAAATGCATGGATATGAAAATTTTTAAGATATGAAGAGAATGTTTTTGTTTTCATGGAGGTATGAACCGAAAAACCTAATCACACTGTATGAATACACAAAGCGGATTCATACATTGTTTGATTAGGTTTTTCGGTTCATACCTCCATGAAAACAAAAAATATTCTCTTCATTTCTTGTAATTTGATAGTATCGAGAGTAAAAAAAAAGCTTTACAAATTTTGATACCTTTTTGAATGGGACTATTTTTTGTGCGGAAGCATACCAATTCGCTGCGTGCTCAAAATTTTGTTCATGGAGTTACAAATTATTTTTTTCGACCAATCAGAACGCTCGTTTATGATAGACAAAACTACAATTAAATTATTATTCAATAAATCATTATTTCAAATCTGGGGAAGTTAACCCATTACCACACTATGACGCTTTCTGACACCCTGAAAATAGGATTATGGAAAGCTTTGTGTGTAACAAGCAATTTCTCTTTTTTCTCACAATGTTTTCTACCCTATAAGGCACTCATTTTCCAAATTGAGCACAATTTGAAATGTTGAAACTCAATTTGGACCAGTCTACAAAAAAATCATGTGGTAATGGGTTATTATAAAAGTACTCAAGATCTATTAACATTCCTATTAGTTACTATTATGACTGCAATCCCTCAAAATACAGGTGCTTCATAGTGGGTGAAATTTCTAAGCCTAAAAGCGGGCGTGATTCATTCAGAAATACATTCAGAATTATCCCGCTTGTTGGTATAGATTGCTCTTTTGATACCGTACATATATTCCAAGTTTCAAGTGATTGTATTCAGTAAAACTAAAGATATTACAAAATATCAAAGCTTTTGGATGGCAATGAGGCTGACACTATGATGGCAATACTTTGAGTTTTCTCTGAAAACAGCAAAGCTAACAAATGATCAATTGCTTGCCCCACCTTCTTAGTTCATCTGCCACACCCATTTATTCCAACAGGAAGTCCCGCTTTGATTTTATATGACGTTATTTGAAAATTTTACATCCAGTAGCATGTAACAAAATTAGACTAGATGGTTGACGACCTAAAGGTCGTAACTACAGCTTATTATTTAAGTCGCCAAACCAACAAAAAAGATTAACAAATAAGGTGGCCAATGACAGAGAGCAAAACTCATTTCTGGTCTCAATGTATGATTTCAATGGTCAACTGGTTTTTTGAGTGACAGTCGCGATTTGTCAATTGGCAAAGCAAGCATCAGTTGCAAGGATCCAAATTCTGTCATTCTTCTGAATTATAAAATGCAATATTAACACACTAGTAAAGTATTTGAGAGCCCTACCTATTTAAAGTATGCTCTAAACTTATATTTCCCAGTAAACAGTCAAATAAATTCAGATGCTTATATGATAGCAATAATTAAAACTGCTTTGTTTTTAACCCTTCATGCTGAACCCAGAATATTCCTGTTTTGGCAGTCTAATCTTAGTCTACACCTCCTTTTTGTCTCCTTCAACCCCGCTTTGTTTATATTTTTTTTTAAAACAATTTTGACCCTCAACTAGTGCTTCAAATGCTTTCAGGCCTTTGAATTTAATGCAAATTCAGATACAGATTCTATTCAGCATGACAAAGGTTTAAGTATGCTCAGAATAGTATACTGCCATTTGAGTTAACCTATTACCATATGACAAAATCATTGACGGGTACCAACATCTATTTCAAGTTAATGATATTTTAAAACTTTTTGCCTTTCTAGGTAGAAAACATGGTGGGAAATGACTAGCAACTTTTTCATTTTTCACCATGTTTTCCTGAACATTTCCTCAAGGGGCATGGGCTAATGATTGACAAATTTAAACGTCTACGAATTTGATGTTTCCTTACCTTTTCTTTACAAGGTTTTTTCTGGCATTTCCTCATCCTGCATCCTTCTACGGATTCCATAAATATGTTGGTAAAACCCATGTGTTTTATCTGATACCCAACGACAGCTGCCACTCCCATCTTCATTAGTTCTGAGTACACCACAGGGGCACTGACTGTTACAACTGTCCTATTGTCATCATATTCTGCAAGTACAAAAAAAAAAATTAGTTTGGTCGATCAAAAACAAATATTCTGATTTGCAGAAAAAAAATTAATATCTTCATGAGCAAAATTTTGAGCACGCAGCTATTTTGCAGACCCTACTGCTATTCATATGCTTGGTCTGAGTTATTAGTTTTTAACCCATTCACACTCAATGACAATTTTAAATGCCCCAAAGAAAAAAAGCCTTAGAAAACATTGTGGAAAATGAAGAAATTGCTAGCTACAAGCAATTTCTTCATTATCCAATGTTTTTTACCTAAAAAGTAAAAAAAGTCAAAGTTTCATAAGCTTTAAATTAAATTGTCATCTGCAACTCCTTTCAATTATGACTAGTCTAAAAAACTTCAGTCTGGTAAAGGGTTAAATAGCTACATAGTTACAATACCTTCATCAATTGGGACAGAAAATGTGTAATTCCAATGAGGTTGATTGTCAAGTAGCTCTGCCCCCTCTATTGCTCTTTCATAATAGTCCGCCTCAATGGTGCTCGTCCGGTTTAACAGATAATACCTGAAACAAGTAATGTATCATAAATGTCTCGTGCATTTTGACATAGAGATGCCATAGTTTATGCTCCAAAAACGACTGTTGTCTGACTTTAAAACATTAAACAAAATTGACACATTTTGGACTGGTCCAAATTGAAAGGAGTTTCAGACGACAATTTAAAGTTTAGGAAATTTTAGATTTTTCTACTTTCTGGGTAGAAAGCATTTGGAGAAATGATGAAATTGCTTGTTAGAATTGTTTTTCTTGAGGGTCGTCTAAAAGCGTCATTGAGAGAGAATGGGTTTAGAGAACTCTTGTTATAATCCCACTGTTTTCCTCATGAAACTTTTTCGAATTCAAAATGTAGCAAAGTTAAGCCTAAACAATACAAACAAGAGGACCATGATGGTCCTATAAATCTCAACTGAATTTGCGAGTTCCAAATTTTAAAGAGTTTCTTCAATTGCTCTATGACATATACAGTCAAATCTGTGTTAGCGGCCAACTATGCACAGAGGCCAATCTGCCGACAGAGGCCACTCGAGTTCCCCCCGTGCAAATTCCTTCTTTAATTGTACTGTGAATAGTGTGATCTCCTGAAATGAAGCCAGCCGTCACCTAAATTGGTCTATTGTCAACAACATATCGCACCTGAACAATGGTCATCTTACAAAACACGCGACTTAATTAGTCGTGTTCGAAAAAATCGATAATCACTAATATAGTAACTGCCGAAGTCGCCTTATCGTAATGTACAAGATTTAAACAGCCAACTATCGACTTAATCCCATGTAGTTGATTAAATGACGTGTAATTAGCCATTAATATTTCTTTGTTCAATTTGAGTGATGGTTATTGATTAAAGGATAGGGAATTTTTTGAGTTGTCGAGTCTCTTTTACATAAAATGAACTTGAGCATTACAGGTTGTTTACACATGTAACGAACGGATTTCTTGGGGTCTTTAAAATGGATGAAAACTTGCTTTTGCTGTCAATTCTCACTATAATGGCACTCTCTAAACGTAGGTTCCTCTTTCTAGTGGATCATGTGAAAGTTGTTCGCATGCTTGAATCTGGACGTTCTTCTAGGATTATTGTTAGTGAGTTCGGTGTAGGTTGTTCGCAGGTTCAAAATGTAGCTATACGTAAATGAGAAATTCTCGAGGAATATTAAAATGGTGATCCTTCTTCAAACCGTGTCAAAAAGAATGTCTCATTTGAAAACATTGATGATTTGTGTTACAAATGGTTTATGGACACCACATATGGCCAAATGAACGTAATTGGTCCACTATATTCAAATTTTGTGAGTTTTACATGCCTTCTTACACTTTACTTATAACAAAATATTTTCACTTCAGTCACAATATTTTCTATCTAAAATGGTACAAATTGCCTTTTCTTCTTTTAAAAGACAATTAAAATGGAAGCTTTGAACTTCTTAGAATTTGGAGTAGTCTAAAGTTTTGTGTTCTGTTAATGAGCTAATCGATTATGGTATGGCAAAATGGACGCGCTATGGATACTGTGAACTGCAGCCAATCTGTGAACAGCAGCCAATTTGGCCCTCTCCCTTGACTGGCTGCTGTACACAGATTCGACTGTATATAAAGAACGTTTAAAGAAGATTGGGCAAAAATGGTGGCTGCTAGAGCTGACAGAAAATGCCTTTAAGGCCTTTGTTCCTGTTTTTTCCAAAGGAACATTCCCATTTTCGATAGGATTCATCCTGGTGACCTATCAAGTATTCTAATCAAGTTTCATGAAGATTAACCAAAATTGTGGCCCCTAGAGTGCTTATATGGTCATTGTCATTAAAACTCCTTTTCCCGTATTTTACAAGGGAACCTTCCCATTTTCATTAAGGTTCATCCTTTTGACAAGACAACAAACTGACCAAGTTTCATGAAAATTGGTAAAAAAATTGTGGCCCCAGGAGTGCTAACAACGAAATTGTCATGAAGGCTTCTTTTCCCATGTTCTCCAATGGAAATTTTCAATTTTGGATAGCGTTCATCCTTGCGACCAGAAAAAGTTTCTGGCCAAGTTTCATGAAGATTAAGCTAAAATTGTTTGCCTATGATTGCTAATAAGGAAATAGTCATGAAGGCCCCTTTTCCCATGTTTTCCAACAGAAAGTTCCCATTTTCAGTAGGATTCATTCTTGTGACAAGACAAATATTCTGATCAAGTTTCCTAAAAAATTGTGGCCCCAGACGTGCTAACAAGAAAAATGTCATTAAGGCCCCTTTTTTTGTCTATTCTGACTAATTTCGATAAAGATTGGGCCAAAATTGTTGCCCAAAAGTGCTAATGAGGGAATTGTTGACAACACAATTACATTCAATGATCACTAAAGATAGCCATGAGCAGCTGTTCTCAGGTGATCTTAAAAGGAATGAGTAACATGAATAGAGTTTCATCAAACTTTGCCAACAGGTGGTAGGAATACTGCTCTGAAAAAAAAAAATGCACAAATCTTTTTGTTGGGCAACATGGTAATTAGTTTTTCACAGGCTTAGCCCTACACTGTCATAAGTGTCAAAAACTAGAAAGGTATTTACAACAGTGTTGCAATAGTCCTTCATATTTTTCTCTTTACTATCTATGAAGAGCAACTAGATTGTTGTGAGAGGAGGGCAAATGGCTGACAGTCAAACATCAAAAGTTGAGAACAAGTGTTGAGAAAGTGTTTTCATGTTGCACAGACAGTAATTATAGTATTGGGCTCAATTTTGAACATAAAGAAGGAAAATTATGCTATGGCTGTGATATAAAACCTTGAATTGCATCCGAGTCACATATATTTTTACCAGTTTGAAAATTGACCAATCGCTGGCCCCACCCAGACTCCTTAGACTCCGCCCATTAACTCCATACAGGAAGTTCTGCTTTGTTTTTTTTATTTTGCAAAGTGGCCAGTAGCATGTAACATAAAAAGTAAAATTGTTGGCTTGTGACGTAAACGCCGTAACTACAACTTGAATATGCTGTAGTTATGACATTTAAGTCGCCAAACCAACAACAAGGTGGCAAATTGTCACAAAATACGCCCGTAACACTACTGGTTGTTGACTGGGGAAATTTAAGTCTAATTTCAAGAAAGAAAAACAATTCACAATGATAACTTATGGTTCTGGTGTTTTTCTTGTTATCATGTGGTTTTGAAAACCATAGGCTTTCACACCATGAGAAATTTAAAACAAAATCAAATGTGAAAAACAACAAAGGGGAATAATTCAAAAAGTATGCCAGGTAGAGTTATGGTTCTTGTGACCTGCACTTCCCCTTGGTGATATCATAGCTATTACACTTTCAGATATATAATCCAGACAAAATCCAAGTCTGAAAAACAACAAAGGGCAATAAATCTCAAAATATGCTAGGAAGAGTTAAAGTTCTTGTACACTGCACTTCTCCTTTATGAGATCTATCTGCCCATGAAGATTCAAGATCATAGCTAATATACTTTCTGAAATATGCTCTGAACAAGTTCCAAGTCTGAAAAACAACAAAGGGCAATAAATCTCAAAATATGCTAGGAAGAGTTAAAGTTCTTGTACACTGCGCTTCTCCTTTATGAGATCTATCTGCCTATGAAGATTCAAGATCATAGCTAATATACTTTCTGAAATATGCTCTGAACAAGTTCCAAGTATGAAAAACAACAAGGGAAATAACTCAACAAATAAGCTAGGTAGAGTTAAGTTTTAATGAGCTGCACTTCCCCTTGATGAGATCTATCTAACCATGAAGTTTCATGATCATAGCTTGAATACTTTTAGAGATCTGCTCCAGACAAGATCAAAGTATGAAAAAACAACAAAGGGCAATAACTCAACAAATAAGAGAAAGGTAGAGTTATGGTTCTTAAGCACTGCACTAATCCTTGATGAGATCTATCTACGCCTGAAGTTTCATTATAATAACTTATATACTTTAAGAGATATGCTCTGAACAAGATCCAAGTATGAAAAACAACAAAGGGCAATAACTCAAAAAATAAGCCAAAGGTAGAGTTATGGTTCTTGTGCACTGCACTCCCCTTGATGAGATCTATCTACCAATGAAGATTTATAATCATTGCTTGAATACTTTAAGAGATATGCTCCAGACAAGATCCAAGTATGAAAAACAACAAAGGGCATTAACTCAACAAATAAGCCAAAGGTAGAGTTATGGTTCTTGTGCACTGCACTTCCCCTTGATGTGATCTATCTACCCATGAATTTTCATAATCATAGCTTGAATACTTTTAGAGATATGCTCCGAACATGATCTAAATATAAAAAACAACAACAGGAAATAACTCAAAAAATAAGCCAGGTAGAGTAATGGTTCTTGTGCACTCGTTTCCCTTGATGAGATCTATCTACCCATGAAGTTTCATTATCATAGCTTATATACTTTTAGAGATATGCATTGAACAAGATCCAAGTATGAACAAAGTATGAAAAACAACAAAGGACAATAACTCAAAATATACCCTAGGTAGAGTTATGGTTCTTGTACACTGCACTCCCACTTGGTGAGCTCTATCCATCCATGAAGTTTCATGATTCTCGCTATTATACTTTTAGAGATATACTCCGGACAAGATTCAAGTAAGAAAAACAACAAAGGGCAATAACTCAAAAAATAGGCTAGGTAGAGTTATGGCTCTTGTTCACTGCACTCCCACTTGGTGAGCTCTATCCATCCATGAAATTTCATGATTCTAACTATTATACTTTTAGAGATATACTCCGGACAAGATTCAAGTATGAAAAACAACAAAGGGCAATAACTCCAAAAAATAGGCCAGGTAGAGTTATGGTTCTTGTGCACTGCACCCCACCTTGGTGAGATCTATACACCCATGAAGTTTCATGATCCTAGCTATAATACTTTTAGAGATATACTCTGGACAAGATTCAAGTATGAAAAACAACAAAGGGCAATAACTAAAAAAAAAGGCCAGGTAGAGTTATGGTTATTGAGCACTGCACTCCCACTTGATGAGAAGAATATAACTGCCAAGTTTAAAGTCAATTGGACTTACGGTGACAGAGTTATGCTCCGGACAAAGAAGTGGACACCGCCCGGACAACCGGACACCACGGGTAATCCCATAATACGTCCCGTCTCCGACAGGCGAATAATAAAGGTAAACAAAAAGGTTGCCAATGTCGGAGTTGACAAGCTCAGGTCCGGACTGAATAATTTATTTGATTGGTCGGTTGTTTCCTTGATGGACAGTGGCGATTGGTCAATTCAGCCAGTCTTACTTACAATGCATCTGATTCTGGGTTCAGCAGGACATACTTGGTTACACCACTAGGAGTTCCAACAAACACCATATCTACACCTTCCCTGTAAAAGTAAACATACTGTTTATCTGTGCTCAGATGAGCTTAACCCATTCCAACACAGTGGAATTTTAGACCAGTCCAAATTGAAAGAAGCTGCAGACGACAATTTGAAGTTGATGGAATTTTAAATTTTTTGTCCTTTTGAATAGAAAACATGGTGAAAAATGAAGAAATTGCTTGATACAAGCAATTTCTTCATTTTCCACCATGTTTTCTAAAGCCTTTTTCTTGAGGGGCGTAAAAAGGAGGGATTGTGTCGGAATGGGTTAAGGAACAAAGTTCTCATAACAAGAAGGGTCACTGGCTCTAAAACAATCACCTAAGTCGATGAATGCAGAAGCAATCAAAGCTTCAGTTACCTAATTTTGGTCATAAGCCACATGTGAGCAATATCTTGTATCAGAAACAAAAACACATTCTTACAAAGATTCAGAATTTTTGTGTCCCTGGCTAAGATATGGAGACAAACATATTTACCCATGATGAAGGCAATCAAGCCAAATACATGTGTGTGGCATCTATGTACACAATCATTTCTTGATGTTTAACAAATGACCTAGTTTTTTACCACATATGATCAAATATAATTTCTGTCAAAGAAATAATGGACACAAACATTCTGAATAAATATTAAGACATTTGAGACAAAAATATGACCTGTATAGTGAGACAGATGTTTATGAACTATACAGTAAATGGGGGTATCATTTTTGGTTTATTCAAAAGGCTCTGATACTTAACTTCCTGCAAAGGAAACAAGCAAATTCGTTAAATTGATATCCCCCGCCGAAAATATTTTGTTTGTCAATGGAGTATATCAATCTGAGGATATCAATGTAAGTATATGGCTTCACAAATCAGGGGCAGTAACTCTAAATTCAATAGTCGAACCGGGTAACCCCAACGATATGCTCATCTCCTCTTTGTAGTGAAGCTGTCCACAAAGTTTCATTGAAATCCAGTCAATCAGAGAAAAAGACTAACATGGCCCCTAAATTTTGGGCTGGGCCCCTGATTTTTGGAGACATGCCCATACCTCTAATGTTAATTATTGTATTTTTGAAGCCTGGGCCTAACTGATAATTCTAAAAGTAATAAAAACTTATTTTTATTAATGTAAGAATGACTCCCTAGATTTACCTTTGTCATTCTGAACACAGAATATTCCTCCTTTAGTCTAAACCACCTGTTTGACTTTTTAATTTCAGAATTGTAAATAGAATTAAGTTACAAAAATAATCATCGGAGATAACAGGTATTCAAGTGCTTCCATCTGTTTGATTTAATGCAATTTTGAATAAGGATTTTATTCAGTATGACAAAGGTTTATTAATGATCACTCATGTCACATCCTGTAAAATATATCTAGAGAGAAAACATTCTTCATTGCATGTGAGACTTTAATATTTACCTTGTCTTGGATCGGAAATCCCTTTGGGCCCATTCTTTTAGCAGATAGCTTTCAGACCAAACCATATTTGTCAGGTCTGTATCACCTTTATGAAAAGAGAAAGAATGAGATACATCGAATAGGATTCAATTTTGGATAGTAACAAAATAATTTCAATTTGTACCATTAAGAACAATATGATGGTCTAATGTTTAACTATATTTGGTACGCAGAGAATGAATTATTGACTTTTCCCATTCACACACAACCCCAATTTTAGACACCCCTCATAACAAATCTTTGGAAAAATTTTTCTACCCAATACAAAGTTTTTCTAAATTCCATCGTTCAAATTGCACAACTACTCATGATGGAGAATAATTAAGCCAATTTATTTTGAAATCCATCCATATTTGTGGGAGAAATGCTCTTGACAAACAAAATTTTAGTGTTTGACCTTGAGCTGTGACCTTGACATTAGAACTATCACCAAAACTCTTTCAAATGGCGTATCTACTCATGATTGCGAATAATTGTGCCAATTTATTTTGTAATCCATCCATAGATGTAGGAGTAATTGTCCCTAAGTGTAAACAATGAAAAAGCATTGCTTTGCAATGTTCTCAGATATGAAAACCCCTATTAATATATTGGTTTATTTGTTGCTGATATTTTATCTGATATCAGGTGATAAATAGTACAGATATCCACTTGTCGATAATTTTTTTTTAATTTCTCTGGTATACAAAATTTCATCCAATTTGATAAAGCAATTGTAATGAAATTGCTTTGGCAGATGAGCAAATGGAATAATGGTTGGCTGGTATGACAGACAGAGCAATGGCTAAAATCTTGTCCTTCAAGGAAAAAATCACTTCTGTGAACAATAAAGAACACATATGATATCAATCAGAACACGCTCGGCCATTCCTGTAAACTTAGGAACAGACCTCGGACATATATGAGGCAGAGTATTATGTAACAAAACAGTGCATTTTGTAAGCCGGAATTTGTGTAGGAAAATGTAGAAAGAAGGTCTCAAAAGCTTAAAAAGCTTAATCCTTTCCTGTTCAAACCAAGGATTTTACATTGCTGGAATTAATTCTCAAGAAAACATTGTTGAAAAAGGAATTACTTGTGACAGCAGTTTCTTTTTTTTCCCACAATTTTTTACACTACAGAATGATTATTTTTTCTAATAAAATTGATTTTGAATTGTCGTCTGCAAAACTATTGAATTTGGACAGGTCTAAACTTTGGAAAAAAGGAAAGGGTAAAATTTCTATTTGTTGTTTTATTTTATGCCCTGTTTTGCTCTGATATCAAGTTTCCTTTGAAGACCAGAGTTCTTACAGAACCATTATGAGATGCATTTTTTTTTCAATAGCTGATAACACTATTTTGGCAGTTTGTCTCATGAAGATTTAAAAATACTCCACTGATGCACATCCAAGGTTTTATTCGGAGAATTGAACGAGGAGTTCCGATTGATGTGATATATAATGTGAGAAGGATTTTCCCAGGAAATCAGAAGGCCCTGTTATGGAGTAAATGTGATAAATATGATAGACAACTAATGCCAATATCTAGTTAGGTTTACCCCAGGGGAGTCTACAAACTTTATCCCCCCATCAATTTTTGCATTCAGCAATTCAAATGCTTTCACAGTAAATTCCACAAGTAGAGTATGACAAAAGGTTTTATCTGTGAAAATGCGTGACCTGTCACATGAAAAAGGACAATCTAGGAAATTTCATTAGAACAGGCAAGATCCTGCTTTTTTAAGCCACTCTAGAAAAAAAGCTTTTGAAAACATTGTGGACTATGAAGAAATTGCTAGTAGCAAGCAATTTCTTCATGTTCCACAATCTTTTCTACCCAAAACGATAAAGTTTTTCAAAATTTCATTGACTTAAAAATGCCATCTACAACCTCTTTGAATTTAGACCAGTCTAAAATTTGTTGTGGTTAATGGGTTAATACTTGTCATGCTGAATAAAGTCCTTGTTAAGAATTACGTCAAAATCATAGGGCTGAAAGCACTGAAAGGACCTAATTGATGGTCATTATTTCTTTTGATATTAACCCATTCCAACACAGCAAAATTTTAGACTGGTCCAAATTGAAAGAAGCTGCAGATGACAATTTCAAGTTAATGGAATTTTGAATTTTTTCGTCTTTTTGATTAGAAAACATTGTGGATAATGAAGAAATTGCTTTGTGCAAGCAATTTCTTCATTTTCCACAATGTTTTCCACAGCTTTTTTCTCGAGGGGCGTAAAAAGGAATGATTGAGTTGGAATGGGTTAAATGGTATGAACACCTCTGTATTAAAATATTGAACATGTAGTTGATCAGACTGGACATACATGCAGGCTGATCTTAGTCTATACTTACTACCAAAGCAGAATATTCCTGGTTCAGCATGACAAGATTTGGCCTAAAACTTGATAATAAGTGAGTTAGAAATAAAGTGAATAATATTTGTTTTCTTTGAGATTAAATGAATGAACTTGCAAAATGATTCAACCAATTACCAAACGACAAAATTTTAGACTTATCCAAATTGAAAGAAGTTGCAGATGACAATTTTAAGTTGATGGAATTTTAGAAATCTTTGTATTTCTGGTTAGAAAATATAGTGGATAATGAAGAAATTGCTTGTAACAAGTAATTTCTTCATTTCCCACAATATTTTCCAAAGCATTTTCTTTAGAGACACCAAAAAATGTCACTGTTTTAGAATGGGGTAATTGAAACAGATATGTGACTAAGATTTTATTTTCATATCTCAATGAAATAATAAATAATCTCTGTATCTATGATACCATTTAGGCATAACATAGCATAACATAGAAAAAATGCGGCAGGCTCCCCCGATTAAGACAGTTTTCCCACATAGTGACGCTTTTGGATGCCCCTTAAAAAAACAACTGGGAAAACATTGTGTAAAATGAAGAAATTGCTTGTTACAAGCAATTTCTTCATTTTACACAATATTTTCTTTCAAAAAAATTAAAATTTCAAACACTTTAAATTGTCTTCTGCACCTCCTTTCAATTTAGGCCAGTCTAAAATTTGGTGTCTGGTAATGGGTTTATTTTTGGTGGAACTATACATTTTCTGATCTTTTTTACACAGAGGTATTACCAAATTCTACTAGAGATCTTATCGATATAGATGTCTCATCACACACATTATTCTATCTATTTTTGCAATATGAAATAGGATTATAAAAAAAATCTTCATTTGAAAGTACAGCTTTTGTGTTTAGTCAATGATCCCATTCCCACACAATCCCATTTTTTTAATGCCCCTCAAGAAAAGCAATTAGGAAAAAATTATGTGAAATGAAGAACTGCATGAAACATGCTACATAAAAGGTATATAACATAAAATTGAACACAGAAAAGCAAGATGATTTTATTTAACACACATGCCCCAGCCAACTACTAATTTTTACAAATGTGACCTTGATATTTAACCTTGACATTGACAGATGACCTTGATCTTCAAACCAACAGAAAACCAGGAAGATCTTCCAAAAAGCAATACACATGTGAAATATGATAGTCCTAGCACCAACAATTTAACAGTGATGGCCAATGTTAACCCTTGTCATGCTGAGCCCGGTATATTCCGGTTTTGGCAGGAGGTGTAGACTAAGATCAGACTGCACTCATGTGCAGGCTGATCTTAGTCTATACCTCCTGCTAGTACTTTTCCTGCCATAGTTGTGTATGAAGTTGATTTCTAAAAGAAATGTTGACCTTTTAACAACAAGTTCTATCAGTGCTTTCAGCCCTTTGATTTGACAGCATATCAGTAAAGTGATTTTTTTACAGCATGACAAGAGTTAATGATTGTTTGTTTTTTTTTTGATAAATACAACCTTGAAAAGTGATCTTGAACATGTCATACTATAAGCAACGCTGTGTGAAATGATAGCCAAGCATCTACCATTTTACCATTTCCCACACAATCACTCCTTTGTATGCCCATCAAAATAGCTTCGGAAAACTTTGTGGACAACGATGTAATTGCTTGTATCAAGCAATTTTGTCCTTATCCATGTTTTTTCTATTCCAAAAGACAAAAAATTAAAATTTCACAAACTTGAAATTGTTTTCTGCAGCTTCTTTCAATTTGGACCTGTCCAAAATGTGTTGGAATGGGTTAAAAGCAAGAAAAAATTGATAAATAACAAAACATGAAGTAGATAAATTACAGACCTTATCACATTCCCACACAATGATGCTTTTTGATGCCCCTCAAGAAAAACTATTGGGAAAAAATTGTGTAAAATGAAGGAATTGCTTGTAAAAAGCATTTTCTTCATTTTCCGCAATTCATAAACTTTGAATTATCATCAGCAACTGCGTTCAATTTTGACCAGTCTAAAATTTTGTCATCTGGTAATGGGTTACATTTTAAGTGCCATGAAAGCCCCCCAGCTGAGCCTTTAAGCCAAGTTTCAAGGTGATGCTATTTATGGTTGCTGTGAAAAATGTGACGAAATATCCTGGTTACAAATAACAGAGGTAAACCAATGTTCCTCCTTCTCTTCAAAGTGGGGTAATAATTAATGGAACTTTGGCCCCACACACTTACTCTGTTGGTACGACTCATTGACTCCAACAAGAAGTTCCAGTTCGATTTTAGATTTGAAAAATTTATGTTAACAAAAACATAGAATGGTTGGTTAGTGAGCTAAACATCTGAACTACAGCTTAGATAAGCTGTAGTTATGACATTTAAGTCACCAAAATAATAAAAATACTTCACAAAATGTAGGAGTTCAAATTCCACTTCCCATCAAATAAATGATTTATTTGGTCGATTTTTCTCTTTGATAAACAGTAGCGGTTAGTCATTTACAGCCAATGATACTTACATAACTTTCGTAGAGTGTCATTCTTTAGAATATTTTTCAACTCGATAACTCTATCTTTTCCAGTCAGATTGTCATCTAGGCTTTGACAGTATTTCCTATTGAAACATGGCAAAATTACAAAATATTTCAACCAATCAAAAGATTGATAAATAAAAGAATCAAGCCCATTATGCTAAATGTATACATAAGCAGAAGCATTTGCGACTTTGATACATTTCCATTTAATCATATTAACTTTATGGTTTTACCCATTACCAGACTACAAAATTTTGGACTAGTCGAAATTAAAAGCAGTTGCAGATGACATTTTCAGCTCATGAAATCTTAAGTTTTTTCAACTTTCTTGGTAGAAAATATTGTGTAAAATGAAGAAATTGCTTGTTAAATGCAATTTCCTCATTTTACACAATGTTTTCTTAATTTTTTTTCTTGAGGGGAATGGGTAAAGAGTTCTATCTTGTAGGAATATTCTATGTCTTTTGTCAGTAAATAAAGTTCATAGGGTTCTTTTCCTACTATAATTATACACTGTTAACAATTTCAACAATACTTTGTTTGTGATACAAAAATGTTTCCAAAATAACAAATTACCCAAATCTGTTACCTTTAATCTCTAACAGTGACTTGACCTAAGGACAAGGATTTTTATATGACACATTGTCTCTTCTTGTCAAAAGATTACCCATTCCCAAACAGTCAGCCATTTTTAACCCACTACCAGATGGCAAAAATTCAGACAAGCAATTTCTTCATTTTCCACATGTTTTCTGAAGCTTTGTGTCTTGGTTGGCATTAAAAAGCACCATTGTGTAGGAATGGAGTAAAGTTAAATGTCACTTGTAGAGAGCAGTAGTGGACCATCCAAAGTTCTTTGAATATCTGCATGACATCAAATATTGTCCCATCAGACAAATTAATGACATTACCTAGAACTCATTACCAGCGTGTGGGTTTTGAGAAGACCAATCATCATGCCAAGTATGAGCATTGTATCCTAAATAGGCTAAAAGCTATCATACATGTCAGGTTTTTCAGTAAAGTTTTGCAGAAGTTTGACCTTGACAACTGCCCATGACCTTGTCACATGACTTTGGTACCTGCAGATGAGATCTTAACATCATACCAAATAAGAGCAGTGTATCTTGAATAGGCTTAAAGTAATTGTGAATGTTAAGTCTTGGGCATTCGGTAATGGGTTATTATAGCACTTCTTTAATCAATGGTAAATGTCTCTTAGTCGAACTAGACATTGTCCCAAAGCGGAGTAATACCCCCCAACAGCACTTGGGCCATAACAACAGACTTTTTAATTAAAGGGCCATAACTCAGTCAAAAATCAATGGTCCATAACCAAAATAGGATATGCACATGTCTGTCTTATACCAAGTCTTTCTGTGGAATTTGAATCAAATCCGTCCGATGGTTGCTAAGAAATTGAGCGGACAGGATTTTTCACCAAAGGGCCATAACTCCATCAAAAATCAATGGAATATGCACATCTGTGCATGTTACTGATTATACAAGTGAAGTTTGAATCAAATCCGTCCAATGATTGCCGAGAAATTGAGCAGACACGAAAAAGTTACAGACAGACCGACCGAGGGATCGACCAACCCCAAATATAATTTTGGGGGGTATAATAATCAAGAACATGCAAGTTAGCCCATGTGACGGTAACAGAACATTGCACCTTGTTTGACTGTTTCAAGATTTACAGACAAATGGGTGGCAAAACAGATACGGCAAATCCAGGATACAACCTTCTATCTTAACCCATTACCAGCTGGCAAAATTTTAGACTGGTCCAAATTAAAAGGAGTTGCAGATGACAATCAGTTAATGAAATTTTAGATTTTTTTCAACTTTCTGAGTAGAAAACATTGTGGAAAGTGAAGAAATTGCTTGTTGCAAGCAATTTCTTCATTTTCCACAATCTTTTCCCAATGCTTTTTGTAATGGGCGTCAAAAAGTATCATTACCTGGGTTTGGGTTAAGGTAGGATGAAGAAAGAGACAGAATGGTGACAAAAATATCTTACCAGGGTGCTAGTAGTATAGATGATTCGTTGAGGCTCTCATCCATGCCAACTGAAACAAGATTTATAATACAGTGGAATCTGGAAATGAACATTAACACTTTTCATGCTGAATAAAATCTTTTTTCAAAATCTTGTGACAATCAAAGGCCTGAAATCACTGAAATTACTAGTTGTAGGTCAAAATTTCTTTTGAAAATTTATAAATTATAAAATTTGACTCAAAAGGAGCAAGCAGGTGGTGTAGACTTTCAAACAATATCCTTGCACTATCCCCCAAAACTTCTAACCGTCTTCTGGGGACATAGCTTATATGGGCAAATGCTACAGTATTGATGATAAACGAACATACATATACAACAGCAACAAGGTTTATAACCCTAGTAGAATTCTTATATCATCAAGATTTATTATACTAGTAGAATGCTAATGCCAACCCAAGTTGATCCTTATTAACTTCTTACTATTTAGTATTCTTGTTACTTACTTTTAATTGCCACCATGTTGACTTTCACAAAACTGGTTGTTGGTAAGGCAATTCCAAGACTGTAATAGAGAAACAGTTAAGCACAAGTTGATCTATTTCAAGATTATGAAACTATCAAGCCAAAATGGCAAATGATGGTCCAAACAGGAAGAGGTTATAGCAGACTTTAACTGATTACCACATATCTTTTTAAGACTTGTCTAAATTGAAAAACATGAAGACTAAAAGTAAAACTTGCTAAAAAAAAATAAAGAAAGAAATAGCTTTTTTCAAAGGAATTTTTTAATTTTCCAAAATGTCTTTCAAAGCTTTTTCTTCTTCAGTGTCATAAAATGATGGGATTGAGTTTAAGGAATTACTTAAAGTATTTTTATAACATTTCGAGTACAGGAGAAATAGTTATTTCTCATTTTCTCAATATTTCCAAGGCCGTATTTTTCTTCAGTTGTTAGGACTGTTCTACGTAAAAAGAAGTTGAAGATGAAATTCAAAGCAGATTTGAATTCAAAAGAAAACAAGATCTTAGTAGACTCAAGTTATTTCTAGAAAAAAAAGAGAAAAGTACACCGATAGATTTATATAGATAATCCAAACAGAAAATGGTTACAATTAGTTTTGAAAATGTAGCGTCACTTGTGCATCTTTATGTTTTCTTCAACATTAATTAAGACATCAAATGTAAATGATAGTTACACTAATTAGTCAAGATATTCTCAAATCCTACCTAAAGTTGGTATCCATCAGCTTTTTGTATGAAAATGAGTAATTCCTCCAAACCATTCTTCTCTGAAAATATTTAAGAGAATAAAAAATGATAAAAAAAACTCTAATCATTATATCCACAGGTTAGTGCAAAAACAATGTAAGTGTCTGTACAATGTGTAGACACTAACTTAGGTTCTTGCACTAACAAGTTGTTATATAAGTTTACTTGTTGCAAGCAAATTCTTCATTTATACAGCGTTTGCCCATTTGTTTTCCTTAAGGGTCATTCCATTGTAATTTTGTTCAAATCTGCAATAACTTTTTAGAAGATTTGCAAGGAAAAGATTCATACAGAAAAAGGTTACAGATGCATGCACAGAGGCGAGCAAGCAATAGCCTGCTTTTTTTAGCCAGTGGAGCTGAAAAAAAATAAACATAATACTATATCTTGATAGCATTATTTGTAATTTAAAACTTTTCCTTTCAAATAAAATTTGGTCAACAAAAAAAAAACATTTTTTTTTGTTGCACTGCTACATTATTTTGTCACTCAAACAGCATAGTTGACATTGACCTATTTTACCCAAAAGCAGTAGATCATTGTCTTGGGTCATCGATAACATTTGTATACAAAATGTTATTGCAACCTTAACCTATGACATATGTGACCCCCAAAACATTAGGGTACTTCCTTGAATCATTTGCAACAGTTGAATATAGTTTCATGGTAGGTCAATTAGATCCAGAGCACAGAAAAAATGTCTATCAATGGACAGACCAACAAACAGGCAGATGGACAGTCATAAATCGTGGAACCAATATGCCCACTTCTCCTACATAGGTGGGAGGTATAAAAAGTAACAAAGTAGCGCCAAATATTTTTTAAAATATAAGCAACAATCATAATGACTATATTGAATATATTAACTGATATCAATATGATAACCATATAGTTTGAGTTTATCTAATTTACAATTTATTTTATTGTAGAAATAAAGAAATAATGAACCATTATATTTCCCAACAGAAAAATAAATGTTACCATATATATATAAGTACATTCAGTCCTTTGATTCAGTTTGTAATATCCCAAGTTACCCATAGCATGGTTATGAAATCATCATTGCCAATAAAAAGAACCCATGAATGAATCCCATGACAACAAACGTCTGTGAAAACCCAACTTTTCCACCAAATTGGCTCCAAATAATACCAAAACACCAGTACAAAATAGAAATGGAACCATACAGGCTATGCAATTACAGTGCTTAACCATTTCTCCTCATTCATTCCGAAACAATGACGCTTTTTGACGTCCCCAAAGAATAAAAATTGGGAAAACTTTGTGGAAAATGAAGAAAATGATAGTTACAAGCAATTTCTTCATTATCCACAGTTAATCCTGATCTTACAGACACAGATCTTTAGAATTTCATTAACTTGAAATTGTTGTCTACAATTCTTTCAATTTTGAGGAGTCTAAAATATGTTGTGTAGTAATGGACTAAGGATTTAGACCTTTTTTCTTAGAAATTCAAAGAATCAAAAGACCACATTTATCAATTAAAGAATCAATCAAATCATTTCTATAGATCGGAAGTGAACTTTGTCATCTGACATTGGGTAATATTTAAATGAAGCATTTTTGTTGGTTTGGCATTTTAAAGCTTATCTTACCCATTCCCACTCAATGATTTTACACAATGTTTTCTTTCAAGAAAGTACAAAAAATCTTAAATTTCATAAAGTTTAGATTGTCATCTGCAACTTGTTTCAATTTGGACCAGTATGAAATTTTTGCATGTGGTAATGAGTTAATATCAAAGTGGAATCTTGTTAGAGCTCAGTGGGTATGGCAATAGAATATAAGAACTATATCATATATACAACTTACCATGTCGTCATAATGTGTGAGAACTTCTAACATCTTACTGCCAATATAGTGTCCTGATAATATATGCTCTCTAACCTGCGTGGAAAAAGCAGTTAACCATTACCACACAATGACGCTTTCTGATGCCAGTTAAGAAAAACAATAAGGAAACCATTGTGTAAAATGAAGCGATTCCTTGAACCAAGCAATTTCTTCAATTTACACTACCTTTCCAACCTAGAAAAATCAAAAATATAAATTTCATGCACTTTAGATTGTTGTCTGCAACTCCTTTCAATTTGGACCAGTCTGATTTTTTTCTGTCCGATTATTGGTTAACCCATTCTCAGAAGAAAAACAAATAGACTGGATCAAATTCTAAGAAGGAAGAATACTATTTTAAGTTGATGCTATATTAAAAATCTTTCTCAATTGAGGTAGAAAAATATTGAGGATAATGAAGAAATTCCTTGTAATAAGTAATTCTTTTTTTCCCCTATGTTTTCAAAAGCTTTTTGCTTGAAAGGCTTAAAAAGCAGGCTTGCTTTGGAATAAGTTTAAAAACATGACTGTATATTAACCCTTGTCATACTGAATTATTTATTCAAAAGAGAACTGCATTTAAAAGGGTTGAAAGCACTGAAAGCAACAATAATGGGTCAATATTTATATTGAAAATTTATCTAATAACTAATTCTGACTTAAAAGGACAAGCAGGTGGTATAGACTAAGATCAGACTGCACATATGTGTATACTTATCTTTCTCTATGCCTCCTGCCAAAGCAGGAATATTCCGCGTTCAGCATGACAAGGGTTAAAACATTATCAAATATTACACGTTTTTAGGCATTCAAGAAATTCTGCAAGGGAAAAGATTGAGGAAAAAGGATAAATTGCTTTTAAAAAGGGAATTATCCTTCTCTCACACTTTCCCACCCTTTTGGCTGTCTTTCCTTTGCTCAGTCAGAGACAAACATTTTGACAAAATTTGAAGGCAATTTTGAGCTTAACAAGTACCTTCTAAAGTGCAAATTAAGATTCCTAGATTTGACCAAATGACCATTTTTCCCCATGACATGGCTAGATATTATGAAGACAAACATTCTGACCAAATATCAAGGGGAACGTCTAGAGTACACACAATGTATTTCTAGATTTGACCTAGTGACCTACTTATATCTCCACATGACCAAATAATGGACCTGACCCAGATTTTATGAAGACAAACATTTTGACCACACATTAAGGTATTATAAGGGGGCAAAAATATGCACTCTTTGACCTAGTCATCTACCTTTTGACCTCATGTGACCCAATTATCAAACCTGACCAAGAAATTATGAACATAAATATTCTGTCTAAATATCAAGAAATATGAGGCAAAACTGTGACCTCTTGTCTGGAGAGCACATTAGGTATTTCTAAAATTTGTCTTAAAGAATTTGTTTTTGACCCATGAAGTTTCATGAATACTGAGCCAAAATTGTGGCCTCCAGAGTGAAAAATTAAGAAATTGTCACAAAGACTCCTTTTCAGATGTTTTCTACTGGAGCCTTCCCATAATCAATAGGTTTCATCTTTATCATCCTTATGACCTAACAATTATTCAGACTAAGTTTCATGATGGTTGAAGCAAAATTGTTGCCTCGTGAGTGTAAACAAAGAAATTGTCCTTAAACATTTTCTCCCTTGTTTTCCCATTTTTTACAGGGTTCAACCTTTAATGACCTAACACTTATTCTGACTAAGTTTCATGAATGCTGCACAAAATTGTGGCCTCTAGAATGAAAACAAAGAAATTGTCCCAACTCCTTTTTGATGTTTTCTAATTGAGCCTTTCCATAATCAATACTGTTGGTTCATCCTTATGACCTAACAATTATTCTGACCAAGTTTCATCAAGAAAGTCAAGGTCATGTTCTTCGGCCCCTTTTCCCATTGTTTACCAATAGAACCTTCTCGTTGTTAATAGGTTTCAACCTTATGACCTAATAAATATTCTGACCATCATGAATGAGTAATACTGTGACCTATAGAGTGTAAAATTGTTGATGCCATCAGAGATAATTCTGGCTCAGAATATCATGTGCAAAAAATATCTCATTTACCCAAATCTAATGAGAAATTAGGAATTTTTTATGATAATTTTTGCCCAATCCTTCATTAAGATTTTCTCTCATTAAGGCAGTTTCAATGAGATTTCTGGCAGAAAAATGAGAGAATCTCTCAATATCTCACCCAAACTGATCCCTGCAACAAACAATATATTCAAGGATCACTAAAGCCCTATATGAGCAAATTGTGCTCAGGTGAGCTAAAAAATGAGTTTGACATTGACTTGGTATAAGAAAAGATTCTAGTTACATTACAAACAAGATGTGTTTGTGAAACACCATGCCCCCGAAACAGTAATTCTTTAGAAACAGGTGTTTTTTATTGATTTTTTTTTGGTTTTTGGGGAAAGGGTTAAAATTTTGACCTTGACCTTGATGAAATGACCTTTCCCAGTTGCGCCTTGTTGAGACCTATCTACATACCAAATATTAGCATTGTAACTTAATTAGGGATGAAGTTATAGGAAAATGTTTAGTTGGCAGGTTATGTTTTTGAGTAACGTTTTAAGGAAAAGGGTTATATTTTTTACCTTGACCTTGATGAAATGACCTTCACCAGTTGCGCCCTGTTGAGACAGATCTACATACCAAATATTAGCATTGTAACTTAATCAGGGTTGAAGTTATAGGAAAATGTTTAGTTGGCAGGTTAAGTTTTGCAGACAGACAGACGGACGGACAGACAGACAGACAGACAGACACCGGACAATATGCCCTCGATCTATCGATGCAGGGCATAAAATATGTAAAAATATCAAGGCTTTTTTCAGAATTACTATTTAACCCATAACCAGACATCAACATTTTAGACTGGTTCAAATTCAAAGGAGTTGCATGAAGTTTATGAAATTTGAGATTTTCCAATTTTCTGGGTAGAAAACATTGTGTAAAACGAAGAGATTACTTGTCACAAACAATTTCTTCATTTTACACAATGTTATCCCAATTGTTTTTCTTAAGAGGCGTCCAAAAGCGTAACTGTGTGGAAATTGATTAAAAGTAATGCTATATATTTAAGGTAAGTTTATTATCAATTAATTATTTATCATCTACTCATTAACTTTATTATCCTTAGCTAGTTAATTGATGAAATCATATAAGACTGGTCAAAATAGAAAGAAGTTGTGGATATCTTTTTTGTTCATGAAATTTATATTCTTTTGTCTTTCAGGAAAAAAATTAAGTGGGAAATGAAGAAATAGCATGTCATTTAGCAATTTAATCATTTTCCTTGATGTTTTCTAAAGATTTTTCTTAGGGTCATAAAAAGGGTGAATGTGTAAAAATGGATTTACTATGACAAGTGACCTTCATCTCTGGATCAGATCATGTCAAGCAATTATGTAAAATAAGAAACTCCAATTTTCTAATTCTTAAAAGATTTTCCCAATCATGAATGTTGAATATTTTGTTTCTAAGATTCCTTTATTTCCATGGGTCACCTTAACCCTCGTCATGTAGAAATAAAACACTTTCCAAAATTACATCAAAAGCAATGGACTGAAAGCAGTGAAGGCATTGGTTATGGATAAATTTCTTTTCATTTTAGATTTTAACCCTTGTCATGCTAAACCCGGAATATTTCGGTTTTGGCAGTACGTGTAAACTAAGATAAGCCTGCACATAAGTGCAGTCTGATCTTGTTCTACACCTCCTGCTTGTCCTTTTCCTGCCAAAATTGTTTATGAAATTGATTTCTAAAAGAAATATTGATTTTTGAACAGTGCTTTTAGTCCTTTGATTTTACAGCAATTGAGTAAGGTAATTTACCAAGCATGAAAAGGGTTAACCCTTGTTATGCTGATCCCAGAATATTCCTGCTTTGACAATGGCTGTGGCAGGTCTATAGACTAAGATCAGCCTGCACAGACGTGCAGTCTGATCTTAGTCTACACTACCTGCTTGTTCTTTCAGTGTTGAGGCAATATTTGAACACAAAGTAGATCTAAATTTAATAAAAGATTAAAATTGCATAAAGAAAGGAAAAATATTCAGCAGGAAAAGGGTTAATAAACAACTCCTCTGGATTGAATAGGACAAACAATTCAGACAGCATATAATGTGCAGGCTAATTTTGATCCTTGTCATTCTGAATAAAATCCTCATTCAGAATTGCATTAAAAATCAAAGTGCTAAAAGCATCTGGATGGCCTAATATTGTGGGTCATCATTTTTTGAACATGTGCAGGCTGATCTTAGTGTATACTTCCTGCCAAAGCAGTAATATTCTGGGTTCAGCATAAGAGTTAATATCTCCAGTCAAAATAGGAATAATAAGGAATCAGCATGACAATTTGAAAAGGTTAAAGGTGACAGAAGGAAAGGCTAAATACCAAAATAACTGCACATGTTAACCCTTGTCATGCTGAACCCAGAATATTCCTGTTTTGGCAGGAGGTATATACAAAGATCAGCCTTCATGTACATGCAGTCTGATCTTTGTGACTACACCTGTTGCCTGTCCTTTTTAACCCTTATCATGTTGAACCCGGAATACTCCGGTTTTAACAGGAGGTATAGACAAAGATCAGACTGCACATAAGTGCAGTCTGATCTTAGTCTACACCTCCTGTCTATCCTTTTGAAACCAGAGTTGTGTATGAAATTAATTTTTAAAAGAAGTATTGACAACTAAACAACAAGTACTACCAGTGCTTTCAGCCCTTTGATTTTTATACAATTCTGTAAAGGATTTATTCAGCATGACAAGGGTTAAGCCAGAAAATTTTTATAAGGTAAATATTAAAAATAGATATTAACCTGCAGTTAGTGCTTCCAGTGCTTTCATCCATTTGATTTTATTGAAAATCTAGGAGGATTTATAATTCAGCATGACAAGGGTTAAGAGTGTTAAAACTCGAATAAATGAACATTGAATAGTCTAGTAGATTGATATAAAACTTTATAAATGTTTAAACCCTTATAATTGACTGTCAATCAAAGAAAAAATTGGTCAATCAAATCATTCATTTGACCAGAAGTAAATTTTAAGGTCCGACATTGGTGTACATTTTTGTGAAGCATTTCAGCTGGTTTGGTAACTTAAACTTCATAACTACAGCTTATTCAGGCTGTAGTTACTGCCTTTAGGTTGCCAACCATCCATTTGACTTTTTTGTTGAATGTTATTTGCCATAGATGTTACATAATAAGTCTGTTAAGTATCACAGGGGGACCGCCTGTCAGAGCTAGAGGGCGGGGCCAGCAAAGACAGCAGGCGGACCAAGCAATTAGTCAATTCTTGTTTTCCAACAACCTAAAATAAGAAACCTTACCTCATCAAATGCTGCCTGATTGGTGGGTAGGAGTACATCACTGAGGTCAACATTTTGGTAGTGTGGGTTGATAAATACTTCATCCTTAAACAGGAAAGTGAAACAATTAAAACGCAACAATTAACCCATTCCAGCACAACAAAATTTTCGACGTGTCCAAATTGGAAAAAGCCAAAGACGACAATTTCAAGATGAGGGAATTTTAATTTTTTTCATCTTTTGGGATAGAAAAAATTGTGCATAATGAAGGAATTGCTTGATACACGCAATTTCTTCATTTTCCACAATATTTTCCAAAGCTTCTTTCTTGGGGTGCATAAAAAGGAGCACTTGTATGGGAATGGGTTAACCTGTAACTAGAGGACAAAATTTGACTGGTTAAAATTGAAAGAACAAGATGAAAGAAGTTGCAAACAACAGTTCTAATTGTGCTAAAATTGGGAAATGCCAAATTAGATAGAAAATATTGTGAGAAAAGTAGAAATTGCTTGATACAAGCAATATTTCCTATACCACGAAATTTTCCATGATTGTTTTTTCTTCAGGGCTCCAGAAAGCGTCATTTAATGGTAATGGGGTAACCTTTGTCATGCTGAACCCAGAATAAACCAGCTTAGGCAGGAGGTGAAGACTAAGATCAGTCTAGGCATATAAGCGGTCTGATCTCCGTCTACACCACCTGTTTTCATGTTTTAAGCCAGTCGGTTCTGATTTAAAATTAACACAATTGAGAAATATTGATCTGCAATTGACTTCAATATCAAACAAGAAAAAATTAGACTGGTCCAAATTGAAAGTAGTTGCAGACAACAACTTCAAGTTGACGGAATTTTAAAAATCTGTCTTTTGGGTCAGAAAATTGCTTGTAACAAGCATGATTTTTAACCCTTGTCATGCTGAACCCGTAATATTTGAGTTTTCGAAGGACATAAGTGCAGACTGATCTTGGTCTACACCTCCTGCTTGTATTTTTCCTGCCAGAGTTGTTTATGAAATTGATTTCCCAAAGAAATATTGATTTTTGAACAACAAGCACCTATGGATTCCTGGTATTTCTAACACCAGCACTCAGCCAGCTGCTCATCCACCCATTGGTGGGAGACAAATGTCAGAAAGGACATTCACCACGGCTGCGGAGTAAATCCAGGACTCCATGACTAGGAGTCCTTTGTGATACCACTGTGCTATGGCAGCAGCCTAGTTTGGGAGACGTAAGCGAGGTAATTTCAGGGAATGAAATGTACCGCATAAGTAGTGTACAACAGTGTTATGTTCAAACCCACACTGGGAGACAGACCCACCTTTTCTATAAAGTCCCTGTTTGTGACAGAATTGAACAAATTTACTGTATAGGGAACCCCTTCAACCCATTACCATTATTACAAGAAAATTTTATACTGGTACTAAATCGAAAGAAGTTGCAGACAATTTCTACTTAATTAAATTTTAGATTTTTCAACATTCTGAGAAAACATTGTGTAAAATGAAGAAATTGCTTGTCACAAACAATTTCATCATTTTACACAATGTTTACCCAATTCTTTTTCTTGAGGGTAGTCAAAAAGTGTGATTGTGAGGGAATGGGTTAAACCATTACCACAAAGTCATACTTTTTGCCAACTCTCAAGAATAAATTGTTTGCTACATAGTTGATTGTGAAGAAACTACATTGTACTTTGAACAAGCAATTTCTTGTCCTGTCAAACACAATTTTTAGTTGAATACATTCTAAAATCTTTTTTGGAAAACACTATGGATAATGAAGAAATCATCAAGTATTTTTTTCATTTTCCACAATATTTCCAAACAGAAGTTGTTTTCTTCATCTCGAATGATGAAGAAATCACATGTAACAAGCAATTTCTTCTTTATCCACCTTGTTTTCCCAAGCCTTCATATTGAGAGGTATTTAAAAGTATCACTGTGTGGGAATGGGTTAAAAAGCATCACTGTGTGGGGATGGGTTTGAATATTTTATGTTTAATAGGATTATCTAGCATTTATAGAAAAAAAATCTGGAGAATCTTTCTGTGGATTTATTTAAGTTGTTTTGTAGTTTGTGTAGGATGACAAATGAGTTTGTATCATGCCTTCCACATTGTGATGGTGAAATGTGTAAGACAAAAAACACATCCATTAGACTTGAAATAACGGAACTTGTCAACTTGGCTGCGAGATATGTGGCACGGAATTTTACGGGTTTTAGAAATACTGTGCTTTCACAGGCAGAATTTCACATCCCTGTTGTTTATTTGAATTCCCCGAATATCATCAGTTTCATCAAGAAGAGCATGTTTTGTGCTGGAAAGGTTGTAAAAGAAAAGATTTACGGAAATGCTGTTTGCTAAAAGAGAAAATAGCTACTGCCTTCTTAAGATAATTTCAACCCATGTAACCAGACAACAAAATTTTAAACTGGTCCAAATTCAAAGATTATCCAGACAAAATGATGGATTTTTTTAATTCTTGGTTATTTGGGGTAGAAATTATCATGGATAATGAAGAAATGGCTTGTTTCAAGCATTTCTCCATTTACCATAATGTCTTCAAGAATTCTTTTCTAGAGGAAAGTAAAAATACAAAATCTTGAGGTAATGGGTTTATGCTTGTTATAGTTGAAAAGAGGATTTGTTTTTATAATGTCCACATTTTGAGCTTACAACATGGCTTACCCATTCCCGCACAGCAAAATTTTAGATCAGTCCAAATTGAAAGAAGCTGCACACAACAATTTTAAGTTGATTGAATTTTAAATTTTTTCATCTCTTTGGATAGAAAACATTGTTGAAAATGAAGAAATTGCTTGTATCAAGCAATTTCTTCTTTTTTCACAATGTTTTCCAAAGCTTTTTTTCTTGAGGAGCGTAAAAGGAGGGATTGAGTGGGAATGGGTTTAAGATTTCAAAGTTAACCCTTGTCATGTGAATAAAATTTTGTCAGAATTTCATTAAAATCAAGGGGCTGAAAGCACTGGTAGTACTTGTTCAATGGTCAATACATCTTTTGAAAATTTATTTCATGAACAACTCTGGTTTGAAAAAGAAACACAGGAGGTGTAAACTAAGATCAGACTGAACTTAGGAGCAGGCTTATCTTGTCTACACCTCCTGCCAAAACTGGAATATTTTTGGTTCAGAAAGACAAGGGTTAAAAGAAGCCTTACTCAGCCACACCAATTTCAATGGGCTAATCAAAATTTTACAGATTATTTTCTTTTTCAGACGGCTTTCTTCCAGCAAAGATACATTGAACTAGCTACAAAACTACAAAATTTTAGACATTTTAAAAGTCAAAGAAGACAACAATTTCTAGAAAAGAATTTTTTCTGGGTAGAAAAGGATGTAAAAAAGGAAGATATTTCATCATTAACTACATTATTTCCTGAACTCTTTCTTGAGGGTCATAAAAACTGTAGGATTGTGTGGAAATGGGTTATAGCAGCGTTGTGGTTAAACCATTCTCACTTAATCCCCCTTTTTACACCCCCATGAAAAAATCATTTTATACAATGTTCTCCAAATTGTTTTTCTTGAAGGGCATCCAAAGGTGTCACAGTGTGGTTAAACCATTCCCACTTAATCCCCCACGAAAAAATCATTTTATACAATGTTCTCCCAATTGTTTTTCTTGAAGGGCATCCAAAGGTGTCACAGTGTGGGAATAAGTTAAAGAGCATCCTATTGACAGTTTCCAGAGAATATTTGGACTTAAAAATACCACTATTCCAGGCAGCGTTGGAATATTAACTTAGTTGTAAAAAGGAAGATGATAACTTGTGGACCTTATTTTGGTAAGCTCCATGTAGAACTCCCAGCTGAAATTGCATACCGAGTTTCTAATCCATGCCATTAATCCTTGTCATGCTGAATTAAACCATTGTTCAGAACCGCATTTAAATCAAAGGGTTGAAAGCTCTGGAAGCACTTGTTTTTGGTCAGCATTTCTTTTGCAAATTGATTTCATAAACATTTCTGGTTTGAACTTGACAAGCAGGAGATGTAGACAAAGATCAGATTGAACATATGTGCAGGCTGATCTTTGTCTATATCTCCTGCCAAAACAGGAATACTCTGGGTTCAGCATGACAAGAGCATGACAAGGTTAACATTTGCTGAGAAAATGCAATACAAAATATTACTTACAGACAGACAGAAGGACGGACAGAGGTAAGCCGTCATAATTATACCTCCTCCTTGGAGTGGGGGTATAATTAAACAGAAGTTTCAAGGCTTTGGTCAACCTCTGACAAATTCCTCCTTATAACAGCGTCTACCATATATGGTGATCTTTGTACAATTAACCCTTTCTGTTTAATGCCTAAGTTTTAAGTCCCTGTGATTTTATAAAAGAGAAAATATTGTAGAAAAAGAAGAAATTGCTTGTAACAAGCAATTTCTTTTTTTTCCACAATATTTTCTATCCTATAAATGATTGTTTTTCAAATTAAATCCCTAATAAATTTTCGTCTGAAAAACTTTTGAATTTGGACAGGTCTAAAACTTTGCAAAAAAAGAAATTGTTAACCCTTGTCATGCTTAACCCTGAATATTCCTGTTTGGTAGGTGGTATAGACAAAGGTTAGCCTGCACATAAGTCTATCAAAAATGTCATCTGAATCTATAACTTTAACTCCTAACCACACAAAAATTTTAGACTGGTCCAAATTGAAAGAAGTCTTTCAGTTAATAAACACACAATCCTGCCTTTTTATGCCCCTAAAGACAAAAGCGTTCGAAAAGATTGTGGTAAATGAAAAAATTGCTTGCTTTAAGCAATTTCATTATTATCCACTATATTTTCTACCCAAAGGGCAAAAGATTTTTACAATTTCATTAACTTGAAATTTTTGTATGCAACATCTTTGATTTTGGATTGGCCCAAAATTTTGTCGTTTGGTAATGGGTTTCAGTTCATCCAAAATTTTGTTATCTTGTAAAATTGATTACTTACAGTTTCTGGGTCTCTAAAGTAAGGTCTGTAGTCTGGATGGAATAAAACATAACCATTGTGGTTGATCATGAAGGCATAGCCATTAGCACCCAACTGAAAATAGACATTTCAGAGATGATTTAACAACTCAAAACTGACAGACTGCAGTTGTCAATTAAAAAAATGACTGACCAATCATTTATTTAGACTAGGGCAACGATTACCTTTATATCACTTATAACAAGCAATTTCTTCATTTTCCAAAGCTATTTTCTTAACCTATTCCCACTGAGTGACTCCCCCCCCTCCCTTCAAGAAAAAAAAGCTTTGTAAAACATTATGGAAAATGAAGAAATTGCTTGTTACAAACAATATCTTCCTTATCTACAATGTTTTCTACCCAAAGGTAAAAACATCCAAAATTCCTTAAGCTTTAAATTGTCATCTGCAACTCCTTTCAATCTGGACCAGTCTCAAATTTTGCCATCTGGTAATGGGGTAAGGGGGCATCAAAAAGGCAGGATTGTGATGGAATGGGATTGAGTTAACCATAAATAAACTGATAAGGGAGGCTTTTTCAAGTTTAATAAATTTTAGAAATTTCTCCTTTTCCCTGCAAGTTTTCCTTTACCCATTCCTACTCAATGGCCCTTCAAGAAAAAAAAATATAATAAATATTGTGTAAAATAAAGAAATTGCTTGCAGCAAGCAATTTCTTCATTTACCACAATATTTTCTACTAACAAAATTTAAAAATAGCTAAAGGTCATAAACTAAAAATTGTCAACTGCAACTCCTTTCAATTTGAATCAGTCTGAAATTTTGTCGTCTGGTAATTGGTTAATCAACTCCTTTCAATTTGAACCAGTCTCAAATTTTGTCGTCTGGTAATTGGTTAATATCATTCTTATAGGTCACCAAAACTTATTATATCCTTTCCCGTTCAACCCCTGGTTTTTACATCCCTGTGTTTTTATACTCGAGAAAACATTGCCACAAAAGAAAAAAATGCTTGTAACAATCAATTTCTTCATTTCCATATTGTTTTCTATCCTATTGAATGATTATTTTACAAAATGAAACCGATTTTATATTTTTGTCTTCAAATCCTTTGAATTTGGAAAGGTCTAAAATTTTGCAAAACTGGAAAGGGTTAATTGTGGGTTAAATAGGCAAGCAAGTTTTCAGAAATAATTTGAAAATATCAATAGTTCATAATGTTACATAAATAGTCAACATTATTAAATATTTTCATGGGAATTAAAGACTGACGATAGAAACATTTGCATTCTCCCTATATCTTATTGCCATGGGAACAAAAAAAGGAAATCTCTAAAAGTAATCAGAATATTTCCTTCTATGAAGAGAATCATTCACACCTCTATGGCTGATTAGATACTGAAAATATTAAACCTCTGCCAGACACCAAACTATTGTTTTTCTTCAGTGCATTAACCCTTTTCCACACAACAACGCTTTTGACGCCCCTTAACCCATTCCCACTCAGTGACGCTTTTAGACGCCCCCAAGGAAAACAGCTTCAGAAAACATTGTGGAAAATGAAGAAATTGCTTGTTACAAGCAATATCTTAATTTTCCACAATGTTTTCTACTCTGAAAGTTGAAAAAATCCAAAGTTTCATAAACTTTAAATTGTCGTCTGCAACTTCTTTCAATTTGGGCCAGTCTAAAATTAAGCTGTCCAGTAATGGGTTAAGAAAATTGATTGGGAAAACATTATGGAAATTGAATGAATTGCAGGAATGGT
Source organism: Fragum fragum (assembly GCA_946902895.1). Taxonomy (NCBI): domain Eukaryota; kingdom Metazoa; phylum Mollusca; class Bivalvia; order Cardiida; family Cardiidae; genus Fragum; species Fragum fragum. The sequence continues at coordinate 50,916,030 of OX336371.1, forward strand.
TTAATGTTCTTGTAAATTGTAGAATAAGGATCATTTTTAGAAGAAAACATTGTAAGAAAATCTGAAAATCCTTGTGACCAGCAATTGCTCCTTTTCTACAGTTTCTTTCTTTTTTCCAGCATGTCAAATTGCTGGATTATGACTAAACAAGTAAACCAAACATCTCTATTATGACATAAAATGTGCCAACAAGCCAATCACTAAACTTATTAATTTACCTCGGCAAAATTTAAGACAGGTCGAAATTAAAAGAAGCTGCAGACGACAATTCAAAATTTATGAAATTTTAGATTTTTATAATTTTTCTGGTTAGAAAACATTGTGTCAAATGAGGAAAATGCATGTTTCAAACAATTTCTTCATTTGACACAATGTTGGGCTGCATCAACTAAAATACTAGCTTCTTACCATCATGAAGAGTCAGAATTTGAGACAAATATTTTTAGAATTAATAAAACTTGTAAACAGTACAGCTTTGTCACCTCAAGAAAAAAACTTAGGAAAACATTGCGGAAATGAAATACAAGTAATTTCTTCATTATCCACAATGTTTTCTTCCCAAAATTGCAAAGATTTTTAAGATTTTATTAACAAAAGGTTGTTGACTGCAGCTTCTTTAATGCAGACAAGTTTATAATTCTGACATTTGGTAATAGATTGAATCTTTTCTAAAGAAAGAGTACAAGAGTTTTGGAATAAGTATATTAACCCTTTCCTATACAATCCCTGGTTTTTAAATTTATATCAAGAAAATATGGTAGAAAAAGAAGAAATTGCTTGAAACAAGCAATTTCTTCTTTTTCTACAATATTTTCTACCCTTCAGACCTGTTATTTTTAAATTGAATCCACTTTTTAACCTCAGAATTTGGACAGGTCTAAAATTTTGAAAAACAGATAAGGTATTGTTGTTGGTAACTCTAATTTGAATCATCAATAAAAATGTATTACATATACTTATCATCTAGTTAGGAACAACTGTTGAATATCAGATGTACCTACCTTATTCAATGGAAGCTGTTTCTGTAGATATTTGATTGGAACATCAGTACCAACAACTCCTAGTAGATTACCCTGGTTTTCCTGTAAAATAATCATTGTTGTTGCCAGCTGTTTAATCTTGATTGTCCACATATATGTAATTCAAGGACTGATAGTCAAATGGTTTTGACTATTGACCTTGAACTGTGTAAACAAAGAAAGAGCCATTTGGGTCCCTTTTCCCATGTTTTCCAATTGAACCGTCCAGTTTTTAATAGGGATCAGCCTGATGACATAACAATCATTCTGATCGAGTTTCAGCAAGATAGGGCCAACCTATAGTGTAAAAAAGGAAGCTGTCATGAAGGCCCCTTTTCTTGTAATTTTGAGTACAACCTTACTTTTTTCAATAGGTTCATCCTCATTACAAAACAATCATTATGACCATGTTTCAGCAAGATTGAGCCAAAATTGCATCCCCTAGATTGTAAACAAAAAAATTTTAATTAAGGCCCTTTTCCCTGTGTTTTCTAATAGAACCTTTCCCATTTTTAATAAGGTTGATCCTTATGACCTTACAATTGTTCTGACCAAGTTTCATCAAGTTTGAGAAAAAACATTGGCCTTTAGAGTGTAAACTCTTGAATTGATGACACCACACAGTGGACAACAGCCATTCAAGGAACACAAAAGCTCACCATGAGCATATCATGCTCATGTGAGCTAAAAATGAATATGAAAACAATGTGGTAAGTCGAGAAAATGATTGCAACAAAAAAATTTGCTTCCCCCAAAAAATTTTCAAGTCAATATTTTCACATGTTTAATTACACAGTAAAGTCTAATTGTTTAATTGACTTAATCAATTTAGGTATTCAAGCATTTTATTATCTGACATTGGCTCTAACTGATTTCTTTAAGACAAAATTTTAGGACAGGTCAAAATTGAAAGAAGTTGCAGATAATATTTGTAGTTGATGGATAGAAAAACATTTGAAAAATGAAGATATTGTTTGTAACAAGCAATTTCTTAACAAGCAATTTTTTCATTTTCCACATTATTTTCTCAAACTGTTTTCTCGTGGGCGTCAATCCTTGCTTGTGTGGGAAAGGGTTAAACATGCTTCAGTCATGTTCAAGATAGGGTGCTTACACTCTTAACCCATTCCCACATGACACGAATTTAGACATGTTCAAATTAGGAGATCTTGCAGAAGACAATTTCAAAATCTTTGTCTTTCTAGAAAGAAAACACTGTCACAAGCGATTTCCATATTGTCTTCCCAAACATTTTTCTTTAAAAGTGTAAAAAAGCGGGACTTTGGGGATAGTTAAATTCCATACACTCACTCCTTAAAAATTTCTTAATACTTTTCTCTTTAGGACAGAATTAGTAAGTCTTTTGAACTCACTAAGGAGTCAGAATGATGAATAGTCATCTTGAGGGATCACTCTTTTGAAATTTTTTTGATTGATCGAATGGGGTTTTAACGCCAGTTTTAACAGTATTTCAGTCAAATCACGGCAGCCAGAGCACCTACCAATGTATTCCTGGTATTTCTCACACCATTACTACCACTGCATTATTTCCTAGCCTCCATCTGCTATCCCACTTAGGTTTACGGTTATCCACCAATTGGTGCAAGACAAAAGTTGGAAAGGAAATTTTGTGAAATCTACTTTATAATTTCAAATTTTTAATAACTTAAAATGTACATTCAAATAAATATCATCAATAAGACATGTTTATAATGGGCTCAATCATTGTAAGGAATCTGATAATATGGGTCAGCCTAATATTGTTCCTTTAGCATTTGATGGAAACCAAGCCAGTAGTATTAGACAAGAAGATTTCAAAATTTTCAGTTGACACCATATATGGAAATAAGCTCCCGACCCCCTATAAAAGCCGTTTATCAGTTGAAAATGTTTCAAAAGAAATCAGATAAAAGCTATGCCAAGAAGCATTTCTGATAGATTCTGCAGAAATCAAGCCAACTGTTTTTACACGGATATTTCCTAATTTTTCAATATATGTAATCATATACAGATATTAAAGCTATGCTAAGAATCATTTCTGTTAGATTCTGCAGAAATCAAGCCAACCGTTTTTACAAGGATATTTCCTAATTTTTCAATATATGTAATCATGTAAAGGAATATTAGCTCTACCGTTAAAAGTCATGTTTACAATCCTAACAAAATTTGCAAAGTTTGTAAGGAGAATCATTTTTACCCTTTTCTGTTTTGCAAATTTTAGACCTGTCCAAATTAGAAAAAAATTGCAGACTGAAAATTTAAAGCGAATTTAATTTGAAAAAAAAAAACCTACACTGTGGGGTAGAAAATATGTGGACAAAGTACTCTTTTTCTATAATGTTTTCTCAATTATACAATCACAGGGATATAAAACCAGAGATTTAACAGGAAAGGGTTGAATGAAAGGTGGACAGACAGGTGGACAGACATGAACAATGCCATGAAAATAACCTGCTGGATTTCGGATGACTTAGCTAAAACCATTCTAACACATATGCACTTTCAATAGTTTTCTGCAACCTGTTTCAATTTTGAGCAGCAGAAAATGCGTCGTTATCTCAGAGCTCCTTTGAAATTTGCGAAGACAGGAAGAGTATGCAGGAAATTGAAACATAATTATTATCTCATACTTACAGTGTCGTTCTTTGTATCAAACACAGGTATTGCAACAGATGTCATAAACTGAAGACCCTGTAATTACACAAAAGTTTTCTATGAAAACTTGAAAGCCATTTAACCCCTTACCAGATGAAAAAATGTAAGCCTGATCCAAATTGAAAGAAGCATTAACATTTTAAGTTTGTGAAATTCTGAAAATATTTGTCTTTCTGTTGGACAGAAAACATTGAGGGAAAAAAAGCAATTTCTACCATTTCCCCAATATTGTCCCTGAGCCCCCCCCCCCCCTTGCCAGGACACAAATAAAGGGGGATCGTGTGGGAATGAGAATAATATAAATCTGCAATAAATATAACCATTCCATGAAAATATGAACTCTTTTTCATGAGTTTATCATCTGTGTGTTTAGGAATGATCTCCCTTATCCATGAAAATCATAACTTACTCTCTGGAATTTCGTCATTTTACTTAATGAATGATCTGATCGAAGTTGCTTTCAAATATCAGTTATTGAGTATTTGAATTACAGGACTGAAGTTCCCAAAGTATATTTCTATTGGCAAAACATTGGAATAATCTTAGCTGATAATCTTAGTCCATCAAGCTTTACATGAGACAAATAAATTTCCCTGTCTTTCTACAAAAGTATGGTGTCCAATGAAAACATTGCTGAACTAGGACCATTGCATAATTATGTAGATGTCTTTGCATTTTTTTGATGGACTAAACTTACCTTTTTCATATTTAGGCTAGACATATGATCTAAATAGACTGGGGTCCAAACTTTATTGTGGTATCTCTTTATTACCATAGGTCTGCTTAAAACTCTGATATAATTCTGCAAGAAAAAAGATAAACTGGGTAACAATTAAGGTGTAGAATGATCAATAATTTACTTTTTGGTGTGTTAATGTGATTGTGCTGATAAGGACTATTTTGGAGAAGTGTAAACTTTTGTCTTAAGGTATTTTCTGTAATTAAGTTGACAAAATACAATTTGCATGGTTAGTGCAAGGCACTAGCAACTTTACCCTTGTCATGCTGAATAATATCTTTGTTAGAATTGCATTCACCCATTCCCAAACAATGGTGCAATTAAGACGTTCCTCAAGATGTGTAAGATGAAGTAATTGCTTGAAAAACGCATATTTTACGTTTTCTACCTAGAAAGTTGAAACCCATAAAAGATTCATAAAAATTGTTGTCTGCAACTCCTTTAATTTGGACCAGTCTGCTATTTGGTTGTCTGGTAATGGGTTAAACTCAGAATTTACAGGCAACACTGGAAGCCCTATTTATGAGTTAAAATTTATTATTAAAATATATCTTATAATTCACTCTTGCTTGAACAAGATAAACTGACAATGTAGACTAAGATCAAACTGCACTTTATGTGAAGGCTAATCTTTGTCTCCACCACCTTCCAAAACAGGAAATGTCTGGGTTCAGAATGCCAAAGGTTTATGTCTTTACTTTTTATCAACACCTACTTCAGTCTTGCCCTAACTCCTAAATTTTATTTTGAAACAAACAAGAGCCATGTCAGACATGGCCATCCCCCGCCGTAAAAGCTTGATAGTAAAATGAAGCCACTTCTTGTGCACTGCATTTCTTCTCAGTGAGTTCGATAATAGCTATTATACTTTAAGAGATATGCTCAGGAAAAAATCTATGTCTTTAAAACAACAAAGGGTAATAACTCTAAAACTATGCAGGCAAGAGTTGTGGTTCTTGTGCACTGCACTTCTTCTCAATGAGATCTACACACCTATGAATTTTCAAGTTAATAGCTATTATACTTTCAGAGATATGTCCCGGACAAAATTTTAGTCTTTAAAACAACAAAGGGCAATAACTCCAAAATTATGCAAGCAAGAGTTGTGGTTCTTGTGCACTGCACTTCTCCTCAATGAGATCTATCGACCTATGAAGTTTCAAATCGATAGCAATTATACTTTCAGAGATATGCTCCGGACAAGTTTAGAGACAGAAGGATGGAAGGACGGAATGACAGAAGGACAGAAGGACGGACGGAGACCATTACTATATCCCCTTCGCTGAAACGACAGGGGATAATACGGAAACAAACAGGATACATGTGCTAACTTTCTACTTCTAGAATAAATGATCAAGACTTATCACTGTGGCATTAACCGTCTAGAAACCCTTTTCTATATTGTTTCATTATTTTCAAATATTTGTTTGTGGGAATTCACAAGATAATTTGAGCCTGAATGAGTTGTAGTGACATAGTGTTTTAGAGTCAAATACAATAATCACTTCTTCAAATAATTGATGAATTACAGCTACTGATATGAAAATTAATCAAATATTGATTGTACACAATTAACCCTTGTCATGCTGAACCCTGAATATTCTGGTTTTGGCAGGAGGTATAGACCAAGATAGGCCTGCACATAAGTGCAGTCTGATCTTGGTCTACACCCCTGCTTGTACTTTTCCTGCCAGAGTCTATTGTGAAATTAATTTCTAAAAGATATATTGATTTTTGAACAACAAGTTCTACCAGTGCTTTTAGTCCTTTGATTTTGCAGCAATTTAGTAAGGTAATTTATACAGCATGACAAGGGTTAATTGTTGGTTTGGCGACTTTAACATCAGTATGTACAGCTCATTCAGGCTTTTATTACAATGAATGGGTGACAATTAACTGATTTATCTTTTTTTTACATGAAACTGACCATAATTTTTTGGAATAACGCCATGTAATTTTTCAGTCAAACTTCCGTTTAGAGGTGAGTGGGCATCAATTTGAATGCTTCTTTAACCCTTTTCTGTTTAAACCCGGATTTTTACGTTGCTCTGATTTCATACTTGAGGAAACATTGTGGAAAAAGGATAAATTGCTTGTAACAAGCAATTTCTCCTTTTTCCACAACATTTTCTACCACATCAGATGGTTTCATTTCAAATTGCATCCAGTTTTGATTGTCGTCTGCAACCTCTGTCAATTTGGACCAGTCTAAAATATTCAAGAAACAGGAAAGGGTTAACCCATTCCTGTTTTTAGAAATTTTAGACTGGTCCAAATTGAAAGAGGTTGCAGGCAACAATCAAAATTAGATACAATTTGGAATGAAACCATCCTATGTGATGGAAAATATTGTGGGAAAGGAGAAATTTCCACAATGTTTTCTCAAGTATAAAATCATGGCAATGTAAAATCCTGGGTTTATACAGGAAAGAGTTAATTTGAAAGATGTTAATTATTTTCTTCTTTCCTTTCACATGTCTTCTACCAAAGGTAGGGAGTAAGTGCATCTACTGTACTGTTTAAACACTATAGCCACACTTAGTACAGTATTGCACTCACCCACCTTTTAACCCTTTATCCTTTCCTACACATCATCGCTTTATTACACCTCTCAAGAAAAATGCTGTGGAAATCACTTTGGAAAATGAACAAATTCCTTTATTCAAGTGATTTCTTCATAATACGCCATGTTTTCTATCCAAAAGAACAAAGATTTTTAAAATTCTATCAACTGAGAGATACCTTTGATTTTGGACTAGTCTAAAATTGTGGAGTGGGAATGGGTTAATGTTTGACTCTAGAATGAGCGTCTGTTATAAAAAGCGATAATACTCAAAAGTGAATTAATTCTGTTTAAATTTGGTGGGATACAGAAAATGGTGATATAATGAAAAGTTTATCAACAATAGTTCCTCGAACCAAAAGGGAATTTTGAGCAGAATAGAACATGGATCTCCCATTGCTTATGAATATACTCCCTCCTGAGACTGAAGTAAGCCCATTATTGGAATATACACAGTCATTTACCCAATGGTGAAAATTATTTGCTGGATGAGAAATTCTCATTTCATTATTGCTAATGATAGTGTAGTCATTTGACCTTTCCAGAAAATATTTCAATACTCTTTATATATCATACTGACAAAAGGTTTGGAAAAAAAATTCAGAAGAAGTCTCCATTATATTTTAACCCATTACCACACAATCCTACATTTCTATGCCCTTCCAAAAAATCTTTGGAAAACATGGAAAATGAAGAAAAAGCAATTTCTTCATTATCCACAATGTTTTCTACCCCAAAAGACATTTTTTTTCTAATAAATTTCAAACTAAAATGGTTGTCCACAGCATCTTTAACCCATTTCCACACAACAAAATTTTATACTGGTCCAAATTGATAGAAGCTACAGACAACAATTTAAAATTGATGGAATTTCAAATTTCTTTGTCTTTTTGAATAGAAAACATTGTGGATAATGAAGAAATTGCTTGATACAAGCAATTTCTTCATTTTCCTTAATGTTTTCAAAAGTATTTTTCTTGAGGGGCGTAAAAAGGAGGGCTTGAGTTGGAATGGGTTAGATTTGGACCAGTCTAAAATTTTGTTGACTTGAAACGGTTCAACCTATTACCAGACTGGTCTGATTTGAAAAAAGTTGCAGACAACAACTTAAATTTGATCCAAAAATTTTGTTCTTATAAAGGAACAAAACATGATGGGAAATAAAGAAATTGGTTCTTACATTTTCTTTAGTATGTCATAGAGCCGGTCATGAAAAAGTAGTTTTGTATTGAAATAAGTTTAAACAAGAGATAACATTAAAAAGGATCTATAACTGGACTGTATGCACCATATTAGGTAAAAGAAGTGAGAAAAGGAGAGATTGCTTGTAACAAGTAATTTCTCCTTTTCCCAGAAGGTTTCCATAGCAGTATTTATTCAGAGGGTAAAAAAGCAGGATTTTGTGGTATTGGTTTAAATCCAAAATGCAAATTACACACTGAATCTCTATTTTGGTGAAAATGCTTCACCTATTTATCAACCCATTCTCACGCAATCAGGTTCTTTAATGCACCTAAATAAAAAGACTGGAATACATTGTGAAAAATGAAGAAATTGTTCACAACAATTTCTATCCTTTTTCAAAAGAAGATGATCTCTAAAATTTCATCAACTTAAATCTGTCCTTTAAATCTTCTTTGAATTTTGAACAGCCTAAAATTTTGTTCTCTTATAATTGCTTAATTTCAATGAACATAATAACATCATTTTTCTTTCTCAAAACCTTTTTTGTTCTACTGGAAACACATGGCCTGCTGGCCTAAGCTTGGTGTTTAAAAATGGTAACCATCTTTCAATTAATTTGACAAATTTAGACCTATTGATTTAACCCATTCCCACACAATGAAGCCTTTTCATGCAACACAAGTAAAAAGCTTAGAAAGACACTGCGGAAAATGAAACTGCTTGTTATTTTGAAATTTCATCAAACAAAAGTTGTTGTCTACAATTTCTTTCAATTTTGACCAGCCTAAAATTCTATCATTTGGGAATGTGTTAAACAATAAAAATAGCTATTTATGAATTGATAGTGTCTCTGAAAGACCTTTCATAATTTTACTTACTATGGTTAATAAGCATGGCAGCTCATCAATGCCGAATAGCTTAAACTAGAACTTTGTGATAGGAAGTGACTTTGAATACCCTCGCTAAGAGCCTTGCTTATGAAAAAGTGTCAAAATTCAAGGGGAGATAAATCTTCTGCCAGGGGAGTTAAGACTTCCAAAAGTATGTTGAAAAACTTCAACATATGTTCAAAGTATGTATAAAGTTTTATTACTTTTTAACCCTTGTCATGCTGAACCCAGAATATTCCGGTTTTGGCAGGAGGTATAACCAAGGTCAGCCTGCACATAAGTGCAGTCTGATCTTAGTCTACACCTCCTGTTTGTCTGCTTTAATCCAAAGTTGTTTAAAAAATTAATTTCTAAAGTTGATTTTGACCTTTAACTAGTGCTCCTAGTGCTTTCAGGCCTTTGGATTTAATGCAAATTCAGATATGGATTTTATTCAGCATGAGAAAAGTTATATAAGAGGGTATAAGAAGTTCTTTATGTGGTTATGCACTAAGAGGTAACATTTTGTATAAATGAATTTGGTAGTCAAATTCAAATAATTTTTACCTGAACATTTTCTTGAACATCAGCTAGTGTGGAAATATGGGTATAATAACCTGAAATGAATATTCATTTATTAGAAATAACCAACAATTTCATGTTTTTATATGAGGTTTTGTAAAAGTACTTATCCTTTTTCAATTCAAAAAAAACTTTCTGATAACCCAAGAAAAAGACAAATAGGTTGTCCAGGGACAACATGTCAGGTCTGCTGATTTGTACTGAGAATATGATGTACAGAGTGATCTAAACCCTTTCCTGTTTTGAATATTTTTAGACCTGTCCAAATTCAAAGGTTTTGCAGACGAAAAATTTAAAGTGGATTTAATTTGAAAAAAAAAACAACATTCAGTAGGGTAGAAAATATTGTGGATAAAGAAGAAATTGCTTGTTACAAGCAATTTCTTCTTTTCCCACAATGTTTTCTCAAGTATAAAATCAAAAGGACGTAAAAACCAGTGATTGTACAGGAAAGGGTTAAACTAAGACCTTGACTTTGGTTGTATTACAACAAAAATTTCGCATGACACTAGCACTCATCAATGAGAACAACTGTCAATCCATAAATGTAGAATTTATGCTCTGGACCAAGTCAATTTTGTTGTTTGACCTTCAACTGTGACCTTGACCTTGGAAGTATCACAACAGACATTTTTCATGACACTAGCATTCACGAAGAAGAACAACTGTGCTAAGTTATTTTCAAATTCATCCTTAAATGTAGAAGTTATGCTCCTGACAAAATTCCAGAAGCACACACTCTCGCTCATTGCAAGCAGGCTGGGCCAAAAGGTTAGAAAAACATTGAGTAGAAATGAAAAAATTGCTTGTTGACCAATTCCCACACAATGATGCTTTTTGACACCCCAAGACAAACAATTATGAACACAATGAGTAAAATGAAGAAATTGCTTGAAACAAGCAATTTCTTAATTTCCAACAATGTTTTCTACCTAGAAATTTCATAAACTTGTCATCTTGAACTCATTTCAATTTGGATAAGTCTAAAGAATTTTTGTCTATAATGGGTTAAAGGCAATGTCTTCATTAATCATCTCCAAAAGACAAAAAACAAGAGCACCGCCTGAGGTTGCCTAAGCTCGGCTGTTGGGTGCTGGATAGTCCATAAAAAATCTAAGTCATAAAGGGGCACAATTCACTCAAAACACATCTAGAGTTACCCCCCTTGATAGTATAGGTTCCTCTTCTGATAGTGAACATGTGTGCCAAGTTTCAAAAGAATGCCTTTAGTAGAACCAGAGATATCACAAAATGTCAAATTTTTCGCAGGACCAAGACAAAAATGACGACGATGACACGGGGGCTATCACAATACCTCGGGTTTTCTCCGGAAACAGCCGAGCTAAAAAGAATTATCAATTAAAAATTGTCCTCTGCAATATCTTTCAATTTGGACCAGGCTAAAATTTTGCTGTCTGGTTATGTTTTATTGCCTAAACAATAGCTCTGCATGAAGTTGGCGATTTGGGGGTATAAAAAGCATTTAGTTACCTCCCTTGATAGCAATGTGAACTCTTTTGAAAGTGAGCATACATGTCATGTTTCAAGTGTATGTTAGTATTTGCAAAGATAACCCATAACCAGATGACAAAATTTTAGACTGGTCCAAATACAAAGGAGTTACAGACAACAATTTAAAGTCTATGAAATTTAAGATTTTTCAAAGTTCTTTATGTGTTGAAGACATTGTGAAAATTAAAGAAATAACTTGTTCCAAGCAATTTCTTCATTCTCAATTTCTTGAGGGGTATCAAAAATGTCATTATGTGGGAATGGGTTAAAAGTTTGTCATGCAAACAATGCCTTAACCTATTCCCACACTAGTCCACTTTTCTTCACCTCTCAAGAAAAAAGCTTAAAAAAACATTGTGGACATTAAAGAAATTGCTTGTTACAAACAATTTCTTAAATGTACACAATATTTTCTACCTTGAAAGGAAAACAAATTCCGAACTTCACCAATTGTAAATTGTCGTCTGCAACATCTTTCACTTTCCACTAGTCCTAAATTTTGTCATGTGGTGATTTACTTCTGTGACTTACACTTAGTAAGTGGGGATACACTCAACCAATTCCCAAATGACATAAAATTTACACTGGTCAAAATTGAAAAAGTTGCGGAAGACAATTTCAAGTTGATGAAAAATTAAAAATCTTGTGTCCTGTTTGGGTAGAAAACATTGTGAAAAATGAAGAGAAATATTTAAACATTATTGCTTGAAAAATTCTGTTATTTTGTGCTAACACCAATGATAAATCTATACCTTTATTAGCACAGGCCATCCATTTCACTTCTCTTTCATCACCAATATCTCGGCCTATCAAATAAGTAAATATTCTCGTCTGTAATTGAAAACAATATGTACGAAATGGTTATTCAGACAAACTTGTCAATTACCATTAACAATATATTTGCTTTTAGAAACAAATGAAACAAGATGTGTTTGTGAAACACTATGCCCACGAAACAGGAATTCTTTTGAAATGGGATATTTTTATTGGTTTTTTTTGAGTAATGTTTTAGGGAAAGGGTTGAAATTTTGACCTTGACCTTGATGAAATGACCTTCCCCAGTTGGGCCTTTTTGAGACCTATCTACATACCAATTATTACCTTTGTAACTTAATAGGAGTTATAGGAAAATATTTAGTTGGCAGGTTAAGTTTTGCAGACGGATAGAAGCTGGAAGCTAGGAAGAGATGTGATGGCTGGTGTGAGATATACCAGGAATCCATTGTTAGGTGCTCAGCCGCTGCGATATAACTGAAATATTGATGAAAGTGGCATAAAATCCCATACAAACAAAACAAAAGTTTTGCAGACAGATAGACAGATGGACACCGGTAAAACAATATGCCCCGATCTATTGATGCGGGGGCATAAAAATATTCAAGGAATGGTCATAATAACATAATAATATTATTTAACCCATTACAACACAACAGTATCTGGGCGGGTCCAAATTGAAGGGTGTGCAGATGATAATTTCTAATTTGTGAAATTTCAAAAATCTTTGTCGCTTAGGGTAAAAACATTGTGGACAATGAGAAATTGCTTGTCACAAGCAATTTCTTCCTTGCTCACAATGTTTTCCCAGGCTTCATTCATGAGAGAGCACAAAAAGCGGAATTGTATGGGAATGGGTTATCTGAGAGGATGACAAGTTTCATCCGGTTAAATATGACAATCTTTGATATATTAAGTATTTCACATACAAAATTTTTATTTTCTACTCGTCAGTTTACCTAAAGTTTGATAGATAAATTCTCGAAATTTTCAATTGAAATTATTCTGCAATCTTATTCCCATTTATAACTTTACGTCATTTCTGTGATAACAACAAGAGGGCCAAAATAGCCATAGATTGCCCAACTGAGTTAACACTTTTGAAGAAGTACTATAAATCAGAGAAAACTCTGATACTAGATTAACAATTTAAAGTATTTGGTATAAAAGTAGCGTATGATAAGGTGATGTGAAAAATTGAAAGATCAATGCTGAACAGTTTCAGTGGCTTAACCCTTGTCATGCTGAACTCGGAATATTTCAGTTTCGGCAGAAGGTATAGACAAAGATCAGACTGCAAATAAGTGCAGTCTGATCTTGGTCTACACCTCCTGCTTGTACTTTTCCTGCCAGAGAAGTTATGAAATTGATTTTCAAAGGAAATATTGATTATTGAACAACAAGTACTTTCAGTGCTCTCATGGCTTTGATTTTAATGCAATTCCAAAAGGGATTTTATACAGCATGACAAGGGTTAACAGTTTCAGGGGAGGATTCTAAAATATATCTTTCATTATCAATTACTGAAATCAATAATTAAACAGCACAAGGGCTCAAAATGCTCCCAGAGTAATAATTACATACTCAGTACCATGAGGTTATAGTACATGCAAAAGTTGAAAGCTCCAACCTTTGGTTATCTGTAGAGAAGATTTATCTTTAATTCTCATCATACTGAATAAATCCGCTACAAAATTGAATCAAATGTCAAAGGGCTGAAAGCACCAGACGGCTTGATTTTGGATCAATATTTCTATTGAAAATTAGTTCCTATAAAAAAAGGACCAATAGATGGACCAATAGATGGTTTGGACTAAGATCAGACTGCATGTATGTGCAGTCTGATCTTTGTCTATTCCTCCTGTCAAAATAGGAATATTCCGGGTTCAGCATGACAAGAGTTAATATTTTTTCTTCTTCTCAATTTAAAATCCTTTCCCCATACAACATTGAGGTTATACAAATTAGAAGTAACTTGGTATAGTACCAAATGGTAATGCTGCAGGCGAAATTTGAAAGTTGAACATCATAGGGTTTGATAGGAGAAGAATTTTGAATTTTCATTTTGGCTGCAATTGCTGCCATGGCAACTAAAATTCTTCATTCATTCCAATTCTATGAAGTATTTTGAAAGAGCATGACCTAAGAAGCATTTCAGTGAAGATTATTTGAAATCTATTGGCTAGTTTAGACAGTATTTTTTTTTCTTAATTGTGAATGGATGGACAGACAGACTGATCACAATAGCTCACCCAAGCAACATGCGAAGGTAAGCTAAAAAGTAAAAGCATATGATTCAGTACATTTGCATATACAGTCAGGCCGCAATACACCCACCATCGTTTTACCGGCAAACTCAGTTAACGACATAAAAACACTGTGAACAAACCTCACCTAACGTAATTTTGACCCGTTTGAACGGCATATTCAAGTACTGACACCGACTGACATTTGTCGGAACAAATCTTTGAAATTTAATGAATTTTGCTTCAGTTTAACGGAATTTTCTCAGCCCATGTTTTACGGTTGTTGACATGCCTTAAAGGGTGTCGTAAAATCCTTTATCCGCAGTTGTTGTAAACAATATAGGTTACACAATAGACTCGATTATCAATTTTTTACACCTTCTGATTAATAGTGTTTAATGTAAATAAAATGCCTTTGGCAAGTTTTTCACACTTAAATTTAACTATGTACCGATGTTGTATGTTTTTGAATTCGGTTGTCTTTATTTGAGATGTTTGAGCAATTTGAGAAGTTTGAGAAATCTAAGAAGTTTGAGAAGTGTCCTTAATAAATGCGAGAAACAATTTTCTTCGTTATTTTTATTATCATTACCAAAACTGAAAAAATGTCACAGCCACCGCCAGCCATACGTAAGAGAACGCAGTTGTCATTTGCTGAGAAGAAAGAGATTGTCGAGTACAAAAAAACACGCCAACATCCCGAAAAATCTCCCGGTACCCAAAATCTCCTGCTCCATTACAATGACTGACTCAGTTACTGACAGGACTTCTGTGGGGACAAAGTATGTCGTTATAACGGGGTTTGACTGTATATTAACTAGTATATTAAAGCCAAAGTCATTTAATTTCACTCTCTGCCCAACAGTCACATTATGAAAATTATACTACTGCTATCAGTATAACTATCAATCATTTTTATGATTGAATATAATGTATGGAGAGTCAAGATTCACACTAACCCAATTATTTAATCCATTCCCACTCAGTGATGCTTTAGGACGCCCTTCAAGAAAAACAATTGGGAAAACTTTCTGTAAAATGAAGAAATTATTTAAAGCAATTTCTTCATTTTACACTGTGTTTTCTATCCAGAAAAATAGAAAAAATCTCAAATTTCATAAAATTTCTAATGTTGTCTGCAACTCCTTTCAATTAGAACTAGTCAAAAATTTTGTCGTCTAGTTAAACTATTTATATGGAAAAAGTCTAAATCCTTTCTATGTTCTCAAAATTTTCCATTGATACATTAATATTTTTTTTTTTCACAATGCCTAGATATATTTGTGAGATCTATATCAAATTTACCTACACGTTTTTCTGGCCAGTTGTATTTGTCAAAAAGTGGGGCATGATGCTCTGGAACACCGTCAGTTATCAATAGAATAGCCTTGTTGCATAGTTTATCTTGTTGTATTACTTTGGTTCGTCGTAATCGTTCCTGTCAGAAAATGGACAATAAAGTGTGAATCTTTTCTGCAGTATTATAGCTTAACCATTCCCACACTATGGCACTTTTTGACCTCCCTAAAAAAGCGAATTTAGAAAAAATGTGGAAAATGAAGAAATTGCTTGTGACAAGCAATTTTTTCATTTTCCACAATGTTCTCTCCCAAGAAAAGTTGAAAAATCTTAAATTTCACAAAATTTAACTTGTCACTGCAAGTTCTTTCATTTTGGACCAGTCTAAAATTTTGCTGAGTGGGAAAGGGTTACAGACTTTCAAACATTCTTGACACAAGATGTGCTTGTTATACATTGGTGACAAGAAAACAAACAATATTTGAAAATGTGGTGTTTTCCTATAGCTATTACCTTGTTGTAAATCAACTGAACTTTCCATTCATCTAAATTATTCCAATGAGTACCCACAACATAGGATTTATAAAAGTAGTAACAGATTAAACAAGATGTGTTTGTGAAACTATGCCCTGAAACGTTTTTTTCTTTCAAAAGGGACCTTGATAATTGACCTTGCCTCACGACCTAAACCTTGATATCTGTAGACACATATCAATGAGATCTATCATCAAGCCAACTATGAGGATTGTATCTTGAAAAGGTTTAAAGCTATTGTAAATTTAAAGCTTTTTGGTTAGATTTTTGCAGAAGTTTGACTTCAGTTCCTGCAGATCCATATGTATTGATGAGAACTATTATCACGCGTAATATGAGCATTGTATATTGAAAAGACTTAAAGTGGCTATAAATGTTAAGGTACTTTTGGTTAAGTTTTGCAGATGTTTGACACTGACCTTGAGAAAACACCTTGACTTTGGTATTTACAGATGGATATCAATGAGATCTTTCATCACTCTAAATATGAGCATTGTATCTTAAATAGGCTTAAAGTAACTGTAAATATGAAGCTTTTTTGTTATGTTTTTGCAGGAGTTTGACCTTTAAAAATGACCTTGACCATGTCACATGACCTCATCTTTGATATCTGCAGATGTGTATTTTATTGATCTACATTTCATATAATTTTTGGGCTAAGCTCAAGAACTTCTTCATTTGACATATTGTTTTTACAAAGTGTTTTCTTCAGATGAGTAAAAGAATGGAGTTGTGTGTGAATACATTAAACAAAGCAAGCAATGATGATGTAATATAAAGGTTGTAACTTACTGCTTTTAACAATCGGAATGCTTCATCAAATGCTATTTCAAAATTTGCTTTATTTTTGGCTTCATCAGTGTCGTCGACTAAACCTGCCATGTGTCGCTTGTTAATACTGTTAGCTGACATCATTGTGCCGTTAAAACAATCATCGAGGTATGTGAAGGTATCGGAAAACTGGAATATAATACATATACTTGAACAAGACATTTATCAAAGCAATTGCCGAAAAGGGCCTAAAGATTCAAATTCAATAATACTACCTTAGATCTGATATTTAATTTGTCTAGGAAAGAAAAGGAATAAACTCAAGCAAAAATCTATTTTATTGTTACTATTCATTCAATTTCTGTTCTACAGAAAAATAATTATATAAAACATAAGTATATATTTCAGAGACATCAAACACAAAAAAACCTTGTAACAATAATCATTTTAACTCAATACATGACAACAAAGCTTTAGACCAAATTCAAAGAATTTATAGTAAATGAAATTGTGTGGTAGAAAACACTGTGGTTGAAGAAATTAGTTATGACAAGCAATTTCTTCATTTTCTACAATGTTTTCTGGAGCTTTTCTTGAGGGGTGTCAAAAACTGGGATTGTTTGAAAATGATTTAAAAAATCAGAAATTAGCAAAACTTTCTTTGTTAATTGAGACAAATGTGTAAGCTAAATACTAGACAAAATTTTAGACTTGTCAAAGTTCAAAGAGGTTTAGACAACAATTTCAAAATGTCCTACATGAAAGATAACAGAGTGGAAAAAAGAAATGACATGTCACAAGCGATTTCTTTTTTATCACAATGTTTCTTTAGTTTATTTTCTTTAGAAAGTCAAAGCAAGAGATGGTGTAACAATTTCCCATGCAATGGCATGTTTTTATGAGCCTAAGAAAAGCATAGGAAAACATTGTGAAATATGAAGAAATTACTTTTTACAAGCAATTTCTTCATAATTCACAATGTTTTTATCCCCAAAAGACAAAGAATTCAAGAATGTCATTTAGATAAAAATTGTTGTCTGCAACTTTGTTGAATTTGGAGTGGACTGGAATTTTATCATACAGTAATGAGTAGATCGGTTATTTTACCGTAATAATATTGAAGTAGTCGTCATCATCTAGGGTTTCTATAATCTGCTTCACCGTACTCCGAGCTATTTCCATCCGTAAACCTTTCATGCTACCACTAGTATCTATGAGTATAACTACGTTTTTCGGACAAGTAGCAGCCTGCAAGTACCAACTCCTCACTCGACAATCAAACAGGTCAATGTTGTTTCCCACGTTGTCATTCGGCCACTTCATTCCTGTATGGATATATTGTTTAACTCATTACCAGATGGTTAAATTTTAAACTGGTCCATATTGAAACAAGTTGCAGACGACAAATTAGAGTTTTTAAAATTTACGTTTTTTTCAACTTTCTGGATAGAAATCATTTTGGAAAAAGAAAAATTGCTTGTTACTAGCAATGTCTTTGTTTTACACAATGTTTTCCCATTCTTTTTTTCTTAAGCGTCACTGTGTAGAAGCTGGTTAAAGGATAAGTGGATTCTGTCAATTGACAATTAAAAATGTTTTAAAAAATAATTTGTGAAGTAATGAGCTAATTATGCAGAATCTCAAAAATTCAGTTGTTTCCATGCCCATTTTCTTCTCATTTGCTGAGAAGGTGTAGAAAAATAGAACATATGTTTTTTATGACTCCAAATTTTTTGGCACATTGTCATTATCATGAGAAAATGGTCGACATTTTGATGAATACTCAATTCATCAAAGTTAGTATTATATGATAACATGTCATTGAAAAATGATTCTTTCTATTTGCTTTAAAGGAACTTTTATAATAACTGTTGAGCCCACTAACAGTTCATTTTTTAATGCAAGTTGCTCTAAACCTTCGGGTCTTTAATTTGCACCCTGGCTCAATTGGTAGTGTAAGTTTCTCTCTATGCTTTGCTGTAACTCTTAGTGTCTGTACTTTGAATTTCCCTATTTCATTCTACTAGGGATCTCTGTCTGTGCTTTCAGCTTGTAATATGCTTGCTCTAACTGCTAGGGTCTGGAGTTGAATTCTCCTAGGGATCTCTATGTCTGTGAGCCTTTCAGTTTGTAATATGCTATGCTCTAACTGCTAGGGTATGGAGTTTGAATTTCCCTATTTAAATCTAAGGGTTTCTGTGTCTATGTGCTTTTCCACATGTTCTCTATATTCTTATTCAAGGTTTTATTCTGCAACTGACTGATCTAGGCTTCCATCAAAAAATCAATCGATCAAGCAAATAATTCAAAACTTTAACATCAACCAACATTCATGTGAAGCACTTTTTCTTGTTTGGCGACTTAAACATCATAATGACAGCTTACTGAAGCTGTAGTTAAGATATCTAAGTCACCAACCAACCATTTCAATCTTTGGTTAAATGTTACTGGCCATAAAAATAAAGTTGTCTAATATCGAAAAGGAACTTCCTGTTGTGTTAATAGAAGGGGCTAGTGTAGTCAGTGGGCTGGGCCAGCTATCGGTTGATTCTTTTTGGAATAGGGATTTCTTTAACCCGTTCCTGTACAATCCCTTGATTTCACGTCCCTGTGAATTTTTACTTGAGAAAACATTGTGGGAAAAGAAGAAATTGCTTGTAACAAGCAATTTCTTCTTCTCCCACAACATTTTCTAACTTGTAGGTTCGTTACTTTTCAAATTTCACCCACTTTTGATTGTTGTTTGCAACTTCTTTCAAATTGGACTGGTCTAAAATTTTGAAAAACAGGAAAGGGTTAATCCTTGATATTCCCCAGTCCCCATTTAAATACTCTGAAATTTTTATCGGTTGATTCTTTTTGGAATAGGGATTTCTTTAATCCTTGATATTCCCCAGTCCCCATTTAAATACTCTGAAATTTCTCTGCTAAAAAATATGCAGAGATTTGGTGAAAATCTGATCCAAGGGCTGACAATCACTTTAGCTGATATTTTAGAAAACTTGACATATTTGTGACATCCCATTACAGATTGTCATAAAGCTGGCCAAGGGAACTGAAACCTGTCAACTTTATAGACACACAGATTGTTCAGTCAAAATGTGAGTGCTTCTTTTGTCCCTACACCCAATTCCATCAAAAGATATTCATAAACAAGAGTTGTCAGAGGACAGCAACCCTGGACTATTATGAGGGCTAGGTAGTAATAGCATTCAATGTCGACATAGGGCGTAATCCTTAAGTAGTAATAGAGATAAAAAATCTTTCAAATAAAATTTAAAGTCAAACAAGAATGTCCATGTCCAAAAAGGGTTAAAGCTCCATTAAAATATATAAGTGTAATGAATCTTTGCCTAGAAGATGATATGATGGTCACAAAAGCATGTGCAAAGTTTCAAAGCAATCGCATTAGCAGAAAGAAAGAGTTATAAAAAATATATAACAGTTGCTCGTAAGGTTTAACTAAGAATTTCTCAGTCAAAAATGTGTTAAAATTCCTCTAAAATGGATGTCAGTGTAATGAAACTGTGTCTAGAGGCTGATATTATTGTCATAAAAACAAGTGCAAAGTTTCAAAGCAAAAGCATTAGTAGAATGAGAGTTATTAAAGATATATGTCAGTTGCACATAAGGTTTATCCTAGGATTTCCAAGTCCGAAAAGGGTTAAAATTCTACTTAAATGAATGTCAAAGTAATAAAACCTTGCCATGAGGGCGATATTATTGTCAGAAAAACATGTGTGAAGGTTCAGAGCAATAGCATTAGTAGAAACTGAGATATGACACTAGCACATAAGTTTTAACCAAACCATTATGGCAACACCTGGGTGACTGGAAAAGCTCCCTATTCTTGGAATAGTCGAGCTAAAAATTGCTTTCATCAATTCATTTAATGTTTCTATCATTGACACACTCTTAAGGATTTTGCTATGTAACTTGAGTAAAATATTGTTACAAACAATTACTATACATCAATACACAACATTGGTCAAAATAACTTGTTCTCATTATCTAAGCTAATATTAATCACTGTATTTGGAAAAAAAATAGCAGCAAAGTAACCAATTCAACCTAGGCCTATGACCCACATATACAGAGTTAAAAGTATACAAACAAAACTGTCAAAACTAAAAAAGTTATGAAAAATAAATCTTACTAAATATAACTTTTGTTGTCTTATACTGTGATGATTCAAAACAAAGAGCCTCAGACTCAATACTAATTTAACCTATTACCAGATGGCTAAATTTTAGACTAGCCAAAACCAAAAGAAGTTGTAGAAAAACTTTCTGTGTAGAAAACATTGTGGAAAATGAAGAAATTGCTTGTAACAAGCAATTTCTTCATTTCCCACAATGTTTCCAAAGCTTTTTACCTTTGTGGCGTCTAAAGGCGTCACTGAGTGGGAATGGGTTAAAGTATGAAAATGCAGGTTTCTACATATGTAGCACCTTTATTTCTTGTAAATTACAACTAAATCTTGTCAATATTTCAGTAGCAAGTAACTAGAACTTGCTATTATAAGGAAGTAATTGTTCTATAGAATTCATTGTATTTGCATAAAGCCAGTTGCAATGAAGCAGTTAACCCATTCCCAGACGACAGCCAAATTTGACACTGGTTTGAATTTAAATGAGATGTTGACAACATATTAATGATTATGAAGTTCTAGATTCTTTAAAATTTCTGAGTAGAAAACATTGAGTAAAATAATAAAATTGCTTGTTACAAGAAATTTCTTCTTTTTCCGCAATATTTTTCAATTTATTTTTCTTGAAGGATGTCCAAAACATTCATTGTGTGGGGATGGGTTATTTGTTATTATCAGGATAGCAATTAAGAGGATTCAACTGTAATGTACATTTGTCTTTTACATTTAAGAGATGAAGAGAATATTTTTTGTTTTCATGGAGGTATGAACCGAAAAACCTAATCATACTGTATGAATACGCGGAGCGAATTCATACATTGTGTGATTAGGTTTTTTTCGGTTCATATCTCCATGAAAACAAAAAATATTCTCTTCATTTCTAATAATTTAATAGAATCGAGCAAAAAAAGCCAAAAGCTTTGCAAATTTTGATACCCTTTTGTATGGGACTATTTTGTGTGGAAGCATACAAAATCGCTGCGTGCTCAAAATTTTGTTCATGGAGTTATGAATAATTTTTCTCGACCAATCAGAACGCTTGTTTTTGATAGATGAAACAAAATTAAATTATATACGCTATCAACCTAGCAGCAAACAACGAAATATCAAAGACAGAGAACCCTAAAGCCTGATAATATTCATTATTTGCCCTTCTGAGTAACTAAAAGAACCCATCAAAGATCGTGACAGTAGCTTACAAAGTAAATGACAGAGCTGACATACCAGAAATCCTTGAAAATTGACAGATTATGACAACTCATTATGGCTGAAGATAAAACCAGCCAAAACAACTGAAATATTGTCAATATCTGTCTTGACTGTACAGTTTCAAGGCTTCAGGAAACATAGCCGACTTAACCCATTCTCACTGAACCTTTTCCTGTTCAATCCCTGATTTTTATCATCTCTGTATTGTTATACTTAAGAAAATATTATGGAAAAAGAAGAAATTGCTTGTAACAGGCAATTTCTTCTTTTTCCAAATCATCTACCCTACTGATTGGTTATTTTTCGAATTAAATCCACTGTAACTTTTTGTCTACGCAAAGCTTTGAATTTGGACAGGTCTAATATTTAGCAAAATATGAAGGGCTAATTCCACTTTTTAACAACCTTCAGTATAAATTCCAAGAAAAACAGTTTGGGCATTGCTTACAATAAGCAAATTCTTTATAGTCTACAATGTATTCTATTCTAATAGGCAAACATTTTTTTTAATTACACCAACTTGAAATTGTGGTCTGCAATATCTTTCACTTTGGAAAACTATAGAATTTTGTTGTCTGTTAACTGAGTGACAAACAAGAATACTGTAACAAGCAATTCCTCTTTAACTAAGAATGGTTTTTAACCCATTCCCACACAATGTAGCTTTTTGATGCTCCTCTAGAAATTGCTTTGGGAAAACATTGTGGAAATGAAGAATTGCTTCTAACAAGCAATTTCTACTTTTCAACATTTTTTTCTACCTTAGAAAAGTGAAAAAATCTAAAATTTCATAAACTTCAAATTGTCGTCTGATAATCTCCTTTCAGTTTAGACCAGTCAAAACTCTTGATGTCTGGCAATGGGCAAAGCTTTTATTTCTTCAGCATGTAAAAAAAGAGTATAAAGTGGTAATGGGTTCAAGACTAGTGTGAGTTAAAAAGGAAAGCTTATGTAGAGCCAGGAAACATTTAAATTTCAAGCATGGCAGACCTTCAGGCTTGATCCTAGACTAGAGTTAATTTTCAAGCATGACAGACGTTCAGGTTTGACCCTAGACTAGAGTTAATTTTCAAGCATGACAGACCTTCAGGCTTGACCCAAGAACTGAGTTAATCATAAAGTGTGACAGAGCTTAAGGCTTAACCCTAGAGCTGATGTCAATTTTCAAGCATGAAATACCTTCAGGTTTGAGCCAAGACCCTAGTTAATTTTCAAGCATGAGGAACCTTTAGGTTTGACCCTAGATCCTAGTTAATGTTCAAGCATGACAGACTTTCAGGCTTGATCCCAGACTAGAGTTTATTTTCAAGCATGACAGACCTTCAGACTTGACCCAAGAACTGAGTTAATTATCGAGCATGACAGACCTTCAGGCTTGACCCTAGATCCAAGTTTATTTTCAAGCATAATAGACCTTCATTCTTGACCCTAGAAGCAAGTTCATGTTTCAAGTATGACAGACCTTCAGACTTGACCCTAGAACAGAGTTTATATTTCAAAGGGTACCTATGTTTATGTCATATAATAATTTTGCAATATAAAAAACCTATCCATAAAGTAAGGGTTATGGTCCTGAAAAAATGTTTCCATTAAGAGTGACCTTGACCTCAGACCCAATGGACAAATTCTTACACATGGAGAATATTTATTTCAATTGATGGATCACTGCTGTTGATGAAAAATTGATAGACCAATCAAATCAACACTAGAAATGAACTTTGAACTCTGATGTTGATATTACCAGTAAGAACTTTTATTGCTTTGGTAACTTTAACTTGACAAGTTTGCAAACCAACAATTTGTCTATTTATTAAAACCATAGCCTAATGTTTATAAAACAGTATTTATTGAAAAAGTCAAATTCCCATGTCAGTGATCAGTTCCTGTAACCATGGATCCAGATGACTGTCAAATGACCAATTGCTGGACGCACCCACTTACTCCTTTGGCCACGCCCACTGACTCCAACAGGAAGTTCCACTTTAATTTTCATGGCGTTATTTCTCAAATTATGACCAGAAGCATGTAACAAACAAAAGGCGTTTAAGAGCCGGATTCAACCCACAAGCCTGCATTTAATGTAACAAACTAAAGGCGTTTGAGGGCCTGATTCAACCCACAAGCCTGCATTTAATGTAACAAACTAGAGGCATTTGAGGGCCTGATTCAACCCACAAGCCTGCATTTAATGTAACAAACTAGAGGCATTTGAGGGCCTGATTCAACCCACAAGCCTACATTTAATGTAACAAACTAAAGGCGTATGAGGGCCTGATTCAACTTACAAGCCTGCATTTAATGTAAACAACTAGAGGCGTTTGAGGCCCTGATTCAACCCACAAGCCTGCATTTACTTATCATACCTGAGAAATTTGGTTGAAAACCCTCCTGCAGCCTTCAAGAATAAGATTTTTAAAATTTCACTTTATACCAAATATGGACATCCCCCTCAAATTAAAGCCATAATTTTCATTTGAGACATAATTTAAGAAGGAATTTTACAAAGAGTCAGCAAAGGATCATTTTGTGAAATTTTGCTGAAAACTTATAATAGTTGGTAATCTGAGAAAATTGTAGGTTTTCACTGTTTACCATATATGGAAATTAGCCCAATCAATTAAAGTAATATTATAAGCCAATCAATTCTTTTTGTAGCAACCTAATAAGGGGTCACAAAGGGATCATTCTAGTAAAATTTGGTTGAAATCCATCAAATAGTCTCTGAGAAAAAGATTTTCAAAGCTTTCACCACATATGGATATTATTACTATTAAAGCCTATTCTTACCTTATCAAATTAATTTGAAGGAATCTGATAAAGGGTCACCCATGGATCAACCCACTAAAATTTGGATGAAATCCATCCAATGGTGTCTGAGAAGATTTTCAGTTTTCACTATGTGGAAATCTGCAAAACTTTTGAATTTGGACAGGTCAAAATTTTGCAAAACAATGCCACTGAAAAGGCTTGTGATTCAAGCAATTTCTTCTTTATCCATGTTTTCTACCAAAAGAGACATGTCTTTCAAATTCCATCAACTAAAAATTATCATCTGCAACTGCTTTCATTTTGGACCAGTCTAAATTTTGTTGTATGGTATGTAATATGTTAGATTGTTGAACATTTCTAGGTATTCTTACCAGGATATATTCTAAAGAATCCATCAGTGCTGCAATAATACTGCCAGGTTAGAGAATAGTTGTTTAAATTGTTGACAAAAGTATCATCTAAAGGTTTTGTCCAGTGAGCACCATTCATTATTTTGGGGGCTGAAATATATTAACAAATATTTTGATATAATCTTAACAAGAAATCTGTAAGTCAAAACTCACTATGTATACCCTCGCCATGCAGGTTTTAAGAGAATGCTACGAACAGAAAAATGTAATGAAAATATATACATTTAACTACATATATATACCAGGCAATGTTTCTAAAATTAACTTAATGATATTAACCCAATCCAACTCAATCCCTCCTTTTTACGCCCCACAAGAAAAAAGCTTTGGAAAACATTGTGGAAAATGAAGAAATTGCTTGTATCAAGCAATTTCTTCATTATCCACAATATTTTCTATCCAAAAAGACGAAAAAATTCAAAATTCCATCAACTTGAAATTATCGTCTGCAGCTTCTCTCAATTTGGACCAGTCTAAAATTTTGCTGTGTTGGAATGGGTTAAAGCATGAAGTTTACAACTTGGGGACATAAATTCAAACGTGAAATAGGACCCCTAGTTGAACCTCCAAGTTTAAAGTGTATGATATTCTAATCTTCAATCTTGGGATATCATTGGATCGATCACTGGCGGCGGCACATATTCTTTCCAATATTTGTCTCTCACCAATGGATGGATAATCGTAAACCTAAGTGGGCTAGCAGCTGGAGGCTAGGAAAGGATGTAGTGGTAGTACTGGTGTGAGAAATACCAGGATATACTGTTAGGTGCCCCAACCGCCCCGATATGACTGAAATACTGTTAAAAGCCGTGTTAAACCCCATTCAACCCATTACCAAAAGACAAAACTCTAGGCTAGTCCAAACTCAGGGATGCTGCAGATGATAAGATGAAATTTCAGAATTTTTTACTTTTGGGGCAAAAAATTGTGGATAATGAATAAGCAATTTTTCTAAGTCCGAAAATGTTTTTCAAAGTCCAAATTGAAAGATATTGCAGAAGACAAATTTCACTTGATAAAATTTTGGATATTTTTAATGGAGGGGTAGAAAACATTGTGGATAACGAAAAAATTGCTTCTTACGTTTTTTTTTCTTGGGGAAGTCTTAAAGCATCATTGTGTGGGAGTGGGTTATATAGGAAACAAAAGCTGTAAAACTTAGTCAGCATTTTAAATTCAATACAGATATTTGACATGCAATACTTTGAAACTTTATACTCAATTCTGCTTGATTAGTGAGAATTTTATGATCTACTGAATAATGTGCTCTGCAGATCCCTTATTAGTTTCATCTCCATTGTGAGCATTGAAGCGCTTAAAGCCTGACTTATATATACTAGATATATATAACCTTGGCAGAAAAAGGTATATAAAACCTTGGCAGAAAAAGTTTAATGTTTGGATTATTAGAAGTGTCACTTTCTGTCCAGATCTTCTATAGATTATGCGCAGATCTCCAAATTTGTGTGCTGACAAACACAACCTGACCATAAAAAGCCTTGCAGGTACTGTATCAGTATATAATAAATAATTTACCCATTATCAGATAACAAAATTTCAGACTGGTCCAAATTCAAAGAAGTTCTAGATGACAATTTAAAGTTGTGAGAATTTAAAGTATCTCCATCAATCTGGGAAAGAAAACAAAAATCAAACAGGAATATTATAAATCGCCATATACCCCAGCAAGAAGGCAGGAAACTGTATAACCAATAAAATACTACCTTAACCTTACACATTATAACCCTCATTAACTCATTCTCACACAGTCAGGCTTTTTTACAGCCCTTTAGTAAAAACCTTTGGAAAAAATTGTAAAAAATGAAGAAACTGCTTGTTGCATGGTAATGGGTTTAATAAAAAATACTGATACAGACCTACAGACACACAAAATATGTACTCTTTCACAGATAGAGTATTGAAGTAAAAAGCAAATGTTCAGTTTCAGTCGACATAAAGACAGAAAGAAAATGGTAAAGCACTATACGCCAGATTTTTACACATTACCACATGATAGATTTTTTGACCAGTCCAAATTTAAAGAGATTGCAGACGACAATTTGAAGTTGATGAAATCTTCGAAACCTTTGTCTTTTAGAGTAGGAAACATTGTGGAGAATGAAGAAATTGCTTGTAACAAGCAATTTTATCATTCTCCGCAATGTTTTCCAAAGCTTTCATATTGAGGGGCGTTTAAAAGCGTCACTGTGAGGGAATGGGTTAAGCCTCTACTGTTCAAACCCTGTTTTTTATGTCCCTTTGACTTTATAATTGAGAAAACATTCTGGAAAAAGATTGTGACAAACTATTTCTTCTTTTTCAACAATATTTTCTACCCTACTGAATGGTATAAAATTTTGCAAAACAGGAAAGGGTTAATACAGGAGGCATAACAGACACTATATTAACCCTTGTCGTGATGAACCCGAAATATTTCTGCTTTGGCAGGTATTATAGACAAAGATCAGCCTACACACTTGTAAGGTCTGATCATAGTCTACACACCTGCTTATCCCTTTTAAGACAAAGTTGTTCAAAAGATAAATTTTCGAAATAAATATTAACCAACAATTTGTAATTGCAATTTCAGCCCTTTGATCTTAAATCCCATTCTGTACAGGATTTTATTTAGCATGACAAAGGTTAAATACATTTAGAAGTTTCCCCTAATATATTTTGTTTTGTTTTTATGTTGAATTTATGGGGTTTGACAATGCTTTCAACATTATTTCAGTCAAAATGCACCAAACCATCGCTTACTAGTATTTCTCACACCTGAGCTACTAAATAATATCTTTACCCAGCTTCATTTATTCGTCCATTGGTGACAGACAAATAACTATGTCAAATGTTGAAAAGAAATATCAAAGGTGAGCAATGTTTAGCAGTCTAAAAAGCTTCCAACTGCAATGTGGCTGCAGCCAATCAAATTATTTGAATTTCAATTCAAGGTGTAAAATCTAAGAAAACAACGCATTTTCTTTTTTTTCAATAAAGTTAATCTCAAAGAATACCTTTTGTAGTAGGTTGATCACTGTGCAAATATCTGAAATCCAAACCAATTACATTAAAACAGTTCATTGTTTGTGTGCCAGATTTAAATTGCTCATTCATCTGCAATAACTTTAAAAATATTGCCACCATAAAACTTCTCTTGGTTGTCCATTATCTAAATTATTCTGCTGAATGCACTAGAGATGGAACTTGAAGGTTGAGAAAGTGATTTTGGTTAAACCCATTACCACATGCCAAAATTTTAGACTGGTTCAAATTGAAAGATGTTGCAGATGACAACCTCAAAATGGTGAAATTTAAAATATCTTGAAATTTTTCTGAAGAAAATAATGTGGACAATAAAAAAAATTCTTTTAAATAAGGTCATTTAACCATTCTCAAAAATTCTACTTTTTTATGCCCCCTCAAGCAAACGAAATTGGAAATGTTATGGAAAATGAACAAATTGCTTGTTACATCATATTCATTTTCCGCATTGTTTTCTACCTTAACCCATTCCCACTCAGTGACCCTTTTAGTTGACCCTAAGAAAAAGGGCTATAGAAAACATCGTGGAGAATGCAGTTACTGCTGGTTGCAAGCAAATTCTTCATTATCCACAATGTTTTTTACCCAGAAACTTGAAGAAATCAAAAATTTTATAAGCTTTAAATTATCATCTGCACCTCCTTTCAAATTGGATCAGTCTGAAATTTTACCGTCTGGTAATGGGTTAAAAGGCAAAGATTTTTTGAAAATTGCAAAACTTTAAATTTTCGTGTAGACAACATCTTTCAGTTATAGACAGTGTAAAAAGTTGGCATTTGGTAATGGCTAACCATTACCACACAGACTGCCTAATTGAAAGAAGTTGCAGACGACAATTCTAACTTGATAATTTTTTAGATTTTCTTAACTTTCTGGCTAAAAAACATTGTGAAAAACGAAGAAATTGCTTGTGTCAAGCAATTTCTTCATTTTATACAATGTTTTCTCAATTTGTTTTTCTTGAGGGGCGTCCAAAAGGTTTATTTTGGTCATTGTGTGAATTTGTTAGGAAATAAAGAGAACAATTTTTGACTTCATTGAGGTATTAAACCTAAAACCTAATCACTTGAAAAAAGTCTGATTAGGTTTTTAGTTCATACCTCAATGAAAAAAAAGAAAATCTTCATTTCCTTTAAATTTACAGATATCAACCAAGCTAGACATTTTTTTGACAGTTTTAGATGTACAAAATAGTTCTCTATTCACGTCATGGAGGCATAAAGCACATTGTTCAGCAAATCAGAAAGTATGAAACAAATTTTCAGCCAATCAGAATTCCAGAATTTTGATAGACACAATTTAATTTAATTTATAATGAGATGTAACAATTAACCAATTTCCACAACTAAACTTTAAAATATTGGTCTTTTGGTGAAGAAAACATTGCGGAATATGAAGAAATTTCTTTAAACAAGCATTTTCCTCATTTTCCACAATGTTTTCCAAAGCTTTTTTTTTCTTAAGAGGCGTAACAAAAAAGGACTGCATAGGAATAGGTTAAGAAAAGGACCTTTACTTACATCTGTCAAATACATTGGTAGGCACCTGTATTGTACTGGTGTTTTTGGTGACGGATATATTATTTAAGGCAGGATCTGGCGTCAGTCGCAGAGATCGAAACGTCATCTCCATATTCACAACGCTTTCACTCACCATTGGCAAATCTGACTCACTGAGCAATTTTTTACTATTTAGGTAATCTATCTGAAAAAAAATAAGATGTAAGCAATTAACCAATGTCATACTGATTTAATCCTCTACAAATTTGGATTAAAATCAAAGTGCTGAAAGCACAGAAAACAATGACTTGGGGGTAATAGATATGTTTTAACCCTTTCCTGTTTTTGGAAATTTTAGACCAGTCCAAATTGAAATAGAATACAGACGACAATGACAACTGGATGCCATTTGAAATAAAACCATCCTATGTGGTAGAAAATATTGTGGAAAAAGGAGAAATTGCTTGTTACAAGCAATTTCTTCTTTTTCCACAGTATTTACTTGAGTATAAAATCACAGGAACGTAAAATCCCGTATTTGAACGGGAAAGGGTTAAGATAAATATGTCTTATAGTCAACTCTGGCTTTAACGCTTTCCCTTTCAAATATGGGATTTTACGTTCCTGTGATTTTATACTCGAGAAAACATTGTGGAAAAAGAAGAAATTGCTTGTAACAAGCAATTTCTCCTTTTTCAACAATATTTTCTACTACATAGGATCATGGTTTCATTTCAAATGGCATCCAGTTAACATTGTCAGCTTCAACCTCTTTCAATTTGGACTAGTCTAAAATTTCCAAAAACAGGAAAGGGTTAACTTGGACAAGCAGTAGGTCTAGACAAAGACTGCACATAATGTGCAGGCTGATCTTTGTGTAGACCACCTGTCAAAACTGGATTATTTCTGTTTTAGCACGAGAAGGGTTAATGAACGATGTATGAATATTGCATAAATAAATTAGAGAAAGATCTCTTTTGCACAAACAATTAATCAGACAATAGTATATCAAAGGAGGTTTCCACATCAGTGTGACTGATGGTGAAGTTTATCTTTCTTTTAGCACCTATTGACGAGAACTCATTCTAAAAATGAATTGAAATAATTTGCTTGATTTATTTTGTTAAATCTTTTTGGTACAAATTCTATCTTCTAATGAATAGAAAGTAGTTAGTTCTTGTAAATTTAAATAATGCATTTTCTCCATTTATCTGCTAGTAAATCGATCACTGCATTATCCTGGCTTTTTACAGCCTCAAAGAAAAACACGCCTTCATGAAAAAAGGAGGAATAAGTGTTTATTCTAGGATTTCAAAATTAGGGGGATTTCAGCGTGAAATCTACACAATTATGAAATGTTTGGTATTTCATACTCTTTGTTAATAGAAAAAAATTCGCCACCAATGTTGAAAATATAGGGGATCTTCAAAAAAAGTATGGGAATCCTCAATTCTGCCTGCCTAGAATAAACACAGAGAAATTGCTTGTTTTAAACAAGCAAATTCATTGAATTGATATCCTCCGCCAAAAACATTTTGTTTGACAACAGAGTATGTCAATCTTAGGATATCAATCTGTATGTATATGGCTTCACCAATCAGGGGCAGTAACTCTGAATTTAATAGTCGAACTGAATAACCCCGACGATATGCCCATCTTCTCTTTGTAGTGAAGCTTGAAATCCAGTCAATGGTTTCAAAGAAATAGCGTGGAAATGAAACTCAGAAGGACGGAAGGATCGATGGACAAGGCATCGGTGGGGAATAATAAATTTTCATTTTCTAACAGTGTGTTCATACAATGTCTAATAATGTTATCAATTAAAAGTTGATTTCAAGTCTGAGCCGCCATAACCAGCAGAATCCAGGGATAGATGACATAACAGCCCTATGAATGCAAACCCTGAGTGATAGCTTATGTTCACAAGAAACATCTACCATAAGCATTTGAACCAGTGTGCAAAATTTCTGGCAATTTCACATCTTAGTAGAGAGCAAACACCCAGCAGCTTAGACATCCACATGATGCAATTAGAGTATTTTGCTGATTGTATATGGAAAATTTTAGACACTAACTCATTCCACCACAATCATGCTTTTAGTCACTCCCCAAGAAAAACAATTTGGAAAACATTGTGTAAAATGAAGAAATTGTTTGCAACAAGCAACTTCTTCATTTTCCACAAAGTTTTCTACCCAGGAAGTTGAAAAAAATCTAAAATTTCATAAACTTTGAATTGTTGTTTGCAGCACCTTTCAATCTAGACCAGTCTAAAATTTTGTTGTTTTGTAAAGGGAGAACTTTCTTTAGAGACCACAGTGACGACTCTGGAGAGTTAGGCAAATGCACAGAGAGTCAAAGTACGAGAATCATGTGTAGGTATTTTTTATTGGATGAGACAGAAGGTCGAATCCAATAAAAAATACCTACACACGATTTGAGAACACGATAACAACAAATAGAAAAACACACTGTTGCAAAATTCCTTTTATTATATACCTTTTAGGACATGACATTAAGAAAATTCTCTTAAATGATAAAGAAATAACCAACTTTCCGAAAAAACCTGAACGTCAATACATGAAAAAGTAGCCTGTGTTTAACGGTTCTTGATGAGTACGGTTTTTTGGTACACACCGAATACGGATTTTTTTATGTGGAGTTGTATTAGATAGCCAGATTTTAATCCATATCTTTTATAGGTATATAATAAAAAGAAATATTTGAAAGGCTATATTATGGTAATAGCCTTGGTAATCTCAGACCTTTCACTGGTTTGGTAACTTTCTTTAACCCATTACTGAACAACACTATTTTAGGCAGACAAGACTATGGAAAAATTTAGACAAAATTTTAAAGTCAGAGAATAGAAAACTTAGTGGAGATGAAGAAATTGTTGCAATATCTTCCTTTACTGCCTGTAATACCCGAAAGGGGAGTGGGCTGTATATATAGATAGATAGATACTATAATGTTTACCCAAATTTTTCTTAATCCACACAAGCATTCTTTTTTACACCTCTGAAGAATTACATTAAAGAAAAAAAATAGAAATTTCACTTGGAAGAACTTAGCATAAAAAAGCACTGTTCTTAATCCATTTCCATACAATCCCTCTTTTGATGTTCCTCAAGAAAACAGCTTTGGATAATATTAAGGAAAATGAAGAAATTGCTTATAATAATCATTTTCGTCATTTCCCACTATGTGTTTTCAAAAGGACAAATATTTTTAGAATTTCATCTACTTGAAATTGTCTTCTGCAACTCCTTGCAATTTGAACAAGTCAAAAGTTTTGTCGACAGGAAATAAGTTAATTTAATTTCAAACTTACATCTAAGTTAGGATCAAAATTATAACCATCATAGAGCTTTTCTGCCGCAACAACAAGGTTCTGTAAAAGAGAAATGAGAGATAACAACC
The DNA here is from genome assembly GCA_946902895.1 of Fragum fragum. NCBI lineage: Eukaryota > Metazoa > Mollusca > Bivalvia > Cardiida > Cardiidae > Fragum > Fragum fragum. Next base: position 50,949,280 of record OX336371.1, read on the forward strand.
ATGGGTGGATCTAGAGGGGTCTAGACCCCCCCCCCCCTTGGTATGGTTATAAGATTCTCAAAATCTGGCAATCAAAGTGACATAATTATAGTCAGTGGGCAAACAAATTGCTTGAACAAAGCTTCAGTTATGATATTTTTTGCTCACCAAATGATGAATATCTCATGACCTCAACCCATGATCTTGACCTCATTTGATGAACTTGATCTCTTCATGTGACCTTGACTTTGTCATTAGCAGATAGGTACATGTAATAACAAAAAGGTACCTGGTTAATTCTTCAACAGTGAATGCTTATAAGAGCACTTTTCAGATGTTCATATATAGTTCCATCAATTACCAGATGACAAAATTGAAAGATGTTGCAGACGACATTTGAAAGGGGATGAGAATGAAAAATACAATTAAAAAGAGACTTTATGTTAAAAAAGAAAATTGAGAATAAAGTAAACACTTGCAACAAGCATTTTCTTTTTTTTTCATTTTTTAACTGTTTTTTGATAATTCCATGGTTTTTTACAGCTGTTCACTGTTCATTTTATATGTTACATTTTGGAATGAATTCTGTATACATATAAATCTTTTCATATGCATTTTTTTTAAGGAAACAAGTATTTTATAAGATTATTTACCTTCTTGAAGAGCTGTATCATATTTGGTGCATGTACAACTTTTACTTTGAACTAAGAACAATTAAAATTTTATTTGTCAAAATCTATTTATGATTTATATGGATTGAATTAAAGTTAACCCATTCCCACACAGTGGTGCTTTTTGACGCCCCTCATGAAAAATATTTGGGAAAACAATGTGTAAAATGAAAAAAATGCTTGTTTAACAAGCAATTTCTTCACTTTACACAATGTTTTCTACCAAGACAGTTGAAAAAATCTAAAGTTTCATAAGTTTTTAATTGTCGTAGGCAATTCCTTCCAATTTGGACATGTCTAAAGTTTTGCTGTCTGGTAAAAGTTAATAGGGTTTCACATCATATCTTGAATGTTCTTTGAATGATCTGTACTTGTGAAATTATGCAGATGCATACGGATATCAATGGAATTCCACATTTTTATGCATGCCTTAGAAAACATTCTAGGACAATAAGAAAATGCTGACTTCTTTTTTCACATTGCTCTACACCCTTCTAATACATATTCTTTTATATGGCTGCTTGGCATATGCTCTCTGCAACCCCTCAATTTGGACCAATGTCAGATTTCTAAGTCTGGCAATAAGTTATCTAAGTGGAAGCCATGATTTTTATTTTGCATCGACTGACCAAAAAGACAGGAAAAAGAATTACAGACAGTTTTATCTCTTTGATGAGCGTTATATGACAGTTTGTAAGCCTTAATGAGCATCTTGTCTGTTTTTTATATTTCAAAAATGGCTTCCCCACGGGATAGTTAATATGTCTATACTTTATTGCGCTGCGTAATAGTTTTTCTCTCTTCCTATGTAATCCACTCATTGTCAGTAACTTTATGTTTTGTTTATGACATTCTGTCTGTATTTGGCTATAAAGAGAGGAACTGAATTGTATGATATATGTGGAACAGTTAACTACATCTTTTCTACCATTCAGCCTATTCCTAAAAAACATAATTGTAGACTGTTCCAAATTCAAAGAGCTTGCAGACTACAAAAAAGATACTTTAACCCTTTCCTGCACAGTCCCTTATTTTTATGTCCCTGTGATTATACACTTGGGAAAACATTTTTCTCACAATATTTTCTAATCTGTGGGTTGGTTACATTTCAATTTACACTCACTTTTAATTGTCGTCTGCACCAGTCTCAAATTTTGAATAACAGGAAAGGGTTAAAATGAAAAATAAGGGTCATATAATGTAGAAAACAAAGAAAAGAAGAAATTACTTGTTGCTAGTTATTTCTTCTTTTCTCACAATGTTTTGATTAGTCAAATTTCTTCAGCCTGTAAAAATATTTGAATGTGTGGTAAAGTGTTAATCCATTCACACAATGATGCTTTTTGACGCCTGTCAAGAAAAACAATTGTTGAAAACATAGTGTAAAATGAAGAAATTACTTGCAACATGCATTTTTTTTCATTTTTCATAATGTTTTTACCCCTAAAGAAATCAAAATCCAAACTTTCATTTGCTTTAAGTTGCCATCTGTGACTCCTTTCAATTTAAAACAGTTTAAAATTTTGCTATCTGGTAATGGGTTAACCCTATCTTGTTTTGCAAACTTTTAGACCCGTCCAAATTCGAAGGTTTTGCAGACGAAAATTTAAAGTTAACCCTTGTCATGCTGTATAAATTACCTTATTTCATTTCTGTAAAATCAAAGGGCTGATAGCACTGATAGAATTTGCTGTTAAAAAAAAAAATATTTCTTTTAGAAATCTATTTCATAAACAACTCTAGCTGGAAAAGTACAAGCAGGATATGTATACCAAGATCAGACTGCACTTATGTGCAGGCTGGTCTTGGTCTACATCTCCTTCCAAAATCGGAATATTCCGGGTTCAGCATGACAAGGGTTAATTTCATTTGAAAAATAACTATTCAGTAGAAAATATTGTTACAAGCAATTTCTTCTTTTTCCACAATTTTTTCTCAATCACACGTACGTAAAAACCAGGGATTAAACAGGAAAGAGTTAAACCAACCATTGCAAGCCATTAAGAATTTTGCTTTTACATTTTGTCTTGATCTATTCATGCTCCATTGAAAAATAAGATTTCTAAGATTGGTAAAAAAAAATGTTGTCTGCAACCTCTTTGAATTTGGATTATTCAATTATTTTGTTGTGTGGTAATTTCGGTCAATAACATTATATCATGCCTATACCTTCTTGAATAATTGAAATAAACAGGAAAGTAATATGGTAAGTCTATACCTTTGATGTACAGCTTACCATAAATTTGTCTTGCATAATAACTAATCAGTTTGTTAATTCTATATTAACCTCTTTGTTTATTGAAATGGGGTCTAACCCAACAAAGACTTTTAACAGTAGAATTTTCAGTCATATCATGGCCACTGGAGCACCTAACCATAGATTCCTGGTATTTCTTGCCTATTATCATGGATTTACAAGTCAGCTGCTCATTCAAACAAGAGCATAGCCTACGACTGCCTACGCTCGGCTGTTGGGTGCTGGATAGTGGACAAAATGCATCTAGAGTTATCCCCCTGGATAGTATAGGTTACTCCTCTGATAGTGAACAAGTATGCTAAGTTTCAAATGAATGCCTATAGTAGAACTAGAGATATCACAAAATGTCAAAGTTTTGGCATGCCACCGCCGCAGACAACGACGAAACCAAGGCTATAGCAATTCCTTGGGTTTTCTCTGAAAACAGCAGAGCTAAAAATGTTGCATTGTGGCAGCCACATTACCTTTGCTTTTAATCCTTACAAGTACCTATTTAGCAAAATATGTGAGTTGAGAGGAGCATAATGTGACTCTTAATTTAAATACAGAAATAAAATACCTGCGCAACAATATGGATCTTACAGCCAGGGACATTCTGACCTCATTGCTTGCCTATTACCACTTAACCTCTCTTGAAATAACTTGTTCATGGTAGGTTTGTGAATAAAGAGAAAGGGGAAAATCTGTACTTACATCAAGGGCAGTAACCCTTTCTTTGAGCAATTTTTCAATTCTACTAGCTAAGCCTTCTATAATGTCATCTCCCTTCTCCTCTTTTAAGTGTGATGATGTGGCGTATTTCTGTAATGTAATTAACACCTTAACAGATGACAAAATTTTATAATGGTCACAACTGAAAGAAGATGGAATTTTGTAATTATTTGTTTGTTAGGATGAAAATGAAAAAATTGCTTGTTGAAAGCAATTTCCTCCTTTTCAAGAATGTTTTCCAGCATTTAAGTTTTAAAGAAAAGTAGTTTGTTTGTTTGTATGCTGTATAAAGAAAGTAGTTTGTTTGTATGCTGTATAAATAACCTTACTGAATAGCTTTAAATTCAAAAGGCTAAAAGCACTGATAGGACTTGTTGAAAATCAACATTTCTTTAAGAAATCAATTTCATAAAGAACTCTGGCACGAATAAACGTAAGCAGGAGGTGAAGACCAAGATCAGACTGCACTTATGTGCAGGCTGATCTTGATCTACACCTCCTGCCATAACCAGATTCAGCATGACAAGGGTTAAGACCTCTTTGAAAAATCTCCGAAGAAATTTTGTTTTAATTGAGGTATGAACCTTAAAACTTAATCATACTGTATGAATACACCAAGCCCATTTATGCATTAACCCATTCCCACACAAGCCCTCCTTTTTACGCCCCTGAAGAAAAAAGCTTTGGAAAACATTGTGGAAAATGAAGAAATTGCTTGTATCAAGCAATTTCTTCATTATCCACATTGTTTTCTATCCAAAAAGACAAAGAAAATTTGAATTCCACCAACTTGAAAATATCGTCTGCAGCTTCTTTCAATTTGGACCAGTCTAAAATTTTATTGAGTTGGAATGGGTTAATGTGATTAATTTTTTGGGCTTGCACCTCAATGAAAAAAAAATCTCTTTTTTCTTATTATATAATGGCATCAAGCAACACAAGGCAAATGACCTACTAGTTTTGAGTAAAATTGTATGGATCTACTTTGTGTGAACTGAAACCATTCAAAAAAGTTGTGTGCACAAAATTTTGCACATGGTAGTATGACAAGAAGATTTCAATCAATTAAAACAATGGAATATTGATAGGCAAATTACTAAAATCGAATTATCTAATCATAACCAGGGATGATTTTAGGGCGAGATATTGAGAGATTCTCTCATTCTTGGTCCAAGGACACATATGTATGATCTGTGGTGTGGCTGAGATCAGTATTTATTCTAGGTGGGGAATTGGGGGATACCCCCACTTTTTTCAAAGATGCCCAATATTTTCAACATTTGTCAGGGATTTTTTTTATAAGTAAGGAGCACAACATACTAAGCATTTCACAATTGTGTAGATTTTTTGCTGAAATCCAACCATTTTTGAAATTCTAGAATAAATTCAGACTTAGAGCCTTTCAAATATGTTTGGTCACAAGTCTTCAGGACTAACTTCTGGACCACATTGGTGCCATGAAGCTTTATGGTGAAATAAAGGCAAAAGAAAACAAAGATTGAATTGATGTCATCAATTAGATTGTGCAGCACAAAACTGAAAAAGGTAAAGTATAACCCTATTTTTCTTTTAATGAACTTATAGAGAATAACTATTATTGCTTATTTAACCAATTCCAACTCAATCCCTCCTTTTTACGCCCCTCAAGAAAAAAGTGTTTGAAAACATTGTGGAAAATGAAGAAATTGCTTGTATCAAGCAATTTCTTCATTATCCACAATGTTTTTCTATCCAAAACGACGAAAAAAATCAAAATTCCATCAACTTGAAATTGTCGTCTGCAACTTCTTTCAATTTGGACCAGTCTAAAATTTTGTTGTGTTGGAATGGGTTAAGGGAAAGACTGATCATAACCTTCATTTCATGATCAACAAAAGCTTTGTAAAAATGTAAAAATATAGTGGGTTTAGCTTGATGCCATTATTTAACCCATTCCCACACAACAAAATTTTAGACTGGTCCAAATTGATAGAAGTTGCAGACGAAACGATGGGCTGACAGACAGACCACCGCTGATCGATCAAAATACGTGCTGAAGCTGAGCATAGCTGCGATATTGTTGCCCTCTTTCTGATATTCTGTTGGAGAGGATTGTCAGAAATAGGGCTACGATATCGCAGCTACGGTGAGCTGAAAGAGCTAGCACGATTTAGCACATAGGACATAGTAGAGGCAACATTTACTTAAACTTACCGCCGAGATAAAATCTATGGCTGTAACATTTTCACTGAACAAAGTTAGGCGTCTACTTAATGTGTTTGACCATTTCCACACCCTGAAATAAATAGAAAATATGCATTGTATAAATATAATACCATTTCCAAGTTGTGTTGCATACAGCAATGCAAAGACGCAGGTAAAGTTATAGTGCTTTAATGTACATGCTCGGGAATAAAAGTATTGCCCTTCAAACAATAATGGCGCAAATTTTTTGGGAAACAACGTGCCTTTTTATTTAACCCACTCCCACACAATCCCTCGATCCTTATATGCTAATTAAGATGTGTTAGACCATTTCCACATCCTGAAATAAATAGAAAAAATGAATTTAATAAATGTAACTTTACGTCCAAGTTGTGTTGCACACAAAATAACAAAATAACCTAACACTGGTTAGGAAATAGATCTAGAATTCTCAGTTTTCGAAAATGCAGTAAGGCGATCTTGAACATTTCAGTGCAATACGTTATGCTATAAATATGAAATGGCTTTATTTTGTGAAGGATCTAAGAAGAAAAGGCGTCGGAATGAATTGTCCTAAAATCATTTGTAGAGATGGAAATTAAAGAACAATTCCCGAGATTTTTGTCAATTATGGTATTGGATTTCCCATTTTCCACACTTAATCAACAGATTGAAAGACCTGGGTCCACCAGAAAATAATCCACTTCCTCATATCAGTACGAAAGAAATACATTCAGCTGTCACTTTGGTTGAATAGAAATAGAAGACTAGCAGAATCGATTAAGATCCTGCAGAAAGGGAAAATATAACATTTATAAGTCTACTGCAATTCTCAGTGAAGGACCAAGATAAGCGAAGTGCGACAGCGTAGCCCTCTTTCTGGTTATCTAACCTGCAGATTATCAGAAAGAGGGCTACGACATCGCAGCTAGGATAAACTGTGCAATTATGTTGTTTGTTATTTAAAAAGGCTTTTCAGCAAGCAATACGTCAGCTTTTATAGCTTAAGTTAACAGACAAAATTTCGAGGTCGTCTCAAAGTTCAATGAGTGCAAACTGCCACTGGAGGCTTAACCACTAAATCCGTTAAATGCCTACACCATAAAAAAGTTCTTATGTAATTCAGGAATATTGGAAACTCTATTAAAGGGAGGTATCAATGTTTCCCGAACCTTGATAAGAAAAATTACCAAGTGCCGAAAAATAGACTCAAACAAACTTTGAATACTTTAAGTTAGGTCAGGTGGTTATCTAATAGACCTAAAGTGGTTTTTTCTGGTTATATCGGAAAGGTTGAGCGGAATTCCAGGTTATTTTTAGATATCACGGAATTCAGCTGTCGACAGCGGATGACCTCATTTGCATATGACCCAGTCAAATGAAGGTAACAAATTTATTAGCGAAACAGCCAACATCCTAAATAAGTTCACATGAAAGGACCGATCTTTACAGACCGGCTAGCGAACATTACTCCTGATGACGTAACGATGACGTTGGTTTGATGTAATTTGAACTAGATGCAAGGTTCTAACGGTTATTCGCGCCACGTGAATGCCCTATAATCTTCGTAACTGTCTCGGATTAATCTAAAAATAGATTAATAGCCTACGTAGGCTATTAGGGAAATACCCTGCTTTTTTCTGATAAGCGACCTCATATTTTTGCAAAGCTACTTTTCGGCATATTGTTTTCAAATAGTTTATGAGAGGAAATAAAAATAATTAAAATCTGTGACATGAAAAAAACATCGATACCTACCTTTAAAACTGTAAAGAACACTGTCAAAAGCATGCTATTTAACTCAATCCCACTCAATTCCACTTTTTAAGCATTTCAAGAAAAAAAGCTTTGGAAAATATTTTGGACATTGAAGAAATTGCCTGTAACAAGCAATTTTCCAATGTTCACAATGTTATCCAACAAGGGAAAGATATTCTGAATTCATCCATGCTTTGCTTGCTTACAGTACTTTCAGTTAATTGATTAGCATCAGTAATGATATTGCTATGGTCAAATGAAGTTTAACCAATTACAAGACAACAGATTTTTAGAGTGATCTAGCTTTAAAGTGTAGCAAGCAACTATCCTAACTTGGCGATACTCAAAACAAATTTTTGCCTTTTAGGGAGAAAACTTTGTGGAAAATAAAGAACTTATTTCTTCACTTTACACAGCATTTTGCAAAGTTTTTACGGATTTTAAACAGCGGAATTGTGTGGGAATTACTTAATATTTGCAACAAATGGTTTGAACTTTTGAGCTAAAACAGAATATTCGAAGATTATTGTACTTGAAAAGCAAAACGTTAAGAAAATAATGCAAGAACCTGTGTAAAGGCTAATTGCGAAAGGCTAATCACGAATAATTCTGTTTATTGAACCAATTTCCGCACAATGATACCATTTGAGGAAAACAATTCGGAAAACATGGTTTAAAATGGTGTGACAAGCGATTTCTTCATTTACCACGATGTTTTTCTACCCAGAAAGATGAAATCTAAAATTTCATAAACTTTAAATCGTTGTTACTTCTTTTAATTTGGGATAGTCTAAAATTTTGTCGTCTTGTAATAGGTTAAGTAATGTAGAAGTTGAGGATTACCACAGGGCAATTCACTACATTGTTGTTTGTTTAACCCATTCCCACACATTCCCTCCTTTTTACGCGTCTAGAGAAACTAGCTTTGGAAAACATTGTGGAAAATGAAGAAATTGCTTGTGTCAAGCAATTTCTTCATTATCCACAATGTTTTCTGTACAAAAAGACGAAAGAATTCAAAATTTCATCAACTTCAGATTGTCGTCTGCAGCTTCTTTCAATTTGGACCAGTGTAAAATTTTGTTGTGTGGGAATGGGTTAAGTGATCCTCAAAATTAAAACCTTTTTTTTAAGTTCGTCAGTTTTACTGTAAATATGTATGAGTGTTTTGAAATGGCGTTCTCGTTGTCTGCGCATGTCAAATTCTTCTCAGTATTTGTAAAATGCTACCTATCGGACGATAACGATGGCGTTCTCATTTAACAGTTTAAGGTGGTGCTAAACAACAACAAGAAAACATTTAGTAGTGTAGAAAATATTGTGGAAGTATTGTGGAAAATAAAAAAAGGATTGGCCAGGAAAGGGATAAATGATCGGTGCTAAACCGCTACATAATCTCACGAAGAGTCTTAATTAACCTATTTCTAGACCACAAAATTTTAGACTAGTCCAAATTCAAACAAATTTAAACGACATTTTAAAGTATGCTTGATATTAGCCGACTGTTTTACCCTTTACTGTTTTTACAAAGTCTTAGATCTGCCCTAATTCAAAGGTTTTGAAGACGACAATTTTAAAGTAATTTCTATTTGAAAATAAACGTTCAATATGGTAGAAATTAATTTGGAAAAAGAAGAAATTGCTTGTAACAATCAATTTCTTTTTTTTCCACTATATTTCTTAGGTATAAAAATACAGGGACTGAACAGGAAAGGATAACAACAACAACAACAACTTTGTGTCAGTATCTATTTGCAGAGCGGACAATGAAGACTCTGATTAGACTGTACAGATACACAGGCTGATCTGAGTCTTTACTTGGCGCCCAGGTTAGGAAATGGCTCGCAGAAACTCAATCATATGGTTTGGAATCATGAGTAACTATCCTCAGAGCGCATAGTGCCGACTCTGATCAGACTTAAAAAATGCATAGAATGATCACAGTCTCTACTTGTGTCACATGTCTTATTGTCTGGAAATACAACGCACAGGCTAACATTATATATTCTAGCTCACTTAACCCGTTACCAGACGACAAAATTTTAGAAAGGTCCAAATTGAAAGGAATTGCAGACGTTAATATAAAGTTTATGAAATTAAAGATTTTTTCAACTATCAGCGTAGAAAACAATGTGTAAAATGAAGAAATTGCTTGCACAATGTTTTCACAACTGTTTTTTATTGGGGGCCACAAGAAGCGTCACTGTGTGGGAATGGGTTTTAATACGCTTCTTATCAATTCCTATAAAGGTCGATCGATCTTACTGGAACAAAACATGTTGTTTTAATAAGTCTATCATGCAGGTTTCTTAGATATTATTTCTAGTAAATTGAATATGTGTCTCAAGGGAGACGTTACCCTGTATCTCCCCTGTATGTTATATTTCTGAAATAAATATCAACCACGCCATACGAAATGGGTATCCGTTTCGTAGTGTAGCTCATAAAAACTGCGATGTCAGTTGTATAAAAGTCAAAAATTCTATTTATATCGCTATGATGATTGGAAGCTACTTATCACGTCACTACATATTCCCCTTTTAACAGCCTTTTAACACTCTGCAAGAAAAAATGCATTGGCAAACACATTGGAAAACGAAGAATTTGCTTGAATCAAGCGATATATTCATGGTCCAAATGTTTTTTATCCAATAAGACAATAATAATAATATAAAAAAAGAATAAAATAAATAAAATAAAATAAGATTCCATCAATTTGAAATTGTCGTCTGCAGCTTCTTTCAAGTTGGACCAGTCCAAAATTTTGTTGTTCGGGAATGGGTTAAACTCGTACCCGTATTTCTAATGTAAACTGATAAAATGAGGAAATTCAATTAACTACTCAGTCAGGATTCACTTTTCTTTTGACCCATTACCAGACGACAATATCTTAGACTGTTCCGAATTCAAAGAAAGCACAGACGTATTTTTTTTGTACATAAGATTTCACAGATGAGTAGAAAACGTTGTGGATAATGAAGAAATTGCTTGTAGCAAGCAATTTCTTCATTTTTCACAATATTTTCCAAAGTTGCTTTGTCTTGGCGGCGTCGGAAAGGAATTTTCACTGTGTGGGAATTGGTTAAATGATAACACGAAAAGGCAAAGTTGACAATCAAGACAAGTTCCAAAACATTGATATACCGGCGATATTATTAATTGTATACATAATTTTTATTGAGGAATGAATTGGAAATATATATATTTTTAATGGGGTTGGTGATATTTCAGACTTTCGTAATCAAAATCATTTTCACGTATCAAAATAGCAACATCCATTGTCGGATCGGGATCGACATTCAAAGAATCAATCGACCAATCAAATCGTTCATTTACACCGGAAGTGAAGCTTGAAATCCAATATTGGCCGACATATATGTGAAGCATTTTTGTTGGTTTTGGGACTAATGCAAGCTGTAGTTACGACATTTATGTCGCCAACGGATCATTTTTACTTTTGTGTTACGTGTTAATGGTGATAAATTTGGCAAAATAACGCCGTTTAATATCGAAGTGGATCTTCTTGATGGAGCCCAGTAGAGGCAGCCAGAAATCCACTAATCTGGCTTTTCTTTAACATCATTTTCTTTAACACCATTTTCATGTTACCACACCGCGGATAAAAGTACAGAATCCCACGCCACATACAGCAATAGACTAAACAGTTAATCATTGTCACGGTTGTCTAGAAAAGATGTTCATTTGATGTTCCCTTGTGTCTCCCTAATGTAGAATCATCTGTCATGGAATTCGTTTGCATATGTTGCACTGTGACTTCTAAATATAGAGCTCGCATGTGAGTGAGCAAGCCCATTTACATGCGAGGGAAATTTCCCTTCGAAACAAATTAAAAGAACCACAATTCAAAATAGCTTTTAGAAAAAAAAGGCCTTAAGATTCAAAAGGAAACTACATTGCTTGAGTGGGCGTCAAAAAATTTTCGTTAATAGTTAAATCTGTAGCCCCTAAAGAGTCGCTGGTCCCTACCACTGACTTCTTCGGTTGTCCATTAACCCTTACAGGAAGTTACGCTTAGATTTTTAACGACGTTATTTAGGAAATTAATGGCCAGTAGCTTGTTATAAATAGGTAGAATAGTTGGTTGGCGACCTAACGTCGTAACTACATCATGAATAAACTGTAGTTACGACGTTTAAGTCGCCAAACCAACAGAAAAGTTTCACCAAAATGGCGGCCAGTGTCAGAGTTCAAACTGAGTTTCCAGTCTAAATGAATGATTTCATTGGTCTACTGATTATCTCGTTGACAGCCACGATTGTTCAATTATGCTCTTGTTCGCGATATTGAAGGTAATCTTTTGAAGTCATTTAGACATGCACATATTATTCATGTATGTTGAATTTCGTTGGAACATTTATTCCATTAGACTCATTGTTTAGGAAAGGTCAACACAAAAGGCTTCCAAAATCACTCGTTTACGCCACCCAGAAACTCAGAAAATTGGGAAATTGAATGTTAAATGTAGTTTTCCCAAGGCACCCTACGCTTAATAGTACTCATTATCCAATCGTCGAACCGCGATTTCAATCAAAACGAATTGACCAATCAAATCGTTCACTTATACCAGAAGCAAACTTTTGAACACAAACATTTAAATGAAGCATCTTGTTTGATTTGCCGACTTAAACGTCGTAACTTCAGGCTATTCAAGCTGTAGTTTCGAGGTTTAGGTCGCTCACTAACCATCTTCACGTTTTTGATACATGTAATTGACCCTAATACTAAAATAATAAGATTTAATAACTTCCTGTCGGAGAGAAGTGGGCGTGATCAGCGTTCCGTCAATTTAAATTTGCTAAAAAGTAAAAACAATATCTCTGTCCTTTTAGCTAGCAAAGCGTCAGCTTTGATAGCTTAAGTTAACAGACAAAATTTGAGGTTGTCTCAAAGTTCAACGAGTGCAAACTGCCACTGGGGGCTTAACCACCAAATCTTATGAATGCCCACGCCCTAAAAATAAATCTTTTATATTTCAGGAATATTGTAAACTCTATTCAAATTGTAGAGAACTCTGTCAAAAGCATGCTATTTAACCCATTCCCATCCGATTCCGCTTATTGAGCATCTAAAGAAAAAAGCTTTGGAAAACATTGTGGACAATGAAGAAATTGCTTGTATCAAGCAATTTCTTCAATGTCCACAAAGTTTTCTACCAAACAAGGGAAAAATTTTCTAAATTCAACCATGCTTTGCTAGCTTACAGTACTTTCAGTACTTTGATTTCAATGTTATTGCAGTCCTGAAATTCGTCGTCCGGAAAATAGGTTTTAGAGATGGCAGACCTATGTAAGGTTAGAAGTAATTTATCATTGTCACACTTGTCTGGCGATGAGGATCGTTTGATCCTACCATGTATCACGAATTCGTATTTTAATTGAATGATTGCCGGTTTGCCTCTGTCAGTCAAAAGATCGACCGACCAATCAGATCGTTAAATCGACCGGAAATGATATGCGAACCCGGTTGACACCGAATTTGACATTGAAATCGAACATTTTCGTTCATGGCGACCAAAACGTCGTAACTACAGCTTGAAATAAACATTATATGCGATATGAACATTCAGGTAAATAATCCAATCACGTTCTCATTTGCTTTGCAAATACCTCAGATGACAAGTTAATGTTGCAGACGACAGTGAACATTTATAACGAGACGGGACAATATTAGACGACTTAATATTTGATGTCTGTTTGTTGGCCTCTTAACCCTTTCCAGTACAATCCCTTGTTTTCACGTCTATGTAAATTTCTTCTTTTTCGACAATATTTTCTAACCTGTAGGTTTGCTACTTTTCAAATTGCACCCACTTTTGATTGTTGTCTGCAACTGCTTTCAAATTGGACTGGTCTAAGATTTTTAGGAACAGGAAAGGGTTAAACAGAACGAGGTTATCTACATATTATTTGAGGAGGATAAACTAAGAATCCGACTGAATCCCGAAAACAATTTGAAAATCGAGCAGTTGAGAAAAATTGCCGAAATGAGTTCATTTACTTACCGTTCTATTCAGCACTTATTATTTCCCATTTAACCCATTCGCACACTATGACACTTTTTGACGTCCCTAAGAAAAGACAACTTAGGGGAAAATGCTGATAATGAAGAAATTGACTTTGACAAGCAATTTCTTTATTATCCGCAATATTATCTACCCATGAAGACAAAGCTTTTTGAAATTTCATCAACCAAAAAATGTCGTCTGCAACTTTTTTGGATTTGGACCAGTATAAAATTTCTGGTAATGCCTTAACCCATTCCAACACAAGAAAATTTTAGACTGGTCCAATTTGAAAGAAGCTGCAGACGACAATTTCAAGTTGATGGAATTTTATTTTTTTTCTTCTTTTGGGATAGAAAAGATTGTGGATAATGAAGAAATTGCTTGTTACAGGCAATTTCTTCATTGTCCACAATGTTTTCCAAAACTTTTTTCTTGTGGGGCGTAAAAAGGAGGGCTTGAGTGGATGATATTTAGACATACCCATTACCTCATTATTGGCCCGCGGAAGGGAAATAAATCTAGTAAAGAGTGTGGTTAAGGAAGAGAAAGGCTTATTTTTTCTACCCTATCTTTTACCCATTCCAACACAGCACAATTTTCGACTGGGCCAAATTGAAAGAAGCTGCAGACGAAACTTTCACGCTAATGAAATTCTAAATTGTTTTATCTTTTTGGATAGAAAACATTGTGGATAATGAAGAAATTGCTTAACGGATTGATTATGCAGCCTAGTGATCCTGGAATATTCTCACATCGATAGACATCACATAGAGCAGCTTGAACCTGCATGCAGTCTGATATTTGTCTACTTTTTTTGCAAGTCACTTTACTACCAACTTCTCTTTCTGTCTCTTCATTCCTCTCAAAGATAACATCTAGTGTCACCTACTGTTTCATGTATCTTTCTAAAACTTCTTTATCATTGCACTATTATTTCATCTTGTATTGGCTCAGTGGTCGTTTAGATATTCTAAATACAGATGTAATAGAGCTGTATTTACGACGTTGTGGTCGCCCATCAACGATTAGTTGTTTTTCCGTTAATACTGAGCAAATTTAGCGATTGTGGCCATCAAAGAGTCAGTCGACAAATCAAATTATTTATTTAGACAGGAAGTGAACTTTGAACTCCAACATTGACTGGTATTGTGAAACGATTTACTTGCTTTTGTGAAATAAACGTCGTAAGTAAAGCCTATGCAACAATAATACAATTTTTTACATGCTGCTAGGTATAAATTTTGCAAATATAACGCAATGTAACCCTTTCCTGTTCAATACCCGGTTTTTACGTCCCTGTGATTTGTAACAAGCAATTTCTTCTTTTTCTTCAATGTTTTCTACCATATTGGATGGTTATTTCGCGGCGGTGGACCACCTAACAATGGATTCCTGGTATTCCTCACACCTGTACTGCCACTATATCCTTTCCTAGCCTCCAACTGCTATCCCACTATGGTTTCCGATTATCAACCATTGGTGAGAAACAGATGTCGGACAGGATATGTGTCGCCGCCGGGGATCGAACCCATGACATCCCAAGATTGAAGGTTGGGAATCTGATGCGCCACCGACTGCGCAATGACGGCGGCTTGTTGCAGTCGACAATAAAAAATGGATACAAATTAATATGAAACCATTCTGTCTGGTAGAAAATATTGAAGGGAAAGAAGGACTTGTTTGTTACCAGAAATTTCTTCTTTTTCCACATTGTTTTTTCAAGTATAAAATCATAGCGACGAATTTCACTTCCGGTGTAAGTGAATGATTTGATTTTTGATCGAAAGCTTCAGTCCGTTGTCAGCTCCGCGTTCAAAATAACTGATACTTTTTAAGTATTTTATTTGAATTTTGAGAGATTAGTGGAGAGCTGCTGCAAGAGTCTTTTCAAGTATAACCATTTAACCCTTCCCAACAGATTGGCCATTTTGGACGCCCTTCAAGATAAGCAATGGGAAAACATTGTGTAAAATGGAAATAAAATGCTTGTAATAGGCAATTTCTTCATTTTCCACCATATTTTCTACCTAGAAAGTTGAAAAAAACAAAAAAAAAAAAAAAACAAAAAAAAAAAAAACACGTAATTTTATAGTTGTCGTCTACAACTCATTTCAGTTTGTACCAGTCTATTATTGTGTTGTCTTGTAAATGGTTAAAAATATTTCACACTTAACTCTTGAATTGTCATCCTCATTATTGAAGGGATATCGAAAGAACAATTTTCTGGAAGATAAGAAGACCTTTCGCCGCACGACAAGAAGTCGAGATGCTTGCAACTCAAAAATTCTGTAATTTGATAAAGGGTGAAGCCAGTTAAAATTAAATTTCGTTTCGAGACGAGACTGAAACCACTCGATGGCGTTTGCTCTAATTGGGAAA
This sequence comes from Fragum fragum, assembly GCA_946902895.1. Lineage (NCBI taxonomy): Eukaryota > Metazoa > Mollusca > Bivalvia > Cardiida > Cardiidae > Fragum > Fragum fragum. Next base: position 50,965,244 of record OX336371.1, read on the forward strand.
AGACGTTTTGAGTTCAAAAAGGTTTTAAATTTTCTGTTTGTATGGAAATAAGACGTGACCTGTAAAAGGATGGACGCCTTATGACACCGAAACCGCTCTGAGACGAGCGACAACCAGCTTTTCATGCAATTGCCCATGTTTGTCGTTATACCATTCCGTTCCTCAAGTCACTTTATACATGTCGCATTACTAGAAGTTTAAATAAGAGTGGGTTACAGCAATCTTAAGTCCTTATTTCTCAACGAAACCCTTTGTTGTGGGTTCTCATATTTTCGTCTCGTCTAGACGATTCAAATGAGTACCTACAATACAGGGTTTTATGACAGTATAAATGAATAACCTCCTACGTATTTAGATAATTTGTACGTCTGTATGTGTTTTGGGGTTTTTATTGCATCATTTTCGTCTTCCCTTAAACGCTAGAAATTAGGGTCAGCACGATTACAGATTTTTTCAAAATTCGCCTGAACTTTTGTTTGTCAGATGTGTCAGATTTTCTGTGATAACAATTATTCTAGGAGTAATAACTAGGCATAACCTTTACAAAGAAAATAAACTGGAACAGTACAGTATTGTTGGATCCATAATCGGTTTCCGTGCGCTTTATTACGATTTAGGGTTCACGAGTTCGATTCCTTGGAGCAGATATCGAACATGGTCATTTTATTACCTCACATGTATGTAATGAAAGCGTTTTGGCATGAATTAACTAGCCAACCAAGATTCACCAGTTTGACAAACTTTAAGTCTTTCAATTGGGACTTATTGGATAAAAGTAAAATGTTCAGAAAAGTGTAAATAAACCCTTGTCACTCTGAAAAACAAACGTGTTCAGAACTGCATTAAAATGGGTCATTTTGTTAATGGTTTAATATAATCTCCCCGTAGACTCTTGCTTAAAACTTAAACAGGATGTGTAGACTAAAATCAGACTGCACATATGTGCAGGCAGATGTTAGTCTATACCTCCTGTCAAAATAGAAATATTCCGGATTCGGCATGATACGGATTGATAAATTATGATCGTCTCTTAAAGCTTGCTTGCTATAGAGTATGATATCTGGAATAACAAAATAATGTACTAGAATTATTAGTCGGGTCGTTAAAATATTTTCCAATTATTGCACACTGTTATATTGGAGGTTTCATTAAACATTATTGTTGTGAGAGTTCCCTGAATCCATTCCTTCACTTTCACGCTATTGTACGACCATCAAGAAACGAAATGAGGAAAACTAGATTGGAAATGAAGAAATTGCATGATATCGTTTGAGAGAGAGAGAGAGAGAGAGCGAGAGAGAGAGAGAGAGAGAGAGAGAGAGAGAGAGAGAGAGAGAGAGAGAGAGAGAGAGAGAGAGAGAGAGAGAGAGAGAGAGAGAGAGAGAGAGAGCGAGAGAGAGAGAGGGAGAGAGCGAGAGAGAGAGAGAGATTGGGAGGGAGAGAGAGAAAGAGAGGGAGGGGGGAGACCATAGAACAAATCAACCTATCAAATAATTCATTCGGTCTGGAAAAGAACTTTGAACTCGAACATTGGCCGAGATTTTTGTGAATCATTTCTGTCTATTTATCGATTTTTACGGTGGGTGGTGATAACTAAAGCTTCAGTCATAACGTTATAGTCTTAAAACTAAAGAGTTTGACACGAAGGTTTAAGGCCAATATTTTCTTCCGTAGAATGTAATAGGCCAAACGACGTGTCAGCCCGATAAGCTCAGTTTGTAGAGCACTTGACTTCAAACCTCAAGATCACGGGTTCTAGCCCTGGGCTGACCATATCAACTAACTAATTGTCTTTCGGATGAGACGTTAAACCGAGGCCCCGTGTGACGATGCTATCCATCGAGCACGTTAAAGAACCAGGCGAGGCTCTCAGTAGTTTCGTCCTGTATCCTTGCACTATCCCCCGTAACAACTATCCGTCTTCTGGGGGCGTCGCTCATATGGGCATGTGCTACGGTAGCGACGATAAATAAACGGAAATACAAACAAGCCAAACGACGAATTTCAATAGACAGTGAATATCTGTCAGTGATATGGAGTCTAAAGGGTAGAAAAAGAGAAAGGGATTATTTATTGATGCTATCACTTGCAGTTCATAATGGTTCTATAATACGCTAACAACACGTTGTCAATACTGTGATCATGTCCCCATTTACATGCTAATTGTGAGCATCAAGAAGGTCAAATGGTCAAGTCAGCAACATCCATTTGGATAATTAGACCTGTCACAATACTTATTAAGATCGGATTATCAATTTCATATTCATTGGGAAAAGATACTGTATTAATTTCGGAAATAATATTTATAAGTGCTTGTAAATGTGTTTTCAAGAGAAGACCTAGACCCGTTGAGTTATATGTATCTACTAATTTCCAACATAAAAAGATAAAAACAAATAAAATAGAAATAGCAGATTTTTCGGCAAAAAATTCGACATGACAGTTGTAATATTTAGCGAAACATCAACCAAACCCCAACACCTTTAACAGAATAGACTGACGAAAGTCTGACTAATTCATAGCTATTTCTTGATCTGAAGATATCCTATTCTTTTACGTGGCAGTATGCTTTAGTCATTTACGAAAAGAAAGATAAATCGGTCTTACACGAAATGTAAACACTTATTTTATGTCTATAATGCAAAAAGAGACAAAATATGATTTTTTTTGGTAAAATATCAAAAAGGACTCTGTTTGCACGTGATTTACATGACAGCCGCATGACGTCATGAGCGTCTTTGGTCCCACGTAGATGACGTTTAGTAAAACGCAATGAACGGAAGCAGGGCTAAATCTGCCAGTCCTTTTCCGTTTTGATAATATCAATGCTTTTCGGAGAAATTATCGAGTTATGATTTACAGAGAATTTTAGATAATCTATCGGAAAGCATTAAAGAATAATTCTTACATAGTTTTATGCGCCAGTGGGTTAAAATGAAAAAACTGTCTAACATATAAACGCAACGTCGATCTTACCCGAGCGACCACTTCAAATAAGCGACCAAGTCAATTTAGCGACCATAATCGAACCCCTCTTTTTAAAACCAAATCGCTTAAAAAGTCAAAGTATTTTGCTAAAAAGTAAAGTCATAATTAAATCCTATGGTGTTGGAACTCAATAGAATCAATGAGACGACTCTAATGAGTCACGTCAATATAGGATTAACCCATTCCTACATAACCCTTCCTTTTACGCCCCTTAAGGAAAAGGCTTTGGAAAACATTGTGGGTAATGAAGAAATTGCTTGTATCAAGCAATTTCTTCATTACCCACAATGTTTTCTGTCCAAAAGACGGGGGGGGAGATTAAAATTCCATCAACTTGAAATCTGGGTCTGCAGCTTCTTTCAATTTGGACCAGTCGAACATTTTCATGTGTGGGAATGGGTTAAGCGAGAAATCTGTAATAAAATATATGTTCAGTGGAATCAATGTTTCATATCTTTTGCATATCTTTGACAAAAAAGTGAGCTAAGCGACCCTTCTCTTAAGCGACCACTCGTCCCTTAGTTGGCCGCTACAAGATTTACTATATTAACAAATAATGTTTATCCTTTCCTCGCATTGATAAAAGCTTCTTCTCTCAATTCGACCACCATTCGGCATATTTCCGTACAGTTAGGGGAAATTATTTATTTGAACCATTCTTTGTTTCGGAGAAGACTCCCAATTCAATCACAATAGTATTGAAATTAAAAGACAGAAATTGCAATAAGATTCCAAATAATCCCAAAATATTTTTCGATAAAGTAAGCTAAAGCCTTTGATGCTAAAAAGGATATTAAAGTCTTTATATATTAGTTTAACTGTTTGATTTAGCGGCGTTTGGCTGTCAAGCTATCTACTGTTGTTGTTTCCTAAGACATTTTACAGGTCTTTCGTATGATGACTGAGGAGAATGCGTCCTCATATGCCAGTATGGAAGTATAGAATACATTTCTTACTTTCATAAAGGAGGCCAAAACTATGAACATATTAAAGCTTATTTACTTGACCAACAAGCCAAACAGAGAAGGCAACATTGTAACAAAGACACTTTTAAGTCAATGCCAATTAAAGATGCTGTCTTAATGTTTTACCTTCTGAAAAATAAAGTTTTTATAGCGGATCGCGATGTCAATCAAAGATTCAAACGTCTAATCAAATAGTTCATTTAGACCGGAAGTGAACTTTGAACTCCAAAATCGGCCGAAATGTATATGAAGCATATGTGTTTGCTTGGTGACCTACACGTCGTTACTACAGCTTATTCAAGCTGTAGTAACGACGTGAAGGTCGCCAACCAACCATTTTATTTTTTGTTACATGCTACTGGCCATAAATTTGGTAAATGGCAAAGTTTAACAAAGAATTGGAACTCCCTTTTGGAGATCATTAGTTTGGGCCAGCGATCCGTCAATTGATAGTCTTGCTCGTGGGTAAAGAATAAATTTGAAGGTCGGGAGTATCTGCACTTGTTTTCCCATGCTTATGCTTGCTCGTATTTTCTCGACGACTTGCGAGAGCTACTTTATAGAAAAAAAATAAAAAGTCAAGTTTGGGCATGTTTCAGAGAGGCAAACATTCGGATACAAAAAATTAGAGAAAACGATGCTTAAGCAATTCGATAATTTGGTGCCTAATTGAAGGAAGTATTCTTGTATTCTTAAGAACTTGCCATAACTTTTGCAAGCACCAATCGATTCGCCATGATGTTAAGATGTTTGCCGAGTCAATGAATGTAGTATAATCAATGTAGGCCGGACTATATAGTACAAAAGCAATTTAGGCTGTATCTATTGGTAAAACATATCTCACGCAATATTCATTCATTATTAACAGTATGGATTAATACAAAAGAACACGCGGGGAATATATGGAGACGAATTGGCACTCCATCCCGAAAAGCCTGATTAATGAGTGTGAAATCAAACAATCAATCCATTTGTCGGAATGTTGAATTTTTCACAGAACTTCTCTATATTGGGGAAAAACGGAAAAGAAAACAGTTTTTATTTCTTAAAAAACTTGTTTTCACTTATTTCCCTACAATCCCGCTTTTTACGCTACTCAAGAAAAAAAGCTTCAGAAATCAATGATTTATTTGTTATAAACAGTGTTTTCATTGCCAGCAATGTTTTCTACCCCCTCTCCCAGTAAAAGGACCAATATTTGAAAGCTGTAAGCCTTGAAGTTTGGGAAAAGAATATTCTTACTGTAATTTCCTTATTCATTTTTATTTAAAATCCGGGATCATACTAGTGTCTTCTTCCGTTGAGAGATGTTATATGAGGGACTTCATAAGAGATCATAAGACAATGATTTATGCAAAGTTTTGTTTACCCTCACTCAATCATGATTTTTACGCGACCTAAGAGAAAGCTATGGAAAACATTGTGGAAAATGAAGAAATTGCTTATTACAAGGAATGTCTTAATTATCCACAAAGTTTTCTACGCTAAAAGACATAAATAGTGAAGATTAAAATAGATGTTGATGCATTTTGAAAGTGCATACCTTTCAACTTTGGCTGAAATGTGATGATTTGTTTTGGCGGAGAAGGTTTTAGCTTTTAATTGCGAACAGACGGACGCCGGACACTGTTCGAATCACAATATCTAATCATGAATATTTAAGAAGCAGGTGAGCTAAAATCGGTCAATCTTTTCAAAAACTAAGCTATGTTGTATTTTTGTATAATCTTCTACAGACAATGAGAATTTCAAGAATGTAGTTGAAGTACTCTGCTGTAAAGACTGATCAATTTTCTTGATTCCCATTCAAATGACCTTTCTGGTAATTGGCCAAAAAAGGTGCTATCTACTTTAGATCTGGATTGAATATTTTATGGACTGTAGCGTGAATAACGGTTCTCTAAAAGGGTCTGGATCTTGTCAATCGATGTACAGATTTTACGGATGGTTCCAGAAGCAAAAACTGAATCTGATCCCTTGCGTGATACTAGGACCATCCAAACAATTAAACAAGGGCGTGAAGGTTATACACTGGGCAGCTTGGACAACTACTATGGACTATAAGAATATTCGCTAATCGTCTAAAGACTCTTCGGATCAGTATCTACCTACAGACGAACATTGAAGACTCTGATCAGACTGTGTGAACGCACAGGCTGATCTAAGTCTTTACTTAGCGCACATATGTTACGATTGGGGATGTTCGCTCAAAGGTGTTTGCATTTGGTATCAGTAATAATGCAAGAGGGGATAAATTTGTGTGTGTATTTTCGAAATGACTGAGGTTACCAGTCAAGTCAGCCCATCGAATAACTCGTCCCGGTCAACTATATTTAATCTATAGTAAAATATATCATAATTCTTAGAATATGTTTAAGTTCTGTACAAATGGTGTAGTATTACAGTACCATGTTTATCTTAAATATTTTCCAAATCCATTATTTTGTGTTTTTAGTATTATATCGAACCATTGCTTGAATATTTGCGATTTGGACGACTGTTAAATTTCAATTTAACTTTTCAATCTGCCGCTCATGCATACGTATATTCCCTCATAACTGAATGATGATTGAATACTTTTGTATTTGTAATAATTATAGTTAACGAATAATATTAAAATTGATTTGACATAAAATAAAATTGGGGTTGAGTTATACGTTGTGCCAAGTTGCCGATGGGCCGAGTTGAAAATGGGCCGAGATGACCGATCACCGTGACGAATTGATAATTTAATGGTTATTTCATGCATTCCCTCACGATACCAGTTTTTGACGCCCCTAAATGAAAAAGGTTGGAAAACATTTTTATAAATGAAAAGAAAAATGCTTATAACGAGCCATTTCTACATTTTACACAATGTTTTTATTCAGAAAGTGAAAAAAAAAAAAAAATCATCCACTTGTAAATGCTGTCTGCAACTTCTTTGAGTTTGGACCAGTCTAAAATTGTGTCGTCTGGTAATGGGTTAACTAGAATCGACCTATCAGAGCCGGTGCTATTGAACACACTCATATATATGGAATCGTAGATAAGCCAAATCTCTTGTGAAAAAGTTTGAATTCGTTCTAAAAAATGAATAAGATACGGCTTATCCGGCCCCAAACAATAGGTTTCAATGCACCAGGGAACGGGCAGATGGAATGTAAATCTCTTTGATAACTAAACAAAGTTATAAATATGAGCTTCAAAGGTCAACGTGTCTTTATAGAACCTTCCGAAATATAGATTAAATGGTAGAGAAAAGGCCAGACAAAATTCAAAACAAAACAAAACAATCTGCTATGTGTACAAGCGTACAAGATATACCGGAGTCGGGCTCATGTTCGATAGTATCCCGGACGATCGACAGCGATTTGTCACTGATGCTTTACCCATTACAAGACGGCAAAATTATAAACCGATCCAAATTGAAAGAAGTTGCAGACGACAATCTAAAGTTAGCGAAATTTTGAATATTCTTTAACTTTCCTGGTTGAAAATATTGTGGAAAATGAAGAAATTGCTTTGTTAAAGCAAATTCTTCATTTTCACATTGTTTTCCCAAATCCGTTTTCTTTAGGGGTGTTTTAAAGCGTTATTGTGCGGTAATGAGTTAAAACATCGACTTTGAGAAAACCGAAAAACGCCACCGATTGGTCTTCCTTGATGGTAAACCTGGTCCGTTGCTCGCCGATTACAGAAAAATTACCACCACCACCACCAACAACAACAACAACTACAACAATAACACTCGGAAAGTTCAACTACACGAAAAGGATAAAGATTAGATTATTCACGACAAGTACCACGCCAGCCTAAAATAGAATGAAAAGGAAAAAGTGTAAGAAGTGTAGTAGTCGCCCAATAGGCTTAGAAGAATCGACAGTTTCCTATAGCTTCCAGCTGACCGTCTTTGCAAAGAGCAAAATGTTCAAAATGTTCCTGGTTGTGATAAATGTTCTTCCCTACTTCTATTTACATGTCTCTGGGAGCTATCTATCAAATACTAGACGGCTAATTGAAAGACAGACAGCATTATTTCCTTCCCTACACATTTTCACCATTTCGCTCATACCTACGCTTCATCAAATAAGTCTACTTAAACACTTTAAAACTCGTGTGTGTACTTCACAGGGACATTTATTAGGGGAAGAAATAAAATAATATATCATAAGATATAATACCTATTAGTAAAATGGGACAATGCAAGTTTGTGTCGCAGACAAAGAAATTGACCGCTGACTCCGTTAGCCCCGCGTTCTTTCTCCGTTGGCCCCACCCATTGACTCGAACAGTAAATTCCACATCGATTTTAAACGGAGTTATTTTGCAAAATTTGTGGTCAGTAGCATGTAACAACAACACCCCCCCTAAAATTAGAATGTTTTGTTGGCGACCTAAACCTTACCTATTGAGACACCCGTGTTATAATAAAGCAACCTCTTATAATAGCGATCAATCTGAATTTTTTCATCCGATAATTGGTACAGACAGTAGAACTGTGTGAATAAGTGCATTCTAAGAACAGAAAAGAACCAAATCATTACCGGGGGCCATTTCTGAAGTTTCCATTTTTGGTTTCTGTAATTGACAAATAATGTTATAGATATGCCCTACTTGTCTTATGAACGTAATTTATGATTAAATTGAAGCGAAGGAGTTGTCTGAATATATATATTCTTGTATCTGCTCTGGGGGGTTGCAATTTGACAACAACAACAATAACAAAACCCCTGATAAATAAAAGTACATCAAACGTATGCAATAACAAAATTTTGCTGAAATAATTCCCTGGCCCATTCCATAGCCTATCCTATAAATACAACTAATTAAAAGTTTTCTATTAATGTTTTTTATGTTTTTCACGTAATAACTAATAACTAATAAAACAGTTATTGTCCGATGACTTAACCCATTCCCACGCAACAAAATTTTAGACTGGTCCAAATTGAAAGAAGCTGCAGATGACAAATTCGAGTGGGTGGAACTTTTAATTTTTTGGTCTTTTTGGATAGAAAACATTGTGGATAATGAAGAAATTGCTTGATACAAGCAATTTCTTCATTTTCCACAATGCCTTCCAAAGCGTTTTTCTTGAGGGCATAAAAAGGAGGGATTTGTGTGGGAATGAGTTAAACTATAATTATTCATAAATAACAGATCTTGTGCACTTATGCAATGCAATTCTCAATGAGTTATAAGCACCCCAAACGTTTCCAGTTAATATTTATTCTACTTATAGAGTTTTCTCTTCCGTTTTCAAGCTTCCTATCATTAATCTTTGCGGGCGAATAATGACGACGTTTTCAACAATCGTTGATGACCCTATTTCTCCGTGCTCTTCTTAACCCAAATGGGCGCACACCATACTTACAAACAAGCAGCTACAACTCTTTCTCACACAATCACTTACTTTCACGGTCACCTGGAGTAAGACAAATGAAAACATTGCAGGAAAAGAAGAAATTGCTTACAACATGCAGATTATTCTTTCCCTATAGTGTTTTCTACCCTATACAATGGTTATTTTTTAATTTTGATAAGTTATTATTTGTCGTCAGTGAAAGGGCTAAATGGGTAACTGCAAATCTTTGAATGTTGATCGGGGTATAACGTATACGAGCCATTAAAATGAGTAGAGGACAACGAATTCCCTTACAAGTACGCTGATTAGAACGTTGAAATTCAATATTAAGTTAACCCTTTCCCGTACGACTCAAGCTGTAGTTACGACGTTTAAGCCGCAAACAAAGTATTCTACTTTTTTGTTGCATGCTACTAGTCATCAATTTTGCAAAATAGCGCCGTTTAACTTCGAAGCGGGAGTTCCTTTTGGAGTCAATGGGCGTTGTCAACACAGTGGGCGGGGCCAGAGATTGTTCAATTATTCAGTGACGAACGCTTATAGCGCTGGTAGAACTTTGATATGTAATTTGCCTTCTTAATCGGAACTGATAGGCAAGTTTCACCAAGGCCGACAGAATCTTTCTCGCTTAACCCTTTCCTGTTTTTTTTTTTTTTTTTTTTTTTTATAAATTTTAGACTGGTCCAAATTCAAAGGTTTTGCAGACGACGATTCAAAGTTGAATTTATTTTAAAAATAATCATTCAGTAGGGTAGAAAATATTGTGGAAAAAGAAGAAATTGCTTGTTACAAGCAATTTCTTCTTTTTTTTTCACAATGTTTTCACAAGTATAAAAGCACAAGGACGTAAAAAACAGTGATTATACAGGAAAGGGTTAAATGAAAATGTTTATATTATATCTGTTCAAAGTCCACATATTTCACCAGGAAAGCAGTCGCAAACTCTCATGCACCTAGAATGATTCCAATAGATGAAAGCTTATTTCTAGATAAAAAAAAATCTTTAGGAAACCCTAAAACAACATCATGAGAAAGATTGACGTTTATGTCAAAACTCAAATCACGTTTACATATACTTAGCAAATAATTCTGATGACAAGTTAATGCTGTAGACGACAGGAACATTTATAGCGAGACGGAACAAGATTAGACGAGTTAAGCTTTGAGATATCTTAGTGTAACCCTTTCCTGGACAAAACCGGGATTTTACGTTACTGTGATTTTATACTTTAGAAAACATTGTGGAAAAAGGAGAAATTGCTTGTAACAAGCAATTTCTACTTTTCCCACAATATTTTCTACCACATAGGATGGTCAGATTTCAAATTGCATACATTTTTCATTGTCGTCTGCAACCTCTTTCAAGCTGGACCAGCCTAAAATTTCATAAAACCGGAAAGGGGTAAAATTCTTCACTACAACGACTGAGTATGAATAGGTTCAACACAATTTCTGATTGGTACACAAAACTAAGAACAGATTTATTAAGTTTTGACGATTCCTTTCATTATTATAATAATTAAAAGTACCTTCAAAAAGCTGAATCATTCCCACGCAATCTCGCTTTTAGACGCCCCTCATGATAAGAGAGTCTAGAAAACTTTGTTGAATGTGGAAACATTGCTTGTAACAAGCAATTTCTCCATATCTCACTATGTTTTTTACCCCAAAAAGACAAAAGATCATAAAATTTCACGATGATTAAATTGCTGTCTGCAACTTTTTGTTTCAATTTGGACAGGTCTAATGTTGTGCCGTTAGGTAATGGGAAACACTAGGCTTCATTCATTTAGTTTTTGTCATATTTTCTGTAACTTTGCCAGTACATGTTTATACGAAGAAAAAGTCCTCGCAGGCTTATAAGAAGTTGTATGAAAAATCTACATGATCATGGAATAGAACGTTCAACAATACTGCGGGCTGTATTTCAAATTCCGTTTTTTTTTGTTCCTGTAATTGGCAAATGGCGGTGTTTATGTCCTGATTAGCCAATTATCTGTTGAACGTAATAATTATGTAAAGGACGTATATCTTAACCTTTCCAAAAACAATTACTAATATTTACGATCATGCATTAATAACATACTTTTAGTTGTTTCTTATTTCAAATTCATTTTTTTTTGGGGGGGGGGGGTTCTCGAATTGGCAAATAGTGGTATTATGTCCCAAATGCCTTATTGCCAGTTGAACTTAATAAAAAGGTAAAAGAGGTGTCACTTACTCTTTACAGAAACAATCACTAAGATTTACGATCATGTATTTATAACTTACTTTTAGCTGGGTTTATCAAGATTTGTGAATTCTCATTAGATAAAATAAATGATTCATACCTCATTGAAAAGAAAACAAAAATTAATACAAAACAATTCTGCATGCTTTCGCACAAAGCAGGTCCCAAAATCATCTGTCTTTAAGTGGTAAAATATTCGCTTATTTGAAATCATTTAAGAAATGATAGAATGTTTTCGTTTTCATTGAGGTACGAACCGAAAAAACTTATTCATGCACTCGCAGATTCATACATCGTCTTGATCAAGTTTTTAGATTCACGAAAAAAAAAAACTCTTTAGAAACTATAATTTAATGCCATCAATCAAAACAAACAAAATATTTCATTTGATTTTAGTAAACAAAGCGGTCGTGAGTGTGGGAAGCATTTGATAAAACTGTGATTGATTCAGGCCAGAGTTTGGAATCAGCGATGTTTAAGTAAGTGCATCACACCTTTAGTAAGACGCAATTATTTTATAGCTTCTTTATAATGTCTGGCTCACTAGCTGACTGAATTCACAGTTCTTATTTTATTCAAGTTTGTTTTAATTCGTTTGTTTAATTTTCGTTTTATTATAACGTCACAATAAGAAAGTGTCACGGGTAGGAAATACAGCGCGGAGGAATTAACAACTTTCTTTTTTATTTTATGCTTAATTCTTCTAGACTTTTAAGTACTAATCATCACTGAAATGCTACTCCACTAATGGATATAATAAATCTTTTGTTTCTCTTGATTGTTATTGCTACATTTTCGTCATTCCTGACAATATCTATAAATGCCAGGGAAATTGAGGTCAGCACGGTTACAGATTGTCACGGAGTTTGCCGGAAGTCTATCATACACGTGTGACAGCTGTTCTATTTTAAGGTCTGCGCTAGACATTGCAAACAATTTAACATAAGCGCTGAGTTAAGACTCAAATCAGCCTGTGGATCCGCGCAGTCTGAGCAGAGTCTTGACTATGCGCTTTGTACTGCTGACTAAGAGTTTCTTTACACAGTCAGCGAATTTTCTCCAATCACTCTTTCAAAGTTTCAAGGTATTTGTGCCAGAAAAGGAGCATATAGATTGCAAAGAAGACTTCTTTACATTATCATAATAGTATAGAATTCTGGTCAGTTTATCAATGCACGAGTGTTACAAAATAAGTGGGTAAAAAGTTTGTTTCTGTCCATGTCATGAAATTTCACAATACAAAAACTATCTTAGATACCTGTTAGTATTTGATATTATAACATTACATAACATAACATAACATAATCTTTATTCTCCAAGGTACAACATTTTGTACAATATTAGGAATATATCAATTTAAAATTAAACATTGTGAGAGAGGATATCAAAATCAGTGTAAAAAGAGCTTTTAATCCATTCCTTTTACGTCCCATCCAGGAAAAGGCTTGGGAAAACATTATGGAAAATCAAGAAATTGCTTTTCGACAGTGTTTCTACCCGTTAAGACAAAATAAACAAACAAAAAAACACCAACTAAAAATTGTTGTCTTACAACCTGTTTGAGGTCGGACTAATTTAGAACTTTGTCGTCTGATAATCGGTTAATAAAAAAATAAGACGAGAACTTCAGAACAACACTACCAACAACAACAACAACAACAACAACAACAAAAGTAACGAACAAATTATCCTTAGCTCGGTAATACTTTTCAATGCAGACTCGCTGCGGAATTGTAAGAGGTTATGATAAGAGTTAATGCAGAATGTGTTATTAACCCATTCCAACTCAAGCCCTCCTTTTTACGCCCCGCAATTAAAGAGCTTTGGAAAACATTGTGGAAAATGAAGAAATTGCTTGTATCAAGCAATTTCTTCATTATCCACAATGTTTTCTATCCAAAAGACGAAAATAATTAAAATTACATCAACTTGAAATTGTCGTCTGCAGCTCCTTTCAATTTGGACTGGTCTAAAATTTTGTTGTGTGGGAATGGGTTAATGAATTCCGGTTGATTCATAAAGCTGATTGGTTGTCGAACATGGTCTCCGGAATAACAATAGGATGTGCTAGAACTATTTGTTCAATCGTTAACCCATTCCAACACAATGGAATTTTAGACTGGTCCAAATTGAAAGAAGCTGCAGACGACAATTTCAAATTGATGGAATTTTGAATTTTTTCGTCTTTTTGAATAGAAAACATTGTGGATAATGAAGAAATTGCTTTATACAAGCAATTTCTTCAGTTTCCACAATGTTTTCCAAAGCCTTTTTGTTGAGGGGCGTAAAAGGAGGGATTGAGTGGGAATGGGTTAATGTAAAATACCAGAAGGCAAAATTTTAGAATTCTCCAAATTGAGAGAAGTTGCGGACAATTTGTTAAATTTTATATTTTTTTTTAACTTTCTGAATAAAAACATTGTGGCAACATGAAAAAATGCATGTTTCAAGCAATTTTATTCATTTGACACAATGTTTCCCCAATTGTTGCTCTTGAGGAGCGTCAAAAAGTGTCATTGTGTGGGAATGGGTTAATATAAAATACAATAGTGTTCAAGTCGACCTCTTTTCGTGAATTGCGAATACACTTCTAGTTGGTGAAATGAATCACAGTAATGAATCAAGAAAAGTTGAGCTCTACATTTACTGTATTTACTTTGAAACTCGTTGATTGATTGAATGGGTTTAACGCAACTTTTAACAGTATTTCAGTTATATCACGGCGGCTGAAGCGTCTCACGATGAATTCCTGGTATTTCTCAAACCAGTACTACCACTACATCCATTCCTAGCTTCAAGCTGCTATCGCACAAATGTCGGAAAGAATATATGCCGCCGCCGGGAATCGAACCCATGACATCCCATTATTGAAGAGTAAGAGTCTGACGCGCTACCGACTGCACTATGACGGCGGCTTAGAAAATCGAGTGATCGTGCTGTTTTTATCAGCTATATAACCTTGTTATACTAAACAAAAAGAAAGAACTATTCGATGGAGCAAAGATCAGACTTCCCACTTATCTCTGTAAGTGGTACCTGCAAGTGCATGATTATTTTGAGGTCGACAATAGCACGAAGAATTGCATGAGGCCGTCAAAGAATTTTGACGGGTTTTTCCCCCATTTCTACTGAAAGAACTTTGACAAACCATGAAAGCATCCAATTCTCAGAGGGTAATAGATTTAAAATCCTCAGATTCACAGAAATCGGTTTACTGAATGCATTTATCTTAGCAATAAAGATCTCCCATATTCAATTTTCATGCCAGTTTTTACGACATCCGATACAATAATCGAGTGCGTTTCCCGGAAGTCCGTGAACAAAGTCGGTTTTGTGTGTGAATACCAGATATCGTTGTTGCAAATTTGTAATAGATGATATTTTATTGGAAATACTTTTGAACAAGGGAATTGTTGTCTTTCATATTATTATAGGCTATGCAGCCAATTTAGAACTTGAAAATATGATTAAGAAACGAGCTCGTATCTATTAACCCATTTATGCCAGTTTTTACGACACCCTTTACCATAATCGAGTGAGTTTCCCGGAAGTCCGTAAACAAAGTCGGTTTGCAGGTGTAAATGAGATATCGTTTTTGCAAATGTGCAATAGATGTTTTTCGCTTGGAAATGCGTTTAAGGAAGGCTACACAAATGCGAACTATTGTGCTAAGTGCAGCTAACTAGGATTTTTATCAGAAATTTACACTAAATCGTATCTATTAACCCATTACCAGACAACAAAATTTTAGACTGATCCAAATTAAAAGAAGTTGTGGATGACAACAGTTAGCTGATGAAATTGTAAGAATATTTGTCTTCTGAGGTTCTGGTCGTCTAAAATATTTGCGTCCAGAAAAATAGTTACAAAATCAATTGTGACACACTGGTTACAGAATAAAACTTGGGATGTTTGCGCCTTTAGAGAAAGGTTTACGTATACAAGGAATTATAGTCTGGAAGCACTTGCTTCTGCGATAAATTAGTTCTGACATTAGTATAGTGATTTCCATAATTTGGTCGTTATCAAAGTTGTCTGGACTAGAAGTTATGCATACTATTTCGTCTGATCATCATAGATTTCCTCAAAAATGTTGGTGAGATGTTGTCAAAAAAGCAGTGCCAACCTTATTTAACGCTAGACTATAATTGTAACGCAGGAGTTAAAGGTATGATTCGTGATTGAATAAGATCTTTTTACTGCTGCCAACAATATCTTGAAAACGATCCGGATGACCAGTAGAATTGTCTTCCCTTTCTCCTCATAATCTGTTTTGAAAATGGTTGTTCTACTTTTTTGGGAAACATTCAGAAAATAAGACCTACAATTGACGGATCGCTGGCCACGCCCTCTGAGCTCCAACAGAAAGCTCCGTTTTGATATCAAACGGCGTTATTTTGAAAAATATAGTCAGTAGCAAACAAAAAAGGGGGGTGTTAGAATGGTTAGTTAGCAACTTAGACATCAGAACTTCAGCTTAAAAAAGCTGTAGTGTCTACGTTTATGTTTCAAAACCAACAAAAATGATTTACAATAATATAGGCCAAAAGCTGAGTTCAGAGTTCACTTCCGGTCTTAATGAAAAAATTGATCTTTGATTGGGAATCGCGATCTGTCGATTGATGGATAACTGCTGTGAGATTATATTCGATAGACCAATTAAATTATACATTCAGACCAGAAGTGAACTTTGAACTCAGACATTTATGTTAAGCATTTTTGTTGGTTTGACGACCTAAACGTCGTAACTACAGCTTATTCAAGCTGTAGTTATGACGTTCAGGTCTCCAACCAACCATATTATTTTTTGTTACTTGCGACTGACCAAAACTTTTGCAAAATAACGCTGGCAAAGCCTAAATGAGAGTATCAAGCGATCTGCCAATTGTTCAATCTCACTTTGTGCATTGAAATTTGCAGAAGGTACCCGTTCGCCGGAAGAATAATAACTACGTTGCAGTTTGTGTGTTTATTTCCGTTCATTCATCGTCGCTGCCGTAGTACTCTCCCTTATAAGCGCAGCGCCAAAGAAGACAGTAAGTTGGTATGGGGGGTAATAGTGCAAGGTCACAGGACAAAACTGCTGAGAGCTTCTTTAACGTGCTTGGTGATTAGCACCGTCACACGGGGTCTCGGTTTAACGTCCCATCCGAAAGACAGTTAGTTTGTTAGTTGATATGGTCAGCCCAGGGCAGTGGCTAACCCTGCCTTATTTTGACACTAAGATCAAGTTCCTTTCCTAGGAAGTGGATTATAGAATGTTTGAAAACAACCATTTAGTATAAGACAATTTTATAGATCCACATGAACGCTTGAGTCTCGATAAACCATTATCGCCTATTATTCTTATTGTAAATTTGATCTTTAATCTCTCGCTCGAACCTGTAAAGCTATAGATTGCTAGTATAATAGGAACGCCGTAACAATCAACCGATACTGTGGATTATGCATTGTAGGACGAATTTAAATTCAAACTCCTGTATTTGTTTAAAAATTGTACAACATGGATACAACAACAACAAAATAGAGATAAGCCAATAGGTATATATCATCCAAATTTGCAATCTCAAAGCAGAGTTGTCGTTCGTTACTCTCACAATGATAAGGATCTTGTCCAACAAAGTAATGGAAGATGCGTTATTTTTCTTTCGATTCGCGAGAAATAAAACGGTTTGGACATAATAAATATGTTTCAAAATACATTATATGTACACTAAAGCTTGATAATTTACCTTGAAACTAACAAACTACTTATGTTTTAAAATCGTTTAAATTGCTTACGGAAAAGGCTTTCATATTCATTCGACAGTTTTTAAATTGAAATCAACTCAGATGTATGAATGCATGTGATAAAATGATGACGTGTTGGTGGATTATTTACTGACCCCATTTAACCCTTTCCTGTTTTATGAAATTTTAGACTGGTCCAATTTGAAAGAAGTTGCAGACGACAATGAAAAGTGTATGCAATTTGAAATCTGACCATCCTATGTGGTAGAAAATATTGTGGGAAAAGGAGAAATTGCTTGTCACAAGCAATTTCTTCTTTTCTCACAATGTTTTCTCAAGTATAAAATCACAGTGACGTTAAAACCATTAATGTACAGGAAAGGGTTAAGAGGTGAATGGGAATGAACCGAGTGCAAAAGAGTGCCCAGCTTGTCGTACAAAGCGCGGCGAACGTTCTACTTTTCTACT
Source organism: Fragum fragum (assembly GCA_946902895.1). NCBI lineage: Eukaryota > Metazoa > Mollusca > Bivalvia > Cardiida > Cardiidae > Fragum > Fragum fragum. The sequence goes on from OX336371.1 coordinate 50,982,969, forward strand.
TTCGATATTTCAGAAAAAGATGATCTCGATATCCCTTCACTCACGAGGATGTTGTCATCCACCCAATCTTGTGAAAACAGATATCAACAATCAGTCATATATTTACCTTTGATCATTCTTAAATATTTGATGGTATCTATGACCAATTATGAAGGTAACAATGATCCATGCAGTAAGTGCATAACTTACAACTGTACTATCTGTGTGCTTCACGACTGTGCTTTAATCAAAAATGAAAAGAGAGAAGAGATACAAAACAAAAATGAAAAGTGAAAATTATCTCTCTTTAACGCATAACAACCCCCATTACAAAATCTTAGACTTGTCCAATCCAAAAGATGACAGTTTTATTTTCGAACAAGAGAAAGGCGTCGTTTTATTGATGCTATCACTTGCAGTTCATAATGGTTCTATAATACGAAAACAACACGTTGTCAATACCGTAATCATATGTCCCCATTTACATGCTTATTGTGAGTATCTAGGGGGTCATTGGTTACGTCGGGAACATCTATTTGGATAATTAGATCCGCCACAATTAGTAATATTGTATATCTAGTCATGCACACTGACTCCGACAAGAAATTCGGCTTAGATTAATTTCAAAAGTTTATAGCCAGAAATATAAACTGGTTGGTTTGCGACCTAAACGTCGTAACTACAGCTGTAGTTACGACGTTTAAGTCGCCAAACCAACAAAATGATTAACATTAATGTTGGAGTTACTTCCGTTTAAATGAATTGGTGAATAAGCTGTAGCTACGACGTTAATGTCGCTAAAACAATAAAATGATTAACATTAATAATAGTGTTCAAAATTCACCATGTAAAAACGAATAATTTGATTGGTCAATCAATTTTTTCATTGACATCGGCTACCCGTCACTTTTAAAGCATGTGCTTGTGTTTTGGATAATATGGAAAAGTTGGATGAAAAAGTTATTAAACGTTATCTGGAAGTTCCATTTGAATTACGGTATTTGCAGCCTCTAAAGACTCTTTTTGCTACAAACTTTGCCTAATCCCACATTTCTTCGATGTAATAAACTACAATGCTTGATTTGAATTGATAGTTTGCTTAAAAGGGTTTTTACGCTACTATTAAAAGTATTTCAGCCATATCGCAGGGGCTGGAGCACATAACCACGGATTCCTGGTATTTCTAATACCAGTACTACCACTACATCCTTTCCGAGCATACAGCTGCTAATCGCACTTAGGTTTACGATTCTATACCCACTGTGGGGAGACAAATGATTGATTGAATGGGGTTTAACGTCGTTTTAAACAGTATTTCAGTCATATCACACCTAACAATGGATTCCTGGTATTTCTCACCCCAGAACTACCACTCCATTCTTTCCTAGCCTCCAACTGCTATCCCACTAAGGTTTACGATTACCCACCTATTGGTGAGAGACAAGGGTCGGAAAGAATAAGTGCCGCCGCCAGGGATCGAACCGATGACCCATTATTGAAGATTAGGAGTGTAATGCGCTACCGATTGCGCTTCGACGGCGGCTGATGGGAGACAAATGTCGGAAAGGATATTTGCCGCGACCGTGGATCAAACCCGGGACCATGACTGAGAGACCGATGCGACAACTGCGATATGGCGGTGGCTTGATCTGAAATATATATATTCTTTATTGCATTAATAGTAACATTCTTACAGCAAAACAACAATATGAACATAACAGGGAGCGTTTTCTGAAGAGCACATGATGTTAAAATGCAAATTAAGTTACAAAGGATATCAATCATATAGAAACATACAATCATTGTAATATTAAATTTAGGCGATTACGACAATGATTTTCTGATAATTAACGTAATGAAAAGCTTTCGAAATCAGTATGAATAAATGGAATATTTCTTTTCAGCAATTGGTGGGTTGCGGTTGTCCATCAAAGAATCAATCTATCATTCAAATCTTTAATGAGACCCGTAGTGCCTTTGAATTCCAACATTGGCCGATATTGGCCGATATTTACATGAAGCATTTTTGGTAGTCGTAACTACACCTTATTAACACTGTAGTTGCGACTTTTAGGTCGTCAACAATGTTATTTATTTAAATGTATCGACCATAAGTTTTGCAAAAAAGGCTGCCTTATATCTAAGTAGAGCTCTGCTTGCGTGGCTAGCGATCCGTTTTAATTACATTGTTTACAAAGTACTTAGTTTCTTGATTAAATTACGTTGCCCATTAATTTATGTTTCCCAAATTTTTTCTAGAGGGGCGTCAAAAAGCGCCACTGTGTGGGAATGGGCTAAGAGATAGACTTGTACTTGTCTCTATCCATCAAACGAGAGAGGAACTCAGTAAGCTTTGCTTTCGTTTAGACACTTTCTGCTATAGTAGTTTTATATCATCAGATAGAATATTGCATTTGTTTAAAAAATTGTGGCAAATATATCTTGAGAAAAGGAGAATTTGCTTAAAATAAAACAAGATAATACCCTGACAGAAGTTCTTAGAAAGAAACGGTACTGACATAAATCCATTGAAAACGGCCAAAGTAGCTTCATTTACATAATCAGGCTTTTATCAAAGACGTTAGCTAGAATTATGCAAATTGTCTTCTGAAATATTACATACTTCAATGAAATCCATTAAGGAATTAGCAACGGCCGGCATGTAGTGAAACATTGTGCGTTTTGGCAAATTTACAATCATATAAAAAATGAAAAGAATAGTTTTGTTGTTACTAAGGTATGAACCTAAAAAATTAATCACATTTTCAGTTTTTTTTTTGTTAATGTCAGTGTTTGATCCCCAGAATAAGTGGCATTTAGTCGTTAACACATTGATAAAAATAGATTAGTGAGGGCAAGGAGTTGTTGGCGTTACATAAAACAATATCGTTAAAACAAGATCTAATATTGAATTTTAGGTTTTGTTTATTTTCTTTTTACATCACCCTAAGAAAGTACAACAGCTAGGAATTGAAAAAGAAACGCATCTTCTGATTTCTTTATGGTCTGTCAGTTGTTCTTTTAGACGTTAAAGTAATAAACATCACTGAACTGTCACTCCACTAATGGATATTATAAATCTTTTGTGTCTCTTGATTGTTATTGCTTCATTTTCGTCATTGCTGACAGTCTCTGTAAATGCCAGGGAAATGGGGGTCAGCACGGTTACAGATTATCATGAGTTTTTGTCTAAACCCTATGATATCAGGATTGCAATTATTTTGGACTTTACCCTTGTCGTGCTGAAGTCAAATGCTTAACAGAATTGCTTTAAAATAAAAGGACTAACAGCACTGAAAGGTCTTGTTAGGGGCCAATATTTCTTTTGAAAACTGATTATTCAAACAGCTCTGGCTTAACCCTTTCCTGTTTCTTGAAATTTTAGACTGGCCCAATTTGAAAAATAATGCAGACGACAATAAAAAGTGAGTGTAATTTGAAATGAAACCATTCGATGTGGGAGAAAATATTGGGATAAAAGAAGAAATTGCTTGATACAAGCAATTTCTTCTTTTTTCACAATATTTTCTTAAGTTTAAAATTACATGGACGTAAAAATCAGTGATTGTACAGGAAAGGGTTAAAGGGGAAAACAGGAGGTGTAGACCAAGATCAGAATGCACTTATGTGCAGACTGATATATGTCTATACCCCCTGTCAAAACAGGAATATTCCGGTTCATCATGACAAGGGTTAAATTAATATTTGTTACAGTCAATCTAATTGAAATATTTATATACTAAGTGGATCTGTTGGAAAACTCTTGTGTAAACATTTCGATGGTTCAGCGCGAAACAGTTGTAACAGCCTATATGTTTATAGGTAGTTACATCTGTTTCATGCTAACCCATCAATTTATAAGAACTTTTCTATTTTTTAAAAAAAGAAATATTCAAATGTCTAACAAAGTTAAGACAGACTCTTATAGTAATTTTTTTGAAACAAAGGGAAGTTAAAATTAGATTTCAGAAGGTAATAGAAATCGAATCCTTCTCAAGCCATTGAAAACCTTTTCGAGCCGTTGAAATCAGTATATGCAAATATCTTACAATGCACTTGGTTATTTTTTTGATATATTTACGACAGGGTATTCCTTCTAATATTTATAAAGATCCCCGGTAGTAACACAATAAAGCTTTATCCCTTCGATACTAATTATAGTCTTGTCTATCAAGATTTAAGCGTTTCGATTGATTTAATTTTTCTCCATACTTCCACGATCATAATTTTGAGCAGTCAATAATTTGCATGCAAAGTAGATCCATAAAATAGTATACAAAACTAGTAATTTATTTACTTTGTATTGCTTGGTGACACAAGGAATGAAGAGAATCATAAGGAATGAAGAGAATATGCTTGCTTTCATTTAGGTATTCAGACAGTTTGGTTAAGTTTTTAGGTTCATGCCTGATTAAAAATTGTTCTCTTCATACCTTAAATGTTTTTTGTTCATTTGATGTTTCTATTTTCACTTTTGCATAAGCATTCAGGCTCTCTTAATCATAAATGTTAAAGTTGTTAAGCTTTCGCAAAGTTCCAAATATTTCAAAACGATTAAAGGTACATAACCGACTTCAGTCGTATATGATCTTTAATAAAAAGCACCGGTATTTCGAAAACACCTTTCCTATAGTCGCTGTGGTTTAACCCATTTAAAAATTAAAAAGTTTTGGATTGGTCCCATTACAAACAAAACGATTTTTCAGAGGTTCAATTTGAATGTAGTTGTAGACAACAATTTTTAAAATATGGATTTAAGATTTTTTGACCTTTTGAGTAGAAAACAGTTTGGATAATGAATAAATTGCTTGTGACAAGCAATTTCTTCATATTTCCAAAATTATTCCAAAGCTCTTTTCTTGTGTGGAAATAGCTAGAAATAGGCCGTAAATGGTAATGGGACTTCCAATAGTCAAAAAGTTTGGAATATCGCTCGTTGGTTAAAAACACAGAGGGTTCCAGATGTGCACATAGAAAAGCAGCCGCCTCTATAGAATCAAGAGAATAAATTCATTATTTATATATTAAAATATGATTATATCATAGCAATATTTCTTATCAATTTTAAAATTTTGTTGTATCGAAATGGGTTAAATCGTTTAATAACGTTATCGGTCACCTATACATCTATTTTATAACTTCATGTTATGTTGCATAGATCTACCCTCCCCGGAAAAAATGCTTTTTAAACGGGGTGACATTTAACCCGTTCCTGTTGTATTTTTTTTTTAGACCAGTCCAAATTCAAAGGTTTTGCAGATGAAAATTTATTGTGGATTTAATTTGAAAAATAACCATTCAGTATGCTAGAAAATATTGTGGAAAAAGAAGAAAGTGCTTGTTACAAGCGATTTCTTCTTTTCCCTCAAAGTTTTCTCAAGTATAAAATCACAAGGACGTAAAAACCAGTGATTGTACAGGAAACGGTTAAAAACGTGTGCCTCTGGAAAAATGCTTTTAAACGAGGTGACATTTTAAAACGCGTGGGGCCTGTGATTTTATATTTGAGTGAAATATGTCGAAAAGAAGAAATTACTATTACAAACAAAATCTATTTTTTACACAATATTTTCTACTCTACTGAATGATTCTTCTTAGGCTTATAAAAGATTTGACATTTTCGTCTGCAAAACCTTTTGATATAGACAGGCACTACAGTAAAGGGTTAATTAAATCTAAAGCAGCTGTTTGCATCAGAGGAGAAATTGGAACAAAAGTAGATTATAATGTAATAACAAGTAATATTTTTGTCATTTCTTCTCAGAAAGTAAATCTTCTTATTATAATCCGACCACCTTTGAATATTGCAATGTTATCAGCAGATATTACTTTTTTTGGACAGTGTGTTGGTTCAGAGAAGAATTTCATTTGAAGCATTTGACTTCGGTAATTATAAACTAGAAAGATTCAATAATGTAAACTATGGTCTTATGTCTGCGAGTGAGATCTGACCCAAAATTTCTTTTAACCCTTTCCTGTTTTGTAAAATTTTAGACCCGTCCAAATTCAAAGGTTTTGAAGACAACATTTAAGTCTTAATTTAATTTAAAAAATAACCATTGGGTAGATTAGAATATATTGTGGAAAAAGAAGAAATTGCTTGTGACAAGCAATTTCTTCTTTTTCCACAATGTTTTCTCAATTATAAAATCGTAGAGACGAAAAACCAGGGTTTAACCAGGAAAGGGTTAATAACTACTTGGTTTCGTGGTGCTTTTCTGTTATTCTAGAAATAGTTTAGTGTCGAAGATTCAGATAGACAAAGCTGCCGTCATAGCACTGTCGGTAGCGCATCAGACTCCTAATCTTTAAAAATGGGATGTAATGGGTTCGATCCCCGGCGGCGGCGGCATATATCCTTTCCGATATTGGTCTCTCACCAATGGGTGGTTAATCGTAAACCTAAGTGGAATAGCAGCTGGAGGCTAGGAAAGGATGTAGTGGTAGTACTGGTGTGAGAAATACCATGAATCTATTGTTTGGTGCTTTGCAGCCACCGCGTTATGACTGAAATTTTGTCAATCAATCAGATAGGCAAATGGTCTGTTAGCCTGACTTTTGGATTGAAAATTTCTTTATATTTGTCCGTTTTCGAAAATGAAATACTTATATCATCACCTATTCTGGTTTGGCACTAAAAATGCCTTCTGAAATATCTGTGACTTATCTGAGTCCTCGACTTATCATTAGAAAGGTAAGTTCTACTGATGTACAGCCATTCGCGGATCAGCTTTTTTCCCGGGGGGTATACTCGTTTTATGATAAAGCTGTAGCTACATTTCGTTCACTTGCTGACAATATGATTCTTTGCTTTCAAGGTTTGATTTTTTGACATTTTTGTAGAAATAACAGGGGGTGGTACCCCCTCATGATCCGCGCATTGGAACGATTTAGTAAGGAAAATGTAACTTTGGAAATATTTGCAATATTGAAGTATAATGAGTCAAAGTTCTATGGGGCGTATGTTCAAATATAAAGCTTGATAGATAGTAGGAAAACAGAATTATTGCGCTTGTATATTGGCTGAAACATATCTCACGCGATACCCATTTATTATTTACAGAACGGCTTAGTATGAAAGATCACGCAGCAAATATTCTAAGTCAAATTGGCACTCCATCTCGAAAAACAATTAATGACTGTGAAATCAAACGAATTAAAATCAATCAATTTACATTAGTGATGTTTAGAATTGACCAATCGCTGCTGTAAATCAAGGGAAATATCGCCTAATCAATCTATTCAATTAGTCCGGAATTGAGACTTATACTTCGACATGGGCCGCTATTTGTGTGAAAGATTTTTCTTGTTTGGCGCCTTAAACGTCATAACTACAGGTTATTCAAGCCATATTTACGAAGTTTAGATCACCAACCAACGATTCTACTTTTTTGTTAAATTATACCGACCATAGATTCTGCAAAATTATGCGGGAAGTCCTGTTGGAATCAATGGGCGTGACCAAAGGAGTAATTGGGCCAGCGATTTGTTAATTGAAATATTAATGGGTAAAACAGATATTCGCTGTATTAACAAGGTACTTTTTCTGAAATGACCGAAGGTTTCGAGTAATATTTTCTTCTGAGACTGCGTGTATTTGTATTCCTTTTTGTGTGTTTTCTGTTAAACGAATAGATGCATGAAAAGTTTTGATTAACGAAACAAACAGAAACACTTGACAGAAATATTGATCAATCAATATTTTGATCTGTCAGATTCGCATACTTTACCGTAAGTCTAGTTCATTTACAGGTGCATTTTGCATTTCTAGTTCCTTTTTTGCTGTTTTGGGGTAAATACAGCACTGATCATGCAGCTTTAGATGTGATATTCATGAAACAGTTTCTTTTTTTTTTTGGGGGGGGGGGGGTTGTTACAAGCAATTGATGGACCACTGTCCACGCTTATCGATCTCCGACAGGAAGTTCCACTTTGGTATCAAACATTGTTATTTTACAAAATATTTGGTGAGTAACATGTAACAAGAATGAAATGATTGGTTGGCGACCTAAACATCGTAACTAGAATTTTATTTAAACTGTCGCCATTCCAACAAAAAGTCTTCAAATATTTTCTTTTTACATTGTTTTTCCCTATGTCAAAAATAGTTTGAATTTCAATTTGCGGATATCTATCATCTCCAAATAGCAAGTTTCCAGTTTCGTATTTTTTTTTTTTTTAGGATATCTTTGTTTGTAAATTATGAAGAAAGCACACGCGACAAAACAAAACAAAGTTCAACTAATTCGCAATAAAATTCTGCATTTTTTATTTTTTGCATGGTGCTTTACAGACCTTTAAACAATCTTTTCTTTATATACGGACGAACTTCATTTATTATATTTCGATAGTCTCTTTTGAAGACACCATTTTTCATTATGAATACACATCTCCCGCTTATCGTCGATGTTCTACGAAAACCTCGTAACTACAGCTTTGAATAATTGATTTCCTGAGAATGTTTTCCCAATTGATTTCCTGGGGTGTAAAAAAGGCGTCACTGTGTTTGAATGGGTTTACCTATTTTATGAAAACTGAAGGAAGGGAATTATTTATTGATGCTATCACTTGAAGCTCATAATGGTTCTATAATACGATAACAACACGTTGTCAATACAGTGATCATGTTCCCATTTACATGCTAATTGTGAGTATCTAGAGGGTCAAATGGTCAAGTCAGCAACATCCATTGGGATAATTAGATCTGTCACAATTCTCATTAAGATTGGATTGTTGATTGTCATATTCATAGGGAGGGGACAGTGTTGATCACGAAAACAACAGTGACAAGGAAAGTAGTGGTCTCAGAATCAACCTGTTGAGTTACGTATTCGGTCATTCTTGTTTAACCAACCACCTCTATTAGGCGCCCACTTTTATATAGCGACAATAGTCAAAAGTCCATTTCCAAAATGCATACGTTTTTTAGCAGTTGAAGGATTTTTCACAACAACAACAAAAATTAGATAAACATTAAAAACAAACGATAAAATGAAATAGAGTGATAATAAAGAAATCGTAACTTAATCCTATAATATTTGAACTCATGAAATTGTGTGGGAAATCTGCAATAATAAATGTATGCAAGCAAATAGGTCCATCATTATCATATCACAAAAGGAGTTCATTCTCTTCATCAACCACTTTTTGGCCGTCCCTTGGTCGATTCATACGAGTTTTAAAGTATTCACTAATTCCCGACCTGGTAAGCCCTTACAACAATGACTTTTATTTCTAACCAAGTCCTGTCAAGTAAAATATTGGGAATTTTCGTAGTACAAAAACATGAACATCATAGAGTGATCAAACCCCAATTCAATACATAACGATGACAATGCAATGTATATCCAAATATTATAGTTTGATATAAACACTTCTATTCTTCGAGTGTATATCTAATTTTACTATTACAAGTTCATTTTGATACAAACAAACAAACAAACAAACAAACGACAGCAGCAAAAACAAAAAGAAAAAAATCACAACAAACATCAGCATGAAACATTAAACACAAAAACACCATCCTTCCCCCCACCCTATCCACCGAAGAACCAAGACACTTAAACATACAGAGAACAGATCTAAATGTTCCATTCAGGACATCGATTCGGTGCAACTTGGCAACATCCTCGGTCGAAACCCACAATCGCCAAGTAATTGTTGGTTTGACAACCTTAACTTCGTAACTACAGCTTGAATAAGCTGTAGTTACGACGTTTAGGTCGAAAACCAAGCATTTTACTTTTTCATTACATTTCCCGATCACAAAAGTTTTGTAGCTAACAGAGGTGCTTATGTAAGAATTACTGTACATGAAACTCAACGGTAGAAGACTAGTGTGTGTGTGGGGGGATAGGGATCCGTCAATTAACGCTTGGTCAAATATTTCAGTCGTCGCTGGAAAACGAATATTTTAATAAGCAAAGTATTTCTTCATTTTCCACAATATTTTCTAAAGCTCTTTTCTTGAGCTATGTGGCAAAAATCAAACAATCGTGACGTCATTAAAACATTTGAATTTTCCAACGTCATAAAGTAATTGTATTTAGGTGTTTTTTCTGTAAACGGATCAAATCCTATGAAACCGGTCTAAGTGTCTTCATTTACATAATTATGCTTTTATCGACGACGTCTTCAGAATCATGCAAATTATCCTCTAAAATATTACATTCTCCGATGGCATCCATTAAGAAAAAAATGTCTTAATCCATTCCCACACAATCCCTCCTATCAACGCCCCTTCAGAATAAAGCTTTGGAAAACATTGTGGAATTGAAGAAATTGCATGATCTACATTGTTTCCTTTCCAAAAAGACGAAATAATTTAGAATTCCATCAACTTGAAATTGTTGTCTGGAGCTTCTTTCAGTTTGAACCAGTCTAAAATTTGTTATGTGGGAATGGGTTAAAGTTCGACCTGATCAATAAAATATTCTTTAGAGGTAAGCTAATTGGGGCATCTTGACTTTTTTCTATCACAGTCTTAGTATAAGGTTGAATTATTGATAAAGTAATAGCTTAAATCATTCCCAGACGACAAAATTTTAGTCTGGTCCTAAGTGAAAGAAGTTGCAGACGAAAATTTGTAGTTGATGGATTCCCATAATAAAAGTGATTTGGGTAGAAAACATTGTGGACAATGAAGAAAATGCTTGTAACAAGAACATCGATTGCCAAATGAAATCATCCATTTATACCCGGAAGTGATATGCGAACTCTAGCATCTGTTTAAGAATATTAACGTTCACGTGAGACTTGAAAATCGTACATACAGCTCATGCAATCAGTAGTTACGACGTTTAGGCGGCCTACCATCTTTTTGACTGACATTTACCTGAAGTCACTGGTCATACAAAACTATCGTCGTTTGATACTATAGTCTAGCGCAAAGTTCAAGGTCAATAGGCGTAGTCAGCGATCCGTCAATTATTGGTAGCTATTAAAATATTCAATCATGGGATGTCATGGGTTCGATCCCCGGCGGCGGCACTTATCCTTTCCGTCATTTGTCTCTCACCAATGAGTGGATAGTCGCAAACCTTTGTGGGATAGCAGCTGGAGGCTAGGAAAGGATGTAATGGTAGCATTGGTGTGAGAAATACCACGAATCCATTGTTAGGTGCTCCAGCCTCCGCGATATGACCGAAATTCTGTTAAAAGCGGCGTTAAATCCCATTCAATCAATCAACATCAAAGTATTTAATCAATTCACACACGATAACGTATTTTACACCCTTACAAAAGCTTTGGAAAACAGTGTGAAAATTGAAGAAATTGCTTGTTACAAGCAATTTCTTCATTATCCACAAAGTTATCTATCATTGAAATTCAAAATATTTTAAACCCAAAACCTATAAACTATCGTCTGCAACTTCTTTGAATTTGGTCAAGTCTAAAATTTTGTCCTTCGGTATTTAGGTAATGAACGGTAGATCTTTCAAGCTTGCGAAGACCCAGATCCTGCAATCTTTCCGTCCTTAGATCATGTGACCTATTTTGGAGACGGTCCAAATAAAAATGTTACCTACTTTAGATCCGAGTTGAATATTTTATGGACTTCAGTGTGAATTACGATTCTCCAAGGAGGTCTGGAACCTATCCATCGATTTACTAAACTTGTTCACATTGTAAATGCTGTAAAAGGTGTTAACGACGGAAATAGAAGCTTGTTTGCAAATGTTTCCATGCTTCAGAAAGAGAGTACGTGGATGAAATTAACAGAATATAAAATGAAGAAAATTACAATGGTGTTAACTTGGCTTTCATTAATTCCTCCCACTTCTCAGTTGTAATTAAAGGTGCTTACACAAGAATCTGGTCTAACGACTTGTTGTCCAATTCTTAAATTCTAACTTATTTTACTGATAGCAGCAAAAATAAGAACTAGACTGATTTTGAGGCATTAAAGCGGGGTCTCGGTGTTACTGAAGCCTTGATAGGAAATAGTTCCCTGTTACTTAAACATTCGCCCAAACGAACATTTAATACTTAAATGTGGGTCATATATTGTCTTCGCAGGAATCTTGTAGGCATAAAGTGTCTTTTTGTGGTTATCTAGAAAAGGTTCAGAAGACATCTACTTAAGTTTTAGAAATAACGGAATTTGGTTGTCGACACCTCATGACCTCATTTGGATATGTCCAAACTTCAACATGACAAGGGAAACAACCTACGCCCTGAACTATGTCACATCAAGTGGTTAGCGCAAAACTATGGAAACTGTCTATATATATTATAACTCTTACACTAGTTTTGGACTGATCTTTACAGAATTGAAAACCGACTAGCGAACATAACTTCTGATTACGTCACTGTGACGTTGGTTCGTGCGAATTCAAAATGAGTGCGTGATTCCAACGCTTTCACGCAACATGTGAAAGTGCCAATATTCATTTCAACTGTCTCGGCGTAATCTAAAATAGATTAAAAGTCTACGTAGGTTATTAGGGAAATACCCTGGTCCCTGGTTTATTTTGAAAAACGACCTCTGATTTTTCCAAAGTCCTTTTCAGAATATTGTATTCAAATAATACGTAGGAGGTAATAAAGATAAATAAAATCTGTGACATAAAAATAACATCGATACCTCCCTTTTTTTGTAGCAATTTAAAGGATTTTCCACTTCGATGAAAAACTGCATTATTTTGCAAACTTTATAACCAACGAAATATACCGAAAATGAGGAAGAATTTGATGGCGACCTAAACGTCGTAACTACAAGTTGCAAAAGCCGTAGTTACGACGTTTAAGTCGCTAAAACGAACAAAAAAAAATTCATGTAAATATCTGCCGATGTTTCGGTTCAATATTCACTTCCGATCTAAATGAATGGTTTGATTGATCTATGTATACTTTGATTGATAGACGCGATTGGTTTACAAGATGCTGAATGCATGATGTTGAAGTGAAAGGGTAAGCATGGCTTAAAAAGCAATTGCATGTATATAATATCGTTGTCGTTCTAAAAAGAAACTTAGATTTAACGCACCTTTATATCAAACCAGTCATATAGATATAGCGTAATATAAAGTCGTAGTTTCCAGGCGTCCTTGGTGGTGATGTCAAACATAGCCAAATATACCAACGGTTTGTCTGGGTAATGCTGTTTCTATTCAGTCAAACCGTTTCGACATTAGAAAAAATGATTTTTTCTTAAGACTGTTGACAACAAGGTCGGCACTTTTTACCAACTCTCTGTCATAAACTGGTCAACATTTATCACGAATAATTGTCAAAATTATAGTCGTTTTAAATTTGGAATGCGGAGCAATTCCAACTTAGATTTAACAAAACCGCATAATGAACACAAGCCAATTTCATTTCGGGTTTCTTGATAACATGTATCACGTGATCTCTTAGATATGAATTCACCTCGGGTTACTTCTCATCTCAACTTGCCTCGGACAATCAGTTAGTTGTAGCCAAAGACATTAATATGGCACATGTAAAGGATGATATAAAAATTCGTTTAGAGACTTCTAACATGCTTTAGTTTGCTTTGAATTATTGAAAAATAAGCAGTAATTTGTTTTTTTTTTTTGTGATTCACCGTCCCGTGTTTGGTAATCACGTGATCTCAAGTGACATGTGGTAGTCATGTGACCATAGATAGGCAATGTTTACCAATAAGGCTCAGGTCGCAAATACATTTTACAATAATCACGCCGCCCAGTGCTTTAAACCATTCTAGAGCGATTAAAGGGGTCGTAGGCATCAAGCAAACGCGATTATTGTGGGATTTACAGCTTTTACTCAATAAAAATCAAATTGATGCAAAACGAAAGCAGGAGATTGTAAACATATCAATTTCCGGTTTCTACTTATTAACGAAATAATTACGCTTTATCATGTCGTTATTTACAAGTTTAAATCAATAATAACACATCGAACCTTAAACAAGTGGCAAATAGTTAACAGCTTGATCCTTTTTACTTAAGTTTTTTACAGTTCTAAAGCCGAATATGGAATGATAAATATCGCGCGACTACAGGGCACCGAAGATAATTTGATACTATCCTCATCATATTATAGGAATTTTTAGGAAAAAGGCAAAACTACCATGTGCAAACAATAACGTTATAATAACGTTAACGTCTTTTTTTCTCTTGAACTTTACTAACAACCATTTAAATATTCTTTTTCCTAAGTCTAAAACGGTATTTCAAATCCATCACCCTGAAACAAGTTTCCGCGCATTTCCGCAAATTTTCCACGTATACTTATAAACTTGAAGCGAAAATCTACGTGAGTTTCGTATGATCGTTACAGAATTGGCCGAGTAATCATCGAGGCCATTGATTCTTACTGTAGAAGCTGTTATTCTTTGTTTTCAAGATTCTAAAAGGAGTTCACGTATTACAGTTGATCAAAAGGAGAATGCTATGCTTGAAAATTCTAATTTTGCTGTGCGTGACACGAGCTTATAAACCATTCCAACACAATAAATTTTAGACCAGTCCAAATTCAAAGAATTAGCAGACGACAATTGTAAGTTGATGAAATCTTTAAAACCCTGGTCTTTTTGGACAGAAAACATTGTGGATAATGAAGAAATTGCTTGTAACAAGCAATTTCTTCATTTTCCACAATGTTTTCCAAAGCTTTCATAATGAGGGTCATTTAAAAGCGTCACTGTCTGGGAATGGGTTAAGAAAATGCTAGTTTTTTTATTTCTGTATGTGGATTTATGTTTTTTGTGAGTTATTCACGCACATATGTACACGAATGGGAATGCTGGTTTTAGTTTAAAGGAGGGAGGCTTACTCGGAAAGTAATAAATGAATTTGGACCGAATTCCACATTTATGACCCTTTCAGCGCATTCCAGCTTCTCATTACTTTCAGTCCTTTGATTTCATTTGAGAGAAGATGTGCATCAGATGGTAAAGACCCTATGAGTCATTGTTGGAAAATAGTATGTACTTCATCAAAATAAGGAATTGCAGATCAAAATAAGGATGTATAGGAGTTTGAAAAACAGAAAGTTTCGCCATCAAGACGCTCACAAGAAGACGACTAAATCTTAAAAACGTGACAATTGCCATTACAGAACTTGAAGGTAGGTATCGATGTTTTTTTTATGCCACAAATTTTGAATATTCCCATTCCCTCTTATTTACTATTCAATACAATATTCTGACAAAACCAGAGGTCGTTAATCAAAATAAGCCTACGTATTCTGTTAGAAAGCCGAGCTGCAAAGAATATTGGATAATTCTTGCGGTGCGTATAACCGTTGGAATCCCGCATTCAGTTTAAATTTTCATCGTTACGTCATCAGGAGATATGTTCGCTAGCCGGTCTTCAATTCTGTAAAACCCAGTCCAAAACTGCTGTAAGCGTCAATACGAATATAAAACTTGCCCTGGTTTTGCGCTAACAATTTGGTGTGACATTATTAAGTACGTTGGTTGTTTAGTTTGCCAATGTGTTACCTTCCCTTGACTTTGGGTCATATGAAAATGAGGTCATTCCGAATTCTATGACATCTAAAAATAACCTCGAATTTCGCTAAACCTTTCCTATAATTATAACAAAAAAAAAGAGAAAGCAACGTCAAGCCAGTCAGATTACCACAAAGGCAATATCTGACTCAAATTTAAGTGTTAAGCGTCCGTTTGAGCGTATTTTTGGCAACTGTCATTTTTTTCGTATCAAGGGTTTGTTTGTTTGAGTGGGGTTTTACGCCGCTCACAACAATCTTTCAGTTATATCGCGGCGGCTGGAGCATGTAACAATGGAATCCCGGTATTTCTCACACAAGTACTACCATTACATCCTCTTCTAGCCTACAGCTGCTATCCCACATAGGTCTACGATTATCGACCCATTGGTAAGAGACAAATAGTCGGAAAGGATGAGTGCCGCCGTCGGGGATCGAACCCGGGATCTCTGCATTGACAGTCCGACGCGCTACCAACAGCCCTATGACGGCGGCGTATCAAGGATTAAGAAGCATCGATACCTCCCTTTAACGTCTTTGTCGTTCAAGTCATCGATTTTTCGATAAAGCTGAGTTAAATCACTACCTTAAACCATTCCAACACAGCAAAATTTTTAGACTGGTCCAAATTAAAAGTAGCTGCTGACGACAATTTCAAGTTGATGTAATTTTGATTTTTTTTCGTCTTTTTGGATAGAAAACATTGTGGATACTGAAGAAATTGCTTGATACAAGCATATCTTCATTATCCACAATGTTTTCCAAAGCTTCTTTCTTGAGGGGCGTAAAAAGAAGGGATTGTGTTGGAATGGGTTAAAAAACTTTAAAAAATCGTGTTTGTACACACGTTCTAAACAAACTTGCAGAACAACGTTGTATGGAGTGCAACTGACGTTTTGTTGATACCGAGAACAAATTTTGGTGAATACCAAGACTCAATTATTATTCAAGTGTTGTCTTGTTCCAGTTTAATTACAATACCATTAACAAATCAAACAATAACCACTTGATCAGTGTGACTTCTGTGTAACCAGACGACAAAAATCTAGACTGGTCCAAATTCAAAGATGTCACAGACGACAAACTGCAGTTGGTGAAATGTTGGGTTCTGTTTTTTATATTTTTGGTGAAGGATAATAAAGAAAAATTGGTATTTTCTTTTCATTTTCTTATATTTTTTCAAAGTATTTCTTCATCGGGGGCCTAAAAAGGCGGGCTCATTGGTTGTGGCAAACGGGTTAAAAGTCTATGATTTTACTAAGCAACAACCAATCAGAATATGCATACTCTCCATTTATGGCATCAAAAATTCCCTTGTGAGACGTTTTGGAATTCGTCTAGAACATATGAAGATGAGGTTTATTAAACCGTAAGGTTTAATATGGAATCAGGGAATGGACCGACGGAATCTGCTAGTCTTTTTATTGACAAGTAGAAGGTATAATATACGTATGTCCTATTAAAGGACAAAAACTTCATAGTTCTAAAATATGTAAATGATATGACGCCAGCACAAAAAGGGGACCCGTCAGGCAAAAAGGGAGATTATTGAAAGAATCTAACTGAACTCCGCCTGACCTGATTATATCTCCACGAACAAAACTTTTAGCAAGCTATTTTATATGCTTGTGCAAAAAAAAGATTCCAATAAACACATTTCCACACATACCCTTTTTGATGCCCAATAAGACATAAAAATGGGAAATATTATGGAAAATGAAGTAATTACTCGTTTCAGTCAATTTCTTCATTATCCACAATGTTTTCTTTCGCAACAGACAAAATATAAATAAACAATTGATATTCCATCAACTAAAATTTGTCGTCAGCAACATCTTTGAATTTGGACTAGTCTAATTTGTTGTCGCCTGGTTAGTCGTAGAACAATATATATAGTTGGGTGTAACCCCTGAGTTCACAGACTTGGTGACGTTACAAATATCTACATTAAACTCAACTGTTCTGAATTAAAAAGCGTTTCTACCATGACTAATTTTGTTACTTCTGTTTACAATCCCCCCCAAAACTTTCATCATATTGCAGTTACAAGAAAACTTCGAGTATGAACGGTATCTAGATAAATTAAATCAAAGTACTGAAAGTACTGTAAGCTAGCAAAGCATAGTTTGGTTAAGCATTCTTATTTGCTAAAGATTTTCGTGATAAATAAACGAGGTTAAAGTAACCAAAGAGTTAGCCCATTTCAACACAACACAACCATAGTCTGGTTCAAATTAAAAGAAGCAGAAGACAACTTCAAGTTGGTGGAAATTAGGAATCTTTACCCAAGTTGGGTAGAAAACATTGGGGACAATGAAGAAATTGCTTGTAACAAAAGCCTTTTTCTTGAGATGCTTAAAAGCGGATATGATGGGGATAGCATGCTTTTGAAAGAGTTCTCTACAATTTGAACAGAGTTTGCAATATTCGTGAGAACTACTTTTTATGGCGTAGGCGTTCAATGGATTTAATGGTTAAGCCTCCAGTGGTAGTTTGCACTCGTTGAACTTTGAGAAGACCTCAATTTTCGTCTGTTAACTTAAGCTAACAAAGCTGACACTTTGCTAGCTTAAAATAAAAAATGTCGTAAAAGGTTCGCAAGATTCAAACTAAGTAGTCATAGTTTACAAATTAAATCTGGTCGATATTAAACCTTTCAAGAGATGAAATATTTTGTAACGTTTGTAGAACATAAGATATTGAAAAGAATATATGGACTTAAGAAAAAACTACTTAAGTAATATTTAATGGCCCAACATTTTTAAGTTCAATATTTATGTCAAGTTCTAAAGTAATGTTTTGATAAAATTTTGCAAGTATAGCAGAATACTAGAATCTGTTAAATTCGAAACGATTTATCAATTCGATAACCGTTTCAATATCATTACTATTTTGAGTATAAGGATATACATAGAATATATGTACATAGATTTCCTTGAATCTCTTCACTTTATGGTACTTTCTTTTTCCTTATGCAGCGATGTTCATGTTAAAAACCAAGTCTTAAACATATTTCTTTTTCTGTTTGTAAATGGCCAAAGACATGTTGTATGTCGATTTTGCCTTTCAATAAATGAAATGGAATAAATGGAATAAAATTCAAACCGTTGTCTTCTTTTAGCTTATTGTGACTCTTCAAACAAACACACACAACCAACAATTACTTTGCCAATAGCGAGACGCACCTGCTGTAGATGTATTGAGGTACTCAGACACAATTATACATACATGTTACTAAAGCTTATAAGATAATTCAGAGTTTTAAATACTACCTTTAAAACAAAACAAACAAATAAAAACAACAACAACCACCCATCCAAAAATAAAACAAACAAACAAAAATCAACAGAAAATGCCCCATGATCCACGTCAATATCGAAAAGCGACGTCCAGTCAAAGAAACCGAATCGAAAAGAAAAAAGGAAAGTTACTCTGAAAAAAGCTGTATCAAAAAACAATCAAGCGCCCGACTAGTTGGAGTACGTTGGATGAACTAATTCTCTCGCCCACTTCTTACCCGTTTAAATATAGCCCTCTTATTCTATCGGTAAAATAACATCATAACATTTATTACATGGGCGTACCAAGAAGACAATTTTTTCCGCAAAACTGCGTAACGCGATTGAAAGTTTAATGTTCTATTGCCTTTTTAGGGAATACCAGTAAAGCGTTGTTTATACAATCCATCGCAACATTTATAACGATGTCAGTGTGATAAAATACACTCGACTGAAATCTCAAAAGTATTATAAATGAGAAAAGTCATAATTCAAGACTTTCATTGACGTGAAATGGGCCATAGTTGTCAGTAATAAAACTCCGATTCGTTTCTATTGACTTAGACATATCAATTAAATATTTACGAACTTCTGCCATTCGAGATTTTTAAAGGGTATCATATTCGTACAATTTTACCTAACCCTTTACTGTTTTTTTTAATTTAAGACTTGTCCAAACTCAAGGAAGGGGAGCAGACGGCAATGTAGACGACAACATAAAGTAGGTACAATAAAAAAGTAACCACCCTATATGATAGAAAATATTGTAGGAAAAGAAGAAATTGCTTGTTTCAAGCAATTCCTTTTTTTCTTTTTTTTTCACATGTTTTCTCGAGAACATTATCTCGGGAACATACAAATCAAGGGTTGTACGGGAAATGGTTTAACCATTACGCGAACAGCGACAATCCAGGAGGTTCGAAAAAATGGTCTCTCTGGTACGACAGTTTAAGCTAGCCAGGGGTGATATTTTGACAGAACCCTGACTTACCCGATTCTGTTTCTGTTTCTTAGTCTTGGTTGTCTCTTTTACTATGACGGGTGAGAATTTCCTCTGAATGTCCTTCGCCATTCCATTGCGGGGCATAGAAAATTAGAAATCACTTGTTCTTAGCAATGTCTCCTTTTGTCACGATGTCTTAAGTAATCTTACTTAATACGGGCGTGGAAATGCGGGATCGTGTGATTTGGTTAGAAAAGGTCGACTATCTCTTCTCAAGTCGAATTGTTTTAGATAATCAGACTCAAGTGTTTACTTTACGGTTAATTAGTTGTGGCGTACAGCTACTTGCAGCAATAAAGCCATCGCGTGACAGTGATCTATTGTCCTAGTTCCGAAGATTATCCGACGCTTTACGAGTTTAAGACACGATTCAGTTAGTGAAAAACAAAAAAAGAATCAAATTTTTTAAGCATCTCCAGACCTTAACCCATTTCAACTCAATCCCTCCTTTTTACGCCCCTCAAGAAAATAGCTTTTGAAAACATTGTGGAAAATGAAGAAATTGCTTGTATCAAGCAATTTCTTCATTATCCACAATGTTTTTTATCCAAAGCGACAAAAAAAGTTCAAAATTCCATCATCTTGAAATTGTCGTCTGCAGCTTCTTTCAATTTGGACCAGTCTAAAATTTTGCTGTGTTGGGTTAAACAATGTCCCATCTACAAATATTTTAGGTATTCGGTTCAGAGAAAATGACTCGGACGGGAAAACGGAGGGTTGGCTCTATAAGAATGATCTATCTAACCCTTTCCTGTTATACAAAACTTTAGACCTGTCCAAATTCAAAGGTTTTGCAGACGAAAATTTCAAGTAGATCTAATTCGAGAAACAACAATTCAGTAGAATTGTAGAAAATATTGTGGGATAATAAGAAATTGCTTGTCACAAGAAATTCTTCTTTTTCTACAATGTTTATTTTTCCATTGAAAAAATTACAGGGACGTCAAAACCAGTGAGTGAACAGGAAAGGGTTAAAGAAACCCTCTAGTCCGACGAAGCATGGATATTGTGAATGTGATTTCGGTTCCTTGGTTTATTTGTTCTTTCTTTTTGTAAATATTGTTGATAATGTTTTTGTATTGAAATATTGAAATGCCAGTCACAACCTACAGATTTAGCCATTTCCCACAAAAGTCCGCCTTTTTACACATCTCGAGAAAAAAACGACATGGAAAGCATTGTGGAAAATGTAATTGTTTTCTTCTCACAAAGACAAAGATTTACAAGACTCCATCCGCTTACATTAAATTAATCGTTGGAAAAAATGCTTGGCAATATGATAAAATGTTATTTTGTTCTTTGTCATGACCAACTATGCACTAGTCTTCTGAGTATAAAATCTCATGCCTCATGATGTACGCTTTAATAGGGTATTTTGTACGTTTACCAGGTTCATTTTTAATTAAAAAGACAGTTTCTTAAATGAGTTTAGCTCATTGGAATTGGAGTCCATCATATAAAGAGAAAACACCTTGTTCTCTCATTTGTATAATTAGAATTTTAGTTTCGTCTATCAAAATGGGCGTTCTGATAGGTGGAAAACACCCATCTTTTTTAAATTTTGAGTACGCAGCCATTTTTTATACTTCCGTACAAAATAGTTCCATACAAAAAAAGTATCAAACTTTGTAAAGTTTTTGCTTTTTTTTTCGCTCGATGCTATTAAATTCTAAGAAATGAAGCGATTGTTTTTGTTTTGTTTTTGAACCTGTAAACCTAGCACACTTAGGTGTGAATCCGCTTTGCGTATTCAGACAGTTTGATTAGTTTTTTCGGTTCATACCTCATTGAAAACAAAACGTATTCTCTTCGTTTCTTAAATAATTACAATAGTCGATAGAGATTAAACTTATTTCAACGGATGCCAGACGAAATATTTTCAGAACCTCCTAAATGACAGTAAACGTCTTAATCATTTACCTGCTAAATTTTCTTTGAAGATACTCTCATTACAAGCGGACAAAATCGCCCTCGACAGGAAATAATTCGCAATGACCATGTACTGAACTGATACGTTTATGACTGGATGACGTCCTTTTTCTCGGTAAAATGACGTCACGCCAAGAATAACGTTATTATAATTACTCGACGCGTTGAAAAAAATGATAATTTACCCGATCTTCGGTCTCGTTAAATATCAAAAATTTCCCAGCGGCTCGAATTCAACACAAGGTTTTGTATCACCACTATAACATAATATTCCTTATGTATTTTTCTATTCAATCTTAGTGTAAGACGCTTAAGTGAAAGCAAAACCTTAACAACTTGGCCTATAAAAACAATTTCATTTACAATTGTATCAGGCAAATCGTTAATATGCCCATTTAAAACCACCATTATATAGTAGATACTCGCACAGAAACTCGTTTATTCCTATACCAGGTATAATTATAGGGGAAAAGATAGAGTAGGCTTTATTCAGCTTGTTATTAGCAGACAAAACACAACATTTAGAACGATTGAAACCGCTCTTTACTATTGATCTTAGATCTATAAGGCTTCCTTTATTGACAATCCACTCGTCTTCGGAAAAAAACCCGACAGCTTGTTCATCAATTTTGTTCTTTACAAGACTCTGGGCTTGGAATACTTGTCCTTTATATGAACCTTTGTTTAGCAAAAAACAACAACAACCCCCCCCCCCCAAAAAAACAAAACAATAATAACAACAACAACATAACCCCCAAAACAGTCCCCCACATACCAAACCAAACCAAACAACAACAACAACAACAAAGAATGTCAATTTTCCTATTCAAAGTTTACTTTCGATCTGAACTAATGATTTGATTGGTCAATATATTGTTTGGTTGACAGCAGAGATCCGTCAAAATGAATTGTATTCGAGTATATTTTACCACTCACATATAAAAACTTTATCAGTGATCGTATATCTAATATTTGCTCATATATAATTTACAAAAATGCTCAGATTATTCATACTTGCATATGAATTTTTTACTCGTTCTTAATTTCACTCATCAATCAATGACCTATTTGTTACGCCATAGTATCAAAGCTAGAACTTATAGAGAAGCTCATAGCACTTAGCCCATTCTCACGCAACGATGCTTTTTGACACGACCAAGAAAATAAGCTATGGAAAACATTGTGGAAAATGAAGAAATTGCTTGTCATATGCAATTTCTTCATTATCCACTGTTTTCTACCAAATAAAAAAACAACAAACAAAATAAACGAAAAAAAAAAAAAAAAATGAAAAATAAAAAAATAAAAAAAAAAAACACACACACAAAAAACACCAACTAAATTTGCAGTCTGCAACATCTTTGAATTTGGACCAGTCAAAATTTTTGTTGTCTGGTAATTTGTTAAGCAAAACCCTAAACGTCGATAAAAACAAAATAGCAGAGCATTTTATACATAATAAGCTGCCGTGCGCTAAAACATAACATAACACCGAACGTTCTGAATGACATCACCTCGTGCTGAAATGCAGTTGGCTTAACAAAAGTATCTCTTCTTAAAATTGCTTGCAATCATTATCTAGAATTAACCCTGACTCTTTAATGGTATCATAGCACTTGACCCATTCTTACAAATTGATGCATTTTAAATCATTCAAGAATATAAGATTTGGAAAATATTGTGGAATATGAAGAAATTGCTTAGTACAAACAATTTCTTCGTTGTCCACTTTGCTTTCTACCCAATTACTGAAAATAATCCAAAATTTCACCAAATAAATTTGTAGTCTGCGACGTTTTAGATTTTGGACCAGTCTAAACCTTTGTCGTCTGGTAATTGGTGAAGGAAGTCCTGAAACGTCGATAAAAACAGGAATCAAACATTTCATTTATTATAAGACTCTCGTGCGCTCAAACATTATATAACATTGAGCGTTCTTAATGACATCACCTCGTGCTGAGATGTAGTTGCCTTAAAGAAAATATCTCTTCTTAAAATTGCTTGCAATCATTATCTAGAATTAAGCCGGACTCTTTAATGGTATCATTAGAAGACAAGCCTGCCTTTTACCGTAATTATGTAAGATCCAAATTACCTTCAGTGTCAGCATTCCTTTAGGCTAGAAACTTTACTCGTTGTAACACGGCATGGCACTAGACTTGTCTTAAGTGAAAACATTTCCGAATTTTGAAAGACAAGCGTAAGACAACACATAAAATGTTTCGTAATCCATTTCATAAAAGCCTGTTGTTACTCCCTCAAGAAAAATGATTTAGAAAATATTGTGGGAAATGAAGAAATTATTTGTAACAAGCAATTCCTTCATTTACCCACTATGTTTTCTATCCAAAGATGCAACTTTTTTTTTTTTTAGAATTTCATCAACTTAAAATTGTCATCTGCAACTCTTTTCAATTTGGACCAGTCTACATTTTTACTTCTGGTAATGGGCTAAATGATTATAATATTATACTTCTTGAAAAGGGAATTACTACGGAATAAATGATTGCAGAATAAGAATGTCTATCAACCCGTCCCCACACAATGGCGCTTTTAGAAGCCCCTCTCAAGAAACACCAACAAAACAATTGGGAAATTAAGAAATTGCTTGTGACAAGAAATTTCTTCATTTTCCACAATGTTTACTGTCCAGAAAGTAGAAAAGATAATAAACTATGAATTGTCGTCTGAAACTCCTTTGAATATTTCCCTGTCTGAACTTTTGACATCTCGCAATGCTAGGGAAGCCATAAATATCGTAACTTGCAATTTTCAATAGGAAATCTTTGGCGCTGTATGATGCCGAAGGTCACCATTTTTGTTGTTTATAATTGTTTGATCTACGGTGCTGTTTTTCTTGAAAACTGTAGTAAAAACTCTTACGGCACTATAGTACTACAATAGAACGATTATTGCAGGGTTATATTGCGGTCCCCGTACGAAGACGTCTTGAACTTCTTTCAATTTAGAAAAATTTAATTTTTAGTTTCGTCTATCAAAAACGAGCGTTCGGATTGGTCGAAAATTTTTATTCATAACTCCATGAACAAACTTTTGAGCATGCAGCGATTTTGTATGTTTCCACACAAAATAGTCCCATACAAAAAGGTATCAAAATCTGTAAATCTTTTATTTTTTCGCTCGATTCTATTAAATTATAAGAAATGAAGAGAATATTTTTGTTTTCATGGAGGTATGAACCGAAAAACCTAATCACACAATGTATGAATCCGCTTCGCGTATTCATACAGTGTGATTAGGTTTTTCGGTTCATACCTCCATGAAAACAAAAAATATTCTCTTCATCTCTTAACCAGTCTAATAATTGTGTCGCTTGGTAATCGGTTAAAGCGTACTAAAGTAACAAAATTATTGGATGCTTTTAGGTAATATTCTTACAGAAAATAAAAGTGTCTTTTACACTTAGCAACCCAGGAGTTGACCCAATACAACATGTCAAAATCTTATACTGGTTCAAATTGAAAGAAGTTGCAAACGACAATTTCAAGGTAGTGGAATATGGAAGAAAACATTGAAGAAAGCATTTCTCTTGAGATACTTAAAAAACCGGAATTGAGTAGGAATGGGTTACATAACATGCTTTTGAAAAAGTACACTACAATTTGAATAGAATAAGTATTGTTCTTAAAATACACCAGAGCTACTTTTTATGGTTTATGCATTCAACTGTTTAGTGGTTAAGCCTCCAGTGGCAGTTTACACTCGCTGAACTTTGATATCACATCAAAATTTTGTGTGTTAACTTAAGCTGACGCTTTGCTAGCTAAAAAATATGCCAATAAAAAGCTAACCACCCTATATGTTAGAAAATATTGTGGGAAAAACAAGAAATAGCATGTTAGAAGCAATTTCTTAATTTTCCACAATGCTTTTTTTCAAGTATGATATCAAAGAGAGGTAAAAATCTGGAACTGAACGGAAAAGGGCTATCACAATGTTATCTGAAATAAGCATTTTCGGCTTTTGAAACCAACTGTTTGTACTTAAGATGATAAAAATATATCAAGGATGTTCATCACAAGATCTTTAAAATCTATATGGAATCGACAAAGTTGACCTTGCGTTGAAAGAGACACGTTCCGAGGCTATATATATTGATCATCAACCCCAAGATACCATATATCAGGACAGGCTATGTTCTGGGCATAAAATAGAGAGAGACCTTCTGTCAAAGCAATTATCGACATATATGGCAAAAACTGTCCAGGCGCTCCATAATGAAATTAGTCAGTCAAATGAACCCATTACGAGTATTTTTCTTTCGTGTAAATAGGTTAGCACGGGACCAACATTCACGTATTAACTCCTCTCGCCTCTCGCCTGTTGAAAAATGCAAACATTTGATTGATGTAGTTCCACAAAAATCATCTATTTCAATAACTTGGTTTTTGATTGGTCAAAATTGTAAATCCCGCCGATAATTATCTAGCTATTTTTGTGCTATAAGAAACACCAAAACCATTTACCAGACAACTGAATTGTTCGACTGACCAGGAACAAAAAAAGAATGCAGACTACAATTTAGTGTTGACGAGTACATGTAAGAAAAAGTAATAAAAAATAAAAACCATGATGTATGATAATCAAAAATTAACCCAATACCAAAATTAAAGAATTTGCAGACGACAATCTTAGTTGATGACACTTTTAAACTCTTTGTCGTCTTGGATTTTCTAGAAAACATCGTGGTTAATGAAGAAATTGCTTATTCTTCATTTTCCTCTATGACTTTTTGAGCTTTATTCTTGAGGGACGTTAGAAAGTTGGATTTTTTTCCTGTACAAAACTAGGCTCCGGTCAAAAATTCATTCTAATAAAACGCCCAAGACAATCAGTCTTGCCGAGGCTAACTTCGCTATTAAAGTTTTTGCAAATATCTTAGCGTCGTTTTTGTCAACCCGATTAGCTCGGGAGGTAGAGCACTTGACTTCAAACCTCAATATTACGCGTTCGAGACCTGAGATGACCAAATTACAAACTAGTTGTCTTTAAGGTGAGAAGTGAAACTGAGGCCCCGTGTGAAGGTGCTTTACACCGAATATGTTAAGGAACCAGGCTGGGCTCTCAGCAGTTTCACCATACATGCATATTCTTGCACTACGCCCGTAAAAACTAATCGTCCTCTGGGGGCATCGCTCATACGAGAATGTACAATTAGCGACGAGAGATAAACGGAATACACACACACTGACGTCTTTTGCTGAGGGTCCTCAGTGATTTTGCGGGTTATATCTTAATTTACATATATTTTTTCCTTAAAACTAAAAACACCAATTTATGCCAGAAATGTATACATCTTTATAGCTTGGGCATTTTGTGACTTCACGCGAAAGCATCTTACAGATCTGTCATAAATGTAGTCAGTTAAAATAATAGGATGTACACAACAGGTAAAGGGTTTAATAATTGTTCTCTAATAAAAACAGAAACCCAGGTCTATAAATCATCTCCGTAAAACGTCTCGGAGCTTTATGAAAGCTCTATCCTGAAATTTCTCGGGACAAATTATAAGAGGTTAGGAGCCGATCTTGAGAATTTAAAAGTCAACTTAATATTTGATCATCCTTAATCTCGGATTATTAGCTGGTAAATCGATTTCTGTCCTCTGGAAAAAGAGATTTCTTTTACTCCCTCGTAATACCCATCAATCAAACGTATTTTTTTAACGCATTCCCACACAGTGTCGCTTTTAGACGCCCCTCAAGATAAAGATTTGGGAAAACATTGTGTACAAAAATGCAATTGCTTGTAACAATCAATTTCTTTATTTTAACCCATTCCAACTCAAGCCCTCTTTTTTACGCTCCTCAAGAAAAAAAGCTTTGGAAATACAAGGAATCCATGGTTATGTGCTCTAGGCTTCGCGATATGACTGAAATATTGTTAAAAGTGGCGTTAAACCCCATTCGGTTAATCAATAAAAATAATATATCTGTGAGAAACGACATATTTGGGACGGCGTAGGCAAAGCAAACAATCGTGAAATCTAGCTAAGGCCAAGCGTGTGTTATTTGTGAGCACAGGCAAGCGACTTTGAGGCATCTACAGTACTCACGTATTGCAAAACTCTATCAGTCGAATGACTTCGAGAGGACAGGGGTTCGAGCCATTCGTGCAACAGTTTTCTTTCGTTGGATTGTGTTTATGAATAGGTCGTCTGAAGTAACAGAATATTGCATTTATACCAGTGATTAAGACTTCAAATAATACTTCAATCTTGTTCGACACACCATAAGTATCATATCCCTGGAACCTCTGAATAATACTATATGAATTGACCAATCGCGACTGTCACTCAAAGAATCAACCGACCAATTAAATCATTTATTTAGCTCGGACTTGAGTTTTCATTTCCAACATTGGTCGCCATTTTTAAACTTTTTTTGTGTTTGTTTGGCGACTTAAACGTCGTAACTATAGCTTACTCATCATTTTTGACAGTTTTTTTTTTCTGTTTTAAGTCCACTTTCAAATGTCATCTGCTACCTATTTGATTTAGGACCAGTCTAAAATTATGTTGTCTGGTCATGGGCTCTGTTAAAGACAAAGAATATCTCGTTCATCCATACAGTGTGTTGGGACTATTCGCTGAATGTCTAATAACACACACAGTAAATACCTGTCCACAGAGCGCATTGTGAAGATTCTGATCAGACTAAGAGGAATGTGCAGACTGATCCGAGTTTTTAGCCTGAGATTGCCACGCATTCTCAGGCTAGGTTACCACAGTAAAATTTCAACCCACGCAGAGTTTAATATAAAAATATCTAACTCAATAAGTACAATCTTCTGCCACATGGAAAGTAGATCGGACCGAACTACACGACTACGAGTACTAATTAATACGCTCTATTTAGGCAAGGAGAACAAAGGCGAGATTGACTCATTCATTTTATAATGTACTAGGTGTTCTGAATTTGGCAAAATTATCAAAAACTGATGACTGAATGGACAGAAAGAAAGGAGATAATAATATATTTGACAATTATTTATTATGTATAATCATATCATATTGTTAAGAAAAATAAGGTGTTATTTTATTCCGAAATAATATTACTTATTCTAGATAAAACGGTCCGGTTAGACGAAGGTGCTGTATATATTGTCGGTTTTACGCAAGATTTGAATGTTTTGTTTAATAAATTAATTGGTCATTCATAGGATCATATTCGCACTGTCTGCAAACAATTTGGTCGTGCTCGGATTTTGTGTCTATACGTATTCGCCTCCGAATTCTTTCAATTTCATATCGCTTTTGAGACTTGTACATAATAATGTAAAACTGGTAAACGACCACCCGCCCCCTCTCTCTCATGCTCTCTCCTTCTATCTCTCTCTCTCTCTCTCTTTACCCTGAGATTATGAAGCGAATATTTACATACGAAATTGGTCTGTGTGGTAGAACACTCGCATCGCAAGCGAGAGCCTCCTCGTTCGAACCTGGTTACACACTCTATCCCCTCTCTCTCTTCTCTCTCTCTCTCTCTATCTATCTATCTATCTATCTATCTATCTATCTATCTATCTATCTATCTATCTATCTATCTATCTATCTATCTATCTATCTATCTATCTATCTATCTATCTATCTATCTATCTATCTATCTATCTATCTATCTATCTATCTATCTATCTATCTATCTATCTATCTATCTATCTATCTATCTATCTATCTATCTATCTCTCCAGCTCCACTTGCTGAAAGCAAGCTGGCTTTTGTCATGATGTGGTGTCCGTCGTCCGTCAACTTTTAATTTAAGAATCTTTCTAATAAAGTACTACACAGAATTCAACCAAATTCACAGGAAGTATCCTAAGGCTGCCTTTATCAGATTCATTCAAAGTATATTGATCGGATGAAAAATATGTAATAATATACATGTATATATATATATGTATATTCATATATATCGTTACAATATACTTCCAAAGCGGGAAAAGTATCCCCTGGTACACAAAAAGGCAGATCTAAACATAACAGACAGTAGATTTTGGTAGAAAGTGACACCTCCGATAATCCGACCATAAAATTTTTTTTCTGGCCAAGTTATATATCTCCTATATACATATCTCAGGCTTTCAGCGCTTTCATTACTTGGCGCATTGTGATACTGTCATACACAGGTGCATTTAGTAACTGCTTTCCTTTACAAAACCTTTTTTTCAATTTGGAAGTTGTACATTCACACACAAAGGCATCCGTAAGCGTATTCTATGGTATAAGAGACGAAGCAAGTTTGATTGAAGCCCGTATAAAGTTTTGTTTTGTCACTTAAGACAGTCTTCCCCTGTAATTTCTCGTTTTAACCCGTTACTAGACGACAAAATTCCAGACTCATTCAAATAGAAAAATTGCAGGCGACATTTCAAAATTGCTGTAAATTTGGAAAAAGTGCCAAATAGTGTAGAAAAACATAGTGAGAAAAGGAGAAATTGCTTGTTTCAAGTATTATTTCCTTCTCCCACGTTGTTTTTCTTGACTGTATTTCTTCAGAGCGTCAGAAAGCGCCAATGTGTGGTAATGGGTTGAAAGAACACTTATTATCAAACCGGCGTAAAGGTTTTGAATCCAGACGTTCAATTACTTTCTGTCGTGTATTTTCTTAATTGCACTCGTAAACCCCAGCAAATTAGAAACAATAATGAGAAAATTTAAAGTGACTTTCTAATTGATTCCTGTGATATTAATTAAATTGTCCACGAAACATCGAAGACTGATATAACGAAACGTCATCTAAAAATACCTTATTGTTCAGTATAACCCTTTCCTGCTTTGCAAACTTTTGGACCTGTCCAAATTCAAAGGTTTTGCAGACAAAAATTTAACGATTTAATTTGAAAATTAAAAAATCAGTAGGGTAGAAAATATTGTAGAAAAAGAAGAAATTGCTTGTTCAAGGCAATTTCTTCATTTTCTACAATGTTTTCTCTATTATGAAAATCAAAGGGGCATAAAACCAGGGATTGAACAAGAATGGGTCAACAAACTGCTTAGGTCATATATTAAACGAAGCTTGAAACAATCTCTTATTTTACAACAAACATTTAAACTTTTTAGAGTAGACGCATATATCGCACACAGAGAATATCATACAAGTCCGTGTTTGTCACTGTGTATGTTTGTTTAATAACTGTCGCTACCGTAAAATGTGCTGATATGAGTGACGCCCTAGGGAGACGGTTAGTTGTTACGGGGGATAGTGCAACGATACAGGGCGAAACTACCTGAATCCCTGCCTTGGTCTCGACCATTTTTTGTACGAATCCGGGATTTTACGTAGCTGTGATTTTATATTTGAGAAAAAATTGTGGGAAAAGAAAAAATGCTTGTAACAAGCAATTCCTTCTTTTCCCTAAAGGTACATTTATAACTAAGATTTAATGATACCTAAAGATACGCCAATTGCCTGTCGCTCGGACAAATGTGAAATTCGCAGGAAAAAAACCTAGCTCACTTGATGTATCAATTCTAAATCCCCCAATAGTTCTAGGATTGGTCTAATGGGTGAAAAGTGCTTATTTATGTTCCAATATCGCCCGGATTTGACAGAGTCATCCGATTACTGGTTTTCGATCTTCTCGCGGTGAAAAAACGAGGTCAACATACTCTTACAAGATGAAAGATTAAAAAGTCGAACGGTCTAACCCATTCCAACGTGAGAAAATTTTAGATTAGTCAAAATTTAAAGAAGATGCAGACAATTTTAGCTAATGAAGTTCTAAATTATTTTATTTTTTGGGTAGAAAACTTCGTGGGCATTGGAAAAATTGCTTGAATCAAGCAATTTCTTCTATGTCCACAATGTTTCCAAAGCGGTTTTTTGGTGGGGCGCTGAAAAGGACAGACAGACAGACAGAAAATTTTATTGTTAGACTTGTACAAAGTACATCGTCACATATAAATATATTACAAAGAATGTTCTTATATAGGTTTACAAATAGATATTTACATTCTTTAAATAATTTAAATAATCACGCGAAATATATGAGTTATCTTGGGGTTATTTATTTTCAAAAGACGAATGCCGCATAATAACATTTTGTCGAGTTCAATTTCGTCCGTACAATTAACTTCTTATCTATTACACAGTCCCGAGTAACACGTGAATTTTGTTTGCATAATATACATGTTCTGTTTTACCTGGACTTCTTATTATTTTACAGTTGAAATTTAACCGTTTGTATATATTTTTACAGTTTTAGTGTATTCAATTCAAGTGGAGATGTGAACTAACATTGGAATATTTTAACATATTCTAACGTTTTGATTACGGCTTTCGTCTTTGTGAAACGATTTGTTAACCCATTACCACGCAATTCGTATTTGACGCAATTGATCGTCAATATGTTGGTTCTGTTTTCCATTATTGGAAAAGGAGAAATTTTTCAACAATATATTTCTATTTTTTTTTTTTTTTTTTTTTTTTGATTAGTGACTTAATCCTAAATCTTATTTCTTACCAATTTTTCATTTGGTAATGTGTTAACAGTGCTTCTTGAAATAATGGTCTAGCCTACTACATTGTGTTTGGATTTTATTAGCCTGGTTGATTTATCCGATAGCAGTTTGTTTAAAACAACATTATGATATTGGATATAAAGCATCATTATATTTGTCAGATAAGTAGCTTTTTATTGTATTTTATAAATTTATCTTTTCTATTGTAAACTTAATATTGAAATAATACTCATATCTGATTTTTTTTAAATTCATTTATTTATGCAGTTTATATCTAAATAAATAAGATAAAGTAAGGTCTATTTTCTAGATTTCGGTTGTATTTTTGTTGAGTTTTATTTTTCTTTTTTTTTTTTTTTTTCTTTCTTTATTAAATATTTTTATATAATTTATTCTTTAATTTATTATTTTGGATACTTGAATATTGGAGTGTTTAACTTTTGATAAAATATATATGAACCTAATTTTACTAATTATTGACATATTTCTTTGTGGTATTTAAATTTCTCTTTTCAGGTTGACATATGCTGACTACATTTTGGACTATTTACATGAAATATTATAGATCTAGGTAAGGATAATACATATTTACATTCTAACAACTTAGAATAAGTCTTTGTTTGTAACCCTTTCTATTGATTTTTCATAGGAGGATCAAGATGGCTGAACATTTTACTCTATAGAGTTGCAATGAATGTGAATTATTGATTTTTACTTCTTTTCCATTGAATGCAACTCAGTCAGTTTAGAGTTTTAGTTTAATTTCAAATGAGTCTTTATTAAAATCATACCATCACCCCCAATCTTTCTTGTGCTTGAAAAAATGTATTCACTGTAAAAGAGTTATAAAAGACAAATTATCTTTTGACATTTGCCACTTTAAATTTTGATGTGAATGTTTGCATGTACCTTATTCGAAACAAAAAAATAAGGTTTATGCTATCCACATAATTTATTATACTTACTAATACAATTTAGTCAAGCACTATAAATAACACAGCAGATTTATTGGCAATACTACAGAGCTTGGCCACATTTATTGATCTTATTTCCATCTGCATAAAATTTATGAGAGAAATATGAACTTTTTTGCATATAAACATTTAGATTAAAATCAAATTGTTTGTGTCCATTGCTGCATTACTAGTTCTAATTTATATCATGCAGTATACTTGTCCTTTTTTCATTAGCCTTCTTGCAATATAGTGACAAATCAAAGGGAAGGATTGTGTGGGAAAGGGTTCAAGGTTTACTATTGCAGAATTTCATTAGAATTGGGTGTCAATTTTTAAACAGTCAATACAAGCCAAAGCTTAAGATCCTCATATTCATACAGTAGTTATTCAGTTTTTAGGTTCATATCTCTATGAAAACAAAAATATTCTTGTAATTTCTTATAATTTTTTAACAAAATTCCAATGAATTACGAAGGGAATCAATCTAAAGGTTGCAACATATTAAAACAAAGTGTAAAACTGAAGACTTTGATTAGCTATATTGCCATTTTTTTTCGTTTCTTTTCCCAACAAGGATATGAAACCAATGAAAGTCTGCCTTTATATTTGATGAAATGAAGAATGTTTCACGTCAATAACTAACCAATCACTGGCCCTGCCCATTTCCTCCGACAGGAAGCTCCGTTTCAATTTTTAACGGCTTTAGTATGAAATATTAATAGCCAGTAGCATGTAACAAAAAAGGTAAAATGTTAGTTGGCGACATAAAACTCATAACTACAGCTTAAATAAACTGTAGCTACGACGTTTAAGTCGCCAAACAAGCAAAGCTTGTTAACAAAAATGGCGGCCAATGTTGATGTTGAAAAATGAATTCCGTGCTGAATAAATGATTAGATTAGTCAATTGATTACTTAATGAACAGCCACGATTGGTCAATTTTGAAAGAAACGGAAGTCCCATTTGTGTCTGGTCTGTCAGAAGCCCATACAAGCCACCGGGAAACCACTGTAGTGGTAACCGAATCAATTATGTGGACTACAAGATTGTTGGTGCTTGCAAAATGCTTCTCGGAGGCAAATTCAGCTTAGGCTCCATATTTTGTTTGAGAAAGTGGACTGTTTTCAAATTCCAATAAACAAGATGTTCTTGTTTAATTACTGGGGATCGTGCCGACGTTGCAAATCAGCATTTCTCGTAAGTCTTAATGAGTCTACCGCTGGGAAATTAACACGGAGTTTCCTCATCAATTTTAAAATAAGTTGTATCTGCTCGAGACAGATCGAACACATAATCCGCATTGATGTCTTGTGTTCATTTCTAACCTTTAACCCGTTACCAGACGACAAAATTTTAGACTGGCCCAAATTGAAAGATTTTTTTTTCAATTTCATCAACTAAAATCTGTCGTCTGCAACAGACGACAGATTTTAGTTGATGAAATTGAAAAAAAGTCGTCTTTACGGATTCAAAACAGTGTGCATGATGAAGACATTGTTTGAAACAAGCAATTTCTTCATTGTCCACAATGTTTTTCAAAGTTCTTATCTTAACCCATTACCACACAGCAAAATATTAAACTGGTCAAAATTAAAAGGAGTTGCAAAAGATAACAGAAGATAAATTGTTCAAAGCAATTTCTTCCTTTTTCAAAATATATTCCCAATTGTTTTTCTTGAGAGGCGCCAAGAAGCGTCATTGTGTAGGAATTTCTATCATTTTGGACGAGTTAATAACTTTGTTGTAAGGTAATGGGTTAAAGTTTTCAGTAACAATTACAGTTGATAACTCATCCACGAAAGTTATGCTTTTTGTCAGACAGATGATAAAACAAATGTCTCTCAAATAGACTACACTTATATTTTGTCGAGCTCTGAGATTCAACCGACGGATAGTTGGCCACGCCCACTGACCTCTAGCAGGAAGTTCCACTTCGATATTAAACGGCGTTATGTTGCAAAATTTATCGCTAGTAACATGTAACAAATCAATACAGTGGTTTGTTGGCAACCTAAACGTCGTAACTACAGCTTAAATAAGCTGTAGTTACGACGTTTTGGTCGCCAAACCATAGAAATGTCACTCGACAAATATAAGAATTTTAAAATCACTTCCGGTCTAAATAAAGAATTTGATTGGTGAATCGATTGTTTTAATTATCATCGTGATCCACTAAGTGTCTCATCAATCAGTCACTACGTCTTGGATTGTTTGAAATTGGGTCCTTTGTTAGATTTGGGGCCGAATGGGGGATATGCATTTCCTGATGAATCATATAAGGAGTCCTTCTACAGGCTTCTTGTCGGGCTTCCAATCATCTTTCGATACAAAATCATTCTCATAATGCAAGGTTAACATTTGTATCGTGCGGATCTTATAGACTTCATAGAAAATGGTCCTAAACCCAAAATGGGTCCACTCGGTCGATATATCTACAAAGACTCACTTTCCTTTCTGGGGGTTTCCTTATTTCCATACAACTATAGATTCCCCCCCCACCCCCCCCACCCCCCCTGTCCACTGAAACCGTCAGACTATCACATTTTTTTGTAAATTTCTCACTTGACTCTTATTACAGGTTTGTTTATCTCTCTCTCCATGCTGTTTTCAAACTAATAAAAATGGTTCATGATAAAGAGAGACTCGTCTCGAAAAATTACGAAACGTCGACGAATATATCATCGTTGGGCTATTAAAGCCTAAACCCGCTTCATGCAAACGGAAATCACAAGGTCTTTGTAGCTTCCAACAAATGTTGTTTATGCTTAACAAAAATTCTTATATTATACTGTTAACACATTATATAAAAGATGTTATTGTACTCTACAATAATTTAATTGTTAGTTTCGTCTATCAAAAACAAGCGATCTGATTGGTAGAAAAATTTAATTCATACCTCCATGAACAAAATTTTGAGTACGCAGCTATTTTGAATGCTTACGCACAAAATAGTTCACTACAAAAAGGTATCAAAATTTGTTAAGTTGTTGCATTTTTCGCTCGATGCTATTAAATTATAAGAAATGAAGATAACATTTTTTGTTTTCATGGAGGTATGAACCGAAAAACCTAATCACACAATGTATGAATCCGCTTCGCGTATTCATACAGTGTGATTAGGTTTTTCGGTTCTCATACCTCCATGAAAACAAAAAAATATTCTCTTCATCTCTTAAATGAAGCTTTAGAGCGCGACCATAGCACAGACTCTCAATCACGAGGTCCAGGGTTCGACATTTCGATGGTTCAGCGCGAAACAGTTGTAACTGCCTATATGTTTATAGGCAGTTACAACTGTTTCGCGCTGAACCATCGATTTGTCTTCAAACAATTGGTGGCCCGGAAAGGTTGTAATACTGGTGTGAGAAATACTGGGATTCCATGGTTAGGGGGCTCCAGTCAATCCGATTTGACTGAAATACTGTTAAAACCTGTGTTAAACCCCTTAGAATTAATCAGTCAAATTAAGATTTGCAGATTTTAACTCGTCCAGAAGAAGATAACGCCCGTGTAACAAAAAACGTAGTAGAAACAACAACAACAAAACTACAGACAGAACTTATCCCATATAAGGTATCTACTCTCGTTTATCTTTAACCAATTCCAACACAACAAAATTTTGGACTGGTTCAAATTGTAAGAAGTTGCAGGCAACAATTTCAAGTTGATGGAACGTTAATTTATTTCGTCTTTTTTGGAAAAGAAAATTTGTGAATAATGAATAAATTGCTTGACACAAGCAATTTCTTCATTTCCTACAATGTTTTTCAAAGCATTTTTCTTCGGGGCGGGGGGCGTAAAAAGAAGGGATTGTGTGGGAATAGGTGAATACCATTAATCACTAATTAATTATTGTGTAGATATTGTTTTTTGAAAGATGTTCGCTATTTGTTGT
This sequence comes from Fragum fragum, assembly GCA_946902895.1. NCBI lineage: Eukaryota > Metazoa > Mollusca > Bivalvia > Cardiida > Cardiidae > Fragum > Fragum fragum. The sequence goes on from OX336371.1 coordinate 51,019,930, forward strand.
CATTACTAGATTCTTTGGTCTTGACTATCATCACAATTTTGAATATTATCATAATTAAAATTATAAACTGTAAAATTGTAATAATCAACATAACGACTTGTTTATAGTAACTAATTAGTTGCAGAAGGTCTCATTGTAAATAAGTTGTCCTTTTAAAGAGAAAGAAGCTTTATAAAAATGTGGAAAATGAAGAAATTGCTTGTTACAGGCAATTTCTTCATTACCCGCAATTGTTCTTATCACAAAAGACAATAAAAAATTGTATAAATGAGTTTAAAAATCAGAACTATAAACTTTTAGTTGAAACTTCTTTGAATAAGGACAAATCTAAAATTTTGTTGTCTTATATTGGGTTAAAGCAAGTTTTTATTGTTACAATGATAATTACTGCAAAATCAATGGCTGAGAGGAATGTTTCAGAGTTGCCAAAGAGTTCCTATTTTTTCCGCATTTCATCTGTTACACAGGAATTATCAAGTCTTGAAACAGAACAACATTTAAATTTACCAGAAAAAGTATCGCATTCTTTCATTTTTATCGTCTGGTAATGATAAACGCATGACACAGTAAATTTATCAAATCATCAGACAACAAAATGATTGACTGGTCCAGATTTGATGAAGTTGCAGACGATATTTGACAGTGCAATTGAATTTGAAAATAAGTGTCCAATAGGGTAGAAAATATTGTGAGAAATGTAGAAATTGCCTACTATATACGCAATTTCTCCGCTAGTCAGGATTTTTACACAAAGCATTTTCATCTGGGCATAAAAAGCCAGGTTTGTATGGTAATTGAAAAGAAAAAACAAACAAACTTGAGATAATTCAAAACCGCTTTAACCCTTTCCTGTTTTAACCCTGGTTCTACGTCTCTACAATTTCTTCTTTTTCGACAATATTTTCTACCCTACTGATTGATTATTTTCCAAGTAAAATTCACTTAAAATTTTTGTTTGCAAAACCGTTGAATTTGGACAGGTGTAAAATTTTGGAAAAGAGGAAAGAGGTAAGCATAACCAACCGTTTGCAGACATTTCCCTCTCGAAATATAGCGGCTCTTCAACAGACTCTTGTGAAAATTTTACACGGGAAAAGTATCTGCTTCATCGAAATTATCATTTTCACGATAAATTTACTTTGTTCGTGTTAAATCTTCTAAATTCACTGTGGTTTACTCCTTATGCTCTACTCCGAAACATCGGAAAGTAACTGGTGATGTCGTTATTGTTCGGATGAAGTCGATAACGACTGAATTGCTAGCAAAAGCCAATGGCGTAATTGTTACGTTATGGAAACCACAAAATATGCAATGGTCGGTGAAATCGAAAGATCACGTATTTACCCAATGAAATCCGCTTTTGTTCGATTTTTTTTTGGCGTTACATAACGCTAAATAATTATAATTCTTTTCATTCTCTTTTGTAAATATATATACAGCCATTTTCATTTTCAAAACAGCTTAACCCCCTTCTTTCTAACATCCGAAACCATTAAAGATAGTAATTAGGAGATTGAGAGCCAAATTGTTCCTTCCAAAATATGTTAAAGAGCCGCTTTAAGCTTTGGAACCGAACTGTGTCAAAGCAGAATACCATTCACGAAGTGTTCGAGGCAATGTCAAAATAACAAAAAAGTCTTCTTCAGGTTCAGTATTTTCCCCATTTACAGGCTAAACCTATGACTTAGACATAATATAAAATAACTTTATTCAGAGAATCGACTTGAACACAAGAGGTTTTTCGTCGAACATACATACATAATAAAAAGCATACACGAGTAAGGACAAAAAAATAGAAATTCTGAAAATGAAATTCCTCAGTGCGGAAATATGGAAAGTGTTACCCAAAGCATTATATGTAGAAAATAGAATGTGATGAGAGGAACAGAAAACTACAGAATTTACAAAATATATTTAATCGGTTTATTATTTAAGCAATTTCTTTTGTATAAAAAATGCCAATAGCATTTAAGATTTGGAGATTTTCTGATTTCAACAGTTCTATTAGCTTAATCATGCTTAGTTTGATGTAATAGTATCTTTGTAAGTAAAATGCCTTAATTCTTTAATGTTTATTCTACGCCTGCAATTGAGATATCACCTATAAAATGTGTCGCTACAATTAGACAAGAAATGAACGTTTACTTAATGAATGATTTAATGAAATTTCACGACAATGGTCGACATTTTTGTGAAGCATTTTTGTTGGTTTGTGACTCATTATCACACGATATTTTTTTTACAGGTCCAATTGAAAGAAGTTGAAGACGACTATTTCAAGTTGATGAAATTAAAAAAAAAGAAAAAAAAAACATTGTCATTTGTGGCAGAAAACATAGTGGATAATGGAGTAATTGCTTGTTACCATCAATTTCTTCATTTCCAAATATTATTTTCAAAGTTCTTTTACTGAGAGGGGGTCGAAAGCGTCATTATGTAGTATTGGGTAAAACTTCATAACTAAAGCTTATTCAAGTTGCATTGACAAGATTTAGGCCGCCAGTTATCCCTTTGATCTTTTGTTACACGTAACAGGGCATAAATCTTGCAAAATAACGCCGTTATTGCCTAATTCGAACTTCCACTCCGAGAAAAGTGGGCGGGATCAGCGATTCGCCGATTGCCAAATTAATTTGGACCTTTAAAGAATATTTCTCATTCGATTACGGGTTAAACACACAACATAACTTCAAAGGCAAAACCCGACAAGTATTGATCCGAATTCATCGGAGGAAATCCTATCAAACGTATCCTAGAAACGAGACAAAAACTTGTTAAATGTTGGCATTCCGAGTGCGAAAAGTAATTTTACATATTACGAAGGGAAATTGAAATATATTTCTTCTTTTGGGATCAAATTTGTTTATGGAAAGTGCGAGAAGAAATCATTAAAATATTTGCTAGACTACGATAAATGGTCCTCTAAGGAATTGGTATTTTCGTTTTTTAGACATTGCAATGAATGTGAAAACTTTTCTCGGGAATTACCTGACAAACAATCACAGAACGACTTAAATATATGAGAATCTACCGAGAACTATTCTAGTTCTTCATCAAATTATACTTTTGTAACTGTCCTATATTAGATGAATGGGGTTCGTTTAAATTGACGGGTCGCTACTGTCTTAACTATAATTACTAGGCTGCAAAATTATTGACTGGTCCAAATTGAAAGGATTTGCAGACAACAATTTAATGTTTATGAATTTAAGATTTTCTCAACTTGCTGGATAGAAAATACTGTGTAAAATGAAGAAATTGCTTGTTGCAAGTAATCTCTTCACATTACACAATATTTTCCGAATATTTTTATTTCTGGAGGGGCTTGAAAAATGAATGCGAAATGGTTAAAACTGGATTGACAAATCATTCAGAACGGGAGAGAATGTTGACCTTTACGTGTAGCATTTGTGTCGCTTTGGAGACCACGTTAAGGTCGCCTAGCAACAATTTTATTATTGACCTTTTCCTTTTCAATCACTGATTTTTACGTCCCTGTGAAAAAATGATTGAGAAAACATTGTAGAAAAAGAAGAAATTGCTTGTAACAAGCAATTTCTTCTTTTTCTAGAATATTTTCTACCATACTGAATGGTTATTTTTTAAATTTAATCCACTTTAAATTTACGTCTGCAAAACCTTTGAATTAGGACAGGTCTAAAATTTGGCAAAACAGGAAAGGGTTAATGTGGCACTTAAAAAATACAAGCAAACAAACAAAAAACGTGTTTTAACAACAGACAAACCCTCATGTAGCGTGGTCAGAGATCCGGCATTTCCAATGCCTGCGCGGATTATGAATGAATCTAATTTAGAAGGGGCGAAAATAAGGCATACAGATACTCAAAAGCCTTATATTCAGATTTCAGTTTCTATTTGAAATATTTTTGTTCACAAATAAGGGTAAATATACGTTTTATGAAGCAGAAGAACAAATATATATTGTCTAAGAAAATTAATGATGATGGATTTAACCCATTCCAACCCAATCCAGCTTTTCACGCCCATACAGAACTTTTTTTTAAAGCATTTTGAAAACATTTTGAAAAATGAAGAAATTATTCGTAAAAAGCAATTTCTTCGTTATCAACAAAGTTTTTACCCTATAAGAAAAAGATTTTGAACACCTCATTAACTAAATATTTTTTACTACAATTTCTTTCATTTTTGACCAGTCTAAAATGTTGTCGTCTGCTAATAGGTTAATGGGTGAATTCTCAAGTTCTGAAATAGAGGACCTCTAAGATGTAAATAACTTAAAATCGGGAATATCGTCATTGGGCGACTGAAATGTCGTAAATACAGCTTGAAAATGCTGGTCGCCCATAGACGATATTGTTTGTCCATAGCTGTACAAAGGTTATTTTAGCACCCGCTAGGACTAACCGTTCGTTAGCTATTAATAATATCCGCCGATTACCAGCCTACGCAGGAATTTAATCCCATTGGCGTCATTTTCTGCATTTCTATTGGTATCATTTGCAATTTGCCCGACTTCTAGTGTTATAATTCAGGCTTCAGTTTAAACGCATTTCCGATTTTGACAAACACCAGTATTAATAAGGGAAGCCAGAAAAACGATCTAAATTAATTCGACGAAAATTAAACCAAGTGTAAGAAAATAACAGGAACGGAGAAATCGTGACAAAGTTTTTCAACATCGTTAATTGAGGTAAATGACTTTCATCGTAATTAAGCATAAAATTCAATGCAAAACCTTCCTTTCAATAACTAGATCGGTGGTCACGCCCACTGACTCGGACAGGAGGTTCGACTATGAAGAATAGTTATTTGACAAATTTTATGTTCAGCTACGTTTAACAAAAAATAAAGTAGTTGACCGGCGACGAGAATGTAGCAACAGCTTGTAAAAGTCGGCCAGTGTCGAAGTTCAAAGTTCGCTTACGGTCTAAATGTTTGATTTGATTGATCTATCGGTTTTCGATTGATAGGCGAGGTCCATCAATTTCTTACAGAAAATATTTGAATAATCACAAGGAACGCTCACCGATCTCCAACAATGCAGTTGAAATTGACCAATCGCTGGTCCCGCCCACTGACTACTAAGGCCCCGCCCATTAACTCCGACAAGTAGCCAGGCTTCGACTTTTAACAGCGTTATTTTGCAAAATTTTTGGCCAGTAGCATTAAACAAAAAAGTAAAATGGTTGGTTGGTGACCAAAACATCGTAACTACTGCTTGAATAAGCTGCAGTTACGACGTTTAAGTCGCCAAACCATCAATAAAGGTAAACAAAATGGCGGCCAATTTTAGAGTTGATAAGCTCAAGTCCGGGCTGAATGAATTATTTGATTGGTCCATTTATTCCTTGATGACAGACGCGATTGGTCAATTAAATATTATTCAGGAATCATTAGTTAATTTGTTTGAACTTGTGACAAAACCAAATTGCCTGAAACAAATTTTGTTCTATTTCGTAGACAGAAAAGTTGGCTATTCAGTATAAGATTAAAATCAAATGGACATTGAGTATTTGGCAATCTGAAGATCTTTCGTTTTTCAAATTAAGAAATTACGTAAAGTAATTCGTTCAAAATCGATAAATCCTATATCTCTAGAACAACGAAATCTGTATTTTTATTCGTAGATCCAAAACTCGCCAATAGAAAGAAAATTATCGATCAAATAAATAATAATCTATAAACTTTACTCAGTCCTAGAAAGTTGAAATTAAAAAAAATATCTGTTAGTTTCGAACCTCAATCGCTTGAAAATGTATTCACTTTGAATCCCATTGTTCTTTCGTCACATTATAGAAGTTTTCATTTTTGTTATATTTACTGAAAATTTTAAACTGGCACTAATTGAAAGCAGCTGCTGACGAGAATTTCGGGTTGATGAGAATTTGAAAATCTTTCCCTTTTTGATTTCGAAAACGTTGTGGGAAATGAAGAAGGACAGGCTACGTGAAAGGAATACCACAAGCTATGATCAAATGGATTATCGAGGTCATCTATATAAGAACAAACAGTTTTTTGTAGTACAATGTAATTTGTGTAATTGCTGATGAAATCTTAGAGATGTCAGTTTGATTTACCTGACACGTTTTATTTCGTGTTAATTCGATTGTCATGATCCACGCGCTAGACTGCCATCCGATACAAATCAAATTAGCGCGGGAAAAAATTTCCTGGTAAATGAATCAGGCTTGTATCGGAAATAAATTCTCAACTTTCAGTCTTTCATTTGGGTATCTGACTATATGCCAACTGTATACATGTCTTTGTGTCATATGCACGTGTGAGTTAAATCGGATGACAGCTATAGAACTTGACCCACTCCCACACAAGCCCCCCTTTTTACGCCCCTCAAGAAAAAAGCTTTGGAAAACATTGTGGACATTGAATAAATTGCTTGTTACAAGCAATTTCTTCAATGTCCACAATGTTTTCTACCCAAAAGATAAAGAATTTTAGAATTTCATCAACCTAAAGTTGTCGTCTGCATCTTCTTTCAATTTGGACAAGTCTAAAAATTTGCTGAGTGGGAATGGGTTAAACGCATCACCATTCAACCTATCGCGGAATAAATCGACAAATCAAATCATTGATATATCCGGACCCGAAGTGAACTTTGAACTTAGATATTGGCTGACATTTATGGAAAGTATTTGTGGTGTTTGGCGACTAAAATGTCTTATTTACAACTCATTTAATCTTGAGCGACGACGTGTAGGTCGCCAACCAACCATTTTACTTTTTTATGATATGCTACGGACCCAAACTGTTACCAAAAACGCAATTTAGTCTATATCTAACTTAACTTCCTGTTGAATGTCAGTGTCAATGTCAGTTGAATGCGAAACCATCGATTTACCACTTGGTTTATATGGACAAAAATGCCATTTTAAACCTCAGTTGAACTACTTTTTTGGAGGTCAGTGGGCGATACCATAATTCAATTTTAAATCCCAGTTGAACTACTTTTGTGGAGGTCAGTGGGCGATATCGTCGATGGTATCGCCAACTTAAGATGGTTTCAGGCAAGATGGCATCGTTGTGTGTAGAAACGGACCTTCTTGGTGATAGAACTTTCATTTTGTCCGTTGTACAGCCGCGGCCATAGAGCAGTGGTAGCGCGTACGACTCCTAGTCAGGGTGGTCTCGGGTTCGATCCCCCACCGCGGCCAATATCCTTTCCATCATTTGTCTTCAACCATTGGTTGGATTATCGTAAACATAAGTTGGATGAGCAGCTGAAGGCTCTGAAAGATGTAGCGATAGTACTGGTGAGAGAATTAACGGGAATCATTTTTTAGGTGCCACGATATGACTGAAATACTGTTAAAAATTGCCCTAAACACTAATCAATCAATGAATGAATCAATCAATCAATCAATCAATCAACCAATCAATCAACCAAGCAATCAATCAATCAATCGTCCATTGTACGACGATTCATAGAGATGGTTTTCTATTTAACTCGACTCTCAATAACAAAGAGATATTTACAGGGAAAAATGCTTGACAATTGGTAAACACAATGAAGTCCTAAAAATACCTCTTCATCGCATAAACACATAACCAAAACACAAGCATTTTACACCGGTCCAAATAAAAGAAGTTGCAGACGACATTTCAGGGGTAAATGACTTGAGAAATGAGTGTTTTACATGGAATAATACATTGGTAGAAAAGGAGAAATTGCTTGAAACAAGCAAGTTCTCTTTTTGCAAAACATTTTCCTAAATATAATTCACTGAGAGCATAAAAAATTGGAATTGTGTGGCAAATGAATGGATCTTATAAGCGAAGATATCAAAGCTGGGAGACCTAAACGTCGTAACAACGGCTTGAATAAGCTAGAGTTACGTCCAACAACGATATCCTGAATCTCGCGGGATGGAAAATTTTGTAAGTAGATGAGTCTGTTTGCTTAAGCCTTTCCCGTATAATCCCTTGTTTTCACGTCCCTGTGAATTTATACTTGAGAAAACATTGTTGGAAAAGAAGAAATTGCTTGTCACAAGCAATTTCTTCTATTTCCACAATGTTTTCTAACCTATAGGGTCGTTACTTTTTGAATTTCACCCACACTTAATTGTTGTGTGCAACTTTTTTTCAAATTGGACTGGTCTGAAATTTTGAAAAACAGTAAAGGGTTAAAGTCTTGGAGAAAATGGGGTGCTTTTTATCGTTTACTTGCCGAATTTCATTATAAGATACACCCGCTTTACGCTGACAAAATCGGACTAGTTAGAAAGAAATCAGTACCGTAGATACGATATGAGTAGATTGGAAGATTACGTCATTTTATCGGTAAAATGACATCAGACCAAGAATAACGTCATTACATTTGATTTTTGACATTTTTCTTTAGATTCTCGTTATCTTATATGGTCAAAACCCGTAGGTATATAGAAATCCTGTAGTGAAACAATACCTCGAATTGGATTTCCGTCGCTTAAGAGAATTTGATATTTCAGTCGATCTTCGGTCTAGTGAAATATTCAATTATTCCTAGGCTGTTCTAATCCAATACAAGGATTTGTATCATAATTATAACAATATTCCTGATGTACTTTAGAGCTTAGTTATTCGAGTATTAAACGAACTGAATTGAATATTTCAAGCACACCAAAAGACAAATAACATGCCAATGTCATTTTCTAACCAGACTTTTGTTCGCATCATTGAGTTTAATTCGAAATAGGAATGTAGGAAGAATAAAAAAAAGGTTTTCTTTTTTATTGCTGAACTGCAGGTTTCGTGAGAGAGAATTTCTTGTAAAAACGTGACAGCACGTGATAAATTGACTTCAATTAAATTCACCCAACTGCAGTCTAATAAATCGCCGATTTTAGGAGACGAGCATGAAAAACACAACAAATAAAAAACAAAATTACACGAGTCTTTAAGGATAACTGTCGACTGACCGATTTCGGCTGTCAATCAAAGAATCAATCGACCAATCAAATATTTTCTTTTAAATCGAAAGTGAGCTTTGAACTCCAACATTGGCCGACATTTATGTGAATCATTTTTGTTGGTTTGGCGACTTAAACGTCGTAACTACAGCTTATCCAAGCTGTAGTTCCGACGTTTAGTTCGCCAACCAACAATTTTACCCCTTTTTGTTACAAGTTACTGGCCATAGTCTTTGCAAAATATCAGTGTTTAATATCGAGTGGGATATATCGATGGCTTAGAGCAAAAACATAGTATGGCTCTATACATTGTATAGAGCCATGCTATGTTTTTGCTCTAAGCAAACATAGTATGGCTCTATATATTGTATAGAGCCATGCTATGTTTTTGCTCTAAGCCCTCGATATGACTAAAATACTGTAACACGCATTCATTCAATCAATCAATCAATCAAAGTGGAACTGCCTGTAAGAACACAGGAGCGGGGCAAGCGGGGTGGGTCTGGTGTTCCTAATCACCATTAATGGAACTAACATTATTTTATAAATCTGTAAGAAAATACAATTCCACAAGGGCAGGTACCGCTGTCCGCTTTCCAATGTGGTTTTCTTCGTTAATATCGTAAAAATAGTGAACAAGCCTATGTTCGAGCTCGTTGCATATGGACAGAATAATTCAAAGTTACCTGAAAGTCACGGCCGTAAAACAGTTGGTGGCGCCTCGGATCTCAATCATGAGATAAGGCTTCGAACCAAGGTCGCGACAAATATCCTTTCCGACTTTTGTCTCTCACCAGTTGTTTGATAATCGTAAACCTAAGTGGTTTTTGTTTGTTTGAATGGGGTTTTACGCCGCTTTCAACAATCTTTCAGTTATATCGCGGCGGCTGGAGCACCTAACAATGGTTTCCTGGTATTTCTCACACCAGTACCGACATCACATCCTTTCCTAGCCTCCAGCTGCTATCCCATATAGGTCTACGAAAACCTAAGTGGTATGAGCAGCTGGAGGCTCAGAAATAAGATAATGGAAGTACTGGTGTGTATACCAGGAATCCATGGTTAGTTGCTCTAGTCGCCACGATATGACTGGAATACTTTTAAAAGTGTCAAATTCAAATTCAATCAATCAAATTTACCTGAGTTAAGCTTCAAGTTGACAAAGGCATGCAATCCTGCATTTGATCACGTACAGATTTGAAATTATTACTGTTCACAAAACAGGTTATGGCTACTAGATATCTTAATAGAAGCGAGATCATTTTACATTGCGGGATATGTTAGATCAAAATGATTGATTGTAGCTTTTTAAAGAATTCAGAAAGCGAGGGTTATTTGTTTTTCTCTATAATATCGTTTGCATAATAACCCTTCTCTTGTTGGTCCCAGAATATCCCCGATGTGACAGCCGGTCAACTTGCGCGAACAGTCAATCTTGAGACCACCTGTATCAAGCGACCACTTTCATTGAAATCCCCTTTCCCAAATTCAGAAGATTATAAGACGTTGGACAATTTGCTTTAAAGAATATGAGCCGATGAGTGACATTTCCAACAATTTCGCATGTGCGTGACTCGCACACATTGAGCACCCTGGACAGCCATTCGGGGCAATTTGAACGTTCGCTGATTTGGGTCAGAACCTTTCTACAAAGCGCAGAGTGAAGACTCTGATCAGACTGTGCGGATGCACAGACTGATCTGAGTTTTTACTTGGCGAACATGCGTAATGGTTTGGAATGTCACGCACGTGCTCATATCGTAACTATGCCCTCTTATTTGAACTCGTTAGAATCATCTCAATGAGGCGATTATAATGGAGTTCGAACAACATAGGACTGGGTTAGAATTCTGCAATAAATCATTCCATCACAATTATGCCACAATAAATGCATGGAGCGACAATTCTATCTGGCGACCACTTTTTGGCTGAGTCTTAAATGGCCGCTTAATACAAGTTTTACTGTACATATTATCTCGTCGGAATCAAGCTATAATAACGATGTTTTAGAATTACATCGGCGAAGATTTCTATCTTCGTCATTACTCTCTGCTGCGTATTGTTCGATTAAGCAGCATGTCTGTAAGGGTGAATAGCACTGCAGGTGATATGCAAACGAAGGGGTTTTATATTCCTCCATCCAGGATTTCACACACTTCACACAAAGGCTTCAATCTGGCTCATTAACATCTTTAACATAGCGCAGTCGGTAGCGCATCAGACTCCTAATCTTCAACTTTGGGATGTCATCGGTTCGATCCCTATATCAGCACATATCCTTTCCGAGGTTGTCTCTAACAAATGGGTAGATAATCGTAAACCTAAGTGGGATAGCAGCTGGAGGCTAGGAAAGGATGTAGTGGTAGTACTGGTGCGAGGAATACCAGGAATCCATTGTTAGGTTCTCCAGCCGTCGCGATATGACTGAAATACTGTTAAAAGTGGCGTTAAACCGCATTCAATCAATCAATCTTTTCAACCATTTACAGGATAACAGACGCTCGCTCACGTGCAGTAGATGATATGATTCCCCACTCATGCCCATATATGGAAAGCGGATATCAAGAGGGAATCTCTCGCTAGTTCACAGATCGCCGGCCCCGCCCACTGACCTACGACATTGAAGTTTGACTGAGATTATTATACGACATTATTTTACAGAATCTATTATTATGGACACTAAATAAAATACATCTAGTTAAACTGTGACATAAACATCGCAGCTATAGCTTTGATAAATGTCGGCTCAACATTAACTTCCTGTCTAATGGAATGATCTGATTGGTCAATGGATTTTCGATTGGCACTCGTGTCCCGTAAAATCATCTGTCATTCAGAGTACGTGGATTGGTTATGTTATACGCCCAAAACTTTAACAACAACTAAACAATCTATTAGACTAAACTAAACAAGCTATACGATGGTATTTCCAACATTTACACTGATATTGTAAAAACTAAAGATCCAGATCAGCATGCAGCCCCACGCAGTATGCACTGGCCCATTGCTCTGTACTCTAATGATAGATACTAACCAAAGCCAGCGATTATCTTAAGTGCACTGTATGAGTGACCAGCCGGATCATTATATTCGATTTGCGTTCACGCGAAAATTTTCGCAATGTCACAGACCCGTTTATTGAAATCGACACGTGAATTGATGAACGGCAAGCGATCGAGTATTATCGTGTGTTCTATGGTTATTAGCTTGATAACAAACCTTTAATTTTCAAATAACATTCATTGTTTTTGGGGACCGAAACCGTTGTATCTAGAAGTGAACTAAGCTCATATGGATCAATCAATTAGACCGGAAGCGAATATTGACCTCTGACAATAATCTCAATCATTATTCTTAATTTAGTGATTTAAACGTAGTAACTACAGCTTATTAAAGCTGTAGCTACGACGTTCGGATAACAAACAAACGATATACTTTTTGGCGGTGTTTTTTTTTTTTTTTTTTTTTTTTTTTTGGAAAAACCGGTATTTCCTATCGATCAACCGGAAACAAGTTCTAACGCATTTCCGCTCATTTCCACGCATGCTCATAAACTTGAAGTGAAAATCTATGTGATCGCCTCCATCTTGTTTCATCTCTGATGAAGAAAGTATCTTACTTGCTGAATGCCAACAGCCTCCTTTTAGTCATTTATATCCAGGAAAATGGTTTAAAAGTTTGACTTAATATATCCATGGTAAATTGTCTAATGAATTTTCAAAATGAGAGAAATAATCTCTAGAATCTAGGCCAGTGGTTAGTGGAGTTAGCGAATACATGTAAACTGTCTGCTAGTGTTTGGACCCGGCAGGGCTGAGCAAATTTACACCCCGTATACACAGTATATGTAACAAGTTACAACCAGGTTATAGTCGCGATTCAAGCGCCTATTAACCCTATCGAATAAAACACTTCGACTAAATCTTTGAAACGGACATGTAGTGCTTCAATTGTGATAAAAATATGCTCAACAAAAAGAATTAAATGTTAGCTTTGATTTCTTTACCTTTTATCATTTAACCTTTTACCATACAACCACAACTTTTAACGCACTTAAGAAGAAAACGTTGCGATTAAATCAAAATAGCAATTTCGGTAAACAGTAAGGGGTCATGATTGATTGAATAGGGTTTAACGCAACTTTTAATAGTATTTCAGTTATATCGGGGCGGCTGAAGCTCCTAACCATGGACTCCTAGTAGTTCACACACCAGTACTACCACTACATCCTTATCGAGCCTCCAGCTGCTCCTCCTACTTAGGTGTACGATTTACTTACTCATATTGATGAAACATGCTCTCATTGTTCAGCCCGGTTACTGATAAACCAGCAAAACCGCTTTCAGGACTTTCAGTCCTTTGATTATGTTATATTTTATTTCCCGACATTGCTTCGTTTAATATCTCAGTTAAACTATTTTATCGGAAGTCGATGGGCGTGGTATCAGCGATCCGTCAATTAAAGAGCTTTCTTCATGGTTTCTAAATTCACGATTTTTTTTTCTTCTTGATTCAGAAAAAAACCCGGACGCAAAAAGGGTTAGAACCTATAGTTGGAATAATTCTGCAACAATAATTTATAAAGCAAACCACGTATGCATTAAATCAATAATGTTCTTGTAATTTGTCCTCAGTATGGAAAACATGATTACGGAGGCTTGACAATAAAATACTCCATCCATTTAATAATATCACACAACTTACGCAATCATGTAAACCTGCGAAAGGCACCATTTGTGTGATCTTTTTCCAATTATTTCTCTTGACGGGTCAGATTTGTTTAGCCGTTTATACGTACTTACCATAATCTTTACGTTCTTGTGATATCATTCTTCAGAAATCATTGTTAAAAACGAAGAAACTGCTTCTAACAAACAATTTCTTCTTTTCCACAATATTTTCGGTCATATTGAATGATTACTTTTTTTAAAAAAAAAAAATATTTACTTGACAGTGTCGTCTGCGAGCCCTTTGATATTGGACAAGTTTAAAGTTGTGAACTGTACCTACTTTTCAATGTCGTCTGCGAACCATTTGAATATATACATGTACATATAATCACACAATATAGCCGTTCACTCCCCATAAAGAAAAGAAAAAAAATAATGTAAAACACTGTGGAAAGTTGAGAAATTGCTTGTAACTTATTAAAATCAATTTATTCATTGTCCACGATGTTTTCAAATAAACATCTAAAAACAAACCGCCAACTTTCATTATGGACAAGTGTAAAGCTTTGTCGTCTCACGATGGTTTAAACAATCTCCTGCTGATCCAACAATTCTTGTAAGTGCAGTGAGCAAAGACTAAGATCAACCTGGATATGCATCAAGTCTAATCTCAGAGAGCAGGGAAGAGATAAGACAACAAAAATAGCTTAACCCTTATCATGCTGTATAAATTACCTTATTGAATTGCTGTCAAATCAAAGGGCTGAAAGCACTGATAGAATTTGTTGTTCAAAAATAATAATTTCTTTTAGAAATCAACTTCATAGACAACTCTGACAGGAAAAGTACATGCAGGAGGTATAGACTAAGATCAGTCTGCACATAAGTGCAGTCTGATCTTAGTCTACACCTCCTGCCAAAACCGGATTATTCCGGGTTCAGCATGACAAGGGTTAATAGACGAGAGGAGGCTTGTCCGTTCAAAATTCATAAATGTCAGAGTTTAACATTCACTTGTAGTAGTAATTGACCAACCTCTTGCCCCGCCCACTCACTCCTTTTGCCACGCCCATTGACTCAGACAGGAAGTTCCGCTTCGATTTTGAACGGCGTTATTTTGCAAATACTGTGTAAATTAGCATGTAACAAAAAAATGAACCGTTGGTTGGCGACCTAAACGTCGTAACTACAGCTTGAATAAGCTGCAGGTACGGCATTTAAGTCGCTAAACCAACAATAAAGGTAAACAAAAATGGCACCAATGTCGGAGTTGATAAGCTCTGGTCCGGGCTAAATACATTTTGATTGGTTGGTTTATTCCTTGATTTACTGCCGCAATTGGTCAATTAATGATTTGATTGGTCCTTGGTATGGCATTATATTATAATAGATTATGAAAGTCATCGAATATTAGAACAGGATCGAAGAATATTATCATATTAAAAGGATTTCTCGCAACTTTCCTGGAGCACAAACTGGGTCCGCCTTTTTGTAGCATTCGAATCAAGGAAGCAATCAAAAGCGGCATTTACCTTAATGCACAAACGATAAACCTGTCAATGTACTAATAAGAATGCAAACTAAATATGGTTTTTCTATAAATAATTATCTGTATAACGACTTTTGGTGTAGAAAGCCTGACATTTAGTTGTGGAGTACCTATTTGCTAGGAGGAACAGTCATGATTTTGCAATTTACTTTTTTTAATAGATATCATTTAGTCGTTTGAAAGCACAGTTTCCAAAGCAACGATCTTATTAATTTCATCGTCAAGTTGATTTCAATCCTAAGATTTTCATATGATGTTAACTTCACATTTTTTTTTGAAAATCTTTACTAGATATTTAATATCTTTCAGGTCATGATTGAAGTAATATTATCGTAAGTCTAGTTAATCCTTTCCTGTTCAATCCCTGGGTTTTACGTCCCCGTTTTTTATACATGAGGAAGCATTGTAAAAAAGAAGAAATTGCTTGTAACAAGCAATGTCTTTTTTCACAATATTTATTACCCTACTGAATTGTTATACTTGAAATAAATTTGATTTTGTATGGTCGACTGCAAAAACTTTGAATTTGTACAGATCCAAAATTTTGCAAAGCAGTAAAGGGGTAAATAATAATCAGTGTGATATATTTCCAACAATTCCATATGAGCGCCCAGTAAGGGCTCAGATGAGCCTGTGCATCCCCACAGCATGATCAGAGTCTTCACTGTGCGCTTTATAGATAGATACTGCACGTAGCCCAGATTTCTTCAGGCAATAAGCGTGTAATCATAATACACCGTGGGGATGTTCGGGCTGCTCAGAGGCTGCACTTCTCTCACTTGTAAAACTGTGTGACATGTCATGCATTGGATCAATTAACGGATCACAAGCCACGCCCATTGACTCCGCTGGCCACGCCCACTGAGCCGCAACAGGAAGTTCCGTTTTGATTATAAACGGCATTATTTTGTAAGTTTTATAGCCAGTTACATGTAACGAAATGCAACATGGTTGGTTGGCGACCTTATAAGCTCGTAACGTTTCGGCGATAAAGTCTCGGAATCAACATTTTTTTTCACATGAATGTCGGCCAATGTCTAAATTAACCAATTCCTACACAGGGACGCCCCTCAAGAATAACACATCCGGAAAACAAAGTGAAAAATGAAGAAAATGCTTGTGACAAGAAATTACTTCATTTTACACAATGTTTTCTACCCAGAACGTTGAAAAAAATCTAAATTCCATATACTTTAAATTGTCATCTGCACTCTTTTTAATTTTGACCTGTCTAAATTTTGCCGTCTGCTTATGAGTTAAAAGTTCACTTCCTGTTTAAATGAAAGATTTGATTGGTTGATTGATTCTTTGATTGACAATTCACGAACCGTCAATTGGGATCGCAAAAATCACTGGTTTTATCACTTAAATGCAAAATTGTGCATTTGAGGATTGAGAATCTTGCATTTTCTTCGAGAACTATATTTTCCCCGCTGGTTTTTGAAATTGAAATTCGCTGAAACATCTTGTAAAAGTAGAAATTACGTATAACTTGTTATTTTGTTATAACAATCTCTCTGGTGATCTGTATTTCTATGACGGGCAAAAAAATCAAATTTATTTCTTGACTGTGAGAGTATTTCAATTAGTCAACAGTAACATATCGCCGTTGTCGATCTAAAACCTCGTAACTACAGCTTGATACGAGGTTTTAGAATGACAACGACGATATACTGGCTACATCCTGGTGTGCCACGAACAGTAGGAAAATTAAATTGTCTTGAATAAATTGGTGTCTGAATAATTTTAGCTTAATGAACACAGCATCAAAATTACTTCACATCCCTGTAATTTAGTCTCTGCAATTTGATTCAATCGTGTCCTACTGCAGCAAATAATTCCGTCTCATGCCCAAGTGCGCTTTAAATGGCAATCATTATAAGAATAAGAATACTCTTCCTTTGGAGATTGTCAGATATTAAACTTAAATTTAAATAACACAGATGTCCTCTGTTTAGCCTATTACTAATTGACAACATTTTAAACTGGTCTAAATGGAAAGAAGTAGGAGACGACAATTTTTAGTTTCAGTTTCTTTATACGAGGGACGGCCAGAAAATATCCGGATTCCTTCTTTCCACGTGCAGCTATATATTGGTGAAAAATACATTTATTCGCAAATAACGTGCTTATTTATTTTCAATGATTGTTGTGTTTGCACAGTATTTTGCACTGTGATATATGATAGTTGCTTCGTCTATCACGTACTCTTTGCTAGAAGAACAACGCTTTGTAATTAAGCTTCTGGTTGCAGAAGGTGAAAATCCCTGCCATAGCGTTCAGTGGCTTTAAAAATTTCTGATAAATATGTATCACGTTCAACCTTCTACAACTGGATTTCTCGGTTTCGTGAAGGCAGATCAAGTGTTTGTGACAGGCCTAGGACTGAACGACCAGCCGAGAAAAAGGTCGTGACCCGAACAATGGTAGCAAATGTTAAAGCTTTTGTCAACAAAAATCATCTACAAAAATCGTCGAGTAACTCTAGCATTGGTAAGGTTCGGTACACAAGATTTTGAACGCCTAGGTATGAGCAAGGTAAGTACCAGGTGGGTGCCTATACAGCTGTCCGCAGGTCTCGCTTAAATCACGCATTTTCACTGGGCTGATTCACCACCTTCTAAATTATTTAAGCTGTCTCATTCGGCTGGCAAAGTCATAATTGTTGCCTTTCGGGAATGATACTTACTTATTTCATGACAAAAGGTCAGACTGCCAAGTACTATTCTCGAGTAATTATGAAAAATCTCAGAGAAAAGCTTGAGCAAATACGTCCCAGGCTAGTACAGAAAAATGTCCTCCTTCTTCATGATAACGCCCTGTCCCATACCGACGCAGCTACAGTGGAGGTTATCAAGTCTTATAAATGGAAATGTTTTCCCGCCCAGACCTCGCCCTATGTGTTTTTTATGTGTGTCTAGAACTGGAAAGAAATTGCTTGCTGGGAAGAAATACAAGACCAGGACGGCTTTAATATCTGCTGTTACACAGAACCTGAAATACAAGAGGTCTACGTCATAGTTCACAGCGGGAATACAAAAGTTCCCATGAGGATGGCAAAAGTGCGTAGACGTAGGTGGAGAATATTTTGAAAAGAGTAGATTTTTTTTTAATTGTATGGTTCTCGAGAACGAGTTAAAAGTCCGGATATTTTCTGACCGTCCCTCGTATCTTTCCAAATATCACAACATTAAACGGTTATGTATCATGGCATTTGTTCCGAAAGTCTTCCTTGTTAAGAAATGTTTGTTTCTTGACCAAAGTAATGCTATTAAAGATGTAATCATAAAAGCAAATCAAAATATAATTTTCTGTCGATCATTAGCTAGATAATTTTGCTGTCATTATTTATATCACAGTATACATGTATGTTATATTTTCACCCAGTTTTAAATTTTTGCGGTTCTATATTCGGATTATGCGCACACCTACAGAAGATTTTCTCGAAATTTAAACTATCTTTCGTTTCCGTAAAAAAAAAACATATTTTGGGGCAAAACAGATGGATCGCTAGCTCCGCCGTCTGACTCCATAGACCACGCCAACAGACTCCACAGACCATGCCCATGACTCAACGGACCACGCCCACAGACACCACAGACTCCACAGGCCACGCCCACAGACTTCACAGACTCCACAGGCCACGCCCACAGACTCCACAGACTCAACAGGCCACGCCCAGAGACTCCACAGATCACGCTCTCAGACTCCACAGACCACGCCCACAGACTCCACAGGCCACACCCATAGACTCTACAGACCACGCCCACATACTCCACAGACAAACCCCACAGACTCCACAGACCACACCCTTAGACCCCACAGACAAACACCCACAGACCCCACAGACCATACCCACAGACCCCACAGGCCACGCCCAATGACTCCATAGGCCACGCCAACAGACTCCAAGAGGGAGTTCTACTTCGACATTAAACGGTGTTATTTTGCAAAATATATAGCCAAAACCATGTAATAAAAATGTAACATGGTTAAATGGCGACCTAAACGTCGAAACTGCAGCGTGAATAAGCTGTAGATACGAAACTGCAGCATGAATAAGCTTTAGTTACTACCTCTGAATCGCCAACCAATCAAAATGCTTCACAATAATGTCGGCCAAGTTGGAGTTCAAAGTCCAATTGAGGTCTAAATTTGGTCGGCCGTTGATTGTTTGACTATCAACTACACTTGCTCGATTGAATTTCTTTTTTTCCCGAAACTATATTCATAAAAAAAATTCTGATGCTCATGAAATACAGTGAAAGTGAAAGTGAAATGAATCGCTTTCAGTGTTTCTTCTTTTTTTCTTCTTTTTTTTCTCTGTCGGTGAATTTTTATCCCAAAGAAAGAAGGAGATAATAATATACATTGAATCTTTTTCCTAGAAGTGGTTTTCTTTGAATATGCGGGGTCGTTAATTATACTTGACACAGTTTTTTCTGTATTGTTGTCTCGTCACGGGGGAGGTCAGTGGCATTTCTATTCCAACTTTTTTGCCAGAAAAAATACCAGATTTATATTTTCATCTTTGATTCTGAAATATTGAGATACCTCGGTAAGTGGTATATCTCATATGCCCATAATTGCGATTGATTCGCTTAGTTAAAAAAGGGGTCGTAAGTCGTAGTGCGAGTTCCTGAGTGATAAGTTTACATCATCTATTGCGGCCAAAATATCTTAACTCCAGCTTTTTCATTCTAAGCTCTCCTTGATCCTTTCCTTTTCAATCCCTGGTTTTTACATCCCTGTTATTCTATAATTGAGAAACATCGTAGGAAAAAAATCTAAACTTCTCAATGGTTATTTTTCAAATTAAACCCACTTTAATTTTTTCTCTGCAAAACCTTTGAACTTGGACAGGTTTAGAATATTGCAAAAAAGGAAAGAGTAAAATCTATATATGTGTCACAAGAAAAAGCGCCTCCGCAATTCTGGTAGACTTACGAGGGTCACTACTATACGCAATTCAAAATATTCCCTTTTATGGATATTACAGTAAAACTTGTACTAAGCCAACACTCAAGAGACGGCCAGAAAGTGGTCGCTGAATAAAATGGTGGCTCGATGATTTTTGCAACATGATTACGATGGATCGGTTTGCTTGCTTTCAATAGTAATTGCAGAATTCTCATTCAATTCTGTGTTGTTCGAACTCAATAGAAACGTCTCATTGAGACGATTTTAATGAGTTCAGATAAGAATGTATTTATTAAAGGTATTTTAATAAGGAAATTCTTCAACTTCTCAAAAGCCTGTGGTTTTTGGAAAGGGATTTTATCGTCATAGTCGCTGAAAAAAGTAGTCACTTAATAGGGGTGGTCATTTAAACAAGATTGTCTGTATACATTGAATGAGAAGTATGTTTTTATCCATGGATACGTTACAATATAGTTTTTACAGCAGACAGAGAACTGTCTTAAACACCATCAAAACACATAATGTCGTATTCCTTTCTCATAAAACATTCGCCAGACACTTCTATAAACTCTCTTGACAGTGTAATAAGACGAAATAATTTACAACATGTCCATGTTTTATAGATTTGTCTGTTAGAAAACGCGACTTCGCTGACCTTGTATGAACTTCGATGGCTAACAAAACAACAACAACAAAACTGAACTATTAGAATATTTTCTCTTTCTAGATGTAGATTTACAGAGCTTATTTGTTGGTAAAGTAGATGTGTAAACTGCTTATTCCATGAATTTGTATATATTTGTTCATATTGTACAGTAATGTACTTCGATGTAAATAAAAGTTTTGTTCTGTTCTGTTCTGACAAAATTTATATAGCATCATCTTAATTTGAAGAAACAAGAGGCGATTTTAATTAATTTTTAAGCGAAGATATGATTGTTTATTGAGAAAATCGAAGGCTATTTATGATTTTTACAAATGTAAAACGACAATTCTGTGATAAAAGTTGATAGGTTGACGAATGAATGATTGAATATCGTTTTCTTCATACATGTTTTTTTTCTTTCTTTTCTTCTTTTTTGGGGGTAGGGGGGTGGTGGCATTTGCGTGATTGCTGAAGACATTGTTGTCAAACATGAAAGGGGCCATTATGTTTTCTGGTTAAATCCAGTTCTGTTTCTTGTTCGTGTAGAAGCCAGAATAAAACTAAAACATGAATTGAAACCGGCATTTCGACGCTTTTAACCCATTACCAAACGGCAATATTTTAGACTTGTCTAAACTGAATGAGTTGCAGATGACGATTTAAAGCTAATGAAATTTAAGATATTTTCAACTTTCTAGACAGAAAACATTGTGTAGAATGAAGAAATTGCTTGTCGCAAGCAAATTCTTCATTTTACACAATGTTTTCCCTGTTGTTTTTCTTGATGACGTCTAAAAGCGTCACTGTGTGGTAAAGGTGAAAATCACAAAACTGCCGCCGTATCTAATGAATCACGTTGAACCCATACTATAGTCATATCATAAAATAGTCTTTGGGCAACCAAAATATCGTAAATATATCTTTATTCAATCTGTATTTACGACATTTTGATCGCCTCCTGATGACGTATATTCGCTTGATGTCGGTGGTCGTATATTGTGGAATGTCGGCATCACCATCATAAGTCACGAGTTCGAACAAAAGTTCTTTTATTGGCCTACGAGCCCAGCTCGAGTGGGCAAGCACTGATAATATCTGTGGATAGTAGATTAAAGGGGGGGGGGGGTAATCCAATCACAAGAACCCGTTTCCAAAATAAATGCTAAATTCACTTCCACTGGTAATGTTTTACATAGTATATGAGTTGAGATAGTACCAATTTATCGGTCTGGCAAGGAAATTAAGATGAAAAGAAAATAATACTTGATATGGAGGATATTTTCTTTACATTAAGAAGAAGAAAGGAAGAGACAAGAGAAATGGGCGAATTACTGTTACAATTGATACAAGAAATAGATGAATATGACTATGTATCTCAATAGTTATTCTGATTAAAAACGTCGTGATGGAAGCCTCGTTAAAGTATAGTTGAAAGACCCTTGGATATCGACTTCCCGACAATGTTGGACTCCGACGATTTTTAGCAGCGGATTTAGAGAGGGTTCGGGGGGGGTCGTTTGAAACCCCCCACCCCCCTGTAGCCTAATTATGTCATCTTCACGGGGAAATTCGATATAGTTTTGATAACGATCTTGCTCGAGCGACCACTTCTATAAAGCGACCACGTCCATTAAGCGACAATAATCGAAACCCCTTCATTAAAAGAAAACACTCTTAAGAAGTACTAAAAAGTAAAATCTTAACTAAATCCTATATTGTTGAGACTCAATAGAATCGTCTAATTCTAACATGGAATTAAATGAAAATTCTGTTATATTTTATTATACAATCGAATCCAATCCTTCATATGACTGGCAAACAATGTGTATTAACCATTTCCCGTTTCTTGAAATTTTAGACTAGTCCAAATTGAAAAAGTTGCAGACGACAACAGAAATTGGGTGGAATTTGTAATCAAATCATCCTCTGTGGTATAGAAAATATTGTGGACAAAGAAGAAATTGCTTGTTACAAGCAATTTCTTCTTATTCCACAATGTTTTCTCAAGTATAAAGCCGCAGCAACGTAAAATCCCGTGTTTGGACAGGAAAGGGTTAAGGGACCGTTTTTGGCCGTCCATCGAGTGGTCGATTAATAAAAGATTTACTCTACTGCAGGAAAACGACCCCTTGGGAAGTTTGAACCCACTTTACAGATATCCTGGACCCTCCATTGACTTTTATTACAAATAAATAGTCCTTCATACAATCTGTTCTTGATATAAACTGTTCGAAGTAACCTAAGCCTTTCCCGTTTTTTTTTTTTTTTTTTTTGAATTTTAGACTGGTCCAGATTTAAAGAAGTAGCAGACGAGAATAAAAATTGGATGCAATTTGAAATGAAACCATCTTATGTGGAAGAAAATATTGTGGAAAAAGGAGAAATTACTTGTTAAAAATTTTATCAAGTATTAAAACACTTGGACGTAAAAACCAGGTATTAAACAGGAAAGTTTAAGCAGATACAAATAAAAGAGTTAAATTTGAATAAAATTGCATTTTGACATCAACAGGGGAATGCTAAAAGTCTGCAATAAAATTGAATTTACACATTTTAAAGTGCATTCACTGTCAACCGTTAATGTAAATCGATGCTTTAAAACCGAGAATTTTCAAAGATATTCACAATTAAATTGAACCTTTTAAAATACCGTTAGGTTCAATGCACCGCAAGCCTCTCTAAAAAGGAGTACAGTTGGGTTTTTTCTGAGACGTCCAGATCTTTTAATTTGTTTGTTTGAATGGAGTTAAACGCCGCTTTTAATATTTTTTCAGTCATATCGTGGCGGCTAGAGCACCTCACAATGGATTAGTGGTATATCTCGCACCAATTCTACCTTTGCATCCTGTCCTGCTATCCAACATAGATTTACTATTACCCACCCATTGGTTAGAGACAAATGTCGGGAAGGATATTTGCCGCCGTATTCTAGATCTTTTAAGCATCACTGTCATTTTTCTCGATATGCCACCCGTGTAGGATAGCTTTAGCGATTCCCACCTAAGACCCGGCATTCTCCTGCCTTAGTATCTGTCCAACAGTGATTTAGACCGAACCAACAGTTGACTGATCGGTTTTGTCATTAAAAAAAATCGACAGACCAATCAAATCGGCCAAGTTCACCTCCGGTCTAAAGGAATGGTTTGATTGGTCGACTGTTTCTTTGATTGACAATTGCGGTCCGTCTGTTGCAAATAACTTAACCCATTCCCAGACGGCAAAAGTTTAGACTGGTCCAAATTGAAAGATTGAAAGGAGTTGCAGAAGACAATTTAAAGTTTATGGAATTTCAGATTTTTTCCACTTACTTAGTAGAAAACATTGTGGAAAATGAAGAAAGTGCTTGTAACAAGCAATTTCTTCATTTTACACAATGTTTTCCCAAATGTTTTTCCTTAGCGGCGTCCGAAAGCGTCACTGCGTGGGAATGGGTTAAGAAGGAAATAAAAACTGTCCCATACTGAAAAGAAAGGTAATGGAGTGAAAGCACTGAGATACATTTCGGAGCATCTCTGTTTCTAAGGACAGAAAACAAAAAAGAGATAGAACAGAAAATGATCCTTATTCTATCATGTACACACAATAACGTAACCTAGACTTTTAGGACAAGGGTCGATCGGAAAGTTCCGTGACCTGAATACGTAATGAGTTTTCATGGACCCGTCTGATTGAAGTGTCCACATGCCATAGGGTTTTGATTAATTCTTAATAAACATCAATGCCTCGGATTTGTAATAACACCAGGAGAGGTCCTTTGGCTATCTACAATGTGTGTCTGTTCATTCCTTCCTGTTTTTTTTTTTTTTTTTTTTTTTTTTTAATAAGACTGGTCTAAATTGAAATACGGTGTAGACGACAGTGAAAATTGGATGCAATTTGAAATGGAATCATCCTATGTGATAGAAAATGTTGTGGGTGAAGAAGAAATTGCTTGTCATAAGCAATTTCTTCTTATTCCACAATATTTTCTCCAGTATAAAATCACAGCAAAGTAAAATCGCGGGTTAGAACAGTAATGGGTAACGTCTTACAAAAACGATTCTGATACTTCCAAGGTGACATCCTGCTTACTTACACACACACACATAAAACAGTTTTGTTTATTCAGAATCAAGCGATTTGATTTGCTTTTTTTGTGCTTCCGCGAACAGTTTTTTGAGCTCGCAACTCTTTTGTATAACTGTGCACGAAGTAGATTTGGGATATCATACAAAAAACGTGTTAGATAATTTATTTGTTTTGTTTGATCGCATTTAATTACAATGTATAATAAATGAAGAGTATGTTTTTTTAATTCATCCAGGTATGAAACAAAAAGCCTAATTGCACTAATGTATGAATCCGCTTGCTTTATTAAGATAGAAAGTACATACCTCAATGAAAAAAAAAACTATATATGATATCCAATTCCTAGGAAATTTGGTATCTTTTTAGAATATACACAGGTCTATTCAATCAGAATGACCTAGCTTTTCTGCGATTTCCTCGACCTTATTAAATGATACTAGTGAAAAAACACTAAAAATAGCCTCTTTCTGTATTTGATCCAAAGTCCAAATACTTGACTTGTGGCAGATAATGTAATAGTAATATTTTTGAACATGTGAAAGGACAAATCTTGGAAGTGTCCTGCTGGTTTCAATGCTCGATTTACGAGTCCTACAACAACAACAACAACAAATAAGCAAACAAATAAATGAATTAATAAAAAAATAAAACTACGAAAAATAATCGAGCCTGATCAGACAACTTAGATTAAGCATTTTGACAAGGATCTATTTAGACTTACAATGTATTTCCCTTCTGGTTGTGTTTGTGAAATTTAGTTGGTCTTTCAAAATCACTAAAGGCAACAATTCTTGAAACACAAACAACGTTTGGCCTTTTTTAGATCAAATCCCCTTTTTTCAAATATTGATTAACCCATTCCAACTCAATCCCTCCTTTTTACGCCCCTCGAGAAAAAAGCTTAGGAAAACATTGTGGAAAATGAAGAAATTGCTTGTATCAAGCAATTTCTTCATTATCCACAATATTTTCTATCCAAAAGACGAAAAAAAACAAAATTCCATCAACTTGAAGTTGTCGTCTGCATCTTCTTTCAATTTGGACCGGTCTAAAATTCCACTGTGTTGGAATGGGTTAAACGGAATTTTCGGAGTGTCCCTCTTTCATATGGTGATTTACAAATCCCTTTTTTTTAGCGCACCTTGTAAGTTCAAAAGATCCATAGATTGGATGTCGCAAAGTTTCGAACCCGGTCAGACTGCGCAGCCTGACCAGAGTCGAAAATTTTCGAATTTGTAGATTTTCTGAACCCCTACTAGCCATTCTACCTTACTATGTATTTATCCCCGAAATACTACTTACTGTACATCTAGTTGACGTTTGCTGCTCCGACCTCCCTTTTAAATATAATTTCACAGAGTTCCTTCGGGTCCTTTTTCGCTTGAAGGATTACAAATGATAAATGGCTAACTTTAACCTTACTTTCGGTAGAAGATTAAGGATCGCCACAAGTCCAAGGCTTACAAAGTGGGTTACAATATGTTCGTTAATACCTTTAATTCAGAGAGAACATTGTCACCATCAGATCTTTTGTTGAATGGTCCCGCTGGGAAATTAATTCTTTCTCGGCAATGCTTAACGAGTCCACTTCCTTTTTATTATTGAAGTTTTCGTATCGCATAGGGCGAACAAACTCTCGCTTCTATTTACCATATAAGAAGTAATTCATTGACACTTAACACAACTTTTACTCAAACCATAACTATTTGTTTGTATTTCTCAAACGATGTTTCGTGGAATTTTGTTTTAAATCCATTTATGCCTTTTATCGTTAGATTATTATTTTATTTCATTTTTTATTTTTCTTCCACTAAAATCTTGTATGGGGATTTCCCGTCAATTGCGTGAATCAAATCTTATCAAGTCCCCGGCTTTTCTTTCAAGGCTTTGCTATGTAATCAACCCATTTCCACACAGTGACGCCTTTTCACGCCCATATAGGAAGAAGTGTTGGACAACATTGTGGAAAATGAAGAAATTGATTGCAAAAAGAAATTTCTCCATTTTCCAAAATGGTTTCTACCGAGAAAGTTGAAAAAATCTAGAATTTCATAAACTTTCAATTGTCATCTATATTTCCTCTAAATTTGGACCAGTCTTAAATTTTGTCATCTGGTAATGGGTTGAAAAATAGACTTCTTGACTGGAATAGTTGGTCAGGTTCTGATCTCAATCCACTTTTTAATGGGATTTCTTTATTTTTGATGGGTTTGTTCAAATTGACCGAAAATATAGCTTGTTTTCTATCTCTTACACTTCATGGAATTATGTTGATATGTTCAGTTATCACCAAATATCAATCATCTATCAATTTTAAGATAAATAAAAGATTTTTTCAATATTTACGAAATTTCCAACATGAAATAAAGTAAAGACATTTTAATCCATTACAAGTCGATAAAATTTGGATCGTCTCAAATTCAAAGAGGTTGCAGACGATTTTCGTTGGTGAATCTTAAAAATCTTTGTCTTTGGGGGGAGAAAACATTGTAGAAAATGAAGATATTGCTTGTAATTACCACTTTCTGCATTTTCCACGATGTTTCCTACAGCTGTTTCTTTCTTGGACAGAGCCAAAAAGCGTCATTTTGTGGGAATGGGTCAAGAGAGAGTTCTATCAAATTTGCTGGATTTGTTCAATACAACTTATTAAAAAGTTTCAAAAAGGCAACCATCTTCAAACGCTAGATATCAAATAAACTGTGGATCGGTCAAGTTAAGACAGGGTTTCATGAATTTTCTGGGGACCATTCATAGGTAAGAAGTATAAAAATGATGATATTGAAATAAAATGTATTACCAGTTTCAAAATGGCCGACATCAAAAGCATAAAGGTGGGGATTAAATCTTTGACATTATATCTAGCAGAATTTCGTGGAATTAAATAAATATATTCAGCAACACGCATTGAGTTATGTCTTGACTTATTTATAAAATAATGTTATAACAGGGTGCTATCGTCGAAACATTACCCGATTGATAGGTTCCTGTGTTTAGGAGGTAATATTCGAAGTTGAAGCCTGGGTATTTTGCAAACATGTATTGGAACTTCCAAACGTATGGTATACTGTTCGGGTCAAAAGTTTTCTTTAGGTCGTCTTAGCACATAGAACGCGAGGACGCGTAAATAATATAGGCAAACCTGTTTAGATTAAGCGTTCGCGCTTATATTTTGAAAACGCACGCGTTATTTAACGCGTGCACGTTCAAAATATGAGCGTGCACGCGTAAAAAGTAAACACCTTCATATTGTGCGTGCACTTATAGTTTCAGCTGATACGCACATTTTATACCCTTGAACGCTCAGAATTGATGCGCGCAAGCCTAAGTTTTGTGAGTGCACCTGTATTATTAACGCTTGCGCGCATTTACTTAAAGTGGACTTTTGACCCATTTAGAGCGCCATGCAAACGGGTATCATTCGACGATGTTACCTTGCTTTACTCAAATTACTATACTCCCGCCTACTAAGTAGACAGGGGTTTATTTGTTTCACCATGTCTGTCTGTCTGTCTGTCTGTCTGTCTGTCTGTCCCTAAGCTTTTTCGTTTACGTACTCTAACTCATGAACCAATTGATAAACTAACTTTAAACTTCATACAATTGTTGCCATTTACTCAAGGGGGTGACCCCGGTTTTTTAGGGTCACGTAGGTCAAAGGTCAATGTCAAAATTGTTTCGTGCTCTAACTCTTATTCCATTTGACCTATGAACTTGAAACTTTGTACACGTTTTTATGACACTAGAAGGTTTTATTTCACGTAGGTCAAAGGTCAAGGCCACAATTAGACTTTGGGTGATTAAGGTCAAAGGTCAACTGTGCTACTTGAGCGACAAAGTGCTGTTGGGGGTATTAGTCCGCTTTGCGACAGTTCTATGTTCAATTCTAACACGATAATGATTACTTTGGAATAAAATCGTATCCGCTGATTTTCAAAAATGGACTTCATCCCGCTTCAAATGTTAAAACTCCTTCAAAATATGAGCAATTATCAGCTATTCAAATAACTATCTGACCACTGTTTGGGTAACAATCTGCAATTGCTTTATTATCAATTTTGAATTAGATATTTGTTATATTTATTTAATTAGGACCTAAAGGAATAATTCAATTTCATTCCGTCATGCTGCCATAACTTGAATCAAAATATATCTGAGATGAGGAATAATGTCAATGCCAGTTGAATTGTTTTTAAAATAAGTTAATATTTAGTTTCGTCTAGCAAAAACAGGCTTTCTGATTGGTCGAAAAAAGATATTCATAACTCCATGAACAAAATTTTGAGCACGCAGCAATTTTGTATGCTTCCGCACAAAATAGTTCCACACAAAAAGGTATCAAAATTTGTTACTTTTTTTTACCGCTGGATGCTATAAAATTATAAGAAATGAAGTCCGCGTATTCATACAGTGTGATTAGGTTTTTTGGTTCATACCTCCATGAAAACAAAAAATATTCTCTTCATCTCTTAAATCATTTTGGACGATGAATAATTCGTCGTTGGGCGTGCAAAAAGTACAGCTTTATTAAAGGAACCTCCTTGTATCCATTATAATGACTTTTATCGGAACATCTTCGGTTATATTTCAATATAACATCCACAGGTCCTCAACCAAAAAAGTTTAGACTGTCTAAATCGAAGGGAATTGCAGACGACAATTTCAAGTGGATGGATTTAAAAAACAACAAACAACAACACTCCCTTTGGCTCAAAATATTATGGGTAGTGAAAAAATTGCATGTTACAAGCTATTTCTTCATCTTCCACAATGTTTTTCAAAGGTTGTTTATTCATCTTACACCCCCCCCCCCTCCTCTAAAACACGTAAAATTAAGAAACAATTTCTCTTAAAACTAATAAAACTACTAGTATTTCATAATGTGAATGGCATGACATATTGAGATTAGAATGAGAAAGCAATTGCAATTACGTGTCCTTGTACTCAGTTGCACGCAGTGCCCGCTTTGTGTAAGCAATAAATACGGCTCGTTATTTATATAACGTTATTAAAACACAACAAAGCGCTCATGAGCGCACAACCAATATTTCAGACGCACATATTGCGCGATAAATGCAATGAATTCACGGCAGTTCATGTAACATTTGGTTGAGAAATCATTCTATTCAAAAGGAACTCTTACTCTTACGAAATAAGTCAATAGCAAGAAATCGTATATAAAACGGGCAAAGATTTTGCATTGTTCAGTCGCATGCATTTGACCAATCAAGGAATATGTCGATCAAGGAATATGTCGACCAATCAAATCAATCATTCAGCCCGGAATTCAGATTTGAACTCCGATATTGGCCGCCATTAATGTGAAATATTTTTGTTGATTTGGCGACCTAAACGTCGTAACTACAGCTTATTCAAGATGTAGTTACGTCGTTTATGTCACAAACCAACCATTCTATTTTTTATAACATGCCACAAATTTTGCAAAATAACGTCGTTTAAAATCGAAGCGGGACTTCCTGTTGGAGTCAGTGGGCGAGGCTAAAGGAGGAAGTGGGCGGGGCAACGATTGGTCAGCTCATCTTACTTACATGGTTTAGCCTTATTAGCGGCCAACTAGGAATTAAGAAAGTTAACCGGATATTTCTCCTTTTATATGGGAATTAAGTAAAGAAGTTTAGTTTTGTATACGTTAAAAAGAATAGCACGTGTTTCATCCAAATATACCCCGCTCTTTTAATATGCTCTTTTTATAAAGTAGTCTCGTAAATAAAAAAATGTTTTTTTTTTTTTTTTTGTTGTTGTTTTTGTTTTCTTTGAAACTCCGGTGAGTAATATGAATCCATATACTATACGAAATGGGAAATGACACTATGAATTTTAGCAGTAAGAACATGTGTTAGTTACTGTCGAAGCATTTTTTCAAAGAGGAAATATCAAATACAATTCGAAACAGCGATTCATTATATTTTTTTTCGAAACTTGTCCTTGACGACAATACTGCATTTTTTTAAAGATGTTGGCTATTTATTCAGCTTTTCGCGCCATTTTCAGACTTTTCAAATCATAAATATTTCCGGATTCGTTGATACTTCGTTCTTCCTTTGGTCACAAAAGAACTAGGTTACAAGGCAATAACTGCTCCCTTGGATGCCATTAAATAAGATCACTGTGATATAAAGAAGGATTAAACGACGGGTATTGCTTCTTGATATTTAAATTGTAGTTTACTAAAATTAAAACGCAGTATAAAGGTCGGTTTGTTTTCAGTTTTAACTCATTTGCTAGCTTTTTTGAATGCTGGTTCATATTCAAGGTTGCAAAATGATCTAGAAGAATTTGAGCCCCTTGCGTAACATTTCCAACCATTTCATATAGACGTGAAGTGTAGACACAGATCAGCCCGGACAACCACTCGGGGATTTAGAATATTCGGCAGTCGTTTATATAAGCTCTGGGTCAGTATCTATCTATAGAGCACATTCTGATCCGAGTCTTTGCTTGACCGCTCTTGTTCATTTTCCTTTTAACCCTTTACTGTTTTGCAAAATTTAGACCTGTCCAAATTCAAAGGTTTTGCAGACGACAACTAAAAGTCAAATTTATTTGAAAAATAATCATTCAATATGGTAGAAAATATTGTGGAAAAAGGAGAAGTTGCTTGATAAAAGCAATTTCTTCTTTTTCCTCAATATTTTCTCAAGTATAAAATTACAGGGACGTAACACTAGGGCTTGATCAGAAAAGGATTAAAATACTGTAGATAAAAGTGAAAAAATCAGGTCAGAACGTTTTACTCTTAGTAGTTTTTCTTCTCTTTTCAATCAGGAAATACCCATCTATCTATTGTTTATTGACTTTTAAATGCTATCTAATTGACTATATCCCCGTTTCAAATAGTATTTTACGCAGTTCCTGGATTGGTCTATTTCCTGGTAGGTTATAGATCTAAATAGTGCTTGATTATGAGTTGTACAGGAACAGAACCTCTCGATTTCGAGATAAAAGGTTCAAAATGTTTTCGAAACTAAGCCACTATAGGACACCAAAAATTACCTTCCATTTTCAATTTACCAAAATTTTCAAGCCACTTAACCAAAGTCTTCTGTAATCAAAAGTGGTGATAGAGTTTCAGTGGCTAGGGTTTCTAACTAGCAACTACAATACCACAATACCTGGAGTCAACTTATAGCAGTACCGTTGGTAGAATTGGGCATGTTAAGATACAAACAAATCTGATTCACCAGCTAATTTAAGAGAGCCCTACCTGTCTTAGTCAGTCTCTTTTAGACAAGACCGTGGCAAATTACTGTATAATGTACCTGTATAATAGTCCAACTTGCCTGATCAAGCCAAGAGTCACTATTTTGGTCACAAAATGACCCACCCAAGTAAGACCCACCCAAGGGCATCACTCTAATAGATTGTTGAATTACATGTAACTGATTTACATGATTGACAAAAGCAATTGAAAATAGTTTCACTGTGACTGTCTATTCCATGGTTCATGTATCAGATAGATTATTTTGACTGCAAGGACGAAATCGTCGTTGGGCGTTGAAAATGTCGTAACTCCAGCTTTATTCAAGCATTTTGCACGCTAAACGACGAAATGGTCCAGAGAAATCAAGACCGTGATGCGACAATTACATTTATAAAAGAGGCACTTTGAATAAGTTCCAGTGGTATTTGTCCTAAACAGGTTTGATTGTGTTAAGAACCAAGACTTTTTTGTTGGAAAAAGAGAGCATTTGTGACAGCGAACATCGCCACGTCATGCGTGACAATAAAACAAACTCATATAAACACCGTAGAAAAAAAAAACAGACAAAAAAGAGTGCACCGAATAAATTGAAGCGCTTTCGTTTCAACTTCTACAGACTTTTAGAAACAAGTTTCCCTTATTTTCGATAGAAGGCATGGTACGTTTGTGAATAGTACGGGATTTCTTGTGATATTTTCTTTGGTAAATAGGGTTAGATCCGCTGCATTGTCTTACAAATCTACAGAAGGCCACAAGAGACTGTTTTATGTAAATATGTGAATCGAGAAGTCATAAAGCTGTATGCAGAAAGCGTAGACACTCTCTATCAGCGTCAGCCACGAAAACTAATTACAAATTCGGGTCACGCGAACTCTAGATATGGTAATGGTGACAAATGGAAAATATCTGGAAAATGTTTCCCCGTGACAACCTCGGGGGAATGTCATACATATGTATTCTGTTGCTGGTATTGCTGACTATTTTGTTTAGCAAATCCTGAATATTAATGACCAAAATACATTACCGTAAGTAAAGGGACAGACAGATATTCTCACAGGAAGGTATATCGAGAATAACTATATGTATGCTTTTTTGTGTTAAAACCACGAATTTATCATTTACCAATCAAAAATGCTTATTGAGGCCTCCGTAAATTGATACTAGGGAAAACATTGTTGGAAAGGGAGAAATGACTTGTAAAAAGCCATTTCTCCTCTTCACAAAATGTTTCTGTTATACTTAGTCAACATTTTTCAAATTAGTCCTTCTTACTTTTGGTATAAACATTTTCAAATAAGTGATAAAATTCAGGGTAATATAAAAGAAAACTATTTGTTAATCAATATTAATTAATGATAAATCAACGGTAATGCCGTTATAATATTTCTGATACATTACATATTTATAACAATAGAAATAAAATGATTTTTAAAAAAAAAACTTGATTTCACTTGCTATAACTTGGTATATACCACAAACAAATTAATTAAAATTAGATCTTTAGCAATTTTGGTAGCTTCGGTTTGTCAATTATAAGATGAATTTATAGTATGAATGATGCATCAACGGGACAGTGAAGAAAACTGTGATTGTATACCTTGTGTAGGACTAATGAGTTTCTGTCTACCAACCAATAAGTTAATCTCAAACAATACAGTAACAGATATATGATGAACTAAACCGTGTTTGTGACTGGGTTTAATCTACGTTGCTTTTCAGAGAGGTTTATCTAGATTTTAATATATATCAACATTTTATTTGTTAAAATTGTTAACAAAATACACCATTTACAACTATTCATTTAATATAGCCAACCAATTTTCTTTCTAAATGGTATTTAAGTGATGTCTTGGGAATAAAATTTCATACAATTGACCAATCTTGATTGTCAATAAAGGAATCAACCGGCCAATCAAATCATTCATTCAGCTCGGACCTGAGCTTCCAACTCCAACATTAGTCGCCATTTCTTAGCCTTTTTGTTAGATTGACGCCTTAAACGTCGTATTCCAGCTGTAGTTACGACCTTTAGGTCGCAAACCAACCATTTTACTTTTTTGTTACATGCTACTGGCCATTAGTTTTTTACACACACACACACACGTGCGCGCGCGCACAGACACCAAAACGAAATCGCCGTTAATAATCGAAGCGGAACTTCGCGTAGGAGTTAATGGACGGGGTTTAGGAAGTCAATGGGGGGGGGGGGGCAGCGATTGGTCAATTGAATCACGCCTACAGTTCCTTTTATTGAAAAGGTTAATATGAACTTTACAATGCTCGTTCATAGTTTCAAACCGTTCATTGTGCTATTGTCGTCTACCAAAAGTACTTTCCACGTTAAAGTATATGCCATAAATAGTCTTTTGTTAAAAGAAACACTCTCCAATTAACCCATTCCCACACGATCTCCCTTTTGTACGCCCCTTAAGGAAAAAGTTTAGCAAACATGGTAGAAAATGATACAAGCAGTTATCCACAATGTTTTCTACCCCAAAAGACAATCAAAATGAATAAACAAATAAATTAAATTACATCAAATCTACAACTGCATCTTATTTTGATTTGGACTAGTCTAAAATTTTGTTGTGTGGTAATGGGTTAACCAGTGCGGTTTTACGACTTTACTTAGTACAGGCTAACAAGGCCTTCACATAGGCACATGTTAATTCACGCATAGTCAAAATATTGACGAATCGCTGGTGCCAATTAAAATAATTGACGAATAAAAACAAACTGAACGATAACTTTTGACATGTGTGTCTATTATTTTGTTAATTTTGCGACTTGAACCCCTTAACCACGGCTTATTCAAGTTGTTGTTTCGACGTTTATGTCGTCAACCAAAGAGATGAGTATTGCTGTATGTCCCTGGCAATGTATTTTGCGAGCTGAAATCGTTTGATGTCTCAGTCTCAGGAGGGAGAGAGAGAGGGAGGGGGAGAGACAGAGAGAGGGAGAGTATGTGTGAATGAGTGTGAGTGTGACTTAGAAATACAGAAAGAAAGAGAGAGAGTGGGGGAGAGATGGGGGGGAGACCAACATATTTGGATGAAATGAAAATTGTCCTTTGAGGCAAAGCCCTCAAAAGAGTAAAACGTGTTTAAAACAGTGCCGGGTTGGTCATGTCGCTATCTATTATCCATTTTCATATTATTCTATGGTATAATAGGCCTTTATCATAATGCCATTAACTAAATGAACCTATCCATAGGAATATAAAAGCATGTCAATTACTTATTTATGAATGCTATTTTATGTGCTACTGTTCACAGCTTTCCTGGTAATTATTAATCCATGGCTGTCACCATATTACACTATACACTTTAAAAAAGTAAAACAACAACAATAACGACAATAACAACAACGAGAAACAACAACAAAACAGCATCCACGCCATAAACAACAAAATAAACAATACCCACCCTATATACCCAACCACTCCATATACACATTAATCAAGAAATTTGAATTCTAAATCACTGACATTATTTTTGCATTATCATTTATTTTAATCACTGACGTTAATTCTGCAAGCCTATGATATCGCTCTTCTCATATTTTTATCTTAGATAAACAGATGCTAAGAGTGATATCAGGCTTGCAAAAATGACGTCAGTGATTACGTTATTTTTGAAAGCCAATGATATTACCCTTAGCATCTTTTTATCTTAGATAAAACGATGATAAGAGTGATATCAGGCTTGCAAAAATAACGTCGGTTTATTTAAATGATGGTGAATAATGCAACGTTTCCATTTGAATCATGATTTTTGAAAATATTTTCATAAAAAAGACATGCACATAAATTTCATTTCTGTAAAGCTTCTTTGGGTCTCGTTGGGACAAAACTTCCCAAAAATGAAATCCTAAAATCTTTGTTAAAAATTGTATAGGCCCCTCTATAAACAAATCCGCTTTGAAAGGCTTTGCCGAACTCATACCGAAAAAGATTCAATATAATTCTATGCAGGTTGCGTGAACTATTTAGTGACCAGTTAAATATAACATCAACAAATTGTTTCCTAGGTTAAACTGGGACATCTTTAAAGCGAAAAGGTTAATGGAATTTGGAGCAATTTAGCTTTGAAGGTACTTGTTTATCTTGAAAAATCGTAAAAGATTTGAATGCTTGTGCAGGAAAGTCTACTGACTATGCGCCGACAGGAACGCCAGATCAAAGGCTTATTAAACCTTTCCTGGACAAACTGGGGGTTTTACGTGGCTGTGATTTTATACTCCAGAAAACATTGTGGTAAAAGAAGAAATTGCTTGTGACGAGCAATTTCTTCATTTACCACAATATTTCGTACCACATAGGAAGGTTTGGTTAAAGACTTATCTGTCTTGTTTTCCTATGTCATTTCCGCTGTTCAAATAGAGTTCTTGCAATTTCTTACTCACTAAGTCAGCCGAAATCTCGTGAAGAGTTACAACCAAGACATCTAGATTGAGCTTATGTTGACAAACTCATGACGCAGGGCTCATTAAATTCACGATGTGCATCAATATTCCAATGCTGCTCTTAAATATTCTCGTTTTACTCAGCAAAAGCCATTCAACAAAGAAAAGGTCGGAAACGGTTGTTTGTGTGTAAAATTAGTTCTAGTGAATTAGTTTTTACTCGGAGTTACGTAATGTCAAACTTGACCATAGAGACGCATGTTTTGGATGGATGCCGTAGACTGTACTTAAGGATTTTTTCTAGAATTCGACGTAGTTACAAAGCTTTTCAACCAATAGGACCCTATGTCGAACTTGTCTTATATATCACAAACACAAACATTTTGGCCAAGTACCAAGTCAAAGTACCAAAAAAAAAGCCACTAGAGTGTACACAAGATGGCACACGATGGACACCATACATGCTAGATCGAACAATTGTTCATATACTGTGAATTTGGATCTAAAAAAGGCAAAAGTAAACAAAAACAAACTAAATAATAAAAGGAAGAAAAGTAAAGCAAGTAAATACGTGTAAGTAATATGTTTTGTTTGCTAAGGTTTAAAACAAACTACTTCATTAAGAAATATATGTATCAAAGTACTGAAAGCACTGTTAGCTAGCAAAGCATGGTTTTGATTGTCAAAGGTTACCATGATAAATAAACAAGGTTAAAGTAACCCAGTAATTAACCAATTACGACATGTCAAAATCTTATACTGATTTAAATTGAAAGAAGTTGCGGACGATAATTTCAAGTTAGTGAAATTTGGAAGAAAACATTGCGGACATTGAAGAAATTGCTTGTTACAAGCAATTTCTTCAATGTCCACAATGTTTTCCAAATCGTTTTTTTGAGATGCTTAAAAAAGCGGAATTGAGTAGGAATGGATAGCATGCTTTGAAAGAGTCCACTACAATTTGTAATATTCTTAAAACAAACAAGAACTACTTTTTATGGTGTATGCTTTCAACTTACTAGTAGTTAAGCCTCCAGTGGTAGTTTGCACTCGTTGAACTTTGAGATCACCACAAAATTTGTCTGTTAACTAAAGCTATCACAGCTGACGCTTTGCTAGCTAGCTGACGCTTTGCTAGCTAATAACAAGGTTTTATGTGTTATTATTTAATCCTTTTCATCCGTAAACTGTACACATTTTGTGTAAACGTATCGAACTGTTGTGAAACGAATGTTTTGCCATGTGTGTTGTATTAAAAATGTCTCTGTTATTCTTCTGTTATACAACTGTTATTCAAAGAGGGAAACTAAATTCATTTAGTGACACTGGGTGATGAATCCCTCCTTTTTGAACGAAGAAACTCTAAAATTCTTCAAATCTCAATAAAGAATTTTCCAACAAAGATGAATAAAAAGCATTCCTAATAACCCATTGAACTCTGCATATATTATGACATTGATAAGTGGTACCAATATGTACCAAGAATTACATTCTTTAAACGCAGGTCAGTATTGAAGCTACCATTGGTATGTAATTTAATTAGGGTTGTCGTGGATAATTAGTGAAATTAATCACCAGTTCATCTTTTAATTATAAGACTGATAACCATTGCCTAGATATCAATGTTTCGGAGAAAAGTGACACATATTTCTTTTTTTATTCACACTTTTCAAATAGGTCGATACAAATCTAACCCACCAAAATGAGCAATACCATCAAGATTTCGAACGCACCTATATGATTTTTACACGTGAATTAAGAAGGGTAAAACAAAACAAACAAAAAACTTCACCATATAAGATGTACTTCATTTAAATCTCAATACAATCGACTGTCCTTCAGAAAACACCGTATGGATTGATCTAAAATGAAAGACCGTTGATTGATTCTCTAAAACGTAAACCGTTGTTATGTACCGGAAGCATCAAATATGATTAAAATCTGAGTCTGATTTCTGAGGTAATCACAAGACTCAAAAATATTATTGAAAATAAGTGTTTGCATCTATACTGGATCCAAAGTAATCATATAGACGGTAAATATCGGTCACCTGACGGGGGACAATAAAATGGTTCTGCTAGCAAACGATGCGTCATTAATGAAGGTTAAGAGAGACAGTTGTGGAAGACTGGCGCTATTATATGACAAACCGAAAATGTTTCACTTGGTGAAGCAAACACGAATGAGTCTCTTAGGTAATAAAACTGGCATCAAGAACATGAAACTGGCGACGTGAAATTTTAACAGGTAGCTAAAATGCAAATTATCATGATATTGAAATTTGGCAAATTTCTTGCATTTTTTTTTAATTTATTATTATAGATAGTGCTCGATGACTCATCATAGAATAAAGATTTCGGAGCTTTTAAAAAAAACTTATAGACTGGTACAAATTGAAAGAAGCCATAAACAACAAGTACGAGCTGATGGAATTCAATTCTTCGACATTTTGATGGAAAAAAATGTGGATTATGAAGAAATTGCTTGATACAAGCAATTTCTTCATTTGCCACAATGTTTTCCAAAGTAGTTTTTTTTCTTTGGTCGCATAAGAAGGAGGGATTGTGTGGGAATGGGTTAAATATCCATGAAATGACGAGACTTATTGTCCTGTGTCTTTGCAAATAATTTGATATTTCTGTAGCGTTTTAACGTAGCATAATTTCTATATCTCTATCGAAGTTATTCTGTCTTTCACTACAATCAAAGTACTGAAAAGTACTGTAAGCTAGCAAAGCATGGTTGAATTTAGACAACATTTCCCTTGTTGGGTGGAAAACATTGTGGACATTGAAGAAATTGCTTGTTACAAGCAATTTCTTCATTGTCCACAATGTTTCCGAAGCTTTTTTCTTGAGATGCTTAAAAAGCGGAATTGATTGGGGATGGGTTTAAAAGCATGATTTTGACAAAGTTCTCTACAATTTGAATAGAGTTTGCAATATTCCTGAAATAAATAAGAACTACTTTTAATGGCGTAGGCATTTAACGGATTTAGTGGTTAAGCCTCCAGTGGCAGTTTGCACTCGTTGAACTTTGAGACGACTTCAAAATTTTGTCTGTTAACTTAAGCTATCAAAGCTGACGCTTTGCTAGCTAAAAATTGGATGATCAATTTATGTCCGAGATTCGCAAAGTCTCATTTTTATCTGTATATAGGAGACCCGTTCAATAAATTCGTTTTTTCATGACTATTAATTCGGTATTCTCTGTGTAATAATCAGTTTGTGTGTGAGTGATTGATTGAATGGGGTTTACTCAACTTTTAACAGTATTTCAGTCAAATCGCGGCGGTTGGATCACCAAACCATGGATTTCCGGTATTTCTCACACAAGTACTACCACTACACCTTTACAAGCATCCAGCTGCTAATCCCATTTAGGTTTACGATTTTCCACCTATTGGTCGGAGACAATTGTCGGAAAGGATATTCGGCGCGACCTGGACCTTATGTTTGAGAGTCCGACGCTCTACCACTGCACCATGGCCGCGGTCAGAAATTTGTGATTGATTGATTGATTGAATGGGGTTTAACGCCGCTTTTAACAGTATTTGAGTCATATCGCGGTGGCTGGTGCACCTAACAATGGATTCCTGGTATTTCTCACACCAGCACTACCACTACATCCTTTCCTAGCCTCCAGCTGCTATCTCACTTAGGTTTACGATTATCCACCCATTGGTGAGAGACAATTGTCGGAAAGAATATTTGCCGCCGCCGGGGATCGAACCCATGACACCCATGACAGAAGTTTGTGTGTTCAACATCTCCAACAGTGACACAAGATCGCCAGCTAGTGACAAAAATGAGTCTTCACATTGCGACCTATAGATAGATACAGACTCGAATCTCCTTTAGTTGATTGGTTGAATGGAATTTAACGTCACTTTTATCATTAGTTAGGTCATATCGTAGCGACTGGAGCACGTAACCACAGATTCCTGTTTTTCTAACACCAGTACTATACAACTACATCCTTCCCGAGCCGTAAACAGCTCAGCTGACTTAGGTCTACGATTATCCACCATTTGGTGAGAGACAAAGGTCGGAAAGGATATTCGCTGCGGCCGGGAATCTTACACAGGACATCCTTATTAGGATGCCTACTCACTACCTACTGCGCTACGAAACTTATTTAAACACTCGGTGATAATGTAAATTCTCTGGGTGGTTGTCAAGGTTGTTGCATGTCTGCATCTTAAGTGCATGTGAAACTTTTGGAAATGTCTCATACACACACATTTACTGTAGGTTATACATCAGGGCCCGAGATTATATATTTTTTTTTTTTCGTACTCAGTTCAGAATTTACTCAGACTTCGAGTTGGGATTAAAATGTGTATTATATTAACCCTTTCATGCTATATAAATTACCACACTGAATTGCTGTAAAATCAAAGGACTGAAAGCACTGATAGAACTTGTTGTTCAAAAATCAATATTTCTGTTAGAAATCAACCCCATAAACAACTCAAGAAGGAAAAGTATGAGCAGGAGGTGTAGACTAAGATCAGCCTGCACATAAGTGCAGTCTGATCTTAGTCTACACCTCCTGCTAAAACCGGAATATTCCGGGTTCAGCATGACAAGGGTTAAGTACATGAAAATCAATGACAATATTTGTAGTTCGTTACGCATCACTCTTACAATTCAATTGAAATTAAAAGAAGGTATTTATTCAAATTTGAAGTGCGAGTAAAGTCTTAATTTGGTACGAAAAAAAGGGTTTATAACCTCGAGCCCAGATGGCAGACTTATTAGCCCCATACATACACCTTCGTTACCATTGCAGTAACAACGTTACATCTCGCACCTTCAACTAGTTATGTTGTCATGTTTATGTGCAAGTATGCAGTATTTGACCCATTCCCACACAATGACGCTTT
The DNA here is from genome assembly GCA_946902895.1 of Fragum fragum. Taxonomy (NCBI): domain Eukaryota; kingdom Metazoa; phylum Mollusca; class Bivalvia; order Cardiida; family Cardiidae; genus Fragum; species Fragum fragum. The sequence continues at coordinate 51,061,185 of OX336371.1, forward strand.
CTGCCGCCCTAAATCAAAAATTCATTTACGAAAACTTGTATAAAATGAAGAAATTGCTTGCAACAAGCAATTTCTTCATTTTACACAATAATTTTCTACCCATAAATATGATTTATTTTTTCAATTTCATAAACTTTAAATTGGGTCAGTTTAAAGTTTTGCCGCCTGGTAATGGGTTAAAAGATATGTCAGTTCAAATGTACAATCTACTGAATTTTCATTATCTTTCCAAAGTTACATTTTAACCCGTGTGATGTCGAATAAAGAATCTTCACATAATTGTATTAAAACCAAAGAGCTGAAAGCATAGGAAACACTAGTTGAGGAACAATATATCTTTTGACAATCAATCACATAAACAACTCTGTTTCGAAAGGGACAGACAGGAGATGTAGACTAAGATCAGACTGCACGCATGTGCAGGCTGATCTTTGTCTATACCTCCTGCAAAACAGGAATATTCCTGGTACAGCATGCCAAGGGTTTATATTAAAAGCCATTGAAATTTTGCATGAAATACAATTAAGATGTAATTCTACATCCTTTTCGAGTGGGACAGGCGTTAATTGACGGACCGTTAGCCCGTCCCACTGGCTCTGTTGTTCACGCCCATTGACTCCAACAGAAAATTCCAAATAAATATTAAACGGCATTATTTCACCAAGTTTTATGACTGGGAACGTGTAACAAAAAAGTAAAATGGTTGGTTGGCGACATAAACGTCGTAATTACAGCTTGAAGAAGCTGTAGTAACGACGTCAATATAGCAACAAAAATGTTTACATCATTGTCGACCAATTTCGGAGATCAAAGATCACTTCGGTCTAAATGACTTATTATATCGTTCGGTTTATATTTTGATTGGCAGTCGCGGTTGGCCAATTGATTTAAAATACGGATTTACAGAGGTGAGATTAATGGATCTTTGATTCCGGGAAAATGGGTTGGATTAAGTTGAAGTGTTAAGAGCAATAATGGCATGTTTATACAGCACAATGTCCAATAATCGAAGCTGTCATTAAGTCCTATTTAATGAACCAGGGAACGAGTGTGGATAAATATTTATTGACAACTGAGCTCACAAACACGTAATGGCTTTTGTAGGGTTTGATACGGGCCATGGAAGATTTTTATTTGAATTGTTAGAATGACCGGAAATGGTGTTGAGTGAAGGCTTTTCGGTCCATGCTAGATAATAATTGTTGATTTATATGGATTTATATTACTTTGATGAAACCCTTAGAAACAAAAAGTTTATTCTATATTTTTTTGATGGGTTTGAGCTATATAGGTCAGTTAACCATTTCCTGTTCAAACCCGGAATTTACGTTACTGTGATTTTATAGTTGAGAAAACATCGTGGAAAAAGGAGAAATTGCTTGAGACAGCAATTTCTCCTTTTCCCACGATGTTTTCTACCCGATAGGATGGTGTAATTCCAAATTGTATCCAATTCTCATTGTCGTCTGCAACTTTTTTCAATTAGGACAAGTCTAAAATTTCAAAAACTGGAAAAGTGTTAAAACATTAATTCAAAACAAAGGCGAAGAATCTGTAGATCTATATAAAAATGCAAAAGCTGGCCACGCCTACTTACTCCGACAGGGAGTTCGACTTAGATATATAACGGCGTTACTTTCAAAATTTCTGGTCAATTACATGTAACCAAAAAGAAGAAAGGGTTGGTTAGAGACCTAAACGTCGTAACTACATTTGGAATAAGATGTAGTTACATTGTTTAAGTCGCCTAACCACCAAAACTTCTTGTGTAAAGTTCGACCAAAGTCGGAGTTCAAAGTTCAACTCTGGTGTAAATGAATGATAGAATTGGTTATTCGAATCTTTATTTAAAAGCGGCTATCCGTTAATTTGTAATCGAAAGATCCACAGAAATAACACTATTATTAGATTTATGACATTAAAATTCGATTCAACGGCTAAAAGGAGGGTAACTGCCTTTGGGAAGGGCTAGTTTGTTTATCAGACCACCCTCTAATCATGGAATGGTAAAGAAGTATTCCGATCCCAGAATCAAATGCAATCGCGAAGATATCAGTTTCATCCTTTGTTTTGTGTAATCATTTGCTCATCGTTTCAATTGCTAACTGTTTCATTTTCTATCACAAGCTGCTTTTGTTACTAGCTTCTACGGACACCGAATGATTGACTTGCTATGGGTTGATCATTCTGTTACTTGGTTCCACAGTCACTGGATGATTGACTTGCTAAGGGCTGTTCACTTTGATACTTACTACCGCAGCCACTGAATGACTGACTTGCTATGGGTTGTTCACAGTGATACTTGCTATCACAGCCACTAAATGATTGCTATGTGTTGCTCACGTCGTTACTTGCTATCACGGTCACCAAAGGATCGACTTGTCGTGAGTTGCTCACTTTGTTACTTGCTATATCACTGTCACTAAATGACTTGCTACCGTGACCACTGAATCATTGATTTGCTATGACAAGCTCAATTTGTTACTTTCTATCACGGTCATCGAAGGCTTAACATGCTATAGGTTGCTCACTTTTGTACTTTCTACCACGGTCACTGAATGGTTGAATTTGCCATGAGTTGCCCACTTGCTACCGATAGATTGCTTTGGTAATTATACTAATTAATTTAAGTCGATCTTTAAATGTCTCTTTCTATCAGAAATCATTTATGCTGCTAGCTAGCAATCTCTCAATGATTACTTGCCTTCAGTTGTTCAATAAACGTACAGCTGGTCAAGACCACTGAGGTCCAACACCAAGTTCCTATTGACAAATCGCGGCTGTCAATCAAATAATCAATTGACAAGTCATATTGTTCATTTAGAACTAAGAAGTGATTTTTTTAAATCTAATATTGGCCGACATTAACGAGAAGCATTTCCGTCGGCTTGGCGACTTAAACGTCGTAACTACTGCTTCTGCAAGCTGTGGTTACAACGTTTAGGTTGGAAACCAACCACTCTATTAATTTGCTACATGTTATTGGCCATAAATTTTGCAAAATAACGCCGTTTGATATCGAAGTAGAACTTCCTATTGGAGTTCAGAGAGCGGGGACAGCGAAATAATAAGCCCCTGTGTTTTGAGTTGTTTTTGTCATATTCTTCGACAAAGAAAGTAAACACTAAATACTGAATGCCAAAATATGGTAGGGTAAAGGGCGATAAGTTCTACTTTACGGAATACTGTTGAGCTCTAATATGGAGCATATTTTCTTTTATTTCAATTAATTTAATTGTTCATGTTAATAATGAGTTTCAATAGACGGAATGCTGTTCAGTACAGGACAGGAATTCAGTGGTTTTTTTTAAGATAATGAGTTCTTAGACAATAAAGGTAAACTCTTGTCATACTGAACCTGGAATATTTCTGTATGTGCAGGAGGTAAAGATAAAGATCAGCCTGCATGTGTGTTCAGACTGATCTAAGTCTACTACGTCTGCCTCTGCCTTTCAAGCCACAAATAAGTTCTCAAAAGTAAAGAAAATGCCATGCAAGTAAATATTCCAGTGAAATCAGTCCTTTGATTTAAGGAAAATTCTTAACCCTTGTCATGCTACACCCGGAATATTCCTGTTTTGGTAAGAGGCATAGACAAAGAACAGCCTGCACATACTTGCAGTCTGATCTTAGTCTACACCAACTGATTGCCCCTGTTGAGCAGGAGCTGTTCATAGAATTAATTGTCTAAAGAAATATTAGTTCTCTGTGAGAGCTTCCAGTGCTTACAGCCCTTTGATTTAAATGTATTTTTGAATCAGGTTTTATTCACAATGACAAGGGTAAAGGGTGATAATGAGCTCCAATATATAGAATACAGTTTGTCCTATTTTTCCAGGTGACAACGCTTCAATCAATTATTGTTTTACGATTTGTGCGAGCACCAGAAAAGTCAATTAATTCCGGTCGAATATGTACTCTGTACTATTGTTCTCAGATTCAATACTTTGGGTTGAGTCTGCACGTTAGTTCTGATCTATTGAAATTGTTTTACAGTAGATATAAAATAATGACACAAATTCAGTTTTTAGTTTACTACACCGAGAATTGGCCAATCGCTGGCCCCGCCACTGATTCCCTAGGCCTCCGCCGAATAACTCCAACAGGAAGTTTCGCTTCGTTTTTTAACGGAGTTATTTTGCAAAATTTATGGCCAGTTGTATGTAACAAAAAATAGAATGGTTGGTTGACGGCCTAAACGTCGTAACTACAGCTTGAATAAGCTGTAGTTACGAGGTTTAAGTCGCCAAACCAAAAAAAAAAGGGTTAATAAATTGGCGACCAATGTTGGAGTTGAAAGCTCGGGTCCGGGCTGAATAAATGATTTGATTGGTAGATTGATTCCTTGATTGACAATCGCGATTGGTCAATTAGTTCACTGTAAAAAAGGATTGGTACGAAAGCGGAGTTTATATAGTCCCTCTAAACTGAAAGATCGCTGCGTTCTATAAATCTATTAAATAAATTTTAGACGGGTCCAAACTGAAAAATTTTGTAGACGATGATTTTAAATTGACGCAATTATAAAAAGTCGTTGACATTCTGGGTGGAACACTTTGTGTGAAATGAAGAAATTGTTTATTCCAAGCATTGTCTTCATTTTCCACAATATTTTCCCGATCTTTTCTCAGGGGGGGGGGGATAAAGAATTTAATTGTATCAAGCGATTTCTCCATTGTCCACATTTTTTTCTATCCAAAATGACGAAAAAACTTAAAATTCCATCAATTTAAAATTGTCGTCAGCAGTTTGTTTCAATTGGACCAGTCTAACATTTTGCTGTTTAGGAATGAGCTAAATAAAGAGTAGAATTTCATCGCCCTGTGAAAAATTGAATTAAATCTATTTTCCCGCCTGTCTCGACGAAGCAAACGCTTATTTCGAATTACCCCTCGAAAAGAGACGAGCTCTGACGTGCTAATGTAATGAGGTATTCAGAATAGATTGGTAGACAGAGCAGCTATTGAAAATTGATCTGCCGGAAAATATTCAGATGATATCCATCACGATTGTTTAGAGATGAACCGTGAAGGTATAGATATCATTGATTCCAAGAATTATATTAAGTTGAAAAAGTCAAATGACTTATATTACAGTATGGCATAAAGTTATTCAATCCTTACCATGCTGAACCCGGAATATTCATGATTTTGCAGGTGGTAAAGACGAAAATCAACCTGCACTTATGTTCAGCTTGATCTTAAATCTGAACAGTCTTCTACAAAATACTCTTCAACTTTAGGTGCGGAAAAAATGAAAAAAAGTATAAGCTTATTATCTCTTTGATTTGCGAAGTGATATAATAGAACAAAATATTTTCATTTCACTCGTGAACCATCGTAACATTTAATAAACGACGAAATTTTTGAATGGTCATGATTCAAAGAAGTTACAGTGGACAATTTTTAGTTGGTGGAATTTCTAACAATATTAAATTTTGTCTTTTGGGGTAGAAAACATTTTGAATAATGAAGAAATTGCTTGTATCAAGCAATTACTTCATTTTCCAAAATGTTTTCTAAATCTTTTTGCTTTACTTGAGAGGCGTTGAAACGTGGGGTTGGGGTAGGGGGGATGGTTTAAGTAACTGTTTCGGAAGTAACAAAAGAAACAATCCAACTAAGTCTGGGCACCCCGTTTCACAAATACACGCTTGTAATTTTTTCGATCAGCATGTATAACATTCTTTTACTAAATTTGTGTTCAGGTTAAGGATCAAACTTGTACTTACTGATCTTCGTTCAGGTTGAGTTCCCTGGTTGGTCCTCTGTGAGTCAAACTAGAGCACAGCTCAAGCATTAGCAATAACCCAAATACCAACTCCGTTCGTCTAACTTGACTCGTAAACAAGAATAACTTGTTCATGTTGAAACTCATTGTAATAGAAACTTCGTTTTGATTGATTTTCATTTTGTACAAATCGTTTGATATTTGACATGAATTTTCTTTTAAACTGTTCGTACCATCGAATTATGATTTAAGTACAAAACTCCAATGAACAATCCAGAAAATTTATTCATGTCCACACGTGTTTCATAGGAATTTTGTTTTTCGTGTCAATTTCTCATGCTTTTCACAAAAACAGAAAAAAAAAGTTTTTACCAAGAATCGCACATCACTTTTCTCATGCCATTACACTGAGTTAAAAAATCACAAATACAATCATTCACTTTATCTAAAACAAATTTTGGGTGATTAATAGAGACAATCTAGATTTAAAGATTGCATTATTAATCGCTCTTGCGACCGATTATATAGAGAAATAAATTAGTTTCGACACTAGTTTGTTTTCCAGGGGAATGCGTATTTTATTTAACCACGACGTTTTTGAACTCCCCCCAAGAAGAAGAACTGTGAAAACATTGTGAAAAATAAATAAATTGCTTGTCACAAGCAATTTCTTTATTTTACACTATGTTTTCCAATCAGAAAGTTTGAAAAATCTAAAATGCATTAACTTTAAATTGCCATCCGAAACTCCGTCTAAAATTGTGTCGTCTGGTAATGGGTTAACAATTACGAAGCCATCGTACATTTCGCTTGTTAGAAATACGACAGGAAATTGGCCGATAGAGACTGTCAACCAAAATTCAAACTACCAATTAAACATTTCATTTAGACCAGAGGTGAACTTTAAACTCCGACATTGGCCGACCTTTTTGTATAACATTTTTGTAGATTTTGCGACCTAAACATCTTAGCTACACATTATTCCAGCTACAGTTTAGGTCGCCAACCAATCACTTTACTTTCTAGTAACATTTTAATGGCAATAAATTCTGTAACTTAGTATCGAAGTGGAACTTCGTGTTGGAGTCAGTGGGCGGGGCGAGCGGACTCGGTGGGCGGGGCAAGCAGACTCGGTGGGCGGGGCGAGCGGACTCGATGGGCGGGGCCAGCGGACTCGGTGGGCGGGGCGAGCGGACTCGGTGGGCGGGGCCAGCGGACTCGGTGGGCGGGGCGAGCGGACTTGGTGGGCGGGGCCAGCGATCCGTCGATTTCAATTGAATGAGTATCATCCTGCAGGTCTTCTTTAGAAGAATCGAGTTACGAAGACTTCACAGAAAACCCATCCACTCCTTTTTTTAAATCCTGTAATTATTTAACCCTTGTTATGCTGTATAAATTACCTTTCTGAATAGCTGTCAAATCAAAGGGCTGATAGCACTGATAGAACTTGTTGTTCAAAAGTCAATATTATTTTTAGAAATTAACCTCATGAGCAACTCTGGCAGGAAAAGTACAAGCAGGGGGTATAGACTAAGATCAGCCTGCACATAAGTGCAGTCTGATCTTAGTCTACACCTCCTGCCAAAAACGGAATATTCCGGGTTCAGCATGACAAGGGATAAGGGTAATGTTCCAAATTATTTAGCCATTTCGAAGAATCGTATTACGGAGACTTCATTGAAACCCAAATCACTCCCTTATTATGAATCCTGTTACTCTTCAAGAGAGGTCTATCAAATCATTTTCGCAACACTATATAGAAACCCAACTGCTCAATTATTTTGAATGCAATTATTATTTAATAGCGGAATACCAAATCATTTTTGGTGGTTTCGAATTATTGTATTAGACAGACTGCACAAAACTCCAACCTCTTTCTCTGTTATTATTTGACCCAATCCCACACAATGTAGCTTTTCGACGCCCCTCAAGATAAACAATTGGGAAAACATTGTGAAAAAGCGATTTCTTCTTTTACACAATGTTTTCTACCTAGAAAGTTGAAAAAATCTAAAATTTCAAAATGTCGTCTGCAAAACCTTTCAATTTTTGACCAGTCTAAAATGTAGCCATCTGGTAATGGGTTAAGAGATGCCAACCAATCATTTTGGTCGTTTCAAAGCATCATGGTACGAAGACTGCACAAAACCCCTACAAGACCGCTAATGTTATTCAAGAGCGGTATACCAAATCACTTTGGTCGTTACGAATTATTGTGTTACAAGACGCAAAGACACCCATTCCCGTTCCCTTGTTTCGAATGGTATCAACCAAATTATTTGTAAAAGTCTTTTTTGTTACTAACGCAATGAATCAGATTTTCATTAAACATTCAGTAGATTTGTTTGTTTGAATCGGGTTTAACGCCAATTTTAACAGTATTTCAATCATATCTCCGAGGCTGGAGCACTTAACCATGGATTCCTGGTATTTCTCACACCTGCACTACCATAATACCCCTCCAGCCCATCCAACCTAGGTTTACGACTATTTACCCATTGGTGGAAGACAAATGTTGGAAAGGATATCCGCCGCCGCCGGGGATTGAACCCCGTTACCCCATGATTATCATGATAAGGAATCCTATCAGCAAGCGTTATGGTCGTGACCTATACATCAGTATAACGTTTTGGCATAAGAGTTAACCCTTGTCATGCTGAACCCGGAATATTCCAGTTTTGGCAAGAAGTGTAGTCAAGATCAGCCTGCACATAAGTGCAGTCTGATCTTTGTCTACACCTCCTGCTTGTACTTTTCCTGCCATAGTTGTTTATGAAATCGATTTCCAAAAGAAATATTGATTATTGAACAACAAGTTCTATCAGTGCTTTCAGCCCTTTGATTTTAAAGCAATTTAGTAAGGTAATTTTTACAGCATGACAAGGATTAACTAATTCCAACTCAATCCCTCCTTTTTACGCCCCTCAAGAAAAGAGCTTTGGAAAACATTGTGGGAAATGAAGAAATTGCTTGAATCAAGCAATTTCTTCATTTTCCACAATGTTTACTACCGAGAAAGCTGAAAAGATCTACAATTTCACCAACTTTAAGTTGTCATCTGCACCTCCTTTGAATTTGGACCAGTCTAAAATTTTGCTGTGTGGGAAAGGGTTAAAGCACACAGGCAGATTGAGATAGAAAAATAACTTCATTGTGACAATATACATGCGTTTATGACATTTGATATCACGTCGCATTAAGACTGGTCACAGACACGACAAACTTAGCTAAATACGCAGAAACACAAAAGCTAGTTAAATGTGTTGCTGGGCAACTATCTCTAAAGTGTTGCCTAATTAGCTGCTGGATGCAATTAGTATAAAGTTACAACAATACCAAATATGTAACACTGCACCGAGTTGGAAAATAATAGATTTTCCTACCAATACAAGAATCTGTAAAACACAGGAATATCGTCCGTTAGCGACTAAAATGTCGTAACTACAACTTGAATAAAGCTATAGTTACGACATTTTGGTCGCCCAATGTGGATATATTTGTAAACTCTCTCCCCAAACAGGACCCATTTGGATATCCGAAAACTATAGATCCTGGTTGGACCGCTTGGACTGGACAGGTCTGACCAGGACCAAACTTTTCGCTTTGAGCAGATTTTCTTTTAATATAAAAAAGTCGTTATACCTTAATTTCCATTCACATTTGACATATATGAACCCTGGTTAACTTGTACTCCATGATTGGTCGAACTTTTTGTTTCATGACCTAATGAAAAAAAATGAACACGAACCTAATTTGTATGCATGCTCACAAAGTAGTTCCACAAAGCTGTCTCAAACGGATAAATATCTTGCTGTTTTGGCATATATTTATATTAAATCATATAAAATGAAGAAACTATTCTTAGTTTTCATTTGGGAATGAAACGAAAATTTTAATCGGACTTCTGTATAAAACTGCTTCCCAGCTTCATACAGAGTCAAAGGGTTTTTTGTTTCATACCTCAATGAAATATTCCCTTCGTCTTTTAATCCATTATAAAGCAATCCCGTCCTTTTTTCAAAATCGCAGTCCTCAATTGCTCCCTTTATTTATCTAATTTGAAAAAAAAGTAAATAAGAAATAGACGAAGAGAAAAAAATACAAATAAAAAAAAAGATAGAGTACCCTCGCCTCCTACGCCTGACTTTAGGGCAGTGGGACAAGTCTCTCTTACATTGTAGATAGCCGCCGTCATAGCGCAGTTGGTAGCGCGTCGGACTGTCAATCTAGAGGTTCCGGGTTCGATCCCCGACGGCGGCACTCATCCTTTCCGACTATTTGTCTCTCACCAATGGCTCGATAATCGAAGACCTATGTGAGATAGCAGCTGGAGGCTAGGAAGGGATGTAATGGTAGTACTGGTGTGAGAAATACCAGGATTCCATTGTTAGGTGCTCCAGCCGCCGCGATATAACTGAAAGATTGTTGAAAGCGGCGTAAAACCCCATTCAAACAAAATACATTGTAGATATGTTGGTTTATGAACCTTGGTTTATAAACTATAACTTGAATGTTATTGTAGACTAACGGAATTAGACGAGAGTCGCTGGCCCCGCCCACTTACTCCATTTACGACTTCAACAGGAAGTCTAGCTTTGATTTTAAACGGCGTTATCTTGCAAAATTTATTATAAATTGCCTGTAACAGAAAGATAAAATAGTTGGTTGGCGACCTAAACATCGTAACTACAGCTTGAATAAGCTGTAGTTACGACGTTTAAGTCGCCAAGCCAACAAAAAGGTTAACAAAAATGGCGGTCAAGGTCAAAACTAATTTCAGGTCTAAATAAAATGATTTCATTGGTCGACCGGTTATTTGATAGACAGTCGCGATTTGTCAATTTGCCGGGCTGAAGATAGAAACCATACTTCGCTGGTGTTAACAATCGGAAAGTATTAAGACATAATATTGCTTAGAAGATAAAATATCTACGTAATATCTACAGATCTACATATTTTCGTTCATGACTTAAATCCATTTTCCTATTTCTTTGTTTTCATCTTTAAACAACGGAAATATTTTGACCGCATTTACTCATTGAATAAGAGCCGGTGTCAAGTATCAATGTTTCCTCTCGTTCAAATCAATGGACTGTATACATCGTTTTATCCGACATCTCGACCCGTGTTCTTTGACAGGAAAATTAAATACCAATTTCCCTCTTGTCGGAGGATATTGGGAGAGCAGGTCATTAGAAACATAGTTTACAAAATGGAGAGAAAAATACATATCTATATCTAAATTTGCTGCCATTAAGAGGTGCAGAGAATGTTTTGTTTTCATTCAGGTATTAACCTTAAACTTAAATCACATAGTATGTATACGCGAAGTGGATTCATGCAAAAGTGTGATTAAGTTTTTAGCACATCCCAATAAAGAAAAAAGTATTGTCTGCATTTCTTATAATATAACGCCAATAAGAATCACACATTTTATGGATCTTATTTGTGCACAAGCTTACAAAATAGTAACGTACTCAAAATTTTGTTCACGGGAGTATGAAAAAAAAAAAAATAATAAAAAACAAACAAAAACCCTTGAATCTTGATAAATGAAACTAAAATGAGATTATTTGCGGATGCTCCCCTCTTGGTTATTTCTTTCGAGTGTAAATAATTTTTGAATTTTAACGACCATTATTCCCCCCCCCCTTTTTTTCAAATTCAAAGGTTCAAATAATTATTTTTCACTAAAAATAAACATTATTAACAAAAGTTTTGCACACGCAATGTTCTTTAAAAAAAGAGAAAAAATGCATTTCATTGCGACATTGTATTTTGTTTGATACGTGAAAAGTTTTCAATATTCATTGCAGACTTTTGAAAAATAGAAATACTTTTTGATAAAAAATAATAACGTGATTTCTGGATAAATACGCAGAAAATACGCTTTTAAAATGATATATCGATACAATCGAATATTCAATTAATATCAAAGTTTGGCTAAAATTCCAATTAAACCTTTATTATTTATCATTTGACACCGGAACACCATAACTTCTTCTCGAATTTCCAATAAATTGAAATGAATCACCAAGCTTCCAAGGAAAATACAAAACACTATTAATGTCACGTAGATTCCAAGACAAAAGAATTGAAACTAATAAGAATTCTAATCGGCGACAGTTAGCGAATAAACCTCATGTCAAGTGCCCACGTAGAAGTTAATGCTTGGCGCACTGTCTAATCAATAGACTGTATGTTCCTGCTTTCAAGTTTTGTTCTCTGATAAACGTGGTCCCTGCACTGCCACAGGAAAATGAAATATCAATTTCCCTTCCCTTGTCTATAGCCTGGAATTAAAGAGAAGTCTGTCATTGGTATTGGTTTATGTATTGTATTGAAATTTTGGATCTCTGTTGTATAAATGGAACAGTAGGTGAGCACGATTAAATGTAACAGAACAATAAATTATGCTTCATGGGACACCTATAATACGTTTACTAAAAGTTGACAAGGCTTGCGCCAAAATTATTTGGTTGGAAAAACAGTTTTGCGTGTTTGATATTTATTAGTTTTTTTTGGGGGGGGGGGGATTTTTTTGTTTTTATTTTCGTATTAAATTTTTCCCAACAGAATCGAGACCCTCTTGTATATTTGAAAGACTCAGAGTGAAAAAAAGCATTTTCTTCACAAACAAATGAGAATAAGTAACCACTAAAATACCGTATTCTGATTGGTTGAGGTTGAAAAATAATTTTGTACCAGAATGCAAATACATTTTGAATACATAACTTCTGAATAAAATAGTTCTATAAAAAAGTTCTTTCAAATCCTTCGAGTACTTAATTATTTGGTGCGCCTTCATGGCAGACGCTTTGATAATATGAAATCATAAGATTTATCTAGGGAGGCATGAAACTATGAACTTAGCCACACCTCGGCTCTCCTTTTTTTATGTTTTTGTATCATATCTCCATGAAAACATCAACATTCTCTGCATCACTTAAGGAGTTATCATTTTAACGAAAACAAGTCTTCCAAGTAATATTTTTACTAGAAGTTGCACATTGTAGTCGTTTTCCGTGACGTTGAATTTGAGAAATACGGCTTTTCTGTTTACTTGCAATGATTTGGCTAACAACAAACCTTCGTGAATTGAAATTACAATGTAATTTTTCAGCTCGACTTCCATACCATCTGGCATAATATAGCAAAGCTTTCTTTTACATATGGTTATGGTTAGAATTGCTTTATCAATGAAGTCCTCGTGACGTCATGTAAGCACTCGATGTTGCGGTATTTAGTTCCGAGATTCAACGAGAGACGCCAGAAAATGGATAATGCTATCCGAATATATCCCTGTTACAAAAAGTATAAAATAAACGTGACAAAGGGTTCGAAAAGACCGACAGAGGAAGAGGCGGTTATAATCGTACACTTCTCCAGACATGTTTAATTTCAACGTTTGACCATGAACTTGGAACTAACTAATTTTTATTTTCAGTTACACATCTTCTCATATGAGAGAACAATTTTGCAAAGTTATTCGAAATCTATCCTTAATTTTGGGAGCTATGCTCCAGACATGCTTAATTTAAACGTTTGACCTTGAGCCGTGACCTTGACCTTAACATTGGAGCTATATGGATGTTTCTTTCAAATGTTACATGTACACATGATAGAGGAACGTTTTGCCATGTTACTTTGAAAACCATTCATAATTGATGGAGCTCTGTTCTGGACATGTATTATTTTAATGTTTGACCTTTAACTGTGACCTTGACCTCTAAACTATACAAAAAACAGGGGAAAATGCGTCGGCGCATGTGAAGTTTCATCCACATTGGCTCAATGTTTGTGGAGATTGGAGCGGAAGGACGGACGGACAGACGGATATGCGGATTTTCTCTACCTGTCCAGAGTCAAAATGAACTTGTGCGCAAAAAAAATGAATAGATGAATTTTAAAAAATATTGTTGTTAATGAGTAAAATGCTGGAACCCAGCATTTTCTTCATTAACAACAGTATTTTCAACGCTTCATTATAAACATTAGGATAATAAATCTTTTGAGATATAAATTGTACCATTCAAAATATGTCCTTATAAAAATGTACGTGTCCGCAAGTAGAAAAGCCTATGTCGGGAAAGTCGGGCAGGGGAATCCAACCCCTGGATAAGGGTTTGCCCGAGAGCTGTTAGACACAAAGAGGAAAAGGGATAAATCTTACACTTGGTTGGTTTCCCAATGACAATGTGGCCAAGTTTTCCGATAGGAATCGAATTAAATGATTGATGTGTCTCCAATGTCAGGTAAAAGTTGTAATAGAATTGTCCAATCACTGTGAAATCGCCATATTTGTTTGTCACTATAACAAAGACTACTGGGAAAAAAGCTTGAACAAATTTACTGTTGTTATTTTATATATTCTCTTTATTTCCTCTTTTACAGGGATTAATTACATAATATGATAACAAGTTAACAAATGATTGTTGAAAATGAAATATGATAACAATAGAAGATGGGGAAGAGTAGGTACGCATTTACATCACAACAGGCTATAAACAGTTCAAGACTTGTGAATGCCATTTCGTGATCACTGGAGGATACTACCTTATTGTGTGATATACTGATTTTTGACGAAACGAAATACAAAAATCAGATCGATCAAACACCAAGAAAACAATTACTATTTCCAATCCGCAATAAGAAGATTTTCATAAAAATCTTAAAAAAATCTCGCAAGCAGAATGGTAATAGTTGGTATGCTCAGTGATATTAAGACATGTTATTCCTGATGCATAGGAGCAACGAAAAATAGGTATTAATGGAAAAGCAAGTGAATATATTGGGTCAGCCCCAGAGAAGATGAACGGACGAAAACACGCACCAAATATGATTAGATAGTTCACTTAATCGCCTTTGTAGCTTACTGTAATAAACAGCGATTTTGAAACGGATAGAAAGTTACACAACTTTAACCCTTTCCTACTTATCAAAATTTTGGACTGGTTCAATTTGAAACAGATAACAATTAAAAGTGAGCGTAACTCAAAAAGTAACATATATACAAGGTATAAGATATTGTGGGGAAAGAAGAAATTACTTGTAACAAGTATTTTCTTCTTTTCCCACAGTGTTTTCTAAAGTATAAAATCACAGAGCATAAAAACCAGTGATTGTACAGGAAAGCATTAAACATCTTTTAACCTCAAATCAAAAATTGGACTGAACATTTTATTTTGTGATGCAATTATGTATAGAATATATAAATAGGGAATATTACTACTGTGTCTTTTTCTATGCGTTGTTATCGAGTTCGAGAATCGTGTGTAGGTAAAAAAAATACCTACACACGTTTCGAGAACACGATAACAACAAATGGAAAAAACACACTGTTGTATATTTCTTTTATTATATACCTTTAGGACATGGCATTAAGAAAATTCGCTTAAATGATTAGTGGTCCGTGTTTAACGGTACTCGACGAATACCGTTTTTTGCTACACGCCGAATACGGTTTTTTCTTTCTGTCGAGTTGTACTAGACAGTCAGATTTTAATTCATATCATTTATAAGTATATGATAAATAATAATATCGGCACTGGGCAAGTCTAAATATTTTGCCTTGAGCATTGAATAAGGGGTAATAAAAGTGAAGCGCAGATTTAACGTTCTGAGCCGATAAATAACGTTATGATTAAACGACGTTACATAGGGAATATTACAACAGTGTCTTTTTCTATGCGTTGTTATCGTGTTCGAGAATCGTGTGTAGGTATTTTTATTGGATGAGACCGAAGGTCGAATCCAATAAAAATACCTACACACGATTCGAGAACACGATAACAACAAATAGAAAAACACACTGTTGTAATATTCCTTTTATTATATACCTTTTAGGAAATGACATTAAGAAAATTCTCTTAAATGGCTAAGAAATAACCAACTTTCCGAAAAACCCGGAACGTCAATACACAAAAAAGAAGTCAGTGTTTAAAGGTACTCGACGAATACGGTTTTTTGCTACACGCCGAATATTGATTTTTTTTTCTGTCGAGTTGTATTTGACAGCCAGGTTTTACTCCATATCTTTTATAGGTATATAATAAATCGTGATATCCTCACAGCTGCGTGACGACTGTTGCAAACATACCGAGTTTCGTCTATCATAAACGGGCGTTCTGATGGACGAAGAGAATTATTCATAACTACATGAACAAAATTTTGAACACACAGCGATTTGTATGCTTCCACACAAAATAGTCCTATACATATAGGTGTCAAAATTTGTAAAGTATTTGCTTTTTTCGCTCGATACTATTAAATTATAAGAAATGAAGAGAATATTTTTTGTTTTCATGGAGGTATGAACCGAAAAGCCTAATCATGAATCTGCTTCGCATATTCATACAGTGTGATTAGATTTTTTGGTTCATACCTCCATGAAAACAAAAAATATTCTGTTCATTTCTTAAATAAACACTATTTCTAAACAATTATTTTAAAACTTTAAACATATATCCATTGAATAGAAGCCTTCCTTGTGTAAAAAAAAAAAAAAGTGAGATGAATCGCAAACTTTATTTAAGATTTTCGATGCTGCACAATGTGAATACTCGAAAAAGAAATCTCGAAATCGTCATTAGGTTTAAATAGATTTAATAAATGTATCATGGGGCGAAAAAAAGCTATAAATTTTTTCACGTGAAGCCATTTGTTAAAAGGAAGCCTTTGTTGTTCACTCAGCTAAAGTTGTATCGAAAACTTACAACAAAAAAGATTAAATACTAGAACTCCTTCCTGCCAATAAAAAATAAAATGTAGAAAATCGGGTAAGTCTCGTAATTCGCGTCATTTCTCACGTGAATAACATGGCAACATGATGACGTCATCGGTAACTTTGTACCCGCCGAGATGACAATCAGTTGAGCGAATTTAGAGTTAGTTGAGCATTTGGATAATGTCACTAGTTTGTTGGTAAATTATCAAGTGTTCTCAACTCGTTACCAAACAATCCCTCCGTTTTACGCCCCTCAATAAAACGCTTTGGAAAACATTATGGACATTGAAGAAATTGCTTCTTTCAAGCAATTTCTTCCATGTCCACAATGTTTCTTCACCAGAAGACATAAATTTTAGAATTCCATCAACCTGAACTTGTCGTCTGTATCTTCTTTCAAATAGGACAAGTCCAGCTTGTGGGGATGGATTAAATGCTTTCTGGTGGATTACTGAGATTTCAGGGCGGATTTTCACTTAATGATTTCATCAAAAGACCAATGATATTTTCAAAAAGACAAACGCACTGTTTTGCCCCGCCTCCGTTTATTTCGTATGCCTTCTGCTAAACGTCATCTTAGGTTGATCGAAGTCATGATGGCATCATCAGGTTGCCATGTAAACCACGTACATTGATTGATTGATTGTGACTTAACGCCACTTTAAACAGTTTTTCAGTCATTTCGCGACGGCTGGATCACCTAACAATGGATTCCTGGTATTTCTAACACCAGTACTACCACTACATCCTTTCCTAGCCTCCAGCTGCTATGCCACTAAGGTTTATGATTATCCATCTATTGGTGAGAGACAAAGGTCGGAAAGGATATGTGTCGAACCCATCCCATTATTGAAGATTAGGAGTCTGATGCGCTACATACTGCGCAATGACGGCGGCTAAACTAAGTACAAAATGATTTAATCCCCCCCCCCCCCGAGTGCTATCTCTTCAATTTTTGCATTAAAGAAATAGAATAATTGTTTATTGTTTCTGTGTCAGATCGATTTATCTTTCATCGATCTAAAATTGAAACAAACAATTATCCTCTGCATAATCCACCAAGAAATTTTGATAAATTATCGAAAAGCTTTAAAAATACGTGTTGTCTGCCTCGGAAAAAAATGATGTACTACCTAAGTCCTGATGGAAGAACAGCATCACACGGCATTGTCGACCAGTGTTTGAAATGTACCAAGCATTAGTCTACAGGGTTGTGTGTATTTCCTTTTATTTATCGTCGCTACCATAGCACATGCTACATATGTGCGACGCCCCAAATAGACGGTTAGTTGTTAAGGGGGATAGTGCAAGGATACAGGGCGAAACTGCCAAGAGCTCCACCTGGTCCTTTTACTTACTCGATGGATAGCATCGTCAGTCACACGGGGCCTCGGTTTAACGTCTCATCCGAAAGACAATTAGTTTTGATAGTTGATATGGTCAACCAAGGGCTCGAACTCGTGATCTTGAGGTTTGAAGTCTAGTGCTCTACCAACTGAGCTAATCGGGCTGTTGGTTTTGCGACAAACATCGTAACTAGAGCTTATTCAAGCTATAGATACGACGTTTAGCAAACCACTATCAGTTTTTGTTACATGCTCCTGGCCATAAACTTCGCATAAACGCGGATTCATACATCGTGTGATTAGGTTTTTCGGTTCATACCTCCATGAAAACAAAAAATATTCTCTTCATTTCTTATAATTTAATAGCATCAAGCGAAAAAACCAAAAACTTTACGAATTTTGATACCTTTTTGTATGGGACTATTTTGTTCGGAAGCATACAAAATCGCTGTGTGCTCAAAATTTTGTTCATGGAGTTATGAATAATTTTTTTTTCAACCAATCAGATCGCTCGTTTTTGATAGACGAAACAAAAAATTAAATTATTTAGCATTAAACCTTTTACAGAGAAGATTACTTAGCAAAACCAGTTTTGCTAGCTTACAGTACTTTCAGTACTTTGATTTCTGTGCGAATCGGAAAGGTAGCTTATTCTAAAATCGAAAATGCAAAATTTTAGACATTGTACAAGCAATTACTTCTTTTCTACAATGTAATCTCAATTATAAATTTACAGGAACGTAAAAACCAGGGATTCAATACAGTTTGCCTTGTCACGAGGAAAACGGCCGGTCGTGAAATCTGAGTAAAAAATGTTGGTTTGCGTACTGCCCCGAATTTTTTTTCTCGAACTCGAAAGAACATCATAGAAATAAAAAAGTGTTTCTGGTTCCATGGAGAGAAATAAAACCTCTGAAGGGACCATATGAAAAAGAAAATCAATATACAATAATGACCTGATAAATAAAACATCAAAACTGTCTCAAGAGAGGAAGGGCTGAGCTGATGCCTTTTTAAGAAAATTGGTTTTCTGTTTTAGACGTGAACCTCCTTCTCTTTATACTTGAAGTCTTAAGTCGAGACAGACTGCCGGATATAAAATGAGATAAAAGGGAAGGAGATTTCGAAAAACGTTCGTGCCACCAAAGACGGAAGTAACAAGAAATAAAAGATTGTTATTTGATTGTTTCAGTGTAAGATCGATTTATCTTTCATTGAGTGAAATATAGCTTTTGTTACTCACGAAATGAATGTTGTACCGATCCTACGAAAAGGAAATACTTTCTCTGTTTCTTTAACCCATTCCCACACAGTGAAATTTTAGACCAGTCCGAATTGAAAGAACATGGAGACGACAATTTCAAGTTGATGGTTTTTTAAATGTTTTTGTATTTTTGGATAGAAAAGATTGTGGATAATGAAGAAAGTGCCTGATACAAGCTTTTTCCTTGAGGGGCGTAAAAAACGAGGGCTTGTGTGGGAATAGGTTAATACCAAAAGGGAATTTTCGGAACAAATCTCTCCAAACGCGTAATTTTTCAAGTGGTAGCATGATGACGTCATCGTGACTTTGGTTTCGCTAGGATGATGTTCACTAGTGGGAAATGAACGAATGAAATAATAAAACAATGAGTTGATCATTTTGATAATTTCACTTGTTTTTTTTTTCGGTGAAATTATCAAGTGATAGTTCGCCGAAATATATCACTAATCCATCTGAAATCATTAATAATGATAATAATAATAATAATAATAATAACTTTATTTTAAGAAGGTAAAACATTAAGACAGTATTTTCAATTTACAATGAATAAAACATGTCTTTTTTACAATGTTGCCTTCTCTCTCTCTCATCTCTCTCACATCCTTTCTCTTTCTTTCTCTCCCTCCCCCCCTCTCTCTCTCTCTTCCTATCGTATTCTTCCCCTTCTCTCTCTCTCAGACACACACCCACAGAGACTCACTCTCCCTCTCTCTCTCTCTCTCTCTCTCTCTCTCTCTCTCTCTCTCTCTCTCTCTCTCTCTCTCTCTCTCTCTCTCTCTCTCTCTCTCTCGATCCATTAATAAACGAACGTGAACGATGTAAAACTAAATCGCGAAAATGAAACAAATAATATAATGAGAAGAATGCTTTGATAAAATTGTCTACGGACAGACACACTGATTTGCAATTACTGGGCTGTATAATTTATTTTGTTTGTCAAGAAGATAAGCTTTAATTTGTTTTTTAAAACTGTATATTGTTTTGGCCTCCTTTATGAAAGTAGGAATTTCATTCCATACTTCCATGCTTGAATATGAGAACGCATTTTTCTTAAAAGTTGTTTTGTATCTAGAGTTGGTAATATCACGACGCGTAGCAGACCTTAAGTTATACTTAGAATTATTAGAGAATGAAACAATGTCTGTAATGTATTATGGTGTGAGATTATTCAGAGATTTATATATTAGTCGAGCAGTGTGGTAATTACACCTATTTTCGAAATTTAACCATTTAAGTTGCTTAAAGAGAGATTTTGATTTTGTTCTTATTGAAACCCCTAGTATAATACGTGCAGCTTTTTTCTGAAGCATGTTGATTTTAGATAAATTCCGTTTAGTATTCCTTCCCCAAACAGGACAACAGTAATCGAATTTCTGATGTAAGGTATAAAAGAAATATCTATTTAAAAAAGGGATAAACGATTTCGAAAAAGAAATTGAACTTGTCGATGTGCGACATAAGTGCATCTTCGCTAGTTCTAACTAGCTAGCCAAGGGTTCTAACTCCACGTAAGGAACAAGGTAGAGTTAGAACCCTTGGCTAGCAAAGATGATATAAGTGTCACAACTATAACTTTTACGATGTTTTGGTTTCGAGGTAATAGAGTCATAGGTAGGCGAGGAAACAATATACAATACGAATGAAAAGTGCTGCAATTTACATGTATCTCGAGGCATTGACTACCCATTCCCTAACCAGCTCGCTTTAGGACGCCTAAAAAACCAGCTTTGGAAAACATTGTCCAAAATGACGAAATTACTTGTTTCAATCAATTTCGTCGTTATCCGCAATGTGTTCTTTCCAAAAGGGAAAACTTTATTTAAAATTAGACGACCGAAAATTGTCGTATGCATAATCTTTGAATTTGGATCAGTCTTAAATTATGTCGTCTGGTAATGGGTTATATGAGTTTGATATAAGAATAAAATATAACTATCACGGTTATGGTTCATTTCAGCTAGAGATGCTATTGGTTTGTTGGACTGTTCCAAATTGAAAGGGGTTGCAGACGACAATTGAAAGTTCGTGAAGTTTTAGACGTGCTCAACTTTCTTGATAGAAAACATTGTGTAGAATGGATACATTGCTCATTAAAAACATTTATCTTTTAAATTTTACACAATGTTTTCCCAATTGTTTGTCTTAAGAAGCTTCCAAAAGCGTCACTTTGTGAGAACAGCTTCAGCATAAACCCTGACCAGAATGCAAGACACATATAAAGCAACCGAATAAACAAAGTTAAATTTTGTGGTTTTCTTTTAATTTTGTTATTATTATAATTATTATTATTATCACCATAACCATCATTTGAATTGTTATAGAATGTGTTTTAGACATGTTGATTCCAAAACAATACAACAAAGACCTTTCAACAAAACTCATTACCCTAGAATCATTTTGATCCTCCTTATTTCCGAGTGAAGACGTTTCCGTCTCCCTTCATAGCGGAAACACCGTAAAGATAATTTCCGTAATAAGACTAAAAGGCGCCCGAAAAGACGGATTTGCCGGAAGTTCGTCCCTAATTATACCTCCATTTTCTCTGGATGACAGAAATCCGTGTAACCGATATGTCGTCGATGGGAGACCATAAAGTCGTAACTACAGTTTAGATAAAGCTGAAGTTAAGTCTTTTTGTGGCGCGATGATGATATCGACAGCAGAGAAAATTTAACCCTTTACCAGATGGCAAAATTTTAGAATGGTTCAAATTGAAAGAAGTTATAGACGACAATTAAAATTTATAGAACTTGGGTTTTTCAACTTTAATGCTTTAGAAAACATTGTGGACAGTGAAGAAATTGCTTGTAACAAGCAATTTCTTCATTGTCCACAATGTTTTTTGAAGCAAGTTTCTAAATTGGCACCCAAAATCGTCACTTTGTGGGAAGGGGTTAAAAAGGAAAATTTGGGAATGAGTTAAGTTGCGAGAATCATAAGGCTTCTTTGATTTTTCACTGTCTTCGATGAAAGCCTTCTCTTTTCTATGACAAACATAAGTCAAACTATAACTTGAACATATGCCCCGATCTATCGATGAGGGGGCTTAAAAAGATGATGCTACCTGACAAAGTTGCTATTATTTTTATCTATCAATATTGTGGAATAAATTAAATTTTCGTTTCGTGTATCAAAAACGAGCGTTCAGATTGGCTTAAAAAAATATTCATAGCTCCTTGAACAAAACATCAGCACGCAGTTCTCTTGAATGCTTGCGCATAAATTGGTCCAATGAAAATGTGTCAAAATTTGTAAAATATTTTCTTTTCTCGCTCGATGCTATTAAGTTATTAGAAATGAAGAGATTTTTTTTTATTTTCATGGTGAATCACACTGATATCACACTCATGTATGAATTCGCTTCGCTTTTTCGTTTCATACCTCCATGAAAACAAACAAATATTCTCTTCATCCCCTAACTTTTTTTAGGGGGGGAGGGGCGTTTCGAATAAAGAAATAGGCAGTTTGCCTTCGTATAAACCGAAACGTTCCGTGTCTTGGGCCGGTCCTAGGCCACCCCTTTGTGCTAAACACGATACCAAACGACAATATTTAGTCTGATCCAAATTGAAATGAAGAAATACTTGTTACACGCAATTTCTTTTTATCCCAAAATGCTTTCCAAAGCTTTTTAGGCGAGGGGCGTCAAAACGGGATTGTGTGTGAATGGGTTAAATGACATTACACCCTAATTTGTGATCTGTCAGAATAAAATGAACCTCCTGGAAATTCTGAAAAGTATCGAAAAGTATTGTTTAAATAACGCAAGCATCATTATTAGTGCTATCATCATCATAAGCATTAAGGTTATGATAGATATCATCGCATTTTGTATTGGCAGTGATTGTTTCAGAAGGGCTCATTATTAATAAGACCTTTATTACGTTGTTTTGTATGTTAAAGCTTAATGAGTTACCTTCTCTTAACACTTTCCTGTTTTGGCAAATTTGAAAGCTTTGCAAATTGAAAGGTTTTGCAAACAAAAATTCAAAGTGTGATTAATTTGAAAAATAACCATTCAGCGGGATAGAAAATATTGTGAAAAAAGAAGAAATTGCTTGTTACAAGCAATTTCTTCTTTTTCTACAATGTTTTCAGAATTATAAAATAACAGGGACGTAAAAACCAGGAATTGAACAAGAAAGGGTTAATTAATAAAGATATTATTATTATTACCCTGGTCGGACCGCAATATCTGTACCGACTGATCTGTGTCGACACTTGTCGCTTTTGAACGATTTTCTGAATCTAGAAAGGTAAACGACTTCACAATATGTCCATTTTTGAAATACTAAGTCTTTTTGAGCTCTGCTGGAGCCGGCGTATTGGTAAATAATTTAACAGGCGCAATTCTAGGGTAGTCTCTTTCCCAGCGATGGTTCACAATAACCCATAACGAGACGACGCAATAAATTTTATACTGGTCCAAACTAAAAGAGATTGCAGACGAAAAACGGGGTGAGTTTTATTTGTAAATAAAGGGCAATTTGAGGTAGAAAACTTTGTGAGAAAAGGAGAAATTGCTTGTGTAAAAGCAATTTCTCCTTTTCTCACAACGTTGTCATAGCTACATTTCCTCAGCGGGATTATGCGGTAATGGGTTTATCTGATTAATTCTGCTATAAGACCGAAACGAATCGCGTGGAACCAGACATCAATGGGAAGGAAAAAAAGCACCTCGGTGTAATGAAACTTTAATTAACACCTTGTATGTAATTACATGTCTATCTCCTATGTTTTTGGACAGAATTTCTCCGCACAATCGATAAGTTAATTCCATCAAACGTCAATTTTAGGCTCAAAGGCCATATGCTGAGTTCACCCTGATATCTCGTTTCTCTGAAATGACGGGAAAAGTTGTTGTACTCTTACCATCGTTGAACTTTTAACGAACGCAGGGTCAGACTAACTCGGTAGAAAACAAGGTTTGACCCATTACCAGACGATAAGTTTTTGGACTATACCAGATTCACAGATATTGTAGATGTCAATTTTTAAAAGGTGATTTTTTGAGTTCCTTTTCGAGTAGAAAACACTGTAAACTAATAATAATTATGGCCTTTTTTCCAAAACAATTTGATTAATTTGTGTTCGTTTTAAATTTATACCACATTTTTGTTTTTATGTATAAAGGAAACCGAACACAAGAAGGTATGATTAATTCCTTGATATCGAAAAAATCTTTTTATTATTATTATTTTATTTAGTTTCATTTTCAATGAACAAGTAGATTATATAGATAATAAACCAGCCGGGGATTAGGGGTTCCATCCATTAAAAAACACACAAAAAATGTTGTTTTTAGGATTGTTAAATCTTGAAATCCAGAATCATTCTCCCCCCCCCCTAAAGATAAATAATTAGAACCCCCCCGCCCTGCCCCGACAACTACGCCTTCACTGCTACCCACATCTTGTCGTACCATGGGCGTCGAACATTTATATTGATATTCGAGAAAATATGATCTCTAAATCCTTTCACTCGTGAGGATTTTATCACCAATAGCCTACTAGTCTCGATTCACAACCACGTTCATTTAGAGCTTCGTCATTTTTCTAATTTGGTTTATGAAATTAGTGGAAATTAATAGGCCCTACTTCTGATACCTTTTTTTACAACAATATTTCTCGTTCGAAATCTTATCTGCTATACTTAGGTACCAACAACACGAAATTGGGTTATCTGGCAAGTTGGAGAGATAGTTTAAAGAAAATAGGAGCAAATGGGATAAATATTTTTGGCACTGATCTCATGCAACTTTTTCGACAAATAATTGCGTCACATTTGATTTATAACGAGGCGTCAAAATTTAATCCTTTCCTGTTTTGCAAAATTTTCGACTGGTCCGAATTCAAATGTTTTTTAGATCAGACGAAAATTCAAAGTGGATTTGATTTGAAAAAATAACAATTCAACAGGGTAGACATAATTGTAGAAAAAGAAAAAAATGCTTGTCACAAGCAATGTCTTCTTTTTCTACAATGTTTTCTCAATTATAAAATCACAGGGCCGTAAAAACCAGGGATACAGCAAGATAATAAAGTAAAGAAAGGGACCCAGTTACTTCTTTTATGTTGTGACTCTGCCTTGTTAAAATCTCATGGTAAAGTTACGCCTTACTTGTATTCGAAAAGTCTGAGACGCAAGACTTCATTTTTCGAAAAACTACGTATTCAATTGAAATAAAAACTAGAGACTTAGACTACTTAACTTAACCCTTCCTTTTTAACCCTTGTCAAGCTGAACCCGGAATGTTCCGGTTTTGGTGGGGGGTGTAGACTAAGATCAGACTTCACTTATGTGCAGGCTGATCTTAGTCTATACCTCCTGCTTGTACTTATCCTGCCAGAGTTGTTTATGAAGTTGGTTTCTTTAAAAAAATATTGTTTTTTGAACATCAAGTTCTATCAGTGCTTTCAGTCCTTTGATTTGACAACAAGTCAGTTAAGTACTTTATACAGCATGACAAGGCTTAATCCATGGTTTTTGCGCCCCCCCCCTTTTTTTTTCTTTTTACGTTGTTGTTGTTTGTTTTCATTTGAGAAAAAATAATGGAAAAGCAATGCATTCGGATGCATTCCGGTTCCATTCGGGTGCTTTTCTTTACTACTTTTAGACAATTTCCTCTCTTCCCACAATATTTTCTACCCTATTGAATGATTATTAAAAAAAAAAAAAAAAAAAAAAAAGCTTTGAATTCTTTTCTGAAAAACCTTTGAATTTGGACAGGTCTAAAAATTTTCAAAACAGGAAAAGGTTAATAACCTGTTCATATCTTCATCATTCTAATATCGCTAGGGTTTAGTTACAGCATCTAAATTGGTATTTTATTGAAAACTGTGTTGGATTTCTAAAGGTTTGCGTATCATTTAAGCCAATATAAACTAATATCAAAGGTTTAACATATTACAGCAGCTCTTTTACAGAGTATAAATGAAATATTTGGGCATGATTGTCCATATTTCAAACTTTGATACTTTCAGACAATTGTAAGAAGGGGGGTGAGCTGATTTTGTAATAAAAATGACAGTTCATATTCTCTAAAAGTAATAAAAATGAACCCGAATGGAACCGGAATGCATCGGATAAATACGTTATCTTTCTATTTCAACGAAGATTGCCTTATTTGTGGTTTCCATACAGTATAAATTACGTCATTGGCTTCCGCTAGTACTTCGGTCGATAACGAGCTCGCCCGAAGACAAACGACCTTACCCAATAAAGTTGGATTTTCAGATGAAGGTATTAGGAACAATTTATAGTAAATAAGAATTAGCACGAAGAAAGAACATTTACCGTGAATTTGGCATTAATCCAATTGAGCCTATGCATGATATTTCCAACCATTTCGCATGTGCGTGACTCGCACACATTGGGCACCCTGGACAGCTATTCGGGGCAATTAGAATATTCGCTGATTGTTTAAAGAATCTTTAGGTCAGTATCTAACTACAGAGTACAGAGTGAAGACTCTGATCAGACTGTGCGGATGCACAGGTTGATCTGAGTCTTTACTTGGCGCACATGTGTAATGGTTGGAAATATCACGCATGCGCTCAACTGTAAAATTCCTATCTCAAATGTTCATGGAAATCTATGAAAGAGCCGCTTTAAATATGCAGATTTTCAGAAATTCAAATGAGTCGTATATCCCCGCTGCCCTACAACAAACTTTAACAACAACTCCCGTTGAGTTGGTGAGTCGCTGGTCCCGTCCACTGCACTCCGTCCTGCTGTTCCACCTGATGGAGTCTGTGAATGTGATCTATCTGTCTATCTGTCTGCATGGATGTCTATCGAAAAAAAAAAAAAATCCAAATATACAAATCTCCATTGTCTTCGGCCAAGTGGCATTCAACAGAACGGTAACGAAGTCAAACAAGGGTAGCTACCTTGACGCGTGATAACCTTAAACAAATTTTATTGTGTCATAAGCATCATTTATGTAAAGGTCCTATGTCCTATGGGTTTGAAGGTAGAACTCAGAAAGCAAAATATGTTTTCTCGAGCAGTAGCAGTGTGCATGTAAACCAAGTGCTGTTGTCGAAAGACGAGAATTTTTATACCACTCACAAATGGAAAACGACAATTCCAAGTTGCAGTTAAAATTAAAATAAGTGCCAAAATAGGAATTTTCTCCCTTTTCCCGATTCTTCACTGCCCTTTTATTTTTCAAACCATTAACCTATTATCAGACGACAAAATTTTAGAATGGTCCAAATTGAAAACAAGAGGACCATGATGATCCTATATCGCTCACCTGAGTATGATGACTCAAGGCTTTATGATATTTACCAAATTATTTTGGAGAAGAAGATTTTCTCCTTTAATCGTAGGTATATTGAAGATCCCACCATATAGCGCTAATTTGCAGAGTACAATAATTCTTTGAAGTATTTTGGTTGAGATTCAATAGGCATTAATGCATACCAAATATCAAAGCTCTAGGCATAATGGTTTGGGAGGAAAAAATTTTCAAAAAAATTCTATTTGTTTGTAAAATCAAGGAATGTTCAAATCGGGAAGTTTCGTGGTTAGTTTAGTATAGGAGAACAGGTTTTTTTGTAATTGTGAACGGACGGACAGATGGACAGACAGACGTCGGACGGTGACCGATCACAATAGCTCACCCGGAGCACTTCGAGCTCAGGTGAGCTAAAAAGATGCAGACAACAAGTTTTACAACATGAATTTCCAAAAACATTTGTCTTTTTGGAGTGAAAACATTTTGAATAAAGAAAAATGCTTGTAACAAGCAATTTCTTTAATTCCCACAGTGTTTTCTAAATTTCTTTTTCTTGTGGCGGCGTTGTTTGGGCATGGGTTAACTCGCCATGTGCAATGTTGTAGATTTAACTTGCAGACCGAGACAATGGCTAAGCATACCATTACATAAGAGACATTAATTGGAGTCATTCTCTCGTAAGATTTAAGATCTTTCATTTTAGTTTTGCCTATATGATAAGACACCGTTTACGCCCAATTACACCCTATCTCGAATGTTGCTTTGGGCTCGTAAATTATTTGTCAGTCTTATATGGAAAATTTAGAGATAATTAAAGACTACCCCCGGCATATCCATTTATCAGACGTTTTTCGAATCCCTTTATGTCAATTACCACGCGGAATTGGCACGAGGCATAACAACTGGCGTTGTTTAACTTGAGGCGCTTGAGCGCCTGATTCGCTCCATCGACCTGAATTTACTTATCATTCCTGAGAAGTTTGGTTAAAAATCATCCTCCAGTTTGCAAGAGTTAGATTTTCAAAATTTCACTATATACCATATATGGAGACAAGGATCATTTTACTGAAATTTGGTTGAAATTCATCTAATGTTTTCTGAGAATGTTTTTAAAGCTTCACTATATAAGAAAATAAGCCCGCCCATTTAAGGCATATTTTCTGTCCTATCAATTTTTTTTGATAAAATCTGATGAAGAGTCACCCAAGGATAAATTCAGTGAAATTTCGTCTCGTAGAAGAAGATCTTTAAAGATTTCACCTTATATGGAAATAAGCCTCGCTCATTTAAGCCATGTTTTTCAACTATAAAGAATCATCCATTTAACCTTCCTGTATAATTTGGTTGAAATTCATCGATTGGTTTCTTAGAAGAAGATTAAAGCCATGTTTTTCTTCCGATCAAAATTCGTTGAAGTAATCTGGTTAAGGGTCACCCAATGATCATTCCTGTAAAATGTGGTTGAAACCCATCCATTGGTTTCTGAGGAGATGATTTTTGGAGCTTTCACCATATATTGTAATAAGCCCCGCCCATTACAACCATGTTTTTCATCCGATTAAATTCTTTGAAGGAATCTGATAAAGGGTCATCCAAGGATCAATCCTGTAAAGATTGGTTGAAATACATTCATTGGTTTCTGAAAAGAAGATCATCATGTATGGGAATTTGCCCCGCCCATTAAAGCCATGTTTTTCATCCGATCAAAATTCTTTTAAGAAATCTTCTAAAGGGCCACCCAAGGATCATTTCCGTGAAAACGACGGACACAACGCAGTGACAGTAGCTCGCTGGCTTTCAGACAGTGGAGCTAAAAACTGTAAAACTAGTTGTATCATTTAACTCCCAAGACATTTTTGTGTCAAAATAATTCATCATACCTCATGAAAGGATCGTGTCTGTCAATCGAATAAAAAGATAGACCAACCAAATCATACATGTAGACCGGAAGTGAACTTTGAAGTCCGAAAGTGTTCGATATATACATTAACCCTTTCTGGTTTAATCTCTGGTTTTTTCGCCACTTTGTTTTATACTCGAGAAAACATTGTGCAAAGGATAAATTGCTTGAAGTAGGTAATTTCTACCTTTTCCACAATATTTTCTATCCTAATAAATGATATTTTTTCAAATAAAATCGACTTTAATTTGTTAACAGCAATTCTATGTCAACATTAGGCATAATTCAACAACATGAATGTAATAATGATTGGTATATTTTTTATTCATGACTCTGAGCACGTGTCTAAAGGTTCAAACTATAATCCTAAGTAGTAAAATTTGCACTTAAATTCTTTGTCGAAAAAGGTTAAAACTCCACGAAAATGAAAATCAGAGGAGTGATTATTTGCTAAGGGGTTGATTATGATCACAGAGCCATGTGCATTGTTATTTCCACCAAGAACGTCTTAGTCGAAAAGGGTCTTTAAACTGAAGCCGGATAGATTAAGGCTTTTTGTGCACTGCATTTCTTCTCAAAGAGTTCGATAATAGCTTTTAAACTTTCAGAGATATGCTCTGCACAAAATCTAATTCTTAAAAAAAGCAAATGGCAATAATCATGCAAGCAAGAGTTGTGGGTCTTGTGCACTGCACTTCTCCTCAACGAGATCTATCCACCTATGAAGTTTCAAGTTAATAGCTATTATACTTTCAAAGAAGTGCTCTGGACAAAGTCTTTGTCTTTAAAACAAGAAAGGGCAGTTACTCAAAATTATGCAAGAGTTGTGGTTCTTGCGCACTGCACTTCTCCTCAATGAGATCTATCCACCTATGAAGTTTCTAGTTGATAGCATTTATACTTTAGGAGATATGCTCCGGACAAGCTTAGTGACGGAATGAGGGAAGACGGAATGACGGTATGATGGTTGGAGACCATAACTATATCCCCTTCGCCGAAACGGCGGGGGATAAAAACCAATATGCAAAGTTTCAGAGCAATAGCAAATGTAAGAACAGAGATATGACAGAAATAAGAATTTTAAGTGTAAAACTTTGACCAAGAATTTTTAAGACGAAGAGGGGTCAAAATGCCAACAAGTGTTTTCCGAGGACAAAATAGCTCGCCCTAGAGGGTACTTTTGAAACATGGTTAAATGTTAACGGCACGGGGTCATGGGGTCACCCCCTTCTGAATGCGTGTGTGGGTGAAATATAAGAAGCCTAGAACGAAAAATGACCTAGATATATATAAAATATTAGTTTGGGGTTTAAGGTTTTATAAAGTGTGAGGGCTTACGTAACATGATCAAGGTCAATTTCTCAAAGGAAAACCTATCTCCTGATGAAAACATGTGTCAAATATGAGCCCCGTAGGATGAATTTGACCAAGATAGAATAAGTTTTAGAAAATTAATTTGTTCAAGGTAAAGGTCACAGGGTAAAGGTCATTGTCTTAACTACAAACCTATCTTTGTGAAATATGAGGCCCCTAGGTTTAAAAATGACTAAGGTAGGAAAGTAAGTTTTGGATTTTATGACGGGTTAAAGATCAAGGTCACAGGATTACGGTGTAAATGTCATTGTTTTAAATGAAAGTCTATTTCCTAGTGAATACATGTGTGAAATGTGAGCACCCTAGGATGAAAAATTACCAAAAAAAGAATAAGTTCAAATGTTTAGTTTTTTATAACGGGTTAAGATCAAGGACACAAGGCCACAGGGTCAAGGTCATAGTCTCAAATAAAAGCATATCTCCTAATGGATACATGTGTGAATTATGGACCCACTTGTTTGAAAAATGGCCAGGATAGGAAAAGTTTATATTTTTGGTTTAAGTTTTCAAAACCGAGTGAAGATCACACGGTCATTGAGACCTGGCTGTTGGTCTTATCTGGAGACCTAACCTCTGATGAGTGTTTCTGTAAAATATACAACTTCTAGGATATATATTCATAGGACTAAAACAACTTTTAGACACATTCTGATTCCGACATTGACACCAATGCCGACATCTAAGGGTATGACAATAGCTCTTCTGACACTTTCGTTCCAAGCAAGCTAATAAAGAAATACCATAGTAACAAATCGGCCAAGGGGATTAAAAGATGGCCACGAAGACATGTGAAAAGTTTCACAGCAATGGTATTAGTAGAAACAGAGATATGAAACTTGAACTCAAAACTTTAATCACGCGGACACCGCCGACGCTAACGCTCGGGTGAATGGAATAGCCGCCACATTCTTCAAATAGTCGAGTTATTGACATTGCAAGACATTCTAGGATCACATAATGGTCCTAAATCGCCCACCTGACTAATTTAATTGAAAAAAAAAAAAAAAGAAAGCACAAGGAAACTTGAAAGATCAAGGGCATATTTGACCTTGAGCTGTGACATTAAGGTTATCTGAAAATTTCAATCAAATGGCACATCTTCTCACGATTGGGATAAATTGTGACATTTTATTTTAGCAACTAAAAGTGGTCCTCAGAAATATGGACTAAGGCACATACATTGACTTGTTATAGTGACAACCCTGTCTTGCCCACTACAAGTAGGCTTGACGAAAAGAAAGTAATTATAATCTTAAAAGTTGTCCTGTTTGTTAAACACTGGAGATATGTTGTTGTTTCTCACTTGATGCCCATCTCACTTACACATTCTGCTTGCCTTTTGCCCATTTGGGGAAAAACAAAAGGTCACAATGATTGTGTCATATGTGCGATGAAAGTTGACCAAGTCGTTTTTAACAATTGTTCAGTCATATTGCGGAGCATTTAACAATGAATTCCTGGTACCAGTATTAGCATAACATCCTTTCCTAGCCTCCAGCTGCCATCCCATTTTGATTTTGGACCATCGACCCATTGGGTAGACAAAATGCTGTAAAGGATATGTGCTGCCGCCGAGATTCAAACCCACGACACCCCAAAATTATCACCAACAAGTTTTGAGAAATGTCCCTACGTAAGTTTCATGCCAAGTTTAATTGAAATTGGCACACTGGCTTGGGAGGAAATTTCATAAACAAGTTCTGAGAAGGGTCAACCAAGGAACATTTCTGCCAAGTGTTATAGAAATTCGCCAAGTGGAAACTGGTGAAGAGAGGTCTTAAGAATTCAAAGTCAAAATAAGACCGCCCTGTCATGCCCATTTTTGGAGTTCAATCAAAATTGTGCGAACAACTTTTGAGAAGGGTTACCCAAGGATCATTGATTCCAAGTTTGATTGAAATTGGCCAAATGGTTACCGAGGATAAGATGATTAGATTTCAAAGTAAAAAAAAGATCCCTTCTATGTTATGCTCATATTTGGGGTCAATCAAAATTTTACAAACAACCTCTAAGAAGGGTTACCAAAGGAACATTCCTGCCAAGTTTATTTGAAATTGGTTTAGTGGTTACTGAGGAGAAGACGTTTACAGATTTCAAAGTCAAGATTACACCGCCCATATTTTGGGGTCAATCAAAAATTGCAAACAACTTTTGAGAAGGGTCATCCAAGGAACATTCATGCCTAGTTTCGTTGAATTGGCCCAATGGTTACTGAGGAGAAGATTCGTTAAGATTTCAAAGTCAGAAACGGCCCGCAATGCCACACCAATATTTAGGGTTCAATCCAATTTTCGTGAGCAACTTTTGAGGATGGTCACCCAAGGAACATTTCTGCCAAGTTGACATTTGCCAAGTTGCTACTGAGGAAGAGAGGTCTTAAGATTTCAAAGACAAAACAAGTTCTTCCCTGCAATGCTCATATTTGGGGGTCAATCAAAATTTCGCGAACAACTTTAGAGAAGGGTCACCTAAAGAATATTCAGGAAGAGTTTGGTTGATATTGACCCAAGGGTTACTGAGAAGAAGATTATTTGATTTCGAAGTCAAAAACAGCCCCAGCCTACCATATGGTGTGGTCAATCAAAATTTTGTGAACATCTTTAGAGAAAGGCCATCCTAGGAAAATTCATACCAAGTTTGCTTGAAATTGGCCTAATGGTGACTGAGGAGAAGACGTTTGTAATATTTCAAACTAAAAAGCTCCCCTGTTATACCATACTGATATTTAAGGGGGGTCAATCAAATTTTTGTGAACAACTTTTGAGAGGGGTCACCTCAGGAACATTTCTGCCACGTTTGGTTGAATTTGACCAAATGGTTATTGAGGAGAAAAGGTGAAGAGATTTCAAAGTCAAAATAATTCAGTCCTTCCACGCCCTACATTCTTGAGTCAATCAAAATTTCACAAACAAGTTCTAAGACGGGTCAACCAAGGAAGATTCATGCCAATTTTGGTTGAATTTGACCAAGTGGTTACTGAGGAGGAGCGGTGAAAAGATTTCAAAGTAAAAATAAGCCCCGCCCTGCCACGCCCATAATAAAGGGGTCAGTCAAATTTTTGTGAACAATTTTAAGGAGGGTCACCCAAAGCATTTCTGCAAAGTTTGGTTGAAATTGGCCATGTGGTTACTGAGGAGAAGATTTTTTTTAAATATTTCAAAGTACAAATAAGTCCCGTCCTGCCGTGCCAATAATCAATAAAAAATTCTGAGAAGGGTCACCCAAGGAACATTCATTCGAAGTTTGAAATTGGCTTAATGACTACTAAGGAGAAGAGGTGTACAAATTTCAAATTCAAAAGCTGCATCGCCCTGCCACACCCATATTCGGGGTTCAATCTAAATTTTGCAAACAACTTTGAGAAAGGTCACCCAAGGAACATTCATGCCAGGTTTTGTTGAAATTGGCCCAATGGTTACTGAGGAGAAGATGTCTAAAGATTTCAAAGTCAAAACCGCCATGCCCATATTTGGGGCTCAACCAAAACATCCACACCTACTTTGATTGAAATCAGCCGAGTGGTTACTGAGGAGAAGATGTTTGAAGAATGTTGAAAAGTCCCGTCGGACGACGCACGACTGACAAAGGGTGATCACAAAAGCTCACCTTGAGCACGTTGTACTCAGATGAGCTAAAATGTTGGAGAAGGAAATTCTCAGTTGTTAAATTTAAATATTTGCCTTTTTGTGAGGAAACGAATGACGTTTACAAACAAGAGGCCCATGAATGTCTGAGGCGCTCTACTGGTTACGAAGTTTTCCGTTAAAGAAATCTGATATTGAAGGAAGTTAATTGCTTAAAGAAGAATGCATAAAGAAAAAGAAAAGGACTTTATCCACTTAGTCATTTTGGGCAACAATCCTCAAGGCCCCTTTTCCCTGTTTCATGAGGGATCCACTCCATTTCCAAAAGGAAGTTTCCATATCACCCTACAATCATCCTGTGAAATTTTCATCAGAATCCGACAATAAATGTGGACTTTATCACATAAACAGGATAGTTTTGAATGAAAATCCATAAGGCCCCTTTTCCTGTGGTTTCTGGTGGATCAAGTTAATTTCCAAAGGGAACTTTCCTTATGACTCCACAATCGTCCTGTGAAATTTTAAAGACAATCTGATAAAGATCGTGAATTTCATCACATACACGCGAATGTTTTGAATGGTAATCTGTAAGGCCCCTTTTCCTGTGCTTCCATGGCAATTATTCCATGCATCTTTTAAGCGAATCCGATAAAAAGTGTTGACTTAATTGTGTCAAGAATTTTTTGTAATAACATTTTCATAAGGCCCGTTTTCTCGTGAAACTTAACAAATCAGACCCAACGTACAAAGGAACAATCCTAATGGTAAGATAGTTTGAAGAAAATGATAAAGACTGGGGACTTTATTGTGATTTTTTTTATACAGCCCTTTTCCTATGCTACTAGACAGATCATGAAAACTGCGGACTTTATCTTGGTGTAAAGATTCTAAAACCAAATTTTTCATGAGGCTCCTTTTCCTGTGATACTTGAAGGATCAGGTCAAATGTTAAAATAAAAATCGTAATTAGTGTACAATTATTCGGTTAAGGTTTGAAGAAAATCCAATTACAGCTCTGGACTTGGTAGCAAGGATTATAGATGAAATATCAAAATGACCCTTTTCCCATGATACTAGACAGATCTGGTCCAAGACACAATCCTAATGATGGTACAAACATTCTGTGAAAGATTGAACAGAATCCAATGAAAACTGTGTATTGTGGTACATGGATTTTAAAATTAAATTTCATAAGGCTCTTTTTCTGTGATACTTGACGGATCAGGTCTAATGTCAACAACAACAATCAGTATTATTGTACAATTATTCTGTGAAGGTTTGAAGAAAACCCAATGAAAGCTCTGGACTTGGCAACAAGGATTTCTAAATGAAATTTTTATAAGGCCCTTTTCCCGTGTTTCTTGACAGTTCAAATCCTGTTATGAAAAGAATGATCGTTATGACCTTACAATCATTTTGTGAAAGTTTTAATTTTTTGTTTTGAATGGGGTTTAACGCCGCTTTTAACAATCTTTCAGTCATATCGCGGCGGCTGGAGCACCTAACAATGGATTCCTGGTATTTCTCGCACCAGTACTACCACTTCACCCTTTCCTAGCCTCCAGCTGCTATCCCACATAGGCTTACGATTATCTGCCCATTGGTGGTAGACAAATGTCGGAAAGAGTATTGCCGCCGCCGGGGATCGAACCCGGGACCCTTTGAATGAAAGTCCGACGCGCTACCAACTGCGCTATGACGGCGTGAAAGTTTTAACAAAATTCGATCAAAGCTGTGGGCTTCATTGTGTTAACAGGGATTTTAAATTTAATTTTCATATAGCGCCTTTTCCCAGGTAACTTCATGGATCTGAACCTATTCCAAAAAGAACTATACTTACAAATTTTCATAAGATCCCTTTTCCTATGTTTCTCGATGGACCCAATTTGAAAGGAACATTCCTTATGATAGTGCAATCATTATGTGAAAGTTTGAAGTCAGTCAGGTGAAATCTGGGGCCATGATGTGTTAGCTAAAAGATTTTTATTGAATTTTCATAAGGCCCCTTTTCCCATGATACTTGATGAATCAAACTCACTTCCGAAAGGAACAATCCATTTAATGTTATAATCATTCTGTGAATGTTTGAAGAGAATTTGTTGAAAACTGTGGACTCAATTGTGTTAACGAGGATTTCTTCAAATCAAATTTTCATAAAGCCCCCTTTTCCCATGGTCCTTGACGGATCATACCCAATTTCGGAAGGAACCATCATGGTACAATCATTCCGAGAAAGTTTGAAGAGAATACGATGAAATCTGTGGACTCTGGAGTATTAACGAAGATCTTTTGGATAAATTTTAATTAGGCCCCTTTTCCAGTGTTTCTTGACGGATCATACCAAATTTCAAAAGGAGCAATCCCCGTGATATTAAAGTCATTCTGTGAAAGTCTGAAGAGAATCCGTTGAAAACTGTTGACTCAAGAATATTTATGAGGATTTTTTAATTAGATTTTCGAAATGCTCCCTTTTCCTTGTTTCTTGACGGATCATACCCAATTTTGACAGGAACGATCCTTATGATAGTACAATCATTCTGTGAAAGTTCGAAGATAATCCAATGAAAATTGTGGACTCTAGAGTGTTAACGAGGATTTCTTAAAAGATTTTTCAAATAAATTTTGATAAGGCTCCTTTTCCCGTTTTTCTTGACAGACCAACCCCAGTTTCGAAAGGAGCATTCCTTCTGATGGTACAATCATTCTGTGAGATTTTGGAGAGAATCAAATGGAAACTGTGGACTCTAAAGTGTTAACGAGGATCTTTAAATTGAATTTGAAATAGGGCCCTTTTCCCGTGTTTCTTGACGGATCTGACCAAATTTCGAAAGGAATGATACTTATGATGGTACAACCATTCTGGAAAGTTTGAAGAGAATCCAATGAAAACTGTGGACTCGAGAGTGTTAACAAGGAAAAATTAACAAATGACTGACTGACGGGCGGACAGACGGACGCCGGACGGGAAAAAGTCATCACAATAGCTCTAGTGGCCAGTAGAGCTAAAATAGCTTGTGGGAAGTAAATTCTTCATATTTCTCAATGTTTTCCAAAGCCTTTTTTAAGGGATGTAAGGAGTTGTGTGGGAGTGCGCTTAAACGTTATGTCGCTAAAATAAAGTTAATTCAGTAGTCAAGTCAGGGTATTAGAAGTTAGGATGGTCGTTGGATACAACAATATTCTGATATAACGATACACTCTATATAGTCCCTTGAATATCTTTATAGCAGAAGTTTCTTGTGGTATATTTTCCCTTTTAACGCAATCTCACAGGACAAAATGTTAGCTCCTGTTCCATATTCAAAGAGGGTGCAGACGATAATTTTAAGTTTTATGACGGTTTTATCATCAATTTAAAAAAAATCAGTCTTTTGATATAGACAACATTGTTGATAATGAAGAAATTGCTTGCAACTAGCAATTTCTTTATTTTCCACTATGTTTTCCAAAGATATTTCCTTGGGGGTCTAAAAGTATTTTCATGTGGGAATGGGTAAAATAAGTTCGCCACCATGATTAGATTTGGTTGCAATGTCACACTTCTTTTTTCTCTTCTTGGAGAATATTTGCCAATGTATGCTAACTTTAACAAAGTATGGCAGTTTATATCAAGAAAACATATTGGTAATTCAATTACAAGGAAGTTGTTTTTAATGACTAATTCTTCAAAGAACATTAGTACAGTAATAAGTATAAGGCAAAAAATTGACCAATCGCGGCTATCAATCAAATAATCAGTGGCATCATTCATTTGGATTGGACATGACCTTTGAACTCAAACATTGGCTGCCATTTATGTGAAGTATTTTTTATTTCTTTGGTGACTTAACATCGTAACTACAGCTTATTGAAGCTGTAGTTACGATGTTTATGTCGCCAACAAACCATTCCACTTTTTGTTACATGCTAATGGACATAAATTTGCACAGTAACACGGCTTAAAATATGGAACTTCCTGTTGAGGTCAATGGCCGGGGCCAACAGAGTTAGTGGGAAGGGCCAGAGATTGGTCAATTCAGCAAACATAATACACATGAAAAATCTTGTTCACATATGTTTAACCCTTGTCATGCTGAACCCGAAATATACCGGTTTTGGCAGGAGGTGTAGACCAAGATCAGCCTGCACATAAGTGCAGTCTGATCTTGGTCTATACCTCCTGCTTGTACTGATCTTGCAAGAGTTGTTTATGACATTAATTTCTAAAAGAAATATTGATATTTGGACAACAAGTACCATCATTGCTTTCAGCCCTTTGATTTTACAGCGATTCACTAAGGTAATTTATACAGCATGACAAGGGTTAAGTGTATTTATAATACAATTATAAGAAAAAATAAACCATGAGACTCAATAAGTTTATTATGGCATGACAGAAAATTCTCATTCAACTAATACAGAAAAATATAAAGATAGTAAGACTCGTTGGTGGAGATCTCAATAAGGCAACATTAAGTGAAAAGGAATAACTACTTTATCAAGCAATTGCATGTACCAACAATGTTTTCTACCCTTTACTGATGCTTTCAATTTTTATGGAACAGCAATATGTCCACCATATTTTTATTAACCCCTGAAATGCTGAATATTGGTTGATTGTATAGGATTTACCATCACTATTAACAGTATCGTAGTCATATTGCGACGGCTGGAGTACCTAACAATGGATTCCTGGTACTTATCACACCAGATATACAAATACATCATTTCCAAGCCCCAACTGCTCATCCCACTTAGATTTGAAACTGTCATTGGTGGGAGACAAATGTTGGAAAGGATACTTGCAGTGACCAAGGATCGAACCCAGGCCCCCATGATTAAGAGTTCAATGTCGACCAATTGCGCTATGGCCATGGCTCTAAATTCATCAGAAAAAAACTTTTCAAAACTGCATGAAAATCAAAGCATAAACGTTCTGAGAGTTTTAGTTGTGGATATATATTCATTATGAAAATTAAATTCAATTAACAAATATGGATTTAAAAGCACTATGGCTAAGATTAGATTGCACTTATGTACGATTTAATATTTGTCTACACCAAATGTTTAAATACGAATATTCTGGTTTCAGCATCACAAGTGTTAATTCTGCTTAATTTTATTTTACTTCTGGTCAGATCATTTGAAAGCAATTGTATTTGAAGATTTCAAAATTATCAAAGGGAGAAAACACTAGGAAATCCAATATTCAGAGAATTAATGTTCATGCAAACTTTAAGTTCTTTGATAATTTCTGAATCTATAAAGACCATTCTACCTCAACATACAATTAGTGTCCGAAGATGATCTCTGATTGACCTCTGCTAGATTCCGTCTCCTTTTCAAGTATTCCTTTGTCTGTTTGGTCATAAATACATGGACAAGTATTTCATATACAAAAGAAATTAGTCCTGTGAGAAATGCAAAGATGAAGTAACACAAAAAACACATATTACACAATACAATTATCAGTGATCAGTATTTTAACTTTGCATGGACAATAAGGTATGAGTATCATTGTAAAAGAATTCATAAACTAGAGGTGCAAAAGTATCTGTATTGTTCTGTTGGCATGAGTTCAGTGCAACACAATTTAAAGCATAGACTTTTTGTTGACAAGAATCTTTGAGTCAAAACTCACTGAGGATACCCCCAGTAAATGTACTACCGGGTAAACTCAGGGAAAATGAAATTTTTCCTCAATGGAACATATTCAGTAAGCACTATGTATGGTAACTAGCTAAACCTTCACATCAAGTTTCTTGTCAAGTCAGGTCAATGTTATCAATATCTGCTAAAAAAATGGAACTAAAAATACCACTATACCAGGCAAAGTCAGAAAATTAACTATGTCCTCAAACAGAATTGGATAGTGTGAGGACTTAAATTTGGTAAATACCATGGAGGAACCCTAGCTCAACCTTCAAATCAAGCTGATAGTTGCTGAAAAATGAAATAAACCACTATACCAGGCAAATGCCAAAAATAAACTAAGTTGTAAAACAGGAAGAAGTAAATTTGCAGACCTAAATTTGGTAGACTCTGTGTAGAAATGCTTGCTGAACCTCCACATCAAGTTTCAAGTCGATGGTATTCATAGTTGCTTAGAAAATGCGAGGAATAAAATATACCATCATAACAGGCAATGTCTGAAAATCAAAACCTAAATCAGGAGGTAATTAACTGAAAACCTAAACAACCTAGGTAGTAATACAGGAAGTAGTTAACTTGCAGACCTAAATGTGGTAAGTACCATGTAGGAGATCTAGATAAACCTCCACATCAAATTTCATCTTGACGCAATTAGTAGTTGCTGGAAAATGTGTCGAAAAAATATTGGACAGCCGGACGGGTTAAACTCTGTCAACTTTGAATTTGAGGGGAGGGTTTATATAATTAGTTATCCTTCCCATAGTTTACTTATTCATGTAATTCCTGCATAACACAAACCCTAGAGTAGGTTTCAAGGTCACAACACCATGACATGCCATACAGCTTGGATTCAACAATAACCATTGATCGTCTTTGAGAAAGGATTTATCGCCTAAACCACTAAGCCATATTTGAGCACATAATTCAGGAGCAAAAATCGTTTTATTTTGCCAAATGTAATAAGTGTGTTTACCCTTGTCATACTGAACCTGTAATCCTGTTCTTGAAGGAGGTATAGACAAAGATCAGCTGGCATATATATGCAGTCTGATGATCTTCCAATGCTTTCATGTTTTAACCCATTAGAATACGGCACAATTGTAGACTGGTCCAAACTGAAAGGAGTTGCAGATGACAATTTAAAGTCTATGAAATTTTAGATTTTGTCAACTCTCTTGGTAGAAAACATTGTGTAAAATGAAGAAATTGCTTGTTACAACAATTTCCTCATTTTACATAGTGTTTTCCTTGTTGTTTTTTTAAGGGGCGTTCAAAAGCATCATTGTGTGGAAATTGGGTTAACCCATTCCCACACAACAAAAGTTTGGACTGGTCTAAATTGAATAGAGTTGCAGGCAACAATTTAAAGTTTATGAAATTTTAGATTTTTCAAATTTTTTTGGTAGAAAACATGGCGTAAAATGAAGAAATTGCTTGTCACAAGCAATTTCTTCATTTTACATCATGTTTTCCCAAATGTTTTTCTTGAGGGGCGTCCAAAAGCGTCACTGTGTGGGAATTGGTTAATTCAATTCTCAGAATGATTTTATTAAGCATGACAAAGTTTTCTAAGCCATGTAACAGTATGTTTAATTGTACGTAAGATATTAGTTTGTTTAGTAATTCAAACAATTCACTCAACGATATCAAGTTATTCCATTTAGTATCCTAGACATTTCTATGCTAAGTCCTCCTATCTAATGTTAGACATTTAATCATCATACAGCACCTTCATTATTACACACATTGTGACAAAGAAAACAAATTCAAATATCTTCCCTATTCAAACCAATTTGCAGAAAACAATGTTTAGTCAAAAATCCTATATAAACATTGTACATAATGAAGAAACTGCTTGTGTGAAACAAATCTTCATTTTCTGCAATATTTTTCAAAGTGTTTTCTTGAGTAGCACAAAACAGCAGGCTTGTGTGGGAACTGAATTAGTATTTAACAAACCAGCAATGCATCCAGGGATTTTAGCTTTTAGGTAAAAATATTCATACCTAAATCATGTCCTTTTCTATTCTTTGAATGGAAACAAATGATACTTTCTTTGGACATTTGGCAATTAATGAACAAGGTCTGATATGTCAAATGTTGATCTTACTCCATCATTAACATCTATGTTTCAAAAGGAGGATGCGCATTTATATGCATCTTTTGTTGTACATGATTTCATTACACCCGCAGAGGTACATCAACACTTATTCAAATCACCATTTCATTGTATTAGCTATTAGAATCGGCAACACTAAGATTTGATTAATCTTGGTTAGTCTCTTGATTACTTTTTGATTCAACTAGGAATTTCTTCCCACTTTTCTCATTCTCTGTTTTTCCAATTGTCACATTCTTCTTTTTTTGTTCGGGGGGGGGGGGTATACAGGTGTTGTGTGATTGTTGTCTGGCAAAAGAATAAACAATTACTGACTTTTGTAGATTGTGACCCATTACATTGAACAACAACAATTCAGAAAAATATTTTTTTGCACAGGCATTAACCAATTCCCACATAATCAAACTTTTTTTCGCTTCTTAAGAAAAATGCTTTAGTAAATATTGTGGAAATTGAAGAGATTGCTTATTACAAGCAATAATTCATTATCCAAAATGTTTTCCAACCAAAAATAAAATTTCAGCAACTTGAAACAACTTCTTGTAATTTGAACAAGTCTAAATTTTGTCATGTGGTAATGGGTCAAACTACCAACCCTGACCTGTTCATTACAACACATTTCTTTTGTCATTTCTTACATTACCCATTGTCATGCTGAATTTTAAATACTCTTCAGATTTCATCAAAATCAAAGGGCTGAGAGCAATCAAAGCACAAATTGTAGGTTAACATTTCTTTTGAAAATTTATCTTCTAAACAATTCTGGCTTAAAAGGGACAAGCAGGTGTAAAGACTAAGATCAGACTGCACATATGTGCAGGCTGATCATTACTATACCACCTGCCAAAGCAGGACTATTCCAGGTTCAGCATGACAAGGGTTAATTAATGCATTGCTCATCACACCTAGTTAATTTAACATGACAGTTTGACATAGGTAATAACATTATTTTGTAAAATATGTGGTCAGGGACGTAAATTAAAATGCAAATTGTTGGATGGCAAACAAAAAATCATAACCGCAGCTTTAATTAGTTATAGTTAGGTAATTTAAGTAGTCAAACCAACCAAAATACCAATCTTATTTTTCGGAATTAAGTTCACTTCCGGTCTAAATGAATGATTTGATTGGTGCATTAATTTTTATATTCTCAGTGTCGATAGGTCAATTGGATAAATATAATCATATTTACAATCAATTTGCAAACATGTATAGTTCAGTGAAATAAATTTTGCAGCATGTATCAAACAGTATATGCTTTCAACAAAGAAAAAAATTGTCCTTGTCCTTACTGATCATGACATAATTAACCAACTGGGATGGCAATCAAGGAATCAACTGACCAATCAAATCATTCATTCAGACCTGACCTGAGCTTACAACTCGGACATTGGCCGACATTTCTGACAACCATTTTTGTTTGTTTGGTTACTTAAAAGAATAAGCAATAGTTACAACAATGAGGTCGACAACCAACCATTTTACTTTTTGTTACATGCTACTAGCCATAATTTAAAATCGAAGCTGGACTTCCTGTCAGTGTCAATAGGCATGGTAAAAGCAGTATGTTGGCAGGGCCAGCGATTTGCCAATTCAAAGCTGTACAAAGCAATTGAAGGATTACTGGCCAAACCAATTGAGATGTGGTAGGAAGTTCCATCTAGATATTGAGCTTCCATCTAGATATTGAGCTTCCATCTAGATATTGGGCTTCCATCTAGATATTGAGCTTCCATCTAGATATTGAGCTTCCATCTAGATATTGAGCTTCCATCTAGATATTGAGCTTCCATCTAGATATTGAGCTTCCATCTAGATAATGAGCTAGTACATTTTGTAAAAGCTATGGTCAGTTACTTGAAAATTAAAGGCACATGAGCGCCTGTTTTGCGCCTGGTTGTACTGGTTAAGCAAATTTTGTTTTCAGGATTCAATATAAAACAAATCGCGTTCACCATGTATGGCAAATAAATCTTGTTAATGACATATTTTCATATTTCAAACTTTTCATCTCAGATGGAATAACTTTTCATTTCAGATAAAAAGGTATTGACAACTTTTTAAAAAAAAAATCACTGGATACCATATACGGACATAAGCCACCACCATGTAAGCTATGATTTCAACCAATTGAAATTAATTAATGGAATCTAAAAGGAGACAGCAGAGGATCATTCCAGTCAAATTTGGTTGAAATCCATTGACAGGTTTCTGAGAAAAAGATTTTCAAAGCTTTCACTATAGATGGAAATTTGCCCCGCCAATTTAAGCCATGCTTTTCATCTGATCAAAAATCTTTGAAGGAA
This sequence comes from Fragum fragum, assembly GCA_946902895.1. Classification (NCBI taxonomy): domain Eukaryota; kingdom Metazoa; phylum Mollusca; class Bivalvia; order Cardiida; family Cardiidae; genus Fragum; species Fragum fragum. The sequence goes on from OX336371.1 coordinate 51,105,410, forward strand.
TTTGATAAAATGTCATCTGAGGATCATTCCTGTGAAATTTGGTTGAAACTCATCGACTGGTTTCTGAGAAAAAGATTTTTAAAGCTTTCACCATATTTGGAAATTAGCTCCGCCCATTTAGCCATATTCATCATCAGATCAAAATTCTTTAAAGGAATCTGATAAGGCGTCACCCAAGGATCATTTCTGTAAAATTTGGTTGAAAAGATTTTTAAAGTTTTCACCATATATGGAAATTTGCCCTGCCCATTAAAGCCATGTTATTTGTACGATCAAAATTTTTTGTTAAAGGGTCATCCATGGATCACTGCTGTGCAATATGGTTGAATTCTGCTCAGTACTGTCTGAGGAAAAGATTTTTAAAGTTTACAGACGGACAAATTGATGGACAGATGGAAGCATGACAGACACAATGTCATGACAATGGGTTGGATGGCCACTGAAACAAGGTAACTGCAGCTTGAATAAGCTGTAGCTCTGACATCTAAGTTGCTAAACCAATAAAGATGCATCATTACAAATATGCCTCACATTAACGTCGGTCAATGTAAGAGTTCAAAGTTTCAATTATGGTCTAAATGAATAATTTGATTGGTCGATTGATTCTTTGATGGACAGTGGCAATATGTCTATTCCAACAATATGACATGGGTATGACATGTGAAATACTTAGAATTGTCATATGCAGGTTCAACTATGTCACAATAACATGCTGACAAACACAAGACTATAACAATATTCTGAACAAAGCTAAAATGTAAATACATTTCAATGCATAAACATATTCAACATAAATAGTTTATAAATACATGTCAATCTATGGTAAAACTAAAATTGTATTTCCATTAAAGAAAAAATTATAAACCTGTGAAAATATCTCTCTTAACCCATTCCCACACGATAGGATTTTAGACCAGTCCAAATTCAAAGAAGTTGCAGATGACAATTTTAAGTTGATGAAATCGTTAAAACCTTTGTCTTTTGGGGTAGGAAACATTGTAGATAATGAAGAAATTGCTTGTACCAAGCAATTTCTTCATTTTCCAAAACTGTTTTCCAAAGCTTTCATATTGAGGGGTATTTAAAAGCGTCACTGTGTAGGAATGGGTTAATATTTAGTTGACATCTTTACAAAGCTAAACACACAACTCTGACTTTTATTGACCTTCAAAAATGATACTTTCAATTAAACATTCTAAAACAACAAAATTTAAGACTTTTAAAAATTTATGTGAGTTTAATTGAGAACAGTGTCATATGAGGTAGAAAACGTTGTGAGATAAGGAGAATTTGATGTTGCAAGTAATTTCTTCTTTTCTCTCAATTTTCTCAATACCTATATTTCTTCAGCACAACACAATGTGAACTATGTGGTAATGGGTTAACAGCAACTTTTCTGCATTTCCGACGATCATTTAGATCAAGAAGATAAAATTTTTCAAAATTTTATTTCTTTCGATTTGGTTTGTTTGTTTGAATGGGGTTTTATGCCGCTTTCAACAATCTTTCAGTTATATCACGGCGGCTAGAGCACCTAACAATGGAATCCTGGTATTTCTCACACCAGTACTACCATTACATCCCTTCCTAGACTCAAGCTGCTATCCCACATAAGTCTACGATTATCGACCCATTGGTGAGAGACAAATATTCGGAAAGGATGAGTGCTGCCGTCGGGGATCGAACCGAGGACCTCTTGATTGACGTCAGAAGCACTACCAACTGCGCTATGACGGAGGCTCTTTCGATTTGGGTCAGTCTAAAATTTTGTTGTCCGGAAAAGGGTTATTTGCCTGGTGAAAATGTAATTGCACAATTTTTGCATAAAATATTTCAAAAGCTCCACAACACAAATATAAATAATCCATGTTGTTTATGATCCTGCTTCCTGCTCTTGTCCAAGTCCTTCTAAAATGATCCCCATTGGTGTCCGTTTGAGTCCAACATATTCTAACTTGTTGGTTACTTTATTCTTTATACTTCGCATTCGTAATGAAGCATGAATTAGAATTACTGAAACATAAGTATCAACATGTGTCAGAAGGTTGTGTCTTGCAAAACAAACTTTCAGAACTAAACAGTCAAGTGTCTGGAGACTGACCATTACCTACTATTGTGACGGTGATTTGTAATTTAACCCTTTCCTGTTCAATCCCTTGTTTTTACGTCCTTGGGATTTTTCACATCAGAAAATATTGAAGGAAAAGAAGAAATTGCTTGTAACAAGCAATTTCTTCTTTTCCTACAATATTTTCGACCCTGTAGGTGGGTTACTTTTCAAATTGCACTCACTGTTAGTTGTCGTCTGCAACTTCTTTCGAATTTGACAAGTCTAAAATTTTATAAAATAGGAAAGGGTTAAGTAATATAATAATCCAAAATTAATGAATATCATCCCCAATTGTAATAGTCGATAGCATCTCTTTTAACCCATTGCCAGACGACAAAATTTTACACAGGTCTAATTTCAAAAATGTTGCTGACGAAAAAATTTAGTTCATTAAATTTCGGATTTTTCATACTTTTAGACTAGAAAACATCATGGATAATGAAAAAATTGTTTGTAACAACAATATTTTCATAGCCTTTTTTCCTTAAGGGTGTCTAAAAGCGTCATTGAGTGGGAATGGGTTAATGTCTACAAGAAGCCTACAAATTCCCTCCTTCTTACATCATTCCTATAGGTTGAAATGATGACCTATACACCTTCCTGGGGCGGTTAAAAACTCTTTAAATATCAATAAATACATTGTCCCGTGAATAAAAGCGCCCTGCCATTCACCATGAGGCTATCATGCACTAAGCCAAAACATTTTTTTAAAGCCAATCGCGTTTTACAAAGTGTCCACATCTTTAAAATTCTAATACTTCAGATGAAAAATCTTTATAAGTTTTTCTTATCAGTGATGGCTTGCTGTCATTTTCCTACTTTAAGAATCACCATAAGAAATAGAATTTGTGACATGTATCCAACAAAATAAGCTAATTATTTCATAATTGCAAATAGCCCATAGACTACATGTATTTCTAGAAATTTACAATTTGTTGCTTCAGTGGCGTTTAACCCACTTCAAATAGTATTTAAGTCATATTGCGGAGGCTAGAGCACCTACCTGTGAATTCCTGGTATTTCTCACACCAGTACTACCACTTCGAAAATTGTAACACCTAACATCTTTTGATCCAATTTTATCTTGTATTAAGTGACCACTCATTGGACAACCAAACAGTGGTCACTCAAGAGAATGGTCGCTTAACCTTTCCCGTTTTTCGAAATCTTAGGCTAGTCCAAATTGAAAGAGGTTGCAGATGTCAATGAAAATTGGATGCAATTTGAAATGAAACCATCCAATGTGGTAGAAAATATTGTTGGAAAAGGAGAAATTGCTTGTTACAAGCAATTTCTTCTTTTTCCACAATGTTTTCTCAAGTATAAAATCACAGTGACGTAAAATCGCGTGTTTTTACAGGAAAAGGTTAAATATATGAAGGCTTTATTTAATTTGAAGACATAAAATTTTATAGAATTCCCACAAAATCCCATGCTGTTGGGACTCATTAGAATTGTCTCATCAAGACGATTCTAATGAGTTAAAACAACATTAGGTTTAGGAATGTATGTTTTTTTTAAGAAAATACAACCACTTCTTTTGAGAGCTTTTGATTTTGAAAGAGGTCTTTTAATTTTGGTCGCTTAATGGATTGATTTATTGATTTAATGGGATTTAACTCCACTTTTAACAGTATTTCAGTCATATCTCGGCGGCTGGAGCACCTAACAATGGATTCCTGGTATTTCTCACACCAGTGCTACCACTACATCCTTTTCTAGCCTCCAGCTGTTATCCCACATAGGTTTACAATTATCCACCCATTGGCGAGGGACTAATGTCGGAAAGGATATGTGCCACTGCTGGGGATCGAACCTATGACATCCCATGATTGAATAATGGGAGTCTTATGCGCTACCATCTGGGCGGTTGCTTAATGGAAGTGGTTGTTTAAAGGAAGTGTTCGCTTAATAGATGTGGTTGCTTGAGCAAGATCAACTTTACATGTACTTACAGAGTAGAGGGAAAGCTATACCAAACATGAAGACAATCACAGCACCCATCATATACACCAATAGATAACCCACTAGTAGGATAATTATCACACTTATTATTGGATGGTCCCTCTTAAATCTTCTAGCCTTCCATTGAGAACTGGTACAATACACAAAGCCTCCGAATGCCACAGATATGGCCAGAAAGCCACACACCATCGCCACTGGATGGATAATCCTGAAAAGAGCAGTATCAGATTTAACCCATTACCAGGTGACAAACTTTTAGACTGGCTCCAATTCAAGTCGATAGGGTAGAAAACAATTTCTTCATTTTACACATTGTTTTCTCACACTCTTAACTTAAATTGTACTTATCCTTTTCTTAATTTTACAGTTGTCTGTCATTAGTGAGTTAAATATCTAAAAACACACAAACAAGATCGACTTGGCCCTCAAGCTTTCACCTGAGTCAACAACTGTACCACATACACATGCAATTGCTCTGCTTTGACCACTGCAGAGCTTGATGTAAGGAAAAATCTAAATCATCAGAGGGGCATAATTCTTCTAGGGTTGTCCACTTGGTTATATGTAATTCTTAATGTAATTCCCTCGGGCAACAATACAAGCAAAGCTTCAAGTAAATAGCTTGATAATACAAGAAATAAATATTATGAGGTTAAATTCTGTTACTGATTAGCAATGTGGACATTGTCAAATTGAACAACACAATGGAGCTAAAATTGCCGCGGATTTACAGATAATTTTTTTCCCTGAATTTCCAGGATATCTTTCAATAATGGGGGATGCCATGACTGGCTATGAAACTCTAGTTCTGTCCCAGAAAATCTGGTATGTATGGTATGTCTACTTTTTTACAGAAAAAAAAATATAATTCAATACTGAAATGTACTGCATTTGAATTTCTATAGAACAAAATACATTTACATATGATTTAATTTGCATCAATTTCTACCATAACACAACCAAAACAATAAAATTAAATTTTGTTCTAACAAGAATTTCACTATGCTTCTTTAAAAACAATTTCTACTGGTGCAATAAGAATTTCATATATTGTAGATTATAGGGGGGGGGGGGGCATAGAATCAGATTTTGCTTAAAACATCATGGGTTATTACACTTGTCTAGCAATTTATAGCTTTTTATTTACTTTATCCCAATTACACAGATTTTAGTTTGTAGATATAATTCCACCAACTTATAAACATACATTTTCATTTCAAATATTATTCTTACACTCAGAAAAGATAAACTTACTACAATAAAGTCTTAAAAGAAAAATATTATTTTTGGAGGATAGATGCTTCGGTTACCAGTTAACTCGGCCCATCAAATAACTCAGCCCAATCAACTTGGCCCCAATATATAATCTATAGTAAAATATATCATCATTCTTAGAATATGTTTAAACCCTTTCCCGTTCAAATACGGGAATTTACGTTCCTGTGGTTTTCTACTAGAGAAAACATTGTGGAAAAAGAAGAAATTGCTTGTAACAAGCAAATTCTCCTTTTTCCACAATATTTTCTACTGCATAGGATGGTTTCATTACAAATGGCATCCAGTTGTCATTGTCGTCTGCAACCTCTTTCAATTTGGACTAGTCTAAAATTTCCAAAAACAGGAAAGGGTTAAGTTTTGTACAAATGATGCAGCATTACCTTACTATGTTGATCTTTAATATTTTCAAAATATATCATTTTGTGTTTTTCATATTATCATATCAAATCATTGTTTGAATATGTGCATTTTGAATGACTGTTAAATCAGTGTTGTGCCTAGGCTGAGGCATCGCGGGATTCCCGCAAATTAGTTCTCAATGTCCCTTAAAATCTAGGTCATCGCGGGATTTCGGGAGTGCTCAGAATTCCGCGATCTTTATTTACTGTAATTACTTTGGAAGAAAACTTGATTGATCAGCGATTTGTTATATTAGTATAATTCACGCATTTTATTTTATTACACATACATTGTCTCATGAAAAAGCTTGGCTGTAATCGAATATTTACTGATCAATTCAGCCGATTTTAATGTAAAATATTGTAAACCGATGGCGCACCTAAAAAAACTTGACTGTGACCCAAAATTTACCAAGTGATTCAGCCGATTTTAAGATGTAACATTAAGAACCAGTCTTAAAGTTGTTAGTGAAAAATAAAAAGAAAGATAGCAGACGATGTGACATCGACGAGCGGTCGATAAAACTCCCAATAATGTGCTGTCTGCTGATGCAGACAGCCAAATGCATCAACCATCTTGCTCAGATATGAATATAAAACGTAAGAAACAAAAGTTCCATAAGAATTGGTAAGTAAAATGTCCATGGTTGAGCGAGACTGATGTCAACATGAAATGCAAGACTTGTTTAGAATCATATCTAAAATACTTGTTATTTTAGCGCTTGTCCCCCAAAGTTTCCCAATGTCCCCTTGAAATTTAGGTAGGGGGACACTGGTGTCCCCCAAAAATTCTGACGTAGGCACAACCCTGGTTAAATTTTAATTCAGCTTTACAATCTGTAGCTAATACATATGGAAATTTTCTTAAATTTGAATGATAATTGATTAATTTTGTATTTGTAATAATTCATACTTAATAATCATTAATCAATATCGAAATAGATTTGAAATACAATAAAATTATGGCCGAATTATACATTGGGCCAAGTTGCTGATGGGCGGAGTTAACCAGTCACTGATGCTTCAATATTGAAATCAAAATAATACCTAGTTCAATGTAAACGTATCATAAACCCTTGCTTGTGTCATGCTCATGGATGACTGAAGATTGATTTTACAACACTATCTATCTATCTATCTATCTATCTATCTATCTATCTATCTATACTGCCCAACTCCCCTTTCGGGTATTACTGGCAGGTGCGCGTCTGTGCTGGAATAAAAACTGTTAGACATTTGTTAGGGTGCAAAATTTTAAAAGTATTGTGAGTGTTAGATTAAAAGAGCTGATAAAACATATTTTGGTCATTCAGGGACGGCTCACTATCTGAAAAGAATCAAGACTCTTTTTGAATGCTGCAATATCAGGTTGCTGTACAATTGTTTCTGGAAGGCTGTTCCATAGTATCACTGTGTAGGGAAAAAAAGAATATTTAAAGTAGGCTGCATTTGTGTGGATCTGTCTGAAAGATGCTGTGTGCATATGTCGGGTGGTCCTCACTGGTCTTTCAAGATAAGCTGGTACTGGCACTGCAACAAAATTGTTAACGATTTTATAAAACATGGTGACTCTGGAGATGTCTCGTCTGTATTGGAGAGTTTCCCGACCAAGCTCCTTCTGCACGCAGGTAACACTGTCATAATAAGAGAAATTATTTTGAACCCATCTTGCCGCTCTACGTTGTACTTTTCCACTTTGTTGATATAGGTTTTTGTGTAGGGGCTCCAAACTGTTGATGCGTATTCTACCTGGGGTCTCACTAAAGTTTTATACGCTATTTCTCTGATCTTCTTATTTTTGGTCTGGATGTTTCTGCGGAGAAAACCTAAAGTTTTATTAGCATTTGATGTTATGTTGTCAATGTGTTTGTTCCAGGAAAGATCTCCAGATATTGTAACTCCTAGGTATTTGGCATTGTCCACAGTCTCTAGTACTTGTCCATGTAACCTGTAATCAAAGGAAATCTTTTTCTTCTTTTTAGTAATATTTAGGACAATGCATTTGCTGGGGTTAAACTCCATTTCCCACTTTTTCTCCCACTGCATTAACTTGTCTAGATCTTCTTGTAGGGTCAAACAGTCTTGTCTGTTGTTAATAGCTAAGTAAACGGCAGTGTCATCTGCTAACAAACGAACTTGGGATGTGCTGTTATTGGGAAGGTCATTTATATACAAAAGAAACAAAAGAGGGCCAAGTACAGATCCCTGAGGTACTCCAGACGTGACTGGTACTTCTGATGAGCATCCACCTTCTAAAACTACTTTTTGTGTTCTGCCTATTAGAAAAGATTTAATCCACAAAAGGGTAGCATTGTTAACACCATGTTCCTGCAATTTATACAAAAGTTTTAAGTAGCTAACTTTGTCAAAAGCCTTGCTGAAGTCTAACAAAACTAGATCAGTTTGTTTTCCTTCAGTCAGGTTTCTGGCAAGATGGTCGGTCAGTTGAAGTAGCTGGGTTTCGCATGAACGCCTTTCTCTAAAACCATGCTGCAAGTCATAAAGGATATTATTTTTATCAAAATGTTCAGTTAGATTTGATGCTACAATATGTTCTAGAACTTTACACAGTATACATGTTAAAGATATAGGTCTGTAATTTGCAGGATCTTCTTTGTTTCCTTTCTTGAAGAGTGGAGTCACGTTTGCTTTTGTCCAAACTTGGGGAAGAGTGCCTGTGTCTAGGGATTTCTGAAAGAGAATTTGTAAGATCGGGGAAATTTGATAACATAAGTTTTTTAGTACAAGAGCTTTAATGTTGTCTGGTCCTGCTGCTTTGTCTGGTTTCAGGTTGGAAATAAGTTTTTGTACTCCACTGGTGCAAATAGTAATGTTCGGCATAACTGGGTATTTGCTGAAAGAGGAAGAGAATACATTTTGTCTTATAGATGAAAGGCAGGACTGAGCCAAAGAAATTGGTGTCATTGGAGTGAAGACTGACTGGAACTGTTGATTTAGGATATTCGCCTTTTCTGTGTTGTCCGATTTGATGGAACCTGAAATTTTATCGAGAAGAGGGGCTACTCCGGTTGCATCTTGCTTGGCATTCTTTAAAAGACTTAAAAAAGTTTCTTATTGTTAAATCTTGTGGCTTTCTCTTTGTCTTCAGTGGTTCCATCTAGGCCTAAAATATATTCAATATAATTAATATAGGAAACTTTTATTTGATTTTTGATGTTTCTTTTTAGAGCCTTGAGAGCAGTCTTCATCTTGTTGTTTCCTTCTTTCTTCAATCTGAAATAGAGTTGATCCCTTTTTCTGATAAGGCGTTTTATAGGCTGTGTAATCCATGGAAGCGATCTCTTGTGGCCAAGTCGTTTTGTTGGAACATACTTCTCGATACCTGTGGAGATTGCATCTGAAAATTTTAACCAACACAACATATGAAAAATATGTGTGACAGTAAGGACCACTAAATCTATTCCCCTTTTCCTTGTGAGGGTTGTTTAAAGTCAAATACATAAAAGTAAAGACACAAGCAACAAGAGTTCATCCTGGTAGGAGTTTAAAAATGATAGGATTTCTTCGCAAAATCTACTCAAACTGAAAATGTTTGGTATTTTATGCCCTTTGTTTTGAAAAAAACTTACACACTTCCTTGTAATTGTTTTCTTTATAGAAAAATATTTTTGTAAGTTGTTATCAATTCCTGAATCCAGGGGGCCATTTTCCTAAGTCCTTACGATCGCCTTTTTCGTATGTTTTTGCGTACGTTCAAATTTTAATCGTAAGTGCGTCTTACTAAATATGTTCGTAACTAAAATTAACATAACTTTTGCGTAAAGTTACGTTCAGAAAAACGTGGCGTAAGTAGGATCGTAAGTCTTTAGAATGGTGAAATGGGACATTTTCACAGTTTGGCATTGTATCAACTATCTATTTATAATGACTTATTGGTAAATTTCAGTAAATGGTCAAGTTATAACAAAATTAATAAATAATAATAGCAACAAAAGTGATTTTTCTTTCGGCTCTTTATACATTGTGAGTTTGGCAAGTTCCGCAAGCTTGACCCTTTACCTTACACACAAGAAATAAACTAAAAAATGAAAACGAAACAGTCTAGCTAAAGGATACATTGATAATAAACGATTTTCTCCTTTTACCAAAATATTTCTTCTTTGAAAAATAAGCAGGCAAATAGAAATCTACTTATTTTCTTATTGTAACATTGAATCGTCGTCTACTTTTCCTTTAAACATGATCAGTCTAAGGTTTTGTCTATATTTACTCCTTAAAGTTCATTCATAAATATCGGTGTCTAGACGAAATAGTGTATTGATTTCTTTGAATTCGTTGTATTTTGTGCGTCATGATTACGTCATTCATTACTACGTGACGTCACATTTTATGAGAATTTAGATTAGTCGGTATAACAATTACACGGTTAGAGATCTCTTTTATGGTTCTAGATTTCTTCCACATCGACAAATTAAAGTATACTGTATTTATTTTTCAATTCATTATTTCTATCTATCTATTTATACTGCCTAACTCCCCTTTCGGGTATTACTGGCAGGTGATACACTCACAATCCAGATGTTTCCATGTCCCTGAAAGAGAGGCAGTGGCTGAATCACACTGCTACCCACTTTTACAGCTGGGTAAACTGGGGCTGGCTATTAAGTGTCTTGCCCGTGAACACACCCCGGTGACGCTGGGGCTCGAACCCGTGACCTTCAGATCACGAGTCAAGCTCCTATACCACTCAACCATCGAGGCTATTTTTAAGGTGAGGTTTGTGTGTGAAATATTGAAAGAGATATAAATCGATGTGCACTATTAATGTATTCTCCTTTATCACAGATAATACACAAATATACTTACGTCTACGATAAACTTACGCAAGTTTAGTAAAACGCACTTAGGATTTACGTAAGTTTTGTCGTAAACGTAAAGTTACAAAAATTCTTACGAAAACTTTAGTAAAACGGCGCCCAGGTGCCTATGATCTATTTGCTTACCCGATGACCAGAAAGACGAGTAATGCAGTTAGGAAGTAGTTTGTCTGGTAATATAATAGGTTGTTCAATACTCTGTTTGCCCATTTTTCTGGATCTTTTATGTTTGGGATTTGAAAACGAGCTGATTCCAGCAAAAAATCACCGAGAGCCCGAAGTGGAGCAAGTTGCACGTCAGCCATGTTGTCATAAATAAGGCAGCTTAAGTCATTTTAGTGAAATGAGACAAGTTTCAAACAAATTTCTCAATTTAATTGATTGAACTTTATTATACTCGATTTTAACAGCAACCGAATAAAAGATGATAGGCTAAAATGTGCATTTCACAATGGAAAACAATGTGTATTTTATTTTTGCAATCGATGTAAGCAGGTTGGAAGAATAAAAGGGAGGTAACCGAACTGTATAAATATTTTTGTTAAACTATGGTGGCATAGAAGCGCCACCACTTACCAGATAGCTTAACAGGAACAGAATGGCGCATATCACATTATTTTCAGTAAATTAAAACTTTTCAAGATACAACATGATTAAGTCAACACGAACTTGATCGAGTTTGCGCTCTCGAACTGCCACCACTTACCACATAAATAACTGGAAAAGAAATGGCGAATGTCATGTTATTTTCCGTGATGCCTTTTAGTTAAGTTAAGTTGAATTTCGCTGTGTTAGTGCTCTGGATCTGAAATCAGTTACTCGATATCTTAACGGGAAATAAATGATGGATATCACGCTATCAGACAAGTTAACATGCAAAGCCTTGGTTTACATAACAAGAGGCCCATGAGGGCCTGAGACGCTCTTCTGGTTATCAAGTTTTCCGTTAAAGAAATCTGATATTTAAGGAAGTTAGTTGCTCAAAGAAGAATGCACAAAGAAAAAAAAGGGGGCTTTATCCCCTTTATCATTTTAAGCAACAATCCTAAAGGCCCCTTTTCCCATGTTTCATGACGGATCCACTCCATTTCCAAAAGAAAGTTACCTTATGACCCTACAATCATTCTATGAATATTTCATCAGAATCTGACAAAAATTGTGGACTTAATCACATAAACAGGATTGTTTGAATGAAAATCAATAAGGCCCCTTTTGCTGTGTTTTCTGGTGGATCAATTTCATTCAAAAAGGAACTTTCCTTACAACCCGACAACTGTCCTGTGAAATTTAAAAGCGGACAACTTGATAATGATTGTGATCTTCATCACATACACAAGAATGTTTTGAATGATAATCTGAAAGGCCCCTTTTCCTGTGTTTCGAATGCCACAATTATTCCATGCATCTTTGAAGAGAATCCAATAAAACTGTTGACTTATTGTGTTAACAAAGATATTAAATTCAAGTTCTCATAAGGCCCCTTTTCCCGTGATATTTTACTGTTGGTTTTATCATTCTATGAAAGTTAAAAGTGAATCCGATGAAATTTTGGGAATTCATTATGTTTACTAGAATATTTAAAAAAAAATATCATATGTCCCCTTTTTCCATGATACTTGATGGATTGTACCCAGTTCTGAAAAGAACCATCTAAGTATTTGTACAATCATTCTGTGAAATTTTGAAGTGAATCCGGTGAAATCAAGGGACATCATTGTGTTAACCAGAATATTTAAGAGAGTTTTTCATAAGGCCCCTTTTTATGTGACCCTTGCTATAGTCAGATCCACTGTCAAAATCAACAATTGGAATGATGGTACAATCAATCTGTTTAACCTGTGGAATTTAACCTGTGTTAATGAGTTTATAGTGAAATCTTCATAGGGCCCCTTTTCTCATGATACTTTACAGAACAAACCAAATTTCAAAAGGAACAATTCTAATGAAGGTAGAATCATTCTTTAAAAGTTAAAGAGAATCAATGAAAACAGTGGACTGAATTGTGTCAAGAATTTTTGTCACAAAATTTTCATAAGGCCCCTTTTTCCGTGAAACTTAACAAATCAGACCCAGTGTACAAAGGAACAATCCTAATGATAGTTTGAAGAAAATGATAAAGACTGAGGACTTTATTGTATTAATGATGTTTTGTAATAAAATTTTTATAAGGTCCCTTTTCTTGTGCCATTTAACCAATCAGACCTACTTTACAAAGGAACAATCCAAATGATGGTACAATCATTCTATTAAAGTTTGAAGAGATTCTGATAAAGACTGAGGGCATTGTTGTGTTTATGAGGATTTGGTAATAATTTTTCATACAGCCCCTTTTCCTATGATACTAGACAGATCAGGCCCAATTTGGAAAGAAACAATCCTTATGATGGTACAAACATTCTGTGAAAGTTTGAACAGAATCTGATGAAAACTGCAGACTTTATCTTGGTGTCAAATTTTTAAAATAAAATTTTCATAAGGCTCCTTTTCCTGTGATACTTGAAGGATCAGGTCTCATGTCAGCATCAACAATCGTGATTATTGTACAATGATTCTGTGAAGGTTTGAATAAAATCCAATGAAAGCTCTGGACTTTGTTACAAGGATTATAGATAAAATTCTCTAAAGGCCCCTTTTCCCATGATACTAGACAGATCACGCCTAATTTGGAAAAAAGAATCCTCATGATGGAATAATCATTCTGTGAAAGTTTTAACAGAATCTGATAAAAACTGTTGACTTTATTGTGGTACAATGATTTTAAAATTAAATTTCATAATGCTCCTTTTCCTGTGATACTTGAAGGATCAGGTCTAATGCAAACATCAACAATCATTATAATTGTACAATTATTCTGTGAATGTTTGAAGAAAATCCGATGAAAGCTCTGGACTTGGTAACAAGGATTTATAAATGAAACTTCATAAGGCCCCTTTTCCTGTGCTTCTTGACAGTTCAAACCCTGGCATGAAAAGAATGATAGTTATGACCTTCCAATCATTCTGTGAAAGTTTCAACAAAATCTGATCAAAGCTGATGGCTTTATTGTGTTAACAGGGTTTTATTAATTGAATTTTCATATAGCCCCTTTTCCCATGTTACTTGATGGATCTGAACCAATTCCAAAGGGAACTCTTCTTACAAAAGTATAATTATTCTGTTTGAGTATAAAGACAACCCCATCTCATCTGTGGACTTACAAGCATTAATCAAGATTTTCTTAATTGAATTTTCCTAAGGCCCCTTTTCTCATGTTTCTCAATGGATCAGACCCAATTTGAAAGGAACAATCCTTATGATGGTACAATCATTATGTGAAAGTTTGAAGTCAATCAAGTGAAATGTAGGGCCATTACGTGTTAACTAAGATTTTTTGAATTAAATTTTCATAGGGCCCCTTTTCCCATGAAACTTGATGGATCAAACCTACTTCCGAAAGGAACAATCCATTTAATATAATAATCATTCTGGGAATGTTTGAAGAGAATTTGTTGAAAAATATGGACTCTATTGTGTTTAAGAGGACTTTTTCAATTCAGTTTTAATCGGGCCCCTTTTTCCCGTGGTCCTTGACTGTTCTTACCAAATTTTGAAAGGAACAATTCTTATGATGGTACAATCATTCTGTGAAAGTTTGAAGTCAATCAGGTGAAAACTGTGGACTCTAGAGTGTTAACAAATATCTTTGAATTAAATTTTAATAAGGCCCCTTTTCCTATGTTTCTTGAGGAATCATACCCGATTCCAAAAGGTACAATCCTTAGGATGGTACAATCATTCTGTGAAAATTTGAAGAGAATCCGTTGAAAATTGTTGGCTCTAGATTATTAATGAGAATTTTTTTATTAAACATTTCATAAGGCCCCTTTATCCTGTGTTTCTTGAAGGATCATACCAAATTTCGAAAGGAATAATCCTTATGATAGTACAATCATTCTGTGAAAGTTTGAAGGGAATCTGATGAAAACTATTGACTCAAGAGTGTTAAAGAGTATTTCTTAAAAGATTTTTCGATTGAATTTTCATAAGGCCCCTTTTCCCGTGTTTCCTGGTGGATCTGATCAAATTCCCAAAGGAACAATCCTTATGATGGTACAATCATTCTGTGAAAGTTTAAATACAATCTGATGAAAACTGTGGACTCTAGAGTGTTAACGAGAATTTTTAATTAAATTTTCATAAGGCCCCTTTTCCCCTGTTTCATGACAGATCAGACCCATTTTCGAAAGGAACGATCCTTATGATTGTACAATCATTCAGAGAAAGTTTGAAGAGAATTCGATGAAAACTGTGGACTCTATTGTGTAAACAAGGATTTTTAATGGAGTTTTTAATTGAATTTTCATAAGGCCCCTTTTCCCATGTTTCTTGATGGATCATACCCAATTTCAAAAGGAACGATCCTTATGATGGTACAATCATTCTGTGAAAGTTTGAAAAGATCCAATGAAAACTGTGGACTCTATCGCGTAAACGAGGATTTTTAATGGGATTTTGATTAAATTTTCATAAGGCCAATTTTCCCATGTGTCTTTATGGATCATTCCAAATTTCGAAAGGAACGATCCTTATGATGGTACAATCATTCTGTGAAAGTTTGAAGAGAATCAGATGAAAACTGTGGACTCTATCGTGTAAACGAGGATTTTTTAATTAAATTTTTATAAGGCCCCTTTTTCCCGTGTTTCTTGACGGATCATACCCATTTTCGAAAGGAACGATCCATATGATGGTACAATCATTCTGTGAAAGTTTGAAGAGAATCCAATGAAATCTGTGGACTCTATCGCGTACACGAGGATTTTTAATTGAATTTCAATGAATTTTCATAAGGCCCATTTTCCCGTGTTTCTTGACGGATCATACCCATTTTCAAAAGGAACGATCCTTATGTTGGTACAATCATTCTGTGAAAGTTTGAAGAGAATCTGATGAGAACTGTGGACTCTATGGCGTAAACGAGGATTTTTTAATTAAATTTTCATAAGGCCCCTTTTCCCGTGTTTCTTGACGGTTCATACCCATTTTCGAAAGGAACGATCCTTATGATGGTACAATCATTCTGTGAAAGTTTGAAGAGAATCAGATGAAAACTGTGGACTCTATCGCGTAAACGAGGATTTCTAATTGAATTTTTAATTAAATTTTCATAAGGCCTCTTTTCCCGTGTTTCTTGATGGATCATACCCATTTTCTAAAGGAACGATCCTTATGATGGTACAATCATTCTGTGAAAGTTTGAAGAGAATCCGATGAAAACTGTGGACTTTATCGCGTAAACGAAGATTTTTTAATTAAGTTTTATTTAGGCCCTTTTTCCCATGTTTCTTGACGGATCTGACCCAATTTCTAAAGGAACGATCCTTATGATGGTACAATCATTCTGTGAAATTTTGAAGAGAATCCGATGAAAACTGTGGACTTGATCGCGTAAACAAGGAAAAGTTTAACGGACGGACGACGGACGGACGGACGGACGCACAGACGCTGGACGGGAAAAGGCCATCGCTATAGCTCTAGTGGCCTTCGGCCAGTAGAGCTAAAAACTGACTGACGCGTTCTCCGCCATTCTTTTCGCGTTTAGTATCTGGTAAGTAGTGGCAGTTCCAGTGTACTAACACGACAAATTTCCCGTTAACTTATTCATCTAGCAACATAACAAAATTGAATTGTCACAAAAATAAACGCCATATTCGCGTTTAGTATATGGTAAGAAGTGGCAGTTCCAGTGTACTAACACGACAAATTTCCCGTTAACTTATTTATCTAGCAACATAACAAAATTAAATTGTCACAAAAATAAACGCCATATTCGCCATTTTAATCTAGTGAGTAGTGGCAGTTCTAGACCACAAACAGGAAAAATTCCCGTTTACTTAATATCTGATATCATAACCGCAAGAAAAGAAAAATCGATCGTGATAAAATTCAGTAACACGAAAACTTTTCATGAAACTACAAAATAACGCGTTATTCGCCCCCCCCCCCTCGTTGACCAATACGTCAGATTGGCGTATAATACCCTCAGATTGGGATAGATTGGTATATCGAATATGAGCCGCTTTCACTATGTAAACCAAAATTATTTGGATAGTATAACAATGGATTGATCAAGTCATTTCATTTTCCTAATTTGCTAAAAAAATAAATAAATAAAAAATAAAACAATATAATCCTTATTTATGACATAATTATGTAGGGGTAAAAGCAATAGCCTCTTCTTTGGCTACCTTGCTTTTTCAGCTGTTCTCTCTGAATTTTCTGAAGTATAAGTTAAGATCGCACACTTTCGTTTTCTTAGATTTTTAGTCAAGGAAATCCCTTGGGAGGGATTTCCTTGTCAACTGCGACCAAGAGCTATTCACGGAAATACTTATAGTAGCGGTGCCCACTTTAACCGGTTAGTCCGCGAAAGAAGTATTTCATTGGGATACTAGTAGGTCAATAAATACCGTATTGATTCTATTAAATGCCCGTGCTTTGATGAACGCCGCTCACATGAAATAGTGCTAAAAATAAGCAATTTTTCGGCTTTTTTCGTTAACAATAATTAACTCTAATAGACGCCCATCCCCTTCAACGGTCGAAATTCAACTTCCACACTTATTCAAACTCAAACAATACCTACTTTGGAGTCTAAAAGGTAGCATAGATCTACTCGGCTAATAATCGAATCTAATTCCCTGTAAATTCTATGAATGATTCCGAACTTTGCCATATATATTTTAACTCAGAGGTGACGTTGCCGATAGTTTTAGGCATAAGATGGCGAAAAGCGACCGAAAAACTAGGTATATGAGATTTTAAATGCTATCTGATTGATCCCCGACAAAAACTCTTCAGCAGTTCGTTCGCAAACAAGTAAATAGAGTAATACTTTACTATATACATGTACCTATCAATGTTTCAAGTAAAATATTTACACTCCGCACAGCCAAAATCGGACACGTTAGCAAAAACTGCTTATCTGACAGTGTCAGATCTTTCATTCTGTATTCGACGTCATATTCATTCTGTATATGACATCATAATGCAAATAAATGTAATCAGAATGGTATAGGAGAATGGAAGTACTTGTGCAAATACAGACTTTTTTCTATCATTTCATCAAATTTATTTAATAGAAAAACAGGTTTATAATGAATGTAATATTACGTTACAATTACGATACAACATCTTGTATTTGCTTCTCGACATTCGGTCTTGTGAAATATCAAAGTTTTCTCCGCAGCTCAAAGCAAATACGAGATTTTGTATATCTATCGTAACATAATATTCCATATGAATCTCGTAATTTGAGGTCACGAAGGAAATGAAAATCTGGAGACAAATTTCAGTGCAGCAATATATCTTTTACAACCGACGCGTCGTCTTCACATCGTTGAACACCTGGCCCCCTTACCCTTGCGTTGAGATTGTTGCATGGTCCTGTCAAATATAACTCGTCGAAATTGCTAAATCGTTTACATCATTAAAATTACAATATTATTTAGAAGCTTGAATGACGTCTCGAACCATATTCATGTATAATTTACGACGAGCTTTTCCTGTCTTTCAAAAATGGATTGAACATAGTAACAGTTAGGTCGCCTTTCCTTATCTTCATAATTCTGATTTCAATTGACGATGGGACATGGTGTCCAGCGTATCGTTCATTACTGGCGACCTAAACATCGTAGATACAGTTTTAATGAGCCGTAATTACGATGTTTAGGTCACTACAAAATGGCTTAACATAAATGGCTTACTTGAAGGTTCGCTTTCGGTAAAGATGAGTGATTTGATTGGTTTATCGTTTATCGATTAACATTGGCTATCCGCGAACTGATTGAAATAAGACTATCCGTGCACAGCTCCTTTCCTATATTCCGTTGGAAAAGACACAAAAATACTGAAAACATGATGCTCAGTTGACCCATTCGCATACAATTACACCTTTGACGCCCCCAGGGAAAAACAGCTTTGGAAAACATTATGGAAAATGAATAACTTGCTTGTTACAAGCAATTCCTTCATTACCTACAACGTTTTCTACTCCGAAAGTAAAAAAAAAGTAAATAAAAAATTTTCCTCAACTTAAACTGCAACATCTTTGAATTAGAGCCAGTCTAAAAAATTGTCCTATGGTAATGGGTTAAACAATCCACTTCTCTGTGGATTCAGAGGCCATTTTTTTACCATGATTAGTACTAATCAGGCATATCTGCCCTCCGAGGAAGTAAAAAATAGTTGAAATTATCTATCGCTTATTTGGTCACTAAAGTAAACAAGTGCCTTCTTAATATCGATATGCAAAAGCAGGGTCTAAGTGATGATCTATAGAAAGACTATTAGATGTTTTCCTTGTCGATTTCAATTTGTGTTTGTTTACATTTTGAAATCAGGACGAATGCACCCGATTCTTCGACGGAAATCTTCGCGAATCTTCGTCAGTGACTGTTTTTGAATTAATGAATAATGATGTCTCTTATTATAAGAATTACGGTAAGGTCTTAATCGCTGGAGACTTTAATGCCAGAGTTGGCAAAAAGAAGGATTATGTGGTATGCGATAATTATAATCCTAAGCTGGATTCAGATTATTACATTCCAGATAAACCCTTGGTACGGGCCTCAGAGGATAATATACACAACTCGAGAGGAGTACAGTTATTAGATCTATGTAAAACTACGGGCCTTAAATTAGCCAATGGTAGAGTAGGGTGTGATAAAAACATCGGTAAATACACGTTTTATAGTAAGAAAACTTGTAGTACCATTGATTATCTTTTATGCAACCATAATATGTTTACAATACTGAACAGTTTTCAAGTGGACGATTTTAACATATTCAGTGACCATGCACCGTTATTATTTTCTTTGGAATGTAAATCTTTATGCAGCGACAAACATGACATTACGCCTACTGAACACCAGTATTTAAAATGGGATCCAGCTAAACGAGATTTATTTAGAAACTGCATAATTGCTAAATTACCAGAATTTATTAAAATTATAGATAAAAACAGTTGTATTTATAACAATGATGTAGATAAAATGATACATGATTTTTCTGTGTGTATAACTACTACAGCTGATACTTTGTTTAAAAAACGTATTGTTGATAAATCGGTTTTCAAACAAAAAGGTACTAGCAGTAAGTGGTTTGATAATGATTGTTTTACAGGCAAAACGAATTTATAAAAAGGCATTAAAAGACTTTAATTTGTTGAAAAACGAGCAAAATAGAACTATGCTATCTGAGAAACGTGTTGCGTACAAAAAAATAACTCGAATAAAAAAGAGATTATTCCAAAGACAGCGCTCGAAAGAACTTGAAAATATGAAAAATAAAAATCCGCGCGATTTTTGGAAGTTCTTTACACCAAAGAAAGAGACAAATAATAAAACACAAATTTCTGTTAATGAATTTGAAAATTATTTTAAGGGAATTTTCAATGATATTAAATCTATAGCTATACCGGAAATTGACCAGTTCGTTGATGGAAGCGATTTTAACGAGCAAAATCCAACATTCTTTGAATTAAACGAGCCAATTTCTAATTATGAAGTCGAACACGCCATTAAAAGACTAAAACGTAATAAAGCTTCAAGCCCTAATGACCAAATATTGAACGAATATTTAATTGAAACGGCCGATATTTTATCTGGACATTTAACTGACATATTTAACGTAATTTTCGATTTAGGCTACTTTCCTAAAAGTTGGTCCGAAGGATTTATTATACCTATTCATAAGAAGGGGGACAAGTCGGACCCAAACAATTATAGGGGGATTACCCTGGTTAGCTGCCTTGGTAAATTATTCGTCAGTGTTTTAAATGAGCGGGTACATAATTGGTGTAACGAACAATGTAAGGTATCCGATTCGTAATTCGGTTTTAAAAAAGGAAGCTGCACTACTGATGCTATTTTTGTTTTATCAAATTTAATCGATCATGTTCTTAATAAAAATCAGCGTTTATACTGTGCCTTTGTCGATTTTCAAAAGGCGTTCGATTCTATATATAGAAATGCTTTATGGTATAAGTTATTTAAACAAGGATTAGATGGGAAAATCCTTCGTATCTTTAAATCTATGTATGACATAGTAAAATCGTGTGTAAAATGTGGTAATGATATTTCGTGTTTTTTCAATATTTCAGTAGGTCTAAGACAGGGCCAAATAAACTCCCCTGTGTTATATGCCCTCTTTATAGAAGACATAGAACTATTTTTACAGGACGAGCCAAACTGTGGTATCAATTTTTATGACGTATGTCTGATAATTTTGTTATTTGCTGACGACATGGTCGTTATTGGTAACTCCGTAAATGACCTCCAAACAAGACTTAATAATCTTTCCAAATATTGCTCAAATTTGGGTATGAAGGTCAATATAGAAAAAACTAAAATAATTGTTTTTAGAAAAAGGGGTGGTTTGAAACAAAATGAAAAATGGACTTACAATGGAGATCCAATAGAAACCGTCAACGATTTTACTTATTTAGGGGTCATTTTTAATTACACTGGCAGTTTTGAGCTTAATAATCAATATCTAATCGGAAAAGCATCGAAAGCGATGTATGTTCTTTTACGTAATATCAATAAATACCAAGTTAATACGCGTATCTCTTTAAACCTTTTTGATGCCTTTGTTGGCTCCATTTTAAATTATGGATGTCCCGTTTGGGGCTTCACTAAATCAAAAGATTTTGAGAGACTGCATACAAAATTTTGTAAGGCCATTTTGGGGGTTAAAAGAAGTTGCTCTAATGCAACGGTATACGGCGAATTGGGTAGATACCCTATTTTTATAAATAGATATGTACAAATAATCAAATATTGGTCAAAATTATTGTCAACAGATAATATATTATTGAAAACGATTTACGATACTTCATTCATCGATGATTTAAAAGGCAAAACTAACTGGATTACTAAATTAAAAGAAATCTTATTTTCACATGGCTTTGGAGATATTTGGGAAAACCCCACAAATTACGATCTTAAAAGTTTGACGTTGTTATTTAAAAGACGAGCTCAAGATATATATTTACAGAAGTGGTTTAGCGATATCGAGAAAAGTAGTGTACTTTCTATTTTATATAAGTTCATAAAGCCTTCTTTTGAAATAAGTTTGTATCTTGAAAAGAATATTCCTAAAGCACAACGAATACAACTCTCCAGAATTAGAACCTCATCACATAGCTTAAGAATAGAAACCGGAAGATATGGAAATAATAGAATCCCTAGGTCAGAACGAATATGCCCATGTTGTCAATCAGGCCAATTAGAAGACGAGTTCCACTTTGTTTTCGTTTGCAATCTATTTTCTGATATCAGAACAAAATTCATTAAACCCTACTTCTACAAAAACCCTACTTCTTACAAATTGATACAACTTTTAAATAGTACACACAGAACAACTCTAGTACGACTTAGTAAATACTTAAAAATGGCATTCGACCGACGCAGGACTATACTAAATACGTGATATTGAATTATTAAGTATTACTTAAGATGTAGTTATTCGATACACTTTTACTGCTCAGTACATTTGTCATTTTGTTTTATTTCATATGTTTTATTTCATTTCTGATACTGAACGTTTGAAAACAACAGACATGTATTGAGTATATATTTCAACCTTTTTCGCTCTCCACGATATATGTATGCGCACACACACACGTGCATATATATGTGTATGTGTATATGTATATATGTATATGTGTGTGTATATGGGTATATATATAGCCATCATAATAAAAGCTATTGTGAATCAAACGTGCAAATCAGAGTTACTATCTTTCATCTATCATTTCTACCGAAAGTAAATTGTATAATTGTTAAATTATTGTGTATGACGAGATACATGTAATTGTATAAGTCAATAAAAAAAAAAAATCTATCTATCTGTTATACGCACAGGCGCTGATGATTAAACTTTACGGACGATTTCGTTTATCTTCGTGACCTAGCTAGTTGTTCGAATGACTAGCGTAAGTTAAAAGTCGCCAATAACGTCATAATTTGATGTAAACAAATCTATAATTGTAGTGGGTCACAATTTAAAATATCGTAACTTCTTTCATGAATTGTGGACTATCTGCATAGAATTATGCTGATCCTATAATTTCAATCGTCATATTTTTCTATGCTTTTGAGCCCGGAGTATGGTTTTCTTGTTTATTTTATAGTCGGTTTTTGGGGAAGACTTGGCTTTAAATTATCCACACAAAGGTCATATCTTACTCAAGAAGTTGTTTTATGAATGACGCCAATAAAAACCAGTAAGATGGCCGATAGGGTTCGAAACTTGAGCTTTATTTGGACAAAATAATGTTTCAGAAATCAAACAAATGTGATTAACGACCAATCTGTGGCGGTATGGTCGGTGCCAACGTCACTGGGTGGGGTACGGCGTACATCGGTGTACACACGCCCTTAAGGATTGAGAACCATGGTGGTCGTTCATCAAATGTACCTCCTGGAGTCATACACTGCAGATTTACACCACAACTGAAAGATTCATGTTCTATTTTAATCATACACAAATCACTTTTTGCAAAACATTACAAATTTACATAACCCGGCTTTATTTTTCCAAGGTACAATAACTGTACAACACCGGGTAATATTTGAAAAATCATATACATAGATCTATACTACTTCTTACGTAAACGTCTTTCATTTGTCAAGAATCGCAAGTTCATTACTATATTATATAGCTATATTATAGTATCGATCGGATACTAAAACTTTTGACATGTCTACAGCTTATCTAACCTGTAGTTGATGGATAGTGTTAGTCAGCAATCGAAAAAAGCAATCGACCAATCAAATTATTCATGCAAGTGAACTCTGAATTTCGACAATGGCCGACATTTATGTGAAGATCTTTGCTGATTTGGCGACATGAACGTTGTAAATACAGCTTATTCAAGCTGTAGTTGCGACTTTTACATCGCCAACCAACCATTTTACTATTTTGTTTTGAGTTACTGCCCATATATGTTGTGGAAAAATTCCGCCGTTTGATGCAGAGGTGGAACTTCCTGTCGGAGTAGTGGGGGTAGCCAGCATAGTCAATGGGCGTGGACAGCGATCCCGAAATGCAGGGGTTTGGGCGATGTATATGATCAATACAGCGATAAGGGATAAAAAGATTGGATTTAGTAAAGGTCAATTTCTGTCATTACTTAACCCATTCTCATACAAGCACTCTTTTTGACTGACGGCCGCGATGGGTCAATTACAGCAGTATATTGGTGGCGCAGGAACGCACAGAGGTCGAGTTACTGGCAGTCATCAGCTTCCTTACCCACGTCAAAACATTCTAAATTTTTTTATCAAACCTATCAACCCATGACCACATGACAAAATTTCAAACTGGTCCAATTTTAAAGGAGTTGCAGACGACAATTCGAATTGTGATAAGATTTGAAAATAAGTGCCAAATAGGATACAAAATGGTGTGAGGTAAAGAGAAATTGATCGTTACAAGCACTTTCTCCTTTTCCAACATTTTTTTTCTAAAATCATATTGCTTCAATACGTCAGAAAGCGCCATTGTGTGGTAGTGGGTTAAAATCTAATCAAAATTGAATGAAGTATCGTATGCCGTTTCAAATAGGCGGAATTCGAAAAAGTCAAAGGATACCTTGAAGGATGAAAACTCATGTAAGGTATTTTGGAATGAGAAGTTGGCGTCTCTACGAGTCTTTGTGTTGTTGTAATAAACGACGGAAGCCAATGTCATTTTCACTATAGTCATATGATATAACTGCAGTACTTATCAGAGTGGCGTTCAAACTGACGGATCGCTGACCACGCCCACAAGCCTCCGCCATGGCAGTTCAACCGAGATAATAAAGTACATTATTTTGAAAAATGCAAGTCGTTGCGAAACGACCTAAACGTACCTACAGCTTGAACAATCTATTAAGTTCAAGTCGCCGAATCAACAAATATGCATAACATGAATGTTGGAGTTCAATGTTTACTCCCGTTCTAAATAAATGATTTGATTGGTCAATCCATTTTTGATTGACAGCGGCGATCCACAAATTCCACACTATAACACTTACTAAAAATTTGAGTGATTTCTTGTTTCTGATTGTTTGATTGATTATTTGAATGATTGATTGATTGGTTGATTTATTGGTGTTTTACGGCGGATCGATAGATCTGGGCATTTAGCGCGCAAGAGCTCTATGGAAAGTATAACATGAAACATACAGAGCAATACAGAGACAGCCACAAGTCATATAGAATGACAGATGAAAAATTATTCAAAAATCGATAAATGGAGACCCTTTAGTCCCCCCTTACGGCATACCTAGTGTCACGTTTGTTCCGCTAGATGAAATGGCAGATTTGACAGGGGAAGTGGTTTATGTTCATATCCCGTTTAACCAGACGGGGTCTCACACACAGGCTAGTGATTTTCATTTCAAAGCTTATTTACATCAAGATAAAAAAATGTAAGCTTTGGATTAAAACGACCAACCTGCTGCTATCCAGAAGTTACGAGGAAAAGCAGTTGTCAGTCTCGGATTTAAGTGGCCTTCTACGACAGGTCGTAGAAAAATCCAAGGTACTATATTCTGGAAAAAAAAGCCCGTTACCCCACGGTTCTCTTGTTTCTTACTTACCTAGGTGAAAACCCATGGCACTCCTCCCCGGCGCTCAGGGCACAGACATTACAGCAGCCACACGGTACACGGTCCAACACACATCGGGGCTCCGGGGGACAGGTCGCATTAGCACAGCTCACACAGTGTAGTACGGGCGCCGATCGGACCGTGGTCAATCCCAACAAAAGAAACCAGACAAAACAAGATGACATCCACGCGGTCATTTCTCTCGCGATAACGTTTGAACTAAACTACAGGTTTTCTGTACATGAACTTGGTACGAATTGGAAATTATCATGAATGCACGAAAGACTGAGGTGATATGCACGATTTACCCTTTACCACAAAAGAAAAAGTTGTAAACAGTTCGTTGATTAACCCTTTCCCGTAAATCCCTGATTTATACGTTCCTGTGACATAATACTTGAGAAAACATTTTGGGAAAAGAAGAAATTACTTGTATCAAGAAATTTCTTCTGTTAACATAGCATTTCTTTGTCATATAGCATGGCTACTTTTCGGACTGAACTTATCTTGTATGTCGTCTGCTACCCCCATGATTTTGGGCAAGTCTAAAAATTTGAAGAAAAAAAAAAAAATAGCAAAGGGTTGATCTAAATCTCGAATGTAGAACTCGTCTTAATGAAAAGTCTTTCCCTGCAGTTTCGATATTAAGAAATCAAGGACGAATGAACTAGGGTTTTCAAACCATGATAATAACAGGTTACAAGGAAATGGTTTAAAACTTTTATCTGAGGACTAAATCTTAGACTTCTCAAAACTGAAGGAAGATCTGGATAGGAAAGCGCTCTCGAACATTGCTTCCTTCGGTTGAAACTCTGCTTTCTTGGATCAAAAGCGATCTGATGCCCCCCCCCCCGTTCAGGATGACAGAACGCTCGCTTATGTATGAAAATAGAACCGCGCATTGCACGTGCACTTTAATCAAACGGATTTCAACTGGAAGCGATTGCAATTGTTTTGATATCCTGAACGCTGCTTCGGTGATTATCAAAGTATTTTTGTTCGTTTTGAATAATATTTAATCGTCACCGTAAACGGTATTTTAATCATACCGCGGCAGCTCAAGCCCCTCGCCATGGATTCCTGGTACTTCTCACCCAAGTTAGACCACTACATCCATTCTTAGTCTCGAAGCTGCTCATACGATTATGAACCGAATGGAGGGGGGGGGGGCAAATTTCGGAAAGGATATTTACCACAACAGGAGATCGAAAGACTATCAGAGTAAACAAAGCGCCGGACACGTTGAATCTTATCTGGCATTTACTGTCATCACGATACGTAATTAATACCATATTCGTCATATAAAAAAAGGGGCGAATGATATAAAATCAAAGAACGAAAAAGTACTGTAAGCTAGCAAAGCATTGTTTTGTTCAGGAATCTTCTTTGTCAAACGTAATTATGACAAAGAAACGAGGTTAAAGTAACTAAGGAGTTAACCCGTTCCCAAACAATCCCATCTTTTTAGGCCACTCAAGAAAATAGTTGTAGAAAGCATTGTGGAAAATGAAGAAATTGCTTGTTACAAGCAATTTCTCTATTTTCCGCATTGTTTTCTACCCAGAGAGATAAATATTTTAGAATTTTCAACAATTTGAGATTGTCGTCTGCAACATTTTTGAAGACTCTGGTCAGAGCCATTGCAACACGATGTGCTCAAGTGGGCTAAAATACCTAGGAGATGAACATGCATGCAGGGCTTGCAATATTCCCGAAATACATAAAAACTTCTTTTTATGGCGTACGCATTAAATTGATTTATTGGTTAAGCCTCCGGTGGCAGTTTGCACTCGTTGAACTTTGAGACGACCTCAAATTTTGTCTGATAACTTGAGCTATCAAAACTGGCGCCTTCCTAGCTAAAGAGGGATCAGATCCACCGAAGTCCAGTTAAAATTGTCATTTAATAAATGTGTATTTAGATTCATTGAGTGGGGTTTAACGCCACTTTTAACAGTATTTCAGTCATATCAAGGCGGCTGGAGCACCTAATAATGCATTCCTGGTATTTCTCACACCAGTACTAACACTACACCCTACACCCAGTTGCTATCCCACTTAGATTTACGATTATCCACCGATTGGTGAGAGACAAATATTGGAAATTGAAAACTGGGAGTCTTGTGCGCTACCGACTGCGCTATGACGGCGGCCCCATATGCAGTTAGATGGGTAAATGGAAAGAAAATTATTCGTCCCAGAAGATTTACCAAAGAGCATCTGTTCAGTCTGCTTAATCCGCACTGTCGGTATAGGTCAATGTTTTTCGCACTTCTGCAGATACTCTTAAACCTGTATTAACCCATTCCTACACAATAACATTCTAGACCAGTCCAAATTGAAAGGAGTTGCAGACGACAATTTAAAGTTTGTGAAATTGTAGATTTTTTCATCTCTCCTGTAAAAAGTATTGTGTAAAATGAAGAAATTGCTTGTTGCAAGCAATTTCTTCATTTCACACAATATTTTCCTAATTGTTTTTCGTGTGGGTGTCAAAAAGCGTCATTCTGTGGGAATTAGTTTTAGAGACTAGTCAAGGGGCGGCCAAAATGGTCGCTTGATACACTTTTTTGTGACATATATGTGGAATCGTTTTGACTGCATACATGAATTATTTCAGGTTTCTCACTTAATCCTAGATTCAAGGAACTCATTAGAATCGTCTCATTGAGACGGTTCTAATAAGAGACACCAACATAGGATTTAGAATTGGTAATTTTGTTAGCAAAGATCTTTTTTTTATGAAATGGAAACGGAATTTTGATGCTTGACCTTTAATGAAAGTGGTCGCCTGATAGAGGTGGTCACTTTAACAAGATTTACTATAATTACTTTTTGTGTGAGATCACACATGACTCATTTCAATCTCTCTTATCACACTGGCATTGGAGCCACTATCTGTTGTACAGTGGGTTTAGTGATGGTCTGTAGAGGAGGGGGGGGGGGACTTCCGCAACGCATAAAGAACAGAAAAACACACATGTCAAGCTTAACGTACTAGATATCTAATCAGTAAACAAATTGAGATGCACTTAACACGCATAGGGTAAAACATGTTACTACTCAAAGACAAAATAAGGCCGCGGTCATAGCAAAATGGTAGCGTGTAGGATTCCTGGTGAAGAGGTACAGGGTTCGATTCTCAGCCGCGGCGAATATCCTTTCCGATATTGGACTCCCGCAAATGGGTGAAAAATCGTAAACCTATGTGGGATGAGCAGCTGGAAGCTCGGAAAGGGTATGGTGGTAGTACTGGTGTGAGAAATACCAAGAATCCTCGGTTTGGTGCTCCAGCCGCCGCGATATGACTGGAACATTGTTGGAAGTGGTGTTTAACCCGATTTATTCAATCAGTTAATCAAAGACAAAACAAATACAAGACACTATGAAACGGGCTTGCCCAATCTTTCAACGGTATTTAAAACTGACTGTTTATTGTACTAGATACTTCTCACCGGTTCAAGTTAACCAATGCGAATCTGTGTCTGATAAAAAAAGATCCAAGATCCAATTGACCAATTGCGGCTGTCAATCAAATAACCAGTCGACAAATCAAATCTTTCATTCAGTCCGGACCAGAGCATTCTGCTCCAACATTAGACGCCATTTTTGTTAACGTTTTCAGTTGATTTGGCGACATAAACATCGTAACTACGATGTTTAGGTCACCGAGCAACCATTTTACTTTTTTGATACATGCTACTGGCTATAAATTTTGCATAATAACGCCGTTAAAAATCGAAGCGGAACTTCTTGTGGGAGTTAATGGCCGGGGCCTAGGCAGTCTAGGCGGGTCTAGCGATTGGTCAATAGCGTGTAGATAATCAAGTGTAAGTGAGCTATCAATGTCATCAATTTTACATTGAGAATGATAATGCGATACCGGGTTCTCCAGACTCTCAAGTGCTTGTGGATCTATAGACCGGTACCGCCGTCGACTTTAACAAAGCCGCGGTTTTTTTTGTTAAAGTCGACAGTGGTACCAGTCATTTGGATCTATAGATACACTTAAAATACTAAGCGTGCTATTTGTGTAAAATTTTCATCTTTACTAAAAATCTTCTTAAATTTAATGGTCTATTGTAAAAATAAATAAAAAGTACAAGAGAACTATTGGCCCTATAGCGCCCAAAGAGTGAAGGCTAAGAGATGTTTAATGGGTCGAAAATCGTAGACCTTTGCGGGATAGCAGCTGGAGGCTAGGAAGGGATGTGATAGCGGTACTGGTGTGAGAAATACCAGGAATCCATTGTTAGGTACTTCAGCCGCCGCGATATAACTGAAAGATTGTTGAAAGTAGCGTAAAACCCCATTCAAACAAACTAAGAGATGTTTAACAAGGGGCTTTATTTCAGCAATTTCTGCATGTAGAGAGTCACCAGTTGATACCCTTTTGATATATGAAACCTATGTTTAGTCATGAAGGGCACCATACTTATAAGGAATCCCCAAATATGTGCTGTATACCAATTAAACGGCTTTCAGTCTTTTAGTTGCAGAGAAGAAGATTGTAAAAGTTTGTTCCCTTTGTTTAAGTGTAAAGTTGCATGCCCATGAGAGGGTAAAAATATTCAGGGAATCACATACATACTTTGTAGAAGATCGCTAGGAGACACAAAAGCTCTCAGTCTTTTGGTTGCAGGAAAGAAGATGTGTAAAGATCTCATTATTTTTACCATTTTTCTTACCAAGGCAACGAGAGTTGATGGTTTATTTCAATTATCCGAGAAATTTTGATCTTCACCTAAAAACATCCATATTTTTTAAATCAAAATTAGCCAAGTCTGGTGACAGACGCACAGCGAGGACAAATGACGAAGGACCATGGGCATTCGGCGATCGAAATAGCTCAAGCGAGCTTAATATTTGACGGACATTTAAAGTTAACTTATTGTACACAAATATTATCTTTGTCTTCTCTCATTTCTTTCTGTGTATTCATAAAAAGCGATACAACTTAACATTCAAGCAATGGAGCAATTGATCGATCGTGGCTGTCAATCAATAATCAATCGACCTATGAAATAATCCATTCAGACCGGAAGTGAACTTTCAACTCCGATATTGGCCGACATTTATGTGAAGCATCTTTGTTTGTTTTGCGACTTAAGCTCGTAACTACAGCTTATTCAAGCTGTAGTTACGGCGTTTAGGTCGCAAACCAACAATTTTACTTTTTTGTTACCTGTTACTGGCCATTGACTTTGCAAATAATGCCGCTTAACCTTTGCCATGCTGTATAAATCATCTTCCTGAATCGCTGTAAAATCAAAGGCCTGAAAGTACCGATAGAGCTTGTTAAAAAATCAATACTTCTTTAAGAAATTAATTTCAAAAACAACTTTGGCATGAAAAGTAAAAGCAGGATGTGAAGACCAAGATCAGACTACACTTATGTGCAGGCTGATCTTTACCTACACATCCTGCCAAAACCGCAATATTCCGGGTTCAGCATGACAAGGGTTAATATCGAAGCCGAACTTCCCGTTGGAGTCAACGGGCGTAGCCAGTGCAGGCTGTGGGCAAGGCCAGGGATCTGAGCAATGTGTCGTGATTATTTTAGAGTAAGTATAACATGTACAAACTCTTGATTCATTACCAAACGACAACATTTCAAACTGGTCCAAATTGAACGAAGTTGCAGTCGACAATTCATAGTTGATGGAATTTTAAAAATCTATGTCTTTTTTTTTTTTTTTTTTTTTTGTAGTAAACATTATGGATAAAGATGAAATTGCTTGTAACAACCACTTTTTACTTCTTACACAATGTTGTCGAAAACTTGTCTCTTGATGGCTTCAAAAAGCGTCATTGTGTGGGAATAGGTTAATTCACATCAAGATAAAATATATACAATATATCACACGTAGAAATTTACAATGCACATCCATACGTACGATAAAACCTACTACCTATGCAACAATATTTATTTTCTATTGAATAAATCAAAGCACTGAAAGTACTGAAAGCTAGCAAAGCATCGTTTTGTTAAGTTATCTTCTTTGCTTAAGGCTATCATGATAAACAAACCCACGAGTTAACCCATTACAACATGACAAAATCTTAGGCTGGTTCAAATTTTAAAGGAGTTGCAGACGTCAATTTCTTGTTGGTTTAATTTTAAAAATATTCCCCTTGTTGGTTAGAAAACATTGTGGACAATGAAGAAATTGCTTGAAATAAGCAATTTTTTCATTGTCCACAATGTTTTCTAAAGCTTTTTTTCTTGAGATGCGTAAAAGGCGGAATTAAGTGGGAATGGGTTAAATAGTATGGTTTTGAGAGAGTTCTCTACGATTTGAACAGAGTTTGCAATATTCCTTTAATACATAAGAACTACTTCTTATGGCCTAGGCATTCAATGGATTTAGTGGGTAAGCCTCCAGTGGCAGTGCCGCCGTCATAGCGCAGTTGGTAGCGCGTCGGACTGTCAATCTAGAGGTCCCGGGTTCGATTCCCGACGGCGGCACTCGTCCTTTCCGACTATTTGTCTCTCACCAATGGGTCGATAATCGTAGACCTATGTGGGATAGCAGCTGGAGGCTAGGAAAGGATGTAATGGTAGTACTGGTGTGAGAAATACCAGGAATCCATTGTTAGGTGCTCCAGCCGCCGCGATATGACTGAAAGATTGTTAAAAGCGGCGTAAAACCCCATTCAAACAAACAAAATCCAGTGGCAGTTTGCACTCGTTGAACTCTTTGAAGACCTCAATATTTTGTCTGTTTTGCTAGCTTTGCTAACTAAAAACGAGTGCCCTAAAAACGATGACCCTTTTTATAACATTTTCATTTTATAATGTTACCTTAGCTTTGATATCAGATTAACCCATTCCAACACAATCCCTCCCTTTCACCCCTCAAAGAAAATAGTTCTGGAAAACAAAGTGGAAAATGTAAAAAATGCTTGTCACAAGCAATTTCTACATTTCCAAATTGTTTTCTATCCAGGGAGACAAAGATTTTTTAAAAAATCAAGAATTTAAAATTTGTCGTCTTGAGATCTAATAATAAAATTACGAAAAAGGATAAAAACAACAGAAAATGGAATGTCGCGATAAGGGCAGACTCGTTTGAATTGTTCTTTCACAAAACGTGTATTTTGTTTGTTCCTTTTATTGTTTATTTCGGTTGTCATAATTGTGCAGTGAATCAAATCATAGTCCATTTTCTGGGTTTGGTGTTTGATGTAATCTAATTTACAATTCTAATACGCATATTTAGTTTGATTAGCTTGGTCCATCGTCATGTGGTAAACAGCAGGGTGGATCTTGGTCTCCTTGTTTAGGGCGTGAAACAGCAGCTGTAAGCGAAAGGTTGAACTTTAAGACTTAATTCAAATCTAACAAGTACTTGTACAGGTATTTTACTCGAATTTGAATACAGTAAAAAACTCAAGGTACGACCAAAAAGTGGTCGCTGAAGAGAATGGTCGCTAAATACATTTTTTTGTGACATGATTATGATTGTAAGATTCTCTTGCATACCTAAATTATTGCAGAGTTCTCACTTAATCTTATGTTGTTCAAACTCATTAAAATCAACTCATTGAGACGATTCTAATGAGTTACAATAACATAGGGTCTAGTTACAGTTTTTAAGCAATTAAAAGTGATCGGTTAATAGAGGTGGTCTCTTAAACAAGATTGAATCGGCAGCGGCCATAGCGCAACAATAGCACGTTGGACTCCTAATCACGAGGACCCAGGTTCGATACCCGACAGCGGCAAAGCGGCTAAGTGGGATGATCATCTTGGGGCTCAGAAAGGATGTCGTGATAGTACTGGGGTGAAAAATACCAGAAATCCATGGTTCGGTGCTCCAGCCGCCGCGATATGACTGAAATATTGTAAAAAGTGATGTTAAACCAAATTCAAACATTGAACAAGATTGACTGTACACTTGATTGACCAATCGCTGGCTTCTCCAACTTACTCCATTGGCCATTGGCTATTGGTCCGGGCTAAATAAATTATTTGATTGGTCGGTTAATTCCTTGATTGAGAGCAGCGATTGGTCAATTTGAGGTAGCGGTTTTAGTTTTGAGAAGAGACAGTAATATCATTAACACTTTTCTGTCTTTCAAAATTTTAGACTGGTCCATTTAAAAAAAAAATAACGTGTATTCAACTCGAAAGAATTCCGCCGAGTAGAGGAGAAAATATTGTAGAAAAGGAAGGTATTGCTTGTTACAAGCCATTTCTTCTTTTTCTACAATTGTAAAATCACCGGGACGTAAAAACCATGGATTGAACAGAAAAGGGTTAACTCAGGTGATAAACCACGCCATTAAAAATTCACGACAGCTAAGAAACCCTGTCAATTCAATAATGGATAAACTGACACAGTGGGTCCAAGTTCGTGGTTTTAAAACGACAATAGAAAAATTCTCTCCGAAAAGGCTTACCGGTAGAGTACGGGACCTCATTGTGGCATGTTTCGTCTGAATGGCGTAGTCGTTAGACGTTTTCACGCTGGCACCCATGATGTGGTCATCTCCTTCCTCGTAGGACCCTTCAGCTCCCATGATAGCCTCGTATTGGACTGTAATGACGTCATCTCTAGCCCGGTTGGATTTCGGAACCCGTTTCACCGTTCCAAGGAAGTACTCACAGGCAAGGTACTCTCCCTGAAAATAATGTTAAACAAAAAGATTAATTATAATCGATAATGTAAATTTCAATCGAACTTGTCTTATTTGGGTTATTTGAAATGAGAAATTGGTGTCTTTACGTGTCTTTGTGTTGTTGTGATAATCGACGGAAGCTATGGTGTGTTGTTGTGATAAACGAGGGAAGGCAAGGTGTGTTGTTGTGATAAATGAGGGAAGCCATGGTGTATTGTTGTGATAATCGACGGAAGCTATGGTGTGTTGTTGTGATAAACGAGGGAAGGCAAGGTGTGTTGTTGTGATAAACGACAGAAGCCGTGGTGTGTTGTTGTGATAAACGACGGAAGCCATGGTGTATTGTTGTGATAAACAACGGAAGCCATGGTGTGTTGTTGTGATAAACGACGGAAGCCGTGGTGTGTTGTTGTGATAAACGACGGTAGCCGTGATGTACTGTTGTGATAAACGACGGAGCCATGGTGTATTGTTGTGACAAACGACGGAAGTCATGGTGTATTGTTGTGATAAACGACGGAAGTCATGGTGTATTGTTGTGATAAACGACGGAAGTCATGGTGTATTGTTGTGATAAACGACGGAAGCCATGGTCAGCTACACTATAGTCTTATGATATAACTGCAGTACTTATCAGAGTGGCGTTCAAACTGGCGGATCGCTGACCACCCAGACAAGCATTCGACATGGCAGTTCAACGAGATAATAAAGTACATTATTTTGTGAAATTCAAGTCGTTGCGAAACGACCTAAACGTACCTACAGCTTGAACAATCTTTTGAGTTTAAGTCGCCGAATCAACAAATATGCATAACATGAATGTTGGAGTTCAATGTTTACTCCCATTCCAAATAAATGATTTGATTGGTCAATCCATTTTTGATTGACAGCGGCGATCCACAAATTCCACACTATAACACTTACTAACAATTTTGCGTGATTTCTTGTTTCTGATTGTTTGACTGATTATTTGAATGATTGATTGATTGGTTGATTTATTGGTGTTTTACGGCGCATCGATAGATGTGGGCATTTAGCGCGCAAGAGCTCTATGGAAAGTATAACATGAAACATACAGAGCAATACAAAGACAGCCACAAGTCATATAGAATGACAGATGAAAAATTATTCAAAAATCGATAAATGGAGACCCTTTAGTCGCCTCTTATGGCATACCTAGTGTCACGTTTGTTCCGCTAGATGAAATGGCAGATTTGACAGGGGAAGTGGTTTATGTTCATACCCCGTTTAACCAGACGGGGTCTCACACACAGGCTAGTGATTTTCATTTCAAAGCTTATTTACATCGAGATAAAAAAAAAAATGTAAGCTTTGGAATAAAACCACCAACCTGCTGCAATCCAGAATTTACGAGGAAAAGCAGTTGTCAGTCTCGGATTTAAGCGGCCTTCTACGACAGGCCGTAGAAAAGTCCAAGGTACTATATTCTGGAAAAAAAAAGCCCGTTACCCCACGGTTCTCTTGTTTCTTACTTACCTAGGTGAAAACCCATGGCACTCCTCCCCGGCGCTCAGGGCACAGACATTACAGCAACCACATGGTACACGGTCCAACACACACCGGGGCTCCGGGGGACAGGTCGCATTAGCACAGCTCACACAGTGTAGTACGGGCGCCGATCGGACCGTGGTCAATCCCAACAAAAGAAACCAGACAAAACAAGATGACATCCACGCGGTCATTTCTCTCGCGATAACGTTTGAACTAAACTACAGGTTTTCTGTACATGAACTTGGTTCGAATTGGAAATTATCATGAATGCACGAAAGACTGAGGTGATATGCACGACTTACCCTTTACCACTAAAGAAAAAGTTGTAAACAGTTCGTTGATTAACCTTTTCCCGTAAATCCCTGATTTATACGTTCCTGTGACATAATACTTGGGAAACATTTTGGGAAAAGAAGAAATTACTTGTATCAAGAAATTTCTTCTGTTAGCATAGCATTTCTTTGTCATATAGCATGGCTACTTTTCGGACTGAACTTATCTTGTCGTCTGCTACCCCCATGATTTTGGGCAAGTCTAAAAATTTGAAGAAAAAAAAATATCAAAGGGTTGATCTAAATCTCGAATGTAGAACTCGTCTTAATGAAAAGTCTTTCCCTGCAGTTTCGATATTAAGAAATCAAGGACGAATGAACTAGGGTTTTCAAACCATGATAATAACAGGTTACAAGGAAATGGTTTAAAACTTTTATCTTAGACTTCTCAAAACTGAAGGAAGATCTAGATAGGAAAGCGCTCTCGAACATTGCTTTCTTCGGTTGAAACTCTGCTTTCTTGGATCAAAAGCGATCTGATGCCCCCCCCCCCGTTCAGGATGACAGAACGCTCGCTTATGTATGAAAATAGTACCGCGCATTGCACGTGCACTTTAATCAAACGGATTTCAAACGGGAAGCGATTGCAATTGTTTTGATATCCTGAACGCGGCTTCGGTGATTATCAAAGTATTTTTGTTCGTTTTGAATAATATTTAATCGTCACCGTAAACGGTATTTTAATCATACCGCGGCAGCTCAAGCCCCTGACCATGGATTCCTGGTACTTCTCACCCAAGTTAGACCACTACATCCATTCTTAGTCTCGAAGCTGCTCATACGATTATGAACCGAATGGAGGGGGGGGGGCAAATTTCGGAAAAGATATTTACCACAACAGGAGATCGAAACTATCAGAGTAAACAAAGCGCCGGACACGTTGATTCTTATCTGGCATTTACTGTCATCACGATACGTAATTAATACCATATTCGTCATATAAAAAAAGGGGCGAATGATATGAAATCAAAGAACTAAAAAGTACTGTAAGCTAGCAAAGCATTGTTTTGTTCAGGAATCTACTTTGTCAAACGTTACTATGACAAAGAAACGAGGTCAAGGTAACTAAGGAGTTAACCCGTTCCCAAACAATCCCTTTTTTATGCCACTCAAGAAAATAGTTGTAGAAAGCATTGTGGAAAATGAAGAAATTGCTTGTTACAAGCAATTTCTCCATTTTCCACATTGTTTTCTACCCAGAGAGATAAATATTTTTGAATTTTCAACAATTTGAGATTGTCGTCTGCAACTTTTTTGAAGACTCTGGTCAGAGCCATTGCAACACGATGTGCTCAAGTGGGCTAAAAATACCTAGGAGATGAACATGCATGCAGGGCTTGCAATATTCCCGAAAAACATAAAAAACTTCTTTTTATGGCGTACGCAATAAATGGATTTGCACTCGTTGAATTTTGAGACGACCTCAAAATTTTGTCTGATAACTTGAACTATCAAAACTGACGCCTTCCTAGCTTAAGAGGGATCAGATCCACCGAAGTCCAGTCAAAATTGTCATTTAAAAAAATGTGAATTTAGATTCATTGAATGGGGTTTAACGCCACTTTTAACAGTATTTCAGTCATATCAAGGCGGCTGGAGCACCTAACAATGCATTCCTGGTATTTCTCACACCAGTACTAACACTACACCCTACACCCAGTTGCTATCCCACTTAGCTTTACGATTATCCACCGATTGGTGAGAGACAAATATTGGAAATTGAAAACTGGGAGTCTTGTGCGCTACCGACTGCGCTATGACGGCGGCCCCATATGCAGTTAGATGGGTAGATGGAAAGAAAATTATTCTTCCCAGAAGATTTAGCAAAGAGCATCTGTTCAGTCTGCTTAATCCGCACTGTCGGTATAGGTCAATGTTTTTCGCACTTCTGCAGAAACTCTTAAACTTGTATTAACCCATTCCTACACAATAACATTCTAGACCAGTCCAAATTGAAAGGAGTTGCAGACGACAATTTAAAGTTTGTGAAATTGTAGATTTTTTCATCTCTCCTGTAAAAAGTATTGTGTAAAGTGAAGAAATTGCTTGTTGCAAGCAATTTCTTCATTTCACACAATAATTTCCTAATTGTTTTTCGTGTGGGTGTCAAAAAGCGTCATTCTGTGGGAATTAGTTTTAGCGACTAGTCAAGGGGCGGCCAAAATGGTCGCTTGATACACTTTTTTATGACATATATGTGGAATCGTTTTGACTGCATACATGAATTATTTCAGGTTTCTCACTAGATCCTATGTTCAAGGAACTCATTAGAATCGTCTCATTAAGACGGTTCTAATAAGAGACACCAACATAGGATTTAGAATTGGTAATTTTGTTAGCAAAGATCTTTTTTTTATGAAATGGAAACGGAATTTTGATGCTTGACCTTTAATGAAAGTGGTCGCCTGATAGAGTTGGTCACTTGAACAAGATTTACTATAATTACTTTTTGTGTGAGATCACACATGACTCATTTCAATCTCTCTTATCACACTGGCATTGGAGCCACTATCTGTTGTACAGTGGGTTTAGTGATGGTCTGTAGAGGGGGGGGGGACTAAAAAACAGAAAAACACACATGTCAAGCTTAACGTACTAAATATCTAATCAGTAAACAAATTGAGATGCACTTAACACGCATAGGGTAAAACATGCTACTACTCAAAGACAAAATAAGGCCGCGGTCATAGCAAAATGGTAGCGTGTAGGATTCCTGGTGAAGAGGTACAGGGTACGATCCTCAGCCGCGGCGAATATTCTTTCCGATATTGGACTCCCGCAAATGGGAGAAAAATCGTCAACCTATGAGGGATGAGCAGCTGGAAGCTCGGAAAGGGTATGGTGTTAGTACTTGTATGAGAAATACCAGGAATCATGTCCACGGTTAGATTCTCCAGCCGCCACGATATGACTGGAATACGATCAGAAGTGGTGTTAAACCCAATTCATCCAATCAGTTAATCAAAGACAAAACAAATACAAGACACTATGAAACGGGTTTGCCGAATCTTTCAACGGTATTAGGAACTGACTGTTTAATGTACTAGATAATTCTTACCGGTTCAAGTTCACCAATGCGAATTTGTGTCTGATAAAAAAAGATCCAAGATCCAATTGACCAATCGCGGCTGTCAATCAAATAACCAGTCGACAAATCAAATCTTTCATTCAGTCCGGACCAGGTCTTTCAGCTCCAACATCAGGCGCCATTTTTGTTAACAATTTTAGTTGGTTTGGCGACATAAACATCGTAACTACAGCTTATTCAAGTTTGCGGAGCAGCGATTGGTCAATTGCGTATAGATAAACAACTGCTTGTGGATCTATAGATACACTCAAGATACTAAACGTGTATTTGTGTAGATTTTCATCAGTACTAAAAACATTCTTACATTTAATGGTCTATTGTAAAATTAAAAATAGATATATATATTTTGAAGTACAAGAGAACTATTGGCCCTATATGGCTCAAATATTGAACGCTAAGAGATGTTTAACAAGGAACATTAGTTTAGCGATTTCTGTATGTAGAGAATCACCAGTTGATACCCTTTTGATATATGAAACCTATGTTTAGTCCTGAAGGGCATCATATCTGCAAACTTATAAGGAATCCCAAAATATGTGCTGTATACCAATTAAAAAGGCTTTCAGCCTTTAAGTTGCAGAGAAGAAGATTGTAAAAGTGTCTTCCCTCTTTTAAAGTGTAAAGCTGCATGCGTATGAGAGGGTAAAAATATTCAGGGAATCATATACAAACTTTGTGGAAGATCGCTAGGAGACATAAAAGCTCTCAGACTTTTGTTTGCAGGAAAGAAGATGCGTAAAGATCTCATTATTTTTACCATTTTTCTTGCCATGACAACGAGAGTTAATGGTTTATTTCAATTATCCGAGAAATTTTGATCTTCACCTTAAAACATCCATATCATTTTTTAAAATAAAAATTAGCCCAGTCTGTTGACAGACGCACAACGAGGACAAATGACAAAGGATCATGGACATCCGTCGATCAAAATAACTCACGTGAGCTTAATATTTGACGGACATTTTAAATTAATTTATTGTACACAAATATTATCTTTGTCTTATCTCATTTCTTTCTGTGTATTCATAAAAAGCGATACAACTTAACATTCAAGCAATGGAGCAATTGACCGATTGTTGCTTCAACCAATAATCAATCGACCTATGAAATAATCCTTTCAGACCGGCAGTGAACTTTCAACTCCGATATTGGCCGACATCTATGTGAAGCATCTTTGTTTGTTTGGCGACTTAAGCTCGTAACTACAGCTTATTCAAGCTGTAATTACGGCGTTTAGGTCGCCAACCAACAATTTTACTTTTTTGTTACCTGTAACTGGCCACTGACTTTGCAAATAATGCCGCTTAACGTTTGCCATGCTGTATAAATCATCTTCCTGAATCGCTATAAAATCAAAGGACTGAAAGTACCGATAGAACTTGTTAAAAAATTAATACTTCTTTAGGAAATCAATTTCAAAAACAACTGTGGCATGAAAAGTACAAGCAAGTGGTGTAGACCAAGATCAGACTACACTTATGTGCAGGCTGATCTTAACCTACACCTTCCGGGTTCAGCAAGACAAGGGTTAATATCGAAGCCGAACTTCCCGTTGGAGTCAACGGGCGTAGCCAGTGCAGACTGTGGGCAAGGCCAGGGATCTGAGCAATGTGTCGTGATTATTTTCGAATAAATATAACATGTACAAACTTTTGATTCATTACCAAACGACAACATTTCAAACTGGTCCAAATTGAACGAAGTTGCAGTCGACAATTCATACTTGATGGAATTGTAAAAATCTATGTCTTTTTTGTGGATAAAAATGAAATTGCTTGTTACAGCCACTTTTTACTTTTTCCTCAATGTTGTCGAAAACTTGTCTCTTGATGGCTTTAAAAAGCGTTATTGTGTGGGAACAGGTTAATTCACATCAAGATGAAATATATACAATATATCACACGTAGAAATTTACAATGCACAT
Source organism: Fragum fragum (assembly GCA_946902895.1). Classification (NCBI taxonomy): domain Eukaryota; kingdom Metazoa; phylum Mollusca; class Bivalvia; order Cardiida; family Cardiidae; genus Fragum; species Fragum fragum. The sequence goes on from OX336371.1 coordinate 51,146,121, forward strand.
ACATACGTACGATAAAACCTACTACCTATGCAACAACATTTATTTTCTATTGAATAAATCAAAGCACTGAAAGTACTGAAAGCTAGCAAAGCATCGTTTTGTTAAGTTATCTTCTTTGCTTAAGGCTATCATGATAAACAAACCCACGAATTAACCCATTACAACATGACAAAATCTTAGTCTGGTTCAAATTTTAAAGGAGTTTAAGACGTCAAGTTCTAGTTGGTTTAATTTTAAAAATATTCCCCTTGTTGGTTAGAAAACATTGTGGACAATGAAGAAATTGCTTGAAAGAAGCATTTTTTTTTTTTTTTTCATTTTCCCCAATGTTTTCTAAAGCTTTTTTTCTTGAGATGCTTAAAAGTCGGAATGGGTTAAATAGAATGGTTTTGAAAGAGTTCTCTACGATTTGAACAGAGTTTGCAATATTCCTTTAATACGTAAGAACTACTTCTTATGGCCTAGGCATTCAATGGATTTAGTGGGTAAGCCTCCAGTGGCAGTTTGCACTCGTTGAACTCTTTGAAGACCTCAATATTTTGTCTGTTTTGCTAGCTTTGCTAACTAAAAACGAGTGCCCTAAAAACGACGACCCTTTTTTTAACATTTCATTTTATAATATTACCTTAGCTTTGATATCAGATTAACCCATTCCAACAAAATCCCTCCCATTCACCCCTCCAAGAAAATAGTTCTGGAAAACAAAGTGGAAAATGTAAAAAATGCTTGTCAGAAACAATTTCTACATTTCCAAATTGTTTTCTATCCAGAGAGACAAAGATTTAAAAAAATCAAGCATTTGAAATTTGTCGTCTTGAGATCTAATTATAAAATTACGAAAAAGGATAAAAACAAAAGAAAATGGAATGTCGCGATAAGGGCAGACTCGTTTGAATTATTATTTCACAAAACGTGTATTTTGTTTGTTCCTTTTATTGTTAATTTCGGTTGTCATAATTGTGCAGTGGATCAAGTTATAGTCCATTTTCTGGGTTTGGTGTTTGATGTAATCCAATTTATAATTTTAGTAAGCATATTTAGTTTGATTAGCTTGGTCCATCGTCATGTGGTAAACGGCAGGGTGGATCTTGGTGTCCTTGTTTAGGGCATGAAACAGCAGCTGTAAACGAAAGTTTGAACTTAAAGACTTAATTCAAATCTAACATGTACATGTTTTTTACCCGAAATTTGAATACAGTAAAACTTGTATTTAGCGACCACTCAAGAGACGACCAAAAAGTGGTCGCTGAAGAGAGTGGTTGCTCAATGCAATTTCATGTGACATGATTATGATGGTTAGATTCTCTTGCATACCTAAATTATTGCAGAGTTCTCACTTAATACTATGCTGTTCAAACTCATTAGAATCGACTCATTGAGACGATTCCAATGAGATACAATAACATAGGGTCTTGTTATAGATTTTAAGCAATTAAAAGTGATCGTTCAATAGAGGTGGTCTCTTAAAGAAGATTGAATCGGCCGCGGCCATAGCGCAGCAATAGCACGTTGGACTCCTATAATCACGAGGACCCAGGTTCGATACCCGACAGCGGCAAATATCCTTTCCGATTTTGTCTCCCACCAATGAGCGGATAATCGTAAATCTAAGTGGGGTGATCATCTTGGGGCTCAGAAAGGATGTCGTGATAGTACTTGGGTGAAAAATACCAGAAATCTATGGTTCGGTGCTCCAGCCGCCGCGATATGACTGAAATATTGTAAAAAGTGATGTTAAACCAAATTCAAACATTGAACAAGATTGACTGTACACTTGATTGACCAATCGCTGGCTTCTACAACTTACTCCATTGGCCATTGGCTATTATTTGATTGGTCGGTTAATTCCTTGATTGAGAGCCGCGATTGGTCAATTTGAGGTAGCGGTTTTAGTTCTGAGAAGAGACTGTAATATCATTGACACTTTTCTGTTTTGCAAAATTTTAGACTGGTCCAAAATTAAAAATAAATAAATAAAAAATAAAATAAAAAAATATAAAAAAAAATAAATTAATTATAAAAAAAATAAAATAAAAATAACGTGTATTCAATTCGTAAGAAATTCGCCCAGTAGAGTAGAAAATATTGTAGAATAGGAAGTTATTGCTTGTTACAAGCAATTTCTTCTTTTTCTACAATTATAAAATCACCGGGACGTAAAAACCATGGATTGAACAGAAAAGGGTTAACTCAGATGATAAACCACGCCATTATAAATTCACGACAGCTAGGAAACCCTGTCAATTAAATAATGGATAAACTGACACAGTGGGTCCAAGTTCGTGGTTTTAAAACGACAATAGAAAAAATCTCTCCGAAAAGGCTTACCGGTAGAGTACGGGACCTCATTGTAGCATGTTTCGTCAGAATGGCGTAGTCGTTAGACGTTTTCACGCTGGCGCCCATGATGTGATCATCTCCTTCCTCGTAGGACCCTTCAGCTCCCATGATAGCCTCGTATTGGATTGTGATGACGTCGTCTCTGGCCCGGTAGGATTTCGGAACCCGTTTTACTGTTCCAAGGAAGTACTCACAGGCAAGGTACTCTCCCTGAAAATAATGTTAAACAAAACAAAATTATTGATTTGCAGATATACGGACATTTTCAATCTAACTTGTCTTTTTAAATATTCTAGGGCTAAATTCCTAAAGCAATTTGCCGCATAAGGACCAAATATATGATTGGAAAGGACTTTCACTTCGAATACGAAAGCAATAATAATAATACATCGGTGGCGCCGACAAGTTGGGAATTGCAGTTTACGAGCCGAATGGTAGAAGAAACGTCGCATAAACAATGCCGTTGGGCCCATGAGAATTTAAGTCTCGCCCTTTACTAGAACGAAATCAAAGTACCGCTTGACCTTATTCCTTGATGAGCGACGATTTACCCGGCCGAATAAAGAAGTATAAAATTGTGCCGATTATACACTCAGCTAAGGACAAATCAGCCGATTCTTTTCATGTCGATGGTCAGCTGCGATATCGCAGTCCTCTTTCTGATAAGGTTAATAGAAAGAGGTCTAAATGTTATCGCACCTATTTAATGGATTACCGGCCGATTAGTCTCTGATTCAGTTATCACCGATTCCAGGCTAGCAGAAATCGTCCGAAACCTAGATACCTTCATATAATTTATCAGTATGGTTTGACCAATATTTATGTTTTAATTTTGCTAGGATATTACGATAATCGATATTGGTGCATTGATCAAGTGTGTCAACAATTGACGGATCGCGCGTGATCAAACGACCAATCAAAACATTCATTAATTTTAAACTTCAACATTTGCCGATATCTATGGGAGCTCAGTGGACGTGGCCAGTTACCCGACAATTTTGTTTTCTTTTTTTTTCTTTTTTCAATAAATGCATAGCAATACTAAAACTGACAGCACGTTGTTTGTTTTTTTGTTGTTGTTTTGTATCTTACCGGAACAGAGTCTTTTCTCCCCCAGTCCATGACCGGGTACACTCTACCGGAAATTTGCAAGTTCCTCCCAATGTGAATACCCAGAATCCTCCGCATGTACATATCCGGTCCATCCATGGTTGGGTACAAGGTCACGTGAACATCCTCGTACATTGACCTCGTGAAATGTATGGTCGTGTTGACGATGGTCTTCTCTCCGATATATATCATCTTGTCAGAAGGATACAGCGAGATGTCAATAGAATCTGCCATGGCTAACATCCCTTTAAATAAATCACGTTTTAATTAACCAATTACCAGGAGGCAAATTTTAGACTTGTCCAAATTGAAAGGAGTTGCAGACTATAATTAAAAGTTGGTGAAATTAGATAGTTTTTTTTTTTTCAGATTTCTTGGTGGAAAATATTTCGAAAAATAAAGAAATTACTTGTTGCAATCAACAATTTTCTTCAATTTACACAATATTTCCAACGGAGGGGCGTACAAAGGCGCCATGGTGTGGGAATGGGTTAAATGAAAATTCTGTTGAGCCAATACATGCTCGGAGGTTAAACTTAAGTAAGTGACAGAAGTTACTTGTATTCAAAATTGCAGAGTGAAAAAATTGCGTGCTTCAAAACTGACAAGTTCATTGTTATACCCCATTCCCAGATAAGGACGCCTTTTGACGCCCATAATGGAAAGAATCGAGGAAAACATTATTTTGGATGAAGCAATTTATTCACTCAAAACAATGTTTCCAACCAAAATATTAGAAAAAAAGCACTAAAATTTCAAAAACTTCAAACTGCCGTCTGCAACTCCTTTCAATTTTGACCTATCTAAAATGTTGCCGTCTGATAACGAGTTAATGTGTAAACCCCTGAAATCAGCAACGTTCACTCACTTACATTAAATGCACCGCTCAGTAGGGAAACTGTTAGCCAAATACCAGACAACAGAATTTTACACCGGTCCAAATCGAAAGGAGTTTCAGACGACAATTTTCAAAATTGTGATTTTCTTTTTTTAAAACTTTCTTGTTACAAGCAATTTCTTCATTTTACACAATGTTTTCCGAATTGTTTATCTCGAGGGGCAACGAAAAGCGTCATTGTGTGGAAAAGGGTTAAGGAATTCACGTGTGATATTTATTACACAAACATATCGTTTATCATGCCAACTTATCTCCAACAAGACGGTTCGACTGATATATATTGAAGGACGCGAGTTTGTAAAATATATGGCAAGTTTGCAAAATTTATGTCAAGCTTGCAAAATGTACGAAAAGTTTGCAAATTGTATGGTTATGGGTATAAAACAAAACGTAAATTGTTGTTTGTAGTACTTTCAGCCTATAAACCCAACATAGTTCTTAGAATATTTCCACTGGGGTTACACCGTTGATCATCCTGCGCCATATTGCATTCTATCGGGGTTTACCAGTTCATAGTTACCCCATGGAAAAGGGATTGTTATTTAGATTTAATTGGTGAGCGAAGCCTACTTGTAGTTTTAAAGTAAATCTTCACAGAACCCCCGAGGGCGTCTTGTCAAGTGCGGAGATGTCCCATATTGAGAGGTAATGGCAAGGGTGTCTGACTTGTGTGGTTTTAGATATCCATTGGCTAGATTTCGCCTTGGCGTCTGTCAAATGTTTTTCAAAGTTATAGGGGGCAGTTCTGAGCCAAAGGATTTCTTCTTTGAGATATTGCTCTCATTGGCGGCCTCTATAAGTACTTTTTTATATGACAATTTCTATGTGAAGGGTGAATGTCGATGTTAATGGCAAAGTTCTGCATACTAATAGTCTTTTTTTCTCTCTCTCTCTCTAAGCTCAAGAGTAGTTCTAACAATGCTCTGCCTGTGACACATATTTTGACAAATTGATTAATTGACAAATCGCTGGTCCTGCTCACTTACTCCGTTTGCTCCGCCCATTGACTCCGAATTGAAGTTCCACTTTGATTTTAAACGGAGTTATTTTGCAAAATGTAAGGTCAGTTACGTGTTACCAAAAGTAGAATGGTTGGTTGGCGACCAAAACGTCGTATATACAGCTTGAATAGGTTACGACATTTAAGTCGCCAAACAGCAAAAATGTTTGACACAAATGGCGACAAATGGCGAAGTTATAATCTCAATTCCGGGGTGAATGAGTAATTTGATTCGTCGATATATTCCTTGATTGACAGCCGCGATTGGTCAAATCGATAATGAATATAGATTAACGTAGAATGACAATTCTAAATTCAGTTAAACGACCAAAATGTTTTTTTTTTTTTATTATTATTATTATTATTCTTGTCATTCAACGAAATTTTGACCAGGTACTTGAGTTCTTTTCGCATTTCATTGATATCATTTTTTGCCATACGCGTCACATACAAAAATTCACAGTTGTAGAATTCGCAATACCATAGTACCCGCGAATTTCCAAAGATATCACGTTGTCATAAATAATTCCGATCAAACTGTATGAATTGGGGCCATGCCAGGTCACTTCGACAATGACTGGTGATTCAGTTCAACAAAAGCCTTCAATTGGCTAACTCTATGATGACAGACCACCTTAAAATAAAATCTCAGCCAGTGTGTGACACGTCCAACAGTTACACATTTCTAACACCTAGCACTAAAAGACTCAGATCAACCAGTGTATCCACAAAGTCTGATCATGGTCTTAACCATGTGCTCTAAGATTGCTTATCTTTGTCAAGATGACCAGAGAGTATTCTTCGCGCACAATGAGAACGTCCAGGCTGCCCACTTCACGCACAGGGGAAATTGACGAATTGATAGCCCCGCAAGTTTCAGCCGTCGGTCACGCCGATTGACTCCGGCAAGAAATTCCACTTCGATTTTAAATGAAATCTGACTTTGGCAGACAATTGTTTTGAATCATTTTGTTGGTTTGACGACTGAACCGTATTAAAGCTCATGTAATTTGCAGTAGAGACGCATTGGTTACCAACCACCCATTCTACTTATTTGTATCATGTTACTGGCTATATATATTTTTTTTAAATAACGCCGTTTATTATATACCTATAAATGATATGAATTAAAATCTGGCTATCTTATACAACTCGACAGGGAAAAAATCCGTATTCGGTGGTTACTAAAAAACCGAATTCGTCGAGTACCGTTAAACACGGACTAGTTTTTTATGTATTGGCATTCGGGTTTTTTTTCGAAAAGTTGGTTATTTCTTTATCATTTAAGAGAATTTTCTGAATGTCATGTCCTAAAGCTATATAATAAAAGTCTCATCCAATAAATAATACCTATACACGATTCTCGAACACGATAACAACAAATAGAATCAAAGTGCCGTGCGCACTGTGATTGGTCGTCACAAACAACTTTAATTTCTATTACTTTCACAACACGTAGGTTCTATCCTAGTGTATGATATTTCCGTGAATGTTAATTAGAATTAATATTATTTTACACGATCGTAAGACCTTGATGCAACATGGGTACCGACAAATAAGCAACTTTTTGTGAAAGCTATTTTTTTTAAAAAAATTCTCGATTGTTATATAGTCATGGTTAGATCATCCCTGCAAGCTTTTTCTATAAATCCAAAACAGAAAAATTATGGAAATATGATAACTTAAGTTTAAGAGCAAATGCTGACAGCAGGTTCATGAAATTTCAAAACCTTCCTTTTTCAGGGCAGAAATTATCAAGTTCCTAAACAGCGCTGATTATAAACAAAGGAAAATACAATTGATACTATTATTAGGGCGAATTCTTTAGACAGCTTGAAAGCATAATAATCAGATTTGCTCTCCAGAAGAACTTTCAGTATTTTGATTAACTTATGGCTGGAAAATAATTGAGTGGCAGTATCATCTTTGTTTACACCTCGATATGATTGAGAGAAAGGATTGGTAAGACGCGTTCATCACTAGCGGAAAATCCTTGAAGCATGCATCTTTAATAGGCCGTTTACATTACATGTTTTAGCATATCTGAAAAAGCATATATGTTTTAAGCATATCTGCTTTTTGCGTTCACACTGTCTGCTTTAGCATATCTGCTTCAGTTGACCTTAGTCAGTCATTTCTAAGGTCATGTAGTGTATTGCATTACTGGAATGTAGGGGAGACATTTTATCATTTTGACTCATTCCTAAATTTGTTGAAAAACATAATACTCTAGGTCTTACCAAGTCTCAAGTTTTCATTAACAACCTTTTTGTCACCTTTTCATTATTTAAGGCAAATAACCACCACAGACGTGAAAATATAGATCAAATGGTCTCCAGATTAACCCAGGTTGAAATTTTCGCATGTGAAGTGGAAAGGGTAATTCTACACTACCATATTCCAGTTTCGAAAGTTAAATCCTGATTGACCTCCGCTGGATCAGTTCTTTTTTCCATACAAGTATGACACACAGACAGGCAAACATAAACGCAAATATTGTTTCAGAAACGGTAAACCAGGTTGACATCACAGTAGTAAACAGCGTTGTTTAAAGTGAAGAGAAATGACAATTTTATACAAAGAAAATGTGAGAAAAAAAACTTTCGCCCAGACCAGCCTGCAAAATGTGGACAGTCAAATAATTACATTTCATACTTTCAGTACTCTGCACATGGTCACTACTAATATCTCAGGTGCTAACATTGACAAAAAAAATTCTATCATTGCAATTGAAAAACACACAGACCAAAACAACAAAATTTCCAAATCATTACAAAATTAACCGGCCCATAGAAATCAAAGCTTTGCCCATAAGCAGACGATTTTTTTAGACTGGCCCAATTAATAGGACATGCATACGACAATTTAAAGTTCATGAAAGTTAAGATTTTTCAAGCATTTTTGGAAATCAGAATAATTATTCGATGCAAGTTGCAAGCGATTTCTTCGTTTTACCCAATATTTGCTAAATTGTTTTCTTGATAGGCGTCAAAAAGCGTCATTATTTGGGAACGGGTTAAAATATGACGCAAAAAGAGAAACTAGTTTAATATTTAACACAACATTCTGTAAATGCGGCACTGAGGATGAATTGCCCTGAAGAATCATTGAGGGAAAGGAGAAATTTTCATGTAAAAAGCAAACATTTCTACCTTTCATGATACTTCTTAATCTTTTTTTTTCTAATGTTCATAAACTTTAAAATCTTAACTGTATATCAGTCTTAATTTTCCAGTCGGGTAATGTGCAAAATATTTTATTTTAGCTATAATTACAATCCTTTTAATATTTACAGCACTTTCTGATTTTCATGAAGCTGTCTCTTCATTTTAATGAAAAAAGAACAACGCAGTATTGGAAAAATAACCAACAATACATTACATGGTAATGGGTTATTAATAATTATTAATAATAATATTGTTAATAATATGTAGGAATTTTATTTCACAAAATGTTGGTATTAAAGAGGCAAAATGAGAGTGCTGACCAGTAACTATTTATTTTGTCAGCTTATCAGCAGGTCATCTGAGAATTGATAGGCCGATTCCGTCTGAAAAAGCAGATGGAAATAGAACATGTCCTATTCCGTATGTTTAGCAGATCTGCTAGCAGAACGCTCATTATCTACTGGTTTACACTGTATGTTTTAGCAGATATGAAAAAGCAGATATGAAAAAACATATAGTGTAAAGCCCTCATAAAGCGTGTGACACGTCCAGTTTTCCTTTACTCCTTTTGATAATTCTTAATTTGTAAAATGAAATGATTTCTTTTCTGTTTTCCCATCAGAATATACGTCCAGTTGGGCTAAAGGCAGTTTTGGTAAATTGCAGCGACACAATCTCGAGTTTATGGTAATATAAATTGGTCTACGACCAATTAAAAACACAGTGTTGTAATATTGCCTATTAAGCATTTAAGTGGAACTTCCTGTTGGAGTTCAGTGTGCGGGATCAGTGATCCGCGAATTTTTCGAAATGTGATAAACAGAAACATCTATATAAAGGGGTCAACCCTTTTAGACCAGTATGAGATTACTTTAAAGTTTGGCTTCCATATTGTAAGCCGTAGTTTTGGCGACCAAAATGCCTTTACTACAGCTTTATCTGATATATAAAAACGAATTTATGGTCCCTTCAGGGAGAAACCATTGTTATTGCTTCCATGCTGATCGACATGTTGTTTTCTTTTCGAGATCCAAGTCGAAGTCCGGTGAAATCAAATTTGAAAGTTTGTACTGAATCTAGATAGCTGGAATGAAATAGCAATTAACAGAAAACCCCTGACTTACCTTGATATAGGATAGCCATAATTCCAAACATCACTGGTCCGCCCATTGTATCGGCTCGACTTTGAGAATTGATCTTTTCCAAGAACCGTGCAGCTCTAGCGCCCAGGAAACAATGAGGCGTAGAATAATCCGGGTAGGTAACAAAACGAGGCTGTGGGTTCTTAGTAACGGTTCCGCTCTGCGATTTCCCCTGCATAACCTTTATCTGTGTATTACATATTTGGAAATTTGACGGAACGCCCCTGTTATTCAAAAAATTAATTGACCAATGAAACCATTCATTTAGGACAGAAATGAACTTTGAATCCGACAAATATGTGAAGCATTTTTGTTGGTTGGCGACCTTATCGTCGTCACTGTGTGGTGTTCATGGTCGAGAAGTAGAACGTCGGCTCCCTGATCAAGAGGTCCCGAGCTCGATTCTCGGGAGCAGCTGTCGATCTTGATTCTGTCATTGACCCACACATTCGGCGCGAGAACTGATGTATTCTCCAGGAAGCAGAATCGAGAGGGGTTAATCTAAGTTGGAAGAACTTGTTTCCCAGTCGATTTAGAATAGAAAGTTTAAATCAAACGTCGTAACAGCAGCCTTTTAAATCTGTAGTTACGACGTTTATTTTGCCAACCAACGTATTTTTCCCTTATGTTTTATTTCTTGGCCTTAGATAACCCAAATTAAAGTTGTTTGATATCTAAGTCGAACGTCGATGTTAGGGATCAGAGGGCGGGCAAGCGATCCGTCAATTTCCTGCATACTGAAAAATAAAAATTAAAAAAAAAATGAGTAGATGCTAATAGAGTTGGATTAGTTTTGTGTAGTGTATTCATACTGCAGCTGGTCCGATTGCTAAGAAAGGACTTCCTCGGGCCCAAAATCGTATCATTTAAATTTACAAAAAAATATTTTTGACGAGTGGAAAGTCTAGTAAAATAAAATCATGAAGTGACGGATCGCTGGCCCCGCCCACTGAGCTCCAACACGAAGTTCAACTTAGATATTAACCCTTTCCTGTTTTTCAACATTTTAGTCTTGTCCAATTTGAAAAAAAAGTTGCAGACGATAATTAAAAGTGAGTGTAATTGAAAAGTAACCAATCAACAGAATAGAAAATCTAGTGGAAAAAGAAGAAATTGCTTGTTTGATTACTCAAATTATTCTTTCATTGTCACCTTCGATCTTTTAATTTATTCCTTCGTGTTCGTTTTTTTGCAGAACGGATTTATTGGCAAAATAACGTTTGGAAACACCAAAAGCAAAACGGTTTCAGTATGTTTTTTGGTTTGTCAAATGTGTATTAATTATCACCATAAACATTATTATAAGTAACAGCAGAGGTTTCAAAATACAGAAGTTTTTCATTTGTCTATGGACAAGTTGAAGGCAAAATTTCACTTGCCTTAAAATTTAGTCGACAAAATTTTCAACCAGTCTTAATTTTTGTCACCCGGCAAAAAATGTCGTTAAACCGATGTTGCAGTTTGAACGTGATCATCCTGATTTGAGTTTAACCTTTTCTTGTTTTTCAAAATTTTAGACCTGTCCAAATTCAAAGGTTTTGCAGGCGAAAATTAAAGTGGATTTACTTTGAAAAAAATAAACATTCAGTAGAGTAAAAATATTGTAGAAAAGGAAGAAATTGCTTGTTACATTTAATTTCTTCCTTTCCTACAATGTTTTCTCAAATATAAAATCATAAGGGCGTTAAGACCAGGGATTTAACAGGAAAGGGTAAATATATTGTCTATAGGGTTGAAGGGACTTTGTTGAAGCTCGGCTTATTCTGGTCGATCGATTGATTCAGCTTTTGAAAGCTAATTGCATTTGTCAAACGAAATGGAAAAACATGATCAATTATTAATTGTCAATGTATTGAAGCGGGACAGTTCTATTAACAGTTTTTGCATAGATATTATGTACTTATATATATATATATATTCGTATGTGGCGGACGTCACCAAGAAATGGACAAGACCTTTACGTAAGATCCCTGGGGATCTGCACATGATTTGAGCACGAGTAACGTATTTCAACGATAAATTCTTTTAACCCTTTCCAGTGTAGTAATGTCCTGAACCCGTCCAAATTTAAAAACATGGCAGACGAAAATTCAACGTGGATTTTATTTGAAAATGTACATTTAGTAGCGTAGAAAAAATGTGGAAAAGAAGAAATTGCTTGTTACAAGCAATTTCTTCTTTTTCCAAAGTGTTCTCTCAAATATAAAAACACAAGGGATGTACAGGAAAGGGTTAAAGTAAGAAACCAATTCTTGCGTGCAATATTACATGTACAGACCAACAATATTTAGTAAATGGTCAAAGGTAAATCAAAACCAAAATTATCATTTTCAACATAGCAAAATTGACCGATTGCTGACACCGCCCACTGAGCACGGACAGGAACTTTCCACTTTGCTATTAAACGGCGTTATTTTGCAAAATTTGGGGCCAGTAGCATAGTAACTAAAAAGAAAAACGTTTAATCGGCGACATAAACGTATATACCTTCAGCTTGAATAAGCCGTTGTTTCGACGTATAACCCGCCATAATAACAAAAACGATTCACATAAATGTAGGGAATTGCCTGGAATTCACAGTTGACTTCTAAGTTCAGTTCCACTCTAAATGAAAAATATGATTTGAGCACATGCGTGACATTTCCTACCATTACACATGTGCGCAAAGTAAAGACTCAGATCAGCCTGTGCATACGCACAGTCTGATCAAGGTCTTCACTCTGCGCTCTGTAGATAGATACTGACCCAAAGCTTCTTAAAACAATCAGCGATTGTTCTAATTTACCCCGAATGGATGTCAAGGGTACTCAATGTGTGCGAGTCAAGCACATACGAAATTGTTTGAAATGTCACGCATTGGCTCATTTGTCGATTTATTTTTTAATTGATAGACGCAATATGTAAATTTCACTTGGGACAATTCACAATATTTTGTTTGTTTGTTTGTTTGCTTGAATGGGGTTTTACACCGCTTTCAACAATCTTTCAGTTATATCGCGGCGGCTGGAGCACCTAACAATGGATTCCTGGTATTTCTCACACCAGTACCGCCATTACATCGTTTCCTAGCCTCCAGCTGCTATCCCACATAGGTCTACGATTATCGACCCATTAGTGGGAGGCAAATAGTCGAAAGGATGGATGCCGCCCTCGGGGATCGAACCCGACGGCGGCATCCATCCTTTCCGACTATTTTTGTCTCCCACCAATGGGTCGATAATCGTATTTTGTAGAATTATGTTAACTAATCGCCACACTCTCTTTTCGTATTCGTTCTATTTATAGGAATTAAACAAAAACAGGACGTCTATATCTACATGAATGTGCACTTATGTGCAGGCTGATCTTTATCTATGCCTTCTGCCAAAACAGGAATATTCCTGGTTCACCATGACAAGGGTTACAAATTTCTATATGTGCTAGATAACGTAACCAATTCGGAATTAAATTCAATTTGTATTCATTAGTTTGAAATTACATTTGAGCCCATGCGTGACATTTCCATCAATTACACATGTGCGCCAAGTAAAGACTCTGATCAGCTTGTGCTTCCGCACAGTCTGATCAGAGTCTTCACTCTGCGCTCTGTAGGTAGAGACTTCCTCAAAGCTTCTTCAAACAATCAGCGAATATTCTAATTGTCCCGAATGGCTGTCCAGGGTGCTCAGTGTGTGCGAGTTACGCACATGCGAAATTATTGGAAATGTCACGCACAGGCTCATTTTCGAATGATCAATAATAAAAAATACTGAAATTTAAAAAAAATGTCCTTTTACTGATAGATATGAGACGACTGAAAAAAGGAGATTCAAGTAAATTCATAACATACTCACGGCTGATACTAATTTAAACTATTCCGCTTTTTGAAGCCCCCCCCCCCTCCAAGACAAAGGCCTTGGCAAACATTGTGGAAATTGAAGAAATTACTCGTTATAAGCAATTTCTTCATTATCCACTACGTATTCTAATGTATAGACAAAGATTATTAAAATTCCACCAAATCAAAATTTAACGTATGAAACTTCTTTGAACTTGGACCAATCTAAAATTTTGTCTTCTGGTAAAGGGATAACTATATTGGTCTGTCTGGTATAAAGAGAACCCGTGAAAATTCTAGGGAAAAATATTTACTCCCGCCAGACTTCGTGAAGGGGTCGAGAATTCTAAGTTGTGGCAGGTTTTCTTAATCTAAAATGGACCTTCTAATTCAGTACAGGGGTTTATTTTCGAAATCTGACCCCCCCCCCCCTTCTTAACCCGTCCTAACACAATTGTGCTTTTTGACGCTCCTCATGAAAACATTTGATAAAACACAGTATTGTAGCGAGCAATTTCTTCATTTACACAATATTTTCTACCCAGAAAGTTAGACAAAATCTAGAACTTTCTAAGCTTTTAATTGTCGTGCGACTCAATTCAATTTGGACGAGTCTAATGGGTCTAATGGGTTAACGTATCCTTTCATCAGTCAAAAAAATTCCAAAGCAGATGGATAAACATTCGTTTCTGATTATGTCGAAATAGATTAGTACCAGATTCGCATATTTGATGTAAAAAATCGTGACAAATTGCTGGTCACGCCCACTCAACTCTGAGGGATTGACAGACACTTCCGTCAATTGTTCGAATGAGAATAGGTCTTATGCTTAACCCTAGTCATGCTGGACCTGGAATATTCAGGTTTTGGCAGGAGATGTAGACCAAGATCAGCCTGCACATAAGTGCAGTCTGATCTTGGTCTTCACCTCCTGCTTGTACTTTTTCTGCTAGAGTTGTCAATGCAATTGTTTTCTAAAAGAAATGTTGATTTTTGAACAACGAGTTCTATCAATGCTTTCAGTCCTTTGAATTTAAAGCAATTTAGTAAGGTAATTTATACAGCATGACAAGGGTTGACTTTGCACTCTATCATCAGACGACCAATCGCCCTGTCCATTCACTCTGTTTTCTCCGCCAATTGACTCCAACAGGAAGTTCCTCTTAGATATTTAACTGCGTTATTTTGGAAATTTATTGCCAGTAGAATATAACAAAAAAAGTAAAATGGTAGATTGGCGACCGAAACGCCGTAACGTTACGATGTTTAATACACTCCAAAAACGACACAATTTTAGAATGATCCGAATTGGCAGAAGATGCAGACGACGATTATGTTGATGGAATTTCATTTTTTTCTTTTAGGGTAGAAAACATTGTGGACAATGAAGAAATTTCTTGTTACAATCAATTTCTTCATTTTTTCACAATGTCTTCAAAGCTATTTTCTTTGGGGGCGTAAAAACGAGGGATTGTGTGGGAATAGGTTAAGTAGCCAAACCAACGAAAATGCTTCACATTAACGACGAGCAATGTCGGAGTTCATAGTTAACTTCCAGTCTAAATGAATGATTTCATTAGTCTACTTATTAATGATTGTTAGCTCGTGATTGGTCAATAAAGTAACTCACTTAAAAGTTAAAGTTATAAATAAGAACGAATCTCACTTTGACATAAGGATTTATTTTTTAAAAAATGTGAAATAAATAAATCCACTTCTTTTAATTGAATACGATCTCCACTCTCGTCTTTAGAATGAACAAAGAAAGAAAAAAAAAAAGAAAAAAAAAACAGCAACAAACAAACAACAACAAACAACAACAAAACCCATTGACATTGGTCCCAGAATAAAGGCATGGCCGTAAGGAGGACAACTGCTATATAAGGAAATTCTCTGAGTGTATATTCTCTGAGTGTATATTCGAAAAAGGCGACGCAATTAAGGTTTGTCCAAACTAGAGATTGCATACGATAATAATGAGAGGCTTTAAGTAAAAAGGAAAATGTCATAAAAATTAGGAGGAAGGGCATATTTCATTAAATATTCCTACATACGTTTCCAGACATGTGTGAAAGCATAATCTTTACTTTAACCCATTATCAGACGACATAATTTTACACTGGTTCAAATTCAAAGAACTAACCGACGACAATTTCATCTTGGTGAAGTTTAAAAAAATATATTTGTGTTATAGGGTAGAGAACATTGTGGATAATGAAGAAATTGCTTTTTACAATTATTTTATGCATAATCCACAATGATTTCCAAACTTATTTTCTTGAGGGGCGTTAAACAGCGTCATTGTGTGGGAATGGATTAGACATACGAAAGGCACATTGGTGACAGATACACTCATATTCCCGACAAAAATATTAAAATCCAATTTAATTTCAGATAATATTTCTTTAAAGATCAACTTGTGTTTCTAACGAGGCCGATAAGCCCTACCCGTAATAGTCATGTTTATCAGCTCACGATTTTGTTTAAAAAAACTTCAAGAAAACTGAGAGAGGTCATTGAAAGAATTTTCCTGTATAGAATCATTCGAATTACAGAGGGGTTTTCAAACCCCTCATGTTTCATACAATGCAGACAAGCATAGCCTATGAGTGTCATTTTTTCATAAGAATTTCTAGAAGGAACTAAGAAAGATCAAACCCATAAACCTATATTCCCATAAAAAGCCATGTTATCAAATTCCTTGAAGGTACAAAGTTCATTCCTGTTTTCCCCAAGTCAATGTATACTATAAAGACATGCACTCCGTTTGATACCATTTAGTGCTTCGTCCCCACTTTGAGCTATGTTTATTATACAAAATTTCCTTCCGTAATCTGAAATCTACTACCAAAGGATCAACCTTGTTGAGTTTGGTTGTTGAACTCCACCAAGTTAAGATGTTTCAAGAAAAAGTTTATGCATTGACAAACCTGCAATAAACAGCCCACACTTCTAACATGATTAATCCATTCCAACACAATCCCTCGCTTTTACGCCCCTCGAGAAAAAAAGCTTTGGAAAACATTGTGAACATGGAAGAAATTTGTTGTTTCAGGCAATTTCTTCAATATCCACAATATTTTCTACCCCAAAAGACAATGAATTCTACAATTTCATCAACCTAGAATTGTCGTTGGCATTTTCTTTCAATTTGGACAACTCTAAAATTTGTCAAGTAGAAATTGGTTTTAAGATAGGTAAACGATCAACAATGCAAACTGCGACAGGTACTTTAATACCATACCAGCATTATCTCTCTTCTCGAAAGGCTTTATTATCGTGGTGTTGTGTCCATCTCGCGTCAACAATATTTTTCTTTTAAAATCTTATCCCAAACCACTACTGACTGCCTTTCAATCAATTTCATAGAACCGGTCATTAGTTGACCCTTTATGAAAAATAAATTGATTTAGATTAAAGCACAGGTATTGACTTTGGATATTTTACTCGATCATACAAGAAATTTTGATCGGTCGAAAAATACGGCGCTTACTGATTGTGCTAATTTCAATATATGGTAGACCCGTATGTAAAATCAAGTGACCCATTACCACACAATCTAAAAATATGACACATTTAAAAAAAAACAAACTGAAGACAATATTGTGATAAAGAGCAACTGTTTCTACCCTTAATGTCATTTATTAGCAAAAAACTTAATTGTCTGTGCAATATCTTTGAATTTTGATGAGGCTGAAAATTTACCGTTCGGTTATGAATGAAGTGGATGTTATCCAATATATTTTAGCGGTAGTTCTATTGATTGATTGATTGTATGGGGTGCATACTCCACTTTAAACATTATCTAACTTATATCCCGGATGCTGGTGAACCGTGTGTTTCTAAAACCAGTACATCCTCAACATACTTCCACAAGCTGCTAATCCCAATTAGGCGTGATGTGCGCCATTTGTCTTTCACCATTGGTCGAAAGATAAAACTAGATGGTTGTTCCAGGCAATTGCTGTCGAGCCCGCAAAGTTTTGACCAACAACTTGATCTTGACCATCAATTTTAGTGTTTGACCTTGAAATTAGTTTAGTTTATACTAATTTATTTTAGTTCGATTGCGACGAAAGCTTTAAGCTTATAGAGTCGCTCTCGAACACACAAACCAGATGTTTTCACGTCCCTGAAAGAGAGGCAGTGGCTTAATCCCACTGCTACCCACTTCTACAGCTGGGTAGACTGAGGCTGGCTATTAAGTGTGTTGCCCATGAACACACCTCGTTGACGGTTGCGCTCGAACCCCTGACCCTCAGATCACGAGTCAAGTACCTATACCTTTCAGCCATCGAGGCAGTCCTTGAACTTTGACCTTGAACTTAAAGCTATCCAAAAAATCTTTCAAATGGCACATCTACTCATTATAGAGAAAAATATCTATCGACCAATGATGAAAGACAAATGGCACACATCGCCATGACTTTTGTCAATTGACCAATCGCTGGCCTCGCCCACTTACTCCACAATTAACTCCGACATTAAGTTTCATTTCAACGTCGTAACTACAACTTGCAGTTACACTTAGGTCGCAAAACCAACAAAAATGCTTCACTTAAATGGCAGTCAATATCGGAATTCAAAGTTATTTTTAAGTATAAATGAACGATTTCATTGGTAAACTGATTATTTTATTGACATCCGCGATTGGTGAATAACCGGAAAGAATATTAGCTGTTTCGGGGTTCTAGCTCACAAACCTCGGATTGGGAGTACTGTATAGCGTGTTATCGATTGCACTATCTGGGCTTGGCGTAAGCTAGATAATGTTAGGAAAAGACACCGCTGCTGAAATGTACACGTAACAAGTGTATACCATTAAAGTCATTTTATTTCTCGTAATGACATATATTTATTCCAAATGCGTATTCATTTATAAAATATTTCAAAATAGAAATCATTTTCATAAATAAAATATATGTATAAGAACAAATATCTTTGTGTAATTCAATTACTAAATACAACATGGATAATGTCCCATTGAAAGATTTTTCCCCTGTCAGATTTCGTTTTGATTTGACTTTTGGGTCATGACCTTGAACTACACCTTTAATCTACTTACATTATTTTAGACCAGTCCAATTAAACAAACATTAGAGCTCTATTTAACCCATTACCTGACGACAACATTTTAGACTGGCTCAAATTCAAACAAGATGAAGACGACATTTCTCAGTTACTTGAATTTTTTTTTTCTTTTTGGGTGGATAACATTAGGGGCAATGAAGAAATTACTTATAGCAAGAAATTTCTTCACTTCACACATTTTTTTCCCAAAGTTTTGTTCTTGGGGTGCATTAAAAAGGCAGGATTGTGTGGAAATGGGTTAAACAGAATCTAGATTGAATTGGATAAAAACATTATGGTGTTTTGACCTAATTCTTTCTGAAAAAAAAAAATCATAAAAAGCCCATATGAACCAATGAATATACAGGAATGCCTTGAAACTTACACTAGGGCATAGTGTAAAACCAGTAAAATTGCAAATATAGGCACTTACAACATATTTAACCCATTCCAACACAAGAAAATTTTAGACTGGTCCAAATTGAAAGAAGCTGCAGACGACAATTTCAAGTCGATGGAATTTTAATTTTTTTTGTCTTTTGGGATAAAAAACATTGTGGATAATGAAGAAATTGCTTGTTACAAGCAATTTCTTCATTGTCCACATTGTTTTCCAAAGCTTTTTTCTTGTGGGGCGTAAAAATGAGGGCTTGAGTTGGAATTGGTTAAAGTCACTTTCCAAGGTTTAACACCAAAACACTTATACTTCTTGGGCTTACAAGTTACAGTGTAATTTATCAACAAAATCTTTTGACCACAAGAAAGTCAATCTTTTAATTTGTATGGAATTAATGCCATTACCACACTATTCCACCTCTTAAGGCACTGAAGAAATAAAGTTTCAAAAAAATATTGCAGGAAAAGGGGAAACTGCTTGTGACAAGTGGTGTCTCTTTTACTCACAATGTTTTCTTCTACATAATTATAGCTTATCTTTTTTTCCGTCTTTCACACTTAAAATGGCCTTCTGCCTCCTCTTTTAATTGCAGCACTAGATGGTTGTTGTTAAATTATTCACTAGGTCAATGCAAGACTGCACAAAGCAAGTGAAATGTTTTATAATTCTCGAGATACATGTATGAGGGGTGATTTAAAAGTCTGTGAGAGAGGCTTAAATATCACCCCCAGCCTAGCAGGCCACCAATGCAACTGTCATCTCAAAGTACACCATTAATTAAAATGACAAAGATTTCTACCACATGGGTCCCCAAACTTCTGAAATTGATTAGTTGAGCATCTACTGATTACTCATCATTTATTATCCTCTGGATATTATTTATTCTTCAAAATGAAAAAAAAGGAATTCAGTAAATTGATGGGTCTGCGCAAAACAATTGTAACTGCCTATAAACATATAGGCAGTTACAACTGATTTGTGCTGACCAATTAAATTGTCGACAACAAGTTGTTGAATCGTTTTTTATGCCCTTGGAGATACTAGATCTACCGTAAATGGGGAAGGTTTCTAAATGTTTCAACACACTGGTTAAGCTTGAAATGAATGCATTGAAAAATAAATGAAAATATCAAGGTTAAACCGCTTCTTTCTGCCTTAGGCCTCAGAATTTTCAATCAACCCTCAAAATGTGAAAGCAACCCTTTTTCAAACATTGCTTGAATGTACTGAATCTAAACAAGTAATGTTTCCTTAAACATTGATGTTTCCTTGACAAACATGACTGAAATGATATAAATTGGCTTGATTTTATGGCACAAATTGCTGCCTATTTAGGTAAACAAAATATGGATGATGTAATAGTGGCTGCCACAAGTCTATTTATGAGATCTGTATAAAACTTGATACAATCATACTCTGGGTACAATAAATGTTATATTCATATCGAAGCAAATATGAAAAGCAAATTACAAATTACTTATATGATGTACATAAAGATAAGATGTGCAAGTCAAACATAAACATGCTGAAAAATGTCAATCAACAATATGAAATTAAAATTGATAATTGCCACTGTCAATTTTGAAAAAATCCTAACCAATTGAAAAATTTGTTTACAATCAAAAGTAAATGATGGACTCCAGCATTTGGGTTACATATGTCTGTTGGTTTGGCAACTAAAACTCCATTACTGTACTTTATTTGAGCTGTAGTTCTAATGTACAAGGTCGACAAACAGTAATTTGCTTTATGTTTAACATTCCTTATTTTATATTTAGCAAATAACCATGCCATGGGTGAAAGCAAGAAATTCACAAAATCCTAAAATTCAAATGTTTGATCCATTTTCACAGAGGAATAAAAAGATGAAAATACAGCATTTTGGAGGACTAAAAATTCTGAAATCAGGCATACGCCTTGAGGCATTCACCCTTGAGTTTTAGTTGAACTGGCTTGCAGGTCAGTGGGTGTGATCATTGATACATTGATGAGACCTTCATAGTATTCGCATCATCTCGTCCAATGCTTTGAATAAATCCTCAGATGAATGCTTGTACAATAATATGACAACAAACGTGACATGTGAAATGTGAACTGTAGAATTGAAAAACTGTTTTCAAAATGACCTTCACTAAGTGACTTTTATCTTCCTGCTATTACAAAGATTTTGTAACAAGTGAAAATGAAAGAAATATCACTTAGTTTTTCTAACTTTTGATAGCATGTGCTATAACAACTTAGTTAAAGAGTGAACGGATTAACCCTTGTCATGCTGAATCCGGAATATTCCTGCTTTGGCAGGAGGTATAGACAAAGATCAGCCTGCACAAATGTGTAATCTGATCTTAGTCTACACCACCTGCTTGTCCCTTTTTTAACCAGAATGGTTTTAAGACAAATTTTCAAAGAAATATTAACTTACAGTTGGTGCTTCTAGTGCATTCAGCCCTCTGACTTTTTTGAGGAAAATAATATAGAAGATTTATAGTTTAGCATGACAAGGATTAAAAACAAAGTGGTATGATTAGCCAGTACAAATTTATAACATTACAAATTCTGTCTTCCTCAGACTAGATGTAAAAAATGTTGCATGACTCATCTTTGATACACAGTAAACTCTTTTCAAGACAAAACGTAAGTTTTGGTTAAATATATTATAGAAGAGAAGATTGTCAGTACAGCACCAGAATTTAACAACTCTACCTTTGTATTACCCTTTCATTTATGTCTTTATCCTGACAAAATCAACATGGAATGTATAAAAAATACTGCTTTTTCTTGCTTATTAACCCATTACCACACAATCTTACCTTTTTATGCCTCTCAAGAAAAAAGTTCCAGAAAACAATGTGAAAAAAGAAGAAATTGCTTGTAAAAAGCAATTTCTTCAATTTTGATATTATTTTCTACCCAGAATGACAGAGATATTTTTAATTGTCCATCAGCTTGATATTGCTGTCTGCAACATTTTTGAGTTTGGATTAGTCCAAATTTTTTGAGAGTGGGAATGGGTTAACACATTATAAGATGACATAATCCAAGACTGCTCAGATTCAAACAGGTTTCAACAATTGAAATCAATGTAAAATGATTCTTTTAAAAAAATATCCATTATATAGGGCAGAAAATATTGTGAAAAAAAAGAAGCAATCTCTTCCAACTATATATTTTTTTCAAACAATAAATGAGGCTTGTATACAGGATGCCTTGTATGGAAATAGGTTAATTAGGCCTTTTTTTATTTTGTCACACTTGCCATTAAAAAACTAATGTATACTAGATAAATACACAATATAATTTTTTATTCTATTGCCTGTATCTTACAGTTCATACAAACAAAAAATACCATAATTGGTAGTTGATGTTCATCTCATATGATTTCATTTTAATCACTTGTTTGTCTCTAAGACTTGTAATAAGGGACCACTGAAGAGACGGCCAAAAAGTGGTCAATTCAGAGAATGGTCGCTTAATGCACTTTTTTGTACCAAACATATGGGACTGACTCAAATGCACTTTTAAACTATAACAGATTTCTCACTTGATCCTGTTTTGCTGACCATTTTACTTTATTTGTTATATGTAACTGACCATAAGTTTTGCAAAATAATGCAGTTTTAAAACAAAGTGGATATTCCTGTTCAAGTCGCCATGATAGCACAGTAGGTAGCCCACAAGACTCCTAATCTTCAATCATGGGATGTCATGGGTTCGATCCCCGGCGGCGGCACATATTCTTTCCGAGGTTTGTCTCTGACCAATGGGTGGGTTATCCTAAACCTAAGTGATATAGCAGCTGGAGGCTAGGAAAGTATGTAGTGGTCGTACTTGTGTGAGAAATACCAGGAATACTGTTAAAAGCGGCGTTAAACCCAATTCAATCAATTAATCAAGCAAGCTGAGTGGGCGTGGAAAACAATCTGTCAATAGCATATGACAAGAAGGTTTCAGCACAAGTATGCCAGACAGTGCAAGTTGTTACCAAAGACCATTCCATCCTGACTGCATAGCTTCTATTATAGCTATTTAACCCTTTCATGTTTTCGAAATTTTAGACTGGTCTAAATTGAAAGAGGTTGAAGAGGAAAATGAAAACTGGATGAATTTTGATACAAAACCATCCTATGTGGTAGAAAATATTGTGGAAAAGGAGATATTGCTTGTAACAAGCAATTTCCTCTTTTTCCACAATGTTTTCTTGAGTATAATATTACTGATGTAAAATCACAGGTTTGTACAGGAAAGGAATAATAATATATAAAAAAAGTTATTCTTGTATCATCTACTTTGTCAATTCAATGATGTTCTTATATATACCATGCAATGTGTTTTGATGTGTTTATGCAAAAATGCACCTTAAAAATATTTTGGGAACAGAAAAAAAATGCAGGTCTCTAGCATTCCCTTTTGAGACAATATTCTATTCATTTTCAGAAAAAAATGAAATAAAGGGGTTTGATCCAATACTTATAATCATCTGCTATCTTTTTTGGAGATGAATGAGTTAGAAAAAAAATCATCAGGCTCTTTTCTATAACAAGTTTGAGTAATTTAGGCAAGTCGGGTTTATCTGTATGGTACATATTTGAGATAATATGAGATGAAGACATTATCAAATTTTAAATGATACATAATACAACACATGATTCATTGAATGCATAAAGTATATAAAATATGCTGCCTTGATTGAACACATTTTCTTAGCATTGAATATCACTATTAAAAGCTGATGGAATTATGAGCCTTATCTGATATTCCAAAATCATCAGGCTCTTTTCTATAACAAGTTTGAGTAATTTAGGCAAGTCGGGTTTATCTGTATGGTACATATTTGAGATATTATGAGATGAAGACATTATCAAATTTTAAATGATACATAATACAACACATGATTCATTGAATGCATAAAGTATATAAAATATGCTGCCTTGATTGAACACATTTTCTTAGCATTGAATATCACTATTAAAAGCTGATGGAATTATGAGCCTTATCTGATATTCCAAATGAGTGATTTGTTGAAAAGTGTTTATACCATTACCACAAAAAAAAATTCTAGACTGGTCCAATTTTAAAGAAGATGTAGACGGCAATTACAAGCTGATGAAAATTTTGTCTTATTTGGAGGAAAGCATTGTGGATAATGAAGAAATTGCTTGTAATAAGCAATTTCTTCATTTTCCACAATCTTTTCCCAAATCTTTCTTCTATACTTGCATAAAATTATAATTGTATGGAAATAGGTTCAACTACTCTAATGCAAGATAATCAATTTTGCAGTACAAATGTAATTGTGGCAAATAATGCTGGCAGCATCTCATATTTTAACCCATTGCCAATCTGCAAAATTGTAGACCCCTTCAAATTTAAAGAAATTGAAGCTTCCAAGTTTAATTCCATAGACGTGAAAAAAATCTTTATTGTATATGATAGAGAATAATGTGGATAATGAAAAATTGCTTGCTGAAAGCAATTTCTTTATTTTCAACAATGTTTTCCTAAGCTCTTTTAAGGTTAAAGGTAAAAATGTGAGTTTGGGTGGGTTGTGTTGGTATGGGTTAATAATCTATTATAATCTAGAATATAAATTTGGCATACCAGCATATTCTCTCCATAAATTAATAAGTTAAGGCACAATTGTCTCAAGTCTAGTTTCTTTTGACTTATCTATTTGATCCAAAACTTATCTGAAACATAATTATCAATGTCCAAACATGCATTTTCCTTTAACTGATTACAAACATGTATTAAGATGCCAAGAGGGTTAAAGGTGAGATTTAACACATTCCCACACAGTGACACTTTTGGACACCCCTCAAGAAAATCAATCTGGAAACACTGTGTAAAATGAAGATATTGCTTGTGACAAGCATTTCTTTATTTTCTACAATAATTTCTACCCAGAAAGTTGAAAAAATCCAGAAGTTCAAAATTGTTGTGTGCAACTTCTTTCAATTAAGACCAGTCTAAAATTTTCTTGTGTGGTAAAGGGTTAAGATTTACCCCTCTACTAGAACGTATTTCTAAAAAATGCCCATAAAAATGTCTCCCTGCATTTAGATGTGGTAAACAACTGGCATACTAAAATGAGTAAATAAATCCCACAAAATGACCAATAAAAAGGGAAAGCAAATACTTTGAATCAATCAAACCAGTAAATATTACGAACAATAAAATCAATTAAAAAAACAACCAACATGATGGTCTAAAAAATATTTACCTAGTAACAATCTTGAAAACAAGACAAACATTTTGACCTAATCTGAAGCTATTTTGAATCAACAATATGACCTCTGGAGTTCCTTTGAGTTATTTTAAATATTTGAAAAAATATACTACTTTTTTCACACCAGGTTACCTTAAGCTCTTCCAAGGTTTCTCCCAGACAATTATTCTGACAAGTTTTCCAACAGTCTTTTAATAATTGTGGACTCTTGACAAGGCTTTTTATTATTTCATTTGACCCCAAGTGACCCAACTTTGAACTCATCCAAGATTTCATCGACAGAATCATTCTTAACATTATCAAATAAAACTATGGTTTCAAGAATAACTACAATTTAGATATGAGTGGCACACTATGCACAATGACCGATAGACATCAAATAACCACAAGCTCATGTGGGCTTTGACCATAAAGTAATTTTTGAAAAACACTACTTATAACTCAATATCATATAAGGCACTTCTTGAAAAAAATATTCAATACAAAATGTCGTAGAACATAAAACAAATGCAGTGAATTACCTCCCTTGATTTTTATGGATCATTCCTTGGGGGCGTCATAGTCATAACCTCTGACGAGACAAAGCAGACCTTTCTTAACCCATTACAACTCAATCCCTCCTTTTTACGCCCCTCAAGAAAAAATCTTTTGAAAAAATTGTGGAAAATGAAGAAATTGCTTGTATCAAGCAATTTCTTCATTATCAACAATGTTTTCTACCCAGAATGACCAAAAAATTCAAAATTCTATCAACTTGAAATTGTCGTCTGCAGCTTCTTTCAATTTGGACCAGTCTAAAATTCCACTGTGTTGGAATGGGTTAAGTACTTGTAATAAAAGTGATACAAGCAAGCAGTGGACAATCACATTGAATTAAAATATTGATCAAACTTCAATATCATCTGTATACTGTCAATAAAATTATCAAGAAATATAATCAATAGCATGTTTGGGCTATTGAAGATCGATCAATAATTTTATTCCCTGGTATTGATGGTGTATTGGCTACCCATTCCCGCAAAATTTTAGACTGGTCCAAATTGAAAGCGGTTGCAGACAACAAAACTAAATTGGTTTGAATGAAAAAATAAGGGCCATTTGAGGTAGAATTTACAAGCAATTTTTTCTTTTCTCACAATATTTTCTATACATATATTTCTTTGGGGTGTAACAATGTGGGAATGTGTGGGAGTGGATTAAAACATTATGTCTTTTGATAAAACATGTTGAAATTCTTTTCACTTCTTAATAATTTAATATTTAGTTTTGTCTATCAAAAACAGGCGTTCTGATTGGTCAAAAAAAAAATGTTCATATCTATGAACAAATTTTGAGCACACAACCATTTTGTATACTTTCCAACAAAATAGTTCCATACAAAACCATATCAAAATTTGTAAGGTTTTTGCATTTTTTGCTCGATACTATTAAATTATAAGAAAAGAAGAGAATATTTTTTGTTTTCACGGAGGTATGAACCAAATAAAACCTAATCACACTTATATGAATCTGCTTTACGTATACAGTGTGATTAGGTTTTTGGTTCATAGCTCCATGAAAACAACAATTATTCTCTTCATCTTTTTAATAATAATCACATGGAGTTCTTCCTAAGATGTAATACAAGAAAGGATAAATTAACATTAAAGAACATCTAAAACAACTTGATAACATTTTCATAAACTTTTCAGCATAAATAAAACTATTTACATTTCAATAAACAACTGAGATCTATATAAAGAAACATTCATAAGGTAATTTAACAGTAAACTTAACTCAAAATAACATTAACATTAACTTCAAATCTAATTATGTTTGAATGATTTAATTTTTGTCTATCAAGATTTAAGAGTTTTCATTGGTGAACAAAATTTGGGCTTGCAACTATCTTGTATGCTTGCACACAAAGATCAATAACAAGAGGACCATGAGGGTCCTATATCACTCCCCTGAGAATGATGGCTCAAGGCTTAATTATATATGCAAAATATCAAAGCCTTACACCTATCCATTTTGGAAAGAAGATTTCTCCTTTAAACCTAGGTATATTGAAGATCCCACCATATAGCACTAGTTTCCAGAGTACAGTAATTCTTTTTAGTATTTTGGCAGAGAGCCAATAAGCATTGATATTTACCAAATATTAAAGCTTTAGGCATAATGGTTTAGGAGAAGATTGTTGAAGATGTCCTTCTTTATTCATTTCTAAAATCAGGAATTGCAGAGAAAACAGCTTATTTTCCAAAAATGGTAATTATATGAAGTATTTCGGTAAAAAACATTAAAGGTCTAGGCCTTATGAAATGGGAGGAAAAGATTTCAAAGATTTCCTTCTTTATTTCTATGTAAAATCAGGAATAATACAGAAAAGGGCTAATTTCCAAGATAAGGTAAGTCTTTGAAGTAATTTGGTAGAGGGTCAACACATGATAATTTATACCAAATATCAAAGCTCTACACCTAAATGTTTGGAAGAAGATTTTCATAGATCCCCTGCTTTATTTCAATGTTGAATTGGGGATCAAACAGAAAAAGGCTAATTTTCAGAGTACAGTAATTCATTGAAGTGTTTTGGTACAGGGCCAACACATGATGATTTATACCAAATATAAAAACTCTAGGCCTTATGGTTTGGGAGAAGAAGATTTTCAAATATTTCCTTCATTATTTCTTTGTAAGATCCGGGATTGCACAGGAAAGGGCTAATTTTCAGAATATGATAATTCTTTAAAGTATTTAGGTAAAGAATAAATAGATGATTTATACCAAATATCAAAGCGCTATGCCTTATGGTTTGGAAGAAGATTTTTTAAGTTTGCCATGGCAACTAAAGATCTTCTCTGAAGTATTCTTCGCATTTCAATTCTCTGAAGTATCTTGAAAGAGCATGACCTAAGGATCATTTCTGTGAAGTTTGGTTAAATTCCATTATCATTTTGTAATTGTGAACGGACAGAAAGAGGGACAGAAAATGACTGATCACAATAGCTCACCAGAGCACTTCATGCTCAGATGAGCTAAAAATGTGAAAAAGAAACCATCTGTGAAGTGTGAAAGTATCAATGTAAATAATGCTAAAAGAGACAATTTCTGAACCCAATTTAGAAAACAAAAAAAAAAGGTCAAGGCTGCTATAACTCAAACATGTAAATTGACTTGACCCAATTACAAGCAACACAATTTTAGCCTCAGATCCAAACTGAGAGTCTATTAAACTATTGTCTATAATCACTGACACTTTTGGACAGCCTACCCTTATCTATTTGTAATTTCATTAACCCATTCCTCACAATTAATTTTTGACTGGTCCAAATCCAAGGAGTTGCAGATGACAACTTCACTATGATTTTATAATTAGATGTATTAATGGTTAAAAGTTTCTACTAGATCTGCCTGGTTCAACTAGTGTTGACCACTTTTGCAGAGTGATTATCTTTCCCTGTTAGGATGACAGGTAACTCATAAATTGGAAGAAATGAAAACAGGGTGCTCTGTTCAAAGCATAGAACACTTGACCCATTTCAACAAAAATTCGATATTTTTACTCTCCCAAGGAAAAAGTTCAGGAAAAATTGTGGATCATGAAGAAAACGCTTACATCAAGCAATTTTGACATTTTCCACAAAGATTTTTAAGAGTTCATCACCTAAAATTTGTCGTGTAAAACTATTTGAATTTGGACCAGTTTAAAATATTGTTATCTTGTAATGGGTTAACAAAATAGATTGAAAAATATCCTGAACATTGTAGTCAATTAACAGATGAATACCTCATCTTAAACCCACTGCCCCTTTTCATGACCCTGACGGAAAAATTAGAAAAACATTGTGGAAAATGGAAATGGCTGAAAACAAGCAATTTCTTCATTGTCCACAATGTTTGTCCATTTGTTAAGTTTCACTTACATAAAACTGATGTCTGCTACTTCTTTTCATGGGACCAGCCTATAATTTTGTTGTATGATAATGGGTTAATTAAAAATAAGCATAGGTAAACAATATCTAAATTAATTTAGTATAATGAACATAAACAAGAATCCTGTTTTAAAACATAATATATTTAAGTGTAATAGCACTACAATTTTTGAAGCGTTCATATATTATAGCACATCTTTATAACTTAGTACCATGTAAAAAACACAACATAAAAATGAACAACTTTTGGTAGCACTTGGATGGAATCACTTCTGAACAACATTCTGAAAAAGAAAAAAAACAAAAATCAAGAAGTTAATGTATGTCAAAACATAATTTTCAGTTAATATAAACACTGCTTTTTCAGCAATATTACAGTGAAGTTCATTTAATCCACAAGGGTATGGAATTCTCATTCTAACTTTTTCAAGGCGACTCGTCCAGGGATAAGTAAATTCCAGGGCAAATCATAGAATGGTACAAAGTGGATCTAAAAAATAACTAATTTCATATTGGAAATTTATCATAATATTTGTATGTAGGGGAAGACAACATTGGGCCTTACCCATTCCCACAAATTTTTTCTAGACTGGTCCAAATTGAAAGGAGTTGAAGATGACAATTTCAAATTTTGAAAATTTAGATTTTTTCAACTTTCAGGGTTGAAAACATTGTGTAAAATGAAGAAATTACTTGAACCAATTTCCAATTGTTTTACTTGAGGGGCATCCAAAAGCATCACTGTGTGGGAATGGGTTAAATGATGAAAATCCAGCATTTTATTTGGGGCTCACAAATTGATGGTTCATAGCGAAACAGTTGTAACTACTTAAATGTTTATTGGCAGTTACAACTGTTTCATGCTGAACAATCAAAATGTCTTGACCCATAACATACCCACCTGACCTGTGGTATGGCCTGATACATTGTATTTCCAAACCTTTTCTTCAATTCAAGACTGACCTTTTAAATCAAGGAGTATTTGACTCTTTGACAATGAACTGCTAGGGGTCAAAACTGTATATGAGTGGGGTCGAAACAGTAAAAAAGAAGGGACCAAGTGTATTGATTTTCTTTCCTTGTAAGTGTTGATTCACTTTTCATAAATCTCTTATTAACCTTTGTCATGCTATATAAATTACCTTACTGAATTGCTGTCAAATCAAAGGGCTGAAAGCACTGATAGAACTTGTTGTTTAAAAATCAATATTTTTGTTAGAAATCAACTTCATAAGCAACTCTGACAGGAAAAGTACAAGCAGGAGGTATAGACTAAGATCAGCCTGCACATAAGTGCAGTCTGATCTTAGTCTTCACCTCCTGCAAAAACCAGAATATTCCGGGTTCAGCATGACAAGGGTTAAGATATAAAGTAGCTGTTGATTTCTATAACATTTAACCCATTCCAACTCAGTCCCTCCTTTTTACGCCCCTCAAGAAAAAAACTTTGGAAAACATTGTGGATAATGAAGAAATTGCTTGTATCAAGCAATTTCTTCATTATCCACAATGTTTTCTATCCAAAAAGACGAAAAAATTCAAAATTCCATCAACTTGAAATTGTCGTCTGCAGCTTCTTTCAATTTGGACCAGTCTAAAATTTGCTGTGTTGGAATGGGTTAATAGTTTATCAGATGTATCACTGAATATTTCCGTTGAAGGATCAAAATTCCCTGTTTTGATGAAGATTTCTCTGAAAGGGGTCAAAATTTCTAAGAGTCAATACAATATATTTTAAGATTTTTGAGGGTTTAAACGATGGCTAACCTGTCAAACACAAGCCCTGCAATTTACTTTTAATCAGTCGAAATTTCACAGCTAAAACCACTAAGCTGGTTTTGAAGGTTGTAGAGTTATAGATTTTTATTCATTTTCATAGAACAAGAATGACCTTCAATGAACATTTTTATGATGATTGACTTGCAATGACCTTCACCTGAGTGCAAGTAAAAACAAGAGCCATGTGGGGCATGGCCATCCCCCAATGTAAAAGCTTGATAGTAAACTGATGACAGTTTGGTTTAGGCTTCTTGTGCACTGCAATTCTTCTCAATTAATTTGATAATAGCTATCATACTTTCAGAGATATGTGCTGGACAAAATCTAAGTCTTAAAAACAACAAAGGGCAATAACTCCAAATTATGCAAGCAAGAGTTGTGGGTCTTGAGCACTGCACTTCTCCTCAACGATATCTATTGAGTTTCAAGTTAATAGTTATTATACTTTTAGAGATATGCTCCGGACAATTCAAAGTATGAAAAACAACAAAGGGGAGTAACTAAAAAAATAGGCAAGGTAGAGTTATGGTTCTTGTACACTGTACTTCCCCTTGAAGACACCTACCAACCCTAAAGGTTTCATGATCAAAGGTATTATACTTTCAGAGATATGCTCCCAACAAAATCAAAGTATGAAAAACAACAAAGGGGAAAAACTAAAAAAATAGGTAAGGTAGAGTTATGGTTCTTGTGAACTGCACTTCCCCTTGATGACATCTACTCCCCCATTAAGTTCATGGTCATAGCTATTATACTTTCAGAGATATGCTTCAGACAAAATCAAAGAATAAAAACCAACAAAGGGGAAAAATTAGCTAGGTAGTGTTATGGTTCTTGTGCACTGCACTTCCCCTTGATATTATCTATCCACCCATTAAGTTTCAAGTTAATAGCTATTATACTTTCAGAGGTATCCTGGACAAAATCTAAGTCTTTAAAATAATAAAGGGCAATAACCCCAAAATTATGCAAGCAAGAGTGGTGGTTCTTGTGCACTGCACTTCTTCAATGAGATCTTTTCAAGTTGACAGCTATATACTTTACGAGATATGCTCCGGATAAGCTTAATGATGGAATGACGGACAGATACCATGTTTCGGTAGGGGATAAAAAGGTTTTATAACAAGGGCTGAAGGGTCATACTATGGTCCTTTATAAAACAAATAAGTACCCTTGCAAACTTTTGCTCTTTCAGATTCTTAAACAACATGGTCCATCTTCCATTCAGTTCGTTTATCAAATTGTGACATAGAAGAATATTATCAAACCTTGAAATATTCATAAGACATAATTATAGTGAAAGATATTCTGAAAAAAATTTCATCCAAATCTGTCAAGATAAGGTAAAATTGATTTTCTATTTGAGGCTATTGAAAATACTCCCAACATTATGCAAAAGGTCTCGTAAAGACAAGCCTTCTGTGAAAATCTAGTGAAAAATTTAGCCTAATTTACATGCATTAGAACTGGACAGATGATCATTTGAACAGATGGACCAAAATGAGACCTTTTTCTTAAATTTGACCTTAATTAATTACTGTGACTTTGTAAGATGGCATCTGACCAGAAGACCTCCATGCACATGTATGAATGCACCTTGAATAGTTTCAAAGTACTGGTAAGTATGGAGTCTGCAAGTTAAGTTACAGACAGATAGTTGGACAGACAGACTTTTGTAACAATTTGACCAGGGGCTAGGAAATATGAGAAAAATAACAAATCTTTATTGAATGAAAATGATCACTGACATTAAAATTAATTAGTAAATTGGTAATGGTAAACAAATAAAATCTATATTTATACCAATTCCATGGGGTAAACAAGAAACAATAAGTAAAAAAGATAAATACCTTTATTTTTTCCTTTTCCAACAATCTGGGTGCATTTTCTTCTGTTTGTCTGCTAAGGCCCTTGCCCTTTCCTCATAATGTTGTTTTTTCTCAGCTGTCAGGGATTTCCACTGTTCACCAAGTATGATACTTATTGCCCTGCAACAAATGTGTAAAATTGCAAAAAGGGTCATCAATGTAATAAGAAAATGTATTTCATATACAAGAGTTGTCTGCAGACAACATAGCTCACCATAACAGCTAAGTTGTCACAAACGTTTATTAATAATTCACAAAAGATTACGGTTATAACTGCAACCCTATCTTTTACCAATTACCACCTTACAGAATTTTAGACTGGTCCAATTGAAATGTTGCAGACGATAATCAAAAGTATATGAAATTTTCCAATTTTCCAATTTGGGGGGTAAAAAACATGGAAAATGATGAAATAGCTTGAAGCTAGCAATTTCATTGTTTTCCACAATCTTTTTCCTATTGTTTTTCTTGAGGGGCATCAAAAAGCGTCATTGTGGTAGAATGGGTTAATACAGTTCTGGACCAGATATGATTATGAAATATATATGGTATAGGGGGGGGGGGGGGAAGCAACTTTCAGTAGGTCAAAGATTAAAGACACTAAGTAAAAGCCTAAAACCTGATGAAGTCAGTAAGGAATTTGATCATATACAATATAAGGTTTAATATGATAAACCCAAATGCATTTAGTTAGGTCAAATATCACAAGTCTCTGTTAAATTCTCAGATGTTTTTACCCATTACTAGATGGCAAAATTGAAAGCAACTGAAGATGCCAAATAAAAGTTGAAATTATGGATCTTTTATCTTTCTTGGTAGAAAATATTTTGAAAAATAAAGAAATTGCTTGTTGCAAGCAATTTGTTCATTGTCCACAATATTTCCCAATTGTTTTTCTAGGGGGGATCAAAAGGTGCCATTGTGTTGGGATGAATTAAGATGTTAACAAAATTTGAGACTGGGGTATTTATAGGGTCCGAAGAAACAAATTTTATCAAAATTCATCAGGCCATAAAGTACATCTTTTTAAACAAAGGGCATTTTGTGAAAATTTCATTGCAATTATATCAAAATTCCCTACTTAATCATTTTAACCCTTCTCATGCTGTATCCAAAATATTCCTCAGGCAAGAGGTTTAGACAAAGATCAGCCTGCACACATGTGAAGGCTGATCTTATTCTATACAATCTGTTTTTCATTTCGAGTTGTTGTTTGAATAAATTTTCAAACAAAATATTGAGTCACAAGTGCTGCTCCCGGTACTTTCAACCCTTTAATTTTAATGCAAACCTTAAAAAGGATTTTATTCGGCATGATTAGGGTTGAGGCCAGGGTGCCATTATCAAAATAGAACTTGTCAGAATGCGTTACTTAATACCCCCGCCAGAGTTTATTAATGAAAAAGTGTCTAATTTGAAGGGGAGACATTTATTCAACCTGGTTGAGACTTTGAAATTGCATCCTGTAGATCAAAGTGATCAATGCATGTTTAAAGTCTTATTACTTTTGCAGCAAAATTGTAGGAGGGATTCGCCACAAAAATACTTGAATTATTATGTAAAATTTGAAAAAGTGCATAAGTTCAAGGGGAGATAATTCTTCTACCAGATGGAGTTGAGACTTCAAAATTATGTCTAACAAAACTTCAATATGTGATCAATTTACAAATAAAGTTTTATTAGTAAACATAGTATTTCATTACAACTGATTTTAAATTGAATTAAGAAGAGTTATGTAAGGACAGCATAATGACATATTAGCCCATTACCAGACAGAACAAGATGTGTTTGTGATACACAATGCCTCTGCCGTACATGAGGGTTTTTTTGCGTTTGACCTTGGTATGTGACCTGCGTATTATGGAGATGTATCATCATACCAAATATAAGCATTGTATCTTGAATAGGCTGGTAGTAATTGTTAATGGTAAGTTTTTCTGTTAAGTTTTGCAGACAGACAGACAAATCTGACAGACTTGATGATGGACAGACAGACAACGGTAAAACAATATGCCCCGCTCTTTCAATGCTGGGGCATAGAAATTTGAGACTGGTCCAAATAGAAAGAAGTTGCAGACAACAATTAAAAGTCTATGAAATTTGAGATTTTTTCAACTTTCTGGGTAGAAAAGAAAATGCTTGTTACAGTGCTTCTTACACAAGGTTTACCCAATTGTTTTTCTTGTTGTGTGTCATTGTGTGGGAATGGGTTAACCCTTTCCTGGACCAACCCGGGATTTAACGTCACTGTGATTTTATACTTGAGAAAACATTGTGGAAAAAGGGGAAATTGCATGTAACAAGCAATTTCTCCTTTTTCCACAATATTTTCTACCAAATAGGATGGTAAGATTTCAAATTGCATGCATTTTTCATTGTTGTCTGCAACCTCTTTCAGATTGGACCAGTCTAAAATTTCATAAAACAGGAAAGAGTTAAACAATTAACTAATCCAGTGGTCAGCATCTTAGGAAAGGAGCAAGATAGCAGCAATGGCGGTTAATAGTAAAACACTTAGTCTATGTAATATCATCAATCTGAGAAATCAAAGCGAATATACAGCCAATTTCCATATATTTGTATATTCTTTTCTGATCCCTGATAGGCTGCTATGTTGAATAATATAGAATTCTGAGTGTCAAGTAAAATGTCAAAACTTTGATGGAACTATCCTAAAGATTTTATCAAAATACCTACATTACATTAATATGCTTTTTATATCATACAAGTATTTAAAACATTTGCTACAAATACAAACAATTTTCAATTTACCCATCTCTTATTTATCAAAAAAGGAGAAAAATCATTCAAAAGTTAAATAACTGCATCTAAGGTAGTATTGCTAAAACCAATAGTCTTATGAAAGTAAAACTTTTATGCTGATCTGAGATGGATCAGATCATTTTTTCCACATTTTTTCTAGAAATGAAAAAAATAGCTAGATGATACACCAATTTAAACCATTGCCACACAATTTTTTTAGACTGATTCAAATTGAAAGAAGTTGCAGACATCAATTTCAAGTTGATGAAATTTTGAAAAATCTTTATCTATTAGGGCAGAAAATATTGTCAATAATGAATAAATTGCATGTTACAATCTATTTCTTCATTTACCACAATATTTTCAAAGCTCTTTCCTTGAGGGGTGCCAAAAAGCAGGATTTTGTGGGAATGTGTTAAAGAACTAGAAACTAGTTAGATGGTTTGAAAATATAGATTTACCTACTTGTCCCAGGATAAGTAAGGTATTACTTCTACTTTTCCAGAATTAAAATGAACTTGCCAACAAAAAAAATTGTCTTAATTAACCACAATATTTTTAACCCTCCATATAACATTATAATAATTTTCAAATATGTAATTGGTAATCTTCGAGATTTATCTTAAACTATTCCAAGATTTTCCCTTGTATTCACTTGTCCCTACACAAGTTGCCTAGAAAAATATACTTGTCTGCAGGTAGAAGGAAAGCCTATGTCAGAGAATTTGGGCATGGAAATTCTATGCCCTTGTACAGTAAGTGCAGAACCATTGAAAGATTTTGAGAGTGCGTAAAAACAAAACAAGGTGAGTGCTCCAGCAATATAACAAAATACCTTTAAATTGTTACAAATGTCTGAAACACACAAGCACGATTTGGTTAAATACATGTATTTGATTCAGTTAATAAATCATAAATGATTAAAAAAAATGAAAATTTGATTGGTAACAAGAAAGGTTTGTAAGACGTATGTGCCCTGAAACCAAATGTGTTTTTGAAACATCATACCAAGTAACAGCTTTATTTCAGAATGGGACCTTGATAAATGACAATGACCTTGTCACATGAACTCAACCTTGGTATATACAGAAATGTATCAATGAGATCTGTCATCATATCAAATAGGAGTATTGAATCTTGAATAGGTTAAAAGTAATTGTAAATGTTAAATCTTTGGGTTAAGTTGGGTAGAAGTTTGATCTTGACAAATGGGGGTCACATGACCTCAACCTTGGTATCATCAGTGCATATTGATATGCTCTATTATCATGCCAAATAAAAGCAATGTAACTTGAATAAGCTTTCTGTAATTGTACATGTTAAATACTTTGCAGGCAGACATACCAAGCAATGGTCAAACAATACGCCCCCATCTTTAGATATAGGGGCATTTAAAAAAACTCTTAATTTTCAGTTACAGGCCATATTCCATGGTATTGGGTTTTAGCAACCTTGGATCAACAAACCAAAACATTATGTACGACCTATTCTCACAATGTCTAACAATCCATCCACATTTTTACCAAATCTTTATACATGAACATCAAGTGTGACCTTTGAGATTAACCCATTCCCACAAAATGACGCTATTCAATGCCCTTGAGAAAAACAATTGGGAAAACATTGTGTAAAATGAAGACATTCCTAAAAGACAAGCAATTTCTTCAATTTCCACAATATTTTCTGTCAAGAAAGTTGAAAAAAATCTAATATTTCATGACTTTAAAATTGTTGTCTGCAACTCTTTTGAATTTGGACCAGTCTAAAATTTTGCCTACTGGTAATTGGTTAAACATAGGAATGATAGGAACACACAGTTGTGGGATGATCAAGATTCAGGTTTATCAAAGGTTCTGACTTTTCTTCCTCTTTAACCCATTACCACACAAGAAAATTTTAGACTGGTCCTTATTGAAAGAAGTTAAAGACGGCATTTTGAAGTTGATGAAAGTTAGCAAGTATTGGTCTCTCGGGATAGAAAACAAAGTGGATAATGAAGAAATTGCTTGTCACAAGCAATTTCTACATTATCCACAATGTTTTCCAAATTGTTTTTTTAAGGAGCTTCTAAAACTGTCATGGTTGGGAATGAGTTAATTCCACTTTTCTGTCCTGTTTTCCCAATTCAAAATGCCACTCTTTTCTGGCATTTGGACAAAAATGGTATTCATAACTTCTTAATAATCATGTTCAAATAAAGGATAAACCATTTCAAACATAATAGAACAATTTGAAAAATAAATTCTACCAAAAACCACTTAAGCTCTCTATAATCATTTTCAAGGATATAAACTTTATAATTGACTTAACATTGTTATCTAATCTTGATAATGCCAGAAGAGACATGTCAACTAAAGGTACCTACATCATAAATTTAAGCAATATACCTTCAATTGTTTTTAACTAAAGGAGAATTATTCTTTATGTTTTCATCCAACAAAAAGACCAATCTTAAAATACCCCAAATGTTTGATGTTGTTGAATTTGTTAAACTTCATGTACTATAGCCATAGCCTCTTTTCATTTGAAAGTTAGATGCATAGAGACAATCTTGAATATAGTTTAGAAAAAATGTATTCAGGTTAAAGAAAAACTAAACATAAGAACTTACCTATTATCTTTCTTTGGATATTTTTTGGTTAAGCCAAGACGGAATTCTTGAGCAAACAACATGAAGGCATTCATGGGTCTCTTTGCCTTGCCCTGACTTTCGTCTCTGGGTTGCTTAACTGGTAGTGTTGAGCCGGACCCAGCTTTTGGACTTTGGTCTGAATCTTTTCTTTGCTATAAGAAAATAGATTAACTTTTCAGACTGAAAAAAAAACTCAAGCCTTTCAGCGTAGCCTTCATTTTATGCATGATTTTTACCTATTCCCAAATAATTCATTTCTTCATTAACCTGAGGGAAAAAAGCTCTAGAAAACAATGTGGGAAATGAAGAATTTTTTCGTAGTAAGTAATATCTTCATTTCTCACAATTTTTTCTTCCACAGACACAAAAGAAGCCTTTTATAAATACGATTAACAAAACAATTTTATCAGCCTAGAACAATGTCATTTGGTAATGGGTTATAGCATCCTAGTTAAGACCTATGACTGTATCAACATTTACAGCTTCTTGTTATAAATATCACAACTTAAAAATTAAATAATCCGATTTTTCACATTTTACAATAGCTTAGCATAAGATGAAGCTTTAATATTGTGAAAATTGGGGGACACAATAAGTATACTACTCAAATTTTGAAATGGACCATTTTAAATCATAACTGAAACCAAATATATATTTGCTGATGTTCAGAAAAAGAGTTCTATTTACAACAACTGTGTGCCAATATATTGCAAGAGTTGTCACAGAGGAAGAACACAAATTGAAATTTGACCTAAGACTTTAGAAAAAGAACTGCAGAAAAATCACATTGTTTAACTTAACCCATTCCCACAATGCCGCATTTTTACACACAGAAGAAATATAGCTATGTAAAACAATGTGAGAAAAGAAGAAATTTCTTGTAACAAACAATCCCTTCTTTTCTCACAATGTTTTCATGCCATATGGCCCTTAGTCTTCAAATTAAACCAACGTTTGGGAAACGGTTATAGCAATGTGGACTTTGCTTGACAATAAATCATGTCTAAAGCTTCTGTTTGAAGATGGTATTAAGTTAACAACAATCAGGAAAACAGACTTACACAGAAGATGATCAATACCAACATATTAATTCCACCTTAAACTATACCAGACGGCAAAATTTTAGACTGGTCCGAATTGAAAGGAGTTGCAAATGATAATTAAAAGTTATGAAAGTTTAGATTTTTTTTTGAGAGAGAGCATTGTGGAAAATGAAGACATTGCTTGTTACAAGCAATTTCTTCATTTTACACAATGTTTCCTCGATTGAATTTATTGAGAGTTGTCAAAAAGCATCACTGTGAGGGAATGGGTTAAGCAACATTTTAGAATATGAATCTCAATTGCTAAATAATATAATGCCAATTTTTAGGCCCCTAAAGATTCATAATAAGGAATGCGTTGTGGAAAAAGAAGAGATCGCTTGTAAATCTGCAATTTCTTCTTTTCTCATGATGTTTTCTGTTCTTTGTGGTACTTATTTTTCATTTACTTTTTTTTGAAGCCACTTGAAATGTTATCTGCAACTTCCTGGAATTTGAGTAAGTCTATTTCTTTTCATATGGTTATGGGTTAGGGAAAAATGAGAGTATAAAAGTACCTTCATGGAGCTAAGGGCAAGGACAGCAGATGTATCTTCTGGGGTAAAATCGAATCTATAAAAATATAAATTTATTGTGTTTATCATATTACCTGACAAATACAACAAAACAAATATTATTGATGCTTGTGTGAGACAACTGACAGACACTGAGCTAGGACAGGGAAGTTTCACTTTCAGATATCAAAGTGTTTTTTTTGCAATATTTATGGTCAGTAACACGAAACAAACAAGAACACTGTATGGGGATAGCAAGGCTCGTCTGTACAAGTGTTTGATATTGGGTAAAATTTCTAAGTCAAAAACAGGGTATAATTCTTTCAAAGGTCCATTTAGAGTTATACCCCTTGTTGGTATAGACAGTTATTTTGATAGTGAATATGCATTCCGAGATTCAAGAGAATATGTTCAGTATTACCAGAAATACCAGAAATATTACAAAATGGCAAAGTTTTCGGACAATGAAGCCGACACAGACCCTGACTAGGACCTGGCCAAGGCAATATCTCAGGTTTTCTCCAAATACAGCCAAGATAAAAGCAGTATGGCTGGCTGGCAACCTAAACATTGCTTTAATAAGCTGTAGTTACAAATTAGTCACCAAACCAACAAAATTGCTTCAAATATATGTAACCCAGTGTTGAGAATTCAAAGTTCACTTCTGTTCAAAAATGAATGATTGATATACCTAGGACATTCATAAGAATATTCACAGATTGCCTGAAGAAACTATGAAGTAGTTTCTATCTATAGTATGTGCTGATCTGAGTCTTTTCTTGGCACACATGTGTTATTGTTGAAAATATCACAGACAGGCTCATTCGATAATAAAGGTAAAGCTGTAGAAACATTTTGCACTGCCTTCCCTGGGTTGTGTTTTTCTTTTTGCCATCACTTTCATTCAATTGAAAAAACTGGAGCCAAATGGCAAGCCAAGAAGCCAAATGTTTACTAAGTTTTATGCCACTGACATCCACTGAGCTAGGATACGTTTTTTACTGCAATAAGATCTCGATCCCGGAAAAACAACCTTACTTACCCATTACTTAATGTGTGATCCATCTTGTTAATTTGAATTCATTCATAGAAGCCATGATTTTTCAAGCAATTTGGGGATATTGGACTAGAATTCCGTATTCCCCCTGAGTACCCCTCCATAGAAGGCTTTTCTGTTTCTAATCTGGACCCTATCAAATCGTCAATTTGATCTATTCTATCAAGTGAAATGAAGATTAAATGAAGTTAATTGCGGTTGTAAATTTCTTTTCCAAGACTTTTTTTCCAAAGTTGTGTTTTTTAAGACTGGTGTTTTACTTTAAAGAAGATCAAAGTCATTGTATTTTTCTGTCAGCAGTTTACCCTCAAATATTTCTCTGTTGGTTGAAAAACACAACTGATGTCACAAAAATATTGTAAACTAATATACAAATATTACAAGAAGTCTGTACAATCATTTTCAGAAACTGTCACCTGTATAGTAGGACATACCATTTCCTTTGGATTATTTTTTTTTAAGAACTTTGTATATTGACTGAACTGCATGTTTATTGATAATCACCATTGTTTTAACACCTAGACTATGATAATTTGCATTGATTGCAGTCTGATACAAACTTTGGTGCAAGGGTGGTACTTAATAGGGAAATCAAGATGGCTTCCACAGACTTTTTTATCACCAGCCCTTTTGCCAGATTTAATTTTTTATCACCATTCACTTTTATTACAAACTTGTAACAAAAAATTAAGATTGTTGGGTGTCTTAAATGTCTTAACTAAAGTTTGAATAAGCTGTAGTTACCTTGTTTAAGTTGCAAAACCCTCAAAATGTTTCAAATAAATGTTGGAGTTCAAAGTTAGCTTCTAGTCTAAATGAGTGATTTGATTAGTTGATTAATATTTTGACTGATAGTCGCAATTGTTCAATTGAAAGATAATTTAACCCTTTCAGACTGCATAAAAATCATTCCTTTCCCAAATGTATTAATATAAAAGGACAGAAATCACCGGAAGCTCAAGATGTGGGTCCTTATTCTTTTAACAACTTTGGCTTGAAAAGGCCTAATAGGTGGTGTAGACTAAGTTCAAACTGCACTTATGTGAATGCCAATAATTGTCTATTTCTCCGGCTTAAATAGGAATATTCTGGGTTAAGAATGACAAGGATTTAAGTTGATGAAACTTTGGAAATTGAAGTCTTAAGTATTTTGAGGTTGAAAAAATTGTGAGTTCCATTCAAAATGTTGCATCTAACAGCTTAATTTGATTTAAGAAATTACTGTAAATCGGGTAATTGTAGCGTCGTCATATTTTCGCATGAGCAGGACCCGAAGACTTATCAGCCAGTTCATGAGTTCGCTAGCGACCGTTTGGTACTTCAGTAATTTCCGTAAAGTATGTTTGGAAATACACTGGCAAAGAAATAAGGGTATACGATAACAGCCCGATTTGATGCCGCGACCTATGAATAGAATGATTACTGGTTATTTTAAGAAAATCTACTCATACATATACCTTTACTGTATTCTTTAAGTATAATGAGTTCTCTGAAATTGTTCTAAGATAGCAAATTAGTCATTAAAGTGTTTGATTAATTTTGGAAAGAGATAAAAAAAGAGGTTTAAGATATTAGTGTTATACCTTAAAAAAACATGGCTACAAGTTATCCATAGATAATAGTCTTACCAAACTGTTATTAGATGAAATAATCATTTCTTGTGTCTAAACTGGTGCAATATTGATTGTTTATTTTGCAGTGTCTGCTTTTAATTTGTTGAAAGATTCAAAAAGTCTGTGCAATAAAGAGTCAGTTACAACGTTCTACCCCTTTGTTGTCTAATTGTTGTTGCCTGAAATTTTATCACCTCGTCTTCTATCAATTAATTTTGTATAGCTGTGTTCAATACAATAAGTGGACCAATTTGGCAGGTAATAAAATTTTGTTGTCTGTTATAGATTTGTCCTGTTCTCAAAACTGATTTATTCATGTGTGTTTTTTACGCTGAGAGGGTGATAATCCCTATATGAATAAAATAAAGTGGGATGATGTCGAAATTGATAAATATTTTGTCATTTGATCTTCCTCGGTCCCCGGCTTACTTCAGGCCTCTCCGTATTTTTCTATACAACATGGTCAAAGTAAAGCGAGGTTCTTGAATCAGCGAGCTTGTTGTCTCGATCACGAATATTAGCGAAAATAAAACCCATGCTTATAAAACCTGATTTGAAGTATTTGAACTATTAAGTTAGAGAACCAAAAGACAATGCCACATTGATTAGAAAGAGAAAGCTTTTAAAGATTTCCTTCTTTATTACTATGAAAAACCTGGTACTGCTAGGCTATTATACAATTCAAATATCACTTGTCTTGGGCTTAAAGTTCAGGAGACATTTTTCCTCCTTTATTTCTATGTGTATTCTACTTATTTTCATTTTAGAGCATCAATTTGGAGCGTAGAAAGCAATTAGGCAATGCTAGCTGCAAAGTATCAAAGGTCAATGGGTTACAGCTGGGCGGCTTAAGACTACTATAGTTTTCCTTCTTCATTTTGTTGCAAAATTATGGAGCTCACAGCATAATGCTCATTTCAATTGAAGAGCAAAATTTTAAATATTCTTTTAGAGGCTCATGAGCATATGTTACATGCTAATTATCAAAGCTTTAGGTTTTACAGTTTAAAAGTGTGGGTTTTTTTGCGTTATTTTTTTAACTTTTTTTTCTTTCATGTAAAACCTAGGATCCCCCAAAATAGGTCTTATTTACAGTAAAGGGTAATTCTTTCAAATATTTTGGTAGACATTCATTAGGTAGTGCTACATACCGAATATCAAAGTTCTTGGCTTACAGTAACATAAGCTATTTAAGATATTTTGGTAGAGGATAAAAAGCAAAAGTTATATGCAAAATATCAAATTGATTGATTGATTGAATGTGGTATTAACATCACTTTTAACAATATTTCAGTCAAATCACGAGGGCTTGAGTACCTTACCATGGGTTCCTTGTATTTTTCACACCATTACTACCACTACATCCTTTCCGAGCTGCTCATCCCATGTGGGTTTATGATTATCCACCCATTGGTGAGAGACATTGCAGAATATCAAAGCAGTATGCTTTAGGATTTGTGTTCTAAGTTTAAAGTTTTTTCACTTGGTTGTCATGGCAACCAGAGTTTCTCATAGATTTTACTTCTGTGAAGTGTTTTGAAAGAGAATGAAAGCTAATGGTTTGTTTGGGAGATTTAATAATTATTGATTAGTGATGAATGGATAGACAATAGGCACTGATCCATCAAAATAGCTCTACCCTATCCCACTCAATCCCTCCTTTTTACACCCCTCAAGAAAAAAGTTCTAGAAAACAATGTGGAAAAGAAGAAACTGTTTATAAGCAATTTCTGCATTTTCCACATTGTTTTTTACTAAAAATTTGAAATTGCTGTCACCACTTTTAATTTGGATGAGTCTAAAATTTCATTGAGTGGGAATGGGTTTACCCAAGTA
The DNA here is from genome assembly GCA_946902895.1 of Fragum fragum. NCBI lineage: Eukaryota > Metazoa > Mollusca > Bivalvia > Cardiida > Cardiidae > Fragum > Fragum fragum. The sequence continues at coordinate 51,190,347 of OX336371.1, forward strand.
TTTTGTGCTTAAATGAGCTAATAGAAAAATATAATTCAATTTCTCACTCTTCCAGTCCTCTAAAGATCTCTTCAGTAAATGCTGCATCTGGGTGGTTGGGTGGCAGACAAACATCACCAACACAGAGATCATTACATGGAATTCCATATTTAGTCACTGTTCTACATGGGTTACTGGAAGACCAACCTAGGGAAAGTAGAAATGATGAGAACAACATAAATCAACAACACTGAGATCAATACATAGAATTCCATATTTAGACACTGTTCTACATGGGTTATTTGAAGACCAAATAAGGAAAAGTAGAAATAATTAGGACAACCTAAATTAACAACAGAGATCATTGCATGGAATTCCATACTTAGACACTGTTCTACATGGGTTATTTGAAGACCAAATAAGGAAAAGTAGAAATAATTAGGACAACCTAAATTAACAAGAGATCATTGCATGGAATTCCATACTTAGACACTGTTCTACATGGATTATTTGAAGACCCTATCAGGAAATATAGAAATGATTAGGACAAAATACAATCATTAGATGGAATTTCATGTTTGATCCATTATATCACTATACAAACACTAATTTCTACCCCCTTAAGAATCATGTTAAGGAAAATGTTGTAAGAAAAATAGAAACCGGTTGTAACCAGCAATTTCTTCTTTACTTACAATGTTTTTTTTACCCAATTTCATACTTTTTTCCAATCAGTCACACTTGAATTGTTGTCTGCAACAGCTTTGAATATGACCAGTCAAAATATTGTCATCTGGTAACGGATTCAGTCAAAGAAAATCCGGAATTGTGAGGGACACAAACACTCAGACTACAAAAGTCCATATTTAGTCAGTGTTCTACATGGGTTATTGGAGGACCAGTTTGGCAGAAACATTTAGTGCTTATCCTTAACTGATAACCAAACGGCAAAAGTTTAGACAAATTGATGGCAGTTCCAGATGACAGTTTAAAGTTTATGAAATTTTAAATTTTTGGTTGGAAACATTGTGGAATATGAAGAAACTGTTTTAAGCAATTTCTTCATTTTACACTATGTTTTTCAAATTGGGTTGTCAAAATGCGTCATTATGGGGGAATGGGTTAACCTTATTACTTGAGCCTAGAAATGATAAAAAGGAACACAAAAAAATAATATCACCCGAGAAAAAACAAGATAAGGTATTAAGCAGATTTCATCAGTAAAATCACTTTCTCTAAAAGCGAAACAAAATGCTTATACTTTTTGCTATGAATTTATTTTTGAGTGAACAATTAGAACAGCAATATTGACCTTTCTATGTATATTGTTAAAGGCATTATTACTAGGGACCTTTGTAGTCTAACCTTTCACCTGTCAACACATTCATGCTTTCTAATGACCTCAGGAAAAGAGAGTTAGAATAACTGTAGAAATTTCTTCATTTCCCACAATGTTTTCTAGCCTCCCCCCAAATAAAAATAAAATTTCATCAACTTGAAATAGTTGTCTGCAACTTTTTTCAATTTGGTCAAGTCTAAAATTTTGTTGTCTGGTAATTGGTTACAAGGAGGTATCGATGATTTTGAAACCTAGATAAGAAAAATTTCCCAATTGTCTAAAAATTGACTCAAATGATCAGCTAGTACTTAAATGTGAGTCAGACATTGTCTTCACGGTAATTTGACAGGCTAAAAGTGGCTTTTTGTGGTTATCTAGGCCAGTTTAATTGGAAATCCATTTTATTTTTAGAAATCACAGCATTTGGTTGTCGACACCGCATGACCTCATTCGCACATGACCCAAATTTAACAGAAGATAACAAAGTGAAAAGGGAAGCCAACAACAACCTGAATTATGTCACATCAAGTGGTTAACGCAAACTGTTACTGAAACTGTCTCAACATAATCTAAAAAAGGTTTAACCCATTCCCACTCAGTGACGCTTTTAGAGGCCCCCAAGATAAAATGCTTTTGAAAACATAGTGGAAAGTGAAGATATTGCTTGTTACAAGCAATTTCTTCATTATCCACGATGTTTTCTACCACAAAGGAAAAGAAATCCAAAATTTCATAAGCTTTAAATTGTCGTCTGCAACTCCTTTCAATTTGGACTAGTCTTAAAAATTGCTATTTGGTAATGGGTTAAAGCCTAATTTTAAGTTCCTGTGATACTAGAGTTGAGAAAACATTGTAGAAAAAGAAGAAATTAATTATCACAAGCTATTTCTTCTTTTTCCACAATATTTCTTCCCTCCTGAACAATTATTTTTCAAATAAAGTTTTACTTTAAATAGTTGTCTGCAAAACATTTGAATTTGGACCAGCCTACAATTTCAAAAAATCAGAAAAGCTTTAGAAGGATGAGCTGAGATAATAAATTACTGTTGAATTAATTCGTAATATGTGAATATATGAACATTTGAGAGAAAACGTTATTCTTTTCCAACACCTTGCACCATACCTTTGTCTTTGACAAAGAACGGGTGATCCACTTCACACACAGCTACGAGATCAGACTGACCAGAACAGTTTGGACTAAAGTGTAAAACTATTTCTTTTCGGTCGTCAGGAAGAGACATACTCTTTATGGTTAGACCATCAACCGCATAACTGGAAAAAATAAGATCAAAATCAGCAGGACTGTTTAACCATTTCCCAGTACCAATGTATGTACCAAAGCTCTGGCAAAGATTGTGGAAAAAGGAGAAATTGCTGGCCACAAGCAATTTCTTCATTTTCCACAATATTTTCTACCCAGAAAGATAAAGGTTTTCAAAGTCATTGAAATTAATGTCTGCAATTTTTTTCAATATGGACCAGTCTAAATTTTTGAGACGATTCTAATGAGTTCCAACAACATAAGATATTGTAACGATTCTTTTTATGAAAAATGCTTTCACTTCTTAAGAGATTTTGCTCTCTAAATGGTGATTTTGATAATGACAGCATAGTGGAAGTGGTTGCTTAATAGATATTGTCATCCAAGCAAGACTGACTGTAATAGTCAATAAATAATAAATACTCATGTGATATCTTTAACTCTTGTCATGCTGAACCCGGAATATTTCGGTTTTAGCAGGTGGTATAGACAAAGATCAGCCTGCACATAAGTGCAGTCGGATCTTAGTCTACATCTCCTGCCTGTCCTTTTCAAACGAGAGTTGTTTATTGAATTAATTTTCAGAAGAAGTATAACTATTTGAACAACAAGTACTACTAGTGCTTTCAGCCCTTTGGTTTTAAAGGAATTCTAAACAAGATCTTATTCACCTTGTCATGCTGAACCCGGAATATTCCGGTTTTGGCAGGTGGTGTAGACTAAGATCAGACTGCACTTATGTGCAGGCTGATCTTTAGTCTACACCTCCTGCTTGTACTTTTCCTGACGGAGTTGTTTATGAAGTTGATTTCTAAAATAAAAAATATTGATTTTTCAACAAGTTCTATCAGTGCTTTCAGCCCTTTGATTTGATAGAAATTTAGTAAGGTAATTTATACAGCATGACAAGAGTTAATATATTTGATAATTGGTCATTGTAATCAAAAGTGTTCAAACTGCTGTCTGTAAAAGCTCTATTCCTCAGAGTACCTTATAAAATAGGGGACTAAATATATGTTCCCTATCCATGATTTGAATAGCTTCTAGGAGCTTTTATCAAGACAAACACAGTAATTTTTTTATTTTACTCTACAAGGGTCATATTATGAATTGATATAAAGATAAATTTGAAATCAAAATGAATACTTTTTACCTATTTTGGACAGTAGAATTTATAGAGGCTTGCTTAGCAAGTTCCTCTTTTTGAGCAAGTGTTTGAACCAAATGCCATTCTTTATTATCAGCACCAGTAAATCTAACTTTGGTATCTGTGTTAGAAAAAGAGAATAAAAAAATATATTAGCAAGTATTTCTTTAATACTTTTCTGTGGATTATTGAGATTTCATAGTAAATTATCACTGAATAATTTCACACACAAAAAACAGTGATAGAACCAAAATCATAAGCTCAATTTTTTACAATACTAAGCCCAGCTTCTGTTCTTTTTAACCCGTCATACTGAATACTAGATGGTTGTCTGAGGACAATTGCTGTTGAGCCCGCAAAGTTTTGTAGGCATCATGCTAAGGACAAGCACAATTTTAGTGTTTGACCTTGAGCTTTGACCTTGAACTTAAAGCTATCCAAAAAATTCTTTCAAATAGCACATCTACTCATGATGGAGAATAATTGTGCCTAGTTATTTTGAAATCCATCCCTAAATATGGGAGAAATTGTCTGGACAAAAATTGGATGGATGGATAGACTAACGCACATACACCCACTTGTCATGGTGATAACTATGTCTTGCTCCGCAAGCAGGCTTGACAATTTTTTTTTTTCAAAATTGTTTTTAAATCAAAGGGCTAAAGGGAAAGAATCCCAAGATATTGTGGGTCATTATTTTTGTTAATGAATTCTATATGCAACTCAGAAATTAAAATGCCAAACAGGAGGTTTAGACTAAGATCAGACTGCACATATGCGAAGGCTGATCCGAGACTATACCTCCTGCCAAAGCAGGAATATTCCGGGTTCAGCATGACAAGGGTTAAACTACTGAATGTAATCTAAGCAGGAGTCAAGACAATAATGACGTCATCATGATGTCATGAAATTCATGTGTGTAATGATGCACTTTTAGGGACTAAAGACAAAAATGATCTTAATTTTTATTGTCATTTTTTAGCATTAAAGTAAAAAACTAATCAATAATCTTGTTGGATTGAAATATCTTTTCTTTTGAGAACAATCAAAGTATATTTTCTATTGGGGCTTAGCTTCTCAAATTAAATCCATATCTGCCCCCAAAATACACAACAAAAAAATAAGAACAAGAGCACCGCCTATGCTCAGCTGTTGGTTGCTGGATAGTGGAAAAATGCATCTGGAGTTATCCGCCTTGATAGTATAAGTTGCTCTTTTGATAGTGAACAAGTGAGTCAAGTTTCAATGCCTTTAGTAGAACCAGAGATATCACAATATGTCAAAGTTTTCGCACGACAGCAACAAGGACGACACCAAGACTATAGCAATACCTCGGGTTTTCTCTGAAAACAGCCGAGCTAAAAACATACCCAAGGCACAAGAGCATAATAAATATAGCAATTTTTAACACAAGATCTAAATAATTTCTCAGTAATGTTTGGCTATTTTAAGTTGTGACCAACCACAATTTAAGGTTTGTTTACATGAAATTATGAAGTCAGTGATGATGTTTTAACTTTCACTAGACATTCAAACAACTATCTCAGTCCCGGAGATTAACAAAATAGTAAAGTTAAGTCATCAGCATGTGTGCATATAACTGATTATGCCGAAGATTTACAAGAGTTTCTGGTCTATACTACCTGCTTGTTCTTTTAGTTTTGAGGAAATATTTGAACACAAAGTAAATCTTAATTAGATAAAAATTTAAAATTTTGTGAAGAAAGGGTAAATATTCAGCAGGACAAGGTTTAAAATTCTTAACCCTTTCCTGTTTCACAATTTTGTAGACCTGTCCAAATTCAAAGGTTTTGCAGACGAAAATTTAAAGTGGATTTCATTTGAAAAATAACCATTCAGTAGGGTAGAAAATATTGTGGAAAAAGAAGAAATTGCTTGTTACAAGCAATTTCTTCTTTACCCACAATGATTTCTTAAGAAAAAAATCACAGGGACGTTAAAACCAGTGATTGTACAGAAAAGGGTTAAAGAGCATCGTAAGAATCTTGATCTAAAGTCCATTTCATCTCAATTTCCTCCTAAGAATTTCAAGAATCTCATTCTAAATAATGCTCCTCTGATTTCAGCCACTAAAATACATGAGGTATCAGATTTATTACAAAAATATTTTCTGATATTTGATATGAATTGGTTATAAAACAAGAAAATTGTCTCAATGTAACATTTAGCGTGTGTGTGACATTTCAAACAATTTTCAAAAGCACAAAAAGAAGATACAGATCAGCCTGTGTATCAGTCTTCAATTTGTATTACATAGACATCTATTGACTTAACCCTTTACCACACAATCCCACTTTTTTCACCCCTCAAGGAAAGAGTTTGAGAAAATAATGTGAAAAATGAAGAAATTGCTTGTTACAAGCAATTTTTTCCATTTTCAACATTGTTTTCTACCCTAAAAGACAGAGATTAATAAAATTCTATCAACTTTTAATTGTCGTCTGCAACTTCTTTCAATTTGAAATAGAGTAATATTTTGTCGTTTAGTAATGGGTTAAAATATTCTGTAAATGATCAGCAAATGTTTTAAACCCACAGCATGAATGTTAACACTGTTGCATTCCTGTACTTCACGCACATGTGAAATGGCTTATACATATACTTATAGAAACCATCAGCACAAGAGGCAGAGTGCATTAAAAATAGGCTTCATAATTTCAACTATGTTTTGGAATCAAATCTATCACCTTATATTGAAAGTACACTGTATAGTAATTTACCTCAAGATTTCCTAAATTGATAAAAACACTTCCAGGGTTTTGCACAAGACTAATATAGGTGACCATACAAATATAAGCAATTTCATCAGTCTTGTGCTAAATCCTTGATTTGTTCAGATGAACAATAGATTCAAACCTTTAATGAAACACAGCCAAATAGCAGTGGGCCACTTATGGGACCAGCTTGAGCTAACTTCTTCCTCAGGGGTCATCAATAGTGGAGAGCTAGTGGAGACATGGGGATCACAGCCGTCATAGAACACAGAACTGAAACAAAAAACAGATGGTAAACAATTATATCGCAGTTGATCTTGCTCGAACTACCACATCTATTAGTGACAAGTTCCATTAACCCATTCCAACACAGGAAAATTTTAGACCAGTCCAAATTGAAAGAAGCTGCAGACGACAATTTCAAGTTGATGGAATTTTGAATTTTTTTGTCTTTTTGGATAGAAAACATTGTGGATAATGAAGAAATTGCTTGATACAAGCAACTTCTTCATTTTCCACAATGTTTTCCAAAGCTTTTTCTTGAGGGGCGTAAAAAGGAGGGATTGAGTTGGAATGGGTTAAGCAACCATAATCAAAATCACCATTTAGAAATCAAAATCTCTTACGAAGTACGGACATTTTTTGTAACTAAATCCTCTGTTGTTGGAATTCATTAGAATCGTCTCAATCTCTCAAATATTTCACAATAACGCGTAATAAAAGGCCATTCTTTTAAGCGGCCAATAAAATAAATCATTACAACGGTAGTGAACTTAGAAATTCCAACATTGACCAACATAGTATTATATGTGAAGTTTCTTTGTTTGGTTGGGCGACTTAAATGTCGTAACTGCAGTAAAATGACACTATCCTTACAATGATTAGTTCTCCAACCAACCGTCATAAATTTTTGTTACGTGTTACAGGCAACAATTATGAAAATAATGCTGTTCGATATCAAAGCCAAGGATTCTCTGACAATTATACAAAGATATTGTATACATTTCAAAATTTACATGCTCAAAAATAACAAGCAACCCAACAAACCTGTCTGAGACAGTAAGATCAAATGGTGCAGATTCAGATTCACTATCAGTGCTTGCATCTTCCCATTTGTTTAGCATCTTATTTAAGGATCGCACAACTCCATCACTGAAAAGAAATGCAGTCACTCACAAACAAGATAATACTGGCTGATTATATAATGACAAAAAAATGACATAACAAAAATTAATGTGAAAAATTAGCAAATTTATCAGGGTTTTTTTTCTTCTAAATTTCCCTGAATCAGTATCATAAACAGTATCAAGTCTGATATTTTTGCCAAAATTTTAATTATGAAAAATTGGAACATGTCATCTCAGATATTGATTCAAAGGAAGTTAATTCAAGTTGAATTTTGGCATTTAATGATCTTGAATGAGATTTTCAGCTTTCAGTAAAATAAATCAAATCACAAAAATAATTTGTCTCATGTTTAACTAGTGCTGATACTCAAAAATATTATGAAAATTTAGATAACATTAAAATCTGTTTTATTATTTCATAGAATCACTCTTTTAACATTTTAATTATATTCTATCACCCAATAACAGTTTTAAACTAGAACTGTCGCCTGTAAGGGCTGACGAATACCCCCCACTGCCATCTCTTTTTAAAAGAGGCAAAATTGTAACCATTGAAATGTTGGCCATTCATGATTTATCAAGAAGACAATTTTCTTCTACAAATTATAAGTCAAGGAGGGGCAATGACTGTGTGAAAAAATAGGGATTTTGTTGAACATTGAAGATGGAAATTATGGATTTCGTGCAATGTCCAACATGGCTCTATGTTCTGGAATAATGATGTGGACCACTTTTATTTTTCAATCTGTCAACCTGTTCAGGAGTTAAGATTTATTCTCTATATATTGTATATAAGAAAATAAATCGAAGGGACATAACTCCTGAAACAGTTGATTAATCATTTAAAATTGCAGGTGCACAAGTTCCCATTGCAAGGAAGATTTTGTTAAAGATTCAGCAAAATTGGTCTGGAAATGCGGGAGGAGATGAGGACACAAAATTATGTCCACGGACAGACAGATAGACAGACAAAAGGCAGACAGACCATCGGACAGACGGTCAACTTAATTCCAGTATACCTCCCCATAACTTCGTACATGTGAACCACTTTTATTTTTTTAATCTGTCTATCTGTTCAGGAGTTATGATTTATTCTCTATATATTGAATATAAGAAAATAAATCAATGGGGCATAACTCCCGAAACAGTTGATTAATCATTTAAAATTGCAGGTGCACAAGTTCCCATTGCAAGGGAGATTTCGGTAAAGATTCAGCAAAATTGGTCTGGAAATGTGGGAGGAGATGAGGACACAAAATTATGTCTACAGACAGACAAATGGATGGACGGATAGACAGATGGACAACCTGATTCCAGTATACACCCCCCATAACTTCGTTGTGGGGGTATAACAAGTCAAAAGTAAAAGCAATTGAAGAAGACCATTCAGAGTGTCCTAAATTTTTCAAATAAGTGCAAATTAAGATGGGAAAAAATTGTGAGAATAGGAGAAATTGCTTGTTACAAGCAATTTTTCCATTTCCAATATAGTTTTCCAAAACTACATTATTTCCTAGGGCATCAAAAAGCAGACTTGTGTTGAAATGAATTGAGGTATTGAGACTTGGGGGGCTGATAAATGAGCATGTAGACAGACAGACAATGCAGGCAAATTTCATAGAATTGGGAGGCATAATTAATCCTTTCCAATTTTCTTTTTGTTTTTTTTTTTAATTTTAGATTGGTCCAAATTGAAAGAGGTTCCAGACGACAATGGAAATTGGATGCAATTCCTAATGAGACCATCCAATGTGGTAAAAAATGTTGTTGGAAAAGAAGAAATTGTTTGTTACAAGCAACTTCTTCATTATCCACCATGTTTTTTTTTGCAATATAAAATCACAGCTACATAAAATCCAAGATTTGTACAGGAAAGGGTTAAGATGACTGTAATATACCTTGGTTTTATATCCCAGGGTGGTTTATGCCTTTGCATCAATGGACTTTGCGGACTAGTGGCTATTATAGCTAGCTTTGTCAGATTATCCAAATCTCTTCCAGATTTATCACCGTCACTTTCATCTGCAATATCCTCCTCACTGTTGTCATATGAAAGCTCTAATGGTTTGGGTAAACGATCTCTGGTATACTGCATTGATTTCATAGGATTGAATTTGGGTTCGTTCTGTGGTAACAAGTCTGTGTCATCACATTTTGATTTCTCTCGATGATACTTCAGACCATTAGCACTGAAAGGTTGACATTACATATTCTATTAGTAAATTCTCCTACACAATGATGAATTTTGAATCCCTTCATTGATACCATATTAGAAAAATATTGTCAAAAATGAAGAAATTGCTTGAACAATGTTTTCAACCTGTAAAATTGAAAAAATCTTAAATTTTTGCAAGTTTTCAATTGTCGTCAATGATCAAGCCTTTTTTGCTTGTGATATTCCATGCTCTACTCATCATGCAAAAGCATGACTGTTTTATTTCTAATTGACAGATTGTGTCTGTCAATCAAACAATCCACAGACCAATCAAATTTAGACGGAGAGTGAACTGTTAGTTTAAAACCACAATTATGGTCTACATTTATGTAAAGCATTAATTTTTGTTAGTTTTGCAACTTTAACATCATGCAAGCCTACAGTTTATTCAAGCTGTAGTTATACTTTTAGGTCACTAACCAACCATTTCATTTTGGTTACATGAAACTTTCAATAAATTTTGGAAAACAACACCATTTAACCCTTTCCTGTTTGCAAAAATTTAGACCTGTCCAAATTCAAAGGTTTTGAAGATGAAAATTTAAAGTGGATTTGATTTGAAAAATAATCATTCAGTCGGGTAGAAAATATTGTGGAAAAAGAAGAAATTGCTCGTAACAAGCAATTTCTTCTTTTTCTACAATGTTTTCTTCATTATAAATTCAGAGGGATGTAAAAACCAGGGATTGAACAGGAAAGGGTATCTCAGTGGGAGTTCCTGTTTGAACCCAGTCCGCATGGCCAGCAATCTGTTAACCCTTATCATGCAAATTTAAAATCCTATATATGGAATTCCTTTAAAATCAAAGGGCTGACAGCACTGGAAGGTCTTGATGAGGGTCAATATTTCTTTTGGAAATAGATTATTTAAACAGCTCTGGCTTAATGGGGAAAAACAGGGGATGTAGACCAAGATCAGACTGCACTTATGTGCAGGCTGATTTTTATGATCTATACACCCTGCTAAAACAGGAATATTCCGGGTTCAGCATGACAAGGGCTAACTTAGGTTCAAACAGTACCTTTTAAAGACCCTCCTGCAGCGTCTGCATGTAAACTCTTGGAGCCGTTCACAGTGTTTGAGTAGATGGTACTTGAGGCCAGGGTTGCTGGTAAAGACTTTGTTACACCAAGGCTCCGGACATTTTAATTTCTTTGTTGGACTGCTTGACTCCCCTTGTGACTGGATAAACTCCTGCATCCTCTTGGTTTTTACATGTGGTCGCTTGCTTTGGACCACATCCTGAAAATGAATGATTTTTTTAAATCTATTCCAACACATCAAAATTTTAGACCAGTGCAAATTCAAAGAAGTTGCAGACAACAATTTTAAGTCAATGAGATCCTTAGAATCTTTGTTTTGGGGGTAGAGACATTGTGGCAATTTCTTTATTTTCCACAATGCTTTCAATTAATCTTTTATATTGAGGGGCATTTAGAAGCATTATTGTGTGGGAATGGGTTTACACTTTATCAGATATCCATATTTCAAATTGGTCCAAATTGAAAAAAGTTCAAAACCCATTTGAGTTGTGAAAGTAACAAAGGGAAACAATTTCTCCTTATCTCACAGTTTTTCTTCACTCAAGTGTGTGAAAATGCATCATTGTGTGGTAATTAGTTACCACGCAACAGACGAAGACCTGGCCATGGCAATCTGAATACTGAAGCAACTGTTACCAATGATTTCTTCACTTTCAATATCGTTTTTGAGAAATATTTTCTCTAGGGTTGTAGAGATGTGGAATTATGTTGGAATTAGTTTGACAGCCTGATAATGAAGTTAACCCTTTCCTGCACAATCCCTGGTTTTTACGTCCCTGTGATTTTACACTTGAGAAAACATTGTGGGAAAAGCAATTTTGTCTTTTCTCACAATATTTTCTACCCTGTAGGTTGGTTATGTTTCAAATTGCATTCACTTTTAATTGTTGTCTGCAACCTCTTTGAATTTGGACAAGTCTAAAATTTTGAAAAACAGGAAAGGGATAAAGTCAATTAGCCCATTACCGGTACAACAAAATTTAAGACTGGTTCAAACTATAAGAAGTTGAGGAAGACATTTTTAGATGTCAAAATTCTTTGTCTATTGGGGTTAAGAACATTGTGGATAAAGAAGAATTTTTTACTGACACGCAATTTCTTCATTTTCCACAATCTTTTCCAAAGAGCTTGCCTGTTGGCATCAAAAAGGAGGTTGACTGTGTGGGAACGGGTAATTGCATCAGTGGATTGATAAACTAAAAAAAAGGCCCTTTGGTCACTAAAATATATTCCATTTCTTAGCACATCACACAGAGGGACCATCTGGGAACTGTTACAAATATAAAGACTCTGAATCAGACTCTGTTGAATGCAATGAATGCATGCAGTTGAAACTAAGTCTTGCTCCTTGATCTTGGTACCGTAATAGTCTAATAGATTCAAATTCCAGGTCATCATCTGCTGACTAGTTGTCTGAAAACATTTTGTAATATTTCTGGTATCCCATAATCACTTGAAACTTGAAACATATACATATTCACTATCAAAAGAGCAATCTTTAACACGGGGGATAACTCTAAGTGGATTTTTGCTTTTTCAATCTAAAAATTTTGCCCCTGAAGCACTTGAACAGCTGAGTATTGGCATCTGCATGAAGTGCTCTTGTTCCATATTGGTTTCTCCCACAAAAGATAGATAATTTATATAATTCTATCTACATGAAATTGTCATCTGAAACATATTTGAATTTCATGGCTGTTAGTCAAAGAATTGAACAATCAAATAATTCATTCAAACTGAATGTGAAATTTGAGTTCAGATTTTTATAAAGTAATAAAGTTTGATAATAAAATGGAACTTCCAATTAGAGCACAGTGGGCGGGTCAGTAGAGTTAGTGGGTGGATCTGTTATCCGTTAATTGGTAATTCGTAAACGAGTTTCTTTAATCAGCTCTTACCGTTGAATGTTTTGGACTACAGCAATCCATGACCTCAATTCTCTAGTTGCATTACTCAAGAGTAAAAAATGAAAACAACAGAATATGTTGTAGGAAAAGGAGAAATTGTTACCTTTTCCCTTGTTGATTTCTACCTTATTCGGCTTTTATTTTTTAATTCTGAGCTACATCGAAATGTTGTGAGCGACTTCTTTTAACTTGGACAAGTCTAAAATTCTACCATACTAATATGTTTATTTAAAGATATGCATCTTTAATTGATCTCTGCTAGATCAGATCTGATCTCGATCATTTATGTAACAGGGGTCTATCTATCTATCTATCTATCTATCTATATATACTGCCCAACTCCCCTTTCGGGTATTACTGGCAGGTGCGCGTCTGTGCTGGAATAAAAACTGTTAGACATTTGTTAGGGTGCAAAATTTTAAAAGTATTGTGAGTGTTAGATTAAAAGAGCTGATAAAACATATTTTGGTCATTCAGGGATGGCTCACTATCTGAAAAGAATCAAGACTCTTTTTGAATGCTGCAATATCAGGTTGCTGTACAATTGTTTCTGGAAGGCTGTTCCATAGTATCACTGTGTAGGGAAAAAAAGAATATTTAAAGTAGGCTGCATTTGTGTGGATCTGTCTGAAAGATGCTGTGTCCATATGTCGGGTGGTCCTCACTGGTCTTTCAAGATAAGCTGGTACAGGCACTGCAACAAAATTGTTAACGATTTTATAAAACATGGTGACTCTGGAGATGTCTCGTCTGTATTGGAGAGTTTCCCAACCAAGCTCCTTCTGCATGCAGGTAACACTGTCGTAATAAGAGAAATTATTTTGAACCCATCTTGCCGCTCTACGTTGTACTTTTTCCACTTTGTTGATATAGGTTTTTGTGTAGGGGCTCCAAACTGTAGATGCGTATTCTACCTGGGGTCTCACTAAAGTTTTATACGCTATTTCTCTGATCTTCTTATTTTTGGTCTGGATGTTTCTGCGGAGAAGACCTAAAGTTTTATTAGCATTTGATGTTATATTGTCAATGTGTTTGTTCCAGGAAAGATCTCCAGATATTGTAACTCCTAGGTATTTGGCATTGTCCACAGTCTCTAGTACTTGTCCATGTAACCTGTAATCAAAGGAAATCTTTTTCTTCTTTTTAGTAATATTTAGGACAATGCATTTGCTGGGGTTAAACTCCATTTCCCACTTTTTCTCCCACTGCATTAACTTGTCTAGATCTTCTTGTAGGGTCAAACAGTCTTGTCTGTTGTTAATAGCTAAGTAAACGGCAGTGTCATCTGCAAACAAACGAACTTGGGATGTGATGTTATTTGGAAGGTCATTTATATATAAAAGAAACAAAAGAGGGCCAAGTACAGATCCCTGAGGTACTCCAGACGTGACTGGTACTTCTGATGAGCATCCACCTTCTAAAACTACTTTTTGTGTTCTGCCTATTAGAAAAGATTTAATCCACAAAAGGGTAGCATTGTTAACACCATGTTCCTGCAATTTATACAAAAGTTTTAAGTGGCTTACTTTGTCAAAAGCCTTGCTGAAGTCTAACAGAACTAGATCAGTTTGTTTTCCTTCAGTCAGGTTTCTGGCAAGATGGTCGGTCAGTTGAAGTAGCTGGGTTTCGCATGAACGCCTTTCTCTAAAACCATGCTGCAAGTCATAAAGGATATTATTTTTATCAAAATGTTCAGTTAGATTTGATGCTACAATATGTTCTAGAACTTTACACAGTATACATGTTAAAGATATAGTGGCCTGAGTGGTCTTGAGTGGCCTCTTTAATTTTGACTATTTTTTAAGTCACAGAAAAAAATCTTTCAGCTGTAACAAAGCATGCTGTCTTTATATACAGCACTTTTAGTTCTACTTGGGTGAACCATTTTCAATTGTAAGCTAACTTATCTAATGAATGACACGCAGACACAATCTGAGTTGGAAGGAACTTAATCGATCATCTTAGTACTTTGATTCTCATGTACAACAAGTAAATTTGAAAAAAGACAGATTCGATTCCTGTTTATCGCTCTGAAAGTAAAATTTGTTGCAAGATGGCAATCTAAGAAAGATATGTTGATTTTGCGCGATATCACATGCGAATACTTTGCGATCAAAGGTTAAACAGTCCTTGACAAAATATTTTTCTCACACCTGTCCTGCCAAAGTTCGCGATGTCAACATCAGCAGAAACCACCCGATTCAACTCGTGATCCATGCAGCAGTGACAAAACTGTCATAGCGAATGAATAAATGCAAGAAATTGAGATATGGAATCCTACTGTATGTTATTTCATTCAACTATTGATGTCGCCAAGTTTTACAACTTTTTATCAAACTTACGCTAACTGACGCCATCTTCAAGGCCGGTGTTTTCGATAGCGTTAATTGGCGGATTTCGATTGGATAGTTATTTTCGGACACCCTTTTCATTGGCTTAGCGTTTCGTAATTTGAATACGAATTAAAACGTAACAAGAGGTCACAACCGGCAGTAGTACGCTCACTGTACCTTTTCTTTTTTTTTTTTTACCTGGCAGGGAACGGCGAAAGGTTCTGTAATTTGACAAGTTTACTTTTCAATGTCTAGATTTATCGGTCCTTGTGAATCCATAAAATTCTGTAATTCTGTGCATGTTTGTAGTGTAACAGTACGGCAACATTGTTGCAAGAAGAGATTTCAGATTTAAATTTACATAAATTAATCGAGTTTTCCATTACCTGGACTAAAGGATATATAGATTGATATTGTTCGTGGTCAAAAAAGCGTAACTTTGTGTTAGAAAGGCCCGATCCAAGCCTTTGAAGTCCCAGTACAAAAGGCCATGTTAAAAGTGGCGTAAAACTAACTTAAGAGGCCCAGTCAAAATAGGCACAGTCCACAAAAGGTCACTAAAGGGCAACTACATTTTCTGTTATTTGTTAATGTAACGAATGCATCAAGGGCCAATTAAGTTTTCCGCAGAGTCGTACATCCATTTTCACGGTACTTTTCCAAACTAGTTTTTGGTCAGAGTAATTAACCCATGACTGGTATAGGTTACCTGGTTACTTTCAGTGAAAACGAGCATATGGGGGTTACGTTATTCCGACGTTTATCCGTGAAAATTGTGCTAAATGATATTACTCGTCGTAATCCAGGCTCATTTCGAATAATATGATGATATCTAAACGGGTTTTCTTAAAAACACAACGAAATAATTATATGTCAAAATTGAATAATGCATCAAATTCAATTGCATCTTAGAAGACTTAATTCTTTATTTTAGAAAATCGCACAATAAGGTTTTCTTATTTTAGAATATTTCTTTAGACCCTCACACTAATCCACATGCAAAAATCAAGGTACCTTTCCAAAAAATCCGAGGAGAATTTCCGTATACCATCTTACCCCACCACCTTGAAAAAGGGTGTAAAAAGTATTTTTAAAATTCGTTTTCTTCTGGAAGTTTCCAAATCGCGATGATGTATTATATAAGCATGTTTTATGTTTTCTGACAATATTTATATCGCCGCCTTATCCAATCAATTTGCAGCTTAACACGCTGTGTCCGATTAGTCTCGTGTTTCGACCTATTTGAATGCCAAATCATTTCTAGATTTTATCATTTTCTGCTAAGCGTCTTTCACTGTGATTCTTTTTCTCACTTTAGCAATCAGAAAAGCGGGAAAGGTGCCTTCAACACCCTTATGCAACATATTTCATTTCTTTAAACAAAAATTCCGCTGGTTAGGGAAATATTTCAGTCTATCAAAACTTTTTTGAGAAGAATTGAAAAAAAAAAGTCAATAAAATCTGATATTTTCCCCCATCTATTTCTTAACTTTATCGTTAAAATGGGAAATAAAAAGCGTATAGAGCCCTTACATCTGAACAAACTGAAATACCAACAAATAGCGTCATTTTTGACGTTAATATGACGTGATGACGTCAATAACGATACAAACCGGAGTTTGTATCGTTATTCTTTTTCTTGACCCGCCGTCATAGCGCAGTTGATAGCGCATCGGACTTACAATCTAGAGGTCCCGGGTTCGATTCCCGACGGCGCCACTCATTCTTTCCGACTATTTGTCTCTCACCAATGGGTCGATAATCGTAGATCTATGTGGGATAGCAGCTGGAGGCTAGGAAAGGATGTAATGGTAATACTGGTGTGAGAAATACCGGGATTCTATTGTTAGGTGCTCCAGCCGCCGCGATATAACTGAAAGATTGTTGAAAGCGGCGTAAAACCCCATTCAAACAAACAAACAAACTTTTTGAGAGATTTTGGTTTCCAAAAGAGGATTTCGACTGTTAGCTTAATGAAAGTGGTCGCCCGAGCACGATGGACTTTTTCCACAACATTGCTGACGTACTTGCTCTTGTAAAATGATATTTCGGATATGATTTATCAGTACTAGATAATTAATTAGAAATACAATGTCTGAAGTTGCTTGAACAAATCGATTATTTATATTCTCCAGCCTTTAAATTCATATCATACGTGTGCAACAATTTCCTATTCACGTTTAGTATTTAACATGGCTATTATACGTTTGTCCCATCTTTTATAGAATTAGAAGTTTTTTTTTTTATATTGTTAGATATCTTATTAAAATTCACCAGACAGCCCTTATACAAGTATCGGTACATTTTTAACCCTCGATCCTTAATTAAATCAAGAATGAGTATGTCGATTTCGCTGATGTTGCTTCTTAATCATGTTAAGATTACCAAATAAATTTCTGACTATTTATGATACCATTGAGGAATAATTTAATTTTTAGTTACGTCTATCAAAAAGGGGCGTTCTGATTGGTCGAAAAAATTAATTCATACCTCCATGAACAAAGTTTTGAGCACGCGGTCATTTTGTATGCTTCCGCACAAAATAGTTCCATACAAAAAGTATCAGAATATGTCAAGTTTATGCTTTTTTCGCTCAGTGCTATTGAATTATTAGAAATGAAGGTAATATTTTTGTTTTCATGGAGGTATGAACCGAAAAACCTAATCACACAATGTATATGAATCCGCTTCGCGTATTCATATAGTGTGATTAGGGTTTATAGTGATTAGGTGATTAAGTTTTTAGGTTCACACCTCAGTGAAAACAGCAACATCAACAAAATATTCTCTTCATTTCTCACATTCAACGCCACCAAGCAAAACAAAGCAAATATTTACCTTTTTGAGTAAAATTTTATGGATCTACTTTGTGCCTAAGCATATAAGATAGTTGCGTGAAGCCAAACTTTTGTTAATGGAAGTAATCAATTATTGTTCTTAATATTTTTGTGCAGTCTCTAAAGGATTATCTGTATGGAATCGATAGTCAAACAGCTGAGAAAACATAATTTTGGCGCGCCCCAATATTAAATAAGTGTTTAAAAAGTCTATTATTTTATTAGAATATAATAAGCCGAAATTATTATTTTTTTGCCACTGAGAAAATCATGGAATTGACCAATCGGTGGCCCTTCCCACTTAACCAATGGCCTCGCTCCACGATTCTAACAGGAAGACCCACTTCGATTCAAAACGACGTTATTGGCCATCAGGAAACAAAAAAATACAATGGTTGGTTCACGACCTTAACATCGTAACTACAAATTGAAAAAGGAACTGTAGTGCTTCACATAAATGGAGTTCAAATTTCAAATCTAGTTTAAATGAATGATTTCATTGGTCGACTGATTATTTGAATAACGTCCGCGATTGGAGGAATATGCAAATTTTTACGCAACCCAACGCCAAAAGGCGAGATGAGAATGTCACTCATCATTGGTACATGTACTTTGAACAGTGTACACGTGGAAATGAGAATACAAAGTTTCATCAGAAAGGACATGCATAGCGTATCCACACACATGCATAAAGTTGCATTAGGATGAGGGACATTCTTGGGTTATCTCTCTTGAATACTCTCCAGAAATACATTGTTCCCTATCAGTGTTTTACTTGGACTTTATCCTAAGTTTCTTTGCACTGTCTGGTTTTAAGATCAGGTTTATAATGCAAACTTAAGAGCTGGAAAATTCGTTTCATCTTGAAAATACATTTCTATGTTATTTCTGAACCATAAACTAACACCATCGAGAGATTTGTATTTGTAGTAAAACTAGAAAAGACAAATAAAAAATCGCAACGTCCCCATACTGAACAAGGATAAAAACAAAGGTAATGAAGTGAAAGGACCAATGTACATTTTGGCACACCACTGGTTTAATGGTAAATGGACAAAGGGAAGATAACACAGGATTGTCCCCCATTGATTTAGTGGTATTACAGATATTGGTAAGGACGGAAGAACAGGTGACGGCTTTGCGGGGGAAGGGGGCACGTAGCCCATTTAATCATTTCGAAAATAATAGAGATTAGAGAATAACCAAGTTATTCAAACCCATAAAATCTTAACCTGTAATTCCATATCCCCGTTTATTATCGCATTGAAGAACGTCTCTGTAAAATAAATGTAGTAAGAAAATAAGAAATTGCTATTTTTTCTTCTCTATGTGGTTCGTTTTTTCCACATAAAACGGTTGTCTCCACAATTTTTATCAAATCAGACCAGTGTATGTCTTGTAGTCCGATATTAACCCTTCCTGATTTGTACAATATAAGACCGGTCTAAATTCAAACGTTTTGCAGACGACAATTCAAGGTTGATTTCATTTGAAAATCTAATAATACAGTAGGGTGGAAAATATGGTGGATATTCCACGATATTTTCTAAAGAATAACAAGGTGTCAAATTGTCACAAAATACGCCCGTCACACTGCTTAATATTAACTGGGGGTTTGAATAGAATTGAGGTTATTTTGAATGAATTTTTTGTCAAACAAAGTATGAAACAAGGGGCAATAACTCAAAATATACACTAGATAGAGTTATGGTTCTTATACACTGCACTCCCACTTGGTTAGCTCTATCAATCCATGAAGTTTCATATTTCTAGCTATTATACTTTTAGAGATATACTCTGGACAAGATTCAAGTATGAAAAACAACAAAGGGCAATAACTCAAAAACTAGGCTAGGTAGAGTTATGTTTTTTGTACACTGGACTCCCACTTAGTGAGCTTTATCCATCTATGAAATTTCATGATTCTAGCTATTATTCTTTTAGAGATATACTCCCGACAAGATTCAAGTATGAAAAAACAACAATGGGCAATAACTCGAAAAAATAGGCCAGGTAGATTTATGGTTCTTATGCACTGCACTCCCCCTTGGTGTGATCTATACACCCATGAAGTTTCATGATCCAAGCTATAATACTTTGAGAGATATACTCCAGACTAGATTCAAGTATGAAAAACAACAAAGGGCAATAACTCAAAAAAATAGGCTAGGAAGAGTTATGGTTCTTGTACACTGCACTCCCACATGGTGAGCTCTATCCATCCATGAAATTTCATGATTCTAGCTATTATACTTTTAGAGATATACTTCGGACAAGATTCAAGAATGAAAAACAATAAAGGGCAATAACTCAAAAAATAGGCTAGGTAGAGTTATGGTCCTTGTACACTGCACTCCCACTTGATGAGCTCTATCCATCAATGAAGTTTAATGATTCTAGCTATTATACTTTTAGAGATATACTCCGGACAAGATTCAAGTATGAAAAACAACAAAGGGCAATAACTCAAAAAATTGGCTAGGTGGAGTTATGGTTCTTGTACACCTCACTCCCACTTGGTGAGCTCTATCCATCCATGAAGTTTCATGATTCTAGCTATTATACTTTTAGAGATATACTCTGGACAAGATTCAAGTATGAAAAACAACAAAGGGCAATAACTCAAAAAGTAGGCCAGGTAGAGTTATGGTTCTTGTGCACTGCACTCCCCCTTGGTGAGATCTATACACCTTTAAAGTTTCATGATCCTAGCTATAATACTTTTAGAGATATACTCTGGACAAGATTCAAGTATGAAAAACATCAAAGGGCAATAACTCAAAAAGGTACCAAATTGTCACAAGATACGCCCGTCACACTGCTTAATAATTACTGGGGGTTTGAATAGAACTGAGGTTATTTTGAATGAATATTTTTTGTCAAACTAAGTATGAAAAACCAAAAAGGGCAATAACTCAAAAAATAGGCAAGGTAGAGTTATGGTTCTTTACACTGCACTTCCACTTGGTGAGATCTATCCATCCATGAAATTTCATGATTCTAGCTATTATACTTTTAGAGATTTACTCCGGACACGATTCAAGTATGAAAAACAACAAAGGGCAATAACTAAAAAAAATAGGCCAGATAGAGTTATGGTTCTTATGCCCTGCATTCCTACTTGGTGAGCTCTATCCATCTATGAAGTTTCATGATTCTAGCTATTATACTTTTAGAGATATACTCTGGACAAGATTCAAGTATGAAAAACAACAAAGGGCAATAACTCAAAAAGTAGGCCAGGTAGAGTTATGGTTCTTGTGTACTGCACCCACCCCCTTGGTGAGATCTATACATCGATGAAGTTTCATGATCCTAGCTATAATACTTTTAGAGATATACTCTGGACAAGATTCAAGTATGAAAAACAACAAAGGGCAATAACTCAAAAATAGGCCAGGTAGAGTTATGGTTTTTGTACACTGCACTTCCACTTGGTGAGCTCTATACATCCATGAAATTTCATGATTCTAGCTATTATACTTTTAGAGATATACTCCGGACAAGATTCAAGTATGAAAAACAACAAAGGGAAATAACTCAAAAAATAGGCAAGGTAGAGTTATGGTTCTTGTGTACTGCACCCAGCCCCTTGGTGAGAACTATACATCCATGAAATTTCATGATCCTAGCTATAATACTTTTAGAGATATACTCCGGACAAGATTCAAGTATGAAAAACAACAAAGGGCAATAACTTAAAAAATAGACCAGGTAGAGTTATGGTTCTTGTGCACTGCACTCCCACTTGGTGAGCTCTTTCCAACCATGTAATTTTATGATTCTAGCTATTATACTTTTAGAGATATACTCCGGACAAGATTCAAGTATGAAAAACAACAAAGGGCAATAACTCAAAAAATAGACCAGGTAGAGTGATGGTTCTTGTGCACTGCACTCCCCCTTGGTGAGATCTATACACCCATAAAGTTTCATGATCCTAGCTATAATACTTTTAGAGATATACTCCAGACAAGATTCAGGTATGAAAAACAACAAAGGGCAATAACTCAAAAAATAGGCCAGGTAGAGTTATGGTTCTTGTGCACTGCACTCCCCCTTAGTGAGATCTATACACCTATAAAGTTTCATGATCCTAGCTATTATACTTTTAGAGATATACTCCGGACAAGATTCAAGTATGAAAAACAACAAAGGGCAATAACTAAAAAAATAGACCAGGTAGAGTTATGGTTCTTGTGCACTGCACTCCCCCTTGGTGAGATCTATACACCCATAAAGTTTCATGATCCTAGCTATAATACTTTAAGAGATATACTCCGGACAAGATTCAAGTATGAAAAACAACAAAGGGCAATAACTCAAAAAATAGGCCAGGTAGAGTTATGGTTCTTGTGCACTGCACTCCCCCTTGGTGAGATCTAAACACCCATAAAGTTTCATGATCCTAGCTTTAATACTTTTAGAGATATACTCCGGACAAGATTCAAGTATGAAAAACAACAAAGGGCAATAACTCAAAAAATAGGCCAGGTAGAGTTATGGTTCTTGTGCACTGCACTCCGTATTGATGTGAAGAATATAACTGCCAAGTTTAAAGTCAATCGGACTTACGGTGACAGAGTTATGCTCCGGACAAAGAAGTGGACACCGCCTGGACGCCCGGACGCCCGGACGCCCGGACGACCGGACGCCCGGACAACCGGACGCCCGGACGCCCGGACACCACGGGTGATCCCATAATACGTCCCGTCTTCGACGGGCGTATAAAAACAGAGAGGGGTAAAAACCAGGGATTAAACAGGAAAGGGTGAAAAAGATTAAGGATACATCAACAGGTATGTGATATGTCTATAGACTTGTATCTCACTCTGATATTATTTAAAAACAAGCCGACCGTTCAAGGCTGTTAACCCTTGTTATGCTGAATTATAAATCCTCCACAGAAACATATTAGAACCAAATGCTGAAAGGACTCAGAGCACCAATTGTAGATTAATACATGCATTTACCTTGAGAATTTATCTTAAAACTTAAACTAGCTGAAAAGGACAAACAGGAGTTGTAGACTAAGATCAGACTGCACATATGTGCACACTAATATTTGTCTATACCCCATGCCAAAGTAGGAATACTGTGGGTTCAGCATGATAATATTTAATAAAAGGGTTCTTACAGTCTTTGATCCTTTCTTGGTTTGTTGTTGTTGATGATGTTTTTCTTCAGAATTTTAGACTTGTCCAAATTCAAAGAAGTTGCAGAAGACAATGAAATGTGAGTGCACTTTGAAAAGTAACCTGTCTTCAGCATATAAAATATTGTGGTAAAAATAAGAAATTGATTGTTACAAGCAATTTCTTCTTTTCAAACAACCTTTTATCAAGTATAAAATCACAAGTAAGTATAAACCAGAGATCACCCAATTGATCGAATGAACCTATACGTTCGAATATAGGCTCGGACCCGTTTAAAAAAGTTGTTTTTAACATAATTAGGGAGGCCTGCACTCATTACATAATTCAGCGGTTTCTGACAAGTGACACGGACTGATTGAAGTGACATTTAAAATCTATTCTATAGCTACATTCTCCGTTTTACCAACCAGTTCATCAAAAGTCGGTAAGAGCCGATTTCTGCCATGAAGACTAGAATGGTAGAATTTATTTAAAATAAAGTTATTATTATTATTATTATTGGAAAGACTCAGAATTGATTGATCGCTCACAGACTCCTCAAGCCACACGTACTTACCCCAACAAGAAGTTCCATTTCGATATTAACCCTTTTCTGTACAATAACTGGTTTTTACGTCCTTGTGAGTTTATACTTGAGAAAACATTGTGGGAAAAGAAGAAATTGCTTGTCACAAGCAATTTCTTCTTTTCCCACAATATTTTCTACCCTGTTGGCCAGTTACTTTTCAAATTACACTCACTTTTCGTTCTCGTCTGCAACTTCTTTCAATTTGGAAAAGTCTAAAAATTTGATAAACAGGAAAGGGTTAAACGGCGCTATTTTGCAAAATATTTGGTCTTTGATATATTTCAAAAAATTAAAATCTGTATTGTTCGTCCAGGTCACCTGGTTCTTGAGTTGAGTAATGACTCCCACCTATATGTCGTCATGCAGAAAGAACAATCTAAAAAAAAAAAAAAAAACACAAAAAAAAAACACACACACAAAGTCGATACTATCATAAATGGTCACTGGGTATAGAAATTTTGCGAAGTTGCAATTTTCATTTTGTCGGGTGAAGTAGAAAATCATACATTGCACGGCACAATTGACCAATCGTTTACCCCGCCCACTTATTCCGTTGGCCCGGCCACTTGGCTCCGGTTAGAAATTTCCCTCCGATTTCAAACGGCGACATTTTGAAAAATCTGTGGCCAGTAGTATTTAAAAGAAAAAAGGATCATGTATCATTGTTGGTTCGCGGCCTAAAAGTTATAACTACAGCTTGAATAAGCTGTAATTACGACGTGTAAGTCGCAGAACGTTCAAAAATACTTTAAACAAATGGTGGCCAATGTCAGAGTTCGAAGTTAAATTCCAGTTCGTATGAGTTAACAGATTCATTGTTTGACGACCTCGATTTGGGACAAAGTATGAATGATAAAGGTATTCGTTTGAATGGAATGTGTAAAACGTTGGTTTTGTGAATGATTCTTTTAATCTATTCCAACACATCAAAATTTAAGACCAGTGCAAATTCAAAGAAGTTGCAGACAACAATTTTAAGTTAATGAGATTTAGAATGTTTGTTTTTCAGGTAGTGACATTGTGGCAATAATTTTTTTTTACCACAATGCTTTCAATTAATCTTTTATATTGAGGGGCATTTAGAAGCATTATTATGTGGGAATGGGTTTACACTTTATCAGATATCCATATTTCAAATTGGTCCAAATTGAAAAAAGTTCAAAACCCATTTGAGTTGTGAAAGTAACATAGGGAAGCAATTTCTCCTTATCTCACAGTTTTTCTTCACTCAATTGTGTGAAAATGCATCATTGTGTGGTAATTTGTTACGACGCAGCAGACGTCAAAACCTTGTAATTTTTTCTGAATACTTGAAGCAACTGTTACCAATGATTTCTTCACTTTCAATATTGTTTTAGAGAAATATTTTCTCTAGGGTTGTAACAATGTGGAATTATGTTGGAATTAGTTTAACTGCCTGATAATTAAGTTAACCCTTTCCTGTACAATCCCTGGTTTTTATGTCCCTGTGATTTTACACTTGAGAAAACATTGTGGGAAAAGAAGAAATTGCTTGTAAAAAGCAATTTTGTCTTTTCCCACAATATTTTCTACCCTGTAGGTGGGTTATGTTTCAAATTGGATTCACTTTTAATTGTTGTCTGCAACCTCTTTGAATTTGGACAAGTCTAAAATTTTGAAAAACAGGAAAGGGATAAAGTCAATTAGCCCATTACCGGTACAACAAAATTTTAGACTGGTTCAAACTATAAGAAGTTGAGGAAGACATTTTAAGATGTCAAAATTCTTTGTCTATTGGGGTTAAGAACATTGTGGAAAAAGAAGAATTTTTACTGACACGCAATTTCTTCATTTTCCACAATCTTTTCCAAAGAGCTTGCCTGTTGGCATCAAAAAGGAGGTTGACTGTGTGGGAACGGGTAATTGCATCAGTGGATTGATACACTAAAAAAAAGGCCCTTTGGTCACTAAAATATATTCCATTTCTTAGCACATCACACAGAGGGACCATCTGGGAACTGTTACAAATATAAAGACTCTGAATCAGACTCTGTTGAATGCAATGAATGCATGCAGTTGAAACTAAGTCTTGCTCCTTGATCTTGGTACCGTAATAGTCTAATAGATTCAAATTCCAGGTCATCATCTGCTGACTAGTTGTCTGAAAACATTTTGTAATATTTCTGGTATCCCATATTCACTTGAAACTTGGAACATATACATGTTCACTATCAAAAGATCAATCTTTAACAAGGGGGATAACTCTAAATGGATTTTTGCTTTTTCAATCTAGAAAATTTTGCCCCTGAAGCACTTGAACAGCTGAGTATTGGCATCTGCATGAAGTGCTCTTGTTCCATATTGG
Source organism: Fragum fragum (assembly GCA_946902895.1). Taxonomy (NCBI): domain Eukaryota; kingdom Metazoa; phylum Mollusca; class Bivalvia; order Cardiida; family Cardiidae; genus Fragum; species Fragum fragum. The sequence goes on from OX336371.1 coordinate 51,216,321, forward strand.
TTTCTCCCACAAAAGATAGATAATTTATATAATTCTATCTACTTGAAATTGTCATCTGAAACATATTTGAATTTCATGGCTGTCAGTCAAAGAATTGAACAATCAAATAATTCATTCAAACTGAATGTGAAATTTGAGTTCAGATTTTTATAAAGTAATAAAGTTTGATAATGAAATGGAACTTCCAATTAGAGCACAGTGGGCGGGTCAGTAGAGTTAGTGGGTGGATCTGTTATCCGTTAATTGGTAATTCGTAAACGAGTTTCTTTAATCAGCTCTTACCGTTGAATGTTTTGGACTGCAGCAATCCATGACCTCAATTCTCTAGTTGCATTACTCAAGAGTAAAAAATGAAAACAACAGAATATGTTGTAGGAAAAGGAGAAATTGTTACCTTTTCCCTTGTTGATTTCTACCTTATTCGGCTTTTATTTTTTAATTCTGAGCTACATCGAAATGTTGTGAGCGACTTCTTTTAACTTGGACAAGTCTAAAATTCTACCATACTAATATGTTTATTTAAAGATATGCATCTTTAATTGATCTCTGCTAGATCAGATCTGATCTCGATCATTTATGTAACAGGGGTCTTGAGTGGCCTCTTTAATTTTGACTATTTTTTAAGTCACAGAAAAAAATCTTTCAGCTGTAACAAAGCATGCTGGCTTTATATACAGCACTTTTAGTTCTACTTGGGTGAACCATTTTCAATTGTAAGCTAACTTATCTAATGAATGACACGCAGACACAATCTGAGTTGGAAGGAACTTAATCGATCATCTTAGTACTTTGATTCTCATGTACAACAAGTAAATTTGAAAAAAGACAGATTCGATTCCTGTTTATCGCTCTGAAAGTAAAATTTGTTGCAAGATGGCAATCTAAGAAAGATATGTTGATTTTGCGCGATATCACATGCGAATACTTTGCGATCAAAGGTTAAACAGTCCTTGACAAAATATTTTTCTCACACCTGTCCTGCCAAAGTTCGCGATGTCAACATCAGCAGAAACCACCCGATTCAACTCGTGATCCATGCAGCAGTGACAAAACTGTCATAGCGAATGAATAAATGCAAGAAATTGAGATATGGAATCCTACTGTATGTTATTTCATTCAACTATTGATGTCGCCAAGTTTTACAACTTTTTATCAAACTTACGCTAACTGACGCCATCTTCAAGGCCGGTGTTTTCGATAGCGTTAATTGGCGGATTTCGATTGGATAGTTATTTTCGGACACCCTTTTCATTGGCTTAGCGTTTCGTAATTTGAATACGAATTAAAACGTAACAAGAGGTCACAACCGGCAGTAGTACGCTCACTGTACCTTTTCTTTTTTTTTTACCTGGCAGGGAACGGCGAAAGGTTCTGTAATTTGACAAGTTTACTTTTCAATGTCTAGATTTATCGGTCCTTGTGAATCCATAAAATTCTGTAATTCTGTGCATGTTTGTAGTGTAACAGTACGGCAACATTGTTGCAAGAAGAGATTTCAGATTTAAATTTACATAAATTAATCGAGTTTTCCATTACCTGGACTAAAGGATATATAGATTGATATTGTTCGTGGTCAAAAAAGCGTAACTTTGTGTTAGAAAGGCCCGATCCAAGCCTTTGAAGTCCCAGTACAAAAGGCCATGTTAAAAGTGGCGTAAAACTAACTTAAGAGGCCCAGTCAAAATAGGCACAGTCCACAAAAGGTCACTAAAGGGCAACTACATTTTCTGTTATTTGTTAATGTAACGAATGCATCAAGGGCCAATTAAGTTTTCCGCAGAGTCGTACATCCATTTTCACGGTACTTTTCCAAACTAGTTTTTGGTCAGAGTAATTAACCCATGACTGGTATAGGTTACCTGGTTACTTTCAGTGAAAACGAGCATATGGGGGTTACGTTATTCCGACGTTTATCCGTGAAAATTGTGCTAAATGATATTACTCGTCGTAATCCAGGCTCATTTCGAATAATATGATGATATCTAAACGGGTTTTCTTAAAAACACAACGAAATAATTATATGTCAAAATTGAATAATGCATCAAATTCAATTGCATCTTAGAAGACTTAATTCTTTATTTTAGAAAATCGCACAATAAGGTTTTCTTATTTTAGAATATTTCTTTAGACCCTCACACTAATCCACATGCAAAAATCAAGGTACCTTTCCAAAAAATCCGAGGAGAATTTCCGTATACCATCTTACCCCACCACCTTGAAAAAGGGTGTAAAAAGTATTTTTAAAATTCGTTTTCTTCTGGAAGTTTCCAAATCGCGATGATGTATTATATAAGCATGTTTTATGTTTTCTGACAATATTTATATCGCCGCCTTATCCAATCAATTTGCAGCTTAACACGCTGTGTCCGATTAGTCTCGTGTTTCGACCTATTTGAATGCCAAATCATTTCTAGATTTTATCATTTTCTGCTAAGCGTCTTTCACTGTGATTCTTTTTCTCACTTTAGCAATCAGAAAAGCGGGAAAGGTGCCTTCAACACCCTTATGCAACATATTTCATTTCTTTAAACAAAAATTCCGCTGGTTAGGGAAATATTTCAGTCTATCAAAACTTTTTTGAGAAGAATTGAAAAAAAAAAAGTCAATAAAATCTGATATTTTCCCCCATCTATTTCTTAACTTTATCGTTAAAATGGGAAATAAAAAGCGTATAGAGCCCTTACATCTGAACAAACTGAAATACCAACAAATAGCGTCATTTTTGACGTTAATATGACGTGATGACGTCAATAACGATACAAACCGGAGTTTGTATCGTTATTCTTTTTCTTGACCCGCCGTCATAGCGCAGTTGATAGCGCATCGGACTTACAATCTAGAGGTCCCGGGTTCGATTCCCGACGGCGCCACTCATTCTTTCCGACTATTTGTCTCTCACCAATGGGTCGATAATCGTAGATCTATGTGGGATAGCAGCTGGAGGCTAGGAAAGGATGTAATGGTAATACTGGTGTGAGAAATACCGGGATTCTATTGTTAGGTGCTCCAGCCGCCGCGATATAACTGAAAGATTGTTGAAAGCGGCGTAAAACCCCATTCAAACAAACAAACAAACTTTTTGAGAGATTTTGGTTTCCAAAAGAGGATTTCGACTGTTAGCTTAATGAAAGTGGTCGCCCGAGCACGATGGACTTTTTCCACAACATTGCTGACGTACTTGCTCTTGTAAAATGATATTTCGGATATGATTTATCAGTACTAGATAATTAATTAGAAATACAATGTCTGAAGTTGCTTGAACAAATCGATTATTTATATTCTCCAGCCTTTAAATTCATATCATACGTGTGCAACAATTTCCTATTCACGTTTAGTATTTAACATGGCTATTATACGTTTGTCCCATCTTTTATAGAATTAGAAGTTTTTTTTTTTATATTGTTAGATATCTTATTGAAATTCACCAGACAGCCCTTATACAAGTATCGGTACATTTTTAACCCTCGATCCTTAATTAAATCAAGAATGAGTATGTCGATTTCGCTGATGTTGCTTCTTAATCATGTTAAGATTACCAAATAAATTTCTGACTATTTATGATACCATTGAGGAATAATTTAATTTTTAGTTACGTCTATCAAAAAGGGGCGTTCTGATTGGTCGAAAAAATTAATTCATACCTCCATGAACAAAGTTTTGAGCACGCGGTCATTTTGTATGCTTCCGCACAAAATAGTTCCATACAAAAAGTATCAGAATATGTCAAGTTTATGCTTTTTTCGCTCAGTGCTATTGAATTATTAGAAATGAAGGTAATATTTTTGTTTTCATGGAGGTATGAACCGAAAAACCTAATCACACAATGTATATGAATCCGCTTCGCGTATTCATATAGTGTGATTAGGGTTTATAGTGATTAGGTGATTAAGTTTTTAGGTTCACACCTCAGTGAAAACAGCAACATCAACAAAATATTCTCTTCATTTCTCACATTCAACGCCACCAAGCAAAACAAAGCAAATATTTACCTTTTTGAGTAAAATTTTATGGATCTACTTTGTGCCTAAGCATATAAGATAGTTGCGTGAAGCCAAACTTTTGTTAATGGAAGTAATCAATTATTGTTCTTAATATTTTTGTGCAGTCTCTAAAGGATTATCTGTATGGAATCGATAGTCAAACAGCTGAGAAAACATAATTTTGGCGCGCCCCAATATTAAATAAGTGTTTAAAAAGTCTATTATTTTATTAGAATATAATAAGCCGAAATTATTATTTTTTTGCCACTGAGAAAATCATGGAATTGACCAATCGGTGGCCCTTCCCACTTAACCAATGGCCTCGCTCCACGATTCTAACAGGAAGACCCACTTCGATTCAAAACGACGTTATTGGCCATCAGGAAACAAAAAAATACAATGGTTGGTTCACGACCTTAACATCGTAACTACAAATTGAAAAAGGAACTGTAGTGCTTCACATAAATGGAGTTCAAATTTCAAATCTAGTTTAAATGAATGATTTCATTGGTCGACTGATTATTTGAATAACGTCCGCGATTGGAGGAATATGCAAATTTTTACGCAACCCAACGCCAAAAGGCGAGATGAGAATGTCACTCATCATTGGTACATGTACTTTGAACAGTGTACACGTGGAAATGAGAATACAAAGTTTCATCAGAAAGGACATGCATAGCGTATCCACACACATGCATAAAGTTGCATTAGGATGAGGGACATTCTTGGGTTATCTCTCTTGAATACTCTCCAGAAATACATTGTTCCCTATCAGTGTTTTACTTGGACTTTATCCTAAGTTTCTTTGCACTGTCTGGTTTTAAGATCAGGTTTATAATGCAAACTTAAGAGCTGGAAAATTCGTTTCATCTTGAAAATACATTTCTATGTTATTTCTGAACCATAAACTAACACCATCGAGAGATTTGTATTTGTAGTAAAACTAGAAAAGACAAATAAAAAATCGCAACGTCCCCATACTGAACAAGGATAAAAACAAAGGTAATGAAGTGAAAGGACCAATGTACATTTTGGCACACCACTGGTTTAATGGTAAATGGACAAAGGGAAGATAACACAGGATTGTCCCCCATTGATTTAGTGGTATTACAGATATTGGTAAGGACGGAAGAACAGGTGACGGCTTTGCGGGGGAAGGGGGCACGTAGCCCATTTAATCATTTCGAAAATAATAGAGATTAGAGAATAACCAAGTTATTCAAACCCATAAAATCTTAACCTGTAATTCCATATCCCCGTTTATTATCGCATTGAAGAACGTCTCTGTAAAATAAATGTAGTAAGAAAATAAGAAATTGCTATTTTTTCTTCTCTATGTGGTTCGTTTTTTCCACATAAAACGGTTGTCTCCACAATTTTTATCAAATCAGACCAGTGTATGTCTTGTAGTCCGATATTAACCCTTCCTGATTTGTACAATATAAGACCGGTCTAAATTCAAACGTTTTGCAGACGACAATTCAAGGTTGATTTCATTTGAAAATCTAATAATACAGTAGGGTGGAAAATATGGTGGATATTCCACGATATTTTCTAAAGAATAACAAGGTGTCAAATTGTCACAAAATACGCCCGTCACACTGCTTAATATTAACTGGGGGTTTGAATAGAATTGAGGTTATTTTGAATGAATTTTTTGTCAAACAAAGTATGAAACAAGGGGCAATAACTCAAAATATACACTAGATAGAGTTATGGTTCTTATACACTGCACTCCCACTTGGTTAGCTCTATCAATCCATGAAGTTTCATATTTCTAGCTATTATACTTTTAGAGATATACTCTGGACAAGATTCAAGTATGAAAAACAACAAAGGGCAATAACTCAAAAACTAGGCTAGGTAGAGTTATGTTTTTTGTACACTGGACTCCCACTTAGTGAGCTTTATCCATCTATGAAATTTCATGATTCTAGCTATTATTCTTTTAGAGATATACTCCCGACAAGATTCAAGTATGAAAAAACAACAATGGGCAATAACTCGAAAAAATAGGCCAGGTAGATTTATGGTTCTTATGCACTGCACTCCCCCTTGGTGTGATCTATACACCCATGAAGTTTCATGATCCAAGCTATAATACTTTGAGAGATATACTCCAGACTAGATTCAAGTATGAAAAACAACAAAGGGCAATAACTCAAAAAAATAGGCTAGGAAGAGTTATGGTTCTTGTACACTGCACTCCCACATGGTGAGCTCTATCCATCCATGAAATTTCATGATTCTAGCTATTATACTTTTAGAGATATACTTCGGACAAGATTCAAGAATGAAAAACAATAAAGGGCAATAACTCAAAAAATAGGCTAGGTAGAGTTATGGTCCTTGTACACTGCACTCCCACTTGATGAGCTCTATCCATCAATGAAGTTTAATGATTCTAGCTATTATACTTTTAGAGATATACTCCGGACAAGATTCAAGTATGAAAAACAACAAAGGGCAATAACTCAAAAAATTGGCTAGGTGGAGTTATGGTTCTTGTACACCTCACTCCCACTTGGTGAGCTCTATCCATCCATGAAGTTTCATGATTCTAGCTATTATACTTTTAGAGATATACTCTGGACAAGATTCAAGTATGAAAAACAACAAAGGGCAATAACTCAAAAAGTAGGCCAGGTAGAGTTATGGTTCTTGTGCACTGCACTCCCCCTTGGTGAGATCTATACACCTTTAAAGTTTCATGATCCTAGCTATAATACTTTTAGAGATATACTCTGGACAAGATTCAAGTATGAAAAACATCAAAGGGCAATAACTCAAAAAGGTACCAAATTGTCACAAGATACGCCCGTCACACTGCTTAATAATTACTGGGGGTTTGAATAGAACTGAGGTTATTTTGAATGAATATTTTTTGTCAAACTAAGTATGAAAAACCAAAAAGGGCAATAACTCAAAAAATAGGCAAGGTAGAGTTATGGTTCTTTACACTGCACTTCCACTTGGTGAGATCTATCCATCCATGAAATTTCATGATTCTAGCTATTATACTTTTAGAGATTTACTCCGGACAAGATTCAAGTATGAAAAACAACAAAGGGCAATAACTAAAAAAAATAGGCCAGATAGAGTTATGGTTCTTATGCCCTGCATTCCTACTTGGTGAGCTCTATCCATCTATGAAGTTTCATGATTCTAGCTATTATACTTTTAGAGATATACTCTGGACAAGATTCAAGTATGAAAAACAACAAAGGGCAATAACTCAAAAAGTAGGCCAGGTAGAGTTATGGTTCTTGTGTACTGCACCCACCCCCTTGGTGAGATCTATACATCGATGAAGTTTCATGATCCTAGCTATAATACTTTTAGAGATATACTCTGGACAAGATTCAAGTATGAAAAACAACAAAGGGCAATAACTCAAAAATAGGCCAGGTAGAGTTATGGTTTTTGTACACTGCACTTCCACTTGGTGAGCTCTATACATCCATGAAATTTCATGATTCTAGCTATTATACTTTTAGAGATATACTCCGGACAAGATTCAAGTATGAAAAACAACAAAGGGAAATAACTCAAAAAATAGGCAAGGTAGAGTTATGGTTCTTGTGTACTGCACCCAGCCCCTTGGTGAGAACTATACATCCATGAAATTTCATGATCCTAGCTATAATACTTTTAGAGATATACTCCGGACAAGATTCAAGTATGAAAAACAACAAAGGGCAATAACTTAAAAAATAGACCAGGTAGAGTTATGGTTCTTGTGCACTGCACTCCCACTTGGTGAGCTCTTTCCAACCATGTAATTTTATGATTCTAGCTATTATACTTTTAGAGATATACTCCGGACAAGATTCAAGTATGAAAAACAACAAAGGGCAATAACTCAAAAAATAGACCAGGTAGAGTGATGGTTCTTGTGCACTGCACTCCCCCTTGGTGAGATCTATACACCCATAAAGTTTCATGATCCTAGCTATAATACTTTTAGAGATATACTCCAGACAAGATTCAGGTATGAAAAACAACAAAGGGCAATAACTCAAAAAATAGGCCAGGTAGAGTTATGGTTCTTGTGCACTGCACTCCCCCTTAGTGAGATCTATACACCTATAAAGTTTCATGATCCTAGCTATTATACTTTTAGAGATATACTCCGGACAAGATTCAAGTATGAAAAACAACAAAGGGCAATAACTAAAAAAATAGACCAGGTAGAGTTATGGTTCTTGTGCACTGCACTCCCCCTTGGTGAGATCTATACACCCATAAAGTTTCATGATCCTAGCTATAATACTTTAAGAGATATACTCCGGACAAGATTCAAGTATGAAAAACAACAAAGGGCAATAACTCAAAAAATAGGCCAGGTAGAGTTATGGTTCTTGTGCACTGCACTCCCCCTTGGTGAGATCTAAACACCCATAAAGTTTCATGATCCTAGCTTTAATACTTTTAGAGATATACTCCGGACAAGATTCAAGTATGAAAAACAACAAAGGGCAATAACTCAAAAAATAGGCCAGGTAGAGTTATGGTTCTTGTGCACTGCACTCCGTATTGATGTGAAGAATATAACTGCCAAGTTTAAAGTCAATCGGACTTACGGTGACAGAGTTATGCTCCGGACAAAGAAGTGGACACCGCCTGGACGCCCGGACGCCCGGACGCCCGGACGACCGGACGCCCGGACAACCGGACGCCCGGACGCCCGGACACCACGGGTGATCCCATAATACGTCCCGTCTTCGACGGGCGTATAAAAACAGAGAGGGGTAAAAACCAGGGATTAAACAGGAAAGGGTGAAAAAGATTAAGGATACATCAACAGGTATGTGATATGTCTATAGACTTGTATCTCACTCTGATATTATTTAAAAACAAGCCGACCGTTCAAGGCTGTTAACCCTTGTTATGCTGAATTATAAATCCTCCACAGAAACATATTAGAACCAAATGCTGAAAGGACTCAGAGCACCAATTGTAGATTAATACATGCATTTACCTTGAGAATTTATCTTAAAACTTAAACTAGCTGAAAAGGACAAACAGGAGTTGTAGACTAAGATCAGACTGCACATATGTGCACACTAATATTTGTCTATACCCCATGCCAAAGTAGGAATACTGTGGGTTCAGCATGATAATATTTAATAAAAGGGTTCTTACAGTCTTTGATCCTTTCTTGGTTTGTTGTTGTTGATGATGTTTTTCTTCAGAATTTTAGACTTGTCCAAATTCAAAGAAGTTGCAGAAGACAATGAAATGTGAGTGCACTTTGAAAAGTAACCTGTCTTCAGCATATAAAATATTGTGGTAAAAATAAGAAATTGATTGTTACAAGCAATTTCTTCTTTTCAAACAACCTTTTATCAAGTATAAAATCACAAGTAAGTATAAACCAGAGATCACCCAATTGATCGAATGAACCTATACGTTCGAATATAGGCTCGGACCCGTTTAAAAAAGTTGTTTTTAACATAATTAGGGAGGCCTGCACTCATTACATAATTCAGCGGTTTCTGACAAGTGACACGGACTGATTGAAGTGACATTTAAAATCTATTCTATAGCTACATTCTCCGTTTTACCAACCAGTTCATCAAAAGTCGGTAAGAGCCGATTTCTGCCATGAAGACTAGAATGGTAGAATTTATTTAAAATAAAGTTATTATTATTATTATTATTGGAAAGACTCAGAATTGATTGATCGCTCACAGACTCCTCAAGCCACACGTACTTACCCCAACAAGAAGTTCCATTTCGATATTAACCCTTTTCTGTACAATAACTGGTTTTTACGTCCTTGTGAGTTTATACTTGAGAAAACATTGTGGGAAAAGAAGAAATTGCTTGTCACAAGCAATTTCTTCTTTTCCCACAATATTTTCTACCCTGTTGGCCAGTTACTTTTCAAATTACACTCACTTTTCGTTCTCGTCTGCAACTTCTTTCAATTTGGAAAAGTCTAAAAATTTGATAAACAGGAAAGGGTTAAACGGCGCTATTTTGCAAAATATTTGGTCTTTGATATATTTCAAAAAATTAAAATCTGTATTGTTCGTCCAGGTCACCTGGTTCTTGAGTTGAGTAATGACTCCCACCTATATGTCGTCATGCAGAAAGAACAATCTAAAAAAAAAAAAAAAAAAACACAAAAAAAACACACACACAAAGTCGATACTATCATAAATGGTCACTGGGTATAGAAATTTTGCGAAGTTGCAATTTTCATTTTGTCGGGTGAAGTAGAAAATCATACATTGCACGGCACAATTGACCAATCGTTTACCCCGCCCACTTATTCCGTTGGCCCGGCCACTTGGCTCCGGTTAGAAATTTCCCTCCGATTTCAAACGGCGACATTTTGAAAAATCTGTGGCCAGTAGTATTTAAAAGAAAAAAGGATCATGTATCATTGTTGGTTCGCGGCCTAAAAGTTATAACTACAGCTTGAATAAGCTGTAATTACGACGTGTAAGTCGCAGAACGTTCAAAAATACTTTAAACAAATGGTGGCCAATGTCAGAGTTCGAAGTTAAATTCCAGTTCGTATGAGTTAACAGATTCATTGTTTGACGACCTCGATTTGGGACAAAGTATGAATGATAAAGGTATTCGTTTGAATGGAATGTGTAAAACGTTGGTTTTGTGAATGATTCTTTTAATCTATTCCAACACATCAAAATTTAAGACCAGTGCAAATTCAAAGAAGTTGCAGACAACAATTTTAAGTTAATGAGATTTAGAATGTTTGTTTTTCAGGTAGTGACATTGTGGCAATAATTTTTTTTTACCACAATGCTTTCAATTAATCTTTTATATTGAGGGGCATTTAGAAGCATTATTATGTGGGAATGGGTTTACACTTTATCAGATATCCATATTTCAAATTGGTCCAAATTGAAAAAAGTTCAAAACCCATTTGAGTTGTGAAAGTAACATAGGGAAGCAATTTCTCCTTATCTCACAGTTTTTCTTCACTCAATTGTGTGAAAATGCATCATTGTGTGGTAATTTGTTACGACGCAGCAGACGTCAAAACCTTGTAATTTTTTCTGAATACTTGAAGCAACTGTTACCAATGATTTCTTCACTTTCAATATTGTTTTAGAGAAATATTTTCTCTAGGGTTGTAACAATGTGGAATTATGTTGGAATTAGTTTAACTGCCTGATAATTAAGTTAACCCTTTCCTGTACAATCCCTGGTTTTTATGTCCCTGTGATTTTACACTTGAGAAAACATTGTGGGAAAAGAAGAAATTGCTTGTAAAAAGCAATTTTGTCTTTTCCCACAATATTTTCTACCCTGTAGGTGGGTTATGTTTCAAATTGGATTCACTTTTAATTGTTGTCTGCAACCTCTTTGAATTTGGACAAGTCTAAAATTTTGAAAAACAGGAAAGGGATAAAGTCAATTAGCCCATTACCGGTACAACAAAATTTTAGACTGGTTCAAACTATAAGAAGTTGAGGAAGACATTTTAAGATGTCAAAATTCTTTGTCTATTGGGGTTAAGAACATTGTGGAAAAAGAAGAATTTTTACTGACACGCAATTTCTTCATTTTCCACAATCTTTTCCAAAGAGCTTGCCTGTTGGCATCAAAAAGGAGGTTGACTGTGTGGGAACGGGTAATTGCATCAGTGGATTGATACACTAAAAAAAAGGCCCTTTGGTCACTAAAATATATTCCATTTCTTAGCACATCACACAGAGGGACCATCTGGGAACTGTTACAAATATAAAGACTCTGAATCAGACTCTGTTGAATGCAATGAATGCATGCAGTTGAAACTAAGTCTTGCTCCTTGATCTTGGTACCGTAATAGTCTAATAGATTCAAATTCCAGGTCATCATCTGCTGACTAGTTGTCTGAAAACATTTTTGTAATATTTCTGGTATCCCATATTCACTTGAAACTTGGAACATATACATGTTCACTATCAAAAGATCAATCTTTAACAAGGGGGATAACTCTAAATGGATTTTTGCTTTTTCAATCTAGAAAATTTTGCCCCTGAAGCACTTGAACAGCTGAGTATTGGCATCTGCATGAAGTGCTCTTGTTCCATATTGGTTTCTCCCACAAAAGATAGATAATTTATATAATTCTATCTACTTGAAATTGTCATCTGAAACATATTTGAATTTCATGGCTGTCAGTCAAAGAATTGAACAATCAAATAATTCATTCAAACTGAATGTGAAATTTGAGTTCAGATTTTTATAAAGTAATAAAGTTTGATAATGAAATGGAACTTCCAATTAGAGCACAGTGGGCGGGTCAGTAGAGTTAGTGGGTGGATCTGTTATCCGTTAATTGGTAATTCGTAAACGAGTTTCTTTAATCAGCTCTTACCGTTGAATGTTTTGGACTGCAGCAATCCATGACCTCAATTCTCTAGTTGCATTACTCAAGAGTAAAAAATGAAAACAACAGAATATGTTGTAGGAAAAGGAGAAATTGTTACCTTTTCCCTTGTTGATTTCTACCTTATTCGGCTTTTATTTTTTAATTCTGAGCTACATCGAAATGTTGTGAGCGACTTCTTTTAACTTGGACAAGTCTAAAATTCTACCATACTAATATGTTTATTTAAAGATATGCATCTTTAATTGATCTCTGCTAGATCAGATCTGATCTCGATCATTTATGTAACAGGGGTCTTGAGTGGCCTCTTTAATTTTGACTATTTTTTAAGTCACAGAAAAAAATCTTTCAGCTGTAACAAAGCATGCTGGCTTTATATACAGCACTTTTAGTTCTACTTGGGTGAACCATTTTCAATTGTAAGCTAACTTATCTAATGAATGACACGCAGACACAATCTGAGTTGGAAGGAACTTAATCGATCATCTTAGTACTTTGATTCTCATGTACAACAAGTAAATTTGAAAAAAGACAGATTCGATTCCTGTTTATCGCTCTGAAAGTAAAATTTGTTGCAAGATGGCAATCTAAGAAAGATATGTTGATTTTGCGCGATATCACATGCGAATACTTTGCGATCAAAGGTTAAACAGTCCTTGACAAAATATTTTTCTCACACCTGTCCTGCCAAAGTTCGCGATGTCAACATCAGCAGAAACCACCCGATTCAACTCGTGATCCATGCAGCAGTGACAAAACTGTCATAGCGAATGAATAAATGCAAGAAATTGAGATATGGAATCCTACTGTATGTTATTTCATTCAACTATTGATGTCGCCAAGTTTTACAACTTTTTATCAAACTTACGCTAACTGACGCCATCTTCAAGGCCGGTGTTTTCGATAGCGTTAATTGGCGGATTTCGATTGGATAGTTATTTTCGGACACCCTTTTCATTGGCTTAGCGTTTCGTAATTTGAATACGAATTAAAACGTAACAAGAGGTCACAACCGGCAGTAGTACGCTCACTGTACCTTTTCTTTTTTTTTTACCTGGCAGGGAACGGCGAAAGGTTCTGTAATTTGACAAGTTTACTTTTCAATGTCTAGATTTATCGGTCCTTGTGAATCCATAAAATTCTGTAATTCTGTGCATGTTTGTAGTGTAACAGTACGGCAACATTGTTGCAAGAAGAGATTTCAGATTTAAATTTACATAAATTAATCGAGTTTTCCATTACCTGGACTAAAGGATATATAGATTGATATTGTTCGTGGTCAAAAAAGCGTAACTTTGTGTTAGAAAGGCCCGATCCAAGCCTTTGAAGTCCCAGTACAAAAGGCCATGTTAAAAGTGGCGTAAAACTAACTTAAGAGGCCCAGTCAAAATAGGCACAGTCCACAAAAGGTCACTAAAGGGCAACTACATTTTCTGTTATTTGTTAATGTAACGAATGCATCAAGGGCCAATTAAGTTTTCCGCAGAGTCGTACATCCATTTTCACGGTACTTTTCCAAACTAGTTTTTGGTCAGAGTAATTAACCCATGACTGGTATAGGTTACCTGGTTACTTTCAGTGAAAACGAGCATATGGGGGTTACGTTATTCCGACGTTTATCCGTGAAAATTGTGCTAAATGATATTACTCGTCGTAATCCAGGCTCATTTCGAATAATATGATGATATCTAAACGGGTTTTCTTAAAAACACAACGAAATAATTATATGTCAAAATTGAATAATGCATCAAATTCAATTGCATCTTAGAAGACTTAATTCTTTATTTTAGAAAATCGCACAATAAGGTTTTCTTATTTTAGAATATTTCTTTAGACCCTCACACTAATCCACATGCAAAAATCAAGGTACCTTTCCAAAAAATCCGAGGAGAATTTCCGTATACCATCTTACCCCACCACCTTGAAAAAGGGTGTAAAAAGTATTTTTAAAATTCGTTTTCTTCTGGAAGTTTCCAAATCGCGATGATGTATTATATAAGCATGTTTTATGTTTTCTGACGATATTTATATCGCCGCCTTATCCAATCAATTTGCAGCTTAACACGCTGTGTCTAATTAGTCTCGTGTTTCGACCTATTTGAATGCCAAATCATTTCTAGATTTTATCATTTTCTGCTAAGCGTCTTTCACTGTGATTCTTTTTCTCACTTTAGCAATCAGAAAAGCGGGAAAGGTGCCTTCAACACCCTTATGCAACATATTTCATTTCTTTAAACAAAAATTCCGCTGGTTAGGGAAATATTTCAGTCTATCAAAACTTTTTTGAGAAGAATTGAAAAAAAAAAGTCAATAAAATCTGATATTTTCCCCCATCTATTTCTTAACTTTATCGTTAAAATAGGAAATAAAAAGCGTATAGAGCCCTTACATCTGAACAAACTGAAATACCAACAAATAGCGTCATTTTTGACGTTAATATGACGTGATGACGTCAATAACGATACAAACCGGAGTTTGTATCGTTATTGTTTTTCTTGACCCGCCGTCATAGCGCAGTTGATAGCGCATCGGACTTACAATCTAGAGGTCCCGGGTTCGATTCCCGACGGCGCCACTCATTCTTTCCGACTATTTGTCTCTCACCAATGGGTCGATAATCGTAGATCTATGTGGGATAGCAGCTGGAGGCTAGGAAAGGATGTAATGGTAATACTGGTGTGAGAAATACCAGGATTCCATTGTTAGGTGCTCCAGCCGCCGCGATATAACTGAAAGATTGTTGAAAGCGGCGTAAAACCCCATTCAAACAAACAAACAAACTTTTTAAGAGATTTTGGTTTCCAAAAGAGGATTTCGACTGTTAGCTTAATGAAAGTGGTCGCCCGAGCAAGATGGACTTTTTCCACAACATTGCTGACGTACTTGCTCTTGTAAGATGATATTTCGGATATGATTTATCAGTACTAGATAATTAATTAGAAATACAATGTCTGAAGTTGCTTGAACAAATCGATTATTTATATTCTCCAGCCTTTAAATTCATATCATACGTGTGCAACAATTTCCTATTCACGTTTAGTATTTAACATGGCTATTATACGTTTGTCCCATCTTTTATTGAATTAGAAGTTGTTTTTTTTTATATTGTTAGATATAGTATCTTATTAAAATTCACCAGACAGCCCTTATACAAGTATCGGTACATTTTTAACCCTCGATCCTTAATTAAATCAAGAATGAGTATGTCGATTTCGCTGATGTTGCTTCTTAATCATGTTAAGATTACCAAATAAATTTCTGACTATTTATGATACCATTGAGGAATAATTTAATTTTTAGTTACGTCTATCAAAAAGGGGCGTTCTGATTGGTCGAAAAAATTAATTCATACCTCCATGAACAAAGTTTTGAGCACGCGGTCATTTTGTATGCTTCCGCACAAAATAGTTCCATACAAAAAGTATCAGAGTATGTCAAGTTTATGCTTTTTTCGCTCAGTGCTATTAAATTATTAGAAATGAAGGTAATATTTTTGTTTTCATGGAGGTATGAACCGAAAAACCTAATCACACAATGTATATGAATCCGCTTCGCGTATTCATATAGTGTGATTAGGGTTTATAGTGATTAGGTGATTAAGTTTTTAGGTTCACACCTCAGTGAAAACAGCAACAACAACAAAATATTCTCTTCATTTCTCACATTCAACGCCACCAAGCAAAACAAAGCAAATATTTTACCTTTTTGAGTAAAATTTTATGGATCTACTTTGTGCCTAAGCATATAAGATAGTTGCGTGAAGCCAAACTTTTGTTAATGGAAGTAATCAATTATTGTTCTTAATATTTTTGTGCAGTCTCTAAAGGATTATCTGTATGGAATCGATAGTCAAACAGCTGAGAAAACATAATTTTGGCGCGCCCCAATATTAAATAAGTGTTTAAAAAGTCTATTATTTTATTAGAATATAATAAGCCGAAATTATTATTTTTTTGCCACTGAGAAAATCATGGAATTGACCAATCGGTGGCCCTTCCCACTTAACCAATGGCCTCGCTCCACGACTCTAACAGGAAGACCCACTTCGATTCAAAACGACGTTATTGGCCATCAGGAAACAAAAAAATACAATGGTTGGTTCACGACCTTAACATCGTAACTACAAATTGAAAAAGGAACTGTAGTGCTTCACATAAATGGAGTTCAAATTTCAAATCTAGTTTAAATGAATGATTTCATTGGTCGACTGATTATTTGAATAACGTCCGCGATTGGAGGAATATGCAAATTTTTACGCAACCCAACGCCAAAAGGCGAGATGAGGATGTCACTCATCATTGGTACATGTACTTTGAACAGTGTACACGTGGAAATGAGAATACAAAGTTTCATCAGAAAGGACATGCATAGCGTATCCACACACATGCATAAAGTTGCATTAGGATGAGGGACATTCTTGGGTTATCTCTCTTGAATACTCTCCAGAAATACATTGTTCCCTATCAGTGTTTTACTTGGACTTTATCCTAAGTTTCTTTGCACTGTCTGGTTTTAAGATCAGGTTTATAATGCAAACTTAAGAGCTGGAAAATTCGTTTCATCTTGAAAATACATTTCTATGTTATTTCTGAACCATAAACTAACACCATCGAGAGATTTGTATTTGTAGTAAAACTAGAAAAGACAAATAAAAAATCGCAACGTCCCCATACTGAACAAGGATAAAAACAAAGGTAATGAAGTGAAAGGACCAATGTACATTTTGGCACACCACTGGTTTAATGGTAAATGGACAAAGGGAAGATAACACAGGATTGTCCCCCATTGATTTAGTGGTATTACAGATATTATGAGGACGGAAGAACAGGTGACGGCTTTGCGGGGGAAGGGGGCACGTAGCCCATTTAATCATTTCGAAAATAATAGAGATTAGAGAATAACCAAGTTATTAAAACCCATAAAATCTTAACCTGTAATTCCATATCCCCGTTTATTATCGCATTGAAGAACGTCTCTGTAAAATAAATGTAGTAAGAAAATAAGAAATTGCTATTTTTTCTTCTCTATGTGGTTCGTTTTTTCCACATAAAACGGTTGTCTCCACAATTTTTATCAAATCAGACCAGTGTATGTCTTGTAGTCCGATATTAACCCTTCCTGATTTGTACAATATAAGACCGGTCTAAATTCAAACGTTTTGCAGACGACAATTCAAGGTTGATTTCATTTGAAAATCTATATAATAATACAGTAGGGTGGAAAATATGGTGGATATTCCACGATATTTTCTAAAGAATAAAAACAGAGAGGGGTAAAAACCAGGGATTAAACAGGAAAGGGTGAAAAAGATTAAGGATACATCAACAGGTATGTGATATGTCTATAGACTTGTATCTCACTCTGATATTATTTAAAAACAAGCCGACCGTTCAAGGCTGTTAACCCTTGTTATGCTGAATTATAAATCCTCCACAGAAACATATTAGAACCAAATGCTGAAAGGACTCAGAGCACCAATTGTAGATTAATACATGCATTTACCTTGAGAATTTATCTTAAAACTTAAACTAGCTGAAAAGGACAAACAGGAGTTGTAGACTAAGATCAGACTGCACATATGTGCACACTAATATTTGTCTATACCCCATGCCAAAGTAGGAATACTGTGGGTTCAGCATGATAATATTTAATAAAAGGGTTCTTACAGTCTTTGATCCTTTCTTGGTTTGTTGCTGTTGATGATGTTTTTCTTCAGAATTTTAGACTTGTCCAAATTCAAAGAAGTTGCAGAAGACAATGAAATGTGAGTGCACTTTGAAAAGTAACCTGTCTTCAGCATATAAAATATTGTGGTAAAAATAAGAAATTGATTGTTACAAGCAATTTCTTCTTTTCAAACAACCTTTTATCAAGTATAAAATCACAAGTAAGTATAAACCAGAGATCACCCAATTGATCGAATGAACCTATACGTTCGAATATAGGCTCGGACCCGTTTAAAAAAGTTATTTTTAACATAATTAGGGAGGCCTGCACTCATTACATAATTCAGCGGTTTCTGACAAGTGACACGGACTGATTGAAGTGACATTTAAAATCTATTCTATAGCTACATTCTCCGTTTTACCAACCAGTTCATCAAAAGTCGGTAAGAGCCGATTTCTGCCATGAAGACTAGAATGGTAGAATTTATTTAAAATAAAGTTATTATTATTATTATTATTATTGGAAAGACTCAGAATTGATTGATCGCTCACAGACTCCTCAAGCCACACGTACTTACCCCAACAAGAAGTTCCATTTCGATATTAACCCTTTTCTGTACAATAACTGGTTTTTACGTCCTTGTGAGTTTATACTTGAGAAAACATTGTGGGAAAAGAAGAAATTGCTTGTCACAAGCAATTTCTTCTTTTCCCACAATATTTTCTACCCTGTTGGCCAGTTACTTTTCAAATTACACTCACTTTTCGTTCTCGTCTGCAACTTCTTTCAATTTGGAAAAGTCTAAAAATTTGATAAACAGGAAAGGGTTAAACGGCGCTATTTTGCAAAATATTTGGTCTTTGATATATTTCAAAAAATTAAAATCTGTATTGTTCGTCCAGGTCACCTGGTTCTTGAGTTGAGTAATGACTCCCACCTATATGTCGTCATGCAGAAAGAACAATCTAAAAAAAAAAAAAAAAAAAAAAACACAAAAAAAAACACACACACAAAGTCGATACTATCATAAATGGTCACTGGGTATAGAAATTTTGCGAAGTTGCAATTTTCATTTTGTCGGGTGAAGTAGAAAATCATACATTGCACGGCACAATTGACCAATCGTTTACCCCGCCCACTTATTCCGTTGGCCCGGCCACTTGGCTCCGGTTAGAAATTTCCCTCCGATTTCAAACGGCGACATTTTGAAAAATCTGTGGCCAGTAGTATTTAAAAGAAAAAAGGATCATGTATCATTGTTGGTTCGCGGCCTAAAAGTTATAACTACAGCTTGAATAAGCTGTAGTTACGACGTGTAAGTCGCAGAACGTTCAAAAATACTTTAAACAAATGGTGGCCAATGTCAGAGTTCGAAGTTAAATTCCAGTTCGTATGAGTTAACAGATTCATTGTTTGACGACCTCGATTTGGGACAAAGTATGAATGATAAAGGTATTCGTTTGAATGGAATGTGTAAAACGTTGGTTTTGTGAATGATTCTTTTAATCTATTCCAACACATCAAAATTTAAGACCAGTGCAAATTCAAAGAAGTTGCAGACAACAATTTTAAGTTAATGAGATTTAGAATGTTTGTTTTTCAGGTAGTGACATTGTGGCAATAATTTTTTTTTACCACAATGCTTTCAATTAATCTTTTATATTGAGGGGCATTTAGAAGCATTATTATGTGGGAATGGGTTTACACTTTATCAGATATCCATATTTCAAATTGGTCCAAATTGAAAAAAGTTCAAAACCCATTTGAGTTGTGAAAGTAACATAGGGAAGCAATTTCTCCTTATCTCACAGTTTTTCTTCACTCAATTGTGTGAAAATGCATCATTGTGTGGTAATTTGTTACGACGCAGCAGACGTCAAAACCTTGTAATTTTTTCTGAATACTTGAAGCAACTGTTACCAATGATTTCTTCACTTTCAATATTGTTTTAGAGAAATATTTTCTCTAGGGTTGTAACAATGTGGAATTATGTTGGAATTAGTTTAACTGCCTGATAATTAAGTTAACCCTTTCCTGTACAATCCCTGGTTTTTATGTCCCTGTGATTTTACACTTGAGAAAACATTGTGGGAAAAGAAGAAATTGCTTGTAAAAAGCAATTTTGTCTTTTCCCACAATATTTTCTACCCTGTAGGTGGGTTATGTTTCAAATTGGATTCACTTTTAATTGTTGTCTGCAACCTCTTTGAATTTGGACAAGTCTAAAATTTTGAAAAACAGGAAAGGGATAAAGTCAATTAGCCCATTACCGGTACAACAAAATTTTAGACTGGTTCAAACTATAAGAAGTTGAGGAAGACATTTTAAGATGTCAAAATTCTTTGTCTATTGGGGTTAAGAACATTGTGGAAAAAGAAGAATTTTTACTGACACGCAATTTCTTCATTTTCCACAATCTTTTCCAAAGAGCTTGCCTGTTGGCATCAAAAAGGAGGTTGACTGTGTGGGAACGGGTAATTGCATCAGTGGATTGATACACTAAAAAAAAGGCCCTTTGGTCACTAAAATATATTCCATTTCTTAGCACATCACACAGAGGGACCATCTGGGAACTGTTACAAATATAAAGACTCTGAATCAGACTCTGTTGAATGCAATGAATGCATGCAGTTGAAACTAAGTCTTGCTCCTTGATCTTGGTACCGTAATAGTCTAATAGATTCAAATTCCAGGTCATCATCTGCTGACTAGTTGTCTGAAAACATTTTTGTAATATTTCTGGTATCCCATATTCACTTGAAACTTGGAACATATACATGTTCACTATCAAAAGATCAATCTTTAACAAGGGGGATAACTCTAAATGGATTTTTGCTTTTTCAATCTAGAAAATTTTGCCCCTGAAGCACTTGAACAGCTGAGTATTGGCATCTGCATGAAGTGCTCTTGTTCCATATTGGTTTCTCCCACAAAAGATAGATAATTTATATAATTCTATCTACTTGAAATTGTCATCTGAAACATATTTGAATTTCATGGCTGTCAGTCAAAGAATTGAACAATCAAATAATTCATTCAAACTGAATGTGAAATTTGAGTTCAGATTTTTATAAAGTAATAAAGTTTGATAATGAAATGGAACTTCCAATTAGAGCACAGTGGGCGGGTCAGTAGAGTTAGTGGGTGGATCTGTTATCCGTTAATTGGTAATTCGTAAACGAGTTTCTTTAATCAGCTCTTACCGTTGAATGTTTTGGACTGCAGCAATCCATGACCTCAATTCTCTAGTTGCATTACTCAAGAGTAAAAAATGAAAACAACAGAATATGTTGTAGGAAAAGGAGAAATTGTTACCTTTTCCCTTGTTGATTTCTACCTTATTCGGCTTTTATTTTTTAATTCTGAGCTACATCGAAATGTTGTGAGCGACTTCTTTTAACTTGGACAAGTCTAAAATTCTACCATACTAATATGTTTATTTAAAGATATGCATCTTTAATTGATCTCTGCTAGATCAGATCTGATCTCGATCATTTATGTAACAGGGGTCTTGAGTGGCCTCTTTAATTTTGACTATTTTTTAAGTCACAGAAAAAAATCTTTCAGCTGTAACAAAGCATGCTGGCTTTATATACAGCACTTTTAGTTCTACTTGGGTGAACCATTTTCAATTGTAAGCTAACTTATCTAATGAATGACACGCAGACACAATCTGAGTTGGAAGGAACTTAATCGATCATCTTAGTACTTTGATTCTCATGTACAACAAGTAAATTTGAAAAAAGACAGATTCGATTCCTGTTTATCGCTCTGAAAGTAAAATTTGTTGCAAGATGGCAATCTAAGAAAGATATGTTGATTTTGCGCGATATCACATGCGAATACTTTGCGATCAAAGGTTAAACAGTCCTTGACAAAATATTTTTCTCACACCTGTCCTGCCAAAGTTCGCGATGTCAACATCAGCAGAAACCACCCGATTCAACTCGTGATCCATGCAGCAGTGACAAAACTGTCATAGCGAATGAATAAATGCAAGAAATTGAGATATGGAATCCTACTGTATGTTATTTCATTCAACTATTGATGTCGCCAAGTTTTACAACTTTTTATCAAACTTACGCTAACTGACGCCATCTTCAAGGCCGGTGTTTTCGATAGCGTTAATTGGCGGATTTCGATTGGATAGTTATTTTCGGACACCCTTTTCATTGGCTTAGCGTTTCGTAATTTGAATACGAATTAAAACGTAACAAGAGGTCACAACCGGCAGTAGTACGCTCACTGTACCTTTTCTTTTTTTTTTACCTGGCAGGGAACGGCGAAAGGTTCTGTAATTTGACAAGTTTACTTTTCAATGTCTAGATTTATCGGTCCTTGTGAATCCATAAAATTCTGTAATTCTGTGCATGTTTGTAGTGTAACAGTACGGCAACATTGTTGCAAGAAGAGATTTCAGATTTAAATTTACATAAATTAATCGAGTTTTCCATTACCTGGACTAAAGGATATATAGATTGATATTGTTCGTGGTCAAAAAAGCGTAACTTTGTGTTAGAAAGGCCCGATCCAAGCCTTTGAAGTCCCAGTACAAAAGGCCATGTTAAAAGTGGCGTAAAACTAACTTAAGAGGCCCAGTCAAAATAGGCACAGTCCACAAAAGGTCACTAAAGGGCAACTACATTTTCTGTTATTTGTTAATGTAACGAATGCATCAAGGGCCAATTAAGTTTTCCGCAGAGTCGTACATCCATTTTCACGGTACTTTTCCAAACTAGTTTTTGGTCAGAGTAATTAACCCATGACTGGTATAGGTTACCTGGTTACTTTCAGTGAAAACGAGCATATGGGGGTTACGTTATTCCGACGTTTATCCGTGAAAATTGTGCTAAATGATATTACTCGTCGTAATCCAGGCTCATTTCGAATAATATGATGATATCTAAACGGGTTTTCTTAAAAACACAACGAAATAATTATATGTCAAAATTGAATAATGCATCAAATTCAATTGCATCTTAGAAGACTTAATTCTTTATTTTAGAAAATCGCACAATAAGGTTTTCTTATTTTAGAATATTTCTTTAGACCCTCACACTAATCCACATGCAAAAATCAAGGTACCTTTCCAAAAAATCCGAGGAGAATTTCCGTATACCATCTTACCCCACCACCTTGAAAAAGGGTGTAAAAAGTATTTTTAAAATTCGTTTTCTTCTGGAAGTTTCCAAATCGCGATGATGTATTATATAAGCATGTTTTATGTTTTCTGACGATATTTATATCGCCGCCTTATCCAATCAATTTGCAGCTTAACACGCTGTGTCTAATTAGTCTCGTGTTTCGACCTATTTGAATGCCAAATCATTTCTAGATTTTATCATTTTCTGCTAAGCGTCTTTCACTGTGATTCTTTTTCTCACTTTAGCAATCAGAAAAGCGGGAAAGGTGCCTTCAACACCCTTATGCAACATATTTCATTTCTTTAAACAAAAATTCCGCTGGTTAGGGAAATATTTCAGTCTATCAAAACTTTTTTGAGAAGAATTGAAAAAAAAAAGTCAATAAAATCTGATATTTTCCCCCATCTATTTCTTAACTTTATCGTTAAAATAGGAAATAAAAAGCGTATAGAGCCCTTACATCTGAACAAACTGAAATACCAACAAATAGCGTCATTTTTGACGTTAATATGACGTGATGACGTCAATAACGATACAAACCGGAGTTTGTATCGTTATTGTTTTTCTTGACCCGCCGTCATAGCGCAGTTGATAGCGCATCGGACTTACAATCTAGAGGTCCCGGGTTCGATTCCCGACGGCGCCACTCATTCTTTCTGACTATTTGTCTCTCACCAATGGGTCGATAATCGTAGATCTATGTGGGATAGCAGCTGGAGGCTAGGAAAGGATGTAATGGTAATACTGGTGTGAGAAATACCAGGATTCCATTGTTAGGTGCTCCAGCCGCCGCGATATAACTGAAAGATTGTTGAAAGCGGCGTAAAACCCCATTCAAACAAACAAACAAACTTTTTAAGAGATTTTGGTTTCCAAAAGAGGATTTCGACTGTTAGCTTAATGAAAGTGGTCGCCCGAGCAAGATGGACTTTTTCCACAACATTGCTGACGTACTTGCTCTTGTAAGATGATATTTCGGATATGATTTATCAGTACTAGATAATTAATTAGAAATACAATGTCTGAAGTTGCTTGAACAAATCGATTATTTATATTCTCCAGCCTTTAAATTCATATCATACGTGTGCAACAATTTCCTATTCACGTTTAGTATTTAACATGGCTATTATACGTTTGTCCCATCTTTTATTGAATTAGAAGTTGTTTTTTTTTATATTGTTAGATATAGTATCTTATTAAAATTCACCAGACAGCCCTTATACAAGTATCGGTACATTTTTAACCCTCGATCCTTAATTAAATCAAGAATGAGTATGTCGATTTCGCTGATGTTGCTTCTTAATCATGTTAAGATTACCAAATAAATTTCTGACTATTTATGATACCATTGAGGAATAATTTAATTTTTAGTTACGTCTATCAAAAAGGGGCGTTCTGATTGGTCGAAAAAATTAATTCATACCTCCATGAACAAAGTTTTGAGCACGCGGTCATTTTGTATGCTTCCGCACAAAATAGTTCCATACAAAAAGTATCAGAGTATGTCAAGTTTATGCTTTTTTCGCTCAGTGCTATTAAATTATTAGAAATGAAGGTAATATTTTTGTTTTCATGGAGGTATGAACCGAAAAACCTAATCACACAATGTATATGAATCCGCTTCGCGTATTCATATAGTGTGATTAGGGTTTATAGTGATTAGGTGATTAAGTTTTTAGGTTCACACCTCAGTGAAAACAGCAACAACAACAAAATATTCTCTTCATTTCTCACATTCAACGCCACCAAGCAAAACAAAGCAAATATTTTACCTTTTTGAGTAAAATTTTATGGATCTACTTTGTGCCTAAGCATATAAGATAGTTGCGTGAAGCCAAACTTTTGTTAATGGAAGTAATCAATTATTGTTCTTAATATTTTTGTGCAGTCTCTAAAGGATTATCTGTATGGAATCGATAGTCAAACAGCTGAGAAAACATAATTTTGGCGCGCCCCAATATTAAATAAGTGTTTAAAAAGTCTATTATTTTATTAGAATATAATAAGCCGAAATTATTATTTTTTTGCCACTGAGAAAATCATGGAATTGACCAATCGGTGGCCCTTCCCACTTAACCAATGGCCTCGCTCCACGACTCTAACAGGAAGACCCACTTCGATTCAAAACGACGTTATTGGCCATCAGGAAACAAAAAAATACAATGGTTGGTTCACGACCTTAACATCGTAACTACAAATTGAAAAAGGAACTGTAGTGCTTCACATAAATGGAGTTCAAATTTCAAATCTAGTTTAAATGAATGATTTCATTGGTCGACTGATTATTTGAATAACGTCCGCGATTGGAGGAATATGCAAATTTTTACGCAACCCAACGCCAAAAGGCGAGATGAGGATGTCACTCATCATTGGTACATGTACTTTGAACAGTGTACACGTGGAAATGAGAATACAAAGTTTCATCAGAAAGGACATGCATAGCGTATCCACACACATGCATAAAGTTGCATTAGGATGAGGGACATTCTTGGGTTATCTCTCTTGAATACTCTCCAGAAATACATTGTTCCCTATCAGTGTTTTACTTGGACTTTATCCTAAGTTTCTTTGCACTGTCTGGTTTTAAGATCAGGTTTATAATGCAAACTTAAGAGCTGGAAAATTCGTTTCATCTTGAAAATACATTTCTATGTTATTTCTGAACCATAAACTAACACCATCGAGAGATTTGTATTTGTAGTAAAACTAGAAAAGACAAATAAAAAATCGCAACGTCCCCATACTGAACAAGGATAAAAACAAAGGTAATGAAGTGAAAGGACCAATGTACATTTTGGCACACCACTGGTTTAATGGTAAATGGACAAAGGGAAGATAACACAGGATTGTCCCCCATTGATTTAGTGGTATTACAGATATTATGAGGACGGAAGAACAGGTGACGGCTTTGCGGGGGAAGGGGGCACGTAGCCCATTTAATCATTTCGAAAATAATAGAGATTAGAGAATAACCAAGTTATTAAAACCCATAAAATCTTAACCTGTAATTCCATATCCCCGTTTATTATCGCATTGAAGAACGTCTCTGTAAAATAAATGTAGTAAGAAAATAAGAAATTGCTATTTTTTCTTCTCTATGTGGTTCGTTTTTTCCACATAAAACGGTTGTCTCCACAATTTTTATCAAATCAGACCAGTGTATGTCTTGTAGTCCGATATTAACCCTTCCTGATTTGTACAATATAAGACCGGTCTAAATTCAAACGTTTTGCAGACGACAATTCAAGGTTGATTTCATTTGAAAATCTATATAATAATACAGTAGGGTGGAAAATATGGTGGATATTCCACGATATTTTCTAAAGAATAAAAACAGAGAGGGGTAAAAACCAGGGATTAAACAGGAAAGGGTGAAAAAGATTAAGGATACATCAACAGGTATGTGATATGTCTATAGACTTGTATCTCACTCTGATATTATTTAAAAACAAGCCGACCGTTCAAGGCTGTTAACCCTTGTTATGCTGAATTATAAATCCTCCACAGAAACATATTAGAACCAAATGCTGAAAGGACTCAGAGCACCAATTGTAGATTAATACATGCATTTACCTTGAGAATTTATCTTAAAACTTAAACTAGCTGAAAAGGACAAACAGGAGTTGTAGACTAAGATCAGACTGCACATATGTGCACACTAATATTTGTCTATACCCCATGCCAAAGTAGGAATACTGTGGGTTCAGCATGATAATATTTAATAAAAGGGTTCTTACAGTCTTTGATCCTTTCTTGGTTTGTTGCTGTTGATGATGTTTTTCTTCAGAATTTTAGACTTGTCCAAATTCAAAGAAGTTGCAGAAGACAATGAAATGTGAGTGCACTTTGAAAAGTAACCTGTCTTCAGCATATAAAATATTGTGGTAAAAATAAGAAATTGATTGTTACAAGCAATTTCTTCTTTTCAAACAACCTTTTATCAAGTATAAAATCACAAGTAAGTATAAACCAGAGATCACCCAATTGATCGAATGAACCTATACGTTCGAATATAGGCTCGGACCCGTTTAAAAAAGTTATTTTTAACATAATTAGGGAGGCCTGCACTCATTACATAATTCAGCGGTTTCTGACAAGTGACACGGACTGATTGAAGTGACATTTAAAATCTATTCTATAGCTACATTCTCCGTTTTACCAACCAGTTCATCAAAAGTCGGTAAGAGCCGATTTCTGCCATGAAGACTAGAATGGTAGAATTTATTTAAAATAAAGTTATTATTATTATTATTATTATTGGAAAGACTCAGAATTGATTGATCGCTCACAGACTCCTCAAGCCACACGTACTTACCCCAACAAGAAGTTCCATTTCGATATTAACCCTTTTCTGTACAATAACTGGTTTTTACGTCCTTGTGAGTTTATACTTGAGAAAACATTGTGGGAAAAGAAGAAATTGCTTGTCACAAGCAATTTCTTCTTTTCCCACAATATTTTCTACCCTGTTGGCCAGTTACTTTTCAAATTACACTCACTTTTCGTTCTCGTCTGCAACTTCTTTCAATTTGGAAAAGTCTAAAAATTTGATAAACAGGAAAGGGTTAAACGGCGCTATTTTGCAAAATATTTGGTCTTTGATATATTTCAAAAAATTAAAATCTGTATTGTTCGTCCAGGTCACCTGGTTCTTGAGTTGAGTAATGACTCCCACCTATATGTCGTCATGCAGAAAGAACAATCTAAAAAAAAAAAAAAAAAAAAAAAAAAACACACACACAAAGGCGATACTATCATAAATGGTCACTGGGCATAGAAATTTTGCGAAGTTGCAATTTTCATTTTGTCGGGTGAAGTAGAAAATCATACATTGCACGGCACAATTGACCAATCGTTTACCCCGCCCACTTATTCCGTTGGCCCGGCCACTTGGCTCCGGTTAGAAATTTCCCTCCGATTTCAAACGGCGACATTTTGAAAAATCTGTGGCCAGTAGTATTTAAAAGAAAAAAGGATCATGTATCATTGTTGGTTCGCGGCCTAAAAGTTATAACTACAGCTTGAATAAGCTGTAATTACGACGTGTAAGTCGCAGAACGTTCAAAAATACTTTAAACAAATGGTGGCCAATGTCAGAGTTCGAAGTTAAATTCCAGTTCGTATGAGTTAACAGATTCATTGTTTGACGACCTCGATTTGGGACAAAGTATGAATGATAAAGGTATTCGTTTGAATGGAATGTGTAAAACGTTGGTTTTGTGAATGATTCTTTTAATCTATTCCAACACATCAAAATTTAAGACCAGTGCAAATTCAAAGAAGTTGCAGACAACAATTTTAAGTTAATGAGATTTAGAATGTTTGTTTTTCAGGTAGTGACATTGTGGCAATAATTTTTTTTTACCACAATGCTTTCAATTAATCTTTTATATTGAGGGGCATTTAGAAGCATTATTATGTGGGAATGGGTTTACACTTTATCAGATATCCATATTTCAAATTGGTCCAAATTGAAAAAAGTTCAAAACCCATTTGAGTTGTGAAAGTAACATAGGGAAGCAATTTCTCCTTATCTCACAGTTTTTCTTCACTCAATTGTGTGAAAATGCATCATTGTGTGGTAATTAGTTACGACGCAGCAGACGTCAAAACCTTGTATTTTTTTCTGAATACTTGAAGCAACTGTTACCAATGATTTCTTCACTTTCAATATTGTTTTAGAGAAATATTTTCTCTAGGGTTGTAACAATGTGGAATTATGTTGGAATTAGTTTAACTGCCTGATAATGAAGTTAACCCTTTCCTGTACAATCCCTGGTTTTTATGTCCCTGTGATTTTACACTTGAGAAAACATTGTGGGAAAAGAAGAAATTGCTTGTAAAAAGCAATTTTGTCTTTTCCCACAATATTTTCTACCCTGTAGGTGGGTTATGTTTCAAATTGGATTCACTTTTAATTGTTGTCTGCAACCTCTTTGAATTTGGACAAGTCTAAAATTTTGAAAAACAGGAAAGGGATAAAGTCAATTAGCCCATTACCGGTACAACAAAATTTTAGACTGGTTCAAACTATAAGAAGTTGAGGAAGACATTTTTAGATGTCAAAATTCTTTGTCTATTGGGGTTAAGAACATTGTGGAAAAAGAAGAATTTTTTACTGACACGCAATTTCTTCATTTTCCACAATCTTTTCCAAAGAGCTTGCCTGTTGGCATCAAAAAGGAGGTTGACTGTGTTGGAACGGGTAATTGCATCAGTGGATTGATACACTAAAAAAAAGGCCCTGTGGTCACTAAAATATATTCCATTTCTTAGCACATCACACAGAGGGACCATCTGGGAACTGTTACAAATATAAAGACTCTGAATCAGACTCTGTTGAATGCAATGAATGCATGCAGTTGAAACTAAGTCTTGCTCCTTGATCTTGGTACCGTAATAGTCTAATAGATTCAAATTCCAGGTCATCATCTGCTGACTAGTTGTCTGAAAACATTTTTGTAATATTTCTGGTATCCCATATTCACTTGAAACTTGGAACATATACATGTTCACTATCAAAAGATCAATCTTTAACAAGGGGGATAACTCTAAATGGATTTTTGCTTTTTCAATCTAGAAAATTTTGCCCCTGAAGCACTTGAACAGCTGAGTATTGGCATCTGCATGAAGTGCTCTTGTTCCATATTGGTTTCTCCCACAAAAGATAGATAATTTATATAATTCTATCTACTTGAAATTGTCATCTGAAACATATTTGAATTTCATGGCTGTCAGTCAAAGAATTGAACAATCAAATAATTCATTCAAACTGAATGTGAAATTTGAGTTCAGATTTTTATAAAGTAATAAAGTTTGATAATGAAATGGAACTTCCAATTAGAGCACAGTGGGCGGGTCAGTAGAGTTAGTGGGTGGATCTGTTATCCGTTAATTGGTAATTCGTAAACGAGTTTCTTTAATCAGCTCTTACCGTTAAATGTTTTGGACTGCAGCAATCCATGACCTCAATTCTCTAGTTGCATTACTCAAGAGTAAAAAATGAAAACAACAGAATATGTTGTAGGAAAAGGAGAAATTGTTACCTTTTCCCTTGTTGATTTCTACCTTATTCGGCTTTTATTTTTTAATTCTGAGCTACATCGAAATGTTGTGAGCGACTTCTTTTAACTTGGACAAGTCTAAAATTCTACCATACTAATATGTTTATTTAAAGATATGCATCTTTAATTGATCTCTGCTAGATCAGATCTGATCTCGATCATTTATGTAACAGGGGTCTTGAGTGGCCTCTTTAATTTTGACTATTCTTTAAGTCACAGAAAAAAATCTTTCAGCTGTAACAAAGCATGCTGGCTTTATATACAGCACTTTTAGTTCTACTTGGGTGAACCATTTTCAATTGTAAGCTAACTTATCTAATGAATGACACGCAGACACAATCTGAGTTGGAAGGAACTTAATCGATCATCTTAGTATTCTCATGTACAACAAGTAAATTTGAAAAAAGACAGATTCGATTCCTGTTTATCGCTCTGAAAGTAAAATTTGTTGCAAGATGGCAATCTAAGAAAGATATGTTGATTTTGCGCGATATCACATGCGAATACTTTGCGATCAAAGGTTAAACAGTCCTTGACAAAATATTTTTCTCACACCTGTCCTGCCAAAGTTCGCGATGTCAACATCAGCAGAAACCACCCGATTCAACTCGTGATCCATGCAGCAGTGACAAAACTGTCATAGCGAATGAATAAATGCAAGAAATTGAGATATGGAATCCTACTGTATGTTATTTCATTCAACTATTGATGTCGCCAAGTTTTACAACTTTTTATCAAACTTACGCTAACTGACGCCATCTTCAAGGCCGGTGTTTTCGATAGCGTTAATTGGCGGATTTCGATTGGATAGTTATTTTCGGACACCCTTTTCATTGGCTTAGCGTTTCGTAATTTGAATACGAATTAAAACGTAACAAGAGGTCACAACCGGCAGTAGTACGCTCACTGTACCTTTTCTTTTTTTTTTACCTGGCAGGGAACGGCGAAAGGTTCTGTAATTTGACAAGTTTACTTTTCAATGTCTAGATTTATCGGTCCTTGTGAATCCATAAAATTCTGTAATTCTGTGCATGTTTGTAGTGTAACAGTACGGCAACATTGTTGCAAGAAGAGATTTCAGATTTAAATTTACATAAATTAATCGAGTTTTCCATTACCTGGACTAAAGGATATATAGATTGATATTGTTCGTGGTCAAAAAAGCGTAACTTTGTGTTAGAAAGGCCCGATCCAAGCCTTTGAAGTCCCAGTACAAAAGGCCATGTTAAAAGTGGCGTAAAACTAACTTAAGAGGCCCAGTCAAAATAGGCACAGTCCACAAAAGGTCACTAAAGGGCAACTACATTTTCTGTTATTTGTTAATGTAACGAATGCATCAAGGGCCAATTAAGTTTTCCGCAGAGTCGTACATCCATTTTCACGGTACTTTTCCAAACTAGTTTTTGGTCAGAGTAATTAACCCATGACTGGTATAGGTTACCTGGTTACTTTCAGTGAAAACGAGCATATGGGGGTTACGTTATTCCGACGTTTATCCGTGAAAATTGTGCTAAATGATATTACTCGTCGTAATCCAGGCTCATTTCGAATAATATGATGATATCTAAACGGGTTTTCTTAAAAACACAACGAAATAATTATATGTCAAAATTGAATAATGCATCAAATTCAATTGCATCTTAGAAGACTTAATTCTTTATTTTAGAAAATCGCACAATAAAGTTTTCTTATTTTAGAATATTTCTTTAGACCCTCACACTAATCCACATGCAAAAATCAAGGTACCTTTCCAAAAAATCCGAGGAGAATTTCCGTATACCATCTTACCCCACCACCTTGAAAAAGGGTGTAAAAAGTATTTTTAAAATTCGTTTTCTTCTGGAAGTTTCCAAATCGCGATGATGTATTATATAAGCATGTTTTATGTTTTCTGACGATATTTATATCGCCGCCTTATCCAATCAATTTGCAGCTTAACACGCTGTGTCTGATTAGTCTCGTGTTTCGACCTATTTGAATGCCAAATCATTTCTAGATTTTATCATTTTCTGCTAAGCGTCTTTCACTGTGATTCTTTTTCTCACTTTAGCAATCAGAAAAGCGGGAAAGGTGCCTTCAACACCCTTATGCAACATATTTCATTTCTTTAAACAAAAATTCCGCTGGCTAGGGAAATATTTCAGTCTATCAAAACTTTTTTGAGAAGAATTGAAAAAAAAGTCAATAAAATCTGATATTTTCCCCCATCTATTTCTTAACTTTATCGTTAAAATGGGAAATAAAAAGCGTATAGAGCCCTTACATCTGAACAAACTGAAATACCAACAAATAGCGTCATTTTTGACGTTAATATGACGTGATGACGTCAATAACGATACAAACCGGAGTTTGTATCGTTATTCTTTTTCTTGACCCGCCGTCATAGCGCAGTTGATAGCGCATCGGACTTACAATCTAGAGGTCCCGGGTTCGATTCCCGACGGCGCCACTCATTCTTTCCGACTATTTGTCTCTCACCAATGGGTCGATAATCGTAGATCTATGTGGGATAGCAGCTGGAGGCTAGGAAAGGATGTAATGGTAATACTGGTGTGAGAAATACCAGGATTCCATTGTTAGGTGCTCCAGCCGCCGCGATATAACTGAAAGATTGTTGAAAGCGGCGTAAAACCCCATTCAAACAAACAAACAAACTTTTTAAGAGATTTTGGTTTCCAAAAGAGGATTTCGACTGTTAGCTTAATGAAAGTGGTCGCCCGAGCAAGATGGACTTTTTCCACAACATTGCTGACGTACTTGCTCTTGTAAGATGATATTTCGGATATGATTTATCAGTACTAGATAATTAATTAGAAATACAATGTCTGAAGTTGCTTGAACAAATCGATTATTTATATTCTCCAGCCTTTAAATTCATATCATACGTGTGCAACAATTTCCTATTCACGTTTAGTATTTAACATGGCTATTATACGTTTGTCCCATCTTTTATTGAATTAGAAGTTGTTTTTTTTTATATTGTTAGATATAGTATCTTATTAAAATTCACCAGACAGCCCTTATACAAGTATCGGTACATTTTTAACCCTCGATCCTTAATTAAATCAAGAATGAGTATGTCGATTTCGCTGATGTTGCTTCTTAATCATGTTAAGATTACCAAATAAATTTCTGACTATTTATGATACCATTGAGGAATAATTTAATTTTTAGTTACGTCTATCAAAAAGGGGCGTTCTGATTGGTCGAAAAAATTAATTCATACCTCCATGAACAAAATTTTGAGCACGCGGTCATTTTGTATGCTTCCGCACAAAATAGTTCCATACAAAAAGTATCAGAGTATGTCAAGTTTATGCTTTTTTCGCTCAGTGCTATTAAATTATTAGAAATGAAGGTAATATTTTTGTTTTCATGGAGGTATGAACCGAAAAACCTAATCACACAATGTATATGAATCCGCTTCGCGTATTCATATAGTGTGATTAGGGTTTATAGTGATTAGGTGATTAAGTTTTTAGGTTCACACCTCAGTGAAAACAGCAACAACAACAAAATATTCTCTTCATTTCTCACATTCAACGCCACCAAGCAAAACAAAGCAAATATTTTACCTTTTTGAGTAAAATTTTATGGATCTACTTTGTGCCTAAGCATATAAGATAGTTGCGTGAAGCCAAACTTTTGATAATGGAAGTAATCAATTATTGTTCTTAATATTTTTGTGCAGTCTCTAAAGGATTATCTGTATGGAATCGATAGTCAAACAGCTGAGAAAACATAATTTTGGCGCGCCCCAATATTAAATACGTGTTTAAAAAGTCTATTATTTTATTAGAATATAATAAGCCGAAATTATTATTTTTTTGCCACTGAGAAAATCATGGAATTGACCAATCGGTGGCCCTTCCCACTTAACCAATGGCCTCGCTCCACGACTCTAACAGGAAGACCCACTTCGATTCAAAACGACGTTATTGGCCATCAGGAAACAAAAAAATACAATGGTTGGTTCACGACCTTAACATCGTAACTACAAATTGAAAAAGGAACTGTAGTGCTTCACATAAATGGAGTTCAAATTTCAAATCTAGTTTAAATGAATGATTTCATTGGTCGACTGATTATTTGAATAACGTCCGCGATTGGAGGAATATGCAAATTTTTACGCAACCCAACGCCAAAAGGCGAGATGAGGATGTCACTCATCATTGGTACATGTACTTTGAACAGTGTACACGTGGAAATGAGAATACAAAGTTTCATCAAACTCCGTAAAAGAGGACATGCATAGCGTATCCACACACATGCATAAAGTTGCATTAGGATGAGGGACATTCTTGGGTTATCTCTCTTGAATACTCTCCAGAAATACATTGTTCCCTATCAGTGTTTTACTTGGACTTTATCCTAAGTTTCTTTGCACTGTCTGGTTTTAAGATCAGGTTTATAATGCAAACTTAAGAGCTGGAAAATTCGTTTCATCTTGAAAATACATTTCTATGTTATTTCTGAACCATAAACTAACACCATCGAGAGATTTGTATTTGTAGTAAAACTAGAAAAGACAAATAAAAAATCGCAACGTCCCCATACTGAACAAGGATAAAAACAAAGGTAATGAAGTGAAAGGACCAATGTACATTTTGGCACACCACTGGTTTAATGGTAAATGGACAAAGGGAAGATAACACAGGATTGTCCCCCATTGATTTAGTGGTATTACAGATATTGGTAAGGACGGAAGAACAGGTGACGGCTTTGCGGGGGAAGGGGGCACGTAGCCCATTTAATCATTTCGAAAATAATAGAGATTAGAGAATAACCAAGTTATTAAAACCCATAAAATCTTAACCTGTAATTCCATATCCCCGTTTATTATCGCATTGAAGAACGTCTCTGTAAAATAAATGTAGTAAGAAAATAAGAAATTGCTATTTTTTCTTCTCTATGTGGTTCGTTTTTTCCACATAAAACGGTTGTCTCCACAATTTTTATCAAATCAGACCAGTGTATGTCTTGTAGTCCGATATTAACCCTTCCTGATTTGTACAATATAAGACCGGTCTAAATTCAAACGTTTTGCAGACGACAATTCAAGGTTGATTTCATTTGAAAATCTATATAATAATACAGTAGGGTGGAAAATATGGTGGATATTCCACGATATTTTCTAAAGAATAAAAACAGAGAGGGGTAAAAACCAGTGATTAAACAGGAAAGGGTGAAAAAGATTAAGGATACATCAACAGGTATGTGATATGTCTATAGACTTGTATCTCACTCTGATATCATTTAAAAACAAGCCGACCGTTCAAGGCTGTTAACCCTTGTTATGCTGAATTATAAATCCTCCACAGAAACATATTAGAACCAAATGCTGAAAGGACTCAGAGCACCAATTGTAGATTAATACATGCATTTACCTTGAGAAATAATCTTAAAACTTAAACTAGCTGAAAAGGACAAACAGGAGTTGTAGACTAAGATCAGACTGCACATATGTGCACACTAATATTTGTCTATACCCCATGCCAAAGTAGGAATACTGTGGGTTCAGCATGATAATATTTAATAAAAGGGTTCTTACAGTCTTTGATCCTTTCTTGGTTTGTTGTTGTTGATGATGTTTTTCTTCAGAATTTTAGACTTGTCCAAATTCAAAGAAGTTGCAGAAGACAATGAAATGTGAGTGCACTTTGAAAAGTAACCTGTCTTCAGCATATAAAATATTGTGGTAAAAATAAGAAATTGATTGTTACAAGCAATTTCTTCTTTTCAAACAATCTTTTATCAAGTATAAAATCACAAGTAAGTATAAACCAGAGATCACCCAATTGATCGAATGAACCTATACGTTCGAATATAGGCTCGGACCCGTTTAAAAAAGTTATTTTTAACATAATTAGGGAGGCCTGCACTCATTACATAATTCAGCGGTTTCTGACAAGTGACACGGACTGATTGAAGTGACATTTAAAATCTATTCTATAGCTACATTCTCCGTTTTACCAACCAGTTCATCAAAAGTCGGTAAGAGCCGATTTCTGCCATGAAGACTAGAATGGTAGAATTTATTTAAAATAAAGTTATTATTATTATTATTATTATTGGAAAGACTCAGAATTGATTGATCGCTCACAGACTCCTCAAGCCACACGTACTTACCCCAACAAGAAGTTCCATTTCGATATTAACCCTTTTCTGTACAATAACTGGTTTTTACGTCCTTGTGAGTTTATACTTGAGAAAACATTGTGGGAAAAGAAGAAATTGCTTGTCACAAGCAATTTCTTCTTTTCCCACAATATTTTCTACCCTGTTGGCCAGTTACTTTTCAAATTACACTCACTTTTCGTTCTCGTCTGCAACTTCTTTCAATTTGGAAAAGTCTAAAAATTTGATAAACAGGAAAGGGTTAAACGGCGCTATTTTGCAAAATATTTGGTCTTTGATATATTTCAAAAAATTAAAATCTGTATTGTTCGTCCAGGTCACCTGGTTCTTGAGTTGAGTAATGACTCCCACCTATATGTCGTCATGCAGAAAGAACAATCTAAAAAAAAACAAAAAAAAAAAACACACACACACAAAGGCGATACTATCATAAATGGTCACTGGGCATAGAAATTTTGCGAAGTTGCAATTTTCATTTTGTCGGGTGAAGTAGAAAATCATACATTGCACGGCACAATTGACCAATCGTTTACCCCGCCCACTTATTCCGTTGGCCCGGCCACTTGGCTCCGGTTAGAAATTTCCCTCCGATTTCAAACCGCGACATTTTGAAAAATCTGTGGCCATTAGTATTTAAAAGAAAAAAGGATCATGTATCATTGTTGGTTCGCGGCCTAAAAGTTATAACTACAGCTTGAATAAGCTGTAATTACGACGTGTAAGTCGCAGAACGTTCAAAAATACTTTAAACAAATGGTGGCCAATGTCAGAGTTCGAAGTTAAATTCCAGTTCGTATGAGTTAACAGATTCATTGTTTGACGACCTCGATTTGGGACAAAGTATGAATGATAAAGGTATTCGTTTGAATGGAATGTGTAAAACGTTGGTTTTGTGACAACAAAGCTGTAAAAAAAGCTTTTGTATGAATGAAAGTAGAAGCAACCCTTATATATGCAATCTGGGCAGACATGTTTGATGTTCGGAATATCGTAGCTGTCACTTTCTGCCCATTTCTGCGGTCGATTATCGACAGAGCGTTAACTTGCACAACCTGTCCACAAAAAGTTGAATTTCCTTCCCAATTCGCAGGTTATGTGCGATATATCGTCAGTACAATTATAAAACCTCGTATTTACAGCTTGATTCAATTTTTGATGTAATAAGGGGAAAAAATCTGAAAAAAATCTCAAAGTTTACAGCCCTAAATTTGAAGAAAAAAAATCGAAATTACAACACTTTGTGATCTGCAACATCTTTCGATTTGGACAAGTCTATGCTATTAAATTATAAGAAATGAAGAGAATATTTTTTGTTTTTATGGAGGTATGAACCGAAAAACTTCGCGTATTCATACAGTGTGATTAGTTTTTTCGGTTCATACCTCCATGAAAACAAAAAATATTCTCTTCATCTCTTAAATCAATTAGATTTAATGTAGCATATCCTATGTCCTATTTTGAAGCGTTGTAGTTCATCGGATGAGGTCGTGAGTCTTCGGGTAACGTCGATAACGATTGACTTTCTAGCAAAAGCCAATGACGTAATTGATACGTGATCGAAACCATGCATAAGGCAAATTTCGGTGCAATCAACAGATAGCTTGTTTAACCGATGCATTTAGGTTCCATTCGGGCTTTACTTCGTTAACTAATTTGGCGTCTTAAAACGCGAAATATCTTTTGCTTCTTTTCTTTCCTTTTATAAAGTTATGAACAGTCGTTGTCTTCACAAAATCGGCTTGATTTCCTTTTTTCAATTGTTTGAAAGCATTAAAGGTAAATATTTGAAAATTGAGAGGAAAAATTCGTCTTCCATGATCTTTGCATCTCTTATTTGGTTTGAATTTACCGTGTTAACAATCCTAGATAAAATATGAGATGAACACGTTCATATCCTTTTACTCCTAGAATGACAGAAGATAACTGTTTTTCAGGACTCACACCTACGTTGTGAATCTATAACAGATCTTCATCTTTGTTTTTTTTTTTTTTTTTTTTTTTTTTAACCTACCCTGGTTATTCCCTGGTTTTTACGTT
This sequence comes from Fragum fragum, assembly GCA_946902895.1. NCBI lineage: Eukaryota > Metazoa > Mollusca > Bivalvia > Cardiida > Cardiidae > Fragum > Fragum fragum. Next base: position 51,254,704 of record OX336371.1, read on the forward strand.
CCTGTAAGTTTATGATTGAGAAAACATTGTGAAAAAGAAGAAATTGCTTGTAACAAGCAATTTCTTCTTTTTCCACAATATTTTCTATCCTAATGAATGTTTATTTTTCAAATAAAATCAACTTTGAATTTTCGTCTGCAAAACCTTTGAATTAGGACGGGTCCAAAATTATTCAAAACAGGAAAGGGTTAATTGACGGAACGCTGGTCGCACCCATTGACCTCCAACTGAAATATCTGCAACTGTTTCGAGCTGAACCATCGATATGAGATGATAAATGTCATTAATTTAAAATATATGGTCAGGGATATAGAATAAAATTCAATCAATTCTTTTTATTGTTCATATAGGCCACAGGCCTTAGAATAAAATTCAATTCAATTCTTTTACTGTTCATATACAGGACATACAATAAAATACATTTCAATTCTTTTTATTGTTCATATAGGCCACAGGACATAGAATAAAATAGGCCAGGTAGAGTTATGGTTCTTTTGCACTGCACTCCCCCTTGGTGAGATCTATACACCCATGAAGTTTCATGATCCTAGCTATTATACTTTTAGATAATTTCTCCGGACAAAATTCAAATATGAAAAACAACAAAGGGCAATAACTCAAAAAAGGCCAGGTAGAGTTATTGTTCTTGTGCACTGCACTCCCCCTAGGTGAGATCTATACATCCATGAAATTTCATGATTCTAGCTATTATACTTTTAGAGATATACTCCGGACAAGATTCAAGTATGAAAAACAACAAAGGGCAATAACTCAAAAAATAGGCCAGGTAGAGTTATGGTTCTTGTGCACTGCACTCCCCCTTGGTGAGATCTATACACCCATGAAGTTTCATGATCCTAGCTATAATACCTTTAGAGATATACTCCGGACAAGATTCAAGTATGAAAAACAACAAAGGGCAATAACTCAAAAAATAGGCCAGGTAGAGTTATGGTTAATGTGCACTGCACTCCGTATTGATAAGAAGAATATAACTGCCAAGTTTAAAGTCAATCGGACTTAGGATGACAGAGTTATGCTCCGGACAAAGAAGTGGACACCGCCCGGACGCCCGGACGACCGGACGCCCGGACAACCGGACGCCCGGACGCCCGGACACCACGGGTGATCCCATAATACGTCCCGTCTTCGACGGGCGTATCAAAACCATATAAATATAATAAATGCTTTGTGTTTGAGGCCCAATTTCCTACAAATTTCATCCAATTTTTTTAACCTTGTTAAGCAAAATTCTAGGAAAGCTATTTTCAGCCATATGCAATAACCTCATCCAATATTTGATATATTTTGTAAAGTACTCGACACATAATTGAGTTCTCCCACACTCTCCCAAGGCCATGCAGTTATTTGTAGATATGCTTACTCCCCCAGATCTCAGCCTCTTGTAGGAGAACTGGCTTTACCACAAAATCAAAAAGTATTCAGAGTGCAAAAAAATTGCCGAATTTGCGTTGGTATGCTTTAATACGAAAATTGACTTTCTAGCTTGGATTATAAGCCTTTGCTTCGCCGATTTCCATTACAGTGACGGGGTATAAAGTAACGCCTCACATTTTTAAGACGCAGTGACAGAGCTATAAACCTTTCCTCCTCTGCATTGAAACTTTTCGAAAAAGTGTTGTTAAGACGTTTTCAGTCTATTTTAGAGCGCAATATTAATCTCGTACAAGGAGGCTTCCAGCCAAATATGAACAGTCTTATGACATCGTTTGTTTTATGTGAAAGTATTAAATTTTCAAAAGTAGGTAATAGTAAAATGTTTGTTTGCTTTTTAGATATGACCGGATATGGCATGACGGTCTATATTATATTCTCAACAAATTAGGAATGAGTCTTAAACTTCTAAAATTATTAATTTCTTTACACTCAAATATGGGCAGTTGTGTCGCTTTTAATGGTTATTATTCTAGCTGGTTCCCCATTTCACAAGGTATTAGACAAGGAGGAGTGTTGTCACTTTACTTATATTTAGTGTACATTAATCCGGTAATCGATGAACTCGTTCGAAGTAACCTTGATTTTCGCATTGAAGGAACCGTTTACTGTGCCCGGCCCTTCGCTGATGACGCTTATGTCATTATCAAGTAAATCACTCCAATATATGATTTCCATATGCAACAGATATTCATGCCTCTAGCGATTCTAATATAACCCTTCGAAATAAGCCGGGGTAACATTGAATGAGTCAAAGCGCGAATTCTCTCGCAGGAAAAGGTTTTGGTCGATAGGAGACGACGCGATAAACGATCTAGAACATTTCAATAGTTTCGGTATTTTGAAAAATAAAATTGATAATCCATTGAAGGCAAGGACGTAATTTACCAATCGCTGTCCCGCCCACTGACTTCCTAGGTCCTGCCCATCAACCCCAACAGGAAGTTCCGCTTCGATTTTTCACGGCGTTATTTTGCAAAAATCATGGCGTGTAACAAACAAGTAATATGGTCGGTTTGTGACATAAACATCGTACTTACAGCTTGTGTAACATGATGAGTGCCAGCACTGTAGTTATGCAGTATTCTCGGGAAATATCACGCGCGTCGTGAAACCTGACTTGGCCACGTTCCAAGGGGCGTGCCCTGAGAGTGTTGTATAACCAGTGGCTGAGTATAAAAGAGGTTGTTAACCGCCGCAGCCGGAGACTGCAGACTGGAGACTGCAGACTGGAGACTGCAGACTGGAGACTGGAGTAGAGAGAGTTAGTTAGACAGGTTACTTGGTCGGGTGTAAATATGTAAATAAAAAGTAGCTGATAGTAGCTGATAATGGACGTTGTGTTGCTTCGTTAATTATTCTACCTGTACCACCTCCTTCGCTCTCGCCGTCGCTGTACTACATGACGCTTTTGTGGTGCCGCCGAACCAGGATCTGGGTTGAATTGAACTGAACTGTTCCTGCTGTAGTTTTGCTGTGCTGAATTGTGATTGGTGGAATTCGAGAACCGTAAGTTGTCAATTTTGCATATTCTTTTGCGTAGGCATGGCAGAATTATTAGAGATCGCAAGATCTGTTGAGGGACAGATCAAGAACTTAACAACGGCAGTGGGGGCCCAGGGGGTGGCGAAGATAGTAAATATTTTCGATGGTTCTGATCCGAAGCAATTTAAACAATGGATCAAAAGCATAGAAAAATATGCAACACTTACAGGAGTAACAGAAGACTCTGTTAAGTACATTGCATATCAGGCATGCAGTGGCCCTGTCAGTGACTTTTTAAAACGTTATTACGAGCAGAATATAGGACATAATTGGGATCAAGCAAAGACAGAATTACGACTTAGGTTTCGGGAGGTTGTTGACCAGCAACATGCATTGTTACTTTTACGACGGGTTAAGCAAAAATCGGGAGAATCAATTCAAGTTTATGCTGAGAGATTGTTAACTCTCGCTGAGGACGCATTCGATGGACCTGATCAGATGCAACGACATCTGGTGGGATATTTTATTGATGGACTAGCACAGGACTACATGAAAATGAAAGTCATGCGTGATAATCCGCCGAAGTTTAATGAGGCTGTGAGAATCGCCACAGGTGAACAAAATTTGCGAAAAAGATTTACCCTTAGGTTAGGACAACAAAATGCGCAAGCTAGAGAAGAGACACCTATGGAAATAGGTCACTCACGATCTAAGTTGTTGAAATGCCATTATTGTAAGAAATTAGGGCACGTCATAAAAGACTGTCGACTGCGAAAAGCCAGTATAAACGCTACTTTCGAAAAGCCAAAATATCAAAGAAATATGGAAAACGTTAAATGTTATGCGTGTGGGAAATTTGGACACATTGCTAGAAATTGTCCAGAGAAGCAAACACAAAATAACTCTTTAAACTCAAATGCTTCCCACATGTAGAAGCCGGTGTGGGAAGAAAATCAGAAGACAAACTGAAGGCAAAATTTGCGAAAAAGAATAAACATACTAAAAGGAAATGTATTCAAATTAATTCAGTTAACAAAGGACCTAATTCTCTTCTTCTCAAATTACAAAAACAAAAATATAGAGCTCTTTTGGATTCGGGCGCTGAGGTATCTTTGATTCATAGTCGTGTTTATAATGCATTAAAAATTAAACCTAGGTTACAAAAACATAAATTAGACTTAACAACTGCTGGAAATACTCCACTTCACATCGATGGTATAGCAGAAATTGAGTTTATGTTAGGAGGGCTAAAAATGACCCATAAATTTTATGTAGTACGAGACCTTAACCGAAATATTATAATAGGACTTGATTGGCTTCAATCACCAGGGGTTCGTGTGTATCATGATTTGGGATGTATCCGGGTCGACGAGTCATATGTTCCGCTTGTAGATGATATACATATATCTTCCGTTGCAAGGATGAAACATAAAACCAAGATTCCTCCACAGTCTGCCCATATTTGTCAATGTCAGGTGAGAAGGCACGTGGATCTTCCATCAGGTTATGAGTATGAGATTTCTCCCTTCGAAGTAGGTCAAATTGGCAGTGAGCCAGGCTTGTTAATGATGAATTCAATCTCTAAGCTTTCTGATAACAGGAGATTACCTGTTATGCTCGTTAACACCACTAATAAGACGTTATCTTTTAAAGCTGGAACACCTGTAGCACGTATCAGGCAAATTAAATCTACAGAAATAATGAGCATAGATAAGCAATCTTCGGGCGTGCCAATTAGTGAGAAAAGTCACGGAAACACTGATAAGAAAATTGACACTAATGAGTTAGATAAACTAGATGTTCCTCTTGAGTTCAAGCCAAAAATAATCACAGTGCTGAACAAAAACTCTGACTTGTTTGCAAAAACTGATGCTGATTTGAGTCACACGGACACAGTTAAGATGAGAATAGATACTGGAACACATGAACCAATTAAACTTAGACCTTATCGTACTCAACTGAATAATAGAAAAATTATCGATCAGGCAGTTGATGAAATGTTAGAATCTAAGATCATACAACGAAGTAGATCAGCATGGTCATTTCCAGTTGTAATCGTCGATAAGAAAGATGGAACAAAAAGGTTTTGCGTTGATTTTCGACAATTGAACAAAATTACAAAGACAAATTCTTACCCTCTTCCAGTAATAGATGACATATTAGCCCTGTTAGGCAAGGCTAGATACTTCTCCTCTCTTGATCTGAAATCAGGGTATTGGCAAGTTAAGATGTCTGACTCCGACAAAGAAAGACAGCATTTGCTTGTCACCGAGGTCTATTTGAATTTAACGTTATGCCGTTCGGGCTAACAAATGCGCCAGCTATCTTCCAAGAACTGATGAATAGAGTTTTGGAGGGCTTAAGTGATTTTACAACCGCTTACTTAGATGATATTTTAATATATTCAAGAACTTTAGAAGAGCACTTAAAGCACATACAACAAGTGTTTCAACGTCTTCGTGAACATGGTCTTCGTCTGAAACTCAAGAAATGTAGTTTCCTGAAGAAAGAAGCAAATTACTTAGGATTTGTTATCAATGCTAATGGCATTCAGCCAGAAGAGAAAAAAGTTGATGTAATTAGATCTCTTTCACCTCCAACTAATGTGCGCGAGGTTAGAAGTTTTATAGGAATGTGTAGTTACTATCGAAGATTCATACCTCAATTTTCTAGCGTAGCTGAACCTATTATTTCTCTAACTCGGAAATACGCCAAGTTCAAATGGGACTCTAGTTGCCACTTAGCTTTTGATAAATTGAAGGACAAATTGTCAGAATCGCCCTTATTATGTTTCCCCGACGTCAATTTACCATATAAATTGTACACTGACGCAAGCGACAAATGCATTGGTGCATGTCTTACCCAGACTGTTATTGAACAAGGACAAGAAATTGAGCGTCCTATATACTATTTATCACACCGACTGAGTGACACCCAGACTAGATGGGCTGTCATAGAGAAAGAAGCATATGCAATCTATTACAGTTTGCAAAAACTGGATCATTACCTCCATAATGCTAAGTTTACGGTGTACTGTGACCATAAACCTTTAAGATATTTATTGGAGTCTCCGATCCAGAATAAGAAAGTTTCGCTATGGTCCTTAAGTATTGCCGGTTACGACTGTCAGATTGAGTATCTGCCAGGCACGATGAATTCAGTAGCTGACCTGCTTTCGCGTGTACCGCCAAACTCACTTAAGAACCAGACAGATGATTCGCTTCTGAATGACCCAGATGTGAGTGGTCAAATGTACCAAATTAATGTTCTGAACTCTAACGAGTTCCAGCCAAAACGTTTCGCAAGATGTCAACCGCATCTTGAAGACGAGGTTGAAAAGCCCCTTTTCTATGAGCCACTTGATATGATTAATGAACAAGACAAAGATGAAAATCTGAAACAAATTAAACAAGGATTACAAAACGATACGTTATCCCCCTCTCTTGCTAAAAAACATCTAGTTCTCGATGGAATTTTGTATTACATTTCATTTACTGACTCCGATCCAACTCTTCGTCTTTACATTCCTCAACATCTTCAAACTGATGTTTTGTCTGAATATCATAGATCTTTAGGACATATGGGGATAGATAAAACATATGATACAATTCGAGCAAAATACTTCTGGATTAATCTATTCCAAGATGTTGTTCAATATGTTACGTCCTGTTTAGTTTGTCAAACAAGGAGTAATAAAAAGACTAAACCAGTTATTCAAGAAACTGACACGCCTCCTTTTGCGTGGGCAAAATGTGCTGTCGACGTAAGCGGGCCGTATCCTATTACATTGTCCGGAAACAAATACATAATCAGTTTCATTGACCTATTTTCTGGTTATCCCGAGGCGTTTGCGTGTCCTGACAAAAGTGCGCAAACGATGGCTCACCTCATTATAGATGAAATTGTACCTCGTTATTCCTGTCCTCTTGAAATATTGTCTGATAACGGTTCTGAGATCGTTAATCAGGTCATTAAAGAGACCTTGGCTGAATTGAATATACACCATGTAACAACGTCCTTTTACCATCCTCAAAGTAATGGTCTGATAGAGCGATATCACAGAACACTAGTTGATGTTATGTCAAAGAAAATGCAGATTGAAAATGCTCAGTGGGATGCATTTCTACCTCACGTACTTTCAGCTATCCGGTTCGGTGTAAATGAATCAACAAAATGTTCGCCTTTCTACCTTTTGTTTAATAGAGAATGTGTGTTACCAATCGACACAATTCTGAGGCCGCGTCGAAAATACCAAGGAAAAGACCCTCATAAAATTTCGTTCGAACAACAACATAAAGCATTTCTCTTAGTTCATCGAAATAGGAAAAAAGCCAAACAAAAACGAAATGAGTACAAAAACCGAAAAATTGATGACGTCAAACTTCAGATTGGTGACCCCGTTTATCTCAAAAACCACACTCGTAAAAATAAATTGGACATTAAATGGCGTCCTTATTATCGGATAATTGAACAAACATCACCTGTTACTTTCATTATCAAGCATCAATTAGACGGAAGCACGACCAAAGCTCATGCTGAACACCTGCGTTTAGCTAATTTAGAGGAATGGCATGTACCTGTAGATAAGTCAGGCCGCCAATTAAGACCAAGTAATTACGTTGTTCCGCCTATTTCGTCTGAAAGCAATAGTTCAGATAGTGAATCATCAACTGACACGATAATTTACGATAAGAGTAAATTAGTGCGTAAGCTGAAACGTCAGCGTTCACAAAGTTCTGATGAATCAGATATACCCCTAGCCGAATTGAGGCAGAGAATAAGGTCACGAAACAAACGTGATTCAGAATCCAATTAGGATAATAATGAGAAAATGATAAGAAGTAATAGCCTTTCAGTTTGTAATCTGTAACAGACGAGGCTTCCTTCAGTTATAGTTAAAACTGAGGCATGCGAAAAGGTACCTTCGCTTTGTTTGAACTTTGTTAAACTGTTGTTGTTTAACTTTGTTGTGCGTTAATTGTTCTTGTTTTCATTATAGGAAAGAACAATGGTTAACTTCACGTTTACATTAAGCATTTTGGCAGCAATGTTATACATAAATGTCAGACAGCGTTCGTCGGCCGCGTTCGTTGCTGAAGCGATAGATATTCGGGACAATGTTATATATTATAAGACAAATGAAGTAACCACCACTAGGGCAAAATGGCTAGCAACAATTGTAATTGATTTTGAAAATATCCAGGATCTTCTGACAAGGTTAGCTGAAGATCTTAGACGAGTTAATCAGGCATTTAAAGTCGTAGAATCAAGTCACTTGAAAGGGACAGAAAATTTCCAACGTACTTTTCAAGGGCTAAGGCAAAAAGTTAAGTACTTGCAAGAGGTTGAAAAAGAGATTAAGAGTGAATTATTTCCTCTCATGTCACTTGCGAAAAAGACTCGAAATCGTAGGAGTCTATTACCATTTGTAGGAGATGCAATGTCATGGTTATTTGGAGTAGTCAGTGAATCTGACTTAAAGAATATTCGCAATCAGGTATTATCTCTGGAATACAATCAAAAGCAGATAGTTCATATTGTTGAGCAAAGTCTGACAATTATAAATGAGTCAAGAACACTCATTCGCGAAAACCGAAGAACAATTTCGAAAATAATCAGAAGTCTTTACGCAATGGATATAAAAATTAATTCCATGGCTCAAGAACTTACCAAGCCGTCGATTTCTTGAAATATACAGTTACCTGAATCTTCTAATTAGTGAAATAACTATTCTCACACAAAATGCAAAAACATATCTCACGCAGCTGAGAGCTGATTTAGATTATTTGGCGCTTGGAAAACTTCCTGTAACGATAATTAGTCTGCTGAGATTACAAAGCTTGTTAGTTAAAATTCAGAAGGCGTTGCCTGATTTAATGTCACTAATTAACGACCCCAAAAACTGAGATATGGGAATTTTATAAGTACATGCGAACAGAAACAGCCTTCGTTAATGGCAAAATAATTATTATTTTATCAATCCCAGTGATAAGGCTAGATAACAGCTATAAAGTTTTTGAGGCTATCTCAATCCCAGTACCACCACCTGTTGGTGTCAAACACCGAGGGAGAACAAAACGCACTGATTTATTGGCTAATTACAGATTAGAAAGTAACGCGTTCCTGATAGATAAAGCACGAACAAGCTATCGTTTACTTTCTGACACAGAAGTTCAGACTTGTAGTCACCATCGCACGAAATTTTGTACTTTAATAAGTCCTGAATTCCCGGTAAATGTAGACCATACCTGTTTGATTAATTTATTCATGGACGCAAGGAAAACAGACTACTGTACACCGCAAGTATCTCAAGAGAGATTGCCTATAGCTAAATACTTACTTGATACCACATGGTTGATTATTTCGCGGACGAACTTAAGTTTTGCATTGGTATGTAATGGCCTACATACTGAGGTTCATACTAGGTCGCCTGTTGACGTAATTAAGATAGACAGTGGTTGTATTGCTTCCAATAAATTCTTTACTTTATCACAACCCTACGTTGTGGGTAAAACAAATATGACTCATGAACAATACACGCAGTTAAAAATTGCAAATTTTACCGATGACGTGGTTTGGAAACCTTTTAAAGAACAATTTCCTAATGTCTCGAACATTGACATACCAGAACAACTGACGACTATAAACGACATGCCCTTGGACTTGTTACTACGTCAACTACATAATGTGCACTATGTAGACGGACATGCAAGGTTTAGTTTCTGGTATGTTGCTAGTCTTGTGCTAACTCTGGTGGCTGCCTTTGCTGTTGTAGTTCGCTATTGTATTATGCCTAGAATTAGAAAATTTCTGCCAGATTGCTTATGTAAAAGGTGTGTGAAGCGACAACGACAGGCCGAGGATTCGACGGGAGTTGAACTCCAAACCATGGAGATCGATGGGAAAGAACCATCCACTGAGGCAGTGTCGAGCACCGACCAAAGGATACCTACACTGTATCCATACCTGTTGACCGCCCATGAAAGGGTTAATTAACATACAGAACTGTAGATAGATGGCTGATAAGAATGTCGTAGTAAATCGTAGTAATTATGTGGAAACAATTAAATTGGACACAAGCAAGTTAATAAGAATAATTGGGAGAGCTATAAAAAATAATTGCCTTGATAAACTTTGATAACTTACCTATATATCCAAAAAATTAGAATATCTCTCACTTGTGCTTTAATCTTCATCCTATTTAGACGAACACCGAAAATTGGAAATTTTAAAGATGGCTTACGAAAACATGGAACACTTTCACAAAGTATAAGAAATAATTGAGCGTGTAATACGCGACAATAATTATAACCAGATGCCGGACAGATATATTGGACACCTGTCCGTGCAAGTGACTGCCGCTGTGTTAGACCACTTTAAACCGAAGGATATTACCGGTGACGATGACGACGACGATTGCGTCCTCGTCAACACGGAAACCGATGAGGACGACGATGACTGTGTGGTCGTTCGTGTAGAGCAACCACATGCCAGTGACTGTGGGAGCTGTTTACATCTCGGAGACGATGATGGACACGAGACCGTGAACGACGATTGTAAGGACGAGACTTATGATGAGGAGGACGAGACGGACGAACATCGTGAACATTGTAAATACACCGAAATGCAAGAATAATTAGTCGTGGACAATGTGTAGTGTTAAAGCAATTATGTGCAATAAATAAGGACAATATTTCTATTTCAAGGTAGGGGTTGAGTTAAGTTTTACTTTGCTAGTTAAGGTTAAAAATAAATGTTCAATTGCCATTGTTAATGTTCTCTTTTTAATTAAGTTAGGTGTCAATTAATTGTTATTGTCATTTAATAATGTTACTTCCATTGATTATCCATGTAAGGTGTTAGGCTTCTATTTAAACTTTCAAGTATGGACATCACTCCTCTGTTGATATAGTATAGTCAAGATTCTAGTTGATTTAGCAAGTGATGTGGGTTACAACAGGAATGCCATACAGTTTTGTTTATTTCTTTTCTTGTATCATGACGTAATTTTGATTAAAAATTTATGTTAAATTTGTAAACCAGGTTTTACAAATTTTAAAAAGAAAAGGGCGGATGTAACATGATGAGTGCCAGCACTGTAGTTATGCAGTATTCTCGGGAAATATCACGCGCGTCGTGAAACCTGACTTGGCCACGTTCCAAGGGGCGTGCCCTGAGAGTGTTGTATAACCAGTGGCTGAGTATAAAAGAGGTTGTTAACCGCCGCAGCCGGAGACTGCAGACTGGAGACTGCAGACTGGAGACTGGAGTAGAGAGAGTTAGTTAGACAGGTTACTTGGTCGGGTGTAAATATGTAAATAAAATGTAGCTGATAGTAGCTGATAATGGACGTTGTGTTGCTTCGTTAATTATTCTACCTGTACCACCTCCTTCGCTCTCGCCGTCGCTGTACTACACTTGAATAAGCTGTTGTTACGACGTTTCAATCGCCAAACCATCAATAAAGGTTAAGAAAATGGAAAAATTATAGAACCTACGTGCGCATCCCAAAATAGTCTATTAGAAAATCCTTCAAATGACTCTTTTTTCGTATAATAAGTAGCTTAGGATTTTTTTAAATCATCGTCCAATCATGTAACAAAAGTTTTAACAGAACAAAACAGATATTTTTTTCAAGATAATTACATCCACTTGAACACGTATAATTCATCGTCGAAATACAAAACATAATAGAAATTATATATAAGTGGGTTTGTACATACTTAACAATATAATGACGATGAGGATGTGGAAATAATAAATACTGTAGAGTTCTCTTTATCATGATTGAAAAAAAGATGTACATGTACATTATATAGTATTTGAATTCCTAATTGGTTCCTATTTAGTAATACCTAATTTTCTAATTACCCATAGTTGATTTTTAAATTTTTGTTTTAGTTTTTCTTAATAGAATAAATACCAATTCCGTTCAGAGTTTTAATATTTTAATACTTTTTGAATTAAATAATTCAATCAATTTTTTAACACTTAATTGGTATCTCGTAAAAGAAGACAGGTTAACAGCAAGTGAAACTCATCTTCGATTTTTATTTAGATTACAAAGTGAACAAATTCTTTCATTTCTTGCAATATTTCTATGTCGTCTGCTTTCAATGTTTGAAATATGAGCTGAAAGACGCAATCTCACCACAGCGTTTCTAAATGAAATAATTTTCATTCTATATGGATATAAAGAAGCAGAAAATTGTCTTTAAGATTTTTATACATGAATAAAGAAGTTCGATTACTCATACCTTGGAACCATTCATATATATACATATATTAAACCTATTTTTAAAGTTGCCAAACAACAAAAATGTTTCACACAAATGGCCGCCAGTTTGGAGTTTAAATCTCAATTCCGGACTGAATAAATAATTTGATTGGTCGATATATTCCTTGATTGATAATCGCGATTGGTCAATTATTATCCATTGATTACGTTTCAAATAAACCCTTTTTGAGTATAATAATGTCTATTGTTGTTTTGAATAAAAAGTTTACTTTAACTCTTGTCATTATTTATATGAGCCGCCGTCATAGCGCAGTTGGTAGCGCGTCGGACTGTCAATCTAGAGGTCCCGGGTTCGATCCCCGACGGCGGCACTCATTCTTTCCGACTATTTGTCTCCCACCAATGGGTCGATAATCGTAGACTTATGTGGGATAGCAGCTGGAGGCTAGGAAGGGATGTAACGGTAGTACTGGTGTGAGAAATACCAGGATTCCATTGTTAGGTGCTCCAGCCGCCGCGATATAACTGAAAGATTGTTGAAAGCGGCGTTAAACCCCATTCAAACAAACAAACAAACAAAGTCATTATTTATATAATCCTGTACAAAATTGCGTTAAAATCCAACAGCTGATGGTACTGGATGCAACTTTTGTGAATTCATAATTCTTTTGAAAATGTATACATTTAAACAACCAAGGCATTAATACCACAGACAGGAGGTGTGGACTAAGATCAGACTGCACACAGGCTGATCTTTGTCTTTACCTCCTGTCAAAACAGGAATACCCCGGGTTCAGCATGACAAGGGTTACAAAATCCCAGGTAATTAAAGTCAAATTTTACAGACGAAAGGTCTTTCTTGATCAGCTGGTAGTAGCTTCCAGGTTCCATACCGCGTCATCGCCACACGCTTTGATGCCATCGGTGTAAAGTTTGACTCCCAGTTGGTGTAATTCAGGGTAACAACTCCTTCCGATGAACGCAATTTGCTTTCGTGGTCATATGTCATACCAAGAAATATAGACTCATGTTCTATAAAAGGGGAAAAATATTTTTTAGAGGGAGGGGAGAAAAGAGCGGATCGATGCTATCACCCAAATCGATCGATCAATCAGATCATTCTTTCAAACCGGCACTGAACTTTGAACTTTGATTTATAAGTAAATCAGTTTGTTTAAATGGCGACCTCGTAACTAAAGTTTAGAGGCCCACAAGGAAGACTGGGTTATCCCAATGTGCTGTCCCGTTGATTTTTTTTATTATCATTAATACTTCAGTTGTAGTTACGACATTTGGATCGCCAACCAACGTATTACACGATATTGACTATAAAGTTAGAAAAACACAGTATAATTTCTAGCTGCCTATCGGATGTCAGTTGGCACGGGCCAGCGAACCGTTAATAACTTAATCGAGTTTAGCTAAAGAAAACATGTCGTCATAAGGATACCAAAATCAAAGTAATGAAAGTACTTTAAGCTAGCAAAGCATGGTTTTGCTAAGCAAACCTCTTTGTCAAAGGTTATCATCATAAATAATTGAGGTTAAAGTAAACCACGGGTTAATTAACATGCATTTTAAGGAGCTCTCTTCAATTTGAATAAAGTTAATTCAAAGCATTGCATAAAGTGAAGACTACGATCAGACTTATTTTGAACATGATATGATCAATTGAGCTAAAAAGGAATATCTACTACATGAACTTGCAGTCTAGTTTGCAATATACCTGAAATACATAAGAACCACTTTTAATGACGTAGGCATGCCACGGATTTAGTGGTGAAGCCTCAAGTTGCAGTTTGAACTCACTTTGTGAACACCTCAAAATTTTGTCTATTAACATGAGCTATCAAAACTGATGCTTTGCTACCTTAATTACAGTTCCATCAAATATATAGATGTACAATTTATGGTACGTGGTCAAAGGTCAATTTTGTCTATACCTGTATATACCTAATCATAAATTGTACATCTATTCTTGCGATGCTCTGTTACCATCGACCAGTCAAGGACAAGGAGGCCAACCAGGAATTGACGGGATCGCTGTCCAATCCCACTGGCCTCTGACATAAAAGTTCGAAGGGTTTATGAAAACGAGAATATTTGTAAAATATGTGTTCAGGGCATAAAATAAAAGGGAAAATCGTTTGCTGGCGTTCTAAACGTCGTAGGTACAGCTTAATTAAACTGTGGCTAATCGTTTAAAATTGCAAATCCAACAAAAATGCTAGACGTCGCAGTTCAAATTTCATTTCCATTCTAAATGAATGAATTTATTGGTTTTTTACAGCGAAATTTGATCATTCTGGCGAAATATCTCCCTAAAACAATTATTTGAAAATAGGTCGAACAAAATATAGTATTTGAAGATAAAGTAGAATTACCATTTTCGATTTATAAAGGACCATGAAATATGCAAAGAACGTAAATTTTAGACTCCGTATGGACTGCGGGAGCCGCGCTAGGGTCAATACAATCCCTTGTCTCCCACCTATGGATGGATAATCGTAAACTTAAGTGTGATGAGCAGCTGGAGGAATCAATACTTTCCCTTTTTTCAGAAGATTACCTTTCAAATGTTTGATAGAGACTAGTCATTCATTGTTTCTACTGAAAAAAATTATTCTAAGTCAATAGGGAGAGACACGAGAGACACTGAGAAAACCAATATGCCGTAGACCTGACTTTTAGCTCGTTATTTGGTAACACAAAAGAATAGCGTGAACATTAAATGCAGAGCAGCCAGGAAAATTAACCAATCGCGTTGTCAATATAGGATTTAACCGACAATCTAAATCATTTATTCAGCCCGGATCTGTGATTTTAACTCCGACATTTGCCGCCATTTTTGTTTACCTTTTTGTTGGTTTGGGGTCTTAAAAGTTTATACTACAGCTTATTCAAGCTGTAACGTTAGTTAAGGCGTTTAAGTCACCGACCAACTTTTTCTATTTTTTCGTTGCATGCTAATGGCCATAAATTTTACAAAACATCGACGTTTGACTTCCTGTTGGAGTCGGTGGGCGTATCCTACGCGGTAAGTAGTTGGGGCCAGCGATCGGTCAATTAGGAGGCATTGGGTTCACAAGAATTTACGGATCGCTGGCAACGACCACTAAGCTCCAATAGAAATTTCCGTTTAGGTACTTTCAATAGTCCCGCAATAACCTCTCGATATATTGTTAGGCGTATGGTGTACTATTTGGGTCAAAAGTCCACTGTATGGCGTCTTAGCATAAATAGTGCAAATACACCTGTTAGGAGTGCGCGTATATTTTTTTGCGCACTTTCAAATGTTAGCGTACATGAGTAAAACGTATGCATCTTAAATATTATGTGCGCGCTTGTAATTTTATGCCTACAGGCACATTTTATACTTTTGAACGCTTAGCATTTTAGCGTACAGGCCTAAATTTGTGAGTGCACCTCTGTTACTTACGCGTACGCGCGTTTATTTTAGAGTGCACTACATAAAGCCGACTTTTGACCCACTTAGCGCGCCATACGGGCAAAAGACAACTATTTGATGTGGTATACCTGGTTGATTTTCAAACACCATCCTTCTTACAAACTCATTTTCTTCTGCAGACTCCACAATGAGGATATGGGCTAAGCCGTTGTTTAGTCTATAACAATGTTTCTGTAAAGAGGGGGATTGAAAGGCAAAAATAATAGAAAATGTTGACATGCGTTTAAGCTCAAAAATGTCAAAATGCAAAAAATATAATATAAAACTATAACTATCACAGGAGCGTATCGCTAATTTCGAACAATACGCACGCAGTAATAACCAAATCTCAAATGTTTGAATATATCGCCACAGAATGACAAAAAATTGTAAATGCAGCTTAAATGCGTAACAACTTTCTGGTCATTAAAAAAAAACCACTATCAAGTTTTCACTTTCGAAAGCATCTCCTCAATCTCATGGCCAACCTATTGAGGGGGGGATGGAGGAGTTATCCCCATTCATTCCCCCATCTTGCATTTCGACTGTAATGCTTACCCCTTATCTATTCGATCCCTATTTTTAACGTCCCTATGTTTTTATACTTGAGAAAACGTTGTTGGAAAAAGAAGAAATTACTTATAACAAGCAATGTCTTCTTTTGAGAAAACATGGTTGGAAAAGAAGAAATTGCTTGTGACAAGCAAATTCTTCTTTTTCCACATTTTTTTCTACCCTTCAGAATGATTATTGTTCAAATAAAATCAACAACAACTATCGTCTACAAAACCTTTGAATTTGGACAGGTCTAAAAATAGATACCTATAACATGTTTACATTTTTTTTAAATTCCTGTTACATCCCTGCTGTCGCCAGTTGATATTTCATCAATGCCAGAACCCTGTCACTTGCTTAGCACTGATTGACAGGTCGCGTATTCATACAGTGTGAAAAAGATTTTAGGTTCATACCTCTATGAAAAAATGTATATATTATGTTCATTTTGCAAGATATTTGAAAAAGAATGATGTGTAAATCGAAAACAATAATGTGGACAACAGGATAAGGGTAACAGAACTACTCTGTGCATAAAATTCTGGCCGATTTCCAAACATTAACGCCTTTTGATGCCCCAAAGAAATTAAGCGTTGGAAAGTATTGTGGACAATAAAGAAATTGCTTGTAACAAGCAATTTCTTCAATGTCCACAATATTTTCTATGACAAAAGGGAAAAAAATATCTAATTTCCACCTACTTGGAATTGTCGGGTGAAAATTCTTTCAATATGGACAAATCTAAAATTTTGTTGTGCAGTAATGGGTCAAATCTTTATATACTTAATCATATACTTGGGCGCAAAAAATATATTTGAAAAGCTGTAAGTGGCGACAAACCAATAAAAGACGACAAAAATGTTACAGTTTAAAAGTTTACTCACTGATTAAAATCAAAGGACTGAAAGTCCTGGGAGCGATTTTGCTGGCTTATCAGTAATCGCGCTAAATACTGCCAACATGTATCACCAAGATGAGTAAATAAATCGTACACCTAAGAGGGATGAGCAGCTGGATGCTCGATAAGGATGTAGTGGTGATACTGGTGTGAGAACTACCAGGAATCCATGGTTAGGAGCTTCAGCCGCCCCGATATAACGATATAACTGAAATACTATTAAAAGCTGCGTTAAAACCCCATTCAATTTATCATGACCCTTTTACTGTTTATCGCTATTTTGATTTAATCACAACGTTTTCTTTAATATTATTTCATCAGTGCGTGAAAATGTGTGGTTGTTTGGTAAAAGGTTAAATGATAAAAGGTAAAGCAATCAAAGCTTACATTCAATTCTTTTTGCTTTGAGCATATTATTATTATATACGTACTACATGTTCGTTTCAAAGATATAGTCAAATTCGAGAGATAAAGGGGTGTTTTATTGGGTGGGGTTAAATTGGCGCTTGAATCGCGACTATAACAGGGATGTAACTTGTAGCACATACTGCGAACACGGGGTGTTTATTTGCTCGGTCCTGCCAGGTCAACACTAACAGACAGGGTTGGGAGTTTGTTTACGTGTATTCGCCTACTTCACTAACCACTGACCTAAATTATCTCTTGAAACGCGAGGAGATTATTTCTCTCAATTAGACAGTTCATTAAACAATTTACTATGGATATATTAACTCGAATTTGTAACCAATTTCCTTGATATTCATGACTAAAAGGACTGTTGGCATTCAGCAAGTAAGTTATTTTCTTTATCAGCGATGAAACAAGATGGAGGCGACCACATAGATTTTCACTGAAGTTTGTGAGCATGCGTGAAAATGAATAGAAAATTCGTGAAAACTTGTTTCCGGTTGATCGATTAGAAATACCGGTTTTGTCGTACAAAACCTCTAAAAAGAAGTTATATTTAAAATACTTCACAGCGTAATACTTGGTTTGTATGTGCACACTTTATATGTAGATTATAATCAAAATCTTTTTTGTGGAATTTGTGCAATAAACAAGATACTGCGGCTTAGAAAAAAGAAATTGCGTAGATTTATCACGTTATTATCAATGCAGAATATTCAAAACATGAAAGAAATCATCTCTGTGGATCACCGAAAAGTATCCAAGAAACCTCTGCTGTTCGACGACAAGTATTTTAAAAAACCCTTTATCTTACTGAAAATTGTATTTGTATTTACGAAATCCATGTAGTTCATAGAAAAGTATTTAAGAAATCTCTGTAGTTCAACGAAATGTACTTAAGAAATCCCTGTAGCTCGCAGAAAAGCATTCATTATAATGCGCCGAAAACATTAAAGGAGTCTTTATAGCTTACTGCAATGTATTTCAGAAGTCTGTGTTTCACCAAAAAGCTTTAAAAATCTCTAGAGTTCGCTGAAAAGCATTAAAGACATCTCTGTAGTTCACCAAAAAGCATAAAAAATCACCGTAGTTCAATGAAAAGCACAGCAGAAATCTCTTAAGTTCACCGACAAGCATCAAAGACAGACCAATCTAAGAACGAAACAAAGGGTCGTCGATTGACTAGCAAAACATCGTAAATACAGAATATTTTAGCCGTTTTTACGATGTTATGTACCTGATGACACAATTAAGATTTATTTAACCAGTTCCTGCTCAATTCCCGGTTTTTAAGTCCCTGTCTTTTTATACTTGAGAAATCATTGTGAAATAAGAAGAAATTGCTTGTAACTAGCAATTTCTTCTTTTTTCACAATATTTTCTACTCTACTGTATGATTATTTTCAAATAAAATCGACTTCGAATTGTTTTCTATTAAACCTCTGAATCTACACAGATCTTAAATTTCGCAAAACGGTTAAAGGTTTAAATGCGTGAAACTTACCGCAGCTTTGTTCAACTTCATCGGATCGGGCACAAACAGGTAGAATGAACAGTGGTATTGTTTCCAAACCGTGAGATTGATCTCGGATGGCAACAGATCGACGTTACAATCAATCGGTAATTGTAGGCTGTGCTCGTTTTCTCCACCACTCTCTGTAGTGATTGGGCAATTGAACATAACAAAAATTACCATCAGCAGCAGCAGTACTACTACTACTAATACAATCACTACTAGAACGTCTCTCAAATCATCGTGACTACCTCAATGGCCGAGAGGTAAAAGGTATTTAATCGTGATCTGGATGTCACGGGTTCGAGCCCTACCTTCACCGGGGTGTGTTCATAGGCAAGACACTGAATAGCCAGCCCTAGTCTACCCAGCTTTAGAATTGGGTAAGCCACTGCCTCTCTTTCTGGGACGTGATATTATCTACAATGCGAGTGTTCGAGAGCGAATCTGTATGTTAAAAGGCCCTTAAGATCACACAAAAATAGATACTAGTTATTGTTTACATAAATGTGTGTGTTGGGCAGGCGGAAAGCTATTTTAAAGAAATTTATGATATTTGGATGAAAATTAATAATCGATAAAGAAATTTCTTTCTACTCATAGTCCTGTATAAAAATAAAATGTTCATTAAACACTGTGTAAGCCGAACAGTGAGCCAAATCGGAAGTGACACCGACTGTACGCTAAATATATCACTAGCACTTGAGACTACACAGGTTAACGGGTGGATATTTCTTAATCGAGGTAAATTTTAGACCATAAGATGAATTTAAACGCGGTTTTCGGTATTTGAAAGAGCTGATATTACTTATCTCTCGTTTGTGTCTCGTTCTGTGTTATTTGGTATACTTTCTGGTAAAATCCATACTTTAATCGACGAATCACTCATTTTTCTTTAATGTGATCCGTCAGACTGACAAATATATTATGCGTAATTGAGAGCATTAATTGTGACCTAGCCTGTGAAGAAGGATAGTAAAATCTTATTTCTTGACAACCTATACAATGTTATTCAGTAATGCATTGTATATAGCCGGGTACGACCGAGGAATTGCCGCCCTGTCTTCCGATTGACTATACGAACTAGTGGCATGCGTACAGTATCAGTAGTGACAGAGGTCGCAGAAAAACCTGTACGATTAGTGACAGTTTAAAATATAATTCCCGGCAGTTGCTTTCATCTGATATCCTGTTTATTTGGATAGTCTTTGGGTTCACAGGCCAACAATGCCAAATGCCGATCCTATAAAGCTTTGTAAATATATATGCACATAATAATACCTTTATACGAGCTAACTCGTGGGGTTTATTTGTCTTTTAGAGCTTCTTTTAGTTCTTCTATCTGACTGTTTTTCAGGGGTATATATGATTTTTTTAGTGTGTGTTCCTTTCGTAGCATCTGAAACTATGTAAATACAAATAGGGAAACGAGCTTGGTCAACCGCTTTTCGATGTAAACCGCGCCCCGCATACACTAATAGTACTGCTACTACTACTACTACTACTACTACTACTAATAATAATAATAATAATTATTTTTATTATTATCGCTATTTTTCAGAAGGACAACATATTTCGCACGAGTACCAGTTTTTCATGCGGTCCTCTTACCTGGTTGCCTTCATTCATTTGACTTTGAGATTAATACATGTCCATCGTCGGTTTGCCAGGGAACTCAATACTATATTTTCTTGAGGGCCTTTAGGTAAATATAGAATGCCGGGGGAATATGCTTGGCAACGCAACCGTGGGCATGTTTATATCAAAACACACAATAGACCTAACTAAGAACTGATGTCAAAAGTTTTTGTCATTGTACTAGTCTGCCTATGATTGCAATGGTTTCGGAACTTGGGCTTAATTGAATACTTAATGGGAGATAAGCATTTTATCCCTGTACATAAGTCTTTAAGAAGAGTACATGTACTATGCCAATTTAGATGTGCGCCACTAGTGCCATAATCCATACGATATAATCGACTGAACCTTGCATATCATTAAAGGTCGCACAGTTGGACGTGTGTGTAAATGAAGTGCGGCCCAATTGAGACTATTCGCAAGGCTGTCGTACAGATTATCAGCTTATCCCGTCAGTCAGAGCAGCCTGGACAACCTCACTGCATAATTTGCACATCTCGAACAGGACATTGTGATCAGTGTGCGTCTGTTGTTTTGTGTTTGATCGGGTCTGCAAAAATTACATGATTCATATTGTTCCAATTCTTTCACCTTAGACGCACCTCATAGAAGTACTAGTAGTAAACATTCGATGAACCCGAAACCTTTCCCAGAGGGGGTCCACACTCCCAAGATATGTCTGACGAAAAATGTTAACATTGCCAAAATAACAACAACAACGGAACATTTTCATTTTTTACAGCTGAAAAAATTACTGTTTATTGTATCTTTAGGCGTTTTTTCGTAATGGACTTTGATTATAAATGTTTAAAACATTGGTCCCAATGAGCAACAGTCACCCTCTTTCCTCGTGTATTGTCGTTTTTTTATATGAATATATGACAAGTTTCGATTCAGAGAATAAGATACACCTCAAAAATAGAAATCCTAGTAAACTTTCAGTGAACCTCAAACACAAGGGAAAAATTTTGTATATACGGTGAATACGATATGCAAACACATCGAACATATTGCATCTAAACGTCTCCAATTTAAGTAATTTACAGTTAACAGTTGACTTAATGTGGCTATCTTTTTCGGAACTAATCGTACAGACTTTCGGAGCTAATCGTACAGACACGAAACATGCATAGGTCACTGTTCGTACAATTGCTCTAGGCAGGGTGGTTCTTTTCACGAGGATATTATTTAAATCTTCAGGGCATTTTCACCAAACGGAGCTCGAGGTTTTCATTACTAAAGACAATAATGTCATTTTACTAGTGGAACTCTCTGCAATCTGCGTCAGAACATACTTTACCGGAGAAAAATCATTCGCATCCTCGGACAAAAAAAGTAAAACTCGCTGATTGCCTGTGATTAATTCCGATTTGCGGATAGAAGCACCGTTCCACAATAAAATGTAAAACAGACATGAAAATTGCGTTCTTTCGCAATTTATCATCGAAAACCGCGTTTAAATCTGTCTTGAAGTCTAAAATTTACCTCGATTGAGAAATTTCCACCCGTTAAACTGTTTAGTCTCACTAGTGATATATTTAGCGTACAGTCGGTGTCACGTTCGATTTGGCCCACTGTACGGTTATACACAGTGTTAAAACGCTCTAATATTAGATGAATCTTAAGTTTCTGAAGGAAACAAAAAATAATTACCAGTAAATTATTAAATATTGACTTCCTACCTAGCATGTAAAAGTATATGACACTGTTGCTCCATGCATGAAGGCCAACTTTGTCGTTCTCGTAAGATGTTGAGCAAAGACTACATCCCATTGCGATCGTATTGTAAACCACGCTCTTGCAGCTTGGGTTCTGTCTACACAGAATACAGCACTGTATTCTACTCAGGGCCCTCACTGTAGTCAATGTACTCAGTTCAGGACAGCCCTCGTCGCCCGCTTGATCTCGTCGAAAAATAGCTGTATTCAGTTCGGCAAACGCCACAACCGAGATGTAACAAAAAATTAAAACGACCTTCATTTTCCGAAGGTTTTGTAAAAACTGGGACAAAACTGAGTTTTTCCATTTAAAAACTTTTCAATGAGTTCAAGGACAACTGTCAAATGTGAGAAAGTTTCAACATGCATGGCAGTCTTCTGATTTTCTTCCAATCAAAATAAACCGGGCCATATAAACCCTTTCCTGTTTGGAAAAATGTTAGACTTGTCCAAATTCGAAGATTTTGCAGACGAAAATTTAGAATGCATTTATTTAAAAAAATAATCATTCAGAAGGATAGAAAAATATTGTAGGAAAAGAAGAAATTGCTTATTACAATCATTTCTTATTCTACAATGTTTACTGAATTATAAAATCACAGGGACGCAAAAACCAAGAATTGAACAGGAAAGGATTCTTGAGTTAGCGACTTTTAAACCTTTCACCTAAGGTTATACAGTGAGTACTTTTTCCGTACATCTAAACTTTTATTCATCTTCCTGTTCTTTACCCATTACCAGGCGAAAAAAATCAGACTGGTCCAATCGACAGGAGTTGCAGACTACAATGTAATGTTAATTAGATTAATTTCTGGGTAGCAAACATTGTGGAAAATGAAGAAATCGCATGTTCCAAGCAATTTCATTTCCATAATGCTTTTCCGTTTGTTTTTCTTGAGGGACGTCAAATAACTTCTTTTTGGAATGGGTTAGCCAATCACCAGACGGCAAAATGTTAGGCTGGTCAAAATTGAAAGAATTTGGAGGCGAAATTTCAAATTACATCAAAATTGGAAAATAAGTGCAAGATAGGGAATAAAACATTGTAAGGAAAGGAGATATTGCTTTTTACAAAATTTTCCTTTGTCGTAAGTCTTCAGGGGGTCAGAAAGGGTTATTGTGTAGTAATGGGTTAAGGATATTTCCACCAGGGATATTAGGTATGGAGAAAATAGGTGTAACTACTATGTGGGCAGTTTATTCTATGAAAATACCAGTGAAAATGAAAAATAGAGAAGGACAATGTGAACATATATTTTAGAAAACTATACTATTTATTTAGCCCTCCTGTACGTTCAATATCCAGAGATTTTTTTTTATGATGTACATGTATTTAAATTCAAACGTGATACACTAGCGCCCCCCCCCCCCCCTGTCAGATTTGAATGTAAAAATTCGTAGTTTTGTCTTTTTAACAAAAAAAAAAAAATGTTTCTAATAAAAAAGAACGTTATATTTCACATTGATTAACAAGAGCTTTAATCTCACTCATGTCTCTGCAATTCATAATCAAAGTACTTAAAGTACTGTAAGCTAGCAAAGCATTGTTTATTCAGAAATCTACTTTGTCATGGTAAAGAATAGTTGTAGAAAACAATGTGGGAAATGAAGAAATTGCTTGTTACAAGCAATTTCTTCATTTACCACATTGTTTTCTACCTAGAGAGATAAATATTTTAGAATTTACAACAATTTGAAATTGTCGTCTGCAACTTTTTGAATACTCTGATCAGAGTCATTGTGAACACGATGTGCTCAAGTGAGCTAAAAATACCTAGTAGATGATTGAAACACACAAGAACTACTTTTTATGGCGTAGGCTTTTCATGGATTTAGTGGTTAAGCCTCCAGCGGCAGTTTGCACTCGTTGAACTTTGAAACGACCACAAAATTGTGTCAGTTAACTTAAGCTATCAAAGCTGACGCTTTGCTAGCTAAAATACAACTTTTCTTGTCCGGTCAAGGCAAGGTATCTGAACTAACAAAGTGCAATCTATTTCTCTATGGAGTATCACTTGATAAATTCACTTATAGACAAGTAAAATACTATAATCAATATCATATACATGTATACATATTCAGTCAATCTTGCTCAAACGCCCGCTTCTATAAAGCGGCCACTTTTATTAAGCGACTTGCTTCAAAATTCCATTTCAAATAAACAAAGATAGAATATCACTTGATAAATTCACTTATAGACATAATCAATATCATATACATATACAGTCAATCTTGCTCAAACGCCCGCTTCTATAAAGCGGCCACTTTTATTAAGCGACCTGCTTCAAGATTCCATTTCAAATAAACAAAGAATTTTCATAATCGGTCGTTTTTGCTTATAAAATTGTCAAAACTAAATCCTATGTTGGTAGTTCTGATTAGAATCGTCTCAATGAAACGATCCAAATGAGTCCCATTAACTTAGGATAAATGTGAAATCATGCAAAACTTTATGTATGCAGCCTTACCGAACCCTAGTATACGAGGGACGGTCAGAAAATATCCGGGCTTAATTTTCATACCCCTCTCTTTCTACAAAATATATATTGGTGAAAACTACGTTCATTTGCATTTAATTTGGTCAATTTATTGTGTTTACACAGTATTTTGCAATCTGATATATGATAGGTGTTTTATTTATCATGGACTCTTTGTTAGAGGAATAGCGCTCTGTAATTAAGTTTCTGATTGCAGAAAGTGAAAAGCCTGTCGCATTTTCCAGAGGCTTAAAAAAGATCTTCTGATAAACGTGTATAACGTTCAACATTCTACAAAGATCTGGGTTTCTCAGTTTCGTGAAGGCAAACAAGTATTTGTGACAGACCTAGGACTGGGCGGCCAGCTGAGTCGGTGACCCCAACAATTGTAGCAAATGTTAAAGAATTTGTTAACAAAAATCGTCAAGTAACTCTGGAGGAGGTAGCCAACAAGTTCAGTATCGGTAATGCATAGGCACACAAAATTTTACACGAGCACCTGGGCATGAGCAAGGTAGGTGCAAGGTGGGTGCCCAGACAGCTGTCCGAAGATCAAAAGGAAACCAGAGTAACCAATGCTAAAGAGTATCGAAGTCTTTTAAATCGTGTAGAAAAGAAGTTTTTGAACCGCATTATCACTGAAGATGAAATGTTGGTTCATTACTCCGAACCTGAAACAAAAGCTCGGTCAATGCAGTGAAACAAGCTGACCCCCCTCCCAAAAAGTTCAAGCTGTCCTCTTCAGCTGACAAAGTCATGATTGTTGCCTTTTGGGAATGATACTTACTCATTGCATGCCAAAAGGTCAAACTGTCACTGCCAGGTACTATTTGAAGAAATTCTGAAAAAATCTAA
Organism: Fragum fragum; assembly: GCA_946902895.1. Lineage (NCBI taxonomy): Eukaryota > Metazoa > Mollusca > Bivalvia > Cardiida > Cardiidae > Fragum > Fragum fragum. The sequence continues at coordinate 51,280,392 of OX336371.1, forward strand.
AAAATGCTCAAGCAAATGTGTCCCAGGCTAGCACAGAATAATGTTCCCCTTCTTCACGATAACGCCCCATCCCATACCGCCGCAAATACAGTGGGGGTTAACAACTCTTACAAATGGCAATTGTTGTCTCATATTCTATATGGCATAGACCTCGCCCCCTGTGACATTTATTTGTTTCCATAACTGAAAAAATTGCTTACTGGAAGGAAATATAAGACCAGGGCGGCTTTGATATCTGCTGTTACACAGTACCTAAAACATAAGTCTACGTCATGATCCACAGCGAGAAAACAAAGCTCCCACGAAGATGGCAAAAGTTCGTAGACGTAGTTTTTGAAAAAGAACTTTTATTGAAGTGCGTTAAAAGGAGGGATTGTGTGGGTTAAAGTGTTCTGAATATTGCAAAGTTCTGTCAGTGTCAGAAGACTTGATAAAACAGAAATAGACTTATACTTCAAAAGTACAGCTGTTTCGCCCTGACACTGAAATAAGTGTCAAAAATAGAATCGCAAATATCACTTATTTCTCAATGACCCTTGCTAAAGGGTTTTGTCGATCGCCGCTGTGATTAGAAAAAGTCGACTGACCAATCAAATCATTAATATAGCTCTGAAGTGAACTTTAAATTCTGGCATTTATTCTAAACATTTATAATTTAATTGTTAGTTTCGTCTATCAAAAACGAGCGTTCTGATTGGATGAAAAATTTAATCCATACCTCCATGCACAAAATTCTGAGCACGCAGCCATTTTGTATGATTCCGCACAAAATAGTTCTATACAAAAAGGTATCAAATTTTTTAAAGATTTACTTTTTTCGCTCGATGGTATTAAATTATAAGAAATGAAGGGACTATTTTTTGTTTTCATGGAGGTATGAACCGAAAAAACTAATCACACAATGTATGAATCCGCTTCGCGTATTCATACAGTGTGATTAGTTTTTTCGGTTCATACCTCCATGAAAACAAAAAATATTCTTTTCATCTTTTAAGTGTTTGTTTTGCGGCCTAAACGTCGTAATTACATGATTATTCTATTTGTAGTTTCGACGTTTAATGAGGTTGCAAACCAACAATTTGTATTTTATCTTATATCCCTGAGAACATAATTTTTAAAAATATGTTGCAACATATTTTACAAATTGGCTGCCTCAAATTAATTTCCTATTAGAAACTTTATCTGTAATTTGGCCCCGGTTAGGTTATTCGGAGAATCGCACAAAAAAGGTGTGATATGAACAAGTTGTTCAACAGGGGCGTGTATTTCCGTTTATTTATCGTCGCTACCGTAGCACATACCCATATGAGCGACGCCTCCAGAAGATGGTTAGTTGTTACGGGGGATAGTGCAAGGATACAGGAGGAAACTGCTGAGAGCTCCGCCTGGTTCTTTAACGTGCTCAATGGATAGCATCGTCACACGGGGCCTCGGTTTTACGTCTCATCCGAGTTAATTGATATTGTCAGCCCGGGGCTCGAACCCGTGATCTTGAGGTTTGAAGTCAAGTGCTCTGCCAACTAGACTAATCGGGCTGAACAGGGGTTGAATGTTAGCCATGGAGCCATTAGGAAAAAGTTAATGACGCAATAAGCAATAGATCTGAAAATAGTCGGCGAGACTATAAAAACCACTCCATATTTAAATACTCTGTGCGCCTAAAACGCGGCAGACTGCAATTGGCCAAAGACACAGTCAAGCAGTTTATTATTAGGCCAGAGGGTCAATTCAGATTCCCTTAACTCATTCCCACACAATGAAGCCTTTTGGTGCCCCAAAAGAAAAGGGCTTTGAAAAAACATTATGGAAAATGAAGAAATTGCTTTTTACAAGCAATTTCTTTATTATCCACATTATTTTCTACCCCAAAAGTAAACAAAATACAAAATTTCATCAACTGATACTTCTCATCTGCACCTTCTTTGAATTTGGAGAAGTCTAAAGTTTTGCCATTTGGTAATGGGTTAAACCTGGCAAACACACCTAGCTCTCTACTTGTTATTACGAAAAACTGTCTGTTCGAAGAATTGCTAAAATGACTACTGCCTACAGTATCACTGGTTTCACAATGACTGGTAAACATTTATGTCCCAATCAAAATGTGCCAGAGGCTAGGTTTTTTGGCTTTGTTTTTGAATGGGGTTTAACGCCGCTTTTAACAATCTTTCAGTCATATCGCGGCGGCTGGAGCACCTAACAATGGATTCCTGGTATTTCTCGCACCAGTACTACCACTACACCCTTTCCTAGCCTCCAGCTGCTATCCCACATAGGCTTACGATTATCTGCCCATTGGTGGTAGACAAATGTCGGAAAGAGTATTGCCGCCGTCGGGGATCGAACCCGGGACCCTTTGAATGATAGTCCGACGCGCTACCAACAGGTTTTTTGGCCTACCTTTCTGTGATTCCGTCTTGCTACTTTTTTCCAACTATTGATATACCTTAAAATCATTATTTATTTACATTTATTAAATTATTGGGATTGGCCTGGGCTGGCACTTGATCTTCATCCTTGTCATGCTGGACCCTGAATATTCCGGTTTTGGCAGGAGGTGTAGACTAAGATCAGCCTGCACTTATGTGCAGGCTGATCTTAGTCTCTTCCTCCTGCTTGTACTTTTCCTGCCAGAGTTATTCATGAAGTTGATTTCTAAAAGAAATATTGATTTTTGAACAACAAGTTCTATCAGTGCTTTCAGCCCTTTGATTTGACAGCATTTCAGTAAGGTAATCTATACAGCATGAGAAGGGTTAATACACTTTTCCGTTTCATTTTCCTAGTAAGCTATGATAATAATATGAACCGGCAAAATGTGATCCAAAATGACATTATGTCAATAGTGACATAACTCAACATGTAAAATAAAAAAAAATCTTATTGCTTTTCCTAGCTCTGACCTGTCATATGTCAGTAGGCAGACTGTTGAATAATGCATGTGATCTTCCAGCCTTTCCGTAAGTTCATATAAAATATGTGGAAAAACATGTGTCTAGCCGGATAACACATATAAAGATCTTAACATATTATTGTGAGGAAGAGATGCTGCTTATTAGTCCTGCTAATCTAAACTTTTTAGAAAAGGTGGGTTTTTGGTCCAGTTTGTGCCCCTTTCGTTGACTGGTCAAGTTATTAGACGTAAGTAAAGTAATTCCAAGGAATGAAAAGAAAACATGAGTGTTGTTTCTTAGCTAGTTACCTTTTGACATGTTTAAATCTAATTATAAAAAGTCGGTTGAAGAAAATACCACTGGTGAATTACATGCGAGAAAATTAGCATTATTGATAGAACGGGGTTTAACGTCACTTTTAACAGTATTTCAGTCATATTGCTTCGCGTATTCATACAGTGTGATAAGTTTTTTCGGTTCATACCTCCATGAAAACAAATAATATTCTCTTCATCTCTTAAATAAAGTTATAGAATTTCTTGTTTCTACCAGGCTGGGAATCATGATTGAAAATTATGTTTTTCGTGTAAGACCAATATTACTACAATATCATTTAATGCGCAAATAAACCCAAGTGGACAATCCATACATCTACACTTACAAGTAATATGTATTTAAGAGATAATAATCGACTTTTTCGCTGAATTTACTTAAATCATAAAAAATGAAGAGTTTTTTTGTTTTGTTTTGTTTTGTTTTCATGGAGGTAGGAAACAAAAACCTAATCACACTGTATGAATATGCAAATGCGAATATTTTACCATTTTTTATGATTTTTAGGGATCTATTTTGTGCACAGGCATATAAAATAGATGTGTGCTCAAAATTTAAAAACCGTAGTTACGAGATTATTTGGTAGCTATAGGCTGAAAATAAAGGAAGAGAGGGAGGGGGGAGAGGGGGAGAGAGAGAAGAAAAAAAAAGGGAAATTGAGAGCAAGAAAGGGAGAGAGAGTGCGCTGAGAGAGAGAGAGACAGACACATAGAGAGAGAGATAGAGAGAGAGAATGGTGTAGTTATGATAAATTTGTTGTATTCACTGTTTTTCCACTATAATTTAGCCCTTGTAATGCTGTATAAATTACCTTACTGAATTGTTGTAAAACCAAAGGGCTGAAAGCACTGATAGAACTTGTTGTTCAAAATCAATATTTCTTTTAGAAATTAATTCCATGAACAACTCTGGCAGGAAAAGTACAAGCAGAAGGTGTAGACCAAGATTAGACTGCACTTATGTGCAGGCTGATGTTGGTCTACACCACCTGCCAAAATCCGGAATACTCCGGGTTCAGCATGACAAGGGTTAAGCCGCATTAATTTTAAGCAAAATAGAATCATTAAATTCTGCTTAAATTCATTTGTCAAACCAGACCACTAGCATGATGCACTGGTTTGTTCCATAATTCTCCTTCCAATATGGTCAAAGTTCACGAACAGTTACTGTGAGTTACGCGTATTAAAGTAGATAATCCAATCAAAGCGTCTTTAAATTTAGCTTATTACGGGTTTTCAAAATTCTGGACCTTCATTTTCCTTTTACCCCATGTCGGATATTGCTTAACTTGTAATTCTATTTATTCAACATAACTTTAAAGCAATCTAGCGTTTAAAGCATTAGGGCAGGCTCGGAAAAATATATTCCAGATCTAACATTCAAAGAAATGAAGATGCTCTTTTATTGACAGCTATTAGAACTGATTATTACCAAGAATGATAAGTCTTGTATGCGTCCAGTTGAGTTAAAGGAACATTTGGGAAATAGGGTCACCAACTGAATTTCGAAAACGCAGACACTAATCGCTCCCAAAAGGTCGCGATTAAAAATGATTTTTTATGTTATCAAATGTTCTTATCATACATTTCACACTGATATAAAAATAAATTTCCTTCTCTAATGCATTTCATTTCAAACAGATTATTTCCCTTCGCCAAAATATCACCTCCCTTGGTTCAATTCTTAGTTTGTGACAATTTATCCGAAATACACAAAGAAGTTTCTTGGTCTAATTCGATGATCTAATTTGCTTCTGAATAGAATGTGTAAGGGATTTCATTTTTTGCTGTGTAAGTAGATCAGGTTATGTAGATTTTATCACGCTTATGAATCTGTTTGATAACCTTTGGTGAGATTCAAGGTAGATTGGTTTATACATTGTACATGGAACTAAACTCTCAATAATACGTCGTTATAGACACTTTTCAACAAACCACTAGAAGAAGGAAGACTCCTATGTCAATAGAAATAAGCTAATGTAACACCGATACATAAATCAGTATCTAAACAATAACAAGAAAACTACAGACTCATTAGTGTAACCCCTATCTGCTGCCGTATAATGGAACGAATAATGGCCAGGGGGGGATCTTTTGCATATAGACCAACATGGCTTTTGAAAATTTAAGTCGTGCATCACCCAACTAATTAAATCTACAGGGGATTGGACAATCAGCATCGAAGACAATAAGAACATTGATATTTTACATGTTCTTGGACTTCAAGTTACCTCATCAAAGAATATTAAAGAAAATTTGGTGTATTGCTATAAGGGGAAAGATATACAAATGGCTTGGGGACTTTCTTAGTTGAAGAACTCAAATTGATTGATTGAATAGGGTTAAACACCGCTTTTAACAGTATTTCAGTAATATCGCGGCGGCAGGAGCACCTTACAATGGATTCCTGGTTTATCTTACACCAGTACTACCACTACACCATTTCCGGCCTAGCCTCCAGCTGCTATTCCACTTAGGTTTACGACTACCCAGCAATTGGTGAGAGACAAATGTCGGAAAGGATAGGGCCTATGTGCCGTCGCAAGGGATCGAACCCATGACATCCCATGGTAGAAGATTAAGAGTCTGGTGCGCTACCGACTGCGTTTGACGGCGGCTGAAGAACTCAAAGGGTTAATGTTAATGGTCAGTACTCGTCAAAACTTATGAGAGATAGTAGGGCGTTAAAAATAGAGACCTAAGTGTAACAGGCATTTTCTTTATTTTCCTCGTTGTTTTTTTTTTTTTTTTTTTTTTTAAAGATTCCCATCTTGGGGGCTTGGAAAGCGTGAGAGTGTGTTAACTATGGAAACAAGGTCACAAGAGTCAATCTAATCTATTATTAGAACATACTTCATCGCACACATCTATTTTGGAATAACAGTAAAAGTGAACTCGATCGTATAGCCTAGCAATGAACCATAGTAAGGGCAATTTGCTACATCGTTTACTTTTTGGTTTTAAGAAACAGTTTGATTAAACAGATAATAGGACGAATAAGCAAGCGCATTATGTACAATGACAAACTTGCATTGAGAGAATAGTTGATAAATGTTCGTCTAAACTTCCTTCTCACCCTAACTATTTTCTAAGATTAGATCAAAAATTGTTTGTCTCACACCAATTGACCAATCGCGGCTGTCAATCAAATAAATAGTCGACCTATATGAAACCATTCATTTAGACCAGAAATGAGTTTTGAACTCAATTTTGGACGATATTTTTGTTAACCTGTTTGATTGGTTTGGCGACCTAAACGTCGTAACTACAGCTTTTTCTTAAATATCAGATTTCTGTAGCAGAAATTTTGATAGCCTGTTGAGCGTCTAAGGCCCTCGTGGACCTCTTGTTGTTCTTATTTGAGCCTAATTGTATATTCTGCATTATGATTAGGACCTGGTCAATCAAATGAGCGTATACCCCGGTGAGAGATTCGGACCATCATGGTCCTCTTTTTAACCCTAACCTACATTTGAACGTAGGTAGTCAACAGTTTACCCAGTTTGACTGGGTTACTGCCCCTAGATCTATCGAGTCTCTCACAGACAGCGGGCTACCAGTTTATTTACCCAGTAAGGAAGAAATGTCATCAGATTTCGCGTCGAAGGGGCGGATGTCAAACGATCATATGATTACAAAATAAATCGGATTTCAGCAAATTAAAGGTATATATCCCAGTCTTCCAGCATGTATTATGATTTTCGATTAATATAGAATAAATTTATAGTCGATCTAATTGATAAGGATGGCAGAAACGGGTTTCGAGATCTCTGCAATATGTGCGGGAATCGAATGTATAATATTTTACTCAAATCTGAGAAAATACTCTTGACTGGAATGTCGGTAATGAAAAAGGTACTGTTTGAAATGAAGTCAAGATAAAGGTGGGCTGATAAGTAAAATTCTTTACACCTATTCCCAACACAGAGACTTGTCACAATTGAAATTTTAATAGGTAAATATTTACAATAAGGTTTGAAGTTCACAAGAAGTTCAAAAGTACCTGATACAAATGAAGTCACCATTTTGACAGTCTGTGTTAAATGATGCATAAATGTATAAGTAAATTAATCATTTACATGAAAATTAAACACTGACATCAATCTTGAAAGACAAACTGGATTGTTGAGCAAATTTTGGTTGGGCATGAATGTGCTCTGCTGCATAAGGGTCTTGTGGATCCCATCTACCGAATACTTATTCATTGTTTTAAACCAAGGTCTAGGTCACAGTTGAAGGTGAAACAACAAAATTGACCGTATCCGTAGCAAACCGGTAACTTCTTCATTTATGGATGGATTTGTAAAAATCGTGGAACATTTGTTCTACTCGGGGACTTGGCTGGCGATCGCCATTGTCCCCAAATGCGAAAATGAAAGTAGCGATAAAAAATTGAATCTGGCGAAAACGCTGACAAAAAAAAGTTTGAGGAAGCCATATTGATTTTCCTATTAAGTAACACCCATGCACCAAACGTTTGTATCAGACTGCAATCAAGGCAGATTACCTTTGTCTAGGTGTAAAACTATGGAAAATGGTGTCAAATTTCAATACACTAGCTAGTAAGTCAATAAACAAAGTGTTACAAACAATAAACCAATTGAAAGACCTACAATACAGGTGACAGTTTCTGAAAATGATCGTAAATACTTCTTAAATGATATTGTACATTACGTCAATTGAATTCAACAATTCAAAATAAAAAAATCTTACCTCAGTGGGTTGACAATAAATCCAGAATATATTTCCGATAAAAGTTCGATTTTTATGCACACATCTGTGCTTAAATTCTACTAGGGGAAATTGTGCAACACGGGTAACCCTCTCAAGTCTGTTTCGTTGTTCTCTGTGATGTACGTCATAATCCTCCGCTCTCACAGGGACGAATGGACAGATGTGATGTCAGCCGTGTTTTTCCATCAACAGTAGAATACTTGTTGGTAACTTGTTGACAAAAACACACAATGAATTTGATCTCTGGTAAATTAAATAACTGGTTGTACAAAAGATAACTTGTGTTAAAAAGTTTAGGAGAATTTACAACCACTATAAAATGTCATTTAATCTCCATTTCACTTTATAAAACTGATTGATTCGACAATTGATAGGGTTCAGCACAGAATAAGAAAAACTTGTTTGCGATTCTCTGTGGATGGGTGGGGTTTGGGGAAAATAGGGCCTGGATTTTTAGTCCATTATCCTGAAATTGCTTTAGAAATCATGCATTCAGATGAGAAAGATGGATCACAAATTTAGTTATTTTTCTTCTCTTTTTTGGGGGGAGGGGTCTTTTTGCATTCAATAGCTTCTAGCTCAAATTTCAGTGGCATAAAACTGGGCAAACAATTTGGCATTTCATTTGGCTTCTTGGCCACAGATTTGGCTCTAGTTTTTTCAATTTCGTGGAAGTGATGGGGAAAAGAATATTCAGCCCAGAGAAGGCCCTGGTTTTACTTGATGAGTGCTAGAGTCATATGATAGGTATCAATGAACTGATTTCTTCAATAAGCTTGAAAATACTTAGTCAAAATGTAAATATTCTTAAAATCCTGCAAAAATCTGATTTTCAGCACAATCAACTAGTAAGTCCAGAGTTATTGGCCCTTGAATTCTGAAAAAAATCTGCTATATTCCCTTTGTTAACACTACAGTGCCTTAGTTTGTCACTTAAATCCCGTTGCCGCCATCATAGCACAGTTGGTAGCGCGTCGGACTTTCAATCTAGAGGTCCCGGGTTCGATTCCCGACGGCGGCACTCATCCTTTCCGACTACTTGTCTCTCACCAATGGGTCGATAATTGTAGACCCATGTGGGATAGCAGCTGGAGGCTAGGAAAGGATGTAATGGTAGTACTGGTGTGAGAAATACCAGGAATCCATTGTTAGGTGCTCCAGCCGCCGCGATATGACTGAAAGATTGTTAAAAGCGGCGTAAAACCCCATTCAAACAAACAAACACTTAAATCCCAATATACTTCATCTTCAGTTATGTCGTCTGCAAATCCTTTTCTTTCTAAAAAGTCCAAAATTGTGTGATTGGTAATGGGTTAAACACTTCCATTTTCTATCCCATGTGCATGACACTTGGTCAGAATATTTGTCTTAATGATATTTGGGCCAAGTGTAGAACTGGGTCACATCTGTCCTGAAAGTACGTCACTAGGTCAAATGTTTAGAAAATGTATTTCTTATTGATATTTCAGCTAAATTCCAATGTTGTGTCCTTCCTTCCATGTGTCTGTTTGGTTGACCCTTTATAAGATTCCTTCAAAGAATTAAGATCAGATAAAAAAACATGGTTTTAATGGGCAGAGCTGATTTCCATATATGATGAAAACTTTGAAATTCTTCTTCTCAGAAACTAATGGATGGATTTAAACCAAATTTCACTAGATTGATCCTTGGGTGACCCTTCATCAGATTCCTTCAAAGCATCTTGATAGGACAGAAAACATGGCTTTAATGGGCAGGGCTAATTTCCATATATGCACTGATGAAAGCTTTGAAATTCTTCTTATCAGAAACATTTAGATGGATTTCAACCAAATTTCTCTGGAATGATCCTTTGGCGACCCTTTATTAGATTGCTAAATAAAGAATTTAATGGCTTTAAACATTGCTTTAATGGATTGGGCTAATTTCCATATATGGTAAACAGTAAAAACCTACAATCTTCTCAGATTACAAACAATTACATGTATATGTTTTCAACAAAATTTCACAAAATGATCCTTTGCAGATCCTTTGTCAGATTCCTTCATAAAATATGGCTCAGATGATACTTATGGCTTTTATGAAGGGGGAGCTTGTCTCCATATATGGTACATGTATATTACAAATAGTGAAATTTTGAAAATCTTATTCTTGAAAACTGCAGAATGGTTTACAATCAAATTTAGCAGGAATGATAAATCAGGTGCTCAAGTGCCTCTAGTTTAAAATCCTTTCTTATGGGGAAGAAAACATTGTGGATAATGAAGAAATTGCTTGTAACAAGCAGTTTGTTTATTTTCCACAATGTTTCTAAAGCTTTATTCTAGAAGGTCATTAAAAAGAAGGATTGTTTGGAAATGAGTTAAAAGGTTTTTTTTTTTTTTTTTTTTTTAAGAAATTGCTTGTCAAAATAATCAAACAACATACCAGATAGTGTTAAAAATCATACTGTTAAGTTTCAGTTCAAGTTAGGTAGGAAATTATTAATAATACTAACACTTGGTGATTTTTATTAATTTTTGGGGAAGGGGTCAGTGCCTCTAACAGAGGCAAAACTTCGAAGAAAACTTTAAATGGAGGAAAATTTAAAAAATAGAACAAAAATATTAGACATGACATTTCTGTAAAATTGGACCATTTCCTTTCAATTTGTCCAGTTTAACAAAGAATATTTCACTACCTCAGGGAAAAAGGGGGAAATATTCATTCCAGAAAGGGGAACAGGGCCTGTATTCTCTGTTTACTTTGGTCAGAAAAAGCACTGAGTTGTTAGAGAATGCTCATAAATAATAACAAGCTATTTCTCCTTTACCATTGTATCTGAATCTTTGATTTTAATAAATTCATTGGTAACAGCCATAGTTGGTAGGGCATCAGACTCTTAAAATAGAGGTCCACCATTCGATCCCTGTTTGCATCAAATATCTTTTCCAAAATTTGTCTCCCACCAATGGATGGATAATCATAAACCTAAGTGGGATGAGCTTTTTGCTTTTTGTCATTAAATCATAAGAAATGAAGAGAATAATTTTTGTTTTCATGGAGGTATGAAACAAAAAGACTAATCACAACTATGTATGGATTGGTTTGGGAATTCATACGGTATGATTAATTTTCTCATTTCATACCTCCATTAAAACAAAAAATATAAACTTAATCTCTGAAATGTTTTATAGAATGTTCAATACAGAGAGCTAAATGACGATCATGACACAACCATATAATGCTCCTGGGGTCTCCTCAGATCTGCGACGAGATGAGACCATCCATCAGATTGTAGATTCTTTGGAATATCTAGACAAAATAGCCAATGAAGTCTTCACCAGGATTCATGCCAAAGTGGAAGACAACAAAGTACGCCTTCAAAAACTAAATGAACATGTTAACAACTCCCAGGCAAGGATTGAAAAGATAAAAGGCAGCAAGAAAGCTACAAAAGTTTTTGCGACTTCGAAATATCCAGCAAATGAGTTTTTAGACATTCATAAGACAGTATTTCCAAATGATAGTGTAATGGCTGTTAAAAGACCAAATTATCATGTGCAATCAAGACATCGTAGTTTAGATGATAGAGTTCTCAGAGACAAACTGCAATATTATAGTGTCAAGCAAAACAACAAAAAACGAGCAGATGGAACAAAGGGAGAAGGCCTTGGGGGACTGCCTAAAACAATTCCTTCAGTCAGTTCATTACTTCTGTTTAATACTACAGAAAATCCGTAAGTATATCATAGATAATTCTTTACTTTTTACTTGAAAAGATATATGTTAAATATTTTAACTAAAGTTTCACCCATTCCCACACAACAAAGCTTTAGACTGGTCCAAATTGAAAGAAGCTGCAGACAACAATTTAAAGTTATTGAAATTTTAGAAATCCTCCTTCTTTTGGGGTAGAAAAGATTATTGTAACAAGCAATTTCTTCATTTTTCACAATGTTTTCTTAAGCCATTTCTTCGGAGGCGTAAAAAGGAGGGATTGAGTGGGAATGGGTTAAATAAAACATGAAACATGAGTATAAAGAAGTACATATAATAAGTCTGAGTCTCATCACAACTACCTGAGGGTAACTAACGACACTAACTGTGCTTCAGTGGGATCCCACTGGTATCCCTACCTATTACTTCAGGGTGTCTCTAGATAATCAGGGATCCCTCCTTGATATACACAAACTCATTCTCACGCCTGTCTCACGCTTCAGAAAACATTGTGGAAAATGAAGAAATTGCTTGTTACAAGCAATTTCTTTATTATCCACAATGTTTTCTACAAAAACAAGCACACAAAAAATTAGGAGCATTAGTTGATACATTAAGATCTATTGTACTGGAGAAATATTGAAGGACCCTGACGGAATCCCTAGCCTGAGATTGCTTGGGTCTCTTTGAATTTTCAGGGATCCTTGGACACTGTTAGTGTCAACCCCTGGGGGTAATAAAATTTCATAAGGCATGCAGCTGTTCAATATGATTTTCTTTCTTTATTAACCCATTTTCACATACTTTTTTTACACTCCTCAAAATAGAAGCTTGAGAAAACAGTTTTGAAAAAAAGAAATTACTAACTGAAAGCTATTCCCACCATGTTTTCTACCCAGAAAAAAAAATAAAAGATTCATCAACTTAAAAATGGTGTCTGCATTTTCTTCCAATTAGAACCAATTTTAAATTCTGTCATTTAGTAATGGGTAAATTAAATTCTCATTACATTTCTATCAAAGCCTTTCAAATCTTTTCTAAATAGCTATGTAGTTATATGTGAGCCAAAATATGGAAAAGGGTGTCATAAAAGTTATGGCCAAAGGTATAAAAAATTTTATACAAAAAGATTGGGGGCAAATTGTTTATTCTAGGTCCGTCTGTCTGTTCTTCTGTCACCATGGCCATAGTGCAATTGGTAGTAAATAGTACTGTTAATTCGATCCCAATTCTGGGCAAATATTGTCCAACATTTGTCTCCCACCAATGGGTATCCGCCGCAATAAGACTGAAAAATACTTCAAAAGTAGCCTTAAACCCTATTTAATTAATCAATCAACCACTTATGGGTAGTTGGATTAGCAGCTCTGACAGGAAGTAGTGATATCACTTATGTGATTAAATGGAATCTACTGATAGGTGCTACTGTTAAACCCCATTCAAACATGAAAAAACAAACTGTTGGTCTGTCTGATAGTTGTAAACTTAACTAAAAAAACCTTAACATTTTGCTGTTATTCAAGCACCTTGCCGATAAATGGCTTATCACATTCCCACAAAATGGCGCTTTGTGATGCCTCCTCAAGAAATACAGTGGGGGAAATATTTTGATAAATGAGGAAATTACTTGCAACTAGTGATGTCTTCATTTTCCACAATGTTGAACAAATTTAAAATTTCAGAAACTTTAAATTGTCGTCTGTAACTCCTGTGAATTAAGACCAGTCTAAAATTTTGGCATTTGGTAATGAGTTATATTTGGAGTATAGGTTCCTTGCATTCATAGGCATCATTTTGTTAAGATCAAGGTCATCCATCAAGGTCATGGTCATTTATCAAGGTCACAATTTTGAAAAAAAGTTTTACAGGGTATGTTGTTTAATAAACACATCTTATTCCAGTTATCATAAAGGCTGATATTTTTCTTACAAAAAAGGAAAATAATTCAAGTGAAATCAAGTATTGTGAAGAAAGACATAGGTTTTTTCTTTATCACTGTTAATATATTGATATCAATCATTAACCCATTACATTACAGTAAATATTTAGACTGGTCTACAACTCTATACTGAGAGAAATTGCAGACGACAATTTCAAGTCAGTGGAAATTGGAAAATATTTGCCTTTTATGGTAGGAAACATTGTGGACATTGAAGAAATTGCTCGCACAAGCAAATTTTTCATTGTCAACAATGATTTTTAAACCTTTTAAAAATATAAAAAGCAGTATTTTGTGGGAATGTGTTAAAATACAATAATTTCTTTCCAGTCATAAATGATTCTCTCAATGAAATTTAAATGAATGAGATGGTTAACCCATTACCAGACAATAAAATTTTAGACTGATCCAAATTCATCAAAGTTGTAACAAGCAATTTCTTCATTTTCAACATTTTTTTACCCAAAAACTTCATATAAAGGGGCATTTGAAAGTTTTATTGTGTGGGAATGGTTAAGTTGTGATAAGTACATGTAATATTTTGATAGGATCATCTTATAGTTTGTTTGCATTAAACAGGCACATCCCATCAATGGGTCGATAATGATAAAGCTAAGTGGAATGAGCAGCTTGATGCTCAGAAAGGATGTAGTGGTAGTACTGGTGTGAGAAATACCAGGAATCCAAAGTTAGGTGCTCCAGCCAACGTGATAAGACTAAACCCGTTCCCACACAATGCTTCTAGAGGCCCCTTCAAGGAAACCAATTGGGAAAAAATTGTGGGAAATGAAGAAATTACTTGTAACAAACAATTCATTCATTTTCCAAAATGTTTTCAACCCAGAAAGTTGAATAAAAGTTCTAAAATGTTATAAACTGTACATTTTCTACTGCAACTCCTTTCAATTTGAACCTGACTAAAATTTTGGCAAATGGGAATGATTTAAATAAAAGTGACATTCAACACCATTCACTTAAACAATTTAACAGGTACAGGAAGTATGTGATGTTTGACCCTCTTGGTGTAAAAAGTAAAACTCGAACAGCTCTTGAGGAGGAAGATGCTGGTATGGCTGAGGCTCCAAATACAATCAAAACCAGTGAAGAGCTTGAGCGTCAACAAACTGAAAACTATTTCTATGTGCCTGGAATTGGGGAGGTCCCAGAACTTGATGTGCCAATTGCTTTACCAAACCTTTTAGGTGTGTATAGATTTCTTGAAAAATGGTCTGATGACTTTTCTTATTCTGAATAGTACTCATTTAAAACATCTGGTACAATTCAACCCATTCCCACACAGTCAAGCTTTTTAATGCCTCCAAGAAAAAGAAAAAAAACTCTGGAAAATGAAGAAATTGCCTGTGACAAGCAATTTCTTCACTATCCACAATGTTTTCTATCACAAAAGGCAAACAATTTCAACTGTAAATTGTCGTCTTCAACATCTTCAAATTTGGAACAGTCAAAAATTTTGTAATGGGTTAACCTATTCCCACACAACAAAATTTTAGATTGGTTGAAATTTACAGAAGCTGCAGACGACAATTTAAAGTTGATCGAATTTTACTTTATTTGTCTTTTTGGATGGAAAACTGTGAATAATGAAGAAATTGCTTGACACCAGCAAATTCTTCATTTCCCACAATGTTTTCCAAGGCTTTTTTTGAGGGGTGTAAAAAGGGGGGAATGCGTGGGAATGGGTTAATTTTAAAGTAATGATTCTCCTAGGCTGCTGTATAGTTTAAAGTTTCTTTTTTTTTTATTTACTTGCCTGAGCACAAAAGTTCTCTGGGAGAGTTATTGTGATCCATCAAAATGTCTGGCATCTACCTGTCTGTCTTTACAGTATAGAAAAATCTTTTCATTATGAACTTGAATTAGGTTACAACCAAATTTGAAACCAAGCCAGATCAGAAAGGCTTAAAACCAAACCAGAAATGCTCCATAAGGATGGGCTTTCTAAACAAAATGTACTTTTTCTACCAAACTTCAATTTTGTATGTAGCATTTTCTCGGGGTTTTCTATCAAATTACTACAAGTTATCACTCTTAGATCAGAAGAATTCAAATGGTGTTTGAACACAGATTTTAAACTTGACTAAAGAAGGTTGTCTTTGAAAAAATCTTCTCCACCCAAATTGTCTTTCTGGGTAGAAAACTTTGTGGGAAATCAAGAAGTTGCTTTTTACAAGCAATGTCTTCATTTTTTTCAGATTTTTCCTTAACCTTTTTTTTGTGATGTGTGTAAAAGCAGGATTAGATGGGAATGGATTAAGGCATATAGGTCTAGGTGCCTAATCTTAATCATTCAATCAAATTGGTTTAAAAAGTAATTGTATTTCTTGAAGCAATTGTAATATGGATGTTTGATTGATTTCAAAGTTCAGTCACAAAATAAAAGTATATCCTATAATCAACCATAACAATTGATGCAGGTGTGCGTTGTGGATTGTGTGTCAATTGTTTACTGCTGAAGGTGTCTGCAATTCTTTTAAGATCTTCTCCTCTGTAACCATGGGCCAATTTTAACCAAACTTGGCAGGATTGTTCCTTTGGTGACCATTATCAAAACTTGTCCATGAAACTTTGTTCCATGAAAAATGGGGGCAAAACAGAAAAGGGGGTAGGCTATCAGACTTATGAGAAATGATGATATATATCTTTAAAAAATCTTCTCCTCCTTAAGCACAAGGCCAATTTGGACCAAACAGGAATGTTTCTTCAGTGACCCTATTCAAAACTTGTTTGTGGATTTTTTTTTTCCACAAAGAAAAATGTTGTCTAGCAGGGCTGGTTTTATCAGAGGCAAAGAACTCATGAAATGATTCTTTATAAGTCGTCTGCTCCTTAACGAATAAGCCAATTTGTACCAAACCTTGCAGGAATGATCTTGGGGTGACCCTTTTCAAAACTTGTTTCTCAAATCTTTATTATTGAGAAAATGTTGGTGTGGCAGGGCTAGGCTTATCAGTCTAGCTGTTATTAAATAATTCTCAGATTAGTGATTTAGGGCCATTTTGGCCCTCTTGTTTCTGTGTTGCAATGGGTTAACATACCAATCACCATGTCATAATAGGTGATAAATCATTCTGGATATCGTTTAGATGAAGTTATGCTATATACATGTATTAGCTGTCTAGATTGACCTACAGTGTGCTCTGTAAGTAACATAAGTTGGTTCAGAAAACATATCCCCCTTAACCCATTCCAACTCAATCCCTCCTTTTTACGCCTCTCAAGAAAAGAGCTTTGGAAAACATTGTGGAAAATGAAGAAATTGCTTGTATCAAGCAATTTCTTCATTATCCACAATGTTTTCTATCGAAAAAGATGAAAAACATTAAAATTCCATCATCTTGAAATTGTCGTCTGCATCTTCTTTCAATTTGGACCAGTCAAAAATTTTGTCCAGTGGGAATGGGTTAAACCCTTTACCAACAATCCTTCTTTTTCACACTCCTGTAGAACAACCTTTAGGAAAGTATTGTTAGGAGAAGAGAAATTGCTTACATTAAGTTTTTTTTCCATTTCTGTATGTGTTTTTTCCCTAAGTTACACTGACTTACCAATTCAAAAACACTTTTATTTATACTATGCAACTTTTGTTTTTGATACAGTCTGAAATGTTGTTTTTTATTGTAACATGTCAACTTAACACTTGTCATACTGAATAAAATCCTCTAAAGAATTGCATTCAAAATCAAAGGGCTGACAGCACTGGATCCAGTAGTTGTTGGTAAGTGATTATTTTGAATATGTATTTTGTAAACAACTCTGGCTTAAAAAAGAGAACCAGGAGGTATAGACAAAGATCAGGCTGATCTTTGTCTATACCTATATGTGTAGTCTGATCTTTGTCCATACCCTCTGCAAAACAGGAATATACCGGTCTCAGCTTGACAAGGGTTAAGTTTTGCATTTCCTATTACAGGTGTGGCAGATGATGTAGCATACAGTGCTGACCTCGGATCTTCTATAGCTCCGTCTGTGATGGGAAGTAACATTCCAGAGTTACCCTCAGTGCTGTCAGAGGGGGATCAATTACCAGGAGGCCCAACCTCAGAGGGAGGAGCACCACCCCCAGGTCCACCACCTCCTCCCCCAGGTCCAAGTGAGGCTCCACCCCCTCCCCCTCCTGGAGCTCCACCTCCACCCCCACCACCCCCTCCTACAGATGCAGGAGGTCCCCCACCCCCTCCTCCCCCACCCCCTGATGCTGGACCACCTCCCCCACCTCCTGAAAGTGCTCCCCCAGAGGTCAGTAGCGATGGTCGTGCTAGTTTAATGGATGCTATAAGAAAAGCAGGAGGAGCTGGTAAGGCCAAATTAAATAGAACTAAAGAAGAAAGGAAGAAAGAAAAGAAAGAGAAAGAAGAAAAGTCTAGTAAAGCTTCATCAGGAGGTGCTGGGGGAGGTGATTTAATGGGGGATTTGTTTGCTAAATTATCCATGAGAAGAAAAGGAATATCTGGTGCTAATAAACCCAGTGAAGGGGAGAAGAGTGAAGGAGGCAGTTCGGGAAGTGGAGGATCAGCCATGGACAAAATATCCTCCATGATCCCTGCTCCTCCCAAATCTGACGCGGTAGCTGAGGAAGGGGATGATGACGACTGGGAGTAGGCGGTGTTGTGATGTTGCCATAGATTCTTATAACTTCACCATAAAATAACATTAAAAAGCATTTGTTGATGACAGGTCAGAAATTGGCTTAATGACTTTTTGCCCTACTGCTTTTGGAGAAAACGGGTATTCCTGTAGTCTTGTCGTCGTCAGTGTAATTGTCAAAGTCCATTTAGTTCTGCAAAAACTTTTTTGTAACATCTCTACTAATATTGAAGTGCTCTTGGTGAGCTATTGTGATTAGTCATAGTCCAGCATCTGTCTGTCTATCTTTCTGTGCGTTCGTTCACAATTTACAAACAAATCTTCTCCTCCTAAACTAACTATGGAATTTTAACCAAACTTATCAAAAATGATCCTTAGGTCATGATCTCTACCAAAATACTTCAAAGAATGACTGTATCTTGAAACTTAGCCCTTTTCTGTGTGATCCCTGATTTTACAAATAGATAAAGAATGAATCTTTTGAAAACCTTCTCCTCCCAAACCATTAGGCCTAGAGCTTTGATATTTGGTTTAAATCATCATCTATTCACCCTCTACCAAATTACTTAAAGAATGATGGTATCTTGAAACTTAGCCCTTTTCTGTGTGATTCCTGATTTTACATAGAAATAAGGAAGGAATTCTTTGAAAATCTTCTCCAAAACCATAAGGCTTAGAGCTTTATTATTTTGTGTGTATCAATGTCTATTGACCCTTTACCAAAATGCTTCAATGAATTACAATACTCTGAAAATTAGCTCCTTTCTGTGTGATTCCTGATTTACATAGAAATAAAGGACATCTTTGAAAATCTTCTTCTCCAAAACTATAAAGACTAGGGCTTTAATATTTGGTATGTATCAATTTTTATTGACTCTTTACCAAAATACTTCAAAGAATTACCGTATTCTTTAAATTAGCCCTTTTCAGTATGACCCATGATTTTACATATGTTATACATATTTTGTTTATATCTTTTATATTTTGTTTATATGTTAAAGCCTTGAGGCGTCATACTTAGGGGAGTGATATAGGACAATTGTGGTCCTCTTGTTGTATAAATCTTGCTCCATTTTTACTTATATTTTGTACCACTATGAAGCATCAAACGACCGAGCATTAGACACCTATAGGCAGTTTTTTGGTTTCGTGAGTATATATCTCAGTAGGTTTTTATGTATGATTAAAGAGATGAAGAGAATACTTTTTGTTTTTATGGAGGTTTGAACCCAAAAATCTAATCACACTGTTTGAATATGGATTCATACATTGTGTGATTAGGTTTTTTGGTTCATACCTCCATGAAAACAAAAACTATTCTCTTCATTTCTTATAATTTAATAGCATCGGTTGAAAAAAAAACAAAAGCTTTAAAAATTTTGATACCTTTTTGTTTGGGACTATTTTGTGCGGAAGCATACAAAATCACTGCATGATCAAAATTTTGTTCATGGAGTTACAAATAATATTTTTCAACCAATCAGAATTCTCGTTTTTAATAGACGAAACTGAAAATTAAATTATAAGTAATTGACTGCTGCTGTCAATAAAAGAATCATTCAACCAATTAGATAATCCATTTACATTGGAAGTGACTTTTGAACTCACACATTGGCTGACAGTTTTGCGAAGCATTTTTGTTAGTTTGGCATTATAAGCATCACAACTACTGCTAATTCAAACTGTAGTAACAACAATTCGGTCGCTTACCAATTATTTTACTTGTTTGTTACACAATACTAGCCGTACTGTAGCAAAATAAGGGTGTTTGATATCAAAGTGGAACTTTCTTTCTTGGTCAAAGATGGAGGGCCAGCTAATGGTCTTTTCTAGAGTTCTGAACATTCATTAAATGAATATCTCTCATAAAAACAATTTACTGCCTACAGCTTCATTTAATTGGCTTGCAGAATCCCTAAAATTGGAGATGTTCCTTGCTTGCCTATTCAAGTCAAGACCATTTAAACCCATTTACCATTCAACAAATATGTAGACTGTTCAAAATTCAAAGAAGTTACAAAACTTTGTTTGGATGCATTTGAATACATAATCCAGTTTTTTTGCACCTACAAGGAAAGACTTTGTGAACACTATTTGAAAAAAATGTAGATATTGCTTGTTACAAGCACTTTCTTCATTTGTCACATTGTTTTCATCCAAAAAAAGAAAAATATTTCAGATTCAATCAACCTGAAGTTGTCATCTTCAAATTCTTTGAGTTTGGACCAGCTCAAAATTTTGTCATGTGGTAATTGGTTAAGGTTACACATTTGGAAAGTCCAAATTCTTCATTTATGATCTGCTACATTGCCAATTAAATGATGTAGAATTTTGAAAAAAAATGCATTTTTGGGAAGACAACAATGTTTAAAATGAAGAAATTGCTTGTAACAAGAGAGTTCTTCATTTGCAACATTGTTTTGCAGGAAATGTTTTCTTTAGGAATTAGTTAAATGGCATTGTATCTGGATATATAAACTGTCAAAAGTATTCAGTAGTAAACTAGTACAGTGTACATTGTATACATAAGGCAAATTGAATTTTTGTTTTAAAAGGATGATGACTGATACATATATTATCCAATATTTTCTCATGCATAACAATTATTTGACAATGTTAACTAATTTACTTACCTGTACTATTTATAATTGTTGATAATTTTTGACTGTTAAAATGATGAACAAATAATAAATATATAATTTTATGGAGGAATGTTTCTATTTTAAGCTCGGCTGTTTTCTGAGAAAACCTGAGGTATTGCTATTGCCTTGGTGTTGTTGTTGTCATCGTCGTCGTGCGAAAACTTTGACATTTTTTGATATCTCTGGTTCTACTTAAGGCATTCACTTGAAACTTGGCACACTTGTCCACTATCAAAAGAGCAACCTATTCTATCAAGGGGGATAACTGTAGATGCACTTTGTCCACTATCCAGCCCCCAACAGCCAAGCCTAGGTGGTGCTCTTGTTATGTTTGAGTGTAGCCATAATGCATACTGATGATGGGTGACTATAGGGTCCCTTCTTTGTGGCCCGGGTAACTTCCGTAAGGGTATTTTCATTACTGCTTCCTATCTGGAAACCAAGAAATTGTGATTGTTCAGTCTCCAAAAGGACATGTCATAACTTTGATCAACATGATTCACATGCCCAATGCGTATCAAATGGAATTATCATATGTAAATTGTATCACAAGATCATGTTTTACCCGTACAAACATTTCTACATGTTACCTGCGTGGAAAATACAGGTGAAATACTGACCAGAAATCAGTATGCCATAAAACATTGTTACTTCACTTTCAGTTAGGAAAGTTGAGTTACAGTGTTTTAGTCAACTGACTCTGACATGTAGTAAATATCCCGTGTAATAACACGTGGGCCAATTAACTCTTGTCAAATCAACCAAGAACTTTTGCAATAACAATATGATGGTAACTCTGAACAATGCATATTGAAAAAAAGTTCTAAGGTCCATGGTCAGCATTGTTGCTACTTTTCTTCTTGGTAGAAAGCATTGTGGAAAATGCAGAGATTGCTTGTTTGAGACTAGACATAATTTCATCCATAGCCTCCAGGTTGTGGCTTCCAGTTCTTTGTCAGGTGCATAACTTTGACACATTATGTCCAGATCATTTGAAACTTTGCTGTTTTATTCATTACATGTGCAGTGCAGTGTATGAGATCCAGGATCTACCATGCTTACTTTTTGAGTTATTGCCCATTCTTGTTTTTCTGACTCTGAGCATATCTCAGAAATTACAGTTACTGTGATGGTGAAACGTCATGGTTGGATAGATCTTATCAAGGAAAAGTGCAGTGCATAAAAACCAAAACTCTGCCAATGATAGTTTTTAAACATTTCATTTCGTTGTATTCAAACTAGAATTTTGTCGGTCGAGTTCTTTGTCAACTTATGTAAAGATCACTTGAACCTTGGCAATTGTATTTTATTGCATGAATACAGAGTGCAGTATGTAAGATCAATAACTACCTTTCTTACTTTTGAGATTTTGTTCTTTGTTGTTTTTCGATTCCTGGATTTTGTCTAGGGTATATGTAAAGATGAAGAACCTTGATTGTTAAACTTCATCAACGGATAGATCTTATCAAGGGGAGAGCAGTGTTCAAGAAGCATAAATCTTCCATGGATAGTATTGAGTTAATGCACTTTGTTGATTTTGTCAACACAGTTCTTTATCAGGTGCATATCTTTGACACCTGGTATATAATTTACTTGAATTTGGCAGTCTTTTTTCTTTTCACGAATACAGAATCCAGAGAACAAGAACAATAATTGTCATGTTTACTTTTTGAGTAAGTCCTTTCACGTTTTTCAGACCTACATTTTTTCATGAGGATATCTCTGATAGTATAATACATATGATTACGAAATTTCTTCCGTATATGGACCCTATCAAGAGGAAGTGATGTGTACATGAACGACAACTCTACCTTAGTTACTTTTTGAGTTATTGCCCTTCATTCTTTTTCTGACTTGAATTTTATCCAGAACATATCTCCGAAGTCTTCTCCTCCTGAACCGTTGGGCAAGTCTTGAGGAAACTCTTCAAGAATTTTTCAAATAATTGACATTTATCCTTATCTCTGGTTGCCATGACAAAAAAGGTTGGAAATTATGAAATCTTTAAAGGTCTTCTTCTCTGAAATCAGAAGACAGAGAGCTGTGATGTTTTGTATGCAGCACCTAGGGAACATCTATCAAGTTTGCTCAAATGATGCTCAATGTGACCCATCTATGCGCACCGAATTATATATGGTTACAAAGAAAATCACTGAAACCAGAAAGCCTGGGTTATTGATATATTGTAGGCAGTATCTCATAGGGAGCCTCTATCAAGTTTGTCCATATGTTGCCATTGGGGTCATATTTGAGCTCAGCCTGTGTACATTCTACATTAACAAAGATACAAAGTAAGAAAATCCGAAAAATCTTCTATGAAATGAAAGAGCATTGATATTTTGTATGTAGAATCTCCTAGTTCTCTTATATGAGACCGTTCATGTGAAGCTTGGGTTACAATTGTGCTCTGACTGAACTCGCGCTAATTTAACGTAAAAACATAGTAGAAAGTCTTAGCCCCCGCCACCACCCCCACACTTTATTTTACATTGGAAACATTTAAAAGGCATCTCTAAAACCAGAACGGTTCGAACATTGACATTTGGCATACACAGAATGTCCAAGTAAATTTTTTCGTGCTCCAATGATTGTTTGGACTTACCGGGGGATCCTTCCTGTTTATATAGAAATGAGGAGGGAACTGTTCTAAAAATCTTATTTTTGGACTCATACAAAACACACCTTAACGTATATATCGATTTTTGTTTGAATGGGGTTTTACGCCGCTTTCAACAATCTTTCAGTTATATCGCGGCGGCTCGAGCACCTAACAATGGATTCCTGGTATTTCTCACACCAGTACCGCCATCACATCCTCTCCTATAGCCTCCAGCTGCTATCCCACATAGGTCTACGATTATCGACCCATTGGTTGGAGATAAAACGAATATATAGAAACAAAGAAGAAAATCTTTTTTAAATATTCTTACGGCGAGTCACAAAGCTTTCAGGTTTCATATGATGTATGGAGTTACCAGCTGGTGACACTCTACAAATTTGCGCTGGTTTTAATAGCCTTAAGCTTTGTCTCGGGTGAGTGCTATATGACCAATTACCATTTTTTTGGTGATGAAACGAAGTGGATATTGTAGATAAATGTATGCCATTTATTCCTTCAAATGGCAATCCTATGCAATTAATCCAAGTCAATGTGTTTTACAGCGTCATTTAGATGGGTTAGACAGCTTGAAAAATTCGTCTAGACACATCAAAGGTCATATCTGGTTAAGAGTAAATACTGACTTTGTTAGGAACATATCTTCTACATATATTTATGGGTTTCAACTTTCAAAATAGCTTGGCACAGTTGTTCCCCTTGATGAGCATTATTGTCATGCGAACAGTTAGTTTGGCAATGTAAAAGGTCATAGTCCAAATCGATATTTTCTGGAGAATATGAAAGAAATTCTAAGTAACGAGTAAAAGTGGAAATTATACGCATCGAAATGTCTAAATGGTAGAGCAAATATAATAGTTTATGTGGAATCTTCCGTTTATGTTAATTTGATACCTCCTGGAAGTTCCACTCAAATATTAAACAGCATTATTTTGCAAGTTTATGGCTAGTTTGGTTCGTTGGCGATCTAAGCGTCGTGACTACATATTGAATAAGCTGTAGTTACGACGTTTAGTCTCCAAAACTACAAAAACGCTTCCCAAAAGTTTTTTTTAGATGCGCCCAATGTCACAGTTAACATTGACACCATGCCTTGGACCATATCTTCTACATTAACGAAAGAAATCCTAAATAACAGCTGTTCCCCTTGATAAGGAGTAAAAGTGTCAGGCAAAAATGTTTTGGGATTCACCGAAGATCACGGTCACAGCTTAAGGTCAAAAGACAAAGTTGATACTTCAGAAAACATTGTGGCATAAGAAGAATTTGCATATAACGAGCAATTTCTTATTTTCCCACAATATTTTCTATCTTATATGATGGTTACTTCTTAAATTGTACATATTTTACAACTTCGTCTGTCTGCAAGCCCTTTTAATTTCGACAAGTCAAATGTTTTTGAAAAACAGTAATCATTTAAAAAGAAAACTTTTGGACTTACAGTAGTATTTTACGCTATAAAAGTTTTATTCATTTTTTATTCATTCTGATTTATCGTTATTTTCTTTGTCGGTAAAGTAAAGTATTTCTCCTTTTCCCACAGTATTTTTATCAATGAAATTCTCATGGGGCGTAAAATGAGGCGTTGTGTGGTAAATAATTTAATTTTTAGCTTCGTCTATCAAAAACGGGCGATCTGATTGGTCGAAAAAAATATTCATAACTCCATGAACAAAATTTTGAACACGCAGTGATTTTGTATGATTCCGCACAAAATAGTCCCATACAAAAAGGTATCAATATTTGTAAAGCTTTTGTTATTTTCGCTCGATGTTATTAAATTATAAGAAATGAAGAGAATATTTTTTGTTTTCATGGAGGTATGAACCAAAAAAACTAATCACACAATGTATGAATCTGCTTTTGCCCTACTGCTTTTGGCGAAAACGGGTATTCCTGTAGTCTTGTCGTCGTCAGTGTAATTGTCAAATTCCATTTAGTTCTGCAAAAACTTTTTTGAAACATCTACTAATATTGAAGTGCTCTGGGTGAGTGATTGGTCATAGTCCAGCATCTGTCCGTCTATCTGTCTGTGCGTTCGTTCACAATTTACAAACAAATCTTCTCCTAAACTAACTATGGAATTTTAAACAAACTTATCAAAAATGATCCTTAGGTCATGTCCTCTATCAAAATACTTCAAAGGATGACTGTATCTTGAAACTTAGCCCTTTTCTGTGTGATCCCTGATTTTACAAATAGATAAAGAATGAATCTTTTGAAAACCTTCTCCTCCAAATCCAGTAGGCCTAGAGCTTTGAAATTTGGTTTAAATTATCATCTATTCACCCTCTACCAAATTACTTCAAAGAATGACTGTATCTTGAAACTTTGCCCTTTTCTGTGTGATCCCTCATTTTACAAATAGATAAAGAATGAATCTTTTGAAAACCTTCTCCTCCCAAACCATTAGGCCTAGAGATTTGATATTTGGTTTAACTCATCATTTATTCACCCTCTACCAAATTACTTCAAAGAATGACTGTATCTTGAAACTTAGCCCTTTTCTGTCTGATCCCTGATTTTACATGAATAAAGAAGGAATCTTTTGAAAATTTTCTTCACCCAAACCATTAGGCCTAGAGCTTTGATATTTCGTATAAATCATCATCTTTTTACCCTCTACCAAAATTATTCAAAGAAATAACCATATCTTGAAAATTAGCCCTTTTCTGTGCGACCAATGATTTTTCATAGAAATAAGGAAGGAAAACTTTGAAAATCTTCTACTCCCAAATCATTAGGCCTAGAGCTTTATTATTTTGTGTGTATCAATGTCTATTGACCCTTTACCAAAATACTTCAATGAATTACAATACTCTGAAAATTAGCTCCTTTCTGTGTGATTCCTGTTTTACATAGAAATAAAGGATATCTTTGAAAATCTTCTTCTCCAAAACTATAAAGACTAGGGCTTTAATATTTGGTATGTATCAATTTTTATTGACTCTTTACCAAAATACTTCAAAGAATTACCGTATTCTTTAAATTAGCCCTTTTCAGTATGGCCCCTGATTTTACTTATGTATTTTGTTTATATCTTTTATATTTTGTTTATATCTTAAAGCCTTGAGTCTTCATACTTAGGGGAGTGATATAGGACCATCGTGGTCCTCTTGTTGTAAAAATCTTGCTCCATTTTTACTTATATTTTGTACCACTATCTAGCATCCAACGGCCGAGCATTAGACACCTATAGGCAATTTTTTTGGTTTCTTGAGTATATATCACCGTAGGTTTTTATGTATGATAAGTAATTGACTGCTGCTGTCAATAAAAGAATCATTCAACCAATAAGATAATCCATTTACATTTGAAGTGAACGTTGACATTGGCTGGCATTTTTGTGAAGCATTTTTGTTAGTTTGGCATTATAAGCATCACAACTACTGCTAATTCAAACTGTAGTAACAACAATTCGGTCGCTTACCAATTATTTTACTTTTTTGTTACACAATACTAGCCGTAACTTTAGCAAAATAAGTGTGTTTAATATCGAAGTGGAACT
Organism: Fragum fragum; assembly: GCA_946902895.1. NCBI lineage: Eukaryota > Metazoa > Mollusca > Bivalvia > Cardiida > Cardiidae > Fragum > Fragum fragum. The sequence continues at coordinate 51,307,338 of OX336371.1, forward strand.
TTCTTTCTGGGTCAAAGGGGCAGGGCCAGCTAATGGTCTTTTCTAGAGTTCTGAACATTCATTAAATGAATATCTCTCATAAAAACAATTTACTGACTACAGCTTCATTTAATTGGCTTGCAGAATCCATTAAATTGGAGATGTTCCTTGCTTGCCTATTCAAGTCAAGACCATTTAACCCATTTACCATACAACAAATATGTAGACTGTTCAAAATTCAAAGAAGTTACAAAACTGTTTGAATGCATTTGAATACATAATCCAGCTTTTTTTGCACCCACAAGAAAAGACTTATATTGAAAACTATATGAAAAAAATGTAGATATTGCTTGTTACAAGCACTTTCTTCATTTGTCACATTGTTTTCAGCAAAAAAATGAAAAATATTTCAGATTCACTCAACCTGAAGTTGTCATCTGCAAATTCTTTGAGTTTGGACCGGCTCAAAATTTTGTCATGTGGTAATTGGTTAAGGTTACACATTTGGAAAGCCCAAATTCTTCATTTATGATCTGCTACATTGCCAATTAAATGATGTAGAATTTTGAAAAAAATTGCATTTTTGGGAAGACAATAATGTTTAAAATGAAGAAATTGCTTGTGACAAGAGAGTTCTTCATTTGCAACATTGTTTTGCATAAAATGTTTGCTTTAGGCTTGTGTGGAATTGGTTAAATGGCATTGTATCTTGATATATAAACTGTCAAAAGTATTCAATAGTAAACTAGTACATTGTATACAAAAGGCAAATTGAAGGTTTGATTTAAAAGGTTAATGCCTGATATATATATTATCCTATATTTTCTCATGCATAAAAATTATTTGACAATGTTAACTAATTTACTTACCTGTACTATTTATAATTATTGATAATTTTTGACTTTTAAAATGATGAACAAATAATAAATATATAATTTTATGGAGGAATGTTTCTATTTTAAGCTCGGCTGTTTTCTGAGAAAACCTGGGGTATTGCTATTGCCTTGGTGTTGTTGTTGTTGTTGTCATCGTTGTCGTGCGAAAACTTTGACATTTTTTGATATCTCTGGTTCTACTTAAGGCTTTCACTTGAAACTTGGCACACTTGTTCACTTTCAAAAGAGCAACCTATACTATCAAGGGGGACAACTGGATGCATTTTGTCCACTATCCAGCCCCCAAAAGCCGAGCGAAGGCACCCCTAGGTGGTGCTCTTGTTATGTTTGAGTCTAGCCATAATGCACATTGATGATGGGTGACTATAGGGTCCCTTCTTTTTGGCCCGGGTCACTTCCGTAGGGGTATTTTCATTACTGCTTTCTTATCTGGAAACCAAGAAATTGTGATTGTTCACTCTCTCCAAAAAGACGGGCCAGGCTCTTGCAACTCACTTGCCGACATGTCATAACTTTGATCAACATGATTCACATGCCCAAGGCGTATCAAATGGAATTACCATATGTAAATTGTATCACAAGATCATGTTTTACCCATACACACATTTCTACACGTTACCTGCGTGGAAAAAAAAAACGGGTGAAATAAGGACCAGAAATCAGTATGCCATAAAATATTGTTACGTCACTTTCAGTTCATGAAAGCTGTAGTTACAGTGTTTCAGTCAACTGACAATGACATGTAGTAAATTATTGTGTAATAACACGTGGGCCAATTAACTCTTGTCAAATCAACCAAGATTTTTGCTATCTATCTATCTATATATACATGTACTGCCCAACTCCCCTTTCGGGTATTACTGGCAGGCGCGTCTGTGCTGGAATAAAAACTGTTAGTCATTGGTTAGGGTGCCAAATTTCAAAAGTATTGTGAGAGTTAGATAAAAAGAGCTAATAAAACATATTTTGGTCATTCGGGGACGGATCACTATCTAAAAAGAATCGAGACTCTTTTTGAACGCTGCAATATCAGGTTGCTGTACAATTGTTTCTGGTATCCTGTTCCATAGTATCACTGTGTAGGGAACAAAAGAATATTTAAAGTAGGCTGCATTTGTGTGGATCTGTCTGAAAGATGCTGAGTGCATATGTCGGGTGGTCCTCACTGGTCTTTCGAGATAAGCTGGTACTGGCACTGCAACAAAATTATTAACGATTTAATAAAACATGGTGACTCTGGAAATGTCTCGTCTGTATTGAAGAGTTTCCCAACAAAGCTCCTTCTGCATGCAGGTAACACTGTCATAATAAGAGAAATTATTTTGAAACCATCTTGCCGCTCTACGTTGTACTTTTTCCACTTTGTTGATATAGATTTTTGTGTAGGGGCTCCAAACTGTTGATGCATATTCTACCTGGGGTCTCGCTAAAGTTTTATACACTATTTCTCTGATCTTCTTATTTTTGGTCTGGATGTTTCTTTGGAGAAAACCTAAATACCATCATATTTGCAATAACAATATGATGGTATGGATGTAACTCTGAACAATGCATATTGAATAAAGTTCAAATGTCCATGGTCAAAATTGTTGCTACTTTTTTTCATGGTAGAAAGCATTGTGGAAAAGGCAGAGATTGCTTGTTTGAGACTAGACATAATTTAACCCATAGCCTCCAGGTGGTGGCGTCCAGTTCTTTGTCAGGTGCATAACTTTGACACCTTATGTCCAGATCATTTGAAACTTTGCTGTTTTATTCATTACATGTGTAGTGCAGTGTATGAGATCCAGGATCTACCAAGCTTACTTTTTGAGTTATTGCCCATTCTTGTTTTTCTGACTCTGAGCATATCTCAGAAATTACAGTTACTATGATGGTGAAACGTCATGGTTGGATAGATCTTATCAAGGAAAAGTGCAGTGCATAAAAACCAAAACTCTGCCAATGATAGTTTTTAAACATTTCATTTCGTTGTATTCAAACTTGAATTTTGTTGGTCGAGTTCTTTGTCAACTTATGTAAAGATCACTTGAACCTTGGCAATTGTATTTTATTGCATGAATACAGAGTGCAGTATGTAAGATCAATAACCACCTTTCTTACTTTTGAGATTTTGTTCTTTGTTGTTTTTTGATTCCTGGATTTTGTCTAGGGTATATGTAAAGGTGAAGAACCTTGATTGTTAAACTTCATCAATGGATAGATTTTATCAAGGGGAGTGCAGTGTTTAAGAACCATACATCTTCCATGGATAGTATTTGAGTTACTGCACTTTGTTGATTTTGTCGACACAGTTCTTTGTCAGGTGCATATCTTTGACAGCTTGTATCTAATTTTACTTGAATTTAGCAGTCTTTTTCTTTTCACGAATACAGAATCAAGAAAAAAAAGAACAATAATTTTCATGTTTACTTTTTGAGTAAGTCCTTTCACGTTCTTCAGACCTACATTTTGCGATGAGCAAATCTCGGATAGTATAATACACATGATTACGACATTTCTTCCGTATATGGACCTTATCAAGAGGAAGTGCTGTGTACATGAACGACAACTCTACCTTGGTTACTTCTTGAGTTATTGCCCTTCATTCTTTTTCTGACTTGAATTTTATCCAGAACATATCTCTGAAGTCTGGTGTCGTTGACGTGTATCTGTCAACCATTTCTGTAGTTGTCTTCTCTTCCTGAACCATTGGGCAAATCTTGAGGAAGCTCTTCAGGAATTTTTCAAATAATTGACATTTATCCTTATCTCTGGCTGCCATGACAAAAAAAGGTTGGAAATAATGAAATCTTTAAAGGTCTTTTTCTCTGAAATCAGAAGACAGAGAGCTATGATGTTTTGTATGCAGCACGTAGGGGACATCTATCAAGTTTGCTCAAATGACGCTCAATGGGACCCACCTAGGCGCACCGAATTATGTATGGTTAGAAAGAAAATCTCCTCTGAAACCAAAAAGCCTGGGTTATTGATATATGGTAGGCAGTATCTCATAGGGAACCTCTATCAAGTTTGTCCATATGATGCCCCTGGGGTGATATTTGAGCTCTGCCTGTGTACATTCTACATTAACAAAGATACAAAGTAGGAAAATCCGAAAACCTCTGACATGAATGAGCAAAGAGCATTGATATTTTGTATGTAGAATCTCCTAGTTGTCCCCTGTGAGACCGTTCATGTGAAGCTTGGGTCACAATTGTGCTCTGACTGAACTCACGCTATTTTAACATCAAAACATAGCAGAAAGTCTTACCCCCCCCCCACACACACACTTTATTTTACATTGGAAACATTTAAAAGTCATCTTTAAAACCAGAACGATTCGAACATTGACATTTGGTATACACAGAATGTTCAAGTGAATTTTTTCGTGCTCATTTGGTTGTTTGGACTATACCGGGGGATCCTTCCTGTTTATATAGAAATGAAGACGGAACTGTTCTAAAAATCTTATTTTTGGACTCATTACAAAAAACACCTTAATGTATATATAGAAACAAAGAAGAAAAGTTTTTTAAGATATTCTTACGACGAGTCACAAAGCTTTCGGGTTTCATATGATGTATGGAGTTATCAGCTGGTGACACTCTACAAATTTGCGCTGTTTTAATAGCCCTAAGCTTTGTCTCAGGTGAGTGCTTTATGACCAATTACCATTTTTTTGATGATGAAACGAAGTGGATATTGTAGATAAATGTATGCCATTTATTCCTTCAAATGGCAATCCTATGCAATTAATCCAAGTCCATGTGTTTTACAGCGGCATTGAGATGGGTTAGACAGCTTGAAAAGTTTGTCTTGACTCATCGAAGGTCATCTCTGGTTAAGAGTAAATACTGACTTTGTCAGGAACATATCTTCTACATATATTTTAGGGTTTAGCTTGGCATAGTTGTTCCCCTTGATGAGCATTATTGTCATGCGAACAGTTAGTTTGGCAATGTATAAAGGTCATAGTCCAAATCGATATTTTCTGGAGAATATGAAAGAAATTCTAAATACGAATAAAAGTGGAAATGTCCAAATAGTAGAGCAAATATAATAGTTTATGTGGAATCTTCCAATTATGTTCATTTGATACCTCCTGGAAGTTCCACTCGAATATTAAACGGCATTGTTTTGCAAGTTTATGGCCAGTTTGGTTCGTTGGAGATCTAAGCGTCGTGACTACATATTGAATAAGCTGTAGTTACGACGTTTAGTCTCCAAAACTACAAAAACGCTTCCTGAAAGTTCGCCAATGTTAGAGTTCAAAGTTCACTTCCGCTCTAAATAAATGATTTGATTGGCCGATAGATTCTTCGATTGGCCTCGAGATACATCAATTTGCATAAGAAAGGAAGTTAAAAAAAGAATCTTCGGGTCGTATTTGATCCGTTTCGAACGCACTCAATTTTACAGTCGAAAAAAAAAAGAAGAAAAAAATGTTTTTCTGAAACCAGAAAGCAAAGCCTAGAGTATTGAAACCTTTGTAAGCTGCCTTGCATCTCTCTGTCTTTCTTTCTTTCTGTCTGTCTGTCTGTCTGTGAACTTGATGTATTCGCTGGACATAAAGCACCTCTCATTCGACATCATGTGATGACAATGGCATTGGAGAAAAAGAGTACCATTAAACAATATCATTATTTGAGAAATCGCCGGAGCATTTCTTCTACATGTATAAATTTATTTCATAATAACCTTGCACAGCTTTTTCCTTGATCGATAATCAATAATTGTCATACGAAAAGTTTTTTAGATGCACCCAATGTCACAGTAAACATTGACACCATGCCATGGACCATATCTTCTACATTAATGAAAGAAATCCTAAATAACAGCTGTTCCCCTTGATGAGGAGTAAAAGTGTCAGGCAAAAATGTTTTGGGATTTACCGAAGATCACGGTCACAGCTTAAGGTCAAAAGACAAAGTTGTTACTTCAACATTATGGCCTAAGAAGAATTTGCATATAATGTGCAATTTCTTATTTTCCCACAATATTTTCTATCTTATATGATGGTTACTTCCTAAATTGTACTTATTTTACAACTTCGCCTGTCTGCTAGCCCTTTTAATTTCGACAAGTCTAATGTTTTTGAAAAACAGTAATCATTTAAAAAGAAAACTTTTGGACTTACAGTAGTATTTAACGGTATGAAAGTTTTATTCATTTGTTTATTCATTCTGATTTATCGTTATTTTCCTTGTCGGTAAAGTAAAGTATTTCTCCTTTTCCCACGGTATTTTTATCAATAAAATTCTCATGGGGCGTAAAATGAGGCATTGTGTGGAAATGAATTAAAATATGTTGTTGCTCCTGAAAAAGAGACGTGACTTTATCATATATAGCGAAATCTTCTGGATAAGACAGCTTGGGAATCTTTTTCCTAGAGAAGGTATACAGGTCGATAGATTCAATTTCTCGTTACCATAGTTATTTCAATGATGATGAGTTTGTTGATTAGAGTGACAATAAACCCCTAAATTCATGGCTCTAACATTAATCGGGCGTTTCCAGTTGGTAGGCTGGAATCGATCATCGTTAACACTGAGTAGGTTTATGAAGAAAATATTGTGGGGAAAGACGACAATGCTTGTTACCGACATGTTTTTTTTTTGTTTTTTTCTACCACGTTTTCTTCGTTTTATATCGTATGTTTTTTCATTATCATATTATAAGAAGTAATTCTGTCTGCAAGTCTGTACGATCTTTCTTTCTGTTTGTTTGATCATTTCATTCATTTTCCCAGCCAGCAAAATATGGGTACAATAAGACCCATGTTAGAGCCTATATGTTGACAACTTATGCAGGTTCCCATCACAAAAACATGTAGGACAAATATTGACAATAAAATGCCAATTATTGACCCGTATGATTCTCATATTACCCTTGGCCATATTAAATCAGTAAGTAAGTAAATGTTTATTTATTAGAGTGGCTTGTGTTATACATATACTATACAAGCAAAGAAAGGTTGGTTTCAAACACCCGGCCCCATGGGCCTATAAGTCACCTTTATACTTCATAATAATTTCCTAGTCCACGACCGATGTTCAGTGGCCCCTCCCCTGTCGCACTGGGCTCCGAAAGTGCACCACGATAAAGGGGAACAACTAATTAAAGATTTTTCTTGCTACCTCATTTACTGATGTATTTAATCGAAGAATCAATACAATTTGTGACGACAAATAAACATTCGAATTATAATGTGTTTAAATTGATTACAGGATCGCGAAAGGAGTGTTAACTGACCTTCGAATGAAGAAAAGTTAGTCCTTTCTGATCTGTGTCATTCGAGGTGGGATAAAGGAGGCAACTGTTATTTGGGACATACAATTCAAATTTCAGTCGAGAAACTGTATCTATATACTTTGGAAACCCATGGAAGTTAAATCCAAACGCATTTTTTCAAACTTAGTTGCTTTAACCGTTCAATTTTCTGACAGTGTTTTCGTATCAATATCGGTCCCACATCTGGACCAAATCATAGTTTATTATACATTCACATATTCTATGGACCAAAGAATATTGTATTTGAAAATAATGACATCGTCGAAAGAAATTAGAATTGAGAAATTTCCTTCTTTTCTTCATTCTATATTTTTGGCATTTTCTAATCAATATGGGTACCATATGGGCCAAAATGGGCGAAATTTGCCGGTTTATGACCCATAAGGGTCCCAGGTCGATACTTTGTCCAGTTTCTGCCTACATGGGACCAATATTCTCATGCTTGCTGATTTTATTTCTGGTAAAATTCGAGTCTAATCTTTTGTTTGTTTGTTATTTATGTTGTTGTTTTGGTTTTGTTTTGTTTGTTGTTGTTTTTCTTTCTTAACTTCGTGTAGTCTTCAAGACTTCGGCCTTGCCAGGCTCCTGAGACACATTTCGTCGTAATAAGACTGAATGTTCAAAACGAAGTTAACCTGTTCCATAATAACCCCGCAAATTCTTCTTTTTCCAAAATGATTCTACTCAGAGAGACAAATATTTCTATAATATCGTCGAATTGAAATTGTCGTCTTCAACTTCTTTCATTTTGGAACAGTCCAAAATGTTGACGTCTAACAGTGGATTAACCCTAACCCGTTTTGTGAAATTTTACACTGGTCCAAACTGAAAAAGGTTCAAGATGACATTGAAAATTGGACGAAACTTTAACTTAACACGTCCTCTCTGGAAGAACACATTGCAGGAAAAGGAGAGATTGCTTGTTATAAGCAATTTTTCGTTTTCCATAATGTTTTCTCGAGTCAGAAACCACAGCGACGTAAAATCCTGGGCTTGTATAGGAAAGAGCCAAAACCATACAAACACGACACTAAAGTTACCATTACATAATAAGATAATAGGCGGGGTTGTTTACTTTTTTCACTATTAATGAACATGTCGTAAATCGCCTAAAACTACAGTTTTATAGTACTCGTACACGCACAACAAAAACTCTAGAAGTTTCATTTTTTTTTAGTTTTTTTTACCGTTCTAGTAAGGTTTTTTGTATGAGCTGTACTTCTTTTTTTTTTTTTTTTTTGAAAGTCTTGATAAAAAACTAGCTTTGATTATGTTTTTTTAATGAATCGTATTCATCTTTATTATGAAATTGTTATTTTATTTATTTATTTATTTAATCTAAAATGCTGATTCAAACTATAGAATTGTGTAATGCATTAAGGCTGTGACAAAAATAATTTTCGAAGGCATCTTGCAACAATTTGATTTTAAATATATCGACAGCTGGATGAGCAAAGCATCGTAACTCCAACTTATGAGACCCGGCGAATCAAAAACAACCAACGGTAGACTCAACCAATCAAAAGCTACTCTTCAAATCCATTCATCTTACATACCTATCAATTTAAGGTGTAGATTAAAGTTTGAAATTATAGACGAAAATATAAGTTCTGGGGAACGCAAAAAATCAACTGAAAACGCCTAACGGCCGATTTTAGATTACGGTTAAACTTTCAATCTAATAGGCAGGGCTTTGGTGTAGCTAGCCGATCACTGATCACACCCACTCGACTTCGACAAAATGTCCAAGATGTCGATCAAAATTAGCTTGCAAAACTAATGATCGAGGCCATCAAACATATAGCAGATCTGAGAAAATGCTTGATACATGTACCAATTTTAGAAACAAACATTGCACAGAGGTTAACCATTTTTGTCAACCTTTTTTGATGGCTTGGCGACTTAAGCTTAAGCGTCGTGACCACAGCTTATTCAAGCTGTAGTTACGCCGTTTATGTCACCAACCAACCATTTTACATTTTTGTTACATGCTACTGGCCATGCATTTTGCAAAATAACTCCGTTAAAAATCGAAGCGAAATCTTCCTGTAGAAGTCAATGGGCGTGTCCAATATAGATACTTATTAAAACCTTGCACACTCCCCTCGATTAACCATTTCCTGTTTAACCCCTGGATTTTACGTCCCTGTGATTTTATGACTGAGAAAACATTGTTGAAAAAAAAAAGAAATTGCTTGTAACAAGCAATTTCTTCTTTTTCCACAATATATTCTAGGCTAGGTTATTTTTCAAATTGAATGCACTTTAAATTTCCGTCTGCAGAACCTTTAAATTTGGACAGGTCTAAACTTTTGCAAACCAGGAAAGGGTTAAACGGCATAAGATACAACAGTTTTTAACCTTTGTCATACTGTAATCGGAATATTTCTGCTTTGACAGAAGGTATGGACAAAGATAAGCCTGCACGTATGCTCAGTCTGATCCTAGTCTACACCACCTATTTGTTCCTTTTAAGCCAGAGTTGTTTACACATTCAATCCACAAAGAAATATTGACCCACTATCATGGCCTTTCAATACTTCCAGCCTTATGATTTTAATGCAATTCTGCGAAAGGAATTTATCCAGCATGGCAATATATGAGCCTGTGCGTGACATTTCCAACAATTTCGCATGTGCGTGACTCGCACACATTTAGCACCCTGGGCAGCCATTCGGGACAATTAGAATATTCGCTGATTGTTTAAAGATGCTTTGGGTCAGTATCTATCTACAGAGCGCATAGTGGAGACTCTGATCAGACTGTGCGGATGCACAGGCTGATCTGAGTCTTTACTTAGCGCACATGTGTAATGGTTGGAAAAATCACGCACGCGCTCATATTATTTCCTACACATCCGAATGATGAACTCGCTCCAAATTAAATCTTTCTTATATCAGTTATTCCTTTTATGTACCTAAGTATTACTCTAAAGTATTTCACGAAAACTTCGCTACAAGCCAAAACACTTTTTTGAAAGTAAACGTGAGGTCGGAAAGGGTTCTAGATACAGTCATTAATTAAAATGTTTAAATTTTTTGTCGCTTTGTTGGATTTACCATATCACTAACATTTTACAAATACAGTAACAAAAGATTTATCATGGAAATATTATTCTTCAAGAAAATATTGTTTATATTTGTGTTCGTCGTATGTTTAGGAAAAGGTAATTTTATTTTATAAATACTAATTTAGATTTATCTTTTACGGAATTTTTGTGAGTCGCCCGGAGGTTTAACCAATCAGGCTCTCATTGTTATCGGATTCAAACACATAGATATATTCCAACAACCGAATTCTGGTTCAATTTTTATGGAACTAATCCGTGGTACTACTTTTTTCAAATAATGTTTCATATGATAATTTCTTCAGAGTAGCTATTTGTACTAAGATTAAAACGAATTTTTTGCCAACCTATGTTTTTAATGATGATATTTAGTCTAAATGCATTTTTTGCTGTAATATGAATTACAATAATAAGCTAATAAATGTTTCATTAATGCAGACAATTTTACCAAATATGTAGGCCAGGTTCCGATAAGATTGGTATATCGAGCAAATTTCTAAAAGAAGCCCCAAAGAAACTCAGGATATATTGAGTTTTTACTTTGCTGATGTCTAGCAATATTTTTTAGTCGCAACAACAATGATAAATTCCTTCAATAGCGCATTGCATCGCTAATCCCAACGGCATTGCCAAGTGAGGTCTTCCTAATTCGAAAATGGACCCTAGTATCGGAATTCGCGTGGTAAACGCTTTGGGGTTAGGTTGTAGAGCTACCTGCATTCGAACAATTAAATTTTGATTATTTTGGATATTCATGTAGAATATAATATCGGCCTTCTCTCCTGTAAATACAATGTTTCATGTATGTGATCGTATAGTTGATAAGATAAATTCAACCACCCCAAACTGCTTTTAATCATACAATATTAAACATATCAACACCTCCTCATCCACAGGTACATCCATTTTAGATCTTCCTTGATAGACCTCTGATTTTATACTCGTCTGCTTTTTCCCCCTATCTCTCATACTTAAATCACAACTTATCTGCCTAATGAACTACTTCTAAAGCATAAGCCCAAATTACCCCTATATATTTCTCTCTTTCGGATCGTCCACCGTCTCGCGCATTTGCTTTACTATTTATATTGGACAAATATACCATGTTTACATTTCAAATATCTTGTTTCGCTTATCCGTCTCAGAAAGGCTCAGCCAAGAGAGTATTGGTAGCGTACAGATGGGCGTGGTTGTCTTCGACTCACCAACATATTTAGTATTGATTTCGTGGATTCGGACCGTGGCTACTCTACTTATTCCTTCATAAAAGAAATATATGAGCTTCTACAATAGGCTCGAATCATGGATTATTTAACATATGTACATATTAGTACCGGTATTTTAACGCATATTAGTACCGGTAATTAATTTCAAACTATTCGCGCCTCTTAACCCATTCCCACTTAATTACGCTTTTAGACGCCACCAAGAAAAAAACTTTGGAAAACATTGTGGAAAATGAAGAAAATGCTGGCCGTTGAATTCTAAAGTCAATAAATGTTTCAACCACCCACATTTTTTATCACAATATACTTCATTTAAACAACTCATTTAATTTATATCTGTGTTGGTTGTTTTGTCGTCAAAGCGGCTGATTTACGTTTCGAAATCTCATAAAACCAGTATGCAGTGATACCTTCTTGTCTCACCATGGATGGCACAATCTCAATGTAAGCTCAATTTTAGCTTTTGCGATATAGTAGTGAATGGCGTATGGCGTGTTTCATCTCGTTCGTGCTCTAGAGCTCAATTCTGGTTTTGTCTTGAAACTTGGTCGGAATACTTGTGTCTGTTATATCTCGGGCATGTTCTATATCAGGTCATATGGGGTAAAACATTATGCCACTAAATCAAATCCAAACCAACAGAAATAGATCCGTCAATTCGTCTTGTATCAAAGTACCCTGTCAGAATGTTTTTAGTACCGTCATTTTTAAAGCGTTTTAATACTCGAAGATAACAGGATTAAGAGGCTAACTCATATTTCCGCCGTGGTCCATGGGGCATATACCCGAAGTTATAATGTGCACTAGAGAGGTGCATGGGATATACCCTTGCTGCTCCCCAATTTACAGATTGGGGCTCTATCTATAAAGTATTTTAATTTGTCCAAATACACATCCCATCTCCGTTTAGATTCAAACCCGCAACTCAAGATTACGAGTCGAGTGTGCTCACCACTTAGCCAACGAGTCAGACTGAACCTTGAGGGAGGGAGGTATATTCCGAACGTCATCGTATAAAAGATTATTTGAAAGGTTTTCTAATTATCATTCATAGCCCATTGTCAACAGCAGACGGGTCGCCATATAAAATGTTATGCCTGTGAGGGTAAGAAAGGAGAACCATGTTCGGACAACTTTCAACCAGCGAAGATACAGGTGATTAACTGTTCAGGGAGCTGCGTGATGAGTAACAACAAATATAAAGAACGTAAGCCATTCTATCATGGATGTATATGTTTCGATCTATAGATTTTAAAGCCAATTTCCTATGTTTCGAATCTTCGACATTGCATATCGTATTTGTAATTCTAGTACCTCGTAATTGTAGTTTTTTTTTGTATTTTGCCAAAAGCTGTAAAAGTTGCACGAGTCGTTAGAGCTAGAGTCGAAGTCAATGGTTGTTATGGTGTGATGAATGGCATAAAGCGATGGCAGAGCACATAAACTTTGGTGATACGACGTCATAAATATTTTACAGTGACGCCAACCTCAATTTTATCTAGGAAAGGAAAGGGCAAGACTATCAAAGCTGTAAAATTTGGTAGATGATGAAAAATACTATTCAAATAATTGATCAGCATACATGTAATCTAATAAAAAAATATATAAGGAAAAGAAAAAACATATAGTAGCACGATGATTTAAGCATCGTAACTAGGGCTAGACCTAGTTGGAGTTACGATAAAGTTGTATCCTTGCTTGGGATGGCTAAATAAAACTCTCTTAACCCATTCCAACACAATCCCTCCTTTTTACGCCCCTCAAGAAAAAAGGTTTAGAAAACATTGTGGAAAATGAAGAAATTGCTTGGATCAAGCAATTTCTTCATTTTCCACAATGTTTTCTATCCAGAAAGATGAAAAAAAACTAAAATTCCATCAACTTGAAATTGTCGTCTGCAGCTTCTTTCAATTTGGACCAGTCTAAAACTTTGTTGTGTTGGAATGGGTTAAGCCATTACTACTCAACAAAATTTTAGACCGGTCCAATTTGAAAGAAGTTATAGACAACGATTTAAGGCGATATAATTTCAAATTTGTTGGGTTATTTGTTTGGATAACATTGTGGATAATGAAGAAATTTTCCACATTTTGTCGAAGCATTTTCCTTGGAAAGGGGGGTGGGTGGGGATGGGGGTAAAGCGGGATTGTTTGGGATTGGGTAAACTATTGCGAATCAATGATAGCGAGAAGTAATTTCAGGTTTTGACTTTTATGTAAAATTGTCCCCTGTCGCTACTGTAAAATTAACATTATCTCACAAAAGTCAACCGATTTTTAATAAATCCCAACACAACCACTTGATTTCTCGACTGATTTTATACTATGGAAAACAGGGTGATAACAGAAGGAATTGCTTGTAACGAGCAATTTCGATGATAATTCCCCACAATGTTTTCCTACACAATAAGATGTTTATTTTTCATTGAGACCTTTTAACTGTCGTCTGTAACATCTATCATATTGCACCAGTCTACAATTTTGTCGCCTGGGAAAGGTTTAAGAATTATTTTGTAATTATACTTTATCAAATACAAATTTACTCTATTTTTCAGTTGAAACGTTCACACGTTACTGCACTGAAGAGACGATTCCTAACGGCTGTTCAACACAAAACTACGACACAGGTTCACATACTCGATGTATTTGTAGTTCAAACTACTGCAATACCGCATCGTCTTTACATACTACTGCAATCGCGGCTTTATTTTTAACTGTAATATCTTTTGGTGTTCTGAGGACAATGTGGTTGGTAGACTGACGGACTGTTTCAACCCTTTTCTGTTAAATCTCCGGTTTTCACGCCAAGGGCTGTGCTTTTATACTTACGAAAATATTGTTGAAAAGGAAGAAATTGCTTGTGATTTCTTCGTTTCCACAATTTTTTCATCCCTACTGAATGATTGATAAAAGCCTTTGAATTTGGACAGATTTGAAATTTTGCAAAACTGGAAAAGGCTCAATCGGTTTCCACACGATCCCGGTTTCTGAAGTCCTGAAGACATATATCAATGGCTAAGTTTGTGGGAAAATGAGCCGTTTCTCCCTTTCTCATAATGTTTTCTAGCTCATTTGATGCTAAGATTCCAATTAGCTCTCTTCGAAATGTCGTTTGCAATTTTTTGAATTTTGATAGATCTAAGATTTTGTCTTCTGGTGATGGGTTTAAAAAAGGGGGACCTTCTGCGACCTTTTCCCACGAAAAAAAAAAACAAAACCAACAACTACAACAAAAAAAACCAACAACAACAAAAAAACCCACACACAAAATAAACCACAAAACAATACAGCCTGTAACATATCAAACTTATGGATCGCTGACCCCGCCCACTGAATCTGACAGGATATTAAATATTGAAGTGCATTGTTTGCAAAAGTTATGGTCAATAAGGTGCAAGAAAATATCAATTCGGTTGGTTGGCGACCTAAACGTCGTCACTACAGAACATCGTCGTATAGCTCACGCGGTTCACAAAATTATGGAGTTCCTCAGTGCAGAACAGAACATTTTAAAAAGTAATTCCTTCCCTATACAATTGAGGAATGGAATAACTACCAATAGAAACTCATTGTCTCTTAATTGGAACAATCGAAATGCCAGAAAAAAGTTGTAATTTATAGGTGAAAGAAAGTCATCCATACACGAATTTGAAGTAATTGCAGCTCTCTTAATCAACATCTAATTGACAAATACATTGTTTATTCTTCTCTCTGTAATTGTGATATGGACGTAACGAGTGTACACTTTTTCTCGAATGTACAAACTATGGTACTAAATGTATTAGAAATAGGCCTTTAAACTCGCTCTCAAAATTTGGTAACGTTGACATAACCATGCTTCGTTTTGGAAAAGACGATTTGACTTGCCGCGACAATATTTTTTTTCTTTAAGTCAATAATTCTATTCGCGAAAGTAAAAGATTCTCGTAATGATATAACTATTCTTATTCCAATCTTTGTTGATATGCAATATTATACTAGTGGTACACAAACTTTCCTATTTCAAATGAACATTACATTGTCTACGCTTCCTTACCTTTTTAGTCCTCTCCTCTTTCTTATCTTCATTGTTATATCATTTTTCTTTAATGTTTATTTACTTTCGACGACTGTAAATTTAGATAATTTGGACAGCACTATGTATATTTCAGTCGTAAATGAAATATACTAATACAAGAACACTCTGTCCCAAATTTTCGGTCACTTGTCCTTTATCAATAAACCAATTAAAACTTTCGAGAATCTTTCCATTACTCAATACATAAAGGTCAAGTGACCGAAAATTTGAGACAGGGTGTTCTTGTAATGATATAGTGCACATTAATTCCCTGTTGAATATTATGTTTTGTTTGATTGATTGGGGTTTAACGCCGCTTTTAACAGTATTTCAGTCATATTGTGGCGGCTGGAGCACCTAACAACGGATTCCTGGTATTTCTCACACCAGTACTACCACTACATCCTTTCCTAGCCTCCAGTTGCTATCCCACTTAGGTTTACGAGTATCAACCCTTTTGTGAGAGACAAATGTCGGAAAGAATATTTGCCGCCGCCGGGGAACGAACCCATGACATCCTATAATTGAAGATTGGGAGTCTTACGTTTTGATGAAGTAGAAAAAAATATGTCTAAACTAATTTCAAAGTTAACTTTTCTCGTAAAATGAATGATTTGATTGTCCAATCAACGATTTTCGGTTGACAACAGCGATCCGGTATCTATCAATTATTATTTTCTTTTACGGGGATAATTGATAGATCGCTTGCTCCGCCCACTGACTCCGAAGGAAGTTCCGCTTAGATATAGATGTTATTTTTCAAAATATGGCCAGTAACGTGTGACAAATAATGGTTTGTCGGCGACCTAATCGTTGTAACTACAGCTTGAAAACTTGTAGTTACTTGTAGTTACAACATTTAAGTCGCGAACCAACAACACTTCTTCGCAAATATGTAGGCCAATGTTAGGGTTCAATGTTCATTTCAGATTCAAATGACTTATTTGATTGGTCGGTTGATTCTTTGATTGACAACCGCGACTGGCCAATTCGACCGTGATTGGTATTTCAGAGAATAAAAGACAGCATTTTAGAAATAAAGTTTTATAAATAATGATTGTAAAAATAGTTAATAATGTAAAGTCTTAATTACAATAACGAAATAATAAAAGAATACAACACTAATAACAATTTTCATGATACTGCAAAAATTAACCCTTCAATGTACTAAAAAATATTGCTTGCATTTTTTTTATGAATATCTTTTGCCAAAAAGTAAACTCACTACAAATTCTTGTTACGATTTCTTTGAACCATTGGCTTTACTGAACCCGGAATATTCCTGTTTTTGCAGGAGGTATAGGCAAAGTTCAGCCTGCACATATGTGCAGTCTGATCTTAGTCTACACCACCTGCTTGTCCAATTCCATTCCTGTCCAGTTCCGTACCTGATTGTTTAAGAAATAATGACCCATAACTAGTGCTTTCAGTGCCTTCAGTCCTTTGATTTTAATGCAATTCTGGTCAAAAATTTCATTCTGCAGGACAAGGTTTAAACTCAAAAGAGGTTGACCCCATTAGTATGTGACAGAGTATCATTAATCCTGGAAAAATACCTAGAAAAGGTATACAGATTGATAGATTCAATTTCTCGTTACCTGGTTACTTCAATGTTGGCGATTTTGTTGATTAGAGTGATAATAAACCCCTAAATTTATGGCTCTAAAATTAATCGGGCGTTTCCAGTTGGTAGGCTGGAATCGATCATCGTCAACACTGAGTAGGTTTATGAAGAAAACATTGTGGGGAAAGACGACAATGCTTGTTACCGACATGTTTTTTTTTCTACCACGTTTTCTTCGTTTTATATCTATGTTTTTTCATTATCATATCATAAGAAGTAATTCTGTCTGCAAGTCTGTACGATCACGATCTTTCTTTCTGTTTATTTGATCATTTCATTCATTTCCCCAGCCAGCAAAATATGGGTACAATAAGACCCATGTTAGAGCCTATATGTTGACAACTTATGCAGGTTCCCATCACGAAAACATGTAAGACAAATATTGACAATAAAATGCCAATTATTGACCCGTATGATTCTCATATTACCCTTGGCCATATACAGTAAGTAAGTAAATATTCATTTATTATAGTGACTTGTGTCATACATATAATATACAAGCAAAGAAAAGTTGGTTTCAAACACCCGGCCCCATGGTCCTATAAGTCACCTTTATACTTCATAATATTTTTCCAAGTTCACGACCGATGTTCAGTGGCCCCTCCCCTGTCGCACTGGGCTCTGAAAGTGCACCACGATAAAGGGGAACAACTAATTAAAGATTTTTCTTGCTACCTCATTTACTGATGTATTTAATCGAAGAATCAATTCAATTTGTGACGACAAATAAAAATTCGAATTATAATGTGTTTAAATTGACTACAGGGTCGCGAAAGGAGTGTTAACTGACCTTCGAATGAAGAAAAGTTAGTCCTTTCTGATCTGTGTCATTCGAGGTGGGATAAAGGAGGCAACTGTTATTTGGGACATACAATTCAAATTTCAGTCGAGAAACTGTATCTAGATACTTTGGAAACCCATGGAAGTTAAATCCAAACGCATTTTTTCAAACTTAGTTGCTTTAACCGTTCAATTTTCTGACAGTGTTTTCGTATCAATATCGGTCCCACATGTGGACCAAATGATAGTTTATTATACATTCACATATTCTATGGACCAAAGAATATTGTATTTGAAAATAATGACATCGTCGAAAGAAATTAGAATTGAGAATTTTCGTTCTTTTCTTTATCTTATATTTTTGGCATTTTCTAATCAATATGGGTACCATATGGGCCAAAATGGGCTAAATTTGCCAGTTTATGACCCATAAGGGTCCCATGTGGATATATTGTCCAGTTTCTCCCTACATGGGGCCCATATTCTCATGCTTGCTGATTTTATATCTGGTAAAATTCGAGTCTAATATTTTGTTCGTTTTTTATTTATGTTGTTGTTTTGGTTTTGTTTTGTTTGTTGTTGTTTTTCTTTCTTAACTTCGTCTAGTCTTCAAGACTTCGGCCTTGCCAGGCTCTTGAGGCACATTTCGCCGTAATAAGACTGAATGTTCAAAAGGGCGTTAACCTGTTCCATAATAACCCCCGCAAATTCTTCTTTTTCCAAAATAATTTCTACTCAGAGAGACAAATATTTCTATAATATCGTCGAATTAAAATAGTCGTCTTCAACTTCTTTCCTTTTGGAACAGTCCAAAATGTTGACGTCTAACAGTGGATTAACCCTAACCCGTTTTGTGAAATTTTACACTGGTCCAAACTGAAAAAGGTTCAAGATGACTTTGAAAATTGAACGAAATTTTAACTCAACCCGTCCTCTCTGGTAGAAACATTGTGGGAACAGGAGACATTGCTTGTTATAAGCAATTTCTCCTTTTCCACAATGTTTTCTCAAGTCAAAAACCACAGCGACGTAAAATCCCGAGTTTGTATAGGAAATAGCTAAAACCCATGCAAACACGACACTAAAGTTACCATTACATAATAAGATAATAGGCGGGGTTGTTTACTATTTTCTCTATTAATGAACATGTCGTAAATCGCCTAAAACTACAATTTAATAGTACTCGTACACGCACAACAAAAACTCAAGAAGTTTCATTTTTCAGTTGTTTTTTTTACCGTTCTAGTAAGGTTTTTTGTATGAACTGTACTTCTTTTTTTATTGAAATACCTTTCAATTTAAGGTGTAGATTAAAGTTTGTAATTATAGACGAAAATATAAGCTCTGGGGAACGCAAAAAAATCAACTGAAAACGCCTAAGGGCCGATTTTAGATTAAAGTTAAACTTTCAATCTAATAGGCAGGGCTTTGGTGTAGTTAGCCGATCACTAATCACGCCCACTCGCCTTCGACAAAATGTCTAAGATGTCGATCAAAATTAGCTTGCAAAACTAATGATCGAGGACATCAAACATATAGCAGATCTACGAAAATGCTTGATACGTGTACTAATTTTGGAAACAAACTTTGCACAGAGGTTAACCATTTGTAAACCTTTTTTTGTTGGTGTTGCAACTAAAACGTCGTGACCACAGCTTGTTCAGCTGTAGTTACGACGTTTAGGTCACCAACCAACCATTTTACATTATTTGTTACATGCTACTGGCAATACATTTTGCAAAATAACTCCGTTAAAAATCGAAGCGAAATCTTCCTGTTGAAGTCAATGGGCGTGGCCAACGGACTAAGTAGGAGGGGGTCAGCGATTGGTCAATTCTAAGCTTCTTTACGCGATCATTAAATGTTTCTTTAATATCCCGAGTGATTGTCCGGGCTGCTCATTGTCAGCACTTCGCACAAAAGTTAAATAGTTGGGAATTCCATGCCATGGCCCATATAGATACTTATTATAACCGTGCGCACTCCCCTCGATTAACCCTTTCCTGATTAACCCCTGGTTTTTACGTCCCTGTGATTTTATGATTGAGAAAACATTGTTGAAAAAGAAGAAATTGCTTGTAACAAGCAATTTCTTCTTTTTTCCACAATATTTTCTACCATACTGAAAGGTTATTTTTCAAATCAAATGCAGTTTAAATTTCCGTCTGCAGAACCTTTGAATTTGGACAGGTCTAAAAATTTGCAAACCAGGAAAGGGTTAAACGGCATAAGATACAACAGTTTTTAACCCTTGTCATACTGAAATCGGAATATTTCTGCTTTGACAGAAGGTATAGACAAAGATAAACCTGTACATATGCTCAGTCTGATCCTTGTCTACACAACCTATTTGTTCCTTTAAAGCCAGAGTTGTTTACGCATTCAATCCACAAAGAAATATTGACCCGCTATCATGGCCTTTCAATACTTCCAGCCTTATGATTTTAATTCTGGGAAAGGATTTTACCCAGCATGGCAATATATCATTTTCCTTGACATCCGAATGATGAACTCGCTCCAAATTAAATCTTTCTTATATTAGTTATTCCTTTTTTGTACCTAAGTATTACGCTAAAGTAGTTCACGAAAACTTCGCTACAAGCCAAAACACTTTTTTGAAAGTAAACGTGAGGTCGGAAAGGGTTCTTGATACAGTCATTAATTAAAATGTTTAAACTTTTTGTCGCTTTGTTGGATTTACCATATCACTGAACATTTTACAAAATCAGTAACAAAAGAATTATCATGGAAATATTAATCTTCAAGAAAATATTGTTTGTATATGTATTCGTCGTATATTTAGGAAAAGGTGATTTTATTTTATAAATACTAATTTTGATTTATCTTTTACGGAATTTTTGTGAGTCGCCCGGAGGTATAACCAATCAGGCTCTCATTGTTATCGGATTTAAACACATAGATATTCCAACAACCGAATTCTGGTTCAATTTTTATGGAACTAATTCGTGGTACTACTTTTTTCAAATAATGTTTCATAAGATAATTTCTTCAGAGTAGCTATTTGTAATAAGATTAAAACGAAATTTTTGCCATCCTATGTTTTTAATAGATGATATTTAGTCTAAATGCATTTTTTGCTGTTATATGAATTACAATAATAAGCTAATAAATGTTTCAATAATGCAGACAATTTTACCAAATATGTAGGCCAGGTTCCGATAAGATTGGTATATCGAGCAAATTTCTAAAAGAAGTCCCAAAGAAACTCAGGATATATTCAGTTTTTACTTTGCTGATGTCTAGCAATATTTGTTAGTCGCAACAACAATGATCCCTATATTCCTATATTTGAAAATGGACCCTAGTATCAGAATTCGCGTCGTAAACGCTTTGGGGTTAGGTTGTAGAGTTACCTGCGTTTGAACAATTAAACATTGATTATTTTGGATATTCATGTGGAATATGATATCGGCCTTCTCTCCTGTACCTACAATGTTTCATGTATGTGATCGTATAGTGGATAAGATAGAATCAACAACCCCAAACTTCTTTTAATCATACATTATTTAACATGTCTACACCTCCTCATCTTACTGGGACATCCATTTTAGATCTTCCTTGATAAACCTCTGATTTTATACTCGTCTGCTTTTATCCTATCTCTCATACTTAAATCACAACTTATCTGCCTAATAAGCTACTACTAAAGCATAAACCCCAAACACCCCAAACACACCTATATATTTCTCTCTTTCGGATCGTCCACCGTCTCACGCATTTGCTGTACTATTTATATGGGACAAATATACCATGTTAATCATGTTAAATATGTTTCGCTTATCCCTATCAGAAAGGCTCATCCAAGAGAGTATTGGTAGCGTACAGATGGGCGTGGTTGTCTTCGACCCATCAACATATTTAGTATTGGTTTCATGGATTCGCTACTCTACTTATTCCTTCATAAAAGAAATAAATGTATATGAACTTCTATAATAGGCTCGAATCATGGATTATTAAACACATGTACATATTAGTACCGGTATTTCAACACATATTAGTACCGGTTATTAATTTCAAACTATTCGCGCCTCTTAACCCATTCCCACTTAATTACGCTTTTAGACGCCCAAACGAAAAAAAAACTTTGGAAAACATTGTGGAAAAAGAAGAAATTGCTTGTAACAAGCAATTTCTTCCTTATCCATGTTTTCTAAAACTCCCGCTCCGTATTTAGAAGTGAACTGGTAAGAAACCCAGAGGGAGCGTATCGATTCTTTTATACTGGGCACGTTAAAGAACCAAGGAGGCCTATTTGTAGAATTTGTAAAAGTAGACCCGGATCACAGAGTAAGGGGATAGGTATAATATCTCTATCATCACGTTTTTGATGACTGAATGGTTCTCTGGAAGGTGATTACAAGAAATGCAAAACCTGGAAACGTGTTTCCACACTGTGCACTGAGTAAATGGTTCGTTTAACATATATGACAACTGTAGATGATCTGTACAGTTTGACCAAAGAAAAATATTTCAACAAGTATCCTTTATTAAGTATCTTCTTTATATCTTCACATTTTCCCTATTCGACTTAGGAAACAAAGCCAAAGACCGGGGATATTCTACCACGATTCTTTTTCAATGGAATTCATTTTTTCTGTGAACGAATTGGCCGTTGAATTCTAAAGTCAATAAATGTTTCAACCTCCTACATTTTTTATCATAATATACTTCATTTAAACAACTCATTTAATTTATATCTGTGGGGGTTGTTTTGTAGTCAAAGCGGCTGATTTACGTTTCGAAATCTCATAAAACCAGTATGTAGTGATACCTTCTTGTCTCACCATGGATCGCACATTCTCAATGTAAGCTCAATTTTAGCTTTTGAGATATAGTAGCGAATGGCGTATGGAGTGTTTCATCTCGTTCGTGCTCTAGAGCTCAATTCTGGTTTTGTCTTGAAACTTGGTCGGAATACTTGTGTCTGTAATATCTCGGGCATGTTCTATATTAGGTCATGTGGGGTAAAACGATATGTCACTGAATCAAATCCAAACCAACAGAAATAGATCCGTCAATTCGGCTTGTATCAAAGTACCCTGTCAGAGTGTTTTGTAGTACCGTCATTTTTAAAGCGTTTTAACCCTTGTCATGCTGTATAACCTACCTTACTGAATTGCTGTCAAATCAAAGGGCTGAAAGCACTGATAGAACTTGTTTTTCAAAAGTCAATATTTTTTTTAGAAATCAACTTCATAAAGCAACTCTGCCAGGAAAAGTACAAGCAGGAGGTATAGACTAAGATCAGCCTGCACATAAGTGCAGTCTGATCTTAGTCTACACCTCCTGCCAAAACCGGCATATTCCGGGTTCAGCATGACAAGGGTTAATACTCGAAGATAACAGGATAAAGAGGCAAACTCATATTTCCGCCGTGATTCCAGCATATAGCCGATGTTACAATGTGCACTAAAGAGGTGTATGGGATCTACCCTGGGTGCTTCCCGATTTTACAGATTGGGGCTCTGTCTATAAAGTATTTTGATTTGCCAAAAAACATATCCCACCTCAGTCTAGATACGAACCAGCAAGACCAGATAATGAGTCGGACGTACTAACTACTAAGCCAACGAGCCAGACTGAACCTTGAGGGAGGGAGGTATATTCCGATCGTCAGATAAAAGATAGTTTGAACGTTTTTCTTATTATTATCATTCATAGCCCATTGTCAACAGCAGACGGATCGCCATATAAAATGTTATGCCTGTGAGGGTAAGAAAGGAGAACCATGTTCGGACAACTTTCAACCAGCGAAGATACAGGTGATTGACTGTTCAGGGAGCTGCGTGATGAGTAACAACAAATATAAAGAACGTAAGTCATTCTATCATGGATGTATATGTTTCGATTTATGGATTTTACAGCCAATTTCCTATGTTTCGAATCTTCGACATTGCATATCGCATGTGTAATTCTAGTACCTCGTAATTACAGCTTGATTCAAGCTGTAGTTACGAGGTTGTAGAATTTCACAGATGATATGTTTTTGGTTTTGTCTTCACCTTTTTAAAGCCAATTCCCAATGGTCCCAATCCTCGATTTGTCATATATTCTCCCTGAGTCGAAAGAGTAAGGCTCGGATTCAATGCAGATGTTGTCAAATGTCTGCACGCGACAGTTGTGTGTGTGTGTGTGTGTTTTGTTTTGTTTGTTTGTTT
Source organism: Fragum fragum (assembly GCA_946902895.1). Classification (NCBI taxonomy): domain Eukaryota; kingdom Metazoa; phylum Mollusca; class Bivalvia; order Cardiida; family Cardiidae; genus Fragum; species Fragum fragum. The sequence continues at coordinate 51,331,418 of OX336371.1, forward strand.
GTTTGTTTTGCATTTTCCAAAAGCTGTAAAAATTGCACGAGTCGTTAGAGCTAGAGTCGAAGTCAATGGTTGTTATGGTGTGATGAATGGCATAAAGCGATGGCAGAGCACAAAAACTTTGGTGATACGACGTCATAAATATTTAACAGTGACGCCAACCTCAATATATGGTCTATCTCGAAAAGGAAGGCAAAGACTATCAAAGCTGTAAAATTTGGTAGATGATGAAAAATACTATTCAAATAATTGGTCAGCATACATTTAATCTGATTAGAAAAATATATATAAGGAAAAGATAAACATATAGTAGCACGATAATTTAAGCATCGTAACCATGGCTAGACCAAGTTGGAGTTACGATCAAGTTGTATCCTAACGAGAATATGATATTTAGGATGGCTAAACAAAACTCTCTTAACCCATTACTACTCAACAGATTTTTAGACCGGTCCAATTTGAAAGAAGTTATAGGCAACGATTTAAGGCGATATAATTTTTTTCATATGTTTTGGGTTATTTGGTTGGATAAGATTGTGAATAATGAAGAAATTTTCCACATTTTGCCGAAGCATTTTCCTTGGGAGGGGGCGGGGGTAAAGCGGGATTGTTTGGGATTGGGTAACCTATTACGAATCAATGATAGCGAGCAGTTATTTCAGGTTTTGACTTTTATGTGAAATTGCCCTCTGTCGCTACTGTAAAATTAACATTATCTCACAAAAGTCAACCGATTTTTAATAAATCCCAACACAACCACTTGATTTCCCGACCTTCTGATTTTATACTATGGAAAACAGGGTGATAACAGAAGGAATTGCTTGTAACGAGCAATTTCGATGATAATTCCCCACAATGTTTTCCTACACAATAAGATGTTTATTTTTCATTGAGACCTTTTAACTGTCGTCTGTAACATCTATCATATTGCACCAGTCTACAATTTTGTCGCCTGGGAAAGGTTTAAGAATTATTTTGTAATTATACTATATCAAATACAAATTTACTCTATTTTTCAGTTGAAACGTTCACACGTTACTGCACTGAAGAGAAAATTCCTAACGGCTGTTCAACACAAAACTACGACACAGGGTCACATACTCGATGTATTTGTAGTTCAAACTACTGCAATACCGCACCATCTTTACACACTACTGCAATCGTTCCTTTATTTTTAACTACATGTATACTGTCATTTGGTGTTCTGAGGACAATGTGGTTGGTAGACTGACGGACTGTTTCAACCCTTTTCTGTTAAATCTCCGGTTTTCACGCCAAGGGCTGTGTTTTTATACTTACAAAAATATTGTTGAAAAGGAAGAAATTGTTTGTGATTTTTCGTTTCCACAATATTTTCATCCCTACTGAATGATTGATAAAAAGCCTTTGAATTTGGACAGATTTGAAATTTTGCAAAACTGGAAAAGGCTCAATCGGTTTCCACACGATCCCGGTTTCTGAAGTCCTGAAGACATATATCAATGGCTAAGTTTGTGGGAAAATGAGCCGTTTCTCCCTTTCTCATAATGTTTTCTAGCCCATTTGATGCTAAGATTCCAATTAGCTCTCTTCGAAATGTCGTTTGCAATTTTTTGAATTTTGATAGATCTAAGATTTTGTCTTCTAGTGATGGGTTTAAAAAAATGGGGACCTTCTGCGACCTTTTCCCACGAAAAAAAAGAAACAAAAAAAAAAAAAAAAACCACACACACACACAAAAAAAAAAAAAAACCACAAAACAATACAGCCTGTAACATATCAAACTTATGGATCGCTGACCCCGCCCACTGAATCTGACAGGATATTAAATATTGAAGTGCATTGTTTGCAAAAGTTATGGTCAATAAGGTGCAAGAAAATATCAATTCGGTTGGTTGGCGACCTAAACGTCGTCACTACAGCACATCGTCGTATAGCTCACGCGGTTCACAAAATTATGGAGTTCCTCAGTGCAGAACAGAACATTTTAAAAAGTAATTCCTTCCCTATACAATTGAGGAATGGAATAACTACCAATAGAAACTCATTGTCTCGAAGTAGAAAAAAATATGTCTAAACTAATTTCAAAGTTAACTTTTCTCGTAAAATGAATGATTTGATTGTCCAATCAACGATTTTCGGTTGACAACAGCGATCCGGTATCTATCAATTATTATTTTCTTTTACGGGGATAATTGATAGATCGCTTGCTCCGCCCACTGACTCCGAAGGAAGTTCCGCTTAGATATAGAGCGGTGTTATTTTTCAAAATATGGCCAGTAACGTGTGACAAATAATGGTTTGTCGGCGACCTAATCGTTGTAACTACAGCTTGAAAACTTGTAGTTACTTGTAGTTACAACATTTAAGTCGCGAACCAACAACACTTCTTCGCAAATATGTAGGCCAATGTTAGGGTTCAATGTTCATTTCAGATTCAAATGACTTATTTGATTGGTCGGTTGATTCTTTGATTGACAACCGCGACTGGCCAATTCGACCGTGATTGGTATTTCAGAGAATAAAAGACAGCATTTTAGAAATAAAGTTTTATAAATAATGATTATAAAAATAGTTAATAATGTAAAGTCTTAATTACAATAACGAAATAATAAAAGAATACAACACTAATAACAATTTTCATGATACTGCAAAAATTAACCCTTCAATGTACTAAAAAATATTGCTTGCATTTTTTTTATGAATATCTTTTGCCAAAAAGTAAACTCACTACAAATTCTTGTTACGATTTCTTTGAACCATTGGCTTTACTGAACCCGGAATATTCCTGTTTTTGCAGGAGGTATAGGCAAAGTTCAGCCTGCACATATGTGCAGTCTGATCTTAGTCTACACCACCTGCTTGTCCAATTCCATTCCTGTCCAGTTCCGTACCTGATTGTTTAAGAAATAATGACCCATAACTAGTGCTTTCAGTGCCTTCAGTCCTTTGATTTTAATGCAATTCTGGTCAAAAACTTCATTCTGCAGGACAAGGTTTAAACTAAAAAGAGGTTGATCCCATTAGTATGTGACAGAGTATCATTAATCCTGGAAAAATACCTAGAAAAGGTATACAGATTGATAGATTCAATTTCTCGTTACCATAGTTACTTCAATGTTGGCGATTTTGTTGATTAGAGTGATAATAAACCCCTAAATTTATGGCTCTAAAATTAATCGGGCGTTTCCAGTTGGTAGGCTGGAATCGATCATCGTCAACACTGAGTAGGTTTATGAAGAAAACATTGTGGGGAAAGACGACAATGCTTGTTACCGACATGTTTTTTTTTTCTACCACGTTTTCTTCGTTTTATATCTATGTTTTTTCATTATCATATCATAAGAAGTAATTCTGTCTGCAAGTCTGTACGATCACGATCTTTCTTTCTGTTTATTTGATCATTTCATTCATTTCCCCAGCCAGCAAAATATGGGTACAATAAGACCCATGTTAGAGCCTATATGTTGACAACTTATGCAGGTTCCCATCACGAAAACATGTATGACAAATATTGAGAATAAAGTGCCAATTATTGACCCGTATGATTCCCATATTACCATTGGCCATATAAAGTAAGTAAGTAAATATTCATTTATTATAGTGACTTGTGTCATACATATAATATACAAGCAAAGAAAAGTTGGTTTCAAACACCCGGCCCCATGGTCCTATAAGTCACCTTTATACTTCATAATATTTTTCCAAGTTCACGACCGATGTTCAGTGGCCCCTCCCCTGTCGCACTGGGCTCTGAAAGTGCACCACGATAAAGGGGAACAACTAATTAAAGATTTTTCTTGCTACCTCATTTACTGATGTATTTAATCGAAGAATCAATTCAATTTGTGACGACAAATAAAAATTCGAATTGTAATGTGTTTAAATTGACTACAGGGTCGCGAAAGGAGTGTTAACTGACCTTCGAATGAAGAAAAGTTAGTCCTTTCTGATCTGTGTCATTCGAGGTGGGATAAAGGAGGCAACTTTTATTTGGGACATTCAATTCAAATTTCAGTCGAGAAACTGTATCTATATACTTTGGAAACCCATGGAAGTTAAATCCAAACGCATTTTTTCAAACTTAGTTGCTTTAACCGTTCAATTTTCTGACAGTGTTTTCGTATCAATATCGGTCCCACATGTGGACCAAATGATAGTTTATTATACATTCACATATTCTATGGACCAAAGAATATTGTATTTGAAAATAATGACATCGTCGAAAGAAATTAGAATTGAGAATTTTCGTTCTTTTCTTTATCTTATATTTTTGGCATTTTCTAATCAATATGGGTACCATATGGGCCAAAATGGGCTAAATTTGCCAGTTTATGACCCATAAGGGTCCCATGTGGATATATTGTCCAGTTTCTCCCTACATGGGGCCCATATTCTCATGCTTGCTGATTTTATATCTGGTAAAATTCGAGTCTAATATTTTGTTCGTTTTTTATTTATGTTGTTGTTTTGGTTTTGTTTTGTTTGTTGTTGTTTTTCTTTCTTAACTTCGTCTAGTCTTCAAGACTTCGGCCTTGCCAGGCTCTTGAGGCACATTTCGCCGTAATAAGACTGAATGTTCAAAAGGGCGTTAACCTGTTCCATAATAACCCCCGCAAATTCTTCTTTTTCCAAAATAATTTCTACTCAGAGAGACAAATATTTCTATAAATTCGTCGAATTAAAATAGTCGTCTTCAACTTCTTTCCTTTTGGAACAGTCCAAAATGTTGACGTCTAACAGTGGATTAACCCTAACCCGTTTTGTGAAATTTTACACTGGTCCAAACTGAAAAAGGTTCAAGATGACTTTGAAAATTGAACGAAATTTTAACTCAACCCGTCCTCTCTGGTAGAAACATTGTGGGAACAGGAGACATTGCTTGTTATAAGCAATTTCTCCTTTTCCACAATGTTTTCTCAAGTCAAAAACCACAGCGACGTAAAATCCCGAGTTTGTATAGGAAATAGCTAAAACCCATGCAAACACGACACTAAAGTTACCATTACATAATAAGATAATAAGCGGGGTTGTTTACTATTTTCACTATTAATGAACATGTCGTAAATCGCCTAAAACTACAATTTTATAGTACTCGTACACGCACAACAAAAACTCTAGAAGTTTCATTTTTCAGTTGTTTTTTTTACCGTTCTAGTAAGGTTTTTTGTATGAACTGTACTTCTTTTTTTATTGAAAAATTGATAAAAACTAGTTTTAATTATGTTTTTCTAATGAATCGTATTCAATTTTATTATGAAATTATTATATTATATTATGTTATTTATTTACATGTTTTTATTTAATCTAAAATGTTGATTCAAACTATAGAATTATGTAATGCATTAAGGCTATGACAAAAATAATTTTCGAAGGCATCTTGCAACAATTTGATTTTAAATATATCGACGGCTGGATGAGCAAAGCATCGCAACTCCAACTTATGAGACCCGGCGAATCAACCAACGGTAGACTCAACCAATCAAAAACTGCTATTCAAATCCATTCACTTTACATACCTTTCAATTTAAGGTGTAGATTAAAGTTTGTAATTATAGACGAAAATATAAGCTCTGGGGAACGCAAAAAAATCAACTGAAAACGCCTAACGGCCGATTTTAGATTAAAGTTAAACTTTCAATCTAATAGGCAGGGCTTTGGTGTAGTTAGCCGATCACTAATCACGCCCACTCGCCTTCGACAAAATGTCTAAGATGTCGATCAAAATTAGCTTGCAAAACTAATGATCGAGGACATCAAACATATAGCAGATCTACGAAAATGCTTGATACGTGTACTAATTTTGGAAACAAACTTTGCACAGAGGTTAACCATTTGTAAACCTTTTTTTGTTGGTGTTGCAACTAAAACGTCGTGACCACAGCTTGTTCAAGCTGTAGTTACGACGTTTAGGTCACCAACCAACCATTTTACATTATTTGTTACATGCTACTGGCAATACATTTTGCAAAATAACTCCGTTAAAAATCGAAGCGAAATCTTCCTGTTGAAGTCAATGGGCGTGGCCAACGGACTAAGCAGGAGGGGGTCAGCGATTGGTCAATTCTAAGCTTCTTTACGCGATCATTAAATGTTTCTTTAATATCCCGAGTGATTGTCCGGGCTGCTCATTGTCAGCACTTCGCACAAAAGTTAAATAGTTGGGAATTCCATGCCATGGCCCATATAGATACTTATTATAACCGTGCGCACTCCCCTCGATTAACCCTTTCCTGATTAACCCCTGGTTTTTACGTCCCTGTGATTTTATGATTGAGAAAACATTGTTGAAAAAGAAGAAATTGCTTGTAACAAGCAATTTCTTCTTTTTTCCACAATATTTTCTACCATACTGAAAGGTTATTTTTCAAATCAAATGCAGTTTAAATTTCCGTCTGCAGAACCTTTGAATTTGGACAGGTCTAAAAATTTGCAAACCAGGAAAGGGTTAAACGGCATAAGATACAACAGTTTTTAACCCTTGTCATACTGAAATCGGAATATTTCTGCTTTGACAGAAGGTATAGACAAAGATAAACCTGTACATATGCTCAGTCTGATCCTTGTCTACACAACCTATTTGTTCCTTTAAAGCCAGAGTTGTTTACGCATTCAATCCACAAAGAAATATTGACCCGCTATCATGGCCTTTCAATACTTCCAGCCTTATGATTTTAATTCTGGGAAAGGATTTTACCCAGCATGGCAATATATCATTTTCCTTGACATCCGAATGATGAACTCGCTCCAAATTAAATCTTTCTTATATTAGTTATTCCTTTTTTGTACCTAAGTATTACGCTAAAGTAGTTCACGAAAACTTCGCTACAAGCCAAAACACTTTTTTGAAAGTAAACGTGAGGTCGGAAAGGGTTCTTGATACAGTCATTAATTAAAATGTTTAAACTTTTTGTCGCTTTGTTGGATTTACCATATCACTGAACATTTTACAAAATCAGTAACAAAAGAATTATCATGGAAATATTAATCTTCAAGAAAATATTGTTTGTATATGTATTCGTCGTATATTTAGGAAAAGGTAATTTTATTTTATAAATACTAATTTTGATTTATCTTTTACGGAATTTTTGTGAGTCGCCCGGAGGTATAACCAATCAGGCTCTCATTGTTATCGGATTTAAACACATAGATATTCCAACAACCGAATTCTGGTTCAATTTTTATGGAACTAATTCGTGGTACTACTTTTTTCAAATAATGTTTCATAAGATAATTTCTTCAGAGTAGCTATTTGTAATAAGATTAAAACGAAATTTTTGCCATCCTATGTTTTTAATAGATGATATTTAGTCTAAATGCATTTTTTGCTGTTATATGAATTACAATAATAAGCTAATAAATGTTTCAATAATGAAGACAATTTTACCAAATATGTAGGCCAGGTTCCGATAAGATTGGTATATCGAGCAAATTTCTAAAAGAAGTCCCAAAGAAACTCAGGATATATTCAGTTTTTACTTTGCTGATGTCTAGCAATATTTGTTAGTCGCAACAACAATGATCCCTATATTCCTATATTTGAAAATGGACCCTAGTATCAGAATTCGCGTCGTAAACGCTTTGGGGTTAGGTTGTAGAGTTACCTGCGTTTGAACAATTAAACATTGATTATTTTGGATATTCATGTGGAATATGATATCGGCCTTCTCTCCTGTACCTACAATGTTTCATGTATGTGATCGTATAGTGGATAAGATAGAATCAACAACCCCAAACTTCTTTTAATCATACATTATTTAACATGTCTACACCTCCTCATCTTACTGGGACATCCATTTTAGATCTTCCTTGATAAACCTCTGATTTTATACTCGTCTGCTTTTATCCTATCTCTCATACTTAAATCACAACTTATCTGCCTAATAAGCTACTACTAAAGCATAAACCCCAAACACCCCAAACACCCCTATATATTTCTCTCTTTCGGATCGTCCACCGTCTCACGCATTTGCTGTACTATTTATATGGGACAAATATACCATGTTAATCATGTTAAATATGTTTCGCTTATCCCTATCAGAAAGGCTCATCCAAGAGAGTATTGGTAGCGAACAGATGGGCGTGGTTGTCTTCGACCCATCAACATATTTAGTATTGGTTTCATGGATTCGCTACTCTACTTATTCCTTCATAAAAGAAATAAATGTATATGAACTTCTATAATAGGCTCGAATCATGGATTATTAAACACATGTACATATTAGTACCGGTATTTCAACACATATTAGTACCGGTTATTAATTTCAAACTATTCGCGCCTCTTAACCCATTCCCACTTAATTACGCTTTTAGACGCCCAAACGAAAAAAAAACTTTGGAAAACATTGTGGAAAAAGAAGAAATTGCTTGTAACAAGCAATTTCTTCCTTATCCATGTTTTCTAAAACTCCCGCTCCGTATTTAGAAGTGAACTGGTAAGAAACCCAGAGGGAGCGTATCGATTCTTTTATACTGGGCACGTTAAAGAACCAAGGAGGCCTATTTGTAGAATTTGTAAAAGTAGACCCGGATCACAGAGTAAGGGGATAGGTATAATATCTCTATCATCACGTTTTTGATGACTGAATGGTTCTCTGGAAGGTGATTACAAGAAATGCAAAACCTGGAAACGTGTTTCCACACTGTGCACTGAGTAAATGGTTCGTTTAACATATATGACAACTGTAGATGATCTGTACAGTTTGACCAAAGAAAAATATTTCAACAAGTATTCTTTATTAAGTATCTTCTTTATATCTTCACATTTTCCCTATTCGACTTAGGAAACAAAGCCAAAGACCGGGGATATTCTACCACGATTCTTTTTCAATGGAATTCATTTTTTCTGTGAACGAATTGGCCGTTGAATTCTAAAGTCAATAAATGTTTCAACCTCCTACATTTTTTATCATAATATACTTCATTTAAACAACTCATTTAATTTATATCTGTGGGGGTTGTTTTGTAGTCAAAGCGGCTGATTTACGTTTCGAAATCTCATAAAACCAGTATGTAGTGATACCTTCTTGTCTCACCATGGATCGCACATTCTCAATGTAAGCTCAATTTTAGCTTTTGAGATATAGTAGCGAATGGCGTATGGAGTGTTTCATCTCGTTCGTGCTCTAGAGCTCAATTCTGGTTTTGTCTTGAAACTTGGTCGGAATACTTGTGTCTGTAATATCTCGGGCATGTTCTATATTAGGTCATGTGGGGTAAAACGATATGTCACTGAATCAAATCCAAACCAACAGAAATAGATCCGTCAATTCGGCTTGTATCAAAGTACCCTGTCAGAGTGTTTTGTAGTACCGTCATTTTTAAAGCGTTTTAACCCTTGTCATGCTGTATAACCTACCTTACTGAATTGCTGTCAAATCAAAGGGCTGAAAGCACTGATAGAACTTGTTTTTCAAAAGTCAATATTTTTTTTAGAAATCAACTTCATAAAGCAACTCTGCCAGGAAAAGTACAAGCAGGAGGTATAGACTAAGATCAGCCTGCACATAAGTGCAGTCTGATCTTAGTCTACACCTCCTGCCAAAACCGGCATATTCCGGGTTCAGCATGACAAGGGTTAATACTCGAAGATAACAGGATAAAGAGGCAAACTCATATTTCCGCCGTGATTCCAGCATATAGCCGATGTTACAATGTGCACTAGAGAGGTGCATGGGATCTACCCTGGGTGCTTCCCGATTTTACAGATTGGGGCTCTGTCTATAAAGTATTTTGATTTGCCAAAAAACATATCCCACCTCAGTCTAGATACGAACCAGCAAGACCAGATAATGAGTCGGACGTACTAACCACTAAGCCAACGAGCCAGACTGAACCTTGAGGGAGGGAGGTATATTCCGATCGTCAGATAAAAGATAGTTTGAACGTTTTTCTTATTATTATCATTCATAGCCCATTGTCAACAGCAGACGGATCGCCATATAAAATGTTATGCCTGTGAGGGTAAGAAAGGAGAACCATGTTCGGACAACTTTCAACCAGCGAAGATACAGGTGATTGACTGTTCAGGGAGCTGCGTGATGAGTAACAACAAATATAAAGAACGTAAGTCATTCTATCATGGATGTATATGTTTCGATTTATGGATTTTACAGCCAATTTCCTATGTTTCGAATCTTCGACATTGCATATCGCATGTGTAATTCTAGTACCTCGTAATTACAGCTTGATTCAAGCTGTAGTTACGAGGTTGTAGAATTTCACAGATGATATGTTTATGGTTTTGTCTTCACCTTTTTAAAGCCAATTCCCAATGGTTCCAATCCTCGATTTGTCATATATTCTCCCTGAGTCGAAAGAGTAAGGCTCGGATTCAATGCAGATGTTGTCAAATGTCTGCACGCGACAGTTGTGTGTGTGTGTGTGTTTTGTTTTGTTTGTTTGTTTGTTTGTTTTGCATTTTTCCAAAAGCTGTAAAAATTGCACGAGTCGTTAGAGCTAGAGTCGAAGTCAATGGTTGTTATGGTGTGATGAATGGCATAAAGCGATGGCAGAGCACAAAAACTTTGGTGATACGACGTCATAAATATTTAACAGTGACGCCAACCTCAATATATGGTCTATCTCGAAAAGGAAGGCAAAGACTATCAAAGCTGTAAAATTTGGTAGATGATGAAAAATACTATTCAAATAATTGGTCAGCATACATTTAATCTGATTAGAAAAATATATATAAGGAAAAGATAAACATATAGTAGCACGATAATTTAAGCATCGTAACCATGGCTAGACCAAGTTGGAGTTACGATCAAGTTGTATCCTAACGAGAATATGATATTTAGGATGGCTAAACAAAACTCTCTTAACCCATTACTACTCAACAGATTTTTAGACCGGTCCAATTTGAAAGAAGTTATAGGCAACGATTTAAGGCGATATAATTTTTTTCATATGTTTTGGGTTATTTGGTTGGATAAGATTGTGAATAATGAAGAAATTTTCCACATTTTGCCGAAGCATTTTCCTTGGGAGGGGGCGGGGGTAAAGCGGGATTGTTTGGGATTGGGTAACCTATTACGAATCAATGATAGCGAGCAGTTATTTCAGGTTTTGACTTTTATGTGAAATTGCCCTCTGTCGCTACTGTAAAATTAACATTATCTCACAAAAGTCAACCGATTTTTAATAAATCCCAACAGAACCACTTGATTTCCCGACCTTCTGATTTTATACTATGGAAAACAGGGTGATAACAGAAGGAATTGCTTGTAACGAGCAATTTCGATGATAATTCCCCCACAATGTTTTCCTACACAATAAGATGTTTATTTTTCATTGAGACCTTTTAACTGTCGTCTGTAACATCTATCATATTGCACCAGTCTACAATTTTGTCGCCTGGGAAAGGTTTAAGAATTATTTTGTAATTATACTATATCAAATACAAATTTACTCTATTTTTCAGTTGAAACGTTCACACGTTACTGCACTGAAGAGAAAATTCCTAACGGCTGTTCAACACAAAACTACGACACAGGGTCACATACTCGATGTATTTGTAGTTCAAACTACTGCAATACCGCACCATCTTTACACACTACTGCAATCGTTCCTTTATTTTTAACTACATGTATACTGTCATTTGGTGTTCTGAGGACAATGTGGTTGGTAGACTGACGGACTGTTTCAACCCTTTTCTGTTAAATCTCCGGTTTTCACGCCAAGGGCTGTGTTTTTATACTTACAAAAATATTGTTGAAAAGGAAGAAATTGCTTGTGATTTTTCGTTTCCACAATATTTTCATCCCTACTGAATGATTGATAAAAAGCCTTTGAATTTGGACAGATTTGAAATTTTGCAAAACTGGAAAAGGCTCAATCGGTTTCCACACGATCCCGGTTTCTGAAGTCCTGAAGACATATATCAATGGCTAAGTTTGTGGGAAAATGAGCCGTTTCTCCCTTTCTCATAATGTTTTCTAGCCCATTTGATGCTAAGATTCCAATTAGCTCTCTTCGAAATGTCGTTTGCAATTTTTGAATTTTGATAGATCTAAGATTTTGTCTTCTAGTGATGGGTTTAAAAAAATGGGGACCTTCTGCGACCTTTTCCCACGAAAAAAAAGAAACAAAAAAAAAAAAAAAACCACACACACACACACACAAAAAAAACCCCCACAAAACAATACAGCCTGTAACATATCAAACTTATGGATCGCTGACCCCGCCCACTGAATCTGACAGGATATTAAATATTGAAGTGCATTGTTTGCAAAAGTTATGGTCAATAAGGTGCAAGAAAATATCAATTCGGTTGGTTGGCGACCTAAACGTCGTCACTACAGCACATCGTCGTATAGCTCACGCGGTTCACAAAATTATGGAGTTCCTCAGTGCAGAACAGAACATTTTAAAAAGTAATTCCTTCCCTATACAATTGAGGAATGGAATAACTACCAATAGAAACTCATTGTCTCGAAGTAGAAAAAAATATGTCTAAACTAATTTCAAAGTTAACTTTTCTCGTAAAATGAATGATTTGATTGTCCAATCAACGATTTTCGGTTGACAACAGCGATCCGGTATCTATCAATTATTATTTTCTTTTACGGGGATAATTGATAGATCGCTTGCTCCGCCCACTGACTCCGAAGGAAGTTCCGCTTAGATATAGAGCGGTGTTATTTTTCAAAATATGGCCAGTAACGTGTGACAAATAATGGTTTGTCGGCGACCTAATCGTTGTAACTACAGCTTGAAAACTTGTAGTTACTTGTAGTTACAACATTTAAGTCGCGAACCAACAACACTTCTTCGCAAATATGTAGGCCAATGTTAGGGTTCAATGTTCATTTCAGATTCAAATGACTTATTTGATTGGTCGGTTGATTCTTTGATTGACAACCGCGACTGGCCAATTCGACCGTGATTGGTATTTCAGAGAATAAAAGACAGCATTTTAGAAATAAAGTTTTATAAATAATGATTGTAAAAATAGTTAATAATGTAAAGTCTTAATTACAATAACGAAATAATAAAAGAATACAACACTAATAACAATTTTCATGATACTGCAAAAATTAACCCTTCAATGTACTAAAAAATATTGCTTGCATTTTTTTATGAATATCTTTTGCCAAAAAGTAAACTCACTACAAATTCTTGTTACGATTTCTTTGAACCATTGGCTTTACTGAACCCGGAATATTCCTGTTTTTGTAGGAGGTATAGGCAAAGTTCAGCCTGCACATATGTGCAGTCTGATCTTAGTCTACACCACCAGTTTGTCCAATTCCATTCCTGACCAGTTCCGTAGCTGATTGTTTAAGAAATAATTACCCATAACTAGTGCTTTCAGTGCCTTCAGTCCTTTGATTTTAATGCAATTCTGGTCAAAAACTTCATTCTGCAGGACAAGGTTTAAACTCAAAAGAGGTTGACCCCATTAGTATGTGACAGAGTATCATTAATCCTGGAAAAATACCATTTTGTTTCGGAGAATCATATTTTTACAATCAAGAGAGCTCAGAAGGGCCTAAATTGGTCACCTGAATTCACTTTCTCAAGTTAACAAATCATCTCAAATACGATAACAATGAGATATTTTACAAAGTCAAATGAATATAGAGGCAAAAGGGTGTGATTGGACGAGAAGAAAACTAATTTTGCCATTAATGTCACCTTTTACCTCATGTAACAAGGAATGTCACTTCCATTTAAGTTATTTTATTCAAATGACAGTACAAGCATTTACAGTAAGTTTGAAAAAGATTGAGCCAAAATTGGGACCTCTAGAGCTTTAACAAAGAAATTGTCAATTAGACCCCCTAATCCCCTGATATTCAGAATGTCCCTATTTTCAATAGGGTGCTTTCTCATGACTATACAGACATTTTCAGCAAAGTTTGAGAAATATTGAGCTAAAATTTTGACCTAAATAGTGTTAACAAGGAAATTGTCAATAAGAGCTCTTTTCGATGATATTAGGTCAAAATGTCAGCATATCTAATAGGGATGTTTAACTATTTCCTGTACAATCACTTGTTTTTACGTCAATGCAGTTTTATACCTAAGAAAATATTGTGATAAAAGAAGAAATTGCATGATACAAGCGATTTCTTCTTTTATCACAATATTTTCTACAACATAGAATGGTTTTGTTTCAAAATTCACTCACTTTTCATTGTCGTCTGCAACAAGTTTCAAATTGGGCCAGTCTAAAATTTCGAGAAACAGAAAAGGGTTAAATGACCATACAAACAATTTCAGCAAGTTTGAGAACAATTGGTCCAAAATGGGGACCTCTAAAGTCGCTTAAGGAAATTGTCAATAAGGCCCCTTTTCCCAATGACATTGGTTAGAATGTCAACATTTTAAATAGAGATTTTCCTCATGGCGACACAAACATTTTCAGCAAGTTTTAGAAGGATTGAGACAAATTCGTGATCTCTAGAGTTGTAATAAGAAAATTGTCAATAAGGCCGAGTTTCCCACGACATTGGTAAAAAATTCCACCCTCTTGAACCCATTCCCACTCAATCCCTTTATACAAGTATTCATTTACTAGACTATTTCCATTGGATCTTTTTCCCAAACTAATTGTTCAAAATTTAAAGGTAGAAATAGGTACAATAAATTATTCAGTATTATTTCTAGTTCTTTATCATAATTACCTAAAGATCGATATAGTTTGTGGAAAAGAATGTGGAGTTGTGCAAATATCTTAAATGTTGATACATAATAAACATGCAATTTGATATCATAACTAATTACATGTATAATGCTTAGAAAATATGTAATATTATCATTATTAAGATCAAGTACCTAAATTGAAATAAAATTCGAAAACGTTTATTATATAAATAAAGATTTGTTACAGACATGGATGTTCCTGCTTAACCCATTCCCACACAACCCCTCCTTTTTACGCCCTTCAAGCTAAAACCTTCAGAAAACATTGTGGAATTTAAAGAAATTGATTGGATCAAGCAATTTCTTCATTATTAACAATGTTTTCTATCTGAATATACGAAAAATCTATAGACTGTAGCTTCTTTCAATTTAGGCCAGTCTAAAATTTTGTTGTGTGGAATGGGTTAACCCTTTACCAGATGGCTGGCCCAATAGAAAGAAGTTGCAGACGACATTTATAATTGCGCTGAAATTTAAAAATAAGTGCCAAATAATGTAGAAATCATTGTGAGAAAAGGAGGAATTTCTTTTTACAACCAAATTCCCCTTTTCCCACAAAGTTTTGGTCTCATTTCTTTAGGGAGCTAGAAATAGTCATTGTGTGGTAATGGGTTAGGTGCTTGTCACAAGGCCTTCAGCTTTAACCTTTAACTTGGGGGTATCCAACAGATGACACCAGTACACTTCAAGGGGAACAACTGAGCCAAGTTATATAGGAGTCCATCAATTAATGTAGATTATATGCTCCGGAAAAGAATTGGACACACACACTCAATCACCCATCTGCCCGATACAAATGCACCCGTCCCGACACAAATGCACCTGACCTGACACAAATGCACCCACGTCCGCAGAGATAAAGGTAACTGTATATTCCTGCTGCCATTCCATTACATGTAAGTTTCAACAGTTAAAAATATGTTACATGGACCAAGAAAATACAATTTTATTTTATCTACATGTCACTAAAACCAAACAATAGTCTTGTACAAGAAAATAAGATTTTCTTTTAAAACTGATCATACGCATAACATTGTATATTCTAACCCATTACCACACAACGATACTTTTGGAAGGCTCAAGAAAAAAAAAAGGAAAACATTGTGGAAAATGAAGAAATTGCTCGTATAAGCAATTTCTTCATTTTCCATAATGTTTTCAACCCAGAATGTTGAAAAAATCTAAAATTTCATAAACTTTGAATTGGTCTGCAGCATCTTTCAATTTGGACAAGTCTAAAATTTGTTGTCTGGTAATAGGTTAATAAGCAACTAATTTTCTAAATCCTATTTTTATGCAGAGTTAAACAAACTGAAGAATATTTTACAAACTGATTCCTCAATATTTGGACACATCTGAAGTTTATAAAGTTTAGTCTAGATACCAAAAAGTGATTTAATATTACCGTCAAAACACCTAGGCAAATAACTTTCCTTCTTTTAATTGATTAATAGAAAACAACATTTTACACTGATCCAAATTCAAAGAAGATGCAGATGATAGTTTTTGATTAATGATTTTTTTTTCTTTTTTGCCATTTAGGATACAAAATATTGTGGATCATGAAGAAATTACAAGTTACAAGCAATTTATTCACAATGTTTTCCAAAGCTTTTTAAATGAGGTACCTAGAAAGCCGGACTTAGTGGGAAGAGTTAAGAAAATTCTTGTGATTCGCAAAATCACACTCACTTTGACCACAAATATGATGCTTGCCAAAACAACAACAAAAAAACTAGAGCTGCGAGCATGCCGGATTCACTCAACTTGACCAAATTCACAAATTGTTCCTGAGGAATCTTGTTGAAAAATATCCTCTAGTTTGCAAGAACAAGATTTTCAAAAAACTTTCGCTTTATACCATATATGGATATAAGACCCCCCAATAAAAGCATGATTTTTAAACCAAGCATATTCTATGAAGGAATCTGACAAAGAGTCATCCAAAGGTAATTTTTGTGAAACTTGGTTGAAAACTATTGCTTGGTTTCAGAGAAGAGGATTGTAACAGCTATCACTGTTAACCATATATTGAAATTAGCACTATATATGAAAAGCCATATTTCCATCCATTAATTTGTTTTTTAAAGGCATTTGATAAAAGGTCATGGAAGAATAATTCCAATGACATTAGGTTTCAATCTCAGAGGATTTCCAAAATTTTCACCATATATGATAATCAAACTTACCAATTAAAGCCAAGTTTGTCTTCTGATCAATTTTTGAAAGGAATCTGATAAAGCGTTAACCAAGAACCATTCCAGTGAAATTGGGTTGAAATCCATCTAGTGGTTTCTAAGAAGATGAATCTTGAATGAAAAGTTTATAGATAAACAAGCTAACAGACACACTACAGATACAACAGAATGACAACAGCTTGCTGGCTTTAAGCTAGAAGAACTAAAAATTGACGTTAATAACTAATACATTAAAGTTGGAAAAATCTTGATAAGCTTTTTTAAAGAGTAGTAAATATTGCGGAAAAAGAAGCAAAGAAAGTTTCTTTCTTCCCCACTCATTTTAGAAAAAATTCATTTGATGGCTTTGATGAGACATGTGGTCAATGAAAAGGGCTCAAGAAGTCTGCAAGGGATTGTTTTCTTCATACTGTTGTATTATAAGATGGTGGAGGGGGTCGTTGAGGAGGAGGTCCCTTTTGAGAATTCTGTCCAGGTCCTGCAATGGGATAAGGGGGTTGTCCTTGGGGTCCTGATGTAGGATACGGAGGGGCTCCCTGACTGGGTCCTCCTCCCTGGTAGTTTGTGCCATATCCCTGTGATGGGTAGGGAGCAGTCCCTTGACCTGGGGTAGGATAAGGGGCAGAACCTTGACCTTGGGTAGAGTATTGGGCTGTACCTTGTCCTTGACCTGGATAGGGGACTAACCCTTGACCCTGGTTAGGATAAGGTGCTGATACTTGCTGATTTGTATTTGGTGGTTGACCTGGACCAGACATAGGGTAAGGTGTTTGTTCAGGGTATGGTGTTACATTATGACCAGAATTGTATTGTGTTTGTCCTGGCACTGACTGACCACCATATGGAGGCTGACCTTGACTAGGACCAGAGTTTGGGTATGGGGTTTGTCTTGGGGCTCCACCTGGGTATTGAACTTGCCCCTGGTTTTGAGACTGATTGGTCCCTGGTGCTGGAGCCCCTGGAGCAGTGTTCGATTGCTGTGTTGGCAACTGACTTGGGGGCTTTGGTTGAATGTTTCTCTTCCTCATGTAGTCTACTACTTGATCAGGCACTTCAGCAAGAACTGCTTTAGCCAATGCTGCTTTTGATAATGTTATATCTCCTTGGCCTCTTGATAAATACTCACGGATAGGTACAAACTGAAATGAAACAAAAATATTTTGTAACTTTGACCATTTCGACAAAAAGACACTTTTGGATCCCCTGAGAAAAGCAACTGGGAAAACATTGCGTTAAATGAAGAAATTTGTTTTGTACCAAGAAATGTCTTCTTTTTCCAAAATGCTATTTACCCTTGTTGGAAAAAAACTAAAATTTAATGAACTTTGAATTCTCATCTGCAACTTCTTTCAATTTGAACCAGTCTCACCAGTCCGATAATGGGTTAATTCAAATATTAGAAAGCAAAATCAAATATCAAGTGTTTAATCTTTTACCAAATAATATGCGGTTTTCAAGACCATATGAACTTAAAACACTGCTAAGACCACATAAACTTAAAACACTGCTAAAAAGATGAAAGTGTGAGTTCAATGTTTCGTCTAAAAGTTGTTTAAATTAGATAAATTCTCATTATCAATTAAAAAAATCTCTAAATGGTTAGCCATATTTTGTCAACTTTTGAAAATTTTAGCAGGTCTAAAGATTTGTAGTCTAACAAGGAGTTAATCCTTTTTTAGTGACTATCTGTTGTAATTTTTGAGGGGTATTTGAAAAGTATGTCACCAAAGGCAGGGAGAAGCAGCCTAACATAGTCACCTTGCAAGCTTGCACACTTTATCCAACAGCGTTGAAGCATTAACCCATTCCCACTCAATGACGCTTTTAGACTCCCTCAAGAAAAAAAGCTTCGGAAAAAAATTGTGGAAAATGAAGAAATTGCTTGTAACAAGCAATTTCTTCATTATCCACAATATTTTCAACCAAGAAAGTTGAAAAAATCCAAAATTTAATAAAACTTGAAATTTTTGTCTGCAACTTCTTTCAATTTGGGCCAGTCTAAAATTTTATTGTGTGGGAATAGGTTAAGAAAACACCCATCATAGCCTACAAAAATGTGTCTACAGCTTGCTTGCATCCTCATTAATGTGAAAATGATGACCGCTTAGTTCTTTTTTCATCTTGGGGCATAGGTAATAGTCAGAGGGTTCTAAATCAGGTTAATCCATTCCCATAAAACAAAATTTAGGCTAGTCCAAATTGACAGGAGTTGCAGAAGACAATTTAAGTTTTATAAAAAATTTAGATTTTTTCAACTCTCTGGATTGAAAACATCGAGTAAAAGAAGAAATTGCTTGACACAGGGGATTTCTTCATTGTACACAATGTTTTCCCAATTGCTTCTCTTGAGGGGCGTCAAAAGGCGTCCTTGTGTGGGAATGAGTTAAAAAGGGAGATACTTTAACAGTTTGAAACCACATTCCTGAATTGTAGCCATATCAACAGTGGACTTGCTTGTAGAGCATTGTCTTGATGGAAGAGCACACCTCAAGGTTTCCCATGCCTTTTCTCCAGATTTTTTTCACAAAGCTACCTCATGATGTCAGCATAATAACTCTAGGTGAAAGTACTACCTTTTTCAATATGATTGAAGTGGATGTTATTGACTTGGCCTTTTGGGAGGGGGTGGGGGGAGAGGAAGGCTATGCTTCCAACTGTTTCCACTGTTTTGACAGTTATTTCATCCCAGGTTGAAGTGGTGCACCCAAGTTTCATCAAAAGTTACAAACTCCTCTAGAAATTTCTCCAAATCAGACACAGACAATTTTTTTTGACATGTTGCACCAAGCTCATTCTTGGTCTACACGAAGAACTTTAGGATGCATCTGGCAAAAACCTTAGTCATTTGCAAGTCATTATGGACCATTGATGAATCACAGCTGTCAATCAAATGACCAGTCGACCAATCAAATCATTCATTTAGCCCAGAATTGAGATTTAAACTCCTACATTGGCTGCCATTTGAGCTATTCATTTTTGATGGTTTGTCGACTAAAACGCCATAACTACAGCCTATTCAAGCTGTAGTTATGACATTTAAGCTGCTTACCAGACATTTTGCTTTTTTCTTTCATGCTACTAGCCATGAGTTTTGCAAAATAACGCCGTTTATAATTGAAGAGATATAGACTTCCTTTCAGAGTCAATGGGCGTGGAAAATGGAGTAAGTTTGCGTGCCAGCAATTGGTCAATTGCATGGACACATTCCTCTGAGAAAACTTCCTGTGTAGCAATGCTGTGCTGTGTAGTTTGAAGTTCTGCCATAACCATATTATGGATTTAATTAATTGTGATCTTTGAGGTGACAGTTGGTGGCATACCAGGACAGGGGCATCTTAAAGACTCTCTCTGCCACATTTTAACCCATTCCCACATGACAAAATTTTAGACTGGTCCAAATTGAAAGAAGCTGCAGACAACAATTCCAAGTTGATGGAATTTCAAATATTTTCATCTTTTTGGATAGAAAACATTTTGGGTAATGAAGAAATTGCTTGATACAAGCAATTTCTTCATTTTCTACAATGTTTTCCAAAGCTTTTTTCTTGAGGAGCATAAAAAGGAAAGCTTGCATGGGAATGGGTTACCGGTAATTCAGAGGCTCATTTCTTCACCATACTACAACATGTGCCATGCTCCCCTTATCTTGCTACTATGTTCTAGTGAAGTTCCTAAGGTTATATACCTTTGAGACCAAGGTATTGATTGACTGCACTATGACAAATATTGACCATTTGTTTATAATGAGTAGTGGTGGGTAATTTTGAGTACATAAGTGATAATACTACTTCATCTGCAAAGACCTCAATTGGTAATTTATATAAGAAGTCTGTTTGTGCCTAAGGCCACAAACTTTTCAATCAACCCTCTTATCAAGATTTCATGTTGGATTATGATTTGATGATTTCAGAAAAGGGTCTGTAGAATTATGAAAATAATAAACTGACAGATTTGATATATTTATTCTGGATTTCCCATTACCAGACAACACAAATTTAGACTGGTCCAAATATTGACAGAAGTTACAGATGGCAATGTTTAGTTGATGAAATTTTAAAATATTTTGTCTTTTGGAGTAGAAAACATCGTGGATAATGAAGAAATTGCTTGTAACAAGCAATTTTTTCATTATTCGAGGTGTTTTACAAAGCTTTTTTTCTTGGGGGCGTCAAAAAGCATCATTGTGTCGGAATGGGTTTATCATTTTCAAGAAAAGACTTTGAATGTGGTATTTTTCAAAAGTGACAAGTCATGACTCCTACCTGTACAATATCTCTCTCTGCGTATCTTCCTTCAATACCAAGTCTCTTTCCATCTGCATCTAGTACATCCATTGCTGAAGTATAATGAATGCTTTAGATACATATGCACTATGTCATTCATTTTCCTTTATATTTTAATCATATTAACTTAATCTCTTCCAGTTTTAAAATGTTTTGTTAGTAAGAATGCAAAATTTCATACCATTTTCATAGTCAATTTTGGAAAGACCCTAAAACTTATACTTTAGAATTTTGATCTTTTGCTCATGTTCCCAAATTTTATTTAGCAAAGAATCAAATTAATCAGTGAACTGTTCTAAGGACCAATGAAACATACACCTAGGATAGTATGGCTTTTGCCTAAAGTGACTTACAATTACAAGTACCATTACAAAACTCAAAACCAAATGTAAGTTAACAAGAGTGTCATAGTCACAATATATGCTGCCCTTTTGCATTAAGCCCCATTTTTTCTGTGACACAACCTAATATCGCAAAGTTGCAACAACCTGTGAAAGGTCAGGTAACTAGGAAAATTCTTTGAAAACTTCATTGAAATTCTTCCATAAATGTACGTGATGTGTTTGCAAAAAATTTTGCATTAAGCCCCCCTTTCTCTGTGACACAGCCTAAAATGGCACCCCCCCCCCCCACAATAAGTACAAGGTTAGGTTTCTAGGAACATTCTGTGAAAATTTGCTCCTCTTAAATGTAGGAGATGTGTTAACAAGATGTGGACCTACAGACAGACATCGGGATGGATGGCCAGAGAAAATGATACTAATATATGTCCATTTTGGCAGTATAAAAATTTAAGTATCAAATTACAAGGATAGATACTTCCTCAAAAGTCGGAGATAACACTAAACCCGTTACAAGACAACCAAATTTTAGATCGGTTCTATTACAAAGAAGTAACAGATGACAATTTTTAGTAGCTGAAATTTTAGAAATCTTTATCTTTTGGGTTAGAAACCATTGTGGATAATGAAATAATTTCTTGTAACAAGCATTTTCTTCTTTTAACATAATACTTTCAAAAGTTTTTTCCAGAGGGACATAGTACAGTCCCTGATTTTTAAGTCTATGTGATTTCCTACTTAAGAAAGTAGTGAAAAAAGAAGATATTGCTCGTGACAATCGATTTCTTCTTTTCCCACAATACTTTCTACCACATAAGATGGTTTAATTCTAAATTGCATCCAAAACTCATTGTCAACTATAATCACCTTCAATTTGGACCAGTCTAAAATTAAAAAAAACAAACAGGTTAAATAGCAGGATTGTGAGGATATTAGTTAAAATATTAAAATAGTAATTAACCCTTTCCTGTTTTTTGAAATTTTGGACTGGGCCAAATTCAAAGGTTTTGCAGACGACAATTTTTGTTTGAATTTATTTTATAAATAATCATTTAGTAGGGTAGAAAATATTGTGGAAAAAGAAGAAATTGCTTGTCACAAGCAATTTCTTCTTTTGCCACAATGTTTTCCCAAGTATAAAAACACTGAGACGTAAAAAGCAGTGATTGTATGGGAAAGGGTTAAGTATTCCTCATTATATAAATAATATCCCTTCTAAATTCAAATGAAATAGCTGCAACACTTTTACACAAAATTATCAGAATTTTTCCCCAGTATTTACCATCAAAATCAGCATCTCCAACTCCGACAATGATAATGGACATTGGTAATGAGGAGGCCTGGAAATAAATACACAATTTTACATAGTAAGTAGACTAAAGGCTTTAATTCATTCAAACACATTAACATTTTAGACTAGTGCAGGACTTCAGATAATAATTTTTATGTGATGAAAATTTTAATATCTTTGTCTTTCGGGGTAGGAACTTTTTGGATATTTTTCACACGTTTCCCAAAGCTTCATATTGAGGGGTGTATAAAAGCATCATTGCGTGGGAATGGATTAAAATATGCTGTTACTCTACAACAGGTTTTTGATTGTAGATAATATATTCATCCTGACTAAAAAGCAAGTAAGTCTTTGCAAGTGAGACTTTGATAGATTAATTGATTGGTTGAATTGGGTTTAACACCACTTTTAACAGTATGTCAGTCATATCAGGGTAGCTGGAGCACCTAACAATGGAATCCTGGTATTTCTCACACCAGTACTACCATAAAATCCTTTCCTAGCCTCCAGCCGCTATCCCACTTAGGTTTAGTATCATACATCCATTGGTGACAAATGTCAGAAAGGATATGTGCCGCCGCTGGGGATCGAACCTATGACATCCCAAAATTGAAAATTGGGAGTCTGGTGCGCTACCGACTGCAAGTGAGACCATTGCATAAATGTCTTCCACATCTTGGAAAGAAGGGTGCTGTGATTACAGTATATACCACAAATTTTCAGCTGTGCAGGATCTTAACTTGGGAGTATCCTACAAAATTTTACAAAAATAATTTGAAATCAATCATTTGATGAAAAATATGCTCAAACACACTACAAATTCACACACAAATATCCCCCGACACTCAATATTTTGCATAAAGTTAATGTTGATAAGTGGCCTTAACCTTGATGGATGACCTAAACCTTACAAATAAATGATGCATATTGATGCAAGGAACATTATTCCAAAATATAAGCATTTAATTTCAATATTGTTTGTATTACAAAAGAATTTTTTGCATGAAGTTGACCTTGATGAGTGACCTTGACCTAAATAGATGACCTTGACCTTACAACCAACAGATGTTTATTAATGCAAAGAGTTTATATTCTAAATATGAGCCATGTATCTTCAACAGTGGCTGAATGCAAGCAAGATGTGTTAAGGTGACCTTAACTTGAATTGTTGAAGAGTGTACTCATACCAAACATCAGTGCTTTGTAAATTAAAAAAACAAAAAAAACCCTGTCAACCTTTGACCCACATTACCAAAAAACAAAAGGGCAACACCATAAGTCATGAATAACATATGTATAGAGTTTGAAGGTCCTAGGTCAAATGGCCTATGAGTTAGAGCACAAAATGATTATCAATCAAAGTTCAATTGTAACCTTGACCTTCGACCTATGTTACTCCAAAGCATTAGGGCCCTTCAATGGATAATCACATGATGCATGACAGACGGATGCCGGACAAAAGGTGATCACAATAGCTCACTTGAGCACTTCTTGCTCAGGAGAGCTAAAAATGCTGCTAGAGTTGCATTCAAAAGAAAATTTACATATATCCCCTTTTTTCTGAGACACAGCAGAATATATAAAATATATTGTAATAAGCAAATCTCCTTTTATGGCAGTTTTCTACATTATTCTGCACTTACTTACAAGTTCATGAAATATTGTATTTCTTTTTTGTTGTTGTTGCTCTCAAACCAATGAATCAGATTTCCTTAAAAGGCAAATACATCTAATAGAAATTGTCACAGAAAAAAGGTTCACAAAGCCCAATAGACTTACCTGTACAATGGAGTGAATGGTGTGTGGCATGTCCGATATTACTCCATCTGTGATAATCAACAATACAAAATAGTTGGAACCGTCTCTCTTTGCTGATGCAAACCTGTTTTAGATCAAATGTGAACATTAATGGAAAACAGAAAAGTGCTGGTAACCAAATCAAATTGACCCTTGTTATGCTGAATGAAATTTCTTAGGGAATTACATGAAAATTAAATGGCATGTCTGATATTACTCCATCTGTGATAATCAACAATACAAAATAGTTTGAACCACCTCTCTTTGTTGATGCGAATCTATTTTAGATCAAATGTGAATGTTAATGGAAAATAGAAAAATGCTGGTAACCAAATCAAATTACCCCTAGTCATGCTGAATAAATTTTTTATTGGGAATTACATGAAAATTAAATGGCTTGTCCGATATAACTCAATCTGTGATAATCAACAATACAAAATAGTTGGAACCGTCTCTTTTTGCTGATGCAAACCTGCTATAGATCAAATATGAATGTTTATGGAAAACAGAAAAGTGCTGGTAACGGAATAAAATTAACCCTTGTCATGCTGAATTAAATTTTTGATAGGAAATACATGAAAATTAAAGGACTGAAAGCACTGTAAGGCTTTAATTGAGGGTCAATATTTTTTTGACAAATGGATTTATAAAAATTCTGACTTGAATTGGACAAGCAGGTGCTGTATACAAAGATCCTACTGCACATATGTGCAGTCGGATCTTTGTATATGGCTCCTGCCAATACTGGAAAATTGAGGGTTCAGTATGACAAGGGTTAATATGATTAAATGATTGACTTGTGTTTTATAGGGCATCGACAGCTGTAGTCATTTATCATGTAAGAAGTTTAAGGATAGTTTAACATAAAACATATAGAACAGAACATAGAAAACCACAAGGCATATACAAGTAAGGTCAGCCCTGCACTGCCCACATATTTTTGAGAATCAGAATTTCATGAACAAGTTTGGAAATGGATAACCCTAGGAACATTCCTGCCAAGTTAAGTCAAAATTGGCCCTACGATTTAGAAGGAGACGATATTCAAAGAATTGTTTCATGATTTCCCCAAGTTTAATAAGTCCTGCCCTGCCAAGCCTACATTTTTTTGCAAATCAAAAGTTTTAAAAAGAGTCAGCCAAAGGAACATCCCTGTCAAGTTAAGTCCAAATTGGCCTAATTGTTAGGAAAAATAATTAGGAAAAGATATTCATGGAATAATTTCATGATTTCTCTATGTCTTATAAGCCTGCCTTGCCACATTTGATTTTTTTTCAAAATCAAAGTTTCATCAACAAGTTTGGAAAAGGGTTAGCTCAAAAATATTCTAACCAAGTTTTGTCTAAATTGGCAAAATGGTTTAGGAGTACAAGATTTTTAAAAATCATTTCATGATTTCTTTAAGTCTAATAAGCTTAACCCTGCCCCGCCCGTTTTTTTACGAATCAAAATTTCTAAAGAAGTTTTTAAGGGTTACCAAATGAACAATCCTGCTTTGGTTTGGAAATTGACCCTGTGTTTAGAAGGAGAAAATTTTAAAGAATTGTTCTGTCTGATAAGGCCTATCTGCCACATCCGAATTTTTCATTAATCAAAATTTCATTAACAAGTTTTGAATAGGGGTAGGCCTACAGTGATTGAACCCTGTTTACCCACTAGGGGTCTCACACACAAGTTAGTGCTTTTCCAAAGTTTATTTACATCGAGATAAAAACTATAAGCTTTGGAATAAAAGCAACCAACCTGTTGTAGTACAGAAGTTACGAGGAAAGCAGTAGTTAGTATCTGATTCTAGTGGCCTCCTACGACAGGCCACAAAGAAAGGCCAAGGTACTTTTTTGGAAAAATGCCTGGCACACAATCGTGCTCAAATTAACCCTTTTCCATTTTTTAAATTTTAGACTGGTCAGAATTCAAAGAAGTTGCAGACTACAATGGAATTTGGATGCAATTAGAAATGAAACCATCCTATGTGGTAGAAAATATTATGGGAAAAGAAGAAATTGCTTGTCACAAGCAATTTCTTCTTTTTCCACAATGTTTTCTCAAGGATAAAATCACAGCAACGTAAAATCCCGGCCATGAACAGGAAAGGGTAAATAAGTTTATCCCATTTCAGATTGTAAAACCTTAAGAGTACATAGTAGGAAATTCAAAGAAAAGGCATCACATGCAAATGCCGATGCTTAGCTGTTCAAGTGCTTTATATTGGGCAAAACAATTCCAAAAAGAAGCTTAATTTTTCAAAAATGCATTTACAGTCATCCCTCTCGTTTATATGGATTGCTCTTTTGATAGTGGAAGTATATTGAGTTTCTAGTGAATGTGTTCATTAACACCGGACATATTACAAAATGTTTTAGCTTTCGGATGACTATAACAATGTCACAGATAATGACTTGGCCATAGCAATACCCTTGGTTTTCCCAAAAGCAGCCCGGCTAAAAGGAATTGGGCATGATTAATTGATTGGGGTTTAAAACCATTTTTAGCAGTACTTCAGTCTTATCGCAGCAGCGGGAGCACATATCAATGGATTCTTGGTATATCGCACACGAGTACTACCACTACATCCTTTCCTAACCTCCAGCTGCTATCCAACTTAGGTTAACCATTATCCATCCATTTGTGAGAGACAAATTTTGGAAAGGATATGTGCCAGCACTGGGGATCGAACCATGACATCCCATTATTGAAGATTGGGAGTCTTATGCGCCACAGACTGCGCTTTGACGGTGGCCCTAAAAAGAATTGGGCTAAAGATCAAAGTTAGCCTAGAATTATACATAATGGATTAATTGCAACACTCACTGACTAGTTTATCCCATGTCCATTCAATCCTGCTTTTTCACGACTTATAAAAACAATTTCTACATAGCCCACTTTGTTTTCTACCCTTAAAGATAGACTTTTTAAATTTCACCAAGTGAATTTGTCACCTGCAACTTTTTTAAATCATCCCTTTCTTGTTCAATCCATAGTTGTTATGCCCAAGTTTTTTTTATACTTGAGAAAACATTGCGGAAAAAGAAGAAATTGCTTATAACAAGCAATTTCTTCTTTTTCCACAATATTTTCTACCCTATTGAATGATTATTGTTGGAATAAAATTGACCTTAAATTTTTGTCTGCAAAACCTTTGAATATGAACAGGTTTAAAATTTTGCAAAACAGGAGAGGGTTATGAAAAATCTAAAATTTTCTAGTTTGGTAATGGATTATAAAAATATCAAAAAAATGTTAGTTTGCAAAATATATGGTGGGAACATAAATCAAAATGCAAATTGTTGCTGGACAACCCAAATATTTCAACTACAGCTTTAATTATCTATAGTTATAATATTTAAGTAGGCTACTAATGAAAGGGTATTTCATGAATATTGGATGTCTATATCAACTTTCAGGAAAAACAGTGTTTTGATTAATCAATGGATTTTTCTGTTTAACAGAAGTGATAAGCAAATTTCACTCTTTCAAAATTATGTAATAAAAACTGAGAGGATATTGTTAGATCTGTACCAAGTAAATATTCAATGTTCCCAACATAATTCTAGATATAAAGGGCAAAAACTAAAGCTAGGCTTTATCTTTTTCTGTTTGTCAATTTTTTGTTATCCAACTGTCTGCGGAAGAAATATTGATATCTGTTGCAACCCCTAAAAGAATATCAAGGAAAACCACTTTGGAAAAAGGACAAATTGGGCTTTTTTTACACGCAGGTTCTGCTCTCACAGTCTTTCTTTTCCAATATGAAACTTTTTTTAATTAACACCTTGTTTGAAATTTTGAAACCCACTCCGGACCAATTTCTTTTAGTGAAAATGGATTGAAGTTTTCTATTTTATTCTAATTGTAATCTGTTCATGCAGATTAGATTTCCAAGATTGCAAATTTACAATTGACCAATTGCGACTGTCAATCAAATAATCAGTCTACCAATGAAATCATTCATTTTGACTTGAAGTTAACTTTGAACTTCGAAATTTTTTTCAAAATAACACTGTTAAATATGGAAGCTTAACTAACTGTTGGAGTCAATGGACGGGGTTAACAGAGTAAGTGGGCGGGGCCAGCTATTGGCCAATTCAAATAAGAGATGAAGAGAAAATATTTTGTTTTCAGCGAGGTATGAACCGAAAAACCTAACCACACTGTATGGATACGCAAAGCGGATTCATACAATGTGTGATTAGGTTTTTCGGTTCATATCTCCATGAAAACAAAAAATTTTCTCTTCATCTCTTATAATTTAATAGCATCGATCCAAAAAAACAAAAAACTTTACAAATTTTGATACCTTTTTGTATTGGACTATTTTGTTCGGAAGCATACAAAATCGCTGCGTGCTTAAAATTTTGTTCATTGAGTTATGAATAAATTTTTTAGACCAATCAGAACGCTCATTTTTGATAGACGAAACTAAAAGTTAAATTATATAGGGTTGATATTTGACTTACTTGGACACATGATTGATGATAGGTGAAAAATTGGTTGGTCCATACAATTGCACTTGTTTTATTGATGTGTAATATGCCTGCATAATACCTTGTATTCCAGCACAATAGGGGTTCTGAGGATTGAAATTCTGAAAATAAAACAGCATAACAAAGTTGGATGATCCATGTAACTGTACTTGTCTTAACCCTTCAGTAGACAACAAAATTTTAGATTGGTACACATTAAAAGAAGTTGCATATAACAATTTTAAGCTTATGAAATTTTGAAAAATCTTTGTCTTTTGGAGAAGAAAACATTGTGGATAATGATGAAATTCCTTGTAACAATTTTGGATAGAATCAAGCCAATGCTTTCTGAGAGAATGATTTTCAAAGTTTTCAATACAAAATATATAAAAATTAGCCCCACCTATAGAATCCATGTTTTTCATCCAATCCCGATTTCTTGTAGAAATCTGGTAAAAAGTCATCCAAAGACCAAAACCTGTGATTTTATGTTTGTTATCTAGCCAATAGTGTCTGAGAGGATGATTCTCAAAGTTTTCATTATATATCATTTATGGGAACTAGCCATGTCCATTAACCCATTCCAACACAAGAATACTTTAGACTGGTCCAAATTAAAACAAGCTGCAGACGACAATTTCAAGTTGATTGAATTTTAAAATTGTTTGTCTTTTGGGATAGAAAACAATGTGGGTAATGAAGAAATTGCTTGATACAAGCAATTTCTTCATTTTCCACAATGTTTTCCAAAGCTTTTTTCTTGAGGGGCGTAAAAAGGAGGGCTCGTGTGGGAATGAGTTAAAGCTACATTTTTCTTATTGAAGGAATCTTAATAGTAGAGGTAAAAACATGTATCCTTTTTGTGAATTTTGGTTGAAATCTAGTTTTTGAAGAGAAGATTTTTAAAGTTTCACTACATAGAGTGAATGTTTAAATTAGCCCCACCCATAAAAGAAATGTTTCTGTAGCATCTTCTGATCAGAATTTCTGAGCTCAACTCATTCCCACATCTCTGCTTTTTTACGCACATCAAGAAAATACTTCAGGAAAACATGGTTTCAAAGGAAGAAATTGCTTGTTACTAGCTATTTCTTCATTTTCATCCCTGTTTTCTACTGAAATGACCATAGTAATCAAAATTCTCCTAACTTAAAATTATTGTCTGCAACTCCTTAGAATTTAGACTAGTCTAAACTTCTGCTGTCTGGGAATAGGATGAAATGTAGCTTAGAGTATGTGCATATTTCATATACCTCAAATTTAGGTACATACACTCTTTCTGTACAATATAAATTCTAATTTGTTTGAATAAATGGGGTTTAACCCTTTCCTGTTTTGTAACTTTTTTTTCGACCTTTTGAAATTCAAAGATTTTGCAGACAAATATTGAAAGTGGATGTAATTTGAAAAATAATGGTGAAGTAGGATAGGAAATACTTTGGAAAAAGAAGAAATTGCTTGTCACAAGTATATTTCATGCTCTTTCTATAATGTTTACTCAATTATAAAACCACATGGACTTAAAAACCAGGGACTGAACGTGAAAGGGTTTAAACCGTTTTGAATAGAATTCAGTCATATTGCAGTGGCGGTAGCACCTGGTATTTCTCACACAAATACTACCACTTTATCCTTTCAAAGCCTCAAGCAGCTCATCCAACTTTGGTTTACAATTATTCGTCCATTGTGGGAGACAAAATATGGAATCTAAGGGTCGAAATATTAAAACATAACCAAGAAGCTCTAAATACAGAATAAAGTTTCATGTTCTTGCCCATTCAACAGAATGAGGCTTTTTGGTGCCCCTTTGGAAATATTGTTGAAAATAAAGTAATTGCTTGTAACTAGCAATTTCTTAATTATCTATAATGATTTCTAGCACGAAACTAAGAAAAGTTCAAATATCATCAACTGAAATCTATTGTCTGCAACATATTTGAATTTGGACCAGTCTGAAATTGTGTTGTCTGGTAATGGGTTTACCATACAGCTGTTCTTGTTTTATTGTTAATTAATATGCCTGCATTTTATGCTTCCTGATTCTGCAAAGTCATTAATCAATTCCCAAACAATCACACTTTATAACACCTCCAAAAAGGCTGTGGAAAACATTTTTTGAAAGCAATTTCCTCGTTATTCCCAATGTTTTCCACCTCCATCCAAAAAAAAGATTTTCATAATTTCATCAACTGCAAATTTTCCTCTGCAACTTCTTCCAGGTTGGACTGGTCTGAAATCTGTCATCTCAAGAATGGTTTATTCATTCACTGGAAAGCATGACCCCTTGCTTGCAGATTGAGTCAGAATAATAATAATAATAAAGATTTCATTTTAACCCTTCACTGTTTTTTAAAATTTTGGTCTTGTTAAATTTGAAAGAAGTTGCAGACTACAATTTAAAGTGAATGTAGTTTGAAAATTAAGCAACCTACAGGGTAGAAAATACTCTGGGAAAAAAAGAAACTGTTACAAGTAATTTCTTCTTTTCCCACAATGTTTTCTCATGTATAAAATCAAAAGAACGTAGAAAATGGGTTGTACAGAAAAGGGTTAAGAAGTTGCACAGTTGGGCATGCCCAGTTTTCCTTATGAACCTCTAGTGATGTTTCGGAAAAAGAAGGAAAACATGCTAATACTGATAAAGTTCAAATTCGTTCATCATTAGATGAACCTGTTCCAGAGATGTCTCTTAACGGAGTAAAAATCATGGAAAAAGATCATGGAAAAAGCTTGGTTTTGGTCTATTCTTTGAGAACAGTTTGCTTTGAAGAAGTCTGAAGGTCTGGAAATTGGACCTATACTATGTGCCAAGTTTGCAGGGGACAAGTCAAGACAATGAGAATGTGCAGATTCTCCTGGAGGGTAGGTAATAGTCTATATCTAGATAGATTTTAATCTTGTCAAAAGACAAGTCAAATAATTTGTTAGTACAAGACAGTAATACTCCTTGGATTCTTGCCTTTTTCAATTACATATCTAAATATATTAAAGTAAAGTATTCAGCTACTTACACAAGGAAACTCATGAGAAACTGTTCCATCAGGCAACCTTGCACCAAACCCAAGAACAGGGAACAGTTTGTCTCTACAAAATAAAGACAGCAAAAGTTTAATCATAAATTTAGGGTTAAAGTCTAAAAGTTCAAATAACAGTTGAAACACATTATATCAAAATCCTAAATATGGAATTTAGGGATAAGTTGAGATTATATTCGATTCCCAACTTTATCTCTTCTTTATTTCATGTAAACCTGAATGTTTATCTTGAACCAGTAAAATCTGCAATTTCAGATATGTCAAGTTATTTTTCAAGCGGAATTTCAATTTTCGTATCGAAATCTACTTGCTAAGCAGATAATATGACTAACAACCTGGTAGAGATCTAATATGAACTGCTACATGTACAATACCAAAGCTCTAGGTTTTGTGGTTCTGGAGGAGAAGATTCTTTTACTTTTCCCAAATTAATTGATATGTAAAATCAGGAAACAAACTTAGTAGAGGTCACCTAGATGATGCTAGCTACACACCAAATATGAAAGCTCTGGGCCTTGTAGTATAAGACATGAAGATTTTTTTTAGATTTGCAAATTATGAAGCAGTTTGGGGCCTCATTGCCAAAGTATGCATTGGACCAGAATGATAATAGCAAATTTAGTAAATGCCCCCCCCGTTGAACATTTAAATGAAATTGTTTTAAGATTGGACAAGCTGATTAGGTGGAGATATTATTTGAAGCAAAAGATGATAGATGACAGATTGATTGAAAGGGATTTAATGCCACTTTTAACAGTATTTCAGACATATCGTGGCTGGAGCACCTAACAATGGGTTCCTGGTATTTCTCACACCAGTACTATCACTACATCCTTTCCTAGCCTCTAGCTGCAATAATTGTCCACCCATTGGCAGGAGACAAAGTCGGAAAGGATATGCGCCACCGCGGGGGATCAAAGGCAGATGACAGACAGACATCCATTGATCTTAAAAACTCGCATGAGCACAACGAGCTCAAGTGAGCTAAAAAAGCTTGAGAAATATTGTGGAAAATGAAGAAAGAGCTTATCATAAGCAGTTTCCTTATTGCCCACAATGTTTTGTAACCTGAAAGCCAAAGATTAAACTTAATTTTTAATTTCATCCTCTTAGAATTGTAATTTGTTGTATGCAGCTTCTTATTAGTAAAATTTGAACCAGTCTAAGACGTTTTTATCAGTTAATGGGTTTATTAACCCTTGTCGTGTTGAACCCAGAATATTTCTGTTTAACATGAGGTACACATAAGTGCAGTCTGATCTTAATTAACAAGTCCGGTTTGCCTCATTCAAACCAGACATGTTTATAAAATGGATTTTCAAAATAATTTTTTACTTTTAACTATATCTTCCAGGGCTTTGAGTCTTTGCTTTTATTGGAAATTCAGATAAGGATTTCATGCAGTATGATATTGGTTAAAGTACTAGTAATGTACTCTAAATGAACCTTTTCTTGTCTGTAACACGAGTCAAACCAAGTAAACTGTGCTCAGCAAGGTGATTTAGTAGTGTTCCAGTATTTGAAGTGAAAAGTTTTGTCAGAGAATGTAAGTCAAGTCTTTTCAAGTAAAGCATGTCAAGAGTGAAAATTCAAAAAACACAACATACAAGTGCTGGCTTTTTAGGTCAAGGACATTTACTTTTATAATTAGTAATAATTATATATGCAGCATCAATTTACTAGTTTTATCAAACCATCATGCATTAAAATTTTCGTTACCCATTACCAGACAACAATACTTTACACTGGTCCAAACACAGTGAGTTAAGCTGTTGACAATTTAAGATGATTGAATATCATTTTTTTTTTACTTTTTAGGTAAAAAAGTTGAAGAAAATGAACAAATTGCTTACATCAAATATATTTTCCATAGCCCTTTTCTTGAAAAATCTATTTTGTTGGAATGGGTTAACTAATATGTATATGTTGAAAGCCATCTCACCAGAGGCAAGAAAATAAAGTATCTGAATCTTTCTATGCTATTCATTACATGACCAATCTTACAAGAAAGATGGCCAAGATGCTCATCTGGCATCTGTCAATTTATAAACTCTATTAATTGATTGAATGGGGTTTAATGCCTGTTAAAAAGTATTTCAGTCATATGGCAGTAGCAGGAGCACCTAACCATGGGTTCTTGGTTATTCTCACACCTTGCTACCACATCCTTTCCAAACTGCTCATCCCACTTAGGTTAATAATTATCCACCCATTGGTGGGAGACAAGTGTCAGAAAGGATATCACCACAGCCTTGGATCCAACCTGGGTTCCAATGATCAGGAGTCCTATGCGCTGCAAACTGCACTGTGTCTGCAGCTTTATTAACTCCAACTACTGTATTAAGGGGTTATTCAGGTGACCACAGAGATTTTTTTCACCCAGTTTGATATGAATCAATGATAAAATCTTCAGCTTTAGCCATTATTATAACCTGTTGAGCGGCAATGAAATTATCTTGAAGACTATTCAACCATTTTCAGGATGCTTGGGACAGATTTAGCTGAAATGTGGACAGGTAAGGTATGACCTTACAAACATTTTCACTAAGTTTTAAAAAGATCAAGCCAAAATGGTGACTTGTTAAGGTCTATCAAAGAAATTATCAATCAGGCCCCTTTTCAAGTGATATTGGACAGAATGTCACCATACCTAATAGGGATCTTTCTTAATAGGGATTTTCGTTGAGACCATTCAAAATTTGCAGGAAGATTGAACAAAAAGTCAAAAAAGTGAACTGTACTATGGTAGTACCAAGATGTTGAATATCATAAGCATGTTTTGCTCAAGTGAGCTTAAAATGGACTCATCTTGGAAGTGATAAAAACTTTGATCCAGGTCAGATTGTACAGAATGTCATTTTTTGATAAGCTTCCTTGATGCTTTGCCTCAATTTCTTCTTGTGTAAATCAGATATTACCACAAAGTTTTATGACAGAAAGATGGTCTGCTTTTTCCAGTGATGACACAAATTTTGTAAAACATGAATAAAGGCATGTCTGTTGAAAAAATCTTTTAAATACAACAAATATTATAAGATATTCATACTTAAGATGAAACTTGAAATGGATAAGTAAAGGCTGAAAAATGTATCAAACGCTGTCTGTTGCTGTTGGCTGCATGGCTACTTGTGTGTTTAACCCTTTCCTGTTTTTTGAAATTTTAGACTGGTTAAACTCATTTGAAATATAGTCCTTCAGTAGGGTAGAAAATATTGTGGAAAAAGAAGAAATTGCTTGTTACAAGCAATTTCTTCTTTTTCCACAATGTTTTCTCAATCATAAAATCACAGGGACGTAAAAAACAGGGATTAACCAGGAAAAGGTTAAAAGACTTATGCACTAATGTCACAAATTTGTGTCAACATATCCCAAAGGCTTGAGCTGAGAAGAATTAACGAGTCAACATTTTAAAGTATAACATGATAGCACATCAAAATACAATTGCAAAAACACTATACCTTATTTGGGAACAAGACCATTCACCCATTCTTTTTGAAATACCAATCCTAGTAGAATACATATTCTTAGGAATTCCTTGGTGAAATGTTTTTTGTGTATCAGGTTAACCCATGTTATGCTGAATAGAAATCTCTACAGAAAATTGCAGTAATTTTAAAGGGCTGAAATCACTGGAAGCACTAATTGTTGGTTCACATTTTTTTTAAAAAAAATATCCTACAAATGGATGTGACTTGAAATGGACAAGCAACTGGTATAGACAAAGATCAGACAGCACCTGCTGATCTTTGTTTAAACCTCCTACCAAAGCAAGAATATACTGGGTTCAGCCTGACAAGGGTTTATAATCCAAATGTACAATGCACATTGCTCATCCTAGTTACATATATTTTAGCTGCTCAGCATAAATTGTGAACAATTTTAAGTCTGAAGCAAAGCTAAGCTTGCAGAGAGTCATAAAGAGGGTAGAGTGAGATAAGAAAAAGCATTTCATGATCAAAAATGCCATTCACGTAAAACAATAAAAGTTAAGAACTCATTTCGATGGCCAAGTATTTGAAAGAAGAAAATGCCTTCACCATATTTACGCACTTAAATGATTGTGATTTAAATGAAGTCTGTCAATTTGACATTTACATAAACTTACCATATAAGATCATTGATGTACACTGAAGTTGCTGAATTTTTTGTTATATTTTCAAATTTTAGTACTTGATTAACCCTTGTCATGCTGAACCCAGAATATTCCTGTTTTGATAGGAGGTACAGACTAAGGTCAGCCTGCACATATATGCAGTCTGATTTTTTTCTACACCATCCAGTGCTATCAGCACTTTGATTTTGAATGAATTCTGATTTAGTTATTTATTCAGCATGACAAGTATTAAAGTTTCAGGTATATATCCCACATGAGATTCATATATACTCGAGGATTATATATTATCCAAAGCTAGGAATAATCACAGTAAAGACTCTACATAAAAGTTCTAATTTTGAAGATCAACAAGCCCTTAAGGAACAAGAGTATCCACATAAAACATAGCTTGCCCTTATGTCTGCTTGTCACAAAAAGTGTTTGGATGAGAAAGTGCAAGGTCACTAAGCAAAAAGCCTTAGACCTGATGCTGTTCTGTACTAGACTTGAATATGAAATATACAAGGCTTATCAAAATGAAAGCAATTTCTCTTAGGTAACTTTAAGGTCAAGGTCAAAAGGTCATGGTGTGAAAGTCTGCTACTAGGTGAGTGTATATACAAAATATGATGGTCCTGCATGTAAATAAGGAGAAAACATGAGCAAGGTTAATGACTGATTGGGGTTAAATGCTACTTTTAACAATATTTCCATCATATCTTGGCAGCTGACATACCTAACCATGATTCCTGATAATTCTCACACCAGTGCTACTACAACATCCTTTTCAAGCTCCATCTGCTCATCCAACCTACGTTTACAATTATCCACCTGTTAGCAGGAGTCAAAGATCAAGGTTAAAGTTTTTGAAAAGTAAATCAGACATCAAGGTAACAGGATCAAGGTAATTGGACTTAAATGAAATTAAATCACTTGGTGAGACTATATTTAATATCGGGCTGTCCTAGGTGTGAGGATTTAAATGATATAAGCACTGGTTGAGATTTTTTAGCTTATTTCTTTTAAAAGAAGGTTAAAGATTACAGTCACAGGGTAATGCTGCTTTTTCTGAAATGAAAGTATATCACTTGGAGAAGGTATAAATAAAAATTTGAAGGATCTAGATAAAAGGCATCAGAAAATATGAGCAGGGTTAAGTTTTTGAAAAGTAGGTCAAAGGTCAAGGTCACAAGATCATGGTGCTTGGTGTAAAAGCCCATAACTAGATGAATACATACATCAAATATGATTGCTCTGTTGAAGGGGACATAAAAAATATTAGCCAGGCAAAAGTTTGGGTGAAACTTTTCTATAATGGTTCAAGGTCACAAAGTCAAGGGTCAAAGATGATGTTCTAAAATAAAAGTCTATGCCTCAATGTGTGTTTATGTAAAATATTTGCCCCCTAGAGTAAAAATTGAATGAAATGAGATTTACACAGTCTAATCAGACACTTCACTTCTCATTCTATAGATAGGTGCTGATTCAAAACAACTTTAGATGATCAGCAAAAATACTAAAATGCCTATCCAGGTTACTCAATGTTTGTAGCTCAGAAATATGATATTGTTGGAAATGTCTCATAAAGATCTTTCTTACCCATTCCCACACAATGATGCTTTTTGATGCCCCTTAAGAAAAGCATTTGGGAAAACATTGTGGAAAATGAAGAAATTGCTTGTGAAAAGCAATTTCTTCACTTTCCACAATATATTCTCTAACCAGAAACTTGAAAAATTTAGAATTTAATAAACTGTAAATTCTTGTCTTCAACTCCTTTCAATTTGGATTAGTCTATAATTTTGCCATGTGGGAATGGGTTAAATGAGAACCACACAAAGCAAACTCAAACAATATTTACGTATCATAATCTTGAATGATTTCTCCCACAGCCTGTATTGCAGTGGCATACTGGTTCGGTGCATGAGGATGTAAATAGTGCAGTGAATTAGGTTGAGATGGATTACCATTCGAGGCTGTGAAATCTATTGCTACTGTAAAGTTCATCTCCATTCTGAAAAAGATCAAGAAATATGTATTCAAAATCAGTAATTGCTTCTATCCTTCTGAAAATTGAAATTTGAAAATATTAACAAATTTGATTAAATGCATAGGCTCTCTTTTCATGTGTATGCTAAAGAATCTGACAATTCTAGCCTTTTGCTATCAGTTTACATTTGCCCTATAAGGTATCAGAAGTACTCTCTGATAAACTCATTCCCACACAATGACGTTTTTTGATGCACCTTAAGGAAAACAATTGAGAAAGCATTGTGTAAAATGAAGAAATTGCTTGAACCAAGCAATTTCTTCATTTTCCAAAATGTATTCAACATAGTTGAAAAAGTCTGAAATTTAATGACTTTTAAATTTTCCTCTGCAACTCCTTTCAATTTTGACCTGTCAAAAATTTTAACATCTGGTAATGGGTTAAAGTTTCTGAGCTGCATATACCACATCAGATAATCTATCTCTTTGATTCCATATCTTTTTTTCATAATTCATCAATTAAACATACAGCAGTGGTAAATATTACATGAATTCTTCCTGGGGAGACAGAAGAAACAAGCATACAGTATATTGCATGGCAATAACAAGTCCTCTATGATTTTTTGCTAATTGCATCACTCTTATCTTCATGCAAACAGTCAGTTTGGGTACAATAAATTTAGCCAATGAGACTTTGATTCAGTTTGTTTTTCATTTGTTTTGAAAAACACAAAGCAAAGTGTGACTAAAATACATATCATCGCACACAAGCTAGGAGAAGATTGATAATATAATAGCAGTGGTTTCTTGCTTGCTAAATAGACGGATAGCTGCCATACTCACTGAATTTGAAAGGAAGTTTGACTTAGATATTAAATGGTCTTTTATCAAAATTCAAGTTCAGAAACATGTAAAAAAAGTAAAATGATTGCTTGGAGATCTAAATGTTGAAACTACAGCTTGAATAAGTATTAATTACAATGTTTAACTAATTCATACACAATGGCTCTCATGAAAAAGCATTTGGAAAATATTGTGGAAAACAAAGAAATGGCTTGTAACAAGCAATTTCTTTATTATCCACAATATTTTCTAACCAGAAAGATGAAAAAATAAAAAAATTCATAAATTTTAAATTATCGTCTACAACTCCTTTCAATTTGGACCAGTCTTAAATTTTGTTGTCTGGTGATGGGTTAAGTTCCCAAACAAACTAAAATGTTCTACATAAATGGTGTATTCCGAAGTTCATTTCCAGTCTGAAAGAATGATTTGATTGAACCTTTTCAGTTTTGAATCACTTTATGATAATTCTTAAAATTTGATCCGCACTCATTGAGCATTTTACTTAGTTTGGCATCTTAAACATTGTGACTTTAGTTTATTCAAGCTATATTTATGACATTAACCCTTGTCATGCTGATCCTAGAATGTTCCCGCTGTGACAATGGCTATGGCAGGTGTGTAGACTAAGATCAGCCTGCACAGACATGCAGTCTGATCTTAGCCTACACTACCTGCTTGTCCCTGTTCCACTGAGAAAAAATCTTTTAACACAACATTCATCTATTTACATCAATGTATTAAAATATTGTGAAAAGAATAGATATTCAGATGGACAAGGGTGAAGGTCAAAAACCAAGGACCTGCCCTTTACGATATTTCCAAGACAATCACTTTACAAAATGTTTATTACCTAAGTCGAACTGCCTGTCATTATAGGGTTACCATATATTATGATGCCTATTTGTAAAAAGAATAAGACATAAAACTGAGATCAAAGTAATGGAATTTACTCACCCTCCTCTCAAAAAATCTAGGAAAGTTGGTACTATTTCTATCTTGCAACTCATAACATTCAACTAAAATAAGGGGAAAACTGTTAAGCAATGAATATAACAACATGCAGTATTGAAATAAACAAGTGTTCATGCTATAAAAACAAACAGTCAACGCTCTTTGTCTCAACATCACAATAGTAAAGTTTCAGGGTAAGTCGGATATCAGTATAAATTTTATCAAGCAAAAACAATTTCACCCCTTCTTTACAAAAATTAATAAGTTTAAGTTAAACTGAAGAAGCAGAAATAACTTTTCTCAGTTTGTCCAGGTCATTAACTCATTCCCACACAATCCTTTTTGTTGATGCCCTCTTCAAAATAAAAAAAAGCTTTGGAAAACATTAGGGAATATAAAGAAATTGATTGTTATAAGCAATGTCTTCTTTATCCACAATGTTTTTACCTCAAAGGACCAAAATAATTTGAATTTCATCAACTAAATCTGTTGTCTGCAACATCTTTGAATTTGGACCATTCTAAAATTTGGTCATCTAGTAATGGATTAAAGCCTAATAAGCAGTGGGATATCACAACCTACGCAAATATCGTAAGGCTATTTGTGGACGAAAGGATGTTGCAGTAATTTTTGTGTGCAAAATAACAGGAATCCATGGTTAGGTGCTCCAGCCCTGCAACATGACTGAAATACTTTTATAAGTGAAATTAAACCCCATTTAATCAATCAACAAATAAATATCAACATTTAGGCAAAGTTGATTGCAAACATTTGACTAAGGTGTGAAGCAGTCTATGTTGTAAGTCAATGACAAATTATAAGTTGGTCAAATTTAGCACATCCTATTCCCTCCATGTTCAAACCTAGCATTTCATCCAAATCTGGGCTTCCAGTTTATTTTTGCGTTCAATGATTAAAACTTTAGTCGAACATGGATTATCTCAAACTTTTTACCATCACTAGAAAAAGTCAAGACAACAAGTGTCCACTGTAATATAAAGATAAGTCATTATTTAGTTGCTCTGTCAAAGATTTCATTGAAATACTGATGTACCATTGCTAGAAAAAGTCGAGACAACAAATGTCAACTGTAATATAAATATAAGTCATTCTTTGGTTTCTCTGTCAAAGATTTTGTTCTAATACTGATGTACCATCAATATATTTGCCCTAGATAATCCCTATACAGTTGCCATAGATAATTTTCTTACCTCCTTTTCAAACCTTAACAATGTAAAATAAATAATTAAGATGCAATTTTAGACAAGTCCAAATTGAAAGGAGTTGCAGATGACAATTTCAAATACAGTCAAATCTGTGTTAGCGGCCAACTATGCACAGCGGCCAATCTGCCGACAGCGGCCACTCGAGTTCCCCCCGTGCAAATTCCTTCTTTAATTGCACTGTGAATAGCGTGATCTCCTGAAATGCGGCCAGCGGTCACCTTACTTGGTCTATTGTCAACTGTATATCGCACCTAAACAACGGTCATCTATCAAAACACGCGACTTAATTAGTCGTGTTCGAAAAAATCGATAATCACTACTATAGTAACTGCCGAAGTCATCTTATTGTAATGTACAAGATATAATCAATTAATTATCGACTTAATCCCGTGTAGTTGATTAACTTACGTGTAATTAGCCATTAATATTTATTTGGTCGATTTGATCTATTTGAGCGATGATTATTGATCAGAGGAGACAGAATTTTTGAAGTTGTCGGGTCTCTTTAAGTAAAATGAACTTGAGAATTATAGGTTGTTTACACATTTAGAAAACCGATTTCTTGAGGTCTTTAAAATGGATGAAAACTTGCTTTTGCTGAAATCTTGCTATCATGTCGCTCTCTAAACGTAATTTCCTCTGTCTAGAGGATCGTGTGAAAGTGGTTCGTATGCTTGACTTTGAACGTTCTCCTAGGATCATTGCTAGTGATTTTTGGTCGTAACCAGGTCCAAAATGTTGCTAAACGTAAACGAGAATTTCTCAGGATATTTTCACTTCTGTCACAATATTTTCTATCTTAAATGGTACAAATGGTACAAAGTGCCTTTTTTTTAAAGGACACTTGAAATGGAAATTTAGAATTTGGAGTAGTCTAAAGTTTTGTGATCTGAGCTAACCCAAAATGGTATGACAAAATGGCCGCCCTATTGATACTGTGAACAGCAGCCAATCTGTGTACAGCAGCCAATTTGGCCCTCTCCCTTGACTGGCTGCTGTACACAGATTCGACTGTATGTCAAACTCAAAATATATTTGTCATTTATGGTAGAAAACATTGTGGACATAGAAGAAATTGTCCACAGCGTTTTCTTGAGAATATTGTTGAGGTGCATAAAAAAGCGAGATTGGGTGGGAATGGGTTTAAAACTTTTTTTTCTAACATTTTGGTAGATAGTTAACTCTTTGTTTGTGCATTTTTTTGTATTTACCATGTATCACATTTGAGGTCAGTAAAGAATCTTGCCAATAATGGTTGACTCACCTCTCCAGAATTTTTATAATTCCTCTTCTTTGCTTTCTTGTGATCATTTATAATCTGTCATAAATCAAATAGAGTGGTAAGAAAATTTATTGCAAGTGAAAATACATCAAAATATGTGAGGTAGAAAGGGACCTCTTTGGTGTTCCATGAAAAAAATACTTGGAAAAGTGATCTGACCTAGGAGAGGTCAATTAGATATAGCATTTGGGGGTTAACCAATTCCCACACAACAAAATTTTAGACTAGTTCAAATTGAAAGAAGTTACCGACAATAATTTTTGTTAGATGAAATGTAATTCTTTTTATTTTTGAGGTAAAACACATTAGGGACAATATAGAAATTCTATGTTACAAGCAATTTCTTTATTTTCTGCAATGTTTATTCAAGGCTTTTTCTTAAAAGACGTAAAAAGGTGTCATTCTGTGGGAATGGGTTAATCATTTAGTAAGATGAAATACCTATTCTAGATTCAAAAACTTTACAAAGATTAAAAAGTTGAGACCTGAGTCAGTCAGTCTAAGAGTAAGCTTGGGAAAACATTGAAAGAGAGGAAGAAAATGCTGAAAATTAACATTTTCTCCCTTTTCTGCAATGTTTTCTGTGCTTTAATTTTCATAATTTCTTTATCTAATAACTTTCTCTTTGTCATCTGCAGCTGCTTTTATTTGGCCTTGTCTAAGTTTTTGCAGTTTTGGAAAGGGTTAACCAAATTTGAATCTTGAAAGGTAGAAAAGATTGAGAAGAAAATGAATCAAAGAAGATTCTGAAAGCAATGACTGGTTTTGACATCCCTAGTAGAAAATGCCTTTGAACTCAGACAGAATAACTCAAAAAGGGCGTGGCAGAGTAAAAGTTCCTGTACATTAGGCTTCTCCACATTATGATCTATAAGCTGTTTAAAGTTTGAAATTGCTAGCACTTATGGTTTAGGAGATATGGTCTGGACAGCAAACCTATAATCCCCAACCAGTAACCCGTGGGGGACTAATAATTCAACCTGCCAGGCTCCATCCTTATTATTACTCTGTCAAATCCAAGGTTTTTTTTACAATCAATAGATGCATGTATTCTGATTATACTTTTTTCATGCTCAGGCTACTTTTCCCATAAGTGCAACTTTTTTCACCCATTACCCTACACCAAATCTTAAGACTTGTCCAAATTCAAAGATGTTTCAAACTAAATAATTAAGTTGATGAAATTTTGGATTTTTTCAACTTTCTCAGCAGAAAACATCGTGGATAATGAAGAAATTGCTTGTAACAAGCAATTTCTTCATTTCCCACAAAGCTTTTTCTTGGAAGTGTAAAAAGGAAGGATTGTATAAAAATGGTTTAAAATCAGGAAATACAGTATTATAAGTCATCAGAATGAGTTTAATCCAAAGAAAACTTTCAAATCTCTTCAATGATTGACCCATGTATTTTGAAAGGTCCTTGAGTGACAGCAAAGTGTTAATTTTTGTATTGGTTTGCCCTTAATAAGTGACCTCCACCTTGAAAGATGACCTTGACATTGTAACCAATCGATACCTATCGATGCTTGAATTGTATGTCCCATAAATGAGTAACATATTTTGAAATCTATTTAAATAACATCAAATGTTATGTTTTGCATAAATTTGACCTTCCTAATCACGACCTTTGTCATTGACCTTGACCTAAGAACCAACTTATGCCTATCAATGCAAGGAACCTTTTTCTCAACAATGTGCCATGTATCTTGAAAGGTGTTTAAAAAACAGCGAAGTATCATGGTTTTGAGTTAAGTTTACAAAAATTAGTGACATTGATAAGTGACCTTGACCTTGTTAGATGATTCTGATCTTACTATCAACTGATGTTATTGATACAAGAAACCTATGCCCCTAATATGAGCCATGTATCTTTAACCAACTTTGAGTAACAGCAAAAGTTAAGTTTTTGCATTAAGGTTACTCCTCGCAGACCGACCGAAAGACTGACAGATGGACAAACAAACTTTAGTAAATCAACATGCCCTTGATCATATCAATGGAAGAGCACAAAGGTTCGTACAAATCTTTTCCGAATTGGAATTGATTTGTTTTTACCTTTTACGGGACAAAACTTTTTGGTGGTCCAACTAGACAGAAGATACAGACATTCAAATTGCATTTGCATTGAAAAACAGATGCAAAATAAAGTAGAAAACATTGTGAGAGAAAGAAATTTGTTTCTTCTTATCCAAAAATATTCTCTACAACTGGTTTTCTTTGTCTCGTATTGAGTTAACCCTTTCCTGTTCAAACACGGG
Organism: Fragum fragum; assembly: GCA_946902895.1. Classification (NCBI taxonomy): domain Eukaryota; kingdom Metazoa; phylum Mollusca; class Bivalvia; order Cardiida; family Cardiidae; genus Fragum; species Fragum fragum. The sequence continues at coordinate 51,376,098 of OX336371.1, forward strand.
ATTTTACGTTCCTATGATTATATACTTTAGAAAATATTGTGGAAAAAGAAGAAATTGCTTGTAACAAGCAATTTCTCCTTTTCCCACAATATTTTCTACCACATAGGATGGTTTCATTTCAAATGGCATCAAGTTTTATTGTTGTCTGCAACCTTTCTCAATTTGGACTAGTCTAAATTTTCCAAAAACGGGAAAGGGTTAAGGGACTACCAAGTACTGATGTACAAAAGTATAACTTACATCAAATATGTGTCCTGATTTTGCTGCATCTGCTAAATCTTTAAGTGTTGTGGTGATAGAGCCTATCGTATCATGACTGAAATGAAATAAAAAACTCAATTATCAACACTCGGAAACAATTCATATAGCTCATTACCGGACGGCAAAATTTTAGACAAGTACAAATTCAAAGGAGTTGCAGACGACAATAAAAGGTTTGTGAAATTTAAGATTTTTTCAACTTTCTTGATAGCAAAAAATTTCTTCATTTTCCACAATATTTTCCCTATTGTTTTTCTTGAGGGGAGTCTAAATGCATCATTGTGTGGGAATAGGTTAATAGAAATTAGGAATAGTTGTCATAGAATTAAACAAAAGGAACACCTGAGTTTATAATCAAACAAAGAAAGATGAAACCAAACCTTAGAGACAGGTCTCATTTGTCAAGATACAAGCAGTACAAGACCAAAAAAACTCATTCATACTGATTGAAAAATTTATCTAGCCACCTTCTTTTTTTTAAATTTTCAAAAGAATACATCATTATGTACTGATAAATGTTCAAAACAAGTTTCCTCAAGATTCAGGCAAAATTATGGACTCCAGAAACAGTAGAATTAAAATCAAGACCAATTTTACTGTGATTTCCAATCGAACAGTCCAGTTTTAATTCATTAAGGCTGAACAAAAATATGGCCTGTTGAGTGTAAAAAATTAAAAGACATTCTTTCCCATGTTTTTCCATTACATGTTAACTGTTTCATTCTCAATAAGCTCCATCATTAAGCCCTGACTTTCTGACAAAGTTTCATCAGCCAAAACTGTGGTCTCTGGAATATAAGCTGTGTACTTGTCATTCTGACCTTTTTTGCAGTCTTTCGAACAAAAAGATCAAATTTTCAGTATGTTTCATCTTTTTGACCTCACATACGTTTCGAAAAAGGTTTATGATCATTGGGCAAATATTAAGGCCTCTGGAGTGTTAACAATTAACTAGATGGTTGTCCCAGGTTGTCGAGCCAACAAAGTTTTGTAGACATCATGCTCGAAACAAGCACAATTTTAGTGTTTGACCTAGAGCTTTGATCTTGAACTTGATGCTATCAAAAAGATTCTTTCATATGGCATATATACGCATAATGGAGAATAATTGTGCCAATTTATTTTGAAATCCATCCATAATTGTAGGAGAAATGCTCTTGATAGTCATAATTTAAAGTTTGACCTTGAGCTGTGACCTTGACATTATAACTATTCCAAAAATTCTTTCAAATGGCACATCTACTCATGATGGAGAATAATTGTGCCAAGTTATTTTGAAATCCATCCATAAATGGACTAACAGACTAACGCACATACAACAACTTGTCATTGTGACAACTATGTCTTGCTCACCACAAGCCGTCTCGACAAAAAGTCATCTAGAGGCCCATTTTCCATCTTGCAGCCTTTTTCAATTGTTCCATTTTCAATATTCTTCATCCTTTAACCCAACAAGCATTCTGACCACATTTCATTGAAACAGAGCCTTAATGGCGGCCTGCAGACTGTCAAAAGTTTTTATCATGTGATCTAAAGGGTTCATATTCATGACCATGTTCCATCAAGACTAGACCAAAATGGGATCTACATAAAGAGTTTAAACAATGAAGTGTCTTTAAGATCCTTTTTCTTCTGTATTCTGGCAGAAAAGTCTTATTTTCAATTGTGGCCATCCTCATGATCTGATAAGGAATTTGATCATGTGTTGTCAAGGTTATGTCTAAATTGTGACCTATAAAGTGTCAACATTAATGTTGTCATTACAACCCCCTTTTCTGTGTTTTCCAATGGAACAGTCTACTTTCCCACAGGGTTCAGTCTATGAACTGACAAACTTTCTGAAACAGTTCTAAGATTTGGCCACAACTGTGGTACATTGTGGAGTAAACAAGATAATTGTAAATTTTCAATGGAATAGTCCCATTTTCTGTAGAGTTAGCTTTTATGAGCTGACTCAGTTTCATGAAGATTGGGCCAAAAGATTAACTAGAGTGTAAACACTGAAACTGTTGATGCTTCATAATGAATGCAGATATTTGGCAACAGACATTCAAGGACCACAAAGGCTCATTATAAGAATATTAAATATATCAGCCCTCGTACATAATGAAAATAAACATTTAGCAGATTGAATCCACTATCAATGCACTGACAGAAAACTGTATATTCAAGCTGATGTTTGTTCTAAAAGAAACAGTTAACAAATAATTTGGAGACAGAAAAAAACTCACCCTCCATCTGAGTCCCAGTCATAACATTCTATTTTCAGTAATCTGAAATTAAAAATAGATATAAACTTCACTAACCCATTTCAATATAATGATGCTTTTTAACACCCATCAAGAAAAGCAATTGGAAAAACATTAGATAAAATGAAGAAATTGCTTGCAACAAGCAATTTCTTCATTTTCACAATGTTTTCTACCAAGAAATGGGAAAATTTAATATTTCATAAATTTCAAATGTTAGTCTGCAACTACTTTCAATTTGGACCAATCTAAAATTTGGTTGTTGGGTTAAATATCTTTCAATTCAATTTGCAAAAAATTTAATTGAATTCAAAAGATGCAAGGATCAATCAGTGTTTCCTATTCCCACACGATCCTGCTATTTTGCAACACTCAAGACAAAATTTTTGAAAACATTCCGGAGAATAAAGAAAGTTCTTGTAAGAAACATTGTCTTCATTTCCATAAAAGTTTTCTAACCCCAAAACAAAGGTTTTAGAATTTGATTAAATGAAAACGTTGTCTGCAACTTCTTTGAATTTGGACCAGTCTTTATTTTTATGGTAATGTAATGTGTTAAATTGAATTTAATTCCATAAAAGACTGAGACCATAAGCTTTCTCTTATGATGATATTTAAACTTAAGTAATTGACAATAAGACGGTTCAAGTTTCATAAGGTTTCATCTGATAAAAAAATGATTTTGTGAAACAAAAGTTCTTCTGCATGCACAGATAATATTCTTGAACTTGACCTCTATATTCACTTTTTTAGACTTGGTCATAAACCGAATTATTTCCATGTCAATTACTTTCTTATCAAGTATATGGACATTGCAACTTAAATACATCTTATATACTTTAGAAGAGACTTAATTAGTGAGGATAGAGAAAATGTCAAGTTTTGGGCAAAAAAAATTCATATTTCCTAGTCAAGTTCCATGATAAAGTTTAAGGATAAGGATTGAAATTTAGTTCTTGATCTTAAACTGTGTCCTTTATTAAGTGCATATTGACAAAATCTTCTTAAATAGGAAATATAAATACCTTTTATTGTAACATCAACATTTCAACAACTATGTTGAAAATAACAGGAAGTTGCTATTAAAAGGAACTATTTGTTCCATGGATCTAATGTTTATGCCATTGCAATTAAGGCGTGAATTCTTTTTATCAGGTTGGGATTAACAGAATTCCACTGTCTTGATACAAAACCTTGTATTGGATTGTGTCCATATCTGAAAATTTGATATTTCAAAATTTTCATAGGCAGCAAGGTATTTAATACCAATACAACATTTTGTATTTGCTTCTCGCTGCAGAGGAAAATTTGATATTCTATGAGAACCAAGGTCTGGTGGAATATCAAAATTTTGCAACAGAGCTCAAAGCAAATACACAATATTGTATCACCATTGTCACATAACATTCCAAATGTATCAAGGTACCTCTTGTGGTCTCCATTGCACAGTGATCTAGCTGTTAGTCTAATGGGTGCCCATGTTGGATTTAGTGTATTCTTGATCACTTCTGTTTTATGGACAGCAGTAAAACTGAAATAAGAACAGCCATTCTTGAACATAAAATTTGATTTTTCTCTCAGTCTCATAAAATACCAGACTTATTTCCCTATGAAGATAACATTTACACAGTCTACTATTATATTTACATGAAATATTCTATGTCCAGAACTCAACAATGAATATGTATTTTGGAGACTTTTCTGTGTTTTTGATAGAGCATCAAAGTTATAAACAAACAGTAAAGTCAGTTTTGGAGAAAAAATTGATAGTGCTTTCATTAATTCTACATCTAAATTTATTGATTGATTAGAATTTTAACTTTTTAACTGTTAATATTATTTCAGTCATATCACAGTATCTGCAGCACCTAAACATGGATTCCTAGTTTTTCAAACTACCAAGACTACCTTTCAGAGCACCAGCCGCTCATCCCACTTATGTTTATGATTATCCACATATTGGTTTGCATTCTAAATTCAGAAAAATTATCCCAGAGTCTCAAAAATGAATGAATTCATGTAAATTTGACATTACAAGATTGTGGTGAAATTTTTCATATTGAAATTTCACTCATGAGTAAAGTACTAGTCTCTTTTCACATTTAAGAAATAGTCAGATCATTTATTTTGTTTCAAAAATCAATAAATCTTTACTTTTTTTGTTTTGTTTACAAAATCAATCCATCTATTTCTTTGAGAACAAACTGATATACAAGTATTCCAAAACTTTTGCAAATTGTTATGGACTAAAACAAATAGTACTCTCTCTCACCTTTTATCTGGGTCATTTGCCTTTTTGATGATCAAGAAGGGATCTGATTTTCCAAAGAAATCCTTTTTGTCCAGACCTGTACCCCTAAACTGCAGTGTGACAACTTCTTTAGACTCAGCTAGCTCTTCTACCCTTACTGAAAATAGAAAAAACTATCATCACAGTTTTGGTTCAATGAAATTATAGTCTAGATTAGACCCACGGCTGAAAGTAATTATTCACTATTTTAAATTTAACCAACAAATTTCAAAAAGGGTCACTCTAGGAACATTCCTGCCAAGTTTGGCCCGAATAGGCCCAGTGGTTTGGGAGAAGATTTTGAAAGAATTATTTCATGACTTTTCTAAGTCTGATAAGCCCCATCCTGCCATACCTACCTTTTTTGCTGATAAAAATTGCAAGAACCAGTTATGAAAAGGGTCAACCCAAGGACCCATATTGGCCCTGTGGTGTAGGAGGAGTCTTTTCAAGAATTATTTCATGGTTTCTGTAAGTCTAATAAGCCCCATACTGCCAAGCTTCCATTTTTCACTGTCCTAATTTCACGAACAAGTTTTGAAAAGGGTAAGGCAAGGAGCATTCCTGCCAAGTTTGGTCCAAATCAGTCTAATTGTATAGGAGGAGAAATTTTTTAAAGAATGATTTCATTAGTTCTCCTAGTCTGAAAAGCCCTGCCCTGCCTCACCCCTGTTTTGTGTGTGTGTGTGTGGAAAATCAAAATTCAAGAATAAGAATAAGAATTCAAGAATCACCCAAACGAGCCTTCGTGCCAACTTTGGTCCAAAATGATCCAATGGTTTAGGAGGAGATGTTTAAAGAAATTGTTGATGATTGACGACGTTTTAGACGACACATACTAGGTGATCCTAAAAGCCCCCCTTGAGCATGTTGAGCAAAGGTGAACTTTTTCTTAGTCTTGCCATAGCCATGTTTTAAATCTCACTTAATTTTTTGTAAAATCTGCACCCTTCCTGCATAATTTTAACATATAATCATTAATTTTTGTATGCAAATTATCGAAATCCACTTGTCCTGCATATATAGAAAAGAAGAAAAAAAATTGTGCAGGACGAGTAGAATTTCTAAGCCCTGATTTTGACTATGAAGAAATTGTAAATAATATTCTCACAGGAAATTTTTGGTTAATGGAATATTCTTGAGTTTCCCAAACCTAACAAGATCGTCAGTGAACAGCAACACTCGACTATTTGGAGTGCTGAATAGTAACAGCAATTCAATAACAACATTAGTCATAATTCCAATAAATGAATATCAGAATAATTAGTATTTGTGAAACTAGAATTTCGCAAAGCGGACTCATACCCCCCATCTGTGCTTTGTCACTGAGGTACTACAGTTGACTTTTGACCTATACCAGCCAAGAAGTTCCATTGCAGCATGCCCACTGGGTTTTTATTTTGGGGGTACATGCACCCCTTAGGTTTTGAAATAGGGGTACAAAGAAAAATCTGGGGGTACAGTGTACCCTTTACATTCAGAGTTGGGGTACACAATACGAATCTGAACCCTTAACCAAATGACAGACAATGTTTTATTTATTTACATGTACTTTGTTATTAATCAGTAAAGAAGTGCCGCACGTCATGTGCAAGTTTCAGATAAATTTAGAGCAAAGATAGCAAACTTTCTTTGAAAAGCTGGTTTTTGGCAAATCACTTTTTCTTAATTATTGGATTTTAGAAGGGTTGAATGGGATATGAGAGCAATGGCTAAAAAAATCTAACAAGATGATTACAAGGGTGGGGATGTTATCTTGGGGTAGGCCATACCAGGCTTGTCAGCTCATTGTTGGGTCAAATCTGGTTTTGAAATGATTCTGGTACAGAAGATATACAATGGTTTTATAAGTGTCTAAAAGTCACCATTTGTGGAGAAATAGAATTGGCTTTGTTACAACATTTTGCAGACAGCAACTTATGTAGCTAAAACAAAACTACAATGTTAATAAACGGCTCAATTTTGTCACGCCTGACTTACATGTACAACGGAACTTACCAGAGAAACTGATTTCAAAATCTGATTCTAAAGTATGAGTTCTAGTCAATCTTGTCTAAAACACATGAATATCTTGTGTTTAGTTTGAAAAATAGCGCAACTTTGGGCTTATTTCAAAAGAAACTGGTGAAGCCATCAGGATCCGCATTATATGAACTTTTCCAACTGCTGGTTTTCCCATTCTCTTTATAGATAAAAACAAACCAGAAAGAAGCAATGGTTCCTGTCGCATGAAAGGGAAATCACTTGCTCCCGATGTGTTTTTGTTCTACTTTGCTTGCAATTTTTGGGTGTTTTAGGGAAAAAATATGCATGTAGAATTTCTTGTTTTATATGCTAATAATTTCAAATGCACACACACCTAATGGCATTTTTGGCTCTATGTTCATTTATTTTCTGTACTTTCATGCAGGTCTGCAGTGTACTTGAATGGGCACCCTAAATTGTGACCTTAACCTTTGACTTACATGACCTAAAAAGTATAGGGCACCTCCTCCGATCATGGACAAAATGTATATAAAGTTTCAAGGTTGTAGGTCACATGACTTATTAGTTACAGCATGGAAACAGTTTTCATTCAAAAGTTCCATTATGACTTTGGCCCTTTACCTATGAAACCCCAAAACAATAGAAGATTTCCTTGGGTCACTGGCAACATTTCTGTGAAGTTTCAATGTTGTAGGCAAATTGGTTCTTGAGTTAGATTACAGAAACAAAATACTCTACAGACTGATGGACTAACAGACAGAAGGACATGGTCAAACCAATATACTCCCTCTACTTTGTAGGTTGGGAGTATAATCATGACTCACACATTTCTAAAAGGGCTATAAAGAATGGTTTTAATATTTACCAATAATCTTTGATCCACCAGTGACACCACTTTGTATGAAATAAAAAATGAAAAAAGTTATTTAGTGACTTTATATAGTGACTTTCATATTTACATGTTCAATATTACAAGATATGATCTCTAATCTTCAGACATTGTAGCACTTAGCTATAAACCAATTCCAAGAAGGCAAAATTTTAAACTAGTCTGAAATGAAAGGCGCTGCTAATGACATTTTAAAGTTTATGAAACTTAAGATTTTTTCAATTTTCTGGACAGAAAACATTGTGCAAAATTAAGAAATTGTTTGCTTACAAGCAATTTCTTCAATTTACACAGTGTATGTGTTTACTTTTTCTAGGGGCATCAAAAAGCATTATTGTGTGGGAATGGGTTTATCTAAAAGTAATGAGATAATCAAAGGAATGAAGGTCCTGAATATCGCCATGTTCCAGATGGGTTAATGATTTCATTACTCATAGAGAAATGAATCTAAAATATCATTAAGTAACATACTCAGTTTTAGGCGAATATAACTGTACCATGTTCATCTATCCAGGTTTGAAATTAAACAAAAGTATCACAGACCTTTTATAATGTACAATTACAGTGGACGATTATTATCCCGAAATTGGAAATCTTGAAATTCCGGATAAGTCAAGGTAATTTTCAAGTCTCAACTTCATACGTTCTTTATTTCATATAAAATTGAATCTTTATATTGTATCAGAAATATCAGTTATTCCTGTTATGTTTAGTTTTTATTGTTGTTTTTCTTTTTTTTTTTTTGAGCTGAACTTAAAATTTCAGGTTGAAATTCACCTGCTAATCAGAAAATATGTCTATCAAACACTGCTTTAATAAGTAATTTAAATTCTGATTAACCAACATTTGACATTAATTTCATTAAATTGATTGTCGACTTTTTGACCAAGGTATAAAATTGATTAATTGCAGGGGGTTTAATGCCACTTTTGACAGTATTTCAGTCAGATCGCGGCAGCTTGATCACCAAACCATGGATTCACGGTATTTCTCACACTAGCACTACTACAACATTAGCAACTCCAGCTGCTAATCCCACTTAGGTTTCCTTTTATCCAGCCATCACGGTGGGTGACATAAACTTCTAAGTTTAAGGATATAATGAAATATAGTTCCTTCTTTTTCCACACTGTTTTCAAGATTTCAAAAAAACCCTGACTTAGAAAAGAAAAGGATTAAGTAGGTTATTGCTTAGAAAGGCTGACTCAAATTAGACAGTGAGAAATACCAGGAATCCATTGTTAGCTGCTCCAGCCGCCCCAATATGACTAAAAAACTGTTAAAAGCAGCGTTAAACCCCATTCAATCAATCAATCAAATTAGACAGGAAGAGGGATTTTTTTTATTTATCTCCCTTTGACCATAGAATGTATTTGGAAATGGTTGCTATACAAAATTACTACACTTGAAAAGCATTGAAAAGACATAATCAAAAGTATAACATTTATTTTTGTTATCATTAATTCAAAGACTATAACTTAAATGGAAACGATTTCATACACTTAACCAAACAGATACAAAATGAAAGGATTTGAAAGTAAGAGAACTATTTTTGTAAGTCTAAATAGGCAGGTTATTGACCATACAATATATTAAAAGGAATATATGTATATTGTAATGCGAAAACAGGGAGCATTACTTCGATGATGAATGAATGAGATAAATTGTAATGATGATAACAATGATAGCAGTGCTATGAAAAGTATGAAAAAAAAATGATTAAATGTAAAGATAATGATAAGAGAGAGCTAATCAGAAGAATGATCTGTTAACAGCCTTGATGCAAAGGGATTCCTTCTGTATAACACAATACATATGGGGTTATTATGTAATGGGAAACATGTCACAGAAGCCAATAAACACTCTTTCATTTAATTGGTCAAATTTATGATTTGATGAGACAAATTTTATCTTTTTATGTTTAAACCGATATGCCATCAAATACTTAGTTCTTATCGATTAATCAAGGATGTGACCCGGCATCAATTCAATCAGCACAGTTATTATGACATGGTGTTTATCTTTTAAGCGTTTTCCACAATCAAATAAAATAAATAAGCTTGTTTTCATTGAATGGACTTTAAAAAAAATTCTCTGCATGATACATTGCAAGGTAAGTTTTAATCTTAAAAAAATCTAGCTTCAATATTTGAAAATCTAGCCTTACTAGCAGATCAAGGGTTCAATATTTGTATTATAACCAGATTATCATCGATGGGCTAACAAAAGGTCTTAAATACAATTTGAGATAATATGTAGTACGTAATTTTGGTCACCCAACTACCATATAATGTCTGAACTATATTGATCTATGAAGAATACAATACAATTAGGTGCATCTGCATCAGTGTTTGGAAAATAGCAAAATTGCAAAATTTTGTGACAGGTTTACAACTTGCAAACAGACAGAGGGACAGAGGACAATGGTATAACATTATACCCCTGATCTTATCAATGTGGGGGCATAAAAAGCAAATTATTGGTAGACAATCTAAATGTTGTAACTACAGTTTGAATAAGCTATAGTTACAAAGTTAAACTAATTCTCCTATGAAAATGTCTGAACTAAATATATTAGACACCAAATTTGATTGCCAGTCTTATTGAATGATTGGATTGATCTTTTTTCAACAGAAAAGTTGATCAAACAATTTCAATTTATCAATTACCAGTAGATAAAATTTAAAAATCAAGAGATAATTGTAAGACTGTTCTAAGTGTCTATACAATGTTTAGACACTTAAAACAGTCTCGCTTTTAACCATCGAAACGTAGTAGGTTGAAGTACAGATGTCTTGAAGTGTATCAATGACCCTCTTTAATTTTGACATAATGGTAACTTACAGCAGATTCCTCTCCAGTAAACCACTACAGCATCCAACAATCTCACCAAGTGTGCATTCTATCCTACCCAAGAAATCCTGTATAAAGTTACCATAAGATTTTTTACATAAGTTCAAAAAATTTAAAACAATAGTATGATAATACTTTAGAATCTAATGATTATGAAAATCGTCCATACTCATTAACCCTTTCCTTTTTTTCAAAATTTTAGACTTGTCCAATTTAAAAGAAGTTGCAGACAACAATTGAAACTGAGTGCAATTTGAAAATTAACCAACCTATAGGGTAGGAAATATTTGAGGATAAGAAGAAAATGCTTGTTACAAGCAATTTCTTCTTATCCCACAATATTTTCTAAAGTATAAAAACTCAGGGACGTAAAATCCAGGGATTAACCAGGAAAGGGTTAAATCATATATTATACATGTATTGCAATAACCCTTTCCCGTTTTAAATTTTATTAAACCTGTCAAAATTCAAAAGATTTGCAGACTAAAACTTAAAGTGGATTTAATTTTGGAAATAACCATTCAGTAGGGTAGAAAATATTGTGGAAAAAGAAGAAATTGCTTGTTACAAGCAATTTCTTCTTTTTCTACAATATTTTCTCAATTATAAAATCAGCGGGAACATAAAAACCAGGGATTAAACAGGAAAGGGTTAACCCATTACAGAATTTGCATCATACAATTTGCTATGTTTTTAACATTCTTTATTGTTTAATCGATTACCAGACGATAAGATTTTAGATTGGTTTGAGTTCTAGATGTTGCAGATGACAATTTTTAGTTAACGGGTTTTTTAATTGTTTTGTTTTTTTGAGCTAAAAAACATTGTGGATAATGAAGAAATTGATTGTATCAAACAATTTCTTCATTTTCCACAAAGATCGAGTGAAATATCAAAATTTCCTATGCAGACAGATTCCAATACAAGGTTTTGTATCACCTCTACATCATAGTAATTCATATATCATATACAAGAAAATCTTAACTATTATAGAACATCAATGAAACTTGTCTAAAATCAAACTTTATAATCCTCCTGACATTATTCTTGGGGTCACATATGGGAAAATGACATCATCTAACCTTATGAGTATCACTTCAGTACATGTTTGATTTGATTTTTTTCCCTATTAAGTGGTGATTTTGTCTGTGTGCATTGCTTTACATCATAATTGACCCTTATTATGCAATATAAATCACCCTTACTGAATTGCTGTAAAATCAAAGGGCTGAAAGCACTGATAGAACTTGTTGTTTAGAAATCAATTTCATAAACAACTCTGGTAGGAAAAGTATAAGCAGGCTGATCTTGGTCTACAACTCCTGCCAAAACCAGACTATTCTTAGTTCAGCATGACAAGGGTTAAGAAAATTGGCAGTTATATAGAATATAAAGGATATTGAATAAGAGGTCAATTTTCTAAACACAAATTAGATTTTTCCTTTCATGATTTTGCATGAATTTATGCCACTAATTGATAAAAATTATAAATTTATGATACTCTGCTTATCATATAATGCTATTTGTAAAATGGCATTACTATCAGGGCTCCTGCTGATTGCCAATAGGGCCAAATGCAACATAATAAAAATTCTGGCCCAAAAATCGGCAAATTGGCAATTTTACTGGCGACAACTTTCAAAATAAGGCAAAGGGATGTTAAGTCCATTGAAATGATTACCGATGCACAACTTTCTCATTCACACATCTGCTTATATGTTTGGGAGACATACGACCATCAATATCCATTGCATATCCGTGTAAATCAAGACAGATTAGTAAGTATCCCTGATCTAATTGATTCCAACATCACTCGAGTTATTGGGATGTTCCCAGCACCCCGCCGGGAACCATCATGTAAACCAAGATGTGTGGATAGTCAAATCGTTTAGGCTAAAAAATTGACGATCTTTATTCCTTGATCAGTTTTTGTGATTCATTAGAGTGCTGAATAAAAAGCAAAGACAACATTTTGCTTATCTATTTGTGATTTAAGTCACAAAGTCAAGTTAATTTCTGAGAAATATCGGACATTAGTAATCAAAGTACTGCGGACATTAGTAATCAAAGTACTGTGGGTTACCAAATATTTGACTTGTCATCGGGCATAGCTCTAGCTGTTCTTGGCATTTTATTTTCAAATGACAATTCTCTCGTTTTGCACCTTTTAACCCAATTCATTCAACATAATATATGTAGATAACAGTTATTTGTTTTCAATATAGTAGATTTCCTTAATTCACTTATTCATACTGGCTTCACTTTTGTCTCAAATTGGCACCAAGTGGCCCCAAATTTTTGCCATTGGCGATTTCATTGGCACAAGAATAAAATTTCCCAGGGGGAGCCCTGACTATACATTTCAGATTATTTGCATAGTTACAACACAAGTGCTGTATCAACTGTGTAATATGAAATATATATATCACTTTTATTTTTCACTGCTGCATCAAATTTTTGGCTCACAAATTTTGCAAGACAAAAATAAGCTGAGATAAACTAGATGGTTGTCCAAGGACAACTGCTGTCGAGCCCACTAAGTTTTGTAGGCATCATGCTCCTGACAAGCACAATTTTAGTGTTTGACCTTGAACTTTGACCTTGAACTTGAAGCTATCTAAAAAAATTTTCACATGGCACATCTACTCATGATGGAGAATAATTGTGTCAATTTATTTTGGAATTCATACGTAATAATTGTAGGAGAAATGCCTTTGACAATCACAATTTTAGTGTTTGACCTTGAGCTGTGACCTCGATATTAGAACTATCCCAAAAACTCTTTCAAATGGCACATCTACTCATGATGAAGTATAATCGTGCCAAGTTATTTTGGAATCCATCCTGGTCCATAAATGTAGGAGTAATTGTCCGGACAAATTCAGATGGACGGACTAACGCACTAATACACATACACCTGCTTGTCATAGTGACAACTATGTCTCGCTCACTGCAAGCGGACTCAACAAAAAGCTTATATTAGAACTGACTAAAAATGAACAAGGATGCAGAGAATATTACAAAGCTTGTAAAAACTGACTAAAGAAAGCTCAAACGAGCATATCCTACATTGCACAACATTGTAGATGTTGAGAAGTTAAGAAGTTTTAATTTCATACACTTTCAATTGTGGTTTGCAACTCATTTCAATTTTGGACCAGTCTAAAATGTTGGTAATGGGTTAATCAACACATTTGGAAAATCCTGACAATAGCAGGTTGGTCACTGGTGCAATTCTGATAAACAAAACCCTAGACCTTTGGCATGTCTCCAATCAAATGTCCACTATCATCCCCCCAGAGCCATCCTAAACAAGAGGACCGTGATGAACTGTCTGCTGTTAGAAATAAACGCAACTAGAGACAAATAACTATAATCAGTTTCATGAAGATTGAGGCAAAACTGTGAATTCTATTTGTACACAAAGAAATTGTCATTATGGCCCCTTTTCCTGTGTTATCCTATAGAACCTTCCCAAAATCTTTAAGGTTAAAATTTATGACCTAACAAGTATACTGACCAAGTTACATGACGATTGAGCCAAAATGATGATTTTTTTGTTTTGTTTGAATGAGGTTTTAGTCCGCTTTCAACAATCTTTCAGTTACATCGCGGCGGCTGGAGCACCTAACAATGGATTCCTGGTATTTCTCACACCAGTACCACCATCACATTCTTTCCTAGCCTCCAGCTGCTATCCCACATAGGTCTACGATTATCGACCCATGCCAAATGATGACCTCTAGAGCATTAACAAACAAATTGTCATTAACCCTTTTCCTGTGTTTTCCAAAAGTACCTTCCTATAATCATTAGGGTTCATCCTTGTGACTAAACAATTATTCTGGCCAATTTTCATGAAAATTGAGCCTAAATTGTGGCCTCTAGACAGTAAACAAAAACATTGTCATTAAGGCCCCTTTTCCTGTGTTTTCCAAAAGAACCTTCCCATAATCAAAAGGCTTCATCCTCATGCCCTAATAATTATTCTGGGCTAGTTTCATGAAGATTGAGCCTAAATTGTGGTCTCTAGACTGTAAACAAAGAAATTTTCATTAAGGCCCCTTTTCCTGTGTTTTCCCATAGAAACTTTCCATAATCAATAGGCTTCATCCTTCTGACCTAACAATTATTCTGACCAAGTTTCATGACAATTGAGCCAAAATTGTGGCCTCCAGAAAAATTTTCATTAAGGCCCCTTTTCCTGTGATTATGGAAAGATCCTTCTAATAATCAATAGGGTTCATCTCTATGACCTAATCATTATTCTGGCAAAGTTTCATGAAGATAGAGCCATATTTGAGGCCTCTAGAGTGTAAAAAAAGAAATTGTCATTTCCTGTGTTTTCAAATAGAACCCTCCTATAATCAATAGGGTCCATCCTCATGACCTAACAATTATTCTGACCAAGTTTCATGAAGATTGGGTCAAAACTGTGGCCTCTATGGTGTAAACACTTCAATTGTTGATGCCGCATGCCGCACGACGGACAACAGACATTCAACAATCACAAATGCTCACCATGAGCACTTTGTGCACAGGTGAGCTAAAGACAAAAATAACGTCACACTCTTTCTAATACAAAATCAAATCCACTTTAAACACTTTTTTCTATCAACTTTCAAGGCTCTAGGTCAAATAGTTTAAAAGAAAAGTTCATTTGTAATCTTGACCTTTGACCTAGATGACTCATAAATGAACCAAATGGAGGGATGGACAGACAGACAATCAAGTTCAAACCAATATATGGGTACCCTCTCACTTAAATGGTTGGGAATATATTGGTAATTATTAAGTCAAAGAAAAACCTTTGAATGGGCTACTTACATGAGCATCCAATCTAGAAGTGGGAGCATCAACATCATAACTACAATTTAGATGTAAATATATTTATCAATTGAATGTTTAGTGCAATCTTAAAATTACTTCGGACAAATAAAACAACCAAGTAAAATTCATTACAATTCATATACAGAACAAATTTGACAAAAAGCTGTATGTTTGAGGATAAGTTTATAACTAGAGGCGTTTGAGCCTCTGTATCGCTTTACAGGCCTGACTGTACTGATTTAGTGAAAGATGTTTTCAGGAATTCATTACACTGGCAAAAAGAATCATCTTTGCCATATCTGTCAAATAAATCTAGTCACTGTAATATTTGGAATAGTTCTATAGAAGAGTTTCAAACTTTTCATTATTGTACAAAAGCAAAGCCAAGTCATGTAAAATTCATTTATCAATTCCAATGAAATGGTATTAAGATAAAATAACACAGCTCTAGTGCTTTTTACACCACGTTTGGTGTACGTTTTACATACAAAAAAGAAACTATTGGAGATAGGTAATATTTGACAGTATTTCTAAATTTGATTGAATGAATGGGGTTTAACACCGCTTTTAACAGTATTTCAGTCATATGGATTCCTGGTATTTCTCACACCACTACATCCTTTCCTAGCCTCCAGCTGCTATCCCACTTAGGTTTACGATTATCCACCCATTGGTGAGAGACAAATGTCGTAAAGAATTTTTGCCGCCGCCGGGGATCGAACCAATGACATCCCATGATTGAAGATTAGGAGTCTGACGCTCTACCGACTGTGCTATTTCTAAGTTTGAAGGGTGACAATATTTTTCATGAATTCCAGTAGAATTTACATTCCTTGGTTGATACTCTTTTCCTAAGGAAATGTAAGGACCACCCATAAAAGCCATCTTTTTCAACCCATCTTTTTTCTTTCTTTTGCAGAATCTGATAAAGGGTCACCAAAGACAATTTCTATGAAAATTGTTGAAATCCGTGAAGTATTATTTTTTGACGATTTTCAAATTTTTCAGTATGTACCATATACAATGTATAGAGCTTAGCCCCACTCATAAAAGCCACGCTTTTTGTCTGATTATGATTTTTAATGCATCTGACAAAGGGGGACGTACCCCTTATCATGCTGAATAAAATCTTTTCAGAATTTTATTAAAATCAAAGGGCTGAGCGCACTTGTAGTACTACATGTATTTCAATGGTTTCATGACTAACTCTGGAATTAAAAGAAAATGCAGGAGGTGTAGACTAAGAACAGACTGCACTTATGTGCAGGCTCATCTTGTCTACACCTCCCGCAAAAAAAATGGAATACTCCGAGTTCAGCATGACAAGGGTTAAGGATGATTTCTGTGAAATTTGGTAAAATTCCAGACCGTGGCTTCTGTGATGTGGAATTTCATAATTTTCACTGTATACCATATATGGAAATTAGCCCCACCAGTAATAGCCATGATTTTCCTCTGATCACAATTTTTCCAATTCATCTGACAAAGGATCATCCAAGTTTCTGAGGAAAAGTCTTTAAAAGTTTTCAAAATACAATGTATATGGAAATTAATCCTGCCCACAAAAGCCATGTTTGTTGTTTGTCCAATCAAAATTCTTTGAAAGTACATGATAAAAGGTCACCCAAGGATCATTCCTGTGAAATTTCGTAGAAATATGTACAGTACTTTCTGAGTAGAAGATTTTTGAAGTAAATGTTTATAGATGGATGCACAGATATATGGATGGATACACAACAGACACAAATCCATGGCTTTAAGCCAGTGGAACTAAATATGAGGTATTGTTTCTCAGAAGAATGTCTTCTTTAACCCATTCCAACTCAACAAAATTTTAGACTGGTCCAAATTCAAAGAAGCTGCAGACGATATTTTCAAGTTGCTTGAATATAAATTTTCTTTGTCTTTTTGGATAGAAAACATTGTGGATAATGAAGAAATTGCTTGATACAAGCAATTTCTTCATTTTCCACAATGTTTTCCAAAGCTTTTTCCTTGAGGGGCGTAAAAAGGAGGGCTTGAGTGGGAATGGGTTAAACCACAGTGTTATCCAAAATATTATCCAGTAAGGGGTTGAAGGTGAAAATTTGACATTAACTCTCTTAAGAAAATGACAATCAATAGTTAATCATGAGAAACAAATCTTTTTATATATCTTGAGATAAGACTCTTTGACAAAACTTGATACATATGTGAAAAAATATTATGCTTGAATACATAATAAATCATTTGTCAAAGTTTTACACTATGTCTCATATTATCGAATTGTTAAATTGACAAGATTCTAACCAAATCTTAACCCTTGTCATGCTGAACCCAGAATATTCCGGTTTGGGCAGAAGGTATAGACAAAGATCAGCCTGCATATAAGTCCAGTCTGATCTTGGTCTACACCTCCTGCTTGTACTTTTCCTGTCGACTATCAGTGCTCTCAGCCCTTTGATTTTATTGCAATTCCGTGAGAAATTTTAAACATCATGACAAGGTTTAATAATTGAGGTTTCTTGACATTTTGCTCCATGTCTATTTGCCAGAGGAGTTGTTTGGTAGAAGTACAAGAAGTGACCTACCAGAAAGAATCTGGGGATGTGTCACACTGCCCCAGAACTTTACTTCCTGTAATAAATGTTATTGACTGAAATCTCTCAGATATTACAGAAGACTTCAGAAATTGATAAGCTTCCAAAACTTTATCTCAACAGGTCACTGATGCTACAAATCTTCCGTAACTTGTACCAATCCGTTCTTGTTGTCAACAGTCAAGAAAAAAGTGTCTGACTAGCAAAAATATTCAAGATTTGAATAAATTCCATGATTGGTAGCAATTTAGTGTAAGAAAAGGTATGCCTATCGAAAATTCCAAACAAATGGTCCATGAAAGACCATCTGTTGATCAAAGCACCTTGCACCACTAACACCTTTTTTTCTTTTGGCTGTGGTAATAAGCTGCAAATCAAAAGAATATTTTGCTGTTGGGTTTTTTTTATAGTTGCTGCTTTCGGTCTGTGAAATTTCAAAGACAGAAAGTGATTGGTTCAAACTAAACACAAATCTTTAGCTGAAGAGTAGTCTCTCTTATTGCTAACTAGAATAGAATGAATAACAAAAAAATATTGATGAAAATCAATCAATTACATGTATATATAACACATACTTACATTTCAAATTTCATTTTCTGACTTTCTTCAAAGAAGTATTGCACAATAAACTTCTGGACAAAATCTGGGTTCAAATTGTTCTTCACCATCTCTGTCCTTCCAAACTGAAAAATTAGAATCATGAAAGTTGCAGTACAATATATGAGCCCATGCGTGACATTTCCAACCATTACACATGTGCGCCAAGTAAAGACTCAGATCAGCCTGTGCATCCGCACAGTCTGATCAGAGTCTTCACTCTGCGCTCTGTAGATATATACTGACCCAAAGCTTCTTTAAACAAGCAGCGAATATTCTAATTACCCCGAATGGCTGTCTAGGGTGCTCATTGTGTGCGAGTCACGCACATGCGAAATGGTTGGAAATGTCACGCATAGGCTCATATTCAGTTTCTTTGCAATGATGAAAAGATTATTTTTAACCATTTCCAGATGACATAATTATGGGCAAATCCAATCTGAAATACCAGTAGGTTACAGACAAGAATTCAAAACCAGTTAAAAACTAAACATACATGTACCATAATTAGAAAAAAAAAATAGAGAGAAAATAGTGTCTGCTTATAGATCTACATGTATAATGAAGATATTGATTCATTCATTTCCTCAAAATTTTCACAAGCTTTTCTCTTCGGCAGTGACAACAAGAGTAATTGTGTGTATGCTGAATATCATAAACAATCTGGTTTAGCATTACCCCACAATTCAGCATTTGACAAACATGAGAAACATAAAATATACAGTCAACACTTGTTATCTTGAAATCAGAAATCTCAAATTTCCAGATAAGTCAAGGTCATAAAACAAGCAATATATTCATTCTACACATTTTTTTCCCATTTGTTTTGCATTAGAGGCGTCAAAAAACGTCATTGTGTAGGAATAGATTAAACATAACTACGACTTAGCTACAGCTTATTAGAGACTGTAGTTACAATTTTAAGGTCCCTAACCAATGTTTCCCATTTTAACCAATGAGGATAATATATTTCATCAAACAATATTGTTTATTACCTCAGTCAAACTGACATATCAGAGGTAAGTGAGTAAAGCCAGGGATCCATCAACTTAGATAACAAACCACACCTACTTTTTATCCTAGTGTGTCCAGTGGTCTCATTTGCCTTGTTCTAGGGCCAAATTTGACCCTATTCCCAAAAGCATAAAGTATCTTTTTCCCCAATTTAGAGCAGACAGTTACCAATTCTAAGTTCAAATCTTCTTTAAATTGGTAAACTCAACCCAACTAAGCGTAAGGAGTAGAATGGAAAGTTTTATCAAGCTTTACTAAGAGGTGATTTATTGTATTTAAACCAATAAAATACTTGTTTAAAATCCCCTTAATTTTCCAAAATTAAATAATTCCATGAGTTTTCTGAATCCTCCAGGGCAGGCCCCAAGCTCCCGTTGAAAATGTGTAGCAAGACCCCCAAGTGTGCTTCAATGGGATCCCACAGGAATCCTTTCCAGTTACTTCAGGGTTTCCTCCAGATAATCATGGATCCTTCCTTGATATACATTAACTCATTCACACGCATTCCTGCCATTCTAAGCCCAACTTGAAAAACCAGCTTCGGAAAGCATTGTTGAAAATGAATAAATTGCTTATTACAAGCAATTTCTTCATTATCCACAAATTGTTTTCTACAAAAACAAGCAACAAAAAAACAGGAGCATTAGTTAATACATTAACCCTTTCCCGTTCAAATACGGGATTTTACGTTCCTGTGATTTTATACTTGAGAAATTATTGTGGAAAAAGAAGAAATTGCTTGTAACAAGCAATTTCTACTTTTTCCACAATATTTTCTACCACATAGGATGGGTTCATTTCAAATAGCATCCAGTTGTCATTGTCGACTTCAACCTCTTTCAATTCGGACTAGTCTAAAATTTCCAAAAACAGGAAAGGGTTAAGATCTATTGTACAGAAGAAATATTGAAGGATCCTGACGGCATCCCTAGCCTGAGATTGTTGGGGTCCGTTCCAATAATTTTCAGGGATCCTCTGGATCCTGGGACACTGTTACTGTCCACCCCTGGACCCCTGGTGTCATATTCATACTTACCTCATGGTACATTTTTCCTCTCGAATCCCACATAAATAGCACACAGATAGGATCTGATTTTGAGAAAGCATCCTTGTCCCTCAACTTCCTGAAAAGTAAAATTGAATTATCTTGATCAGGTAACCTAACCACAGCATTACATAAAGTTTGTCTCACTATTTCTTTTGATGGATTTTGATAGATTACTAGCAAAGAAAACCAAACTTTGACATGCACTTCAACCAAGGTAATACATAACATCATTTAGTCAAATATATGAGGCAGAGATGAAAAATAAAAGGTAAATTGCTGGTTGGCATCATAACAACAGCTTAACCCTTTCCTGTTCAAGTACGGGATTTTATGTTCGTGTGGTTTTATACTTGAGAAAACATTGTTGAAAAAGAAGAAATTGCTTGCAACAAGCAATTTCTCCTTTTTCCACAACATTTTCTACCACATGATATGATTGTTTCATTCCAAATGGCATCCAGTTGTCATTGTCATCTGCAACCTCTTTCACTTTGGGCTAGTCTAAAATTTCCAAAAACAGGAAAGGGTTAAATAAGTTGCCAAACCAACAAAAATGTCTAACAAAATGACCAAGTTCACAGCCAGTGTAAAATTAACATGAACATTTTGATCGATCAATCCAGCGATGTGGAAATACGGATTTTCTCTACTTGTCCATGGACAAGTAAAAGGTGATTTTCTACTTGTCCAGGATCAAAATCGACTTGCCTGCGAAAAGATGAAGAACAGATAATTTTGAGAAAACATTATTTTTAAAGAAGAAAATGCTGAAACTCAGCATTTTCTTCATTAAAAACAATATTTTCTAGCCTTAGATACAAACACTACACTCATAAAATCTCTTCTATCTATTTAGTATCATTCCAAGATTTGCCCTGATATTTATTTGTCCACGGACAAGTAGCCTCAAAAATGTACTTGGCCGCAGCTAGAAAAGCCTATGTCGGACAAGTCGGGCATGGGAATTCCACACCCCTGATCAATCAATGAGGGACATTCTCAAGTTACCGGCCGTAATCGCAGAACTAGGTGGCGCTTCCACCGTATTGGTCCATCAATCGCAGCATCCCGGCTACTTTTGGTTTGACGGATACGGGTAGATAATACTTTGCCCAAAAGATGCCTTAAAACATGCCAGAGACGCATTGTATCGTACCAGAATGCAAAAATACTGGACAGCACATCCTTCCTATGGATAAGGATCGACGGAGTGACTGGATTCAAGCCATAAGACGAGGCAAAGACAAGTACGAAAAGTGGGCACCAACGAGCAAATATTGCTATGTCTGCCGCAGCCACTTTACAGACGATGATTATGTCACTTTAACCTACCACGGTAAATAAACAATAACAATTTTGTGAACTAGTTTACAGCTTAACTCCAATTTTCAGAAATTTCTTTTTCGCATTCCGATTGAACAATCGTACAGGTGAGGAGTAACTTGCCAAATGACACTGGAATGGTAGTCGTTTTCAGTGAATAGCCAAAATCCCGTTTAAATCTATTTACAATTTGACTACATTATGAATACTTTCTGTCGACGTTGTACGCAATTTATACAATGACTGATCAAACATTCCAGTAAAGGGCATTCTGATACTTACTTACAGGGGAGGGGGGGGGGGGGCATTTTCCAAATTGTGATTGAAAAGCAAGCAATATTACAGATGTTGCTTTCTATTACTAAACACCCCTTTAAATATTTCTAGGTACCAAAGCTGAGAGACGTTTCTTAAAAAGGACAGCTGTTCCAAGTATTTTTGCCTGGAAAACTCCAAAGGCTAAAGATGCAGAGAGAAGGACAAGGTATGAGGAAATTGCCTGTAAGAGGAGGAGGCTTATTATGTCTGAAACTATAGAAGATCTAAATATAAGTGGTTGTGATCTTGATTTAGGACTTTCTACAGAAATTTCTTCAGATCAGACAGCTGTTATTGATGATGATATTAAGGATGAAGTGACCGAAAATGAGCCTAAAACTTTTTTGGTAGCTCAAACTCAAACACCATCCTGTAGTCTTTATTCCATTGAGAACTTCAGAAATGACGATAAGGCTGTTCACTTCTATACAGGGCTAGAAAACATCGAAAAAGTTTACTTTGTACTCCAAACTCTAGGACCTAGTGTCTATTTCTTAAACTATGTATATTCACACAGCGTGTCACTAGACATACCAAATCAGTTATTTATAGTATTAATGAAATTAAGACGCCACACTACAAACTTTGAGTTATCTCGAATGTTCTGTGTCTCTGAAAAAGCAATTATGAATATTTTCATAACTTGGATTAGATTTATGGCCTTGCAATGGCATGAAATTGATATTTGGCCATCAAGAGACCTTGTGAGCTTTTTTTGTCCAAGAGGTTTTAAACAGTCCTTCCCATCGACTCGTGTGATAATTGATGGAACAGAATGTCCAATCAGAAAGCCAAAGAACCCGAAATCCCAGCAGCAAACTTTTAGCACCTATAAGAATAGAAATACTGTTAAAGTCCTTGTTGGTGCTACACCTGGTGGCCTAGTTTCATTTGTTTCTAGTGCTTATGGAGGAAGTACTAGTGACAGACAAATCACAGAAAGAAGTTTGTTAATGCGTCTCTGTGATCCAAAGGACAGCATAATGGCAGATAAAGGTTTCAATGTGCAGGACTTATTTGCCCCTATGGATGTTGGTATTAATATCCCAAGCTTTTTCAAGAAAAAGAACAGATTAAATGTTGAAACAGTATTGAAAGATAGGAAAATTGCAAATAAAAGGGTACATA
This sequence comes from Fragum fragum, assembly GCA_946902895.1. Lineage (NCBI taxonomy): Eukaryota > Metazoa > Mollusca > Bivalvia > Cardiida > Cardiidae > Fragum > Fragum fragum. Next base: position 51,399,463 of record OX336371.1, read on the forward strand.
TAGAAAGAATAATAGGCCTTGCAAAAACTTACAAAATATTAATTGAGCCAATGTCTGCAACTGAGACAAAACTTTCCTCAGAAATTATTTTCATATGCTTTATGTTATGCAATTTTAGATCATGCATTGTGCCAAAGTATGCTTGACAATCTACAGCCTTCACCATTAAGTTTTGTGTTGTATTTCTTACAATTCCAAAATAGGCCCTGTCATAATAACCCACTGTCAGTCTAAAAGAAAATTAAACAATCTATCAGCACTTCTCCCTTAACCCATACCCACACAACAAAATTTTAGACTGGTCTAAATTGAAAGAAGCTGCAGGCAACAATTTAAAGTTGATGGAATTTTAATCTTTTTGAATAAGAAATTGCTTGATACAAGGTATTTCTTGATTTGCAACAATGTTTTGCAATGCTTTTTTCTTGAGGGGCGTAAAACGGAGATATTCAGTGGAAAGGGTTAAGGGTCAAATTTTAGCATCAACATTTCAATCTGAAGCCGCCTTCATAGCACAGTTGGTAGCGCATCGGACTGTCAATCTAGAGGTCTCGGGTTCGATCCCCGACTGTGGCACTCATCCTTTTCGACTGTTTGTCTCTCACCAATAGGTTGATAATCATAGACTTATGTGGGATAGCTGCTGGAGGTTAGGCAAGGAAAGGATTTTATGGTAGTACTGTAGTGAGAAATACCAGGATTCCATTGTTAGGTGCTCTAGCCGCCGCGATATAACTGAAAAATTGTTGAAAGGAGCGTAAAACCCTATTCAAACAAACATTTCAATCTCAAACTTTTTTGTTGATAGGTTACAAAAAGTTTGTAAATGCAGCTAAATAAAGCTGTAATTGCAATGTTTAATAGTCCACAAACAAATGTTTTTTGTATTCAGTGACCAACAGATTGTTTTTGTCTAGCATCTCAGAACAACGGCTTTTACAAAGTCCTTTTTAAAGTGTATTTGATAGCACCATGCAGTGGTGGTGGTGAGATCTAATCAAGGTTAGGCGAAAAGCAGATACAGAGCTAAATTCCTTATGAAATAGCTAATTAATGGTTTATTCTTCAGGAAGCAGAAACATGAGGGATAAGTCAAAGTTGTAAGAGCTTGTTTCTTAATCAATTGTGGATAAACTGTTCAAAACTCTGATTATGTTAAAATGCTGGTTGACAAAGCTCTATTGACCCATTTAAATACAACCTCCTGATGCCCCTAAAGAAAAAAAAAACTTTGGAAAACATAGTGGAAACTGAAGTAATTACTTGTAAGAAGATATTTCTTCATTTCCCACAATATTTTCTATCTAGAACAGGGGGTATGGAATTCCTATGTACGACTTGCGCTTTTTTTGCAAATGGACAAATGGATTTTCATTGGGTACTTGGCCGAGAACAAGTAGATTTATTGGTTGTAAAATCATAATCAACTCATTAGCCAATTATCATGAAAAAGTTTTGACTTGTCCATAATTCATTGATGATGCAGGAAACAGTTCATTTCTTTTATCTCAATGTTTTGCAGGGCAAATTTTCTTCAACCTTGAAAATACAGATATTTGCATTATTCTTTCTTCATAAAAATGTTGATTTTAAGAAAAAAATCTTAAAATTTGGCCAAATCAATCTTCAACTCTGACAAGTGAAATTTTGTTGTAACTTTGTCCAAGGTGAATTCAGAAAACTAAGTTTAAAATCACTGATCATGAAATACCAAAATTCTTTTAAAAACTCTTTAATTTGTTGTGAGCAACTTCTTTAACCCATTACCACACAATTTTTTTAGACTGGTCCAAATTGAAAGGAGTTGCAGATGACAATTCAAACTTTATGAGATTTAAGACTTTTCAGCTTTGTTTTTAGAAAAATTGTAGAAAATGGGATAAAAATTCATCATTTATACAATTTTTTCCCAATTGCTTTTCTGGAGGAGCATCAAAAACTTCATTGTGTGGGAATATGGGTTAAATTCGGACCAATCTGAAATTCTCTTATTCTGACATGGATTTAATAATGTAATTAGAAGAAAAGTTGTATTGTTTGAATTTTTATTAGAAAATAAATCTATATTTCCCTTACAACAAAAAACTTTTTTACTTATGCCTTTGTTTACTTTGATTTATCCAAATATTGAAATACATAGGTAACCCATCATACAAAAAGGGACAATCTGGGAAGTGGGGAAAGTGACAATCCTGATAAAACTGTGCGATCAGCAAAGCCTGACCAAGGTGGACCCTTTTTACGCAATGACAAGCAATTTCTTTTTTCCCACAGTATTTTCTACCACATTGGATGGTTACATTTCGAACTTGCATTTAATTTTCATTGTCGGCTGAAACCTCTGTCAGTTTTCACCAGTCTAAAATTTTAAAAATAAAACAGGAAAGGGTTAGATTACCAAAATTCTTAGCTGCAGATGACCAATTAGTCTACCTTAAACCAAGAAGCTTTTGTGAGAAAACCCAGATAATTTTCTATTTCTAAGTTATCATTATTTCTTTATTAGTTCTTCCCATAGTTATAATTATCTTGCATAATATGACAAAGAACAACACTTAAATTTCACGATAAAAATATCTCTTCAGAAGGGCATCCTTGAAGTAATCGTTATAAAATTTGTCCAATTCAACAAGCATTTTTGATATGAAATCATTATCTCGTTCGATTCGTATACATTTTAAGTCAACTGAAGTATACACCACAAAATCACAGAACTTGGCACCAGAACAAAACAGCTGTCCTTGTACTTGATAATAATAATTATGATTTTGGTCTAGCTTGAACCCATTCTCAACAGGTTTTAGATAGGGAACTGTTATCATAGTAATTGGTTTATCTCGGGCACTATATGGACATTTTACTTCTAAAATAATATCATCTGAAATTATACCATCGGGTGAGGATCCTAAAAATGGGAGTGATTTTGAGACAAATACACCACATTTGTTCACCCTAGATAGAAACATCTGTTGATAGAGATTTAATGCCTTTTGTTCATGCTTTTTTCCATATTCTGTAGCCTTGGATTTGAATGTTTTACAGTCCAATAATTCATTTGCAAACTTCTGTTTGTCTGTCCTTTCTGTAAGCTTACAAATTCTGCCAAAATTTGACGACTGGATCCTTCTGGAACGTTCCTCAAACCATAAGGCATTATGGGTCTGGCCTCTTGTTCTTTTCTCAATGGAAATTTGTTTTTCACTATCTATATTCAATAGGCCTATTGCTTTCAAAAAAGAGCACACTGGGGAATCCTTTAGGTAGTCATGGTCATTACTGAAAGCTCTTATATTAGCTGGACCAAATAGCTGTATAATCGGCATCCTAGATGCTCCAATGAAATTAATACATGAGTTTCTAAAAAAGTCTTCATATCCCTCCATTTTCCGATATTTAGCAGGTCTGGGATCATATAAAATATTTGTACTTTCATCTGCCCCACTAACATTTAAATCACAGGATTTCACAGGGGAGCCTTTATGTCTTTTCACTTTATTAAAGGACTGTAATTTTTCTGTGCATGTAGTCTCAACACAGAGAGACCCAGATTTACTGAAAATGAATCCTGCATACAGAAGTGCACATATATGCTTACAGTGGGCAGTTGGTCCCATCCCTGCCCCACACTCACATTGGGCCTCCTGAATATCCCCATCGACAGAAAACCGCATGTCCATTTGATACACGACTGCCTTTTTCATTTCTGCACGGCATGCACTTTTGAGAAAATAGCTTTCAAAGTCTTCTGAGTAGCATGCTCTGATGTAGCACAGATGTTTTTCCTTATACAGACCAATTGGTGTGGAATCAATTGATTTTTCAAATGAATGGAGATAAGTGTCTATACTTGTCATAGTGATAATGGGAAACTTCTTGTCACTGTGTAGATCCATGTAGCTCTCTGCATTTGGTAGCTTCATTCTATACTCAGATTCCATGTGGTCACTCTTCTCAACATACTGGGATGCTCCAAAGTTGAAGTTTTTTTCATATGCCTCTAATCTGAAAATACAAAAGAAATTAATTCATTGACTAAAAAATAACAATTTAAGAAATTTAGATCTTTATTGAATGTGGGTGAAAAAGTAGACTATCATATCTATGATATTCTGTGTTCAATCAAAGACTTCAAATGTTACAACCCCCCCCCCCCCCCCCTGGGTTCAATCCCAGGAGGTGGCACTCATCCTTTCAGACTATTTGTCTCTCACCAATGGGTTGATAATCATAGACCTATGTGGGCTAGGAAAGGATGTAATGGTTGTACTGGTGTGAGAAATACCAGGATTCCATTGTTAGGTGCTCCAGCCACCGGGATATAACTGAAAGATTGTTGAAAGCGGCGTAAAACCCCATTCAAACCCAAATTAAACAAATCAAATATTACCCTATCCACTCCCTTAACACCTAATAATTATTTTCTATCAAGGCCGTCACAGTTTTTATTAGGTCTTTCCTAAAATTTGCAATGCAAGATTTGCAAACACTTACCAGATAATTCTCTAATAGCAATATGTCACAGTTTGTTTGAGGTCTGACAGACTTATGCATTCCCACATAATCCCTCCTTTTACGCCCCTCAAGAAAAAAGTTTAAAAACTTTGTGAAAATTGAAAAAAATGTCTGTATCAAGCAATTTCTTCATTATTTTCGATGTTTTCTGTTGCCTCAGATAAAATTCTACTAATTTGAAGATGTTGTCTAAAGCTTTTTTCAAGTTGGACCAGTCTAAAATATTGTTTGGGGAAATGGGTTAATCTTTCAGGGCAAGGACAAATTTTAAAATTAACAGAAAATTTAAAATCTAATCAGGTTTGTCAAATGATGGTATAGGTGAAAAATTTGCGCTCTCCTCCTTAATTTTGAAATCGAAATCACATATTTTACAAACACGGTAAGATGGGATTTGGGTGAACGGACCAACTGTAAACAGGAATATTAGGCGAAAAGGATTTTGAGCGTACAGACCGTATTCGGCTTTAATGGTGAAAATCGGGAATCGTGGGAGTCATCTGTACATTGATATGTCGCTGAACTTTACTATTGAATCCATAAACTAAGTAGTTTAGCCCTGATTAGATCATTCATTTTGTAAACGTTCGGTGGGTAGGGGTTCACTTACCGTTCGATTAACTCCTTTTTCCTCCCAGATTGCTTGGCATTTCTCTTTTTGAGCTCGGCTTTTAGTTCGATGAGACTAAGGGATCCAAAATTTGAAGTCATTGTTGATATGAAGCCTTGTTGTGGTGATGATTTGTTTATGTCTGTCAAATTCGTCAACAGTAATGCGGAAGTGAAGAAGGACCAATACGGTGACAGCGCCACCTAACGGTGGAAAGGGAGATAACACGAGAATGTCTCTCATTTACTGATTGACAGGCATGATCCATCAGTATCATGATCATACTCTTACTCAAGTCAAAGGTTCAATCAAAGTAAATTTGAAATCAATTTCATTGCATCAGTACATGTTTATGTCTTGAATCCAAACACATTGTGTGGAATAAGATGTTGTGGGAAAAGGAGAAAGTGCTTGTTACAAGGTTTCAAGTGTAAAATTACTGCAACATAAAATCCAAGGTTTGATAGGAAAGAGTTCAGGTCAACAGCATATCCGAGATCATTTATTCAAACAAAGTCAGCAAAAAAAAAAAAGATATTTACCGGCATGAGACACTGATTTCCACCATAGAAGATGGGACGGCTGCAGAGCCAGGGGTGAAATGTTGCCCGGCCATTTCACATGAACAAAAATATTCACTTCCCTCTCTAATACAGACTCTTCAAAGATTATTCTTTGACCATTTAAAGCATTAAGTTACGACTAAAATTTCTTCGAAACATACACAGAAATAGATCTGACTACATAAAACTGTCAAGAAGATACTGGTAGTGCCTTAAGAGTTACTTCCCTTCAAAATATTCGACTAATAGTATTTTGTACTCGAGCAAAATATATACTGGTATATTCGAGTCTGACATTTTTTTTTTATTTTTTTTTTTTTTATATTTTATTTTTTTTACTTGGATCCAAGATTCAAGATTTTATTCGGAAAACCGTCACAATAAAAGCGGGTGTCCTCCGATAAACATGTCAAAACATAATGTAATGAAATAGAAATGAATTAATAATGCGACCTAATTATAAATTATCTAAGATAACACAAGCTCTAATGAACTCACAAACACATTTTGTTTCTTCTACAGTTTCAGGGTTCATTAAACGAAAGAAAAGTGTTCTAAATGATCTGTCAGAGTTAGCTTCCAATTCACTGTAGTCCGACTGCATTTTGAAAGATAAAATTGCCCTAGCTGTAGAGTATTTTGGCAATAACGCAGTGTACTTCATCATCTATAGTTTACTGCATATAGGCCTATCACAGACACTTTGATCAAAGGGAATCGGATGTCTAAAGAAACGACCTTGTTCAATAATCAAATCATAAGCACTTATTTTTAGTTTAGAAAGTTATTTAGCTTTTTCTTTCGGAAGTTCAAATGTCAAATACTTTTGCAAAGAAAAGCCAATGTAGATGTTTGAGAAAGTATGTAACTTGTTACAATGACTTTGAGATTTCAGACGAGAAAACTCGCCTTTTACATCAATATAACGCCAGCATCTACTGGATATAACATTTGATATAATGCTTGCCTGTGCTTCAGTGTTAGTGAATGAAAATTTATTCATATAAATTAAATTGTGAATCCCAGAATACCATGATTTGTAGCCATCTTGAGATAAAGATTTGTCTAGTTCAATTAAGGTTTCCCCGAGTAAACGAGCATGTGGAATCTGAGATAAACGTGTATAACATTTGAGTGACTTACCAAATATAAAGTTGGAAATTGGTTCTAGAGTGCCAAACTCAAGTCTAGCAGCAAAGTTAGAAGCCTTTTCATGAACGCATAAAAGATACTTACAACATCTATTGTGAATTTTCTTAAATGGTAAATTAGTTAAGAGAGTTTAGTTTTGTAGTGAATTCGCTAAGCCAAATTTCTGCCCCATAGGATAAAATGAGCGCGTATAACATTATAAAATAGTTTCAGTCTTAAGGAATCAAATCAAATCAAAAACACTAGATTGTAAAGCAAAAATTGATCTAGGACTTTTTTTTTTGGGGGGGGTTACAAATGATCAACTGCATTTTTGACACTGCCACTGCTTGAAAGAATTATACCAACTTCAAGATATTTATATCTATCCACTATTTCAATTACAATGTAGGCCAATTGTATAATTCATTTAAAAACTGAGATTTTCTGCTTTTTTTTCCTTGAACTTAAAGTCATAACTTTAGTTTTGTTAATATTGATCTTCTGTTTCCAGCTATAACAGAGTCCAGGCGGGATTGTAAACATTCCTTACTCTTCGATAATAAAAGTAAATCATCAGGGACTTGTCACAGTTGATTTTTATACATACGTGTATATATTATATACGTAGATAAAGACGTGTGGATGCGCCGGGATATTCATTTTCAAAACTTAATAATTTAATTTTTAGTTTCGTCTATAAAAATTAGCGTTCTGATTGGTCGAAAAACTTAATTCATATCTCCATGAACAAAATTTTGAGCACGCAGCGATTTTGTATGCTTTCGCACAAAACAGTACCATACAAAAAGGTATCAAAATTTGTAAAGATTTTGTTTTTTTCGCTCGATGCTATTAAATTATAAGAAATGAAGAGAATATTTTTTGTTTTCATGGAGGTATGAACCGAAAAACCTAATCACACAATGTATGAATCCGCTTCGCGTCAAATCGTTAAACTCAGAGAACGTCAAACATTCATGTTACGATTTCTCCTTGGTTTTTGCGACTTAAACGTCATGACTACAGCTTATTAAATCCAACGATTTACGTTTTTGTTTGATTTTCACGTTTCTGACCACAAACGTTGTTTGACCCATTCCCACACTATCGCGATTTTACGCCTTAAATAAAAAAAAAAGCCAGCCATTCACGATTACGAAGATGAAACCCGGGTTGACTTAAAACACTTATCATAGTTTGATAAAAACGTAGTGGGATGGCGGATACCAAGTTCTTTTACATAATATTTCTGGTTTGCCAGATATTAAACAATAACTAAAAGGAACGCTGACTCGTCATATTTTTACAAAAAATGAATAGCTCGGTTTTATTGACTTTTCCTTGTCTCCAAATGTTTCTGGTCCAATTTGACATGGAATACCACAACTGTTATATTGAATAGTGTGCTAAAATGTGTCTGTAAATCCGAGTACGTTTGTCTGTCGACTCTAAGTTACTTATAACAAGAATTTGGTATTGGGGAACTTTGAGCGGTCATTTGTAATTTTTGCACTTTTCAAGCAATGATTTAGTGCCACGTCTGTAATTTAAACGGATGGGTGAAGGATAAAGACACCAATAAACTTTAGTTTATAGTTTTGCTCCACCTCTTGCAAAAAAAGGATTCACAATAAATCTTTGTCCAATGTTTACACGAAGATATCTTTAACATGCGCAAGTTAATAAAATATATGTACATGCGTATATGATAGGAGGCATTCACAAACTTAATCTTTTGAATGTGCAACTTGCGTCCTTTTCCCTTTTTTTATGTATCGTCACATTTCTCTGGTGCTTTCTGATATGATAAACACGGATACAAACATAGCAACTGTAATTCTTTCAACGACGTTTAACCCATTCCAACACAGCAACATTTTAGACTGGTCCAAATTGAAAGAAGCTGCAGACGACAATTTCAAGTTGATGGAAATTTGAACTTTTTCGTCGTTTTTGGATAGAAAACATTGTGGATAATGAAGAAATTGCTTGTTACAAGCAATTTCTTCATTATCCACAATGTTTTCAAAAGCTATTTTCTTGAGGGGCGTAAAAAGGAGGGATTGAGTTGGAATGGGTTAAATCGCCAAACCAACGAAAATGTTTTACAAAAATGGCGGAGTTAAAAACTCAATTCCGGGGCGTGTTAATGATTTACTTGGCCAATTGATTTCAAGCTTGACAGCCGCGATTGGTCAATTGGGGTCTATCCTAAAATATTACCGGTATTTCATCACAGTACAATAATAGTACGGTTTACCAGTCAGCCCGATTAGCTCAGTTGGTAGAGCACTTGAATTCAAACCTCAAGATCACGGGTTCGAGCCCTGGGCTGACCATATCAACTAACTAACTAATTGTCTTTCGGATGAGACGTTAAACCGAGGCCCCGTGTGACGATGCTATCCATCGAGCACGTTCAAAGAACCAGGCGGGGCTCTCAGTAGTTTCGTCCTGTATCCTTGCACTATCCCCCGTAACAACTAACCGTCTTCTGGGGGCGTCGCTCATATGGGCATGTGCTACGGTAGAGACGATAAATAAACGGAAATACACACACATTACGGTTTATTTTTATCTCTGCTGTTTCTATTTCTTCAATTCCACAATGTTTTCGAAAACTCTTTAATTAGGGGTCGTAAAAAGGAAGGCTTGTGTCGGAATCGGTTAAGATGACCCATGCCCTTGCAGGCCAGAAACTGTCACCTCAAAGGACATAGTCAATAAAATCCATAAAAAGCGTCATTGTGTGGAAACGGGTTAATTAAAAGTGGTTAGCTAGTGTGTGTGCCAAATGACTTGTGTCTTACGATACAATGTATTTACTTTTGCCTTCATGTATGTATCTATTTTATATGTATGATATTGTTTGTGTCAAGAAAAACTGTGACTGGCCAGATCACAGTAGACTTGCCTGGGAAACTTTGTAATGAATCACAAAAGTCAACCAGAGCAGTATCCACCATTTTCGCGAAAATTACCTAGTTGATTCTAGTTGCAAATCTGAGCGGTATAACGCGGAAATTTTCATAATCTATAGAGAGAGACCAGCCTAACTGCTAAATAAAAGTTGGTCATAAATAGCTGGTAAGTGATGGTAGTTCTATGCTAGGGTATTGCTTTCATTTCATTGTTTTCCTAGCCTGTCTGAAATTTTGGCAGTTGTGTGCCACCGTAGACTCGATTTTTATCATATACCACTTTGGTTTTCTCCCCTGAATAAGATCATATGACACATCACGTGATACGTGATTTGGCGAAAGATGGCTGACAACTTCACGTTCTTCCAACTTGTGGTTGCTTTTATTTGCACCCTGATTCCAGGAGTAGCTGCCTTTGATGCCGGTGACGCAATAGCTTTAGTGTTGGGACTAGTCATTGGTATTCTCGGTATATGTGCGTGTTTAGGTTATTATGCACGGAAGAGAGCCGGTTAGCTCCGATTTGTGGGCGTTGAAATGAAGTATTGTGATGCAATGGGACAGTTTTAATTTTATTTTACACCATTCCAAAGTTTAGTGAACAAATTTTTCATCTCATATTTCATCCTATCTTATACCATGAACAGTTCCAAGTATGAGTGTTTGATGCCATCACCTAGAGATGGGGATATTTTGTAGAGAAATCCACTACTTTCACTTTCTCAAGAGATTCACAATGAGTGTAACAGGAATATTATGTTACATTGAATGGCTGTTTTAACTATAACCAAACACTCTAACTACTATAATGATGACATTTCCTCCACCTGATTGGATGTTGTTGAAACTGATAGAAAGGGCCTTTGACTAGGAATCAGATGTCATATGTAATGAAGATTGATTCCAACTACTGCAAGAAGCCTAGGAAGAGTAGAACATATCAACTAGATGTTTCAATAAGCACATTGTTCATACAAACTTTATGAATGGTTGTTCTTTTTATACCAAACAGGAATAAATTTTTAACTTATCATTTTTCACGAGTATGTTAACCCATTCCCACTCATTAACGCTTTTAAATGCCCCTCATTACAAAAAGGTTTGGAAAACGTTGTGGAAATTGAAGAAGTTGATTGTTACAGGCAATTTCTACATTAACTACAATATTTTCTATCCAAAAGACAAAGATTTTAAGATTCTATCTACTTCAAATTGTTGTCTGCAACTTCTTTTCATTTGGATAGGTCTCATATAGGTGTGTGGTAATGTATTAAAGAGGTGGTATTCTTGCTTCCTAGCCCATTACAAGGCAAACAAATTATCGACTGGTCTTAAACTTTTCCTGTTTTTGGCAATTTTAGACTAGTCCAAATTGAAAGAGGTTGCAGACGACAATGAAAACTGGATGCCATTTGAAATGAAACCATCCTATGCGGTAGAAAAGATTGTGGAAAAAGGAGAAAATGCTTGTAATAAGCAATTTCTTCTTTTTCCACAATGTTTTCTCGAGTATAAAATCACAGGAACCTAAAATCCCGTATTTGAACGGAAAAGGGTTAAACCAAAGTATATTTATTATCAAAATGGAATATCAAGGGTAATACAGGATATAAAACATTGTAAGAGAAGGAGAAATACTTTTACTATGAATTTCCAATTTACCAACTATATTTTTTTCAGCAACTGGAAATGTGGGATTGTATTGAATTAAAATAACTGAAAAAAGAAAAGAAAAAAAATCTACTTTATCTCAAGTGTCTGTATTGATACTTTTTCAGGTCTTTAAAAGCTGACAAGACTGATATTTTTGAATTAGATGCCTATGTGCATACATGTACATTTAAAGGGTTGTACATATTGGCAAACTAGGGAACTCAAAAAGTGGTTTGGGTTTCAAATTATAAGCTTTGCTTTGCCTTTCTTTCTTCAACACATAATTTGTCGGTACTGCTTTAGATTTCCTTAGCTTAATCATTTGATCGATTACCAGATGGCAAAATTTTAGACTGGTCCAAATTTGCAGACAACAATATTGTCTTGATGAAATATTGAAAATCTTTGTCTTTTGGTTTGAAAATATTGTGGATAATAAAGACTTTGCTTGTTACAAATAATTTCTTCATTATCCACAATGTTTTCTGCCCTAAAATACAAATATTTTTCTAAATTCCATAGACTAATACTTATTGTCTGAAGGTTCTTTCAATTTGAACCAATTAATTTTGTTGTTTGGTAATGGTTTAAGAGGGACAAGCAGGTGGTGTAGAATAAGATCAGACTGCTAAAATATGTGCTGTCTGATCTTTTTCTATAGCTCCTGCTAAAACAGGAATATTCAGGATTCAGCATGCCAAGAGTTGAGAACGGTATAACAGGGTTGTTTAACTCATTACAAGTGATAGACAAATTTTAGACTGGTCAAAAATGAAAGAAGTTGAAGACCACATTTCAAATAGTGCTAAATTTGAGAAAAAAGTGCCAAATCATGTAGAAAACTCAGAGAAAAGAAGAAATTACTTGTTACACTCACTTTCTCCTTTTCCAACAAAATTTTCCATAATCATTTACATCAGGGCATCAAAACGATGAATTATGTAGTAAAGGGTTTAGCAGTCCAAGTTAGAGAAGAAGTTCATATTGTCAATTTCAAATTAATATCATTCAAAAATAAGTACATTGTATGGTAGAACAAATATTTGAAAGAATGAATTGCTCATGCATTTTTTTTTATTTTTTCCACAATTTTTTCTTAATAAGAATGATACAGTGTATTAAAAAATGTAGGATTACTGGTGAAGGTTAGTTGTTGTTGTTCATAATTATTATACGGTTAAACTTGTAGTAAGCAACCACTGAAGGGACAACGTGGTTCTTCCAGAGAATGGTTACATATACTTAACCCATTTCCAGATGGCAATACTTAAGACTGGTCCAAATTGAAAGGAGTTGCAGACGGCAGTGTAAAGATAATGAAAGTTTAGAATTTTCAACTGTTTGGGTAGAAGACATTTTGGAAAATAAATCCTTCGTTTATCAGGATGTTTTCCTTTTTTAAGGGGGGGTGTCTTAAACATCATTTTATGGTAAAGGGTTAATACACTGTTTGGTGATGTATTTGAGTGATCGTTTTGACAGCATACATAAATTATTGCAGGATTCTCACTTAATCCTACATTGATGGAACTCATTAGAATTGTCTCACTAAGGCAAATCAAATGAGATCCACCAACAAAGGATTTAGTTTTGATAATTTTATTAGCATAACTGCCCGATTATGAATTCAATATTCTTTACTTTTTGAAAGTAAATTTTGATGGTGGTCTCTTAATGAAAGTGGTAGCTTAACAGAGGTGGTTGCTTGAGCAAGATTAACTGTAATGGGTTGAGAACTTTTGCTTAACAAATTGTTACACAATCAATCATTTTGACACACCAAGGGAAATGGTCCATGAAAAACATTGTGTGAAAAAGAGAAATTGCTTGTGATAATCAATTTTTCTTTCTTTTTTTTTAATGTTTTCTATCCTATTGGAATTTTGTTGCCTTTCCAGTATGAATTCACATAACAAAATTTTGGAATGGTCCATATTGCAAGAACTTGCAAACAACATTTACAAGTTTATGAATTTTAAAAATCCTTTTCTTTTTGGTAGAAAGTATTGTGGAAAATGAAGAAATTTCTTATGACAAGCAATTTCTTCATTTTCTACAATGGTTTTTCCTAGCTTTTTTCGTTGGGTGCATAAAAAAGCTGGATTGTTTTGGACTGGGTTAAGATCCTGATGTATGAAGGAAATATTTAAATAACTTTTGATATCCTCACAGTTGGTTTGTTAAATATCTTATCCCATTTAGATTGCAAACTGCAGCTTTTTAGGTTTTTACCTAACAAGTTGATTTCGCTGTCTTGCAAAAAGTTGCATGCTTTTCATGTAACACCTTTATTGCATATCTTTCTTCCTATATCATGGTTGGTTTAAGAAATGTGTTGGAAAACTGTTTTAGTGGATGTATTATATTGTGGAAATAAATTCTATATATCATGTGTAGATTGGTTTAAACCTGTTTTATTTTATATCAATTGGGAAACAAGTTCTTGCACATTAGATCAACCCATTCCCACACAATCCATCAGTTTTACACCCCACAAGAAAAAGCTTTGGAAAATATTGAGGACAATGAAGAAATTGCCTGAAACAAGCAATTTTTGGATTATCCACGATAGTTCTGCCCCAAAATAGAAAGAATGCAAACATTTCAACTTGAATTTTTAGTCTGCAACCTCCTTGATTTTGGACTAATCTAAAATCATGTCGTCTGGCAAGTCTGCTTCCTGGAGAATACACCTGTACTCGCTCCCCACCCCAGTGTTTGAGCCTTTAAAAGAACCAAGATTCATAGCCACTTTCTGGAATCAAATTCAGGACCTCTTGATTTTGAAACCGACTTTCTACCCCACGGCCATAGACCACATACGCTGAAAATGTTGTACATATAGACTCATAACTCTGAACATTTGATTTGCTTTGTGCCCACAACACTTACCTCGAATAACTGCTAGTGTGGAATTCTAGTCTCATTTTATTATCCCCCGCCGTTTCGGCGAAGGGGATATAGTAATGGTCTCCGTCCGTCATTCCGTCCTTCCGTCACTAAACTTGTCCCTGCAAGTATAATTGCTATCAACTTGAAACTTCATAGGTGGATAGATCTCATTGAGGAACCACAACTCTTGCTTGCATGATTTTGGAGTTATTGCCTTTTGTTGTTTTAAAGACTAAGATTTTGTCTGGGGCATATCTCTGAAAGTATAATATCTATTAACTTGAAACTTCATAGGTGGATAGATCTCGTTGAGGAGAAGTGCAGTGCACAAGAACCACAACTCTTGCTTGCATAATTTTAGAGTTATTGCCCTTTGTTGTTTTAAAGACTTAGATTTTGTCCTGAGCATATCTCTGAAAGAATAATAGCTATTATCGAACTCATTGAGAAGAAATGCAGTGCACAAGAAGCCTATATCTAACTGGATTCAGTTTACTATCAAGCTTTTAAGGCGGGGGATGGCCATGTCCGACATGGCTCTTGTTTCATCTAAAACTTTTAAAAAAGTAACGCAACGAAAATGCAAAAAATATGACCATACTGATGGTTTTGTAGACAAAAGGGGAAACAACTCTGTATGATCAATATCTACCACCAGTCTGCTAAACACGATATCTACATGGTATCTGTAATATTTGCGGGATATCTTTAGATAAAGTTTTATCCTACGATTTTACATCAAATACGTCAATATGGTAAGTAGAAATAAGTAGAAATATGATCTTTTCGAAGTTTTTCTATTTAACAAGAAAAGACGACCACTAAACCCCTGTAACTACAGCTAATTAAGCTGCAGCTAAAAGATTTTGACCACCCAACTACGAATTTTTTGATTGACCGATTGCGGTTCTCAATCAAGGAATTAATCTACCAATGAAATCATTCATTTAGACCGGTATAGAACTTTGAACTCTGACAATTACGTGAAAAAAAATTTGGTAGTCAAATAATGAAACTAATGTTTCATTTTAGAAATGGCCCCCTTTATCTCGATCGTTGCTTTTGACCATTGCTGTGGGAAATCTATACATATGGCCCATGACATGCCTGGTAATGTGAAAAGATTCGACTTTGGTCTGTCTTCACTGGCGGCGAAGGCTTACCAGGGTCGGAAATTTTCGCTCCTTGGCGATTTTCTGAATTGACCAATCGCTGGCCCCACCCATTGACTCCCTAGGCCCCGCCCATTAGCTCTTAACAGGAAGTTCCGCTTCGGTTTTAACGGTGTTAGTGTGCAAAATTTATGGCGAGTAGCATGTAACAAAAAATTAAAATGGTTGGTTGGTGACTTAACTTAAAATGGTTGGTTGGTGACCTAAGCCTCGTAACTACAGCTTGA
Organism: Fragum fragum; assembly: GCA_946902895.1. Classification (NCBI taxonomy): domain Eukaryota; kingdom Metazoa; phylum Mollusca; class Bivalvia; order Cardiida; family Cardiidae; genus Fragum; species Fragum fragum. The sequence continues at coordinate 51,415,147 of OX336371.1, forward strand.
ATAAGCTGTAGTTACGACGTTTAGGTCGCCAAACCAACAATTATGGCGAACAGAAATGGCGGCCAATGTTGGAGATGATAAGCTCAGGTCCGGGCTGAATAAATTATTTGATTGGTCAATTTATTCCTTGATTGACAGTCGCGATTGGTCAATTCAGAATGACCATTCCACCTTTCTATATTACCACTATCGAAATATGACCTCAGTATTTGCTTTGCAGAACACCGAGAAGGTCCTTTTTCTCCTGAAAGTTTAAATATACCATTTGATCAATCCAAGCCTAGTTCTGGTGATGAAAAAAGCACACGAATCAGTGAATTTAGCCGTGATATAACTGAAAGGTTGTTAAAAAAAAGAAAAAAAACTGAGTAAATATCATTCAAATAAGTAAATCATTTGATTCATGTCGCCAAGACCATGGTTTAACCCATTTCCACACAATTGCGCTTTTTGACGCCCCTCAAGAAAAAAACAATTGGGAAAACATTGTGTAAAGTGTAGAGATTGTTTGTAACATTTTGCATTGTTTTTTACTAAGACTGTTGAAAAATCTTAAATTCATGACGACTGCAACTTCTTTGAATTAAAAAAGTTTAAAAATCTGTCCTCCGGTAAATGTAAAAACCTCGTGTTTTAATTGATCCGAGAACATGGTTTACGATCCCCAAAATGTCTGCCAGGCTGGTACTCATGTAGTGTGTTTAAAGTCCTCCTATATTCCGTATAGACCAACGTGGGACAAAAATCTTGGAAATCAGAACATAAACATTGGCATTGCCATAAATAATTTCAGATATTCTGTGCCCATGTGTTCAGAACATGCGACTTATGACTTATTCGATGTCGCATTCGTTGGTAACTTTTCCACGGACCCCAGTCGTCATGCTCCCGTAGTTAAGTCTTTTGCACGCAACCTTAGGAGCTACAATTCTCTAATGTTGAAATAAAGATAGTACAAGGATTGCGTAAATGTGCGACAAAACTGATGCACCCAGAGTGAAACCCTTTAGGTATCTACCCGCTCGTTTTAGGATAGAATAAACATATATATCAATGACCTTATAAATCATTCATTAATCTGCTTTGGATAATAAAAGTTAGATGGTGCTAAGGAAGAATCATTTGTTAACAGAATGGAGAGAATGGGCAAATAAAAATAGAGCTATGTAATATCTTAGATCGCTTGATACCATATCAAAGTAGTAGTCATAATTCAAAGAGTATTTGAAATGTTTATAATCATAATTTAAAGAGTATTTGAAATGTTTATAATCTTCCAAGACAATATTTTTTATCTAGCATACCACTCCTGTATAAAACAATCTTTTGCACGTTTTTTTTAAAAAACGGTAGAATTGTTTAAAGTTCTATTTCACTTGGGTTGTAGAAAATATCAGAAAACCCATATATCTGACAATGTTTTAACCTGAAACACCATTTTTACCGTTACAAATGTCAACAATTGCTGCAATATACAGTTTTGTTCAAAATTATATTGTCTGAATGAATGACCTTACACCTATTCTTTATAATTCTACAATATCGAGACAAATAGAGAAGATATCGTGCTAAATCGCCATAAACTCCCGCAGTACTTGTGTTCATTAGAACTTTTAAAATGCGCTTACAAAACTTAAAGTGCATCCGTTCCACTCCCTTTCCCTTTTTGAATCCAAATATTTCATACTAGTAATTTAATATAGAACTTACTAAAGGGTCAAATAACTGATAAAGTGTATTTGGTTCGAGATGCAGGTTTTTGCAATTGATTAATAATACAGACATGGCTTTCAACGATTTACCAATCAAATATTCTTCATTAACACTGAATTTACCATTACTAGACAAAACTGTTCCCAAACAATTGAAAGTTTCCACAACCTTGTTGTTGATTATTATAAGTCCATTTTTCCTTTGATTTTAAACCTCCCCTTTTTCGAAACACCATTACTTTGGTTTTGATTTCATTAACCTCGAGGCCCCATTCTAAACAATATTGATTTAGGCTATTAAGATTCCTTTGCAAAATCAGCTGGAGAGTTTCAACAATAGCCATATCACCTGCAAAAAGCACAACGATTAAAAGAATATCACCAATCAATAAATATTCCTGCAAGTAAAGTTTTATATCGTCTAGAAAAAGGGAGACTACAATTGGCAAAATTACCTCCCCTTGTCTCAAACCACCCGAATACCTGAAAAATCATAATACCTATTACAGTGCTTTACATGTGACTTGACATCTTCATAAATATTTTTATCCCGGGTATTCAAGTTTGAAAGCTTTCAGCCAAAGAGCATTTCTGTAAATACTATCAAAGCATTGCTTTAAATCTATGAGCGCTGCATAAGGTCTTTTGTTGTTGTTTCTCAGAAACAGTTGATTGGTTTAAACCCAATTCTACAGGAATTATCACCGTGTGGCCCTTTATGAGATTCTTTAACAGGATCTTAATTTGGTGAAAAACATGGCTTTAATGGACGGGGCTAATTTCAATATATGGTAAAAGCTTTGAAAATCATTTTCTCAGATACCAGTGGATTAATTTCAATCGATTTTCACAGGAATGATCCTTTGGTGACTTAATATCAGAATATGAAAAAGAATTCTGATCGGATGGAAAACATAGCCGAAATAGGCAGGGTTCATTTCCATATGTGCTATATAGTGAAAACCATAAAATCCCCCTTTTCCCAGAAACAAGTAGATTGATTGGGTGCTAATTTCCATATATGGAATTTATGAGAACTTTGAATATATTGTCAGAATCCTGTAGATGGATTTTAACCAAATTTCGAATGAACTATCCTCATGTGACTATTTCAAAGATTTCAGTGACTAGATTTATTTCCTAAGTATGGCAAAGAGAGTTATATTTATATTATATTCCTGAAACTCTATTGCTTAATCAGAACATTCAGGCCTGCAGAGCGATACAGGCCCTCAAGCGCCTCTAGTTTAAAATTATTTTCCTATTTACAGTCTTTGAATGCTATTTTGATAAAGGTTGGTTGGTTCTGACCGCGCTGAGCATCAAACTTGAAATTAGTTCAGTCTCTTACTGGCTCCCAAATGGGGTACTTGGGATTGGCTCGTGATAATGAAAGCAAAATCTACTGTTCTAGATTTATTGTTCACTTATCGAGGGTTCAAAATAACAATCGTAAGTGTTGAAATGTTTAGTGCAATTTACAACAGTTTTCAAACTTCCCTTTGTATGTCTTGTCACGAGTGACCGATATAGATAATACTAGCTCCGGTTTTAAAACTAGCTTAAGACCGTTTAACCCATTCCCACACAAGCCCGCACTTTACGCCCTTCAAAAAAAGAACTTCCGTACACATTGTGGAAAATGAAGATATTGCTTGTAACCAGTAATTTACTTCATTTCCCACAATGTTTTCTACATAGAAAGACAAAGATATTTAACCCTTTCCTGTTTTGCAAAACTTAAGACCTGTCCAAATTCAAAGGTGTTGCAGACGAAAATTTAACCTTGATTTAATATGAAAAAATAACCATTCAGTAGGGTAGAAAATATTAAAGAAAAAGAAGAAATTGCTTGTTACAAGCAATTTCTTCTTTTCCCACAATATTTTCTCAAGTATAAAATCACAGGGACGTAAAAACAAGGGATTGTACGGAAAGGGTTAAAAAATCAACAAATTGAAATTATCGTCTGCAACATCTTTCAATTGGTTAAGTCCAAAAAGGTTTTGAGTGGTAATAAGTAAATTTCTTGCGATAATATAGAATATATCTGCTCTAGACCGCGAGTTAGCCCCTTATAGTCATTCGCAGTAGAATTTCTTAACCTAAAACGCTTCCATAAGGAAAAAGATTAGTTCACTAAATAACCGCGTTTCTGTGTTCTTCTTTGTCGAAGGAAGGCATGTATTTAGTTAACTGCTAAATACATATTTTACCCAAGAAACGAAAAGAAAAAAATGATGATAAAATAAAACAACATAAAGTATGTGAATTGATGAAATAAATTAATAGACAGTTACCTAATTTTAAAAGTATTACGGGTGAACGTACATCCGACAAATTAATGGAGAAATTTTGGGCATGGCTGTAAAAAAAAAAAAAAAAAAAAAACGTGACACAATTTATTAAGTTTCTGATCGTTAGTTGATTGCTTTATTCTCACAATTTCGTTACAAGCAACTTCTTCATTTTCAACAATGTTTCTTATAAATTTCTTCATTTCTTGAGAGGGCGTAAAAGTGGGAGCGGGGGTAATGAGCTCTTCTGACCAAAAGGTAGAAGGGCTATTGCGATTGTGTGGTACCCACATCTGTCCGTCCAGCTGAAAGTCTATACGTTAATTTTTCTTGTTTACGAGATAAATACTCTTGAATCGTTGGCAGAAGATTTGTAGGGCCACATGGTTAGGCTATACCGAAACTGGGAAGAATCCGCCGGAATCACGAGAGAATGGGCATATTTTAATTTCATTTGAAACATTTTGCTTACGCGAAAATGACCATAAATATTAAATTCCATTGAACATTTCACATGTTCGCGGGTCATAAAGACGGTTCCTTTCAAAATTTGGAGATGGGGATGGGGGTATAACTGTTGTCCGTCCGAAAACACTGGAAAAGGGGCATTATGGAGTATCATTCAAATCATTCTCTTTGGCGAAATTAAATCCACGTGTACTGTGCATGTACATGTACAAATTCGTATTGTAAAGGGTTGACTGAAGTACAACGCTATATAAATTTAAAGCATTGTTATTGTCATAATTATTAAAGGAGTCTTGTTGAATTTTATTAAGACATTCTTATTTACGTAACCAAGTCCACAAATGTAGTTAGATTCTCTTGAAACTCTCACATGTTGTCTGTAGGATTTGAATTTTCACTCGAAATATTCTTTATTAACGTGATATACACGTAGTCCAAGAACGATCGCAGTTGTCAATCAAAGAACCGAAATGACTATTTGGCAATTGTTGACATTTGTGCGACTTAAACGTCGTAACTACACATTATCCACGCTGTAATCACAAAGTTTTGATCGCTAACCAACCTTTATTATTTTTCTTACATCTTAACCCTTGTCATGCTGTATAAATTACCTTACGGAATTGCTGTAAAATCAAAGCGCTGAAAGCACTGATAGAACTTGTTGTTCAAAAATCAATATTTCTTTTAAAATCAACTTCATAAACAACTTTGGCAGGAAAGTACAAGCAGGGGTGTAGACTAAGATCAGCCTGCACATAAGTGCAGTCTGATCTTAGTCTACACCTTCTGCCAAAACCGGAATATTCCGGGTTCAGCATGACAAGGGTTCATAGCCATAAATATTCAAAATAACGCCGTTTAGTATCGAAATTTAACTTCCTGTTTGAGTCAGTGGGCCTGGCTAGCGGAGTCAGGGGGGCGGGGTCAACGATCAGTCAGTTATCATCAGATTCTCTGTAACCTTTCACATGATGCATATAGGTCATAAGGATTTTTTTTTATTATTATATAATTTAATTGTTAGTTTCGTCTATCGAAAACAAGCGTTCTGATTGGTCAATAAATTGAATTCATACCTCCATGAACAAAATTTTGAGCACGCAGTGATTTTGTATGCTTCCACACAAAATAGTCCCATACAAAAATGTATCAAAAGATATAGGTTTTTTGCTTTTTTCGCTCGATACTATTAAATTATAAGAGATGAAGAGAATATTTTTTGTTTTCATGGAGGTATGAACCGAAAAACCTAATCACACAATGTATAAATCCGCTTCGCGTATTCATACAGTGTGATTAGGTTTTTCGGTTCATTACTCCATGAAAACAAAAAAATATTCTCTTCATCTCTTAATTAAATCGGGAATGGTCCTTTTGGAAACACGGGAAAACGGGCATTGGGGACTTGTGCTGTCTTTTTAACGCGATTGGGCTAACAAATACTTTCAGATTTTCTTGAAACTCTCTAGGATATCTGGATATTCTAATAGACAAATTTATGAAGAGGATTGTTGATAGAACAACAAAAACATCACACACACAAAACAAAACGGGAAAATGACTTATAAGAAACTTCTTTCGAGAACTCCTGTATACCCATAATTGTCTTATTTCCTGTACAACTTAACCATGTCATCAACTGTAACTTTGCTTCTAAAAAGGCCTAAGTAAATTATATTTCTTTCATCTTGAGTTACATTATATCAAATACGATGAGAATCCGTACAGGACTTCATCAAGGCGTAGGCTTTTTTGTTGATATTTGACCTCATTACAAGAAATGGCTCTTATTTTGATATATACATGTACATCGTGTATTTCATACAGAACTTATCTTATTTTGATATATACATTGTATGTTTCACACAGAACTTATCTTATTTTGATTTAAGCGTTGTTTATTTCATACAGAACATATTTTATTTTGATATATACATTGTATAATTCATTCAGAACTCCATCTGGTCACAAGCTTTCACTTTGAATCTAGTATAGAGAACGTAGCTTCCTCAGGCTTTTGGCTTTCAATTAGAGACCTTTACTTGACATTTTACTTATTTCAGAGATTAACTTTTATCTTAATTTGCTTACAATTTTTTGCTATATCTCAATGATATTTTCTACCCACAAAATCCTATGAAATCTGAAATTTCATGAAGTTTTAATTGTCGTCTGCAACCCTTTTCAATTTCGACAAGTCTAAAAAAAATCCGTCTGGTAATAGGTGAAAAGAATGGTTGTACGAGTACTACCTCATCTAGGTGTTTACCTCATGGTGTGACGCAACAGGAACCAGTGGAGCTTCTCAGGCCCCCACGGGCCTCTTGCTTTTCTCGGCTCATTGAAATCAGAAGCTATATTATTAAGATGTGTTATTACGCAAGATTATGTTGAGCCTTACGCTGGGAGTATACAGTATTTATACTCTCGCGAAAGACGCCCATGAGACGCAAAGACACAGAGTGGGGAAGTTCTATATATCTCATCTGGACGAGGGAAGGGAGATGGGAGGGGGCGGACCTCAAGCTAGGAAATTTGATCACATCAGTGGGCGAATAAATCATAACTGCAGTCACATATATCAGCTGTAGTTATGACGTTTTGATTGCCAGTCGAAGATAAAAGTTTCTAAACAAAAATGAAGGATATTAATTCTTGATTACGCAAGTGCCTACTTCTTGATGTGTCACTACGCCTTCGGTACGTACATGTATAGTAGAAGTTTAATGTACGGTCGTTGTATGGTTTGTTCTTGTTAAAACTTCACGATTTATCTCTAGATAACAATGTCGTAAGGAAGACTTAGACTTCACTCTTCGTGTCATCAGCCTACACACAGATAATTCAGTATGCCCGTCTTTAAGTTGTTAGTACATTCTGTTGGACAAATCGTGCAAGTGGTGGCGGACGGACGGTTATACAGACATGGTGACTCGATGAAGGAACTGGATATCCTGCAGACAGAGGGAGTAGGTTACAGTATACTTGTTGGCAAGTAAGATTATCGCCATCTCTCATTTGTATAGATCCACAAGAAGCTATGAGTGATCTCGGGTCAATTATGTCTATGCAAGTTTGGACAAAAATGACCTTTGATCAGGCAATTTTTCTGTGTGGATCTAAAGATGTGGGAGCATTGATTGACTGAACAGTATCAGTCCCGATGTCGCATTTACCACTTTCCCGTACAATCCCTGAATTTTCACATCAGCATGATTCTATACTTGAGAAGATATTGTGGAAAAAGAAGACACTGATTTGCTTCTTCTTTTCTAACAATATTTTCTACCTTACAAGATGGTAATATTTTTTTAATAAAGTTCACTTTTAGTTGTCATCTGCAATCTCTTTCAAATCATACAAGTCTAAAGTTTCGTAAAACCCCACTGTCTGTAAGGGTAGAAAACATTGTAGAAAAATGAAGAAATTGCTTGTTACTTGCGGTATAAATAACAATTTACTGACAGATATTCACTTTAACCCATTCCAACTCAAGCCCTCCTTTTTACGCCCCTCAAGAAAAATACTTTGGAAAACATTGTTGAAAATGAAGAAATTGCTTGTATCAAGCAATTTCTTCATTATCCACAATGTTTTCTGTTCAAAAAGACAAAGAAATTCGAAATTCCGTCAACTTTAAATTGTCGTCTGCAGCTTCTATCAATTTGGACTAGTCTAAAAATTTGTTGTGTGGGAATGGGTTAAAACTTCTGCCCTGGTGACCCCCCCCTAAAGAACAGTGTAAACATGTTATAGTTCCTTTAGCAATTAATTAATCGCGGTTCTCAATCAAACAACCAGTCGACCAATGAAACAATTCATTTATACCAGAAATGAAATTTAAACTCAAACATTGGCCGCAATTTTTGTTAGCCATTTTGTTGGTTTCGCGACTGAAACGTCTTAACTACAGCTCTTTCAAGCTAAATCACGACTTTACGATCGCCGACACACCATTCTTCTTTTATATTACATGCTAATGGCCATACACTTTGTAAGATAACGCCTTTAAATATCGAAGCTGAATTTCCTGTCGGAGTCAATGGACGGGAACAACGGGGTAAGTGGGCGGGCCAGCGATTGGTCAATAAAAAATAGTGTCTCTTTACCTGACGGATCCTAATTATATAAAAAAAATATATCTCTGATACCCACTTCCTGATTAAGACGACTAAAGATCTGTCATTATGAGTGGAGGGGAAACGAGGGGCTTTGATTGAAGGTGGTGTTAGTCTATTACCCCCCCCCGTCTCCTCTTGTGGATTAGATAATAATAATAATGAAGAAAAATATATTTTTTGATATCGACGCATTAAGAATTGCAAATAGAATTATATGAAATATTGTTTGTCAGATGACATATTAAGCTCTGCTGTATTCAGAGAAACCCCGAGGCATTACTAAAGATCTAAATTCGTCTGTTTCAGCGTCTGCGTCAGCGTCTATTACTTTCATATATCTCTACTATCACTGTACTTAGGGACCACATATTTTATACGCCTTTTACATATGATAAGACAGTTCTGCTGTTATAAATTTCGAGGTCAATGGTCAAAGTAAGGGTCGTCTCCTAATGGTATCTCGTCCAAAAACCTGAATATTTTCCTACATATCTAATTAATTTAAAAATCGCCTGTATCCGAGCGTTGGAATTCGCATGCGGTGCTCTTATACTGTTCTGTGTCGTCACGTGTAAGGTAGTGTCTATATATTTCTTACTTCACTTACCAGAGATGGTGATATTGCTGATATAGGAACTGACAATGAAGTTAAAGTACGACATCCTGACATGACAGTGGAACATACCATAGACGCTACTGGCAAAAGTGTGATTCCAGGTAGTCTTCCACTATGAGTTATATTGCTAAGTTAACCATTTACTGTTTTAACCCATTCCAACTCAATCCCTCCTTTTTACGCCCCTCGAGAAAAAAGTTTGGAAACCATTGTGGAAAATGAAGAAATTGCTTGATACAAGCAATTTCTTCATTATCCACAATGTTTTCTATCCAAAAAGACGAAAAAATTCAAAACTCCATCAACTTGAAATTGTCGTCTGCAGCTTCTTTCAATTTGGACCAGTCTAAAATTTTGCTGTGTTGGAAAGGGTTAAAGAAAAATGACCTGTTCAAATTGAAAGGTTTTGAAGACGTCAACTTGAAATTAATTTGATTTGATATAAAGCCATTCTGTACAGTGAAAATATTGTGGAAAAAGAAGAACTTGTTTGTGGTAAGTAATTTCTTCTTTTTCCACAATGCTTTCTCAAATATAAAAGCACAGGGGCGTAAAAACAAGGGATTGAACAGGAAAGGGTTAAAAAGAAAGTAATTTTTGTATAAATTAGCTCCGAACATTATTCCAATCTTCGCCCCCTTATTCTTTATTTCAACCTCGTCTCTAGAAGAAAAAACAATCGGTTCATTATTTCCACAATCAGAAAATATATAAAGTTTGTCATATTCTGTTCATAAATATTTTTGCGACTTTTATGTAGATTTTGAGCGTTTAGCATTGTTGTCAATTAAAATCCATCGAACACTTTTTTTTATTTTCATTCTTCTCTTCCAGGCTAAAGCCAATAACAGGATGTAGCTAATGTGTTCCTCCGATAATGTATTGTTTCACCAATTACATTTAAATCTTAGCTCTGTATATCTAAATTTCTGTATTTTTTCTTAAGGTTCATATGTAAATTAAAACAAAAGATATTCCAGGAGAAATTGGTTGTCATTTATCTTAAATTTCATAAATACCAAAAATGTCGTCTGCAACTTCTTTTAACTTGGACCAGTCTAACAATTTTTCGTTTGGTAATGGATCTTAACTCAAACTGTAACTAAATTTGCAAATTGTACTGCAGGATTAGTTGACGCACATACCCATCCAGTGTGGTCCGGGGATCGAGTCCATGAATTTGCAATGAAGGTTTGTAGTCTTTCTAGCTTTGACCCCTGTCTTTTGTAATGCATTGTCAGTTGCAAGTGTAGGTTGAGCCCTTCAATACCTGGTTTTTATGTCTTTGTGATTTTATAATTGAGAAAACATTGTAGAAAAAGAAGAAATTGCTTGTAACAAGCAATGTCTTCTTTTCACACAAAATTTTCTACCCTAATGAATGGTTATTTTTCAAATTAAACCCACTTTAAATTTTGTCTGCAAAATCTTTGAATTTGGATAGGTCTAAAACTTTGCAAAACAGGATATGGTTAAAACGCACGGTTGTTCATTCGTTTTGGGGCTTAAAAACACATTTATGATTTATCAATATATGTTTTGATAATATTAAAAAAATCTATTATCTGTGTCACAACAAATACGACGTTTTTCTGTTTAATCCATTACCAGACGACAAAATTTCAGACTAGTCCAAATTCAAAGAAGTGGCAGAAGAAAAGTTTTTGTTGATGAAATTTCAAAATCTGTGTCTTTCTGAGTGGAAAACATTGTTACAAGCAATTTCTTCTATATTGTTTTCAAAAACCTCAGTTCGTTTGTGCGTTGGGCGATTGTGCGGAAATAGGTCTAAATCGTTTTTCAGGAGCGTGAAAGATACAAAGTCGGGTACCATTTACACAGAATAATCAGCAACGTCGTCATTCTGAACGTATCAATAATTTACAAATCGCTGGCAACGACGCCAACTGACCTCAAACAAGGAATTCGACCGAGGTATCAAACGACAATGATCTCAAGAACGTTTAGCCAAAATCAAAATCGTTGATTAACGACCTAAACGTAGCAACTACAGCATGAACTAGCTGTAGTTACGGTGTTTAAGTCGACAAACCAACATGAAGGCTTGACATGAATATCGGAGGTCAACATTTACTTCAAACGATTTTTGATCAGCTTTTTGGGTCATATAGAGAACGCACTGGGCTAGCTTTATTTCCGTGAATCAAGTACATATATCATTGAGTTTTAACCGGCCTTTCAGTTTGTATTTCTTTATTGATATTCTAAAGATGGAACAAGTCTATAAAACTTTAATTTTTCAAAATTACTAAACCCATGCAGTAAGAACAAAGTCCTTCTGATATACGTCAGCAGGTGGGCAAGCCCATCACATCTGCCCTTTGGGGCAGAATTTTCAGCCATATCACCGGACGTCAATTTTGAAAGTACAATTCTATCTGTGAACGTAATCAGTTTGATTAGTTCAGTTTAGCTGGTAGGGGCCTGATTAGTTCAGTTTGGCTGGTAGGGGCCTGATTAGTTCAGTTTAGCTGGTAGGGGCCTGATTAGTTCAGTTTAGCTGGTAGGGGCCTGATTAGTTCAGTTTGGCTGGTAGGGGCCTGATTAGTTCAGTTTAGCTGGTAGGGGCCTGATTAGTTCAGTTTAGCTGGTAGGGGCCTGATTAGTTCAGTTTGGCTGGTAGGGGCCTGATTAGTTCAGTTTGGCTGGTAGGGGCCTGATTAGTTCAGTTTGGCTGGTAGGGGCCTGATTAGTTCAGTTTGGCTGGTAGGGGCCTGATTAGTTCAGTTTAGCTGGTAGGGGCCTGATTAGTTCAGTTTGGCTGGTAGGGGCCTGATTAGTTCAGTTTAGCTGGTAGGGGCCTGATTAGTTCAGTTTAGCTGGTAGGGGCCTGATTAGTTCAGTTTGGCTGGTAGGGGCCTGATTAGTTCAGTTTAGCTGGTAGGGGCCTGATTAGTTCAGTTTGGCTGGTAGGGGCCTGATTAGTTCAGTTTGGCTGGTAGGGGCCTGATTAGTTCAGTTTGGCTGGTAGGGGCCTGATTAGTTCAGTTTAGCTGGTAGGGCCCTGATTAGTTCAGTTTAGCTGGTAGGGGCCTGATTAGTTCAGTTTAGCTGGTAGGGCCCTGGACTTATCAACTAAAATACTATTTGTCTTTCGAATGAGAGGACCCGTGTGACGGAGCTATCTATCGAGCACGGGCGGAGCTCTCAGGAGTTTCGGCCTGTAACCTAGCCGTATCCCCCGTAACAACTAACCGTCTTCTGGGGGCGTCGATCATTTTGGTTAGTGCTACGGTAGCGACGATAAATTAACGGAAATTCAAACACTGATCATTCTGTAACTCATATGGATTTATATGTTAAGCAAGCCTAAATCCTAAAATCTAAAGTTTGTTTACGCTGTGTTAAAGGAACGATTTCTCTATGGTTGATATGCAATTTTGTTACAAGTCTGTATTCATTTATTTCTGTTGTTTGATCAAGATATTGAGGAGCTTCTGTATTTAATTCTCTAATTTTACATCATTTAAGCTTGCTGGTGCTTCGTACATGGACGTACATAAAGCTGGAGGAGGGATACATTTCACGGTAAAAAAGACCAGGCAAGCCACCGAGGAGGAACTATTTTCTTCGTTTCGGGACAGATTACACACTATGAGACAGTCTGGGACTACATTGGTTGAGTGTAAGAGTGGCTATGGGCTTGACACTAGTACGGAGATGAAGATGTTGAAAGTGATTGAGAGAGCGAAGCGATCAGTGAAAATTGGTATTTCGAGTACATTCTGTGGTGCACATGCTGTGCCCAAGTAAGTAGGGGCATATTGTCGGTGCGCGATCAAAATGTCGTAACTGCAGCTTTATCATAAAAGCTGTAGTTACGACGATTTGCTCGCGCACCGACGATATTCTTTAACTAGTACAACATAACCTACAAAATAGAATTTAAAAAAATAAAGTTAATTCATGAGTTAGAATTTTGTGTATCTTCCACTTGACGGATGATGGCTGTTTATCAAAAAATCACATAACTTATCAAATCATTCATTTAGGCCGGAAGTGAATTTCAAACTCCGGGTTTTGTTCGTTTAGAGACTTAAACTTCCCAATTACAGCTCCGATAAGCAGTAGTTACGACATAAAAGTCGTCAATTGACCATTTTACATGCTGTTACATGTTAATGGCCATAAATTTTGCAAAACAATACCGTTTAGAATCCTAGTCGAACTTCCTATTTGGAGATCAGCAGATGGGACCAGCGGTTCATCAGCTGATATCGATGATAACAACCCCCCCATGGGCTCCATACGAATGAGAATGCCACTATAAGATGTGTGGAATGTTTTAATATTTATATTCTTGTGACGGCTTGGGGGTAATTTGCTTTGATATTCAAATTAGAAAACCTCTATAGAGACATGTAATTACTATTTGTAGTTACATATAGACAAGGTCGACTCACTTAGGGTTGAGGAACCTTTTCTCTGAATGAATAGGCTTTGTCTGTGAGCTATGCACGTTACATTCTTCTTAGCCTGTTTGTTTCGTCGAACCCATTCTTTTACCTTTTCAGGGGTAAGACGGCAGTAGAAGCAACAGAAAACGTAATCCACGAACAGATACCGGAGTTAAAACGTCAGATTGAACGAGGTGCTCTTCAAGTTGATAACGTCGACGTATTTTGTGAACGTGGCGTGTTTGACGGCGAACAAACAAAGCGTATTTTGGAAGAAGGAAAGAAACTAGGCCTAAATATTAATTTTCATGGCGATGAGCTGTCTGCGACAAAATCCGCTGAGGTAGGTTGATGTATTTGCAAGGCGGTAAAAAAGTAAATGAAACTGTTAATCAGAAAAAATGGCTATCTTGTACATAATGACACGGATTCGTAGTGTAATCTTACGGAATTTCGGTCAAATATACTCGTTTAGTTACTGTTATTTAGCTAATCAAATACAATTCTGATCATTCTGATCCAATAAAAAATCATAAGATAAATACAAAGAAACCAAACACTGGCAGTTCTGCACTTTGCACAAATGAAACGTAGCAGTTTTACTACCTATTGTTTAGCTTCTTGTCAAGCAGATTTTTCGGCAGATCAAAATGATTACAGGTTATTGATTCCGTTGTCTTTTGTATTTAATCCCTTATATTATAATTTACAGTCCCGCCTTACATATAGTATGATTAAAATACCTTTTGTATAAACTTCGAACATTCTTTCAATCCTTACAAGCATCGAAAAATGAATAAAAATAAAGAGATTAACATTGATATTTATAATATGCAAAATATTACCAAGTGCAACAATCTATTAGTTATTCTGGCTGTAAATTAACAGAGTTTTACAGCATAACACATGTATACATTGTTTGGTTTGAAATGATGATCTCAAAGGTTATATACTTGATTTAAAAAGTGGACGTCACTTCTGTGCATATTGTCATTCAATCGGTTGTTTTCTTGTGTGTGTGGTTTTTTTGGTTTTTTTTAGGGGGGGGGTGAATATGTTGTTTCTTTATCCTAAGATTATCTTACACGACCTCATTTGAAAACTACGATAAACATTTCAATTTACAACAATTTTCTTACTCATTCTTACACGAAGCTGGGAGCAGAGCTACGGTCTCATGCAGTCAGCCATTTAGAAGAAATATCGGACGAAGGTATAGCAGCCATGGCATCAGCAAGGACTGTGGGAGTCGTACTACCAACCACTGCCTATATATTACGATTAAAACCTCCACCAGTCAGGAAAATGATTGACAATGACATGATAGTTGCTCTCGGAACGGATTTCAACCCTAACGCATACTGCATGTCCATGGTAATATTTTTATGAATACTACATATCCATGGTGACATTCGTATGCACACTATATGACTAGGTAATAGTCTTAAGCATGTTGAATGTCAATGGTAATATTCTTATGCATAGTTTATGACTTGGTAATATTACAACGAATCTTAAATGTCCATGGTAATATTTCTATGCATAGTCAATGCCTTGGTAATATTACCACGCATGTTAAATGTCCATGGTGATATTGTTAAGCATAGTGTATATCTTATCAGTATTCTAACGCATACTTAATGCATATAGAAAAATTCTTACGCAAACCTAATCTTCATGGTAAACTATTTTTGAATTTCATATTAAGCAACAAATAAATAAATAAATAAATAAATAAATAAAAATAGATGTTGAGTACATTAATCTACGGAAAATAAATTGGATTTAGTTTGTTTGTATGTAGTTTAACACCGCTTTGATCTTTAAGTTATATCACGTTATCGTTCACTTTATCATGTACCAATTTCATACTTATGACCACCATCGTGTTCGGAATTCGAACCCGCAAACGAAATTGACCCTTGTCAGTTTGTCATCCAGGTCAGCAGAAAATTAAGCAAGCAAATAACAAAAACAACAAAATCTACAAGCATACACACGAATATAAATGAAAGAATAATGAATGATTTCGTTCCACAGATATAAAAAAATAACAAACAAACAAACAAACAAATGTATGGCAATCCAGAACAACATTGTTGCAGTCACACTTAAAGTAAAACTTCAGCTTTCAAAGCTGTTTATAACAACGATTTTTGATTTTCCAAAGTATTTTCTTTTGTGTATTTTTTCAAGCCATTAGTGATGCATCTAGCATGTGTAACAATGCATATGAGTATGCCCGAAGCACTAAATGCAGCCACTATAAATGCAGCACACGCTCTTGGTGAATCCAGGAAACACGGATCTCTGGAAGTGGGGAAATATGGGAATATGGTTATATTGGAAACAAACAGGTAAACTGATTTCTTGCAATGACATTTTTGACTAATCTAGACTGTCTGTAAAAGAACCAACCAATCAATCTAATACTTTCTTTAAACAGGATTCCGATATTAGCCGGCATTTATGTGAAACAATTTTGATGGTTTGGTGACATAAACGTCACAAGTTTAACTTATTCAAACTTAAGTTAAGACGTAAAGGTCGCAATCCAGCAAACCATTTTATTTTTTTGTTATACGTTATACTGACTATTATTGTTTGGAAAATAACGCCATTAGCTGACAGGACCAACGGTCCATAAATAAATTCGTCTCGGGATTACATCGTCACGTGCCCCGAATGTGTGATCTAAGGATGACAACCTCTTGATAGCGAAGAAAAAGTTCTAGCTCGTTCTTTAATCGGTGAATTTAACCCGTTGCCAGACGACACAATTTTAGATTGGTCCGAATTGAAATGAATTGCAGACGACAACTTTAAGTGTATAAAAATTTAGATTTTTTTCAACTTTCTGTGGAAAATGAAGAATTTGCTTGTTACAAGCAATTTCTTCATTTTTTGACAATGTTTTCCCAATTGCTTTTGTCGAGTGGCATCCAAAACCGTCACTATGCGGGAATAGGTTAAGAATGAATGAAATAAGTGAAACCAATTATTTTGCCCTCTTTTTCAGATGGGAAAACCTGGTTTACCAGCTTGGGTGCCACAATAACGTTATCAAGCATGTAATTTACAAGGGTGACGTTGTGCATTCCAATGTGAAAAGGTTTTGACTCATCCCCATGCGAGTTTTTTAACACATTCCAACACAATGACGTAATGGGCCCCTACCGATATCCAGAGTTACTCCGCTTAGTTTTAGTATTAGAGTGACCTCCCTTAAATCTTTGGGTAGTTCCGGTGAAAAAATCGATGATATCGGTATCGAAAACATTAACAGGTTGTTGGCAGCTCTCACTATGTGTCATCAATTTTTAACACCAAGATTATCTAGAGACTACTTTATTTTAACAACTTAGCTTAAATTTAAAAGCTGAATGACGTTTTACGTGTTTATAATCGTAAATGAGCCGGTATGAAAGTGTATTTTTTGGATTTACCCTAATTCCGGATATACGTTTTAATTACCATAAACAGAGCTTTTTTATCGAAATAAATATAATGATACCTACGGAAATACATTCCGTTATTTCCTTTTTAAAAAAAAGGTTTCACATGTCAAGCGGGGTTTTGGATTTATAAATTATCTGTCATTTTACAAACGGGAACTGTTACAAAGAAGCTCTTCATACGTCATTATTTCATGACCATGGGAATTTACCAAATACCCTTTTCATTGATGAATATGAAATAAATTTAATCAGAATTTCACTGCATGATCCTCAAAAAGCTTTGTAAAGTGTCTGGATGCTTGTGGAAATGATTGTTGCCTCTGTAGGTCCTCCAAAGATATATCATTCGTTTCTTACCAGTGGCAAGTAAGATATATCATTAATTTCTTACCAATCGGCAAATGATAAGGTCTAAGTTGGGTGAGCAGCTGGTGGCTCAGATGAATTGTCAGTTATGCTTAGTAACTGATTTAATGTTGAAAGTGGTGTTTAACCGATAACCGGGGGGCAAAATATTAGACTGTGTCAAATTTAAAAGGAGTTGCACATGACAACTTTAAGTTTATGGATTTGTAGATATTTTCATCTTTCTGGGCAGAAAACATTCGGCAAAATGAAGAAATTGCTTGTTACAAGCAATTTTGTCAATTTGTACAATGTTTTCCCAATTAATTTTCTTAAGGGGCGCCTAGTACGTCATTGTGTGGGAATGGGTAAACCAATTTAATTCAATCAACCTGGACAAGCTTTAGCATCTGATATTAGATATGTGCACAAATTAATATTTTTCATATAAAATTTATTCTGGTTAACCCTGGTTTATACGTCCCTGTGGCTTTCAATTTGAGAATGCATTGTAGAAAAATAATATGCTTGATGCAATTTTTTCCTTTCCCACAGTATTTCTACCCTGCTGAATGTTGTTTTTTTTAAATTATTGTTTTATATATCATTTCATGTATTTAAGTATTTGATAAAAAAGTGTTACAAAGATCAAACTAAGACAATCTTTTTTAACGTTTTAATCCATTTAGTTGATACCAAATTCTTATTACTATATTGAGATATATCATGCAATCACATATATGATGCAATGTATATGTACTAAAATTTCAAATCTTTTTTGAAAAAAGTGATCTTAAACATTTTTTGTTTAGATTTTTCTTACTTAAACATTTTTTCCAATTTTTTCTAAATGAGAAACGTTTTAAAATAGATTTCCTTTACCTCTTGCATTTAAAATCCTATTTAAAATGTACAGACTCGTAATTTCCTTAGAATTAGAGGGAATAGCAAACGACTTCCTTTGTTACTTATAATAAGGGGATATCGGGTGAAAATCAAAAGCAAATAACCGATCATTATCCAAATACCACCCGTGGTCTATTACGCAATCAGAGATACCGATCAGTAACTTACTTGGATTAAAACAGCAGTTTATGAGAGGACATCGTTAACTTTTAAATTTGATTTACCATTTAACCCTTTACAGAAAAAAATCTCAGAACGAAAGAGGATACGAACGAAATTTTAATAGCCGTGTGTACCGAAAATAATGG
This sequence comes from Fragum fragum, assembly GCA_946902895.1. Lineage (NCBI taxonomy): Eukaryota > Metazoa > Mollusca > Bivalvia > Cardiida > Cardiidae > Fragum > Fragum fragum. The sequence goes on from OX336371.1 coordinate 51,433,799, forward strand.
ATCTTTCAGATGTGGAGAAAATCGACTAAAAAAGTACTCTTTATCGCAACATTGTTATTCTTGGTTGTTATTGTGTGGTTTCCTTGTTTTAATAAGTCTTTTCAAGTTAAAGAAGTAAACGCAATGATTTCCTACAAAAGACGCCTTTGCTATTTTTTTTTTTTTTTCGAAAATGAGAAGAAAAATATGAAAACTGGACGAGAATGAAATTGGTTCCTAGGTCGGGAGAGAAAATGATTAAAACGTGTCAATGTTAATATAAACTACCACAACAATTCCATATTCTAAGAGTATTTTAAGAGTACTAAACATTCCACTGTATCAAATTCTGATAAATATCTGATTCTACGCAAAATAGGAGCATCTATTCTGTGACAGTATACTTTTACTTAGGGACCCAACCACATCATTTTGCTTATAATATATGGACAGAAAGATAAAACATTAATCAATCTTTAGAACTAGATAAATTCCAAATAATACAAGTCAACCTGAATCCATTGTTAATTAGTCAAAAGAAGGACATCTGGGCAGTCGTGTGAAAATCAAAGCAAATAGCCGATCTTTATGGAATATATCCGGATACCACCCGTGGACTATTGCGTAATCAAAGATACCGATTCAAAACGTGTAAGTTACTTGGATTAAAACAGGAGTTTATGGACGGATAATTCTAAAGATTAACTTACCATTTAAACCTTTGAAGATAAAAAAAATCTCAGAACGAAATAGGATACAGACGAAATATTAAAATTCATTTGTATCAAATATAATGGATCGCTCAGATTTGGAGAAATTCCTTGTAAAAATACTCCTTTTATCGCAATACTTTTGTTTCCCCCGTTGTTTTGTCTGTTTGCATGTTTCAATAAATATTCTCAAGCCGAGGAAATAAAAGCAACAATTCACCATAAAGGACACGTTTGCTAATTTTGTTTCGAAAATGAGAAGTAAAATATGAAAACTGGATGAAACTCGGACGGGAAGACGATTATAACGTGTCAACGTAAATAAAAACTACCAAACATTTTCATAATCTATAAGTATTAAAAAAGTACTCAATATCCTTATGTGTGAAATACCGAAAAAATAATTAATTATCTCCAAAACAGACACTTTTAGTCTCAGCCCTTATATACTCTTTGTTGAAATTTAAACCGGAACTACCCAGTAGAATCAAGGGAGTTAATTAAAGGGCAATTTTCGGGAGAACTCCGTATATCGGTAGGGGCCCAACGCCCCTCAAGTAAACCGATTGGGAAAACATTGTGGAAAATGAAGAAATTGCTTGTTACAAGCAATTTCTTCATTTTCCACAATATATTCTATCCAGAAAGTTGAAATAAACTAGAATTCTATAAACTTTAAAATGTCGTCTGCAACTCAATTTGGACCGATCTAAAATTTTCCTGTGTGGTAATCGGTTAAGCCGGTCCAGGTGGAAAGATCATATAGATATCACTTAGGACTTCACAGTTTACTGTACATCATTTTATCCCAGTATATTTCCAATACCTGAAGAACCCCCCATAACTGACCAATCGCGGCTGTCATTCAAACAACCAGTGGACCAATGAAATCATTCATTTAGACCAGAAATCAGTTTTGAACTCCGACATTGGCCACTATTTCTGTTTACCTTTTTAGATGGTTTGGTGTCTTAAACGTCGTAACTATAGCATATTCATGCCATTAGCCATAAATTTTGAAAAATAACGGCTTTAAAAATCGAAGCAGGATTTCCTGTCGGATTCAAAGGGGCGTGGCCAAGGGATTGAGTTGGCGTGGCCAATTATTGGTCAATTATATTTTCTCCTCTCTTACTGCTCTGATGTTCATACATGTAAGTGTGTGTTACTGTGTGCGTGTGTGTGTTTTCAACTTTTGTGGGCAAACTCCTTTGAAAAATTGCTTAAAAAATGGAACTATTGTCTGTCTTCTTAAAACTTCGTAAAACTTCATAAACATGCAGAAATGGGATATTTTTCTATAGATTTTGTAATTAATAAAATGTTTAATTTATTTGCTTATATATTCATTTATTTCTCCAATCGTTGTGAAAACATATCCTCTGTTCAAATCGTTAGTAATTCATACCAACTAGGAAATATGAACATTTCACAACTCTCCAAATTTTACAGTTGGGTAGACTGAGGCTGGCTGTTAAGTGCATTGCCCACGAACACACCCTGGTGACGGTGGGGCTCGAACCCTTGACCTTCAGACCACGAATCAAGCACTAAAAAAGGATATAGTCCTTATCTTCTGATGGAAATGGCATATCGCGGCTGCCAATCATGCAAAGACGGCGGACCAAATCAAGTAGAACTTGAACGCCGACATTGATGGATATTTTTGTTAAGCATTTTACTTGGTTTGGTTATCTAAACGTCGAATTGCATCTTTTTCAAGCTGTAGGTCGACGTTTAGGTCGCCAACCAATCGTTTTACTTTTTTGGGTGTCACTTTCCATAAATTTAGCAAAATAACGCCGTTAAATATCGAAGCGGGGTTTCCTGTTAGAGACAGTAGGCAGGGCCAGTCGGATTGGTCAATTAAAATTAAGACTGACAGATACTTACCACTGAAATCAACAGAAATCTCCAGATATTTCTGGTGTCTAATTGCCCAATCGCTGGTCCAACCCACTTATTTCGTTAGCCCCGCCAATCGACTCTGACAGGGAGTCCTGCTTCGATTTTATAATGTAGCATGTTAGTAGCATGTAACAAAGAAGTAGAATAGTTGGTTGGCGACATAAACGTCGTAGCTATAGCTTTAATAAGTTGTAGTTACGACGTTTAAGTCGCCAAACCAACAAAAGGTTAACAAAAATGGCGGCCAATGTTGGAGTTGAAAGTTCAGGTCAGAGCTGAATAAATGATTTGATTGATCGGTTGATTCCTTGATTGACAGCCGCGATTGGTCAATTGTATTTGTGTTAATTGAACCTAAAAAGTATTAATGGTCGTAATATATTTTTGATGGAATTTTTAAAGAGTCTGTTTGTTTAGGTAGATCACATTGTAGGGAGTGAAAAAATATATTTTTACAAGAAATTTCTTCATTTTCAACAAAATTGTCAAAAGCTTTTCTCGGGGTGCGATTCTGTTGGAATTTGTTAAATATAGATGACAGTAATTGACACTTTAAAGGCGACAGCAACCAGTCTATGTCGCTTATTCTTTTACTAATAATTTTACTAATTTTAACAGACAACGATCTTGAACACTCGACTTCAAACCTAAAGATCGCGGGTTCGATCCCCTGGGTTGACCATTGTCTTTCTGATGGAACAAGCGTTTAACCTAGGACCCTGGTGACGGTACTATCCATTGAAAACGTTAAAAGACCGGGCGAGGCTATCAGCATATTCGTCCTGTATCCTTTAAAAGTCCCCAATAATAACTCACCGTCATCTGGGGCGCCGCTCATATTGGCAAATGTAACGATAAAGACGATAAAAACACAGAATTGAATACGTAGGCCTACAACCCATGCCTGCTATACTGTCAATGATAGTAACCCAAGCTTATTTAAAATGTAGTTGAGAATTTTTCGTTATCCAAATTAATCCTTAAAAACGGTAATGATAATAGCTTTAACCCTAGTCCTGCTGAACCCGAAATATTCCTGTTTAGGCTGGATGTATTGACAAAGATCAGCCTGCTCATATGTGCAGTCTGATCTTAGCCTAGACCTCCTGTTTGTCTCTTTATGTCAGAATAGGTAAAAAATTATAATAAATTAAAATTAGATAAATAAATAAATGAAAAGCCACACGGTTAGGGTTAATATGCCATAGTTATTGGTTTGGTGAGTTGTCACGACGCTTGATTTTCCCTGCTCATATTCTTTATAATGCATTTCCGCATTGGTTGCGCAATACTCAAATGCACATCTCCGAGGACGGTCAAGGTCACCAAAACGCTTGAGAGACATGGCCTGAATACTTGAATACGTTGTCTGCGCATGTCATACTCTCCGAAGATTGAAAATGCCACCTATCGGAAGATAACGTACTTAAATATGTAAAAATAAATAAAATACTTCTCATAAAAAACTATAATACTCATAGTTGGTAAGTAAATACTTTACAACTGTAAGTCTCAGCTGAAAGTAGATCCAGAGTTATTACATGCGAAAAAATGCTATTTTCGAGAATGATTGGGATACTCAATTGTAAATGCTGGGAGAGTAAGTGTGGTGACCTATCATTTTTACCCCATTTGGATGTACCATCATCCACATGCCCTAGTTTGTCCTATCTGAATAAACCAAAACTGTAAGAGACTAAAACATCTTGGACTGCCGACCCCCGGGTACAGAATACAAAGATCAGACATCATTCAAGTTTAAGATTATGAAAATCAAGGACCGAGTGGACAAATATAAGTTATTCTCAACCATTCAAAACCAATATCGGACACAGATACAATACCTTTAAAGCGGCTCTTGTACAGATTATGAAAAAAAAATGTTGGCTCTCAATTTTCAAGAAAAGAGGCCCAACAATACGAGACGCCAATTAAGTCAGTGAAGTACAGCCCGAATGGAACTGGAATTCATGGGGTGCATACGTTATCTATTGGTTGCATCGAAAATTGCCTCTTTTTTTGTTTGTTTCAATGACGTATCAATTACATGTACGTCATTGGCTTCCACTGGCAATACATTCGATATCGACATCCGAACATTAACGACCACATCCGATAAATTCCGATGTTTCGAAGTAGGGCATAGGGAATTTATCACATTAAATTTATAGTGAATTTATTAGATTTACCACAAAGAAAGATTAATTATCGTGAAAAATTAGTGAATAAATATTGGAAAAGTAGCTAATTTTCCTATATCAAATTTTCGTAATAATTTTATCAAGAGCCGCTTTCAAAAGGTATCCTGTAAATCTAACATCAGGAATGCAGTTTCACAAAAAAGAGTGGCCAATGACGTAAATACCAACATTGTAAATAGTTTTAAAATCAACATATTTTTAAATAACCCGGTAAATTTTTCGCCCGAATGATATAAGCCGGGAAGCGGGTTTAAGAAGCCATCACGAAAATGGACCATAGAGTTAAACTGGTACCACTGTCGACTTTAACCCTTTCCTGTGCAAACACGGGATTTAACGTCGCTGTTATTTTATATTTAGGAAAACATTGTGGAAAAGGAAGAAATTGCTTGTAACAAGCAATTTCTTCTTTTCCCACAATATTTTCTACCACATAGGGTGCTTTCGGCATTTAAAATTGCGTCCGATTTTCATTGTCGTCTTCAAACTCTTTCAATTTGGACCAGTCTAAAATTTCCAAAAGCGGGAAAGGGTTAACAAAGCTTTATTAAACTCGACGGCGGTACCGGTCTACCATAGAGGCTAAAGCCTATGAAGGTCTCGAAGCATAAGTAACAAATTTATGGAGAAATTAAACAAAATTTCTCCGATGAATATTTTTCAACATGAAATCGTATCCGATGTATTTTCTTCGATAAAATACTTGTTTGGGGGCTGAGGAAGATAGAAAAAGGAGGTTTAGTCAATATTTAAGGAGAACTAATCAACTGATTGATAGCCTACACAAATAAGTAAACATAATTTCATAATTTATAACTGTTGTTTTAATCTCTAATTTCTGAGATTTCTGAGAGACTATGCTTCTAAGATCATTAAATCAATGACGATAAAGGAAAATTGATGTAATACTTTTCACATTCGCAAAATATTTGGAAATCATCCCATCCACCAATTTTAACTCTTTCCGACACAACAAAATTTTAGACTGATCCAAATTTGAAAAAGTTACAGACGACAATTTCAAGTTGATGGGATTTTGAATATGTTCCTGTCTTTTTGGACAAAAAACATTGTGGGTAATGAAGAAATTGTGCGATGCAAGAAAACTCTTCATTATCCACAATGTTTTGTAATATTTTTCTTGTGGGGCATAAAAAGGATGTAACGAAAGGTTCATTTATAGTATGATGTCAGGGACTTGTACCACCCCCTTTTCAATGCAAGTTTTATTTTACACTGCCACTTGAATGGTTGTTCTACATACTTTAAATGAAATATCATTTCAAAAGCGACAACAAATAACGGTAAGAGTCCGTTTAAAAGTTTTGTTGTCCTATTTGACTTGTGTCCCGGCCGCTTCCACTGAGTCAGGGATTGAATTCAATTTCTTTTATTGCGATATTATCATCATTATTTGGAATTGAATATAATGGTTAGAATTAATCAAAGCGGTAATGTAATGTGGTGTGATGTTTATTTAGGCCGACTCTTCGCGCGGGTTTAGGGGTACCAGTCTAAAACTGGTATTCAAAGTTCCCTGTCTAAGTATTGGCAGTCCCAAATTTCAAGAAAATTAAACCAGAAAGTCTTCATAGAAAAAATAAAAAGAAATGTCAGGCTTTGGTTTCGGTACATCACAACCTTCACTTTTTGGAACAGGCACTACAACGGCCTCAACAGGTAATGTATTCGGTGTGATCTGAAACGGAACTTACTAGCGGGTCTGTTCGCCCTCGGGTCACTTCGCCCATGAAATGTTTTGTTTGTAAGTCAGTCACTCTGTCCACAAGTGCTTTCAATAAGCGGTTGTCAAGCAGTGTTATAGAATAACAAGATCATCTGGAAATGACAGATCGGATGTTTATTCGAGTCCTAGGTTCGGGAAAAAAGTCCTGAATTCATCGTGCAGATATTTTCTTAAAGTCAAAAGAGAAGGTAAAGTGGGTTCCGGAAGTATGGCGGTTTCGTCAACGTTGCAGTATTGGGAAATCCCAATGACGTAATAACAATGCATCGCCCACTGCTAGTTGTAGGAGATAGATTCATAACCCAGAACTCTGTTGTCATCTTTACACGAAACAGTCTGAGACATTTTTTTTTGTATGAGAAAAATCAATTTTTAGATAAATCTTTGAGTTCCACTCTGTACAATAAAATTCCTTATCCCTCCTGGTCAAAAATAAAAAAAAAATATCAATTTACTTCAGACTTGGAATCAAATTTTTTCTGAATGGTTCAGTATGAGTTATGTTCAACAGGGACGACTGTTGTTGTCATGTGACTACGCTAGTTCTTGCTTACACATCAGTCAAAATAAGGTCATAATTCAAGGCTCCAAGTGAATAATATTTGTTGCTTTGTTGATCATTTTTCTCGAAATTTTTGTTTTGTTTGGATGTGTAGTCAGTTGCAGCAGAATGTATTTTTATTTACATGATAAAGAGAATGTGTTAAGAATCTAAAGTAAATAGAAATTCAAGGTAGATGATATAGAATGGATAAAGTCTTACATTGGGGTGGAATGTGTTTTTTTTTTTAAGTCAGCATTTTAAGTATCATAGTTGGGGCTGAGAAGTTTAATTTGTCTAATAACATTCAGTTTTATATTTTCACATCAGTGCTCCTTAGCCCTTATATTTTACAGCAACAATAACATTTGTTTCCCTTTGAAGGCCTGCTCTAATAACAGCGATACTTGGATAATCACCTTTGAGGGACATCAATGCGTATGTCTTCAAGACTCCATTAAGTAATGTTTCCACACGGAACTGATTTATTTATCAGACTTTGCCTAAGACACAAAGAATTGGTATACAATAACACAGTACTATTTCTTTTTCATTCCATAGGCATGATGATAAAACATTACAGGTTTTACTATTGCCGCTATATTAGGATATCCCAGGCTACAGAAGTATGCACACTCACACAAAAATATCAGTAAAAGCCAGAAGCTGCTTTGCAGTTTTTTTTTGACATTGGACATTGGACAAGACTTTGTCAAATCCTTGATGGATTATCTTACCTTCATTTTGCCCAGCACAGATTCTCCTGAATGGTAAAATTATGCTTTATTGGCAGGAAGGGGCTGCATCACTGGATTGCAAATAAACCACATATCTTATGATATTTAAATCCGATTTAGACAAGGAATGCTCTATTTTGTCATTCAAATTAAATCCGTTGTAGAATCATCAAATTAACATGAATGCTGTCCAGTTTCAAACAGTTCTTACCCTTTTGGATGATGTCGCGAATATGGTTTGTAAACATTAACTTGTCTAAATGAAACAAGGAAATTATTAGAAAATAATGCTCTGCCAATAGTTTTCATAACTTTCTGTTCCGTGTGTCTTTTTTTCTTCTTTGAATTAGTCTGTTAAAAGGACCTGTCCCAAAGCAAAGCAATGACATTTCCCACCAAACTCAGGAAAGAAAATTCCCCATAAGTAAGTAAAGGATCTTGCAAAATAAAAAAGTAAGAATTAATGAAGATATTATTCCTGCTCAGTTGACTTTTAACCCTTTCTTGTTTAATCCACGGTTTTTACGTCCCTGTGTTTTTATTCATGGGAAAACATTATGGAAAAGAAAAGAAACTGCTTATCACAAGCAAAAGCAATTTCTTCTCTTTCCACAATTTTTTCTACCCTACTGAATGATGGACCAGTATAAACAAAAACAGAAAGGTTAACTATTAAATTACCATACTTCTGGGGCAAATGTGGAAGTACATCTATATAATACATAGGACTCAATTCTATGTCTTAAATCGTGATAGAAATATTTTTTCCAATTTTTGAGAAAAACTTTTCCCCCCAATATATTTCGTTTGACCTGTTTCCAAAAGCTTAAAGAAAAATCATTGCCAAATGTTTGGTCAGAATATTAATTTTGTCTTTTAAAACCCTTTCGAGTTTTTTGAAATTTTAGACTGGTCCAAATTGAAAGAAGATGCAAACAACAATAAAAATTGGATGCAATTTGAAATGAAATCATTTTATGTGGTAGAAAACATTGTGAAAAAAGGAGAAATTGCTTGTTACAAGCAATTTCTTCTTTTTCCACAATGTTTACTCAAAGTATAAAGTCACAGAAACGTAAAATGCCGTGTTTGAACAGGAAAGGGTTAAATCGTGATGAATATATTTTTTCCAATTTTTGAGAAAACTTTTCCCCCAATGTATTTGGTTTGACCTGTTCCCAAAAGCTTAGAGAAAAATCATTGCCAAATGTTCGGTCAGAATATTAATTTTGTCTAGAGGATAAATTATGTAGGTCGGTTTTGATAGTGGGTCACCTTGCCTAAAAACCTTGTCAGATCACTGTTTTACCTTGTATTCAATATTGTTTGCAGGATTTGGGTTTGGGAGTACTACAAGTACTGCTCCAACAGGGTTTAGATTTGGTTCCACAGCTACAACAACAACAACAGCCAGCACAGGTTTTGGATTTGGAACCACAACAACATCAGCTCCAAGTTTTGGGTTTGGCAACACTGGTACTGCTTCAACAGGTAATTACCAATTTCCAAGTGCTAATGAAATTTAAGACTGATTCTAATTAACCCGTTAATACTACACAATGACACTTTATGACACCCTCAAGAAATACAACTATGGAAAACTTTGAGGGAAAAGGAGAAATTGCATGGCACTTATTTTCCAATTTGAGCACCATTTGAAATGTTGTCTTCATTTTCTTTCAACTTGGACCACTTTAAAGTAGGGATGGGAACAAGTAGCAAAATTAATATTCAAATATTCGTTTAGATTATTCGCATGTATTCGAATATTCATTTTTTTTGTCAAAACTGGACATCTGAATATAGGTTATATCCTTGCACTCTTCCCTCTAATGGTTGAAGATTTTCTGTTTCTAAATGCATTTCGAATGTAACTATTTCATGTTTGAATTTTTGTTTGTTTGATTTTCTAAAAAAAAAATAAAAAACTATTCGTCTATGATGACGACTGAGATAATCAAAGTATGATCAATGTAAATAAATCAAAATGTTTTACAGGTATAGTTTACGGCGACTAACCAAGAAAAATATTTCATTGGTGGGTAACAAAAATATCATAAATACAGCTTTATTCAAGCCATATTGGTCACCCTTCAGGGTGTGCAAATGACATGATCAAGCAGATTTTTTTTCTGTCATTTTTCTTTCAAGAACTTTGACATTATTGATGCGGATTACAAAAGTCATGAAAACAAACATTGCTAGAGACAATCTGTGTCATTACTACTTGCATGATGCGCTAACTGAGATCTATCTCTAAATCCGCTACATTGAACTAAAGTTTTGACTGAACTTATTTCAGATAACATCCTGTCTTACTGGCTAAATAATTGGCCTACTTTTACCGTTTAACGTTTTAGACTGATCCAAACATGAACATTTAAGACAAAAAATGAATGAAGTCTGCAATGTTTTCACAAGGATTAAATCAGAGAGACGTAAAATCCCGGGTTTGTACAGGAAAGGGTTAAAAAGATAGAAAATTTGATATTTTGTACAAAATCTGTATAGGACATATATGATTTACATGACACCCTAATGATATCACTGGTAACATTGGTCCCAGTGAGTTGACCTTCAGCAGCCCCAAATAATGGAAGGCTCTGTGCTGATGACTAAATATCTTAGAAGCACTGTTCCAAGAGGAGCTATACAGCTTGAACTTGATGAACTGATTCCCACACAGTCCTGCTTTTTTACGCCCCTAAGAAAAAAAGCTTTGGAAAACATTTTGGAAAATAAAAAAATCCTTATCTCAATTTCTTCGTTATCGATAATGTTTTCTTCTCAGAAAACAATTTTAAAAATGTTAAAATTTCATCATATTACAAGTGTTGTCTTCAAACTCATTTTATTTTTTTTTCATCTGGTAATGGGTTAAATGTATTTTTTGCAGGCTTTGGTTTTGGGACAACTCCAGCTTCCACTGCGTCATCAGGTATTGAAGAGTTCTCTATTTTAACCATGTTCCTATTATTCAACTTTTGATAAAGAGAAAATGATGTTTATCTAAAACTGCTTTAACTCATCACTGCACCTTAACACTTTCTGATGCCCTGTAGAAGTACAAGCATGGAAAACTTGTGCTAAAAGGAGAAATTGCATTAAAAAGCAATTTCTTCTTTTCACAATATTTATCTTAGTATAAAATGATATGTTTTGTACATAATTTCTCAATTCTAAAATCAAAGGGATCAAAAACCAAGGATTTAATAGGAAAGGGTTAATTTCAACCCTTCAATATAACATCATGATGGTGTTCCAATATATAACAAGTTATATTTTATATCTATTTTGTACCATTCCTAGATTTGCCCTTGTGTTTAATTGTCCCTGGACAAGTTGCCTAGAAAAAAAAAACTTGTCCGCTTGTAGAAAAGTCCATGTTAGACAATTGATGCATGGGAATTCCACAACCACAATATTCATATACATGTACATATATTTTAGGTTTTGGATTTGGGTTTGGAAATCAGCCAAAAACAACAGCATCTACAGGGTTTGGTTTTGGATTTGGTACAACAACCACCGCTTCTTCTGGTTTTGGGTTTGGTACAACAACAACTGCTTCCACAGGTTTTGGATTTGGCCCAGCTACGACAGTCTCATCTGGATTCTGTAACTTTGGCTTTGGAGCAATCCAAGAACTAAGAGGTAGAGATGATTCATATTTCAGAGCTTGAAAATTCCTAAAATTTTTACTTACCCCGCACAATGAGAATATAATTATAGTTAATTTCTGCGTTCAAATCTTTCAATTTCCTCTTGTCCTGCATAAATAGACAAAGAAGGAAAACATTGTGCAGGACAAGCAGATGAGTAGTTTATACTAATTTATCTTAGTTTGATTGCGATGAAAGCTTTAAGCTTATAGAGTCACTCTCGAACACTCACAACCTAGATGTACCCACTGCTACCCAATTTTACAGCTGGGTAGACTGAGGCTGGCTATTAAGTGTCTTGCCCATAAACACACCCTAGTGACGGTTGGACTCGAACATGTGACCTTCAGATCACGAGTCAAGCACCTATACCACTCTGCCATTGAGATAGTCAGCAGATGAGTAGAATTTAGCGCTGTAGTTTAATGTTCAAGCAGGAGACGAGGGGTATTATTGATATTCTGGAGAGGTAGTAATCCCTTTACTACCCAAAAAAGATACTGCTCTAGGGATATATAAAAAGCTGGTACGGGATTCGGTATTGCCATGCAATACTTTAGAATGCTTGTTTCATTTTGAACCAGTCCAAGATTTTGTAGTGTTGGAATTGGCTGAACACTGTTCTAAGTAATGTCTCATTGACGTTATCTTTCGTTTACTTGCTTACAGGACAACAGCAGATTCAACAACAGGACCCAAAACAAGAGTATCTGGCCAATATTGCCCAGGCTATCTCCATGCCACAGATATTTGGTGATGAGCGAGACACTGTCATTGCACGATGGAACCAGGTTCAGGCTTTATGGGGCTTTGGCAAGGGCTACTTAGGGCCAAATAGATCAGTTGAATTTAAACCAGATAATCCATTTTGCAGATTCAAGGTATGTAAAGACTTTAAGTGTAACCTTTACTTTGCGCAACTAAGGTTTAAAGTTGCCACTTTAGTAGATTCAAAATTTGATGAATTATACATATGTATAATGAACGGTTAATCTGTAAAAAAATTCCCACAGTATGACTGGTGTAGAAAAATTAAATAATTAGTAGTCATTTCAATATGGACATGAAAATCAAACCTGTCTGATTTGTGTTAATACCACCAAATTTCAATTAATATAATCTGGTAAACATTTTCTGGCGAAAAGATGTTACCTATATAATTCAGGCTTGTAAGTAAGATAGGATTTTATTAGCTCGGTTGTTTTTGGAGAAAACCCGAGGTGTTAATACCACCTTAGCATCGTGCGTGTTGGTGTTGGCATGACAAACTTTAACCTTGGTCACATCTTTGTTGTTATTGAAGATATCCTCATGAAACTTGGCATGTGTATTGACCATCACAAGAGCTATCTAGAATATCAAGGGGGATAACTCTTAAAAGTGTTTTTGTAAGAGTTATGCCCCTTTTTTGACTTAGAATTTTTGCATTATCCAGCATCTGCAGCCGAGCGTTAGCACCCATTGGCAGTGCTCTTGTTGTAGAATGGAGCTTTCCTTGTCTTAATGAGTATGTGCGTGGGATTTCAACACATTTACCTAAAGTCAAGATTCACATCAGTCTGTGCATCCAAACAGTCTGATCAGAGTCTTCACTATGTTGTCTGTAGATAGCTACTGACTTTGAGATGTCAAGCATAGACTAAAATATCATGTTAGAATGACGAATTCAGTCAATTTCAGCTCATTACTAAACAAAAATGGGATCGGGCCAAATTGAAAGAAGTTGTATCGGGCATTTTAAATATGTGCCAAATAAGGTAGAAAACATTGTGAGAAAAAGAGAAATTGCTTCAGACAGGCAGTTTCTCTTTTTTCCCTTAAAAGTTTCCAAAGAACTTATATATTAGAGCGTTAGAAAGCAGCATTGTGTGGTAATGGATTAACCCTTGTCATGCTGAACCCGGAATATTCTGGTATTGGCAGGAGGTGTAGACCAAGATCAGCCTGTACATAAATGCAGTCTGATCTTGGTTTACACATCCTGCTTATACTTATATGCCAAAGTTGTTTATAAAATTGATTTCTAAAAGAAATATTGATTATTGAACAAATAGTTCTATCAGGGTTTTCAGCCCTTTGATTTTACAGCAATTCAGTAAGATAATTTGTACAGCATGACAAGGGTTAAGATACTATTTAGGAGTTTTTTAGGGTTAATACAAAGTCAATGTATGTTGATAAACCCATTATCAAATAACAAAACTTTAGTCTGGTTCAAATGAAAGAAGTTACAAAGAAGATTACAAAATACAATAAAATTGAAATAATTGGCATATAATGTATGAGATGTTTTGAGAAAAGGGTATATTTCTTGCTACAAGCAATTCATCCTCTTCTCACAATGTTTACAAAAGCTTTGTTTCTTCAGGGGCTGAAGATAGTAGGGGATTGAGTGGTAATTGATAAATATGATTATTTCAGGCTGTTGGTTATAGCTGCATGCCGTCTGGGAGGAATGAAGATGGACTTGTGACCCTGTATATCAATCAACCTATAGATAAAGTCAAGGCATGTCAACAACAAGCCCTAGACACAATCAATAAAGCACTAGGAAATCTACCACAGATGACTGTGTGTGCTGAGGCAGTCTTACCCCACCCAGATAACATGTAAGTATATTAGTTGATAATTGCTAACCCCTGGCAAGCCTAATTTGGAATACTCCTGTTTTGGCAGGAGGTATAGACAAGGTCAGCCAGTATATGAGTGCAGTCTGTTCTTGTACAGGTATAGCAGACCAAGATTAGACTATATACCTATACAGGCTGATCTTTGTTGAAACTGTCAACAAAATTTAGACACATTAAAGCTTTACTTTGTCCTGCTATAAATACTTTAATTTTAGGTACTCATTGGACTTAATATCTGTCAAAATAGGGGATTATATTTTTAGCTTTACTGGATGAAGGGCAGTAGGCTATTGTCATGGCGTTGTGTTTGTCCTGAGTGTGTGCATGCATCTGTCAACAAATTTTTATTTCTGTAATATTTTCTCCGATAAAAAACATGACTGCTATTGGTGGAGCTACATTCTAAATATGTATAGTGAAAAATACGAAAATCTTCTTCTCAGAAACCATTTGATTGATTTCAACCAAATTTCATAGGATAACTATCAGATTAAAGAAAAAAAAGAACCCAAACAAATGAATGGCTTTTATGTGAGAGGCTAATTTCCATATATAGGACATAGAGACAACTTTGAAAATATTCTCAGAAACCAGTAAATGGATTTCAACTGGATTTCACTGGATTGATCCTTTGATGAGCCTTTACCAGAATTTAAGAAAAGAAAATGTTTTAGCTCACCAAGAGTACTTTGTGTCATAGGTCATCGTCCAACTTTCGTCCGTCCACAACAACAACAAATTTGCTCCTCCTAAACTAACCATGGAATTTCAACCATCCTTAGGTCATGCTCTTTCCAAATAGTTTAAACATTTGAAATGCATTTAGATCTCTGATTGCCATCGCAACTGAGTGAAAAAACTAAAAAAAAAACATCTCTCTTAAAATAAGGCCTTATCTGTGCAATCCCTGATTTTACATAGGAATATAGAACAAAATCTTTGAAAATCTTCTTCTCCCAAACTATGCAGTCAAGAGCTTTGATATTGGATATTTGGTATGTATCACTCACCCTCTACCAAAATACTTTAAAGAATTACCATACTATTAGTCCCATGTTGTAGGGTCTTTGATTTACTAAGGATTTAAGAAGAAAATCTTTAAAAATCTTCTTTTCCAAAACAGATATGAGTGGAGCTTTGATATTTTGTATATTTATTATATTCCTAGCTGTGAAATCATGGGATTTCACAGTGTAATAAATTTTGATATCATCACTAGTGTGGATATCAACTTTCACTCCGAAAATTTGGAACTACTTTTGTTTTCAAAGGGCCAACTCGCTTGGTGACCTTACATTCAATTTCTTAGGCTTAAAATCAATTAAAAAAACAGTAAAATGAAAAAAAAATTAACGAACATAACATCAAAATAACCGTTTTGTTAACAACTGGTTTGAAACAATTACGAACCTTGATGTTTGTGTTATCACAGATGACTCAAACAAATGTATAATTTTCTGTAACGTCCAAAATTATTCCCCGAATATTGATGATATTGCAGTTAAAGTGATAGACACTCAAACCTAACCCGCATGAGCTTGTTTTGTACGCCCAAGTCACTCGAATACGTTGTTAGGCGTTAGAAAAACTCGTCCTTCAGACTCGTTTTTCAACGCCTAACAACGCATTCTCGTGAGAGATTTTTCATATAAAAAATAACCAGTTGATTATCCTCTATATCATAAACCCTTGAGCCATCATACTCAGGTGAGGGATAAAGGACAGTCAGGGTCCTCTTGTTTATTATTGCTTTGGAGTGTTAAGTTAATTTCAGAAAGTGGAACATCTATCTTGGACCTTTGAAAGTTGTCGCAGGCATTGTAGCTTTATCTTAAAACAATATTATTAACCATTTTCATACTGAATAAATCCTTTTCAAAACAATGTGTAAATCTAAGAACTGAAGGGTCATAAAATACTAGTTATGGGTCAATATTTACATTGAAGAATAAATTTTATAAACAACTATGAAAAGGATAAACAGATGATGTAGACTAAGATCATACTGCACTTATTTGCAGGATGAGCTTTTTCATTTCATCTGAATTGTATCATTTCTCTGTTTACCTGTCTAATTTTGATATTTGTATATTTCAGGACTGAGCTAGTTGTGTATGTGATGGAGAGACCCCAGATGGGACCAGTCAAGCGTATCCCCAGTCTGGATGTTTATAGAGCTCTGACAGACCCTAAAGTCAAGCCAACACTCAGCTCCATGTTAAATATCAAAGATATTACACACAAAGTCATGACCAAAGATCAACTCAAGCAATATCTAGACAATCCACCAGCAGGTCAGTACAATAGAGTAGAGGATATATCTTTGATATGTCACACGGAAAAAGGCTATAAAGAAATTGAGTAAAGTCAGACTGCAAACTCTGTGAGGATTTGCTAGATTTTAAAATAATGATTTTCTGGAAACATATGCCAGTAAAAGTTCTGATATCGGAAGGTAATTTCAGATAGCTTGAAATTTGCTATCTCATTCACTTGAAACCAATCCCTAATTTAGTCCTTTAGCAATGGGTCAGTTTACAGACCTCATTTGTAAATACATTCTTAAGGCTAGAAAAATACCATTATTTTTTGCTAGACTATTCAAAGAAGAGGGTGAGGAAGGAGGGATCTTACAGTCAGTCAACCATGTGTCAGGGTAATGCTTTTGTGGAAGTTTTACAATGTAAATGTCATGTCTCTTTTCTTACTAAATCAATTTAAGTGTGTAAATGTGCTAGTGCATTAGTTTGTTGGTTGGACTGAATATGTCCAGATTATATTTCCAATGTTTATGGATTGATTTTAAAAAAATATGGTACAACTGTTCTATACCATGAGTAGATGTGCCATTTGAAGCAAATTTTTGTATAAATTTTTGTATAGCTTCAAGGTCAGGGTCAAACAATTAGTTTTGCAATTTCATTAAGCAATTGTTTTCGTTAATAATCAAATTATCTGCATTCTGGTGATTTTCACTTATTACAGTAAAAAAAACATCCTTACGATTACCCCAGAAATACGGGCACCCCACTATTACGACTGAATTTTAACAGAACAGAATTTTTCTTTATTTCAATGGTTGCAAACCCCTCTAAAACGGGCACCCCACTTTTCTGAATTACGATCACTAAATTCAGTACCAACTATAGCTGATCCACTATTTTGAACCCCAATAACTTCACACCTTGACCGACCATCCGAATTTCACACTTGCTAAGAGCGACACTTATTGGGTGTGAATGCATTGTCATTACAATATTGGATATTTGTTTATGTGATATTGAACCCTTATCATAATAGGCGTTATTTCAATTAAATACGTTAAAGTGGCCGATCATGTTTAGAAATTTTGGCTTGTATTATTTTCAACTGTTATTTGAATAAGTCACAGATTTTGACTCGAGTAATAAAGTCGAAAGTGAAAATTATCCGAGAAGTTACGATTAGTTTGATAACGGCGTTCCGAACAGTTAATTAGCAATTAAATTTTGATTTCAACTTAATTGATGTTTAGTATTCGCATTATAGAAGACATGATATCAACAGTTTGACACTTTGAACCTGTACTTACTTGTAAATAATCTGAGGTTGGACTTCTGGATCTGATCAAAATTGAGAAGAGAGAAAGTAGCGCTGTTATACATGTTTTTATAGTTCTATTTTTTGTTTGTTTAGTATTAATAGTCAAATAACAAGGATAAACATAATTACTTGACAACAAACGACTAAACCTCAGTATTACGACTGCCCACTTCTACGACCACTTTCAGAAAGTACCGCAAGTGGTCATATTACAGGGGTTTTACTGTATTTGAATTCTATCTGCTATGTTACTCACTGTGTATAAAAACTATAACAAGATGACAAACATATATTAAAGATATGACTTTTTTGAGTCACCTGAGCACGGAGAGCTCTGGTTGAGCTTTTGTGATCAGTCTTCGTCCAGTGTCCGTCTGTCTGAGCGTCTGTCAATCTGTCCGTATGTTCACATTTACAAAAAAAGATTTCTCCTCTTAATCTAACCTTTGAATTTCAACCAAACTTCACAGAAATGATCTGTGGGTCATGCCCTTTCAGAGTACTTCAAAGAATTGAAATCCATGAAGAACTTTGGTTGCCATGTCAACCAAGAGAAAAAACTTTAAAAATCTTCTCCTCCCGAACCACTAGGCCCAGACCTTTGAGATTTAGTATAAATCATCATCTATTGACAGCCTCCTAAAATACTTCAAAGAAATCCTGTTCTTGAAAATTAGCCCTGTTAGCCATGTTCTGTGCAATCCTTGATTTTACATAGATATGAAAAGGGAAATATTTGAAAATCTTCTCCAAAACCTTAAGGCATAATGCTTTGATATTTCTGTGCCCATCTGTGTGATTCCTGATTTTACAAAGGAATAAAGAAGGAAATCTTTTCTTCTTCTCCCAAACCATAAAGCCTAGATCTTAAATATTTGGTGTATATCAATACCTATTCACCCTTTACCAAAATAATTCATAGAATTACAGTATTCTAGAAATTAGCCATTTCCTGTGCAGTCCCAGATTTTAGAAAGGAATAAAGAAGAATACCTTTGAAAATCTTCTAAACCATTATACCTAGAGCTTTGATATTTCCTATGTATCAATGCTTATTGACCGTCTACCAAAACACTTCCGAGAATTTACATACTCTGGAAATTAGCTCCAAATGGTAGGGTCTTCAATATACTTAGGATTAAAGGAGAAAATCTTTGAAAAAGCTTCTCCAGAATAATTAGGTGTAGGGCTTTGATCCTTTGTTAATATCTTAAGGCCTTACAATATTTTCTTCTCTACTGAATGGTTATTTTTCAAATTAAATCTACATTAAATTTTCCTCTGCAAAACCCTTGAATTTGGATAGATCTAAGATTTTGTGAAATAGAAAGGGTTAATTAGAAATTCTTGGATTAAGTTAAACATGAAAGTTGTTATATCTGCTGCTGTGCAAGGTAATGATTTGAAACTTTGCACCTGTATATAATCATCTAGGCATGTGTTGTTTAGTCTTACATTCATACAGACAAAATTTGTCGGGTGCTTGAATTTATCAATCATTTAGAATAGTCTGGTATTGCTGTCTACAGACAGCTCTTGTTATGAAAACAGATATGCTTATTACAGTGTACCCGATCTAGTGATGAACGTGGTACCGTTTTAATATGACGTCAAAGGTGAACATGTATTGGTATGATCACTGTCTGTCAGTCCTTATCTTCTGTATGGTAACCCATCTGTCTGTCTGTCTGTATGGTCACATCTTGTTCACACCTCTTGTACATTTGTGAATGAATTTGAAAAGAATTTTCACAGAATGTTCCTAGTCATCTGACATTGTGCATATTGTTGGGGTTTGCTGTGACAGAAAAAGGGAGCTTAATACAAAATTTCTTGTTAACACATCTCATACATTTACGGATTAAACTGAATGAAAATTTCACAAAATGTTCCTAGTCACCTTGTGCATATTGTGATTTTGCCATTTTAGGCTGTGTCACAGAAAGAGTGAGTTAATGCAAAAAGGCAGCGTATGTAGAGACTATGGCAGTCTTGTTGATATTGAGTGTATTTTCTTCAATGCTTCTTTTTTGTGACTTATTTCATCACTCTAAAACCTATTCTCAAGCTTTTGTTACAAACTTGAATTTATGTTTTAATATTAGGTTTAAACTTGAACTTATGTTTAAATTTCAGGTTTGAACCCATTGCTATGGCAACAAGGAATTCTTGATAACCCAGATCCTGAGAAGTTGATACCAGTTCCCATGATGGGCTTTAAAGAGTTACACAGACGATTAAAGATACAAGAGCATCATACAAAACTCCATCAGCAGAGATTAGATGTAAGCGATATTTAAAAAAGTAGAAAGAGATAAATCCACTGTTACTGATACTGTAAAGGTCTATTTATTGTATGTGACACATCTAGTCCATTAACCCATTCCCACTCAACAAAATTTTAGACTGGTCCAAATTGAAAGAAGCTGCAGACGATATTTTGAAGTTGGTGGAATTTAAATTTTCTTTGTCTTTTTGGATAGAAAACATTGTGGATAATGAAGAAATTGCTTGATACAACTTTAACCTTGGTCATATCTCTTTTGTTATTGAAGATATTCTCATGAAACTTGGCATGTGTATTGACAATCACAAGAGCTATCTAGACTATCAAGGGGGGTAACTCTAAAAGCCATTTTGTAAGAGCTATGCCCCTTTTTTTGACTTAGAATTTTTGCATTATCCAGCACCTGCAGCCGAGCATTGCTCTTGTTACACAATGCTTTCTACCCAGAAATTTGAAAAAATCTAAAATTTCATAAACTTTGAATTTTCATCTGCAACACCTTTGAATTTGGACAAGTCTAAAATTTTGTCGTTTTGTATTAATTTCTCCCTCTCTAAAATGCTTCTGTAGAATTGATGGACAATATGAAATATTTAAGTTTGTGAGATGATTATTTTCAGTTGATATCTGGTGACCTGACGGAGTTCCAAAACAAACAAGGAAACATGCTTGCTAAACTAGAGGAGTACAAAAGAAAACATTTAGAACTGAGTCATAGAGTTTTACAGGTAGTATTTTGAGTTTGTATTAATTAATTAACCCTCTCCTGTTCAATTCTTGGTTTATGTCCCTGTGAATTTTTAATTGAGAAAATATCGTAGATAAAGAAGAAATTGCTTGAATGAAAATTTTGCCTGGGGTATGATTTAGGGTTCACCTAGGACAATATGTTTATAGAAACAAATTAGAAAATCTGACAAAATAAGAGGCAGAAAAGATTGTTTCTTGTGGAAATTTGGTCCAATCTGTCTGTCAAGTTTCACTGGAAAAGGGGACTTATCAGTATTTCTTTTAAAAATCCTTTTAACACACTGAAAGCCATAGTTTTCATTAGATTCACAGAATGATTATACCATCGTTAGGATCATTGATTTTTTATTCTGAGCTATTTTACTTTATGTGATAAGGATTGTTTATGTGACAACATGCTGAAGGATATAAGTCTTTCTTTCAATTTGGACCAGTCTCAAATTATTTTGTTTGGTAATGGGTTAAGAGAAAACCTCAAGGTGCTCCTCATATCATTAGAATCATGCCTTAAGTGCAAAACAGTTGCTCATGCACTTCAAGTTTCTCAGTTACTATTCAGCAAGTCAAAATACAGAATTGAATGATAGTAGGCCACACCTTACCTTATTGAAAAGAGGATTTAGACAAAAGTATTTCAAATTAATTTAATTCTAAAAAGAAAAAAAAACAGCAAAACGTAGAAAACATTGTTCCACAAAAGACGATATTGCTTGTCACAAAACAATTCTTTTTAGCCCACCTGAAGTCAAAGTGCTCAAATGATTTATCGTTATTACCTTTTGTCTGGCTTCCGTGCATGGTGTGTCATCTGTCAATAATTTCTTTAGACAACATCTCCTCTCAAGTCACTTGGCCAATTTTTACCAAGTTTGGCATAAATGTTCAATAGGTGTCCCCTTTGAAAATAGCTGAAAGAAGATATCCATTGAAAACTTTGGTGGTCCCCTTTAAAATAGCTAAAAAAAATGAAATCTGTAGAAAACTCTAGTTGTCATGGCAACAAAATTGAAATTCAAAAAAAAAAAAAAATCTTCTCCTCCTGGCCAAGAAGGTAGAGAGCCTTGATATTTTGTATGAAAAATCAGTATATTGACCTCTTCAAAAAAGGCTAAAATCTTGACCCTTGGGTTCCCATGGATGGGGCCCAAGGTGAATGGGTTTATTTACAAATTAAGATGGATTTTTAAGTTCATCACCTAGAAAACTATTTAGTCAATTTCAACGAAATTCGACAGAAATGTTTCTGAGGCGGTCTTCTTTTACAATATCATAATTGCAATACTTCAAAATAGAGTATTTTCATTGGCCCAAATCGTATCACGTGATCAAATCAATTGCACTTTATACCTCGATAAAAAGCAGAACTATTTTCGACAAAAATAGAAACAAACAAGGTCAGGGATTTCCGATATTGGGAATTCACTTCCAAGAAATACCAAACTTGTTTTGTTATTATTTATAGTCATCACCTTTTGAATTTCGATTTCCTCGAATTCCTTTATACTTCCATGGATTTTCAATAAATAGATAAACAAATAGTGTCCTTATAACAATTATAATGTTCGTTTTAAACATGAAGATTTCGAAAAACTCACCTTTATTAGCCGTAAATCCGAGATGTCGAATCGGCTTCGCCACATCAGCATGCATCGTGTCCATGTGGAAGGTTTATATTTCTTGTCTATTACAAAGCATCTTTTCATAATTCTAACTGTTATCGACCCAGATATCATAATTTACAGAGTTTAAAGTTAGTATTTCATCATAATAATTCAAAATAAATCCAACGAATGATCGACTTTCCATTTCAAAAAACCCAAGCGACGAAATAAAATGTCCGCCGTTACAACGACTCGAGCGATAAACTGTGTCAATGTATCCATACGCCTATCAAAGAAAAGTAACTCCGCCCACAGTTCGTATATTTGTTTTTATTTTCATCTCTCTATCCGTTTCGGATTTGAAAATAGACGTATTGCAATTATATGGGACGAGTGTATTTTTCACTGCGTTTATTGGAGTATAAAGTGCAATTGCCTTAGCACATGGCAAATAACGCCCGTGTTTCTGAGGCGGTCTTCTTTTACAATATCTTAAATTATGCAAATCTAGTTGAAGAACTGTGGTTGTCATGTCCCGACCAAGTTGGTCTGCAGTTTTGATATTTAGCACGTTTCTAAAATTATTACCTATGGGTCCAGAGGGGAGGAAAAGGTATTCTCCACATTTTATATAAGTCCTAAAGCTTTGAAATTTTTCATCTAGACTTTTAGATCCCCAGGTACAGAGATTATAGATGTATAAAGTACGGTCAGTCCCACTTGTATAATAATCCTGACCGTAACATTAAATTAGACAGCTGAAAGAAAAAGAACGTTTATCTCAGGTTAGACCACCAAGCCTATTGGCTCTCTTGTTTCTTTTTCATGTTATGTTTTATTTGATTGATTTGATTATTTGTAAAGATTTGTTTTTGCATTGCATTAGACTTGATGTAATGAAATGAATTTTTCTTCAGGTAATTGTAAAACAAGAAATTTACAGAAAACAAGGGTTCGGTATACAAGCAGATGAGGAACAATTGAGAGTTCAATTAGAAACCTTACAGGCAGAGCTTAACCATCCTACACAGTTCAAGGTGAGTATAGATCTGTAAGAGCTTTGATAACCCATTCCCACACGAAAAAAGAAATATATTTGGAAAACATTGTGGACTATGAAGAAATTGCTTATTAAAAAAACGATTTCTTCAGTATTCTGAATGTTTTCTACCTCAAAAGACAAACACAATTCAATTTTCATCAACCAAAAATTGTCATCTACAACTTTTTCAATTTGGATGAGTCGAACAATTTTGCATTTGGTAATGGGTTAATAGAACTGTCACCGTGAAGTGTTAGCCCAAAATCTCAGAGTGATCGCTAAAGGTTTTATTTCCCCAAGGTCTAAGAAATGGGAACAAAATTTGTTAGTAGAATGGTGTATATGTTACCGTTTCCAAGATTAGACCATAAAAAGGGCTTTCTATCACTTGTGGCAAATAGCTTTCTTCTTTTGTCAGATTAAATAGGGGATGAAAGAAACTATTTCATCGGAATTTTTTGCAAAATACACTGCAACTCCTCTATAACGCTACCGGGCACAGCGCTGACTCCATTATAATGCGGGGTCCGCTTGGCTCCCAAAAATTTGGAGGGGGGCATTTCGGGTTGCAGATGCTGAGATACGACGTTAATGCTGATTTGGCCGCTATTTTTTCATCCCGTCTTCGGCCCGCTCGAAGAAAAAGGGTTGCACATAAAAATCGATAATTACCCGAAGCCAGGTAAGTTTTTAACACCTTACGTGGAATTTCTGGTCATTAATGCATTAATTCAGAGGTAATTGCTTTATTGATTGATTAGACGCGTAGTGTTTCAATTTACAAAATCAGTTTGATTGTTTGGTCTTTCTGTTTGACATTGTGATATCAATGCCTTAGGTCTTTTATATTTTTTAAATCAACAGAGAATAGGCACGCACATGGGTATCCTTTAGTTACAAACCTTTAAAATATCAGATTGTTTCACTCTCAGCTTCAGTCCCGGGTAGGACGTGTTCTTAAAGTAATACGCGAGCGTGAAATTAGACAAATTGGCTTGAGCCTACTTTTTATTTCACTTCATAGTTTGCTGGTATCCGGAGCTCGTAGGGGATAGTGGCTTCAAGATAAAAACGCAACAATGTGCTTTGAAAACAACCAGTCGTAGTTGCGACGTTTTCGCTAAATACAGAAAATACGTGAATTTGAATTGTAAATGTAACAATATCGGAAGATTCTCACCCGAAACGGTATAGATAATTTAAGTAGATTAATATAAAATACCGTTATTTTTCCGAATTTCTTTCAATAATCCGAAAATTTAATGCCACACTGTATGATCAAACACACGGCAAAATGCTCGTCGACAAATTTGAAGTCAAGGTTTTTCGGGTACAGTTTATTTTATTCTGAGGGAGGAAAGGTGATCAAAGGTGTCGCCGCCAGATGTTCAGCTATTTATGGGAGAGTTTCCGGTGTTGACACGTGCCAGACGCGTACCCTGTGAGAATTCTTGCTGACCGAATTTTTTACTCTTGCCATTATGAAACTAGACATTCCGCCGTCTCGGATTTTTTTCGATTATTATTACCGATTAAAAGTTGGCGGCTACAAATTTTAATCCAGTTTTGTATACGTGCAACTGGTCGGTTTAAATTCCCGATTCGTAAATGACTAGGTTCATATTGAGTTCTTAGTCGGTTTATTGTTGCCGTATTTTTAACAATGGTAAAGAAATTAGACCAAGTTCATTACCGCGAAAGAGGTTCGAAGGTCGATCCACGCGACATTTTCTCAATCCTTCAGTAACCCCATGTGTTCAACAACTCGTCGGTCTCCAAGGAGACGTCGCTATGCGAAATACTTAGATTTTATCCCGTTTGTCTCAGGATAGAAATATTTACGTCCGTGTAAAACTAAATTCAATTAGATTAATGCCGACGACCATCATAATAATAAAACATGTCTCGGGTAAAAGTTCTAGCTTCTTAATATTGGGAGAAAGAGAACCACAATTTATAGACCTGTAGAAATTTACGGATTATTCAATCTTGATAGACCGGGAAGGTAAGGTTAGAAATTCTCCGCACGCTGAATTTCGTCCGTTTCTGCTAAAATCTCGTAACTACAGTTAATGTTTTTCATTTCCCGACTAGTAACTTGTGTAGAATTAAACTTGTTACAGGAATTTTATCACGAATTATCGGGTGTTTGGTTCCGATTCCGACGGTTGAAAATTTCAGTTACGGCGGGGGGGGGGAGCGTTATAGCATAATAACTCCACTTCTTCCGCTGTTTCATTTCTTGGACCCCACCAACAGCGTTATAGTGGAGCTGCAGTGTATATAGCAAGCATAATTCTGGACTGACCTTTTCACACATGAAAGATCTCACAAGGAGTGTCGATCCCCAGAGGCGGCAAATATCCTTTCGAACATTTGTCTCTCACCAATGGGTGGATAATCTTAAACCTAAGTTGGATAGCAGCTGGAGGCCAGGAAAGGATGTAGTACTAGTACTTGTGTGAAAAATACCAGGAATCCATTGTTAGGTGCTCCAGCTTCTGCAATATGACCGAAATACTGTTTAAAAAATGTGTTATACCCGATTCAATCAATCAATCTCACCAGGAGTGTTCTTTCATAGATCTGAAAGGCTTTATGGATGTACTAGTGCATTATTTTGATGAATATTTAGGCAACAATGGTGCCAAAACACATCCTTGGCAGATTGCTGATGCCAGCATATAGTTATTGGTGGGTAACCCCATAAATCCGAAAGATAACAGCAAGTTGTCACAGCTTACATGTATCATTTTCAGCTTGTCTGAGTACAAAGTGGTCAGGGTGAGATTTTGTGATCTGTGTCAAGCTTCGGTTGTCCGTCATGTATCAATATCATGTATGCACTCTGGAGGCCACAATTTTAGTTCAAATGTCAAGAAACATGGTCATGGTGTTTGTTTCAATGAAACCTGAGAAAAGTTCAATATTGGTTCTTATGGGGTCTAAAGTAGGTCACTTGGCCAAATCTTGGAATACATATTAGAAACCCTAGAAGCTATATTGAGTACCTGCCAGTAATACCCGAAAGGGGAGTTGGGCAGTATATATAGATAGATAGAGTCTCTTATACCTTGTCTTTTTGATTATTTAGGACAAATTTAATTTTAGGTCATTTAGGATAAAAAAGTAGATCACTAGGTCAAAGCTTTGAATGATTTTATATACAGCATAGGCCCTACATATCTTAAAACTTGGTTTAAATGTTACTTCTCTATGATATAGCTAAGACAGAATTTTCATATAGCTTCACATTCAATAAAAAATTAGGTTTATCAGCCATTTGAAACCACTCACACAAGTGAGCATGTCAGATCCAATGGATCTCTTGTTTCCTTTTACCAAAAGATTTTGCAGGACAACAAATGTATTTATCCATTACTATACAATAAACATCACATTTATCACATTTATCATCCGAGATCAGCACATAATTTCATGCATGGTTATTTTTAAAAGAGACAATTGTCAATGGCTTAATAACTTGGTGGACTAAGTTAGAATTCTTTTCTCCTTGTTATAAAAATTTGTTTGATCTAATTTGCGAAGAAACCTATTAAGGTGAGTGTAGATAGGTAAATTTTTTCCTTAGATTTTTACATTGTAAAATAGTTGTCTGTGACTTCTTTGAATTTGTAGAGGACTCAAATAGTACTGTAATTGTTTAGGTTAAATTTTCAGTATGGTAATTTATGTGCCTTTTCCAAAACTTAATGTATTTTCAACAAATAAGAATTACAGATTTGTTTTGCCTATTTTAATATAGGGAAGATTGAATGAGTTAATGTCCCAGATTCGCATGCAGAATCACTTGACATCCTCTAGAACTGAAGTGAATTATCAGATGGATCCATCCATGCAACAAGAAATTAAACAGGTAAGCATTATTGAATATCGGACAACACCTTGTTGAATATCAAATATTATTTTTTGTATATCTTAATACCTCTGAACCCTTTCCTGTACAATGCCTTATCTTTATATCACATTGATTTTGAATAAAGAAAACATTGTAGAAAAAGAAGAAATTCTTCAAAACAAGCAAATTCTTTTTCAACAATATTTTCCAACTTACTAAATGGTTATCATCCCCCGCCGTTTCAGCGAAGGGGATATAGTAATGGTCTCCGTCCATCATACCGTCATTCCATCATTCTGTCCCTAAGCTTGTCTGGAGCATATCTCCTAAAGTATAAATGCTATCATCTTGAAACTTCATAGGTGGATAGATCTTGTTGAGTAGAAGTGCAGTGCACAAAACCCACAACTCTTGCTTGCATAATTTTGAAGTTATTGCCCTCTGTTTAAGACTTGGATTTTGTCCAGAGCATATCATGAAAGTATAATAGCTATTATTTAACTCAATTGAGAAGAAATGCAGTGCACAAGAAGCCTTAATCTTACTGGCTTCAGTTTACTATCAAGCTTTTATGGCGGGGGATGGCCATGTCCAACATGGCTCCAATAGATTGGGGGCATATTGTTTTACCGGTGTCCGTCTGCCTGTTTGTCCGTCTGTCTGTCTGTCTGCAAAACTTAACCTGCCAACTAAACATTTTCCTATAACTTCAACCCTGATTAAGTTACAATGCTAATATTTGGTATGTAGATAGGTCTCAACAAGGGGCAACTGGGGAAGGTCATTTCATCAAGGTCAAGGTCAAAATTTTAATCCTTTCCCTTAAACAAAGAAAAAAACAATAAAAATCACCTGTTTCTAAAGAATTCCTGTTTCGGGGGCATGGTGTTTCACAAACACATCTTGTTCAAATTAGATCCATGTTAAATTTTTGTCTGCAATTGAATTTGGGCAGGTCTAGAACTTTGAAAAAACTAGAAAAGGGTCAAGATCTAGATGAAAGTTATGCTATGTAAAAATGTTAGATGTTAGATTTCAAATCTAAATGAATGATTTGATTGGTCGATCAATTTCTGTTGACAGCAGCAATCCATCAAATACCAAGCTACAGTAAGGAAATAAAGTAGATCAGGGTCTTTATTCCCTTGATTTTCAAAGTTGTCCTTTTCTTGGATGGTAGACAACATTTTATCAATGACTTATTGTTCCCTCCACTAGTGAAGTAGAGGGGGGTACACTGGTTTCATCATGACTATTTGTCCATCTACCTGTTCAATACATTGGTTCAATCTGTGTGTTCTAACTCTAGAAGCTATTGACCTACAACCAAACGCAATTGTTGCCAATGATTCAAAGAATAGCCCTATTATTTTTTTGTCACTTATGGCAAAGGTCATTGTCATAATTGAACTTCATTTGAAAACCATTTCCTTGCTCTAAGCCATTTGACCTAGGACTTTGAAACTTAAACATATGTTATCCATGACCAAAGGAGGTGCCTTTTTGTTTTTTGGGTCGCAGCCATAGCGCAGTGATAATGCATCGGACTTCTGGTCAAGGGGTACTGGGTTCGATACCCTGCCTTGGCTAATATCCTTTCCAACTATTTGTCTCCCACAAATGAGTAGATAAATGTAAACCTAAGTGGGATGAGCAGCTGGAAGCTCAGAAAGGATGAAGTGGTAGTTCTAGGGTGAGAAATACCAGGAATCCATGGTTAGGTGCTCCATCTCCTGTGATATGACTGAAATACTGTCAAAGGTGGTGTTAAACCCCAATCAATCAATCAATCAGTGCTTATAGGTTATTTTTTTGTAAAGTATGTCAAAGGTCAACTGTGCTTTTTGAGTGACAAAATGCTGGTGTGGATATAAGTCCACTTTGTGAAAATTTTAGTTTGCTCTATTACAGTTACTGAAACAACAGCAAGAAGGTCTACAACATTTGATAGAGATAACAAAAGAAGACATGCAAGATTTAAATGTGATAGAACAAGGACTTTCTGACACTTCAGCTGCAAGAAGATAATACACAGTGTGTGTCTGTTCAGATTTGCTAATTATTAACAGTTTCCCACACAATCCCCTTTTTTGATGTCTCTCAAGAAAAAGCCTGTAAAAACATTGTAGAAAATGAAGAAATCGCTACAAGCCCCAAACAACAAAGGTTTCATCATTCTGTAAAGGGTTGAACTTTGAACTCCCACTTTCATGTTAAGCATTTTGGTTGGTTTGGCAACTAAATTGTCTTAATTATGGCTTAGGTCCCAAGCCTTTCATTTTATGTCCCTGACCACATATTTAACAATATGATGTTAAGTACTGTTAATGAGTTGGGTCATGTACTATTGTGAAGGGTGAGTGTAAGATGTGTTGAGTGCCTATACATTGAATTGCATTCATCCCTCAATAAATGGAGCTGTTTGAGAAAAATTATTGATTGACCAATTAAATCTTTTAATTAGACCAGAGACGATTGGTGACTTTTGAGATTTATGCTGGTTTTGCATCTTTAATATTGTAACTATAGCTTATTTCTACAGATTATTTAAGATGTATCCAGTAGTTACAAGGTTAAGGTTGCAAAGCAATGATATGCCTTTTGTTTTGAGTTCTGTTCATAAACTTTGCAACCAAAGTTGTTAGATATCTTAGTGAATTTTCTATGTTAGGGGTCAATCAGCATAGCCAGTAATCTGTCTTTTATGAATTTTGTTGTTTTCAAGTGTGTCATAAGTTGTCAAAGGGGTTATCAAGTTCTGCAATATTTCTCAATAGAACTATGTTGTAGGTACTCATTTGAAATTACTCATTGAGAGTAGCAACAAGGTAGGGTTCTTGGAAAAAGAAAATCAAGAGGATTTCCTGTACCTTGCTCTGTTGAGCCCATTACCACACTACAAAATATTAACCTGGTCCAAATTGAAAGAAGTTGCAGAGATGAATATCAGTTGGTGGGATCCAGAAAATCTTCACCCTTTAGGGTAGAAAGCATTAAAGGCAATTAAGAAGTTGCTTGTTACAAGCAATTTTTTCATTTTCCAAAATGTTTTTCAAAGCCTGTTTTCTTTGCAGGCATCTAAGAGCGTGAATGTGTTGGAATGGGTTAAGTGTTAAACTAACTGCGTTAAGAGTGTCATGGGTTCCATCCCCGCCAGCAGCAGATATCCTTTCTGACATTTGTCTCTCACCAATGCGTGGATAATGGCACACCTAAGTGGGGTAGCAGCTGGAGGCTAGGAAAGAATGTAGTGGTGGTACTGGTGCCAGATATACCAGGAATTCATTGTTAGGTACTCAAGCTGTTGGATATGACTGAATTTTTTTTAAAAGTAGTGTTAAGCCCCATTCAAACAAAACAAACAAAACATCTCATGAGAGAAAAAGTTTCGGAAGGGAAGAAATAGCTTGTAATCAGATATTTCTTGCAGCAAGCAATTTAGTTTTTTTGTGCTTAGATACAAACAAATATTTAATTGCATTATCTGGAAATTATCTTGTAATTGGTTAAATGATGCTGACGGCAGCAAAATCAAAATCCATACATGTATGTTGGTCACAGGAGATGGTAGAAAGACATTTATGAATAATTCAATTTTTAGTTTTGTCTATCAAAAATGGGCGTTCTGATTGGTTGTAAAAAAAATCACACCTCCATAAACAAAATTTTGAGCAAGCAGCTATTTTGCATGCTTCCATATAAGTTCAATACAAAAAATGTATCAAAATCAAGTTATTAAACTATCAGAGATGAAGGAATTATTTTTTGTTTTCATTGAGGTATAAACTGAAAAGCCTAATCACACTTATGTATGAATCTGCTTTGTGTATTCATACAGTGTGATTAGTTTTTTTGTTCATTACTGCATGAAAACCAAGAATATTCTCTTCATCTCTTAAGACCATTGCTTATACTACAGAAATGGCATATAAAATGTACTGTTTGCTATCATGTGATAAAGTGTGCAGAAAAATTGTAAAATCTAATTCCAATACATAAACCAGATTGGAAGTGGTTGTTTATTATCCCCCGCCATTTCGGCGAAAGGGATATAGTAATGGTCTCCATCCATCATTCTGTCCTTCTGTCACTAAACTTGTCAGGAGCATATCTCTTAAAGTATAATTGCTATCAACTTGAAACTTCATTGGTGGATAGATCTCGTTGAGTAGAAGTGCAGTGCACAAGAACCACAACTATTGCTTGCATAATTTTGGAGTTATTGCCCTTTGTTGTTTTAAAGACTAAGATTTTGTCCAGGATATATCTCTGAAAGTATAATAGCTATTAACTTGAAACTTCATGGGTGGATAGATCTTGTTGAGGAGAAGTGCAGTTTACAAGAACCACAACTATTGCTTGCATAATTTTGGAGTTATTGCCCTTTGTTTTTTTAAAGACTAAGATTTTGTCTGGGGCATATCGCTGAAAGTATAATAGCTATTAATTTGAAACTTCATAGGTGGATAGATCTGGTTGAGAAGAAGTGCAGTGCACAAGAGCCACAACTCTTGCTTGCATAATTTTGAAGTTATTGCCCTTTGTTGTTTTAAAGACTAAGATTTTGTCCTGAGCATATCTCTGAAAGTATAATAGCTATCATCGAACTAAATGAGAAGAAATGCAGTGCACAATAAGCCTAAATCTAACTGGCTTCAGTTTACTTTCAAGCTTTTACGATGGGGGATGGCCATGTCCGACATGGCTCTTGTTTGCACTTATGAGAAAAATGCCTTGGCTTAGATTCATCTTATCAAGATAAAACTGTTTTTCCATCTTGTTATAAGCATTTAAAAACAATAGCCATTAAAATTATTTTCAATTATACCATCAAAAATTGACTTGATATATATATTCATTTGCCTAATAATGCTTTGTTTGAATAAAGACTTTGTAGAGCCTTTAAGTCCCTTTGGTGATCCATTTGATCACAATCATTTTCTGCTCTACTGGCAGATTGCCAATGGAGCTATAGTGATGGTTTTTTACCAGTCCGGCGTCCTACTGTCTGTCTGTACATCCGTTAACTTTTCCTTGTTCACACAATAGAGTCTACAGTTTTCATCGGATTCTCTCCAAACTTTGATTGTACCATCATAAGGATTGTTCCTTTCCGAATTGGGTCACATTCGTCAAGAATCAAGGGAAAAGGGGCCTAATTCAAATTTAATAAATAAATTGTTTTCACAATAGAGTCAACAGTTTTCATTG
Source organism: Fragum fragum (assembly GCA_946902895.1). Taxonomy (NCBI): domain Eukaryota; kingdom Metazoa; phylum Mollusca; class Bivalvia; order Cardiida; family Cardiidae; genus Fragum; species Fragum fragum. The sequence goes on from OX336371.1 coordinate 51,466,246, forward strand.
GATTCTCTTCAAACTCTCTCAGATTGATTGTATCATCATAAGGATCATTCCTTTCCAAATTGGGTGAGATCCGTCAAGAAACACAGGAAAAGGGGTCTTATGAATATTTGATTAAAAAATCTATTAAATAAACCTTGATTAAGTGTTAGAGTCGACAGTTTTCATCAAATTCACTTCAAACTTTCTCAGAATGATTGTACCAGCATAAGGATCATTCATTTCAAATTTGGGTCAGATTTGATTAAATCTATTCAAAATCCTTGTTTATGAGTTAAGTGTCCACAGTCTTCAGCAGATTCTCCTCAAAGTGTTTCTGAAATATCATACCATTATAAGGATCTTTCGTATGGAAAATGGGTCTGATCCATCAAGAAACATGGGAAAAAAGGCCTTATTAAATTTGCTTTATTAATCCTCATTTACACGATAGAGTCCACAGATCTAATTGGATTCTGTTCAAACTCTCTCAGAATGATTGTGTCATCATAAGGATCATTTCTTTCAAAAATGGGTGAGATCCATCAAGAAACATGGGAAATGGAGCCTTAAAAAAGCTGATAGACTTTCACCTGAAACTAAAAAAAATCTTTTTTAAATCCTTATTTACACAATAGGGTTGACAGTTTTAATCAAATTCTTTCAAACTTTCTCAGAATGATTGTACCATCTTATGGATTGTTCCTTTCAAAATTGGGTCAGATCCGTCAAGAAACACAGGCAAAGGGTCCTGATTACAATTTGATTAAATAATCCTGGTTTTCACAATTAAGTCCTAAGTTTTCATTGGATTCTCTTCAAACTCTCTCAGAATGATTTTATCATCATACCGATCGTTCCTTTTGAATAGTGGGTGAGATCCGTAAAAAAACACAGGAAAAGGGATCTAATAGAAATTTGATTAAAAAATCTATTAGAAATCCTTGTTTATGTGTTAGAGTCCACAGTCTTCAGCGGATTCTTTTCAAACTGTCACAGAAATATTGTACCATCAAAAAGATCTTTCCTTTTGAAAATAGGTCAGATCCGTCAAGAAACACAGGAAAAGGGGCTGTATGAACATTATTTTAAAAATCCCTGTTAACACAATGGAGCCCACAGCTTTGATCAGATTTAGTTGAAACTTTCGCAGAATCATTGTAAGGTCATAGCATTCATTCTTTTCAAAAAGGGTTAGAACTGTCAAGAAACAAGAGAAAAGGGGCCTCATGAAAAATTCGTTGAGAAATCCTTGTTACCAAGTCCAGAGCCTTCATCGGATTTTCTCCAAACTTTCACAGAATGATTTTGTAATGATTGTTGATGTTGACATTAGACCTGATCCCTTGAGTAACACAGGAAAAGGAGCCTTATGGGATTTAATTTTAGAATCCTTGTATCACAATAAATTCTACAGTTTTCATCATATTCTGTTCAAACTTTCACAGAATGTTTGTACCATCATTAGGATTGATTCTTTTAGAATTGGGCCTGATCTGTCTAGTATCACAGGAAAGGGGGCTGTATGAAAAATTATTACCGAATCCTCATTAACACAAAAATGTCCTCGGTGTTTATCAGATTCTCTTCAAATTTTAATAGAATAATTGTACCATCATTTACTTTGTTCCTTTGTAAATTGAGTCTGATCTGATAATTGACACAAGAAAAGAGGCTTTATGGTAAAACCTTTGATATCAAAATAAATTCCTCAATCTTTACCATTTTCTTCAAACTTTCTATCATTAGAATTGTTCGTTCGTAAATTCGAAGGATTTTTTAAGTTTCACTGGAAAAGGAGCCTTATGAAAATTTTGTTAAAAAAAATTATTGACACAATTCAGTCCACTGTGAAAATTTCACTAAAAAATTCTTATTACCATAATAATTCCACAGATTACATAGATTGATTGTACAATCATTACAATTGTTGATTTTGATGGTGGATCTGATACAGCAAGTATCACATGAAAAGGGGCCTTATGAAAATCTTCCTTAAAATAGTTTAGTTGATACAATGATGTCCCTAGATTTCACTGGATTCACTTCAACTTTCACAGAATGATTACAAGTATGGTTCTTTTCAGAATTGGGTGCAATCCGTCAAGTATCATGTAAAAAGGGGCCATGTGATTTTTTTTAATATTCTAGTTAACATAATGAAGTTAAACTTTCACACAGTTAACTAGAACTTGTCATAGTATGTGGCTTAATACACCCGCAAGTCCTTTCAGTGTAATTAGAGATTTAACAATACGAGGACATAGGAACTGACGTTGCTTTTCTAGAAAGGAAGAGTTCGCGACACAAAATTGGTAGTATAATTAGCTGTACATGTATATAAAGCATAAATAATGCCTAAGTTCAAGGGGAGATAATTCTTGAACAAGGGGGAATAACGACTTCAAAATTGCGTCTTGCAAAACTTAACATGTGGTTAATCGTTTTGCGGGGTCATAAAAAAAACAATAAAATATCACGGGAAAAGGGGCTTTATTGGAACTTGATTGAAATATCTTTGTAAACACAATACAGTCTACAGTTTTAATCAGATTCTCTTCAAAGATGCAAGGAATAATTGTGGCATTGGAAACACAGGATAAGGATTCTTACAGATTATCATTTAAAGCATTATGATTTATGTGATGAAGTACACAATTATTATCAGGTTGTCTTTAAAATTTCACATAGGACTATTGTAAGGAAATTACTTTTGGTTATGAAATGGATCCATAAAAAACACAGGAAAAGGGGCATTTGTGGAATTTCACTCAAAACAATTCTGTTTAAGTGATAAAGTCCACAATTATTATCGGATTCTGATGAAAATTTCACAGTATGATTGGAGGATCATAAGGAAACTTCCTTTTGGAAAAGAAGTGGATCTGTCATGAAACATGGGAAAAGGGGCCTTACGGATTGTTGCTCAAAATAATAAATGGTATTGAGTCAAATTTGTTACTTTTTTAGCTCGGCTGTTTTCGGAGAAAACCCGAGGTATTGTCATCACCTGAGCGTAGGCGTTTGCGTTGGCGTGTAAATCGCACCTGCGGCCGAGCGTTGGCACCCGTGGGCGGTGCTCTTGTTTATGCATTCTTCTTAAGCAATTAACTTCCTTAAATACCAGATTTCTTTAACAAAAAACTTGATAACCAGTAGAGCGTCTCAGGCCCTCAGCTTCAGGAAAAGAGCTTTGTCAAAAATGATTAACAAGTAATTTCCTCATTTCAAACAAAGATTTCTACCTTGAAAAGCAGAGATGGGTAATATTTTATGAGCTTGACCTATTCCCACATAATCCTACTTTTATTTATGCTCCTCAACAAAAAAGCTTTGGAAAGTATTGTGGAGAATGAAGAAATTGCTTGTCACAGACACATCTACAATGTTTAGTACCCCGAAATACGAAGGGTTTCAAAGTTTCGCGGAATATAAACTGTCTTCTTCTTTCAACATCTTTGGACCACTCTAAAAGTTGATAATTTTGTATTGCTAAGATATTTAATTTTTTTTTGAAGATTTCTTTAGGAATTCATATTGACATAGAAACTAAATGGTAGACATTTGCTAGATAGTTTTTCTGAGACAATGTCGGTGTAAAATGATTTAAGTTTTATGTCTGCTGATATTCATTCTAGTATGCTCATATTTTACAAATGCACTAATCAGTTGATGGTCTTGGATCTTTTACCAGACCTTAAAGCTTGAGACCTTTTGGCCTTCGAACAGAATCTTAAACCTAAAGCTTTTCCCAGACCTTTCTTATATATCTGGTTTGATTATATCTAGTATCATGATACTAAATGAATGCAATCATGAGCTGATGGACTTTCACCTGAAACTAAATATCTCTACCCTCTGACTTGACCTTTGACCAAATTAGAAGAACCTTTACGAAAAACCTCAACCTTGCTTATATTCAAAATGCTATCACCAGGTGAAAGGCTTTAACCTGAGATCTGACTTTTTGCCTTTTATATATTAAAAAAGTAGGTCTTTGATCCCATGACCTTTGACCTACATTCAGCCGCGGCCATGACGCAACTATTAGCGCGTCGGACTCTCAATCATGTGGTCCAGGGTTCGGTTTCCGGTCGTGGCAAATATTCTTTCCATCATTTGTCTCCCATTAATGAGTGATTAATCGTAAACTTAAGTGGGATGAGCAGCTGGATGCTCGGAAAGGATGCAGTTGTAATTCCGGTGTGATAAATGCCAGATATCCGTTGTTAGGTACCCCAGCCGCCGCGATATGACAGATATACTGTTGAAAGTGGCGTGAAACCCCATTCAATAAATTTATCAATTTGATTTACATTCAAACACAGAGAAATCTTGCTGATATACTTGGGGTTTTATCCTTCGTCGTTTCGGCGAAGGGGATATAGTAATGGTCTCCGTCCGACATTCCGTCTTTCCGTCATTCCGTCTTTCCGTCACTAAACTTGTCCAAAGCGCATCTCTGAAAGTAATATTGCTATCAACTTGAAACTTCATAGGTCGATAGATCTCATTGAGGAGAATAGCGGTGCACAAGAACCACAAATCTTGCTTGCATAATTTTGGAGTTATTGCCCTTGGTTGTTTTAAAGACTAAGATTTTGTCCGGGGCATATCTCTGAAAGTATAATAGCTATTAACTTGAAACTTCATAGGTGGATAGATCTCGTTGTGGAGAAGTGCGGTGCACAAGAACCACAACTCTTGCTTGCATAATTTTGGAGTTATTGTCCTTTGTTGTTTTTAAAGTCTTAGATTTGTCCTGAGCATATCTCTGAAAGTATAATAGCTATTATCGAACTCATTGAGAAGAAATGCAGTGCCTAAATCTAACTGGCTTCAGTTTACTATCAAGCTTTTAAGGCGGGGGATGGCCATGTCCGACATGGCTCTTGTTGTAAAGTAGGATACACATGTTTTACCTTGTATCTTCAAGAACCATAGTTCCTGCCATTTTTAAGTTAAAATTCAATATCTTTGCTCGTTAATTAGACGTACATCACTTATATTTCCACCATTGTTCAATTTATTTGCTTCTCTGTCTCTCTCATATATTCAAAGATTTCACATAGCTAGCACATAATGGCGTTCACCACATTTCACTCTACTTACAACTGGCCGGTTTGAGGATTATATATACCAGACGAAATTGTGTCTAAATACAGTTTGGGGTATAGAAGTTTCATTTTTAAGTTATCTAAACAAAATCTAATACATGAAAACCCTGATTATTTGTGCAAATAAAATTCAATTCGTTAAAAGTTGGTGTGATTACTGATTTACAAACTACCTGAATGGGTTGAAAAGAAATGGCATTTTTCTCGTGAATTTCCCCCGTTTAATGTTCAATAATCTCAAAATATTAAGAACTTACTCTATGACCCGATGTTAAAATTTTATCACCAGAATTCTTATAATGTATGACTTTTTATGGAAAATGAGGAATACCGTATTATTCCAACAATATCATTTTAGCTAACATCGAATGTTGATGCCATTGAAAATTTTGACAAAAACGAGTCATCAGTAGACATTGTAAAATGGCCATAGATCCTTATGTATTTTATAGATCTCGATAAATCTATCAACTATTTAATCTGATAGGATATATTTTTTTCTGAAGAATAAGGGATGGGCCTCGTTAAACTCAAAACGGGCTTTTATTCACCAACATCGAATGTTGATGCCATTGAAAATTTTGACAAAAACGAGTCATCCGTAGACATTGTAAAATGGCCATAGATCCTTATGTATTTTATAGATCTCGATAAATCTATCAACTATTTAATCTGATGGGATATATTTTTTTCCGAAGAATAAGGGATGGGCCTCGTATGAACTCAAAACGGGCTTTTATTCACCAATTCATTTGTAGGGGTATCTTTTTAAGAGTCAATTTCACACTCAAGAAAATAAATGACCGTTTTTCTCTAAAGCCACTTCGGAATGAACTTTTGTAGAAGATATACATTTATCTTCTTAATGTAATAATCATATGTTGGATGAGCAGCTGGAGGCTCAGAAAGGATGTAGTGGTAGTACGGGTGTGAAAAATAACAGGAAACCATGAATAGGTGCTCCAACCGCCGCGATTAAACTGAAAGATTGCTAAAAGCGGCGTTTAACCCCATACAAAAAAAGAAAAAAACCACGAAACATAATGTAAAAATATTGTAGAAACTCTATATTACTTTGATTGCATGAGCGAACATCCTTATTAAAATTGAAATAAATAGGGAACCAGCTCGTGTTTTCAACGCCCCGCCCCATTTCCCGCCAAATCTCAACCGTCAAAACACGCCATTATTTGCGTAAGAAATTTAAAAGAGAAGGTGAGATCGCCCCTAGGAAATAACTTTTCCATATTGGTACCTAATTACAAAAATGCTAATCACTTGAACGCCTGCATTTTATTCTTGAATTTATGCGAAAGCCGCGATTTTGATATGTAGCTCACGATAGCATCATTACTCTGGCACTCAAAGTTTTGCAGATCATAAAAACATGGGAAGCACTTGGTTTTAAATGTATATATTGTGCATGCTGTACAACAGGGTACGATACTTTTTAGTTCAAACTTTGTATCTAAACTTTGTAGTTGGCATCGAAATGGTTCTATGCTGCAGTTAAGCTTGGAAATCAATCTTTGTGTTCATTTAGACTTTGGAGTTTAAAAAAAAACTATGGAGTTTCTTGTGTCTTGGAAAAAAATGTTATGTAAAGTCAGCTGGATTTTAGTAATTATTAAATATAACTTGGAGGACAGTCTTTGGAAATTCATTTCAGCTTTTGAATTGAAAAATAAAGGAGAAGTTTGTTTCTTGGAAATATACCATTTGTTGTTAAATCAAATGAATTAAATCTTGCTCTTTCATTTGTATTTACAACAAAATCTAAGGAGACCAAATGAAGACTATATAGGTAAATGGAACCCTTGGTTTCCCTCGCCTAAAAAAGCCTTGCTAAAATACAAAAATTGGAGTACATGCCTTCAAATGTCACCTTGCCTCTTTATAAACCAGGCCTTCAGCGCTTTTAGCGCTTTGATTCATCTTAGGTTTTAAACATTCATCAGAGATTAGGCAACGAGGCAATGGCATTGATTCTGTGACCGTGTGTCCTTAACCTTAAACTCTGTTTTAAAAAAAGCAGCCGAACGATCGAGCCATTTTCTTCCAAGACAACTCTTGTTAAACTTAGACATTCCTTGTTAAAGTTTAACTTGCATGTCTGTGTAAACTGTTTGATCTTTATAACTTCAATTTTTTGCTTTTGAAACTTTACAATTGACGGATCGCTTGCCAATCCAACTGACTCCGCTGGTCATTCCGACTGGCTCCAACAGGAATTATCAATAAGATATTAAAAAACGTTATTTTTACAAAGTTTAACCCATTCCAACACAGCAAAATTTTAGACTAATCCAAATTGAAAGAAGCTGCAGACGACAATTTCAAGTTGATGTAATTTTAATTGTTTTCGTCTTTTGGGGTAGAAAACATTGTGGATAATGAAGAAATTGCTTGATACAAGCAATTTCTTCATTTTCCACAATGTTTTCCAAAGCTCTTTAATTGCGGGGCGTAAAAAAGAGGGCTTGAGTTGGAATGGGTTAAGGATATTAACATGTAACAAAAAAGTAAAATGTTGGTCGGCGAATAAGCTGTAGTTAAAAAGTTTAAGTCGCCAAACCAACAAAAACTGCAACACATAAATGTCTGTCAAAGCCGGGGTGTAAAGTTCACTCCTAGTCTAAATGAATTATTTGATTGGTCGATTGATTCTTTGATTCACAGGCACGATTCGTTAATTTTTTGGGGGTGTAATACATTCCTTCTTCGCTATGTAGAGTCTCATTAACGAAATCTTTAATATTGTGGAATTCGGTTTGTTGCTTTTTTTTCTCTTTTTATTATCAGGTTAAAATTGAACATGCAAAAGCATCTTTGTAATTACTCAAGATTTGTTTTGAAACTGTGCATATGTATACAGCGTTATCGTCAGTGCGCGAGCAAAATGTCCTAAGTAAAACTTAATCAAAGCCGACTTACGATATTTTGCTCGCGCACCGACGTTATGATTCAATGGGCCCCTACCGATATCCTGAGTTACTCCGCTTAGTTTTAGTATAAGAGTGACCCCCCTTAAATCTTTGGGTAGTTCCGGTGAAAAAATAGATGATATCGGTATCGAAAACATTAACAGGTTGTTGCCAGCTCTTACTATATGTCATCAATGTTGAAACCCTAGATGATCTAGAGACTACTTTATTTTAACAGCTGAACTTAATTTTTAAAGCTAAGAGACGTTTTACGTGTTTATAATCGTAAATGAGCCGGTATGAAAGTGTATTTTTCGGATATACCCTAATTCCGGATAAACGTATTAATTACCATAAAAAGACAAAATATCATTACTCTCCCTTTCATTTTATTAGTTTAACCTTTACATTAGAAATTAGAAATCCATAAAAATATCTATTAATGGTTAACATGAGTGTCTCTTTTACAATTCAATGTTATTGGTTGAAATATTTGTGTGTTTTTAGGGTATTTATCTAAAAATCTCTAGTTTCTCTAACATTCAATCAAAACGTTTTACCATATGTTGACATTGAAATCCTGTTACCCCTCAAGCCCCCCCCCCCAATCAAGAGCGTTGTAATCTGTCGACAGTTAGCATTTAATACCTTTACACTCTTTGTAATGATTGTGGTTATCTGACCCATTACCAGATGAAAAAACTTTATGATTTGAAAACATATAAAATTTCTTAAAGTCATCTGCATCTCCTTTCAATTTGGACCATTCTAGTATTTTGTCGTCTGGTAACGGGTTAATTGATTAAATTATAAAACTCTTTGTCTTCTGGGATAGAAAACGTTGATAACGAAGAAATTGCTAGCGATAAGCGATTTCTTCGTTCACTACAGTTTTTGAAACGCCTGTTTCTGGATGAGCGTAAAAAGCAGAATTGTTTAGGAATAGTTTATGCACAGAGAGCGTAAAGGCTCTCTTGATACCCTTGTTAAACCTAAATAAAGTATGAGGTTATGAACAGAAAATTAATTAAAAATATGTCTGAGTTCGATTATTAGAGATTAAAAGATTAACTATATGGTTCAGTGAGAAGGAAAGACGTTATCTAACCTGCACACCAACATATAATTGTCAGTCTGTGATATTTATTTCCGTATATATCGAAAAATATACGCCCTTGTCATGCTGAACCCGGAATATTCCGGTTTTGGCAGGAGGTGTAGACTAAGATCAGACTGCACGTTTGTGCAGGCTGATTTTAGTCTACACCTCCTGCTCATCTTTTTTCTTCCCTAGTTGTTTATGAGGTCGATCTCTAAAAGAAATATTGATTTTTGAACTAAAAGTTCTGTCAGTGCTTTCAGCCCTTTGATTTGACAGCAATTCAGTAAGGCAATTTATACAGCATGACAAGGGTTAAAACTTTAAACTGAAATTGCATTAACCCATTCCCACACAATTGCGCTTTTGATGTTCCTCAAACAATTAGGAAAACATTGGGTAAAATGAGGAAATTGCAATATCTTCCTTCAACACAATGTCTTCCACCCAGAAAATTTCGTAAAATTAAAATTGTCATTTGCAACCCCTTTCAATTCGGAACATTCTAAAATTTTGTCGTCTGGTAATGGGTTAAACCGAAATATTTAAAAAAAAAATGAAGAGAAATATGTTTTGTTTTCATTTGGGTATGATACTGAAAACTGAAACACACAAATGCATGAGTTCACAAATGTTAATAGCAAAAATCATAAGGACCAGAACTAGGAGTATATGCATTAAATAAAACGACACTAGAAATAAGTTTTTCAACGTACAAACCGGTTTCTCATTTACTCACCAGGGCAGCGTTATAAATGTATATAATATATTCTTTGTTGTAGAACACATTGTTGATTATCAAGAAATTGCTTGTTATAAGCAATTTCTTATTTTTTCTCAATGTTTTCCAACGTTTTTTCCACTGACTGACGTAAAAAAGCAGTAGTGATAGGGAATGTGTTAACCCTTTCCTAATCAAACCCGGAATTTACGTCTCTGTGACTTTATACTTGAGAAAACATTGTAGAAATAGCTTTAAACAAGTAATTAGTCCTTTTCCCACAATATTTTCTACCACATACGATGGTTTCATTTCAAAATGCCTACAATTCTCATTATCGTCTGCAATATCTTTCAATTTGGACAAGGTTGATATTTCAAAAAACGGGAAAGAGTTAAAACGGTATAAACGAGATCATTTTATTTTGAGTCATGGCTGATTGCATAGTCACAAAATGTATGTAAACCTGCAGACCTTTTATAACAAATACCTATGACTTATTTGCTGGGAGGGAACATTGTCGAAAATATAAAGGTTATAAATTTTATTTATAAGTAATAAAGGGCTCGGTTGAAGGAATAGTTAAAAAAAAAGACGCAGAAAGCTACAGGATATACATTACCATCACGTTTTCTTAGTGAAGGTACACTAAGCAACCAAAAAATATCACTTCACTTTTTTTCAAATGAGATTGCAACGACCAATTATTCAGCTCACATATATTTTCGACCACGCGGGTTCGAAATAAACACAACTTAAAAAAAACAAAAAAACAAAAACTGCGTTGATCTATCGTCATACAAAGGCAGCATTCACTTTGTTTCGAATCAGAGATCAATAATACATTTTAATAATAATGATAAAATCTTTATTTAGAGAAGGTATCTCATTAATCTTTAACATACAAATCAACGTAATTTAACAGAACGGAATATAAGTTTATTACTGGCGTGGAGCATATAAGCTCATAGTCCAAATTATAACATATACCAAAACATACAATGGTAAAAAGGCAGTCACAAAGTTAAACAAGATTGATTATAGCATGTTGATTTGTTTGAATGGAGTTTTACGCCGCTTTCAATAATCTTTCAGATATATCGCGGGGGCTGGAGCACCTAACAATGGATTCCTGGTATTTCTCACACCAGTACCGCCATCACATCCTCTCCTAGCCTCCAGCTGCTATCCCACATAGGTCTACGATTATCGACCCATTGGTGGGAGACAAATAGTCGGAAAGGATGAGTGCCGCCGTCGGGTATAGCATGTTGACCACGAGAGTATTACAATGCAGCGTGGATTAAACAAAGTCATGCAACATCGTATACTGGCCAACAGAAACATTGCAAACAAGTCATATTTAGCTTTTTTTGCAACTCTTTTGCCGAACACGATCGGACTCGATCGAGTCAAATTTTTTTCTCATATGTGAGTCGTTTAAACCATGCCAACACAATTCTTCTTTTTTACGCGTCTACAGAAAAAAACTTTGGAAAACATTGTATCGAGTAATTTCTTCATAATTCACAATGTTACCAAAAAGACAAAAAAAAAAAAATAAAAAAATAAATTCCACCAACTTGAAATTGTCGTCTACAGCTTCTTTCAATTTGGATCAGTCTAAAATTTTGTTGTGTGAGAATGGATTAAATAGAATGATGACAATTTTATAAGCTGCTCTTTATTTCAGCGTAAAGTAATGTGGTGAATTTATACAGGTTAGGATGTTTAGTGTAAACTGAAGGAATATTCTCATATCTTAAATCATTATAGTAGGAACAATTCAAAATGTCATTAAATTCGCCTTCAATATCTCTAACGGTACATAAATCACATGTTCGATCGTTTCTGTCGATATGATAGTGGCGACCTATTTCAACTTTTAAATCGTGTGCGGTTATTCTAATTTTTGCTTATATATTAGTTAATTTCTATATTTTCAATGAGTATATGTAATGAAGAACTTATTTACATTGAGGCCTTCTGAAACATTCAATGCTAAAACAATAGGTAATGACATCTATCATAACCCTAATGCTTATGAAGATAATTGCACTGATAAATGATGATTACGATGATGTTGAATAAGGTAATTGATAAGCCAACTGTTCGATGTGATGATAATGTCGACGAATAAGATATATTAACCCTTGTCATGCTGAACCCGGAATATTCCTGTTTTTGGCAGGAGGTATGGACAGAAATCAGCCTGCACATAAGTGCAGTCTAATCTTAATCTACACCACCTGCGTGTTTTGTTATTTTTAAAAAAACAAAAGTAGATTATAAGATACATTTTCAAAATATTTATTTACCTGCAATAATTGCATCCAGTACTACCAGCCCTTTGATTTTAATGCAATTCCGAAGAGGATTTTATTCAGCATGACAAGGGTTAAAGATAACAGTTTGGTTTTAGCTATAACGCATTCGGTAAGACAAACACAATCACGAATGATTGAAATGAACACTCTTTAACTCGTTATTTGGCATCAAATACATTTTCAGAGATCTCTTCAAGCATGGGATATTTTCGATGGTACGTATAATTGCATTCCAACATTCCATTCCATTAAAAGAAAGGGACTATCTCTCAATGAACACTCTTTAACTCGTTATTTGGCATCAAATACATTTTCAGAGATCTCTTCAAGCATGGGATATTTTCGATGGTACGTATAATTGCATTCCAACATTCCATTCCATTAAAAGAAAGGGACTATCTCTCAATGAACACTCTTTAACTCGTTATTTGGCATCAAATACATTTTCAGAGATCTCTTCAAGCATGGGATATTTTCGATGGTACGTATATTTAGAGGAATTTCATTCCAACATTCCATTCCATTAAAAGAAAGGGACTTCTTTCAAATATTCTATTCTTTGAGCACATTCATGAGAGATCTGGTTGCCGTATCATGTTCGTAAATTATAAAACTGGTTGTCGTTGACGAGTACAAGTTTAACCCATTCCAACTCAAGCCCTCCTTTTTACGCCCCTCAACGAAAAAGCTTTGGAAAACATTGTGGAAAATGAAGAAATTGCTTGTATCAAGCAATTTCTTCGTTATCCACAATGTTTTCTATCCAAAAAAACGAAAAAAATTTAAAATTCCATCGACTTGAAATTGTCGTCTGCAACTCCTTTCAATTTGGACCGGTCTAAAATTCCAATGTGTTGGAATGGGTTAAGCATATAAGGTGAGTTAAGTCATGAACAGCTTTACGAACCCTAAAACCTTAAAAAATAATTATTTACATCGATTTTTTAAAAGTTAACCCTACCAGAGAAAAGATTTTTTCTAGGAACTAGGCCTAATAGGCACTCTAGGAGCCTTCTTGTTAGCCCAATAAACCTGAAAATAGTCATTAAGTATGTGGGTGTGGGTTTTTTTTCGTAAAAACTTTTCTGTTTTAAATGGAATAAAAAACAAGGTCACTATGTCACTTGTTAGAAAAACAAAAACAAACAACGTTCAGTCACTTTAGAAGCAACAGTCGGCTCAATCAACCTGAGAGATTTTTTGTGTTGATACTATCTTAGACAAATTCAAAAATCGGGCCACTTCGGGGAGAAACTATATGTGACTAGGTCAGTTTCTTAGCAACCCCTTTAAGACGCTCTAGAAGCTTAAGTTTTTAGCTCAATCAAAACTGTAAATCAGTAAGAATATAGTCTTAATGAAAATTTGGACAAATATGAAATGGGTCCATTGGGGTCTAAAACCAGTTCACTAACCCAATTCTTTGAAAAACGTTGTAGACACTCTGGAGGCCAACATTTCTGCTCAATCGACCCGAAAAACTGGGGAGAATGTTCGCCGTGGTAAACAGGTGTGAAATCGGATCACCTTTAGTGAAAAAGGTCAATAAAAACAACAACAACAACAACAAAATTTTTGTTCGGGTTCTAGAGTGCTCAATCGACCAATCGCTGGCCCAGCTCACTGACTCCCTGGCCAGTAGCATGTAACACAAAAGTAAAATGGTTGGTTGTTGACCTAAACGTCGTAACTACACCTTGAATAAGCTGTAGTTACGACATTTAAGTCGCCAAACCAACAACAAAGGTTAACAAAAATGACGACAAATGTTGGAGTTAAAAAAATGCAGGTCCGGGCCGAATAAATTATTTGATTGGTCGGTTTATTCCTTGACCTTCAGATGCGATTGGTCAATTAACAGACTGTTGGTTCGACAAAAATCTTAAGTGTTGTACCTCTCATCCCCAGTGTATAAATGGGTACCTGTGGTGGTTGCAATCCAATGCGCCGTGGCTGCCAGGTGCGCCGTACGATGAAATCCGACTTGCAATTTTGTGATGGTTGGTTGAATTGTAAAGTCGGTTGAATACGCTTAGCGTAATAACAGACAATATAGCCAACTTTAACTTTTGATGATGCGTAACGTTTCACTTTATTATTATTTCATACATCTGGTGGGTAATATCTTCACGGCATTTTAGAAGCATCTAAAGTTTGCCAGATTGAATGATTCGTCGGCGGGCATAATACATAATATGACAAGTAATTGAAAAATAAGTCTAAATAGCATATAAAAACTACTAACCATTTCTACAAATGGCATATGAGTCACTATATAAACTGTGTAATGCGGACATTTAAGGTCCTGAAATTATATTTATTTTCACTGTCCAATTCAAGAAGACATGGAAGATATAATTAAAGTTGTAGGCACGTGTATGATTTAATGTGCGTATATCAGAAATATCTTATACATCAATGATTCAAAAATAATTTTCAATCGTATCATTAGGCAGTAGAATGGAAATAGCGGATTTTTTTACCAAGCGTTAGTATGTGAGCAAATGTTTAAACGGCATTTCAATAAATTTCCTATTGATTATAAAATAAAACACTGATATGAGTGTATGTGGGACATAAAAACAAAAAATCGAGTTCATCCTTCTTGCTTTCATTAGATTTGCAAATTTGGCAAAGTCTTTCGGCTAGTTTCAGTTGTCAAAATCGGCCTGTTTCAACTCTAAAAGGTAGTGTTCCAATTCGTAGTTGAGCATTAACTGAACGTAGTTGTTTACGAAGATTCCCCATGACGTAGTTTTCACAGCAATAGTTAGATAAAAGTTCTCTATAAATGCGTAATTTTGGCTTTGAGTTTAAGTCTTTGCTCCAGCGTTCATTATTATATTATGCGTAGTTTTCAACATTTTTTTGAATTATGGCGTCCAATGAATATCCGCACATAGATTTACTACGAAAAGTTCCGAACAGTTCATTTTCTCGAAAAGAGTCTTCGTGTCCGAACACCAGCCTTTTGGTTCGTCATAGTCCCATTGAAATATTTTCTTGGTTAGTTTATTATCTGGCATTTTTACGAGTAAATAAAACTTGGATAAAGCTGTATTTACGACATTTTGGTCACCCATCGTCAGTTTGCTTCCCTGATTTGGTGTGAGACTGTTGAATGTACATAATGTAATTTTAGAATAAATGAAAATGGTAGAGAAAAATTTACCCGTCACGCAATAATGGTCCATAAGGTCCGTCAAAAGAAACAATTGAAGACGAGATTAGAGGTGAAGCGTATATCTTCATCCAGGTGTGATCTACTCAAACAAAAGCAAGGATTGTATAAAAAGGTAAAATACTGTGGGGTATCAGAAAATCGCCGTAAATCTTAATAATTTAATTTTGAGTTTCGTCTATCAAAAACGAGCGTTCTGATTGGTCGAGAAAACATGAACAAAATTTTGAGCACGCAGCGATTTTGTATGCTTCCGCACAAAATAGTCCTATACAAAAAGGTATCAAAATTTGTGAAACTTTTGTTTTATTTCGCTCGATGCTATTACATTATGAGAAATGAAAAGAATATTTTTTGTTTTCATGGACGTATGAACCGAAAAACCTCATAACACAATGTATGAATCCGCTTCGCGAATTCATACAGTGTGATTAGGTTTTTCGGTTCATACCTCCATGAAAACAAAAAATATTATCTTCATCTCTTAAATCGAACCTTGCCAAACTACACATTTCGTGCCGAAATATCAAGAGAATCCATTTCCGCGTACCGGATCACATTCATGTTGTAATAGGTAAGAACGTTGGCATTTTACAATCGAACTTTCTCGTTTTGAAATCGTTAAGTTATCTAACATATCATTTTGCTAGTTTTATTAATTCTTTCTTGTCAAATCCCTAGTTTTTACGTCCCCATGTTTTTTTGTTTTGTTTTTTGTTGTTGTTTTTTTTATTTAAGGAAACATTGTGGATAAAGAAGAAATTGCGTGTAACAAGCAATTTTTATCTTTTCCGCAATATTTACTATCCTACTGAATGATTATTTTTTAAATAAAATTGACTTTAAATTGTCGTCTGCAAAACCTTTGAATTTGGACAGGTCTAAAATTAAATACAACTTCAGCAAGGGACCGGCAAGACTTAAAAAGGCTCAAAATTTGCCACATTGTTATGTTCGCAAGCCAAGCATGCCGTCATGGTAAGTGCACAAGGGATTATGTAATGTAACCGACAAATCTGAATCTTTTAACCCTTCCCCGTTTTTGGAAATTTTAGACTAGTCCAAATTGAAAGAGGTTGCAGACGACAATGAAAACTGGATGCTATTTGAAATGAAACCATCCTATATGGTAGAAAATATTGTGGAAAAAGGAGAAATTGCTTGTTACAAGCAATTTCTCCTTTTTCCACAATGTTTTCTTGAGTATAAAATCAAAGGAACGTAAAATCCCGTATTTGAACGGGAAAGGGTTAATAGTAAAATTTAATGTATTGTTAAAATAGGATATTACAAATAGCAAAAAGCATTGCCGGGGAAAGAAGAAACTGCTGGTTACTAGTAATTCCTTCCTTTTTAATAATGATTTCCCAAAATTTTAGTCCATTAAAAAGCGTTATTTAATGATAATGGGTTAATGACCTGTCTTGCCTTTGACTGTGAGTCAAGTTCGGTAAGGATCAAAGTTTATAGTTCTGAGAATTGAAATTTAACATGCATGAAATTACAATGTATTTGAATGTAGTTGTCTATCAAATTCCCGAAATCAGACCAATAGCAAATTTTGTCTAAAACAACATACCCTTATAATAATAATAATAATAATAATGATAAATAGAAGTTTATTGAACAAGCTGTAGTCACGACGTTTAAGTCGCTAACCAACAGAACTGATTCAACAAAATAGCGGCCAATATCAGAGTTCAAACTGAACTTCAAGTCTTAATAAATGATTCTATTGTCGACTCGTAATTTGATTGAAAGCCGCGTTCGGTCAATTGCAATTGTTTTCAAATAATCATTCAACCAATCAATCCACTCATTCAGTCTGGTATTTACCATTCGCTAGCCCCTCTCACTTACTCCCTTAGCCCCGCCTATTGAACAGTATTTCAGTCATATCGTGGCGGCTTGAGCATCTAACAATGGATTCCTGGCATTTCGCACGCCAGGACTACCAATTCAACCTATCTTAGACTCCAGATGCTATCCCACTTAGGTTTAAGATTATCCACCCGTTGGTGAGAGAAAGATGTCGGAAAGGATATGTGCCGCCGCGGGGGGTCGAACCCATTATATCTTATGATTGAAGGTTTGGAGACAAAAAAAGTTGAATGTTTTTTGGCGACCTAAGGGTCGTAACCACATCTTGAATAATCTATAATTACGACATTAAAGTCGCCCAACTTATAAAGATACTTCACATACACGGACACCAACGGCGGAGTTGAAATTCCTCTTCCGATCAAAACGAATGCTTTGATTGGCCGCGATTGGTCAATTACTACACTTACATAATCAATCGGAACTCCTCGTTCAATTCTTCCAATCCAATCGGACCCCTCATTCAATTCTACGAATCCAATCGGAACTCCTCGTTCAATTCTACGAATCAAACTTTTGATTATTAGAATTGAACGATGAGTTCCGATTGTTACATAACTTCGTTAGAGGGTAATCAAACCTCGATTTTTGAATGACCAACCACCGATTCTATCACAGATCTCAAACTGATGTCATTTATTATAGAAGACAAAGGTTCAGTCGGATTGTTATGTGGTGATTTAAACCATACCAGACGACAAATTCTTAAATTGATCCAAACTCAAAAGAGTTGCAGACGACAATTTAGAGCTTGTGAAATTTCGATTGATTTTTTTCACTCTTTGGGATAAGAAAACATTGGATAATGACGAAGTTGCTTATAACAGGCAATTTCTTCATTTCCACAATATTTTCGTAAGATTTTTTTCTTGGCGGAGTCTAAAAGCGCCATTGAGTGGGAATGGGTTAACCTGTTCCCAAACTATCCCTCTCTTCACGCTCCCGGGGAAAATATTATTTTGAAACATCGTTTTGAAATTTACACCAAGAAAGATATTTACAATTTCTTCAACTTAAAATTGTAGTCAGTAACGCCTGCGGGGTTCAAACGCTTTAGCTATCATAAGAGGTTTGCATGGGGAAATGCTGAAATCATTTTCATCTTTGAATTTTACCATTTGCCGAACTTGTAAATTGTTACTTAATTTTCTCTATTAAATTCTCCAATAGACGTTATGAGCGACTCTCCTTCCCCCGAGAAGACGACTATGTGTTAACCCATTACCAGACGACACAATTTAGACTGGTCCAAATTCAAATAATTCAATTGTTAGTTTCGTCTATCAAAAACGAGCGATCTGATTGGTCGAAAAATTTAATTCATACCTCCATGAACAAAATTTTGAGTACGCAGCCATTTTGAATGCTTCCGCACAAAATAGTTCACTACAAAAAGGTATCAAAATTTGTTAAGTTGTTGCATTTTTCTCTCGATGCTATTAAATTATAAGAAGTGAAGATAATATTTTTGGTTTTCATGGAGGTATGAACCGAACAACCTAATCACACAATGTATGAATCCGCTTCGCGTATTCATACAGTGTGATTAGGTTTTTCGGTTCATACCTCCATGAAAACAAAAAATATTCTCTTCATCTCTTAAATGAGTTGAAGACGACAATATAACATGTATGAATTATAGATGATTTTTGTTTTACATTCTGGGTAGAAATCATTGTGGAAAATGAAGAAACAGCTAATCGCAAGCAGTTTCTTTATTTTAAACAATGTTTTCCAAATCGTTTAAGTTGAGGGGCATCCAAAAGCGTCATTGTGTGAGAAAGGGTTAACCCTTTCCTGCTTTTTGAATTTTAGACTGGTCCAAATTGAAAGAGGTTGCAAGCAACAATAGAATTAGAAGCTATTTGAAATTAAACCATACTTTGTGGTTGAAAATATTGTGAGAAAAGGAGAAACTGCTTGTCACAAGCAATTTCTCCTTTTTCCACAATGTTTTATCAAGTACACAGCAACGTAATAATCCGGGTTTGAACAGGAAATGGTTAAGGGAGATAGTGCAAGGGGAAGCATTATTAAACGGGGCCCCAGCTTAACGTCTCACCGGTGAGACAGTTAGTTTGGTTGGCATGAGGCTCGAACCCGAGATGTTGAGAATTGAATTCGATAGTTCTATCAACTCAGCTTACCGATTTGACGATGAAACAAAAGGAAATTGACAGATTGCTGGTCCCGCCCACCGAGCTCTTACAGGAAGTATCGATATATTACAAAACTATGTCCATGCAGTAACTTGTAACGAAAAAATAAAAAATAAAAAAAAATCAATCAATGAAAATAAAAAAAATGAAATAAAATGGTTGTTTTGCGACTTAAACGTTGTAACTATCCGTTGAATAAGATGTGGTTGCGCTGTTTAAGTCCTCAAACAAACAAAAATGCTTCAAATAAATGTCGGCCAATGATGGAGATCAAAAATTATTTCCGTTTAAAAAAAATGATATGATTGGTCGATTGATTCTTTGTTTGACACCACGATCCGTCACTTGCTCCACATCGCTTTAAACCCCCCACTTGTGTTTGGTCCCTTTATTGTTTCATTAAATTGTCGTCGAAAATACTCGTTAGAGAGCCAAATAATTGACAATCCTGGCTATCAATCAAATGATCAGTCGACCAATGCAATAATTTATTTAGATCAGAAATGAGTTTTGAACTCAAACAGTGGCCGCATTTTTTGTTGGTCGAGCGACTTAAACGTCGTAACTGCAGCTCATTCAAGTTGTAGTTACGACGTATAGGTCGCCAATTAACTAAACTACTTTTTTGTTACATGCTATTGGCCATAAGTCTTGCAAAATAACGCCGTTCAAATTCGAAACGAGACTTCCTGTTGAAGTCAATGGGCTTGGCCAAAGGAGCAAGTGGGTATTGCCATTGATAGGTCAATTCCAGCTATCAAATATCGTTCATACTGAATGAATGTATTATACAATCATTTGATGACTTAGATCAGACAAGGATAAAGTTGCGTCTATCAGATTCAAGCGTTTTCATTTTTTTTTCTTTTCATTTCCATGAACATTGAGCACGCAACTATTTTTCCGGGCTGAAATCATTCGTTCAATCCGAAAATGAGCTTTGAACTCAGACATTGGCCATCGTTTTTTGAAACATTTTTGTTGGTTTTGCGACTTAAACGTCGTAACTACAGCCTTTTCAAGCTGTAGTTACGACGTTTAGGTCGCCAATCAAATATTCTACTTTTTTTTACATGCTACTGGACAGACATTTTACAAAATAACACCGTTTAAAATCGAAGCGGAACTTCCTGTTGGAGTCAGTGGGCCTTGATAAAGAAGTAAATGGGCGGGGCCGGCGATTGGTCAATTTTACATATCGTTTGCCAAGGGAAAGTCATGGTTTAAGCTAGGAGGGGTTTCGCGTTCCATGTTACAGTAGAGTCCAGTGGTAAGACGCGGACCTCGGGATCGGAGGCTCCCGGGATCGAACCCATTCTGGACAGTGGGACTATTTCTGAGCAAAAAATTTACTCCACATTGCTCCTCTACACCCAGGTGTATAAATGGGTACCTGTGAGAGTTGGAAGCAAATGTGCTTTGGCTGCCGGATGCGCCGTATGCCAAC
This sequence comes from Fragum fragum, assembly GCA_946902895.1. Classification (NCBI taxonomy): domain Eukaryota; kingdom Metazoa; phylum Mollusca; class Bivalvia; order Cardiida; family Cardiidae; genus Fragum; species Fragum fragum. Next base: position 51,487,078 of record OX336371.1, read on the forward strand.
AGCCGACTTGCAATTCAATGAATTTGGGTTTAAGTATAAAGTCGTTTATATACGCTTGGAGTAGAAAACGCCTACAAACCCAAACTTGACTTTAGAATCGGACAGAATATCCGACGAACCTGGGTTTAAACACGCGACTCCGGGATTGAGAACATAGCGCGTTTCAGACTGAGATACTCGGGCCCGACAACCGATTTGAGACCCCGCTTCATAGAAATAAAACAGCTAACGAAAGAAATATGTTGGGACTGAACGTAATTCAACAGATGCTTTATTATTTTTTTATTTAAGATATTGAAAAAAGTGGACAGACGAAATTCACAGAGCAATTAAAATAACACGTATATAATTGTAACGGATAACAAGATTATCGTAGAAAATACCGGACCGGCAAAAGTATTTCACCCATTGCCACACGATGACGCTTTTTTACGCCTCTCAACAACAACGAAAAAAAAAAAAAACAAATTTCTGAAACAATGCGGAAAATGAAGAAATTGCTTGTTAAAAGCAATTTCGTCATGCACGATGTTTTCTACCATTTAGAATAAAGACTTTTGAAATTCCACCAACTTAAGATTGTAGTCTGCAGCGTCTTTGACTTTAGACCAGCCCACGATTTTGTCGTTTGGTAATGGGTTAAAATTGGTGTACCAATGTTTAAATGTTTAATTGACCAATCGCGATAAAGAATCAATATACTAATCAAATAATTCATTTAGATGAAAGGGAACTTTAAACTCCAACATTGGCCGACATTTATGTCATGCATTTCTGTTGGTTTTGGTGACTTAATCATCGTAACTACAGCCTATCCAATCAACCAAAATTTTACCCTTTTTCATGTTAATCGACATGAATTGTGTAAATAACGTTGTTTAACAAATTCCAACACAAGCCCTCCTTTTTTACGCCCTTCAAGAAAAAAAGCTTTGAAAAACATAGTGGAAAATGAAGAAATTGCTTGGATCAAGCAATTTCTTCATTATCCACGATGTTTTCTGTCCCACAACAAAGAAAAAAAAAATCCACCAACATGAAATTGTTGTCTGCAGCTTCATTCAATTTGGACCAGTCTAAAATTTTGCCGTGTTGGAATGGGTTAATATTGAAGTTGATTAGAGATCAGCGGGCTTGGCCAGTGGAGTCAGTGAACGCGGCTATTCGTCAACTGGTCATTTGGATAAATAGGGTGTGAAGTCAAACGTTTTCGTTTTCACGTAAAAATGATGTAGTGTGCTCACTCTATATGGATATATTTTTTTACCTTCCTGTTCTTATACTCCTTAAATAAGTTCCACTCCTCAGAGAGAGTATCAAGTCCTAGGTTACCGACAACAATATAATTACAATCGTTATATTTAGCATAAGTTTCGTTTTTACATTTGATAACACAGTTTCCACCTAGACACATATTGTTCAGAGTGAACACCTGTAAGTCAGGAACTCTGTTTGGTAATAGTCCGAAAAGATATACGTCATCGACCCAAAAGAACGGGGTGGACTTTGCTGCTTGGTACAGCATTGGCGATAAATCATTGGTGAACACCACAAAGAATCCGCTACAAAATGGTGGATAAATGGTCTGTCCGGGAAAGATAGTCTCGTTCACAAACCATTTATCACCTATTTGCCTTAAAATCGGCATTGTTGCTTGGTGAAAACAGAGCATAGTCTTCCCTCTGCCGTCCATAAACGGAATAACCAAATCAAAAATCTTCCAAACATTCACAATGACATCATCGTCTATTTTCACTATAATTCGCACATTTCTGCATCTTTGAGATAACCACCTATATGCCATGACGCCTTTATTGGTTAAATTGTGATAATTGTCATCAAAATCTCCCTGAAGTATATCACCAAACTGAAAGAATTCGTTCGTTATATGTTTTTGTAATGTCTGATTTTGAGTTGAACCAAGGAGAAACAACACTGGAGCAGAGCCATATCGCGCTAGGGTAGTCTTATTCATCCAAGAACTTCGTATAAATTGTCTACGTTTAAAATGGGATGGTGCCGTGTGAACAATCAAAAGGAATGAAAGACCGGGTGTTGATGCACATAATCTCGGGTTCTCCAGTATATATCGGCTGCGTTCACCAGCCATTACTGGAATGTGTGAATTACCAATCAGTTCGGAGAGATAAGACCAGTTCGATAGTAGAGAAACTGGACCGGCTGTTGTCTCCATCATATTCTGTAAGGTATCCACAACTTGTCTAGTTTCGACAGAAATCCATTGTTCACGATCACAATAGTAGTTCGTGTGAAGTTGAAATATAAGTAGTGTATAAAAAGCCACCATGAAAGAAAGTAAAATAGCCACTACGTATTTATTACATGATATAGCTTTATTCAGCATGATTATTTCACAAACTCTAAAAACTTCCAATCAATAAGATCGACACAAGTTGTTGTTTAAAATGTCAATATTATAAACGGCTCTTTACATGCTTAACAAAGTTACCTCTCAAGTACCATTCGAAATATTAAAAGATAACCGATCACTGCATCACATGCAATGATCGAGAATCTATGCATGGGTGAATATTAGGGATGGGAGAACACTCGAAATCGATATAAACTTCGAATAAATCTTTTTATTCCATAAATCATCATTATAAGCAAAATCGTTTATTATAGACTGATTTCGATGTTGCTTAACTTCTGTCCAGGGATTTCAACAGTATAATTGGTTAAACATGTTAAAAAAAAAAAAAAAAAAAACACACACACAAACACACAAACACACACACACATCAAAACGTTGTGAAAGAATCGTCTTTTAAAATTAACGCACTTAATGATTTTCGTAATTAATTTCACTTGGATGAAAAACATTGAACATTTAATCTTATAATCTACCAATAACGCATCCTTTGAAGAACAACCTTTTTATTATAATATCAAATCGTCGTTGTGCGAGTAAAATGTCGTAACTACAGCTTTAATAAAGCTGTAATTACGACATTCTGCTCTCCCTACGACGAAATATTGACTGAGTATGACAGTGATAATAAAATGTACTGCCTTTTTTGATAAGGCATAGAACAGTGACTGCGATTTTTAGTATAATTCTTTTTTTTTTCTTTTTTTTTTCTGTGTATATTGTAACAAAACTGTTCCATATACTTGCAATGAAGTTTGATAGAGTTTTAAGCATCGCTTTTAGAAAAATCCTTCTTTGAAAACTTATTCAAGCTGTAGTTAGGACGCGAACCAACAATTTTACTTTTCTGTTGGATGTTACCTGCTAAAAATCTTCAACCATGGAGATGTAATGGGTTCGATACCCGGCGACGGCACATATCCTTTCTGATATTTGTCTCTCGCAAATGCGTGGATAATCGTAAACCTAAGTGAGATAGCATCTGGAGGCTAGGAAAGTATGTAATGTTGGTACTGGTGCGAGATATACCAGGAATCCATTGTTAAGTTTTCCAGTAGCCGCGATATGACTGAAACATTTTTAAAAGCTGCGTTAAACCCCACTGAAACAAACAAAACAAATGAAATCGGCAAAATATTGCCGTTAAATATCGAAGAGGGACTTCCAGCTTGAGTCAATGAGTGTTGCTAGCTGAGTAAGTGGCTGTTGCAAGCTGAGTCATTAGGTGTTGCTAGCTTAGTCAGTGGGCGGGGCCAGCTTAGTCAGTGGGTGTTGCCAAGAAAGCCTGTGGGCGGGGCCAACTGAGTCAGTTGGTGTTGCCAGCTGAGGCAGTGGGTGTTGCAAGCTGAGTCAGTGGGTGTTGCAAGCTGAGTCAAAGGGCGGGGCCAGGTGAGTCAGTTGGTGTGGCCAGCTGGAAAAGTTGGTGTTGAGACAGTAGGTGTTACAAGCTTTGTCAGTTGTTGTTGGCAGCTGAGTCAGTGGGTACAGCCAGCTGAGTGAGTGGTTGTTTCCTGTTGAGTCAGTGGGTTTTGGCAGCTGAGTCAGTGGGTGTAGCCAAATGAGTAAGTTGGTATAGCCAGCTGAGTCAGTGGGTGTTGCCAGCTGAGTCAGTGGGTGTTTACCAGCTGAATCAGCGGGTGTTTACCAGCTGAGTCAGTTGGTGTTGCCAGCTGAGTCCGTAGGTGTTCCCAGCTGAGTCAGTGGGTGTTTACCAGCTGAATCAGCGGGTGTTTACCAGCTGAGTCAGTTGGTGTTGCCAGCTGAGTCAGTGGGTGTTGGCACCTGAGTCAGTGGGTGTTTACAAGCTGAGTCAGTTAGTATTGCCAGCTGAGTGAGTAGTGTTGCCAGCTGAGTCAGTGGGTGTTTACCAGCTGAATCAGCGGGTGTTTACCGGCTGAGTCAGTTGGTGTTGCCAGCTGAGTCAGTGGGTGTTGGCACCTGAGTCAGTGGGTGTTTACCAGCTGAATCAGCGGGTGTTTACCAGCTGAGTCAGTTGGTGTTGCCAGCTGAGTCAGTAGGTGTTGCCAGCTGAGTCTGTGGGCGCAGCCAACGGTTGGTTTGTTCCAATTTTTTTATCCGTTTTCAAGGAAACTCTGCCGACATAAAAAAAACTTTATGAATTGTAGAATAAGCTGTCTTTCTGTTTTTTTTAAAGAAGTCAAAATTATTGGCTTTTGTGTTTGTACATTAACCCATTACTAGACCATACAGTGTTTGACCGGCCTAAACTGAAAGAAATTGCAGACGACGATTTTCTGTTCATTTATTGTATCTTAGGGTAGGAAACAATTCTTGTATCAAGCAATTTCTGCATTTTCCTCAGCTTTCCAAAGTGTTTTTTTTTAATGGGATAATAGCGACGACACCAAATGAAAAGAGTATTCCAACGTCGTAAAAGGACGTCATTCAGTCGTTTTTCCCGGATAACAGATCTTGTCTACAACATATCGTCATACAAGCTTAAAAGGGGGATTTCTTGTGCTCTAAGGCATCACGATGCAAAATCAGAATAAAACGTCAAGTCCCAACAACTTTCTTTACCCAAAACAATAGAGACAACTGAAGTACATCAGACATTTAATCAAACATGGAACATCCTGCAAAGCATCTTGCCATACTCTTTGAAAAAAAGCGTGCAATATGGCCGAACATATCGTAGGAAAAGAAGAAATTGCTTGTCACAAGCAATTTCTTCCTTTTCTACAATGCTTTCTCAAGAATAAAAATAAAGGGTGTAAAAACCAGAGGTTGAATAGCAATGAGTTTTAACAACCATTCTCTTATTAATTCTACACACCAATTTAAGAGTTGGGTTTCAGTATATTGTGAGGAGCTTTTTTTTACCTTTTTCTAAAATTAAGCTACTGACGAAATTTCCCGAATTCAAGATACTTTAAATGGATTTTTTTTTAATCCGTTAAAACTGTTGGGCCTATCTCACCTACGGGAATTTATAGTGTGAATAAGTTTTTAGTTTCATATTCAATGAAAGCAAAATATTTTCTTTATTTCATAACAACAAACTTTATCTTTCGGTGTTAGTTCAAACCATAGCGTCGGTGCGCGAACAAAAAAGTCGTAACTAGAGCTATGAAACCTGTAGTTACGGTATTTTGCTTGTGCATCGACGATACATATCAAGTTTTCTTTAGTGTTTTAAATATTTTCAGACATTGACATCACTTTAGGTCTAATGACTCTTTTCATCGGTGGGCGAACAAAATGTCGTAGATACAACTGAACTTACGACATTTTGCTCGCCCACCGATGTTTTTATGGTTGTGACTGTGTTGATAAGGAGATATTATCAGATTGAAATATAGTGAGCAAAAATGAAAACCTTATACTATTGAAGTTACTATATTTTTTGTTCTCCAGTGTTAAAAAAATATTCTAAGCTATGACATAGCAAATAGGAACTCTGTGACTGCACAATAACTCTGACATTATAAAAGCACCGTTACCGTGAAAAATATGAATAAAAGTACTGAAAAGTACTGTAAGCTAGCAAAGCATTATTTGTTGAGTTATCTTCTTTGTCATCGCTATAATGATAGAGAAATGAGGTGAAAGTAACCAAAGAGTTAACCTTTCCAAAACAATCCCTCCTTTCTACGCCCGTTAAGAAAATAAGTGTAGAAAACAAGCAATTGCTTCATTTTCCACATTGTTTTCTACAAAGAGAGATAGATATTTTAGAATTTCAACAATTTGAAATTGTCGTCTTCAACTTCTTTGAAGACTCTGATCAGAGTCATTCTTAACACGATGTGCAAATCGGGCTGATGATTTGCAAAAGACTAACATTTTTAGTACAAGTCATAGTGACTAGATTTGTAAACTAGGCAATTGACCAATCGCAGCTGTCTATCAAATGACCAATGAAATCATTCATTTAGATCAGAAGTTAGTTTTGAACTCCGACTTTGACCGCCAATTTTTAATAGCCTTTATGTTGGTTTGGCGACTTAAACGTCGTAACTACAGTTTATTCAAGCTGTAGTGTCGACATGTAAGTCGCTAACCAATATTCTACTTTTTTGTTGCATGCTACTGGCAATAAACTTTGCAAAATAACGCAGTATAAAATCTAAGCAGGACTTCCTGTGGAGTCGGTAGGCATGGCCAACTAAGTTAGTGGGCGGGGCCAGCGATTGGTCAATAATTGTATTGCACAGCTTACATTTAACGTCCCTGTTAAATATCGTCTTTATATTACCGTAGAGTAGAGAGTATTATGGTTTTAAGAGTTAGATGATTGTTATGTCTTTTTTGAATTCTTGAGGGTGACCAAAATAGAAAATATTGCCCGAATTTAGCCAGATAAAGCAGTTGATTGCGGGTATCAGCAAAGTCACGTAACTACAGCTTGATTAAAGCTGGAGTTATGAGGTGTTGGACGCCCATTTAGGGTCAGTTCCTTAAACACATGCTTGCCATAAAAAGTATAAATTGCCAATTCAGGTACACAGCTCGAGAGTCACTCTCTGGCACTTCGGTTCATTCCCCATTCGCCCATGTAAAGGGCCCAGTAACTAGTTCACCAAAACATCTTTTCGTCACATAGTTTAAATTTGAGCGTGTGCGTGACATTTCCAACCATTACACATGTGCGCCAAATAAAGACTCAGATCAGCCTGTGCATCCGCACAGTCTGATCTGAGTCTTCACTCTGCGCTCTGTAGATAGATACTGACCCAAAGCTTCTTTAAACAATCAGCGAATATTCCAATTGTCTCGAATGGCTGTCCAGAGTGCTCAATATGTGCGAGTCAGGGACCTGCGAAATTGTTGGAAATGTCACGCACAGGCTCATTTAAAACCTGGAGCGTGAATATGATATGAGATGATTTTCCGTAAGCATTTCAAAAGTTTTATAACAAAAGGTTTTCGGTGGTTTGTAGGTAAATTATTAAGTTTTTAGTTGCCCATATAATGTATCTTGTACGATAATTGTTATGTCCTTGACGTTTTATTTCTTGCCAAACAACAGGAAAGTGAAATATATTTCATTCCTTGGTTTGACAAGGATTTTTCCTTTTATCCCATTGCAGAGGTGGTTGGTGAGACGACCCTGCTTGGAGATCGCTCTAGAGTATCGATACTCAAGTTTATCGTGATATCGGGTAACTTAAAACTACTTCATGTCAATTCAGTCACCTGAAAACTTTATACCTCAACCTCTGAGGGGTAGAAGGCTTATTAATCACCGATAGAATAAGTTTGAATTATACCTTTAAACACGTTTTGGTAGACTAACTATTAAATAATCATTACTAGCCTCCTTATGAATATTTATGAGGTAACAGCATCATGTTTTTAACAGTTAAAGAATGCATTGTATTTAAGAATCAAAGTCCTTCATTATCCAAAATGTTTCTTAAGATTTTTAAATTTTGATCAACTTAAAATTGTCTTCTGCAACTTTAATTTAAATTTTGGAACAGTCTAAAATTTTGTTATCTATTAATAATTTAATCTTTAGTTTCGTCTATCAAAAAACGAACGTTCTGATTGGTCGCAAAAAATTATTCATAACTCAATGAACAAAGTTTTGAGCACGCAGCGATTTTGTATGCTTCCGCGCAAAATAGTCCCATACAAAAAGGTAACAAAAGTTTTTTTTTTCTCTCGATGCTATTAAATTATAAGAAATGAAGTTCGCGTATTCATACAGTGTGAATTGGTTTTTCGGTTTATACCTCCATGAATACAAAAAATATTCTCTTCATCTCTTAAATGGGGTTAATATGTATGGATAACATTTCTGTTACCAATAGAAAGCTCTGTTTTGTAACAAATCTCGTATTACGTGAAAGAAGATTCTAATGGGTAGCCACATTCAGTGATTTTATAACCAAAATGATGTTCGTGAAGTTGCCAGAGTAGCAGACTAGCAGACTGGCAGTGTGAAGTTAGCAGAGTAGCAGACTGGCAAACTGGCAGAGTGAAGTTAGCAGAGTAGCAGACTGACAGACTAGCAGAGTGAAGTTAGCAGACTGGCAGTCTGGCAGACCGGCAGAGTGAGAATAACGGACCCCCATGACCATGAAATTGGAGTTCATTTTTATGCTAATTATGTATTGAATTCTTTGAAATTATTTTTTGGGTTATCGTGTGGCTCCGGATAATTTCTCACTTTTTACAATAGTAATATATTTCCAAGAAGTATAACCAATTGTAATCCTTTATGTCGGGCTAGCTCTAATCAAAAGCGTGAGATTTGAAAGTGATTCCCTTTGTTTCAGTGGGATATTCCTGCCAAGTTGTCGGTGATTGTTGTTCAATTTTGTCAGCTGTCAAAATGCCGCGGTCTCTGTCAGATGGTGTCATGAAATAACATAATGCACTAGCAAACTGGCAGTCTAGCAGACAGGCAGTCTGGCAGACTGCAAGAGCAGTCTGCTAGCAAAGTGAAGTTTGGCTGGCAGTCTGGCAGAGTAGCAGAGTAGCAGAGTAGCAGTGTGAAGTTAGCAGACTGGCAGTCTGGCAGTCTGGCAGACCAGCAGAGTGAGAGAACGGACCTTTATCAACATGAAAATGGAATTCCTTTTAATGGTAATTTGGCTTTAAAATCGTTGTAATTATTGCTTGAGTTAAAGTGTGGCTCCGGATAATTTCTTACTTTTTATAATAGTAACATATTTTCAAGAACTAAAGCCCTTAATGGAGATCAAAATATTATCAAAAACGTTTGATTTGAAATTGTTTCCGGCTGTTTCAGTAAGATATCCTACCAGTAAATCGGCTGTCAGAGTTGTTTAATTTTGTCGACTGTTAAACTGCCGAGGTCTCAGTCAGCTAGTCTACTTAAATACCAACATGCACTAACACAATGGCAGTCTGACAGACTGGCAGTCTGGCAGACTGGCAGAGTAGCATAGACTGACAGAGTGAAGTTAGCAGACAGGCAGTCTGGCAGAGAAGCAGAGTGAAGTTAGCAGACTAGCAGTCTGGCAGACCGGCAGAGTGAGAGAACAGATTTTCATTAACATAAAATTGGAGTTCATTTTAATACTCATTGGGCTTTGAAGTCGTTGAAAATAGTGTTTAGGTGAACGTGTGACTCCGGATAATTTCTCACTTTTTACAATACTAATATATTTCCAAGAATTATAACCAATTATAATCCATTATGTCGGTCAAGCTCTTATCAAAAGCGTTGGATTTGAAATTGTTTCCGTTTGTTTCAGTTGGGTATCCTGCCAAGTTGTTGGCTGTTGTTGTTGTTGTTGTTCAACTCTGTCAGCTGTTCAAATGCCGCGGTCTCTGTCAGCTGGTATACTGATAATAACACCATGCACTAGCAAACTGGCAGTCTTGCAGACTGGCAGTCTGACAGACTGCAAGAGCAGTCTGCTAGCAAAGTGAAGTTTGGCTGGCAGTCTGGCAGAGTAGCAGAGTAGCAGAGTAGCAGTGTGAAGTTAGCAGACTGGCAGTCTGGCAGTCTGGCAGACCAGCAGAGTGAGAGAACGGACCTTTATTAACATGAAAATGGAATTCCTTTTAATGGTAATTGGGCTTTAAAATCGTTGTAATTATTGCTTGAGTTAAAGTGTGGCTCCGAATAATTTCAAACTTTTTATAATAGGAACATATTTCCAGAACTAAAGCACTTAATGGCGATCAAACTATTATCAAAAACGTTTGATTTGAAAATGTTTCCGGCTGTTTCAGTAAGATATCCTACCAGTTAATCGGCTGTTGTTGTTGTTTAATTTTGTCGACTGTTAAAGTGCCGAGGTCTCAGTCAGCTGGTCTACTTAAATACCAAAATGCACTAACACAATGGCAGTCTGACAGACTGGCAGTCTGGCAGACTAGCAGAGTAGCATTGACTGACAGAGTGAAGTTAGCAGACAGGCAGTCTGGCAGAGTAGCAATGTAGCAGACTGAAGTTAGTAGAGTGGCAGTCTGGCAGACCGGCAGAGTGAGAGAACAGATCTTCATTTACATAAAATTGGAGTTCATTTTAATACTCATTGGGCTTTAAAGTCGTTGAAAATGGTGTTTAGGTGAACGTGTGACTCCGGATAATTTCTCACTTTTTACAATACTAATATATTTCCAAGAATTATAACCAATTATAATCCTTTATGTCGGTCAAGCTCTTATCAAAAGCGTTGGATTTGAAATTGTTTCCGTTTGTTTCAGTGGGGTATCCTGCCAAGATGTCGGTTGTTGTTGTTGTTCAATTTTGTCAGCTGTTCAAATGCCGCGGTCTCTGTCAGCTGGTGTACTGAGACCTCGGCACTTTAACAGTCGACAAAATTAAACAACAACAACAGCCCATTAACTGGTAGGATATCTTACTGAAACAGCCGGAAACATTTTCAAATCAAACGTTTTTGATAATAGTTTGATCGCCATTAAGGGCTTTAGTTCTGGAAATATGTTCCTATTATAAAAAGTTTGAAATTATTCGGAGCCACACTTTAAATCAAACAATAATTTAAACGATTTTAAAGCCCAATAACCATATAAAGGAATTCCATTTTCATGTTAATGAAGGTCCGTTCACTCAATCTGCTGGTCTGCAAGACTGCCAGTCTTCTAACTTCACTCTGCTACTCTGCTACTCTGCCAGACTGCCAGTCTGCTAACTTCACTCTGCCAGCAGACTGCTCTTGCAGTCTGCCAGATTGCCAGTCTGCAAGACTGCCAGTTTGCTAGTGCATGATGTTATTATCAGTGCACCAGCTGACAGAGACCGCGGCATTTGAACAGCTGACAGAGTTGAACAACAACAACAACAACCGACAACTTGGCAGGATACCCCACTGAAACAAACGGAAACAATTTCAAATCCAACGCCTTTGATTAGAACTAGCCCGACATAAAGGATTATAATTGGTTATACTTCTTGGAAATATATTACTATTGTAAAAAGTGAGGAATTATCCGAAGCCGCACGTCCACCCAAAAAATAATTTCAACGAACGCAAAACCTAATTAGCATAAAAATGAACTCCAATTTCATGGTCATGAGGGTCCGTTCTCTCACTCTGCCAGTTTGCCAGGCTGCCAGTCTGCTAAATTCACTCTGCCAGTCTGCCAGTCTGCTACTCTGCTAACTTCACTCTGCCAGTCTGCTAGTCTGCTACTCTGCTACTCTGCCAACTTCACGAACATACCAAAATGTCATAATTTACTCCGGAGCGGAAACCCAATCTAAAGTTTAGACATGGTGTAAGGGAAATAATCTATTTTTATGGTTAGACTAATCATGACAGCTGTCTCTCTTTGACCAAAGATAAAATACGCTATCTTCTTAAACCAAATAACTTCTGCCTATTAATTAACCAAGACTATCGTGAAAAAAGCGTAAATTAAGGCAGTAATTCTGTACACAAAAGAATCGTCGTGCTTAATATAGACTTTTTAAAAATGTTCAAGCTATTGATTTTTTATAAAGCTGGTTTGTGAAAAAAAAACAAACAAACAAACAAACAAACAACAAATTGGAATTGATAAATGAACTTCGTGACAGACCTTGGTAAGCATGATACAGGATCCTAAAAATGTACTTGTTCTTTAACAGTTAGAGAGCATGAAAATTCACGGTCCTCTAAAAACTGTTTTTAGCTAGCAAAGCGTCAACTTTGATAGCCTAAGTTTACAGACAGAATTTTGAGGTCTTCTCAGAGTTAAATGAGTGCAAGCATCCACTGGCGGCTTAACCACTAAATCCGTTTAATGCCTACGCCATCAAAAGTAGATCTTATGTATTTCAAGAATATTGCAAACTCTGCCTGCAAGTTCATCTCCTTGGAATCTTTGAGCACATCGTGTTAAAAATGACTCTGATAAAAGTCTTCAATGAAGTTCCAGACGACAATTTCAAATTATGGAAAATTCTAAAATAACAAAAAACAATGAGGCCAATTAAGAAATTGATTGTAACAAGCAATTTCTTCAGTTTCCACATTGTTTTCCAGAACTAATCTCTAAAGGGGCGTAAAAAGGAGCGATTATGTGGGAATGGGTTAACCTCTTGCTTACTTTGATCTCGTTTATTTATCATTATAAAATGTGAAAAAGAAGATCACTTAACAAAAAACATCCTTTGCTAGTTTACAGTATTTTCAGTAATTTGATTGAATATGCACCTTCCGTTATTTCCAGCTGTCTCTGGGATATATGATCTACCTGCTAGCTTGAGGAGTAACGTAATTCAAAAGCATTGAATATAGGGTTCTTTAGTTCACGTTAAAAGCATGTTCAGTTAACCCGTTACCACACAATGACGCTTTTGGACGCCTCTCGTGAACAACAATTGAGACTTTTTTTTATGTGAAATGAAGGAATTGCTTGTAACATTTGCCACATTGTACATTTTCAGTCTAGAAAGTTGAAAATATTCAAAATTTCTTAAATTCTAAATAATCGTCTGCAACTTCTTTCAATTTGGACCAGTCTAAATTTTTGTCGTCTGGTATTGGGTTAAAAAGGGTTGTCTGGTTTGCATAGTCCATCTACGCTACAAGTTCTTGTTCACTTTTGTCAATTGACGGATCGCTGGCCCCGCCCTCTGACTCCGCTGGCATTATTTCGTAATTCAGATCTATTCTTAAAGCTGCTTATGATTGAATGCAACTTTGTCAAATCGTTTTGAAATCTATTCTTGAGAAAGGTACGCTCCTGACAAGCTATTACAATGCGTAGGCTACTTTAGGAGTTGACCTTGGTATGTGGCCTTAACATCGAATCTTCAAGCTATTGAAAATTGCAAATTGAAGAGATATGCCCCTCACGTGCTCTAATGATATTTATTCTCAAACTCGACCTTGATATGTGACCTTAAATTTGATCCTTTCGCAGAATTTATTTCAAATTGCGCATTTGTATACCTTAAATATTGATTGTACCTAATCATTTTCAAATCGACCAATAAATGTTAAAAATATGCTTTTTTAATGGCAACTTCCTTTATAGTTTCATTTTCAGGGTCAGATAACTCCGAAACATATGAGTAGTTTTTCTGTCGAAAGAAGAGTAGCATTAATAACTTAATATCTCTGTAAACAACCAAAGCAATTGAACATTGGAATCGAGTTCTTGTGTTAACCCACAAAATCGGAAGAAATAAAAAGAGCAAATACATCGAAGTTAAGAAGAGGAGATAATCAAAATAGATCACATTTAAGTAACATAATTGCCTGATCATTTCAGGGGTGGGTGATTAATACTTTGTTGTTTTTTTCCTAGTACGGGTGATTCAAGTTGTAAAGCAGTTTTCAACGAAACCCCGATCCCTGGTAAATTAACCCACCCCTTGTAAAAGGCAGTACAGCTGTAACCGACATTCGTTAAATTTTAAGAACAAGACAGAAGACGTGGATTGTACAATTTTTTATACGTTATAAGCAAAAAAAAAAAAAAAAAAAGAAAATCGGTTCAGGCCATCGAAAGGTCATTATGCAGACCATTCTTTTGTACCAAATTTTTGTTTGTTGAGGAAATTAGACAGATTGCTGGCCACGCCCACTGGGCTCCGACAGAAAGTTCCAATTAGATATCAAAAGGGGTTATTTTGTAAACATGTAACACGTTACAAATAGGTCAAATAGTTGGTGGGCGAAATCCCAAATCCAACAAAATTGCGTGTCTTTAATGTCGCCTAATGACGGAGTTCAAAGTTCACTTCCAATGAATAATTTGATTGGTCTATCGATTTCTTGATTGACAGACCCAATCTGTCAATTCTGCGCGCCTTTGCTACGGAAATGAGACATGATGCAATGATTTCCTTACTTTGTAAAATGCACAGTTCGTGCAGTCTCAGTAGTGTTGATACTTGTCGAAATGCCAACAGAAATGGCGTACGTTTTCGCATTATGAAACCAATTCTTATTTGCCATATATTATATATGAGCGCATGCGTGACATTTCCAACAATTACACATGTGCGCCAAGTAAAGACTCAGATCAGCCTGCGCATCCGCACAGTCTGATCAGAGCCTTCACTCTGCGCTCTGTAGATAGATACTGACCCAAAGCTTCTTTAAACAATCAGCGAATGATCTAATTGCCCCGAATGGCTGTCCAGGGTGCTAAATATGTGCAAGTCACGCAAATGCGAAATGATTGGAAATGTCATGCATAGGCTCATATATTATTATATAAAGAATCTGTCATTAAATTTTCTTTGAGACAACCCGTCGTCGAGGTCTTTTCGAGAAGATGAAAAATCCCGCTAAATTTTGAGATGTCCTAAAAAAGGACAATGTTGTGTATGTCTTTACTCCCAAATAAGAATTCCTATGATTCATATTTAGCGGCATTAAAAGTTCAATCGGCAGAGCGCTTATTTTCAAAAATCTTAACAAGAATCTTAACCCATTACCACACAATGACGTCTTCTGCATTGTTTGGATCCCATTAAAAAATCCATATCGCGCTGATATAATGTAATTAAAACGTGATTCTACGCATGTTAAGTACAAGGATATTTGCGATGATCCCATAAAAGATCAATATCGCGCTTTTATGCGATGAGATGACGTCATTCAAAAGGTGATTCAACACATGTGTAGTACAAGGGTATTTGTGAGTGTGTGTGTATTTCCGTTTATTTATCGTCGCTACCGTAGCACATGCCCATATGAGCGACGCCCCCAGAAGACGGTTAGTTGTTACGGGGGATAGTGCAAGGATACAGGACGAAACTGCTGAGAGCTCCGCCTGGTTCTTTAACGTGCTCGATGGATAGCATCGTCACACAGGGCCTCGGTTTAACGTCTCATCCGAAAGACAATTAGTTGTGTTAGTTGATATGGTCAGCCCAGGGCTCGAACCCGTGATCTTGAGGTTTAAAGTCAAGTGCTCTACCAACTGAGCTAATCGGGCTGACAAGGGTATTTGTGATATCAAAGGTATTGAATTTATATGGAAATATATTGTGCCGTGCGAGTTCTTTTGGCAGTATTCCATGAGCTAGCGAGGGCAACTACGCCAAAAGAACGAGTCCAACACAATATATTCCCATTTAACTTCAATAATCTTTTTATTATATATTTTAATTTTGTAAAATGATCGCTCAGATTTTTTTCACTCATTATTTATTTATTTTCTATAAATAAGGTAGGCCTTGAAAAATATTAAATGCTTTCCTCACAACGGAACAATATCAAAGTATATAATAATGCCAAAGTTAGATCCCATAAAAATCAATATCGAGCAAGCCTGTCCTAATCTGGCAGTACAAGATATTGGAGAGAAGCATATATACCAGAGTACGAGTAGTTATTCGCTGAGATGACATGATTTAACCCATTCCCACACAATGACGCCCTTTGACGCCCCTCTAGATAAGCAATTTGGAAAATATTGTAGGAAATGAAGAAATTGTTTGCAACAAGCAATTTCTTCATTTACAATATGTTTTAAACATAGAGAGTTGAAAAAATCTAAGTTTTCATACACTTAAAATTGTTGTCTGCAACTCCTTTCAAGTTGGTCCATGTAGTTTAAATCTCTGTTGTCTGGTAATTACTAGTAGTTAAAAAATGTGATTCTACACACGGGTATTCGTGATTGGTATTCGCTGTAGAAATAATGGTAGTTAGTGTGAGAAAATGTTTTAGTACATACTTTTGCAGCTAGTTTATTAACCCTACTAAATCAAAACACTTTTGATGTACTGACATGTAAAGCAGTGATTATATGTAATTTTGCAGGGGTACTTAAATCTGTAATAATCCACACATTTACAGTTTCCCTCTTGGAACAAAACTTGATAGATACGCAAGAATTGACCTATTTTCAGACGACAAAACAAAAATTATTTTTTGACTCACCTACTGCCTCTACTGTGTGCCAAAGCTTAAACTTATTAAACTTTATAGTAAATGGTAAAACGGTATCCTTTAGATGCTTGATTTTTCTTCCCTCAGTTTTCGCCAATAGCTTGACTATTGTTTGGCAGTAACTCAAAGCGACTTGCTATAGCGGCTATAGATATAGAGGATAATCAACTGGTTATTTTTTATATGAAAAATCTCAAACGAAAATGTTAGGCGTTGTTAGGCGTTGAAAAACGAGTCCGAAGGACGAGTTTCCATTACCCATAACAACGTATTCGAGTGAGAGATTTCATATAGAAAATAACTAGTTGATTATTCTATTTATTATATTCTAAACAGTCTTATTTTTCAATCGTGATTTATATCTAATATATTAGTCATCTTCGGTCTTGGGAACCTTGCGCATTAATATCAACGAAATTTGTTTTCAATAATTTCAGTTCGCCATCTTGGATTGCCTCAGGTGGGCGAGGGTTAAAAAGGTATTTTTGAAGGAAAGTCCTATTTTAATACTCTTATAGATTTGCAGTGTCAGGCACGAAAATAATTTGGACGAACCATATACTGTTTCTAAGGGCGACAACCTTATGGTCTTAGGGAAGTAAATCATTTTCCATAGACGACCATTATAACATATTCGCTTGTAGCTCTGTCCAAGAGTTTGCGAGAATGACCAGACCTACTTTAAATTAAAGAACATCCATTCATACATCCAAAAAAATACATTTTAGTTTGACATGATCCCTTTTCTCTATGACTTTTGACCCCA
The DNA here is from genome assembly GCA_946902895.1 of Fragum fragum. NCBI lineage: Eukaryota > Metazoa > Mollusca > Bivalvia > Cardiida > Cardiidae > Fragum > Fragum fragum. The sequence goes on from OX336371.1 coordinate 51,504,044, forward strand.
TTTTTGAGATGACCCTCCCTGTACAGCTGTTTCTATGGGTAATTCTAAAAAACGTACCCGCTTTTAAAACCCGCTAGTAAATTGCCAAAATGATTCAAAACCGTTACTTTTGACATCATATTTTTTCAACGGAACATAAATGGTCCTGAAAAAATCATTGATTTTGAATTTCAATAATATTGTCCAATCAGAGGCCACCTTGATCTTGGTTGATATGAACCGGAGTTTCCCTATACTTACCTGACAGATGACGGGAAAATGATTAACTTCCCTTAGACCTATTATCGTCGATCCAGAGGCCCGGGGATATCGACAATTCAAGACTTTCACTTTGACAGAATTATGAGATAGACAGTCCGTGATCACCCATTCTTCTGACTTGAGCGAACAAAACAAGCTCATGCGGGTTAGGTTTAAGAGTCTATCACTTAACTGCAATATCATCAGTATTCGAGGTCTGGCATAATTTTGGACGTCACGAAAAATTATGCATTTGCTTGAAGTCAATCAGTGATAACACAGGCATTCAGGTGAGATATTGTGTAAAATCAGTTGTTAACAAAACAGTTATTTTGCTGTTGTAGTTTTGAACGTTAATTTCTTCTTATTTTATTGCTTTTGAATTGCTTTTTGCCTAAGAAATGGAATGTAAAATCACCGTGTATTTCCATACCTTGTTCGCCATTATTTCAACAGAAAAGTTGTAAAATATGTAGCTTATGTTTTAAAATCTTATTACATTTGATTTCATCGAGTGGAGGGTTTAGTCAAAAGCTTACTTATTTTAGATATAAAATTGGCAATCTAAGCTATGAATATTAACACGGAGCGACCCGGCCCTTTAGAAAAAAGTAGTTCCGATTTTAGGATTGAAAGTTGAATCATCACTAGTGATGATATGAAAATTTATTACACTGGGATATCCCAAGATTTCACAGCTAGGAATATAAAAAAGGGAAAAATCGCTTTAGATCGGTATACAAGTAATAAAAAGAACGTAATTTTGATAGTTACATCATTTATACGTTTAAAAAACCACAAAGGATCGCTGGAAAAAGCATGATATTGCCACAAAATGTAAATACAAATCAAATAAAGGCATAAAGGGAAAGAGAAGCAACAAATCTACTTTAACCCTTTCCTATTTAAAAATTTTGTAGACCTGTCCAATTTCAAAGGTTTTCGAAATTTTTAAGTGGATTCAATTTGAAAAATAACCATTCAGTAGGGTAGAAAATATTGTGGAAAAAGAAGAAATTGCTTGTTACAAGAAATTTCTTCTTTTCCCACAATGTTTTCTCAGGTATGAAATCACAAGGACGTAAAAACCAGTGATTGTACTGTAAAGGGTTAACTGCAATTGACCAATTGCTGGCCCCGTCAACTTTGTCCGTTGGTTCACCAATTGACTCCGACAGTAGGTTCCACTCCGATTTTATACGGTGTTATTTTGCAGATTTTATGGCCAATAGCATGTAACAAAAAAAGTAGAATAGTTGGTTGGCGACCTAAACGTCGAAACTACATCTTGAATACAACGTTTAACTCACTACACACAAAACAATTGTTTCACGTAAATGGCGGCCAATGTTTGAAAATTAAAGATTTGAATGACCGTTTTTTTTCTTTGGTCGACAGCCGCGAGTGGTCAGTTGTACTTTCATCTAAGGGATAGACTCACAAACCGGCGTTTTTGGCCCTGTAACCTTTTTAAAAGAAATTATCGTACTAGGTCTATACTATTTTAAAAAGTCAATAGATTATTTTATTTCCATACGTTGCCATGGCAACCACAAACCATGACTATATAAAATCGCTACAAATTTCAGCAAAATTTGATGTAAACCATTTTTGGTACAAGTTTCACATTTTCACAGTCATAAATCTAATTCTAAATTACAACAAAATAATTTACATCTTAATAACATACCGTGTAGCTGTTGCCATGGTAACTACATTCGTTCTTATGGCAAAGTAATAAATTCTATTAAGTAGTTTATTCGGTAAATTTACATTTGCTGTACAAAATCTTTATTGCCTTTTAAAACTTTTGACGAATAAAATATGTATGTATGAGGGCATGCTAGCTTCAAAGTTAAGGTATCGGTTACCATGACAACCGATTATCAGGCAATAACAAAATATCATAAAAAGTCTACTTTAAGAAAATTCATAAAAAAAATTAATTTGCAATTTGTTTTAGGATATTGTCGGTGTAGTTCTAAAATCTCGTGACTACATTTTTAATCAAACTGTAGTTACGAGGTTTTAGAATTAAACCGACGATATGTCCAAGAAATACGCATCGTATGTGAGTAATTTAAAATGCTAATGTGACCCAAATAGTTACCTTCGATACATGTAAAACAGCCGCCGTCATAGCGCAGTTTTAAGGGCGTCGGAATGACAATCTAGAGGTCTCGGGTTCGATCCCCGACGGCGGCACTCATCCTTTCCGACTATTTGTCTCTCACCAATGGTTGATAATCGTAGTCCTATGTGGGATAGCAGCTGGAGGCTAGGAAGGGATGTAATGGAAGTATTGGTGTGAGAAATTCTTAAGGCTCCAGCCGCCTCGATATAAATGAAAGATTGTTGAAAGCGGTGTAAAACCCCATTCAATCAAACAACCAAACATGTAAAACAAGTGAATTTATTAGAAGTAATTCTTAAAACCGATCCAGTGTTCTTAAATTTTTCAAAACAATAGACAAGTTTTGTCGCACATTATATTGATAGTCGAATACTCGTGGCGAAAGGACATTTACCCTAACAAAGTTTTGCAACCACATTTTATCTCTGTTTCTTCTTTTCTTCTACTACTACTTCTATAAATCATTATTTCTCTTTTTTTTCTTTTTTGCAGATTTCTTATCCGATGATTTTCTGTGAGCGTATGAATGCGATCTTATTGAGACTTTGTACGATAATAATGCACATTATATAGGTGTTCAAAAAGGTCCCGCAATTTTCAAAATAGCCGTTTATACACGGATCTCCGCTGTCAATCAAATAGTCATTCGACCAATCAAATTACTCATTTAAACCGTAAGTAAATTTTCAAACTCCCAACACTGGCAGGCATTTGTGTGAAGCATTTTTTGTTGGTTTTGAGACTTCGATGTCGTATCTACAGCTTATTCAAGCTGTAGTTACGACATTTAGACGCAAACCAGCAAATTTACTTTTTCGTGTCATGTAATTGGCCGTTATTTTGCAAATAAACACATTCATCCGACCAATCAAATTACTCATTTAAACCGTGAGTAAATTTTCAAACTCCCAACACTGGCAAGCATTTGTGTGAAGCATTTTTTGTTGGTTTTGAGACTTCGATGTCGTATCTACAGCTTATTCAAGCTGTAGTTACGACATTTAGGTCGCAAACCAGCAAATTTACTTTTTCGTGTCATGTAATTGGCCGTTATTTTGCAAATATAATATGAGCGCATGCGTGACATTTCAAACCATTACACATGTGCGCCAAGTAAAGTCTCAGATCAGCCTGTGCATTCGCACAGACTGATCAGAGTCTTCACTCTGCGCTCTGTAGATAGATACTGACCCAAATCTTCTTTAAGCAATCAGCAAATGTTCTAATTGCCTCGAATGGCTGTCCAGGGTGTCCAATGTGTGCGAGTCACGCACATGCGAAATGGTTGGAAATGTCACACATAGGCTCATATCGAAGTAGTGATTCCTGTCGGAGAAAGTGGGCGTGACCAGCGATCATCTACAAAAAGACCTCCACGAAAGGAAATATTGGTCAGACCTAGATCTTAGCCTCTATTTTTCGGACTTTCTTAAATTTGAGGGGTATGATCTGGGTCACTCACTAATCATTTTCAAGAATAAAGATTTTTTAAATGGCCATCATTTTCATACATGGCTGACAATAAAGGAACATTTGTTGGGCTTATATCCCGGACAATTCATCTCTGAATTTAAGAAATTTTCTTGTAATTTTCAGTATTACTAACCGATAAATTCTAAGAAATTGCATTTTCAATAACTATGACTGATACCAATGGGAAAATTGGTTGGGTTTATATCTCGGACACTTCCTGTCGAAATTTTATGAAATTTGGTGGTTATGTTCTGTCGAAATTTTATGAAATTTGGTGGTTATTTTCAAGATCAATAAATTCTTTTTAAAAGAATCAAGACCCCTACCCTTTAAAGGTATCCGACATTAACCTATTACCAGACGGCAAAATGTCAGACTAGTCAAAATGAAAGGAGTATCAGTTGACAATTTAAAGTTTATGGATCCTTTTTTTTTATTTATTTTTCAACTCTGTTATTAGCACTTTCTTCTTTTTACACAATGTGTTCTCAGTTGTTTCTTATGTGACATTAAAAGAGTCATTGTTCGAGAAAGGGTTAAAGGAAATATGGAAATGGCTTTTATATTGGCCACATATCAGTCTTTCGAAAACCATTAACAACAGTGATAATAATAACAACAAATAAAAACTATCGCCATTTTCAAAATTTCCGACACCAAAGAAAACATTAATCATGCTTATATCTCGATCAATATTGACACGAAAGTTCACGCGTTCAGGACCACCTATAAATAAGAAATGAAAATAGTTGTTACCATTTTTAAAATGGCTGACATCAGACGAGTACGTTTAAAGCTTATATAACCTTGACACTATAGGACAGATTTTTTTTAAATTGTCCGTAGATGTTGAATCTCGTTCTTTGGTCAGTTCTATGGAAATATAGGAATCGGAATAGGAAATGAAGACTAGGATTGCGTTTATCTTTAGGAACATTTGTGACGATAACTATCACAATTGCAGCTAATTTCTTCTTTTTTCTGATATATGGTATTACCACATTGTTTCACCTATCTAACATTTATTATGGGACTAATACATAAACCTTATTGTAACCTTGACCTCTAAAAGTTACATTGACCTTGGAGGCACGGACCAGGGGTTTGCCAAAGACACATTGTCTCATTCTAGTGAATACATTTGTCAAATGAAAATATGGATCAGAAACATGCATTTTACCCGAGTTTTGATCTTTGACCTCTGCGTATGTCTGTTTTCACAATAATTCGCCCGTTACTGCATCTTTCCATGACTCATCTATATACTACTACAGTATTATTAGTTAAAGTGTGATAATTGTCCCTAAACTCCCATTGAAGTATATCACCATACTGGGATGATTCTTTAACAATACGATCCTATGACGTCAGATTTTGACTTCTACTGAGAAGAAATAAACTTTTGCATATCCAAGATGTTCTAACTTATACTTTTCCATTCAAATATTTCGTATAAATTGTCTTTGTCTAATATTTGATACTGCAGTAAGTAGCAAAATATTTAAGAGACGAAGAGAATTTTTTTTGTTTTCATGGAGGTATGAACCGAAAATCTAATCACACTGTATGAATACGCGAAGCGGATTCATACATTGTGTGATTAGGTTTTTCGGTTCATACCTCCATGAAAACAAAAAAAAATTCTCTTCATTTCTTATAATTTAATAGCATTGACGGTGAAAAATGCAACAACTTTACAAATTTTGATACCTTTTTATATGGAACTATTTTGTGCGAAAGCATATAAAATGGCTGCGTGCTAAAATTTTGTTCATGGAGGTATGAATTAAATTTTTCGACCAATCAGATCGCCTGTTTTTGATAGACGAAACTAACAATTAAATTATATAGGCCATGTTTGAACACAATCCTGGGTTCGTGAGTATATTTCTTCTGTTCACGTCAGCAATTGACGGATCGCATTAGTCAATCAGAGCATAAATCAACCAATCAAATCATTCATTAAGACCTGCAATGAATTGAAATTCGAACTCCAACATTTGCCGACATAAATGTGAAACATTTGTTTTTTTTTGGTTTATGACTTAAACGTCTTAAAAACAGCTTATTCACACTGTTGTTACGACGTTTAGGTCTCCAGCCATTCAATCTACGTTTTAATTACATTTTACTGACCATTAGTTTTGCAAAATAACGCTATTTAATATCAAAGTGTAGATTGCCGTTTGAGTCAGTAGGCGTGGCAAGAGGAGTCAGTGGGCTGGGTCAGCGATCCGTAAATTAGACCTTTAGTACCTCAAAGGCGGCAGTTCTTGAACTTTGGATAGTCACTCTTAGGTAAAAGTGACGGATCGCAATTAAAAAGGTAGGTTGACCGATCAAATCATTCATTTGGGCAGAAAATGAACTTTGACCTCCGACAATTATGTTAAAGCCCGATAATACTTGTTTGCAACTGAGTAATTCAAATGATGATCTGACTGAAACTCTGTTAAAAGTGGCGTTAATCCCAATTCAAACAACAATAACAACTAATTAGATATATGATACTAGGCTTTTAAACTTCATATTTTGTGCCTTATCGTCAACATTTAATAAAAATATTTCGCGAAAAAGCTCGTGAAAGGACTAACCTTTTTATGCCTGCACCTGTATCCACCTGAAATTATCTAGCAAGTTTGAAATAATGTCTCGCATATTGCAAGATATAATCAAAGGACTGAAAGCACTGAGAAGTTGGGATGCGCTGAAAGGGTCATAACTGCGGAATTCGGTTCAAATTCATTTATTACTTTCCGAGTAAGCCTCCCTCCTTTAAACTTAAACCAGCATTCCCATTCGTGTACATATGTGCGTGAATAACGCACAAAAACATAAATCCACATACAGAAATCAAAATTAGAATTGTCTTAACCCGTTCCCAGACAGTGACGCTTTTAAATGACCCTGATTATGAAAGCTTTGGAAAACATTGTGGAAAATGAAGAAATTGCTTGTTACAAGCAGTTCTGTTGACAACCGTTGTGCGGTTCTACACAAATTCCCTAATGTTCACCAAGCAATTGCCTCGACATGATTTACTGGTTTCGTTATTTATCCTGTCACCTACCATAAATACTGCCTGATGGAGGGGGTATGATAAACTTGCTGATATCAGGTCACATGGTCACGTGATAAGCTTTATCATGTCACTTGATCGCGTGACCGGCCGGAACTATCTTTACAGGTTCGGGTACTTTAAACCCTTACTTTTAAACATCTTCAGCTAAAAATTATGTACAAACGATTCTCATCGGTCGAATTATACATCGGTGACGTAGAGATAACGAAATTAATGACGCATGCGTTGTTTATTTCAGGGAAGCACACAACTTCAGAAAATCTTATGTTAGAGGATTTAGCATGGACATTGAGTGAGGAGTCTTTTAGACTCGGTATCTAATCTTAAGTTGTGTCCATCTTGCGATATATGATAAAGATGGCATATTGACTTTGGATTCGGCATAACAACGAACTCGTCAGAAATTCTTCGACACCTTAGTGCGAGTTCTCTCAAAGGTCGATCCCGACCCCCCCCCCCCCCAAAAAAAAAAACACATTCACACCCCTCTCCCAATATAAATCTTCTTGTTCGGCGAAGACATATTAACTTACATTTACTTATCGTGCACATTTTTTGACGAATTCTTTTTTAGCTAGCAAAGCGCCAGCTTTGATTGCCTAAGTTAACAGACGAAAATTTGATGTCGTCTGAAAGTTCAACGAGTACAATCCGCTACTGGAGTCTTAACGACTAAATCCATTGAATGCCCACGCCAAAAAAAGTAGTTCTTGTTACAGGAAAATTACGAATTCTGCCACTGCTCATGGTCACATGAATTAACTGTATTTAAATATTTAGACAACTTCTATAAATGAATGCCATTTAACCAAATCCCACTCAATTGAAGCATCTCAAGAAATAGCTTTGGAAAACATTGTGGACAATGAAGAAATTGCTTGCAACAAGCAATTTCTTCAGTGTCCACACTGTTTTCTACCCTACAAGACAAAGGTTTTCTAATTCCACTAATCATGATAACCCTTGACAAATATTACTGCTTTGCTAGCTTACAGTACTTTCAGTACTTTGATTAAAATTGGTAACAGGATAAATAAAAAAGAATAATAGAATATGGAAAAGTTCGGCTCATTAGATAAATTCCTACGCCTTGCCCGATACACTTTTCCATATCAAGACACCAACCATCTATTCTCTCTCTATATATATATTATTTTGCTTATCTTTTTATGATCATGTCTTAAAAGAAGATATTTTTATAGCGTATTTTAGAAACATAGTTTTCCGTGTTCGCATATGCCACAGACACTGCCACATCAGCTACATTTCTTAACCCATTCCAACTCAATCCCTCCTTTTTACGCCCCTCGAGAAAAAAGCTTTGGAAAAAATTGTGGATAATGAAGAAATTGCTTGTATCAAGCGATTTCTTCATTATTCACAATGTTTTCTACCCAAAAGGATGAAAAAATTAAAAATTCCATCAACTTGAAATTGTAGTCTGCAGCTTCTTTCAATTTGGACCAGTCTAAAATTTTGCTGTGTTGGAATTGGTTAAAATAACGTAGTTGCTGAAAGTATAAGGGAGTATTCAAAGAATGTTTCTTTCATGTTTATGATAATAAATGATTTAACTTTCGTCTATCAAGATTCAAGCGTTTTGATCGGCTAAAAAATCATAACTCCATTTATAAACACATTTTTGTATGCCTGCGCAAAAAGAAGCTCAATAGAAAATTGCTCAAAACTAGTAACATAATTTGTTTGTTTTGCTTGGTGGCATTAAATGATAAGAAATGAAGAGAATATTTTTGTTTCATTCATGAATGTCTGTACTTAAAAACCTAATTTCACTTTATGGATTCTATTCACTTCTAAATTATTTCATGTCTATCGTTTTTATACTTGAGTATGGTTATCTTTGTTGAATATGCATTCTAGCTGAAACAAAGACTATGGTACAAAATGTATTCCAAGGCGACATTTATGTGATATGGACATTCAGAATGGCCGCCCATTTATTTTAATGAGTCTAATTGTACATTGTTCAAATTGACACTGATTTCAACACTAACTCAGTGCAAGAGCATAAGATCACAGATGCTACATAAAGCAGAGGTCTATATAGGAGGGGGTTAAATCATTCTACAAAACTTATTTTCAACCAATGAGTACCTACAACATAGGGTTTATGGCAGCATTGGTGAAATATTTAAATGTAAAATACGAATAACTCCTCTGTCTGTAGCTATGATAAATGCATTATAAAAGCTATATATGACTCTAATTCATAGCGCTAAGTAAGATCATTTACTCTATACTGATATATTTCTTTACCTTCCTACTCCAATAACTCTGAATTAAGGTCCACTCTTCAATAAGCGTCGCCTGTCCTATGTTACCAACAACAATATAATTGCATTGGTCGTATTTGTTATCAGTTTCATTTTTACATTGGATTACACAGTCATTGCCAAGACACATATTTTTTAGAGTGAACACCTTTAGACCAGGAACTCTGTTTGGTAATAGCCCATAAAGATAGACATCATCAACCCAAAGGAATGGAGTGGACTTCGCTGCTTGGTAAAGAATGGGAGATAAATCATTTGTGAAAACCACAAAGAATCCACTACAATACGGCGGATAGATAGACCTTCCCGGAAAGATGGTCTCGTTCACGAACCATCTGTTTTCTTTTTCTCTTAAAATCATCATGGAGGTTTGGTGAAAGCAGAGCATCGTCTTCCTTCTGTTCTTCGTGAATGGAATAACCAGATCAAAAATCTTCCAAACATTAACTATGACATCATCGTCTATTTTAACTATAATTCGCACATTTTTGCATCTTTCAGATAACCACCTATATGCCATGACGCCTTTATTGGTTAAATTGTGATAATTGTCATCAAAATCTCCTTGAAGTATATCGCCAAACTGAGAGAATTCATTCACAATACCTTTTTGTATCGTTTCATTTTGAGTGGATCCAAGTAGAAACAAAACTCGAGAAGATCCAAACCTTTCTACGTTAGATTTATTCATCCAGGTATGCCGTATGAATTGTCTTTGTCTATAATGTTTTGGTGCAGTGTGAACTATTAAAAGAAACGACAGGTCAGTCATTCGGGAACATACATTAGGGTTCTCCAGTATATATGTTCTGTTGTCGTCAGCCATCACAGGAACACGTGAACTACCTAAGAGAGAAGTGAGATACGATGAATTTAACAATAGAGAATATTTATCTCTTCGAGAAGTAGTTTCCAGGATGCTATATAGGGCATCTAGGTAGGGTGATCTAGTTTTTGCAGCCAATCTCTGTGCTTTTCCAGAAGAATATGTTTTGTTAACCTTAACTATGAGAAGTGTATAAATTATCACGATTAAAATAAACAGTAAAGCCAAAACATATTTAGAAGTAAAACTGCCCAAGTTTTTCATGATTGTTTCACATATAATGACAACATAAATATAATGAAACTAGCACATGTCTTGTTCAACTTAGGCAATTATAGCAGGCTCTGAACAAGCTTTTATAATTTATTTATAAAGGGCCGATCAAAAAGTATATATCGACATTTAAATCAACCAACAACAATCTAAGATGTGTCCTGTATAATGAGACAATTTACATTAACCCATTCCCACACAATTCCATCGCTAACGGTGACCTTCGCATGAGGTCATTTAATCATTTTGTACCTGCCACTCCCCGTACTATTTACACGGCATCTACACGATGTGTATTGGATTTAAATATAGCTTGAACGGTAAAAAGTGATATGAGTTCTTTTTATTTTTGTCTCAAAACGCGATGTAAATGACACCATTCCAATCACATGCGATAAAATCTCTCTTGTTTACGTACAAAAACCTATAAAAACACAACATTGACGGCTATGTCGTCTACCAAACGAGCGCCTTTCGGTGACTTATTAAGCTTTCTCCCTCTGCAAGCTTTAAAATTTTATTTATTTTTTTTTTACCTCCGTTATCTGATTAAAGATGGAAAAGTGACACAATACCATCGTTGGGTGTTAATTTCTTAGACTGCCCCAGCCCTAATCATTACGAAAGAAATTACTATCTGTTTACCATAAAAATATGTGATTCTATTAAAAAGGATATTTGAATATCAGAATATTAATGAAATCGTATACTTAAGGACAACCGTATTTAAGATAACATCATTGCATGGACAATTGGTGACTTAATAATTTTCTTAAAAATTGTTTAGGATCAATGAATGTGTAAATTTATTATATTTTCATTGTCTCTTAAAGGACCCTTGTTACAAACTTAGTTACAAAAACCTAGGTAGCTACAACTTGACTACGGCGATAAGCTTTTTTGTTGCATATCGACTTGAATTCTTCCGCATCGCCGTTTAATGCAATGCATAAAAAAGTTAACATTTTCAATTAACCTTTTCACAAGCTAATTCGTGAAACATTTTTATTAAATGTTGACGATACGGCGCAAACATATGAAGTTTTTGAAGCCTTGTATAATTTAATTTTTTTATTTCTTTTTAATGGGGCTTAAAACAACTTTTAACAGTATTTCGGTCAGATCATCATTATTCAGTTGCTAACAATATTCCTGGGCTTTTACGTAATTGTCGAAGTTCAAAGCTCACTTTCTGTCTAAATGAATGATCTGATCTGCCAACCTATTTCGTTTAACTGCGATCCGTCAATTTGACCTAAGAGTGACTATTTAAAGTTCAAGACCTTCCCCCTTTGAAGTACTGAAGGTCTTACATACGGATCGCTGACGCCACTGACTGACTCCTCTGGTCTCGCCCTTTGACTCCGACAGCAAGCTCCACTTCCATATTAAAGATAATTCCGTAACATCCCTCGTTGCATTAATTCTGTATTAATATCAGTGTAATATTTTGGTGTATTGTTATTCGAAAATGTACAATATAGAACTTTTAAGAGACGAATAGTTCTTTTTTTTTTTTTCTTTCATGGAGGTATGAACTGAAGCATATTCATACCTAAGTGTGATTAGATTTTCGGTTCATACCCCCATGAAAACAAAGAATATTCTTTTCATTTCTTAAAATTTAATAGTTTCGAGCAAAAAACCCCAAACTCTTTAGAAATTGTAATACTTTCTGTATGGATCTAATTTTTGCGAAAACACAAAATTGTTGCGTGCTCAAAATTTTGTTCATGGAGGTATAAATAATGTTTTTCAACCAATCAGAACGCCCATTTTTGATAGAGGAAACTAAAAATGAAATAATTTGAAAAATGAAGCGATTAGTTATAAGCATAACCGTAAATGTGTGGCAGGATGTAGATAAAACATGTTTAAATGTACATTTCCAGGGATCGCCAAATGCGTTAGAGGACAAAAGTTAAATAGTTTGTTCAATAGAGAGCGTAAATTTTGGTTCGCAAAGTGAATTGTGCAAAGCTCTTTCTAAGTCACTAAATTCTATTCTATGCTAATAAGATTCTTCCCAATAAGGTGGCCTTCAAAAAGACTTTAACCCATTGCAAGACGATGGAATTTTATACTGGCCCAAACTGAATGGAGCTGCAGTCGACAATTTAAATTTTATGAAATTAATCATTTTTTGGCTGTAAGGGTAAAAAATATGGTCGGAAACGAAGATGTTATTTAGTTTCAAGGTATGTCTTCTTTTTACCAAACTTTTTTTTTTCAAATCTTTATTCTTAGGGAGTTTAAAAAACAGGAATAATTAAGTAAAGCATTTAATTTTAATCAATGATGTTCTCGTGTTAAATGTTGTAGACTTGAAACAGTTGCTTAAGCCGTTCCTACACCATCCCGCCTTTTCACGTCAATCAAGAAAAAAGATATTGAAAATATTGTATGAAAATGAAGGAAACGCTTGTCGACAAATCGCGGTAGTCAATCAAGGAATGTATCGACCAATTAAATCATTCATTCAGCCTGGGAATAAGATTTGAACTCCGACATTGGCCGTCAATTGTGTGAAACAGTTTTTATTAATTTGGCGACTTAAACGTCGTAACTACAGCTTATTCAAGCTGTAGTTACGACGTTTAGGTCGTGAAACCAACCATTCTACTTTTTTGTGACATGCTGCTGGACATAAATTTTGCAAAATAACGTGTAATCGAAGCAGGAATTCCTGTCATAGACAGTGGCCGTAAATGGGCGGGGCCAGCGATCGGTCGATTGGTTCGTTATCCACATAGTGTTCTTCTTTTTTTTAAAAAAAAGGCCAGAAATGTTGACTACAAAAACTTTTAGTCTGCAGCTTTTTTGAATTTTGACCCGTTTAAAATTTTGTAGTTTGACATTGAGTGAATAGATGTCGTCGCTCAAGTATAGCTGACTGCAGAATTGGATAGGTAGTATCATCATCACACTCATCGTGACCTTAACTGTGAAGACTTCAATTGATGTCATCAATGTACCGTTTCCCTTGATAGATCTTTTTGGAAAACGGAAACCAAGCTGTTACATATCAGTTTGTTTATTCCGATTGTCTCATTTTAGTTGTCATGAAATTTGAACCATTCCCATTCAACAAAATTTTAGACTGGTCCAATTTGACAGAAACTGCAGACGACAATTTCAGTTCGATGGAATTTTAACTTTTTTTTCGTCTTTTGGGATAGAAAACATTGTGGATAATGAATCATTGCTTAAAAAAAGCACACAATGTTTTCGAAAGACGTTTTCTTAACGGGCCTAAAAAGTGGGTGTTGATTTGGAATGGGTTAATACGAATTAAATATGTTTAAACCAACCTGTTACAGTCTCTATTTCAGAAAGGGTTTACGTTTTATTACACTAAAATTGATTTCTCACATATTGTCACACAACTACCCTTGTATTCAACAGCAAACAACCATCACAAATGTTCTTGTATTACACTATATATAGGCAAACAGATCGCGAATGTCATTCAAAGAATCAATCAATCAATTAATTTATTAATTCAAAGCGGAAGTGAATTTTGAACTCTTGCATTGGCTGACATTTATCTGAAGCAATTTTGTTAGTTTTGCGACTTAAACGTCGTAACTACAGCTTAATCAACCTGTCCGTTACATTTGTGTACATTGACTACAAATTTATAAACGAGTCATTCGAACGCTTGGGTCATAATATGAAACTGCCGCCTGTCGATTTATAGACATCGGTTGTTTCCTTAAGTTGTGTGCAGATTTTTTTTCCAAATCGTTGATAGTGGCACTTGATAACTAATAAAAATTCGACTTATGGAATTAGGGTGGCGTCAGACAGATTATCAATCGACAGATTATCGACTTTTCCGACACCAGTCATCTACAACTTTCATCAGCCTACGGTCGTCTTTCGTCCGATAATCTATGACTATTTGGATTAATAGAGATAAATCAACCAAGAGTACTATTTTATTACAATGTCAGCCCGGTTGGCTCAGATGGTAGAGCACTTGATTTTAAACCTCAAGATCATGGGTTCGAGCCATATCAACTAACAAAACTAATTGACTTTCGGATGAGACGTTAATTCAAGGCCTCGTGTGACGGTGCTTTCCATCGAGCACGTTAAAGAACAAGGCGGAGCTCTCAGCAGTTTCGCCCTGTATCCTTGCACTATCCCCTGTAACAACTAACCGACTTCTAGGGGCGTCGCTCATATGGGCATGTGCGACGGAAGCGACGATAAATAAACGGAAATACATACATACATTGTATTACAACATTGAATAATTTTTTTTCATCCTTATTTCTAAACTTCGACATCTCCTTTCAAATCTTTCAAATCTTTACCATTCTTCATTTCGTTCCCCTTTCATGTAATGGTGAGAATAAGAGTTGCTGTTGTACCACCGTTGTTATTTTAGTGTCGGTCTGTGGGCCTCCAAAGTTGACTTTTCTAATTTTATTTCCACTGCTCGGGCACACTACCGAGAATGTTGGTCTCAAATTTTATGTCCTCTGTCATCATGATCCATCTCTGATAATACTTCCTTGTTGTTTTTCTCAGTGAGAATTGAATGATTTAACGCCACCTTTTTAGTCATTGCGTCGGCTGAAGCACACAACCATGGATTCCTGGTATTCCTCACACCTTTACTACCACGACATTCTTTTCAGAGCCTCCAGCTTCTCATCACACTTAGGTTTACGATTATCCACCAATTGGTGAGAGACACATGTCGGAAGGGATATTTGCCGCGACCGAGGATCGAACCCAGGCCCTCATGATTGAGAGTCCGACGCGCTACCAACTGCGCCATGGTCGCGGCGCTTCTCAGTAAGAATTTTGTCGCTTTTTACTCCCATACTCCTTTCTTCAAGTATTTCGGGGAGAAGTCGGTGAGACTCCCTTTATCAAAGTTCAGGATAACAGCCAAAGTCGTTAAAAGATTACCACAAAAAAATCATCGAAAATTCAACCGACTTTATTTAATTCATTTTTTAAACTTGAACTCACGTCAAAAACGTTTCCATCTGTGACCGAAGAAATCACTGGAAAAGACAAGGTCAATCGATAACCAATCAAAAGATCATGAAGTGCACAATGTGCATCACTTGTCTACAACTTCTATGAAGTCGGATCCGTCTAAAGTTTTGTCATCTGGTCATGGGTTATGGGCTATTGAACGTAAAGAATGTTACTTGCATCTCGACTGCAGTTGTCTCTGAGACAAGGTCATTTCCAGGAGACTTAAAAAACGGGATCGCAACGATATGGATAGAAACATATTTAAACATATTTTTGTGCTCTAAAACAAATGCCTACATCAAACATTAGAAAATTGTAAACCCAATTAAACATGTATATTTGAATCTGATTTGAATGTATACCCACGTATATATGAAAAAAAAATATTTGTTTTTCAAATCACATTATATTCTTTGAACTTGTAGGTTTACAGAAGTCCTAAATAAAGCGAATAGCATGAAATGGAGAGGTCAGTACATTTTTAAAAAAATATTTGAAAATAAAAAGAAATATTGGGCATCACGTAACGAAGTACTGTTATTTCATCTCAAGTAAATGTCTTGGATATCCCAATTTGTATTCTTTAAATGAAAACCTTTGGAAGATCACCCTTTTTTGATTGATACATATAACTTTTAGGTGAAAACTTGTTAGCCACTTAATGCTACCGTCAAATCATTTTTACTTCCTCGATACCGGAGTGGCTAAGGTGTTTGACTTATGATCTGGATGACACAGGTTCAAGCCTCACTGTCACCGGGGGTGATCATTCGCAAAAAAATCTACCCAGCTGTAAATAATAGGTAGTACTGGGTTTCTACCACTTCCTCTCCCTTGGGGACGTAAAGACATCTGGAATGAGAGTGACACTATAAGCTAAAAGCAAACTAAGATAAGTAGGGAATATTGAATAAATGGTCATGAGATACCGGCTTTATTAACAAGTCAGCTATAAACAGATCCTGGGCTCTGTAAAAGGCATTTAGCTCACATGAGCACGAAGTGCTCTGGGTGAGCTATTGTGATCGGACGGCGTCCATCCGTCCGTCCGTCCATCTGTCCGTCCGCTCACAATTACAAAAAAATATTCTAAACTAATCATGGAATTTCAACCAAACTTTACAGAAATGATCCTTAGGTAATGCTCCTTTAAAATTTTTCAAAGAATTGAAATGCATGAAGAACTTTGGTTAACATGGCAACCGATTTGAAAAAACCATTAGGCCTGGAGCTTAGATATTTGGTATAAATCATCATCTTTTGACCCTCTACGAAAACAAAAAAACATCGAAGAATTACTATACTCTGAAAAGTAGCCCTTTTCTATACAATCCCTGATTGTACATAGAAATAAAGAAGGAAATCTTTGAAAATATTCTTCTCCCAAATCATAAGGCCTAGAGCATTGATATCTAGTATAAATCATCATCTATTTACCCTCTACTAAAATACTCCAAAGAATTACCATATTCTGAAAAGTAGCCCTTTTCTGTACAATCCCCGATTGTACAGAGAAATAAAGAAGGAAATCTTTGAAAATCTACTTCTTCCAAACCATAAGGCCTAGAGATTTGATATATTTTGTATGTATCAATGTCTATTTACCCTCTACCAAAAGACTTCAAAGATTCACCGTACTCTAATATTAGACCTTTTCTGTGTCACCCCTGATTTACAAAGGATTAAAGAAAAAACCTTAAGGCCTAGAGCTTTGATATGTGGTATGAATCATTATCTATTGACCCTCTACCAAATTACGTCAAAGAATAACCGTACTCTGGTAATTAGCTCAAAATTGATCTTCTATATACCTAGGATTAAATGAGATAATTTTTAAAAGATCTTCTCGAAAATGAATAGGTGTATGGCTTTGATATTTTTTTTTATATCATAAAGCCTTGAGCCATCATACTCAGGGGAGCGATATAGGACCATTATGGTCCTCTTGTTGACGTTATAAAAGCTATTTGGCTCTAATTCAAACTGCTTTGTAAGTTTGATTACTCTATACTCTATTACTCTTTATCTTCCTACTCTAATATCTCTGGTTTGACAAATCGCAAGCCCAATTCACTTATTCTATTTGCCACGTCAATCGAGTCCGAGAGGAAGTCCCGCTTCGAATTTAAATGGCTTTATTTTGCAAAATATATAGCCAGTATCATATAATAAAACGGTAGAATCGTTGGTTGGCTACCTAAAGGTCGTAACTACAGCTTGTATAAGCTGTAGTTACGACGTTTAAGTCGCCAAACCAACTAAAAAGGTTTACAAAAATGGCGGTCGATGTGGGATTTAAAAGCTTAGATCCGGGCTGAATAAACGATTTGATTGGATGGTTGATTCGTTGATTTGCAGCTTCGGTTGGTGAATTAAGGTCCACTCTTCAATTAGGGTCGCTTGTCCTATATTACCAACAACAACATAATTGCAATGCTCGTATTTCACGCTAATTTCGTATTTACAATTAATAAAACAGCCTCTGCCAAGGCACACATTTTTAGGGTGAACGTCTTTAGAACAGTAACTCTGTTTGGTAATAACCGATAAAGATAGACATCATCAACCCAAAAGCATGGTGAAGACTTCGCTATTTGGTAAAGAATTGGAGATAAATCATTCGTGAAAACCACAAAGAATCCAAGACAATACGGCGGATAGATAGACTTTTCTGGGAAGATCGTCTCGTTCACGAACCACTTGTTCATCTTTTTTCTTGAGATCTAGATGGGTGTTTTGTGAAAGCTTCTTTCTGTTTTCCATGAATGGAATAACAAAATAAAAAATCTTCCAAACATTAACTATGTTATCATCGACTATTTACAGTTCGTACGTTACAGCATCCTTTAGATAACCATCTATAGGCCATGGCACCTTTATTGGTTAAATTTTGATAATTGTGCTCAAAATCCCCTTGGAGTATATCACAAAACTGAGAGAATTCGTTCACAGTGCCTTTTTGTATCGTTTCATTTTGAGTTGATCCAAGTATACACAAAACTCGAGAAGATTCGCGATGTTCTATTTTCAAATATATTCATCCAGGTATGCCGTATGCATTGCCTTGGTCTATGATGTTTCTTCGCCAAGTTTTAATCGGACGAAAACATAAATGTTTTGAACTGAGCTTATGAGCACTATATGTTTGATATGGTGAAAATGAAAAAAAATCTCTGCAACTCTGAAATCATGGTGATATCTATGAGCATATCTTAGCTTCACTTCGTGCAAAATATCATCAAGATTTTCAACCGAGAAATCAATTAGCTCAATGGCTGGCCCCGCCCACTTAATCCATTGACCCCGCCCATTGACTCCAACCGAAAGATCTGCTTCGATTTTAAACGGCGTATTTTGCAAATTTTATGACCAATAGCATGTAACAAAAAAGTAGAATGGTTGGTTGGCGACCTAAATGTCAATAAGCTGTAGTTACGATGTTGAAGCCGCCAGACAAACCAACAAAAAAACTTCTCAAAATGGCCATTGAATTTAAAAACATAATAGATAAAGAAAAATATGATAGTGACAGGCAATTTCTTCTGTCCACAAAGTTTTCCAAGGTTTTTTTCCTTAGGTCGTCAAAACGCGTTTTTGTGTGGAAATGGGTTAAGTAAATTACAAAACAGCCAAGGCCATAGCGCAGTCGGTTGCGCATCTCCAATCATGAGGTCCAAGGTTCCTTCCCAGGTCGCGACAAATATCCTTTCCGACATTTGTTTCCCAACGATCGTAAACTGATGTGGAATGAGCAGCTGGAGGCTCGGAAAAGATGTAGTGGTAGTACAGGTGTGAGAAATACCAGGATTACATGGTTTGGTACTCCAGGTGTCGCGATATGACTGAAATACTGGTAAAAGTGGCGTTAAACCCAATTAAAAAAATAACAAAACAAACATATGAATTAACAGGTAATATCAAGCTTCCTGCCATCCACAAAAGGAAAAAATTAAATACAGGCATATTCAATAATGTAATTCCCATCTACCCATGTAAAAATGCCTGGATGGTTTTCAGCGTAGGTTTGGGCGGCCGAATTAATTTTTTGTTGTTGTACAATGCATTTGTCCGGGAGCCAATTACCAATGTTGATGATTGTTTGACTTTAAGAAATACAACCGAAAAGTCTTCGACTCTCTTTTCTGTCGTTCTTAAAACCTTGTCATATTGAAACCGGGTTGTTCCTGTTTTGGCAGGAGGATGAGGATCAAACTGTACATATACACTGTCATATTTAAGTCTACATGGCCTATTTGACAAATTAAATAAAAAAGCAATATTTTTTTACCCATATGTAGTTCTTCCAGTGCTACAAGTGTCTCTTGTCCTGTGACTTTAAGGCAATAATAATTTAATTTTTAGTTTCCTCTATCAAAAACGAGCGTTCTGATTGGTCGAAAAAAAATTATTCATATCTCCACGAACAAAATTCTGAGCACACAGCGGTTTTGTATGCTTCCGCACAAAATAGTCCCATACAATAAGGAATCAAAATTTGTAAAGCTTTTGTTTTTTCGCTCGATGCTATTGAATTATAAGAAAGGAAGACAATATTTCTTGTTTACATGGAGGTATGAACCAAAACACCTAATCACACAATGTTTGAATCCGCTTCGTGTATTCATACAGTGTGATTAGGTTTTTCGGTTCATACCTCCATGAAAACAAAAAATATTCTCTTCATCTCTGAATTGAAGAAGATTTCATTCATCGCCATTCTGGTCAAGTCCCTTAAGTCACCACCGCCAGTTAATCTATTACCAACCGACAAAATTTCCAGCTGGTCCAAATTCAAAGCAGTTGTGGACAATAATAAGTAGTTGACCAGATCCTTTTTTATTATTGTCCTTTTGGGTTGAAAATGTTGTGGATAATGAAGAAGTTGCTTGTAGCAAGCATTTTCTTTATCGTCCACATGGTCATCGAGAGCCTTTCTCTCTATGACACCAAAAAGCGTGATTTTCTGGCAATGGATTAATTCTGAAAAATACGAGTAGAGAGATCACTTCGGTGTGTTGTTTGATAAGGATCACTTTTTTGGATAATTTGTTTCTTGTACAACTGGTTCAGTTGAACGGATTTTGATTTCATGCAGTTTATTTTTTATTATCTACTACGGAAGAAAACATCTAAAAAGGAATAAATTGGAAATGTAATGAGTTACGTCTTCTCCTTCCGGTTAGGCAACAGGCTTGAACGGTCATAATTTCCCCGATACTTCTCGCTGACCTTACAGACACTGGTACTAGCAATTTAATTATCCCATCTCCTAGATTGGGCAGGTAGCTCACACTTATGGTGATATGGCGGTAGGATAAAGACATCAGGTCGAATGCTTTTTCGTTCAATAAATATAGTGGAAAAACCGCGCTGTTTACCGCTTGAAGTTTTATAGCCAGTTAGCGACAAAATACACCTTCAGCCGCCGTCCTGACAACATGAGCAATTGGGAAAGACAAGTCAATGACAGTTTCAATTATAACTTCGAGCTGAAGTTAAATTAGTGGCGGCATCTAAACTGTTGTCCTTCGCGTGTCATTTTTTTCTGCCACCGAACAATGGCACTGTGTTGTCAGCTCATAGTTGGGTAAATGAAAATGTCAGTTACAACAAAACACGTTATTTATTGACTTGTAGCCAAATCAAACGAGGTTTAAGCGAGTTTTTTTATCGCATTTTTATAGACGAGCTAGATTAAAGTAATAAAAGCAAACAAAAATTGAGGTATCTTATGCCATAATTTGTGAGATGAAGTTTTTTGTGTGTGTTCTATATATTTATGTGTAATGTCGGAACGGCTCTATCATTTTACTGTATACTTTAAAATTATATATTCTAATTCGATATTTCGGCTAATGTTTTTTTTCCAGAGATACTTAATCAACATTTGCGAAGGATCACCTTTTTGTAATTAAATGTTTTGAATCTTTAGGAAATTACACAAGTATTTTTGTGTTTCCTTGAATTTTAGTGTTCTAGGTATTGAATTTTTGTTAAAGATCGAATGTTTCGGTGTTATTTTGAGAGTTATGCTTTACACGAAGGACGTAATGGTAAAAAAATGATATTTTCGGAGCTACCATGAAAATAAAAAAAAAATGTAGTATTTCCATATATTTAGTCGTCTTATCCACTTTAATAGGGTGTGTGATGTACCCACGAATTAATTACCGCCTAGCAACGCACCCGCAAACTGCTGGTTAGCATCCTGCTCTTATATTGCGGATTTTGACCCTATTCTTCAAGGTGAGCCTATCTGAGGTCACGTAAAGATTTCTGGTTGCACAGGGCTTGATGAAACAGCTGTCTGTAACATATCTCAAGCTATTCTATTGGATTTAGGTCCTGGGATCTAGTTGTCCATGCCATACAGACGATTCTGGCTTGTTCGAGGTATTGATAAGTTATACAGGCTCTATGAAGTTTTCACAAACACCACCTGCCCATGGGCGATTGGATAACATCCAAAATCTCATTTACGTACCTCAGAGCCACCAACGTGCCGTTGTCAATGACGTGGAGGCCCGCTTTCCCCTGAGCACTTAATGAACGTTCGAGTTCAAAGTCCACTTTCGGTCTAATTGAATGATTTTATTACTCCAACGATTTTTTCTATTTCTATTATTAGCTCGATTACTTCGTTTGGTAAAGTGCTCGACTTCAAACCTCAAGAATAAGCTTTAGGTACAACGTTTAAGTCGCCAAATCAACAAAAACGATTCACATAACTGTCGACTAATGTTTGAGTTCAAAGTTCACTTACGGACCAAATGAAGTATTTGATTCGGTCGATCGATTCTTTGATTAATAACAGCGATCCGTCAATCGCCGCACTATCGAGACGTATATATAAAGTAAGTAATTTCTTATTCAGATTTTTTTCAAGTAACAAGTGGTTCAGTTAAAACAAAGGTAATTTGAACATCTCTTCGTGCTAACAATGAATAAAAAGGTAATAGCTTCCATTGAATTATGGGGGATAAGGTTTAAAGTTAGGAAAATCTTGCAAGTTAGGTAAATTAAATTTCCCCATCAATGAGTCAGATGAAGGAAGAAAAAAGCATAATTACCACTTTACTGTTTTGAAAAAAATCAGACGTGTATGAATTCAGTTTTACAGACAACAATTTTAAATCGAATTTATTCGGAGATAATCAATCACTCATCAGAGAAGAAAATGTTGTGGAAAAAGAATAAATTGCTTGTTACAAGCATTTTTTTTATTTTTCCACAATGTTTTATCAAGTGTAAAACAGGGTTGTAAAAGCAAAGGATTGAAGAAGGAAGGATTATAGTAGCAAAGGATGAAGTGAGAAATACCAGGAATTCATTGTTAGGTGCCCCGGCCGGCACGATATGACTGAAATACTGTTAAAAGTGGCGTTAAACCCCATTCAAAAAACGAACTGTTTTTATACCGAATATGAGCAGAATGGAGATGTGCTAATAATCAAGACACGAATTTAGACTAACCATGTTATGTAAGAAAATATGCAAAGGTTCATAATACATTGTAAGTAGATGTCGGACAGGTCATCATATACAGGATTGCTAGTTGTTGAGAAACAGGAAGTAGTTATCAGGTAGACCTTAATTCTGCATGGGGCGTACAAGAACCTTAGCTGATGTATTAATTTGAAATCAAACGGGGTATAAATCGAAAGTACTATCAGAGTGACATTGTAGATATAGCTTCTTTACCTTGAAGTTCACTACATCGATTCAGGACGACAAGAGCGAATGCATTCTTAATTTCCTGTAAACAGCGTTCTGAAGCAATTTCCACTGATACATTAGAGTTTCACTTTCTAACCTACCTGCGGCAAGCTTTTGGCAAGTTTGGCTGTTTTCATTTAAAACGTTTTCGCGACAATTGATAACACAGTCCTCGCCAGTACACATATTTAACAGATTAAGCACCTTTATACCGGGAACTCTATTAAGCAACAGCCCGTAAAGATAAACGTCGTCAACCCAAAAGAATGGGGTAGTCTTCGCTGCTTGGTAAAGCAATGGAGATAAATCATTGGTGAAAGCCACAAAGAATCCACTACAATATGGAGGATAATTTGTCCGACCTGGAAAGAGATCCTCGCGTACAAACCATTTGTCGCTTTCATTGCGTATTATTGGTGCAGTTGTTTGATGAGCACAGAGCATTGTTGTTGTCCTGCCCAGCAAAACTGGAAGGAGAACATCAAAGATCTTCCGTACATCTACGATGACGTCATCATCTATCTTAACGATGATTGGTGCATTAGTGCATCTTTCTGAGAGCCATCTGTACGCCATTACACCTTTATTCGTTAGATTGTGGTACGAATCAACAAACTCTCCCTGAAGAATATCCCTGTACTTGTATGATTCCTTTCTAATACGTTCTTGTGTTAATTTGTTTGACGTTAAACCAAGAAGAAAAAGAAGTTTAGCTGATCTAAAGTACTCAGCGGTAGATTCGTCCATCCAGGTATTTCGCATGAATTGCCTATGTTCATGGTGTGAGGGCGCTGTATGAACAATCAACACGAATAATAAGTAAGGCACAGACGAACACAGATTTGGGTTTTCAATGACATATCGACTGTTATTGTCGGCTGTGAACGGCAAGCTAGAACTTCCAATAAGCTTCTGTAAATCAGAAACATTGTGTAGAAATCCAAGGTTCTTCTTCTGGTATTTTTGACGGCGTGTATTTTCTACATCAACATTCCGCTGGAACTTGTTATAAACAACAAAAGTATTTTGGCTAACGCTAGATCGAATGAAGCGATACTCAACCAGTAACCAAGCTAGAAGATAAAGTGCGAGTAGTAAAATCACCATCTGTACCTTCCTTGTTTCATTTTTCACTGTCTTCATTCTTCAAATCAACACGTATGTAGGACTGAAATTAAAAAATACATGCATAATCGAGTTATTATGTGTTTACATGGCAAGTGATGCAATACTCCACATATCTTTTTCCAAAGAAAAGTAGTCATAAATAGAGAAGATCGAGTTATTTTCATTACCAGACATATTTAGAATTTGTGGTTCTATTAATTGCGGATTCCAGCTGCAGGTCATAATATCGATTGACCAATCAAACCAATCAAACCGTTTTTATACCGGAAGTTACTTGTGACATCCCCATTCATGTAATTTTTGATGTTGTTGTTCTTGTTGCTTTTGCGACACTTAATCTTTGTAAATCTAATTTATAAGCTATTGATTTAGGTAATTAAACAACTATTTAACTTGCGCTAAATGCTTTTGGTCTTATTCTTTGCATATCTCTCATAAAATGCCTTGTTAGAGTGACCTGCGATCTGTCAGTTTGGAGAATTCTTGTCCATTTCGTCAACAGTACAGACCCGCTACACCAAAGAATAATTGAATTCCAAAGGTCCCCGGGGTTTGCTAGGCTGAATGCATTTCAAACCCAAAGTGCATACCATGTAAAGAGTGCATATACAAAAATTCTTATGTCTTTCACAAAAATTAAATGCTTGGCTGTATTAGACACAATTTAAGCTTGCTCTTATTGTGTAAAAGCAAGCTTCGAAATCAGTTTCGCTTTCGCTTTTCCTTTAATGCTCTTCCCAAAGGTCAAGGTCAATCTTATCCGATACATATGAAAAATGTCTAAATTCCCAATAATCAACCGATTAAGCTCATATTTAATTACTTAATACCTGTTTGCCTTCATTGGTCGAGAGTTATTGTACATTTTTCAACGCACAATAAGCGAGGCCACCTTTCTGAAAGACTGCAACATCTTTGAATTGGTACGAGTCTATTTTTTGTCGTAAAGGTAAAGCTTTAAATGATATAACGTTTTCGATCTTTATAACATATCTCAGTTTCCCATGAAAAAAAAAGATTTTATATCGCTCGATCTGCCAAATATATTTATATAAGTAATAATATTTCAAATAAACGTGTTGATTTTGCCAAAAATTAAGATATACATTTATTTTGCCCTACCGTTTGTTATCAATTTCTAATGGGTCGTTAACATTTGCATAGACCTGGATATAGTTTAACTCATTCTCACAGAATCCTGTTTTTTGACGTCCATCAACGAAAAAGACTTTAGAAAATATTGTGGAAAGTAAAGATATCCATTATCCATAATGATTTCTGGCACGTAAGACAAAGATTTTTAAAATTTCACCAATTGAAATTGTTTCCTTCAACTTCCTTAAATTCGGACAAGTCTAAAATTTTCTCGTACGGTAATGGGTTAATGCCCGAGTGCAAAGTTCTATGGCGTTCAAGCATTATGAGGGGTTCTGCAAAAGTTTTAATGTTTACGACCTCAATTAAGTGAAATGACGTTACTGCTGAGTAAACAATACCAAACGAAGTGGATAGCGGAAATGTAGTTCAATTACGTTGATACTTTTGAAACTTTATTGGGAAGAAAAGCCAGAAAAAAAGTGTTAAGCGTTGTGAAGCCATCGTTGTTGACAATGACGTTGCTAGGTGATATGACATCATTCTTGAAATTTCATGCGGGGGTAAAAGGTCATCGTTTCCAGTTATTGTTATTGAGTTATCTCACAAATTCATCATTATTAAAGCATAAGTATAATACATTTAGAATGTTTTTAATTTATTTGAAAATTTTTTTAGGAAAAGGCAAATACTTCGGGGACAAAAGAAGGTTCTATATTCATACGTTGTTTTGTATACATTTACCTTTGACCCAAAATGGAGGTTATCGGCACGTAAACCTTATCATTAAATCAAGCTTTCCGCGTTACAGCCTGCGTTTTGACCGTTTAAAAAACTCATAACATCCCGGAACTCAACTGTCCCTGCTGCGATATGATGTTAGAAGGCACTGGCATTCAAAGGAATATTATTGATTGGTTGATTTGGGTTTAACGCCGCTTTAAACAGTATTTCAGTCATATCGCTGCGGCTGAAGCACCTAACAATGGATTCCTATAATTTCTCACACCAGTACTACCACTACATCCTTTCCTAGGCTCCAGCTGCTATCTCACTTAGGTTTACGATTATCCACCCATTGGTGAGAGACAAATATCGGAATCGAACCCATGGCTCCCATGATTGAAGATTATGATTTGTTTGTTTGAATGGGGATTTACGCCGCTTTCAACAATTTGAAGATTAGGAGTCTGACGCGCTACCGACTGCGCTATGACGGCGGCAAAATTACCGTTCTATAAAGGATAAACTTAAACACAATGTTAGTATAATCCAACGGCGACAATGTCTCACCTGAGAAAGATCGAGCTGCGTCTTCGGTCGTTCGATCAATCGAAATTGGGTGAAACGATAATTATCGCCTTACGGCTTTGCCTTTTCCAAACCATTTAAGAACACATATCTTGTTACTGTGTAATCACGGTCCACAGCTTCGCTGATAATTATGAATTTGACGTAATCCGATAATGGCCTAGATTATAGATACCTTTCCGCAAGTGAAAATTCGCAACGATATTGTAGAAGTATTGTAACCTTACATAAATACAAGTGTGATGTAACGTAGAAATTTTGCAGTATAGCGAATTCGTTTAAAGGTCTCCTGCCAAGGTTACTGGTAAAAAAACAAAAAAAAAAAAAAAAAAAACAGACAGTCTCCAAAGCTTTGGGTAACAATATATAGTAATGCGTCGTATAGATAGCGTGTAGAAATATCAACCTATGGCAGGTATTTCAGTTTTAACATGATATCTCGTGAATTTAGAATTTCATGAAAGTTATAGCTTTCATAGTCGCCCACTCACCTGCACAGCCTGTCATATCGACAGTATACGATTCCTCTAAGCATACAATAGTTTATCCATTTCGGTAGCTCTTTGTGGGCACTTATTGGCGGCATACCTGTCTGGCATCTGCATAACATGTGGGTGGTTCACAGCATTCACCTTACTTAAGTTTGAAACGTTAAATCTATCTTTTTCAAATGTATGTTTTTTGAAGCATATTAAATGAACTAACATCCCTTTCGAAGAACAAAGAACATCTGACGGGTCTCTTTTCGTAATATTAACAGCAGATATTTTAGAGAAAAAAAGTTTCATTCAAATTCTACACAAAAATATGGGCATGTTCGACCGAAAGGTCATACTACCGATATGAAGCGAATAACTATACTGAATTGATTTGAAATGAATCTATATGTGACGAGATATCTCTCTCTGAGTAACTGAACCATCATCGATGTTTCTGTCCGCCATCTTGGTTCACCCCTGATCGGACGCCTATGATGCGGTATCATACGGTGTGTAACAACGCTTTAACCCATTACCAGTCAAAACCTTTTTAGACTGGTCCAAATTTAAAGAAGTTGCAGACAAGAGTTTATATTACCCGGGATTTTGTAAATCTTTGTCTTTTGCGGTAGAAAACATTGTGGATAATGAAGAAATTGCTTGTAACAAGCAATTTCTTCTTTTTCCACAATATTTCCCTTAGCTTTTTTTAATAGGCGTAAAAGCCTTATCATGTGGGAATGGGTTAAAGCGGGGAATACTTTGTCAATGTACCTTGTTAAATAGCCATATAATTAATAGTGCAATATTTATAATACAACGTGTGAGAGCGAACAAGCTTTAAGTGAAGCGGACTACCTTAGGTATGTCAAAATCTTAAACGCATGTTTTGTTGTTATTGTTGTTGTAGTTTTCATAGAATATAAAAGAATATTACAGATAAAATTTCTTACCCAGATTAAAGTCACGTGCTCTCAGAGAACTATAATAGAAGGGAAAAAGGCGCGTGAATAAAATATTCAGATGGCCTTTTTATTGACTTCAGTCGGCCCTCCTCCGGAATACTTTTTAGTCATCAAAACTTTTCGATGAAAGAGATTTAAATGTTTAAATACGGCACTTCCATCTGAAACTTCTAACGATGAAAAAGGTCTTAACCCGTTCACACACAATCGTTCCTTTTTATGTCCCATAAGAAAATAGTTCTGTAAAATAATGTGGAAAAAAGCAGAAATTGCTTGTTACGAGCAATTTCTGCATTTTCCACATTATTTTCTACCCAAAGAGACAAAGATTTAAAAAAAGTCAACAGTTTGAAACTTTCGTCTGCAACTTCTTTCAATTTGGACCAGCCTCAAATTTTACCGTCTGGTAATTGGTTAATAGGCTCTTGCTTTCTCTTGATATTTCGGTAATGTATCTTACTTCCATTTCAATCTAACCTAAATTCTGAAAAAGAGCACCAAAAGCGGATACCAACGCTCGGCTGTTCAAATGCTTAACCCTTGTCATGCTGTATAAATTCCCTTACTAAATTTCTATCAAATCAAAGGACTGAAAGCACTGATAGAACTGGTTAAAAAATCAATATTTTAAATTTTAGAGATCAACTTCATAAACAACTCCGTCAGGAAAAGTACAAGCAGGAGGTGTAGACTAAGATCAGCCTGCACATAAGTGCAGTCTGATCTTAGTCTACACCTCCTGCCAAAACCGGAATATTCCGGGTTCAGCATGACAAGGGTTAATAGTGGGTAAAATTCATCAGTCGAAAGAGGGACATAATTTGTTAAAGATGCATTTAGAGTAATGCCCTTGTTGGTACAGATTACTATTTTGATTATGAACATATGTTCCGAGTATGAATTGAATGTGTTCAAGGATACCAGAGATATTACAAAATTGTCGTCTGTAACGATTTTTACTTTGGTCCGGTCTAAATACTTTTCGTGTGGAAATGGGTTAACATGTCTGATATGTTACCTTCTTATACTAGTTTAAACATATCTTATTTGCTAGTAAGATATTCATAATACTATACAACTAATCTAAATTTACAGAAAATTGGATCAGAACGAAAGCAAAGCTAATAGAGCTCTTCTCCATAAAGATAGTATTGTATGAGTACACCGATATTCGACCAGAAACCAAGCGGAAAGATAAATCACGAGTAGTAAAATCATTATTTATGCCTTCCTTGTATTAATATTCACCGTCGACTTTCTTCCATTTAGAGTGACGGCAAGCTAAAAAAGAGAGGCCAGAGATTTGTCAGTTTTGGGGTCCTAAATCACTATTTTCAGAACACGTCATACTAGCTGTATACCGTGGGACTACACTACGTATAAATATATCTGATACAATCAGACATAATTTCAGTATATTGTACGTGTGTTAACCAATGGCTTGATGGAAAATTTTAGACTGGTTCAAATTGCAAGGAGTTGCAGACGACAATATGAAATTTATGAAATTCTAGATTTTTCAACTTTCTGGATAGAATACATTGTGGAAAATGAAGTTCAAGCTATTTCTTCATTTTACACAATGTTTCCCGAATGTTCTTCTTCAGGGGCATGACAAGGCGTCTATGTGTGGGAATTAGTTAAAAAGGGTTCCATTGATAGTTTTTTTTTTTGTTATTTTTAAATAGCTTTTTAAAGCTACTTTTCGGTTGCAGAAGGTTCAAAAGATATACATAATTTCTTATTGTTCTTGTAAGTTATAGTTCGGAAAGATGTGCTAATCCAGTATATTTCACGTTTCTTAAATTATCCGTTAATTATTTGTCGGCTGCCACTGGAAAAGGATCATCTCGGAAAAATAAAAAAAGTTTTGGTCTTGAGCGCGAGAAAGATTGCGAACAAGTGAATTTGGTTTAACGTCACTCTCAGTAGTATTTCAGTAATACTACGGTTGGTAAATGGACATAACTCCCCCCCCCCTCCCCACTCCTGTCATTTTTCACAGCAGGAGGTATACATGTACAAGTGGAATATCCATAATCGAACTGTTTGTTCCGCAGCAAAGAAAAACGCCAAATCACTTTTCGCGTTTCCATCAGTGAGAGACAAATGACGCCTGTGGCAATGGCATTCTTTTTCCGGAAAGGCAATCGTTCTCGGGACTCTAAAATTGAAAATATCCCGCATTACCAATTAAGCTAGCCAGGGTATAGGCAAGACATTTTGGTCTTTGTGTAAAAATGCAATTTTCTTTTCCAAAATGGGCATAATACTCTACTATGCCAATAGGGACGCCCATCCTTAGTACTTTCAATTGTTTCGATGTCATCGGGTATCATTTTGTTACTCTCTGCAATGCCCCTTGTTTGAAGGTGTATCCTTTTCATGTACTCATATGAGCGCTTTCGAGCAAGCTACGTTGTTGTTTTAAACTATCTTCTGATCTTCTGTGATATCTCATTCAAGTATAATATTGAAAACAAGAGGGCCGTTGGCCCTGGTGCGCTCACTTGAGATAAAAGCTCTTTTTCTTTCAACAGTCTAATTTCATGTTAAGGTTAGGATTATGAAACAAGTGGGCCACACTTACATATAAAGACTATGAACCTGGGGATCCAAAAGTCTAAATAACAAATTCCAAGGCTATAGTTCTGATATGAAAGAAAGAATACACTTTTTCCTCCCTCTGGATCCATGGGTTATAATTTTAGAAATAAGAAAGAAGTCTGTGAACTGATGCTTAATGCCTATACCCCCCCCCTCCCCTGCTCCGCCCCTGGAGACCCGAGGATCATGATTTTAGCTATTTTGTAAGAGATCAATATACTGATGTTTCATGCAAAATATTAAGGCTCTACGCCTTCTGGGTCAGGAGGAGAAGATTTTTAAATATTATTTTAAAATTTCACTTTTGTTGCCATGGCAACCAGAGTTTTTAACGGATTTCAATTCATTTAGCTATTTTTTGAAGGGGACCACCTAAGCAACATTTCTGCCAAATTTGGTTCAAATCGGCCCAGTGGTTTGGGAGGAGATGTCATTTAAAAAATCGTTCTTTATTTCTATATAAACCCCATCCCCCTGTGCTCCGCCCCTGGGGACCCGAGGATCATGATTTTAGCTATTTTGAAAGAGGTCAATATACTGATGCTTCATGCAAAATTTCAAGGCTCTATGTCATCTGGGTCAGGAGGAGAAGATTTTTAAAGATTATTTTAAAATTTCACTTTTGTTGCCATGGAAAACAGAGTTTTTAACGGATTTCAATTCTTTTAGCTTTTTTAAAAGGGGACCACCTAAGGAACATTTCTTCCAAATTTGGTTCAAATTGGCCCTGTGGTTTTGGAGGAGATGTCGTTTAAAGAAATTGTTGACGGACGACGCACGACGCATGACGGACGGACGCCAGACGAAAGGGGATCACAATAGCTCACTTGAGCACTACGTGCTCAGCTGAGCTAAAAAGTAAGCCCAAAGTTGCAGGGCCAAAAGTTTTCCTGGAGGTAATAACGCAGAGATGCATGTATTCCAACAAAGCATTCCGATCGTCCGTAAACTTTTTCCGAACGTCCAAAAAACAACAAAGAATATCATAGCAAAATTTTGCAAAAACAGTTTAGATAGGACTTAGTTTCCTTAAATAGTGAATTAAGTAAAATTGCTCTTCATTTTCTTCTCAGAGAATACTTGGCGAATTAATTCCTTCTCTTGTCAAATAAATGAACAATTGAAAAGACGCAGTATTTCAGTCGTATCGTGGCGGCTCGAGCACCTACTAGTGATTCCTGGTATTTCTTAAACCAGAAATACCACTTTACTCTTCCCCAAGTTTTTCTACTCATCCAGCTAGGGTTTCCGATTATCTCCCCGTTGTTGGGAGACAAATGTCGAAAAGGAGATTTGCCGCTGCAGGGGATTAAAACCTGGATCTTATAATTTAGAGTCCCACATGCTATTAACTGCGCTATGGCCGCTGTCCTCAATTCATTTGAAGTGTTCCGTGCTATAATAGCGAAGCATACACTTTAAATACTACTTCTAAGACTGAAAAACATAACAAAACAGAAAACCCACACAAGTACTAGTTACGATATGCTTGAAAACGCTAACCCGTCATGTGTGAATGAAAACTATTGTAGCAAAATCTTTGAAAACATTAACGCGTCAAGAGTGACTAACCCTAAACCCATACATGTAACTTACGAAAATGATCGAGGTTTGGTTACAAATAATAATTTTGTTTATACTCCCTCACTTTCGTTTAGTTTTTGACAATTGGAACGTATTCGGCATAATAAGTTTGTAGCGTGAAAATTTGACTTTTACCAAATGAAAAACGTTTTGAATAATTTTAAAACAAGGCTCGTGTTTACTTCTAAACCAGGGTTTGACCCTGAAAAGCCTAAAATATCTTAATTTGTCTCTTAGAAATTTTTCTTAAGGGGGGGGGGGGTTAACATGACCCCCCTTAAGAGAAATTTCTAAGGGTCAAAAAAGAGTTTTATCGCCCAGCTCTTTTATCATGTATCTTATATAGTAATGGAAATTGCACACATTAATTGCTTATTCCATTTCTCAATTGGCACGTAACATTCAAATTCATACTTCTGATATGCACTCTTCATTGTTTGACCCTTCACAAAAGTTTTGACCCCCAGAATTTCATGATCAAGGAGTCAATGACTGCTCGATTTCAATCGCTAGCATGAGCCCTGACAAAACATAAAATGTAAACTGAATTACAAGAAAGGACTGACAGCCCTGATATTTTTCTTTCTCTCGTGGATGACATTACAAGGTGGCAAACTATTATTTGCATCGTGGTACTACCTTATACTAGGGCCGCCGTCATAGCGCAGTAGGTAGCGCGTCAGACTCCTAATCATCAATCATTGGATGTCATGGGTTCGATCCCCGGCGGCGGCAGCACATATCTTTTCCGACATTTGTCTCTCACCAATGGGTTGATAATCGTAAACCTAAGTGGGATAGCAACTGGAGGCTAGGAAAGGATGTAACGGTAGTACTGGTGTGAGAAATACCAGGAATCCATTGTTAGGTACTACAACCGCCGCGATATGACTGACTATGATACAGCTGTGGGAAATTTTACTTTATCTTTAAAAAAAATACTTCCTAGATCAGGTGACACTCGACCCACCGTCATCCGATTACGAGTCGAGCACGCTCGAAGTTGCACGAAGATATACGGCATAATGTCGCAACAGCTATGGCTAATAACGAGTAACAAAAAAATCAGATAGTTGGCGGCCTAAACGTCGTAACTACGGCTTGATTAACCCGGAGAAACGATGGCAGTCAGTGTCGGAAATAAATTTCGGTATAAATGAATGATTTGATTTTTTCATCCGCTGTCAGCCGACCGCACCTCTCCTCAACCTATAAAGTTCCACGCAGATAGCTATTATACTCTCTAACATACAGCATACAGACTTAAGAAGGCAATAAAAGCATCACTTAAGAGATAAAGAGAATATTTTTTTGTTTTCATGGAGGTATGAACCGAAAAAACTAATCACACTGTATGAATACGCGAAGCGGATTCATACAAAAGTGTGATTAGGTTTTTCGGTTCATACATCCATAAAAACAAAAAATATTCTCTTCATTTCTTATAATTTGATAGCATCGAGCGAAAAATACAACAACTTTACAAATGTTGGATCCTTTTTGTATGGAACTATTTTGTGCGGAAGCATACAAAATCACTGCGTTCTCAAAATTGTGTTCATGGAGGTATGAATTGAATTTTTCGACCAATCAGAACGCTCGTTTTTGATAGACGAACCTAACAATTAAATTATTCATATATAAAAGATAAGCGGTTAGTTTGTTTTTATTTTGCTTGTTTTTTATCCCGTAGAGATCTTTCTGTCCATGAATTTACATAACGATGGCTTTTCAGGGATAAAGCCTGAGAAAACTAGGTTAGATGGGGAAAAGGGCAAATCATTCAGCAGTCGGATTGAGAGACTGACAGGCAGACGGGAAAGCAGACGTTAAAAACTGACAAACAGTATCATTAAAATGAATATAGGTAAAAGTCTAAAGTAATACCTGGTATGTATAACTTTCCTCACTCTAGTTAATTATTAACCATAACAACTGTTAATTTTCAAACTGCTTTTTAGAGTTACACGAGCCACGGCTTCTAAAATTGGTACAAATACGGTTTATAACATGTATGTAGTTTAGCATTCTTATATTTCAATTTTCGGAGCAAACATTTCCCAACCATTGGCTACATGTCATTTTTACACTAGTACAACCACGATGTTCCTTACAGACCACCAACTTCTTTTCTTATCGATCAATCGCTGGCCCCGCCCACTTACTCCGTTGGTACTGACCATTTGACTCCGACAGGTAGATCCACTTGGATTTGAAACTGCATCATTTTGCAAAATTCATAGCCAGTATCACCTGACAAAAGGTAAAATGGTTGGATGGCGACCTAAACGCCGTAACTACAGCTTTAACAGGAAGACTCACTTCGATATCACCCAGTTCTTTTGTAAATTTTATGGCTAGTAACATGTAACAAAAAAGTAAATTTATTTTATGTGACGACATAAACGGCGTAACTACAGCTTAAATAAGATGTAGTTACCTCGTTTAAGTCGACAAACAAAAATGTTTCAAATTAACGTCGGCAAAAGACGGAGTTCAAATTTCACTTCCGGACAACATGGATTATTTGTTTGGTCTACTGGTTTTTCGAAGGACAGATTCAATGTATCAATTCATTAACTGAGATGTTAGTGGGGTAAAAAATCAACATTTGGTCCATTTTAGCCAGACGGAGTATATCAGCCAAATACAGGTTGTTCCTGTTAACGCCAAAAGATGACCAAAAAGAATAATAATTTAAAAGTAATTTCAATAGTTTCCACATAAATTCTGTGTCG
Organism: Fragum fragum; assembly: GCA_946902895.1. Classification (NCBI taxonomy): domain Eukaryota; kingdom Metazoa; phylum Mollusca; class Bivalvia; order Cardiida; family Cardiidae; genus Fragum; species Fragum fragum. Next base: position 51,538,990 of record OX336371.1, read on the forward strand.
TATCAACATATATATCGAGGGGTTAGAGCAAAACATAGTATGGTCTATACAATGTATAGACCCTTACTATGTTTTTGCTCTAACCCCTCGATATAAGCAGAATAAAGGGAGAGAAGTCATTTGCCGCCGTCATAGCGCAGTTGGTAGCGAATCAGACTCCCAACTTTCAATCATGGGGTGCCATGCGTTCTTCCCCGGCGGCGGCATGCACATATCCTTTCCAACAGTTGTCTCTCACCAATCGGTTGATAATCGTAAACTTAAGAGGGATAGCAGCTGGGGGCTAGGAAAGGATGTAATGGTAGTACTGGTGCGAGATATACCAGGAATCGATTGTTAGGTGCTCCAGTTGCCGTGATATGACTGAAAAAGGTTAAATGCTGTGTTACGAAAGAAAAAAAAGAAGTCAATTCCAAACGACAAATAATATGGATATAAAGTTTCAGTGTTATTATTGAAAAGGTATTTTACATTAACCAATTACCAAATTTTAGACTGGTCGAAATTGAAAGGAGTTGCAGACGACTACGAAAAGCTTGTGAAGTTTAGGACTTTCTTTACCTCTTGAGTAAAAACATTCTGGATAATTGAAGAAATTTCTTTTCTTCGTTTTCCGCAATGTTTCCCGAAGCTTTTTGTTCTTGAGGCGTCTAAAGGTTTCACTGTTTGGGAATGACAATTTTTTTCATGACGAGGCCATGAAATCTAGAAATTAGTAAAAGAATATTGATGGACTATCAAAGTAGATCTATCTATTAGGTTTATCAAATTTCACTTCAGGGGGTGCTAAGGTATCTCTAGGGCACAGACGGACTTACAGACGTACATACGAATAGACGAACGAACACCAGAAAGCAATATCCCCATCAAAAGTCTTTCATGGGAAACAAAAAACTTATTTAGCTTTCAAATCAGCTTTTTTTTCTTATCAGTAATGGATATCCGCCATTTCTTCTTAGGCTATTTTCAGATTATTTCTTTAATAGTAAGTGGTGACCAAGCGTCACAATGAAAACGAAAATTATAACAAGTATCCATCACAACGAATGGTGACGGTTAGTCAACGGATACTGGACTGTTTAACCCATTCCTATACAATGAAATTTTAGACCAGTCCAAATTGAAAACAGATACAGACGACAATTTCAAGAAAACAGAATTTTAAACTTTTTCATATTTTTGGATAGAGAACATTGTGGATAATGAAGAAATTGCTTGTCACAAGCAATTTCTTCATTTTCCACAATGTTTTCGAAAGCCTTTTGCATGAGGGACGTAAAAAGGAGAAAATGTGTGGGAATGGGTTAAGCAGTTTTGATTGGTCACACTCTGTAGAAGGGTCAAGTACAATTAGGGTAGTTTTTGGTCGTTCGGCGATCAAACTGTCGTGGCTAGCGTTTTTTTTTTTTCTTGGGGGGGGGGGGTCAAACTGTAGGTGCGACATTTTGATTGCTCACCGATGATATCGTCGTTTGGCGACAAAAATATCGTAAATACAGCTTCGTTCAAGCTATTTGATCAGTTAGCCTGTTACGTATGTATACCAATTACTGGTGTAATCCGAAATATCAAAAATGCTAATGAATTACTAGACATACGTGAATTTTATATTTATTCTTATAACCATCTGAAGATTGCCACACACTTCACTGTCATTTTCTATTAACTTTTCCATAGTATTTCATAGTTAACCCATTCCAACACAATGACGCTTTCTGACGCCCCGAAGAAACAATTGGGAAAATATTGTGTAAAAAGAAGAAATTGCTCGCGAGCAATTTCTTCATTTTACACAATGTTTTCTACCAAGAATGTTAAAGAAATCTGAAATTTCATAAGCTTAAAAATGTCATCTGCAACTCCTTTCAATTTGGATCAGTCTAAAATTTTACCATCTGGTAAATGGTTAAAGTAGAAGATCGTAATAAATATCATGCGCTTAATGAGTATTTGACCGTAGTCAAATGTGATATTCCGAGGGCAAAATAAATTCCATTGAAATGAAATTCTAACATTTTGTTTAGATAGAAGAATATTAATTTGCTATTCCCAGACAAGATTTGGCTAAACATAGGCCCTATTTTGAGTATTGTGATTGGTTAGATTAGAGTAAGAATTTTTGTCAACTCACTGCATGTGTTATATTTCCGATATGGTGCAGAGATAAATCAAAATTATATACAAAAGTTCAAAGGCAAGTTTTGAGTGAAATAATATTTGAGATAGTGTTTTGAATTATAACTGGTTTCTTTCTGATGAGAAAATGATTAGACTGGCGCGTGCAGGATCCCTTATACAAGTCATAGAATCTATTAGTCGTTTTTACTAGTGCATGTGCCAACGAAAAAAAAGATCTGGGACCGTAGTTATAGTGGTCATTTTTATTTATTTCATGTAAATAGAATAACGAGGTATGAGCAATGTGAAATGAGTTCTTCTTGTGTCTATACACTTTCAACCCAGCGTAAAATGTATCAAGTTTTTGTTGTATCTACACCCTATTTAAGCTGTATTTACTACTTGTATGTCATTAACCAACCATTTTACTTTTTCTTTTACGTGATACTGACCATACATTTTCAAATAAATCTCATTTGATATCTAAGTGGAACTGTTCTGTTTGAGTCAGATAGCAGTCAGCTATCCCTCAATTGACGAATCGCGACTGTCTATAGAGGAATAAACCGACCAATCAAATAATCTATTCAGCCCGAACCTGAACTTATCAACTCAAACATTGGCGCCATTTTTCTTTTCCTTTATTGTTGGTTTGGCGACTTAAACGTCGTAACTACAGCCTATTCAGGCTATAGTTACGATGTTTAGGTCACCAACCAACCATTTTTTTTGATACATCATACTGGACATAAATTTTGAAAAATAATGCCGATAAAAATCGAAGCGGGACTTCCTGTCGGAGTCGGTTGTCGTGGCAAACGACGTAAGTGGGCGGGGCCAGCGATTGGTCAATTGAAGGATTAGATCAGCTCGCGCATCTACTTAATCTTAACCTGTCTGTAGAAAGGAACTGACTCAAGGTGTATCTAAACGACAAGCGAAGCCCTTTCCCATAGTTTTGAAATTTTAGACCTGTCAAAATTATATGAGGCTGCAGACGACAATGAAAATTGGATGCAATTTTAAATGAAACCACCCTATTGTGGAAAGTGGGAAATTGCTTGTTACAAGCAATTTCTCCATTTTGCACAACGTTTTCTAAAGAATAAAATAACAGCAATGAAAAATCCCGGGTTAGTTCAGAAAAAGTTTAAACTGACAGAGAGACAACTGTATTTGTGTATAAACCCATTACAGACGAAATAGAGACTGGTTTGAATTTAATCTAGTTGCAGACGGCAATTTAAGTTGAAAGACATTTTAAAATCTTCATTTAGGTTTAGAAAGCCTTGTGATTAATGAGGAAAATGTGTAACAAGCAATTTCTTCAATTTCCACAATGTTTTCGAAAGTGTTTTTCATCAGGGACGCAGCTTTAATCAGACAATAATGATAATCAATATATTGGAATTGTCATGTCAAAAAGTAGCGTCAATAAGACAGGTTTCTTGGAGAACGGATCACATATTTCCTTCATCTATAAAGTAAGTGAAACGCAGAGTCGTTCGAAGTCTCCTTGAGCCATACTAGGCTAGTTTTCTGAAGGGATTTGGAAATAAAATCCGATTTTGTTCGCCAAAGCATGAAGACAGACGTTAGATACATATGACATATGTTGTTTTTTCATGCAATATTATCAACTTCAACTGTCTTTTACAAGAGTGAATGCATTTTTAATTTTGTTTTAATAGCACTTTGAAGCAATTCCCACTGAAGTTTAAATGATTCGGTTTGTAGATTTCCTGCAGCAATAAGTTGACAAAATATATTGTGTTCATTTAAAACGTTTTCTCGACACTGGATTATACAGTCCTCGCCAATAAACAAATTCGAAATATTTAACACCTTTATACCGGGGACGCTAGTAAGAAGTAGACCATATAGATAAACGTCATCAACCCAAAAGAATGGGGTAGTCCTAGCTGCTTGGTAAAGCAAGGGAGATAAATCATTAGTGAAGGCCACGAAGAATCCGCTACAAAATGGAGGATAGGTTTTCTGACCCGGAAAGAGAGTTTCACTTACATACCACTTGCTTCTTTTATCTCGCATTATTGGTATAGCTGTATGGTGAGCACAGAGCATGGTTGTTTTCCTGCCCAGCAAAACTGGAAGGACAACATCAAAGATCTTTCGTACATCAACGATGACGTCATCATCAATCTTAACGATGATTGGCGCATTTTTGCATCTTTCTGCGAGCCATCTGTAAGCCATTACGCCTTTATTCGTTAGATTATGGTACGAATCATCAAAATCTCCCTGAAGAATGTCCCTGAACTGGTCTGATTCATTTCTAATACGTTCTTGTGTTAATTTGTTTGACGTTAAACCGAGGAGAAAAAGAAGTCTAGCTGATCTATAGTACTCAGCGGTAGATTCGTCCATCCAGGTATTTCGCATGATCTGCCTATGTTCGTGGTGTGAGGGCGCTGTATGAACAATCAACACGAATGATAAGTAAGGCACAGACGAACATAGATTTGGGTTTTCAATGACATATCTGCTGCTATTTTCCGCTGTTATCGGTAAGTTGAGACTTCCAATTAAGTTCCTTAAATACGAAATATTGTATAGAAATAATTCTAATTCCTTCTTCCGATAATTTGAACTGTGTTTATTCTCTATACCAACAAACTGATGGTGCATGCTATCAATAGTAGAATTACCTATGCTCGTATAAGATCGAATGGTAAGAAACTCGACCAGTAACCAAGCGAAAAAATAAAGTACAAGTAAACAAACCGTCATCTGTACCTTCCTTGAATTAGCATTACTTGTCTTCATTCTTCAAATTATCACGTCAGTATGGCCGAAAGCTGAAATAAATATATATATATATATGAGCCTGTGCGTGACATTTCCAACAATTTCACAGGTGCGTGACTCGCACACATTGAGCACCCTGGAAAGCCGTGCGGGGCAATTAGAATATTCGCTGATTGTTTAAAGAAGCTTTGGGTCACTATCCATCTACAGAGCGCAGAGTGAAGCCTCTGATCAGACTGTGCGGATGCACAGGCTAATCTGAGTCTTTACTTGGCGCACATGTGTAATGGTTGGAAATGTCACGCATGCGCTCATATGTATGTGTGCGAATAATTTAATTTTAGATTCGTCTATCAAGATTCAAGCGTTTTTATTGGCTAAAACATTTGGTTCATAATTCTATAATAAAAATGTTTACGCAATTATTTTGTATGCTGGTAAAAATGAAGGTCCAAAAATCCACAGAATCCTATTCCCACCTTATACTTTTCGACCTAAGAGGAACTCGAAAACAAGAAGTTAGGCGGACTTACTTCGCTTATTCTTATAAAATTGTTATGGCGAAAGGTCAAAAAGTGGAAGTTTTCACCTGACAATTGCCATTAAACTTTCGACTTTTCGACTTGACAATTGTCTACAAAAGTGGAAATTGGGAACAACATGTACATACCTGAACTTTTCGCATTCAACTTTCGGATCGAAAGGTAGAAAAGTGGACATTTTTCTCTTGACATTTGTCGAAAAATCTACTTTTCGAATTAGCTAACAGGATAGGACTCAAAATACAATATAAACAATTTAAACCTTTCGACCTCTCCGAGATGTCGAAATTTTGAAAACCGAAAAGACGATATTAGTCGATTCTTTATAGGTAGGACTTATTTTTCATGGGATATATCAACGGAGTTATTATTCTATATTCACAGAAAGAACAACAACAACAACAATATCGTCCTGGTTAGACCCAGCCGAATTTTCGACAATCGTTGTTCTTTATGAAATTACACGTCTTAATGATGCTGTAGCAGATGATACAGAATTCGTTGACATACGACCTCTATAGTGCTTTATTCTCATTCATCGTTCTGTCATTTGTGACCAAAATTTATAGGTTCTGAATGATGGTTTTTAGCTAGATTCTAGCCATATTAGAGGAACGGCCTTTTTTCCACTCACGAAAAGGTTGGTTAGTTTGGGTCCGCCTATAACCGTTTGCCTTCCTCTGGAATATAAAGTCAAGTACCGAGGCTGCTAAATCAAGCATAAAACTATAGAATATACACAGAAGTCGCGGAACATTTGAGCAGGCGTATCAAAATTCTGTACTTAAATATTCCTTTTTTGTGCCGAACCTGTTTTAGTAAACGAACTACGAGTAAATTCCAGTGAGGTCACTCTTCGTCCAAAGCCATTGTAGGTCCCACCACACTTTGCTTTTTTAGCCTAGACCCGTGGTACCCTAGAGTAAGTCCATTAAAAATTTATGTTTCTCCTTCTGGCATGGTGTTGTCGAGTCTTGGCGGTAGATAGAAGTCTAAAATCCTGTTCTGTTCTTTAGGATTCTAGGCTTGAATCTTGTGAAAAGAGCTATACATTGCCAAAACTGATCTTTTCTACTCTGTTTTTAATTGATGAAAACGGACAGGAGTGTAACCTGTACGACCTCGGTGACACAGTAATTTTTCACCATACACCGGTTCAGACGATTCTGGGGAAGAATCTTTTCGTGATATTATTCCTACTAAGAAAAAATGAACCAATTTCGACCGTTTCGGAAGTTGCCTCTATCAAAAAGCAAAGCACTGAAAATACTGATGATGAACGTCCTTGTTGGCATAGTAGAGTGATATGCCCATTTTTGGTGTAGAAATTCATATATTCTGATTTATGCAAATCGTACCACCTTGCCCGAATAACTTCTTAGGTAACATGAATTTTTTTTCTGTCATAGGCACTATCCCCATTTCGGTAAATAAAAGTCACTGCTACATGCGTCATTTATCTTTCATTGATGGAAGGAAGCATTGTAAGTGTAAGTGTCTATTAAGTTTGCTGAGGTGTTAATGTCTAAAATGTAATGTTTTAGTTGTACATGGACATGCCCATGTGAGCCGCCGTCATAGCGCAGTTGGTAGCGCGTCGGACTGTCAATCTAGAGGTCCCGGGTTCGATCCTCAACCTTTCCGACTATTTGTCTCCCACCAATGGGTCGATAATCGTAGACCTATGTGGGATAGCAGCTGGAGGCTAGGAAAGGCTGTGATGGCGGTACTGGTGTGAGAAATACCAGGAAGGTGCTCCAGCCGCCGCGCTATAACTGAAAGATTATTGAAAGCGGCGTAAAACCCCATTCAAACAAACAAACAAACAAACATGCCCATGTGTGAAAAATGAAAGGAAGCCATGGTTAGGGGCACCAATCTTCAGTGTTACTTAATACTACTGAAAGTAAATTTAAACTAAATTAACTTAATCACAGCCTTAATAGGTCCAAGACAAAATTTTCAAAAACTTTTTTCCGATATAATACTTTTCCTATGACAGTCCAAAAATAGTTAAAATATTATTAATAAACGTGGACCTTATACGATTGACAATACATTCAGAGCTATTAATTACAAAAAATGAAGAATGTGTATACCTTTTAAACCTTCTGCGACCCACTTGTAGTTTTAAAAAGTTCATTCAAAATGATTAAAACCATACACGGGACCTTTTTTGAAACAAGAGGACCATGATGGTCCTAGATCGCTCACCTGAACTGTCTGCTGTTAAAAAAAAATGCAATAAGAGACAAATAACTATAATCAGTTTCATGGAGATAGAGGCAAAAATGTGACTTCTATATTGTAAACGAAAAAAAATGTCATTATGTCCCGTTTTCCTGTGTTATCCTATAGAACCTTCCCATAATCTATAAGGTTCATCTTTATGACCTTAAAAGTATCCTGACCAAGTAACATGACAATTGAGCCAAAATGGTGACCTCTAGAGCATTAACAAAGAAATTGTCATTAAGGCCCCTTTTCCTGTGTTTTCCAAAAGTACCCTCCTATAAACAATAGGGTTCATCCCGGAGGTGACTTAACAATTATTATGGCCAATTTTCATGAAAATTGAGCTAAAAGTGTGGTCTCTAGAGTGTAAACGAAGAAATTGTCATTAAGGCCCCTTTTCCTGTGTTTTCCAAGAGAACCTTCCCATTATCAATAGGCTTCATTCTCATGCCCTAATAATTATTTTGGCCTAGTTTCATGAAGATTGAGCCTAAATTGTGGCCTCTAGACTTTAAACAAAGAAATTGTCAATAAGGCCCCTTTTCCTGTGTTTTCCGATGGAACTTTCTATAATCAATACGGCTAATCCTTGTGACCTAACAATTATTCTGACCAAGTTTCATGAAGATTGAGTCAAAATTGTGGTCTCTAGAGTGTAATCAAAGAAATTGTCAGTAAGGCCCCTTTTCCTTTGTTTTTCGCATAGAATCTCCCATAATCAATAGGGTTCATCCTCATGACCTTAAAATTATTCTGACCAAGTTTCATGAAGATTGGGTCAAAACTGTAGCCTGTAGAGTGTAAACACTTCAATTGTTGACGCCGCACGACGCACGACGGACGACAGACATTCAACGTTCACAAAGGCTCACCATGAGCACGTTGTGCTCAGGTGAGCTAAAAACATCGTACGGAAATTGTGTCCGCTTGTCTATGGAGTTTTATCATAGTGTATTATGGCATCACCTCCGCGGTATACAGCAGGTTTGCAGGGTTATGGAAAGGGTAATTTTTGAACCCCACAATTGGTAGGCAAAGCGAATCAAAACGTCTTGGGCCAAACCTGCGAGCGAAGTGAAGCTATATCGTTCTGAAGGGCCGGTAAATTGCTAAATTTAAATTGTGTACAAGGCCGAATGTTTTAATAGCGCCATTTAACCCTTTCCTGTTTTGCGAACTTTTAGACCTGTCCAAATTCCATCTTAACCCATTCAATATCCATTTATCATTCATTGAATCCATCCATTGAATCCATCCATTGACAAAATTCATTGACAAAATTCATTGACAAAATCCTGAAATTATTCATTCAGACCAGAAGTGAGTTTTTATCCCCAACAATGGCCGACATTTTTGTTTACCTTTTCAGCTCATTTGAGCACAAGTGAAAATTCAGGATTTTGTCAATGAATTTTGTCGATGAATTTTGTCAATGAATGGATTCAATGAATGAAAAATGGATATTGAATGAGTTAAGATGGAATAGGGTGTCATCTAGGCCTATATGCAGATGGAAAAGAAAAATTTGATTCATATTATACTAAAAATATCAAATTCGTGTTGGCAAAATACCGAATGTATTACACTGACAATTAAAACAGATGAAAACTCAGCATAGCTTCTTTACCGCACAAAATACTCCCATACAAAAAGGTATCGAAATTTGTAAAGCTTTTGTTTTTTTGCGCTCGATGCTAGTAAATTATAAGAAATGAAAAGAATATTTTTTTGTTTTCATGGAGATATGAACCGAAAAACCTAATCACACAATGTATGAATACGCGAAGCGTATTCATACGGTGTAATTAGGTTTTTCGGTTCATACCTCCATGAAAACAAAAAATATTCTCTTCATCTCTTATATGAAATATGCACATGTGATAAATCGAAGAATTGATTTCTCTAAAGTTTATGATCGAGACCGTCCCTTGATTTCTACATGACGATAATGTCCGTAATTTAGTCTTGCTCAAAAATCAGTATCCCATACATGTATCCAGGCTTGATAGTCATCAGATTTGCGGATCGCAATGTCAATCAAAGAATCGATCAACCAACAAACGCATTTATTTAGACCGGAGGCGAACTCCGACAATAGTCCACGTTTAGGTCGCTAGCCAACCATTTTTGACCGTTACTAGCTGTTTGATATCGACGTGGAAATTCCTGACCGAGCTGAGTGGGCGAAGCCAGAGATCTGTTATTTATCTGAAGGATTCGAAAAAGCTTCTTATCGTCTGGGGTTCGAGAATTGATAAAAAGGTCAATATAGCCGGTGCTTTACTTCGTTTATACTAGTAAAAAGTAATTTTTAACATAGATTTTATACAATATCACTCTGAATGTTTTTAGGGAACGTCTGACAATCTTTTTTCATGAAACGAACAAATGTGCCATGGAGTGCTCCGGATTGTATAAAAGCAGGCGACAGTTTTCAAACATGAATACTTTTTCATAGATCGTGCCTATATCTCGATACAAACGTTTTAGTAATCACTCTAATTCATGGTCCTTGAACGTCACACTTGACTGAACATCATAACATCCAAATATCGTCGACTTGAGATCAAGATGTAGTATCTACATCTTGAATATATATATAGTTACGACATTTCGTCGCCCACTAACGACATGTAGGTGACGAAATCGATTGAAATTGGTCACAAATAAATTCACTTTCTGTAACGCTATCTCTTGGAACGTCATGATTTAAGGGTTTTTTTTTGTTGTTGTTGTTTCGGCGAGATTGAGAAAGGGACTTATTTCAAGCGAGACTGATAAAAGAGGAAAATAACTTAATATTAAACAATACCTGGTTTGTTAATAATTTTCCGCACGTTTGTAATTTGTACAATTTTTTTTATTGAATATCACGCTCGGTGAATTTTGTGTTCAACCACTCGCGGTGTCTGAAAATGGGTACACGGCTGGTTAGTTAGGGTGTGGTATAACGTCACTTTCGATATTTGAAGTATAGTCAACTTTGCTCACGCCACTACTTTCATTAACCCATTCCCACACAAGCCCTCCTTTTTACGTCCCTCAAGAAAAAAGCTTTGGACAACATTGTGGAGAATGAAGAAATTGCTTGTATCAAGCAATTTCTTCATTATCCACAATGTTTTCTTTACAAAAAGACAAAGAAAATTTAAATTCCACCAACTTGAAAATATCGTCTGCAGCTTCTTTCAATTTTGACCAGTCTAAAATTTTGTTGAGTTGGAATGGGTTAAGCGACCATTTCTTTGAATTGCAATAGAGTTGTTTGATAATGTACCATATTGCGGTTCAACACTTACCTCAAAAGTCACATATCGATGGGTCAGCGCGAAACAGTTGTAACTGCCTATAATCATATAGGCAGTTACAACTGTTTCGCGCTGACCGAACGATATGAGGTAGGTCAGTCAATAAGGGAACTGTCTGAGAAGTGTGAAAAGCATCGACTCAGCCAAGTTTGCTCTGACCGCACAGTTCCACCAGTATGGGTATTTTTCATTTTCGATACGTTCCCTGAAATAAGACAGGTTATTCTACCAATCTCTATTGACAGAACGATGCTGCCAATAAAAACGTCGATAGACCTGTCTAATTATTCATTTAGAACGGAAGTGAACTCCAATATTTATACTAAGTGTTTTTGTTGGATTTGGAGACTTGCACGCCGTAACACCAGCTTTGAGACATTTAGGTCGCCAATCAAACAGCTTATCTTTTGTTACATGGTACTGTCCATTAATTTTGCAAAATAACGCAGTTTGCTATCTCAGTTGAACTTCTTGTCGGGAGGTTGGTGGATGGGCTTGCTACCCGACAATTATCCAAGAACCGTCCAAGATTTACCTTTGCTGGATATGAATAAATAACTTTATTTATCGTTTTGACGGGTAACAAATGATAAATTGTCGCTAATTTTCCAGTCGAACAGTACTTGAGGAAATTTTTTAGCGTCACAGTTTGTCTTGGTCGAATGATTCTTTGACTGATAGCCACCATCTGTCAACTATAGGCTACTGGCAGAGAACAGTGACAGTGGCGTATTTAATCTCGGACCTGTTTTTAAACTTGTACAAATACAAAGGAATAAAGTAATAAAATATTTCGCACTCTCTTCGGTCATGAAAAATATTACTTATATCTTATTGTTGTGTTTTGAATTTCCATGGTCATTAGATATGTACCACCCAGGAATTATGTGAAATGAATATGCAGACAAACCAAGGCTGGTTTCGTTAATCGATTTCCACATGACTAGACTGGCCTAAATTCGAATATGTTACAGACAACAATTTCAAAATGGTGAAATTTAGAAAAATAGTGTATTTTAGGGAAGAAAAATATTGTTGAAAATGTAGATAAAAAACGATAAACGTTAAACATTCAATCAAGGTCATTAAAATCATCTCTACAAAACCACGACGCTATCTCTCCGTTACGTAGATCTGAAGTCCAACCATCAAAGGCCATCTTCAATGACCCGGGAATTTCCGTGCCGTCATGAAAAAGCGTATCTAAAACACAATCAACGAAGGCGAAGTAACGCTATAATGGCGGCCTATAACTTCTGTCGCTTGAAACCCAAAAGTCACAAATGGACATCTTGAAGTGTCAAAAAGGAGAGAAGAAAATAATTTATACATTGTTTTTTGTACATACTATCCTTTAGTTGAGAAATGGGTTGATCCTACCGCCCTAGATGGACAAATCAGACCTTCAGTTCGGGTCCAAAGCGGTCGTCTCTCAATCTCGGAGGCCACAAGGTTTGTATTACACTTGACTTATTAATTTGGATTAATTTCTTATTTTTACTACATGTACTTGGTAAAGACGTTTAACTCTTTTTCAGTCTTGTGCATATAGAAATGACTGAGATGTCAATGGACATAGAAAAATGACTCGATAAAAACAATTTGAAAATGGACGCGGATTAAGGTTTTACATACGCTCTTTCCGACATTTCTATTTTTGCCGCGTTCTATCTACATCCACCAGATGAAATAATTACTGTTTTAAACAACTGGTGTCACTCATTTTTTTGCACGTAGCAATCTGATTGGTTTGCAGGATGATGCACTTTGACCTCAGATCCACACGCAGGGACGTAGTGCTCAATGGGTTATTATGGTGGATCTGATTTTAATCAGATTGATATTCAACTAACTGACCGATCGCTGAACCCGCCCACTGACTCCGATGGCTACGCCTACTGACTACCGACAGGAAGTTCGACTTCGATATCAACCCTTGTCATGCTGAGCCCGGAATGTTCCGGTTAGGGCAGAAGGTATAGACAAAGATCAGCCTGCACATAAGGGCAGTCTGATCTTGGTCTACACCTCCTGCTTGTACTTTCCCGTCAGAGAAGTTACGAAATTGATTTTCAAAAGAAATATTGATTGTTTGACACTAAGTACTTTCAGTGCAATTCCGTAAGGAATTTTTTGCAGAATGAGAAGGGTTTAACGGCGTTATTTTGTTTAATTATTGGCTAGTTACACGTAGCAAACAAAACGTGGTTAGTTGACGAGATAAAAGTTTAAATAAGTTGTAGCCATGACGTTTACGAAGCAAAACCAAAGACAAAGCTTCACGTCAATATCGGAGTTCAAACTTCACTTTCGGTCTACATGAATCATTTCATTGGTCGATTGACTCCTTGATTAACGGCGATTGGTCAATTCAATGACGATATATGGTCAGAGACATGAAATAAAAGGCAACTTCCTGTTTGTCGACTTAAATGTCGTAGCTACTTTATGAATATGCCGTATTTAAGATGTTTAAGTCGAAAATCAACAGCAAAAAATTAACGCAAATGACGGGGTTCATTTCCAGTCTGTATATATAATTTGATTAGTAAGCCGGGTTTTTGACGGACTATGCCGATCCGTAACTTGTTGTGATATCGATGATGTCATTTATTTTACCTACAGCCAAAGTTGTTACAAAAATTCACCCACTCTAGCGTAAACCATTCGAAAATATCAATTTTATAAATCTTCATCACAGTTGAATGATCAGTGAACTTCAGAAAATCTGAAAAAAGCAAACAAATGAAATAACAGTACCTTTTATTCTAATTTATACTTATTTATTTTAGTTCGATTGCGATGAGAGCCTTTTTATAGAGTCGCTCTCGAATACTCACAATCTCGATGTTTTCACATCCCTGAAAGAGAGGCAATGGCTTAAACTCACTGCTACTCAATTCTACAGCGGGATAGACTGGGTAGACTTTGACTGGCTGGTAAGTTTTTTGTCCGTAAGCACAGCCCGGTGACCGAGGGGCACGAACCAGTTACTTTCTGATTAAGAGGCAAGCACTAATACCATTTGGCTATCGAGTAGGTACCTTTTAGACTGACGGGTCAACCAAGTGTGTGTTGCAGTTGCTGTATTGGTGTATCAGTATTGTCAATAAATAATCTGCAAATCGATTGTGTGAACTTTTCACCCATTAATTTCTCTTCTAAAGCTAATTGTCCGAACTGGTCAAATCGGATTTGGTAACATACCTGTCGTAAGTCATTATAAATTAACCCTTTCCTGTCCAATCCCAGGTTTTTTACGTCCCTGTGATTTTATAATTGAGAAAACATTGTAGAAAAGGAAGAAATTGCTTGTAAGCAATTTCTTCTTTTTCCACAATACTTTCTACCCTTCTGACAGTTTATTTTCGTCTGCAAAACCTTAGAATTGGACATGTCTTAAAACTCTGCAAAACAGGAAAGGGTAAAGCTAATCGATATTACGGGAAATGTTTTGCCCCCTTAAATCCTCACGATTGTCTTTTGTCGTGAATTATTCGATCACGTTCAAAATACACAATCTGTGGTATGCGAAATATTGCCGAAAAAAAAATAGATAGACAACGTATAAATGTTTCACGGGACGGTTCCCCATCCACTGACTCCGACAGAAAGTTCTACTTAGATATTCAAGGGCGTTATTTTGCAAACTGTATGGTCTGTAACAATTAACAAAATTGTAAAATTGATAGGTGTCGAAATGTGAAAATACAGGAATAATCACACTGTAAGAAACCACGAAGCGGATTCAAGGGGTTTTTAGTTTCATATGTCAGTGGAAACAAAAAAAAAAAAAAAAAATCAAACAAACAAAACAATCTGACCATCTATGACAATTTTGGAGATATCAGATGGGCAAAAGTAGTTTAACTCATTTCCTCAAAATCCGTGTCATTTTTTTACGCACCTCAAAGAATATTTGAAAAACAGTGAGGAAAGCGAAGAACTTGCTTGTAACAAGCCGATGGACTCTTCTTAGCTTAAGCTAACAGAGAAAATTGAAAGGTCTTCTCAGAGTTCAATGAGTGTAAACTGCCACTGAAGGCTTAACCACTAAATTAATTTATGCCTGCGCAATAAAGGTAGTTCTCATGCATTTCAGGAATATTGCAAGTTAATCTTCCAGGAATTTTTAGCTTACTTGACCATATCGTTTTCGAAATTAGACCGATCAGAGTCTCCACTATCTACACTCCTTTGTATGGTCACATGAATGATCTTTATTCAAAGTATGCTATTTAACTCTGTATTACTTTAACCTCGTGATCATGAAAATCCGACTTTATTTACCCTTTCCCGTTTCAAGAAACTGGTCCAAATTGAAAGAGGATTGTAGAGGACAATGAAAACAGGGTGCAATTTGAAAATGAAACTATCCTATGTGGCAGACAATAGTTTGAGGGGGGGGGGGAAGAAATCGCTTGTTACAAGGAATTTCTTCTTTTGCCACAACGTTTTCTCAAGTATATAATCACAGCGACGTAAAATCCCGGGCAGTTCAGGAAAGGGTTGAACGAGTATCTCTTGTCTCTGTGTCTCTTTTTATCTGTTTAAGATGAAGATTTTAACCTTTTCCTTTTAAATCCCAGGATTTTACGTCGCCGTAAAGTTATAAATGAGAAAATTTTGTAGGAAAAGAAGAAACTGCTGGACACAAGCAACTCCTTCTTTTTCCTCAACATTTTCTACCCTTCTGAATGGTTATTTTTCAAATTTATTAATAATAAAAAAATGTCTGCACAGGTTTGAAAAATGACGTAATTATCAGCATTATTCGGGCCATTTTCGCGGTAGTTAAAAGGCATTACAACATATTTTAGCCTGTGTAAATAGTTATTTTTACTAGTGTAATATCATAGATGCAATATGAAAAAGTATTTAACGGTTTCCTTTCAGCCTCAAGTCGTAAGTCGTGTTATAATTTTGCTTATTTGATGACATATTTCTTAATAGTATCCATTTATATCTGAATAACTGAGCTTGGAATATTTAGTGCGCTAAACTCGAATCAAGAAATTCTAGATTATGGTAAAAACGAAGCTATATGAATATATTGGTTAGTTAGCCTGCAAGGGTCGATAAGAAAATAATTCAATTTATAAACACGTAGTAACTCAAATATTAAACACATTTTTACGAGAAAAAAGTCGCACTAACACGAACTGATCGCGTAAGTGCGAGAAAAAGGTCGCACTTATGCGAATAGTCTTGTAATTACAAGATTTTAAAACATTACGAGAATGATCTCGTACTAACGAGATTATTGGCATTTCTGCTTTTTTTTCTCGTAACTATATGTGTTTAATATTTGTGTAACTACGTGTTCACAAATAAAACTAATGTCAAAGACGAAAGACTGAATATATACGTTCGTATTTGTTAAAATCATTGAATCGACGAGCCACCAATGTACAAGCCCTTCTACCAATTAGAAAATGTGTGCATATATTTTTGAAAGTGTATGAAGGGTGGGTCTAGAAGGAAACAATATATAATAAGGTCATTATATCGATTAAATGAAGAACCGTTTACAAGTTTTGTCGAACCAGACGTAGAACTATAGAATAAACCTATCGTTAATCTGTACGCCTGTTTCTCCATAAGAATACTATCTATATAGTCTTTTATAGCACAGAGACTTGTTAAGTGTTTTCTATGATAACATGATAACGAATCGAAGCTTACCCCATTCCCAGACGAGAAATTTTAGGTTGGTCCAAATTGAAAGAAATTGCGGACGCTAATTAAGAATTTATTTTTTTTTTTTTTTTTCATTGTTTTGGATAGAAACATAGTATAAAATGAAGAAGTTGCTTGTTATTAGCAATGTCATTATTGTACACAATGTTTTCCCATTTGTTTTCTTGAAGGGAGTCCTGAAGCGTGACTGAAAGTAAATGGATTAAATACTATTTCAACCCAATTACCACACGATAGAATGTTATACTAATCTAAGTTGAACGATGTTCCAGAAGACAATTTTAAATTGGAAAAATCTAAAAAAGAAAATATTTGGACATCGAAGAAATTGCTTGTTAGAAGCACTTTCTTCATTCGTCACAATGTTTTTCGAAGCTTTTTTGTTTTTATTGGTGGGCTTAGTTTTGGAACTGGTTAAATAATTCGATATTTTAGTACTTTTAATAGTACATGTATATGTAAAAAAAGTCTTCGATAAACCTTTCCCGTTCAAATGCGGGATTTTACGTTCCTGTGATCTTATACTTAAGAAAACATTGTGGAAAAAGGAGAAATCGCTTGTAACAAGCAATTTCTCCTTTTTCTACAATATTTTCTACCACATAGGATGGGCTCATTTCAAATTGCATCCAGTCTTTGTCATCTCCAACCTCTTTCAATTTGGACTAGTCTAAAATTTCCAAAAACGGGAAAGGGTTAAGACTAGAATACTAGTGTTATGTTTTCCTATATATTTCGATTCACCACCATTTTACAAAAAGATAATTATTGAATACAATTACTTTCATCACCATTATCATTATTATGATCCTTTTTGTTATTACTATTATTTTTATTATTTAAGATAAATTGGTAACTTTTTACCTTCCCTTAATTTACCGTTTATTATACGAGTTTATTCCACATTTTCTCTTTTTACCAAATAATATCGGATTATTCGGTAGAAAAGAAAATGTGGATACTCTCAAAGTAGACAAGAAATATTAGTTAAAGTTTTAACAACAATGTCTTCTTTTCCAACATTGTCTCGACGATACTGGTATATTTTAAAGCGTTCAAAACCCGGTCTCATACTAAAAATAAACTTAAGTTGCGATTGCACGAACTGAGAAGGGAGGTGACCGGTATCTTAACCTATTACTAGACGACAAATTTTTAGACCGTTTCAAATTGACGGATCGTTGACCAAACCCAATTATTTCCGGCATGGTAGTTTGTTTAAAACATTACCACACAATCACTCATTTTTACGCATCTAAAGAAAAAACCTCTGGAAAACATTGTGGAAAATGATGAAATTGCTTGTGTCAAGCAATTTCTTCATTATCCACAAGGTTTTCTGTCCAAAATGACGAAACAATTCAATATTTCATAACCTTGAATTGTCGTATGCAGCTTCTTTCAATTTGGACTGGTCTAAAATTAGGTTGTGTGGGAAGGGTTAAGATATCAAACTACGCAAGTTTGCATACTTTATGGTCAAGAAAGTAAAACAAAAATAACGCTGATTGGTTACTTAAACTACGTACCTAAATATTGAATAAGCTGTAGTAACGATGTTTATGTCGCCAAACCAACAGATATACTTGATATTTATGTCGGAGGTCAACATTTATTTGCGATCCAAACAAATCATTTTAATGATTTAACCAATTACTTGTCAACAAGTGTGTAGACTTGCCCAAATTGTAATATATTGCAGACGACAATTTTCAGTTAATGAAAATTCAAAAATCTTTATCTTTTTGGGGTAGAGGATATTGTTGGAAATGAAGAAAAAGCTCATTATAAGCAATTCATTAATTTTTCACAATATTTTCCTAAGCTGTTTTCTTGTGGAGCGTCAAAAGGCTACGTTGTATGGGAAAATGTTAATCTTTTTTTACTTCACAATTCCAAAAATGAAGACGTCGAAGACGACGAATCAAACTGTTAATACGTAGAAATGAACGAGTTACTTTGTTTGCTTTCAACAATCTTTCAGTTATATCGCGGCGGCTGGAGCACCTAACAATGGATTCCTGGTATTTCTCACACCAATACCACCATCACATCCTTTCCTAGCCTCCAGCTGCTATCCCACATAGGTCTACGATTATCGACCCATTGGTGGGAGACAAATAGTCGGAAAGGATGAGTGCCGCCGTCGGGGATCGAACCCGGGACGTCTAGATTGACAGTCCGACGCGCTACCAACTGCGTTATGACGGCGGCATGAACGAGTTACACGTTAGAAAAACTTTTTGAAAAAGAAATGACTGTGACAAGCATTTATTTTCCCTCGACTTTTTCCTTTGTATAAATCTATTAATCGAGACAAGAAATGTATGAACGGAAAGGGTTAATTTCGCACAGGTAAGGGTATTCTCCAAATATCGATATTAAAGATCAGCGTATAATATTGCCGTGTTTGGGTAGTAATTCCAATAGGTTATATACAATATACATATTTAGTATGGTCGACAAAAAACATGTATAGAGAAATAGATAAGCGTCTGTCTTTTGAAAATTAAGATATTTGATCAAAATTCATTTATTAATAATATTAAAGAAGGATTTTTATCATAAGGTAGGTTTTTTTTTCTTTGATAAAACATGTGTTAGTTTTAAATTACAAAGAAAAGTTATGCATGCATACATGTTTGTATGCATGTATGTATGTATGTATGTATGTATGTATGTATGTATGTATGTATGTATGTATGTATGTATGTATGTATGTATGTATGTATGTATGTATGTATGTATGTATGTATGTATGTATGTATGTATGTATGTATGTATGTATGTATGTATGTATGTATGTATGTGTGTGTGTGTATGTATGTATGTATGTATGTATGTATGTATGTATATATGTATGTATGTATGTATGTATGTATGTATGTATGTATGTATGTATGTATGTATGTATGTATGTATCTATGTATTTTTGTATGAATTTATGCATGTATGTATGTATTTACGTATTTACTTATCTATGTGTCTTGTACTTACACGTGTACATCAAGCTAATGTTAATTAGGTGTTTCCTTGTGTGCATTTATATGCAAACTTGTGTGTTTTATTAATAAATGGATTTGATTTCGAGGTTATTGGGAAACTTTCGCTTGGTCATATGTCTGTATACTTCACACATCGGATCTTTTTTTCTATTCCTCTATAGAAGATTATTGCTCATTTATTATAAGTGTCAAGGTATTCATATTACACCACACAACCTCTTGATTTTATTTGATATTAATAACTACCAAGACTTTTGTAACTGATAATTATCGCGTACCTACATATTTCCGTGGGTGAATACTAATATGATATTGTGAAATCGTCATTAAATGCACGTGAATAATAAATAAAATACCATTTCTAACTTTTTATCGGATATTCGCTAAGTAGGAAAAATCGATATTTCCTAATCGACTTTCGGTCTCGTGAAGCATTAAAATGGACTTACACAGCTTGGGTCTAATACAAGATAACAGATCAATACTTTGTATGTATCACCCAATCCCGCTCATATATTGCATCTTTCTCATCTTTTTCAGGGTCCCGTTGATAATACGAGAATGGACTGGGTTGATATTCAGCTTTCAGTGGACCTTGTAGAAGCAGCTTTGCGCCATCTAACGTTTTTGGAAGATGTGTCGAATGTTGACACGTTATTGAAAGGGGAGCTTTTAGAACACGCTCTTCGTCGATACGAACAACTCTGGCTACCCTTAGCAATAGAAAACCGCCATCTTGAAATCGTGCCTCCCATTGATATTGGCTGGATCTGGTACAACCATCTGCTCAACCCATTGGCCTACAAAAGAGACTGCCGTAAATTGGTCGGGCGGACACTCGACCATAGTTTCAAACACGAGGATGATCAGATTTCATGTGCAAACAGAACGGTAGAACTCTGGTATCAAACGTATCCTAAGTCAGGCTGTAACATAATCAGAAACGGCGAGTACGTCGAACGAAAACAGCATTACATTACGAATGACTCATCAAAACTATCTGTGTCTATTATTGGTGCTTCTCATTCACATCTTCAATTTTGTTACCAGGTGTCTCTACCCCATTTCCGGGACAGGAAATATCTTGAGGGTGCATTAAAACGATATAAACAGTTTTTGTGTTTAAAGAAATTGGCATCAGAAGAGTTTTTAACTCCTTGTGTTGATATAATTTTAATGTGGTATACACATATGTGTTATCCTGTTGCGTATGCTACAGATTTGACCAACATTTGCGGACAAATTCTGGACAATAATGTCAAGGTCAAATACGGTCTCATTGATCAAAACTACATTACAGCGAGAGATCGGACCACAGAAATGTGGTCGAAAGTGTCTGGAGACGACTTTGTGCAGCCTGGAACGAAACTAAGGTCAAGCGAAAATAAAAAGGAAATATTCCCAGTAACTCTAGATGATTTGAAGGGATGTTGTGTTATAGAATATGATATTTATCTTGGCAACATTGAACTTATAGGTCATCCAGAAATGAAAAAATTCGAATTGAAAGTCTTCCTAACGAACTCGAATCGTGTTTTAGAAGAGTTAGTTTGTCTGAAAGGAAATAAAAGAGTGTGGTCTATATCTGTAAAGTTTAATTTTAACACATATAAACATCGGAAACTGCAGGTAGTCCTACTTAGACAGAGTAAATTGTGGTGTTTTCAAGACTTCGTTTCTTATGGCGAAGGTGCCTTTGAGCTTAAACAATTTCTTAACCAAACGAGTAGCATGGTGAGGTCCTTTGACGCAGAGGTTGCCATGGAAACAACAATGTTAGATTCTGTTCGCGTCGACATCGGCGGTACAGTATCCAATGCCACGCCTATCTTGTGCGAGCTTAGATTGATTGAGTCTGAGTTCGAGAAACGAATGACAAAGTCCATGTTATTACGACGCACTTGGGGACATTACAAGATGCCAGATAACATGAAAGAAGAACATGAATGCTTCATCGCTTTGCACTCGTAAGTTGCTTGTACACCATGTTTTCGGACCTCCCCAATGAAACATGAATGTTTGATCGCTTTGCGCTCGTAACTTGCTTGTAGAACACCTTTTCGTACGTCCCCAATGAAGAAGGATCATGAATGCTTCGTCGCTTTTCAATCGTAAATTACCTGTACAACATATATTCGTACCTCTCCATCCCAATATTTTTATTTGGAATTGATATTCATGAGTAGTATACCGAGAGAAAAATTTTAGCAAGTTCGTACGTTACAGCCAATTTCTCCGGTGTCTAGCTTTGGATTCAAACCATCTTTTCACACATCGATCTTTTATGTGTTAGCCACAGTATTTAAAAAAATCAGATGATTTCAAGGTCATACGTGTTTGTTGTACAGCGTCAAAAATGGTAGGGGTAGGGAAGTAAAAGTAATACAAAGATTTTATATCTTGTGTGTCCAACGTTTGCGCCAATAACGGCATCGTAGCGTCTTCTCATGCTGGAAATGAGCCTACGATTAATGGCCATAGGGATACGACCCCATTCCTGACGCAGAACACGTTCAAGGTCTCTAACGTTATTAACGTCATTCCTGTGTCTTACTCTCCTACCCAGATGGTCCCCAAGGTGTTCGATCGGAGACGGATCCGGTGATTTGGCTGGCCAATCCAACACATCAACATTATTAGTCTGTAAAAGGTCCAACTTGTGCCGGGCGACATGTGGGCGGGCATTATCTTGCTGAAAAATGGTAGCAAGCCCTTGACGCAAGAACGGCAATACCACTGGCTGGACAATTTCGGTGCAGTATCGAACGGCATTTAAGTTTCCCTGAATAGCTACCAAGTCAGTCTTGCCACGGTATGATATACCACCCTAGACCATGACGCTGCCGCCTCCAAAAGGTCATGTTGAATGACGTTGGCGGGATCCATCTTTTTTGCCATCACGCCTCCAAACACGTACCCTGCTATCCGCAAACATCAAATTAAAACGGGATTCGTCTGTGAATAGGACCTGATTCCACATTCGTCTTGGCAATCGACGGTGTACCCTTGTCCAATTCAATCTGTCATGTCTGTGTGCACGTGTCAAAGGAATGCCAACGTAAGGTCGACGTGCGCGTAAACGTGCCGAACAAAGTCTGATGCTTACAGTACGAGCACAGACCCGTGTTCCCGTTGCATTTCGGACCAAACCGGCTATACGAGTGCTATTGAGGAAGCGATTACGCCGTGAACACGTCACGATGTCATTGTCCTCACGTTGGGTAGTCTTACGTGGCCTGCCTGAACGTGGCCTGTCTTTGACGGTGCCTAATTGACGATACTTTGTTCTAAGTCTTGAAATGGAACTTTGGCACACGCCAAAATGTTGAGCCACCTCTTTTATCATCATACCACCAGCCAGCAAACCGATGGCTACGTTCCGTTGGTCTAAGTTAAGCCCTGGACGACGTCCCATTTGAATTTTTTTTAAATGTTTTAATGAGTTATTTTGTTATTGATGCTAACCAAAAAACTGGGATAAATATTGTGGATATAGACTTCACGTACATGTGGAAGCACGTGCAGAACGTGTTTCAGCAAAATTGCGTCAGGCAGCCTTTAGAAGGGAGGAAAACGTGCTCTTAATGCATAATTAGTTAGTTAGCTTTTAAAAAATGCAAACGAGACTGATTTTATAAGGTTTATACATTTACGTTGAAAAATAATGTAGGTCGAAAAAAATTGCTGAATTTTCCCCTTAGTATATTTATGTCAAGCGCAACTCGAAATTCACAACTATTCTAATTGGTCCGTCATCAAGGAAAAACTAGCTTGATTTACCTTTCTTTATGACTATGAGAAATTTCGAACATTTTCACGGCGTCAGAATTGTCTGGAAACTGCTACGCATCTAAAAACTTAGAAAAATATTGTGGACGATAAAGATATCACTCGAATCAAGTACTTTCTTCGTTGTGTACAATGATTTCTACACTAAAATACAGATTTTTACAAATCAAAAAGTCAACTAATGATTGTCGTTTTCAACTTCTAAATTTGGACCAGTCTAAAATTGTGTCGTCTGGTAATGAATAAATGGTCAAAGCCATTCGTAACCATGTCAGCTTTTAAGATATTGGCGTTTTTCATTACTGTGAATCAGAACGATTCTCAAATTTAGATATCGTATAAGCTAGTTTTGTCCCAGGAAATATTTAATTTTACAATGATACAGACCCATCGTCGATGTGCGAGCACAATGTCGTAACTACAGCTTTATTATAGCTGTAGTTACGATATTTTGCTCGCGCACCGACGACATGATATTGGTTGAATAAAGCATCTTATTAGACCCAACTCACTTTAAATAATTATATACGTTTTAAAAATCGCATTTCGGTTTAACTCAAAAGGGGAAAAGGCCAACTGATCTGAGAGCTAGGGTTATGCAAAAAGAGACTGGCAATATCTACCAATGACCGAAGTTTAAACTAGAAGACGAAGTTAAATACAAAACAAGTTAAAAAGGCGGCGAGATCATGAGTTGCGGCGAAGAAACAGACTTTTTTTTTTATCAATTCATGTTGTTTTTATAAACTCATTTCATGGATCGCTGCTGTCAATCAAAGAACCAATCGACCAATCAAATTTTTCATGTAAAACTTTGAACTCCGACCTTTGTGACACGTTTTTGTTGGTTTGACGATTTAAATGTTGTTACCACGGTTTATCTAAGCTGTATTAAGAACATTTAGGTCGCCTAACTTCCTGTAGGTTTTCAATGAGAGATGCCAGCGATCCATCAATTTAATGTGTGTGAAACTGGGAATTAACATTTTAGCTTTATATAAAGCAGTATTTATAAAAGCAAAAATATATGTATTTATATATCTGATATTTTCATGCTCAGTTTTCGAAACGCAGATGGAGTTGAGAGTTTCCGTTCAAGAATTTTACATATCCCAGACCTAATGCGATCAGGAGTGGAAGTTTTCTTTGGAAATAAATTGGTAGCAACATCGTATGTGATAGGGTCCCCACATCTACCAACCCCTAGACAGGTAAAAGATAAAACTAATTGGAAAACAACGTCGTCTATGATAGGGTGGCCTTGTATAAATAAACACCTAAACAGGTAAAACATAAAACAAATTGGAAACAACGTCGTCTATGATCGGGTGGCCTTGTTTAACCCATTCCAACACAGCAAAATTTTAGACTGGTCCAAATTGAAAGAAGCTGCAGACGACAATTTCAAGTTGATGGAATTTTGAATGTTTTCGTCTTTTTGGATAGAAAACATTGTTGATAATGAAGAAATTGCTTGTTACAAGCAATTTCTTCATTTTCCACAATGTTTTCCAATGTTTTTTTCTTGCGGGGCGTAAAAAGGAGGAATTGAGTTGGAATGGGTTAAACAGGTAAAACATATTTTTAAAAAATGGAAGCAATGTCGTATAAAAGGGTCGTATATGATAGGGTCGTCATGTCTACCAATCCCTTAACAGGTAGAACATTAAAAAAAAATCGGGTGCACCGTCGTATATGATATGGTGGCCTTGTATGTATATCTAAGCTGCAGTTACGACATTTTGCAGGCCAAACGACCAAATGCATGTTTTAATGATACGTCAGCAGAACTATTAAGCTGTAATATTTCCACAAACTTCTAATAATCTCAAATGAACAAGGCTAACGACCCGTCTCTCAATCGCCGTCGGATTTTGTAGATTTCCTGTTAACCCATTCCAACTCAATCCCTCCTTTTTACGCCCCTCAAGAAAAAAAAACTTTAGAAACATTGTGGAAAATGAAGAAATTGCTTGTATCAAGCAATTCTTCATTATCCACAATGTTTTCTATCCAAATTGACAAATAAGTTCAAAATTCCATCAACTTGAAATTGTCGTCTGCAGCTTCTTTCAATTTGGACCAGTCTAAAATTTTGCTGTGTAGGAATGGGTTAAACATCAACATTTATTCAAGTACCCATATATTGACTCATTATACATCTTAAAAAAGAAATCCTCAGTAGCGACCCCTTTGTAATTTTATTTATTATCTATTTATTTATTTTATTTTGTTATTTTTTTTCCCATAATTTGGGATAAGGCCCGAAACAGCATTTCTGTGAATAAAATCGAAAGACTTAATCGTATGATTGAAAACATGGGAGGGGGGTTAATATTCTGTTTTACTTTATCAAATGATTTATAGAATTTAAAAAATGCTTTTCGACCTTTTGTTTAGCCCATTCCCACACAATTAGGCGTTTTAAAGCCCCTCAAGATAAACAATAGGGAAAACATTATGTAAAATGAAGAAATTGCTTGCTACAATCAATTTCTTCGTTTTACACAATGTTTTCTACTCTAAAAGCTGAAAAACTCTATAATTTCTTACACTTTTCAATATCGTCTAAAACTCCTTTTAATTTGGACTTATGTAAAATTTTGCCGTCTGGTAATGGGTTTTATTTTGTATTTAGCAAATAAATCTATAATTCCAGGTAGAATGGAGCGACTTATCTGTATCTTTCGACCCCGAGCTAGGAGAACGAGCCATGTTGTTGCGTAACCATGAGGGAGATTGGGCCATTTGTATAGCAAGATGGGTCACAGGTTAGTTAACCCATTACTTGGCATAAACAATATAGACTGGTCAAAGTTCAGGGGAATTGAAGTAGACATTAAAAGTGTATTCATATTGAAAATTTATTGTCGTATAGGATAGAAAATAGAAATGCGAAGTTGTTTGTTGCGAACTAACTATTCCATTCCATTGTATTTAGTGCCTATATTTTTTCGACGCGTAAAAAGATCGGATTATAAGCATCGCAAAGAGTGGAATATTGCTCAGAAATCAAATGGTTTCGAGTTAGTAAAACTTTCTACAGGTACAGATACAGAAGCGTCCCAAAATCCATCAGATAGAGAATTTTGAATGAGTGGTCATCAAATACCAAATTAATTAACCTGTTACCAGACGGCAAAATTCCAAACCGGTCCAAATTGAAAGGAGTTGCAGACGACAATTTTAAGTTTATGAATTTTTTAGTGGTTTTTTCAACTTTCTTGGAAGAAAAAATTGTTGCAAGCAACTTCTTCATTTTACACCATATTTTCCTAATTACTTTTCTTGAAAGGCGTCCAAAAGCGTCATTGTGAACTCG
The DNA here is from genome assembly GCA_946902895.1 of Fragum fragum. Classification (NCBI taxonomy): domain Eukaryota; kingdom Metazoa; phylum Mollusca; class Bivalvia; order Cardiida; family Cardiidae; genus Fragum; species Fragum fragum. The sequence continues at coordinate 51,565,778 of OX336371.1, forward strand.
TGATTTATAAACCCTTAAAAGTAGTCTCGTTTCTATCTTTTTCACAAGACGAGTTTAATCAATTCTGTATTTTGTGAGCGTGAATTTGACATTCTGTTTATAACATGGTAAACTTTTGCGATAGATCGATAAAATGACATGAGATATTCTACGAACCGTGTAACACCATTTGCGAAATGATGTCATTACATGCATAATTTAACGTCATTTTCACGGAAACAAAAATGTACCTGGATATGCTTTAGCTCTATAGCTAATTTACACTTTTATTTCAGCAGGGTAATATTACAAATGTAATACCCAAAATATACAACGGGTTTATCTAACTCTCAAGTCGTAGGTCATTTTATAATTTGGCTACAACGAGTATTTTAAGATATTAATTAAAAAAAACAGTGGTTAATCTATTGTACCAAACACCATTACTTTCCATTTTCAAAATAATTTGTCCCTTTCCCAATTATGAAAAATTTGGACAGGTCCAATTCGATAGAATTTGCAGACAACAATTAAGAGGGGGTTTAACTTGAAAAGTAACCAACCTAAAAGTAAGAAAATATTGTGGGAAAAGAGGCAATTTCTTCTTTCCCCACAATGTTTTCTCAAGAATAAAACCACAGGGACGTAAACACGAGGGATTGTACAGGAACGAGTTAAATGACAGATCGCCGGCAAAGGTCAACTGAGGTCAAACAGGAAGTTCCACTTCGATTTCAAATGGCCTTTTCATGCTAAATTTATGGCCAGTAACATGTAACAAAAAGTAAAATGGTTGGATTGTGACCTAATCGTCGTAACTACAGCTTGACTAAGCTGTAATTACGGCGTTTAAGTCGCCAAACCAACAAAACGCTTAACATAAAAATCGGCAACTGTTGGAATTCTCTTCCGGTCTAAAAGAATTATTTGATTGGTCGATTTTTACTTTGATTGACGGCTACGATTCGTCAAGTGATTGGTTATTCTTCGAAAATTCATTGAAATTTACATTTTGTTACAACTCGATATTATTTGGGAATTAGCTAACAGGGGTTTAAACTTCCATCTTTGAAAAAGAACCTTAATAGGATTTCACTGGAGTCACAAATGAGATGTGGAATTCCCATACCATACGAGTTCGACATGGACTACTTGCGGATAAGGATATTTTTCAATGCCACTTGTCCGGGGTCAAGTAAATACCAGGGTAAATCTTGGAGTGATACGAAATGAATCTCAATGAAAATTTGATAATTATCATAATGTTTATAATGATGGTTAGTGAAATGTTGTTCTTAACGAAGAAAATGCTGGATTCAAGCATTTTCTTTATAAATAATTATATTTTCTCAAAATATATCTCTTCGCGTTTTTGCGGAAAAGTTCATTTTAATGTTGGACTACTAGAAAATCATGGCTTAATTGTCTGGGGACAAGTCGAAAAAAAAATATTTATTTCCACTCCATTGGTCACAGGCAGTATAGTCTTGTCCTATCTCTGTTTTGATTTTGCTTTGGTTACAGAACGTGGCCGAAGCTACCTAGATCTCAGGATTATCAAGCTGAAGCATCGAAACAAAATGGAGCGGATTGAAATCAGGAGTACAGACATACAGTTCCAGAGTTTCAACGCCAATCTTCACTCTGGGGCGATCCAGATCAACCCGACTAGCAATACAGTAGCCGAGAACCTCGTAACCATGTGGTCTATATGTATTCTGTATGTTTTGTGTGCTCCAAATGACCCAAGCCGTAGGATTAACGTTTCTGGTAATGCAGGTAGGGTGCGACTTCAATATTCTATTTTTAACTCTGGTCGTGCTGAACCCAGAATATTGCTACTTTTGCAGGAAGTATAGACAAAGATCAGCCTGCATAAATGTGCAGTCTGATCCTAGTCTTTATATGTAGATCGTTGTCCGGTTCCTAGAAGGAAAGAACGAATTCGGCCGATTCCCAGATAAGTCAGTAGGCCTATCCCGACTGCAATAAAAAGGTTTACAAAAATGGCTCAAAGCTCAATTCCGAGCTGAATGAATTATTTGATTGGTCGGTTGATTCCTTGATTGACAGCCGCGATTTGTCAATTACAGGTACCGATGAAGTGACCGATTCCCCAGACAACACCTCAAGAACAGTTGCGGAGGGTAGCTGTCGGTTCCTCGTGGCAGCAGGGCTGCTCACAGAGGTGCCATCTAACGAGAGAATACTACAAATATACGGATCCCTCAAACACGATATCCTCATGGACGCTCAAGATGTAATCATAGCTGAACAAAAACTGGATCGAAGGCTGGTGAGAAAAGAGAGTAAAATTCGAAGTGGCGATCATGACGGGGTACCCAGATCTCTAAAGAAAAGAAAAAGTAAATCTTCACTGAAACACCAAACGTCGTCAGTAGATTCTATGACTTTCGAGCTTGACCAGCAAAATATAGAAGCGAACGAAGATGTAACACAGAGCAAAGAGCAGTTAAAAGAGGAAAAACAACTGAAAGAGATTACCGAAAGAAAACGAAAGCGATTGCGTAAGAAGAAATCCAGCGGTTTAGACGATATGTTAGCAGTATCGGACGATAGTTTTACGAAGGAGGACGTCGAAGATTTGGACAAAGTGTTAGTAACGAATGACAAGGGAAAGAAAGTCATCAAAAAGAAAGATTCCAATTATATGGACGATGTGAAACTCATGAAACGAGACAGTTTTGATATTGAAGCAATTGCTGACGAGGAGTATTACGACAATATTGAAGTAGAAAAATTGAAAGAAATCGAAGAACAAATGGACCCTACAGAGGAAGCTGAGCTTAAATCAGAGATTAGAGAACATACTACGATAATCAAAGATGTGGCAGAAAAGAAGAGAGAGGGATTATTTAGTCGTCATGGCGAGAAAACATTTACAACTGTAACGTGTGAGGATATAGCAAAACCAGACATCTAACAGAACGGGAAGACAACACTCATAAAAAGTAGCAACATGATGATGTTCCCCAAATGTTCTGAGATATGACCGTAACATTGGTAGTATAAAAAGACATTGCCTTATTCATTTAAGAGATGAAGAGAATATTTTTGTTTTCATGGAGGTATGAACCGAAAAAACTCATCACACTGTACGAATCCGCACATTGTATGAATACGCGAAGCGGATTCATACATAAGTGTGATTAGGTTTTCCGGTTCATACCTCCATGAAAGCAAAAAATATTCTCTTCATTTCTTATAATTTTATAGCATCAAGCGAAAAAAAAACAAAAACTTAACAAATTTTGATACCTTTTTGTTTGGGACTATTTTGTGTGGAATCATACAAAATCGCATCGTGCTCAAAATTTTGTTCATGCAGTTATGAATACTTTTTTGCCCAATCAGATCGCCCGTTTTTGAAAAACAAAACTAAAATTAAATTATAAGCATGTGCGTGTCGACAGGAGCCCTGTCGGAGGTCAGTGGGTGTAACAAGCGATCCCTCAAGTGTAAATCAGTATGGTGATATTGTTGATGAAGGGGGTATAAAACCTGATTGACCTTTAAAAATTTTTCATTGTCTGTAAATTGATCAATCCCGCCTGTCAATCCAAAATTCAAACGACCAATAAAATCATTCATTCAGCCCGGAAGTGAACTTTCAACTACAAAATTTTCTGACATTTATGTGAAGTATCTCTGTTGATTTGACGACTTAAACATCGTAACTACAGCTTATTCAAGTTGTAGTTACGACGTTTATGTCTCAAACAAATTTTACTTTTTTGATGCATGTTACTGGTCATAAGTTTTGCAAAATAACACTGTTTAGTATCGAAGCGTAACTTCCCGTTGGAAGTCAATAGGTAGGGCCTATAGCTAGCGGAATCAGTGGGCGGGGAAAGCAAACCGGCGTCTATTTCTCACATAAAGCTCTGCCCTTGTTTTCGATAGCGAACTCTCAAAATAAATATCAGTCTTACAGGCGTCAATTTACTGATTGAGCAAGGCGTATTTTCAGAAATTCAATATAAACTGAACAATATTCTCCATCATCTAGTCACTGAAATCTTTAAAATATTTCTAGAGAAGCATTGTAAACTTTTCATTGTCTTACAAATGTCAAGTCGAGCTATGTAAAATTCATTTGCTAAGTCAGATGGAACGATATTAACAAAATTTTCACTTTACACCATATATGAACATAAGCCACAACAATAAAAGTCATGTTTTTCAACAAATCAAAATTGTATGAAGGAAAATGACAAAGAGTCATCTCAGGACCAATCCTTCGAAATTCAGTTTAAATCCATCTACAGGAAGATTTTCCAAGTTTTCAGAGTACATTCCCTAATGGAAATTAGCGCCCCCACCACAAAGTCATACTTTTCATCCATTCATTATCAAAATTCTTTGAAGAGCTGGTTTCTGAGATGAAGATTCTTAAAGCGTTCACCATCTTTGGAAATAAGCCCCACCCGTGTAATCGATGTTTTTCATCCGATCAAAATTCTTTGAAGGAATCTGATAAAGTGTCATCCAAGGATCATTTCTGTGAAATTTGGTTGAAATCCATCAACTGCTGTCTGAGAAGAAGTTTTTCAAAGCTTTCACTGAAAAGATTTTTAGAATTAAAGTTTATGGAAGGGTGGACAGACAGACACGCAGAAAAAACACACCCCCATGCTAATAGCCCAATAGCTTTAAGCTAGTGGAGCAAAAAAACAAGAGGCCCATGAGGGCCTGAGACGCTCTACTGGCTATCAAGTTTTCCCTTAATGTAATCTAATATTCAAGTATGTTAATTGCTGACAGAAGAACACATAAAATGAAAATAACAAATTGGACTTAACCCTTGTCATGCTGTATTAATCACCTTACTGAATTGATCAAAGGACTGAAAGTACTGATAGGACTTGTTGTTCAAAAATCAATATTTTTTTTAGAAATTTATTTTATAAACAACTCTCACAGAAAAGGTACAAGCAGGGGGTATAGACCAAGATCAGACTGCACTTATGTGCAGGCTGATCTTGGCCTTCATCTCCTGCCAAAAACTGAATATTCCGAGTTCAGCATGACAAGGGTTAATATAAAGCTGAAAAATCCATCGACTTGAAATTTCTGTCTGCAGCTCCTTTCAATTTGGACCAGTCTAAAATTTTCTTGAGTGGAATGGGATTAAGTGCTTAGGAAGATGGGATAAAATATAAAGTATGCAAATAAGGAGTAATGTTCAGATTTTAACAACTTTTTATTAACAAATGAATAAAATGCATTCTTTTGCAAAATCTATTCCTTTGAACAATATCGAAGTCCTGTTACCGTAAAAAATAACAATATATAACAAAGTAAGCATGATTCAAGGTGTTTACCCGGCACCACATGTTAGTCAGGAAAATTCTAAAAGTTGATGAAATTTTGAAAAAATTTTGTATTTTGAGTTAGAAACATTGTGGACAATGAAGAAATTCTTTGATACAAGCAATTTCTTTATTTTCCACAATGTTTTCCAAAGCATTTTTCTTGAGGGGCTTTAAAAGCGTCATTGTGTGGGAATGGGTTAACCATTATCAGAAAATTTTAGACTTGTGACAATTGAAAGGAGTTGAAGATGACAATTTAAAGTTTATAAAATCTTAGATTTTAAGAAAATGTAGTGGAAACAAAAGAAATTGCCTGTTGCAAGCAACTTCTTAAATTTACACAATGTTTTCCCATTGTTTTTCTTGAGAGGTGTCAAAAAGTGTCATTGTGTGGGAATTAGTTAAGCCAAAGTTTATTACAAAACTTTGATGAACAATAAGGCTAACTAGTGCTGAAAAGTTTTATCTGGTAGGACAAGGGTTAATTGGTAAGTATACTTTGTTTAATCAAGATTTATAGTATACATTTTCAGGCAAAAATTCACTCCATTGGCCTGAGATTATTTATCATTCCTGATAAGTTTGGTAAAAACCATCCTGCAGTTTGAAAGAATTAGATTTTCAAAATTTCACTTTATACCATATAGTATTACAGAGACAAAGTGAAATTTGGTTGAAATTTATCCAATGTTTTCTGAGAAGCAGATTTTCTAGCTTTCACTATAAATGGAAATTAGCCCCACCCATTTAAAGTATGTTTTCTGTCCTATCATTCATGTACAATTTGGTTGAAATCCATCCATTGTTTTCTGAGAAGCAGATTTTCTAGCTTTCACTATAAATGGAAATTAGCCCCACCCATTTAAAGTATGTTTTCTGTCCTATCATTCATGTACAATTTGGTTGAAATCCATCCATTGTTTTTTGAGAAGAAGATTTTTGAAGGTTTCACCATATATGGAAGTGGCCCCACCCATTAAAGCAATGTTTTCATCCAATCAAAATTCTTTGAAGGAATCTGATAAAGGGTCACCAAAGGATCAGTTCTGTGAAATTTTGTTGAATTCTGTTCAGTACTTTCTGAGGAGAAGATTTTCAAAGTAAAAGTTTACAGGTAGACGGATGCATGGATGCACACTTGGAAGGACGGATGAACGACGGACAAAACGAAATGACAAAAGATCGCTGGCTTTCAGCCAGTGGTGCTAAAATTGTGTTTTTTTTAGTTGTTGTGCTTTTCATCTTTGAAAGAAAACTTCATTTGATGTAGTGCAATGTCAGCATTGCTCCTTTTTTATCACTGTCTTCAGAAAAACCTTGGTCCAAATCCACTGAATGGATTCCTGGAGCCTCCACCATGTCTCCCCAGAGAGGGTCTTGGAGGGGGTAATAGAGGGTCAGGACTAGGGTCAAGGTCAGGACTTGGACCAATCAGATCATATCTAGGTCGTGGTAAAGTTGGTGGTCTTGGGCCTAGTCTTCCAGGTACTCCAGGTAAATTACCTGAAAAAAGAACAATGACATCATATGTACTTTCAACTCATTTCAAGATTATAACAAGAGCACCGCCCACGGGTGCCAATGCTCGGCTGCAGGTGCTGGATAATGCAAAAATTCTAAGTCGAAAAAGGGGCATAACTCTAACAAAAATGCTTTTAGAGTTATCACCCTTGATAGTCTAGATAGCTCTTGTGATGGTCCATACACATGCCAAGTTTAATAAGGATATCTTCAATAACAACAAAGTTAAAGTTTGTCACGCCAATGCCAAAGCTTACGGGAATGCCACCAAGTTGATCACAATACCTTAGGTTTTCTCCGAAAACAGCCAAACTTAAAATGGCAGATCATCGCTGTCAATCAAAGAACCAACAACCAATCAAAATCATTCATTTAGACCAGAAGTGACCTCAAATATTTGCCAGTATTTATATGAAGCAATTTTGTAAACTTATGTTAGAGTTCAAAGTTCACTTCCGGCTATATCAAAGATTTGATTAGTCAATTCATTTCTTTTTGATTTACAGCCGCAATCTGTCAGATATCAAAGTCATGAATGCTAAGCAGTGACATATAAACCTGTGTCACATTTCACAAATCCTGTCTACATTTGTTATGAAAGGGACTCCCCAATCCCACCATTATTTTTATGTCACTCAATTAGCAAAGTTGATCTTTGACCTATGTGACCCAAAAGCAAAGGATACTTACTTGGATCATTGGCAACAACTGTATGAAGTTTCATGGTTGAAGGTCAATTGGTTCAAAATTCAGAGCACAGAAACATAAAATTCTACTGACAGACTGATCAACAGACAGACAGCAGGGCTTGTGATGGATTTGTAAACCAGGGTCATGACCCTCAAAATCTGAAAGTATGGTGTTTTGACCCAGAAATTTCTCAAAAGGGGGTCAATTTTGTTTTTATTCCAAGAAATTTCTACAAAGGGGAGTCATTTTGTTGTTTTTACCCCAAGAAATTTCTCCATATGGGGTCACTTTGACCCCCTTTGGAGAAATTTATAAGGGTCAAAAAAGGATTATTGATCCCTCACTTTTTCAATAGTATTTAGTTACTAATGCAAACTATACAAAGTAATTGCTCACTTCATATCTTTACAGGTAAAGGTCTGTTGGCACCTAAACTTCTCATGATCTGCTCTGTCTGTTGTTTTGACCCCTTTCAAATCAGGTTTCATGGTCAGGAGCCTTGAGACAGAGTGGTCAAACAATATAAACCATATTTCGTAGATGGGTGAAGTACAGACAATGAACAGCCATGATAACATTTAGAATATTTCGCTGGTCATTAAGCCATGGTGTAGTTTAAAATGTAGTTTGCAATTTCTATCAATTTGGGCCAATTTGTCTTGTTACTGGCACATGTGAAAATGTTGGAAATATCATACTAAGGCACATATCAGAAGTTTGCTTACCTGGAAAACTTGGATAAAGATCATAATCCCCTCCAATCATCCCAGGTCCAGGGGGAATCCAATTACTTGGTCCACTGAATGGATTTTGAGGGCCCCAAGTGGGTGGAGTCACCATCGTAAATCTGCTCATCATTTTTCTTCTTTCTTTTCTGATCTTATCCTCTTGTTTATAAAACTGAGAAAATAGGAAAACATGACCTATAGCGGTGAAATGCTACACTGAACATATTGAAATTCAGGGGTCATAGGTTATCCCATTACCACACAAAAAAGTCTTAGACTATTTCAAATTCAAAGGAGTGGCATATGAAAAATTATAGTTGATGGAACTTTCACTAGAATTGCCTCAAAGTTGACTTATACTACCACATCATCACTTTGTTACTAAGATAGCACAGTTTCTCTAAATTATGCTAAAATAATAGGGCACTTGCAAGGGTAATCAATAACATTTGTATAGTTTCAAAGCCTAGGTCAAATGACTTGGGAGACCGATCAAGGAAATGATCTTCAATCAAAGTTCAATTGTTACCATTACCTTTCACCTATGTCACTCAAAATCAATAAGGAATTTCCTTGGATCCTTGGCAACAATTGTACAAAGTTTCATTTAAAGTCTTCATTTTCTTGGATAAAAACATTTCTTTAAACAAGCAATTTCTTCATATTATATTTTCCAAAACTTATTTCTTGAGGGGCTTAACAAAGCGGATCGCGTGGGCATAGGTTAACCCATTCCTATTCAAACCCGGGATTTTATGTTCTGTGATTTTATATTTGAGAAAACAATGTGGAAAAAGAAGAAATTGCTTGTTACAAGCAATTTCTCCTTTTCCCACAATATTTTCCACCACATAGGATGGTTTCATTTCAAATTACATCCATTTTTTTTGTCATCTGCAACCTCTTTTAATTTGGACCAGTCTAAAATTTTGATAAACAGGAAAGGGTTGAGAATATAATTATTTCACATACCATGTAAAGAGACACCATCCAAAAGGTAGATATAGTATTGAGCCATCTCATACTGTGAATTGCTTAGGCTAACCAAAGTCAAAGCTTTTTATGTTTGATGAACTTTCTTAACCCTTTCCCACACAATACCACTTTTGTCCCCCCAGGAAAGTATTTTTAGAAACATAATGGAAAATGAAAAATTGACTGTAAAAAGCAATCTTTTTTTTCTCCACAATGTTTTCTACCATAAATCACTTTTATTTTAAATTTCATTCTACCTTACATTACAATAATGTTTGAAATATTAAACATTACTGACTGGATCTGATTTCTTACAATCTGATTAACCCCTCCTGTACAGCAATTTCTTCTTTTTCTACAATATTTTCTACAACCTAGGTGATTTGTTTTCAAATGTGTACCCTTTTTTCATAATCCCTTGCATACTCTTTCAATTTTGACTAGTCTTAAATTTCGAACAATAGAACAGCTTAAAAATCAGATCCACCACAATAGCTATGCCACTGTGTGTGAAGTGATAACTTAATGATTTGTTGTCATGCTGTTTAAAATAACTTTACTAAATTGCTGTAAAATCAAAGGGCTGAAAGCACCAATAGAAATTGTTGTTCAAAAATCAATATTTCTTTTAGAAATCAATTTCATAAACAACTCTGGCAGGAAAATTACAAGCAGAAGGCATAGACCAAGATCAGACTGCACTTATGTGCATGCTGATCTTGGTCTACACCTCCTGCTTAATCCGGAATATTCCCGGTTCAGCATGACAAGGCTTAATAAGATTGCATCTCTTACTTTTTTCTTCCAGATGTAGGTCACATATAGTGATTTTGAATTTTGCATGCCACACTCACTGACCTCAAACAGGATGTTTATTAGATATCCAAAGGCTTGTTTTATTTAGTTTTTTGTGAGATGGGCATTCAAAAACAATAAAACAACAAGGTGCCAAACTGTCACAAGATACGCCCGTCAAACTGCTTAAAATTAACTGGGGGTTTGAATAGAACTGAGGTTATTTTGAATGAATTTTTTTGTCAAACAAAGTATGAAAAACAACAAAGGGCAATAACTCAAAATATACGCTAGGTAGAGTTATGGTTCTTGTACACTGCACTCCCCCTTGGTGAGCTCTACCCATCCATGAAGTTTCATGATTCTAGCTATTATACTTTTAGAGATATACTCCGGACAAGATTCAAGTATGGAAAACAACAAAGGGCAATAACTCAAAAAATAGGCCAGGTAGGGTTATGGTTCTTGTGCACTGCACTCCCCCTTGGTGAGATCTATACATCCATGAAGTTTCATGATTCTAGCTATTATACTTTTAGAGATATACTCCGGACAAGATTCAAGTATGAAAAACAACAAAGGGCAATAACTCAAAAAATAGGCTAGGTAGAGTTATGGTTATTGTACACTGCACTCCCACTTGGTGAGCTCTATCCATCTATGAAGTTTCATGATTCTGGCTATTATAATTTTAGAGATATACTCCGGACAAGATTCAAGTATGGAAAACAACAAAGGGCAATAACTCAAAAAATAGGCCAGGTAGAGTTATGGTTCTTGTGCACTGCACTCCCCCTTGGTTAGATCTATACACCCATGAAGTTTCATGATCCTAGCTATAATACTTTTAGAGATATACTCCGGACAAGATTCAAGTATGAAAAACAACAAAGGGCAATAACTCAAAAAATAGGCTAGGTAGAGTTATGGTTATTGTGCACTGCACTCCCCCTTGGTGAGATCTATACACCCATGAAGTTTCATGATCCTAGCTATAATACTTTTAGAGATATACTCTGGACATGATTCAAGTATGAAAAACAACAAAGGGCAATAACTCAAAAAATAGGCTAGGTAGAGTTATGGTTCTTGTGCACTGCACTCCCACTTGGTGAGCTCTATACACCTATGAAGTTTCATGATTCTAGCAAGTATACTTTAAGAGATATACTCCGGACAAGATTCAAGTATGAAAAACAACAAAGGGCAATAACTAAAAAATTAGGCTAGGTAGAGTTATGGTTCTTGTACACTGCACTCCCACTTGGTGGGCTCTATCCATCCATGAAATTTCATGATTCTAGCTTTTATTCTTTTAGAGATATACTCAGGACAAGATTCAAGTATGAAAAACAACAAAGGGCAATAACTCAAAAAATAGGCCAGGTAGAGTTATGGTTCCTGTGCACTGCACTCCCCCTTGGTGAGATCTATACACCCATGAAGTTTCATTATCCTAGCTATAATACTTTTAGAGATATACTCCGGACAAGATTCAAGTATGAAAAACAACAAAGGGCAATAACTCAAAAAATAGGATAGGTAGAGTTATGGTTCTTGTGCACTGCACTCCTCCTTGGTGTGATCTATACACCCATGAAGTTTCATGATCCTAGCTATAATACTTTTAGAGATATACTCCGGACAAGATTCAAGTATGAAAAACAACAAAGGGCAATAACTCAAAAAATAGGCTAGGTAGAGTTATTGTTATTGGGCACTGCACTCCGTATTGATGAGAAGAATATAACTGCCAAGTTTAAAGTCAATCGGACTTACGGTGACAGAGTTATGCTCCGGACAAAGAAGTGGACACCGCCGGACAACCGGACGACCGGACGCCCGGACACCACGGGTGATCCCATAATACGTCCCGTCTTCGACGGGCGTATAAAAAGTAAAATGGTTGGTTAGCAACCTAAATGTTGTAATGACAGCTTAACCCTTTCCCGTTTTCAGAAATTTTAGACTGGTCCAAAATGAAAAAAATTGCAGATGACAAAGAGAATTGGATGCAATTTGAAATGAAACCATCATATGTGGTAGAAAATACTGTGGGAAGAGGGGAAATTGCTTGTTACAAGCAATTTCTACTTTTTCCACAATGTTTTCTCAAGCATAAAGCTACAGCTACTTAAAATCCCAGGTTTATATATGAAAGGGTTAATAAGGCTGTAGTTACAATGATTAAAACCTAAAAAAAAATTCCACCTTTTGATTGACAACTGCAGTCAGTCAAATTATCAAAGCAGAATTGTTTCTGTTATTTAGAATAGGATTTTATTTCTTTTCGATATTGTACTGAGAACTGTATATGGCTCCAGAGTTAAGGGCTCACTGATTTTACAGAAAAATATTTTAAAATAGAGAAGGCAACTCATTCTACAATTTGTCTCTCCAAGCATAATCTCCTAACAAGCAGAAGGGAAGAAACTCCTACCTTAAAGTAAACAGTCTAACTGTAGTCTATTCATTCCCTTGCACTGCCCCCAAAACATTTTTTCTATATAATCATTTTTCAAATAAGTTATTCAAAAGATATTCCTTTACAAGGGCAACACATGCCCTCAGCTCTTCAAGCACTTGATATTGGTAAAGCTTATTTGTCGAAAAAAGGGACATTATTCATACAAAAATGCATTTAGAGTTATCGTCCTTTCTGGTATAGATTATTCTTTTGATAGTAAACATATATTCAGAGTTTCAAATGAATACCAGAGCTATTAAAATTGGTCAGTTTTCAGATGATGACGCTTAGGATGACCTGGCTTTACCAACACCTCTGTTTTCTCCAACAAGAGGACCATGATGGTCCTAAATCGCTCATCTGAGTCATCTACAAATTACAGTACTTTTTATTATAAAAAAGACACAACTTGAGCTAAGCAAGAGGATCATGATGGTCCTAAATCGCTCCCCTTAGTATGATGTTCATGGCTTTATGATATAAACAAAATAGCAAAGCCCTCTGTCTAATAATTTTGGAGAGGATGTTTAAGGATTTCTCTTTTAATCCTAGGTATATTGATGATCCCACCATATAGCACTAATTTCCTGAACATGGTAATGCTTTGAAGTATAGACATAAATATATACCAAGTATAAAAGCTCTAGGCCTAATGGTTTAGGAGGAGAAGGTTTTCAAAAATATCATTATTTATTTCTAAATAAAATTAGGGATTGCACAGAAAAGGGCTAATTTTCAGAGTTAAGTAATTCTTTGAAGTATTTTGATAGAGGGTCAATAGGTGATGATACATACCAAATAAAAAGCTCTAGGCCTTACAGTTTGGGAGTAGATTGTAAAAGATTTCCTTTTTTTTTCCTTTCTAAAATCAGGGATCTAACAGAAAAGGGCTAATTTTCAGAATACAGTAATTCTTTGAAGTATTTTGGTAGAGGGTCAATGGCTGATGATATGTACCAAATATCAAAGCTCTAGGCCTTATGATTTGGGAGAAGAAGATTTTCAAAGATTTTTCTTCTTTATTCCTTTGTAAAAATAGGGATCGCACAGAAAAGGAATAATTTTCAGAATACAGTAATTCTTTGAAGTATTTTGGTAGAGGGTCAATAGGTGATGACACATACCAAATATAAAAGCTCTAGTCCTTTTGGTTTGAGAGAAGAACAATTTTAAAGATTTCCTTCTTTATTCCTTTGTAAAATCAGGGATTGCACAGAAAAGGTCTAATTTTCAGAATATAGTAATTCTTTGAGGTTTTCTGGTAGTCCTTATGGTTTGGGATTAGGTTTTATTCCTTTCTAAAATCAGGGATCACACAGAAAAGGGCTACTTTTCAGAGTATGATAATTCTTTGAAGTATTTCGGTAGAGGGTCAATAGGTGATAATATGTACAAAATATCAAAGCTCTTGGCATCATGGTTTAGAAGGAGAAGATTTGTAAAGATTTTCTCTGTAAAATCAGGAATTGCACAGAAAAGGGTTAATTTTACGAGTACAGTAATTCTTTGAAGTTTTTTGGTAGAGGGTCAATATGGGATGATACATACCAATTATCAAAGCTCTAGGCCTTATGGTTTGGGAGGAGAAGATTTTTTAATAATTGTTTATGGACTGACAGACAGACGGACGGACGGACAGACGACGGACAATTACCGATCACATTAGCTCACCTTGAGCATGTTTTGCTCAGGTGAGCTAATAAATAAAACAAAAATAAGTTTTTGGGCTTTGTACAAATCAATCAAGTAATTCTTTACAATAAGAATGAATGCCTTTGGCTTTATTGTTTAATCCATTACCAAACTATCTAAGAATTTGTCGCCCTCAGGGAAAATAGGTTTGAAAAAAACAGTGAGAAAGGGAGTGACAAGCAATTTATCCATTTCTCAGAGTGTTTTCTACCTGAAATTCTTTGTATTTAGATTTCAATCAAACTATAATTACTGTCTGCAACTTCAATGGGTGTAAATTTAGCAACCTTGGTAGAGAACAATCTGGATGTACTATAAATCAAAATATGAATGCATTACAACTTATACATGATTGGAAGATATTTGAAAATGCTCTTATTGAGCATTTTTCATAACTTTGGATGCCTTGGGAAGGGCCATGTTTGTCCAAAGGATATAAACATGGTAGATAACAATAATGTTATCTTATGTTTTTAATGTAAATGCTCTAGAACCTGTAATTAAGAAGATGAATTCTTTCAATGCAATTTACGCAATTTTCGACCCCAGGAGCAGAGACATTTTTTATCCTAAGAGCATATTTTCCTGTTACATAGTACAAAATCAATTAGTCATGCTACATACCAAATATGAATGCCCTTCACCTTATATTTCAAAGAAGACTTTTGAAGTTGCTCTAATTGGGCGTTTTCCAAAATTTTGGACCTCTGGGGCAGTGCCAGGGCTTAGATTTTAGCTTACATGGTAGAGAACCAACTGGTTATGCAATATACAAAATATGAATGCCTTACACTTTATAGAATAGGAGGAAAAGACAAATGAACACAGTCTAATTGAACATTTTTACAAACTTTGGACACCCAGGGAAGGGGTGTTTATTAACCTACAGGCATAATGTAATCAAAACTGATAGATAACAGCCAGGCTATGCTACACTCAAAATATCTTGAGCACCATCAAGCTAATTTCCACAATCAGGGCAAACCAAAGAACCTTCTAATTCTGAAACCAGTGTCCTATCACCAGAACTCAGACATGAAAGATGATTTTGGCACATTGTTACTAATGAAAGATAATTTAATGAAGAAAGTTAGCTTGGATCTTCATATTTTTGAAGTAACCGAAAAATGCAGACAAGGACAAACATAGTAAATATTGTATTAAGGGACCACTCATGGGACGACCGAAAAGTGGTCACTTCAGAAAATGGTCCCTTTAACACTTAAGAGATGAAGAGAATATTTTTTGTTTTCATGGAGGTATGAACCGAAAAAACTTATCACACTGTATGAATAAGCGAAGCAGATTCATACATTGTGTGATTAGTTTTTTTGGTTCATACCTCCATGAATACAAAAAAACATTCTCTTCATTTCTTATAATTTAATAGCATCAAGCAAAAAAACCAAAAGCTGTACAAATTTCTGATACCTTTTTGTATGGAACTATTTTATGCGGAAGCATACAAAATGGCTGCATGCTCAAAATTTTGTTCATGGAGGTATGAATTAAATTTTTCGACCAATCAGAACGCTCGTTTTTGATAGACGAAACTAACAGTTAAATTATATTTCTATGAAATATATCAAGGATTGATTCCATTGCATACACAAGCTATAACAGAATTCTTGCTAAATCCTATGTTAATGGGACTCTAACTGAGTCATTATAATGGGTTCCAACAATGTTGAATTTATTCATAATATGCTTTTAGCAAATATGACCACTTCTTATCTCAGCTTTTCATTTTGAATAGGGACTTTTGATTGTGGTCCCCTAAAGCAAGTGGCCACTGAATAAAGGTAGTTTCTCGAGCAAGATTGACTGTATATATGCCACCAAATCTATTCAATGGCGTGAAAATTGTACATGTATTACTGATTCCTCTTCTAATTTTTAATACTTTTTAAAGTAGCTTATAAAAGTTTTGAGAGCCCAACAGAGCTATATTGGATATATATACAATACCTGCTTCCAGTTCTGTGAAAGACAATTATCTCTACGATCTGTAAAAATACAAGAGAATTAATGATAGTTGGAAAAATCTTCACAAATCTGACTGATATAAACAAGGAAGTATTTGAGGAATAATTTGGTAAATATTCTTAAAACTTATTTCCTTTATTATTCTGAGATAAGTTTTAAAGAAAAATGCATTCAAGGTTTCATGTTCATACATTCAGTATTAACCCATTCCCACTCAGTGACGCTTTTAGACGCCCCAAAGGAAAAAAGTTTTGGAAAACATTGTGGAAAATGAAGAAATTGCTTGTCACAAGCAATTTCTTTATTTTCCACAATGTTTTTTACCAAGAAAACTGAAAAAATTCCAAATTTCATAAAATTTTAATTGTCGTCTGCAGCTTCTTTCAATTTGGACTAGTCTCAAATTTTGTTATGTGGGAATGGGTTAACAGACTGAATAACTGTATGTAAGCTTAACACTTCTAACAATTGACCAATTTATGGCCCCGCCCATTTTCTTATATGACTGATTTGATTGGTTTATTTCTTCTTTGATTTACAGCTACAGTTGGTCGATTGCATGTTAGCCTACAGCTTTAACAATTTGAGACATATCTAGCACTGAATAGAGACTTCTCTTTATGACTGTCAAAAATTAAGAATTTAATTTAACCAGTCAACTACTACTTCCTGCAATATAACTTATCACTCAACTCTAGTGATTATCTTTTGTAAAACACATTGTATGTGGATTAACCTCACACTTTAACCCATTCCAACTCAATCCCTCCTTTTTACGCCCCTCAAGAAAAAAACTTTGGAAAACATTATGGAAAATGAAGAAATTGCTTGTATCAAGCAATTTCTTCATTATCTACAATGTTTTCTATCCAAAAAGACGAAAAAATTCAAAATTCCATCAACTTGAAATTGTCATCTGCAGCTTCTTTCAATTTGGACCAGTCTAAAATTTTGCTGTGTTAAAATGGGTTAAACCTTTACTTGATCATAAATTTCTAGACAAGAAATTGAAAAATACAGGGGCAGTTAATCTCTTATCATAAGTCCAACTCTCATGTATAACACATTTTTTATGAATCAGAGGCAAATATTCTATAATCCTTAACACAAACTAATTTTTTAAGTCAAATCAGTGGCAATAAATGATAAAATGTTACAACTTCTTTGAATTCAACCAGTCTAGAGACTTGTCTGGGAATGGGCTAATAAATCAACTGGCATATGATGTAAAACTTACTTCCGAAATCCTTCAAATAAAGTCGTCTCCATAGATAGGGATCTTGTGAAATATTGTGGAACTCTTTACATACTAAGGACAGCTTTAACAGGTTTCTTACATCAAGGAAACTCATGATTCGTAACTAGAATAGATTAAACAAGAGCACTGCCTACTGGTGTCTGATGCTTAGAATTTTTATTAGTCTGAGTCAAAAAGTAGCATACATGTTATATACAAGAGGGCCAGCACTCACCTGAGATAAGGCTCTTTTTCTTCAAGGCTTGGTGTGGAATAGACCTCCTTTCAACTTTTACCAAAATCAACTTATGTTGCCATGGCAATCAATGCTTTCAACAGATTTCAAATCTTTAACCCATTGCCACACAATGACGCTTTTAAAGGCCCCTCGATATGATAGCTTTGGAAAACATTGTGGAGAATGAAGAAGTTGCATGTTTCATCATATTAAAATTGTCGTCTGCAGCTTCTTTGAATTTGGACTGGTCTAAAATGTTATCATGTAGGAATGGGTTAATTACTAAAACCGGGTAAACAAAGGGAATTTGGTTAAAATTGGCCACATAGTTTGGCAAGAGTTGCCTTCTTAATTTCTACTTAGGCCTAATCGACTTTGGACTCTGAAATTTTAGCAATTTTGAAAAACGTCAATGTACTTATACTTCATGCAATATATCAAGGTTCTACCCTATCAGGGTCAGGGAGATGATTTTTATATACCAGTATATATAAATCTTTTTTCTTTTCATTTTACTCTTGCTGATATTATTTGAGAGGAGATGGCGTTTTAAAAATCCACCCACCCCTCTTGAGCTCTGCCAGAGGGAACCTAGGGTAATGATTTTAGAAATTCTAAATAAGAGGACAATGATGGTTCTATATCATTCCCTGAGTATGATAGCTCAAGGCTTAATGATATAATATATACATATCAAAGCCCTTCACCTAATCATTCTAAAGAAGATGATTTTTAAAGATTTTCTCCTATAATCATAGGTATACTGAAGATCCAACCATATTGAGCTAATTTCAAGGGTGTGGTAATTCTTTGAAGTACTTAAGTAGAGGGTCAATAGGCATTTATACATACCAAATGTCAAAGCTCTAGGCCTAATGGTTTAGAAGGAGAACATTTTCTATGATATCCTTCATTACTCCTTTCTGGGATTGCACAAAAAAGTGCAAATTCTCAGAGTACAATAATTCTATGAAGTATTTTAGTACAGGGTCAATAGGTATTATAACACTAAATATTCAAGCCCTTGGCCTTATGGTTTGGGAGAAGAAGACTTTTAAAGATTTCCTTCTTTATTTCTATGTAGAAACAAGGAATCACAAGAAAAGGGCTAATTTTCAGAATACAGTTTGTTCTATTAAGTATTTTTGTAGATGGTAAATAGATGATGATTTATACAAAATATCAAAGGTCTATGCCTTAAGGATTGGGAGAAAAAGATTTTTAAATTTTTCCTTCTTATTTCTATGTAAAATCAGGGATTGCCAAGAAAAGGGTTAATTTTCAGAATACAGTAATTCTTAATAATTTTGGTAGAGGGTCAATAGATGATTATTTGTACAAAATATCAAAGCTCTAGGCCTTATGGTTTGGGAGAAGAAGATTTCTTAAGATTTCCTTCTTTATTTCTATATAAATTCAGGGATCGCCCAGAAAAGGGCTAATTTTCAGTATACAGTAATTCCTTGAAGTATATAGGTAGATGATGATGTATACCGAATATCTAAGCTATAGGCCTAATGGTTTTGGGGTAAGAAGATTTTAAAAGTTTTCCTTCTTTATTTTTGTATGTAAAATCAGGGATCGCACAGAAAAGGGCTAATTTTCAGTATACAGTAATTCCTTGAAGTATATAGGTAGAGGGTCAATGATGATTTGTACCAAATGTCAAAGCTCTAGGCCTTATGCCATAGGAGGAGAAGATTTTTAAAGTTTTTTCATGCCGTTGCCATGGCAACCAGAGTTCTTCACCGATTTCAATTTTTTGAAGTATTTGAAAGAGCATGACCTAAGGATCATTTATGTGAAGTTTTGTTGAAATTCCATGGTTAGTTTAGGACAAGAAGATTTTTTTTGTAATTGTGAACAGACGGACGGACGGACAGATCACTTTGTGCTCAGGTGAGCTAAAAAGGTCAATGTACTGATGCTACATGCAAAATATCAAGGCTCTACACCTTCTAGGTCAGTTTGAGTTAATTTTAAAAGATATTCATTTTTAAATTTCAGTTTTGTTGCCATGACAACCAGAGTTTTCAATGGATTTCAATTCTTTTAACAATTTTCAAAGTGCACCTTCTAGGGAAAATTTCTTCTGTTTTTGGTTGAAGTAAGCCCAATGTTTTTTTTACCATTGAAGTGGTTGTTTAAGAAATCCTTTTTTATTGCTATATAAGCCCCACTCCTCTGGTGACTGAAGGGTGATGATCATAGCAATTCTGAAAGAGGTCAATGTACTGATGCTTTATGCAAAATATCAAGACTTTACTCTAGGGTCAGGAGGAGATAATTTTTAAAGATTTCTTTAAAAAGTCAGTTCTGCAACCATAGTTTTCAACAGATTTGAATTCTTTTAGCAATTTTAAATGGCACCACCTAAGGAACATTTCTGCCAAATTTAGTTGAAATTAGCCCAGTGGTTTGGGAGAAGGGGTCGTTTTAAAAATGTTTACACACAGCAGATTAAGGACACCGGACAGAGAATGAACAAATACCTCACCATGAGCACGTGGTGATCAGTTGAGCTAAATATGCATTAAAAGTTATTTCCCTCGACAGCAAAGGTTGCTCTTTTGATATGGAAAATTTATTTAAAGGTTCAAATGCATGCATTCAGCAGCAAGACTAGAGATATTAAAAAATGTCAAAGTTTCATTGACAACACAAGCAATCACCACAACAACAAGGCTAGTTAAATACCTCAGTTTTTTCTCTGTAAAAAGCAGGGCTTCAAACCTGAGGATATGAATTAACCATTTCCTGTTGTTTTTTTAAATTTTAGACTGGTCCAAATTCAAAAAGGTTGCAATAACAAGAGCTTTCAGAAGACATTAAGGCTTGACTATTTAAAGTGCTGGATAGTAGGGTCAATTCAATGTCGACATTAGGCATAATACCTAAGTAGTCAAAGAGATTAAAAATCTTTTAATGAAAATTTATGTCAACAAAGAAGATGACATGCTGGGCAAAGTTTCAAAGTAAAAGCATTGGTAGAATGAGGGTTAATAAAGATATAGGTTAGTTGCACGTAAGGATTAAGCAAGAAATTCAAGCCTGAAAATGGTTTAAAACCGCTGAAATGAATGTCAGTGACGAATCTATATCTAGGGTTGTTATGATGGTCACAAAAGTATAGTATAGTATATATACGGCTGATATTATTGCCACAAAAGCATGTGCAAAGTTTCAGAGCTATAGCAATAGTTTAAACTGAGATATGACACTTCCATGTAAGGTTTAGTATCAATGTAGACAATTTTTAGATCTAGAGAAGGCTTTTAACCCATTCCCACACAGGGACAGTTTTGGACACCCCTAAAGAAAAACATTTGGGAAAACATTGTGTAAAATGAAGAAATTGCTTGTTACAAGCAATTTTTCATTTTCCACAATGTTTTCTATTTAGTAAGTGGAAACAATCTGAAATTCCATAAACTTTAAATTATCGTCTGCAGCTCCTTTCAAGTTGGACCAGTCTAAAATTTTGCTGTCTGGGAATGGGTTAATAGTAAATGATTTACATTCCTTATAATACTTATGAAAGATGAATTAAATATATTCCTCTCCTGGCATTATGCCTGAATTTTCTTTCAATTTCTTTTTGAAGATTAAACTGGAAAGCTAATGAAAATAACAATACAGCCATAAACACCAACATAACATTAAAGTAATAAGCTCCAGATAGTGAAATGTTTGAAAATAATAAAATAAGCACAATTATCTGAAAACAGCTAAGCTAAAATAATGTAAAAAATTGGATGTATTTATCAAAGCCATATCTTCCCCCAAAGGACACTATAAAATTAATAAGCAACCTTACTTCAGGCTCAAAAGCTTAAATAAATATGAAGATTGATATTATAAGATCAACATAATTCTACGCAGCAAGACTTCTATTCAAGAAAAAAGTTTCTGTATTTTAAATTGTGACCCACCATATTTTAAGGTTTGTTTACATAAAACTATGAAGTCAGTGATGACGTTTTAACTTTTGCTAGTCATTCAATCGACAAGAAATACTCTTTCTAAAGAACATCACTCATACCCTGCTTTTTCATATCAATATTTAGAAGGCCCGTGTTTGCTTTAGTGACCAAATAAGTGATATATTATTTCAAATACTTTTTCTTCCTTGGAGGGCAGATATGGCTTTAAACATGATTGGCTAACTTTGAGGAAAATAGCCACAATGATCCAAAAGCATAGAGAGAGAAATATATAGGAGATATAACAGTTGCACATAAAATTGAATGAAAGTCGAAAAGGGGTCTTAATTGCATGTAAATATGAAAGAGAAGTTAATCTTTGCTTAGAGATGGTCACAAAACGTGCAAACTTTCAGAGAAGTGGCACAAGTAAAAATGGGGATATGAGACTTGGAGATTAAACTTCAACTATAGTAATACACCAATGCTCAAGCCTCGTTGACTTGAATTGCCCCCTCCCCCTTCTTCCAAAAGTCAAAATCAAATAAAAGATGGCTCAGTTAATTACCTTGATTTCTTGCGTAAGAGCTAGTATTCCATAAACCTCGTCTAAACCAGCAGCTGAAAGTATAAATCTATTTAAATATCTAGGCACCTACAATAGTTTTGTACTTGATAGATTGTTATTGTGTTACAAAGCCAATTACCTAATGACAAAATCTTAGGATGATCAATTGAGAGAAGTTGCAAACAACAATTTTAAATAAGTGAAATCTGAATTACACTTGTCTTCTAGGATTGAAAATATTGTTAAGCAATCAATTGTTACAAGCAAATTCTTCATCTTTCACAATGGCTGCTCAGTTTTTTTCCACCAGAGATGTGAACAAGAGGGTGATGATGGTCCTTAATTGCTCACCTGATTAATTTGCAAATAAAAGTACATGTACCAAATATGATTGCCTTTAACCTTGTATTTAGAAGAAAAAGACTTTTTAAATTGCTATGATTTCATGTTTTAATTAAACTTCGGTTCTCAAGGGTATTGCTGAATTTGACCCAAGGGGCATAATTTCCTAAAATATGGTTCAAAACAATGTAGTTGATTTACACACCAAATATGATTGCCCCAGGTAATATAGTTAAGAAGGAGAAGACCTTTGAACTTTCTCTAAATGAGCATTTCCCCCAACTTTATAATTTCAAAGCATAATGAAATCATGATTTCAACAAACATGGTAGATAACTATCTGGTTATCCTTAATTCCAAATATGAAGACTTTTTGTCAAGGCCTTATTGTCAAGAAGCATATCTTTTTAACTTCTTCACTTTAAGTGAAATTCCAAAAGTGGCAAAACTTTAAATAACATATTACAAAACTATCTTGTTATGCTTAATACTAAATATGAATGCCTTAGGCCATATAGTTACAGAGGTGAAGACTTATGAACTTGCACTAATTGAGAGTTTTTTTGCAACTTTGGACCTAGGGGCTGGGCCATTTTTGACTCCATGCAACATTAAGCACAGTTTTTCACAGAATAAAGTTCTCTTAACACCTTTTGTAGAGCTTCACGAAAGGAACATCCCTGAAAAGTTTCAGCTTAATTAGCCAACTGGTGTTAGAGGAGAGGATTTAAAGTTTGTGGACAGACAGGTGGACGACTGACAATGACCAGCTGCAATAGCTCACCTTGCACTTTGTGGTCAGGTGATCTAAAACCTCAGTGTGTTTAAATGGGTCTAAACTGCATTTACTAAAACACTTAATCTATTGCATGATAAAGTTTTAGAACAGTCCAAATTCAATGAGGTTGAAAACAACAATCCATAGAGTGTGTTACTCGAAAAATAGATACTAGACAGAGAAAACAACCTTATGTAAAAAGGAGAAACTACATGTTTGACACAGTCAAGTTAAGGAAGAGAAGATTTTTTTCATAATTGTTTACAGACAGACGCAGGACATTTACTGATCACAATAGCTCTCCTTGAGCATGTTGTTCTAAGGTGAACCGAATAAGATGAAATCCTCAAACCTAAAATTGTAAACTACATTCTAGTATTGGTAATGTAAAATTTTGTCTTTTAGGAATGGGTTTAAGGCAAATGTTAACAGAATATCAAACATTCTTACCATTTCTAATATCTTGTACCATTGGTATAGCAACAGCATCTTTGAATATCCTTGATAACTTCGATAAGTTCTGGAAACATTTTTCATGACCTGTTAGAAAAGAACCATTCGTTAGATTTTTAATACAGTCAGATAATTTATGGCTTTTCATTTTTCTGTGGTTTATTCCATGAAAATATTTAATGTGAAAAAGATTTTAAAATAGGATGAAATGACAAGTAGTTGTTATCACTCCTGCAATATTTGATTGAAACCCCTCAACATGTTTCTCAGAAGAAAATTTTCAAAATTTTCAGACTACATGTGGAAATAAGTTTTGCCCTACCAAAAAGCAACGATGTTCATCCAATCAAATTAATTTAACCCTTGTCATGCTGTATAAATTACCTTACTGAAATGCTGTCAAATCAAAGGGCTGAAAGCACTGATAGAACTTATTGTTCAAAAATCAATATTTCTTTTAGAAATCAACTTCATAAACAATTCTGGCATAAAAAGTACAAGCAGGAGGTGTAGTCTAAGATCAGCCTGCACATAAGTGCAGTCTGATCTTAGTCTACACCTCCTGCCAAAACCGGAATATTCCGGGTTTAGCATGACAAGGGTTAAGAAATTCAATAAAGGATCGCCAAAGTAAAATTCTTGTGAAATTTATTTGAAATCAATCAAATGGTTTCTGAGAAAAAGATTTTCATCATAAACCATTTATGGAAGTTAGCACCACACATTAAAACAATGTTTTTTCAGCTGATCCAAATCCTTTTATATAATCTTACAAGAGCCATGTCGGACATGGCCATCCCCTGCCTTTAAAGCTTGATAGTAAACTGAAGTCAGTTAGATTTAGGCTTCTTGTGCACTGCATTTCTTCTCAATGAGTTTGATAATAGCTATTATACTTTCAGAGATATGGTCAGGACAAAATCTAAGTCTTTAAAACAACAAAGGGCAATAACTCCAAAATTATGCAAGCAAGAGTTATGTTTCTTGTGCACTGCACTTCTCCTGAATGAAGTTTCAAGTTGAAAGCAATTATACTTTCAGAGATATGCTTCGGACAAGGACTGATTGACGGAATGACGGACGGAGACCATTACTTTATCCCCTTTACCGAAACGGCTGGGGGATAATAAAAAGTCACCAAAGGATTATCCCTGTAAAATAAATTGAAATCAATTGACTAGTTTCAGAGGAAAAGGTTTTCAAAACTTTTTCCATATATGACTATTGGCATGCCCCATTAACCCATTTTATCATCTAATCTAAAGTCTTTGAAGCAATCTGATAAAGAGTCCCCCAAGGGTCATTTCTGTAATATTTCTATGTTGAATTCCATTCAGTACTTTCTGAGAAGAAGATTTTCAAATCTTTCACCATTAATGGAAATAAGCCCCGCAAATAAAAGCCATCATCCAAACAAAGTTCTTTGCAAGAACCTGATAAAGGGTCACCCAAGGATCATTCCTGTAAAATTTGGTTGACATCCATTCATTGGTTTCTGAGAAGAAGTTTTTTGAAGGTTTCACCATATATGGAAATTAGCCCTGCCCAATAAGGCCATGTTTTTCATCTCATCAAAATTCTTTGAAGGAATCTGATAAAGGGCTACCCAAGAACGGAAGACGGCACAGACAGATAAACAATGAACAAAATGCAATACAAAATAGCACGCTGGCTTTCAATGGTTGGAGCTAAAAAGGCATTATTCAAACTGAACATATCTGGTAATTATACGTACCTGAAGTAAGCTGGTCAGCATAATCGAATACTTTCAAAGAAATAGCTCTTGTGACTACATCCTGACCTACAACTTTTCCTGAAAAAGAAGTTTATGATAGAGTAATTACATTGGTAGCCTTTCAGGACTGTAACAGTATAAACCAGAGGAGTTTGAGCACCTATATCACTCCATCATCATTGGACTCCTCTCAAATCTTGAATCTAATGATACAGATAGCAAGAATTTTTTTCAGTTTTCACGATGTTTTCCAAAGCTTTTCTTCATTTGGAGTCAAAAAGCGTCATTGACTGGGAATGGGTTAGGGAAGACCATATACCTCTATCAGGAATTCTCTATTCCCTTAGACCATTAAACTGAACCTTTAAGAAATATTTGTATAGACAACTTCTCTTTTTATAGACAACTTCTCTTTTTAAAGTGTCAATGGCTGCAGGTTTTTAACCAATTACCAGACAAGTTTTAGGATAATCTTAATTAATAGATGTTGAAGACAACAATTTCAAGTTGTGGAATTTGAAAAATCTTTGCCTTTGCAAGTATTTAAGCTTCCTCTTCAATAAAAATTTCTTGACAAAAAAAATTTGAATCAGTTTTGCAACTGATTATGAACAAAAATTGTTTAATTCTTATAAATGAAAGTTTTTTTAGGCAAACTCCCTTCTATTAGCCTTACCCCAAGGGTTGTTGACCCAAGTGAAATGATAGTAACACATTTCTTTAAAAGGTTCACCAACTGTTACTATTTGGAAAATATTAAGGTTCTAGGTCATAAGGCTCAATAGTAGAAGTTTTTGCCAATTTTTTTTTTCTCATTTTTTTCTGAAAACAAGAAATCTGTTTGTCATAACTCATTGATTATACACCTGCACCACTACCATAATTTCAGTGAAAATGAAATTATCCCTCAATGAAATGTATCTGGTAAGCACCATGTGGGACTCCTAGTTGCATCTCCACATCAAACATTGAAAAGATATCACTAAACCAGGCAATGTCCAAATTTAAACAAAGTCGTAAAACTGGAAGCACTTAACTTATGGACCTAAATTAGGTAAGTGTCATGAAGGACCCCTAGACGAACCTCATCATTTAGTTTGAAGTTAGTGTTATGAATAGTTGCTGAGTTTTAATTGAATGGGGCTAAACACAACTTTTAACTATTTTCAGTCATGTTGTGGTGGCTTGAGCACCTAACTATGGATTCCGGGTATATCTTGCACCAGTACTACA
The DNA here is from genome assembly GCA_946902895.1 of Fragum fragum. Classification (NCBI taxonomy): domain Eukaryota; kingdom Metazoa; phylum Mollusca; class Bivalvia; order Cardiida; family Cardiidae; genus Fragum; species Fragum fragum. The sequence goes on from OX336371.1 coordinate 51,592,454, forward strand.
TTCTTTCCTAGCCTCCAGCTGCTATTCCACTTAGGGTTACAATAATCCATTTATTTGTGAGATACAAATGTCAGAAAGGATACCTGCCACAGCTGGGGATCAAACCCATGACACCCCATGATTGATGATTGGGAGTCTGATGTGCTACCAACTGTGCTATGACGGTGGCTAAATAGTTGCTGAGAAAATTGTGTCAAAAACATATTACTATACCAGTCAATGTCTGAATATAAAATGAAGTCATAAAACAGTAAGTAGTTAACTTACAAACCAAAATTTGGCAAGCGCCATGTAATGAACCTCCACACCATGGGGACCTGGGGCCATGATTATAACGATTTTGATGAAGGACAATTAACTCCATACATTGCAAGATATCAATAATCTGGATCATATAGTTCAGGATGAGAAGATTTTTTCATTGTAGTTACATAATTATTTTCACTTTTGTTGCAATGGCAAGCATAGTTTCAAATGGATTTCATTCTTTTATCAGTTATCAAATCCCAGAAAACTTTAACAAGAATTGACCCAGTGGTTTGAAAAAAATGTGTTGTTTACAGAAATCCTTCTTCAATTCTATACAGGCTAAATATGCCTAAATCTATGCCACTGGTTAACCAAGGGTCATAACTTTAGCAATTTTATTGAAGGTCTATGAACTTATGCTCCATGCAAATGATAATTTTTAGGCCTGGTTCAGAAAGAGAATAATTTCAAAGTTTTTTTTTCATTTTTCATATCAACCAAAGATTTCAATGCATTTCATTTTTTTTCTTTTGCAGTTATTCACCCATTACCACACAATGAATTTTGGGACCAGTCAAAATTTTACAAAGCTGCAGACCTAAATTTTAAGTTCATGAAATCTTTAAAATATTTGTCTTTTGGTGTAGAAAACAGTTTGAATAATGAAGAAATTGCTTGTAACAAGCAATTTCTTTATTGCCTACTCAGTTTTCGATGGCAAATAACAGAAAGGGTGCTTAAAAGCACTTTTGTGTGGGAATGGATTAAAGAGAGGCGTATGGGGAACATTTCTTCAAAAGATGATACCCATTGCAATATATGAAACCTTTAACCCATTACCAGACGGCAACATTTTAGACTGGTCCAAATTGAAAGGACTTGCAGACGACAATTTAAAGTTTATGAAATTTTAGGTTTTTTCACTGTAAGGGTAGAAAACATTGTGGAAAATGAAGAAATTGTTTGTAACAAGCAATTTCTTCACTTTACACAATGTTTTCTTGATTGTTTCTCGTGAGGGGCGTCCAAAAGGCTCTTTGTGTGGGAATGTGTTAAGCTTGGTGGTTTTAAACAATTTTCCATAAATAAAAGTGAGTTTGTAGAGAGCAAAATTACAACCTTAGTAGCATCAGATGGACAAATTTGGCAAATATCTTCTAGGCGATGATATCAACAAATATATCAATGCTTCATATTTTCTTCGTTTTTGAGAAATGTTCTAAATATTCTATCTTTATTTCTATGAAAAACATGGAAGGCCTGTTAGGTACCTAAATAGGATCCAAAAAGCATCCTACACTCTGTTTAGAGGTTCAGTAACAAGTCTCTAGGCTTTCTTGTTTTAAAGAAGAGGATTTTTAAAACTCCTTCTCTGTTTCTTTTTAAAATTGGACAGTGTTTATTCTAGGCAGGGGTGTTGAAGGATTCCCTGCTTTCTTCAAAGATATCCCAACATTTGTGAGGGATTTTTATCTATAAGCACGACATTCCAAACATTTCTCAATTGTGTAGATCTTGTGCTGATGTTTTTGAAATCTTAGATTACAAAGTGATTGGATCACCCATACAAAGTTTGAAGTCGAGTGTATCTTAACAACCTATGTATGTATACAAAAAATTATGGTGTAACCATGATAACAAACCATGTATTGTGAGAGTGAGGCCTGTTGGTATGACAGTAAGCAAACACTGGGTTTCTCCACAGCCTGTGTATGTATACATAAACTTGAAGTGTCCAGGTAGCCTCCAGTTAACAGGTGCAGTTGATATTCCACTTTTTTCATCTGCATCACACACCTGTTAATTATAATACATGTAATTCCATTTCTCTTTCAAACCCTGGTTTTTACACCCCTGTGTTTTTATACTTGAAAAAATATTGTGAAAAAAGAATATATTGAGGGTATTGTCATCAGTCCTAACAAATCAAGAAAAAATACAATGATATGCTTTGAAGAGAGTCACAACGTTTTCTCTAAATACTGAAAATACGAGAATTTTAATTGTAATTTGTTACAAAATTATTAACTTCTCAACCGAAACCAGATGAATAATACTGGTAAATTAAAATAAAGTACCGTTTTTGCTCCAAATACAGGTATATTGGGCACCTGTGACAATATGTAGCTATGTAGTAATGAGAATTACCGACGCAGGGGCCCCAGTGTAACTTGCAGATAAATACTTGAATCCATATAGATACCTCCAAAGCAAAGCTTCTAATAAAAGCTTGTGTTTCTCAGAAGTGTATAGACCCCCTCTTATACTCTACCTGTTCTTACCATATATCAAGAGTTATCTACCTTAATGAATCCAGTTTCGAGCATCAAAACATGCACAACAACCCATACAGCTTCTGTCTCGTTCTCTGGCTTCATGGCTGAGAGCATTTCCTTCAACACTGCAGGTATTCGACTGTTTGTTGACTCACAACACAGTATAGGTTCACTTAAACACTGGTTCACAACTGCATGGTCTACTGGTTCCCCAGTATCCAAATCTTCCAAACCATCCATCTGAATATTGTCCTCATAAATATTTCTATCAGCTCTCAGACTTACAGGATTATCTGGATCACTGTTAGAAGTTGAAGGAACATCTTCTTTGTTTACTATATCACATGGTATGTTTGGTGTGTTATAATCTGGGCAAGGTTTGTCGGATGTATTTCCACCAAAATGTTGTTTTCTATCAGTGCCTTGTTGAATACTGACAAACTGAATTGATGAGTTTCTCTCTTTACCTGTGTTTTGCTGAATAAAATTGAATAGAAGTAAACCATTGTCATGCTGAACCCAGAATATTTCTGTTTTGGAAGAAGGTATAGACTATAGACAAAGATCAGCCTGCACATATGTGCAGTCTGATCTTGGTCTATACCACCTGTTTGTACCTTTAGAGCCAGAGTTGTTTACAAGATAGAATTTCAAAACAAATTCAGTAAAACCTCGGTAGTTCGTAGCGCAAGGGACTGGGAAATTTATACAAATTAAGCGTACCACCAACAAAACGGAGGGCAAGTGGTAGGCTATTTGAGATACACGGAATCGGACTAGGTCCTGTTCTGTCCCCGATTTAGGAACTGATTCTAAATTGGTTCCTTTTTAAACAAGACCACATATTTATTGAGGCAAACATAAAATTTAGAATTACTCATCTTGTATTTTCATGCTTTAATCTCTGTATTATATTTTGGCACTTTTAAACACTGTTTGTATCAAATTTCTACATCAATCAGAATGATTTTTCTTAACAATGTATTGGATCGAAACATCAAGTATCTATAATCAAAACATAAAATTAAGGACCGACGATTGTGAAAAAAGCAACCGCAGATTAAAATAAAATGGTTCGAATTTCTTAAAGACCAATAACGCTGATACTTATGGGGATGCGTCTATTTAAAGTAAATTTTCAGCAATAATTACGGGAACATTTATTCGATTAAATACCCACCATACAAACCAAAAAGCCCCTTTTAACTAAAGGTACACATGACACATTGTTTGTCATATAGATCAAGGTAAGTGGTGATTTGTGACAATTTATTTTTCACACCTACAAATTAAACATAGGAATTTGCGCTATAATCATACTGTCGGGACTTGAATTAGCCTACGAACTACGAACCACTGACGTTCAAATTAGACAGAGTTTTCTAACAAAGCTAAAGATGGAAAAAGATCGGGACCGCGTAAAGTATACGAACAAACACATACCTACGAACCAGTGACATTCGAATTAACGAGGTTCTACTGTATCAAGATAAAATTAGTACTTCTAGTCTTTTTCTGCCCTTTTTATTTTAATACAATTCTGATTCAGCATAACATAAGTTAATGTCTAATTACTTGTTTACTTCTACAGCTTGTTTTTTTTACCAATTTCCACAATATCATATTAAGGGCTTGTGTTCAAGTCATAGCCAGGGAATTGAACCCCAAAAATCTCAAAATACCTTATTTTGATTTGTTTGTTTGAATTGGGTTTTACGCCGCTTTCAACAATTTTTCAGTTATATCGCGGCGGCTGGAGCACCTAACAACGGATTCCTGGTATTTCTCACACCAGTACCACCATCACATCCTTTCCTAGCCTCCAGCTGCTATCCCACATAGGTCTACGATTATCGACCAATTGGTGGGAGACAAATAGTCGGAAAGGATGAGTGCCGCCGTCGGGGATCGAACCCGTGACCTCTAGAATGACAGTCCGACGCGCTACCAACTGCGCTATGACGGCGGCTACCTTATTTTGATACTCCTAATGAGGGTCCTTTGAGGGTCAAAACAGGGAATATTGATCCCTCAAATTTTTCAAAGATTTACCTTACAAGTATATACATTATTGAAAATAACATTGCAACTTTATGCAATTATAGGGACTTAAACAAGTAAAGGTCTATTGGAACTTGAAATTTACAATTTCTATATTTCATGTATTCTTTTTTATTCTTATGACCCCTTTAAAATCAGTTTTGACCCTTAAAGTTTCATGGTGAAGGATAGCATGAACCCACTATAATAAAGGCTAACACAAAACCTGCATATTACTTTATGTAGCAATGAAGAAGTATACATATTGATTTTCATTTTCTCCTTTTCATGAAATGAATTATGCCATTTCTGATTTAAATTTCACTGATAAGGCAGTATTTATACATCATCTGTACTTCATGCTCAGGTAAATTAAAGATGAAAAGAAGAAAATACTAATCATAGGCAATTTCACCTTTCAATACAATTATTTTTTTCTATCCTTTTTGGTAATCACTTTTTCCTTCTCTGTACACCAGGGGCATGGAATTCCTATGCCCGACTTGTCCGATTTGGGCTTTTTACCCTGCGGACAAGTACATTTTCCTTGGGAACTTGTCCAAGGACAAGTGAATTTTAAATCAAGAACAAAATTACAAACAAGTCCATTTTGTGCCAGATTTCAGGTTCATAAGTCAAAGAGCTTTTCCTAATTATTACAAGTATATATAAGGCCTGGAAAACATTAGATAAAAGGAGAGGTTGCTTTCAAGACCAAATTTCTCCTTTTATCTTAATGTTTCCTATACTTGTGTGTCTCCGTCTCAAAATGTATGATTGTGACTTAATATGTTCGCAACAGCAAAAAGGTCTGAATTACACTATCAAAAGATTTTGACAACTAAATCCTCATATCGGACAAGTGAATTTCAACTGTTGGACAAGTGAGAAATTTTTGTATTTCCACACCTCTGTACACTTTGACTTATTATCTGCAATCCCTTTGAATTTTGACTGGTCTACAATTTTGTAGTCTGGAAATGGTATAACATCAACCAGAATAGAAATATTACTAGTCTGATCTATAACACCATGGAAGATAATCATCTGCAACTTCTTTCGATTTCGACCAGTCTAAAAATTTTCTTATGTGGTAATGGGTTAACTCACGTCCCCAAGTTTGACAGCACAGTGCATAGGAAAATTCAAGACTGGTCCGAATTTAAAGGAGCTGCATATGACAATTTAACCCATTCCAACTCAACAAAATTTCAGACTGGTCCAAATTGAAAGAAGCTGCAGACGATATTTTCAAGTTGGTAGAATTTAAATTTTCTTTGTCTTTTTGGATAGAAAACATTGTGGATAATGAAGAAATTGCTTGATACAAGCAATTTCTTCATTTTCCACAATGTTTTCCAAAGCTTTTCTTGGGGAGCGTAAAATGGAGGGCTTGTGTGGGAATGGGTTAAAGTTTATGAAATTTTTAGATTTTTCAACTTTCTTGATAGAAAAAAATTGTGTAAAATGAAGAAATTTCTTGCAACAGGCAATTTCTTTATTTTACACAATGCTTTCCCTATTGTTTTTATAAAGGGCATCTCAAAGCATCAGTGTGTGGGAATGGGTGACACATTCTGACGCCCCTCAAGAAAAACAATTGAGAAAAAATTGTGGAAAATGAAGAAATTGCTTAACCCAAGAAATTTCTGCATTTCCCACAATGTTTTCTACCCAGAAAGATGGAAGTATTTAGAATTTCATAAACTTTGAATTGTTTTCTGCAACTTCTTTCAATTTGGACGGGTCTAAAATTCTGTCAAGTGGGAATGGATTAACTAGTGGAGCTTAAGTCATCAGAATCAAATACCTTTTTTGTTGGTATACTGTCATCCCCATGATTTACTAGGTATAAAATATCCCCAGAGACAACTCCACAATCCTTCAGCTTGGCTGTGCTTTCTCCGACGGGGTCCTTCTTATTCAAACTCAGAAAGTAGGTCTGACGGCTTTAAAAGAAAACATGATTTTAATCAAACACTATTCAACTTGGCTGATGCACATTTACCCATTCCTGTACAATCCCTGATTTTTATGACCCTGTGATTTTATACTTCAGAATACATTGTAGGAAAAGAAGAAATTGCAATTTGGTTACTTTTCAAATTGCACTTAATTTTAATTTGTCTTTGTAATTTAAGACTAAAATTTCAAATGAGAGCCACTTGAGCGCCTGTATTGCTCCACAGGCCTGAATCTACAGGGTTACACAAGGATCATTCCTGTATAATTGGGGTGAACTCTATCATCTGGGATGATCGTTGGGTCACTTGGGTGACCCTTTATCAGATTCCCTAAAAAACGTTTTGATCAGATGATAAACATGGCTTAACCCTTTCCAGTTCAAACACGGGATTTTACGTTCCTGTGTTTTTATACTTGAGAAAACATTGTGGAAAAGGAAGAAATTGCTTGTAAAAAGCAATTTCTCCTTTTTCCACAATATTTTCTACCACATAGGATGGTTTCATTTCAAATTGCATCCAGTTTTCATTGTGGTCTGCAACCTTTTTCAATTTGGACTAGTCTAAAATTTCCAAAAACGGGAAAGAGTTAAGTGAGGCATGGCTAATTTCCATAATATTGTGAAAGCTTTGAAAATCTTTTTCTCAGAAACCAGATGATGGATTTCAATCAAATTTCACAGAAATTATCCTTGAGTGACCCTTTATCAGATTCTATATATTGAAATTAGCCCCTCCAATTAAACCCATGTTTTTCACCTGATGAAAATTCTTTGAAGAATGATAAAGGGTCAACCAAGGATCAATTCTGTGAAATTTGGTTGAATTCTGTTCAGTTCTTTCTGAGGAGAAGATTTTTTAAGCTCAACTTTATGGATGCACTGACAGACGGACTGGCACATGGATGGATGCATGACGGTTGGGCAATGACAATGGTTTGCTAGATTTCTACCAGTGGAGCTAAAATCAAGAAAGGGCTAAAAGATATGCAGCTTTACTGATATGATAAAGTTAGTACAAAACTTTGTTAATATCAATAAGAAATTCATATGAAAGGATATCTATATATGGAAAGTACAGTCTTGTATTTTAGAATAATTCTTTTAGATTGATCTTAATATTGATTACAAAACCTAATAGGTGTTCAACTTTGAAAGGTAAATAAATATCTTCCAAGTACCCATTTTCGAGCTCATAACGATCTCGGTTCACCTATGTTTTTTATTCAAAATGCTAAGACATCCTTATCAAAATTTCAAACGAAATAATCAAATTCATCCCTGAAAGTATTAGAGCTTACAGAAATATACCATAATTTGTTGAATGATTACTGACAATGGTATTAATCTTTCTAAATTTCCTAATGCTTGAAATTCTGACATTCAGACTAGGTTTATTTTCTAAGCCATTTGCCCCTAAGTTTTATCGCTCAATTGGCTGGATCTATTATCTTCCTGGGCATTGAAATAATGTAATCAATTTCATTTTTTTGTGTGTAGAATATGTGGGCAATGAAATGCATCCTGATCCTTATATTCTAATGAACACACAAGGTAATACAGTCAAACCTGTCGTATGCAGCCAGCCAAGGGACAGATCAAAACTGGCCACATACGTCAGTTGGCTGCTTAACACAGATCAGTTTTTTTTGGGTGGGGGGTGGGGGAAGGGGGGTTACAACCCCGTTGACATAAGGTAGTCATGGTACAATGATGCATCTCCTTATCAGAATGGCCGCATAAAATGTACAAAATAAAGAAAGACAATTGTTTTAATTAACAAAAATAGTAAACATGTATTCTTAATAAAGTATTTCCATTCTTTTTTTGCACAACCCAAACTTGGAAGCGACGACCGACCGCAATCAAGAAACTGAAGAACATTGACATGTTTGTCTAGAGTTAAACATTTACGGCGCATTTCGGTCGATGTACGATAATTCGTTGCATGATAAAACGTCGAACGACTTATGATCGAGACCGACGTTCTGTCTTCGAAAGTTCGCCGAAAAATATATTTTAGATCTAGCTATAACAACCGTATGTTTCCTAAATACCGGTATACAATGTCTATGAACCACTTGGAAAGAATATTCGGATCCAAACCCGCACCCATTCCAACGCGATCCCGCTTTTTTATGCCCCTAAAAAGGCTTTGGAAAACATTGCCGGAAATGAAGAAGTAGCATTATCCAAAATATTTCTACCGCAAAGGACGATTATTATTAAGTTAAAACGTCTACAACTTCTTTGAATTTGGACCAGTCTAAAATTTTGCTGTGTGGTAAACTTACAAACTGGATACGTAATTAGAATTCAGATCAAATCCATCAAATTCGATTAATTATAATCAACATACAGTCTAAAATTTTGCTGTGTGGTAAACTTACAAACTGGATACGTAATTAGAATTCAGATCAAATCCATTAAATTCGATTAATTATAATCAACATAACCCGGTAGTTGTTGCATTCAACCAAACACATGTTGATAGAGTACACCTTTAAGTGGCATGTTCATGTTTATCTTATGTGTTGAAAAGTTTATGCACAAGATTAGCCAGACGCATTATTGATTTTTTACACGACACCTTTCAGCAGTTAGCCGGGTCGCGTGACCGTTTAAAGGGATATACATGAAGTGCAAATTTGACAATTAAAGGTGACCGCTGGCCACATACGACAGATTACCGCTATTCACAGTAATTTAAAGAGCAAATTGCACGGGCGGATCTGGGATGGCCGTTATACGCAGATTGGCCGCTATTCTCAGGTGACCGCTAACACAGTTTTGACTGTATTTTCAAATCCATATTTCGATTTTTTTACTAGCTGTTTACTTATGGATTTTAAAAGATATACCTGTAGAACCATTTTACAGAAGTGTAACCCCTAAATAAATATTCCATTCTGTCTGGATTCGAACCAGGGACCTCTCTGTCCCAAAGCAAGCGCTCTACCACATGGCTATAAAAGCTAGCTTGCATCGCAAGGCAGTATAAGCACCCTTTATACACTACAAGCTACAAACACCCCTCGACAATTAAGATTCTTCCATGAATTTTCTATGTTCAAGATCATCCACTCGCTAATCACACAACCACAATTTATTTACGATGGGCGCCATAAACCCCTAAATAGATATTCAATTCCCTCGGGATTCGAACCAGGGACCTCTCTGTCCCAAATTAAGCGCTCTACCACATGGCTATAAAAGCTAGCTTGCATGGCAAGGCAGTAAAAGCATCATTTATACACTACCAGCTACAGGAGCATAAAAGAAATGATATGCATAAGAGACTCAGTTCATAATTTTTTTTTTTTCTTTTTATCATTGGCCAAAGTTGGTTTATAATAGAATATTAACCATTACCTAAGAAAAAGTAATAATAGGATTATATCATGATTTATTCACCATTTCTATAAGTGGGATAATTGGCCTCAGATATTCTGATTTGGGGTAGGTATTTGTAAGCAAAATGTTAACACTTTCTAATAAAAATTCCCCCCGCCCATTAAATCCATGGTTTCAATTTCGATTTTGACTCTAATAAATTTTGACCTACAGGTCAATAACTCTTGACGCTTGGGTTTAGGTGAAAACCCAGGTACATTGCTACAAAGTAAAATGATACTAGATCATATATTTTGGTGAACTTGCTTAAAACATATTTTAGACCATAAAAGAAACCATTTTTAGTAGTTGTCCCAACTGAAAAAGTGACAACATACATGAAATGATTTCATGTGCAAACTGCAATTCTAAGCATAACATGTGTAACTTACTGTAAAATAATTTCGAGTGCCCTTTTATCTTGGAAGCTACTTTATGCTTTAATTAAATCTATGCCTGTAAAAATTTAAAGTAAGCTTTGACAAAGAACAGTTACACCAATAGTATGATGTAAAAACCTAGGACTAAAACAATAGTAAGTAAAGAAATCATTATAGCCTGATGTGGTTATATAAAGAAGTTTGTGGTCTAGTATGTTCCAAAAACATAAATATTCAAGTCAAACGGGCACTTTTAAAACGGTACCATTCATTATCCTGCTTTATATTTGACAGCACTGTTGGTTCAGAATAATTTTGGTCATATTTAGAACAATAAGGTATAAATAACCTGATACACCAGTTTGACCGTAGTTATTATTTACTTATCCGAAAATTAGGATATACCCGAATTTGCATCAACTACGAAATGCGAACAAACGTACCTATCACTATCCAATTCAAACAAAGATAAAGCATCAGGTAAGACATCTGATACAGTGCATGAATCTTCGATATCTTGTGAAATTTCAAACGTTTTAGTTGTCTGATGATATCTCAATCGAACTTTCATTTTCTATGTAGATCTAGCAGAAATTTTCTCAAAGGCATAGTCTAGACACGAACAGAAAAATAAGTTAGACTGGTACATTGCCAAAACCACGAGGTATCAATCGATACATTCATAGACTTATGCACTCGACAGTCATGTCCTTGGTGATTAACTTCTGGGTTTGGGTTCTGTTATTACACGGGAAGAACAAAACGGGATTATGTTTAACTATCTACCCCGGGGAACCGGCTGACACCTGATGATTTATATAGGACCTTTTGGTAAAAGTGTCACATATTTAGTTATGTGGCAAAAACAAAAAAAAAAAAAAACAAAACAAAACACACACACACACACACACACACACACACACACACACACACACACAAATGTAGAAATAAATCGATACCACTTGAAATTATCGTGTTTGAGATCAAAATTAATGCCAAAACTAAAATCCGTGCCAACCACTATTTTTTTTTTTTTTTTTTTCACTGGCCCGGTGACATTGGGATAGTCAAGGGTCGTAAATCGAAATTAAAAATAAGTCTATACGATATTTGTGTATGTATACGTGTAATTGTTTGATATATAATCAAGCAAGTAAATAACGTTTTCTATCAGAACGAAATGATTTCATTTTTCGAAGTCAGATAAAAAGGGAAATAATAAGTTTTTAAAAAAAATCACTTGACACCATATATGGACAAAGGCCACGACCATAAAATCCGTGTTTTCAACCAGTCAATATTAATTGGTAAAATCTGTGAAAGAGTCATTAAAGGATCATTCCAGTGAGATTTGGTTGAAATCTATCACCTGGTTTCCGAGAAGATTTTCAAAGCTTTCACCATATATGGAAATTAGCCCCGCCAATTTAAGCCATGCTTTTAATAAGATAGACATACTTTGAAGGAATCTGAGAAACGGTCATCTGAGGATTATTCCAATAGAATTTTGGTTGAAATCCATTCACTGCTTTTTTATATGGAAATTTGCTTCGCCCATTAAAGCCATGTTTTTCACCCATTCAAAATTCTTTGAAGGAATCTGATAAAGTGTCAATAAAGTATCAATTCTGTAAAATTTGGTTGAAATCCATCATCTGGTTTCCAAGAAAAAGATAATTAAAGTTTTCACCATATATCGAAATTAGCTCCGCCTATTTATGTCATGCTTATCATCCGATCACAATTATTTGAAGGAATCTGATAAAGGGTCATCCAATGATCATCCCGATTAAAGCCATGTTTTTTGATAGATCAAAATTCTTTAAAGTAATCTGATAAATCTGATATTGTGAAAATTGGCTGAAATCCATTTACAGGTTTCCGAGAAGACCTTTTCTTAAAAATTTCACCATATATGAAAATTAGCCACATTTCACTTGGACAGAAATTTCGAAAATCATCGGACCTCCGAATATGTGTGTTTATAGTTTCCTCCGTACTTGAGCGGCATCATGCAACCCGGTCTTAAGACCGTTGAAGCTCACTGACCGAGATTATGTTTCTACTCTCGATTGATTTAGTTCGGTATGAGCCAACATACATTCATGGTCTTTCTGCAGATAACTTAAATACGGTGGATAAACTACGACAACAACAACAAATCAGATGGGAATTAAAGACAGGGTGACAATCATTGAAGTAACTATACATACTCACGTTAACAAAGAATAAGCAGTCTAAAGAGTTATGGTGTCTAGATGCTTTAACTGTAAAACCTGAAATAAACGTAGACGAATGGTAAATAAATGAAGGACTTCACTGCTGTAGATGGAATACACAACAGACACGGTTTTGAATAGCCGGCAAGCCGCTAGCATAAAGTGACAAGGCGTTCAAATTTGGTTTTATTTCACAGGCTTTTAAACGTCAAATACCCGTAAGCGTATGTCAAAGACTTATCTATAATCGACGGATCGCTTGCCGAACCCACGGACCTCCGACAGGTAAATCGACTTAGAGATTAAATTTTGAAAGAGATATGGTAAGTGACATGCAACAGAAAAGTAACAAGAGCTTCACAGGGGGTGGGGGTGCAATTTGTAGCAGGTTTCAGTTCATTCTCATTGATACTGTAGGAGGAGTTGCTCACACATGAAATATAGTGATTTTCTTTTTCAATTCAAAGGCAGACAGTTCAATAAGGACTGGAGTGATTCGAATTACAATGATTCCAATTTTTAAGGTCTTATGCACAATAAGATATCATAGAGATACATTGAATCGAGTTTCAGTTCGTTTCCATTGTTACCTAAGGAGGAGTTGACAACACGTAAAATATATCAATTTTTTTCAATTAAAGGGCAGATAATTCAAGAATGAGTGATTCGAATTTCAAAGTTTTTGTTTACAACGAAATAGAATGTGGCAAGTTTCAGTTTGTTCGGATTGATACAGTAGGAGGAGCTGCGCACACATAAAATATAGTGATTTTTTTTCAATTCAAGGGCAGATAATTCAAGAAAAACTAGCGTGATTTGAATTCAAAGGTCTTATGCACAACTAGACATAATAGAGATACATTTTAGCAAGTTCAGTCAGTTTGTTCCCATTGATACTGTAGTAGGAGTTGCAAACACATAAACTGCTTATGCACAGACAGACGGACGACCGGGGCCAGAACGCAACATCGCCCTTCCGGTGTAAAAAAATGATGGCCGGTGAACCTAAACAGCGTAACTACATTTAGAATAAACCAACAATTATCTTAAAATAAAGGTCGGAGTTCAATGTTCACTTCTAGTATACATTTTGATTGGTTAGTCGATGTTTTGATTGATGGCGGCGATCCGTTAATTAGGGTCCTTGGTATAAAATAATCAAACAGCATCAGACATTAAACAAATGGGAATGATTTTCTTACTTAACACATTACATTCAAATGATAAAAATGCAGAAAACAAGTTATTGAAAATACATTTCTTATATAGTGAAACATCATTTTAATTTTTGGAATTTATCTTCCTGCCTTTTCAGGATCGATGAATGACCATCCCCATTTTTGGAGGTGGTGCTAAGTTAGATGCTAAGTTTTCTGTATTAGATGATTTTCCATTACTTGCCTTTTTATTTCGATCAAGACCAGTACCTAGAGATTTTCTTCATGCGAGATTGCTACTGCAATAGAAAGTGCCTGGTTACAGCTAGCACGTTCAATATTACATTCAGCTCTGTTCTATTACCAATAGACCGCGACCATTTCGCAGTTTTCAGCGCTTCGGACCCTCAACCATGCGATCCAGTGTTCGATCCACGGCTGCAGCACATATCCTGTCTGAAATTTGCCTCTCACCAATGGGTGGATAATAGTACATTTAAGTGAGAGGAGAAGTTGGAGGCTCGGAAAGGATGTCGTAGTAGTACTGGTGTGAGAAATACCAGGAATTCATGGTTAGGTGCCCCAGCAGCGCGATAAGGCTGAAACACAGTTAAAAGGGTGTTAAACCACAATCAAACAAAACATCTAGTATCCGCTATTCTTTCTAGGGTAAGTTAGTCTCTTCAAACTTTCAAGGATTTTAGAGACATTACAGTTGATATTCTTATATGTAATTCAAATAGATATAAGAGAAAAGAGAAAATTCAAATCTACTAGTCATAGAAAATATTTGGAAATAGGAAAGTTGATTTCAAAAAGCAGCTTCTTCTGAAATTGTTGCACCTGAGTCATAATACAATAAAAAACTTATTTACAATGTGGCCCTCTGCAACAAATAAGTTATGATGAGCAATCATAACCTCACAGTTAATAATTCTAATTGAAAAAAAAAAAAATAAATAAATAAATAAAAATGGTGATGAATAAATAGCCTTACCAGTAAAACCCACACAATTGTGAATTCATGATAAATGCTATTCTGAAATAGTGGGAATATGTGGGAATATTTTCAAAGTTCTCAAATTGGGCATTTTTTTTTTGAAGAACAAGCAATATATAAGTTTTATACATAGTTTTTATCTTATTTCGAAAAACAACAATCCAACATAATACTGATTTCTTTTTATCTTAAGAGAGATAAAAAAAAAAAAAGGGGGGGGGGCATGCAAAATTTGTAAGCTCCAAGCCTTATAGTTTTGGAGTATAAAACTTTTATCATATTTCATTCTTTCTCTCTATGTCAATAAATGGATCTTACAACAGAGGGAAAATCCCGCTTACAGAATAATATCAACAGAGGAAAAATCCCGCTTACAGAATAATAAACTGAAGTATAGCATGAAATTATTGATATGACTTTAGCAGTTGACCTTGTAGCATGAATAATTCACCTACGAATTGACCAATCGCGGCTGTTAATATAAATAAAAAAAACGGCATTCGTTTTCAACGGTCATGGATTTTTAACTCCGACAATGACCTCAATTTTTGTTGGTTTGGCGAATTCAACGTCGTAACTACAGATTGTTCAAGCTGTAGTTATGACGTTTAGGTCGCCAACCGACCATTCTTTTTGTTACATGCTACTGGCCATGCATTGTGCAATTTAACGCCGTTTGAAATCGAAGCTGAACCAACTTTCGGAGTCAATGGGCCGGACCAACGCAGTAAATGTGCGTGGTAAGTGATTGGTCTACTGATCTATTCTAGATGAAAGCAGAGTACTTATGTTAACCCATTACCAAACGGCTTAATTTTAGACTGGTCCAAATTGAAGGAAGTTGCAGACGAAAATTTGAAGTTTATTAAATTTAAGATTTTTTCAACTTTCTGGGTAGAAAACATTGTGGAAAATGAAGAAATTGCTTGTTACAAGCAATTTCTTCATTTTCCACAATGTTTTCCAAAGCCTTTTCCTTGAGGGCGTCTAAAAGCGTCACTGATTGGGAATGGGTTAAGAGTGAAAGTGTGAAAGAAAAACACCATAAAACAAATAATATATATATCGGACTAAAATTTCAATAGATACTTGTCGAGAATATATAATACCAAATACCACTGTTCCCTGTTTTGTTATAATACCTGCTAATAACCAGAGCATCAATATATCTTCTTTTAAAAATGCTTTCATCAATGCTAACCTACAAAAAAGTGTGAGCATTTGTTTTCTTCGCTTCCCAAAACCTACTTGACAGTCCAAGTCATGTTACAGCGTAAGTAAGGCGAGAGGTACTACATGGCAGTGTATACCAGAGGAAGAGACCAATCGTTGGCCAAAACTACTTACTCCGTTGGCCCGGTCCATTGATCCCGACCCGACGCATGTAACATTAGTTTAGAATGGTTGATTAGCGACCTAAACGTCGTAGCTACAGCTTGAATAAGCTATAGTTGCGCCGTTTGTGTCGCAAAACCTACTAGAACGTTTCAGATAAATGGCGGCCAATGTTCGAATTCAAATTTATCTTCCTCTCTAAACGAATAATTTCATTGGTCCACTGATTATTTGATTGGCAATAGTGATTGGTCAATGGTGGTATCATTCAGAAACGCATCTCTTTGTAACGTAGCTGGTTCAACCCCTGCCTAGATGCGATAAAGTGAGTCTAAGGGCGACTACCGTGGCTAATCCCAGCCAGATATTTCAAAGTTGAGAGCTTAAACAGCGAGTTCATATGGGCTCTAAACCAAATTAGCTTAAAAGTTTCCGAAATGTCGAATAAATATTGTCAACTTTTGGTCTTATTTACAGATAAATGCCGGATTTACTTTACAGAGTGAATTGGGACAGCATCAAGAGTACGTGTAAAATGAATGAAAAGCCACAAGCTGCTCTTCCAATTGACCACTCGCCGCTGTCAATCGAGGTATCAGTCGACCAATCAAATCATTAATTCAGCCCGGAATTCAGATTTGAACTTTGGACGCCATTTATATGAAACATTTTTGTTGGCTTGGCGACCTTCATACCATAACTACAGCTTGTTCAAGCTGTAGTTCCGACGTTTAGGTGGCAAATCAACTATTTCACCTTCTTGTTACATGCCACTGGCTATGAATTTTGTAAAATGACATCGTTTAAAATCGAAGCGGAACTTCTTGTTGGAGTCAACGCTCACTGGCCTTCCTCGGGAAGATTTTCAACATTGTTATTTTTCATAATTTATGTTCAGAATTGTGTAAAAATAGATATAAAATAGCGACCTAAACGTCGTTACTCGCGACAACTTGAATAAACTGTAGCCACGCCGTTAAAGTCGCAAAACCAACAAAAATGCTTCACATAAATGTCGATTTCCGCCGTCATAGAGCACTTGACTCTAAATCTTCAATCATTGGTTCGATACCCGGCGGCAGCACATAATCTTTCTGCCATTTGTATCTCACCAATGAGTGAATAATCGTAACTTAAAAGGGATAGCAGTTGGAGGTTAGGAAAGGATGTATCGTTAGTACTGGTGAGAGAAATACCACGAATCCATTGTTAAGTGCTCCAGCCTCCGCATTCACCCCAATCAAACAAACAAACTAAACATAAATGTCGAACAATGTTGGGGTTCATAGTTCACTTGCGGTCTAAATGTATGATTTCGGATTGATCTATCGATTTTTGATTGACTTGAGCGATCCGTCAATTTCGCCCATTGACGATAAAACAAATATCGAAATGACTTGTGCAAAATGCAGTAAAAGTACTTTGGCTGAGCCTTCTTTCAATCTCAGAATACAAGGATCGATAGCAAAGCACGTTTTCGACTGACCAAACCGGGCTTAGCAACATGGTAATTCAAACACAAAAGACAAATTCAATAATTTTTCTGTTTGACATTTATTGACATTGTAATAATCTTGGTTCATTTACGAATAAAAACACCAAACGCGACAGTCAAATAAACAAGACAGATTCATTCATTTTTGTTTGTCATTTATTTAAACCTGACCAAAAGAATAAGTATTTGATTTGCTTCTTGAGGTAATTACTCTAAGAATATTTTAGAGCACAAATTCAACATCTAATGGCTTATTTGTCGTACACAGAAATGAAAAACTGTGCAAACAATATCCACAAAGATCCCCTGTAAGTAAAGCTGTCTATAAAAATATATTTCTCAATCGATGTAAAGCAAGAGCAGCGCATGTGGATGCCAACGCTCGACTGTTCAGGTGCTTAATAGTGGGTTAAACTACGCAAGTCGAAAAGGGACATAATTCCCTTAAAATACTTAAGAGTTATCCCGCTTGTTGGTATATATTGCCATTTCATAGTGAACATATAATGCGAGTGTTAACCCATTCCAACTCAATCCCTCCTTTTTACACCCCTTAAGAAAATAACTTTTGAAAACATTGTGGAAAATGAAGAAATTGCTTGTATCAAGCAATTTCTTCATTATCCACAATGTTTTCTATCCAAAACAAAAAAAAAAGTTCAAAATTCCATCAACTTGAATTTGTTGTCTGCAGCTCCTTTCAATTTGGACCAGTCTAAAATTCCACTGTGTTGGAATGGGTTAAGAGAATGTGTTCAGTAATACCGGAGATATTACAAAACGTCATGGTTTTTAGAAGACGACCACGCTGACAGAGACGACGACCTGGCTATACCAATACCTCGAGATTTCTCCGAAAATAGCCGAGCGAAAAGTGTCGAGGTCCCGCTTATACAAATGAAATCGAAACATATATTTCATGGTTTATAATTCAAGAACAAATCAAATATCACTGAAACGAAAATAACACACTCTCATAAGACTTTGACAAAACTACTGATTAAGTAGTTACATACATTAACAGTTCGTAAAATGCACCAACAAGAAAAGTCTAGTTCCTGCACGTTTAAATGTCATCTACCTTTATCACGGTTAGGCGTTTCAAATGACATATCAACAATATATTCCTGTAAAGCAATAGGTACATAAGTAAAACAGTCTAATGTTCAATTATTCATAACATTTGATTTATCTTAAAATATTGATACATAAGAAACAAACAAAAGCATAGGTTTTAAACCAAAGTTTAATTTCTCCTGCAATCAAATAGTATTTTTCTTGAAGACAACAAAACCTTGACAAGAAAGTTCTGCATGATGCCACGAAGTATTCGACATATTTTTTTAGTATCGATTGGTACTCAAATCTGACCAATTCCCACACAATGACATTTTCTGGCGCCCCTGGAGAAAAACAAAATGGAAAACATTGTAGAAAATGAATAAATTGCTTGCAAGCAATTTTTTCATTTTCAATAATATTTTCAACCCAAGAAGTTGAAAAAATCTAAAAATTTCATAAACTTTAAATTGTCGTCTGCAATTTCTTGCAATTTGGACAAGTCCAAAATTTTGTTGACTGGTAATGGACTAAAACACACACATACACAAAGCAATAGAATCAAAGAGAAATTATTTTTATTCAATATCACCATATTTGTTATAAATGAATACTTCTGCAACAAGAAACTTAAAATACTTATGCATTATGAACAGACAACGATGAACACTTTTTGTTTGTAGAACACTAATAACCCCAAATAGACAAATTTTCTTCTTGACTACTGATCTTAACTTGTCAGATGATGACGGAATACTACTATAAATAATCTGTTAAAATTGACTGATTAATGTTACTTCCCTCAAGAAGAAAACTTCGGAAAACATTGTTGAAAATGAATAAATCAATTTCTTCATTATGCACAAAGTTTTATACCCTAAAATATCCTAAGATTTTAAAAAAACTATTATCAGTTAGATTTGGCTTAACGTAAACTTAATTTCCGGGGACAAGTGAAGGAAATCCGTATTTTCCACACCCTGCATTGACATTTTTTTTTCATTTTTTATAATATGGATAATTTTTAGAGTTGGAAAAAATCAAATTTCGATCATTTATGCATGTTTTCCTGAAGCTTTAAGGAAGCTACATAAATATCATCATTCTATCTTCAAGTCTTTGGTTAACGAAATTCAAATTTATATTTGGTTAAGTTTTGATTAGCAGAACGGATGGACAGCAGAAAAAAGGTAGAACAATACGCTTACAATTTCAACGTAATCGACGCGGTATTCGAAAGCGAAGCCACAATGTTACATTTCGCAGTAAGTTTATTGCCTTAGTAATAAGTAGGTCATTTCAATACGGAAAGAAGAAAGCACGGGAGGCCACATTTTCCCTTTAATACATGGGTGGCTTTTTATCAACGCCGGTACTAAGGGAATAGGGGCGTTTCTTGAATTTCCATTTAAACAGATCTCCTTTTTACAATACGGTTTCAGTTGGGTAATTGTCTGGGGTTTTGAATTCCAGTAAGAAACACGGGATAATCGTGTCCAGAAACGTCCTGTCGACTCGTACCTTGTAATCGATTTGACGCACCAGGAAGGGGCTGGTCTAAAACGGAGACTTTTCCCGACCTGGACAACATCCTAACCTTTTGTGGTGGTCCAACAAGATTGGCGGAGCTTGCCCCGCCTCTTGTTTGTCCAGTAGCAAAAGGAGCCCGGGATCTAATGCTATGAGACGCGGGTCCCATAAATCGTGGTTGTAGTCGACGAACCCGCTGAGGACGTGCCGAGCCAGCTAGTTGGCGAGGATCATTTCCATCTCCAACCCGCGAATGGCTTAGGTCCGAGTCCTCCTGCGAGCCAGAAAATCCTGGGCCATCACGTGAATGTGTTAAAGATCTGCGCTCACGGGGGCGTGCTAAAGGCGGAGCCTCGGGATAACGTGCAAAAGGTGGCGGTCTCTGGCGGTAGGACATCGGGTGATCGTAATCATCTCGTGCTTCAGCATAAGAAGCATGCCCGTCAAAACTTTGGGGAGGTTGACGACTATACCTGTCTGACCTTAAATGATCGGATCTTGGGGCTTCTTTCCTATATCTACGGTCTCTAAAATATTCCATCCATTCTTCGTAATAGGGATCGCTTGGATGAGGAGGAGGCATACCTTCATAGGGGTCATCATCGTATCTATCCCTGGCACGTTTGTCCTCGTAATATTGTGAGTACTCTTCATATTGATCATAGCTGCCGTCACGTCTGTCGTAATTTCCATCACGACTTCTTCTACGATCATCGTAATAATCAGAATCATCATATCGTCCTTCTCGTCTCGCATGCCCTCTTTCAGCACAATAATAGGAAGACTTTTCATAATAGGAAGGCTTTTCTTCCTTAGTACTTGTAGATTTTTTATTTTCTTCATTGGTAGCTTCCAATAGTTTTTTGACTTCGTCCAACTTTTTTATAAGTGTTGGTAAATCTTCCTTTTCTTGTATAACTGAGCTTTGTTGAATAGTAGCAGGATCAGGTACAATTGTTTGGTTTTGTAATGTCTGAGTTTCTAGTGTTTGCTTTTTAACATTATCAAGAATACTTTGAAGCCCAGTTACTTCAAATATTTTGTTCTTGAAAACAGATATGTCACTATTAGTTGATTTGGTCATTGAAGAAAGAGCAACGGCAGCTTTTTGAACTGCTGAAGAATCAATAGACGAAGCAGAACTTGTTCCAACTGTTATAGATTTAAGAAATCCTGATGTAGCATAAGTATTTTGTGTTGAGCTCGATGTTGCGGTATGGCTGCTTCCAGATATAGCTGACAAAGCTGGTGAACCGCCCGAAAATCGTGATTTCCTTGTCACAGAAACCCCCACAGCTTGGGTTGGTATGATGCTCGGAGGGGGAACACCAGATAGAGGAGGTACTCCAGTTGACGGGGGTACACCAGTAGGTGGGGGAACTCCAATTGGAGGGGGGACTGCTAATGGAGTAGGAACTACAGCTGGAGGGGGAACTCCAATAGGGGGAGGTACAAAAGAGGGTGTGGGAACTGCAGTAAATGAAGGGTAAGTGACTACAGACTGTGCAGAAATATTTGCAGTTGGCACAGAAGGTATACTATATGGATAAGGATGAGAAAAAGACGGACACGTCACACTTGATACACTAGTCTGTTGGGTACCCTGGTTATAATTCCAATAAAATTGTGCATTTGTAGAGCTAGTCTCAGTAGTTTTATCCTTACTGCTGCCTGGTTGTATGTTTACATTAATGCTTTTTCTGTACCGCTGAAAGAGATCTGGGGTACTGCTTAAAAAGTTGACTCTTTCTGCTTGTTCAGCCTTTTCAGCTTTTCTACGCTTAACTCTTTCTTTTCTTTTCCTATTGTTTTTTCGGTTCCTGACTCTTCTTTTGTAATCATAGTCATAATCCTCATCACTACTACTTCTTGATCTTCGCCTATCATGTCTAGATTTTCTTGCAGAAAGCCAGCCTGTATCACGACTTCTATCCTCCACATCATCAGCATCATCATCATCTATATAAATCTCAGTTTCACCCTCAAAACTTTTCCTTCTTTTATCCGTTCCTGCATTATCTTTAGCAGTTGACACAATACCAGGCAGACTTCCACTCTCACAAGTATTTGTGGATGCAGTTGCTTCCTTAGCGGGAACCTTTTTCTGAACGGTGACACGCGTTACTGTTATAGTTCTTGTTGTCGGTTCATCATCCATGACTTTACCTCTGATTGTATTCTCAGATTGTGTATCACTTACATTGTTCTTGTCTGCAATATTTTGTTGCACAGTGAAAGACATGTCTAGTCGGCTGTCAGTTTCTTCTGAGTTATTTCTATTTTTACTAGTATCGTCATCATCACCACTACTCAGCTCAATGTAATCATCATATAAAACTTTAGCAGAGGGACTTTGAGGCCCAACAGTAGAATCACTATCTGAGTCGCTGTCGGTCTCTAGCATTAGCCCATATGCTTGACGTCTAAGCTCCTCCCTGTCTTCCAACTCTTTTTCATCTATTCCAGAAAAGGTATTTTGCTCAAAAGTTTCATCAATAATATCATCTCCTTCTGCTACCCTTTTATCTTCATTATCTTTTTCGGTTGTTTTACTTTTAACAATATCAGAATCACCAACATTAGATTTTATATTATTGTCCATTTCCGGTTCTTCTTTCTCCTGCTCATGATCACACTTTGAGGTCTTTTCCTGGAGTTCATTTTCTATACTATTCTCAGTAGCTTTCTGAGCAGTTTTGGTTTCAGAGGTTTTACTTTTCAATCCTTTCAACTTACTTTTTGAAAAAGATATTGTCATTAACTTTTTTCCTCCTTCATTCTTATAGCCCACATTAGCATCAAATTTCATACTAGTAGTACTAAGTGATGTTGTTGTTGTTAATTCGTCATCCCAAGTGAGATCGATTACATCATCAACAATCTCGACATGTTTATCTTTCTCGGACTTTCTGGTTTCAATGTTTTGATTTTCTGAATCAGGCTTGGCTTTCTTAACTTTGGATTCGCTATTTTCAAAACAGTATGCTAACTTAGTAAAGTATATATCAGAGTCTGGAGGATCCTCTTCTTTAGGTGTTTCTTTTGTACAAAATTCTGAATTATCTTCATTTTCGTTTAACATATCAAAACTTCTACTTCGATAGAATTTCATTCTCTTGATTGGAGACTGATGTTTCTCTGAACCATCTTTTTCATCTTGCTTTTTGATTGCTGTCTTAGTTCCAATCATTAAAGAACTATAATTCCAGAAGCCTTCTGAATCTTTATCATCTTTAGAATTTGCCTCTTCATCATTTGATGCTTGTGCTTGGGACGAACCAATTTCTGTCTTGCTACTCTCAGACATAGGTTTAGATGCAGGGTGTGTCATTTTTTCAGAACCAGTCTTCTTTTCATCATTTTCTGTTCTTTGATCCTTTTTATCTAAGTATTCAGCCTCACTAATGTCATTATGTTCATTATTAATAGAAGCTGCAATAGCGTCTCCTATATCATCACTTAGTGAATCCAGCTCTACTGGCTGAGATAAGTCAGTTTCTAAGATATCCATAGTAACACTTCTATCCTTCGTCTTGTTAGCAAATTTATCTTTTTCATTTAAGACTAGGTTATTGTGATTTCCAGAAACATCTTTATTTTCATCACAGAGATCAATTCTTTCACTTTTAACATCATTCACTCCAACATTCAAATCAGTCTCAGCAATAGGGCATGCCTCTTTCATCTCCTGATTATCTCCTTTTGATGCCCTTTCATCGTTCAGTTTGGTTTTATCCATACCCTCTTCACAACGATGATGAATCACAGAATTAGGATCATTCTCGACATTTGTATTTACATTGTTATTACCTCCATCTTGAATTACATCTTCATCTTCATTCTCATTAACACATGAATCACTTTTCTTCTCGTTCATCTCCATTATAGAATGAGAATCATCTACTGGTCTCGCCAGTTTCAAGTTCACATCACTGTAGTTTGACAATTTAAGCTCACCTGTTTGATCAACATCTTCTAAAGTCTGATCAGATACCTCAGGACCCTGGTGAGTTTTTAAATCAATATTCACCTTGCTACTAGTAGTAACTTGAATTTCAGGATCAGTCTCACTTTCCTCATCACAGTGATCAAATTTGTTTGTTTCTACTCTAACTTGTCCATCAATGGTAGAACTGACCAGTGCAATGACCTCATTATCACATATTGGTGGCTTGCCTTCTGTCAGCATTTTTTGACCATGTTTCTGTGAGTCCTGAGCCTTTACCTGAAGATCACTATAATATTTTGGATTTGTTTCATTAGCACACTCTGTAAACGTTTCTGCATTTTCAAAGCTATCATCCTTAATTTCATCATCACATTTTACAGATTCTTTGATATTATTTGCAGATGCTGATGAGAAGGACTCATGTTGGACCGATGGTTCATCTGTATACCCTGATTCAGTCTTCACTTCTTCAGCTTCCATTGACAAGGCTTTTGATTTTTTTGCTTTAGAAGTCCTACCAGTAGCTTTTCCTTTCTTTTTACCTGCACCTTTTCCTTTAGATTTTGGAATTTTAACTTCTTTGCCATCAACCTCATCCACACCACTATTTTCATCTGTTTTTGTAAAACTTATGTCTATATATTTTACAACTTCAATATCAGGATCAGATTTTACATCCTGCAAATATAATAGTCAAAGATGAGACTTCATTTGAAAAGGAGTTGTCCTATGGAAATGCTTCCTTTTACCCAGTACAACATCACAAATTCTACAATGTAATTAACCCATTCCGACACAGCTAAATTTTAGACTGATCCAAATTGAAAGAAGCTGCAGACCACAATTTCAAGTTTATGGATTTTTGAATTTTTTCATCCTTTTGGGTAAAAAACATTGTGGATAATGAAGAAATTGCTTGTCACAAGCTATTTCTACATTATCCACAATGTTTTCCAAAGCTTTTTTTCTAAGGGGCATCTAAAAGCGTCATTGAGTGGGAATAGGTTAAAAGAAAGAGCCTGAAGAAAATCAAATGTGTGTAAGAGTTGAACATGGCTGCAACTTATTTAACCTATTACCATATGCCAAAATGTTAGACTGGACAAAATTGAAAAGAGTTGCAGAAAACAATTCAAAGTTTACTAAATTTTATATTTTTTCAACTTTCTAGGTAGAAAACATTGTGTAAAATGAAGAAATTGCTTGTTTCCAGCAATTTCTTCCTTTTACACAATGTTTTACCAATTGTTTTCTTGAGGGGCGTCCAAATGTGTTATTGTGTGGCAATGGGTTAAACCACCTTTCATACAATTTGAAAAATGATGAAACAGTTGCATTTACAATAAATTTTCTGTTCAGCCCCCCTTTTCTATGACACAGTAGAGGATCACCAAAGGCATTCACTATACAAAAGGTCACATGATAACAAACATTCTGTAAAAGTTTCATCAAATATTGGATGTTGTCGGAGATGTATTAAAAGCCACAGTAACAATTTGTCTCCAAGAGAATCACACGAAAGATACAAGGCTCTAAAAACATCACATTTTTACATCTTATCAACAGCATTTCATCAAAATGCTAATTTATTTCACTTTAAAACAAGAGCACTGCCTACGGGTGCCTACGCTCCACTGTTGGGTGCTGGATAATGGACAAATTGCATCTAGAGTTATCCCACTTGATAGTTTAGGTTTCTCTTTTGATAGTGAACAAGTGTGCCAAGTTTCAAGTGAATGCCTATAGTAGAACCAGAGATATCACAAAATGTCAAAGTTTTCGCAAGCTGACGACGTAAAGAACAACGACAATGACAACAACACCAAGGCTATATCAATACCTCAGGTTTTCTCCGAAAACAGCCGAGCTAAAAAGTAGTATGGTTCTATTTCAAACACTTCATCTTTGTGAGATCTATCAACACACAAAGTTTCATGATCATAGCTATTATACTTTCAGAGATATACTACAGAAACAAAATAAACTAATAACTAAAAAATAAGAGCAGTAAAATTTCGGTTCTTATGCAATGCACTTCATAATCATGCAATGAATAACAAATGCCAAGTTTCATGTCAAAGAGACATAAAGTTCCATAATTATGCCCAGATGCCATAGGTGATCTAATAATATGTCCAATCTTTTGACAGGCGTATAATAAATAGAAATTGCTTGTTCATTTTACACAATGTTTTGACATTCTTTTCTCTTGAGGGGCTTAAAGGCATCATTGTGTGGGTGAATGAAAGTTCTTAAGCAAGTAAACGCAATATTTCAGTTCTCACTTTTTTATACTTCTCAAAGGGTGAGCATTTTGCCGCCATTTTGTCTGTCTGTCCATCCTTCTGTCATTCTGTCAGTGCTCCTCGATTTCTCCACAACCCTAGGGCCAAATTGGATGAGACTATACATGTGAATTTCTTATGGTATTGCATAAGATATATATATTTGATATTTCAAAGGTCAAGTTCACAGTTAAAGGTCAAAGATTAGAATTGAGCTTTCCAAAGCATATCTTCTTCAATTATGGATGGACTTAGAAATGACTTGGCACCGTTGTTTGCTATCATGAGTAGATGTTCCATTTGAAAGAAATATTCAGATACCTTCAAGTCAAGGTCACAGCTCAAGGTCAAACTTTAACATTAGGCATGTCCAGAGCATAGCTACTAAAATTATTGATGGATTTCGAAACAACTTTGAACAATTGTTTTTTATCATAAGAAGATGTGCCATTTGAAAAGAAAAATCAGATAACTTAAAGGTCACAGCTCAAGGTTTCTTTGTTTAAATAAAGTATGTCTGGAGATGGTGAGTATAAAGATGTCAATTTTTCTGTCTGTGTGAACCCCTTTCCCTGTTTATTTCATACTTTTGTGATAGGGCTATATTTGAGGAGCATAATCTGTCTCCGACGGCTCTTGTTTTCATTGAGGTATGATGAACTGAATTCCATCAATTAGATTTCATCTTTCTAATAGTGAAACTAAAATTGAAAAAATAAGATTTGAGCCTCTTTATCATATTTCCAATTACATGTGCTCCCAATAAAGACGTACATACATGTGAAAATGTTGTAGATGACACATAGTTTTATGTTTCATTGATTTGTTTGATTTTTTAAATTGGGTTTTACGCCGCTTTCAACAATCTTTCAGTTATATCGCGGCGGCTGGAGCAGGTAACAATGGAATCCTGGTATTTCTCACACCAGTACTACCATCACATCCTTTCCTAGCCTCCAGCTGCTATCCCACATAGATCTACAATTATGGACCCATTGGTGAGGGACAAAGAGTCGGAAAGGATGAGTGCCGCTGTCGGGGATCGAACCCGGGACTTCTAGATTGACAGTCCGACACACTACCAACTGCCCTATGACGGCTGCATATTTCTTTGAACCCTTTACTGTTTGTTATTTGATAGACAGTCATAAGTTGTCAACTGACTCACCATATCATTTTCAACATTGTCAGTAACTGCAGGTATATCAACAAAGTGTTCATCTGTTTGTTCTTCATCGTCCTCTATAACAATACAGCTACTGTCCTCCAGGCTACTAGACTTTACAGCAGATAGAAAACTACCCAAACTCCAACTGCTTTCTATAACATCTTCCTTGCTGTAACACAAGAAGAAAATTGTAAAATATTTCGTTGGTGACTTCAGAAGTAAAAAAAGACAAGTGGGATTATTTTGCCCCAAAGTGACCTATTATCAAGGTCTTGTCTAAGAAATTAAAACTAATATGACATAATTTCAAAGTTTCAAGATATTTATGCCATAAGCATGCAGTCTACATAGCAAGGAAGGTTTTTCTAGGATTTGACCTCGTTATCTAGTTTTTAACCTCATGTGACCTAAACTCTGATTTGACTGAGATATAATGTTGATAAATATTCTGACAAATTATCAAGTCATTTGAGCCAAAAATGTGACATCTGAAGTAAACATTTTTTTGTAAGATTTGATCTAATGAATTAATTCTGACCGACTTGACCAAATATTGAATTTGTCTGAGACAAAATTGCCATTTACAAGCCGAAAACATTGTTTCTATTGTGCACTCAAGATTTTTCCAAGATTTGACTTTGTGACCTAGAAATTGGATCTAGTGGCCTAGTTTGGATACAATGTGATCCAATATGTAGCTTTATCAATATATTATGGAAACAAACATCTGACTAAATATAAAGGCATTTTTACTATGACATGAAGTGACCCAATTTCAAACTTGACCAAGATATCAATGAGACAAACATTCTGACCAAAAATAAATACATATGAGTCAAAATGTCAATGAGAAAAATATTCTGACAAATTATCAAGGCAATTGACACAAAATCAACATTGACAGAAAAGTAATGAAGACAAACAATCTTAAAACAAGAGGTCCATGAGGGTCTGAGACACTCTACTGGTTGTTAAGTTTTCTGTTAAAGAAATCTGATATTTAAGGAAGTTAATTGCCTCGGCTGGCCCCTCAAACAGTATAACTGAAAGTTCTTGATTTAAAATATTTAGACTGGTTACCTAGTTTCTGCGGTTAAACTAGACTGACTCTCCAAACTCTGTGTAAGATCTATCTCACTATCCTGATGACTTCCAGCATACGATGAGTGGATGCTTACGTCGCTTTTCTCACTTTTCACTGGTGAAAGGAATAAATCGGGACTTGAAGATTTCTTCCTGCCACCACTTCCTTTCTTTGGAGTATTTTGTTGCTGGAAGAGACAGAATTATTAACCCTTTACCAGACAACAAAGTCACAGACTGGTCAAATTGGACAGAAGTTGCAGAAGACAATAGTAGGAAATGAACACAAGAGGCCCATGAGGGCCTGAGATGCTCTACTGTTTATCAAGTTTTCTATTAAAGAAATCTGATATTTAAGGAAGTTAATTACTTAAAGAAGAATGCATAAAGGAATAAACAAGAGGCCCATGAGGGCCTGAGACGCTCTACTGGTTATCAAGTTTTCTGTTAAAGAAATCTGATATTTAAGGAAGATAATTGCTTAAAGAAGAATGCATAATATGAAAATAACAAATTAAACTTAATCCCCTTTATTATTTTGAGCAACAATCCTCAAGGCCCCTTTTCCCGTGTTTCATGACAGATCCACTCCATTCCAAAAGAAAGTTACAATCATTCTGTGAAATTTTCAACAGAATCTGACAATAATTGTGGACTTTATCACATAAACAGGATTGTTTTAAATGAAAATCAATAAGGCCCCTTTTCCTGGGTTTTCTGATCGATCAATTTCATTCCAAAAAGAACTTTCCTTACAACCCTACAATTATCCTGTGAAATTTAAAAGACATTTTAATAATGATTGTGATTTTCATCACATACACAAGAATGTTTTAAATAATAATATGTAAGGCCCCTTTTCTTGTGTTTCAAATGCCACAATTATTCCATGCATCTTTGAAGAGAATCCGATAAAACTGTTGACTTTATTGTGTTAACAAAGATATTAAAATCAAGTTCTCATAAGGCCCCTTTTCCTGTGATATTTTACTGTTGGTTTTATCATTCTGTGAAAGTTTAAAGTGAATCCGATGAAATATGGAGACTTCATTATGTTTACTAGAATATTTAAAAAAATTCATATGGCCCCTTTTTACATGATACTTGACGGATTGTACCCAGTTCTGAAAAGAACCATTTAAATGATAATAATGTACAATCATTCTGTGAAATTTTGAAGTGATTCCAGTGAAATCAAGGGACATCATTGTGTTAACCAGAATATTTAAGAAAGTTTTCATAAGGCCCCTTTTTATGTGACACTTGCCATAATCAGATCCACTGTCAAAATCAACAATTGGAATGATGGTACAATCAATCTGTGTAATCTACGGAATTTATTGCGTTAATGAATTTATAGTGAAATCTTCATAGGGCCCCTTTTCTGATGCTACTTTACAGAACAAACCAAATTTCAAAAGAAACAATTCTAATGAAGGTACAATCATTCTTTAAAAGTTATAGAGAATCAATGAAAAAAGTGGACTGAATTGTGTCAAGAATTTTTTAAATAGAATTTTCATAAGGCCTCTTTTCCCGTGAAACTTAACGAATCAGACACAATGTCCAAAGGAACAATCCTAATGATAGTTTGAAGAAAATGATAAAGACTGAGGACTTTATTATGATAATGATGTTTTGTAATAAAAATTTCATAAGGTCCCTTTTCTAGTGTCACTTAACCGATCAGACCAAACTTACAAAGGAACAATCAAAATGATAGTACAATCATTCTATTAATGTTTGAAGAGATTCTTATAAAGACTGAGGACATTCTTGTGTTAATGAGGATTTGGTAATAATTTTTCAAACAGCCCCTTTTCCTATGATACTAGACAGATCAGACCAAATTTGGAAAGAAACAATCCTAATGATGGTACAAACATTCTGTGAAAGTTTGAAAAGAATCCGATGAAAACTGCAGACTTTATCTTGGTGTAAACATTTTAAAATAAAATTTTCATAAGGCTCCTTTTCTTGTGATACTTGAAGTATCAGGTCTCATGTCAGCATCAACAATCATAATTATTGTACAATGGTTCTGTGAATTGGATTATAGATAAAATTCTCAAAAGGCCCCTTTTCCCATGATAAAAGACAGATCAGGCCTAATTTGAAAAGAAAGAATCCTCATGGTGGAACAATCATTCTGTGAAAGTTTTAACAGAATCTGATGAAAACTGTTGACTTTATTGTGGTACAAGGATTTAAAAATTAAATTTCATAATGCTCCTTTTTCTGTAATACTTGACAGATTAGGTCTAATGTCAACATCAACAATCATTTTTATTGTACAATTATTCTGTGAATGTTTGAAGAAAATCCAATGAAAGCTCTGAACTTGGTAACAAGGATTTCTAAATGAAATTTTCATAAGGCCCCTTTCCTGTGTTTCTTGACAGTTCAAACCCTATTATGAAAAGAAAGATCATTATGACCTTACAATCATTCTGTGAAAGTTTCAACAAAATCTGATCAAAGCTGTGGGCTTAGTTGTGTTAACAGGGATTTTTCAATTGAATTTTCATATAGCCCCTTTTCCAATGTTACTTGACGGATCTGAACCAATTCCAAAGGAAACTATACTTACAAAAGTATATTTATTCTGTTTGAGTATAAAGACAACCCCATGAAATCTGTGGACTTAAAAGCATTAATTAAGATTTTTTTAATCAAATTTTCCTAAGACCCCTTTTCCTATGTTTCTCGATGGATCATACCCAATTTGAAAGGAACAATCCTTATGATGGTACAATCATTCTGTGAAAGTTTGAAGTCAATCAGGTGAAATCTAGGGCCATGATGTGTTAACTAAGATTTTTTTATTAAATTTTCATAGGGCCCCTTTTCCCATGAAACTTGATGGATCAAACCCACTTCCAAAAGGAACAAACCATTTAACCCATTCCCACCCATTGATGCTTTTAGACGCCCTCTGGGCAACAAGCTTTGGAAAACATTGTGGAAAATGAAGAAATTGCTTAAAACGAGCATTTTTTTCATTTTCCACAATGTTTTCTACCCAGAAATTTGAAAAACCCAAAAATTTCATCAAATTTATATTGTCCTCTGCAACTTATTTCAATTTGGACCAGTCTGAAATTGTGCTGTTTGGGAATGTGTTAATGTAATAATCACTCTGTGAATGTTTGAAGAGAATTTGTTGAAAACTGTGGACTCTATTGTGTTACCAAGATTGTTTAAATCAAATTTTCATAAGGCCCCCTTTTCCCGTGGTCCTTGACTGATCATACCAAATTTTGAAAGGAACTATCCTTATGATGGTCCAATCATTCTGTGAAAGTTTGAAGAGAATCCGATGAAAATTGTAGACGCTAAAGTGTTAACCAAGATTTTTTAAATAAATGTTAATTAGGCCCCTTTTCCCATGTTTTTTGACAGATCATACCCAATTTTAAAGGAACAATCCTTATGATGGAGCAATCATTCTGTGAAAGTTTGAAGAGAATCTGATGAAAATTGTGGACTCTAGATTATGAATGAGGATTTTTTACTAAATTTTCAGAGTCCCCTTTTCCTGTGCTTCTTAACAGATCATACTCAATTCCGAAAGGAACATTCCTTGTGAAAGGACCATTATTCTGTGAAAGTTTGAAAAGAATCTGATGAAAACTGTGGAGTCTAGAGTGTTTACAAGAATTTCTTAATTGATTTTTCAATTAAATTTTAAAAAGGCCCCTTTTCCCATGTTTCTTGACAGATCATATCCGATTCTGAAAGGAACAGTCCTTATGATTGTACAATCATCTGTGAAAGTTTGAAAAGAATCCGATGAGAACTATGGACTCTAGAGTGTTAATTATGATCTTTTAATTAAATTTTCATAAGGCCCCTTTTCCTATGTTTCTTCACGGATCATACCCAAATACTACAGGAACAATCCTCATGATGGTACAATCATTCTGTGAAAGTTAGAAGAGAATCCGATGAAAACTGTGGACTCTAGAGTTTTAACTAGGATTTTTTAATTAAATTTTCATAAGGCCCCTTTTCCTATGTTTCTTCACGGATCATACCCAAATACTACAGGAACGATCCATATGATGGTACAATCATTCTGAGAAAGTTTGAAGAGAATCTGGTGACAACTGTGAACTATAGAGTGTTAACAAAGATTTTTAATGGAATTTTTAATTAAATTTTCATAAGGCCCCTTTTCCCATGTTTCTTGACTGATTATACCCAATTTTCAAAGGAACAATCCTTATGTTGGTACAATCATTCTGTGAAAGTTTGAATTGAATCTGATGAAAACTGTGGACTATAGAGTGTTAATGAGGATTTTTTAATTAAATTTTAATCAGGCCCCTATTCCCGTGTTTCTTGGCGGATCTGACCCAATTTCGAAAGGAAGGATATTTATGATGGTACAATCATTCTGAGAAAGTTTGAAGAGAATCCAATGAAAACTGTGGACTCTAGAGTGTTAACGAGAATATTTTTATTAAATTTTTAATTAAATTTTCATAAGGCCCCTTTTCCCATGTTTCTTTATGGTTCATACTCAATTTCAAAAGGAACAATCCTTATGTTGGTACAATCATTCTGTGAAAGTTTAAAAAAAATCCAATGAAAACTGTGTTAACGATGATCTTTTAATTAAATTTTCATAAAGCCCCTCTTCCCATGTTTCTTGATGGAACTGACTCAATTTTGAAAGGAACGATCCTTATGATGATACAATCATTCTGTGAAAGTTTGAAGGGAATCCAATGAAAACTGTGGACTCTAGAGTATTAACAAGGAAAAGTTTAACAGATGGATGGACGTACAGACGGATGGACGCCGGATGGGAAAAAGCCATCGCAATAGCTCTAGTAGAGCAGCCAGTTGAGCTAAAAATTGTTTGTTGTAAATAATTTCTTCATTTGTACAATGATTTCACAATTTTTTTCTTGATGGACTTAGAAATGAGGGATTGTGTGTGAATGTGTCAAGGCATCTTCCAGGTTATTCTGAACAAAGGGCTTCTGATGATTAAGTATCCAAAACAAGATACAGATGGAACTCTTTTCCAAAATATCTAGATCTTTACCATTCATATTTTTTTATGCGATTTCTCCTTTTTATAGTAAACTTCGGGTATTCATACAGTGTGATTAGTTTTTTCGGTTCATACCTCCATGAAAACAAAAAATATTCTCTTCATCTCTTAAATAAATGCATAATATACTGTCTTTAATTTGAGTGTTTAAACCCTTAACCTTTATATGAACACTCTGAAGAAAAACTACTTTTGAAAACAATGTGGGAAAAGAAGAAATTGCTTAAAACATTTCTCCTTTTCTCAAAAAGCTTTCTAACTTACCGTAATTTGTCCATATATTCGGACACTCCAAGAATTCGGACACCATTAATTATTTCATGAAATAATTAATTTTGTGCCTCTAATTTCGGACAAATGGTGTCTAGAATTTATCTATAAATTCGGACACCGAATTTACGAACATAAAATATCAGGTTAACAAATACCGAATCCAGTATCGGCAATTTGGAATCTTGGCGATCAGTATCTCCAAACTGTCTGGGTTAAGTGTCAACAAGTGTATATTGTTTATTGCAGTGACCGAGAATAGGCACGCACCTCGATAGGGTTAAGCTACGAACCGTGAAGGTGATGCAATTAAAATATCACGCTTGGTTTCTCTGTCTGATTTCTTAATTTTCTTTCCCCGATAGGACCTGCTCTGAAAGGATGGCTACGATTAACATGTGCGACCCTATGAAATTAGTCAAATTGACCTGAACCTACTTTCGATTTTACTACACTTTCCTCGTATCCGGAGCTCATCGAGGGTATTGTCATCGGCCGTATCAAATCAAGAAAAAAAATCCAATGATATGCTTTGAAAAGAATCAGTCGTAGCTACGACGTTTTCACTAAATACGGAAATTGCTAGAATTTTAATTGTTAATTTGTCACAAAATTATTAACTTCTCATACGATATATAATATTAGTAGATTAGAATAAATTACCTTTTTTATCCCCGCTTCTTTTAATAATCCGAAAATTTAATCTCATAATGTTCAATCAAACACACGTAACAAGTCCCGTTCGACAATTATAAAGTAAAGGTTTTTCGGGTACAGTTTATTTTACTACGAGGGAGGAAAGGTGATCAAAGGCACCGCCGCCAGATATTCAGCTATATTTGGGAGAGTTTCCGGAGTTGGCACGTGCCAGACGCGTAACCCGTGAGAAGACTTGGTGACCGAATTTTTACCCTTGTCATTATGCCGAAAGTTTACATGGTTTAATCGACTGTCTGAATACTCTTCAAACATTATGGATATAATTTAAAAAAAAAGGATTTTTTTCTCACAGGTAGGCCACCGCATTTACTTTAAATTTGCGGGCAATATTACGCGATGATTTATGTGAAGCAGATCAGAGAAAAACTGTCGTAATTTACCGATGCCGTGATTTTATTCTAACTGACAAATTACTTCTTATCTCTTGGTGACTTTAATACATGAACAATTAAAATGCGAAGATTTTGTTTAGCTCTCCATATTAATATCCTTTTTTTCAATTCAACCCACGATGATTCTACATAAATGACAGAAAAAGAATTTACCATCCTCTCAAAATCGGACTTTGACTACCGAAACGTCGTAACAATTTTGCCTGAACATGCTGCAGTTACGATCTTGTCGTATTCTTACGGTGGTATGTGGGATTCTATCAATCGTTAAAACGAAGAAAAACAACATTTTAGAAAAGTAGATCGTTTATTAAGGTTTTTAATCAGTGAATGATCATAAATTTCACGTCGTCTTCGCCGGTATCTTGAAACAATCTGAAAAAATAAAAATAAATAAATTTACGAACGTAATGCGTAACACATATCAAGTTTATTTACTGTTAAAATGAATTCAGTGTCTGAGCAAAATAGTTAGTGACTCATGAAAATCGGCAATGGTTGTTCCCGGCCGCACGACGATTTATCTATAAATTCGGACACTGGCTTGAGTAATTATCTATGTATTCGGACATGAAAAAAAATAATTATTTAATTGTGTCCGAATATATGGACAAATTACGGTATATGGCCCTTTTTGCTATCAACCGGTTTAAGATTGTTCTCAACAACTTTGTTCAAATTGTACTTGTCTGAAATTTTGTTGTCTGGATATAGATTAAAAAATATAGATATATTTCTCTTAACCCCTGTCATGCTGGGTAAAATCCTCTATAAAATTATAAATAAATCAAAGTACTGAGAGCACAGAAGACACTCATATTGGTTTGGTAATTATTTAGAAAGTTATTGGTATAAAAGATCCTGGCTTTAAAGGGATTAGCAGCAGGTCAAGACAAAGATCAGGCTGCACATATGATCTAGAGTATCTGGCGAAAAAGGAATATTCAGCATGAGAAGGGTTAACATCGACAAATTTTACTTTATCAGAGTTCTCCTTTGTGGCTGCTTGTTGAAGTCTACGACTACTACGCCTTGTAGAGACTATTGCTTCTGAGGCAGCAGTCTCTTGGTCTTTGGTCTTCTTTCTTGGAGTTCCAAAATCAAGACTCTCTGTGTCACTTGCAACTGGAATTGTATAGCAATATATTAAATGAGAGCATCAACACCAAAGGAAAACATTGGGCCCATGAGGGCCTGTGATACTCTACTGAGTATAAAGTTTTCTTTTAAAGTACACTGATATTTAAGGAAGTTTATTGCCTAAAGAAGAATGCACATAATGAACGACCCTTATAATGGTATAATCATTCTGAGAATTTTGCAGAGAATCCCATGCAAACTGTTGACTCCAGAGTGTTACCTAGAAATAGGTTTCAAGGGACAACATATGGAGCCCACTGATTTGTACAGAGAATGAGCTGCAGAGAATTTTTTTCTAAACTTTGACCTTGACCATATCACAAAAGACGTTTTGCATTACACTTGTTCTCATCAAGGAGAACAACTGTGCCAAGTTATATTTTAAACCATCCATAAATGTAGAAGTTATGGTCAAGACAAGGTCTATCATGTTGTTTGACCTTTATCTGAGACCTTTACCTTAGAGGTAACATAACAAATGTTTCGCATGACATTAGCTCTCATCAAGAAGATCAACTGTGCCACGTCATTTTTAAATCTATCCATAACTGTGGAAATTATGATCTGGACAAGGTTAATTTTCACCTTTGACCTTCAACTGTGTCCTTGACCTCTGATGTATCACAAAAAACAATTCGTATGACACCAGCACTTATCAAAAAGAAGAACAACTGTGCCAAATTATTTCAAATTCATGCTCAATCCAACTTTTTTACACCCTTCAAGAAAAACAGTTTGGAAAACGTTGTGGCAAACAAAGAAATTGCAATTTCTGATTTTTCTACTATAGTTTCTCCCCAACAGACAAAGAATTTAAATTTCCATTAACTTAAAGTTGTCATCTTTAATTTTTGAATTTGGACCAGTTTATAATTTTGTCGGTGGAAAAGTTTAAATTCTGACTAGAAAGCACTTTAACATGGTTTCATATGGTACCCCAAATACTGGACTAGCCTATTATTTTAGACTTGCCTTTTCAATGTCATAATGTTCATATGATATCATTTTCTGTAATTGCAAAGTTGGCAACGTTGAAAATATGAGTAGTTGATTTCTCCTATTATCTTGAAGATCAAGAAGTTATATTGAGTTGGAAGAGTAAAAGCTAGCATTTACTCAATCCTATTTAATCCATGCCCACAAAACAAAATTTTAGACTTGTCACAATTGAAAGAAGCTGCAGACGACAATTTCATTCTGATGGAATTTTAAGTTTGTACATCTTTTTTAATAGAAAATATTGTGGATAATGAAGAAATTGCTAGTAAGAAGCAATTTCTTCATTTTCCACAATCTTCAAAGCTTTTTTTTTTGAAGACTGTAAAAAGGAGGGATTGTGTGGGAATGGGATAACAATTTGTCTTGCTTGCCTGACAGACTGTAACAGCCATTGACTTAATCCATTACCACATGACAATTTTTAGAATGGTCCAATTTCAAAGAAGTTAGAGATTACAATTTAAAGCAGGTGGAATTTATAAACATTTGTCTGTTAGGGTAGGAAAGATTTTTGACATTGCTTGAAACAAGCACTTTCTTCATAATCAAAAACATTTTCCACATATTTTTTTCTTGAATGGTGTAAAAGTTTGACTGTTTGGGAAGGAGTTAAACAAGGTCATCTGCTAATTTTCCAAAGTAACTGGATGGAAGATATTTGATGACCTATACCTATAAAGAGCATCTAATTGGCTGTTAGTAAACAAGATAACTGAGGCATGATAAGAATTTTACATAACTTGTAGATAGATACATAAACAATCCTAGCAATTACTTCCCCAGACTTGTCAGCCCGATAAGCATAGTTGGTAGAGCACTTGACTTTAAACCTCAAGATCACGGGTTCGAGCTCTGGGCTGACCATATCAGCTAACACAATTAATTGTCTTTCGGATGAGGCCCTGTGTGACGATGCTATCCACGTGAAAGAACCAGGCGGAGCTCTCAGCAGTTTCGTCCTGTATCCTTGCACTATCCCCCGTAACAACTAACCGTCTTCTGGGGGCGTTGCTCATATGGGCATGTGCTACGTTAGACGATAAATAAACGGAAATACACTCACTTCCCCAGAAATTTTGATGTAGATACAACTAGGGCTTTAACATAATGATTGAGTTTTGCAATACTAATTAATCAGGGTCTTAAAAGATAAAATATGAAAGCACTTTGCCTTATTTGTCAGCATTGACTACCACCACTACTTCAAGCCTCTTTTTTATTTTAGACAGGAAAATCTATAAGAGGACAATCTTCATGTCTATGGAGTGGCAAATTGTCAGATTCTGTTAGCTCAATTTTCGAGTCAATAGTGGGACCAGTCTAGCTTACCTGTCTGTTTTCGTTTCTTGCCTTGACCTTTTGACCTTGTTTTCAGTGTACCAAGTCGAGTAACCTTGACCTCTTCAGGTTCTGGTTCGTCTCCTCCACCAGCAGCTAAACATTCTTTCAGCATTGTATTTAATCTGTGTTGGGTCTACGAATAATCAGAAATTCAACTCTTAATTAATGACATAAACTTTCTACATGTATATCTAATTTAAGTATAAAATTCAGTTGCAATTACGTTTTATCCCTGCCTAAAAAATTCTGCAAAGATACAGTTGGTATTGCTTTAGCAACCATATATATTCAGTGACTATTACTTTTAACTCAAACCCACACAGTGACACCTTTGGGTGCCCCTCAAGAAAAATGATTGGGCAAACATCATGTAAAATGCAGAAATTTACATGATGTTTTCTTGTCTGGTAATGGGTTAAGCAAACACTGTAACACATTCCCAGATGAAAATTCTTAAACTAATCAAAATTCAAATTAGTTTCAGACAACAACTAAGTTCATGAAATCTTGCCTGCTCTTCTGTTTTTGTTATATCCCTTTGTTATTTTTCAAAACTTAATTTTTTCTTCAGACGCATATCTCTAAAAGTATAGAAGCTATAACCCTGACATTCCATTGGTAGATAGATCTCTACATATCTTTATTTGATTTTGTGCAGAACTTTTCTCTATCATTAAAGATTAGATAAACTTGAAATTTAATCAGTGAATAGATCTAGATCAAGAAAAATATATAAAAATGAATTTCACTAAAAATCTTTGAACCCTCTTTTGCTCAAATCTATTACAATACACAATTTCAGATTCTCCTAAAATGTCAGTAGGAGAAAAAGTTCAATGTTTTTTTTGGAAAAGAGAAGTAGCTACCACAAATAATTCTCCTTTTCTCCAAATATTTTCTTTAATAATTCCCTTCAGTAAACAGTGAGATAAAGGATTAATGATAACCAAAAAGACATCATGCACTTCAAATTCATCATAGGAGTATTAATTTAACCCTTGTCATGCTAAACACGGAATATTCCTGTTTTGCCTGGAGGTCTAGATATGCAGTCTGATCTTTGTGTAGACCTCCTGCTTGTCCTTTTAAAGCCAGCATTGTTTATACCATTAATTTTCCAAATAATTACACATCCAGTTTTTCTGTGTTTTCAGTCCTTTGATTTTCACATAATTTTGATGACGATTTTATTCAGCTTGACAAAGGTTAATACAAGAAATTTTGACAAGTTGAAAGAGAAAGAAGAAACACAATGATTCAAGTTGCATGGAATTTGAAAAAGAAGTGCCAAAGCTGTATGAAAATAATGCGAGAAAGGAGAAATTGCTTGTCAATAGCTTTTTCTCTTTTCTCGAAATTATTTCCAAATCTGTTTTGAGTGCATCAAAATCTGGGTTGTGTGGTAATGGATTAAAATAATGTATTAATTTCCCAATTGCGGCTGTCAATCAAGGAATATATCTACAAATCAAACAATTATTCAGCCTGGAATTGAATTCTTAAACTCCGAACTTGGCCACCATTTTTGTTTACCTTTTCGTGGTTTGACAGCATCAAAACTACAGCTTATTCAAGATATAGTTAGGATGTTGAGGTTGCAAACCAACTATTCTACTTTTTTGTTGCATATTATCAGCCATAAATTTTGCAGAATAATACCTTTAACCCTTTCCTGTACAATCACTTGTTTTTACGTCCATGCAATTTTATACTTAAGAAAAAATTGTGATAAAAGAAGAAATTGCTTGTACCAAGCAATTCCTTCTTTTATCACAATATTTTCTACAACATATAATACTATCGTTTAAAGTTGCACTCACTTTTCATTGTCGTCTGTACCATGTTTCAAATTGGGCCAGTCTAAAATTTCGAGAAACAGGAAAGGGTTAAAATCAAAGCAGAACTTCCTGTCAGAGTCGGTGGGCAAAGTAGTTACCGCAGTTGGCTAGGCCAGCAATAGGTCAATTATGATTTAACCTTCCTACAAAATTTATCTCACCTCAGCCAATGAGACATCACTCGGTGGTTTCACATTTGGGTACACTTTATCTGGACGTAAATATGACAGCAAGTCCTTGATTTCAACATATGATGAATGGAAGGAGTAACATGCTCGGTAAAATTTATCGTTTATTCTACGAATAACTTTGTCCAAAGTTAGGTGTTGGAACTGCGTGAAATACATGGTGGTGGGTAAAATGACAAGAACTTTATTGTCATCATACTGCTGACGACAGGGCACTCTCTCCCCATCTATATCTATTGTACACTGAAACAAGAATATGTAGGGTTTTAATCCATTATGAGACAAAAAAAATTTAGATTGGTCCAAAATGAAAGAGGTGGCAGAAAAGAGGTTGGTAGAAAACATTGTAGATAATGAAGAAATGGCTTGTTCAAATGCTTCATTTCAAACAATATTTTTCAAAGCTTTTGGGGAAAGGGAATTAAAAAGACTGATTGTGTGGGAATGGGTTATCTGTATTTTTCAAGAATACAATACCACAAAACAATACTTATAGAAATTAAAGTAAATTAGTGATGGCATCAATTATACTTATCATATAGTCAGCCAAACTCTCAGTAGAACATTTGGTAGAATATAATCCCTTTCATTATTTGACTCATTGACACCATGAATATCACAGCTAGATACATTTTGTTGAC
Organism: Fragum fragum; assembly: GCA_946902895.1. NCBI lineage: Eukaryota > Metazoa > Mollusca > Bivalvia > Cardiida > Cardiidae > Fragum > Fragum fragum. The sequence continues at coordinate 51,633,629 of OX336371.1, forward strand.
ATAAGAAATGCAATCGAAAATGTCAAGGAGGCTTGAAAATATTAATAAAGGATCAACTGAAATTAGGGATGGTAACTGGTATTGATTTTTACTCTTGTCATGCTGTTTGAATTACCTTACTGAATTGCTGTAAAATCAAAGGGCTGAAAGCACTGACAGAACTTGTTGTTCAATAATCAATATTTCTTTTAGAAATCAATTTCATTAAAAAGACTCTGGCAGGAAAAGTACAAGCTGGAGGTGTGCAGGCTGATCTTGGTCTACACCTCCTGCCCAAACCGGAATATTCCGGGTTCAGCATGACAAGGGTTAATAATCCAGCAGTCAGTCAACATTTCAATCAACTTTGAAGAGTAATGCGCCATTTGTTATTTGACTCAATGATGTCATGAAAATCAGTATTGGATACATGTATTCTGTTTAACATTTACCTATAACAAATCTCTTATGAGGTTGGAAAAAAAAGTTACGATTCCTAATCATAATGCTATAGATTCATTTATTGATAGCCTTGTATAAAAACCTTGCAACAAATGAATGGTAAAGGTATGACAATTCTTGACACTGTTGTTAACATGGATTTTCGAATTCATTGACTGGCACTTTGTCCCAAACACCTTTTGTAAAGTAAAAACTATTTTAGTTTTATTGTTGGTTTTTATGTTTCCGAATAATCAATTATTGATTTTACTAATTGATACTCTGCCATTCCATAGCTGAAAAAATGACATACTTCTACTTAATATTTGGAGAATTGGTTTGTAAGTACTTAAAGTTGTCTGAATCAATTTCTAGAAGAACAAGAGCACCGTCCAAGGGTGCCAATGCTCGGCTGCAGATGCTGGATAATGCAAAAGTTCTAAGTAAAAAAAGGGGCATAACTCTTACAAAAATGCTTTTAGAGTTATCCCCTTTGATAGTCTAGATAGCTCTTGTGATGGTCAATACACATGCCAAGTTTCATGAGGATATCTTATATAACAACAGAGATATGACCAAGGTTTAAGTTTGTCATGCCAACGCCAAGGCAAATGACGCCAAGGTGATCACAATACATAAGGTTTTCTCCGAAAACAGCCAAGCTAAAAAGAACTAGACATTGTCGCAAAGCGGACTAATACCCCCAACTGCGCTTGTCCATATACAAGTGCTATCTGCCAAAGAGCCATAACAAAATCGGCTTTTTAATTAAAGGGCCATAACTCATTCAAAAATCAATGGACCATAAGCAAAATAGGATATGTCTTTCTGTGAAATTTGAATCAAATCCGTTCAATTGTTGCTGAGAAATTGAGCGGACACAATTTTTCACGAAAGAGCCATAACTCTGTCAAAAATCAATGGACTGTAACCAAAATGGAATATGCACATCTGTGCTTGATACTGATTATATCAGTGAAGTTTGAATCAAATCCGTCCAATGGTTGATGAGAAATCAAGCGGACAAAAAAAGCTACAGACAGAAGGATGGACCGACAAGCTGACTCCTATATACCCCCCAAACATAGTTATGGGGGATATAAAAATGTAACCCTTTTCTCATCTCAAACAAACTTTAGACAAATTGATTGCCCATCTCTAATATTGTCTAGGTTGTGCAGTAAACATGCCAGAGGTAAAAATGTCAAATAATGAGTGTTAAGATGCCATAAGAAACGACAATGTGTCGCAGACACAGATGCCCCTGCTTTAGTGCTTGTCATATAACCTTCAGAGATTTTTAAACTATTCATTGTTTTACAAAAGTCAAGCTATGAAAAATTCATTCACTAAGACAGATGATAAGTTATTTATCAAATTTTCACTGTACGCCTTGCATGAACATAGGCCATAACCATAAAAGTCATGTTTATCTACTGATCCAAATAAGATGAAAGAGTCTGACAAAGACTGAAGATCATTCCTGTGAAATTAATTTGAAATCCATCAACAGGTTTCTGAGATTTTTTTTTTCTTCAAGTTTTCAGTATATACCATATGGAAATTACGCCACCACCCCCAAAAAAGCCATCTTCTCGTCCAATCAAATTCACAGAAGAAATCTGATAAAGGGTTTGCAAAGGATAATCCCTTTGAAATTAGGTTGAGATCAATGTACTGTTTTTTTTTTGTTTTTTTTTTAGTTTTCACTATATATCCTATATGGAAATTAGCTCTATCAATCAAAGCCCTGATTTTCATCTGATCAAAATTCTTTGAAGGAATCTGATAAAGGGTCATCAAAGGATAATTCCTGTGAAATTAGGTTGAAATCATTCTATTGGATTCTGAGCAGAAATGTTCAAAGCTTTCACCATATTGGAAGTAAGTCACACCCATTTAAGTCATGTTTTTCATCCAATCAAAATTCTTTGAAGGAAACTGCTAAAGGGTCACCCAAGGATCATTTCTGTGAATTTGATTGAAATCAGGTGACTGGTTTTCGAGAAGATTAAGCTTTAACCATATTTGATAATTGGCCACACTCATTAACCCATTCCCACACAACAAAATTTTAGACCAGTCCAAATTGAAAGAAGTTGCAGACATAATTTCAAGTTGATGGAATTTTAATTTTTTTCGCCTTTTAAGGTAGAAAACATTGTGGATAATGAAGAAATTGCTTGATACACAGGATCATTTCTGTGAATTTGATTGAAATCAGGTGACTGGTTTTCGAGAAGATTAAGCTTTAACCATATATGATAATTGGCCACACTCATTAACCCATTCCCACACAACAAAATTTTAGACCAGTCCAAATTGAAAGAAGTTGCAGACATAATTTCAAGTTGATGGAATTTTAATTTTTTTCGCCTTTTTAGGTAGAAAACATTGTGGATAATGAAGAAATTGCTTGATACAAGCAATTTCTTCATGTTCCACAATGTTTTCCAAAGCTCTTTAATTGCAGGGCGTAAAAAGGAGGGTTTGAGTGGGAATGGGTTAAAGCCATGTTTTCATCTGATCAAAATTATTGGGAGGAATCTGATAAAAGGTCACCAAAGGAACATTTCTGTGAAATTTGGTTGAAATCCATCAACTGGTTTCAGAGAAGAAGATCATCAAAGCTTTAACCATATATGGAAATTAGAGATGCCCTTTTAAGCCATGTTTTTCATCCGTTCAAAATTCCTTGAAGGAATCTGATAAAGGGTCATTTAAGGATTGTTTCTTTGAAAATTAGTTGAATTCTGTTCAGTACTTTCTGAAGAGAAGATTAGTAATACTGAATACTGATGTAGGGACAGACTGACGGATGTACAACGGACACCATGCCATGACAATAGCCCCATGGCTTTCCGCCAGTGGAAATAAATCAAAGGAAACAACACCTACATGCTATTTCATTGTAAGTTTGTGGCACTTACAACATAAAAAGGCTTTTTCCTTATCCCTGATCTAATTTTGATTTGAAGAAAATAAATTGAACTAAGATATAACACAAGTGACCTGGGCATTTTGTATAAACTAACCATAGTACAAACCAAGAAGAGATAATGTGATCAGCTGCCCAAGATACTTAGGATCTTACAGTTTTTTTCTCACTTTTTAGGGCTTGAATGTAAAATGGATGCATATCTGGAATCATTACCAATAAAATGTTTGCAGATATGAATTGAGGAAGACAAATTGAATATTGCTCATCTTGCATTTTTATTAATGTTATCTCCATGTCAAAAGGGGCATTTTGTTTAAACCATTCATGTCCCGTTTGTTTCTAATTTCTTCAGAGTGTCTTCCCTTGGTAATTGGACCAAATCACTAAGAGTATTCTATAATCAAATCACAAAATTAAAGACAGACGATTGTAAAACTGTTGGAGATGAAAGGTAAGAACATCTAAATGACGAAAATGTACAATTCTATTCATGGGAGTGTGGCAACTTAAAGGAAATTTTCGGCGATCACTACAGGAACCTTTAATCAATTAATTCCCCACATTACAAACCAAACAGTCCTGTTTAAATAAAAGTATATAATAATCAATTCAGCAGGTGTGAAAATCAAGGTAAGTGGCAATTTGTGACACTTTGTATTCCACCATAGGATAAATCTCACCTACGAATTAAACAAAGGAGTTTATGATATAATCATGCTATCGAGACTCAAAATTGACTACGAACTACGAACAACTGACATTTGAATAGACAGAGATTTTTAACAAAGATAAAGAAGGAAAGATATCAGGCCCCAGAAAGTATACAAACAAACACGTAACTCTGAACCAGTGACATTCAATTGATTGAATGAAGTTTAACACCACTTTTAACAGTATTTCAGTCATATCGCAACGGCTGGAGCATGTAACCATAAATTCCTGGTATTTCTCACACCAATACTTCTACTATATTCTTTACGAGCCTCCAGCTGCTCATCCCACTAAGTGTTACAATTATATACCAATTGGTAGGAGACAAATGTTAAAAAGGATATGTGCCACCACCGGTGATCAAAATGATCCAACACTGGACCCAATGATTGAGAGTCTGATGTGCTACCAACTACGCTAAGGCATTAGCCAAGTGATGTTCAAATTAACGAGATTCTACTTTGTATAAGGGCTAGATCTTTTATTCCACCTAATGCTAATCTTTTGTTGTATAACAGAATTAAAACTCACATTTTTGTCACAGGCATGTATCTGAGTGTCTGTGCCATCAGAAGTAAAGTTATTATGGAATTCCTGTATACAGTCATACACTGAGGCTTTGTTCTCATTCACATGAATCTGCAAAAATATTGAAATTACAGTAAAACACCTCCATACGACCACCCCGAAAATACGTGCACCCTGCTATTACGACAGAATTTTTACAGAACGGAATTTTTTGTTCTTTATTTCAATGGTCGCGAACCCCCTCTAAAATGGGCACCCCGCTATTCCGAATTTCGACCACCAAATTCAGTACCAACTATAGCTGATACACTTTTTTGAACCCCACTAAAACAACCAGTAACTTCACACATTGAGACCGACCACCCGAATTTCACACTTGATAAGAGTGACACTAATTGGGTACGAATGCATTGTCAATACAATATCGGATTTTTGATTATGTGATATTGAACCCTTATTATAATAGGCGTTATTTCTATTTACAAAATTCAAGCGGCCGATCATTTTAGAAATTATACCTTGTATTATTTTCTATTGTTATTTGAATATGTCACGGGAAAAAGTATCCGAGAAGTTACGATTAGTTTGTTTACGGAGGTCCAAATAGTTAATTAGCCATTAAATTTAGATTTCAACTTAATTGATGCTTGGTATTTGCATTATAGAAGATACAATACCAACAGTTTGACAATTTAAACCTGTACTTACGTATAAATAATCTGGGTCGGACTTCTGAATGAGATCAAAATGGAGAAGAGAGAAAGTAGAACTTATCAAAGATTGTAAATTAGAAAATGACACAAGATTCCGCAGTAAAACATGTTTTTCTAGTTTTATTTTTGTATGTCAAGTATAAATATATTCAAATATCAAAAATCAAATAAACATAAATTACATTTGAGACAAATGACCAAACCTCAGTATTACGACCACCCTGCTATTACGACCACTTTCAGAAAGTACCGCAGGTGGTCGTATTAGAGGGGTTTTATTGTACCTTTAGTTCAAACATTTAGTAACATCTTTCAAGACATCTTTTACTTACATGAACTAAAAAATCCACATTAATCCTTTACCAGACAGTAAATTATAGAGAAGTTCAATTTGAAAGGAGATGCAGACGACAATTCAAATTTATGAAACTTTAGATTTTTTCAACTTTCTAGTTAGAAAACATTGTGTAAAAAGAAGAAATTGCTTGGTTCAAGCAATTTCTTCATTTTCATGTGTAAAATTGAAGAATTCAAGACATCTTTTACTTACATGAACTAAAAAATCCACATTAATCCTTTACCAGACAGTAAATTATAGAGAAGTTCAATTCGAAAGGAGATGCAGACGACAATTCAAATTTATGAAACTTAAGATTTTTTCAACTTTCTAGTTAGAAAACATTGTGTAAAAAGAAGAAATTGCTTGGTTCAAGCAATTTCTTCATTTTCATGTGTAAAATTGAAGAAATTGCTTGGTTCAAGCAATTTCCTCATTTTCCACAAAATTTTCCCTATTGTTTTCTTCAGGAGTGTCAAAAAGCCTCATTGTGTGGGAATGGGTTAAATAATCTTTCAATAATATCATGGTCCAGACCAATTGCTCGTGACCTGTCTTTGTATCCCTAGTAAGGACAATAGCAGAGATTTTTGTACATAATCCCGACTATCAGCACAACTTTTTTCAGTCCAGCATGAAAAGGGGATATCATGTTACGATAGCTATATAACATTTTGTATTTGCTTTCAGCTGCAGTGGAAAATTGTAAAATTTAACTAGACGGACGGTTGAGTGGAATATCAAATTTTCCTCCAAAGTGACAAGCAAATGCAAGATGTCGTATCGTTATTGAAACTTAATATTCCATTTTCAAACACTTACACTTTTATAAACTAAATTCTATAGAATAATGAAATTAAAAAATCTGTATTTCTGCAAGTATTTCCCTTCTTCTTTACCAATTTGATTACATTTATTTGTATTATGGCGTCATATACAGTACAAAATTATAGTCTAACTTATATGGAACCGTGTTTGACACTATCAGATACATTTTTTTTCTGATGTGTGCAATTTTGTCTGCATGGAATGTGAGTATTTTACAAGTAATATTTTCAAGTATATAATAAAACTGTTTTATTGGCTGTTCAATAATATCAGAGATCTTAGAGTAACAGGGTTTCTATACTTTTTTTAATTGTAGCAAGATCAATGAAAGGGAAAATGGATTTTCAACAGTGTATGGCTATATGGCCTTTCTGTTTCCTCCAACCTAAAATGGTCCAAAAGACACCTGCTGCTACACTGATGAGGTTTATGGTAAGAAAAATTGTGGCAGAGAGCAAAATTTGTATCTTCAAATTGATTCAAATGAACATACACATATTATACACATATTACTTGAATATCAACCCAATACCACACCACCAAATTTTAGACTGCTCCAGATTCAAAGAAGTTGCAGACAACAATTTAAGCTGGTAAAATTAAGCAAGTCTTTGCCACTTTAGGTAGAAAACATTGTAAACTTTAGGAAATTGCTTGTTACCAGCAATTTCTTCATTGTCCACAATGTTTTCCAAGTCTTTTTCGTGACGGGTGTCAAAAAGCGGCATTGTGTGGGAATGGGTAAAAGATAAAAGATTTCAAGGCCGGTAAGCATTCACTTCACCCCTACCTTTTTCTTTAATTGTACAGCCAGTGAATTGATCAAAGGTTCATGACCATATTGTGCCCGGAGATGGATATACACAGCATACTGGGGACCTTGGGATATCCATTCTCGTACAAGATGGTAGACAGCCTCTATACATTGTTGTCTACTTGGAATGTAGAGATTATTTGGACAGCAAAATGTTGTATCCATGTATAAGCTCTTGATCTTCTTTACTCTGAAACCAAATGATGGGATGTGGCTTTGAAAAATATGTCAGTCATTTCAAAGTGAAGTTCACATATTCATGTACATGTACTTACCTTGTATTACCAGTACAAGGCTGGAACTCTTAACCCATTCCCACTCAACGATGCTTTAGACGCCCCCAAGAAAACAAAGCTTTGTAAATATTGTGGAAAATGAAGAAATTGCTTGTTACAAGCATTTTCTTCATTATCCACAATATTTTCTACCCAAAAGGTTAAAAGCATCTAAAGTTTCAGAAGCTTTAAATTATCGTCTGCAATTCCTTTCAATTTGGACAAGTCTAATACTTTGCCATCTGGTAATGGGTAAAACGTAATGCCCGAAGACGTACAAACGTGACAAGCATCCCAGTTAAGATTCTGACCAATAATCCTCAACTTTTCTCAGACTACAACTCTGTCTTCCTGAATCACTATGCCACATATGACCCCTTTTGAAAACAAGATTGCATTGGCCCTGGGACACTTAGGTGAGACAACGCCTCTAAGCCTTCTGGGTCAGGAGGAGAAGATTTTAAAGTTTTTTTTGCTTTTAGCAATTTCAAGGAGGTCAATGTACTGATGATTTATGCAAAATATCAAAGTTTCTATGCCTTCTGGTTCAGAAGGAGATGATTTTTAAATAGTTTTCTTAAATTTCACTTTGTTGCCACAGCAATCAGAGTTTTAAATGGATTTTAATTCTGATATCAAATTTTCCAGAGAGTCACCTGAGGAATATTCCTGCAATATTTGGTTGAAATTGCAATTGGCTGAGTACCTTTGGAGGAGATGTTGTTTCAAAAATCCTTCCTTATTTTCACACAGGCCACATCCCCCTTTGAGTCCCCCTTGGAGTCCCGAAGGTAATTATTTTATCAACTATCAAAGTTATAAATGTAATGATGCTCTATGAACAAGAGGGCCGTTGGCCCTGGGGCGCTCACCTGAGATAAAGGCTCTTTTTCTTTCAACAGTCTAATTTCATGTTAAGGTTAGGATTATGAAACAAGTGGGCCACAATAACATATAAAGACTATGAACCTGGGAATCCAAAAGTCCAAATTACAAATTCCAAGGCTTTACTGCCGATTTGAAAGAAGGAAAAAACTTTTTCCATGGGTTATAATTTCAGAAATAAGAAAGAATTCTGTGAACTTATGCTTCATGCCTATACCCCCCCCCCCTGGGTCTGCCCCTGGAGACCCTAGGATCTTGATTTTAGCTATTTTGTAAGAGGTCAATATACTGATGCTTCATGCAAAATATCAAGGCTGTACGCCTTCTGGGTCAGGAGGAGAAGATTCTTAAAGATTATTTTGAAATTTCAATTTTGTTGCCATGGCAACCAGAGTTTTTAACGGGTTTCAATTCTTTTAGCTTATTTCAAGGGGGACCACCTAAGGAACATTTCTGCCAAATTTGGTTCAAATTGGCCCAGTGGTTTGAGAGGAGATGTCATTTAAAAAATCGTTCTTTATTTCTATATAAACCCCACCCCCCTGGGGCTCCACCCCTGGGGACCCGAGGATCATGATTTTAGCTATTTTGAAAGAGGTCAATATACTGATGCTTCATGCAAAATATCAAGGCTCTACGCCTTCTGGGTCAGAAGGAGAAGATTTTTAAAGATTATTTTAAAATTTCACTTTTGTTGCCATGGCAACCAGAGTTTTTAACGGATTTCAATTCTTTTAGCTATTTTTGAAGGGAACCACCTAAGCAACATTTCTGCCAAATTTGGTTCAAATTGGCCCAGTGGTTTGAGAGGAGATGTCATTTAAAAAATCGTTCTTTATTTCCATATAAACCCCACCCCCCTGGGGCTCGGCCCCTGGGGACCCGAGGATCATGATTTTAGCTATTTTGAAAGAGGTCAATATACTGATGCTTCATGCAAAATATCAAGGCTCTACGCCTTCTGGGTCAGGAGGAGAAGATTTTTAAAGATTATTTTAAAATTTCACTTTTGTTGCCATGGCAACCAGAGTTTTAAACAGATTTCAATTCTTTTAGCTATTTTTGAAGGGGACCACCTAAGGAACATTTCTGCCAAATTTGGTTCAAATTGGCCCAGTGGTTTAGGAGGAGATGTCGTTTAAAGAAATTGTTGACGGACGACGCACGACGCACGACGGACGGACGCCGGACAAAAGACGATCACAATAGCTCACTTGAGCACTACGTGCTCAGGTGAGCTAAAAATATCAAGGCTCTTAGCCTTATGGTTCAGGAGGAGGTTATCTTTAAACATCAGAAAAGTTTGCTTATTGAAAAAAAATCAGTCAAATTTTTAGGGGCCAACTGTTCTCAGTGACCAATCTGTTAAAGAATGATTAATTACTAATGCAAACTCCCTTGCCAAAAGAAAAAAACTTTAATAAACTAAATCCCATATTGTTTTTTCTCTATGAATTTGATAAATTGATTTAAATAAATGAATATAACAAATAATCAAAAGGGCTTTGAACTAGAACTTTGGTAAACCATCCTACATCCTACCAGCACTTGTTATCCCATAAGCACACAATTAAATCTAAGACTGGTCCAAATTGAAAGAGGTTGTAGGCAAAAACTGACATTGGGCTAAAATTGAACAATTTCTCCTTTATCCACAATGTTTAATGAACACTTTGTTTTCTTAGTGCATAAAAATGCAAAATTTTGTGGTAGCGGTTAAAGCAAAGTTTTAAACCTATTACCACTCGATTCCGCATTTTTAGGCTCCTAAAGAATTATTTCCAAAAAAACAATTCCGGAAAAGAGGAAATTGCTTTAAACAAGCAATATCTCCTTTTCTAACAATGCTTTATACCCTATGTTGTACTTATTTTTCTGTTTTCAAGGACTTTGAAATGTTGCCTGCAACTTCTATCAATTTAGAACAGTCTAAAATTTTTGTCATTTAGTAATGAGTTAATAAAACAAAGTTAACTTGTGACTGTGACCACCCACTCCCACTTGGCAAAATTTGTGACATGTCTAAATTCAAAGAAGTTGCAGACAACAATTTCAAGTTCAGAGCAAATTGTGTATATCAGTCTTTTTTGAGTAGACAACAAGGTTGAAAATGATGAAATTGCCATTTAACAAGCAATTTCTTCATTTTTTACCTTGTTTTCCTCAAGTCTTTCTTGAAGGGTGTGAAAAAGCTGGATTAAGTGGGAATGGGTTTAACCTACATGGTCCCAGACAATGGGGAAACACATTGGTAAAGGTTCTATAAAGATTCAAGATTCTAGGTCAAATGGCTTTTGAGTTTAAGCATGGTTCAAATGTGACTGACCTACATTGCCCAGAAACAATTGGGCACATCTTTTGGCCCATGGCAATATTTGCATAAAGTTTCCTGGTTCTAGATCAAATTACTTTTGAGAGAAAACACAAGTTTTTATTACATTTTGACTTTGGCCTAGTTAATAATTAGGGCACCTCCTTTGGTTACAGACAATACTTATGTAAAGTTGTATGGGCGTAAGTAAATTGATTCTCCAGTTAGTGCATGGAATAATTTTTTTTTAAAAAAAGGTTCATCTTTCACTTTAAACTTTACCTATGTGACCCAAACAACATCTACCAGAATGCAAAAGACTGAGAACTATTAACCAAGCACCAGACAACAAAATTTTAGACTGGTCTATATTCAAAGATGTTGCAGGTAACAATATTAAGCTAAAAAAAATTTTTGTCTTTTTGGGGTAAAACATTGTGGATAATGAAGAAAATCTTTGTAATAAACTTACTTTATTTTCAACAATATTTTCCAAAGCTTTTTTTAGTTTTAAGAAGGGGGAGGCAAGTATCTAAAGCAGGCTTGTGTGGGGTTGGGTTAAAGGTATGGTGCCAACATTTGTCAAGCTTGAGAACATCTTTGTAATTATCCTACTTCAAATGATTCTTGTGTTAATGTACAGAAACAAACAAGACCACCACACCTACAGGTGCCTACGCTCAGCTGTTGGGTGCTTGATAGTGGACAAAATTGATCTAGAGTAATCCCCAATGATAGTATAGGTTGCTCTTGTGATAGTGAACAAGTTAGCCAAGTTTCAAGTGAATGCCTCTTGTAGAACCAGAGATATCACAAAATGTCAAAGTTTTTGCACGACGTCAACAACAACAACCATGATGACACCAAGGCTATAGCAATACCTCCGGTTTTCTCAGAAAACAACCGAGCTAAAAATGAACAATGAAAAGATGGACAGACAGACATGGTAAAACCAATATAAACCATATATTTCATTTGTTTGGCTTTGAATAACAGTAAAATGCTCCATTGAGGCTAATTGCAGTACTTTTTTTTACTTTTGGCTTTAGCAAATAAATGTACATTCTGTTTTTTCTAATGGTATTACATAATGCTTCTCTCTCCACATTTTACATAAATTTAGATAGTTCATCCCATTTCCAGACAACAAAATTTTAGACAGGTCCAAATTGAAAGAAGTTGTAGACATTAATTTTTAGTACATGAAATTTCAACAAGAGGCCCATAGGGCCTTATCTGTCACTTGAGTCCAAAGAGCACAAAAACAAATAAAAGTCCACCAGATGATGCTACATACTAAATATCAAATCTCTAGCCTTTTTGTTTTGGAGAAGAAGAGTTTTGAATTTCATTATATAAGCCATATGTAAAATTTGTGACATCCGGTAATGGGCTAATCTTAATCCTGAGGCAATAATTCATACCATATTGATAGAGATCCACCAGATGATGCTACATACCAAATGTCAAAGTTCTAGGCCTATCTGTTTGAGAGAAGAAGATTTTTAAAGTTTTCACTATATAAGCCTATGTTAAATTTGTGACAGCCAGGAATGGGCTAATCTTAATCCTGAGGCAATAATTTGTACAATCTTGATAGAGTTCCACAAGACGGTGCTGTATACCAAATATCAAAGTTCTAGGCCCTACTGTTTGGGAGAAGAAGATTTTTAAAGTTTTCACTATATAAGCCTATGTTAAATTTGTGACAGCCAGGAATGGGCTTATCTTAATCCTGAGGCAATAATTTGTACAATCTTGATAGAGTCTACAAGATGATGCTGTATACCGAATATCAAAGTTCTTGGCCCTCCTGTTTGGGAGATGAAGATTTTTATAAATTTCACTATATAAGCCCTTTGTGAAACTTGTGACATCCGGGAATGGGCTAATTTTGACCCTAGGGTTATAATTCATACAATCTTGATAGAGGTCTACCAGATGATGCTGTATACTGAATATCAAAGTTCTTGGCCCTCCTGTTTGGGAGAAGATTTTTACAAATTTCACTATATAAGCCCTTTGTGAAACTTGTGACATCCGGGAATGGGCTAATTTTGACCCTGGGGTTATAATTTATACAATCTTGATAGATTTTGTTTGTTTGAATGGGATTTTACGCCGCTTTCAACAATCTTTCAGTTATATCGCGGCAGCTGGAGCACCTAACAATGGATTCCTTGTATTTCTCACACCAGTACCGCCATCACATCCTTTCCTAGCCTCCAGCTGCTATCCCACATAGGTCTACGATTATCAACCCATTGGTGGGAGACAAATAGTCGGAAAGGATGAGTGCTGCCGTTGGGGATCGAACCCAGCACCTCTAGATTGACAGTCAGACACGCTACCAACTGCACTATGACAGCGGCACAATCTTGATAGAAATCCACCAGATGATGCTACATACCAAATATAAAAACTCTAGGCCCTCTTGTTTGGGAGAAGAAGATTTTTGAAATTTTCACTATATAAGCCTATGTTAAACTTGTGACATCTGGGAACGGGCTAATTTTGACCCTGGGGTTATAATTTATACAATATTGATGGAGGTCCACTAAATGATGCCACATACCAAATACAAGAGTTGTAGGTCTTTTGGTTTGGTAGAAAAAGGTTTTCAAAGTTGTCACTATGTAAGCTTATGTACCCCACCCACCTTTGTCCCCCCCCCCCCCCAGCACGGCCATTTCTTGACAGATTTTTTTTCTTGTACAAACTTGATAGTCCTTGCCCTAAAGACTCTAAATACCAAGTGTGAATCTAATTTGACTGCCAGTTCTTGACAAGCAGATTTTTAAAGATGTTCCCTTTTTGGCCGCTTATCAAGCCCCAAGGGGAGATAACTCCATGACGTGTACAAATCTGAAGCGCCTTCCCATAAGGATGCTTCCTGCCAAGTTTGGTTGAATTCCATCCAAGATTTTAAAAAGAAGTCAAAAATGTAAAAAGTTAACGCATAGCACACAACGCACAACGACGGACAAAACACGATTGCAATAGGTCACCATGACCTTCCGTCAGGTGACCTAAAAATCTTAATTGGTTGAAAGCGCTGTTGATAAATAAATTGCTTGAAACCATTTTTCTCAGAGCTTTTTCTAGAAAACGTCAAAAAACGTCATTGAGTGGAAATGGGTCATAACACAAAGACCAGCCTATTTTCATTCAAGAAACTTGCAAAAAGGATCAATTTGGGTAGTGTTGGTAGTACTGAGCCCAGTTAAACAATTCCCAAACAACAAAATTTCAGACTGATCCAAACTGAAAGAAAGTATAGAAGACATTTTCAAGTTAGTGGAATTTTATTTTTTTTTCATCTTTTGGAATAGAAAACATTGTTGATAATGAAGAAATTGCTTGATGCAAGCAATTCCTTCATTTTCCACATTGTTTTCTAAAACTTTTTTGAGGGGTTTTAAAAGGAGGGCTTTTGTGGGAATGGGTTAGTTACACAGTGCAAAATAGGCAGCCTGATTAAGTTCCATATTCATCGCTGTGTTCATATTTATTGAATTTAGAATCACCATTTTACCTCCTTATGATTAATTTTTGAAATACCACCTCTGAATGACCAATGTTGGATTTTATCACATATCGGTTTTTTATTTGTTGTACCAAATGTTTACAAACATTTTGGTTTACCTCTCTCCCGATCTCAAGTAATGCATCTGCTCAATATCAAAATGTTCCCATCTGTAGTCACCAGTATAGATGACATTTCCTTCATGCCCTTCAAATAAACACCTGCAATAATATAGTAAATAGCTTTGAAAATATTCCAGTATAGATAGCATTGCTCTCACTGCCCTTAAATAAAACCTTACATTATCTTTACACAAAGTAATCTACTTTAACCCATTTTCCAAACAACGACTCCTTCCAATGCCTCTCAAGAAAAACATTTGGGAAAACATTGTGTAAAATGAAGAAATTGTTTGTTGCAAGCAATTTCTTCATTTTCCTCTACTGAGAAAGTTGAAAAAATCTAAAACTTCATAAACTTCAAATTGTTGTCTGTAACTCCTTTCAATTCTGATTAACTTAAATATTAGTGTCTGGTAATGGGTAAATTTTATCTACCACACTATGAGGGATAATCTTAATTGATTACCGAACAACACAATTTTAAACTGGTTTAAATTGTAAGAACTTGCTGACAACATTTCAAACTGTGCTTAAATTGGAAATTAAGTGCAAAATAGGATACAACCAATTTCTCCTGTTCCCACATAGTTTTTCATGATCGTATTTCTTCAGGTCATTGTGTGGTAATGGGTTAACACATTACCAGACGACAAAATTTTAGACTGGTCTGAAATGAAAGAAGTTGCAGTTGACAATTTTCAGTCAACGTAATTCCAAAATTCTTTATCATTGAGGGTAGAAAACATTGTGGGAACAAGCAATTTCTTCATTGGCTACAATGTTTTTCAAAGCCTTTAAGTCAGGGACTTAAGAAAGCAAAATTGTGTGGGAATTGGTTAAACATCCAACAGCACAAGCCATAGTCAGACTGCAAGGCACTTCTCTCAGTGAATTACAATAGCTTTTTGTCATACTTCAGCACAGTCCCCATAAAGATATTAGCTTTGGAAAAAAATGTGTAAAAAGTAGTTCCTTTATTATCCCTAATGCTTTCTACCCCATAGTAGAAAGATTTTAAAATTTCCAACAGCTTGATGTTGTCGCCTGCAACTTCTTTGAATTTTGGCCAGTCTAAAATTGTGTTGTGTTGGAATGGGTTAAATGGTCAAATTATCACATTATTAGTAGAATGCTTCACAACCAAATGAGCTTAGTGTGCCATTTTCAATAGATCAACAGCCTGAGTGGATGAAGAGCTGATCAGAGTCCTTACTTGGCTTACATGTAAGTTGTTCGACATGTCAACTGCAGTCTCAATCATAAGTTAGAAATACAAAGAGTAGCAAACAACAAACTTGGGTTTTTTGGTAACCATTGGCTTTATGTGCATCTATCGAGAGAGTAGATACAAATTAAAAGTCTATAGGAACCTTAAACAGTTGTATGACTTATTTATCAAATGACTGCAGAAAATTAAGCAATTCCTGGTAAATAACGGGTTATTCTATGTGTTTTTTATACTTGAGAATACATAGTAGAAAAAATAGAAATTGCTAGTAACAAGCAATTTCTTCTTATTCCACAATATTTTCTACCCTGCTGAAGGATTATTTTTCAAATAAAATCTACTTTAAATAGCAGCCTGCAAAACCTTTGAATTAAGACAGGTTTAAAATTTTGTGATACAGCAAAAGTTTAAACTGATATCCAATAAAACTAAAAATAATATGATAAAGAAACATAGAAGACTTAAAGACAAGCAATGAAATTAACCAAACTTTAACAATACCTACATAACACTCCCTGGACAATGGAAGGCTGGTAACAGAGTTATGGTGACTGTCTCTTTCTGTAAAATAATACAGAGATGAATACGGCTCATTGGACAAAAAGGGACCCCCTCAGACAGTGAGGTCGGTCTGTGCTAGCGGCAAAAGTTAATCACTGTTAAAACTTTTCAATCTATGTAGTTTTTCTGAATCGAGAATAGTCATTCTACCTTATCATATTTTTTCATTAAAATAGTCTCTCAAAGAACACTGCTAGCTCCTTTCTCTTTTTCAAAAACAGTCGACATTCGTTATCTTGAAATTGAAAATCTGGAATTTCTGGATAAGTCCAGGTCATAATCAATTTTTGATACGTTTTGGATTTAATTGTTCATGGATATTTGTCTAAGGTGTGAAAACCTGAACCCATTCCAACTCAATCCCTCCTTTTTACGCCCCTCGAGAAAAAAGCTTTGGAAAACATTGTGGAAAATGAAGAAATTGCTTGTATCATTATCCACAATGTTTTCTATCTAAAAAGACGAAAAAATTCAAAATTCCATCAACTTGAAATTGTCGTCTGCAGCTTCTTTCAATTTGGACCAGTCTAAAATTTTGCTGTGTTGGAATGGGTTAATTTACAGCATGGCACTGTCAATCTACAGATGACTGCTACAATGTTTGCAGCATGTTATCAAAACCCCAACTTCCAGTAAAAACTTCATTAATTTTCAAGCTTTTTGCCACAGCCCAAAAAATAGAGATAATGACTATCAAGTTAATTTGTTTTTTCTAACCCCCTCAGAAGGTACTTTTAACCCCTTTCCGCACAAAGACGCCTTTTGACACCCCTCTAGCAAAATAATTAGGAAAACATTGTGTAAAATGAAGAAATTGCTTGTAACAATTTCTTCATTGTACACAATGTTTTCAAACTAAAAAGTTGAAAAATCTAAAATTTCATAACCTTTAAAATGTTGCTTGCATCTCCTTTCAATTTAGACCAGTCCTCACTAAACTCCAACAGGAAGTTCTGCTTCAATTTTTAACAGCATTATTTTGCAAAGTTTATGGCTGGTAGCAGGTAAAAAAAAAAATAAAATGGTTGGTTGATGACCTAAACATTGTAACTACAGCTTGAATAAGCTGTACATAAGAGGTTTTAGTCACCATACTGATAAACAACAGCACCGCCCACAGGTGCCAACGCTCGGCTGCAGGTGCTGGATAATGCAAAAATTCTAAGTCGAAAAGGGGCATAATTTACAAAAACGCTTTTAGAGTTTTCCCCCTTGATAATCTGGATAGCTCTTGTGATGATCAATACACCACAGAGATATGACCAAGATTAAAGTTTATCACGCCAAAGCCAATGACGCCAAGGTGATCACAATACCTCTGATTTTCTCTGGAAACAACTGAGCAAAAAAGGTTAACAATAATGGAGGCCAATGTCAGAGTTGAAAGCCCAATTCCTGGCTAAATTAATGATTTGATTGGTTGGTTGATTCCTTGTTTGACAAAGGCAATTGGTCAATTGACAATCATGGCTGGTAATTAGAGTATCAATCGACCAATGAAATATTTCATTTAGACTGGAAGAGAACGTTGAACTCCAACATTGGCCGACATTTGTGTGAAGTTTTCTTTTTTGGTTTGGCAACTTAACCATCATAACTACAGCTTGTAGAAGATTTATTTGTGACATTTAGTTTGCCAACCAACCAAGTAACTTTTTTTCATAATTCTGGCCATAAATTTAGAAAAATAACACTGTTTGATATCAAAGTAGATCTGCCTGTCAAAGTCAGTGGGCATGGACAGGTGAGTCAGTGGATCAGTTATGCATGCTTTTTTTTTTAAAACTCTAAATTGCTATTACCTCTTCAAACAATGGATCTGGTATAACAATGGTGGTTGGTGTGTTTACTGGTATACTTTTCTACAACATAAAACAATATGGTAAAAGTAACTAGAACTATCACTTAATGTGATTGTACCCTCCATCAGCACCTTTACATAACAAGAGGACCATGATGGTCCTATATCGCTCCCCTGAGTATGATGGCTCAAGGCTTTATGAGATAATATACAAAATATCAAAGCCCTACACCTTATCCTTTTAGAGAAGAAGATTTTTTTCAAGATTTTCTCCTTTAATCCTAGGTATAGTGAAGATCCAACCATATTGAGCTAATTTCAAGTGTACGGTAATTCTTTGAAGTACTAAAGTAGAGGGTCAATAGGCATTAATACATACTAAGTATCAAAGCTCTAGGCCTAATGAATTAGAAGGATAACATTTTTTATGATATCCTTCATTACTCCTTTCTGGGATTGCACAAAAAGCACTTATTTTCAGAATACTGTCATTCTATGAAGTATTTTAGTACAGGGTCAATAGATTATTACACACTAAATATTAAAGCCCTAGGCCTTTTGGTTTGGGAGAAGAAGACTTTTAAAGACTTCCTCTCTTTATTTCTATGTAAAATCAGGAATAACAAAGAAAAGGACTTATTCTCAGAATGTGGTATCTCTTTGAAATATTTTGGTAGAGTGTCAATAAATGATGTTGTATACCAAATATCAAAGCTCTAGGCCTTATGGCTTGGGAGAAGAAGATTTTTAAAGTTTTCCTTCTTTATTTCTTTGTAAAATCAGGGATCACCCAGAAAAAGGCTAATTTTTAGAATACGGTAATTCTATGAAGTATTTTGGAAGAGGGTCAATAGATGATAATTTATACAAAATATCAAAGCTCTAGGCCTTATGGTTTGGGAGAAGAAGAATTTTTAAGATTTAAGGGTTCAAAATAGTGTTACAGCCATAGTTGGTACTGAATTAAGTGGTCGTAATTCGGAATAGGGGATGCCCGTTTTAGAGGGGTTTGTGACCATTGAAATAAAGAACAAAAAATTCTGTTATGTAAAAATTTGTTCGTAATAGAGGGGTGCCCTTATTTCTGGGGTGGTCGTAAGGAGGGGTTTTACTGTATAGACATCAATACGTACCAAATATCAAAGCTCTTGGCCTAATGGTTTAGACAAAGAAGGTTTTCAAAGATATCATTCTTTATTCCTATCTAAAATTAGGGATCGCACAGAAAAGGGCTAATTTCAGAATATGGTTATTTTTGAAGTATTATGGTAGAGGGTCAATAGCTGATGATATGTACCAAATATCAAAGCTTTAGGCCTAATCATATGAGAGCAGAAACTTTCAAAACTTTCCTTCTTTAATCCTTTGTAAAATCAGAGATCACACAGAAAAGGGCTAATTTTCAGAATACAGTTATTATTTGAAGTATTTGGTAGACAGTCAACAGCTAATGATATGTACCAAATATCAAAACTTTAGGCCTTATGGTTTGGGAGAGGATTTTCAAAGATATCCTTCTTTATTCCTTTGTAAAATCAGGGATCCTACAGAAAAGGGCTAATTTTCAGAATACAGTTATTCTTTGAAGTATATTGGTAGAGGGTCAATAGGTGATGATACATACCAAATATCAAAGCTCCCGGCCTTATCGTTTGGGAGAAGAAGACTTTGAAAGATTTCCTTCTTTATTCCTTTATGAAATCAGGGATGGCTCAATAAAGGGCTAATTTTCAGAATATGGTAATTCTTTGAAGTATTTTGGTACAGGGTCAATTGATAATCATACATACCAAATATTAATGCTCTAGGCCTCATGGTTTTGGAGAATAAGATTTTCAAAGGTTTCCTCCTGTATTCCTTTGTAAAATCAGGGATTGTACGGAAAAGGGCTGATTTTCAGAATACAGTAATTCTTTAAAGTATTTTGGTTGAGGGCCAATAGGTGATGATAGATACCTAATATCAAAGCTATCTATCTTTTCGTTTGGGAGAAGAAGATTTTCAAAGCTTTCCTTTATAAAATCAGGGATCACAAAGAAAGGGGCTAATTTTCAGAGAATGGTTAGTCTTTGAAGTATTTTGGTAAAAAGTCAATAGATGATCATACATACCAAATATCAAAGATCTAGGCCTTATGTTTTTGGAGTAGAAGATATTCAAAGATATCCTACCTTATTCCTTTGTAAAATCAGGGATCACACAGAAAAGGGCTGATTTTCAGAATACGGTAATTCTTTGAAGTATTTTGGTAGAGGGTCAATAGCTGATGATACATACCTAATATCAAAGGTCTAGGCTTTATCATTTAGCAGTAGAAGATTTTCAAAGATTTCCTTCTGTATTCCTTTATAAAATCAGGGATTGCACAGAAAAGAATTATTTCTAATAGTACAGATATTCTTTGAAGTATGTTGGTAGAGGGTCAATAGGAGATGATATGTACCAAATATCAAAGCTCTAGGCCTTATGGCTTAGGAGGAGAAGATTTTTTGATAATTGTTTACGGACGGACGGACAGATGGACAGACGGACGCCAGACAATTACAAATCACAATAGCTCACTTTGAGTACGATGTGCTCAGGTGAGCTAAAGATAAAACAATTTTTCCTTTTTTCCCTTTAAATTTGAGACAGAAAGTTCATGAAATACAACTAAAATCTAACATTGTTTTATTCTATGAACTAATCATTTAGCTTAGCAATCATCCTTTTCGTCAAGTCCTGTTGCAGTGGTTGTAACAAAGTTTTCACAAAGGAAGTTCAGAGGAAATGTTTTTGTGAATAACTCTAAGTATGTATGTCACACAGACTGTACACCTGTAGATATCAGAGTTATAAGATAAGTTTGACAAAATAATTGTCCATCATGAAATGATATGTTGTAAAACGTAAGGTCACACTTGAGGTAAGTCAGATTTAGTTCACACTCAAACTATTACCAGATGACAAAATTTTAGACTGGTCCAAATTAGAAGAATTTGCAGACAACAATTTGAAACTGATAAAATTGTAAAGAAAATTGTCTTTCTGGGTAGAAAACATTGTGGGAAATGTTGAAATTGTTTCTTAAAAGCAATTTCTTTGTTTCCCTAAATGATCTTAAAAGCATTTTCTTTTAGGGGTGCAAAACAGCAGGCTTGTGCGGGAATTGGTTTATCTATGGATTCACTTTACAATTAAAAAAGATTCCATATAATGCATTTCCAAAAATTCCATCATAAGTATGAGATAAGTAAGTTGAACTTTTTTTTCAAGTAAATCCATGTTCATGTCATTTGTGTAGAATTGTTTCAAATGGAGCATTTATCAAAATATGAGCATAATATCTGGGAGAAAGGGTAACTCGCAGGCTCTACAAAGTGAAAAAATTTAGGAAAAAAAGGACATGATCCCAGCAAAAATGCCTTGAGTTACCTCCTCTGATCTTATTGATTACTGCTTTGATAGTGATTTATCATAGTTTGTATCCTTTCAAATTGCACTCACTTTCAATTGTCGTCTGCAACTTCTTTCAAATGGGACAAGTCTAAAATTTCAGAAAAAACAGGAAAGGGTCAAGACTTCAAAAGTAGCTACAACATCTAGGTCACAAACCAAACATTTTACTTTTTTGGTAACATGTTACTGGCCATAGATTTTGCAAAATAGCTGTTTAACTCTTGTCAAGCTGAACCTGGAATATTTGTTTGGGCAGTCAGTATAGACAAAGATCAGACTGCATGTATTTGTCTACACTACCTGTTTGTCTTTTTTAAGCCATTGTTTGTACATAATAATTTACCAAAAGAAATATTGACAAACTATAAGGAATTTTGGTATTTTCAGCCATTCCATTTATAATACAGTTCTGATGAGAATATATTCAGCATGACAAGGGTTAACCCATTCCAACTCAATCCCTCCTTTTTTGCCCCTCGAGAAAAAAGCTTTGGAAAACATTGTGGAAAATGAAGAAATTGCTTGTATCAAGCAATTTCTTCATTATCCACAATGTTTTCTACCCAAAAAGACGAAAAAATTCAAAATTCCACCAACTTGAAATTGTCGTCTGGAGCTTCTTTCAATTTGGACCAGTCTAAAATTTTGCCGTGTTGGAATGGGTTAATATCCAAGTGAACTTCCTGTTGGAAATCAGTGGGCGTGGCCAGTGATCCGTTAATTTCGTGATCACACAGACACTCACTCATATAAAACATACTCACTATAAATGGAGAAAGATGTTTGTACTTCTTACTAGCACATACCAAAACTTCAGTGACTTCAGAGCAATACAAATGGATATTTTTACTGAAATAATAAACAAGAACAAAGTACATACTTAGCTGCACAAGTTGTATTGTAAACAATCTTTGACTGACTAGAAATATGTCAAAGACATAGATGCTCCCACTTAGGTGCTTGTCATATGACATTGAGTTGTAACCTTGAGCCTTGAACCTTGAACTTGGCAGAAAGAATCGGACACACACTCACTGACACATCCACACACATCATCGCACAAGGGCAAAGGGAACTCTGTATGCCCTTTGTCAGAAATTTTACATTTCTGGGGGACCAAAAGGTGCAAAATTCTTTTCTCAAATGTGTTTGCAGGTATCTTCCCTACCAGCTTGTCAGTGACTTGTTTAAAATTGAGACTAGTCTAAAATTTTGTTTTGTCTTCCTTCTTTCCCAAAATGTTGTCCATCACATTACAAATGTATTTTAGGCAGACTGTCAATATGAAGGACCGCATTAATTTATGATAGATTTATACAAATACTGGTGTTTTCTAATTTAGTCCATATCATGCTGAGCAAATTTTGTTTCAAAAATATACATTTAAATCAAAGGACCGTAAGCACTGGAAACTCTTACAAAGAACTAATATTTCTTTAGACAATTAACTTCATGAACAACTTCTGCTAAACAGGGACAAGCAGGTAGTGTAGAATAAGATCAGACTGCACATATGTGCAGACTGATCTTTGTCTATGCCTCCTGCCAAAACAGGAATAATCTGGGATTAGCATGACAAGGGTTAATTTAATTCAAGGTACTTTAACCCATTCCAACTCAACAAAATTTTAGACCGGTCCAAATTGAAAGGAGCTGCAGACGATTTTTCAAGTTTGTGGAATTTAAATTTTCTTTGAGTTTTTGAATAGAAAACATTGTGGATAATGAAGAAATTGCTTGATCCAAGCAATTTCTTCATTTTCCACAATGTTTTCCAAAGCTTTTTCGTTCAGGGGCGAAAAAGGAGGGATTGAGTGGGAATGGGTTAACCAATCACCAGATGGCAAAATTTAGACTGGACCACTGACAGAAGTTGGAGACAACAACTCAAAATTTGTACAAATAAAAAAATTAGGTGCCAGATTTTGTTTGAATTGGGTTTAACAACACTTTTAGCAGTATAACAGTCACATTGCACCTAACCATGGACTCCTGGTATTTCTCACATCAGTACTACTACTTTCTAAGCCTCCAGCTGCTCATCCAACATAGGTTTATATGGGAAAAAAAGTGTTCAATAATTTCAACAACTATACTTTCTTAGGCATAGAAATGTGGAATAATGTTGAAATGGGTTAAGGTAATCTTTAACAGAGAATATTATTGAATCATTTGTTAGGAGCTATCTAAAACTCAATCCTGTACCAGGCAACAAAATCTAAGATGGTTCTAATTGAAAAAGGTTGCAGGCAGCAATTTCAAGTTGGTGAACTTAAGAAAACTTTTGCCTGATTGGATAGAAAACAATGTAAAAAATAAAGATATTGCTTGTCACAAGCAATATCTAAATTGTCCACAATACTTTCTCCAACTATTCTCTTGAGGGACCTGAAAAAGTGGGATTGTGTGGGAATGGTTTAGGATGACAAAGCAGTTTGATTTAACAGCACTAAAATATCTCAAATAAGGTTGAAAAGAGTTTTAAAAAACCCACATGAGTATGGATAGTTTGACTCTCTGTGTTGAATAACTAATGAATTTAAGTACTAAAAAAAATTCAAGATTGCATTATGGAAAACATATCATTGGCAAGTAGAGATAAAATAAATTTTATCAGTTAATACAGCCTTACTTTGTTTTCAGTCTTCTACAGAAAAGAGGTTCTGCCAATCCCACAGTGTGATCTGTAATATAAAATAAATACAGGTTAACAGAAAATGTCACATGGTGTGAACTAATTCAAAATCACTTTTTTTACCTATTAGACAGCAGCTTTTGTTTGAATGCTTTTAAGTAGTAATATTAAAACAGGAGGACTATGATGGCAATTAATCAATCACATGAGTTACGTACTTATCAAAGAATCTCCTTCTTTATTCATATGTAAAATCAGGGATCACAGTGAAACAGGCTCATTTTCAGTGTATGGTAGTTCTTTGAAGTATTTTGGTAAAGGTTCAAAAGACATTAATACATACAAAATATCAAAGCTCTAGGCCTTATGGATTGGAAGAAGAAGGTTTTCAAAGATTTTCTATGTAAAGTCAGGGATCACACAGAAAAGGGCTAATTTTGGTAGAGGGTCAATAGATGATGATTTATTCCAAATATAAAAGCTCTAGGCCTTATGATTTGAGAGGAGAGGATCTTTTAAGTTTTTTCACTAGGTTGCCATGGCAATCCAAGTTCTTCATGGATTTCAATTCTTTGAAGTATTTTGAAAGAGTGCGGCCTAAGGATCATTTCTATGAAGTTTGGTTGATATTCAATGGTTAGTTTAGGAGAAGACGTTTTTGTAAATTGTGAACAGACAGACTGGTGGTCAGATGGTTGATGACCAATCACAATAGCTCATCCAGAGCACTTTGTGTTCAGTTGAACTAAAAATCAGTGAACTTTGTCGCCTGCAACTCCTTTCAAGTTTAATACCTCTGTAAAACTATCTCATCAGAGGTCAGTGAGTAATCACAAAAACAATTCATCAAATATTGTTGATAAACAATAATTATACAGCAAATTTAATCTCATCTAACACTTCACAAATCACAAATGTAAAAGATGTTACACAAAAGTCAAGGTCATTTTGTAATTAACTCTGTCAGCTTCTTTTCAATATACATGTTACATATGTTTGTCCCTCTCCCTCACTCCCTCATATAAATCTGACCAAGACCCAGCTACATAGCTATAGTTAACAAGACCACCACATGCAGATGCAAACATTTACATGTTCAAGTGCTTGATCATTAGTAAAACTTCAAAGTCAAAAATGGGGCATAATTTGTTCAAAAATACGTACATTTAACCCATTACCAGACAGTAAAATTTTAGACTGGTCCAAACTGAAAGGAGTTGCAGATGTCAATTTAAAGTTTATGAAAGTTTGTACTTTTTTTTTCTTTTGAGGTAGAAAACATTGAGGAAAATGGAGAAATTGCTTGTTACAAGCAATTTCTTCTTTTACCACAATGTTTTCCCCAAGCTTTTTTACATGGGGGCGTCTAAAAGCGTCAATGAGTGGGAAAGGGTTAATGGTACAGATTGCTCTTTTGATAGTGAACATAATTATATTCCAGTGTTTCAAGTGAATTTGTTCAGTACTTTCAGAGATATTACAAAATGGTAAAGTTTTGGGAGGAATGCTGACGTGGACATAGATTATGGATGACCTGATCATAGCCATACCTTGAGTTTTCTCCAAAAATAGCAGAGCTAAAATTAAACACAAGGAAGAATGAACAATTGTTTTATAGCGACATAAGACAGAAATTCTTAAAAACTTAGGGATCTAAAAGATTTTTTTTTTCAATTTGGACACAATGTACACAACTGCACTAATGTGGTTCTGTTGGGTTCAATCAAAAGATTCAGTACAACTTTAACTTTGACATTACTTTAGTCAAAGAAGAAGTTGCCTCTACTATTGCATGAATTTTCTTTCTGACAATTATTTTTTGGATAATTTTTCTGGTATTAAACAAATAACAAAATGATTATCCAAAAGCAAGAAGGTAAAAATGACCCTGAATCGCTCATCTGAGAAAGATTTCATGATTTTATTAAGTCTGATAAGCCAGCCCTACCAGAACTACATTTTTAAACAAAATCAAGATTTCACAAATTTTGTAAAAGAGTTAACCAAGTAGTTATGAACATCCCTGTTAAGTCTAGTCAAAATTGGGTAAGTGGTGTATGTAAAATAGGGTGTGCCTGGGGGGTTGGGGTAAGATTTACAGCAGTATTTCTATTCTAAAATAAGGTTTGCCCTTGCAAAACCCAAATATGGCCAAAGAGTCATCTCATGAACAACCTTGTAAAGGCTCAATAGGAGGTTCTACATACTAAACATCAGTACTCTGGGCTTTAACATTATAGAGAATAAGACATTTAATGTTTTATATTAAGATAGGTAGTGCCAAGCCAAAAAGGGCATCACATGAACAAACTTTGTACAGATTCACTGGGAAGTTCTACATACAAAATAGCCGCCGTCATAGCGCAGTCTGTACCGCGCCAGACTCCTAATCTTCAAGTCATGGGTTTGATCCATGGCGGCACATACCCTTTCCGACATTTGTCTTTCACCAATGGATGGATAAACGTAAACTTAAGTGGAATAGCACATGGAGGATAGAAAAGGATGTAGTGGTAGTACTAGTGTGAGAAATACAAGAGATCCATTGTAAGGTGCTCCAGCCGCTGCGATATGACTGAAATCTTCAGGTTTCATTTTTAAAGATTTCATTAATTTTACCCTTTTAGTTGCCATGGCAATCAGAGTTAACAGTGGATTTCAATTATTTAATAATTTTCAAAGAGCTTAAACTATGGAACATTCTGTCAAGTTTCACAAAGGTTAACAAAAATGGTGGCCAATGTTAGAGTTCTGATCTAAATGAATGATTTCATTGGTTGACTTGCTATTTGATTGACACTGCAATTGGTCAATTGACAGTATGTCGAAAATATGAATTTTTAATGCTTTTGAAGATGTTGTCAGACATTGAAATCAATTTTACCTTCATGTAAATGAGATAAGAAATACACAGTTGATTGTAGATTTTTGCCGTCAAATCTATCCAAGGAGATCCTTTCATATTCCTTCATACGGCCTCCAAAACAACTCATGTTGACTCAATCACTCTATGACTTTTCCTATAAAGAGAATAAAACCAAAGTCTATCTTTGCTTTTTTTTTTTAACCCATTCCAACTCAATCCCTCCTTTTTACGCCCCTCGAGAAAAAAGCTTTGGAAAACATTGTGGATAATGAAGAAATTGCTTGTATCAAGCAATTTCTTCATTATCCACAATGTTTTCTATCCAAAAAGACGAAAAAATTCAAAATTCCATCAACTTGAAATTGTCGTCTGCAGCTTCTTACAATTTGGACCAGTCTAAAATTTTGCTGTGTTGGAATGGGTTAAAACCTATTTTATTAATTAATCAATGACTTTTGGCCCTAAAATGCTCACCTGAGTCAATGGCTACTAATATCACTAAAAAAATGTCATGTGTTAGGAAATTTAACCATTTACTGGATAAACCCGGGATTTTATGTCAATGTGATTTTATACTTGAGAAAACATTGTGGAAAAAGGAGAAATTGCTTACAATAAGCAATTTCTCCTTTTCCTACAATGTTTTCTACCACATAGGATGGTTCTATTTGGAATTGCATCCAATTTTCATTGTCGTCTGCATCCTCTTTCAATTTGGACCAGTCTAAAATTTCAAAAACCAGGAAAGGGTTAAGTAAACAGAAATGCAAGGTAGATAATTTAGAAAAAATTGAGCCTTAGGCTTATGTTGAGTGCAAGTGTTCTAAACCCATTCCAACACAATCTGGCTTTTTCATGTAACCTAAGAAAGAAGCTTTGAAAAACATTGTGGACAATGAAGAAATTGTTTGTTTTATATCCGATATGGCAATCATTTTTACATTCCCCCAACTTGAAATTGTCGTCTGCATCTTCTTTCAATTGGGCCTAGTCTAAGATTTTGTTGTTTGGGAATGGATTAAGTAAGGTTTCTTTTTAATATTTAAATCTAGATTAGTCTAATGACATTCAGTTTTGTTATAAATGCATTAAATATTTGTTCCAATCTCAGAGCTTAATGGCTCCATGGTTCTCGTAAGGACAAAATATCTCACCAAAGGAATCCTGAAATCTTCGCTAAAATTATGTTCAGAACCCTCTATCAATAATTTTAGGATAAGCCACAAGCACAGTTTTGAAAGATTTGCCAACAGAAAACAAAAATAAATTTCAGAATCATTTTATGCTGGCAACACTCAGGTGTTGACTAGGCACACTTTCAGTATAAATGATGTCAAAGATCCACTGTTGGTTGAATCCAAAACCCACCAATCAGTAACTTGACAACTGATATTGAAATATGGAGACCTTTAATTTTTCATGGCACAGGAAATAATGAAATCAATAGATTTCAAATAATCAGTCGAAATCAACTGAATGAAATAGTGAAAAAAACTGCTCATACAATATTAATAGTTGCATTAGTTTAATTCAACAAAGAGACAAAGCATTGGAAAATCTTACTTCAGGGGTAGAGAATAAATTCAGGTTATACTATAGTTCTTATTAATTAATAAATGTACGAGTTTTTCACAAATCTGTGTTTAATTCCTACTGGAGGACCCTCTCAAGCCTTCGTCTTTAGGCTCTTTGATGTACCTCATGACCCTGCATTCCCCTAGGGTTGAATGGACAGACCTTAAATTTTAGTGACATCAGATGTGTTTCTTCATCGATAAAGGAATGTTCAGGGACACTTGTTAAAGAAAAATTAATGGCTTTGATCTCTGTTTAATTATAATTGCTGATCTTTACAGAAGTTGTTCAGAAAAACAAAGTTAAACCCACATAATTTATTTAAATTCAATTGATTTAAACTCCTTTTCGCTTTATAAAATTGATCAATTGATAGGCTAAATTGCTAAAATGGTAAAACTTGTTTGCTCTTGTGTTTCGGGGTTTTGTTTTTAGGAGGTTGGAGGGTTGGTTAAGGGGAGTTGCATCCAAATATGTAAATAAGAAGTGCATGTGTATGTATGGCATGTCTATAGTTTTAATCTGAAAGTTAACTAATGGTTATATGGATTAACCCATTACCAAACGGTAAAAGTTTAGACTGGTCAAAATTGAAAGGCGTTGCAGATGACAATTTAAGGTTTATGAAATATAAGATTTTTCAACTTTCTTTATAAAAAAATCTTTGCGTAAAATGAAGAATTGGCTTGTTACAAGCAATTTCTTCATTGTACATAATGTATTCCTAATTGTTTTTCTTGAAAGCCAGGTGTCCAAAGGCGTCAATGTGTGGGATTTGGTAAAGATAACAATGCATTCAAATGTAAAAAGCATCAATATAGGAACTCAGAGACTTAGCCTTGAGAGGAGCAAGAAACTATATTTTACTCGTTTGCATTCAAAAATAAAGGAAATCCTCCTCGCACCCAAAAAAATTGTGATTTACTTCTTACGGGACTAAATGCATAATCAGTAGAATTGTTTGAAAAGAAAAGAATCATAAAAGGAAAAGAATCATAAAACTAATCAAATAAGGAGCAAGAAGTTTTGATGGAAATATTCGAGTTGGCCAGGGTCAATTTCTCAAATAGAAGGAAAATGTCATTTTTGACCGCTGATTTATTGGTTAGAGTGGAAACTGTTGTTCTAAAAGATTCTAAAACATGAAAAAGAGACTATATGCAAATGTGAAACTATAGGTTCATGAATTTCCGAAAGCGAATGTTTTCGGCTGAACCAGAAGTGCAAGGTGGTAGTTTTGCGGATTTAGCTGTCAGTGCATGCATTTTTGAATGGTAGGAATAGGCACTGAGATAGTGAAAAAAATAGCTGCAATCATGGTATTTTTGAAGGTATATAGGGTATCTGTATGATATGTTGTAATAATGTTGTAATAATTTTTTATATTATTGCATCCTATTCTGACAAAGAACCTGTTTGTTCTATTGCAGATTGTTGTTTGATAGAATAGTTTAGCGCAACATTTGAATATCGGGGTTGACGACAAAGGAAAGAGACGATAGACCGTGGACTGAGACGTTATCTATTTCAAATAGTATTTGTATCCAGCTATTAGGCTAGAACGACTAATTGTATGAAAAAAATGTTGAAAGGCAAATCGCACAACACGTTTTCAAGGAGCATTAGACTTTGGACACTTATTCGAGACTAGAAATTACTGAAAAAGAAACGCCTACCAACAGACAGACGAATTTTGTATCTCATAAATAGGAATTTCTAATCCAAAATTGTTGTTGTTAATCCTACTGTTGTTGTTGTCCGTGAGCCGACTGGTGTCAGACCGCAGTCCTTTTTCCGCTTCCTATTGTGATTTTGAACACGCTAGAACCATCTAGGAATACCAAAAAGAATAGGAGATTCATGCAGGTTAAATGGGTAATATGCCTAAGAGAACTGAAAGTAGAACTACAGTAAATCCTGGATTTTCTTCTAAATATTCAAGCTACACTGATTACTGAGTTACACTGATAGACTATTGCCACCGTTGGACCGTCAATTAACCCTTGTCATGCTGAGCCCAGAATATTCCTGTTTTGGCAGGAGGTCTAGACAAAGATCAGACTGCAGATATAAGCAGTCTGATCTTTGTCTAGACCTCCTGCTTGTCACTTCTAAACCAGCATTACTTATATCATTAATATTCCAATAGAATACCATCCTTAAATCAGTGCTTTCTGTGCTATCAGTCCTTTGATTTTAACACAACTTTGTAGAAGATTTTAGTCAGCATGACAAGGGTTAAGCTGGCATTCACTGTTAAATTCGACGGCTATTCTACTGATCTACAAAAGAACAAACGATGACCTAGCTTTGCCCTCATCGAACTTTTTTCTGTTATGTTTAACCCATTACAGACAATGAAATTTTTTGACTGATCCAATTTCATCAGACAAAGTCCTTTCAAAGTGTGTAAGTTTGAAATCAATGACTGCATAAGGTAGAAATATTGTCGCAAAAGAAATATGGCTTGTAACAAGCAATTTCTCCTTTTCCCAAAGTGTTTCCCTCTGTAGGCCTATTATTTAGGAGACAAGGGTAATGGGATATTGAAGAAGGTGCCATGTCGGATTTATGAAACGGTACCAAATGAGTACCAAAACCAGGACAAGACGTAGCAGCCCGATCGGGAAAAAGGGTACAGTGCGCCATCTTGCCCTCAAAGCTGTTACCTGTAACGTTATTTTCTGTGTATTCATTCATTTAGACAGAAAGTGAATTCTGAACTACCACAAACTGTTTCAAGCTATAGTTACGACGTTTAGATCGCCAATCGACCATTTAAAATTTGGCTATATGTCACAGGCAAGGGATTTGCCAAATAACACCTTTTAACCCATTCCCACACAATCCCTTTGTACACCCCTAAAGAAAAAAAAAACACTTTGGAAAACTTTGCGTAAAATGAAGAGATTGCTTGTATCAACTTCACGTTTATTTAATTAAGATCACAGTTTCGAATGATCACGTCTTTCGGATGAGACCTTAAATCGAGGCCCCGTGTGACGGTGCTATATCCATTGACTGGGTTACTGCCCCTAGATCTATCGATACTAGTCTCTCACAGACAGCGGGCTACCAGTTTACTATATCCATCGAGCACGTTAAAGAACAAGGCGGAGCTCTACGCGGTTTCGCACTGTATCCTTGCACTTTCCCCCGTAACAACTAACTGATCGTTCTACTGAGCATGTGCTACGGTAGTGACAATACCTCTCTCTCTCTCTCTCTCTCTCTCTCTCTCTCTCTCTCTCTCTCTCTCTCTCTCTCTCTCTCTCTCTCTCTCTCACACACACACACACACACACACACACACACTTACTTAAAGTAAGTTACAGCCCTGCCCTGCATTCCATGAACACCACTTTTGATTTTTATGATATTTCACGCAAGTGTATATCTTGAAATAAGGATTCGTATTTTTGTTTGTTTTTGTTTGTTCTCTTTTTCGTTGTTGTTGTTCCGCTTTGTGTGAACTTAATTCAAAATGAAGAGAACTCCTTCAAAACATGCTATTTAACCCTTTTCCATTCAATCACGAATTTCACATTTACGCATATCAAGAATAAGGCTTTGAAAAAAAAATATGGACAATGAAGAAGCAATTTCTTAAATATCCACAATGTTTTCTACCTTACAAGGCAAATATTTTCTTAATTCCACCAACTTGAAATTGTCGTCAGTAACTTCTTTCAACTGGAACTAGTCTAAGATTTTGAAGTGTTGTAATGGGTTAACTCCTGGGTTACTTAAACCTCCTTTATTTATCATAATAACCTTTGACAAAGAAGTTTACTTAACAAAACCATGATTTGCTAGTTTACAGTACTTTATTTTACAAGGCAAATCGGTAGGTATTTTAGAAGTCTAATTATTTCGAGTTGATTGCAAATACTCTCTTTCACTATAATGTTGCTGGCACCTGCAACAACTCTTTGCTAGTGGACCGTAGTACAGACTGGTTCAAATCAAAAGATCCATTTGAAAATATTCCTAAAAAGGCTAGTCCAAACTGAAAGAAGTTGCAGACGACATAATATAGTTTCTGGTATTTGAAAAATATTTGTCTTTTAAGGTATAAAACATTATGGAAAACGAAGAAATTGCTTGGGACGAGCAATGTCTTCATTTTCCACACGTTTTTCGATTATTTTTTCTCTCTTTTTTTTCGGTGTAAAAAAGATGGAATGTATAGGAATGGTCAAATATATTACCACACTGCAAAATGTTTAAAGAGGTTATAATTAAGAAAAAAAGTTGCAGGCGACAAATTTGGATCGATGAATCTTTATCTTTTGGGATTGATTACTAAAAGGATAATGAACAAGTAGGGTTTTTTTTGTTTTGTTTTGTTTTTCCTTTTTTCGAGGTGGGTGGGTAAGAAGGTCTTAAATATTGGGATTGTGTGGGAATGTTTTTTTTTTTAAAGTGAACGTTTTTCAAAATTATTAAGAATACAAAATGAGGAAATTTTGTGAGAAAAGAGAAACCGCTAAGTATTCTACCCTTTCCTGACGATATTTCTCATAGTTTTATTATACGAGGACGCGAAAATATGGGATTGTGTTGTAATGTGCTGAATGTTCGTTATTTGTAAGATTTAAATTGAATATAATGTAGGTGCTGGGCACCTAAAATATATGGTGTGAGCGCATTCAGCGTAATTAATACTGCTAAACCCGTTAGATTTATGCGTGCGCGCTTATATTTTGAAAGTGAGCGCGTTATCTAACGCGCGCACTTTCCAAATATGAGTGTGCACGTGTAAAAAGTAAAAGTCTTAAACCGTGTGTGTACTTGTAAGTTAAAGTGTGCCCACACATTTTAAAGTCTTGATGGCCCAACGTTTGAGCGCGTACTCTCAAATTTTTATGGTGTCCCTGATTTTTTTTTTTTTTTTTTTTTAGCGTGTACGACCTAAAGTAGACTTTTTGACCAATCTAGTGCGC
The DNA here is from genome assembly GCA_946902895.1 of Fragum fragum. NCBI lineage: Eukaryota > Metazoa > Mollusca > Bivalvia > Cardiida > Cardiidae > Fragum > Fragum fragum. The sequence goes on from OX336371.1 coordinate 51,667,090, forward strand.
CATAAAAATATCACACCCCCTATATTTTTCTCTGGAATAAATTTTACAGAAATATTGACTTGGCGCCGGGGGATTCTATCAATTAATAAATGACGCCCGTGAATTTTACCATTTTAAATTTGATTTATATCAAACTTTTCTAAGTAACGGGGTTTTTACATTTTATTATTGCTACGAAAAATTACTTCGGTGTTTATAACATGTTAACAAACTATGAAATAAACTATGGAATCTATGTAATCAATACTGTAACTGATTGGTTGACTATGGCTTAACGACACTTTTAATAGTATGTTTTAGTCATGTCGCGGCGCCTGGGTGACCTAACCATGGATTCCTGGTATTTCTGACACCAGTACTACCAAGACATACTTTCTGAGCCCCTCGCTGATCTTCCCATTTAGGTTTACGATTATCCACCCATTGGTGAGTGACAAATGTCGGAAAGGATATTCACCGCGGCCGGGGATCGTGCCCGGGACCCGATGCATAGGAGTCCAAAACGCTACCACTGCACTATGGCCGCAGCAATTAATACTGTGAAAAAGCCAGTTGGTTAGAATTCGACTAGATGCCCTCTTCAATTTTTCGGTTAGCCATAATCAGACGACGAAACTTTTAGACCGGTACAAACTGAAAAAGTTGCGGACAACAATTTGAATTTAATCGAATTTTAAAAGCCTTTATGTTCTTAGGCATTATTGTTACATTATTGGTAATGACGAAATTGCTTGTGTTATTTTCCACAATGTCTTCTACAGTTTTTTTTTCTTGGTGGGCGTTCAAAATCGGGATTGTGTGAATACCGCGCGATCCATAATGTAGTGATTCCAGATGGCCTTTTTCGGTAAGCGAAGCCAAATTGTCATTTTAAACAACATATCAAAGATCACGAAATGATCGTTCACCCATTACCAGATGACAAATTTAGATTGGTCAAAATTCAAAGAAGTTTCAGACGACAGTTTATAGATCGAGGAATTCACAAAAAGGGCAAAAGAATACAAAAAAACCCCACACCCTAACTTTGTCTTTTGTGGTAGAAATTATTGTAGATAATGAAGAAATTGATTGAAACAAACAATTTCTCCATTTTCCACAATATTTTCAAGAGCTTATTTGCTATGGAGCGTCAAACAGAGTTTTTGTGAAGAAACTGGTTAATAATAGCCTAGGTAAGTTGTAGTTACAATGTTTTTTTAATAGCCTATCGAACAAGTAATTAAAATTATTTTGAGTCTATACTTTTCTGATGGATCATCTGAAAACTCATTCAGCAATAGTAGAAGCATAAAAAAGAAAACAAAAACAAAAGAAATGAAGATTTGTTTTGACTTATTTTGCATCATTTATTTCCGTATCAGCAAAACAATCGTGTATACATAAGTTATATGTAGAAATAATTTCAATTGTAAGCTATCTATGATAAATTCAAAATTAATTGTTTTTAACCCTTGCCTTGCTGAATTAAATCCTTATCTGAATTTGCATTAAAAACCAAAGGACTGAAAGCACTTGACGTACTTGTTAAAGGTCAAAATTTACTTTGAATATTGATTTCGTAAATAGCTCTTGGCTGAATGAGATAAACAGGGGCTAGACTAAGATCACTCTGCACTTATGTGCAGGGTGATCTTTGGTCTATACCTCCTTCCAAACAGGAATATTCCGGATTCAGCTTGACAAGGGTTAACATGTTCATTGTTCAAGAGTCTGTTGTCAAATGTATTGGAATCGGGCTACACAATCAAAGATCTTGTCGTATATAAGTATTACATCGGCAAGAAGGAAAATGGAATATTTCGTAGAATTGTCAATTTCTAGCCTTGATGATTTACTTTAAGCCTTAATCTTTGGCAAACTTAGATGGCAAACTCACAATTTTCGGCTAGATTTTAAACCTCATTATTTTCGTTGGTTCAAAAAGAACATCATAATATTTCAGCTATATATGCTCGGTGATATACAAATACGATACGTACGTAAGATACATAGGGAATAATTTAATTGTTAGTTTCGTCTATCAAAAACGAGCGATCTGATTGGTCGAAAAATTCAATTCATACCTCCATTAACAAAATTTTGAGTACGCAGCCATTTTGAATGCTTCCGCACAAAATAGTTCACTACAAAAAGGTATCAAAATTTGTTAAGTTGTTGCATTTTTCGCTCGATGCTATTAAATTATAAGAAATGAAGAGAATATTTTTTGTTTTCATGGAGGTATGAACCGAAAAACCTTCGCGTATTCATACAGTGTGATTAGATTTTTCGGTTCATACCTCCATGAAAACAAAAAAATATTCTCTTTATCTCTTAAATATTATGTTACGATAGAGATACAGCATCTTGTATTTGCTTTGAGTTGCGGAGGAAAATTTTCATATTTTATGAGACCGAAGAAGCAAACACAAGATGTATTACAGACGTAATGTAATATTCTATCTATTATATAGCTGTTATTTTATTCAATAAATTTGATGATATGATAAAAAAAGTATGTATTTCTACAAGTATTTCCCTCTCCTTTTACCATTCTGATTATATTTATATGCCTTATGACGTCATCTACAGAAAGAAAATAACGTCATCTTAGACTACCTTATATGGAACCGTGTTTGGCACTGCCAGATTCGAATTTTTTCTAACATGTCCGAGTTTTTCTGTATGAAATTGTGTACTTTTTATTAGAAAAGTTAATAGGTATATATTAAAAAATAACACATGTATATAAAGTATTATTCCACGTCAGCAGATGTAAAATAGTTTGCTTCTCACATTCATTTGCCATTTTCTAACCGCGAAATAATTCAGATTTAGTTTTCTGAAAACGGATGAATTTTGATATACTGAAAGAAGTGCATGTACCCTCCCTCAAAAAGATCACGGAACTACTTTCGAAAAAAGCATTTCCATAAAAACTGCAACACTTTACTTTTTAAAAATCTTTTCGTGACATTTTAATGATATCAAATAATAAGAAACGAAAATAGTATTTTTGTTTTATTTAGGTTTGAAATTAATAATCTTACCACAATTCTATCTAAATCAGCTTCCCAGAATTTCTGTTTTACTTTTATTTATCATAAAAAATAAGAACAATGCTCTCTTCATTTTTTTTGTTGTTGTTGTTGAAAATAAATGACTGCCTATCCACTATTCTTTGTCGAGAAGCAACTATATCCACCACTGTATTGTTAAAAACAAACCGGCCTATTGGGAAATCTAAATCTGAAAAAGAATCTTGTTCTGATTTCGAGTTGTACGCAGATCCTTCTACTACCAGAGAGAGACACCTGAAAGTAAACAAAAACAGCATGTTAATGCGTTAAGTAAACAAAAACAACATGTATATGAAAGTTACTTGAGAAAAACGCTGCGATGCCGAGAATTATTTGCTTGATCCATACTTTTCCGAGTGGTAGTAGACGCCAATATTCAAAAGGCTGTGAAATATTTTCTTTACTCAAAATAGAAAAACCGTTCAAAAGTACAAAGAGCAGTTGCTACCATTTGGGCTAAATTTTTGTGTGGATGCTGGATCTGAAAGAAGTTTTTCTAAGGGGTAAGGATGGGCATAGTTCCTTGCATCCTAGCTTCAAATATTTACATTTATTGAAAAGATATTTAAGAAACCACTGCGAACAATTTTTTCAATCACCGAAATAGATCTGTTTATTGTTCTACTTCTCAAAACAATTTGCATTAAAAATAAGACCCCCCACCCAAAAAATAATAATAATAATGTGATACTCAGAATAAATACTTTTTTCATATTCCTATCGAACAGTTGACTCCTTTGAGACTTTTGTAGCTATTCTTTGACCTTTTCCCGTTTAATCCCTGGTTTTTACACCCCTGTGTTTTGATACTTGGGAAAACTTTGTGGAAAAAGAAGAAATTGCTTGTAACAAGCAATTTCTTCTTTTTCCACAATATTTTCTACCCTACTGAATGGTTATTTTCCAAATTAGATCGTCTGCAGAACCTTTGAATTTGGACCAGTCTAGAATTTAAAAAAAAACAGGAAAGAGTTAGAGGCTGTATTTTGCATGTTTGTTAAGGATAAAGTTTCGGTGACAAAAATGCTTAGATAAATAAGTAAAAATAAATGGTATTCTGATTTTAAATCTTTTCTTAAAAATTCTAAATTCTCTTCACAAAGAGACATTTTCTTCACAACAAGACAATGTCATAATATCTATCCTTTTATATGGCTATTCCATGATCTGATATCAAATTTTTTTTTATTCATGTTTGAAATTGAAATGATTAGAACTGATCATTTTCCGTCTACCAATATACTAAGGCTGAACGTGAATAAAAGTACTGAAAGTACTGTAAGCTAGCAAAACATGGTTTTGTTAAGTATTCTTCTTCAACTAAAGGCTATCTTGATAAATAAAGGAGGTTAAAGTATTACATCCCATTACAACACGACAGAATCTTAGACTTGAAATAAATTGAGGGGTTTGTAGAACTTTTTTTCACGAAACGTTGGTATTAAAGGGGTAAAATGATTGTGCTGACCAGTAATTATTTATCTTTTCAGCTTATCAGCAGGTGATCTGAGAACTGATGGGCCGATTCCATCTGAGAAAGCTGATGGAAATAGAACATGTCCTATTCCGTATGTTTAGTAGATCTGCTAGCTGCTGGTTTACACTGTATGTTTTAGCATATACGAAAAAGCAGATATGAAAAAACATACAGTGTAAAGCCCCTATAAGACTTTATCTGGAACGGCACCACGATCAATGGGTGAATATTTGTACATTACCAAGAACAAAGATATCCCTATGCTCGATTTATTTGATTCTTTTGTCGCATCTATTATATATTATTCGAGCGAAGTCTTGGGCTTTGTGATAAGTCAACTTACTGAACGTGTACATAGTTAATTTCTTAGAAGGATTTGAAACGTCAAACAATCAACTTCTAATTTAGCAATTATGGAGAACTAGGCAGATATCCTCGTCAAAAAATATATATAAACTTGAATAATCAAATGTTTTATTAAATCATTTTCCGAAAAAAAAATCTAATTGTATCCTACACGTATTTATAAATGAAATGTCTAGCATAAACAGTTCAAATCACTGGATTTCTGAAGTGAAAGAATTACTACAATAAACCGGATTTTTGGTGTATAGTAATGTATCAACTACGACATTTGCTCCATTTTTGTTTACCTTTGTTGCTGGTTTGGCGACTAAAACGTCGTAAATAAGGCTTATTCAAGCTGAAGTTACGACGTTTAGGTCACAAACCAACCATTTTGCTTTTTTGTTAAATGCTACTGGCCATAAATTTTGTAAAATAACGCTGCTAAAAATCGAAGCGGAACTTCCTGTCGGAGGTAATGGGCGGAGCTTAGGAAGTCAATGGGCGGGCCAGCGATTGGTCAAATGAAACGAGACGCCATAAACGACAGAATTTGTGAATGTATGACCAGCATACAAAGAAACTGGGGAGTTATTTGAAAAAAAAAAATTACAATATGCCGAATATGTTGAAATTGATAAAATTGTTGAATTAAAAAAAACACGAAAAATCTATACCAAAGCAATGCAGAAATTAATAAAAAAAAGTCAATTGAATATTGTTAGCAACTGACTCTCCTTCTTTAATAAAACCTATGATGATTGATTATTCCACCTTTCGATGTACACTATCTATTTGGACTCTTTCTTCTTCATTATTTCCGCATTTTTACTTATTTATTGGTTAAAAATCTGTCCGTGCCCATACATGTGATTTATTATGTTTGTATTTTGACGATGAACCACTTGTGTCCAAGTCACAATGTTAAATAAATATTCTGATCTCTTCTGTTCTGTTACAAGTAATTTCTTCTTTCCCCACTCTATTTTCTTCCCTGTTAATTGGTGAACAAAAATTCAAGATCGGGCAACTTTGTAATTGACCAATCGCGGCTTTCAATCAAATCATAAGTCGAGCAATGAAATCATTCATTCAGACTGGGAGTTCAGTTTGAACTACGACACTGGCCGCGATTTTGGTGAATCATTTTTGTTGGTTTAGCGACTAAAAACGTCGTACCTACAGCTTATTCATGCTGTAGTTACGCTGTTTAGGTCGCCAACCAACCATTCTACTTATTTGTAGAGCCGCCGTCATAGCGCAGTCGGTAGTGCGCCAGACTCCTAATCTTCAATCATGGGTGTCATGGGTTAGATCCCCGGCGGCGGCACATATTCTTTCCGACAATTGTCTCTCACCAATGGGTGGATAATCGTAAACCTAAGTGGGATAGCAGCTGGAGGCTAGGAAAGGATGTAGTGGTAGTACTGGTGTGAGAAATACCAGGAATCCATTGTTAGGTGCTCCAGCCGCCACGATATGACTGAAATACTGTTAAAAGCGGCGTTAAACCCCATTCAATCAATCAATCTACTTATATGTAACATGCTACTATCCATAAATTTTACAAAATAACTCCGTTAAAAACTGAAGCGGAACTTCCTGTTTGTGTCAATGGGCGGGGCCAAAGGAGTAGGTGGGCAGGGTCAGCGGTTGGTAAATTCAAACATATTATTTTGAATTTGAAACTGGACAGTCTCAGATCAATTGTCGCTTGTGTCGTCGACTGACCCCACAGGCCATGCCATCTACGACTCCAGCAGGTAAATCAGCTTCGAAATTTACCATTGTCATGCTGAACCAGGAATATTCCTGTTTTGACAGGAGGCATAGACAAACATCAGCCTGCACATACGTGCAGTCTGATCTTTGTCTACGCCACCTGCTTGTCCCTGTTAAGCAGGAGTTTTTCATAAACTTAATTTTCTAAAGAAATATTAATTAGTTCTCTGTAAGAGCTTCCAGTGCTTACAGTCCTTTGATTTTAATGTATCTTTTTTAAACAGATTTTATTGAGCATAACAAGGATTAAAATGCGTTGTTGTTTTTTGTTCAAATTGCATGGCCAGTACCATGTAATGTAACGTAAAACTGTAGGTTGACGACTTAAACGCCGTGACTGCAGCTTGAATATTTAGTCGTTGCGAGGTTAGAGTCACCAAACCAACAAAAATGTTTAACACAAACGCCAGAAAATGACGGAATTCAAATTCACTACTTGTCTTAATGATTGATTTGATTGCTGGATTGATTCGTTGATTGACAATCGCAATGTATATTACATACATGTATCTAACTAGAATTAATGTGAATTTTCCATACAGGTCTTACCTTTAACTCGGCAGAGCGAATGAGAGAGCCGGCTGGTCCGAATAATGAAGTTGGGATGCGGATCCTGACATCCTTCCCTAAAATATGCATATTAGATGTATGTCACTCAACATGATTGGGAAAAAATCAGCTGCTTTCCGTACTGTCGGTTCTTTCATTTAACAGACTAAGTGATTATTTTTTTGTTTTCATGGAGGTATGAAACGAAAATGAATAAATAAATAAATAAGAATTTAAAAAATCAAACTGTGTGAATTCGAGAAGTACAAAAGTATGTTGTTGTTGTTTTTTTTCAATTCTTACAATCTAATGACATCAAGCGAAAAAAGCAAGTATTTTACAAATGTTGATAGATCTACATTTTGTATGTAACTATTTTGAGCGCAATCATTCAAAATTGCTGCGTGCTCAAAATTTTGTTCATGGAAGTATGAATATTTTTTCCTTCAACATAGATTTAGTGAGCATCCTACAACAATGTATGTATTCAGTTTAACCGATATTCCATTTAAGTCACAAAAAGTGTACTAAACGACCATTCTCTAAAACGACCACATTTTGGCCGTCCCTTGAGTGGTCGCTTAATACAAGTTTATTGTATAATCCGTTATCCGGGAAATCCTGTCTAAACGACGTCACTTTATGACGTTTTAAAATTCAAATGTTTTTTATGACATCACTTTGTCAGATTTTTGGAAAACATTGTGGAAAATGAATTAATTACAATCAATTTCTCCATTTTCACAATGTTTTCTACCTAAAATACAGCTTTATGAGGTTTAAAAAGACATTTTAAACAACCCAAAATTGTTGTGTGCAACTTCTTCGAATTTGGGCCAGCCTTTAACTTGACACTGTCGCAAAGCGGACTAATACCCCCCACCCCCCAGCAGCGCTTGTCCATATACAAGTGCTATCCGGACTTTTTAATTAAAGGGCCATAACTCAGTCAAAAATCATTGGATTATAACTAAAATAGGATATGCACATGTCTGACTTATACCGAGTCTTTCCGTCAAATTTGCTGAGAAATTGAGCGGACAAGATTTTCACAAAAGAGCTATAACTCCGTCAAAAATCAATGGACCGTAATCCAAATGGAATATGCGCATCACTGCTTAAAACTGATTGTATCAGTGAAGTTTGAATAAAATCCGTCCAATGGTTGCTGAGAAATTGAGCGGACACGAAAAAAATACAGACAGACGGACGGACCGACCGACAAGCTGACTCCTATTTACCCCCCAAATACAATTTGGGGGGGGGGGTGTATAATAATGTCGTCTAGTAATGGATTGATGTACAAAACAGTTGTAACTTAGTCAGTTTCAAGATAATAACACTCATATTTTCACTTTTTGTGAATTAGAAGGATAGCAACTTCTACATTTTGAAGAACATGAAAAATCAATGTATGTCAGTTAGGCAGGTTTTCTTGGAAATTGGTCAAATAGGGAATATTATGTAATCATAGCGATACAACATCTTGTATTAGCTTTGAGTTGCTGAGCAAAATTTTGATATATCAAATTTTTCCTCCACAGCAAATACAAAATGTTGTATCTCTGTCGTAACTTAGTGTTCCATTTATTAAATACCTACAATTTTAATTAATAGTTAATATATATATAAAAAGTCTGTATTTCTACAAGTATTTCCTTCTTCTGTACCATTCTAATAGTGTTGTCATATGTCGTCATCTACAGAATCAAAATAAAGTCATCTTAGCCTACCTAAAATGGAACCGTATTTGACACTATCAGATACGGATTTTTTTCTGGCGTGTCCGATTTGAATATATTATACTAGATATATCTATTGGTATATAGTATTTTTTGAGGGGGGAGGAAGGTCCTTTTTCATAAATGCATGGAATCTTCACCACCTATTGGGCGAAAATATGTTTATTTCGCAATAATCATTAAGTGCGATTGAATGTTTCAATGTATTAATAGTTGAATCAATAAAATACATGTATTCTGAAGCTTATTCTCTCTCACTTTCACCCCCTCTTTCTCAACCTGTTTAGTTACAAACCTGAAATTCTTTTTTCGAAGATTTTCCTTCCGTTAAGGTAAACTTTCACAGTCTTTTTCTGTATTCTAATAGATGCACAAACTGAAAAATAAAGAAAACAGATTTATCTAAGATTATTATTATTATCGAGGGGATTAGGGGTTGATGGTTGGGGTGTCATAACATCCTTGATCTACGTGCACCGAACTCTTTTAAAATATTGAATATAAAAATATTCCATATAACTAGAACCACGATGTAATAAATCATGTACACAGAGAAACATTTTCATTTAAGAGATGAAGAGAATATTTTTTGTTTTCATGGAGGTATGAACCGAAAAACCTAATCACACTGTATGAATACGCGAAGCGGATTCATACATTGTGTGATTAGGTTTTTCGGTTCATACCTCCATGAAAACAAAAAATATACTCATCATTTCTTATAATTTAATAGTATCGAGAGAAAAAAAGCAAAAACTTTACACTTTTGATACCTCTTTCTATAGGACTATTTTGTGCGGAAGCTTACAAAATTGCTGCGTGCTCAAAATTTTGTTCATGGAGTTATGAATAATATTTTTCGACCAATCAGAACGCCGGATTTTGATAGACGAAACTAAAGATTAAATCATAATAAGATCAAGGAATCAATCGACCATTCAAATCATTCATGAAGACCGGAAGTGGACTTTTAACTCCAACGTATGCGACGTTTAGGTCGCCGACTAACCATTTCATTTCTTTTTTACAAGATATTGACCACACATTTTGCAAAACACTGCCGTTTGATATCTAAGCTGAAATTCTCGCCGGAGCTGAGTTGGCGTGGCAGCAATCTGACAGTTACATATTATTCAAATGCGTAGCTTAACTGAGATTATAAAAATGTAGATATTTCCTCTAGACTTACACGGAAACTTGTTATTAATGCTCGTAGGACATCTAATCTCGGGGTCCCGGGTTCAATCCCCGGCCGCGGCGAATATCCTTTCCGACATTTGTCTCCCAAAAATTATGGATTATCATAAACCTACATGGGATAAGCAGCTGGGGCTCGGAAAGGATGTAGTTGTAGATCTGGTGTGAGAAATACCAGAAAACCATGGAAAGATGTGCTCCAGCCGCGATATGATTGAAATACTGTTAAAGTGGCATTACACCCTATTCAATCAATCAATCAATCAATCAATCAATCAATCAAAATTAACGCAAAAACTCACATTTTGTGCACTAAACAATCGATGTTTGAAAGGAGAATTCTGCTGTGATAGAGAGAGAAGACTTTGACTAAGGCTAAATTAAAAACTAAGAAACAAGTTATCTCTGTGAACACTTAAAATATGTTGGCCCGAATACTAAGCGATTTAGCCCATCCCCACACAGTGAAATTTAAGACCGGTTCAAATTGAAAGAAGCTGAAGATGAAGATTTCATTGTTGAAATACTCAAATTCTCTGTCTCATCTGTGCAGAGAATAATGTGAAAAATGCAGAAATTGCTTGTAAAAAGCAACTTCTCCATTTTCAACATTGTTTTCTAGAACTATTTTCTTGGAGGTTATAAAAGGAGTGATTGTGTAGGAATGGGTTCATTGGTTGGGGTGTTTCACCTAACATTCTGTTTTGAAATCTGTCGTTCACTAATATTCTTTTTCCGTATACTTCGTTGCCATAGAAACGGGCTACAAACTCTGTTGTTTGGATTAAAACAATCCTTTCTCAGATCTATTTTTTCAACTTTTGCAGAGTCGGGTCGAATACAATTGATAAGACTTATTTGTGATTTGATTTAAAATGGCGTAAATCTAAGGATAAATTTATGTCATGTTTCACTCTTAAAAATCATAAACGTTTTTTTCCTTTTCTTACTAAATTAGTTTCTGCTTGCACCTATCGCTGGTTTTCGGCTGTTCAAAACTATTATTTATAATTCTAATTCAAGTTGATCAGACAAACCTTGCAATTTTTATATAGTTTTGATACATAGAATGTTGTTTCATTATAGTTTTAGCCGCAGCCTTAGCGGAATTGATAGCGCGTCGGACTCCTAAACATATGGTCCTGGTTCGATCCCCGGTCGTGGCATATATCCATTTCGCCATTTGTCTCACATCAATGGGTAGATTATCGTAGACATAAGTGGGATGAGCAGCTTGAGGCTTGGAAAGACTGTAGTGGTATTACTGGTGTGAGAAATAGTGATGTTAAACCCCTTTCATTCAATCAGTCAATAACTTTATAGTGTAATGATATATTATCGAATTCAAATTCACAATCGCTTAAATAGCAGTTTAGTTACAAGTTAAAATGCACTTCCTTTTATACAGCATATACTACAATATCCCTCCTTTTGACTTCCATGAATAATTGTGAAACAAATCACTGGGGGGGGGGGGGAAAGAGAAATCGCTTCTCATCATTTCTTTACGTTTTCTGTTTAGTATTTTTCAATTAATCGAATCCCATTCAATCAATCGAATCGGAAAAAAACGAAAAAAAAAAAAAAAAAAAAAAGAGAGATAAATCCCGTGTGCTTAGAGTGTTCTTTAATGTTCAAGTTAATCATTTTTCACACAATCAATCTTTCTGACAACAAAGCTTTGTAAACATTTTTGTATAATGAAGAAACTGCTTGTCACAAGTAATTTGTTTCTTACCCTCAAAGTTTTCTAGCTAAAAACAACAGAACAATAACAGCAGCAGCAATAGCAACAACAACAACAACAAAAGAACATCAGCTTAATTTGTCTTCTGCAACATCTTTGAGTTTGGACTAATCTATGAATTTGCGTCTGGTAATGGCTTTATTTATTGTATAAAATAAACTCTTAACGACTTTACATGGACCTTAAGTAGCTGCAGCTGTAGCGGCATGTTCACAATCATACGGTTTACCACCAAATGTCACCCCTTTAACAATAGCTACGACACAATTGCTGGAATTTCTAAGATTTGATAAAAATTTTAAACCTTGCCCCGTATTACCGTCTTGCAAACACATACATACACACAAATAAAAAATAAAGTAACACAAACTTTCATTCTACTCAAACTGTGATCTTCTACTCTAGTTGGCTCAAGAAACTAACTAGCTGCGATATCGTAGCCCTCTTTCTGATAATTGTTGGTTAGGCAGCAGATTATCAGAAAGAGGGCTACGATATTTCAGCTAGAAACTAAGGTACCCCGAATTTGAAAGAACCTTACTGTTTTTTTTAAACAAATCCGGGGCTATGAAGATCAATTATATTTTTAACATGCACTACGTATTTACTCACAGCTTGCCTTCAAGTTCCGCCTCCTAATCCTTTTCTGTACCCTCACGCACACGCTACAGGTTAACCCAGATTTCAACGACCCTCTACAACTTCCACCTATTGGTCCTCCCAACATGCTCTCCACATCTGACGTCATTTCCGCCATGTCGTATTCATTGATGTCGTCCTGTTCTAGACCGTACATATAATCGTCACCATTTCCGGTATCCTCGAATTCATACTCATCCATTTCTACGGGAGCCTCATAGTAATCGCCATACAGACCTTGCTCTGTGTCTTCAACTCCTGTTAAAGCATCTGCCAAAAAAATTTAATATCAAGTGTAGATTCGCCCTACTAGAAATATTAAAAATGGCATAATTAACACCGAATCAATATTTAAAAAAAAATGACAGAGAACATTTAATATTTTAACCCTTTCCTCTACGAACCCGGAATTTTACGTTGCTTTGATTTTATACATGAGAAAACATTGTGTATCAAGCAATTTGTTCTTTTTCCACAGTATCTTCTACCACTTAGGACGGGTTCATTTCAAATAACATCGAAATTTTTATTGTCGTCTGCAACTTCTTTCAATTGTGACCACTCTAGAATATAAAAAGGAAGAGGTTAAAAAAGATTCCGAATGGAGAGATTTTTTCTTCAACAAGACAATAACTGGCGAAAGTAGATTACCTCCTAATGGCGATAAAAAAAACCTATGCCTTACCATAAAGATATACCTCGCCATATCAATGAACACCAGTGATTTAACCCGAAAAAATTGAAATGAATTTTACGATTAATGGCTAGTCAAACTGCAAGCGACCAGCTAGGTCTCAGTATCCCTTTTTTATGTGTATATGTGTGTGTATATGTGTGTATGTTTGATAGCGAAACTCATATTAGTCTTTAGTATTGAATTGATTATATCTTTTTTTCATTACTTCATTGAAACATATTTTCCAGTCGTCTTCTTCTTTTTCTTTTTACCGTTATAAGCACTATTACCGACGACCCAACGTACAAATCTGGAATCATTCTTTCAATTAATTTTGTATTTATATCGAGGGCTTAGAGCAAAAAACATAGTATGGCTCTATGTATAGAGCCATACTATGTTTTTGCTCTAAGCCATCGATATGTACAAGATGGACATGTTGTCTTTTGTTTACTAATAAACTACACTAATAAAACGTATTTGATCAATCGCTGGTCCCAACCAATAACTCCATGACTCTGCCCATTGACTCCGACGGGCCAGTAATTAGTCAACTGTCATTACAGCATGACGAAATTAAGTTTTCTTGTTTTTTTTTTTTATAAAATAATTCTTGGTGTCTTCTAAATCATGACCGATATTCATCTTTTCCTTGACTTGCTTAAACCGCCCCATCCCGGGATATTTTATTTAAGGAAATAAGGGTTTTTATTTGATATAGAAAAATATCCACCGATTATATTTATTTTTATTCATTTTCGCCATAATGAAGGTGACATTGTTCTGTCAAGATACGGGAAGAATATGATATGACACTGCGCTTATTTTGCCATAAGAAGCATTTCCTCATCCTCAATATGTTTTATATTCTACAAGTAACTTTCAATTTCAAAAACACTTCAAAATGTCTGCAACCTCAATCGAAAATTTTGTCGTCGGGTAAATGGATAAAACATCCTTAAGAAAGGCCAAGCGTTTTGTCGATTCCTTCAATATTTGTCTGGAATACAATCGGTGTATTCTTGAAATAAACGTAGCATGTCGCGTATAAAGAAACCAAATCGAATGTGCGCAAGAATGTTCAAATTAAACAGATAACCCTTTACTATTTTGCAAGATTCTAGACCTGTCCAAATTCAGAAGAAAATTTAAAAAGAGTTTAACTTGAAAAAAAACCCATTAAGTAGGGTATGTAATATTGTTGTAAAAGAAGAAATTGCTTTTTACAAGCAATTTCTTCTTTTATTACAATGTTTTCTCAATCTTAAAATCAAAAGGACGTAAAAACCAGGGATTAAACAGGAAAGGGATAATTTATGAATATTGATCAATTAATATTTCTATTTGATACTTTTTGAAATAAAAACAAACTGTTACCTAAATAAGATCCCGATTTATTCTTATAAAAAAATGAGCATGTTGTTTTTACATTTCCCACAAGGTTAATAAGTGACCAACGAAATCGTTCTTTTGGACCAGAAATGAGTTTTGAACTCCAACATTGGTCGCCATTTTTGTTAAGCTATTTTGTTGGTTTGGTGAATATTCAAGCTGTAGTTACGACGTTTAAATCGCTAACCAACTATTCTACTTTTTTGTTAAATGCTACTAGCCATAAATTTTCAAAAAAAAAAAAACCAAACAAAAAACACACACACACCAAAAAACCCGCCGGTTAAATTCGAAGCTGGACACCCTGTTGGAGTCAATGGGCGTGGCCAACGCAGTTAGTGGGCGGGGCCAGCGATTGGTCAATTGAAGAATCGGATTGTCGTGCGAGTATTATCAGAGTCGTCAGTTGCTTACTGACCGAAAGTTTCAGTATGGGGAGAATTCTGAATTTTCTGTTAGGCCGTCTACTCGCTTTACATGTACATTGATCAATCGTCACTGTCAATCAAAGAATCAATCGACTAATCAAATCATTCGTTTAGTGCGGAAGTAAACTTTTATCCTTGACGTTGGCCGACATTTATTTGGAGCATTTTTGTTAGTATGACGACATAAATGTCGTAACTTCACCTTATTCAAGCTGTAGTTACGACTTTTGGGTCGCCAACCAACAATTCTTTTTGGTTGTTGTTGTTAAAAGCTACTAACCATATTTTTGTTTAAAAAACACCGCAATTTAAATTGAAAGCGTGCCTTCCTATCGGAGTCAATGGGCGGGGCCAGCGAAGTAACTAGTCGGGACCAGCAATTGGTCAGTAGGTCACACAATGAAGTAGAATGCACATTACTTACCCTGATCTTGCTCGACCCGGTCTATAACACTTCCTTGAACAGTCCAGGCTGCTCCAAGTAGCAACAAGATTAGTAAAGATGGCGTCATTCTTTCGGATATGATAGAATTACAACTGCAAAATACATTTTAGGTATCATATAATCTTCAAAGACATTCTGAAAAATGAAGAAATTGCTTTTTTTCATTATTCATATATTTGTTTTCTAGCCACACGTTCATAAATACAATCAACAATCACCTGACATTTTTGGCCTTTTTTTTTTTTTAAACAGTAGGAAAAATGTATTTTAGAAGAAATGTCATGGAAACCATTGCTGATTATTGAGCATACTAGTCCCATTGATATGTCCCATAAAAGTTGTATTACTATCATAATGATTACAGCATATGCATAATTGTATAAGTCTGGTCTTAGATTCTTAGAAAATGCATTTTCCTTGTCATAAAATAACAAAACTTAGACTTTCTTACAAAAAATCTCTACAATCGGTCAAGCCAAACACAAGCTGTAGTTATGAAAATAATTACGAAAAGTCCTCTTACCTAGCTTGGTGATGTAAATCTTCAAATCGATGGTAGACAAAACTTATGCAAACCTTCTCTTTTATACATAATCTTCAACAATGACATCCTTCTAATAAGTTAACAAACAATACAACAATCGACCCGGATCATCCGGCATGTCCACTTGAACCAGATAATTGAATCAATAAACCCGACATTAAAAATTACCATGAAATCGTCTTTAACCCTTTCCTGTTTTTTTTTTTTTAATTTTAGTCCTGCCCAACTTGAAAGAAGTTGCAGAGGACAATCAAATTCGAATGCATTTTGAAAAGAAGCCAACCTACGAGGTAGAAAATATTGTGGGAAAAGAAGAAATATCTTATTACAAGCAATTTCTTCTTTTTCCACAATGTTTTCTCAGGTATAAAATCACAGGGATGTATAAACAAGGGATTAAATAGGAAAGGGTTAATAGTGTTACCGTTTAGTCAGCATTTATCAATCAACAGATAAATGCGACCCATGCTAAAAGAGAACATAATGGTAATTTATGCGAAATGCAAGCTTGTTAATCCTGATCAGACATTTTGGAGCTGACCAGGGTCAAGTGGCTACTCTTCTGAATTTGGGAGAGGAAGAATCATTCTACCTTACCTTCAGTTTATTTCTATATTCCGAAGCCCTTGTGACCTTTCCTGGGCCCTGTCCCCCTCCCCATCCCTTTTAAATGACTTTCTATGGTATTTCAACAAGGACCCTTTTCACTTTCCTGTGTTATCCCAGTCTTGCAAAGGGTTGATTACTCATGGTGCTGGTATTGCTAAGCACAGATGCACAGTATTTAGATATAATATATAGATATATTTTGCAAGATTTCATTTCCAGATTCATCTATCAAAATTTATTCTTAATCGTATTATTTTATACGACGTTATTGGCCTATTTACAGACGGCGAAAGATTAGAATGGTCAAAATTCAAAGAAGTTGCAGACGACAATTTTCAGTTAATCAATTTTAAAATCTAAAATAATGAAGAAATTGTTTTTCGTGCATCCAATGAGCTCCAACGGGAAGTTCGACCTAGATATCAAACGGCGTTTAGGTTGAAAAAAATAAAAAAATAAAAATGCTTCACATAATTGTAGAACAAAGAAGGAATTTAAGCTTAACCCTTTTCATGCTGGATACATTACTTTACTAAATTGCTGTAAAATCAAAGGCCTGAAAGCTTTGATAGAATTTGTTGTTCAAAAATCAATATTTCTTTTAGAAATCAACTTCATAAACAACTCTGGCAGGGAAAGTACAAGCAGGAGGTGTAGACTAAGATCAGACTGCACTTATGTGCAGGCTGATCTTGGTCTACAGCTGCTGCAAAACCGAAATATTCCGGGTTCAACATGACAAGGGTTAACTGTCGGTCATAATGTATAAATCAATTTGTCTATCGATTTTTTACAGCAGCGGTCCTTCAATTCTGAAATAAATAGAAAGTTTCATCCTTACACTTACATTTTTCACGTTTCTTTCAACTTTGATTTTGTTTTGATTGTATGAGCCTTTTCTTTGTTTCATTTTCGTTGACAAATATAAGAAGTTAGTTCGTTAGAATATCATTTTGACGTTCCAGAGCTCACAGAAAAGTGATCTGTGTCAGTTTTCGTGATTTACCATTGCATGGTGTCCGTCGCGGATCATCTTGTTTGCTCACGAGAGACTATTTTTAGGTTGATTTTCTTTTAGTTTGGTCAGAAACATGAAAAAGTCCGTACGTTAGAATATCATTCTAACCTTCCACCGCTCACGGTGTTCAAAGTCAGATATTGTTATCTACCATGATGTCCGTCGCCACTCAAGAGACTATATTTTGGTAGATTTTCTTTAAATTTGTTCAGAATGTTTCTGTCGTGGATAAATTCGTCACTAGGTAATGTGGTGAATAACTATGCCTTCATGACAAACCTTAGGTAGGAAAACTTGCATACTCAATTCCTCCTCTTTTATGCTTTTGCTATTGGCGAAATAACTGCTGTCAATCAAAGAATCAATAGACCAATCAAATCATTCATGTATACCGGAACTGAACTTTGAACTCCAACGTTATCCGACATATACAGAGACCATTTGTCTTGGTTTTACGACTTCAACGTCGTAACTACAGCTTATTGAAGCTGTAGTGACGACGTTTATGTCGCTTACAAACAAATTCCTCTTTTTTATATATCACTGATCATAAATTATGGACTATAATGTTGGTTTCATATTGAAGTGGAACTTCTTGTCGGACCTCAGTGGGCGTGGCCAGCGATCCATTAGTTTACCCAATCGCCAACGACTCTGTAAGGAAGCTTTATAAAGATGTTAAACGCGATTCTTTCGCAAAGTTTATGCTCAGTATCATGTTACAAAAAGTAAAATGGTTGATGATGACTGTAAGAAGTAGTTACGACATTTAAGTCGCCAATCCAACAAACTTGTTTGGAATAAATGTCGGCCAATGTTTGTGTTCAGATTTTACCTCCGATTAAAATGTATGATTTGGTTGGACTTTTGATTTTTAAGTGACAATAACGATCTATCAATATTGAAAACAGGTAAGTCACCAAGTCAAACCCTAGACACACCTTGTGTACACTCTCCAGGCTACATTTTTTACCCAAATATTTTTAAACTTGGTCGGAATGTTTGTCTTTATAATGTTAAATATAGGGTCATTTAGGACCGAATACACCAAGGCGACTTTCGGGACCATTGGTCCTTTGATTATCTCCTGGTGACATTTAAACCGCTCCAACATAACAAAATTTTAGACTGGTCCGAAATGAAAGAAGCTGCCAACGACAATTACAAGTTAGTGGAATTTTATTTTTTTCGTCATTTTTGAGTAGAAAACATTGTAGATAATGAAGAAATAGCTTGATACTAGCGATTTCTTCATTTTCCACAATGTTTTCCAAAGCTTTTTTCTTGAGTGGCGTGAAAAGGAGGGCTTATGTGGTAACGGGTTGAACCAAATCTAATAACACTGAAAAGGGCTTTTTCGACCTGCAAGAGTGAATTTTTGGAAATATATAGCAGGATTTATATATTATCAATTGCTATCAAGTTTTCGACAAGTGGAAATTGCGGGGATGGGGGGTGGGGGGGAGGGATGAACTTCAAGGTAAACGCTTATTTCGGCGGAAATCTCAATTCCGCAAAAATGTCTTTCCCCAACTATATATCATTTTTTAGCTAGGAAAGCGTCAAACTGCATCTGGAGGCGTGCACTAAATCCATTGAATGCCTACGCCATAAAAAGTAGTTCTTATGTATTTCAGGAATATTGCAAGCTCTATTCAAATTGTAGGGAACTCTTTCAAAAGTATGCTATTTAACCCATCCCCACTCAATCCCGCTTTTTAAGCAACCAAAGAAGAAAAAAAATGAAAATATTTTGGACTGGGAAGAAATGGCTTGCAACAAGCAATTTATTCATTGTCCACAATGTTTTCTATCCCACAAGGGCAAGATCTTATAAATTCCACCATTTCAATTTGAACCAGTTTAAGATTTTGTCATTTTATTATAGATTAAATCCTAAATTACTTTAACCTCGTTTATGTATCAAGATAACTTTTGGCAAAGAAGATTAGTTAACTAAACCATGCTTTTTGCTAGTGTACAATACTTTCAGTACTTTATTTTTCAATTTATACTACTTTCATTTTAAACACCAATCAAAAAATGTCATCCGGTTATGAGCTAAGTAACCTAGTATTCAAACGCATTTGTCCTAATTACAAAGTTTGAATGAAAACAATGAGTTCCGTGATAGGTGGTAGGAAACATTTGAACAATAACGTCCTTATTTGTTTAGGTTGAAAAGGACACAGGGACATAACAAACGTTTACCAACGGTAATCGAAATCCATGTCCTCCACTAATCTTTTACGGCGCTGTTCAACCCTTTTCTATATTTAAAAGAATTAGACCTGTCCAAGTGCAAAAGTTTTGTAGACGACAATTGAAAGTCGATTTTACTTAAAAAATAATCATTCAGTTTGGTAGAAAATCATTGGGGAAAAAGAAGAAACTGCTTGCTACAAGCATTTCCTTCATTTTTCAAGACATTTCCTCAGTAAAAATCACAGAGGCGTAAAAACCAGATACTGAGCCGAAAAAAATGGCCGATTCTTTTTTTAGCTCAAAACTCATTATCCAATTCCCACACAATGAAGCTCTTTGAATGAAGCCATCAAGAAAAGTGATAAAGAAAACGTTGTGTAATATGAATGTCTCACTGACAATCACTCTATAAGTTTCGACAACATAGGATTTATAAATGTTTGTTTTACTTTAGAGCTAGTGCCTCTACTTCTGAAGGACGTTCGCTATTAAATAGGGGAATTCGCTTCGAATTACGCTTAACCCATTCCCACACAGTAACGCTTTTGGACGCCCCTAAAGAAAAACATTTGGGAAACATTGTGTAAAATGAAGAAATTGCTTGTTACAAGCAATTAATTCATTTTGCACAACGTTTACTACTAAGTAAGTTGAAAAATCTAAAATTCCACATACTTTATATTGTCATTTGTCACTCCTCTCAATTTGGACCAGTCTAAAATTTTGCTGTCTGGGAATGGGTTAAAGTAAATTCAAAACGACATAATATCAATACCCAAAATACGGTAAGTGTAAGACTCGAACCCTCACTTATCGGCAAACATTTTAAAGGTACCTACTAATTCGTTGGCTATGACATAAGCATGGATAATAATTTTGAAATTTGCGTGTGATTGTCAAATGACGAATACTACGTTGTCTGCGCATGTCATATTCTCCGAAGATTGTCAGTATTTGAAAAATGCCACCTATCGGAAGATAACGCGAATATTAATCTAGCAGATTCCGAGGGCAACACCTGCTATGATCGAAATTTGATTAATTTGAATGACAGGGGTCAGACTCGGCTTAAATTATATCCACTGTATTCCGTGTGTGTAGGCCCTATATATGGTCTTATCAATAATTGATTTTATTTCATATTTTTTCAGTGCGTCAGTGTCAATCTCCAAATAAGAGAGTGCGTCAGTGTTTGAATGTTTCGTGCAATACAAAACATTGAAAAAGCGTACAATATATGCGCAACTTTGAGTACTTGCACGATTGACGGATCGCTGGAAACGCCGATTGACTCCGCTGGCCACGCCCTCTGACTCCGACAGGAAGTTCCAATTCGATATCGACCTGCGTTAATTGCAAACTTTGTGGCCAGAAACATGTGATAAACGAGTAAAATGGTTAGTTGGCGACTTTTAGGTCGTGGTTACAGCTTGAATAAGCTGTAGTTACGACGTTTTAGTTACCAAACCAACAAATATGCTTCACAAGGACATCCGCCAAAGCCGGAGTTGAAAGTTAACCTTAAGTTCAAATGAATGATTTGATTGGTCGATTGTTTCTTGATTGACAACTGTGATTGGTCAATTTTAGGAGTATGTCACGTTTTCATTTGAGATATATCAAGCCATAAATGATCTCTCCAGGGTGTTCCACAAAATGAATATTTTGAAAAAAAATTGGACCAAGCAAATGCCAACCAGAAATAGCTCGAAAATAAAAACAGAGTCAGTCAGAAAGGCCGGTCGGTAACTTTTATTTTTTCAAAAGATACCAAACGTTTTTCTATTCATGTTTTTGGCGTCATTTATTTCCATATCAGCAAAACACATTTATGTCACAATTTCTTAAGAAAAAAATCATCGGAAACATATTAAAGAACATGGATTTCGTTATAATAACAATGTAAGAGGCCTATATTTTTTAATATATTCATACATAAATAATACAAATGATGCTCTTTTGGACAACAGTTTACTGTTTACTATTTAATTCATAGAAAACACAATTTTTTAAACAGGTATTCAACATTATTTTGCGAAACTCCAAAATTTGCTTATACCACTACTTTCACCTTAGTATGGCTTTCCTTAATTTTCATTTTCAATCTTAAGATCTCTTGCTTGTTCTGAAATCCTAAAATGTTTCTCAACTAAAAGATTACTAGATTTAAAATTTCATTGTCATCATGATATTGTGATTATTGTAAAAACGCCGATGAAACGAACAATTTCTTGTTTGGATGAACAATATCCTATCGGAAAGTAAACAGGGAGAAGTAAAGTGTTTTTTTTTTTCATATAGTTTGACCAGGTTTAACTGAGGTTCATTTAACAATCGTTCGAACTTTCGGTGGGAAGAATGTTCATAGATTCTTCAAAAACTTGATGATTCGCCCCTATCACTCAGAAGACCAAGATCTTGACCAATAAAATAAATCATTCACTCCGAAACTTCAATGTATACCTCTGATCCTCTGAACCCATTTCCACACAACCACACCCCACAAGATAAAATGCTATTGAAAACATTGTAAAGAATGAAGAAATTGCTTCTACCCCAAAAAGCAAATACTTTTTTTTTAATTCTTTAAATTCCATCGACTTAAATTGTCGTCTGCAAATTCTTTGAATTTTGACTCGTCTGGTCATGCGTTAAAACAATTGCGTTGAATGGTAACAGTCTTTCGGTCTCTTTGTTACTTGA
This sequence comes from Fragum fragum, assembly GCA_946902895.1. NCBI lineage: Eukaryota > Metazoa > Mollusca > Bivalvia > Cardiida > Cardiidae > Fragum > Fragum fragum. The sequence goes on from OX336371.1 coordinate 51,689,650, forward strand.
TTTTTTCCTCAGTTACCATCTGATGACGCCTGATATCTAGGAGTCGAAATGGCCGTTGCTGTATATACCGTGTATTACATGTAGTGATATCAGGGGCGGTAACCAGTCAAAGACAGAGTGACCTATCGGGTGATTTACAGTAATCTCCCTTTGCAGGGGCGTTGCTTAGGGTACGAACATCAACGTCATCTTCACGGAATCAAAGTTAAAGCTGGTCAAATGAAATGTTTCTGCCATCTTATAGACGAAAACACTTAGGACGTCTCGGAACTCTAAGAGGACGGCGGAAAAATCGAATCCTGACCTCAGCTTGGACACAAAACCTCTTTTTCACGATGTTAATTCTGGTCAACTGGAAAAGAATGAAGAGATCTTTTTGTTTTCATTCGGGTATGAAAATACAAATATAATCACATTATAAGTCGCGAAGAAGAAAATAGTTTAGGATACTTTTTTTTAACTACTTTGTGCGCATGCGTATTAGATATTTCTGTATTCGAGACTTCTTTTATGGAGGTTTGAACTGAATTTTTGAGTCACGCAGACTGCAATAATTTTGATAGACGAAACTAAATTAAATTATAACAATATACTCTGAACATCTGCTGAGATTTATGTATAGAATTTGTGTTTGTTTTGATGATATTAACTTAGTAACTACGTCTTATTCAATTATGATTCAGTTACGATGTTTCTGTCGCCAACTAACTATTTCACTTGAGGATGTTATCTTACGTAAAAGGTGCGCTGACTTCGAAAATGGAAATCTTATAAATAAATATCAGTGTACGCCGGAAACTATATTATTTGCATTAAAATGAGAAAATATTCCAAGTCTAACGGTGTTTTCAGCTTGAACGATTCTCATTCAAAATTACAAAATCAGTCAATCAAAATCGATGTAAAATTTGTTAGACAAACTCAAGAAGTGTACGCTGAGAATCATACATTTCTTTTTTATCTGTTAACATTCCACATGTATATGCTCCATTTTTAATTGTACTTCTATTTAGTGTCGTCTGCTACCCCTTTGAATTTGGACAGGTTTTAAATTTCTTTTGAAAAACATTAAAGGGTTTAAAACCAGAAAATGTGTCCAAAGCAAAATGCATGGTCGCAATTAACATGCAAAGACCGTACAGACTCAAGTGGATCCATACATAGCACTAGCACATATTTTCGTGACGGTTCGTCGTTATTTTACCTTGATGTTCAAGTTGCTCCTCATGAGATGTCGAAGACCCCCGAATAGTCTCTTGTTGATCTTGATCGTGTAAGATCCCTTGGCTGAAACAAAAATACAGTTCCTTATGCACCGATGTGCAATTTCCGGATCGCTGGTCACGCCCACTGACCTCTGATATGTCAACGAAAAAAACCCGCACCTTTCATTCTCGTCATTTAATATTAAGTCTTCCTTAATTCGCCACTGTTTAGAACAGGTTCAACCATCTGTGTCTTTCTTAATACTTATCTTATTGTTATCCGTCAAATACCAACATAAAAGAAATTTAATAAAGATAGTGCAAATGATAAAAATGATAAATCAAATCATTCAATTAGACCGGAAGTGAAATTTGAACTCAGACATTAATGTTAAACTGTAGCAAGGACGTTTAGGACACCAACCAACCATTTTTTGTTGCAAGTTCTTGGTCATAGATTTTGCGAAATAACACCGTTTAACCCATTACCACACAGGGACGGTTTTAGACGCCCCATCAAGAAAAACAATTTGTAACAAGCAATTTCTGCATTTTACACAATGTTTTCTACCAAGAAAGTTGAAAAATCTTAGATATCATAAACTTTAAATTGTCGTCTGCAACTCCTTTTAACTTGGACCAGTCTAAAATTTTGCTGTCTTGTAATCGGTTAATATCTATTCGGATGTTTGTGTTTGGTGACAGCGACTAGTCAATAATAGACTTGAAGACAGAAACTATCAGAATAATCGATAATTTATCAATCGCTGACCCTGCCGACTGACTACGTTGGCCACGCTTACTGATTCCGACAGGAGGTCCCACTTCGATTATAAAAGGCATTATATTGCAAAATTAATGAGAAGTATCATTTAACAAAAAAGTAAAATTGTTGGTTGAATAAGCTGTGGTTACGATATTTAAGTCTCCAAACCAGTAAACAACAACAAAAAAAAAAAAAAGATCACAAAATGGCGACCAATGAATAATTTCATTGGTCGACGGTTATTGACAGTAGCGATTGGTCAATTGCCCAGTAAGTGTAATGCTATCGTTATGATAGAAAGCATTGTGGTTTTGGTGAATTTCAAATGGAATTATGTCATATTATAGAATAGAAAAGAATACAATTTATTGACAAAAACTTTACAAGTTTATAGTCATGTACAAAATATGAATAGATAATAATAAAAGACAATTTCAATCACGTGTTATTCTATTTGCATTTATGTTTGAATCTTTTGAGCATCTCATTATTTGTTCTTAGAAATAAAAATCTATCATATATATAAACGGTGTAGGGAGGACAAACCGTTAATATGAGCATCTCAGTTTATATCGAACATTCGCCACCTTTAAAGTAAGGGATGTCCGACATACACCAAATAACAGAACACGTCCTTTTGTTAATCATGTTTGTTCTTGTCCTGATTTTTTTCCTTATTGATAAATCTAATCTTCACACCATTGATTACCCTAAACAATTCTGTGCACCCATCACCATACAAACCCGCATTTTCACTCGCTGAAGAGCTAGATCTTTGGAGAACATTGTGATAAAATCAAGAAATTATTTGAAGAAAGCAATCTCTTCTTTTCCCGCAACATTTTCTATCTCCTTATTTTTCAGTTTGATCCATTTTTTGTCATCTGCCGTATCTTCCAAATTGGACCAATCTAACAATTTGACGAGTGGTAAAGGGTTAACCTATGGCTATTTGACAAAGTTTTATACTGCTCTAATTGTAAGGAGTTGAAGACGACAATGTAAACTTTATGAAATTTTAGATTTTTCATATTTCTGGTAGAGAACATTGCGGGAAATTAAGGAATTGCTTGTGACAACCAACTGCTTCATTTTCCACAATTTCATCCCAATTTTTTTCTTGGGGGCATCCAAGAGTGTCATATTGTGGGAATAGTTTATATCTATTCAAAACGTTTCCATGGCATATTGCTTCGTGGTATTTTTCTACAACTTCATGGTTAAAATGCCAATAAAAACAATAGCATTTTCAATATTGCCATACGCACCAAATACATCATTCTAGATCAGGCCGGGCACTCTAGTCCATTACCAGACGACACTATTCAAGACCAGATCAAATACAGAAACGTTTCAGACGATGTTTGTATGTTTTTTAAGGTTTAAAAAAAGGGGAAAAAAAGAAAACACTGTGGATAAAAAAAATTGCTTGTAACAAGCAATTTCTTTTTTTCCACAATGTTTTCCAAAGCTTTATATTTTTCTTGGAGCGTCAAAAAACGTCGTCGTCGTCATTGAATTGATTAATGGAGTAAATTCGAACGAGCATCTTAATGTAAAATGCGCGTCGGACTCTCAGTCTAGAGGTCCCGGGTTCGATTCCCGACGGCGGCACTCATCCTTTCCGACTATTTGTCTCTCACCAATGGGTCGATAATAGTAGACCTATGTGGGATAGCAGCTGGAGGCTAGGAAATGATGTAATGGTAGTACTGGTGTGAGAAATACCAGTATTCCGTTGTTAGGTGCTCCAGCCGCCGCGATATAACTGAAAGATTGTTAAAAGCGGCGTAAAACCCCATTCAAACAAAACAAACAAACTTAATGTAAAATTGAGAGATTGCCGCCGTTAGTAAAAAATCCTATTCACGATTAACAAAATAAGTCATTTAGATTGGAAGTCAACAACCCTCTCTTACAATACGTAATAAGCAATTTCGTTAGTTTGGCGACTCGAACTCCGTAACTACAGCTTATTTCATAACTGCAGTTACAACGTTTAGGTCACCAACCAACGAATCGCTTCTTTACGTCTCTGGTTATATATTTTACAAAATATTGTCGTTTATGTCATGGAGTCCGACTGCAAGGTCAGTGGGCGGGTTCAGCGATCCGTTAATTGACCAATCGCGGCTGTCAATCAAGGAATCAACCGACCGATCAAATCACTTATTCAGCCCGGACCTGAGCTTTCAACTCCGACATTGGCCGCCATTTGTGTTAACCTTTTTTTTGCTCTAGTTACGACGTTTATGTCACCAACCAACCATTTTACATTTTTGTTGTATGTAACTGGCCATAAATTTTTTAAAAAACGCCTTAAAATTCGAAGCAGGTCTTCCTGTTGGAGGTAATGGGCGTAGCCAACGGGGTAGTGGGCGGGGCCAGCGATTTATCAATTAAAGACTACCAATAGATTGGCGTTATGCACTAAATGATAGTCTATCATTTTGTTTATAGTGTTATATTTCGATAGACCTATTTTTTACGAGGAATTTATACATACCGGAAATAGAACGAAGATAGACTTACCGGAAATAGAACGGTGATAGAGCGTCCTTCGATTGAACTTGATGGAAAAGAAGAGGCGATTTCTAGCTAAACGGGCAACGGCACACACTGGCAAAGAACGAAATAAATAGATATAAATAGATAATAAGGTAAAAGGGTACACAAATCTATAATTCTGAGTTTGATAGATTATATCTTAAAACGGGTTCGAGCCCCATCTTCGCCGGGTTGGTTGTGTCCATTGATGAGTTACTAAATCGGTCCCCGAGAACTATGTTAACCCTTCCCAACACAATCTCGCTTTTCGACGCCCCCCACCAAGAAAAGGATTTTGGAAAACATCTTGGGTGATGAAGAAATTGCTTGTTATAAGCAATTTCTTCATTAAAAACAATGTTTTCAAACCAAAATGACAAAGATTTTTATGAATTTCATCAACTAAAAGTTACCTGGTTAATCTGGCTACCGCTTCTGCGCGAAGACTCTATACAATACTAGGGTATCATGCAGAAACACAAAGCCTTGTAAAATCGGTGGGTGTTTATAGCAAGATCCTGTCTACACTGTTATACAGTGGGTAACGCTTGGTTTCAACCCACTACTAGACAAAACAATAGCTTCGCAAAGCGGCGCATAAACGCCCGAAGGTGCTTGTCAATGGAATATAATATTTTACCATAATTTTTTATGATAAAAATGGCCTTGAAAACTGACCTTGACAGATAAGATTAAACTTGATATCAACAACATGGCACTACCCAGAAGACTACAATTGTGACTGGTCTTACAAGAGGAAAATCTTGAAAGTGTAAAATGTTTCAACCTAGTGAGACTGAGCAAATTGCGCAGGGTTGGAACTTTCTATGCTTTTTGTGATTGATCTATGCACAATTTCAACACTTAGATTCTTCACTGTGAAACACTGTTTGTATAAACAGCTCTATGGGTCACATTGCTCACAAAAAACACGATAATATTAAGCAAATCCATAAACAAAGGGGAGATAATTCATTGATCAGAAGAAAGACAAAATTTTAAAGATCTAAAACACAAGTACACGTTATGGAGAATCATTGGAGTAATTTTCAATCATTTTCAATCAACACTAGGCACAAGTTATAAGCATTTCAAAAGTTGCTTACACTCGGAATTAGGCTTTTTTCAGTTCAGGGCAGATAATTGATGAAAAACTGGAGTTTTCTTAATTTCAAAGGTTTAATCCACCACTAGAGATGATGTGGATTCATTATGCAAAGTAACAAGTTCTTTAGATTGAAATTGTAGGAGGAGTTGGACACACAAGAAGAATGGTGATTTATTTCAATTCAAGGGACTGGAGTGTTACGAATTTCAGAGGTTTTATGCACAACTAGACATCCCAGAGGTACACTGTAGCAAGTTTCAGTTCGTTCCCATTGTCATTTCGTTCCCATTGATACTGTAGGAGGAGTTGCACACACATGAAATATAGTAATTTTTTTTTTCAAATTCAAGGGCAGATAATTCAAGATCGACTAAAGTGATTTCAATTTCAAAGGTCTTACGTACAACTAGACATCAAAGAGATACACTGTGGCAAGTTTCAGTTTGTTCCCATTGATACTGTAGGAGGAGTTGCGCACACATGAAATAAAGTGAATTTTTTTCAATTCAAGGGCAGATAATCAAGAACGAGTAGAATGGTTTCAATTTCAAAAGTCTTATGCACAACTAGACATCAAAGAGAAACATAGTAGCAAGTTTCAACGAGCTCCCATTTCCCAGAGTTGCGCACAAATGAAATATAGTGATTTTTTACGTCAAGGGCAGATAATTAAGTAACGACTACAGTGATTTGAATTTCAAAAGGCAGAATGACGGATGGACTACCGAGGCCATAAGATAATACTGCCCTTCGACCTTAAAAATTAGACTGGACTAAATTGATAAAAAGTTCAAGTTACGATGTAAAGTCGGTGAAATTTTATATGTTTTGTCTTCTGGGGAAGAAAACATTGTGGGAACAGAATAATTTGCTGGTTAAGAACAATTTCTTCCCTTTCCACAATGTTTTCTGAACTCTCTTTTCTTGAGGGGCGTCAAAAAGCGAGAGTGTGTAAATGGGCTAAGTTACTGCCATACTGTGAGTGAAGTAGAAAAACCTAGATTGATGCCCGGAAGCGATCATATATATGGCTAAAAATAGGCGTATTTTTAAGTTCCTTTTAAACTTCATTATATGACATTTTTTTTTACAATTTTAGACTTTTGTCGACCGATAAGCTGACAATCTCTCTACATCCAAATCTTTCTGTAACAAAAATCTCTCTTTTACAAGTAACTTTGCATGACGTTTGAACCACCGTTTCACAAGTGCAGCAAATAAAGACTTAGACCAGCTTGTGCATCCCCACAATCTGATCAAAGTCTTCACTTTGTGCTCTGTAGATATCTACTGACTCAAAGTGTCTTTTGATTAACCCATTCCTGTTCATTCCCTGGTACTTACGTCCTTGTGATTTTATAATTGATAAAATATTGTAGAAAAAGGAGAAATTGCTTGTTACAAGCAATTTCTTTTTTTCCACAATATTTTTTACCCTAATGAATGGTTATCTTTCAAATCAAATCAACTTTAAATTTTCGTCTGTAAGACCTTCGAATTTGAAAAAGTCTAAAATTTTGCAAACCAGGAAAGGGTTAACCCTGAATATTCCACATTTACTATACGGATTTCCGGACTATCTAATGTACCCATATTCAAAATTTACGGATCGGAGCTGTCAGTCAAAAAAACAATCTACCAATCAAATTATTCATTTAGACCGGAAGTGAACTTTGACCTCAAACATTGGTCAAGCATTTTGCTGGTTTTGGTGAAATAAACTTCGAAACTACGTCTCATTTAACGATGATTCAGTTGCGATGTTTATGTCGCCAACTAACTGTTCTATTTGACACGTGTTACTGACCATAAATATTGCAAAATAACGCCATTTAATTACTAAATGAAAGTTCTCTTCGGAGGTCAGTTGACTGGGCCGGCGATCCGTCGAATATTGCAACCATCACGAACAGACTTAGGGCTGGTGGTCAGCGATCCGTCAATTATTGCAAATATCAGGAAGATGTTCGGTTATAACTCACGTCTTAATTTCCATATTTTAAGACAGTAGTTACAGGTTCCTCGTCTACATCCTCCAACCAGAGATTGTTCCAGTGTATCCTCGATGTCGTATGTTAGCTCGGCGATCTCTGTCTCATTCAACATGGCATCGTTGACGTCCGAGACGTAATCGTAGTAGGAGTCGTAATACGAGTCGTAATACATAGAGTCGTCGTTATAGGTATCGTAGTACATTCCTGGCTCTTCGTACTCGTATTGGTCCTCTCCTGAATCGTACATGTACTCGTCGTCATCGTAGGACGATAAATCGTAGTTGGAATCGTACTGATCGTAGTTAGAGTCGTATTCCGTAGCTACTTTAGAATCGTCATAGTACGCATCATACAGATCCTTCTGGGCATCTTCGGCTTGACTTAAAACATCTGTAAATTAACATTTGTGTCATTCTAACCCATTACCAGACGACAACACTTAAGACTGGTCCAAATTGAAAGAAAGGCGCAGACGACAATCTTAAGTTATTGAAACCTTTAAAATCGTAGTCTTTTTGGGTAGAAAACACTGTGGATAATGAAGAAATTGCTTTTAACAAGCAATTTCTTCATTATCCATAATGTTTTACCTAAGCTTTCATATTGAGAGGCGCTTAAAAGCGTCTCTGTGTGGGAATGGGTTAAGCGAACAGCGTCCATTTTAGACACGCATGCGTAACTTTAGACCTGCGGGGATCGTGTAGAGGTTGATAACCTTTTCAATATCAGTGTTGGGCAAGCATAATGTCGTAAATACAGCTTGAATAAAGCTGTATTTACGACATTTTGCTCGCCAAACGAGGATATATTCTGTATACGGTCAGTATTATTTTTCTTTAATACCAAGCAACCTTAGCCATTCTGAAATTGAAATATAAAACTATCTTAAGTCATGTACATTCTGGAAATGTTGCTACTAATGGGTTGACACTTCGGCTGATGATCTTGTCCGAAATATTCACTCCGCGATAATCGCCAATTGACGGGAAAAGTTAACAAAATTCTGTTCCTATTTATGAGTATCTTGAAGTAAAGAACCAATATCGCTATAGGCGGCTAATATCGCTTATTTTTTTTTAAAAAAATTAATCTTATCCCTATCAAAATGCCAGTTACTGTCGAAAAATTTGTCGTGTTTGTGCTCAGGATATGCCATTATTCAACCCATTACCAGACTGTCCAAATTGAAAGGCGTTATAGACGACAATTTAAAGCTCATTGAATTTCTGATTTTTCAACTATCTGGGTAGATAACCTTGCGACAAGCAATTTCTTCATTTTACACAATGTATTGTCATTTGTTTTTCTAGAAAGGCCTCAAAAAGCGCCATTGTTTAGGAATCGGTTAACAGATGAAAAATAGATTACCAGAGACTAGCCCAAATTTTAAAAAAATGCAGACGTAATTTAACCCTTTCCTGTTTTTTTTTTTTTTCAAAATTTTAGACCGGTCCAATTTGAAAGAATTTGCAGACGAAATTTAAAAGTGGGTGCAACACGAAAAGTGAGCAACCTATAGGTTAGAAAATATTGTGGGAAAAAAAGAAATTGCTTGTAACAAGCAATTTCTTCTTTTCTCACAATATTTTTTCAAGTGTAAAATCACCGAGACGTGAAAACAAGGGATTGTGCAGGAAAGGGTTAAATGCATTTAAATTGAAAATAAGAGCTTGGTGGGATAGAAAGCATTGCTGCCAACGGAGAAATTACTTGTGACAAGCAAGCAAAAATGTCTTGTGACAAGCAATTCCTCCTTTTCCAATTACCCTTTTCCAGATCGAAAATAATGCGGGATAAAGTTGTATTGGGTTAGAATAAAAAAAGACAATGGCAAATAACGCTTTAATTTTGCACGAAAACTTTTATTTTATAATAATTAACTTAACTTGAATTTTGACATGTCAGTGTTATGGGTCTGACATCGCTTGAAGAAAATTCAATAGAAATTACGGACAACGCGTGATTTAATCCCTTCCATCACAGTGACGCTTTTGGACGCCCCACAAGAAAAATATTTGGAAAAATATTGTGTAAAATGAAGAAATTGCTTGTAACAAGCAATTTCTTCATTTTACCCAATGTTTTCTCCCCAGAAAGTTGAAGAAATCTAAAATTTAATTAACTTGAAATCGTTGTCTGCAGCTCCTTTCAATTTGGACTAGCCTTAAATTTTGTCGTCTGGTAATGGGTTAAGTCTGATAAGACGCAATATGAAAATTTTTAAGCTTATTTGCCGACACTGCAATCCCAGCATTTTTAATGCAAAGTATAAAGTAGGTGTTGCAAGTTCGAAAACACTCCTGAACGTCACAAAATAGGATTATTACGAAAAGTAACGTGAATTCGAGTTAGTTTATTTTGTATGTGACCGCTATGAGAAAGCATGTTGATAGTTATGAGAACTCCATTACAATGTGTTCATTTACACGTCTCTTCTGGATTTTTTAATGGTCTTCCTGGCGAAATATGGCTTGCATTTGACCCATGCATCTAACACCAATCAAGAAATGTCTTCTTTTACATTAATCACGATGCATTCTTTTTAATTTCACGTCGTTTTCAATTCTCCCAACTAGGGACGATGAAAATCTAGCTTCATGCAAACTCCACCTAGTTCTGTTGGCATTAAGCCTTTCCTGTCTTACGAAATTTAAGACTGGTCCAATTTCAAAGGTTTTGCAGACGACAATTTAAAGTTGATTTTATTTGAAAAATAATCGTTCAGTGGGGTAGAAAACGTTGTGGAAATAGAAGAAATTGCTTGTTACAAGCAATTTCTACTTTTTCTACAATGTTTTCCAAGATGTAAAAACACAGGGGCGTAAAAACAGTGATTGAACAGGAAAGAGTTAAACTAATACGGGTTAGGAGCCATAGCAAGGTCTACTATTGTCAAAGCATCCCTTTTGCGTCAAATGAATATTGTTAGCGTGCGACCAAAACGTCGTAAATAGAGCTGTCAAAAGCTGCATTCGGGGCGGTTTTGTCGCCCCTCACGATTTATTAGATATAATTATCATATAAATAGGAAAGTTCTTTTGCTTATACAGACTCTATATAAATTAAGAATAGTTTTTGTTGATAAATGATTTTTTTAAAGTAACTTTAACACTTTCCTGCTTTTTTGAATTTTAGACTGGTCCAAATTGAAAGAGAATGCAGACGACAATGAAAATCGGGTGCAATTTGAAATAAAATCATCCTGTGTGGCAGAAAAAAATGTGGAAAAAGAAGAAATTGCTTGTTACAAGCATTTTTTTCTTTTTTCACAATGTTTTCTCCAGTATAAAATCACAACACCGTACAATCCCGTGTTTGTACAGGAAAGGGTTAACATATTAAGGACCTTTGCCTCATCATGCAAAACTGTATACAAGGAGTGACACGACAGTGTCTTTTTTAGCTATTTTAGTGCGTTCGAGAATCGTGTGAAGGTATAACAACAAGTAGAAAAATACACTCTTGTTATATTCCTTGTATTATATACATTTTCAGACTAAACCTTATGAAAATCCGCTGAAAATCCGGGTTCTTTTTTTCGTATAAGCCAAATTTATACGGATTTTTTTGTGGAGTTGTATCAGATAGCCAGAATTTTATTCCGATTGTTTATAGGTATGTAATATAATAAAAAATTCCTTACCCTTGACCTCTTCTATCCTGTCAATAAAGTTTCCTTGAACCGTCCAGACTGCTCCAAGTAACAGCACAATCAGCCACGATGACGTCATCCTGTCAGACCTGTAAAGAATAACAAAAAATCTTCAAATTGCATTTTTAATTTTGCTATAGACCATCAAAATATCATTTTGTGTTCAATTTTGTGTTCACAATTAACAGATCGATGGCTACGCCCACTGAGCTGCGACAGCATTCCTTGTGTGCAATTACTTATTCTTTACTGAGCAAAATGAAAACTTGACATTCCGAATTGGACTTCGTGCAAAGATATTTTGTGCATTAAGACACAAAGCATCTGACCATTCGTAGAGGTATACAGATTTCTCACAGGTAGGCTTCGTCATTCATAAACGTCAAAATAGTTGTAGTACCCTCAAAATAAGATTCATATGATGATTAAAAGATAACATTTATGTTTTCAATATCAATTGTGTCCACCTTTAGCATCTGTAACAGCAGTACAACGCTTCCTCGTTGACCTCAGAACAATTATGAACACTACCTGAGGAAAGCGTCTCCATTGTTCAAACAAGAGTACGTCATAGATCCCATAACGTCTGAGATGGATTGAATTCCTGACAGACACGGCGGCCTAGTTCGTCCCAGATACTTTCAGTCGGATTGAGGTCAGAGCTGGGTGAAGGCCAGTCCAAGAATTCAATAAAGGAATTTCTCAAAATGTCTTAAGTTAGAAATGATCTGTATGGCCTAGTATAGTACTGAAACGTAAGACCAGGGCAGTACCTCTACATAAAGGGGGGGGCAAAAGGGTTGCAAAATCTGATCCCTATTCCGGTCAGCGGTTAGTTGCCTTGAAAAACAACAAGGGGCAGAACGTCAATGGGCACAAAATATCCTCATGCTATAAGACTTCCACTGCAAAATCTGTCGACCTCTCTGAAACATAAAGTGCGTTCTTTTCGTCGAAAATGTCGCTAAATAAGATTTTTGAGTGGTCTTAAAGAACGATTTTTGTAATTTTGAGTAGAGATAGTCGACGTCGTCGAGGCTACTCGTTTAAGCCAATGCTGAGTACGCTTAAATTCCTCATCAAGAATTCATCAGTTCATCAGATTCTTTTTCAGCGGCCAAAAATCTTAATCTAAAGAACGCTTTTTCTTAAAAATTGAAATAAGAATCTTAACAAAAAAAAAAAAAAAAAAAAGAAACGACGAAAAGAACGCACTTATTCTTGATAACGACGTTTTCTTTGCCTGTGGTACACACCTACCCCATGATTAGGTGTAAGAATCGCTCCATTATGCGGTCATCGATCTCGAGCTTTGACTATAGCCCTACCGGCAAATATCTCCTGACTAGTTGATAAATTTGTTAGGAGATGAGCGTGATCATGGTGATAATTTACGATCATCCCGATGTGACGTCACTCGTACCACTCTCGGTCTCGGGCGATCAGAAATTGTCCCAGTCTGGTGTACACGAGTTCTCAAAATAATTATTATTTATCGTTAGCAATTGAAAAAAGGTTCACATGTTGATCAGCCAAAGGCCTTCCAATAGCATATTGATGTTGCTCATTTGAAAGTCGTGGCATTTCAACTATATTATCACGGCCGAAAATTATCTTGAGCTTAAGCTTGTGAGCTATGTCAAGGCACCTTTGTACCATAAGACCGTAACGGAAATTGATTGATTGAATGGGGTTTAACGCCGCTTTTAACAATATTTCAGTCATATCGCGGCGAATTGAGCACTTAACAATGGATTCCTGGTATTTCTAACACCAGTAATACCACTACATCCTTTCCTAGCCTCCAGCTGCTATCCCACTTAGGTTTACAATTATCCACCCACCGTAACGGAAAGCACGTGCTTTTGTAAATTTACGATTTTATGCAGTCACATGGTTCCTTTTTGCTATGTCACAGCTTAGAATGTTTTCTACACACAGGAGAGAAAAAAAAAAACCCGGGAAAATTAGATAGTATTACTTTTTTATTTTTTGCTTAGTATTTCATATATTATTATAATTACTCTAATTATATATGTATGAATGAAATTCTCAATCACAAGCAGTGTTACTTACTTGTGCTTTTCCATTACCTATAGCCATCTGTGTAGCACTAAAAATAGAATTTTAGAACCCGCTTAAAGCACTTCCAGAAAACTACGAGAGGTGTTTCTGAAAGACACTTATTTACTTGCTTTATTGAATTTTCTGACAGAAGTTGTGAACAGCTCGAACTTAGGAATCGTGCAGGCGCTTTTCATCGTTGTAGTATGGCAAAGGCCGAAGGATGGAGTGGAAGAGGTACTCTCCCCGAAAATTATGTAACGAGATTCAAGCGTTTGGGTTGGCTGACGTTTTCTTTTCACCATTCCACGAACAAAATTTTGAGCACGCAGTTATTGTGTATGATTACGCACAAATTAGATCCATAAAATTTTACATAAAATCTTACTTACAACTAGTAAACTAGTTGCTATGTTTCGCTTGATGGCATTAAAGTATTAGAAATGAATATTTTTGTTTGCATTGTGGTATGAACCTAAGAATTTAATCACACTATTATTAAGCTTTAAAATAAAAACAAAGCAAAACAAACGAACGTAATTTGAAAGTAACCAACCGACAGGTTGCAAATAATGTTGGAAAAGAAGAAATTGCTTTTTAAGCAATGTCTTCCTTTGTCACAATGTTAACTCAAGGGGCGTAAAAACAAGGGATTGTACAGGAAAGAGATAAGGTATACAGGCAAATTCTTCTTTTTCTACAATGTGTTCTCAATTATGAAATCACAGGGACGTAAAAACCAAGGAAATTGTTAAGAAAGCAGAAACTCACCTTAAATCTTCAAGAATCAATGTGGGATGGGGTTGTTCCGTCAATGTTTGTCTTAGTCTGTGAGTTAATATTTATATATATGCAGGGTTCCGTTAGTTCTAGGATCCTCACGGCCGTGTTTATCATCGAGAAACAATGGAACAATAGACCCATCTCATCCGGATCCACACGTCTTTGAAGTCTAAAACAATCAACACGGAATCAGCCATGTCCGTCTTTCCTGCTTATGGACGGGATATAACAGAGTTAACCCATTACTAGACCAGGCAGTTTTAGACCGGTCCAATTTCGAAAGAAAATGCAAACGACAATTCCTAAATAACCAAAATTTTGAAAAATCTTTCTTGTTTAGGGAAGAAAACATTGTGGACAATGAATGAAATTGATTTTGTAAAGCGTAAAGCAGTTTTCTATATTTTCCGCAATATTTTCTAATGGCTTTTTCTGGATGGGCGTAAAAAAGCGGGAGAGTGTGATAATGGATTAAATCCATTAGCCTACTAGATGAATTCTTTTTAGACCAGTCCAAATTGAAAGAAGTTGCAGATGACATTCGAAAGAGCATCTGAATTGAAAATTTAGAGCCTGATTGGGTAGAAAACATTGCGACCAAAGGAGAAATTGTTTGTAAGATGCAATATCTCTTTTTACCATACTGTTTTTCAGGTAATTTTCTTTTGCGCGTCAAAATGCGAAAATGCGTGGAAATGGGTTAACGCATATACATTCTGTGAAGAGCGATTTGTTTGTAAAGTAGCTTGCCTACTGGTATGTCCAAAAAGCATGGTATCATGTGACATGGTACTTGATATGAACTCTTTCTCATTCTTACCACTGGATAATCATTCATTCAGACTCTGTGAGAAAATCATTATAACGATAATAAGAAAAATCCTTTTAAATTCGTGAAAAGTTTATCTTGAAAAAACATAA
The DNA here is from genome assembly GCA_946902895.1 of Fragum fragum. Lineage (NCBI taxonomy): Eukaryota > Metazoa > Mollusca > Bivalvia > Cardiida > Cardiidae > Fragum > Fragum fragum. Next base: position 51,704,690 of record OX336371.1, read on the forward strand.
ACGTACACCCACAAACACAGACGTACACACGCACGTACACTCACGCACGCCTGAATACTCACAGACAGACAGACAGACAGACAGATAAACACACACAGAGTTACCAAATACCATGCTTTCGTGATTAACAATGTATTTGCATTCCAATATCATATCTCTATTACCATACAATGCCATTTTTGTTATGAAAGGAAAAAAAAATTCTTTGGGATAGAAAGCATTTTGGATAATGAAGAAATTGCTTGGAAAAAAATCCTCATTTTCCACAATGTTTTCCGAGGTTTTTATTTCCAGAGGAGCGTAAAAACGGTTTTGAGTGAGAAAAGTTTAAATAACACCGACCAAGATTAACTTGAAGTAGCTTCGATGTCCCCCTTTTTAATTCTGATGGCTCATGGGAATTCCAGATGGTCTCCTTTAGGTTGACGAATCTAATATTTTTCCCGTCTCGTGATAAGGGTTATCTGGGAAGTGCGTATAGTTCTCTCTCACATTCTCTCTCGCTTTCTCTCTCTCTCTCTCTCGCTCTCTCGCTCTCTCTCTCTCTCTCTCTCTCTCTTTCTCTCTCTCTCTCTCTCTCTCTCTCTCTTTCTCCCTCTCTCTCTCTCTCTCTCTCTCTCTCTCTCTCTCTCTCTCTCTCTCTCTCTCTCTCTCTCTCTCTCTCTCTCTCTCTCTCTCTCTCTTTGGTTTCTTGAGCTCCGAAATTGGCTAAGCTATTTTGTATGCGCACGCATTTTTTAATTTGAAATTTGTAGGAAGTTCGCATTCTGAACCTGTTAAATGACTTTTTAAAGAATCGCTTTTCGTTTTATGCCAAGAAAACCTCATAAATAAAGACACATATGGTAGTTTGAATTGTTTTTTTTTAAAAAGGGTATATCCTTAGATATACATTTAACCGTTTCCTGCACAAAACCGGGATTTTACATCGCTGTGATTTAATTCTTGCGAAAACATTATTATGGAGTAATTGTAACAAGCAATTTCTCCTTTTCCCGCAATATTTTCTACCACATAGGATGGTTTCACTTCAAATCCCCACCCAATTTCTATTGTTGTCTGCTACCTCTTTCAATTGGACCAGTCTAAAATTTCAGAAAAACGGGAAAGGGATAAGCGTCAAATACATTTTTTTCTGAAAACTATCTAACAACAACAACAACAAAACAACATCCATATTACTGTAAAAAATATTGCAATTTACCTCTCTCAATCGAAAAGAATAATACAAGAAAAACATGCATCTCCTATACGGTAAACTATATAGATCGTTTAATGGTGATATAAACATCGTTACTACAGCTTAACACTTGTCATGCCGAACCCGGAATATTCCTGTTTTTTACAGGTAGTATAGACAAAGATCAGCCTGCACATATGTGCAATCTGATCTTAGTCTTCACCACCTGTCTACCCCAAATGAACCCAAAATTGTTTTTGAAAATAGTTTTCAAAAGAAATATTGACCAACAATCAAGTAATCCCGTGCTTTCAGTCCTTTGATTTCGCTGCAATTCTTAGAAAGCTATTAGGGTTAAATTTGAATAATCAATTTTAAATAAAGAGTTGAATTCAAAGTTAATGTTACGTTAACTGTAGTGGCCAACAACTGATTGAATGGGCTTTAACCACACTTCATCAGTTTTTTAGTCTTATCGCGGCGGCTGGAGCACCTGACCACAGTTTCCTGGTATTTCTCACACCTGAACTACTAAGGCATCCTTTCCGGGCCTCCACCTGCTCATTCCACACAGGTTTACGATTATCCACCTATAGGTAAGAGACAAATGTCTGAAAGGCTATTCGCCGCGGCTGGAGATCGAACCCAAGACCCCAATATTGGGAGTCGTACAACTGCGAGTGGGAATGGGTTAAATCTCAATGAAAAGCATCAGTTGACCAATCTCGGCTATCAATCATGGATTTAATCAACCAATCAAATCATTCATTCAGATTTGAGTTCTGACATTGGCCACCATTTTTGGGTAACATTTTTGTTGATTTGTCAACTTAAACCGATTCAGGTTGTAGTTACGACGCTTCGGTCGCCAATCAACCATTCTACTTATTTGTAGCATGTTACTGGCCATAAATTTTGCAAGATAACTCAGTTAAAAATCGAAGCGGAACTTCCTGTAGGAGTCAATGGGCGTGGCTAAATGAGGCAGTGGGCGGGGCCAGAGATTGGTCAATTAGAACGAGGGAAGTAATCACGTTGAGTGTAAAATGGAACATTACATGAATTCCCTCTCTTGAATTATGAGTTGACCTATTTTCACACTTATTACTGTTTCCAGAGACTATCATTCTGGTGCTACTAAAGCCTATTATTTTCCCAGTTAACCCTTTCCTGTACAATCCCTTGTTTTTACGTCCCTGTTAAATTATACCCGAGAAAACATTGTGGGAAAAGAAGAAATTGCTTGTCACAAGCAATTTCTTCTTTTCCCATAATATTTTCTAACCTGTAGGTTCGTTATTTTTTCAAATTGCACTCATTTTGAAGGTTGTCTGTAACTTCTTTCAAGTTGGACTGGTCTAAAATTTGAAAAAAAAAAAACGGAAAGGGTTAAGGTAAAAGTCGTGTAGAGCAAGAGAAACTTTCAACTCCTTGATTGTCTTTTATACATGATAAACTACATTGTATTACAAAATAAAAGTTCGACATTCAACCGAAGGCCCGCCGCGGCCATACTGTAGTCGTTGCGCGTAGGAATCCGTAGAGTCATGGGGTCTGGGGTTCGATCCCCGATCGCGGTGAATATCCTCTCCAACATTTGTCTCCCACCAATGGGTGGATAATCGTAAACTTATGTGGGATGAGCAGCTTGAGGCTTAGAAAGGATGTGGTATTACTAGTGTGAGAAATACCAGGAATCAATAGTTAGGTGCTCCATCTGCAGCGATATGACTGAAATACTGTTAAAAGTTGCGTTAAACCCCATTCAATCAATCAGGCAATCAAACAACCAGTGTCCCATAATACAGCGTGCAACTGCAGCCGTTTTTGGCGTAACCTGTTATCCTAGTCTGTAGGGTCTCTTATCACTCGCAAATAGGCTGATTTTCTCTTAACCCTTTCCTAACAAAATTTTAGACAGTTACAAATTCAAAGGTCTTGCATACTTAATTTAAAGTGGATTTTATGTAAAAAGTAACCATTAGAAAATAGAAAATATTGTGGAAAAAGAAGAAATTGCTCAAATATAAAATCACATGGACGTAAAAAACTGGGGTTGGACAGGAAATAGTTGAACCCTCTGAAAAAAGAACATACACACACACACACACACACACAAAACAACAACAAAACAACAACAACAACAACAACAAAAAAAAATCCCCAAAACACACACACAAAAAATTCCCAACATACTCTCTTATACTTACGACGTGTTTCATTCCAATGCGCAGATCCAGATTTTTTTCTCGAAGGAGGGGGGGGGGGGGTTCCAACCGAATTTGTGCTCCTCGTGTTTTCGTGCAGGTTAGAGAAAAAGAGCAATTTGTCGTAAAAAAACAGCTTACATTATTTGGGTCATTCTCTCGAATTGACGCATCTCGACTCTTAACGGATCGTCGCTCTCCAAATTTAAAAATTCTCGATTGACCAATCAAATCGTCCATGTAGACGCGGATAAAAGTTATAATATGTTAAGTTCCGCTTCGATTTTGAACTGCGTTATTTTTCGAAGTTCATAGCCAATACAATACAATACAATACTTTATTGACGTAAACTATACAGTCAAACAAAAATATTAACAAACATAAACAGCACGTGATCAAATAGTCCTAGAAAAATATATGTAAACCATAGTGTATATGACATGTTCTTCTGTTAATCCATGTATTTCCTCTATTTTGTTTGATTATTTGCTGTAAACATTGTAAACATGTTTAATGCAATAAACTTTTTGTATTGTATTATTGTATTGTATTGTATTGTATGGAAGAGAAGCAGATGACTAACTAAAATTGCATAGAGCTGTATCTATTAAAAAGAAAGAAAGAAAAAAAAAGGAAAAAGGTTATCACCAATAGCATGTAACACTTTTATCCGCGGTCATAACCTGTAACGGAAGGCCACAGCCATATAGCGCTGTGTTATCGCGTGGTAGTCCTAGTCATGGGATCTCGAGTTCGATACCAGGCGACGGCGAATATCCTTTCCGACATTCATAAACCTAAGTTGGAAGAGTAGCTGGGGGCTCAAAAAGAATGTAGTTGCAGTACTAGTGAGAGAAATATCAGGAATCCATGTTTAGGTGCTCCAGCCACCATGATATGACCGAATTATTGTTAAGAGTTGCCTTAAACCCGTTCAATCAATCAAAAGCCTCAAACGAAATTTGTTCGTAAGAATTCCAAAGTTGGAATAATAACTATTTTTTGTGTGTTAACCTTTGTCATGACAATTAAATATCCTTTTCCAGATTTTTATGTACTTTCTTATTCTACTTAAGAGAGCAACGCCCGCTTGTATCAGAGTCAATATCCACCAATTTATAGTAGATTTATATATCGTTAGACACGTATATCGGTTTAACAGTAGATCTATATTGGGTTAAGTGTTAAATTACTTAATCCGATACAATGCGAGTCGGCGGAGTTCGTCACCGTAGCGACGTTGTTATCACGTGACTTTCTATCGGGCCGTCCAGCGCACTTGTCAATTAGAGAAAAGTAAATAAAACTTTTTAATTGAATGGACTAACAGGAACTGAAGGATTTTATTGCTGTTGAGGTAAGGAATTGACATTGCTAATAGATATTTTGAATAAAAACTGGTTTAAAGAAAGAAAGAGACAATCGAAAAGATTTGACAAGTAGGTAAATTACTGACATCTGTTTTCGCGATCCACTCTAGACTTTAAGAGATTGTATCAAATGAACAGTTCTTTTAAGACCTATATTTCTTAGAAATAGTCGTGGTTTGAGATTTCTCTATTTATTTCATTTTAAAGTATCAAAGTAGGCTATGTGCATGTAATTTTTTTCTCAGAGTAATTTCTATCGACATATGGCAATATTTTTTATCAATCGAAACAGCCTTTGAGCAATTTTCTTCAACTTCTTTCAATTTTGATCAATGCAAAATTTTGTTTTTTGGAAAAGGCTAGATAGATAGAGAATGAAATGGAGAAATAAGACCAATTAACCTAATACCATGTTTACTATAACACAATTTTTTAAACGGGTCCCTTATTAAAGATTTACCAGAAGATGATTTTTAGTAGTTGAAATTTCAAAGATTTGTGGTTTTAGGTAAGAAAACAATTTGAAAATGATGAAATTGCTTGAAATGCCTGATGCAAATTCTCCATTTCTACCTTGCTCTTTTCTTGAGGGGGCATAAACAAGTTTGATTGTGTGGGAATGTGTTAATTGTCGAGACAATGCCCCTGAGTAACCAACAACATAGGGTTAGCGATAGTGATCAACTGGAATTAAACCCATTCCCACATAATGACACTTTCTGATGCCCCTAGGAAAAAAACTTAGGAAAACGAAAAATTGCTTATTACAAGCAAGAATACAAGATCTTTATTATGCCCATATTTCTTCATTATCCATAGTGTCTTCTACCCTAAGAGTAAAAAAAAAATTCATCAACTAAAAAATAGATTATCTGCAGCATTTTTGAATTTGGACCTCAGAGTAATTGGAGGGTACATGTGCAGACATCAATTTCTCGTCATTGAAATTTGAAAAATCTTTGCTTTATACCGGGTAGAAAACATTGTGGACAGTAAAAATTTTGGTTGTATGGGAATGGGTCAATGCTTGTAATTTCTATTGCTGGCAACAGTGAGTAAATGAGGGTAAAAGGTATTGGAGGGAGAGTAATACAATAGACATTATGGCTGAAGGGCAGACAATTCCTGATGTTGTGGAAACAAGGTACAGGAGGTATCCAAAATATCCCAACTGGCCCCTTGTACAGGCGGCTCCTGTGACAGGTGGACCCAATACAGAGTATGAACTGAGTTTGAATGACTCTGGTAACATGCTGTTCATAACTACTAACTACAATGATGGAACTAAGTATGAAATAAAAGAACAAGAACCTCATCTTAACCACTTAACAAAAAACAAAACAGGTGTGCAAGTAAACCATTTGGGACACATAAGTCCTAGAAAGTGGCACCATGGGGACTTCAGGACAGATTTGATGCCAGAATATCATGTTAGACAATACAATAAAAACAATCAAGGAGGTGATACTGGTCATAGGCAAGCTATCACAAATGAACAGAGAGATAATAACGGTCAAATAACTATTTATTACAATGGTCTAGACTTTGTTGAAGGTCTCACAAATGGTATAGAAGCAGATAAGTTTAATGAAAGAGATTTAAATAGCAATAGAAACATAAAAATGACACCTTATGAAAATAAAACAGAAACCAATTACGATCAATTGAAAAGGGACTATTTGAATAAAAGTAGAGCAAAAGAACTGCAATACAACTGGCTGAAGAAAAATAACACAAAAGAACCCCATGAGAATAACGCTAAGGCTGTTATAAGATATGATATAGAGATACCAGCCTACAGTACAATGCAAAGATCAAATACTAGCAGCCAAGAGGTTTTAACTGATAACAGAATCCTACATAAAGCTCAAGAAGAGATAAAAGCACTAAGAAGAGAAACAAGTGAAAATAGCAACCCGTCATCACTTACTGCATCAATGACTTTACCTAAATTTGGTGCAAAATTTCCAAGAAACACTTGGTTTGGATCCCAAGGTAAAGTAACTGCCTACAGACCAAGTACCCGTCTTGATAACCACAGAAAGAAGAAACTAGATGATATCATGGAATCCCCGGTCAATGATGTTGATATTGAAGAAGGGAGACAACTCTGGGCAGAAGTGGATGCTGTGACAAAGGAACCATTGGTACCTTCTCGATTAACCCATCGAAGAAAAGGATATAAGTCTAGAGATATCCACACAAGCAATAATTCGGTAGAATTCTTTCCCTTATTTGATAGGAAGCCCCCAACATCTATAGAAATTCAAAATAATTTGTGGTATGATGACAAAGAAAATACGTTAGAACCTAAAATAGATGGTTATGATGAAAGAAGAAATATACTGGATCCTTCTAAATCCCCAAAAGCTATCAATGTGGGAAATTATGGCAGGCCTAGGCTAAGAGAGCGTTTCTCACTGAATGAAGAGGAGATAAGGCAAGATCAGATAAGAGATAAAAGATTGAATCTTGAGCCAAATATTCGTCGGTATGCCAGTGTGCCGTTACTACAACTACAAGATGAGTATGGTAATATGGCATATATTGATCAACCACGTGAAATACACGGAGTTAGAGGAAATGGAAATGCACATGTGGTGTATTCTAGAAATGACAATGACTCAAATGAACCTTACATACATGTCCCCGAGTCTGGGGTAAGATTCAGTATTGTCAAGGTGTTATATCGGCTGCTTAGTGCAAAAACATCATAAGTGTCTATACAAAGTATAGACACTTATGATGTTTTTGCACTAAGCAAACAATATTATGGTCATTGTAACAGTGGTGTTGAACACAAACTGCTTTTGTAAATCCTGAAAATTCTGTTTTTATTGTTGATCAGTTGATCAGTTCACCATTTATCTTTAAAACCTATTACCACAAAACAAAATTTTAGACTCGTCCAAATTGAATGAGGTTGCAGACATTATTTTTTGTAGATTAAATTTCTCAAATCTTGAAGACTTTTTGGGTAGAGAAAATTGTGGATAACGAAGAAATTGCTTGACAGCCAATTTTTTCATTTCCAAATTTTTTTCTAAAGCTCTCTTTTTGGGGGGCATATGAAAGCAGAATTGTGTGGGAATGGGTTATGAAGGTAAACTATGTTGTTTGTCACAATCTCAATACATTACTGAATTAACCGATTACCAAAAAACAAAATTTTAGACTGGTCAAAATTGAAAGAAGTTTCAGACATCTGTTTCAAGTTTGCGGGTAGCATTTCAAGATTTGGGTGGCTAACCTGGATCTTTCTTAAGGGGGGGGGGGGGGTAGCTAACTTAGGAATTGAGAGATTTCTTTGTGGATGTACATACTAGTAAAATTTTATGTTGTTATCTTTGCTTGTTAAAATTATTAGAACGGATAAGCTCCCTAAAGGCATGTTATATATCATGTATCTTCAAAATTAAAAGGGAAAATAAAGAGGAAATACTTGGTTTACTTAACCCTTTTCCTGTACAAACCCGGGATTTTACTTTGCTGTGATTTTATACTTTAGAAAACATTGTGGAAAAGAAAAAATTGCTTGTGACAATATTTTCTACCATATAAGATGTTTGCATTTCAAATTGCATCCAATTTCTGTTTTAGCCAGAACCTCTCTCAATTTGGACAAGTCTAAATTCTTTTTAAAAAATAGAAAAGGTTTAAAAACAAGCAGTAATAAAGTTATTCATTTTTCAGCAATCTTTTCTGCCATATACAATATACAATGATAAAATTTGTTCTGTAAATTTACAATGTTATGTGTCTGCAGTTTGCTGTATTTGCCCTTAGAATAGGTACAATAAAGTTCTTTACAAATATTTTTTCTTATTTCTCCACTAACTCTTTTCTTGAAAAGTTATTCTTGTATGGGAATAGATTAGAACCCATAAAAGCTGTTTGAAAAGGAACAATTATTTCAAGTATCTGCTAATCTATAAACTTAACTTTGATAGTCTTAGATATTTTCAACTGTTGTTTGTATATAAAACATTAAACAGGTTGTTGTAAGGAAAATTTGTGACCTATCACATGAAAAAGGACTATCATCAGTAAGACAAATATTTGGAAAAGAGATTGTTGTTTACAGTGGTTTGGAAAGACAGATTTGTTCTACCTGTCACAGGACAAGCAACTTATTCAGAATTAAAATGAACTAGTCGGCAAAAAGTTGAAGAGATAAATTTTGAGAAAACATATTATGATAATAATATTTCCAATATTTTAAGATCTAATTTTATACTTGAATTGCCATAATGTTTACTTGTCCTTCAATTTAGTGGCCTTGCTAAATGTTCTTAAAAAATTGTCTGCAAGTAGAGAAAAGCCTATTAATTGTTGGATAAGATAAAAAGATATCTTTGAAAAATGAAAAATTTCTGACAAGGATATTTTTTTTTTGCATTTCTCAGATGATGTCTAAAGATTTTGATTGGACCAAATTTTTTATTATTACATGTTGTATTATCATAGTTCTACCGTTGTAAATTTTTGGTCACTGCATTTTGTGAAAGAAACCTTAATTTTTTTTTTCTTTTTGGTGAGCAGACAAGGGTTAATTCCAATACTGTTAAGTGTCTATAATTATATTGTACAATGTATAGACACTTAGAACAGTATAGCAGTTAACCCTCAAGCTGTCTGCTGTTGTGATATTTTCAAATGCACAAGTCTTATTCTTGATTTTTTCTATCAGATTAATTATACCCATGAAACCTCTCTTTTGGTGGATTTATTGGAGTGGTGCAGATTGTTGGTTGGTCAATCTGTAGGTTGGTCAGCCCATTTTCTGAATAAATACAAGATGGATTTTATTCAAACTTCACATATAGACTCTATATCAAACAGTCCTTATTTTCATTTTTAGCTAGCAAAGCGTCAGCTACGATAGCTTAAGTTAACCGACAAAATTTTATCTTATCAACAATTCTGGGTTAAAAAGATAAACGGGTGGTGTAGACTAAGATCAGACTGCACATATGTGCCAGCTAATCTTTGTCTGTACCTCCAAAGCAGGAATATTCCTGGTTCAGCAGGACAAGGGTTAATTACAGTCTCAGGGACTTGGTATCAAGAATGAGACATGTATAATTAACTTATTATGACAATTTCATTCTGTTTATGATCTGTTTGCTTTTTGTTAGAGAATTACTATTGTCTTGTTGAAGCAAAGATATATTTGCCCAATACATTTCTCATCAACGAATGGAAAGCTCAAAGATTGTTTACTTTGATGAAATACTCCTTTTTCATGTTAAAACTAGCTGTCAATACTAATAGCTTAATTCCAATGACAAACTATCATTCATGTGACAAGGAATTGTTTGGATTGGGGTTGGGGTTTGGGGAGGGTATTACCGGTAATCAAGCTGACACTCAGATAGGTCTAGTTGTTTATGGAGAATATCATGACCAAATACAGTTGTACATATTCACTAACATGGTCAAATTCAATCTTATGTCTTGATTTCTCTTTCAGTTTCATAACAGTTAAAGACCCTGATTTGCCAAGATATATCTTTTGTCCTATACAAGCCTTTATATAATTTTGTAATGAAATTCTTAACCCACTACTAGATGAGAAGATTTTAGAATGGTCAAAAATGAAAGAAGGTGCAGACGACAATTTAAAGTTTGTGAAGTTTTAGATTTTTCAACTTTCTGGGTAGAAAACATGGTGGAAAATGAAGAGATTGCTTGTTGCAAGCAATTTCTTAATTGTACACGATGTTTTTCCAGTTGTGTTTCCCGAGGGGCATCAAAAAGCGCCACTGTAGGGGACTGGGTTAAGTGATCAAGTTGCTAAACATACCCTGGTTGAGATGAAACAGGAAGGATTAAAGAACTGTGTTTTATTAAAGGATAATCCTTTATTCATCCAGTATTAAAGAAGAATGAATGGAAATTTGACTATACTTAATCTATCATGGACATAATCTGAATAGAATTGGATAAGTTATTTATGTTTTGACTCCTTTTTATCCCCACTGATCAAGGGATAGTCTGTCCCTTCAGTTTCAAGCTTTCAGCTCACTATTATATAGCTCTCTTACGTACATAACGGAGTCTCTCAACCATGAGGTCCCTGGTTTGAATTTTGATCCCCTGGTTCTTTCTGACATTTATCTCCCACCAAAAGGTAGATAATCATAAATTTAACCCATTCCCACACAATGACGCCTTTAAACTCCCCTCAATATGAAAGTTTTGGAAAACATTGTGGAAAATGAAGAAATTGCTTGGATCAAGCAATTTCTTCATTATCCACAATGTTTTTTATCCAAAAAGACGAAAAAATTCAAAATACCATCAACCTGAAATTGTCGTCTGCAGCTTCTTTCAATGTGGACCGGTCTAAAATTCTACTGTGTTGGAATGGGTTAAGTAGGATGAGCAGCTAGAGGCCCAGAAAGGATCAAGTGGCACTGTACTGGTGTGAGAAAACCAGGAATCCATGGTTAGCTACTACAGCCAAAGGGAAATGAATGAAATGCTTGTTTAACCCGTTTCCACTCACGGACACTTTTGAACGCCCCTGATTACGAATGCTTTGGGAAAAAATGGTGGAAAATGAAGAAATTGCTTGTTACAGGCAATTTCTTCATTATCCACCATGTTTTCTGCCCCGAAAGACTAAGCTTTTAAGAATTTTAGCAACTTAAAATTTTCGTCTGCAACCTCTTTCAACTTGGACTGGTCTAAATTTGTATCATCTAGGAATGGGTTAAAAGTGGTGTTATGAACTCCATTCAATCAATCAATATGACCTTGTGCATGAAATCTTCAACAATTTCATAGGTCTGTGAAGTTCTGACACAGCTAGAGCAACCATGGTTGGACAATTCACTGATTAACCATTGTCATGCTGATCCCTGAATATTCCTCCTTTAGGCAGGTGGCATAGACAAAGATCAGCCTGCACATAATGTGCAGTCTGATCTTAGTCTATGCCCCCTGTTTGTCCCTTTTGAGCTAGAGTTGTTCATAAGATCAATTTCCAAACTAAACATTGACCCCCATTGCAGTCTTTCTTTGGGGATTAAAATTGACTCGGTATGATAAGCATAATCAAATTAATCCTTTCCTGTACAATCCCTGTGATATTATACTTAGGAAAATATTGTTGTAAGAGAAGAAATTGAAACTTGCAATAAGCAAATCAATTAATTTATTCTTTTTTTATTATATAGGATGGTTACTTTTTTAATTGCACTGTGCACTTCATAATGTTTTCTGTTACCATTATGAATTTCGACTGTAGTCCAAAATTTTGAAGAATAAAAAAGCTGTGAAAGGTTAAGCTTTAAAATCAGTCCTCACTCAATCCTGCTATTCTGTGCCCATCAAGAAAATATCTTTGGAAAACATTGTTGAAATGAAGAAATTTTTTGTTGCAAGCAAATTCTTCATTTAATCAACATTGTCTTTTTCCCCAAAAGACCAATATTTCTAAATTTTCATCCTCTTAACTATGAATTTGGACCAGTCTAAAGCTTTTTCGTGTGGGAAAGTGTTAAGTTAGTGAAATGTGTGTATGACTTTCGTCTTATTTTAAGGTTCTTTAAGTTTTTAAAAATTTTGCAATTAAATTAAGTAATTTATGTCTTGATAAATTTATCTGAAATTGAATCTGTTAATATATTTTAATCATCTTTGAATATTTCATTAAGATTTATTATGATAGCAATGAAAAGTAATAACCGTGTTTTTTCTTAAATAATTTGTTTCTGCCAGAGGTTTATGAATTTAATAGCTCTTTAAATCAATAACTACACCTCATATTTTATAGCATCAACTTTGGAAAACATTGTTTGAAAATGAGGAATTGCTTGTTTCTTTTCACACAAGGCTTTTACCTTGTATTAGCTATATTATGCTTATTTTCATTTTTAACCCATTTCCACACAATGATGCTTTTGGACGCAGCTCAAAATAAACATTTTCAGAAACTTTATGTAAAATGAAGAAATTGCTTGTAACAAGCAATTTCTTTATTTTACACAATGTTTTCTATCCAATAAGTCGAAAACATCTAATTTCATAAACTTTAAATTGCTGTCTGCAAATCCTTTCAATCTGGTAATGGGGTAAACACATTTCTGATTACCGGTAATTGTTGCAATAGCTTTCAGTTTTGACCAGTCTGAAATTTTCTTGTCTTGTAATTAGGTTAATATGTTAAACCATTACAAGACAGCAAAATTTTAGATAGGTACAACTTGAAGGGAGCTAAAGATGACAATTTAAAGTGTATGAAATTAATTATTTTTCAACTTACTGCAAACATATATAAACAAGCAATTTCTTCATTTTACACAAAGTTTTCCTAATCCTTTTCTTGTATGGTGTTAAAAAGAGTTCGTCTGTGGGAATAGGTTAAGAGAGTAATTGCGGTTTTTATACTGTTCTTGTGGCTCAGGTTGATAATTTTAGTGTTTTTTTTTCCAGAGGTATTGTAAGTGACTATACATTTTTTGCATTATAGATTAATTGTGATATTGTCTATACATTCTAAATCATGAATAGCTTTTTTCCTAAATCCTAAAATCTTGGTATGATTATTTATCAATTGGTTTCTGATTTCAGGCATGTAAAGGAACAAAGCCCAATATGACAACAACACTGCCTCGTATCACCCCGGCAAATACGCCCCTACCTCCAGGGGTTTGCCAGTCAAATCCACCCCGATCTCATTCATCAGCCTCCATGTACGGAGCTTATCCACCCAAAGACCTTTCAAGTTCCGTGGACTTTTTAAAAATTCCTGGCCGGATTAACCCTCTAGCTCCACCTCCCCCTCGTAAACGAATAAATTGGAGCTGGGAAACCACAAATCAACACTGGGAAAATGATAAACGTAGAATACTCATGCAGAAACGTGAACACACACGGTACCATTCAGCCTGGTCAAAGGCATTTTATGGGGCACCTGCCGAAAAGGAAGCTTACAGGTAGGGTGATTTAATATCCATTGAATTTACTCAAAGTGTATGTCTTGATTTGAAGTAATGCAGACTTTCTTCACAGCAATGATGGTACACAATTATAAATTTCTTATTTACTGATACTATGTTTTATTTGAAAAAAGACATAGAATTATATAGTATTTTTATATGTCTCTGATTTGAAAGATCCTTTATTTACATCAGAGAGCTGATTTGAAAAAATATAACTAGACTGATAGATGAAATTAATAAAAATAGTATTGTGTCTAAATCATAAACAAATGAAACTAAATCGGTATGGCTAAATTCGGTGAGGAGTTTTGAATTTTGTGGAGTCTTGAATTGAAGTTGTACATGTAGTCATAAGTCTATATATAGCCATTCAAATGGACAAAATTACTTCAATATAGTGCTACAGTATGGAACATTATTAATTTGTCAATCAATTCAATCACATTCGAGGCAATCACACTCAATCATGTTGAATCAGCATTCAATGTTCAATCCAGTAGCAATCACAGTTTTCCAATCTGCGATCAATCCATTAAAGAAAGCTTTCAATCAAAAGCATTCAATTATGTATCATGTAGTGTTCAGTATTCAATCAAGTTCCATTCAGATTTTCAAATATACAATGTTTTGTACTGTAGCCTGGAGCTGTGAAAAGGGAAAAGTTAAGGTTGAATCATAAGCTTATTCTTTGAGAGAAAAGTAAAAATCATTCCTATTGAAGTCATAGCCCTATCTTTTAATCTTTAAGACCTTGAAAAACTCCAGTTTTTAGAATTAGGCAGGCAGTTCAAACAGCTGTGTCATTGATAATTGAGGGTCGTCAATTAACTTCCATAAAATTTGTCACTACAGTGCTAATAACATTCTTAAACTTTTCAACTTGGGGCCAATAGTATTAAAACTGTACAGAAATATCCGATTTATTTCACAAGTCATCTATAAGCAAAAAATTGAGAAGTTCAAAAGTGATTATCTCTTTATAATTTAATTTTAGTTTTGTGCATTCTGATTGGTCAAAAAATTATTCATACCTCCATGAACAAAATTTTGAGCAAGCAGCAATTTCCTATGCTTCCGCACAAGGTAGTTCCATACAAAAAAGTATCAAATTTGTTAAGTTTTTGCTGTTTTCTCTTGATGCTATTAAATAATAAGAATTGAAGAGAATATTTTTTGTTTTCATTGAGGGATGAACCGAAAAACCTTATCACACTTATGTTTGAATCTGCGTTGCAGATTCGTAGAGTGTGATTAGTTTTTTCGGTTCATACCTCCATGAAAAAAAAAGGTTCCCTTCATCTCTTAATTAGATGACGGATTTAATGCATTTGGTGTATCTTAACAAGAATTTTATTCCAGCATAACTTGAATATTTGTGAGGAATTGATAAAACATAAAAAAAGGTAATTTGCCCATTATAATGTGACATCATAATGCAGGTTAACCTATTCCCATGTGACAAAATTTTAGACTGGTCTAAGTTGAAAGAAGATGCATATGACAATTTTAGTTTGATGAAATTCTAAAATTCTTTGTCATTTGGGGTAGAAAACATTGTGGTCATTCAAGAAATTGCTTGAAACAAGCAATTTCTTCATTGTCCTCAATATTGTCCAAAGCTTTTTTCTTGAGGGATGTAAAAAGGAGGGATTGTGTGAGAATTGTGTTCAAAGGTAAAAGTTTTATGGCTTATTTGCTAAGAGTACTTAAATAAGTGATGCATAGACACTCTTGGTAAAAACAACTCAATTGCGAATTTTGTGATTTAAATATTTTTTTGTAAACAAGAGACATTTTATTCCTATTTAACTAAGAAATTATTGGTTAAAGTTTTATGCAAAATCTGCCAAATGTCTGTAACGATGCATGGTTTTTAGCTCTACTGGCCGAAGGCCACAAGAGATTTAGCGATGGCTTTTTCCCGTCCGGCGTCCGTCCGTCCGTCCGTCCGTCATCCGTCCGTTAAACTTTTCCTCGTTTACGCCATAAAGTCCACAGTTTTCATCGGATTCTCTTCAAACTTTCACAGAATGATTGTACCATCATAAGGATCGTTCCTTTCGAAAATGGGTATGATCCGTCAAGAAACACGGGAAAAGGGGCCTTATGAAAATTTAATTAAAAAATCCTCGTTTACGCGATAGAGTCCATAGTTCTCATCAGATTCTCTTCAAACTTTCACAGCATGATTGTACCAACATAAGGATCATTCCTTTCGAAAATTGGTATGATCCGTCAAGAAACACAGGAAAAGGGGCCTTATGTAAATTCATTAAAAATTCAATTAAAAATCCTCGTTTATGCGATAGAGTCCATAGTTTTCATCGGATTCTCTTCAAACTTTCTCAGGATGATTGTACCAATATAAGGATCGTTCCTTTCGAAAATGAGTATAATCGTCAAGAAACAAGGGAAAAGGGGCCTTATGAAAATTTAATTAAAAATTCAATTAAAAATCATCGTTTACGCGATAAAGTCCACAGTTTTCATCGGATTTTCTACAAACTTTCACAGAATGATTGTACCATCATAAGGATCGTTCCTTTTGAAAATGTGTATGATCCGTCAAGAAACAAGGGAAAAGGGGCCTTATGAAAATTTTAATTAAAAAATCCTCGTTTACGCGATAGAGTCCACAGTTCTCATCAGATTCTCTTCAAACTTTCACAGAATGATTGTACTAACATAAGGATCATTCCTTTCGAAAAAGGGTATGATCCGTCAAGAAACACGGGAAAAGGGGCCTTATGAAAATTTAATTAAAAATTCAATTAAAAATCCTCGTTTACGCGATAAAGTCCACAGTTCTCATCAGATTCTCTACAAACTTTCACAGAATGATTGTACCATCATAAGGATCGTTCCTTTTGAAAATGGGTATGATCCGTCAAGAAACACGGGAAAAGGGGCCTTATGAAAATTTTGATTAAAAAATCCTCGTTTACGCGATAGAGTCCACAGTTCTCATCAGGTTCTCTTCAAACTTTCACAGAATGATTGTACTAACATAAGGATCATTCCTTTCGAAAATGGGTATGATTCGTCAAGAAACACGGGAAAAGGGGCCTTATGAAAATTCAATTAAAAATTCCATTAAAAATCCTCGTTGACACGATGGAGTCCACAGTTTTCTTCGGATTCTCTTCAAACTTTCTCAGAATGATTGTACAATCATAAGGATCGTTCCTTTCGAAAATGGGTCTGATCTGTCATGAAACAGGGGAAAAGGGGCCTTATGAAAATTTAATTAAAGAATTCTTGTTAACACTCTGGAGTCAATAGTTTTCATCGGATTCCCTTCAAACTTTCACAGAATGATTGTACTATCATAAGGATTATTCCTTTTGAAATTTGGTATGATCCTTCAAGAAACACAGGAAAAAGGGGCCTTATGAAATGTTTAATAAAAATTCTCATTAATAATCTAGAGCCAACAATTTACAATGGATTCTCTTCAAACTTTCACGGAATGATTGTACCATCATAAGTATTGTACCTTTTGGAATCGGATATGATTCCTCAAGAAACATAGGGAAAGGGGCCTTATTAAAATTTAATTCAAAGATCTTTGTTAACACTCTAGAGTCCACAGTTTTCATCTGATTGACTTCAAACTTTCACAGAATGATTGTACCATCATAAGAATTGTTCCTTTGAAAATTTGGTATGATCAGTCAAGGACCACGGGAAAAAGGGGCCGGATTAAAACTGGATTGAAAAAGTCCTCGAAAACACAATAGAGTCCATAGTTTTAAAAATTCTCTTCAAAAATTCCCAGAATGATTATTACATTAAATAGATTGTTCCTTTCGGAAGTAGGTTTGATCCATCAAGTTTCATGGGAAAAGGGGCCCTTTGAAAATTTAATAAAAAAAATCTTAGTTAACATGTAATGGCCCTAGATTTCACCTGATTGACTTCAAACTTTCACATAATGATTGTACCATCATAAGGATTGTTCCTTTCAAATTGGGTCTGATCCATTGAGAAACATAGGAAAAGGGGCCTTAGGAAAATTCAATTAAAAAAATCTTAATTAATGCTTGTAAGTCCACAGATGAGATGGGGTTGTCTTTATACTCAAACAGAATAATTATACTTTTGTAAGAAGAGTTCCCTTTGGAATTGGTTTAGATCCATCAAGCTATATGATGCTATATGAAAATTCAATTAATAAAACCCTGTTAACACAATAAAGCCCACAGCTTTGATCAGATTTTGTTGAAACTTTCACAGAATGATTGGAAGGTCATAACTATCATTCTTTTCATAACAGGGTTTGAACTGTCAAGAAGCACAGGAAAAGGGGCCTTATGAAAATACATTTATAAATCCTTGTTACCAAGTCCAGAGCTTTCATCGGATTTTCTTCAAACATTCACAGAATAATTGTACAATAATAATGATTGTTGATGTTTGCATTAGACCTGATCCGTCAAGTATCACAGGAAAAGGAGCATTATGAAATTTAATTTTAAAATCATTGTACCACAATAAAGTCAACAGTTTCATCAGATTCTGTTAAAACTTTCACAGAATGATTATTCCATCATAAGGATTCTTTGTTTTCAAATTAGGCGTGATCTGTCTAGTATCATGGGAATAGGGGCCTTTAGAGAATTTTATCTATAATCCTTGTAACCAAGTCCAGAGCTTTCATTGGATTTTATTCAAACCTTCACAGAATCATTGTACAATAATCACAATTGTTGATGCTGACATGAGACCTGATCCTTCAAGTATCACAGGAAAAGGAGCCTTATGAAAATTTTATTTTAAAAATTTGACACCAAGATAAAGTCTGCAGTTTTCATCAGATTCTGTTCAAACTTTCACAGAATGTTTGTACCATCATAAGGATTGTTTCTTTCCAAATTGAGCCTGATCTGTCTAGTATCATAGGAAAAGGGGCTGTATGAAAAAGTATTACCAAATCCTCATAAACACAACAATGCCCCCAGTCTTTATCAGAATCTCTTCAAACTTTAATAGAATGATTGTACCATCATTTGGATTGTTCCTTTGTAAATTAGGTCTGATTGGTTAAGTGACACAAGAAAAGGGACCTTATAAAAATTTTATTACAAAACATCATTATTACAATAAAGTCCTCAGTCTTTATCATTTTCTTCAAACTATCATTAGGATTGTTCCTTTGTACATTGGGTCTGATTTGTTAAGTTTCACAGAAAAAGGGGCCTTATGAAAATTTAGTTACAAAAATTCTTGACACAATTCAGTCCACTGTTTTCATTGATTCTCTTTAACTTTTAAAGAATGATTGTTCCTTTTGAAATTTGGTTTGTTCTGTAAAGTATCATGAGAAAAGGGGCCCTATGAATATTTCACTATAAACTCATTAACACAATAAATTCCACAGATTAAACAGATTGATTGTACCATCATTCCAATTGTTGATTTTGACAGTGGATCTGACTATAGCAAGGGTCACATAAAAAGGGGCCTTATGAAAAACTTTTTTCACCGGATTCACTTCAAAATTTCACAGAATGATTGTACAAATACTTAGATGGTTCTTTTCAGAACTGGGTACAATCCATCAAGTATCATGTAAAAAGGGGCCATATGATTTTTTTTTTTTTAAATATTCTAGTAAACATAATGAATTTCCAATATTTCATCGGATTCACTTTTAACTTTCATAGAATGATAAAACCAACAGTAAAATATCACGGGAAAAGGGGCCCTATGAGAACTTGAATTTAATATCTTTGTTAACACAATAAAGTCAACAGTTTTATCGGATTCTCTTCAAAGATGCATGGAATAATTGTGGCATTTGAAACACAGGAAAAGGGGCCTTACAGATTATCATTCAAAACATTATTGTGTATGTGATGAAGATCACAATCATTATCAAGTTGTCTTTTAAATTTCACAGGACAATTGTCGGGTCATAAGGACAGTTCCTTTTGGAATGAAATTGATCCATCAGAAAACACAGGAAAAGGGGCCTTATTGATTTTCATTCAAAACAATCCTGTTTATGTGTTTAAGTCCACAATTATTGTCAGATTCTGATGAAATATTCACAGAATGATTGTAGGGTCATAAGGTAACTTTCTTTTGGAAATGGAGTGGATCCGTCATGAAACATGGGAAAAGGGGCCTTGAGGATTGTTGCTTAAAATGATAAAGGGGATAAAGCCCCTTTTTTTTTCTTTATGCATTCTTCTTTGAGCAATTAACTTCCTTAAATATCAGATTTTTTTAACGGAAAACTTTATAACCAGTAGAGCGTCTCAGGCCCTCATGGGCCTCTTGTTATGGTTGTGGAACCTAAGTTGGACATTTATTAATATCATATCAAATTCCTATTGGCATTTAATTGTTACTGTGACATTCATTTAGAGAATTTTACCAACAGTTGACATTGAAATGCAGTTGCCCGGCAATAGTGCAGTTGAAAGTGTCATAGTGCAATTGGTAGTGTTGCAGTTGGTAGTGTCAAAGTACAGTCAGTGGTGTCATAGTGCAGTTGGTAGTGTCAAAGTTAAGCTGGTGGTATTGAACAGTTAGCAGTGTCATAGTCAGGTTGGTTGTGTTATAGTGCAGTTGGTAGTGTTATAGTACAGTTGTTAGTGTTATAGTACAGTTGTTAGTGTTATAGTGCAGTTTGTAGTGTCATAGTGCAGTTGTTAGTGTCATAGTGCAGTTGGTAGTGTAATAGTGTAGTTTGTTACTGTCATAGTGCAATTAGTTATGTAATAGTGCAGTTGTTAGTGTCATAGTGCAGTTGTTAGTGTCATAGTGCAGTTGGCAGTGTCTTAGTGCAGTTGGTAGTGTCTTAGTGCAGTTGGTAGTGTCATAGTGCAGTTGGCAGTGTCATAGTTTAGTTGGCAGTTTCTTAGTGCAGTTGGTAGTGTCATAGTGCAGTTGGTAGTGTCATAGTGCAGTTGGTAGTGTCATAGTGCAGTATTTCTCTTCTAAAACACACTTGGAATATTTCCTCCAACCTCATTAAATTTTGACCTATCAAAAATTGTGTGTCCTTGTAACGGAGGTTTACCAATTCCAACACAATCAGGCTTATTGATGTCCATCATGAAAAAAGCTTTGAAAAAGCTTTGTGGAAAATGAAGAAATTGCTTCTAAAGCAATTTCTTCATTATCCATAATGTTTTTCTACACAATTTTTTTTTTGAATTCCACCAACTTATCTGCAACTTATTTCAATTCTTACCAGTATAAAACAAAATTTGTCTGTAATGGGTTAAGACATTTCTTAATCTTTGTGGAGGTATTGTTTTATTGATTTATAATCCATAAATTGATCTACCTATCAATTAGGCTGTTAAAAGTTGTAAATAATCAAAGATAAATAACAAAACTTATAAACGGTAGTCCAGCTTACATATGAATTTGGCATGCAAATATTGGCGTAAGATAAGATATGTCAATAGTCGGCTTGCTTAAAGACGTCAGGACACTAAAATTGTGTCGATAGCATTGCAAGAATAAAATGTTTAGACAGCGATAACATGAAATTAAATTGAAATGTAAATCTTGGTCTGTGATTATATCGGCATATTGATGAATTAATGGTACCTTATAAGGCTACTGAATTGGATTAGGTATAAAAGGGGATCTTATTTCTGCAACTTTGCAATGAAGCAAATTATCCCATTCCCAGGCAATCCTACTTTTTATGCCTCTCGAGAAAAAGCTTTAAGGAAACTATGTGGATAATGAAGAAAGTGCATTATGCTACCCTTAAAGAAGATTTTTTTGAAATTCCATCCTCTTTTAATTGTGACCTATTCAAATTCAAAGGTTTTGCAGATGAAAATTTAAAGTTGATTGAATTTGAAATATCACTATTCAGTAGGGTAGAAAATATTGTGGAAAAAGAAGAAATTGCAAGCAATTTCTTCTTTTTCTTCAATGATTTCTCAATTCTAAAATCACAGGGATTGAACAGGAAAGGGTTAAACTGACATATTTATTCATTGCTTCTTTAATTTACCAGACACATGCAGCCTTAAACTCCAAACAGAAAAGCTCTAATGAAACTGATACTGGTGTGAGAAATACCAGGAATCCATTGTTAGGTGCTCCAGCAGCCACAATATGACTGAAATACTGTTAAAAGTGGCATTAAACCCCAATCAATCATTCAATCAATCTAATGAAACTGAAAGATCCATTGCCCTGCATCTACTCTGCTGGCCACAGCCATTGGTTCATATCTGGCAGGAAGTTCCCCTTCGATGTGAAACAGTTTTATTTCGCTAAATTTATAGCCAGTAATATGTAATAGTTTGTTGGCAACCTAAACTTAGTAACTACAGCTAAACCATTTCACTTTTTTGTTTCATGTTAAATTGGAAAAACTGCTTGTAACAAGAAATTTCTTTATCTTCCACAACATTTTCAAAAGCTTTTTATTCTTGAGGGATGTTGAAAGAGGGATTGAGTGGGAAAGATTAACTGCCTGCAATCCTTGGTTTAACTCATTACCACACAATTCTGCTTTTTACGCCTTAAAGAAAAAGGCTTTTGAACGAAAAGTGGAAAATGAAGAATTTGCTTGTTACAAGCACTTTATTCATTATCCAAAATGTTTTCTTCCTAAAAATACAAAGATTTTTAAAATTCATCAATCTGACATTGTCGTCTGCATCTTCTTTCAGTTTGAGCTGGTGTAATACTTTGTCTTGTTGTAATGGGTTTACAGATTACCATTCATTCTAACCAGCTAAATTTTACGCACTTAAGTCAATTTTAGTCATGAAAACAACTTAAACATTTAGAACTTGCTTTTTACTAGCAATTCCTTGCATTTTCATTATTGCTTTCTGCTCAGGTTTTTGAAAGTCCATCAACTTGAAATCGTCATCTGTAACTTCTTTAACCCATTCCCACACAATCAAATTTTAGACTATGAGGTCCAAACTGAAGGAAGCTGCAGACGACGATTTCAAGGCGATGGAATTATATTTTTTTTTTCGTCTTTTTGGACTGAAAACATTGTGGATAATGAAGAAATTGCTTGATACAAGCAATTTCTTCATTATCCACAATGTTTTCCAAAGATTTTTTGCTTGAGGGGCATAAAAAGGAGGGATTGTGTAGGAATGGGTTAAATTTGAACCTATGTAGATTGTCAGGTAATGAGCTAGGCTATAGAGGTACTCACCTCTGTCCAGAGATTACAAACAAGATAGACTGGTTATCTGTCGAAATCTGTCACCAGTTTAATGCAAAAAGATTGTTATTGAATGTAGCGTTTAACTCTATTGAATGTGTGCTTAAATAAATTGGATAATTCATCTGACGTGCGAGACACATAGAATATAAAATCAGCAAATGAATTATGGGGAGGTTGGCAGGATTTCAAGTGCATAAAAAATAACACGAAGATAAATATTAAGAGCCCTTAGCATAGCATAAATGTTCAAGTTTGAAATATAGTATACTGATTTGAATTTTTTTAAGAAAAATACACTGTCTTGACTAACAAAAGTTAGAGCTACAGTATTACAAATGATTCTGTTTTTTTTTCCTTAGACTATCGAGTTTTCTGATCCAAAAAATCTTTTATTGAATTTTGTGAGTCTTACCTTTTCAAAAAGTGACAAATTCTAAATGCTCTAAACTATTCCCTGTCAATTCCACTTTTTGACACTTGACTCGTGATAAGACAAGGTTTCATGAAAATGATGTAGAAAATATAAAAATTGCTTCTTACATAAATTGAGATAATTGGAGTTTGATAAACTTTAAAATTGTCTTCTGCAACTTCCAAGATTTTGTCATGGGTTAAAAGCTAATAGACATGCTTCAAAACAAAATTTTACCAAATGATTTTGACATGTGACCTTGAACCTGTACCCAAAATAAGTGTTAATGAAACATCCAATCAAAATGAAGAACAACATCACTGCAGTGCATCCAATCAATATGAAGAACATGACTGCAGTGCTGAATTATTTTGATATCTAGTGACTTTGAACATTTGACCCTATGGCCTTGACCTTCAACCTGTTGTAAAAAAACTTTTAACCAAGACTTGGTTATTGTTCATTTTAAGGTGCTTATAAATATCTTATATGCATTCATCAGGGGATGAGGCAATGCTCTTGTCTCTAGATATGATCATGTGCCCTTAACCCTTGTCATACTGAATATTATTCTCGTTCAGAAATGTATTAAAATCATAGGGCTGATAGTACTGTAGGTCTGGATGTCAGGGTCAATATTTAGGTTGGAAATTGATCTTGTGAACGTTTCTCGCTGAAAGAGAACAAACAGGGGGCACAGACTAAGATCAGACAGCACGTATGTGCAGGCAGATCTTTGTCTATGCCACCTGCCAAAGCAGGAATATTCCGGGATCAGCACGACAAGGGTTAACATTTAACCCTGTTGTAAACAGCACACAGAAGCGAGAGCTAACTATATGTTGTCCACAGACAACTCTTGTTTATTCATCATCTTATGCCTGGGTGCTCATTTTCACAAATGCTTTCATCATGGGATGAGGCAATGATTTTGACTATCGAGATCTTAGTTGTTGATAAAAAGTCTTTTTGAATGAATATAAAGAACCAAAGTGATATAACCAGAATCACAGTGACCAATTGTTAAAATGAAAAAAATGAGCTATGATCTTTATTGAATTATTGGCAGGAAATATTAAGAATCAATACAATTCTTTGTGGTAGAATGTTTAACAACAACTGACAGATTCAATGGAATTTCATTAATGGATTACTGAGCTTGATATATTTTTATCCTTTTATTGATTTGAATTTTTTTTTAACCCAGTTAACCTATAACCAGATCATGAGATGACAAAATTTTAGGCTGGACCAGTTAACCAATTCCTACTTAACCCTTGTCATGCTGAACCCGGAATATTCCAGTTATGGCAGGGGGTGAAGATCAAGATCAGCCTGCACATGAGTCAGTCTGATCTTGGTCTACACCTCCTGCTTGTACTTTGCCTGCCAGAGTTGTTTATGAAATTGATTTCTAAAAGAAATATTGACTTTTGAACAAGAAGTTCTATCAGTGCTTTTAGCCCCTTGATTTTACAGCAATTCAGTTAGGCATTTTATACAGCACTGCAAGGGTTTAAATGAAACTTTTAGATGCCCCCCAAGAAAAAAAGCTTTGGAAAACATTGGGAAAATGAAAAAAACTGCTTGTTACAAGCAATTTCTTCATTATCCGCAATATTTTTTTAACCAAAAGGTGAAAAAAATCCAAAATTTCATGATTTTTTAATTATCGTCTGCATCTTCTTTCTGTTTGGACCAGTCTGAAATTTTGCTGTCTGGTAATGGGTAAAAGAAGTTACAAATGGCTCATCTTCTTCTCCATTTATTACCATGTTTTTTTTTACCCTAAATGGTTCTTTCTTTTGAATCTTATCATACTTCAATTGGGTCAGTCTGAAAAGATTTCAAAGAATGTTAGAATAAAAATTAATGTAGAAAAAAATAAAAAGCATCGTGAAAACAAAACGATTTTCATTAATAGCTAGAAACTTCCTTCAGTGTATATGGAAATGCAGGCATATCATCATCATAGTTAACCCATTAACACACACACTTGCTTTTGATGCCCCTCAAGAAAAAACATAGTGAAAACATTGAGTAAAATGAAATGTTTTTCCAAAAAATTGAAGAAAATCTAAAATGTCATAAACTTTTAATTGTCTTCAGCAACACTTTTCAGTTTGAACCAACCTAAAATTTTGTTGTCTTGTAATGGGTTAATAGTTTTTGACAGGAAAATTGTATTGACAGGTAAAATAAAGGAAACTGTTTGTACAAAAGGCCATGAAGTATTATTGAAATTGTAAAGTATTGTATTTATTGGCCATTTTTTTAATACTTATTGATCTCCATTGGTTAACTGAGTCTCGGAGTGTTTGCTAAACTTCAATCAAAGAAATTAATCCCTCAATTTCAGGAATGAAATTGTACAGTATAGATAATTAGGCTATAATAATACTCATAACTCCATTCAGACCAAATTTAACAATGATGTTTAACCCATTTCTACACAATGAAGCTTTTTGATGCCCCTCTAGAAAAGCTATTGGGAAAAAACATATTGTAAAATGAAAAAATTGCTGGCAACAAGCAATTTCTTAATTTTACACAATGTTTTTTACCAAGAGAGCTGATACAATCTAAACATCATAAGCTATAAGCCATCTTCTGCTAATCTCCTTTGAATTTGGACCAGTCTAAAATGTTACTGTTTGGTTACTGGTTAAGGCCCTCTGACCTAGCTCAAAGCCTAAGTGTGAATAATGTGGTCAAATTGGTGATTTCTAATTCTTCAGTAATTTGTACAAGGAAAAGAGTGGTTCTTATTCAAGTTTTATATCTTGGGATTAAAATGGTCAAGTGGTGTTATGTTTTGAAGAAGGACCTCCTATAGGGAGATTGGGTTACTTCAAAAATATTATTTCCATAAATATAACAATATTGGGAGTATAATTATACAATTCTGTGAATATGTAAATATAAAGTCCACTTAAACAAATTCCTTTACCATGGCTACTGTAATTTTTTGAGAGAAAAAAATCAGAAAACTTTGTTATATATATCATCACTATAATATTAAACATTTTTGAAATAAATAACAACAACCTCTATCTATAAACTCATTCCCACACAATCTTTTTTTTATGCATCTCAAGAAAAAAGTTTTGGAAAACAGTGTGGAATATAATCAGTAAATAACTATTAA
Organism: Fragum fragum; assembly: GCA_946902895.1. NCBI lineage: Eukaryota > Metazoa > Mollusca > Bivalvia > Cardiida > Cardiidae > Fragum > Fragum fragum. The sequence goes on from OX336371.1 coordinate 51,731,131, forward strand.
TATTGTGATGTTTTGAGCTGGTAGACAAAGCCTATCCCTTCAGAGAAAAGGAACCTCAAACCTAAATGGGTCGACCTTTTCTATATATAACTCCAAATAGTCACTTGACTTACTGAAGGCTTCAAAATTTGCATATCTTGGCAAATTACCTCCCCTGGAACCATTACAATATCTTCATTTCCCAAAATGTTTTCAACCAATAAAGACAAAAATTATATATATAACAATTTTATTGATTTCAAAATCTCATCTGGAACTTCTTTTAATTCTGATCAGTCTAAGATTTTGTTGTCTGGTAATCGGTTAAGACTTGTTACTGCATGCATGGCAATATTGGGAGTTACATGTATATATATATTGATAGCTATTAGAGATAAGATATATAGTCAGATAGGAAAACTTGAAATTGAATCCTTTAACCCATTCCCATAGAATAAGAATAACTAGTTCTTGAACCAGATCTAGAACTCAAAGTTTTTGAACTGCCATTTTACGTTCCTGAACATTCAAGAACTAGTTCTAGGACTAGTTTTAGGACTAGTTTTAGAACTAGTTCAAGAACTAGTTTTAGAACTAGTTCTATGTTGTTCATGATCTAGTTCTTGAACCAGCTTTAGAACTGAAAGTTCTTGAGCTGCCATTTAATATTATTGAATGTTCAAGAACTAGTTCTTGACAAGTTCTAGCACTCCCAAGTTATTGAACTTGTTCTAGAACATTCAAGAACTAGTTCTTGAACAAGTTCTAGAATACCAAGTTCTTAAACTGCTTTTTAACTTTCTTAAACATCCTAGAAATGAAGTTTTAGAACATTCAAGACCTGAATCCTGAACTTCACAAAGGGGCAATGGTTATCTTATTTTGTTACATTGTCATGATTTTGATCGTTATACCAGTCTTAACCCTTGACATGCTTGATAAAATCCTTTTCATTATTCTATAAAAATCAAAGGGCTGAAAGCATTGGTAGTACTTGCTGTTCGGTTGTCAATATTCTATTGAAAATTAATATCATAATCAATTCTGGTTTTTGAGGACAGACAGAAGGTGTAGACTAAGATCAGACTGCACTTATGTCCAGTCTGATCTTTGTCTATACCTCCTGCTAAAACCGGAATATTCTGGGCCCAGCATGACAAGGGTTAAAATATATTTTAAGACTGGTATAACAATCAGTGAGAATTTAACCCATTCCCATACAACAACACTTTTAGAATGCTTGTACTAAGCAATTTCTTCATTATCCACAATGTATTCAAACCTGAAATACAAAAACTTCCCAAGTTCGATCATCACTTAAAAACTATCGACTGCAACTTCTTTGAATTTTGGCCAGTCTGAAATTTTACTGTCTGGTAATGGGTTAACAAAATAAGTAAAATGTTGTAACTGTTGCTAAGACAGTCTCATTAATAATTGATGGACAGAGTTAATTAAACCTTTACATGTTACAAATTAGGACAGCTATCTGCGAATAATTGATCAAAGACAAATCTGTAGATATGCTTTCAGTACCCTGAATGCTATGGATACAAATGGATTAGGTTGAGATTATTACTTGTCAAAAAAATTTAACTCTTATAATATGTTCAATAAAATTCTGCAAAGGGCTTAAAGTACGCTGAGAGTACTAATTGAGGATAAATTTTATTTTGAAAATTTATTTTCGAAACAAGACTACCATAATAACTAAGTACAATTTAAGACTATTAGTTAATTAAGATCTAACAAATGAGTTGTTTTTCAAAAGAATTGTGAACAAAAGAGAAATACTGATAGAAGAATTTTAACCCATGTCATGCTGAATAAAATCCTTGTACAGAAATAGATTATAATCAAAGCCCTGTAGGTCTTGTTGGTAGGGTAAATATCTAGTTTGGAAAACAATCTTATGGACAATTCTTGCTTTAAGGACAAACAGGTGGTGTAGACTAAGATTAGACTGCACTTATGTTCTAATTTCTTCATTTTTTCCTTCATAGTCAAAAAAATAAGTGTAACAAAGGGGGATGGTTTGGGAATGGGTTATATGTATAGCAACAGATTTATGTTCAATAGAAGGGCAAATAAATTAAAATAGTAAAAATTAAATCATGGGGAGTTTCTGTTTTTCCAATAAATCTACGTCTATAGCTAAATGCCATCAAACTGAAGTATACAAATTAAGTGTGAAAGGAAGGAAAATTGAAGTGTGGTTAAATTTGCATTTGTACTTAGTTTGTATATCTAAAAAGTTGAAACCGATAAATTGTCAGTATGAATATTAAGTAGGAATTAGATCCTAAATGCAAACACTCAATTCAAGAGTAAAATATAACTTATATACAATCTAGGAGCAGTTAACCCTTGTTTCACCATCACCTAGAGAAAGTGTAAATTATTGTAATTTAACCCTTTCCTGTACAACCCCTGGTTTTTACGTCCATATGATTTTATACTTAAGAAAATTTTGTGAAAAGAAGAAATTGCTGGTAACACGGAATTTCTTCTTTTCCTACACTATTATGTAAAACATAGGATGGTTTCGTTTAAATTCTGCTCACCTTTTGTCTTTTGCAATGTGCAATTGGACCAGTCTGAAGTTTAAAAAAAAACAAGAAAGAGTTAATGTCGTTTTGAAATGTTGTCCTTGTTAGATTTTAATCCATTACCACACAGTCCTATTTTTATGTTCTGAAGAAAAACCAATTATTCCTTTGCTTACAATAATCTCCACCCTAATCGGTTTTTGTTATCAATTTAACCCATTCCCAATCAGTTCCTCCTTTTTACGCCCTTAAAGAAGAAACTTTGGAAAACATTGTGTAAAATTAAGACATTGTTTGTATCAAGCAAGTTCTTCATTAACCACAATATTTTCTATGTAAAAAGATGAAATAAAATTAAAATTCCATCAACTTGAAATTGTCATCTGCAGCTTCTTTCAATTTGGACCAGTCTAAAAATTTGCTGGGTGGGAATGGGTTAAGCAGATTTTTAAATTTTGTCTGCAATTTCTTTTTGATTTGCTTTGTCTTGCTGAACATTAATTAGTCTAATCACTATAGAAAAACCCTAGCTGAATTATCATCATTGCATTCTGGCCATTATCAAGGGAAAGGGGCCTTTTGACTATTTCCTTGTTATACTGCTCTAGAAATCACAATTTGGGCCCAATCTTTCTGAAAATTGCCATTGATGTTATTAAAATGTATGGTCACAAGGAAAGAATTTACTGAATATAGTATCATTCTTATTAATATCAAGGGAAAAGGACTTTAATATTTATTTTTATATCCATTAAATTTTAAATCCTTTTTTTATTGATCTAGAATAGTCTACAGACTAAAACTCTTCTATATTGACATTTTCAGGCGCCATTTTCGAGAAGTATTAAAACAGCAAATGGCAGATAGAGAGAATAGTCGTAAAGAAGAGATGATAAATAAAGTGAAAGAGACAGAACGAGCAGTGAAATATGATGAACAATGTAGATCTAACGATGCACAGGAATATTTTAGAAAACATTCATATTTAATGTTATATAGAGATGGTAATAAACAGGTAAATCTTCAATAATTTATTCATATTCCCCGCCTACAAATTAGAGAGGGTACCAGTATATTGGTTTCACCATGTCTGTCTGTCTGTTCATTTGTCAGTCTGTGCATCCTTCCGTAAACTTTTTAGTTTTGGTGCTCTAGCTCTAGAAACATTTGACCTAGAACCACGAACCTTCATACAATTGTTACAAATGGTCCAAGGAAGTGCCCTATTGTTTTGAGGTCACATAGGTCACAGGTAAAGTCTGCTACTAGAGTGACAAAATGCTGGTGGGGGTATAAGTCTGCTTTGCAAGAATTCTAGTTGTAGTTAACCCTTGTCATGCTGTATAAAATCCCTTACGGAATTGCATTAAAATCAAAGGGCTGAGAGCACTGTTAGAACATTGTACTTGATGTTCAATAATCAGTATTTCTTTTGAAAATCAATTTCATAACTTCTCTTGCAGGAAAAGTACAAACAGGTGTAGACCAAGATCAGACTGCACTTATGTGTAGGCTGATCTGTATCTATTCCTCCAGCCCAGACCAGAATATTCAGGGTTCAGCATAACAAGGGTTAACATATTCTTCAGAATATATTACTCATGTTAAGCTACTTTATATGGTCACACCACTTTAACAGTATTTCAGTCATATTGCGGCAGCTGGAGCACATAACAATGGATTCCTGGTATTTCACACACCAGTACTACCACTACATCCTTTCCTAGCCTCCAGCTGCTATCCCACTTAGGTTTACGATTATCCACCCATTGGTGAGAGACAGATGTCGGAAAGGATATGTGGCACCGCCAGGGATCGAACCCATGACACCGCATGATTGAAGATTAGGAGTCTGACGCACTACCAACTGCGCTATGATGGTGGGGATCCAAATTGAAAGAGTTGCAGATGACAATCAACAGTTTATAAAATTTTATATTTTTCCAACGTTTGGGGTTGAAACCATTGATGAAAATGAAGAATTGCTTGAAGCAAGCAATTTCTTCATTTAACACAATGCTTTCCTAATTGTTTGAGGGGCATCAACAAGTGTCATTGGAATAGATGAATTGTTGAATCTTGTCATCTGGTGAAGGGTCACACCTTTTTATGTATGTTTGAAAATTATTGAAAGAGATAATTTATGAAATTCCATCTGTGAAATGAAAATGAAATTCTAGTATTCTATCGAGGAATTAATAGTTAGTTTATTGGAACATAAATCATACCGTTTCAGTACATTGACAATGGAAATCATTCAGTCATTTGACATTACTTGGTTTTATATTTCAAATTTCCATAATAATTCTAAATTACATTAATAGTGACTTATAAATGTATAGAGTTAATCCCTTACCCTTACCTAACTACTTTAACCTTAAATATACTCTAATGGTAAGATTATTATATTCATCAATCAGAAAAGAAAGAAATTGATTTCTTTGAAAAAGATTTAACCTTTTCTTGTTGAAATTGGTGATTTTATATTGCTGTGATTTTATACCTTAGAAAACATTGTGGAAAAAGAAGAAATTGCTTGTCACAAGCAATTTCTCCTTTTTCCATAATATTTTCTACCACATTGGGTGGTTTCATTTCAAAATCAATCCAATTTTCATTCTTGGTTTAAATTAGCCTAAAACTTCAAAAACCAGAAATGGCTAAAAGAGTATGTATTTTGGTCAGCAACGTAGTTAAATTGACTTATTGACCGATCGCTGGCCACGCCCACTGACCTCCAATATGGCAGTCAGACATAGAAATCAATACAATGTCAGTTTACGTAATTTGTGGGCAGGTACATAAAAAGAAAAAAATTAACCTAAATTCTTGACTTCAGCCCGTATAATCCATTACCACACAGCATAATTCAGTAAAGAACCAGAGGGTCTATTACTAGAAGAAAGAGCGTATGAACCCTGATATCTTTAACCCATTCCGAAATGACAAAATTTTAGACTGGTCCAAATTGAAAAGACTTGCAGACGACAATTAAAAGTCTATGAAATATTAGTTTTTTCAACTTTCTGGGTAGAAAGCATGGTGGAATATGAATTAACTGCTTTTGACAAGGAATTTCTTCTATTTCCACATTTTTGCAATTGTTTTCTTTTAGGGGCGTTCAAAAGCGTTACTGTGTGGGAATGGGTTAAAAATTGTATCAACACAGTCAACCTTACTCAAATGACCACATCTATCAAGCAACTATTTTCAATGAGTCAACAATATCTCCTGTCCTTTCCTTCATTTCCCAACATGCCTGTTGTTAATCCTCAATACATGCCAAGCTATATACCAGTGCACTTCTAGTTGGGTGGGAGACAGCACTTAAAATCCATCAAAAATCCTACTGTGTTCTGGATTCAAACCATGATTGTTAGTTCTGCATTTTACCACTGGACCACTAGGTGTTTACTGTATTTTCTTTTCTTTCAGCAAATGGAAGATAAGTGGGCAGAGAGACGTTACAACAAAGTCACAGAAGATAGAGTGGATAGAGAAAGACTTCGTTATAACCCAATAAACTGGAGTTGTTCTTTAAAATAATGTTTAAAGATTAGACTCTATTTAGTGTTACAAATTCAGTTCAGAAACATTTCATTGAATTACGACCTAAAACTCATAGAAACTGAACTTCCTAAACCAGTAGAATTCTTCTTACAGTGTAGAAAACAGTGTGGGAAAAGAAGAAATTGCTTGTTTCAAGCAATTTCTTCGTTTCCCGCATTGTTTTCCCATGTATAAATTACAAGTCATCAACACAAGGGATTATGCAGGAAAGGGTTAATCAATTCAAAAAGCACATAACAATTAGGATAGAGTAAGGAAGCTACTACGAAAGAAATATTTTCTTCAGAATCATAACTGTTTAACTTACATATAATTTTGATATTCTGAGGACCACAATTTTTAAGGGTTTAGTGCACTTGTTAGAATGAATTTATATGTTTACTTCGTTACTAAGGTTATTGTTTAAAAAAATCAATATCTGTGATATCTGTGATATATTCTGTATAAGATGTTGAATATTTTACCTGCAACTCGTTAAATTACATACTGAAAAAGAGAACACTGGAAAATGTTTGCAGCCTGATCTGCTTGTTTTTCTCATCACATAACCACCTCTGTACAACAAATTACCAAACAAAACTGCAAAACCCAATACAACAGTACTTTTTTTATTTAATCATACTTAGACATATTGTCTGCAATTTCTTTCAATTTGGACCAGTCTAAAATTTTGTCTTTGGGTAGTGGGTTAAAATGTGGTATCATTGAAGCACTGCAGATCTGAGTATTCCTTTGTGAAATATTGTTGTAAAAATTGTGTGTCCTTTTAAAGGATCTGCTATAATATATTTTTATCAGTATTCTTTCTGTCTTTTGTGTAATGTTATGTTTCTATGAATGTTGTTTTTTTATGTCTTGATGCCTGTCTTTCTGACAGGTATTTTGTTGTGTAAAGTTTTTGTTCTGTGTTTTAGTTTGAGTAAAAAACTGTTTAACCCATTACCAGGTAGGAAAGTTTTAGACTGGTCCAAATTTGAAGGAGTTGCAGATGACAATATAAAGCTTATGAAATTTTGGATTTTTTTTACCATTGGGGTAGAAAACATTGTGGATAATGAAGAAATTAACTAGCAATTTCTTCATTTTTCACCATGTTTTCCAATTTTATTTTCTAAAAGTGTCATTGAGTGGGAAGGGGTTAACTAATTTTTGTAAAATCATGTTTTTTTTATAATTCCCAAGAAAAAACTTGAGAAAAACATTGATTTTCCCATTTCCCACATTGCTCTTTTCCCTGAGAGACAAAGATTGTTAGAGTTCTATCAACCAAATATTTGAAGTCAAGCCTTCATCAAACTTGGCAAATGTGGGTATAATGGATTAATCTTATTTCAAATTGGAGTGAGAAATAACATAACTACTGCTAGTCTAGGAATGCTTGGTAAAAACCATAGCCCAAACGTCCTCTGTTTAGCAAGACTTAACCCTTTCCTGTTCAATCCCTGGTTTTACGTCCCTTTGATTTCATAATTGAGAAAACATTGTGAAAAAGGAAGAAATTGCTTGTAACAAGCAATTTCTTCTTTTTCCACAATATTTACTACCCTACTGAAGGGTTATTTTCAAATGAAATCAACTTTAAATTTTCGTCTGCAAAACCTTTGAATTTGGACGGGTTTAAAATTTTGCAAGCCAGGAAAGGGTTAATGAATGTCTCAATGAATTTATTATCGTAACACACTGAATATATGCTCAAACAGAATGCTCAATAGTTTGTTTTACAGATTTGATAGCACAAATTAAATATAAGCTTTTTTTCCTAATGAGCACTTGGGTGATTGTTAATCTATCCAATCTAGGTAGTAGAAATGTTGTAGTGCAAAAGACCCACATACTTTAACCAATTACCAGATGTCAAAAATTTTATACTGGTCCAAATTGAAAGGAGTTGCAGACAACAATTTTGAAGTTCATACAATTTCAAATTTTATCGTTTTTGGTAGAAAACATTGTGGAAAATAGAGAAATTACAATTTTTCTCATTTTCCACAATGTTTCTTCCTGTGCGACGTCACAAAGCTCAATTGTATGGGAATGGGTTAATAGATCACTTTAGAAAGTAGAGTTTTATTTCTTGCCAAAACTAACTATAGAAGAAAATTGTACTTAACCCATTCCCACTCAATAACCCTTATAACCCATTACCAGATGGCAAAATTTTTAGACTGGCCCAAATTGAAATAATTTGCAAACGACAATATAAAGTTGATGAAATTTTGGATATTTTCAACTTTCTGAGTAGAAAACATTGTTGAAAATGAGGAAATTGCTTGTTAAAAGCAATTTCTTCATTTTCCACAATGTTTTCCAAAGGTTTTCTCCCCTGGGGACGTCTAAAAGCGTCACTGAGTGTGAATGGGTTAAACACCCCTCAATATAAAAGCTTAGGAAAACATTGTGGAAAATGAAGAAATTGCTTTTTATATAGGATGAATATCATTCTGTGTGTCAATTGAAATGTGTCTTCATGAGACAAACACCTATTTCGGAAGCGTAATCCCTCTCTTACTGCTCTTGTTAACCCTTGTCATGCTGAACCCGGAATATTCCGGTTTTGGCAGGAGGTGTAGACTAAGATCAGACTGCACTTATGTGCAGGCTGATCTTAGGTTACACCTCCTGCTTGTACTTTTCCTGTCAGAGTTGTTTATGAAGTTGATTTCTTAAAGAAATACTGATTTTTGAACAACAAGTTCTATCAGTGCTTTCAGCCCTTTGATTTGCAGAATTCCAGTAAGGTAATTAATACAGCATGACAAGGGTTAACATCTAAGATAGTCCCTTGCAGTAAATTTTTCAAGCTGTAGTTGCAGTATATTGGTGACCAATTTACTAAAATGAGAGATCCCTGGTGTCTTTCAAAATATCAATTGACCAATCAAATTATTCATTTCGACTTGAAGTGAAATATAACCTCCAATAGTATGTCTAACATTTTTGCTTGTTTGGAGACATAAACGCCGTAACTACAATTTATTCAACCATCAACCTCCTATGTATTTCACAACGTAAAATTGCTCTGTCAGCGGTCAGTGGGCGTGGCCAGCAATCTTTTAACCCTTTCCTGTTTTATGAAATCTTAGACTGGTTCAATTTGAAAGAGGTTGCAGACGACAATGAAAAATGCATGCAATTTGAAATCTGACCATCCTATGTGGTAGAAAATATTGTGGAAAAAGGAGAAATTGCTTGTTACAAGCAATTTCTCCTTTTTCCACTATGTTTTCTCAAGTATACAATCACAGGTACTTAAAAATCTGGGTTTGTCCAGGAAAGGGTTAACTTTTTTGCTGAGGGAAGGATCTTTTTAGACTCCTACATTTGAATTACTATTCCTTGAAAATCTGCTTGCAAATATCAAAGGCATCATCATTATCATTGGTGAATAAGCAAAAACTCAAAACTCTGACTTATTCAAGCTGTAGTTTCAACGTTTTTGGTCGCCTTCTGACTATATATTACGTGACACAGAAGAAGACATGGAAGACTTATTACTTCCTTAACTCCAGCATTGCCTTATGACAAAGTTTTAGACTGGTCCAAAATCAAGGAGATAGCAGGCACCATTTCAAAGATGTATGATTCTGAAATTTTATGTCATAGGGCAGAAAACAAAGTTTTAGACTGGTCCAAAATCAAGGAGGTTGCAGACAGCATTTCAAAGATGTTTGATTCTGAAATTTAGTGTCATAAGGTAGAAATCATTGTGAGAAAAGGAGAAGATTCTTGTAACAAGCAATTTCTTTTTTTCCTACAATGTTTTACTCAGATAATTTTCTTCGGCGTGAAAAGGTCTGGATTGTGTGGGAATTGGTTTAGCAGGTACATAAGCTATTTTTTTATAAGAAAAATTGGCATTTGAAAATATACATTCTACTGAATTGAAAATAGTAAGGGTAAAGAAATAAACTACTGGTAACAATTTCTTAATTTCTTACACATTTCCTCCTTCATTAACCATTGATTTTGCAGCAATAGCTTGATCTTTAATGAGCATTTGTTATGTTGTAAGTACAGTTAAAAGACTTGGTCGCCTACTGGCAAGATATGTTTGTCAAAGATGACAAATATTTAAAGCTATTTGTATGCAATGTTTATAATATGTTTATGTTAGATATTATAAATGAAAACCGTTGAGTTTTAAGTGTTTTGATTTTTATTGAAGTTTTATCTTGTTACATTCTGTGAGTCTCTATTTCATTTTGTATGAAGAAGGTACGTTCATATCTCATATTGTATGGCGAAATAAATTAGGCTTCATAATCAACTCCTGGCAATTATTCCTGCGTTTTTTAATTATTTAACCCATTCCCTCAAAATCCTGTCATTTTACACCCCTCATGAAAAATGCTTTTGAAAACATTGTGGATAATGAAGAAATTGCTTGTTACAAGCAATTTCTTCAATTTCTATAGTGTTTTCTTCCACAAAAGACAAATATTTTAGGAATTCCAGCAACTGTAAGCTATTGTCTGTAACTTCTACCAATCTGAACCAGTTTAAAATTTGTCATTTAGGAATGAATTTATTGACCAATTGCGATTCAGAATTGTGATATAAAATGTGACAATCATTTTCACCATGTTTTTGTCAAATACTACAGATTATGAAAACAAATGATTGTAGAGAAAAATTGCCTACAAAGGTGGAAAAAGAATATTAAGTAAAACGGATTTTATACTGTTTGTGATAGGAATTGATTTACTTTTTGTTAAGCTTTTACCAGACAACATACTTAAATAACTGTTCCAAATGAAAAAAAGACACAAAGGACATTCCAATGTGCATGTAAACTCAATCAAGAACAAAGTTTCTACATGAAATATTTTGAGAGAAGTGATTTTTTTTGTCAGAAGTTAGATATCATTTTCCCACATTTTTTCCCGTAATATTTTTCAAAGAAAGAAGAACAAGGGATTATGTTTTAATAACTTGAATAATCAGTGAGATCGAGTTATTAAATAATTTTTGGAATTTTAAATCATTTTAGGGTTTGTAAATCATCCTTGCATGTATATGGGTAGCAAATTTAGGAAGCCTCGTTTATAGTCAAATCAGCTTGAACAGACATGTGCCTAATTTTATAAACCATTCCAAATGAATTTATCTGATGCTATTTATTGTAATAAAATTTACTGAAATTGTAAACATTCAAAGCCTTATTTATCAATTGTCTCCATGTACACCTATGAAATGGTTTTCGATCCAAGAATTATGTGGTCGGTTTTCAGGGTTTAACACTTACTGTTTTTTAAAATTTTGGACTTGTCCAAATTAGAAGGAGTACCACACGACATTATAAAGTAAGTAAACTTCAAAAAGTACCCATCCTATTTAATAGAGAATATTCAAAAGCAATTTCTTCTTTTTCCACATTTTTTTCCAGTATAATATCATAGATATGTTAAAATAAGGGATTGTAGGAGAAAGTATTAAAAGAAAGTAGACTAATCATAACTCAAAGAAGTTGCATACTACATTTAAACCATTACGATTAAGTGATGCTTTCTGACGTCCTGGGGAAATACAACCAAGGAATACTTTGTGGGAAGAGGGGAAATTGCTTGTGACAAACAATTTCCTCTTTTCTCGCAACGTTTTCTACTTATTTTGCACTGTTTTTCCAATATAAGCGCAATTTGAAACGTTTTTTGGTCCTTTTTTCATTTTGGATATTTCAACGAAATAGTTGTACTGTCAGGTAGAATGAATTATCAGTTTGATCAAAGACAATCAAGTTTTGGTGATGGGTAAATGAATAGGTGTTTTCATTCTTTGGAGGGGTGGGGGCTGATTAGTATACTAGGATCATTGAGAAATCGCCAGCCACGCCCAACTCAAACAAAACTACGAGATGTAGGATTTTCTTAGATGGTAGTCGTTTGGTTGTTTACCCATTACCACACATTTAAGAATTTAGACACGTCCAAATTCAAAGAAGGAGCTATCGAAACTTATAGGAATGAAATTTTGAAATTCTTTGCCCTTCTTTGTCGGGGTTAACCATCGTGGAATATGAAAAAAATTCTTGTTACTAGCAATTTCTTTATTTTGCACATTATTTTTAAAAGATATCTCAAGAAACGTAAAAGCAGGATTGTGAAATGTTGGTGCATGACCTGAATGGCGTAATTACAGCTTAAAAAACCTGTGTTCGATACCTTCTGATAACTAGCCACCTACGTGCTCTGCATTCAGGATGACAGTAATTTTGCTTAACGTTTAAAAACTGCATCTGCTTTGCATGAGCACTTTTGTGAAAAACATATTCCAAGAGGGAAGCTCTCGCAAATATTTTGTCATGCTTAATACAGCCTTAGTTTAGAGATCGGCCCGGATTGGAACGAGCGATTTCATTGGTAAATCTATCGCTTATTGCCAATCGTGATTTGTTGATTCAAGGATCGCGCCTGTGAATCAAATGAACGATGAAACAGTCAAATCGTTCACTTGGGAATAAAGGACGTGAATGTTGAACTTCCGACTTTTAGACCAAGCATTTTTTGTTGTTTCGGAGACTTAAACATTGTTACTGAAGAATATTCCAGCTGTAGTTACGACGTTAATGTCGCCGACTAAAGATTTGCATTTTGTCTCGCCAATTGACGGATCGTCGACGTCATCCATTACATCCGACAGGAAGCTCAATTACGATATTAACCCTTGTCATGCTGTATAAATTACCTTACTGAACTGCTGTCAAATCAAAGGACTGAAAGCACTGATAGAACTTGTTGTTCAAAAATCAATATTTCTTTTAGAAATCAACCTCATAAACAACTCGGAAGGAAAAGTATGAGCAGGAGGTGAAGACTTAGATCAGCCTGCACATAAGTGCAGTCTGATCTTAGTCTACACCACCTGCTAAAACCGGAATATTCCAGGTTCAGCATGGCAAGGGTTAAACGTCGTTTATTGCAAAATTCATGACCAGGAGAATGTAACAAAAAGGTAAAATGGATTGTTGGCGACATAAACGTCGTAGCTTTGGGTTGAATAAGCTGTAGTTACAACGTTTAAAATGCCAAACCGACTAAAAATACTTCACACAAACGCCGGTCAATGTTGGGAGTTCAATTTTTACTCCTGGTCTTAATGAATCATTTGATTGGTCAATTGTTTCTTTGATCGCCCACCGATCCGTCAGTTATAAAAACCTTCGTCGTTTCATATTCCTGCTGAGTTGTTAGGGGTCAGTGAAGGTAACCATCTATCCGTTTACCCTTTCCCGTTTTTCAAAATTTTAGACTTGTCCAAATTCAAAGTTTTGCAGGAGAAAATTTAAATTGGATTTAATTTGAAAATTAACATTTTCAAAGGGGTAGAAAACATAGTGGAAAAAGAAGAAATTGCTTGTTAAAGCAATTCCTTCTTTTCCCAAAATGTTTTCTTATGTATAAAAACACAGGGACATAAAAACCTGTCATTGAACAGGAAAGGGTTAATAGAGGGGTCGTAGGCCATTACTTTTGTACTTTGGTACAAGTATTTGGCCCCTTTCCTGTGTTGCAGGATTCAAAGGTATTGGAGACGAAAATTCAAATTAGAAGAAATAGAAGAAAATCAAATCGTGAGTGGGTAACCAAAACATCGCTACTAAAGCTTTAATACTCATTCACGTATGAATATTCCGGGGTAAACTTATATGTGATGAATCTTTCAATGGTTTCATTGAAAAAAATCTTATCAAAGCCAACAAAACATGAATCAAACTGGGAAATCAAAAGATATAATCATGGGTCAGAGCGTGACATTCCATCAATTTTACATATACAATACAATACATTTTATTGCATTAAACATCAATACAATGTTTACAGCAAGCAAAAATATTATCGAAAATGGAGGAGTTCAAATATTAGACAAATCATACAAAAATAGACAAAATATTATACATATGCGAGAAGGCAGTTTGGACAGCCAAACACTGTTTAACCCATTTCCATACAGTGACACTTTTGGACGCCCCTCAAGATAAAACAATTGGGAAAACATTGTATAAAATGAAGAAATTGCTTGTAACAAGCAATTTCTTCATTTTTCACAATGTTTTCTATTGAGAAATTTGAACAAATTTAAAATTTCATAAACTTAAAATTGTCGTCTGCAACTTCTTTCAATTTGGACCGGTCCAATTTTACTATGTGGGAATGGGATAAAGAACATTCGCTGGTTCTCCAAAGAAACTGTGAGTCAGTAGCCTATCTATAGAACTCAGAGTGAAGGCTCTGATCAGACCATGCGGAAGAGGTATAGAGGGCATAAATGAGAAATTTCTTACAAGAAAAAAAAAAAAACAAAAAACACCTTCTCTTCATAAATCCGTTAAACCCTTTCCTGGTTAATCCCTGGTTGTTACGTCCCTGTGATTTTATAATTGAGAAAACATTGTGGAAAAGAAGAAATTGCTTGTGACAAGCAATTTCTTCTTTTTCCACAATATTTCCTACCCTACTAAATGGTTATTTTTCAAATAAAATTAATTCTAAATTTTCGTGTGCAAAACCTTTGAATTTGGACGGGTCTAAATATTTGCAAAACAGGAAAGGGTTAACGAACAAAGCAATATCTTTGGGCGTAGAAGGGCGATGGTCGGGCTTGTTAAGATTTCAATCGACTACAATATCATCATAACTACAGCTGATTAAGCTGTAATGACGATGTTTCGGACTTAATCATCTACGGTTTGTATGTACTTCATTAAATATGGGAAAGCTCCATTTAACCAAATACCAAACGAAGCCGCATTTTGCTGCCCTGACGTAATATGACCACGAAAAACTTCGTTGGAAAAGGAGAAATAGCCTTTCACAAGCATTTCCCCTTTTCTCACAATGTTTTCTATTCTATTTTTCATTTATTTTTCCAATTTCAGCGCAATTTGAAATGTCGTCTCGCAATTTTTTAATTTGGATCTGTCTAAAATTTGTTTGTTTGGTGATGGCTTGAAACAAACACCATAATTCAAATTTCTGCAGCAACAACAGTAATGTATACAAGCTATAACTCTTTATTAATATAATAATTTACAAGATACGTCATTGGAGAATGATTCAGCAAACATCAAAATTTATTTTTTATAAGAAATTCTTCTGTCATCAAGTAAGTAGATTTTCTGAAAAACATAAAGGATGAAATAATTCATATCATTTGGCAAGAAGATTTTCTGAAAAAACAAAGGATGAAACAATTCAGTGTCTAAATCCATTTCCAAGACAAATTATTAGCTATAAGAACTTGCTGTCGCCAATTAACCCTCGACGTGCTGAATGTGTTATCTCTCTCACAAATCACCAATCGCTGGCCCCTCCCATTTACTCCGTTGGTCCCGCCCTTTTACTCCAACAGAACTGTCCATTTCGAGTTTATATCGGGTTATTTTTTGCAAAATTTGTAGCCAGCAGTATGTAATGGTTGGTTTGCGACCTAAACATCGTAACAACAGCTTCAATAAGCTGTAGTTACTACATTTAAGTCGCTAAACCAACTAAAAAGCTTAACGTAAATGGCAGCCAATGTTGCTGTGAAAAGTTTACTTCCAGTCTCTATGAAGGATTTCATTGTTTGGCTGGTTATTTGATTGACAGCTGAGTTTGGTTAGTTGCGTTAAAATAAATGGACTGAAAGCAGTAGATTGCTTGATTCTAGGTCCATATTCCTCTCAAAAGTTGATTTTATAAGGCTTTAACCATTCCCATACAAGACGTACGCTTTTAAACACCCAAAAATATGAAAGCTTTGGAAAGCATTGTGGAAAATGAAGAAATTGCTTGTTACAAGCAATTTCTTCATTATCCACAATATTTTATACCCCAAAAGACAAAGATCTTAAAGATTTCTTCAATTTAACACTTTCCTGTTTTGAAAAATCCTAGACATGTCCAAATTAAACGAGTTTTGCAGGTCAAAATTTGAAGTGGATTAAATTGGAAAAATAACCATTCATTAGGGTAAAAATATTGTTGAAAAAAAGAAGAAATTAGTTGTTACAAGCAATTTCTTTTTTTTTTCTCAAAATGTTTCCTCAAATATAAAAATCATAGGGACGTAAAAAACAGGGATTGAACTGGAAAGGGTAAAAATTGTCGTCTGCAACTTCTTTGAAATTGGATTGGTCTAGAATTTTGCCGTCTGGTAACGGTTTAAGGGGACATACACTGGTATAGACTATACCTCTTGCCAACAAAGGAATATTCCGGGTTCAGCATGGCAACGCTTAAACAGCACTGTTAATTTTCAAAAAAGTACAAATAAGACAAAACCGGACCCATTCCGACACAATGACGCTTTTGGAGTCCCTTAAGTGAAAAGACTTTAAAAAAAGAATTGTGGAAAAGGAAGAAATTGCTTGTTACAAGCACTTTCTTCATTTTTTCCACAATTTTTTCTACCCCTAAAGTTAAGAATATTAAAATTTTACCAACTGGTAATTGTCGTCTACAATTTCTTTAATTTTGAGCCGGTCTTAATTATTATTTTCCGTCTGGCAATGGGTGAAAGGGATGATGAGAAAGCTTGTTTCAATTGATTTTTTGCTTGATTTATCAAAAATTATATTGTCTATAGTTTGCCTATGTGTATTAAACCATTTCCACACAGTGACACTTTTTGACGCCACAAGAAAAACGGTTGGGAAATCATTGTGTAAAATAAAGAAATTGCTTATTACAAGCAATTTCTTCATTTTACACAACTGTTTGTTGTTGTTTTTTCCCAGAAAAATGAAAAAAATCTAAACTTTAATAAACTTCAGATTGTCGCCTGCAACTCCTTTCATTTAGGACAAAAAATTCACCTTCTGGTAATGGAATAACCAATTCCCACACAGTGACCCTTTTAAATGCTTTTGAAAGCTTGGAAAAACATTGTGGAAAATGAAGAAATTGCTTTTTACAAGCAATTTCTTCATTATCCACAATGTTTATTATCCAAAAAGGCAATGATTTTAAATGTTTCATAAACTTGAAATTGTCGTATGCAACTTCTTTGAATTTGGGCTGGTCTAAAATGTTATCGTGTGGGAATGGGTTAAAGGTTTTATACTTATTAATTATGACCCACCAGGCGGAAAGGGGTCTGTCAAGTTTTCATAAATACAAATAGTTGAAAAAGAGATTGTGTTCAGCAGAGGTCATTCAGAAGTGGGAGTCCGAAAACAGTTATATGGTAAGGAAAAATGGTCTTTTTAAAATTCGGAAAATCTTAACTGAACGAAAACTTTCGACAGATTTTGTAGTCCTCGCAGACTGTCCACGATCGGCACTTTTCTCACTTCCACGGATGTGAAGAAATTGCTTTCAAATATTTTGCACGTTTTCTACTCAGAAAGCTGAAAAAATCTAAAATTCTATAAACTTTAAAAAGTCGTCTGCAACTCCTTTGAATTTAGACCAGTCTAAAATTTTGCCGTCCGGTAAAGGGTTAAACTTACGATCGTGCTGACAAGTCAGTGAAGCGTGACCGGCCTTAGTACTTTTTTTAATTCTACGATTCTATCTTTTTTGGTGGAGGGTAGTAAATGAACAAATCTGTCTTATCAATTATTGTACCTATGGTTCATCAGAATCCTTCAAAATATCTGCAAGTGTCCTGCCAGTAGGGATGATCTGTCCGTTCGTCTGTAGTGGTGGAATCTCGATTGCTTCGTCTTGAGGGCCTTCGCTGTTGGTACTCAGAAAACTCGCATCTAACTCTGTAGGGTTTCTTGATCCCAGAAGTGGTGATGTGATGGTCTCAGATTTGATCGTTCTCCTCCCCTGTCCAAGACAATGTGGTTTGATTTCTCTACAGCTCGGCTTTTTGGTCGGCGTCTCGATGAAACCTTTATTACAAGGTCGCCGTGGTGTCGATTCTGGTGGTTGAGGAGTGGAGCCAAAGTTTAAGTGTCTTGGATTTGCGTGCCGTCTTGTTTGAGACTGATCAGGTGTTTGATACGGTGACTGATCAGGATCAAACCCTATACATATTGGAGTTAGGTATGGATAGACTGGCACCATAGCACTATACGGCGACATGTTGTATGGGAATTTGTTATCACACTGGGCGACGTCTGAGGTCACATTCACCATGTCTGGGCATGCCATTGATTGGAATGCCTGACTATACAGTTCATGACGTCGTAAGTTATCCTGAATAATCAGGTCGGACAGACTTTTGATATAATGCATAGCCATACGGAGAGTTCGAATCTTTGACATACGTCTATGATATAAATTAAACTCCCTCGGTAGGACGTTACGCAGATCCTCAAGAGCCTTGTTGATCTTCCTCATCCGGGCTCTCTCTTGGTGGTTCGCGTTTAACCGTTTTCTTTCGGTCTCTACATCTTCGTCGTCAACAAATTTCCTCTTACGTGGTTTACAATTAAAGTCACTTGACACAGATTTGTCATCCTCACAATGTTCCGCCAAATCCTCCCTATACACATCACGGTCTTTTATAGATAAATCCATTTTATGCTTTTTTAACTTTATTTTATAATGGGTACCTTGATATTAAACTTATATTTAGCTTCAAACATATACATGTATTTGATCGTAGTTAGTCCTTAGTACAACTTTATACTCCCAGGAAAGGCATATTTCAGAAAAAGACTTTTATACTAAAACTGCTTCTTCTAAACTGTCATCACATTATTTCATCGCGTAAAATTTAACCATGAAAACACAAGAAAATACTATTACTGATAAGCCTCATTGGCTGATCGGTCACGTGACAAGTTCCATTTAAAGTTATGGTTGACCAATGGATTTGTGTTATCTTAGAAAACAAGTTAAACAAGGCGTGGCTAGTTGTCTAATTAATGAAGGCTGTAAGTCACACCCGGGCTCTAACCCACCCCCTGGGGTATTGTCTCCGTCAGTCTCAATAAAACGACTTTAATGTGCCGACAAATTTCCGTGTCTACAATTTTTGTATTTTTAGTAAATTCTTGGTAGAATTCATGATCTTGTCACAGGTATGAACCAGTTCAAATGCACAATCATTTATTAACATTTATTCACTAATTCAATCATTTGTGATAATCCACCCGTGTAGCTTCCGGAAACTAAGACATGACCAGACTGCATTGTCAAAGCCAGGTTGAATATTTTCCTTCTTAACCCATTACCATAAGATTTTTCGAATGGTCAGTTTTCAAAGACGTTTCAGGCAACAAATCTTATTAATGTATTTTGAAGCATCTTTGCCTATTGTGATAGAATATCATTGAAGATAATGAAGAAAACGTTTGTGTCATGCAATATCTACATCATCAACAAGGTTTTCATAATTCTTTTCTTGTTGGGGAATTTTGTTGGAATGGCTAAGGCACATATCCTTTCCGACATTTTTCTCTCCCCAGCGGACGGATAATAGTAAACCTAAGTGGAATAGCAGCTGGAGGCTAGGAAAGGATGTAATGGTGGTACGGGTGCGAGATATAACAGGAATCAATTGTTAGGTGCTCAAGCCTCCGCAATATGACTGAAAAAATATTACAAACGGCGTTTAACCCCATTCAAACAAATTAACAAAACTAGACTATAGGCCCGAAGTCATATAACTTTTTTGATAGGCATTTGACGGACCTTGGTCGTCATACAAAAATCAGTTACTGGAAGTGAAGTATCAGCCATTTTTAGCAATGATATGTAAGAATTTCATAGCATGACATAGTTTTAACCCATTACCATACAATCCTTCCTTTTTACGCACATCGAGATAAAAACCTTTGGAAAACATCGTGGAAAATGAAGAAATTGCTTGTACCAAGCAATTCCTTCATTATCCCCAATGTTTTCTATCCAAAACTAAAAATAAATAAATAAATAAAATTTCATTAACTTAGATTTTTCGTCTGAATCTTCTTTCTATTTGAACCAAAGTAATTTTTTGTAAGGGAATGGGTTAAGCAGAATTAAAACTATGATTCCTACTTGAAACCCAGTAAAAGCGACTCTTTAACGGATAATGCATGAAAAACTGGGGCTCGCAGTTTCCAAATATCTAATAATAAGGCTTTAAGACATTTGAAGGAAGGAGATTCGTCTGATTTTTAAATCAAAATGGCTGTTCTTAACAAAAAGAAAAGACGCAAAATATTTGGCGTTACGTTTCGCTAAATCAGTCCACGAAGTTCAATAGTTTTAGCACGAATAAAGAACACTTTTCGTATAAACGACATTAATAACTACCGCGAAAAGCCGATACTTTTCCTATATCAAAATTCCATGACAACCAATTCAAAAGTCACTTTGAGTACAAAAATATTTAAAGTCTAGGGCCTTGAGCCATATTTATCTTAAGAAAGTTACAGTTTATATTTTCCCCGTCCAGATTGGTCGAACAACATTCGATAAAACGAGTAACATTATTCTAGCGTTCAAATACTTGCATCGGTTTTACGGCACTCCCGATGGTCCCTTTTTGCGGGTTTGGCCACATCTATTTATTTTATCAACGTGTCTTGTTTTTCCACAAAATATTGATAAAGGACAATCTTTCTTTTTTGTTGATTTTTTTTTTAGAAATTTGCAATTGAGCGCATGCGTGACATTTCAAACCATTACATATTTGCGCCAAGTAAAGACTCAGATCAGCCTGTGCATCCTCACAGTCTGGTCAGAGTCTTCACTCTGCGCTCTGTACATAGATACTTGTCCAAAGCTTCTTTAAACAATGAGAGAATATTCGAATTACCCCGATTGGCTGTCCAGTGTGCTCAACGTGTGCGAGTCACGTACATGCGAAATGGTTGGAAATGTCACGCATAGGCTCAATTATCGTTCATTATTGTCTATGTTGTTGTTACTCATTAGAATCAACTCACATCGTCTGTAATCTTTAGAATAGTGAACATAAAGTATTGTAAAGAAAAACCGTTGAATATTGTGGAAAAAGAAGGCATTACTTGAACATGTAATACCCAACATTGCCTTAGCAATTTACCATATCAGCGATGTCGCAAGAAACGGCAAGTTGTTATGGGGGACATTGGATACAGAGCCACAACCCTTAAATCATATCCCTGGTTTGTAAAGTACTTGGAGTAAAACACTGTCACACGGGACTGCGATTGAAAGGATTGTTTATTAGTTGGGTTAGACCAGTGCTCGAATATCTTTAGAATAAGTGTCCATAGAATATTATTATTTGGGTCAATCCAGTGCTCGAACTCGCAATATCCCAGGTTTGAAGTCAAGTGCCCTACCAACTAATCACTCAGAAAATTCCCCTTTCTCTGGATTATGTACTCTACGGTCAAACACTGTGCTGTGTACAACAACAAGAACAAAACCCCAACAATTAACAATACCATGTTTAGCAGGTTTTCAGCAGGCGGCTGAACATGTTCCAAAAGAAGGCCCGTAGAAAGCTTTTTTAGATGGAGGCCGGGGGGGGGGGGCTGGAGAAGGTAATAAATTTAGTAAGACAATGAGTTTTAGACTGGCCCAAAAAAGAAGGAATATGAAGACGATAATTAAACCCGTTCCCACACAACTATCTATGCTTTTAGAAGAGCTTAGAGAAACATTGTGGTCATAAACATCTTTTTCATCTACTATAATGCTTTTACCCAGATAAACGTTTTCAAAATACAATTTGAAATAGTTGTCTGCAACAACTTTCAATTTGGACACCTCTAAAGTTTTGTCGTCTGGTAACGGTAAACATTAATTGAAAAAAGGTGCCATAACGGGTACAAATCGTAGCGAAGTAAGTAAATATTAGAGTGGACAAGTAATCTATCTTTTTCCTACAATATTCTCTAAAATTGGTAATGCCGGGGATGGTGCTCAAAATATCCTTTTATTACTCCGGAATTTTATTGAGGATGTGGTCGTGGCGTTTTGGTGAGACCATATATAAGATTACGGTAGTCTTATTTAAAATGACTATCCAACCCATTACCACACAGGAACATTTTAGACTGGTCCTAATTGAAAGAAGTTGCAATAGACAATTTCAAGTCGGCCAAATTACAAAAAATATCAGGACAGAAAACATTGTTGGTAATGAAGAAATTGCTTGTTACAAGCAATTTCTTCATTCCCCATAATGTTTTCCAAAGCCTTTTCCTTGGGGGGCGTCAAAAAGTGGGATTGTGTGGGGGAATGGGTTGAATGTGTGGGGGAATGGGTTAATTAACGAAGAGGGGAAAATTTTAGCCGAGAAAAAAAAACCGATCCCCATTTACGTTCTGTGTCCTTATTTTACGTATGTAAAGCTATATGTAAAGCCATTTTTATTTGACGCGAGAATTGTGAATAGTTCACTTCGCTATCTTGTCGAAAGATTAAAAATCAGAAAATATTCATTTTGAGAACTTCGAATTCCCAAAGAAGTTTCTACATTAGCTCTGTGTCTATCCAGTAGTATTTCTATTGACGAATCTTTTTACTACCTACTAACGTAACGCGCGCTAACATTTCTTCATTGTTTAATCTGATTTCTCTTGTAAAGAGATGCCCTCAAAAGACCAGATATCACAAGGGGGTGATCTAAATCATCTAGTTGTATGTTGACAGGGGACGCCCATTGAAAAACGTTCAATGAAATTATGAAAGACTCAGTAACCTGTTAAATCGAGATTTAATGGATCATTTTGGCCATTATCAGGTACTCGGTGCCACTTTTATAACCCCGGTCCGGAAATACACGAGCTCTCCCGAATAACCGTGAATAATTGATGGAATCATTAAAAGCCAGAACATTAATTTCTTACGCTCACTAGGGAATCTAAACCCGTCACCCGACAACGAAATTCTTGAATTGTCCATAAAACCCCAAACACAGAAAGTAATTTATATTGATTGACTTTTAAAGATTTTGAGTGTAAGAAAATATATAAGTACTTTTACAAAATCGAATCCTGCTAGTGTACTTGCCTTGCTTGCATGTATAATTAGATCTAAGGATGTACACTATTAATTCATTATTACCTAGTTTAGACTTGACTGCCTTTATCCACAACGGTGAGTTCTGTATGTCTTAGATATCTTTCCTTTTGGAAACTAAGAGAATATTTTATATTTGAAACTGAAAACCTAATCGTTGTTAGATATTTCAGAGTAAGAACGCTTATTTAGGAGATATTGCGGTATACGATAAGCCTGATCTTTTGTCTTTATATAATAAAACACCAAGTGTGTGTTTTTTTTTTTTTTTTTTTTTAATTTATTATTTTATTTTTTATTTTTTGTTAGGAAATTGGACCAATATAACTCATTTCCACAGAATCCCGCTTTTTACATTCTAAAAGAAAACAAAAGCCTTTTTGAAATATGGAGGACAATGAAGAAATCGCTTGTTTCAAGCAATTTCTTTGTCATCCACATTTTTTTATTCCCAA
This sequence comes from Fragum fragum, assembly GCA_946902895.1. NCBI lineage: Eukaryota > Metazoa > Mollusca > Bivalvia > Cardiida > Cardiidae > Fragum > Fragum fragum. The sequence goes on from OX336371.1 coordinate 51,754,564, forward strand.
AAGGACAAAGACTTTTAAGACTTCATCAACTAAATGCCGTCTTCGAATTCTTTGAATTTGGACCGGTCCCGAATATTGTCGTCTGGTTAAAGGTTAAATGATACCACCTGCGCGGCCTCGACACACTACAAAATTGTCACAAAATGTATCGTCTGGTTAACCCTTTCCCGCTCAAACCAGAAAGAAACCTGTGGTAAACATTGTGGAAAATGAAGAAATTGCTTGGATGAAGCGATTTCGTCATTATCCACAATTTTTTTCTATAAAAGAGATGAATAAAAAAAATCCATCAAGTTGAAATTGTCGCCTGCAGCTTCTTTCTTTCAAACGTATTCATACATTGTGTGATTTGGTTTTTCGGTTCATACCTCCATGAAAACAAAAAATATCCTCTTCATTTCTTATAATTTAATAGCATCGAGCGAAAAAAATAAAAGCCGTACAAATTTTGGTATCTTTTTCCTTGGGACTATTTTGTGCGGAAGCATACACAATCGGTGCGTGCTCAAAATTTTGTTCATGGGGTTATGATTTTTTTTCGACCAATCAGAGCGCCCGATTTTGATAGACTAAACTAAAAATTGAATTATTATAAGATACAGATTGAGTATGCATTTAGGTGCTGCATGATCCTTCGTGGATATTGTTGGACCGACCAACAAGATATTTAAATGGTGTCGTGTTGCTTTGAGAATATTCAATCCACCAGAAGTAGAGTGACGTAACGTTCCACCTTTATGAGAGCAAAAATGCTTCACATAAACGCCGATCAATGTTGGAGTTCAAATTCACTTACGTTCTAAATATATAGAGGATAATCAATTGGTTAATCCAGATATGAAAAATTATTTCACGAGGATGCGTTGATACGCATCCGAGTGAAATATTTTTTTCATATCTGGAATAACCAGTTGATTATTCTATTTATTATATACCTTATTATTCTATTTTTTTTTTATTAAAATATCGAAACCAATTTATTGTCAACGGCGGCCCGTAAGTTATATTTTGGGAAGAATGATGGCAAATTTGTTTCTATAGATTCGAATTAAAAGGAATTTATAAGATAATTGATCGGCTGGTAATTCTAGACCCATTCGACAAATCACACAGTACTCATTTGAACCTGAAGTGAACTTTCAACTCCGACATTGACCCGACAAATAAGTGAAGCATTCTGTTGGTTTGACGACTTAAACGTCGTTACTACAGCTTATTCAAGCTGTAGTTACCACGTATTGGTCGCAAATCAACGATCTTATTTTTTTGTTACACGGTGCTGTTCATAAATTTTACAAAATCACTCCGTTTGAGATCGTAATAGATCTTCCTATCAGAATCGTTTGGCGGACCCTGCTGAGTCAACGGGCGGGGCCAGCGGCACGTCAGTTTTATAAGTTTGTTAAAATTCAAGCACTCTACGTTAGAGTCTATCCATACATCGAATTTTCATCAAATTTCGAAATATTTATCAACGCATTGATATAAGTAGGTCTCCGAAGAAACAATAGAAAAATCATATGTCTAAGAAAATTCAGATGTGCAAGGAACTCCATTTTTAAAAATTTTACACTTGAATGAAACTTTTCGGACAACCCTCGTGTTTACCTGGGATGAAACTTATTTTATTCATTTATTTATTTTTTCATATTTTAACCAATTCTCACCAATATCCCGCTATTTTGCGCCCCCCCAGAAAACAGCTTTGGGGAACTTTTTGAAAAACGAAGAAATAACTTATAAAAAGCAATTTCTTCATTTTCCACAATGTGTTCTACCAAGAAATCCAAAGTTTTCCATAATTGTAAGCAACCTGAAATTATCATCTGCAACTTCTTTCAATTTGTATTAAGAGGTATAATTGCGTTTATCTTGAATTGATGCCAGAGTGCGTGACCATTTTCACATGTACTGAGCAGCCTAATCAGCCGCCTCTGTATTATGGTTCGGGTATTAATTTATTACGCAACAATACTTTTTAACCCACTACCAGAAGGCAAAATTTTGGGCTTGCCCAAATTGAAAGAAGTTGCAGACGACAATTAAAATTGAGTGAAATTTTGGATTTTTTCGTTTTTCTTGGCAGAAAACATTTTGTAAAATGAAGAAATTGCTTGTAATAAGCAATTTCTTCATTTCCACAATGTTTTCTAAATCTTTTTTCTTGGGGGCGTCTAAAAGCGTAACTGAGTGGGATTGTGTTAATCATTGTTATTTGATTTCAATATTTTTTAGGACAAACAAATATTGCAAACAAATTACCAATACGACACGTAAAATTTCCGATTTCCCCGCCATCACCCGCTTTCCCTGATATTTCTTTTTCATTTTACGAATTAGCCTGTACTTTTCTAGATTATTTGTTTTGAATTTTCAGGTTTTCTTAAATTAAATAATAGAAACAGCAAATAACGCCTAGATATTAGTATACGTGTAAAGGTTTCTATTAGATTTTAGTTATAAGTAAAATTGTAAGCATTTGCCAACATTTAGAAATGATAATAATTTTGGATTTTCTGTTTATGTCAAAAACTGTAATTTTCTTTTTTTACAGTTATTTTATATATACTGTACGATTTTTTAAGAATGAGTTTTTATCTCCTTATTCTCTCATTCCCACACAATCCCTCCTTTTTACGCTCCTCAAGAAAATAGTTCTGGAAAACAATGTGGAAAATGAAGAAATTGCTTGTTACAAGCAATTTCTGCATTTTCCACGTTGTTTTCTACGCAGAGAGACAAAGATTAAAAGTTCTTCTACGAGTCTAAAATTTCACTATGCGGGAATGGGTTGAAGCACGTGTCATCAGCAAATCGACATTTGGCGACCAGAACCTTTTACATTAAACAACTGCTTTTCATTTTTCACTCACCCATTGACTCCAGCAGAAAGTTCCAGATCGATTATAAATCGCTTTATTTTGCAAAGCTTATGTTCAGTACCATATAACAAAAACGTAAAATGGTTGGTGACCTAAACGTCCTCACTACAGATTATTCAGGTCGCCAAACGAAATAAACCGGTTTTAAAACATGTTGGAGTTCAAAGGTCACTTCCGGTCGAAATGGGTGATTTGATTGGTCGATTGAATCTTTGATTGACACCTCTAATATGAAAGAGTATATGGAGTACGACACATTTTATATTTATTGTATTCACAAAAACTTATCTTAAAACTTGTCATGCTGTATAAATTACCTTACTATATTGCTGTAAAATCAAAGGGCTGAAAGCACTCATAGAACTTGTTGTTCAAAATTCAAATTTTTTTTAAGAAATCAAATTCATAAACTACTCTGGCAGGAAAATTACAAGCAGGAGGTGTAGACCAAGATCAGACTGCACTTATGTGCAGGCTGATCTTGGTCTACATCTCCTGCCAAAATCGGAATATTCCGGGTTCAGCCTGACAAGGGCCAACACTTTCCCGTTGAATCCCTTGTTTTACGTCCCTATGAATGTATAATTGAGAAAATATTGTAGTGACGAGCAATTTCTTCTTTTCCACAATATTTTCCAACATACTGAATGGTTACTTTTCAAATTAAATCCACTTTAAACTTTCGTCTGCAAAACCTTTGAATTTAGACAGGTCTAAAATTCTGCAAAATAGGAAAGGGTTAAACATTTTGTTTATTAACCCATATCATAACGATCACGGAATATTTCTGCTTAGGAAGGGGGTATAGACTTATATCAGCATGCAAATAAGTGTGGTCTGATCCTAGTTTACGCGGCGTAATTGATTCTTCTAGACAAGAATTGTTTAAGAAAATATTAACAAAAGAAATGGTGAGCCATAACAAGGATTTTTAGTGCTTACAGCCCTTTGACTTTACTGCATTTTTTCAACTATACCTTGTTAGCCCATTCCAACTCAATCCCTCCTGTTTACGCCCACCAAGAAAAAGGTTTTGGAAAACATCGTGGTAAATGAAGAAATTACTTGAATCAAGCAATTTCTTCATTATCCACAATGTTTTCTATCCAAAACGACAAAAAATTTCAAAATTCCATCAACTTGAAATTGTCGTCTGCAGCTTCTTTCAACTTGGACCAGTCTAAAATTTTTCTTTGTTGGAATGGGTTAACATACATATTGTATTAGATCATTGCAAATAGAGAGACTGTTTTTGTTCCCGCTGTGGTGTGAAATGAAAAACCAAATTACCACAAATTCGTGTAAGTTTTAATTGACGGATCGCTGGCAAGGCCCCCTGACCTCCAACAGGAAGTTTGACTTATATATTTAAATAGCGTTATTTTACAAGAGTAATGGCCAGTAACATAAATGAAACCGATCAATCGATTTTATAACTGATAACAGCGATCCGTCGTTTTTATGAATTTTTGAAAACTGCCATCAGAAAATCGATTGATAACGTCTCATTTAACCCTTTCCTGTTTTAAGAAATTTTAGACTGGTCCAATTTGAAAGAGTTTGCAGACGACAATGAAAAATGCATGCAATTTAAAATCTGACCATCCTATGTGGTAGAAAATATTGTGGGAAAAGGAGAAATTGCTTGTTACAAGCAATTTCTCCTTTTTCCATAATGTTTTCTCAAGTATAAAATCACAGTGACGTAAAACCCCGAGTTTGTCCAGGAAAGGGTTAATACAAACTCCATGTGTTCAACTTGGCTCCACAGGATGTTATCTTTGAGGATAATCACCGAATCTTTCCGATTAACACCAAGATGTGAAATTCACGAGCCTACCATTTCTGACGGAGCTGCGGATCCCCTGGTGGCACCGAGGAGAAAATAATGACCCATTAATCGGTAGATTGAGTAACATGTCCCTGTAACAAGGTATGAAAACTGAATCAATCATGACGTGGGGGTTTGAAGTGGTGTTCCAACAAGTTGGTAAGGACTCGTTAAATGATGACAGAAGTTAAGAATAAAAGGCGATAAAAATCATTGTTTATGACACTTCGGGACTGTCCCCTTTTTACATTAAATTAAAACGAGAGTTCAACAACAACATGAACAAGAATACTAACACCTACACCAATACGAACAACAATACAGCCGATTATCACATTAACCCTTTACCTTACGACAAATTGTGGACTAGTCAAAATTCAAAGAAGTTGCAAACTCCAATTTTGCAGTTGATGAAATTTCAAGAAATGTATATGTCTTTTAAGCTAGAAACTTTTTTAATAACGGAGAAATTGCTGGTAACAAAATTCATATACACATATGAGATATATATGTATATGTGAAATGGGTAGAAAAGTTTAATGTTCGGATTATCGGAGGTGTCACTTTCTGCTCAGATCTACGGTCGATTAGGGGTAGATCTGCTCACTTTTGCGATTACGGACACAATCTGCCCACAAAAAGTCGATTATTTTTCCCGTTATGCATGATATGTACATGAAAATGAAGATAGAATTATATTGGATAAAGAAGAAACTGCTTGCAACAAGTAGGCCTTATACCTACGTTTCTACATTGTTTTCCAAAGCTTTTCTCTTGAGGGACGTAGCAATAATCAAACGATTAAAACGACGCCAAAACGTTAACCCATTCCAGCTCAATCCCTCCTTTTTACGCCCCTCAAGAATAAAGCTTTGGAAAACATTCTGGAAAATGAAGAAATTGCTTGTATCAAGCAATTTCTTCATTATCCACAATGTTTTCTATCCAAAAAGACGGAAAAATTCAAAATTTCATCAACTTGAAATTATCGTCTGCAGCTTCTTTCAATTTGGACCAGTCTAATATTTTGCTATGTTGGAATGGGTTAAGAGAATTGACCAATCGCTGGCCCCGCCCACTGACTCCCTAGGCCCTGCCCATTAACCGCGACAGGAAGTTTCGCTTCGATTTTTAACGGTGTTATTTTGCAAGAGTTATTACCAGTAGCATGTAACTGAAAAGTAAAATGGTTGGTTGGTGATCTAAACGACGTAATTACAGCTTGAATAAGCTGTAGTTACGACGTTTAAGTCGCCAAATCAACAAAAAAGGTTAACAAAAACGGCGACTAATGTTGGAGTTGAAAGCTCAGGCCCGGGCCGAATAAATGATTTAGTTGGTCGGTTAATTCCTTAATTGAAAGCCGCGATCGGTCAATACAACGTCATACAAGTAGGTTTTCCTGGATAAGGAGTCTTTTATTGCTCTTTCTTTTATAAGTGTGATATAATGTATAACAATAAATAGGGAATAGCGTCACCCAAAGAATGAAAATGACGTCAATTCAGACTACCATATATAGAACCGTACTTGACAATTACGTTATAAGATAAGTTTTTTTTTTTGGTTGTTGTTTTTGTTTTTTGTTTTGTTTGTTTGTTTATTTGTTTTTTCTCTCTCTGACGTGTCCGATTTTGTTTGTGTGGATTGTTTATATTTCATTAGATTCATTGTATCGTCGTTGCCGTTCTAAAACGTCCTTACTACAGCTTGATTCGAGCTGTAGTTACTACGTTTTAGAATGACATCGACGATATGATAAAGTTTGGAGACTATCCCGTTCCTGCGCTTCTTTATCAATAACAGTACTAGTCTGGGACTCTGAATGCCTTAACGAAGGACATACCCAGGTGATCAATGACTAGGCCGGGACTAGATCCAACAACTCTCGATATAGCTAGGATTACGAGTCGACCATTCTAACAACTGATCTGCGAAGGATCCCGACTGCGGCGGAAGGGGGCCGAAAGAGAGTATTTGCTCTTTACAACAAATCATTTCAGATTTTCAGCGATCCGCCAGTTAAGACAAGAAAACAATATTGTGGTGCCTGACGCTCGGCTGTTGGGAAATTGACCAATCGCGGCTGTCAATCAAAGAATCAACCGACCAATCAAGTCATCCATTAAGCCCCAAATTTAGCTTTGAGTTCCAACATTTGCCGCCATTTTTGTGAAACAATGTTTGTCGTTTTGGCGACCTAAACGTTGTAACTACAGCTTATTTAAGCTGTAGTTACAACGTATAGGTCGCCAAACCAACCAAGTCATCCATTTAGCCCGGAATTGAGCTTTGAGTTCCAACATTTGCCGCCATTTTTGTGAAACAATGTTTGTTGGTTTGGCGACTTAAAAATTGTAACTACAGCTTATTTAAGCTGTAGTTACAACGTACAGGTCGCCAACCAACCATTTTACTTTTTTTGTTACATGCTACTGGCCATAAATTTTGAAAAATAAACCCCATTAAAACTCGAAGCGGGACTTCCTGACGGAGTCAATGGGGCATGACCAAAGAAGTTAGTGTAGAGGGGGGGGGGGGGGGCAGCGATTGGTCACTTCTTTTGAGTAAAAATTAACTGGGTCTAATTCTACGCATTTAGACATACCCCTTGATAGTGTATATTGCTCTTTTAATCCATTCCCAGATAAGAAAAAAATAGACTTTTCTAATTTGAGAGAAGTTGCAGATGACAATTCAAAGATTGTGAAATTTTAAAAATCTTCAACGTATGGGGTAAAAACACCATTGACAATAAAGAAACTGCTTGTAACAAGTAATTGCTTTATTTTCCGAAATGTTTTCCAACGATTCTTTTTTCTTGAGGACCGCAAAAAGACGCGAAAAAGGTGTGGGATCCGGCTGATAACTTCTTGAATTACTATATTATCATAAAAACAGAAGAACATAAGACAATGCAAAGATCGGCTCAAAGATGGATTGCCATTGCGGTAGTGAGTATCTCGCTTTCTCAGAAGATCAATTGATCTAGCAGTTTCATCTGTGTAATTAACACATTATCACTTGACAAAATTTTAGACCAGTCCAAACTGAAAGAAGCTGCAGACGATAATTTAAATTTGATGGAATTTTAAATTTGCTAGTGTTTTGGGGTAGAAAATATTGTGGAAAATGAAGAAATTGCTTGGTACAAGCAATTTCTTCATTTTCCACAATGTTTTCCAAAGCTTTTTTCTTGAGGGGCGTAAAAAGGAGGGATTGAGTTGTAATGGGTTAACACATTATAACACGCCTTTACCAGATGTCAAAAATTTACACTGGTCCAATTTCAAAGAGGTTACGATTGATGACATTTTAAAATTCTTTGTCATTCGGAATAGAAAACATTTAGGGCAATGAAAAAATGCTTGTAACAAGCAATTCTTCATTTCTACAATGTTTTTTGAAGCCGTTTCCTTGGGGGCGTAAAAAGGAGGGATTGTGAGGGAATGGGTGAATGACGAACGCGTAATGCTAGTTACACTTGTAACAGATAATAAACGAAATGCCAAGGTATTTGTACGTGTCTACGTAAGAGATCACGATAACGACCTACAGCAAACTATATGACACTACTTCAAGGTATCTCTGAAATCGAAAAAAAAAAAAAAAAAGAAATAGAAAAAAATGATAAAGTTTAGTAATCAAAAACCTAGAGCTGAAATCTTACAAAAGAGCATTGTGTTTGGGATGAAATATTACAACATAACATATTAACAATAATCAATTTGTTCGTCATTTTTAATGTTATTTTCTATTTCATTATCATTATTCATATTTTCATATAAAATGTAACTATTTTAAAAGTAGACGTTTCCACGTTAGATGAGTTTTTTAAGCGACATCAAAATCTGCTTAAGACAAGTAAAAACAGCCTGTGCCATTACATTAAATAGGGAAAACATTCAATTCCCTTTCCACGAAGTGGGGTTTTCACAACAAATGGTTAAGATAAAGCTTAAAAAATGAGGTAAACGGGAAATTGAAAGTTAAGAATTTCTCTTATTTTATCCAAAATTGTTATTACTATCGGCTCACCTTGATTAATTTGCGTCTTATTTCATATACTTTATCGCAGGCCACGCCCACTGACCTCCGTAACAAGTTCGATTAAGAAAAACAGACGACAAAGATAAAGTCAGTTTGCAAAATGCCTAGTCAAAAAGGCAAAATGTTGGTTGACGACCTAAACAGCATAAATGGTTCAGTTCTGATCCGAGTGAATGATTTGATTGGTCAATCGGTTTTATTATTGACAATGGCGATCGTAAGTTATACTGCTCTAGTCATTTTGACATCTATTGAACGAGTTTAAATATCTCCTGTTCGATTTGTAAAAAGCCTACAGTGCAAGATCATATCTAATTAAAACGATTATTTTGAGAATTTATCAAGACGCTAGTCTTAATTCCACAGGATGCTTGTTTTTATTGCAAGAAATAGCTAAATTAAAGATCTTTTTAATTTTTCCACTGATTCAATCGTCACAACAATAGAATATGACGTCATTAAGAGCAGTATCGTCCCCGGCTCCGAGGGGTGCCTCCACTCTAGTGGTCAGTCCACAAATAGCCGAGTCATCCGGACAACTGTAACTTTTGGGTCCCCAGATCCCAAGATCGGGGCCGTACTTTGGGTATCTAAGCTCATATTCAGACCCATTGTTGAAGTTTCTGCATTCAAATCGGACATTGTTTACCGTGGAGTCATCTTGGAAATCCTGCAATAAATTAAATATATCTATAAACAAATGAAGATATAAGGAATCGATGTTTTAAGCACAACAACAGCAACTCCCATACACACACACATGGACACATTTTCGAAAACAACCGAGTTTATGGTGGCAAAGGAAATTAATTGCATTAGTTGAAGTGTCAAAGTACAATATTTCTTCCGAAAGATATTTACTTGGCTCTGAAAAAATGTCCGTTTTTAAAACCAGGATATGAGACCCATCTCGTTTAGCCCATTCCCACACAACCCCTCTTTTTTACGCCCCTCTAGAAAAAAGCTTTGGACAACTGGCATATTTTGTAACTAAATCAAATTGAAAAACGTTGCAGACGCCAAGCAAAGTACATGTATGTGATGTTTCGGCAATCATTGAAAACAACGTTATAAAGGGCGAAACTGCTTTTACTCGCAGCTTATCATGTTGACTTTTTATTAATCGAATCGTAGTATCTGTAGAAGTACTTTTTTAATGAGACATAGCCAGATCACACTGCGTAAATAATCACTACGTATTGCGTTTTCCCTCAAAATTGCAAATAAAATAAAAGAAGCACAAGGAAAAAACACCAACAAGTAAAACAGCAACAACAACTAAAACAAAACAAAAAATAAATATATAAAAAAAACAATATCATAAAACACAATGATAACCTAGCCCTACACCAGTCGAGTTCAGTCAAGAGATTGCAAAAGTATAAGGGCCATATAAGATAGTGAAAATTGCGCGAAAAGAAGAAATTGCTTTTAAACAAGCAATTTATTCTATTCTCACAATGTTTTAACAACCGATTTCTTCTTTTCTCAACATGTTTTTCATAGCTACCTTTCATTCGCGCGTAAACATGAGGGATTGTGAGGGAATTCCTCAGATCTCAAAAGATTACCTGGTTTGGTTGTACATTCATCATGAAGGAAGTGAAGAATTCGTCGTAATTTTTACACGTCACACCCTCATAGTTAGGGTAGTTGGTATGACCCCATGGCCCCTCGCCTGATCGAATACTGCCCCGGGGATAGTCACCGGGGTAAGTATTCTCCGCCCTATAACAACTCAGCTGTATACCATTCACCTCTGTATTGTCCCCGCCATTGTCCTGGAAATCTTCGATCTGAAAATATGCATTTGAAAGGATCAAATATAAGGTGTCTTATGGTATCATAAATAATGTACATGAATTGACGGATCGCAGGCCCCACCTATTGACCTCCGTTCATTTCCATTCTACATGAATGCTTCCATTGGTCTATCGATCTTTTGATTGACAGCAGCGATCCTGATATGACATTTTAAAACCATTTTACTACTTGCGTGATTTCAATCTGGACAGCAACTCAGGACATTTATATTCTTTAACCCATTACCACACAGAAGGAATTTAGACTGGTCCAAAATGAAAGACGTTGCAGACGACAATTTGAAGTTTATGGAATTTTGAATAGTTTCATCTTTTTGGATAGAAAACATTGTGGATAATGAAGAAATTGCTTGTGACAAGCAATTTCTTCATTTTACACAATGTTTTCGAAAGCTTTTTTCCTTGAGGGTGTCTAAAAGCCTCTCTGAGTGGGAATGGGTTAATGCTTTAGACAAATTTCTCGATAGATTATCACACGAAATCAAAAAAATAAAAAAAAAATAAAAAAAAAAGAAACAGAGAAATTATCAAAATAATAAACGCTATTGACGTCATCAGATTGTCATTTAGGATTTTAACTTCCAACAGAAAATGTTTTGTCTCCACCACTCGTGAAAATATAGCTGTTGTTGTTCACAAAATGAGAGATAAACCGATCTTACACGGAAACAAACAATTGCCCTCTTTGTAATCGATGATGCAGAGGCTGATCTGAATCTTCAATTGGTGCACATAATAATGGTAGGAAAAGTCACGCCCAGGCCAAATGAAGAGAAAAAAATTGTTCATTTTTTTTCTTAATATTTTATATGAATTCATTCTACCTTTGCACAACTCGTGCCCAGCTTGTGTCCAAACTCTTTGGTTGACTTTGGGTCGTGATTAAATATACATCATGTAATTGTTGAAAGATACGATAATAATAAAATATGCGTATATGCCCTTACTAAACTGCTAGTCTTTTAAAGTGCAAATTTCAATTTCCAGTATATAAGAACATCGGGGAAAAATCAAATGATAACCTGCTTTATACTGAAGTGTGATTTGGTTTGTAGTTTCGTACCTCAACGAAAACAAACAAACAAATAACAGTAACAAAAAAGTTCTCTCCATTTCTTATAATCGTATGTTCAAAAAAGCACAGAAAAAAGATTGGGACGGGATGTTGTGGCACTACCTTGTGCGCAGACATCCAAAATAGTTCCATACTAAAAAGAATTTTTACAGAGGTATGGAACAAATTTTCAGCCAATCAAAATACAGGAATATTGATTAACATAAATAAAATCAACGGCTATTTTCCGACAAATACCAAGGTATTGCTACTGCTCGAGTATCGCTATCATTGTTGTTTCTGTCTTCTGCTTGCAAAAGTTTTAACATTTCTTGTTTTCCTCTATGTTGAGAGATCGCTAGCCACGCCTACTGGCTTCGACAAAAAGTTTTACTTAGATGTTAACCCTTTCCTGTTTTGCAAAATTTTAGACCCGTCCAAATTCAAAGGTTTTGCAGACGAAAATTCAAAGTTGATTTTATTTGAAAAATAACCATTCAGTAGGGTAGAAAATATTGTGGAAAAAGAAGAAATTGCTTATTACAAGCAATTTCTTCTTTTTCCACAATGTTTTCTTAATTATGAAATCACAGGGACGTAAAAACCAGGGATTAACCAAGAAAGGGTTAAACGACGTAATTAAGTAAAGTCTATAGTTAGTAACATGTAACAAATAATGAAAATTGATTGGTGGTCGATCTTACCGCAGTAACTACAGTTTGAATAATTCGTAGTTACGACGTCTAAGTCGCCAAACCAACAAAATCGCTGAACATAAGTTTCTAAGTTCAGCGTTCACGTCCGGTTTTGATTAATGATTTGATTAGTCTCTCGATTGTTTTTGATTGACAACGAGATCCGTTAATTATGTAACAATCCTCAGTTTCGTCCATCAAAAAAGAGCATTCTGATTTGTCGAAAAGATTATTCATACCTCCATGAACACAATTTGAGCACTCAGCTATTTTGTTTTTTTCCGCGCAAAATAGTTCTATAAAAAAGTATCAAAATTTGTAAAATATTTGCTTTTAGCTTGATGTCATTAAATTATAATAAATGAAGAGAATTTTTTTTTTTTTTTTTCGTTTTGTTTTCATGAATGCATTTGAACGAAAAACCTAATCACCCTTATGTATGAATCCGCCTCGCGTGTTCATACAGTGTGATTAGCTTTTTTCGTTTCATACCTCCATGAAAACAAAAACTTATTCTCTCCATCTCTTAACCCATTCCAACTCAATCCCTCCTTTTTACGCCCCTCTAGAAAACAGCTTTGGAAAACATTGTGGACATTGAAGAAATTGCTTGAAACAAGCAATTTCTTCAATGTCCACAATGTTTTCTACCCCAAAGCACAAAGAATTTTAGAATTTCAACAACCTATAATTGTCGTCTGCATCTTCTTTGAATTTGGGCTAGTCTAAAATTCTTTCGTGTTGGAATGGGTTAAGTGTAAGATAGCTCCAATAGTGGACGTACCTTCAGGTGAAAGCCTCTAGCATAAGTTCCATTTGGACAGAATTCCGGTTTGTTCCAATCACCCCAGATCCCACCATTAGACACCCAGATACGGTGAACTACATGACGATCGTCGGTCTCTTTGGTGCCAAATAAAAACCCAGTAGAGGCACCGATCAGAGCACAAAGCAAGGATACAGCACGGAGATACATGGCCGTAACAATGGTGGGGAACGCAAACTTACATACCACGGTAGAGTGTTATTCACACAATATATGATTAACAGTTCTACAGTACTGAAACTTGTTAAGAAGACCACATGTCATTTTGCAAGCAATGTTTCACGTCAGATATATTGCAGTTTTTGTACGGGTAAGTACAAGTATCAAGAAAGCAAATATGCAAAATAAGTTTTAATTCATTCTGTGATTATATTATAACATTACTTTGAGATAGCGTACTCGTTTTGCATTGCCATACCAAAACACATCTGATAAAGGTTCATTGCCAAATTTTGTTTTCTTCAGATTTTTGTTCAACGAGTCCCACATACAAAGATTGAATGTGGTTTCTTGACAATAACACCGAGAAAGAATTGCAGATTATTCATAAATTCGTTTTGAGAGGTGCTTTTTATTAGAGAGGTGCTTTTTATTAGAATTATTTCCAATGCTGATAATTTTTTTTACTTATTTCGCACTATATATTGCTTTAGGCTTTAGGCTTAAGGCTTAACCCTTTCCTGTTTTTGGAAATTTTAGGCTAGTCCAAATTGAAAGAGGTTGCAGACGACAATGAAAACTGGATGCCATTTGAAATGAACCCATCCTATGTGGTGGGAAATATTGTGGAAAAAGAAGAAATTGCTTGTTACAAGCAATTTCTTCTTTTTCCACAATGTTTTCTCGAGTATAAAATCACAGGAACGTAAAATCCCGTATTTGATCGGGAAAGGGTTAAGACATAAACAATTTTATTTTGAATGCAGCTGACAGAATATAAAACTACACCTAATCATAATTGTATTGAGCAGGAACAGTGTTCAGTAGAAATATAGTTTTCTTTTGAGAGAATAAAATAATAGAGATACTTTAAAAATCACAAACAATCAACAATGTTGCAATTATGGTAGGGTGAACAATTGTGATTATCGTATCTATTTTCATGGTCCATGCATGCTAGAATAAGAGCTATTGTATTTAACTTCTCATATCGTCGTTTGGCGTGCAAAATGCCGTAACAACAGCTTAAATAAAGCTGTAGTTCCGGCATTTTCCAAACCCAACGACGACATTAGGCATATTTTTTTTTGTAACAAGGATGATCGTGGAGAACACAATTAACCGTGCCCTTTCTAAAGAGTTGTAACTGTCGCATTGATTTGAAACGCCCTAAATTTCGAAACCTCAGTTTACCTAACAATAGTTATTACAAATGGAATTTTGTTGGTCAAGAGATAGCGATAATAGCATTGTATAAACATACTTTTGATTATGCTAAATTTGTATCTCAGGTATTTGAACTTCTGTTCCAGTGATACGACTTTTTGACCGATAGGTCTTGGTCCCCTGTCATGCTGATCCCGATCCCGGAATATTTCTGTTTAGGCAGGAGGTATAGCCAAAGATCAGCCTGCACATATGTGCAGTCTGATCTTAATCTACACCACCTGCTTGGCCCTTTCAAGCTAGAATTGCTTATAAAAAATTCAAGATATTCACCTGAAATCCGGAGATATCGGTGCTTTTATTTTAGTGCATTTCTAAACAGGCTTTTATTCAGCGCGACAATGGTTAATAGTGCTTGCTCTCGTTTAATCGTCATCATTTTAGCTCAATGTGAGCTTTTAGGGTCGGCCAACATACGCCATCCGTCTCTCCGTTAACACTTCTTTTATTTTTTCTTCTTCTTAACCAATCTTGGTGAATCGTTGCACGGGTGCTCCTTAATTCAGTGAAGTTTTACCGTCGCTGTTAAAAACTCATTTCCGTCAATTTTATATAGAAACAATGAAGGAAACATTTAGCAATCTTGTGAGGAAAAAAAAGAAAAAAACATTAGGCCTAGAAGTTTCAAAAATTGCATATGATAACGTCTGCAGACCATATCAAAAATTGTCAAATTAATGCCCACAGGGGCTCAGCCCTGACGCATCATATTTACATCGAAACTAAGGAGGGGGTCTTTAGAATTGTCTTGTGAGAAACCAGAAGGCAAAGAGATGCAAAATTTTGAATATGACAATGTCTGATGACACTCTATCAAAGTAACGCATCTTCGGTCTCAATATGATCCGGGCGCACCACAATTTAAGCCAATGTAAATGAAGGTCTTATATCATGCATTTGAATGTCTGGTAATCCTACTACACAGAAATTGTTAACGTTATGTGTTGGAAGCGGGTCAAATTACGGACTCCTATGATGCAACTGAGGTCTCGAATTTGCTTTTCCCGGGCTTGCTCTATTTTGCAAACTGAAAAAGAAATTTCAAGTGATATTGCCTAATGTCCCTCTCCGAAAGTTGTTAGAATAATGTCGCTTGGGTTCCGATGGGACTCTCCCGGTTCACCGTAGTTTACGTAGGAACATAGAAAAATTTCTTTAAAAGTCGTCATGTGACAAACTATGTTGTCCAGCAATTGAATAGCTTGTAAGTCCCCCTCTATAAGCCTTCATTAATGACGATCTTGGGTTTTAAATAACACAATATCATCTTGCCCAGCATTGAAAGCTTAGGGATACTTGACATTAAAAAGAAATCGAAGTACGTTTCTTCCATCAATTTTTAAAACGAAAAAACATATAAATATTATAAACACACATGCCAAAGGTTTTACTCAAGTGTCTTTCGACAAATGGATTATCTTTAAGACGAAAAATCTAAATCCTATTAAAAAATTGTCAAAGCAGTGCTTTAAATCACATCTTAAAATGATATAAGGCAAAAATGCGTTTCTCTGTATCATTTGTCCTTTCTACTTCCATATAATTTGGATGGCATGTTCACAATATTGTTTCAGCTTTAGACGATTGACAAGAGGGGGTAAAGGCGTGTTTAATTTCAAAGGTCACCGGAGTTGTTTGTTAGGAGTTCTGGATTAGTTATCAGGGTTCAAAGCCATTTGACTCCAATATATCCACCCCACGTATAAAGTGATACAACTATGTACAGATAAGACGGTTTCTGATTCAGTTAGGTCTTCTGTCTGGTCCTAGTCGAGCTGGAGAAGTCACACAAGATGGCGATGCTACACACGGTTCTTCTGGGATGTTTGATGGTTATGTCGGAGGCGTTCCTTCTACCTCAGGTCACAGACAGACGTGTAACTCAAATACTCACAGTGGCCAATGGACAAGTCTGGGGAAAATTTGGTGCACCCGAACTATGTATGAACGGCACATACGCTACCGGATTTTACTTGAAGGTATTAGTTTATTAAAAATATAAGTAGGATATTAAATTAAAGCAGAATTCCTAGTCAACATTTAGCATTTGCGGATAGCGGTGTCAGCAAAAGAAGCGATCGACCAATCAAAATACTCACTCAGTCCGGAAGTGAACTATATACTCCATCGTTGGCCGACATTATGTGAAGCGATTTTGTTGGTTTGGCGACTTATTCTATCTGTATAGTAACGACGCTAAGGTCGCGAACAACCATTTCACCTTTTTGTAACATGTTACTGGCCATATATTTTGCAAAAATATGTCGTTCAATATCGAGTTGGAATTTCCATTCTTAGCTCGGTGGGCGTTGTCAGAGATTGGTCAGTCGTAAAATGCTGCTATCCATTAAAATCTGGATTCCATTTTGTGATGGATCTTGATACAAACAAGTACAGACAACATTGCGTTTAATACCTTTTTTTGGAAAATAGGCTTTTGTTATAGACATTTTGGTACTTTTTGTACAGGGGGTAACCGTAGAAGTTTGGATAGACGGATAAATCCGAACAAATCTTTTAAATTCAAGTTTTGAAGGAACAACGAGATAGGTATTTGTTTAGAAGACTCCTTCAAAATGTATTTTATAACTAAGTTTTATGGACAGACGATATCTTAAAATGTTGATAGAAAACAAACTTTTTGAAGTTCTCAACCCCTAATTGCCTTCTGAGTTTAACTGATATCCCTACTTAGCTGATAAACATAATTTTTAACAAAAGAGGGGTACAAAAACTAATATTGTTTGATGAAATATAATCAAGCTATACGATTCTTACAAATTGACCCGTTTAAAGCAAGTAAAACTGATATAAAAAGAAAGTGTCCGAGTTATCCCAGGTTCTTTTGGCCGAAGTATAAATTCGGACTATATAAAATTCATGTAATCAAAAATGGTAAAGGAGAAGGGAAATACTTGCAGAAGTACAGATTGTTTCATTATTTCATCAAAATTATTTAGTAAGAATAATAGGTATGTAATAAATAAGATATTATGTTACGATGGCGATACAACACCTCGTATTTGTTTAACACTGCGGGGGAAATTTGAGTTTCCACTTGACCTTTGATCTCATGAAATTTGAAAATACTCCTCCGCAGCTCCAAGCAAATACAAAATATCGTAGCATATAATTCCCTATATATGAATTAACCCCCATGTTGTTTGATTGACTTCCACTTGATTTTCATCTTTTGCATAATTACTATTCTTTGTAGATGTCTTTTATTCTGCTCACTTATTTGCCTTAGGTATTTGCCAATACTTTACATCTAATGAATTTTGAAATAACAACATTACAATCACCGTTTTATTTCTAAACTGAAGTTCTTTCACTTTCAGTATAGATTTCAGTCACTGATTTGTTTAAATATGGATCTTTAAGTCTTCAGCTGGTGATTTTGCTTTATTGTCCCAACACACCCATTTTACAGTTCTCTAAATATTCGTGTTTTCATAACATTTTGGACGATATGTACTGAAAGTTTTGTGGATTACAAGCTCTTTTGACCGAATGAAATCACACCCAGTTCGGTTATGAAATAAAAGTTAAGCCTCAAATGGAAAAGGTAACAACTGTTCGCATCCCCGGACAGAAAACAGTGGAAATTTTATCGGGCTTAAGAAATATAAAGAGGATATTGAATGATTGGTGATAGAAAACCATTTTTTTTAATACGAGTCATCTGTAACCACTTTCTTACATTTCTCCGAACAGAACTAAATGCTGGAATGCTAACTTACATACTTGTAAAAGAATGCATTGGCATTATTCATATTTTTACTAGAACGCGACCTTACGCCTATACAAAAAGCTTTTGAATTAAGCACATGAGAGGCAAATTGGAAAGAAAAAATGTGAGAGAATGATGCATATAGCAAACAATATCTCCTTTTCCCAAAATTTTTACAAAGTTCATTTTCATTAGCGCAAATATCTGAAGGTGGCTTTTTGACAGCTGCAAATGGTCGATATTTAAGCCCATAAGGATATTTATCTCAACGTTTTCCATCTTATCAACTTTAATGCATGCTCGTGTCATTACAGCTCCAAGAACCGAATGCCGATAATGATGAGACTGGCGTAAACGGGGTCGGCTTATCCTGTACCACGCTAGACAAAAATTACGTCTACGGCAACGTTACGTCTAACGTCAGTGAATGGGGCGTATGGGGCCCAGAGGAAACGTGTCCATATGGCCGAGCATTGATTCGATTTCAACTTAAAGTACAAAAGGGGCAGGTGAGGTTATAGCTTTGCAAATCACTCCTTTAACCCAGTCCCAAACGACAGAATTCAAGACTGGTCCAAATTGATGGAAGTTACAGACGAGAATTTCAAGCTGATGGATTTTTGTATTTTTCGTTTTTTCATGGATAGAAAACATTGTGGATAATGAGGAAATTGTTTATTCAGTTCGTGTAAGATAATTTCTGACTGAAAAGCAGATATAAAAGATCAGTCAGAAAATCCCGAAAGTATTGCTAAATTATTCTTCTCTGAGTATGTATTAAAATGTTAAGGTTATTTTCTGTTGAAAAATATGCAGAGTGAAATGGTCTTAAGCTTTTAATCCGTTACAACATATTCCCACTGCTTTACGCCTCTCTAGAGAAGATTCGGAAAACATTATTAAAAATGAAGAAAATACTTCATTTACTACAATGTTTTCTATCCAAAAAGACAAAGACTGTTTATTTTTATAATTTAATCAATCAAAATGTGTCGTCTATATAGCTCACTTGAATTTTGACTAGTCCAAGATTTAGTTGTATTCAAATGATTGTAAGATGGCAACAGCAACTGCATACATGTATAAATGTCTACAAAAGGTAGCTGTCTACTCTCAATGTCCCTAAAGTTACCCAAAATATACAAAATAGACAACTTCAAGTGAGAAATCGTCCCGCCCTCTGACTCCATTGGTCCCGCCCTCTGACTCCAACAGGAAGTTTCGCTTTGATATTTAATGGCTTTATTTTACAAACGCTATGGCCGGCAGCGTGTTACAAATAAATAGAATGGTTGGTTGGCGGCCTAAACGTCGTAAATACAGCTTGAATGAACTGTAGTTACGCCGTTTAAGTCACCTAACCAACAAAACTGCTTCACATAAATGGCGGCCAATGCAGTTCAATTCTAAATTCTGGGCTGAATGGATTATTTGATTGGTCGATACACTCCTTAATTGACAGCCGTTATTGGACAATTGATTCATTTTGTCGTTGTCTACAGATGACATTGAATTACAGTGACTAAAACGGTCAATTGGAAACAAATAAGAAATTTAAAAATATAAACGAAATTATTAAAATGCACGGACGTCATTCGAGTATATTCTTAACCATTTACAGGAGGAATATTGAGTAAGGTAGAAAGACCATTTAATGTAAAGTACATGTATGTACATTAACGCAGGCAGTTTGACGCGGATTCAAGCTATTCTATTTTCTTAAGAACGGGTCACATTGGACGGTTTAACCCTTTCCTGTACAATAACTAGTTTTTACGTCCTTGTGATTTTATACTTGAGAAAACATTGTTGGAAAAGAAGAAATTGCTTGTAACAAGAATTTTCTTCTTTTTCCACAATATTTTCTACCCTACTGAATGGTTAGTTTTCGAATTAAATCCACTTTCAATTTTCGTCTGCAAAACCTTTGAATTTGGACAGGTCTACAAATTTTTAAAACAGGAAAGGGTTAAATAAGGGATCGCCACTGCTAATGAAGAATCGGTTAACCAATCAAATCATTCATTTAGACAGTAAGTGAATTCTGAGCACCAACATTATGCAAAGCTTTTTTATTGGTTTCATGACTTACAAGTGCCGCCGTCATAGCGAAGTCTGGAGAGCGCCAGACTCCGAATCTTCAATCATGGGATGTCGTGGGTTCGATCCACGGAGATGGAACTTATCCTTTTCGACATTTGTCTCTCACCAATGGGTGGATAATCGCAAACATAAGTGGGATAGCAGCTGGAGGCTAGGAAAGGATGATGTTATAGTACTGGTGAGAGAAATATCAGGAATCCATTATTAGGTGCTCCAGCCGCCGCGATATGACTGATATACTGTTAAAAGTAGCGTTAATCCCGATTCAATCAACCAGTGACTTAAAAGTCGAGAAGCTACAGCTTATTCAACCAACGACTTGCCTTTTATTCTAAATCCGTGACGGCGTATTTTTCCAAGGTCAGACGGCGTTACCAGCGATCTCGTCAGTTTATACTACATACAAGATAAGAAAACAATGAAATAAACATAGGTATGACATTTCAGACATTAACACTTATGCGCTTATCAAACTATTAACAGACGACAAAATACTAGACTGATCCAAATTCAAACAAGTTGCAGACGACAAGTTGAAAAAATTGTATAATTTTGTCTATTTGGATAGAAAACATTTTGGACAATTAAGAAATTGCTTGTAACAAGCAATTTCTTCATTTTCCTAAATGTTTTCGAGTGAGAAATTAAACAAGATAAGTTTTCAAATATACAGTCACGGACTTGAACAAAGGAGAAAACGTCGTATTGCTACCTAAGCATCGCAACTTCACCTTGAATATGTAGTAGTTACGACGTTCAAGTCCCTCACCCCCACCCCACACATAAATGTTTGAGTTCAAAGCTCATTTCCGGCCTACATGAATGCTTTGATTGTCAATCGATTACAGCCACCAATCAACGATTTAAATTCCCTGTGTAGGCTCATTGAAACTTGACTTATATTATCAACCCATCACCAGACGAATGAATTTTAGACTGGCCCAAATTGAAAGAAGTTGCAGACGACAATGAAAAGTTTATGAAATTTTGAACTTTTTTTTCAACTTCCTGGGTAGAAAATATTATGGAAAATGAAGAAATTGCTTGTAACAAGCAATTTCTTCATTTTCACAATATTTTCCAAAACCTTTTACTTGTGGGCGTCTGAAAGCGTCACTGAGTGGGAATGGGTTAAACCTATACTGTTTTTCCAAAATTAAAGACTTCTCCAACTTCAAAGGGGGTAGGAGGCGACATTATGATGTAAGTATAGTTGACAAAACAACATCTTATCTATAGAAAATATTGTGGGAAAAGAAGAAACTGAGTGGCAAGCAATTTCTCCTTTTTCCCCAATGTTTTCTCAAATATAATATCACAAGATGGTGAAATCAGGGTGGTAAGGAAAATGGCTATTTCTATTTTCAGCTAGCTGGAGATGACACTGCTGTAGACGGAGTACGCTTTCGATGTCGAATGCCAAGTGGTGGCCAGGAAACCGACCTCGACGGAGGAAGAGAGGCCCCTTATGGGGATTGGGGAGAACCCTCCACTTACTGTCCAATGGGGTCGGGTATCTGTGGCCTAAGTACCAAGGTCGAGGGCAAACAAGACATCAGTATTTTGAAATTTGACGACACCGCCTTGAATGACGTCATGTTTTATTGTTGTGACGATTAAAATTTCAAATATCTATCATTTAGCCCAATTTCTCATTTCTTAACAATGTTTAGTTTACTACTGAAGTAATGTTCTTTGTTTGTTAACTAGTTAAGGGGTTAGACCATTAAGAATATCAATATAAACAAATCAATTGATTTCTTTACTTTTCGACCAATATAAGTCCAGGGTATTACCCTTGCAAACAAAAGAACTTTTAAACTGCCAATAATATGGCAGAGTTGATGATTTCTTAAGTGACACGTAGAATGAAAATATCGTATGGAAAGAAGGATTAACTTCTAAGAAGAGACAATTTGTTCTTTTCCCACGATGTTCTCCCGGGCCTTTTTTATTTTCCATGTGTGCGTCAAAATATATGTTTTATGTGAGCGTTGTTAGAATTCCGTCAATTGACAATCGCGGCTGTCAATCAAATAACCAGTCGACAAATGAAATCATTCATTTAGACTAGAAATGAGAATTGATCTACGGTATTTGTCGCTGTTTTTTGTTATCCTTTATTGTTTGGTTGGCGACTTAAATACAGCTTATTCAAGCTTTAGTTGCGACGTTTAGGTCGCAAAAAAGCTATACATCTTATTTCTACATGCTACTAGTCATATTTTTTTTTCAAAATAACGCCGTTTAACACATTCCCACACGCCCCTCAAGAAAAAAGCTTTGGAAAACATTATGTAAAAAATGAAGAAATTGCTTGTATCAAGCAATTTCTTCATTATCCACAATGTTTTCTATCCAAAAAGATGAAAAAAAAAAAAAAAAATGAAATTCCATCAACTTAATATTGTCGTCTGCAGCTTCTTTCAATTTGGAGCAGTTTATTTTTTTTGTTGTTGTTGTTGGAATGGGTTAAAATCGAAGTTGGAGTCAGGGAGCGAAGCTAGCCAAGTAAGTGGGTGAGGCCAGCGACTGATCAATTGACGAATCCATTGTCATTCAAAGATCGAAGACAATTCAAATCATCTTTTAAACCGGAAGAAAACTTTGAACTCGGCAGATTACAGACAAGTGATTTGTTTTCTGTATACACATGAATAATTTGATCGTAATATTCCTTTTAAACAAACCGGTCGTCGCTAAGATTTGATTATAATTACTATCGTATAATTCAACTTTTTACAAAAAAAAAACAATAATAATAATAATAATTAAAAATAAACGTACCGTACGGGTAAAATTGTGATTGTGAATTAAAATTGATATTTGATTATGTGAAATTGTCGAGCCTGAATGAACACCTATAAAGACAAATATAATATGTGTTATCATTTAATTCCGTCCAATATTCGATATATCAAAAATGGCATATTCATCTAGAAACACGTAAACTGTTTAAACACGCCTCAAGCGTTTTGTTTTGAAAGAAATCAATTGACCAATCACACTATGACCGAATGTGAAATGTTCACCTCTGACATGATCATGTGGAATATTTGCGTTGTTTGACAACTAGAACGTTGAAGTGACCTTACAAGGACACGTTTTGTGTCAACCAGACGTCCTACATGGCAATCGTCAAATTAAGGTCTGCAATTTATCTACTTACGTATAATCTTGGATGGAGGTTCAACATAAGGGTTCTGCAAGTAAACTACTTCTTATTTAATGCTCAGTTTATTTTCGTACATTGCCTGGTAAAGTTGTGTGTTTTCTTTGCATTTTGGAGCACCTACAGATTCCATCCTTAACCCACTCGCACACAATGACGCTTTTGGACGCCCCTCAAGAAGAATAATTGGGAAAACATTGAGTCAAATGAAGAAATTGCTTGTAACAAGCAATTTCTTCATTTTACACAGTGTTTTCTTCCTAGAAAGTTGGAAAAATCTAAAATTCCATAAGCTTTAAATTGTCATCTCCTACTCCTTTCAATTTTGACTAATCTAAAAAGTTACCGTTTGGTAATGGGTTAACCCATTCTCAAACGACAATCAAAATATACACCGACCGGATAGTTTGTCTGAGATACCAGACGACATATGACCAAAATGAGAAATATTTAAGAAAAGGAGAAAATAGTTTTTGATTTCATTGAGATATGAACCTACAAACTTAATCACAAAAATGTATAAATACCTTCATACTTCAATGGAAACAAAAATCATTCTCTTCATTTCTTATAATTTAATGCCACCCAGCAACACACAGCGAATATTTGACTAATTTTGAGAGGGATTTCTGGATCTACTTTATGCGTAAGCATATCGGGAACAGGTGTGTGTTAGAAATTTTATTCATGGAAATGTAAAGAAATAAGCCAATCAAAGCACTCGAATCTTGATAGACGAAACTAAAATTAAATCATTTATCGTTCGAGGGCAACCTAAGCGCCGTCATCGAACATAAACAACGGTCTAGCGTTGAATCTATGCTTAACGATTTCTGTTGAATTTATAATCACCTCTTTTCCACCATAGTGTGTAATCAATGAAAAAATCCGTAAAACCTTCAAGACACATGCTTATTAGCTAGCAAAGCGTGAGCTTAACCACTTAATCCATTGAATGCTTACTCCATAAAAAGTAGTTGAAGTTGAAGTTGTGAGTTTATATTCTGTCACCACGCTAATGCGTGCTCTACCGACTTACACTTTAACCCCACGATCATAGAGTTACAAGTCAGCTGTTAACACACGGCGCCTACGGCTAGCCACAGCACATGTACCCATTTATACACCTGGGTGGAGAGGAGCAACGTGGAGTTAATATTTTGCTCAGAATAATTTCCATGACCCGAGCGGGATTCGAACCCGGGACCCTCCGATCCCGAGTCCCTTGTCCTACCACTAGGCCATGGACTCCATAGTTCTTATGAGTCTGACCAGAGTCTTCACTATGCTCACTGTTTTGTGTGGCCACGTGAATCAACTTTTTTTTTAAAAATTGAAGAGGACTGCCTCAATAGCATGCTATTTAACACATTCCCACCCAATCCCGATTTTTAAGCTTCTCAAGCAATAAGCTTTGGAAAACATTGTGGACAATGAAGAAATTGCTTGTAATAAGAAATTTCTTTAATGTCCACAATTTTTTTCAACGCTAAAAGTCAAGGATTTTCTAAATTCCACCATGAATCATGAAGAAGAAGATAATCTAACAAAATCATGCTTTTTAAGCTTACAGTACTTTCATTACTTTCATTTTAAATATGTTGTTGTATTCTTCTACACGCGGTATTTAGTAAAACATAGAAAAACGCAAATAAATTGAACGTTGAGTTTGCTTAAGAACGTAAAACGTGATAGGAGTTCACTTTGCTGTTCAGTCTATGATGCACGTTGCGCGGGCATTAAACTATTTATGGCAATTCTGAGTCCGCGTTCACAAAACTAGAGAGGTTGCTGACCGATTGGGACTCGGAGTTGCATGAGTTATGTAACATCAGAAAGATTTAAGCAATCTTTACTCTCAATCACTGCAACTTGACTCGTTGGATCCTAATTGATCAATCGCTGACCCCACCCACTGACTCCCTAGGCTCCGCCCATTAACTCCGACAGGAAGACGTTTAACGGTGTTATTATCCAAAATTTATGGCCAGTAACAATAGCATATAAAAAAGTAAAATGGCTGGTTGTTAACCTTAACGTCGTAATTACAGTGTGAATAAGCTGTAGATACGACGTTTATGTCACCAAACCAACGATAAAGGTTTACAAAATCGGTGGCCAATGTCGGCGTTAAAAGGTCAGGTTCGGTCTGAATAAATGGTTTGATTGGTCGATTGATTCGATGATTGACAGCCGCGACTGGTCAATTGGAATTCATATAGCTCAAATTATCAAAATCGATCGCGCGCAGTTAGAATTCCTTTCTTTTTCTCATCTGTGAATCATTTTTTTTAGATTACGATAGAAGATCAGCCCAACAGGGATAAATTTTCTGATCTGTACCGATGCTCAGCTGTTAAGGTTCATAGGCTTTATACAATAGATATGTTTGTCTGAAGCGTCTTGCTTTCAATTCGGGAGTGTTTTGCTCTTTAAATTTTTACATTTTGATTTATGATATTTCCGTGAAATATCTTTTTGCGACGTTCGTGTTGTATCTCATGTATATGAATTGATGAATCTTAATGATTTATGGTTTTCCCTTGAATATGTCTGTAGAATTTCGGTTTTCAACATACCGCAGATCGACAAACCGGATCTTGGGAACATTTTATACCATGTATATATGACGAAACTTCACTGTCTTTGGTGATAAGAGATAACGCCAAGTTCATTACCAGTGCACTTTAGACAAGTCCTTCCTCGATCTAGAGAGATCATTCAACACATAACGTAACATAACGTAAGAAGTATGAAGATCGAACACCTAGTCGTAGTGGGAGTTACAGCCCTAGTGGTAGATGCTTTCCTACTTGGTACTATTGGAGACAGACATATAACGCAGATACTCACAGTCGGAAACGGACAAATATGGGGAAAATTTGTAAAACCAGAGGTCTGTGAAAACGGGTCATATGCAACCGGATTTAACTTGAAGGTAGGGAGAATTCATATGTTTACGTGCTTTGTCTTTTTTAGATTAGAAGAACGAGTGTGCAACCCGTATCAATTTACTTGTAACAGGCACATCTCTTTATTTTACAGAATGTGTTCTAATGTTTTTTTTTTCTTTTGACGCCCAAAGGCGTCATTTTGTGGAAATGGGTTAGAATAGGTTTTAGCAACCTTAAGAGTTCGTGTCATAGTTCCGATACGGTTTTAGAATGAAATTACCTTGAGGGGCAATCGACCAATCGCTGGCGCCGCCCAATTACTTCGTTGGCCACACCCACTGACTCCAACAGGAAATCCCGCTTCGATTTCAAACGGCGTTTTTTTGTGGAAAATTTATGGGCAGTAGCATTCAAAAAAGTAGAATAGTTGGTTAGCGACTTAAACGTTTTAACTAAAGCTTGAATGAGTAGATATTTTTAATATTAACATTGTTAACACGAAAGCTTTTGCTCTATGACACTAACGACAACCATAACACTAATGTAGATAACTCCAAGGTTAAAGCGATAAACTTAGGGTTTCTAGATGAAAACAAACAAACAAACAAACAAAAACATTGAATTCGTAGACATAAATTGGTTTCATATTGCAGACGACATTTGAAAGTGTGGATTAGTTTAAAAGATAAGCCCCAACCAGGGAAGCAAACAATGAAACAACTTTTTCAGAAAGGTTGCGTTTGATGATATTCTCAAGGGGTGGCGAAACAAGGCATTGTATACAAAGTGTAAAGATAGAAAATCTGAAATTCAAAGCATTTTATATGATATCAAACGCATATAAAGTGTCCGTCAACTAAAGCCATGCCATTGAAGTATTAAAAAAAGAAAAAAATCACAATGATCAAGCTAAAAATCAGACTGTCCTTCACCACGGGACTGTGTCCACTCTCCATTCAAGAGTATGTTGCCTTCCTTCTGTTTGGGGTGGGGGTCCTACACTGGATTTTAGATACCCATTTCCTCTAAAGAGCTTAGGGCTTAAATCATAAGGATATCCCCTATTATTTCCTTCCAGCAAAAGCTCGAAAGAAAACTCTGCCTTAATGATTTGTTTTTTATGACTTTCGCATTGAAAAATCGGGACAGATTCTTATACTGTTGCCAATCCGCCAGCCTGTTTACTGAACCTTGCAAGGAAAAAAACATTTCTCACTTTATAGATCGCGATGTTAATAATAATAATAATAATAAAAAAAAAAAACAATTAGCCAATCAAAAATTCATTAAGACGAGAAATTAACTTTGAACTACGACGTATTTGATGAACATTTTTGTTG
Source organism: Fragum fragum (assembly GCA_946902895.1). Classification (NCBI taxonomy): domain Eukaryota; kingdom Metazoa; phylum Mollusca; class Bivalvia; order Cardiida; family Cardiidae; genus Fragum; species Fragum fragum. The sequence goes on from OX336371.1 coordinate 51,782,353, forward strand.
GTTTGGCAACTTAAATATCGTAACTACACTGTAGCTATGTCAGACCATAAAATTTGCAAAATTACACCGTTTGATATCTTAGCCGATCTCCTTGTCGAAGTCAGTGTCAGGACCTTCCCTGCGTTAAATTTTCTTTTCGCCATCACGATAGCCAAATTGATAAAAACTGAAGCCAAATCTCTCTCCAAGAAGCCAAATGAGAAGCCAAGTATTTTGCCCATTTTGATGCCACTGAAATCCTCTTAGTTGGCGAGGCCAGTGAAATCAATTGCAAACTGAACAATGCAGATTTAAAGCCACATCTTCCCCTGAAACATTCAACAAAATCAATAAGAAAACCATTATTGAGGGTCAAAAGCATCAATAATTATGACGATTGAAATTGTAAGATCAAAATAATTCCATGCGATAAGCCTATATTTCACGAAAGAAATTACGATAATTTAAATTGTGACCCACCACAATTTAAGGTTTGTTTACATAAAAACATGACGTGAGTCATGACGTTTTTAACTTTCGCTAGTTTTCGGCCACGGAGATTAACGAAAGCGTCCGTAAAATTTAGTCATTAGCACCAGTGTATATAACAGTCAATTTCGAAGATCAGCGAACATTTTCGGTGAATAATCGGGTGCATTCGTCTCGATCACAAGATGTAAACAAACAGGAGTTGAAATTGACAAAAAAAAAAAGCAACAAAAAAAAAACCCCACAAAATACTCGTTCCAGGGAAATGCAATCATACCCCCATTTTGCATATTGATAATAAGAAGGCTCTTGTTTGGGTTAGCAACCAAATAAGCGATGGATTGTTTCAACTGTTTTTCCTTCCTCGGAGGGCAGATATGGCTTTAAAGGATGTCATATCGTTGTTTGAATAATCTAGCTTGAATTTCACGCTATATTGGTCGACCAACAGCGCTACCACGAATGCAAAAGGTATATTAATTGAAGCCACAGTATCTTTTTGTCTTCAATAGAACTACCCGAAAGATTCAAAGATGTTAAAGCTTCATATCTTTCGTTTAATCGTCGACAGCATTCAATTAAATCGATTCATTTTTTTTTGTATTCATGAAGCACCCCCCCACACACACACACAAAGAAAAACCCATGGGAATGTCACAATCAAATCATTCACTTTGACCGGGAGTGAAGTTTGAACTCCAACATAATTACATGAAGATTTTTTTTGCGAGTTTGGCGACTAAAACGTCGTGATTACAGTTTATTCAAGCTGTACTTACGACATTTCAAACCATTTCACTCTTTGTTACTTGCTACTAGCCATACATTTTGCAAAGTAATTTCGTTCAAAATCGCAGTGGAACCTTCAGTCGGTGCCGAAGGGCGGGACCAACGGAGTAAGTTGGCGTTACTTTTTGACACAATAAGATCTTCTTTAAAATCAATTATAAGTTCTGTTTGATTGAAAATGTCTCTTTCCAAGAATTCTTAATAGTTCTATATTAGTTATCCCAATTATGCCTCATGATGAAATACTTATGTACGAGGCCGTTCAAATTTCTGTCAAGAGTTTAATTCATTAAGTCGGTTTTCAAAGATTTGGTCGAGTAGAACCTCTGCACTTATCCTTAAATTTAGTTTTATTTTTCTTCCTCAGGTAAAGGGTTACATATCAAATTCAAATTTTCAAGCTTCAGGAACCATTAATGGACTCGGATGAGACCGGTATAAACGGGATTGCTTTGTCCTGTACCGACCTGAAGCAAGAGAGCGCGTACCAAAGCGTCACGTCTGACGTCAGCCAATGGGGTGTGTGGGAACCAGTATCAAACTGTCCAATCGGACAGGTTCTCGTTAGATTTGAACTGAAAGTGCAGGCAGGTCAGGTGAGGACATTTTATTATCACCAATGCCAAGTTTTGTAGTTTATGATTATGAAAAAGGAAGAAACATACCCGTGTATTGAGGCCATATGTGTTCTAAAATTTACATTCAATTCAGGAAAAATTAAATCCATTTTTACATTCGGATGTTTTATCCATGTACCGAGGAAAAACACACCTCGCCGACAGTCGAAGTATCATTAGTTTTACATTGTCGGTACGTCCAACCGTTTTTTTTGGTCTGTCCGAAAAATTGACGGATCGCTGGCCACGCCCACTGAGCTCCGACAAAACAATCCATTTGAATATTAACCTTAAACTGAGTTATTTTGCAATGTTCATGGTAATAAGATAGTAAAATTATTGGTTTGCGACCTAAACGTCGCAACTACAGCTTGAATAAGCTGAAGTTACGACGTTTAAGTCGCTAAACAAACAAAATACTTCAAATTAATTGCGACTTATGTCGGAGTTCGACTTTTACCTCCGGTCTAAATGAATTATTTGGTTTTTGTTTGACAGTTGCGATCCGTAAATTACTCCCACATTTACAGATGGATTTCATATTAATGTTGGCATATTGCGCTGAAGTGAAATCAATCACCGAAAATTCTACATATTGTATCAACGTGTCTCTTGACCATTTCCTGGTTAATGCCTGGTTTAACGTCCCTGTGATTTTATGATTTATAAAAAATTGTGGAAAAAGAAAAAATATTTTTTACCCTACTAAATCGTTATTTTCGAAAAAAAATCAACTTTAAATTTTCGTCTGCAAATCCTTTGAATTTGGACAGGTCTAAAATTTTGCAAAACATGAAAGGATTAAAATGAAAAGGTAGTTTCATGTTAAGTGCCTCTGTTAAGGTCAAATGCCAAAATTCATCTAGTCAGAAGAATAACCCCTACAATTATGAGATTGATTTATTTTACTTTAAGTTAGACGTCTTTCCAACGATCTTTAAGTGATATGGTCAGGGGCGACACTAACTTTGCTTCAATGGCATCCCGCAGGAAACCCCTACTTAATACGTCAGGGTTAGTTTAAACATATTTTATTTGCATGAATTTCATTATAAACATATACACATGAGTATGACACAGATAAATGTAAATCAAGCAAAAGGGATTAGAACGAAAGCATAAGCTTATAATGTTCTTCTCCCTATTTGTGATTCAATAGCGCAACTAACTGACATTTCTAATAGGTTACTTGAATATTAAATAAATGACAACATACATTATATACATATGATTGTTAGAAGAAAGCGTTTTTGAAAAATAAAAGTACTTTACAGAAGGGGAGTGTTGAATGGTGTTCTTCAATGTTTATTATGAGAATTGTCTGGAAGACATACGTTTATTACAGGTATCTTTTTCGAAATATGTATAGGGTTTTTAACAAAGAAGGACTTTTTAGAAACGCCTGCTGTCTCTGATATATCTTTGGACTTCTAGCATTATGTTTTCGTTGTCTTTATATGACAGATTTTCTTTTCCATATAACAAAGTATTAATATCAATGTTACCAATGTGTGTTAATGAGCTAAGGAGCCTGTTTCAAATAGTATCATAATTTGAACACTCAAGAAGAAAATGCTCACTCGTCTCGATCCCACCACAAGTACAAAGAGGAGACGCTACTATATTTTTACTGAAAAGATGGTGATTGAGAGAGCTACATTTGTGTTTCTGATTTTAGTATGTATAACCTGAATCTTCCTTTCTCCTATAAAGTACAACTTATTAGGGACTGGTTTGTTCATATTTAAGTAATTCTTGAAGCAGGATAATGAATTTTGTTCTCTTATTTCAATTGGTAACTTGTTCCACTCTTCAATGACTGAAGGAAGAAATGATCTTTTGTAAAGCTCAGTTCTACAGTAAGGCATTCTATGATTCTGAGATCCACGTAAGCTGTATGCGGTTGTGCTTCCTATACTTTGAGGTACTAATGAACTTAGGGTTTTCGGACAGAGGCCTTTTACCATTTTGAAGTAAAGAATGAGTTTGTGTATATGTCTTCTTTCTTAAAGTGATTCCGAACCTGATTCAGCAGATAGATCAAGAAGTGATACCAGTTTTGTGCAGCCAGTTACGATTCTTGCGGGTTCGAATTGAATCTTATCGAGCTGATCCTTCAGTTGCAGTGTACAATTATCCCAAATAACGTCCGCGTATTCGATTATTGGGCGGATGAATGAAAAATACATTATTTGTAGAATTCTTCTGTCTAATCTGAACTTGAGAGTATGTATCCTATTAATTCTACCCCAAGCTTTTGCTATTGAATTATTTATATGATTTTCCCACGTCTTCAGAAATAAATATACCTAAATGTTTATGGTTTTGAACAGTTGGTATTATTGTTATGGAAATAAAAAGGTTTGGGTGAGTGAGCTTCTTTTGTTTTCGAGTGACAACTATAGACTCGGATTTTGACGGGTTAAATTTGACGATTCACTGTTTGGCCCATTTATCTATTTTATCTATATCAGATTGTAACTGTGCTCCGCAGATATCAGGATTATCAATTTCTAGGGATAAGCTAGTGTCATCTGCAAAAAAAGGTTTATATTAGACTCCAAGCTATCGACTATGTCGTTAATATAAACTAAGAAAAGTAGAGGACCCAATATAGACCATTGGGGGACACCAGCTTTCAATAAACACAAATCAGAGGAATTTTCATTAATAACCACGCTTTGATATCGATTCGAAAGATAGTCTTTAAACCAATCTAGTAATAGCCCATTTATTCCTGCACGATGCAGCTTGAATAAAAGACCTCCATGCCAAACTTTATCAAAAGCTTTACAAATATCAAAGAAAATCATTCGAAACTCGCGTCCATTATCTAAAAGATTACAAATATTATCATAGAGACACAATGTTTGATTGACCGTGGAGTCACCAGGTAAGAATCCAGACTGGAACGGAGTAAAAAAAATTACTCAATGAAAGATATAATCAAAGCGCTGAAAGCGCTGAAAGCCTGAGATTTGTATACAGGAGATATATGATCTGGATAGAAGAAGTTTTATGGTCGGAATATCGGAGGTGCCACTTTGTACCGAAATCTACTGTCGATTATGCGCGGATCTGCCAATTTGTGCGTAGGGGACACAACCTGCCCGAAATAATTTTCATCCCGTTGAGGTATTGTAACGATATATCTACATGTATATATCGTTACATATTTTTCACACGATCAAAATGCTTTGAAGGGATCTGATAAAGGCCACCCAAGGATCCTTCCTGTGAATTTTGGTTGAGTTTGGTTGAATAATGTTCAGTACTTTCTGAGAAGAAGATTTTTAAAGTAACAGTCGACGGACGGACGACGGACACCACATCATGATAAAAGGTCGTTGGCTTTCGGCCAGTGGAGCTAGCGAGAGAGAGAGCTAGAGAGTGAGAGAGATTGGTAGCCAGGTTCGAACTAGGAGTCTTTTGCATGCGATGTGAATATTCTACCACACAGACCAATTTCGTTATGTAAATATGCACTTTATAATCTCCAGATAAAGAGAGCCAGAGAGGGCGGGTGGTCGTTTACCAGGTTAACATGATTATGTACACCTCTCAAAAGCGGTATGTAGACGTTGCATCCTTTGGGTAGAATTCGGAGGTAAAAATATATAGACACAAAGTCCGAGCACGACTAAACTGTTTTCAGACAGTGCGAATGACCAATTAATTTGTTAAACAAAACACCCCAATCGTGCGTAAAATCGACAGCTTCGCTTTAGGGCTGTAACGATACAGAAAGTGACGAATACGAATACAGATCACGAAACAGGGTCATGAATATGAATATTTATTCATGAATACAACTTTTTTTCTAGGAACAAACATATTTATTTAAATATTTCTTTTGAAACAAAGAAGGAAACAAACTTATGCCTATCTGTGATCCTATTGATACAAACAGCTGTTACATAGTTATCTATTTCATAATACTGCAGTTACGATCAAAAATGTAAGACAATTTCAAGCCTAACAAAGGTTGAAGTCAAGATTCGTCATTGTTTGACGTTGGATCAATTCAAAGTAATCGACTCTTTGTAAAGGCTTTCACATATTTTAACTTTAAATTTGTACATTTTAAATTATATTGTTAATTTGATATGAAAATTATAGTACCAGAAATTCATCGATTATAATGAAAAGACGATATATTTAAATTGTAGCCAACATTTAAGGTATATTGGACATGCATCCATAGTTTACCTTTTAATTTTTAAAAGGGAGGTAATTTATACGTTGCATAATTGAAGTCACTGGTCTTTGCTCGGAGAGATTATGTCATTCAAATTCTTGAGAATCTGCACTTAATTGTTAATAAGATAGAAAAATAAGGTCATAAATACTAGAATTTTAATCGAAAATCTTGATTTAAAAGGTCTAGTACATCAAAGACTTTGACTTAAAAAGGATAATTTATGATTGTTAGTATTAACAGAGGTCTGACTGACGTTCAAAGTCATGCGTCGATTGTCCTTTTTATTAGAAATTAATCTATCATTCACTACCCAAAAATGCCACTTGTAGTCAACTTATAAAAAGCTGTCACCAGAGAAATAGAAATTTGTTGATTATGTATTCAGTTGCATCAAAGGCGCCCTCTGATAATCCACTACGGGAGCCGCGACGGCTTTAAAGATTTGCGTCTTTCTTCATAAATTTGATGAAACTGCCGTTATATAGCTTAAATTGTGTATGTTGGATAGATATGAACTCTTGGATGTTTTTTGCACTTGGCATCCCGCTAAATTCAGAACATTCACGCGAAATTACTGTACATCGAGCCGACAGCTTTCAATGAGTCATATCTCCCCTTCGTCCTTCTCGCCTCAATCGGGCGTATTAATTCATACTCGCGGTCATGTAATTCGCCCGGATCCGGTCTACTTTGCAGGTGGCAGAAGATCACATTGATTGCGATAGATGTTTTTACATCATGTTTTCACATTAAACTCTGCATGGGTTTGAATTTTTAGCATTGTAACTTTAGCCTCAGATTGCTGACGCAATTCAGGCTAAAAACACATGATTGTAAAGTACTTTTTCAAAAACCTTTTCTGGTGTATTCAGAAGAGAAGCTGGTCTGTAATTCGATGGAAGTGACTGGTCACCTTTTTTAAAAACGGGACATACATTTGAGATTTTCCACGCAGATGGTAACGTACATTGACGTAAAGATGAATCAAATATATCACAGAGCGGTAAAGCAAGCTGCAAGGCTCCTTCACGTAGTACCCTATTGCTTATTCCATCTTGGCCAGAGGCCTTTCCAGTATCTAAGTCTTTCAAAACATTATACACTTCTTCTGGATGTATTTCAATAAAATCAAGTGAATGCTCATGGGACCGATCGTGATCTTCTGGTAATGATGTATTGGAGTCATCAACATGTGACTGACCGACAAAGAAAGTGTTAAGCAAGGTAGCCTTTTCAGTTTCATCTGATATTATCTTTTCATTGTTTTCATCAAACAGAGGGGGTATCTCAGAATTAAATGTCCTATGCGTATGCATTAATTGTTTTCCATCAATCCCTAGATGTTAAAAATCCAGATTTTATACTAGAGGCCAAATTTTCAAAGGAATCATCCTTTTTTTGACGTATTAGGGTAACAATCTCATTTCTCAAACGTTTAAATCGTATCCAATTGCATGGATTATTGGTTTGTTTTGCCTTTCTATATAATCTCTTTCTTAGTCTAATTTTTGTTTGATTTCATTGGTTAACCTTTGGGGCTCAAAAGGTCTAACATTTATTACTTCATTCGGTATTAATATTCGCTGCATTTTGTAATAAAGTAGCTATAAAATTATTAATATATATATCAAGATCATCATTAACTAAGCTATTCCAATCAAAGGTGCTAAGCGCTAATCTAAGTCCGTCGTAATCTCCCTCTTCATATTTCCAAATGGTTCTTTTAAATGACTTATGTCTAGGTTTGATGAAGTTGAGAACAGCAAATACTGGACAATGGTACCTAACCTGACTTTCCAGACAGGGCTCGCCAATACCTGACACTAAAACAGAGTCTTTATTCGTTACAAGTACAAGATCGATTAACGATGAGAAATTTTCTGTAAAATGAGTAGGTTCACTGATACACTGTATAAAGCCAAACTGAGTACAAAGGGAATTCACTTTATTAAAATGACTCAAATTCAACTGATTAAAATTGAAATCATCCGTAATAATAATATCCGATATATTCGTGTCAATAGCGAGAGAAATGGAATTTTCGATTAAAGCATTGTATGTCAAGGGTGAATTTGGTGGTCGGTAAAAAACTCCATATAGTATATTTCTATTATTACAAAGCTTTATCTGTACCCAGACACATTCTAACATACGTCAGGGTCACCTCCAGATAATCAGGGATCCCTCCTTGATATACATTAACTCGTTCACACGCAATCCTGTCTTTCTAATCCCAACTTGAAAAAAAAAGGTTCGGCAGACCATTGTAGAAAATGAAGAAATTGCTTGTTACAAGCAATTTCTTCATTATTCACAATGTTTTCTAAAAAAACAAGCACACGAAAAAATCAGGAGCATTATTTTTTACATTAAGATCCCTTGTACTGGAGAAATATTGAAGGATCCTTACGGAATCCCTAGCCCGAGATTGCTCGGGCCCTTTCCAATTTTCAGGGATCCTCGGGATTTCGGAACACTGTTAGTGTCGACCCCTGAATTGGCCTTGGTTGACCCATCTTACCATTATTTCCTGTCATTTCTCATACTACAACCACAAAATTCGACCTAAGCTAATTGTTACCTATCCCACTAATACTTACTATTTTCATTCCCGTTTTAGTGAGAGACAAATGACGCATGTCAAGATAACTTTTATAGGCTGTTCTACATCGTGAATAAATGTCACTTGGGTATGATTTCGATCGCTTCAGTTAATGGCACTAGGCAGAATTGGGCTTGTCCGGAGTGTAACTGACGCTTTTAGACGTCCCAAGGAAAAAAGCTTTAGAAAACATTGTGGAAAAAGAAGAAATTGCTCGTTACAAGCAATTTCTTCATTAGCCACAGTATTTTCTACCCCAAAGGTTGAAACATCCAAGATTTCATAAGCATGAATAGTCGTTTACAACTCTTTTCAATTTTGTCTAGTCGAATATTTTGCCGTCTGATAATGTGTTAATAAGAGGACCTTGATGGTCTGTATTGCTCTATAGACCTGAAATTGCTAAAATGGATAATGTGTTAATAAGAGGACCTTGATGGTCTGTATTGCTCTATAGACCTGAAATTGCTAAAATGGACAATAATTTTCCTAAATCTTTCAAGTCCAAATAAACCGTGTTTTCAATCGAACAACCTGACTAGAAGGAATCTGGTAAAAAATCAAGTATCATCCGTTCGTATTTTGAAATCTGGTTAAAAGGTCGCCCGGTATGATCGTTCCTGTGGAATTTGGATAACATCAAGCAGTTTCTAAGAAGTATGATAACACTTTATAACATAAATACAGAAGTCCCTCCTTTAAAAACCTTGTTTGTTTGTTGTTCATGTTTTATCCTATGAGTGAACTTTATTAAGAGTCACTAAGGGATCATTCCCATGAACTTTGGTTGAAATACATCCAATAGTTCTTGAAAAGAAGATTTTTTTAAATAGAGCTTAAGAACGCAAACACGACATGGCCTTCAGTTAAGTAAACTCAAAATGGTTTGGATTTGCTGTTCTCAATTATGCGTTGATTTGTCATTTGATATTTTTTTAAAATATTTAATTGCAACAAATTCAAGGTCACTTTTTGTGATTAAATATTACAATATGTTTATTGAACCAATCAGGAGCATGAGATCTTTATCTAAGCATGGATTACAAAATTATTTGACACACCTTCAGCACATGCCTTTTCAAACATGTTTTTTAGGAAAGACTAAAGTGCATGCTCACTGTCCATTTAGACTTGGGATCTCACTTCAATTAAGTGTGTCTAACATTATACATTTTTTTTCTCACCATTAAAATGAGATGACGTGTCGTTTTTTTGCGACCAAAATATAGTAGACACAGCTTTATTCTCCCTGAGTTTACGAAATCTGGTCGGTAGAAGACGGTAAGTTTAAGCGATAAACATTATACTCACGGACTGAAGGAGCTATTTTATTGGCTAAATCGGTTTTATCACTTACATGGCCATGCATTAACTCGTGCCCTGCTGATCGCAAACTCTTTCTTCATCAGCCGGCTATAAAGAGAGAAGGCAGGCTGTATGCTACTTGAATTTAGATCTTTGGCTGTCCCATCTATTTGTCATTTTACTCAGCAGGATTTGGTAAGATATGAAGAAAGCTTGTTTCGTACAGGGAACTGGTGATGACACAGCTGTGAATGGGGTCAGGTTCCGATGCAGAAAGCCTGCTGGGGGTAATGAAACTGACCTTGACGGCGGAAAGGAAGCCCCGTATGGAGACTGGGGACAACCCTCTACCAGTTGTCCCGAGGGTTCCGGAATCTGTGGACTGATGACCAAGGTCGAGGGTAAACAGGACATCGGAAGTTTTCTGAAGTTTGACGACACTGCATTGAATGATGCCATGTTTTATTGTTGTGATAACTGATTATCGACATCTTTTAGTAAAACAGTAAACCTTTAATAAAAGAGGAGAGTATTAATTGTTGCTTTGTAAATGTGATCCAGATCATTCCACTTTTATACTTATAATCATTTGTGTTACTATACCTCCGTTTAAGATTGGTGAACTGTTTCAGTCAAACGTAAGTAAGGTTCACGAATGATATTTGTGCTTACTTAACATGGTAAGTCACGGCTCGCTAGCCACACCCACTTATCCCGCTGGCCACACCCTCTTATCCCGCAGGCCACAGCCACTGACTCTTAACGGAAGTTCCACTTCGATAATAAACGGCGTTTTTTGCAAAAAAATTCAAGCTGTAGTTACGACGTTAAATTCGTCAAACTTACCGAACAAACATCTGCATATTTTTATCGTCTCTAAGTACCTGACAATATATTTTGCAACGAAATGTTGTTTGGTATCTCAGATGGCTTACCTAGTAGGATGGAAGTTGGCGTGGCCAGTGATCTCTATGTTTCGATAGTCTCTAGTCAGAAAAACAGCCCATAATGTATCAGAAAAATAAATGGAGATAAAAACAGAACAGAACAGAAATTTGATTAATCGACAAGTACAAAAAGGTACATAGCCATACGAACATATACAAAATAATACAATTCAGTCACAGTTATAAATATTACTCTTTAAGGTAAAAGGAGAGAGCAATGATATGTAGTGTTGATTTGACAAATTTTGGAATTAGGAAATACTTGATAATAAATATAGCGGATGTGTACGTTAAAATTGTAAAATTAACAATCAATAAATATCGAGGACATATAGAAAAGGGATGAGCGTATAACCATGGCAAATGCACATACTGCACATATGTGCACTTGCAATAAAACCTATAAGCATATAGATAACCCTTGTTCTTTTAGGTGTGAATATTATTTCATCCATTGAAATTCACCCCTCAATGAATGCACTTTTTTAAATATCACAGAAGGCAACGTGAGAATTAAGTAGAAACAATTGAAGAGTCAATTCTTGTACAAATTTTGATACCTAAACATAGTCTTAACCCTTTCCTGTACAACCCCTGGTGTTTACGTCCCTGTGATTTTATACTTGAGAAAACATTGTGGGAAAATAAGAAATTGCTTGCTAAAAGCAATTTCTTCTTTTCCCACAATATTTTTTACCCAATAGGTTGGTTACCTTTCAAATTGCACTCACTTTTAATTGTCGTCTGCAACTCCTTTGAAATTGGACAGGTCTAAAAGTTTGAAAAACAGGAAAGGGTTAAAGAATTTCATATCTTCTTTAGCCCGTTCTCACACAATACCGCTGCCTGACGCACCTTAAGAAGAAAGCATTAGAAAACTATCCGTATCCACAATGATTTCTACCCAAACATACAAAGATTTTTGAAATTCCACCAATTTTAGATTGTCATCTGCAATTTCTTTCAGTCTAAAGATGTTTCGTTTGGTAATGGTTAACGCCATGATTTCGCAAGGTTATTTGAGTGATAAGAGTAAGAGCTTACAACAATTATTATAACAGTTATAATATATAGTATTTCTATCAATACAAGCTTGCTAATGTAGAATTCTATTTCAATGTCCTTATCTCGTGCAGATGTCTATTATATATGCGATTGAAAAAAAATGTTAATCGAAAATAAGCCATAAGCAAAGTACGAACAGTGAGTTAGCTTGTGTTTAAAGCGTTTCAATAAACATGGCTAGACAAAAAGCGTAAAACAACAAAAAGATTCTTTTAAAATAGTATAAAGAAAATTAAAACGAATGAATAAAAGTCAGTGCGGTCCATCTTAGCTAGTGTCCACGACACGGACAAGGGTTCGCAGGAGGGCACCATATCCGTCAATGTCCTTTTTAAAGTCTTCCTCGTCTATACAGGTGACCGGGGCACTCCTTAACATGACGCGGTTTAGCCTCTGAAACAACAATCATGGTAAATAATATATGTTTCCGACTGTCCTAATCTTATGGATACAATATCGGAGAGAAGAATAGGCGGGACAGGTTCACCAGTCTAATATAATTTTGGTTCAAAGAAATCAAAAGTAACACCAATACATGGGCATAAAACGATATATTCAACATTTTGTATATTACCCGTGGAGCGAAAGTCTTGCCACTTGAATCAAACTGTTTTGGTTGTCAGATAAAATGTGTAAAGCAACTGACTTCGGGCCTGTATGATAAACAGAAGCCCAAAGTTCGATTCTCTACCAGGGTTGGTGTACTTGTTAGCCAATATGTCACGTAATATATTCACGCACATTTGTCACATGGACCTGAAGCCAACCATTAAGAAAATGCAATCAGACATTCTACAGGTGCTCTACCTATTTCGCTATCAGATATTGATTAATTGAATGGGGTTTAACGCCACTTTTAACAGTATTTCAGTCAAATCGCGGCGGCTGGAGCACCTAACAATGGATTCCTGGTATTTCTGACGCCAGTACTACAACGACATCCTTTCCTAGCCTCCAGCTGCTATCCCACTTAGGTTTACGATTATCCACCAATTGGTGAGAGGCAAGCTATCAGATATAGTACGCATTTCTGTCATAATTAAATGATTTTGTATAAATATATAAACGAAATTTCGTCGTTGAGAGTGTAAAATATCGTAACTAGAGCTTATTCAAGCCGTAGTTCCAACATTTGGCTTGCCAAACAGAAATATGCCGAAGTATCATCGGGTTTTGTATTCATGAGTCAAGGTCCGGACAAGGTTATAAAACCAGCCTTTACCACAGGTTACATATTTTTTGCATGCAACAAAACCTATCCGATATATCAAGTCCGATGGCAACACGTACTTTGCTGAGAGGCAATGCTCGAATTATAATTTATCTTAATGACTTGTCAAGAAAAGCTGAACGTCTTTACTTAGCGAACGACTTGCACTCGTGAGGGTGTAGTATGATTGTGAACCAAAAGACAGCACCTAAAGTCAAAGATAACCCATTTCTGTTTTTTTTTTCTTTTTTCAGTTTTAGTCCAAAATTGAAAGAGATTGCAGATGACCATGAAAATTGGATGCAATTTAAAGTGAAACCATCCTATGTAGTAGAAAATACTGTGGGAAAAGAGGAAATCGCTTGTGACAAGCAATTTCTTCTTTTACCACAATGTTTTCTCGAGTTTAAAATCACAACAATGTTAAACCCCGGATTTAAACGGGAAAGGTTTAACCCATTCCCACTCAATGACGTTTTTAAACGCCCTTTCAATATGAAACCTTTTGAAAACATTGAGGAGAATGAAGAAATTGCTTGTAACAAGCAATTTCTTCATTATCCACAATGTTTTCTATTCTAAAAGACAAAGATTTTGAAGATATCGTCAACTTAAAATTGTTGTCTGCAAATTCTTTGAATTTGGACTGGTCTGAAATTTTATCGTGTGGGAAAGGTTAAATTACCCCGTTAGATGTAGTGATCATGATGGTTTCTGTAGAAATCTTTCCATGAACCATCTCGGTCGAGTGTAGCATGTCCATAGCTTTACAAACTTGTCGGGCTATCTTGTACACATCCTGTAAAATGTTAAAAAAAATTCAAAAATGAACAGTTTACTTTACTGTGCTGCCGTCATAGCGCAGTTGGTTGCGCATTAGGCGGCACATACCCATTTGTCTCTCACCAATAGGTGGATAATCGTATATTTAAGGGAAGAGCAGCTGGAGGCTAGGAAACGATGTAATTGTAGTACTGGTGCGAGATATATCAGGAATCCATTGTTAGGTGCTCCAGCCGCCTCGTTATGAATGAAAAAAAAATATTAAAAAATTTAACCGTGGATAAAATGTCAATAGTCTATCGACGTATAAGTTGTAATGAGTAATCAAAGGTCAATTTTGTCTATACCTGTATAGACAAAATTGGCCTTTGATCACTCACTACAACTTGTACATCTATACAAACATAAGCGTATAAAACCACAACGTTGGTGGCCATGTTGTTCTAACCAACTAGCCTAAATCTTTTTTATACGTGTACTCGAGTTGCAACCTTCATAAAATGCTTTTAACCCCTGTCCTGCCGAATATTTATCCTTTCTTCACAAGATTTTTACAGAATTGTCAAATTTAGATCTAATTTGTGTTCAAATATTTCCTCAAAACTTAAAGAACAAGTAGGTAGTGTAGACTGAGATCAGACCATCTGTACATCTGCTATAGCTATATTGTCAAAACAGGAATATTCCGGGATCAGCAAGGGTTAAGGTAACAATACGTGAGTGAAGACGCAAGTTGGTCTTCACAAAGTGATACATTATCGCCGTCGGATTATATGCAAAAGCATACAGTATACCAACGCGATAGCATCCTCTTAACCTTGTATCGTTTTTCAAATTTTAGACTTGGTCAAGTTCAAAGGGAGAGCAGACGATATTTTAAAGTAAGTACAATTAAAAAGGTAACCATCCTGTATGCTAGAATATTTTGCGAGAAAAGAAGACTTCACTTGACACAAACAATCTTTTTCTTTGCAGAAAATGTTTTCTCAAGTATAATATCATAGAGACGTAAAAACCAGGGAGATTGAATGGGGATGGGTTAATTAGCTTTCTTTAGGAGGAGGTCTCTGCAATTTGAATAAAGTTCATTCATGTGGCCATACAAAGCGGTGCTCATAGAGTGAGGACTATAAACAGACTCAGTTTAAACGCGTTAAGGTCAAGTGAGCTAAAATACCTAGGAGATGAACTTGTAGACAAAGTTTGCAAGATTTTCCTGAAATACACAAGAACTACTTTTTATGGCGTAGGCATATAATGGATTTAGTGGTTAAGCCTCCAGAAGAAGTTTGCACCCGTTGAACTCTGAGAAGACCTCAAAACTTTGTCTATTAACCTAAGCTATCAAATCCAACGCTTCGGTAGCTAAAAACATTTTAGCCTTGAAACGGTTAAATCGTGTGTCCATCTAGTACGACGTCTTCGTCACTTTACTTACCAAGATATTAACTTTCTTGATCTCCAAGAATCTCTTTAACGTCATTTTCCTTTTATCTTTAGCATCAAAATCTCCAAACACAAACATGTCACTACTGACAACATCCGTCACGGATCGAGAGTCCTTATCTGGAATCAATTGAAAGACAAATGATTAACCCATTCCAACTCAATCCCTCCTTTTAACGCCCCTCAAGAAAAAACCTTTGGAAAACATTGTGGAAAATGAAGAAATTGCTTGTATCAAGCAATTTCTTCGTTATCCACAATGTTTTCTATCCAAAAAGACGAAAAAATTCCATTAACTTGAATTTGTCATCTGCAACTTCTTTGAATTTGGACCAGTCTAAAATTTTGCTGTGTTGGAATGGGTTAAGGTACTGGAAAATGCACTAACCATGTAAAAGATAAAAGAAGTAAAACGACTCAAATTATCAATCAGTTTCAACGCCGAAATCGTAGGGCTAAAGATTTGTGGGCATAATCGACGGATTGTGGTTGCCAATCGAAAATAGTTCAGACCAGAAACTAGCTGTACAATCCAACATTTTTGGAAACATTTTGTTGGTTTGGATAACCTCTAGTAACGATGCTTAGGTCGCCAACAAACGATTTCCTTTTTATTTTAAGGTCTATTACCAGTTACATTCAATCTTGTTCGAGCGACCATCTCTATTTAGCGACCACTTGAATTAAGTGACCACAATCAAAAACCCTTTTCAAAATCATTAGCTGATATGAGAAGTGGTCTTTTTGGCTAAAAGCATATCATGAATAAATCCAATGTTGTTGGAACCCATTACAATCGTCTCATAGAGACGATTCTAATGAGTCCAAACAACATAGTGTTGTTGGAACCCATTACAATCGTCTCATAGAGACGATTCTAATGAGTCCAAACAACATAGGATTTAGCGAGAAGTCTGTTATAGCTTGTGTATTCAACCACATCAACTCTTGATATATTTCACGGAAATGTGTTATAAGCGACCGTATGAGGCTTTTTTTTCTCTTTAAATAAGAAAAGGCAAATCTGTGACTTCCTGAAATTGTGAAAAATAAGTTCAACATACCTCGCCTTGTGGATTTAGATCTTGAAAGTTTACCCTGCATTCTCTCCATCTGTAAAATAAATAACAGTAATAGTCAATGGACAACAGAAAACCTTTGTACGAACAGTTCTTTTTTTCAACAACAACAAGAAGAGAGTATTATGTAGTGCGTAACTACCAAAAAAGAATATGCATTTCTGTTTTACATTATTCTTTCTTTTTTTCATGCCAAGTCTACAAAAGTTCTAAATTTTTCGGCTAGTTTTGGGTTTGTACTTGACTCGTAAACCCTTAAAAGAACGGAGTATATCCTGTTTTGTCTCTGAGAAATAAAGCTTTTTATGCCTTCATTTTCAATGATGTATTATATATACTATTGAAAGTATACAAACTAATCGCTTACTTCAGGAAAGGTCTGTTTGTACTTAAATCGCCAAATTTATGTTCATGGCATTTGGGGTTTCTTTCACCTCTTAACCCATTCCAACTCAATCCCTCCTTTTTACGCCCCTCGAGAAAAAAGCTTTAGAAAACATTGTGGAAAATGAAGAAATTGCTTGTATCAAGCAATTTCTTCATTATCCACAATGTTTTCTGTCCAAAAAGACGAAAAAAGTCAAAATTCCATCAACTTGAAATTGTCGTCTGCAGCTTATTTCAGTTTGGACCAGTCTAAAATTTTGCTGTGTTGGAATGGGTTAAAGATCAGGTTTGACCCATAGAATTTCATGGTCAATGAGTCTATAACTCCTCAATTGGTTCGAGGCCTAAGTTTGAGCAGTTTGGATAACGGTCCTAGTTGAACCTGCGATTAAAAACTATTTTCGTTTCATATCTGCATAGTACAATCAACACATAGCGTACCATTGTGGTGATAGAAGATCCCAGGGTATATAAGAAGGGGTTCAAGGCCGAGTTGATTGGCAACACAAACACAGCTATCCAGGCATATACCTCACCGGAAATAACTTGACCATTCAGAGCCATTATACCTTGAAATATAGTAAAATCTTCCTTTAATCCATTCCCACCGAATGACGTCTTTTGGCGCCCTTCAAGAAAAACGATTAGGAAAACATTTCGTTAAATGAAGAAATAGCTTGTTACAAGCAATTTCTTCATTTTACACAATGTTTTCTACCTAAAAAGTTGAAAAAATCTAAACTTTCATAATCTTTGAATTATTGTCTGCAACTTCTTTCAATTTAGACTGGTCCAAAATTTGCCGTCTGGTAATGGGTTCAATCTATTACCATTTATACCCATAGCTTCATGCTCTATAGAAAATAGCGGTGTAAAGTTTAGTTTAACTCTTTACTGTACAAACCCGGGATTTTACGTCCCTCTGATTATATACTTGAGAAAGACTTGTGGGAAAACAAGAAATTGTTTGTAACAAGCATTTGTTTTCTTTTCCCACAATATTTTTTATTCTGTAGGTTGTAACTTTTCAAATTGTACTCACTTTTAGTTGTCATTTGCAAGTTCTTTCAACTTGGACCAGTCTAAAATTTCAATAAACGGTAAAGGGTAAGGAGAAAAGGGAGATATTGTTGATTAAAAGCAAGTTCTTTTTCTCACAACGACTGACTCCATTCAACACATACTTTAACTTTAAATTTAATGCACTTTGAATTGTCGTATGCAACCACTTTTAATTTGGAAAAGTCAAAATTTTTGTCTTCTGGTAATTGGTTATGTATGCGCAATAGAATTTATTATGACACAGGCCAAAATAAAAGCAATTCAATCAAAAATTGGTCGGAAGCTTGAGAGTTCATTTCTTTGTTATGATATACATGTGCAATAAGATATTAACATAGATTCTTCGTTTAATAGAGGTAGGTAAATACATATTGACATGTGTTATTAGATAAGCATATATATAGTTTATAATGAAGACATAAATATTCAATATTAACTAAATTAAAGAAGCATCCGGCCATTTGACATATATGTCATCACGACTTTGCTTTATTTTCAAAGAGAGTAATGTGATACAAATTGCTTTGAAATATAATTTCTCAGCGATTAGAAAACAAGTTGTATTTTGTGATATGTTTTAGATTCCTTGACCCATTCCACTCATTGGCGCTTTCTGACGCCCTAAAAGATCTTTGGAATACATTATGGACAATGGGGAAATTGTTTGTTACAAGCAATTTCTTCATTACACAAGATGTTTTCTTTCTCTAAGACAAAAACCGATCAACTAAAACATGTCGTCTGCAACATCTGTGAATTCGGGCAAGTCTTTAATTTGGTCGTCTTGTAATGGGTTAAATATTAACATTGAAGAAAAATGGTAATAATGAGACAAATCAAAGAAGGCTTTATACGCCTACAAGTCATTACAGAAGTATCTAATAAGTATATTTTTTCATTACTTGATTTTGAATTTTGACATTTTAAGAGCAGAGGTCAAATGAAGATACAGTTATATCGGATAATAAAATATTGCTAAACTTACCCATTAGTCCAATGGGAAACCAGCACATAAAGTCGGTAATGGCGACAAAGAACAATTTCCGTGCTACAGAGATATCAACCCGCCGTCCCTTTGAGGCGACATTACTTCGTGACGTAGACACTTCCAAGTATATAGCGATTTGGGCAGCCGCAATCAAAAGAAACGCAATAAAATTGAATACAATAAACAAGCCCACAGCATACTCATATCCTACAGGTCTGTCCCTGGTCAAGGGTAAGGGTAAGCATACCGCAGAACGGGAGTAGAAGGACCATTCCATGTTGGACTCCCCGATCAGCGGAATGCATGCCAAGAGCAAGACGACCATCCAGATTACAGCCGATAGGACAAAGCTCATTCTCCTAGATATTCTGACGTTACCGAATGGAAACTTAACAACAAGGAGACGGTCCAGTGTAATTAAACACAGAAAAGTGACTGATCCCTCGCTAGCAATGGCCGAAATTACCCCAGCAACTTTACAAGATGTGCCGTTTCGCCATTGATAATCGTTCCATGTATATTCACCCCGAAAAACTGCGTTTGCGATTCCAAGAATAATCAGGTATATACCCATTAAACAGTCTGCAACGCTGAGATTACAAACAAATACATTGTAAGTCTTCTTAAAGCCATCCTTGTCGAACACAAATCGAATCATCAACACGATGGTGTTGCCAATAAATGCTATAATACCAATAACCCAGATACTAACCGACAGAAAATCATTACGTAGTAAATCACTGCAGGATGAAAACTCATTTTTGGGCGCCGAACATTTCTCGTCATAAAGGCCAGCTGGCTTGATACAACATAATGTGAAGGAATCAACATAAAGCTGGTCAAGAGAGGTTAGACCAGAAAAAAGAAACTGACCAAAATCTATAATTTCGTTTTGTCGCAAATCAAGAGTGGCAAGGGAATTCAGTGGTTCGAAAGTTCCATCTTGTATACTACTAACTTTACTCGATACTATGGTCAAATTCTTCAGGGATTCCAGGCCGGAAAATATTCCTTGTACCAACGTTTTGAGCTCAAAGTTTGACAGATCAAGTTCTACAAGAGACGAGAGACCTATAAATGAATCAGGTGATAATCGTATCAGAGGGTTACCATACAGTTTCAGCACTAACAATTTGTGCAACCCATAGAAAGAACCTGGCAATATTTCTGCAATAGAGTTATGACTAAGGTCAAGATATAGAAGGTTGCTCGTGTTTCCAAACTGTCCTTGCTGGAGCGAAAACAACCCGATAGAAGAAAGATCCAAATAGGTCAAAGCCTCGAAGAAGCCTAAGAGGTTTAAATTATGTCTGGACTCAACCTTCAACACCCGAGTTTCCAACAGAGTCTGTGTTAATATAAAAGCTTCTGGTGTGGCCAAGAAAGACAAGGTGTCACATGTCATGGTGCGTTTACTACACGTACAATTTGATGGACATGATACATTACAGAGCAGTTCGTCATCCGATAGAGGACAGTGACTGATACCGTCACATATATTCAACATAGGAACACACAGTGTAGAATCACGACAAGCAAACATCCCGTCGCAATGATTTCGTGAGTCTGGAAGAGAAAAAAAAACACCAAATGATCGCATGCGTTACATTTCCAACCATTACACATGAGCGCCAAGTAAAGACTCAGATCAGCCTGTGCATCCGCACAGTCTGATCAGAGTCTTCATTCTGCGCTGTGTAGATAGATACTGACCCAAAACAATCAGCGAATGTTCTAATTGCCTCGAATGAATGTGTTCGAGTCACGCACATGCCAAATGGTTGGAAATGCCACGAATAGGCTCAAATTAGTGTGTCTCGTAATAATATTTTGCAATTCTAATACCTTCGTTTCAAAGAATATATCGTAACAACAAAAGAGTATTGATTTACCCCTTTCCTGTACAAACTCCGGATTTTACGTCGTTGATTTTTATACTTAAGAAAACATTGTTGGAAAATAACAAATTGCTTGTACCAAGCAATCTCCCCCTATTTCCGCAATATTTTCTACCACACAGGATGGTCTGATTTCAAATTGTTTCCAATTTCCATTGTCGTCTGCAACCTCTTTCAATTAGAATCAGCGTAGAATTTAAAAAAAAACAAGAGGCCCATGACGGCCTGAGACGCTCTACTGTTTATTAAGTTTTCCGCTAAAGAAATCTGATATTCAAGGAAGTTAATTGCTTAAAGAAGAATGCATAAAAAGAAATAACAAATTGGACTTTATCCCCCTTGTCATTTTGAGCAACAGTCCTCAATTCCCCCTTTCCCATTTTAATGACGGGTCCACTCTATTTCAAAAAGGAAGTTTCCTTGTGACCCTACGCCCATCCTGTGAAATTTTCATCAGAATCAGATAATAATTTGTGTATTTATCACATAAACAGGATTGTTTTGAGTGAAAATCCATAAGGCCCCGTTTCCTGTGTTTTCTTATGAATCCACCTCATTTCCGAAAGGAACCTTTCCCACAACCTTAAAAATTTCCTGTGATATTTTAAAGACTATCTGATAACTATTTTGAGCTTCATTACATAAACAAGAATGGTTTGAATGAAAATCTGAAAGGCCCCTTTTCCTGTGTTTCAAATGCCATAATCATTCAATGCATCTTTGAAGAGAATCCGATAAACACTGTTGACTTTATTGCGTTAACAAAGATATTTCAATAAAGTTCTCATAAGGCCCCCTTTCCCGTGATACTTTCCTTTTGGTTTAATAATTCTGTGAACTTTTAAAGTGAATACCATGAAATATGGGGACTTCGTTATGTTAATTAGAATATTTAAAAAAAATCATATGGCCCCTTTTTACATGCTACTTGACTGATTGTACCCATTTCTGAAAAGAACCACTCGTGTGATTGTACAATCATTCTGTGAGATTTTGAAGTCAATCCAGTAATATCTAAGGACATCGATGTATTAACTAGAATATTTAAGAACGTTTTTCATAAGGCCGTTTTTCATGTGATACTTGCCGTATCAGTTCCACTGTCGAAATCAACAGTTGTAATGATGGTGCAATCAATTTGTGTTATCTGTGGAATTTATTGTGTTAATGAGTTTGTAATAAAATTTCCATAGGGTCCCTTTTCTCGTGAATCTTAACAAATCAGACCAAATTAACAAAGGAACAAGCCAATGATAGATAGTTTGAAGAAAATAATAAAGACGGAAGACTTTATTGTGATAATGACGTTTTTGTAAAAAAATCATAAAGCCCCTTTTCCCTGTGTCGCTTAACCAATCAGACCCAATTTACAAAGAAACAATTCAAATGATGGTACAATCATTATATTGAAGTTTGAAGAGATTCTGATAAAAACTGAGGGCAATCTTGTGCTAATGGGGATTTGGTAATAATTTTTCATACAGCCCCTTTTCCTGTGATATTAGACAGATAAGTCCCAATTTGGAAAGAAAGAATCCAAATGGTGGCACAAACATTCTCTGAAAGATTGAACAGAATCCGATAAGAACTGTAGACTTTATTATGTTAACGAGTTTTTTTAAATCAAATTATTGTAATGCTCATTTTTAGATGATACTTAACTGATCAGACAGAATTTGTAAGGGAACAATCTTAATGATGGTACAATCATTCTGTGAATAATTGAAAAGAATCTGATGAAAACTTTTGACTTTATTGTGGTACAAGAATTTTGAAATGAATAATTTCACAAGGCACATTTTCCTGTGATGCTTGACAGATCAGGTTCTTATTTAAACATCAAAGATCGGTATTGTTGTGTAATCATTCTGTGAAAGTTTGAAGAAAATCCGATGAACGCTCTGGACTTAGTAACAAGTAGTTTTAAACGGAACTTTCATAAGACCCCTTCCCCTTGTTTCTTCAGGTCCCATTTTGAAAAGAATGATCCCTTTAACCTTACAATTATTCTGTAAAAGTTTCAACAAAATCCAATCAAAGCTGTGGATTTATCGCATAAATGAGTTTTTTTTTTAAATCAAATTTTCATACAGCCTTTTTTCCTGTGTTACTTGATGGATCAGACCCAATTTCGAAAGGAGCTATCCTTGCAATAGTATAAGGATTCTGTGAGATCATGAAGACAATGCAATGAAATCTATGGACTTTATTCCATGTACTATTTTTTTTGTTGTTGTTGTTTTATTAAATTTTCATAAAACCCTTTCCTGTGTTTGACGGATCAGATCAAATTTCGAAGGGAACAATCCCTCTGATTGTACAATCATTCTGTGAAAGTTTAAAGAGAATGCAATGAAAACTGTGGCCTCTAATGCGTAAACGAGGATTTATTAATTAGATTTTAATTCGATCCCTTTAACAGTGTTCTTGGCGGATCTGACCGAAAGTAAAGATCCTTATGATAGTACAATCATTCTGAGAAAAGTTGAAGAGAATTCGATGAAAACTGTGGTCTCTATCGCGTAAACAAGGAAAAGTTAACGGACGGACGCCGGACGGAAAATGCGATCGCTATAGCTTATCTGGCCTTCGGCCAGTAGAGCTAATATACAGGAAAGGGTTACCGTAAAACTAATACTTGTTTTTAAAACTCAAATTCAGAATATTTACATGTTGGATTTACATTTCTAAAAGGCATAATAGTAAAGAAAAGAGAACCGTGTTTAATACAAGGATATATTTTTCTTTTTATCACCAATGTCATGTATCAAAAGCAAAGCATACCACAATTCTGTTCGTCTTCACTGTTTGGACAATGACTCACCCCATCACACACCAAACCTTTCCATATACAGTACGAGTTGGGACATTTTGTAAACCTATCGCCACAATGTACGGCATCTGTTAGATAATAATTTAAGAGATGAAGAGAATATTTTTTGTTTTCATGGAGGTATGAACCGAAAAGCCTAATCACATTGTGTGAATACGCGAAGCGGAATCATACATTGTGGGATTAGGCTTTTCGGTCCATACCTCCATGAAAACAAAAAATATTCTCTTCATTTCTTATAATTTAAAATCATCGAGCGAAAAAAAGAAAAAAAAAATACATATTTTGATACCTCTTTGTATGGGACTATTTTGTGCGGTACGAAGTCGCTGCGTGCTCAAAATTTTGTTGGTTGAGTTGTGAGTTGTTTTTTTTCGGCCAATCAGAACGCTTGTTTTTGATAGATGAAACTAAATTTAAAGTATAAGGGATATGAATATCATATTTGTTTAGATCTTGGACGCTACTAGTCTATTATCTGATGGTTAGTCGTCAACATTTATTGTGATGGAAACACGTGACAGGTTTTATTTTCACGGTGACGCTTAACCATCACTAGCTACTGATCAAGTAAGAATCTAACAATAACCTAAGAATGTCGACAAGCAGTTATTGATAAGGAGAATTGGTGACAGTGTTATATCAAATATCGGAATTTTTAAAGTTTTAGGCAATTTGTTTAACGTGATTAGCTATTAAAAAACGTAAAAGCTAAGTTAATCACGGTATAACATTGCAGTTCCGTGTGTTAATAAGTGGCAGGTTGTATTTTTTATTCTAGGAACAAGGTATTTATCGAAATATAAAACGGTTCAAACCATCCAATAAAGTTGTATACGTCATCATTTCAGCCGATGTATCGCGCCTAACGATGAAATATTACGCTATGATTTAATTTTTAGTTTCGTCTACCTAAAACGGGAGTTCTGATTCGTCAAAAAAAATATTCATAACTCCATGAACAAAATTTTGCGCACACAGTGATTTTGTATGATTCCGCACAAAATAGTCCCGTACAAAAGGTATCAAAATTTTTAAAGTTTTTGCTTTTTTCGCTCGATGCTCTTAAATTATAAGAAATGAAGAGAATATTTATTTGTTTTCATGGTGGTATGAACCGAAAAACTTAATCACACTTATGTATGAATCCGCTTCGCGTATTCATACAGTGTGATTAGCTTTTTCGCTTCATACCTCCATGAAAACAAATAAATATTCTCTTCATTTCTTAAATATTTTGAATTCAATTGGAAGGATTTTCTCGGGCTTCTCGTAGACATCAGAAGAAACGTGACTGACATCTTCAACAAGATATATATTCATCTATGTGAATAATTGCAATGTGACGATATACCGTCATAATAGGAGGTGACGGTTACCCATCAGATACCAGACTAAATACTGTTAATATTCGCATTTATACCCTAGACCGGTACCGCCGTCGACTTTAACAAAGCCGACAGGTAGATCTCAAAAGACTGCATCAAGAGATTGGCTGATGGGCGTTTAGTGACGTATACCCAAACATCGTATCTGATTGGGTGATGGTCTAAGGGAACTAATTCATTGTTCCCCCTTCTGGCAGAAATCTTTAGGGAAACTCCGGTTGATAGTAGGAATAGATCAAGGTGACCTGTGATTGGACAATAATACCTGATGACAAAATAAATATTTTTTCTGACTATTTATACACTGTTTTAGTATTTCAAGCGGAAAAATAATGGATTTAAATATTTTTTTACTGAAATAGCCAGTTTTAAGAACGGGTATAATTTTTGGAAAAACCGGAAAAAATAGCTGTCCTGTGAGGGTCATCTCAAAAATGGGGTAAAAAGTCATAGAGAAAAGGGATCATGCCATATTAAAATTTGTTTATATGGATGTATGAATGATTGTTCTTCAATTTGAGGTCGGTCTGATCATTGTTGCTTAATCATGGACTTAGCTATAAGCCAAAACGCTATAATGGTCGCCTATGGAAAATGAATTAGTTCCCTTAGACCTAAATGTAGAGCAGTAATATACATGTATTGTCGTTACACTTCATGACCTCTGTCAAGATGTTATATCCGGTCCCGACTTTCAATCCAGGCGATGCGTACAAATAAGTGAAATGAAATGAAATTTTCGATTATATGTCAAGGAAAAAGGGACAATTCAGCAGAATATGATTTGAAACCAATATGGAAAAGCAGCCCAATACCTGATATTCCGGTGTCTTTTACCACAAAGTTTCGAGCGGAATATTGATTTAGGTACCTATTTACTTATTATTTGAAAAAGAAATAGTTTATTCACGAGCTATTTTAGGAAACAAAAGAAACGTTTTTTACTTACAAGGGTTTAGGGAAAGCTTATCTTTTTATGACTATGGTACTGATCACAATATATTTTTTTATATCAGAGTGTATTTAGCATAAATGTTCATTAACATAATGAAATTAAGCTATTTTGCGTGAAAAAAGACAATTGGATACGGGAAAAGTCACGAAAAATGCGATTTTTTTTTTTCGAAAGATAAGGGTTTTCTCATTAAAATTTCAACAAAATTCAAATTTCCCTATGGATTTTGAGTGAAAATCGTCAGATCCAGAAAGATTGAGACAGACCAGCTGAAAAAATAGCGAATTTGAATGGTTTAAAGGGAAAATTAGCTTTCATTTGCCCGAACTACAGGTTTCTACTTTTCCCTACCTGTGTAAAGGGAAACTACTGATTACGCAATTATATGCAACCAAACACGCTATTTTTTTTTCTAGAAGATTGCAATCTTCCTATGACTTGTGTTTCACTTGAATTGAGAAAATTGGACGGTAAAACAGTTCATTTGATATCAACGAAATCGATAAATAACAGAATTTTAGCAGTGAGAAGGGTCATGTGTATATAAGATTAATTAAGATTGCGTAATATTCTTTTGTACTCGTAAAAATAGGTTTAACCTCTCTAGGAGGTGATGTTGAGGAAAAGCTATCATAAAAACAATGTCCAAGATAATATCATGGGCTTATTTTTTTCGATTGAAAACCTTGGATTTTTTGAAGCACAAATTCCAAATTTGTCGAATATTCCATATGAAAATCACTGACAGGGTAAAGGGAACGCTCAATTTCTTGTTATGTATTGATCAAAAGAGCTCGAAATTTTTAAGACTTGTCAAAAATACATATTTGTACACGATATTGCTTGAAAAGTGTGAATAAACAAAATAGAATATTTTCTTTAAAGGATTGTTTGTAAACAATATGGCGGAAACGGGACGCGGAGTTCCTCATATATTTTACATGAAAAGGATGACATTTCAAGGTTTTTCTGTTATACGTTTTAACATTAAAACTGACTATACTTTAAAACTTCAAAAGTAAAATGTTTATCGTTTTGGATGGAAATTCCGCGACGTGTCCAAATTTTTATCAAAATTTGCTGCGCAGCGTAAGCCTCGTCTTCGATTTTAGTAAGGAGAATAGACTAATGGGCCAGGCTTTCCGTGTATGTACCGAAAATCGGTGTTAACCCGTCGGCTTTATTAAAGTCGACAGTGATACCAGTCTAATTTATACTCCTATTCGAAAACGTATAATGTAAAAGTAACCATACACTATTTTTTAAATCGTAGAGTAAACCGGTTTTTTTCTTCCATTTATTTCCTTCACTTCCTGACAGGTAAACATGTATTCTTTTTTACCCTTTCCTGTACAAAGCCGGGATTTTACGTGACTGTGATTTTATACTGAAGAAAACATTATGGGAAAAGGAGAAATTACTTGTGTCAAGCAATTTCTTCTTTTCCCACAATGTTTACTACAAGATAGGATTGTAGCATTTCAAATTACGCCCAACTTTTGATGGCGTCTGCAACCTCTTTTAATTTTTTTGACCAGTCTACAATTTAAGAAAAAAAAAAAAAAAAAATAAATAAAACGGGAAGGGCTTAAACAAATTTTTATACTACGTCAGATATCATAACTTTTTAAAACATTATTTTTACAGATAAACTTCAAACTTCTTTAAAAAAAATCAATTCTTTTTAAACGAATACCATTGCTGTCATCATGAGTATCATCATGGGTATTATCAGTTATATTATTGGAAAGATATGGTAACAAAGTGCGAGTTCTATTCATTTACAAATCATTTAGAAAAAGGTGTATAAGTATATATATCCGTCCATTTTGTGGATATTGATTCCTTGTTCCAAAACCGTTATTTTCAAAAGATATATATATATATATCTTTTGAAAATAACGGTTTTGAAATAAGGACCCAATATCCACAAAATGGACGGATCGCAGATATCAATTAAATAATCAGTCGGTCAATCAAATATTTAATTCATTTGAACCGGGAGTGAACTTTGAACTTCGGAATTCGTCGACAATTATTTGAAGCAATTTTGTAGGTTTGGCGTCTTAAACGTTGTACCCACAGCATACTAAAGCTGCACTTACGACGTTTAGGTCACTAACCAACCATTTTTCTTTCTTTTTCTTTTTTTTTTTTTTTTTTTGAATATCTAAGTGCAACTTCCTGTTGGTGCTCATTTGGGCGGAGCCAGCGTTCCGTCAATTACGTCATATTATGGCTCAAAGATATCGTTTTGACCTACCGCAATGTTCGAGATGTGACAAATCACGACAGCCAATAATGTCTCCATATTCATCAAAGTACATCTTACAGACACTCTCAATGGGTCCCAGCACACCGCTCGCACATACAATGGAGTCTTCGACAAGGTCCTGTATTTCTGAAAATAAATTGTCGTTCAAAATTTAACAGAAACCGAAGTTGGATAGCAGATAGGGGCTACAAAAGGATGTAGTGGTATTACTGGTGTGGGAAATACCAGGAATCCATTGTTAGGTGCTCCAGCCGCCGCGATAGGACTACAATACTGTTAAAATTGGCGTTAAACCCCATTCAATCAATGAAACAAACAAAATATAACAGGTATAAAGTATATGTGTGGCAAATCTTTTCCATAGACCTCCAAATTTTTTCGATCAAGTCAGTTAATTGTACTTGTCCCAGTAAGGTTTAGAGAGTTACTTAACCCATTCCCTCACAAGCTCTCCTTTTTACGCCCCCCAAGAAAAAAATCTTTGGAAAACTTTGTGGAAAATGAAGAAATTGCTTGCATTCAGCAATGTCTTCTTATCCACATTGTTTTCTATCCCAAAAGACGAAAAAATTTAAAAATTCATTAACTTGAAACTGTCGTCCAAAGCTTCTTTCAATTTGGACCTGTCTAAAATGTTGTTGTGTTGGAATGGATTAATATATTAAGTAAATTTTATTTATTCCTGAAATGACGGATCGCGTTGTCAATCACAGAAACGAAGGACAAAACCGATTATTCATTTAGACCGGCATTGACCTTTGAACTCCAACATTGGCCGACATGTATGTGAAACAATTTTGTTGGTTAGCAACATAAACATCGTAACTACAGCTTATTCAAGCTGTAGTCACGATGCTTAGGTTGCTAGCCAACAATTTATTCTCCTTGTATCCTGTAACTGGCCATAAAATTTACGAATTTACGTCGTTTTATATCGATGTGGAACTTTTTGTTAGAGTCAGGGGTCATGGCCCGGGGCGTTAGTGGGCGGGGCCAGCGAATGTTCAATAGTCAGGCGGTTGGACAGGAAGTGAAGTTCGACCCTATTTAACCCCGAGAGCCCTATTTGCTAGGTCATCTTAATTTTGTAAATAATAAAGTATAACAGGTCTTTGGTTCGAATTTGGTCTGCTTGGCAGTATACCGAAAGAGCATATTAGGGAGCTTTCTTTATCGTGGTATAGCAAAAATACCACAAAAATATGCATAACGTGGTGTTATGGCCGAAATATTCCAACACATTTACTCACCTTCGCTACAGATGAATGGCCCAAGTTCTGCCGTCAACACGGCATCAAAGTTTGAGATCATATCCGGCATAAATATACTGCGTATAGGTAATACCCCCATGTTGGAGAGGACCCCCTCGTCCGCCAAGAACACGTCGTGATCACGGCCATACCAGTAAGTAGTTTCTAATCGACTGCACGCACACCTGCAATTGACCAATCTCTGGACCCGCCCACTGACTATCTAGGCCCTGCCCATTAACTCCAACAGGAAGTACCACTTTGATATTAGGGTGACCTAAACGTTGTAACTATGAATACGCATGAATAAGCTGTAGTTACGACGTTTAAGTCGCAAAAAAAACCAATAAAAAATATCAAAAATTGCGGCCAAATTTGGAGTTGATAAGTACAGGTCCGGACTTAATAAAATATTTGATTAGTCGTTATATTCCTTGATTGACAACCGTGATTGGTCAATTGCGAAACTTGTTGACTAATTAAACAAAAGAAAAAAATAAATCAAAAGGTTTTGCAGATTAAAAGCCTAGTAGAAAATACTCTCTAATTATAATAGTGTGATCAATTTAAAGCTGTATCTTCCCAAAGAACACAACAAAATTAATATGAAAACCATACTCGTGGGTCTCGCGCATAAAAAAATATGACCACTGAATTTTTTAAAAACAAAATAATTCTGCGCGTTAAGCCTACAATGCATGAAAGAAGTTTCGATATTTTAACCCTTGTCATGCTGAACCCGGAATATTCCGGTTTTGGCAGGAGGTGTAGACTAAGATCAGACTGCACTTATGTGCAGGCTGATCTTAGTCTACACCTCCTGCTTGTACTTATCCTGCCAGAGTTGTTTATGAAGTTGATTTATTAAAGAAATATTAATTTCCGAACAAGTTCTATCAGTGCTTTCAGCCCTTTGATTTGACAGCAGTTCAGTAAGGTAATTTAAACAGCATGACAAGGGTTAATTGTGACCCACCACAATTTAAGGTTTGTTTGCAGAACCTTATCATGACTGTAATGACGTTTCAACTTTCGCTAGTCTGAATTTTTCAAACAATCCGATCGGTCACGGAGATTAAAGAAAACGTCCGTAAAGCTTAAACATCGGCACCTGAGCATATAAGAGTCGATGCCGAAGATTGGCGAACATTTCCCATGAATATTTCGTCTCGTTCTCAAAATGTAAACAAACACTAGTTGAAATCGATAAGAAAAACACAAAATACTATTTCCAGAGGACTTGACCCATACTCCCCTTTTGTATATTTATACTATAAAGGCTCTTGTTTGATTTAGTGACCAAATAACCGATAGATTATTTTATTATATACCTATAAATGATATGAATTAAAATCTGGCTATCCAATACAACTCGACAGAAAAAAATTCTATATTCGGCGTGTAATTAAAAACCGTATTCGTCGAGTACCGTTAAACACGGACTCCTTTTTGTGAATTGACGTTCGTTCTTCTTTTTTTTCGGAAATTTGGATATTTCTTAATCATTTAAGAGAATTTTCTTAATGTCTAGTCCTAAAGGTATATAATAAAAGGAATGTTACATATGTGTGTTTTTTCTAGTTGTTATCGTGTTCTCGAAACGTGTGTAGGTATTTTTATTGGATGAAACCGAAGGTCTCATCCAATAAAAAATACCTACACACGATTCTCGACCACGATAACAACAAATAGAAAAAGACACTGTTGTAACATTCCCTATTTCATTTGTTTTTCCTTCCTCGGAGAGAAAATCTGGCTTACGGAAATTTCGATGTATGTTTTTCCTTTACATATGTTCAAATTCGAAAAACAACAACAACAACAACAAAACAACAACCCCCGAACCATTCTTAAAAACAAGTCACAGGCATGACAATTGACTGTTTTTTCACATTCAACTTTGACATGCACGTAAGTTTTCTATGTCTATTTGACCTGTAATCGAAATCGTTTACTTCCTTGGTCTTTATATATAAAACTATTATATACTCTAGAAAATTTTCAATTAAAAGGAACAAATTCTTTAGGCAATTTTTTATGCATGAGTTTTGAATCAGAAAGGACAGTAATGCCTTAAGAAAGATTGCGACTACCGATGTATAAAATAGTTAGAAGGAACTTCTGTGTCACTATCTTGCGCTTCGGTTTAGTCCCCATTCACCTCTGTAATGGACTCAGTAAATAGTCCGCTAATACTTCACCGATACTGCAACGGATTTCAAATTAAAGCCCGGAGCATGAGTATGAGTTGCTTTTCGTTAGCATTTCAAATGTTGTCTTTTCTTTCTTTTTTTTTTAATAAAGTAGTTCAGGGGTTTGAAGGTAAATTATGCAGTTTTAATGCTCATATAATGTATTTTGAGCCATAACTATTATGTTCTTAAACTTTATTTCTTGCCAAACAACAGAAAAGATAGATATATATATCATTCCTTGGTTTTACTTTAGTCCATCGCAGAGGTGTTTGGTGAGCGTAACGAATGACAACTTTGCTTTGAGATTGCTTCTGTGTGTTACAGCACTAAAAGAGTACTTTCAGACTTACGTGCCGTTACCGTCACATCTTCCGGTCATTGGACACGCGCAATCGTTCACCTCATCACGTGCGTTAAAGAAAGATTGGCCGTTGTCCCCTGTCCAATACAGGTCCTTTGTCCGCGAATACGAGCATTGGAATCGGACATGTTGTCGACAATTGTCACTCATGTGTTTAATATTAGCTATTTGTTCATCATTTGTCCTATATTCAAGGTAAAGAGTCATTTCCGAATATGTATAATAGATTTCAGATTCAAGTTGATGATGGATAATCGTGTATGCATACATTTTGCCATTTTCTTCTATGAATTGACATTCTATGTCTACGCCATCTGTAAAAAAAGTGATAAAGTTCAAGTAAACCATGCCTGACCTCAGGCTGGTTGCAATTTTACAGACGCATTCATTTATTGCTTCGAGTATAGAGTCTTATTAGTTATTTATCTAAATACAAACGGCACGAGACTATAATCGAAAGGCTAATGCAAGACTATACTGATTTTTTAGTTCTCTTGTGATATGCATCCCTAATTATCCATCTTATGGTACAACTTATAGAAGAAATATAAGGAAAAGGCATTCTAATGTTTACCATTAAAATTTTGTTTTAAAGGACAACTTGAATGGAGCATAATTTTAAAGACTCTGGTAATTTCTATTTTCTATTAAAACCACAAAAGTCCATTTCAAATTCTTTATTTATAAGTTAACCCATCCCCACACAATGACACCTTTTGAAAAGGATTTGGCAACCATTGTGTTAAAGAAAGATATCTTATTGCTAGTGCATTTGCTCAAACGGATATGTCCTTCGGCCAAATAGTTTCCCCAGGTCTAGTGCTCATGATACTTACGCGAAGAAAATTGTTACAATGAAATGTTTGAACT
Source organism: Fragum fragum (assembly GCA_946902895.1). NCBI lineage: Eukaryota > Metazoa > Mollusca > Bivalvia > Cardiida > Cardiidae > Fragum > Fragum fragum. The sequence goes on from OX336371.1 coordinate 51,815,327, forward strand.
ACTACGAAAGTATATATGTTTAAATCTAACCGTCTATAGCTTACCGTTCGTTCCGAGTAACACCGAGTATGTTCCGTTTTCCACACGTCCAATGGAAAACCAGGATGCACAGGAATCTAGTCTATGAGACAAAACATAAACTTATTAAATTGTGCAAATACCATTAATATGCTTTCTTTTAACCCATTCCGAAAATCAAATTTTTAGACTGGTCTAAATCGAAAGATGCTGCATACGACATGTTTAGACTGATGAAATTTTAAGTTGTTTTTATTTTGTCTTTTTGAATAAAAACATTGTGAACAATGAACAAATTGCTTGATATACACAATTTCTTCATTATCCACAATGTTTTCCAAAGCCCTTTTCTTGAGTGGCGTAAAAAGGACGATTGATGTGCTTTCGACATTTTGCACGCCCAGCGACGTCATGTGGCCAATTATACGAGATGAGACCACTCGTGGAAATTTGAGATACATATCATTTATACATTATAATCATATTAGGTATATTTTTGTTTCGAGCCTCCGTCATAGCGCAGTCGGTAGCGCGTCAGACTTCTAATCTTCAATCATTGGATGCCATGGGTTCGATCCCCGGCGGCGGCATATATTCTTTCCGAGATTTGTCTCTCACCAATGGGTGGATACTCGTAAACCTAATTGGGACATCAGCTGGAGGCTAGGAAAGGATGTAGTGGTAGTACTGGTGTGAGAAATACCAGGAATCCATTGATAGGTGCTCCAGCCGCCGCGATATGACTGAAATACTGTTAAAAGCGGCGTTAAACCCCTTTCAATCAATCAATCAACATTTTTGTTTCGATATATGGTAATTCTAAATGTTTGTCCCTCAAAATATTGACATTTTCTGTAAAAGCCCGTGTACATAACCCATTACCACACCGCAAACTTTAATACTGGTCCAATTTCAAAGAAGATACAGACGAAAATTTAAACTTGGTTTAATTTGGAACATCTCTGTCTTTGGGAGGAGGGGAGGTTAAAAATAATGAAATTGCTTGCTACAAGCAATTTCTTCATTGTTCACCTTATTTTTTTAATTACTTTCTTTAGGGTCGTAGTAACCCATTCCCACACAATCTCTCCTTTTTACGCCCCTCGTAATTTTTTTTTGTAAAACATTGTGGAAATTGAAGAAATTGCTTGTATCAAGCAATTATTTCCTTATCCACAATGTTTTCTTTCCAAAAAAACGAACAAATTTAAAATAACACCAACTTGAAATTGTCGTCTGCGACTTCCTTCAATTTGGATCAGTCTTAAAATTTGTTGTGTGGGAATGGGTTAAGGAGGGATTAGACAGGATAAAAGGAAATCTTGAGTGTTAACATTTCCAAAGTATAACGAGAATTTGATTGTAAGACCGTAAAATGATCGACTGCAGATGTCATTAAACGCCTTCCCTGCACAAACCGAGGATGTCAAATTACATAATTTTATACTTGAGAAAACTTTGTGCACAAACCGTTCAAATTATATTTGATTTTATTCTTGAAAGAAACATTGTGGAAAATAAGAAATATCCTGTAAGCCATTTATCCTTTTCTCACAACATTTTCTACCACATGGAATGGTTTCATTTCAAGTTGTATCCAATTTTCTTTGTCATCTGAAACAATTCTGAACTTTAAAAAAGAAGAAAAAGCCAGTTGATTGTACTCATATCACTCGTACCTTGAGTTGGCGCTACACTCCGGCTGTATTTCGTCTTCATTGAACTTTCCGCTACAATCCAGATTTCTGTCGCATACACGTGATTGTGGCATACATGTTTGGTCATAGCACGTGAATGTGCTATTCTGGCAAGTCACTGTTTGAACGTTGAAGAAATGAATAACGACTTGAATTGAAGATATTTCAAGACAAATAATGCTAAAGCAAAAAGCCGAGAAATCTTACACAATTCAAAACAACTAAATTCATATACTATGTAGATATTTAATTCGTGATGAAAATTCTTTGAGGCCCTTGAAGGTATTATAATAGAATTGGTACTGTTTCGTCGTCTTTAATTTTGGAATGTTAGAAATTCGCATAGACATAACATATGGAACTCACTGAATATCTGACCTTGAGCTATGACATTGACCTTAGAGTTTTCATAGAGTTTACTCGTCTACTCTTGGCAGAGAACAAGTGTCGCATAGGCGATTTGTTCCGGACAAGCTCAACTTGGTCATTTGACCTTAAGCCGGTACTTTGACCTTGCAGCTATCTGAAAACTTGTTTCAAATGGCGCTTCTATTCGTGGAGACTATTTGTGCCAATTTATTATCTAAATTCCAAACATTTATGATCAGGACAAATTCGGACGGACTGACGGACTTACACGATAACTCACATACACCTCTTGTCCTATTGTCAAGCGAATTCGAATGATTTAAATTTCTATTTAAAAGGGGTAAAAAAATCCAAGACAATTTCACAAACAGGAAATTATATCTCATTCTTTATCCCAAGTATAAACCCATTCCCACACAATGAAATTTTAGACCTATCAAATTGAAAGAAGCTGCAGGCAACAATTTAGAATTTGTGAAATTCCTGAATTCTTCGTCTCTCTAGTAGAAAACAATGTGGAAATGCAGAAATTGCTTGGAACAAGCAATTTCTTGATTTTCCAAACTCTTTTCCAGAACTGTTTTCTTTTGGGTGTAAAGAGGGAGGGGGAGGTTTGTGATGGAATAGGTTAAAGATTTCTCATGTAATTAATTTAATACAATCAAAGTACTGAAAGTACTGTAAGCTTTCAAAGCGTGGTTGAATTTAGAAAATATTTTCCTTGTTGGGTAAAAAACATTGTTGCATGAAAGAAATTGCTTGTTACAAGCAATTTCTTGATTGTCCACAATGTTGTTCAAAGCTTGTTTTTCTTTAAGTGCTTAAAATGCGGAATTGACTGGGAATTGGACAAATAGCATGCTTTTGACAGAGTTCTCTACAATTTGAATAGAGTTTGCAATATTCCTGAAATACATAAGATCTCCATTTTTATGGCGTAGTCATTCCATGGATTTGCTGGTTTAGCTTCCAGTGGCAGTTTGCACTCGTTGGAATTCGAGAAAGCCTCAAAATTTGTCTGTTAAATTAAGCTTTCAAAGCTAACGCTCTGCTAGCCAAAAAGATATAATTGTTACCACAATATAGTTCGTCGGACCCATCAAGACAATCCACTTTAACGTCACATCTGTCGTCTGTTGATATACATTGTCCAGATGAACATCTCCACTGATAATCGCTACAAACCGGATAATCTGTCAGACAATAAGGAATCATAATTGACAGATCGCTGGCCACGCCCTCTTGGCTTCGACTGAATTTTCACCTCGATATTTACTATTTCCCGTACAATCCCTTTTTTTTTCGTCCCTGTGATATTTTACTTGGGAAAATGTTGTAGAAAAAGAAGGAATTGCTTGTAACAAGCAATTTCTTCTTTTCCCAAAATATTGTCTTTCATGGTGAATGGTTACTTTTTGAATTGTACTTACTTTATAATTTCGTCTACTAGCACTTTGAACTTGGACAAGTCTAAGATTTTTAAAACGGTAAAGGGTTAATCACACCATTTAAATCGCGAAACAAACGACAATGTCTCATAAATACCGACAAATACTGTATATAAAATTTTATTTTCGGTTTAAATGGCTAATTTGATAGATAGATAGATAGATAGATAGATAGATAGATAGATGGATGGATGGATGGATGGATGGATGGATGGATGGATGGATGGATGGATAGATAGATAGATAGATAGATAGATAGATAGATAGATAGATAGATAGATAGATAGATAGATAGATAGATAGATAGATAGATAGATAGATAGATAGATAGATAGATAGATAGATAGATAGATAGATAGATAGATAGATAGATAGATAGATAGATAGATAGATAGATAGATAGATAGATAGATAGATAGATAGATAGATAGATAGACTGATTTATTTATTGATTGATTGATTGTGACTGACTGATTGATCGATTGATTGACTGATTGAAATCCCGATCTTGTCAATTATGTTAGCGTCGAAATAAGGCTACATCATTTTTAAATATTTCTCCCAAATCTACTTTTGAATAAATATTGCTAATATCCTTTCCTTTGATGAAAATTTAAATAACAAACAAGCCTGAAAATTTATAAAGATTTTAGACACCCCACTATTTACGTTTTCGCATAACTTTAACCCATTACAAGACGGCAAAATTTTAGACTGGTCCAAATTGAAAGAAGTTGCAGACGACAATTTAAGGTTTATGAAATTCCAGATTTTTTCAACTTTCTTGGTAGAAAATATTGTTACAAGCAATTTCTTCATTTTCCACAATGTTTTCGAAAAGCGTTTTTTTCTTGGGACGTCTAAAGCAAGCACTGAGTGGGAATGGGCTAATCAAATTAATGTAGTATTTCAATGTTAAATAGATAGATAATATCATGTTACGATAGAGATGCAACATCTTGTATTTGCTTTTAGCTGCTGAGGGAAATTTTGATATTTCACGAGATTGAAGGTCGAGCGGAATATCAAATTTTCCTCCGCAGCGAGAATCAAATACAAGATGTGCTGTATCACAATCGTAAAATAATATGAGCGCATGCGTGACATTTCCAACCATTACGCATGTGCGCCAAGTAAAGACTCAGATCAGTCTGTGCATCCGCACAGTCTGATCAAAGTCTTCACTCTGCACTCTGTAGATACTGACCCAAAGCTTCTTTAAACAATCAGCGAGTACTCTAATCGCCCCGAATGGCTGTCCAGGGTGCTCAATGTGTGCGAGTCACGCACATGCGAAATTGTTGGAAATGTCACGCACAGGCTCATATTCTATTTGTTATATACCAATATCGATGAATGAACAAAAACATCTGATTTTTTTACAAGTATTTCCCTTCTCCTTTATCGTTCTGATGACGTTTATTTGTATTATGACGTCATATACAGAATGAAAATTACGTCATCTTAGACTATCTCATATGAAATCAATATGAAACTGTCAGATAAGGATTTTTTTTTCTGACATAGTCCGATTTTGTCTGTGTTGAATGTATAGATTCTACTCGAAATATTTATTGTTAGATATATCAATAAGGATATAAAGTGAACATTTGTTTAGTTATTTATAAAACAGACGTATAAGAAAGACTTTCTTTTAGCCTGTCAATAGATAAAAGTTACCGCAGTTTGTTTCATCCGACCTATCAGCACAGTCATGTCGGAAATCACAGACCAGATCTCCAGGAATACAGCCGCCACCAGAACAGTGAAACTGTAAATCAGTACAACCCATCCGTTCATCTAAAACACGAAGAAAGTTCACTTTAAACCATGGTCATCCTCACTTAGCCCATTCCCACAACCCCCATGTGTTTATGACCCACAAGAAAAAGTTTTGGAAAACATCGTTAAAAATGGAATAATTGCTTGTTACAAGCAATTACTTCTTTTTCCACATTTTTTTCTACCCGAAATGTCAAAAGTTTTTAAAATTTTGTCAACTTCAATTGTCGTCTGAAACTGCTTTCAAATTGGACCAGTATAAAATTTCTCATGTGGGAATGGGTTAACTCGAAATTGGTTTCCTCATGTGTGTACGTATATTCTGGATGGGATCTTGCAGGGTATAGATTGATTGGCTCATCCTCACAAGTTAAGGTATATCGAGATCATCTTTTTCTGTTATAAGTAAAACGTTTTTCTGTGACTGTGTGGATTAGTTTATACTAATGTGCTGTAGTTCGATTTGGGCGAAAGCTTTAAGCTTAAAAGGTCGCTCTAGATTACACAATCCAGAGAGAATTAAGCAGTGGTATTAAAACTACTGCTTCCAAATTTATAGCTGAGAAGGTTTTTGGTGACTATCATGAGTCTTGCCCGTGAACATTTTCTCTTGTGCATTCATGGTTCCAAAGAAAATGTAGTCTATCTAACTATTAAAATCGCAACCTGATTCGTGTGATTCTTAAAAGATACACCCAAGTTCTGTGATAAATTTCCACTATTTCACAAAGTTTAACCCATTCCAACACAAGCCCTCCTTTTTACGCACCTCAAGAAAAAAGATTTGGAAAACATTGTGGAAAATGAAGAAATTGCTTGTAATCAAGCAGTTTCTTCATTATCCACAATGTTTTCTATCCATAACGACGAAAAAGTTCAAAATTCCATCAACTTGAAACTGTCGTCTGCAGCTTCTTTCAATTTGGACCAGTCCAAAATTTTGTTGAGTTGGAATGGGTTAAATTCTATAGAAACTTTACCACACGCCTCATCGCTTCCGTCCCTGCAATCTCGATGATCGTCACATTTATAGATGTCGTGAATGATTTCCCCACTACCACACACGAACATATTTGTTTGCACGATGGCAGACATCGTGTGCCAGCTTTGAACAAGTTCACCTGGAATACATATATAATTTAACTTTTAATTTCGTCTATCAAAAACGGACGTTCTGATTGGTCGAAAAAAAATTATAATCACACGAACAAAATTTTGAGCCCGCAACGATGTTGTATGCTTCCGCACAAAATGGTCCCAGACAAAAAGATATCAATAATTTGTAAAATATTTGCTTTTTTCGCTCGATGCTATCAAATTATAAGAAATGAAGAGAATATTTTTTTGTTTTGTTTTGTTTTCATGGAGGTATGAACCGAAAAACCTAATCACACTCATGTATGAATCCGCTTCGTGTATTCATACAGTGTAATTAGTTTTTTCGGTTCATACCTCCATAAAAACAAAAAATAAAATATTCTCTTTATTTCTTAAATAACATTTGATAACCACAATATTCAAATTTATCGTGTGTTACCTCCTGGGATGAAAGGCGGAATATAAGTAATATTTATAGATATCACCTGGTGTCATACATTGATAGTTGAAGCATCTTAAAGAGTCGTTATAAGATGCCCCCCCCATGTGCATTATAACAAAGAATTCATGCTGAAAATCGGCTTCAACCCTTTCCTTTACAAACCCGGAAATTTACGCCATTGAGATTCTATATTTGAGAAAACATGGTGGAAAGAGAAGAAATTGCTAGTAACAAGCAATTTCTAGTTTTCCCACAATATTTTCTACCATATGGATGGCTTCATTTAAAGTTTCATCTGATTATCAATGTCGTCTGCAACCCCTTTCAATTTGGACCAGTCTAAAATTTAAAAAAAACAGGAACGAGTTAAGAGCTGCCTATCAATCAGACGTATTAAGAAATACCCGAAGTCGTGTAACCCGATCCGATCTACTTTTTACGCGACAGAAGATTGTAATAATTGTATCGTATGTTTTCACCTTAAACTCTACGTTGCTTTAAAATTACCGTGTTAACTTTGGCCTAAGATAACTTACGCAATCTCAGGCCAAAAGTCTACCACGAATATGATTAGTAAATCGCAGCTCAAAGTTACAAACTTATATTTATAGAATAAGTCAATCTACTCAAAGATAAACCGAAAACTCTAATCCAGTCGATCTAGGTTATTACCGTGTGTCTCACTGCTGTTGCTTGTCTCGCATATAAACATACTATGTTGATCAAAAGCGCAAGGGGCGTCATGCCAGTTGTATATAGAGTGTATACTGTTTAGACTGATAAATGTGCACTTTTCATTTCCCAGACCGTCGGGCTGAATGGCTCCCACCGAAGAACTCTGGTACCTGTTGTGATCAAATTATTTTACATAACGGATCATGACTGTCAATTAATGAATCAATCGACTAATCAAATCATTCATTTGGACCGGAAGTGAACTTTGAACTCCAACATTGGCCAACATTTATGTGAAACGGTTTTGTTAGTTTGGTGACTTAAACATCGTAACTACAGTATATTCAAATTGGTGTTACGACGCTTAGGTCGTCAACCAGAAATTTTACTTATAGTTGCATGTTATTGGATATAAATTGTACAAACATTTCCTTGAAATCCTGTCGGAGTCAGTGGGTTGGACAAGCGATCCGACAATTTGTCGAGTAAAAATGGGGGAATTTTACTGCCAGATAATTTTTTTTTTCAATCTTTCAAATCGTGATGTGCTATACGTTCTTGCCTTCTCATCAGAATTTTTAGAAATTCGAAGTTGAAACTTTGATACATTTTCATTTTTTCCTTTCCGACTTTTAAGAACCTCATACGTACCATGCCGTGAATGTCACCGGAGATCCGTCCGTCCATTGCAGATCTTTAAATAAACCGTCATCGCCATTTTTCCGCAACCCTGGAAGCATCAGTATAGAAAGGTCATATTTTTGTCACGTGATTACTCTCCGGTACGATGGCTGTGTCAACGAAAGCAGTTATACAAAAATAAAGTGAATTTGAAAAAAAATACAATGTACCAAGAATATAATTTTTTTGTTTTTTCGACTTGTTGGATGTATGCCCTGCTGTTGTTATTTGATACCCTTTTGAAAGGCTTGTGTGAAAAAAGCTTAATTGCTCTTTCTGATTACGCCATAAGGTTCGGTTTTAATCGATCTGGTTAAAGTCCATGCGTTGTATCGGAAATATAGTTTCGAAAGTATAAAACATCCTTCAAGCAATAAGGACATGGAAAAAAATGCATTCCTATTGTAAATCAAAGTGCCGTACGCACTGTAATTGGTCGTCACTGAGAAATTGGACATATCGTTGCATTCCGACTTTAGAATTAGGGTCAAACATTTTTAATTTCTATTACTTTCACAACACGTAGGTTCTATCCTAGTGTATGATATTTCCGTGAATGTTAATTAGATCTAATATTATTTTACACGAACGTAATACCTTGATGCAACATGGGTACAGACAAATAAGCAACTTTTTGTGAAAACTAAATTTTTAAAAATTCTCGATTGTTATATAGTCATGGTTAGATCATCCCTGCAAGCTTTTTTTTATAAAGTATAAAGACAAAACAGAAAAAGTATGGAAATATGATAACTTAAGTTTAAGAGCAAATGCTGACAGCAGGTTCATGAAATTTTAAAACCTTCCTTTTTCTGGGCAGAAATTAACAAGTTCCAAAACAGCGCTGATTATAAACAAAGGAAAAAACAATTGATACTATTATTTAGGCGAATTCTTTAGACAGCTTGAAAGCATAATAATCAGGTTTGCTCTCCAGAGGAACTTTCAGTATTTTGATTAACTTATGGCTGGAAAATAATTGAGTGGAAGTATCATCTTTGTTTACACCTCGATATGATTGAAAGAAAGGGTTGGTTAGACGCGTTCATCACTAGCGGAAAATCCTTGAAGCATGCATGTTTAAAGCGTGTGACCGTCAAGTTTTCCTTTACTCCTTTTGATAATTCTTAACTTGTAAAATGAAATGATTTTTTTTCTGTTTTCCCGTCAGAATATACGTCCAGTTGGGCTAAAGGCAGTTTTGGTAAATTGCAGCGACTCAATCTCGAGTTTATGGTTATATAAATTGGTCTACGACCAATTAAAAACTACATACTTTATGACAGCTCGCGAGCAAGTAGGATATGAATTCCGTTTCATTATACAATTTTAAACCCTAATTTTACCCAGAATATTTATTTCATCGAGTATCGGCCTCTGAGCAATCGGTTTCTAGGCAAGAGAGTCTAACTTCCTACCAGAACAAGTGTAACAACTTCCAAAATATAATTACCAATATAAATATTATTTGTGTCGTTAAGACGGTCAGTCCAATAGCTCGTGAGCAAGTAGTGAATGTAGTTGGTTTCATCACGTGACTGAAGACTCACGAGATGTCCAGAATGCTGGTTACAACGACTCTCGGCCTCTAACCACGTGAGACCAACTTCTTCCGAGAACAGTTTGTAACAACTTCCGGAAAATGATACCCAGTTGTATTCACAACCTGAAAAATGGTTATAGTGCCCAAAAGATCTAATAGGAAAATACATGCTACCGTGACCGTATATAGTCTGTCAAATGATTTATACTAGAAGGGCTTCCTGAAATGCTTTAAATATTTTCTTCGACAATAGTTCCCAAAATGAAATTTTCAATAAATGAAGAGATTATGTTGCTGTTGTGTTTTTTGTTTCTTTCTTTTAAATGATGTGGGAACCTAAAAACTTAATCCCACAATATGTTCTTACCTCAGTGAAAACAAAAATATTCTCTTCATTTCCCATTATTTAATGTAAATCGAAGCATTGGAATTTTCAATAAATGAAGAGATTATGTTGCTGTTGTGTTTATTTGCTTCTTTCTTTTAAATGATGTAGGAACCTAAAAACTTAATCCCACAATATGTTCTTACCTCAATGAAAACAAAAATATTCTCTTCATTTCCCATCATTTAATGTAAATCGAAGCAAATATCGCACTACTTTTGTGTAAAATTTTATGGATCTTTGTTGGACGAAAGCATACAAATTCGTTGCATGCTCAAAATTTTATTCATAAAAGTACATGTATAAGAAAAAATATCAGAAATATATTAATTGAGCGCATGCATGACGTCTCCAACCATTACACATGTGCGCCAAGTAAAAGCTCAGATCAGCCTCTGCATCCGCACAGTCTGATCAGAGTCGTCACCCTGCGCTCTGTAGATAGAAACTGACCCAAGCGTCCTTAAACAATCAGCGAATGTTCTAATTGCCCCGAATGGCTGTCCAGGATGCTCAATGTGTGCGAGTCACACACATGCACAATGGTTGGAAATATCACGCATAGGCTCAATTGTTAATCACTTTTGACCTTACATATTCGCGGGTAAACAGATATTCGAGATTTATTAGGTAAGGATTTTGATCATGAATAGGCTCAACATCTAACTAGCAATCAACTAAGAAGAATACCGTATAACAAAGAGCTCTGTAGATGTTTCTTTTAAACAATTACCAGGCGACAAAATGTTAGACTTGTCCAATTTCAAACAAGCGATTTTTATAGAAAATCTTTAATTTTTAATCTTTATTTGTAGAAAACATTCTGACAAGCAAATTCTTTATTTCTATAATGCTTTTCCATACTTTTTTTCTTTAGGGGCGTCCAAAACGGGACTTTGTTGGAATGGTTTAAATCAATACAAAAATGAAATTTTGGATATTTGTATATATTAGCTCACTTTAATTTTCACCAGCATGAATTTTAACAATTGCAAGATTTTAGACTGGGCAGAATTCAAAGTAGTTGCAACCGACAATTTTAAGTTGATGAAATTTTGACAACCCTTGTATTTTAGGGTGGAGAAGGGGGATAAAGAAGAAATTCATTGTTTCCCAAGCTGTTTTTCTTGAAAGGCATTAAAGAGCAGGCTCGTGTGAGGATGGGTTAAATCAATAAAAACAGTAGCTTTGGTTATCAGTAACTATGAAATAACACGAACATGACTCTTAACCTATTACTAGAAATTTTGTGGATAATGAAGAAATTGCTTCCAAACAATCTCTTCATTTTCTATAATGTTTTTCTAAGATTTTTCTTGAAAGGCTTTAAAAACAGGATCGTTTGAGAATGGGTTATATCAACACAAAAAAGTAACTATGGTAATCAGCACAAAGAATTTCCTTGAAACTAAACCAATTGGACCCCAAAACATTACTTGACGACATGACTTTTAGACTGGTCAGAATTGAAAGTAGTTGCAATGCAGAGCACAAATTCTAGGCGAAGCAATTTGAAAAAGCCTTGTACTTTGGTGTAGAAAACATTGTAGGTAATCAAGTATGTGCTTGCAATAAGCAATTTCTATCTATATATACTGCCCAACTCCCCTTTCGGGTATTACTGGCAGGTCTTCATTTTCCAAAATGATTTCCCGAGACTTTTCATTGAGGGGCGACAAAAGGCGGGTTGTTTTTTGAAAATTGATTAAAAAAATACAAAACAGTAAATTGGCTTATTAGAACTTATGAATTTGCTTGGAATATTACAAAAATGTCTCTAAAAATAAGCGGTATGTGTATACATTATGTACTTGTATTGATGTCTACCTTCACTAGACACGTCATTGACATCTCGTAGCTGATAAACCATCTGATATTCTGCCTCGAATCCATTTTCTATTCTACCGGTCCCGTCATAGGCCAGATCTATTTCAAGAATAATCTCCAGTGACTCCCAACTCGACTTGATCGGGCGATCAGGTATAGACTGGGAGCAAAACCTTCCCAGCTCAGGTTGCCAGTCTTGTATATCGGCAAACCGTGCAACATCCATGACAGTGACACGGTTTTCGTCGCAATTTTGGTCCGAACTATATATGCTGACAACCTGTAAACAGTTAAAGAGACTTGTTGTTCAAATTGATCCGTCGGTAAACAATTATGGCTACAACAGCAAATCTATGAAATTCATGAAAAAATAACTCTTTAATGACCATTTCTAAAACAATATATTCACAGAGGAAAAAAGAAGGTCCACTATATGTTGTTAAATAGTCGAATAATCTCAAGAAAGGTGAACGCAATGTAAGGTTCTTCACTCATTTTTGCCATTTGTAAGATTAGTGGATGAAGAGTAATAACACTGAGTCAGATTGAGGCGACCAGGCTAAAATCTTTTGTGTCTGACCGAATATCTTCAATATTGAAAAGTCGCTGTAAATATCGTCACTTGTATCGTTTGATTGATCTTTCTCGGAAACCATCTTTTTTATGTATGTACATTTATTTCGAAACGTGTGGGTGGATTCATCCTGTGTAACCTTTTTGATTGATTTTTTTTTTTTAAATCATTTTTTTCCATTAGAATGAAGAATGATTTGTGAGTCTATAGATCATTTCATTTCGAAGTATACCTTGAAGGTAAGAAGAATGTACTGTCCTGGGAGCCCAGTTATTTTCCAGATGCATGTAGACAGAAACGATGACGGGAAACCCGGACTGACTATAATACCGGTTGTTGTTGTACATGTACTGCTACACGCGCTTGACGTCATACCACAACCAGGATAGTCTAGATTCATAATAAATCAACAAGGTTAACTTATAGAACAATTTAACTATTTCCCGCAAAAATCCCTGAGATTAAAGCTATTGAAACATTTTTGAAAATGAAGAAATTGCTTGTTTCAAGCAAATTCTTAATCATCTATAGAGTTTTCTATACAAAAAGTCTAAAAAATCTAAAATTCGATCATATTGAAATTGTCGTCTACAGCTTCTATCAAATTAGACCAGTCAAAAAGTTTGTCGCGTGGGAATGGGTTAAATTAATCAGTGAATTCATCAAAGATCTATTTATCTAAACAAAAAAGAATGGGTCTTTGTTTCCATCACTTAAAAAGTGCAGTTCGACGTAAAATGATAATTACAGGAATACAGTTTCTTGTCGACATTTTTTTTGTAACAAACTTGTCAAATTCTATAAACCCAATTTGATGATATAAATAATTGATATTAATATGTATTTCGAAGCATTCAAAAAGTTTTCTTTTTCTGAATATATTTTAACAAGACTACAGCTAGGAAAAGCGAAAATGTATACAATGGTTTCTTTTGGAGTGGTTTCCAGCGTTTGTATTAAATACAATATAATAACTACGATTTATTTAATAGTGTATAATAGGCGCTATGTAACTTTTAACTATAACAAAGATACAACAATTACGTGCCATTCCTTTGAATCGGAGAGTATTGCGCAAAATAGATTGTCCGAAATGTCACTTTCCTTCTCAATTCTGTTTCAATAGCGTAAAATAAGCAAGAGTTTAAATCAAATAACTGAAACACATGTACTAACGTTAATCTTGTGGTCTGGTAATACTTTTAAATGAGTTGACTGTGATTTGCATTAAATTAAATTAGCACCAAGGTTATTAAATTCTTCACTGAATCAATTGTAATATGAAACGATGGAAAAGACATGCCTGAATGACTTATCAGCATTTTGAACCCACTCATGTCGTCAGCTGTAGCGTAGCGAGTACAAGATTTCAATCGGATAACCATGGTGTTTGAACTGGACACCAAAACTGACCGGCTGTAGACATGTTGGTTGGTATGGTCAATGGTCAAGTTGTCTAACATCACTCGATCTAAACAGGTGCCGATTCGCAGGTCAAAATACCCCCTCTATTAAACAAAAATTGAATGTATCTAAGATAATTGCGATGCTTTTCTAAGTTTCTTTACTTGTTCATAACTAAAACTGGAGCCATCATTGGGGGTCTCTCGAAATATCTGCCAATACATCACGGGGACGTAAATTACAGGATTTACACGGGAAAAGGTTAAGCTACGGCTTGATGTAATGCTTAGTGTTGTGGAACTTGGAGAAAAATTTGAATGAATGAGTGAATAAATCAGGAATATATCTAATGTGTCCCCCGGTAAAAGTTATAGACGTGTGTTATCGGCCTTGAAGCAGCAGTTGAATTATACAAAGGGAATATCATGTTACGATAGCGTTTCATCTTGTATTTGCCTGAGCTGCGGAGGAAAATTTTGATATTTCACGATACGAAAGTATCTCTATCATAGCTTCATATTCCATTTATTATATACCTATAACTTTTTAATTGAATTCGATAAAATATATAAAAATCGTTTATATCTACATCTATTTCCCTTCTTTTATACCTTTCTGGTTAAGTTTATTCGCATTTTGACGTCGTCAACAGATCGAAAATGATGTCTTTTTAATCTACCTTATTTGTAACCGTATTTGATACTGTTAGATACGGATATTTTTCCCGACGTGTCCGATTTTATCTTTGCGGAATGCATATATTTTACTAGAAATATTTAGAGTTATACAATAAAATGAACATATCTAGGCATCATTTAGTAACATTGCAAGCATACCTCTCTAAGTTGAATGTCAGTGATTGGTTGTGGAAGGTGTATATCTGTTATTTCTACCCGTACATATGTTCCCATGGGGAAAGTGACAGTCCATTGACAGTCCAATAGCATACCGTAATACAGTGGATAGGATGGGGAGGTCAAAACAGTGGGTGAGGTTATCGAGCTGCTACAGTTGGTATAGTCTCGGACATCTGTAAATAATTTAATTTTTAGTTTCGTCTATCAAAAACAAGCGCTCAGGTTGGTCCCCTCTAATACCCCTTTGAACAAAATTTTCAGGCCGCTAATTTGTATAATTGCGCAGAATATAGTTCCAAAATGTATCAAAATATGTAAATTAAGTATATTGTTTGCTTGACGTAATTAAGTTATGAGAAATGTAGAGAATATTTTTTGTTTTCATGGAGGTATGAAACGAAAAATCTAATCACACTTATGTATGAATCCGTTTCGGGTTTTCATACAATGTGATTAGGTTTTTCGTTTCATACCTCTATGAAAAATAAAAAAAATCTATTCATCTCTTAAATGATTCAGGACAGTTCTGATCGAAGCTCTTTTGATTTGAGCGGGTGGTAAAAACAAGAAAAACGATGAAAAGAACAAAATTTGAATCAGACTAAAATTCTGTCGTCTGATCAAGGATTTAGTTTCTGTAATGCATATGTTCCAGAACAGTCGGCAAAACTTAGTGTTTAGAGATTATGTGATTTTTAGTGCAAGGTGTATTGCCTTTATGATCTGGAAACTTATGATAATTCATTCTATTTCAATAAGTACTATCGTGATGGGGTTTTGGCGAGAAAAATTTAGAGTCGTGTAATTACCTTTGACACAGATTTTTGAGTATGTAAAAGAGTCTTGAAATGAATTCGGGAGGAACCAATGTATATAGTGTGGGTTATATCTGGATGAAGGGAGAATGGAACATTCTGCACCCAACGAAATGCCAACACACTCCGACGTCATAGCCGTGCAACGTTCCAAACATTCGTCAATCGGAACGGTCTTGTTTAACATGGGAACGTCCTCTATCCAAAACACTGAATACGTCATCTCCTCATACCCATACAAAATGACGTCATCATCTCGACAGTAGAGGTCACGTAAAACTGCAAACAAGTCGAAAAAACTAGGAAGTGATTCGGTTGATTTTACCCAATTCCAACGCAACAAAGATTTAGGCTGGTCCAAATTGATAGAAACTGCAGACAACAACTTTAAGTTGATGGAATTTTTTGTCTCTTTGGGTAGAAAACTTTGTGGATAATGCAGAAATTGCTTTATACAAGCAATTTCTGTATTTTCCACAACAATTTCCAAAGCGTTTTTCTTGGAGAAGGGGCATTTAAAGGAGGGTTTGTGTAGTAATTAGTCAACAGCATATACCTAAATATACTAGCATGCTATAAATATAGAGTTTGAGTCATTAAAAAATTAGAACTTCCCGCAAACAATCAGCCGAAAGTCTATCTGAATGTAAGATGTAATTATGTTTTAGAATACATGTAATTAATCATTCCTATAGTCTATATTTTATTTGCAGTTGGAATAGACCTGATAAGTCGATTCGCAGTTCGTATTTCTTAAAACCTACCAATCTAATAGGTTTTAGAATGATTCCATTTACGGTCAAATGAATTGATTGTATTGTATTATTTTTTAGATAAAAGGGCGAAACACGTTTGACACAATTCTTGGCCGTACCTCGTTTTGGACAGCCCACGAGCTCAAATTTGGCACACACTCCCTCCGATGGTTGGATAATTTGAACTCGCACTTTCCTGGCACCGAATGGTTTCATGAATAGAAATCGAAATGTTTCAAGCTGTGTACCAGGATTAATTTGGAAGAGCTGAAAAGATATTCAATGGCAATTGAACCCAAGAAACACGTACCAAAGTGACTTAGCTTGATTCACCAATGCTCGTGAGTAACAGAGACGCGCCTGTTTTAATTGATCGATATCTGGCCCCGCCGACTTTCTCCGTTGGCCCTGCCCATTGTCATCGACAAAAAGTTCCACTTCGACTTTAAACGGCGTTATTTTGCAAATCTATTGCTAGTAGCATGTGATAAAAAGGTAGAATGGTTGGTTGGCCATCTAAACATCGTAACTACAGCTTGAATCAGCCGTAGCTACGATGGATTTAATAGATTGTAGTTTCGATGAATTGAGTTAGCCGTAGTTACGGCGTTTCAGTCACCATACCAACAAAAATACTTCACACAAATGAAGGCTTATGTCGAATTTTAAAGTTCTCGGTCGGTCAAATGAATGTTGTAATTGGTTGAATGATTATTTGATTGACAGCCGCGATTTTTCAATCCAATGATTGTGCTTAGCCAATTTCCGTATTGTTTTATGATATGAGTAGTGACCTTTGTGCTTAATTAACCCGTTCCTGTTTTAAATTGTTTTAGACCTGTCCAAATTCAAAGGTTTTGCAGAAAAAAAAGTACAGTGGATTTAATTTGAGAAATTACCATTCAGTAGGGTAGAAAATATTGTTGAAAAAGAAGAAATTGCTTGTTACAAGCAATTTCTTCTTATTCCACAATGTTTTCTCAAGTGTAAAATCACAAGGACGTAAAAACCAGTAGTTGTACAGGAAAGGGTTAAGAACTACTTGAACTGTTCTATGACATTTGATGGCGTCCATTAGTGTCACCCAGTTTGAAAAATCTAGTAGCATGTTACTATGTAAGCGGAGAAGTAGTGTCAAGTTAGCATTGATTTATTATTTTTCAAAACCTGTCTCTTCCAAACAAATGTATATTTTGAAAATGGCGTTATACGAATATTCTATATAATTCGTAACACGCGTAAAAACTCCTCTAAAATACGTAAACACCTGCCAAATAACCCGCTTAGTGTAAATGCTGTCACGGTTTCAAAAAACGCCGAGTCTTTTAATTATATTTACATGTGGACTTCATTTGTACCATAATTGGCTATTTTTCGCTATCCCACTATAGCTGCCCATGAATGGAACCTCTTGCAACCATGGGAAACTACTATTACTTGATCTTCTTAGCTATTTATGCACGGAGTTTCCTTTTAGCATGGCAACCTGCCTTAAAATGATCTTCGGAATGTTTTTACATATGGAACTGCGGTAACCAAATTTTATCTGATTATCTTAAGCTTTATCTTAAGCTGTAAAAACCCATTCCCAAACAAATAACGCCTTTAAACGCCCCTCAATATGAAAGCTTCGGAAAACATTGTGGAGAATGAAGAAATTGCTTGTCACAAGCAATTTCTTCATTATCCACAATATTTTCTACCCTAAAGGTTTTGAAAGATCAAAGATTTTGAAGATTTGATCAAGTTTACATTGTCGTCCGCAACTTCTATGAATTTGTGCGGGTCTAAATTTTTATCATGTGGAAGTGGGTCAATGAAGGTAACTTATTATGATCAAGACAGCATATCTTTTTCTAATCATTCAAGCTGTATATATGAACCTCTTATTACCATGGCAACTTACCTTTTACCTCTTTCAACAGTTGGAATCTTTCAAATTGAATTGTTACTATGGAAACTATTTCCTGTACCTAGCCTTAACCAATCACCAAACAACATCTTTTAGACTGGTCAAAATTAAAAGAATTTACAGAAAACCACTGCTCATTGATATAATTTTAAAAAGTATCTGCATTTTTTGGTAGAAACATTGTGGATAATGAAGACATTGTTTTTAACAAATAATTTGTTCGATCCCCGGCGGCGGCATAGATTCTTTCCGACATTTGTCTCTCACCAATGGGTGGATACTCGTTAACCTAAGTGGGATCGCAGATGTAGGCTAGGGAAGGATGTAGTTGAAGAACTGGTGTGAGAATTACCAGGAATCCATTGTTAGGTGCTTCAGCCGCCGCAAAATGATTGTTATTAAAAGTGGCGTTAAACTCCATTCAATCAATCAATAATATCGACAATGTTTTACAAAGCATTTTTCTTGGGGGCGTATACAAGCGCGAGTGTGTGGGAAAGAGTTAAACACTTTCATGTGTATAGGACTGTCTGCCTAAATCGCATACTAAATACTCTATACTTAATAAGTTGGTTTTTTTTACAAAACATATTGTTACCATAGTAACCTACCTTATTGTGGCCTTCTGGAGTTACATATGTTTGAAACTCATGGTTGCCGACACTGTACTCAATATAGAACTCCCGGATAATTGATTCAATATCTCTTGCTCCTTGGATCTCAATACCATCAACCACAACTGGTACGATCATATCTACCTATATATAGAATAAATTCTTTCTATTTCATTTTTTTACCAAAAATCTATCTAGAATATTTGATAAACCCTTCAATGGTTTTTATCTACAAAAAAGCAAACAGACAGACAAAATAAACTTGTAAGGTCCTATTAAACTAAATATGTAATTAGTCCTTTAATCTTTCTTATTAAAAACAAAAAAAGCTACATTCTCATTTTATGCTATATTTTATTCTATACGTTTTCATTTTATGCGTCATAGACGCCACAATATCTTTCCCTCATATTTGATAAACGGATCAGGATGCAAATGAAAAACTCGACAGACCAATCAAATTCTTCATTTGGATCAGAAACTAACTTGTTGGTTTGGCTACTTAAGCGTGCCGAAAAAATTTAAGTCGCCAAGAAACCAGATTTGGGTTATTGGGTTTTTTTGTGTGTGTGTGTGTTTGTTGTTGTTGTTTGTGTGTGTGTGTTTTGTTTGTTTTTTTTTCTCAGATGTTACAGACCTTAAATTTTGCAAATTATAGCGTTTAACCCTAGTCATGCTAAAGCCGATTTGCTTAGGAGGAATAGACTAAGATCAGCCTACAAAGATCAGCCTGTACAAACGGGCAGTCTGATCTAAGTCTACACTACCAGTTTGTCTCTAAAGCGGATTCGTTATATTGAACAACATTCAGTTTCTCAGTGCTTTCGGTCCTTTGATTTTCATGCAATTATAAAGAGATGATTTTATTCAATAAGACAAAGGTTAATATCTTAATCGATTTTCCTGTTAGAATTAATTGACGTGACAAGCGACCAGTCAATTTCAAAGGGACAATATTCGACGAAAAAAAATATGTGCACTGAGGTATCTTTTATCCGTTCATAAAAACCGATTACTACAAACCAAAGATGCGTCCATCTAGTTTGGCATTACTATTCTTGATTGATTCCCAAACATCCCACTTTTTTACGCCCTCAAGAAAAGAGCCTTGTTTCAAGCAATTTCTTCATTAGCGACGATGTTTTCTACCCCCCCCCCCCCAATATATAAAATAAGGAAAAAAATCTTACAAATTAAAGATTGTTGGCACGTCTCCGTTTTCCTTACTATTTTTAATTCTAGGAATCAGTTGAGACTAAGGTATTACCTCGTAATATGTATTATTCTCAGGCGTAGCACACCAGCCTTTCCCTGCATTATTCATTCGTCCGTCGTTGTAATTGTTGAATCTTTGTTCGGAAGAGCCTCCAAGCTGAAAATCTCGAACCCCGCCTGATACCAAACCCATACGCCGGCTACATACACTTCCTGTTTTTAGAGACGACAAATTCAAGTATATTGAACTGTACAACGAATCACTTTGTTATTCCTAAATTATGGATTTATCCTCAGCTCAAAGCAATGTTTAAATCATATTTTCTTTCTGTTTAGTGAAGACAATTAATCATTTTGTATTAGTATAGTTTCGATTAAAGTAAGTCCATTTAAACACAATCCAGCCTTTTGCGATGTTCTGGAAACATGAGAGCAATAGAGCCTTATTGTTCACCTGAGTAAAAAGAGTAGACAAGACTTGAATATACGGATAAAGCATTTACAATGTACTATATTTCTTTCGAGTAAATTGAAGGAAGGCTATGAGAAGGATAATGGACGAAAGACATAGTACGACCATAATCGATCACCATAAGCAAGGTTCATGAGAACTGAACATTTATTATTCTGAAAGATAAGAGATCGAGCCACGACAACAGCTCATGTAGTTTTAAGATTTGCTGACTTTATTCTCGACAAATTTTATAGAAGATTCACCTTCACACAGAAGAGTTCAATCAGACAAAATCACATTTTTGGGTATAAACAAAGACGTAGATAAGGCCCTCCTTGAAAGACACACCATTACAGACCTTATAAGATTTATGCATTTCTGCTTTGTAGAAGATTTTTCTAGGTTTTTAATATATGAGCCTATGTGCCCTTGCAGACAGGCAAATTTTGATCTACGGGCAATACTTTGAACAATCTATATAGAGATCCAATAGATAATGCTACGTATTATATATCAAAGTTCTAGGCCTATCTGGTTGGCAGAAGACTATTTCTAAGCGTTCACTATATAAGCCTATGTAAAACTTGTTACCCTATGGGAAGGGCAAATTTTGACCACGAGCCCATAATTTTACATTCTTGGTAGAGGTTCGCCAGGTGATACTGTATACAAAATATCAAAGTTCTGGACCTTTCCGTTGGGAAAAGGGCGTCAGATACAAGCCCTATGTAAAACTTGTGACTCCCTGGAGACGGGCCAGTTTGACCATGGGGGCGATAATTTGTTTATTCTTCATACGGGTTTGCCAGATGCTACAGTATACCAAATATCAAAGCCCTATAACTTTGTGTTTTGGAGAAGAAGCCATTTTTTAAGTTTTTACTATAAAAAACTATATATAACATTTATTCCCAACGGAAGAGCCCGGGTGGCTTAATTTGAACAATCTTGATAGAGGTTTCTTGATGATGCTACACACCAAATATCAGAGTTGTATGCCTATTGGTTTAGTAAAAGACGATTTTTAAAGTTGTCAATATGTTAGCTATGCTCCCCCCATTTTTTTAAAAACCCTAGCGTGGCCATTTCATGGCATTTTTTTAAATGTGAATCGAATCCAACTTTCGGTCCAAGACAAGGAGACTTTTTAAGATGTACGAAATTTGGCCCCTTTTTTGATCCCTTATAGAACCCTAAAGGGAGATAAGTCCATTACGTGTACAAAACTGGGGTGCCTTCCCATAAGGATATTTCCTGCTAGGTTTGTGTTAAATGCGTCCAAAGTTGAAGAATTCGAAAATGTGAAAAAATAATGCAAGGCGCACGACGGACGACGATGAACGGAACACGATCCCAATAGGTCACTCTGACCTTCGGTCAAATGACAAAAAATGTTTAGGGAAATATTGCAGAGAATGAAGAAATTTCTTGTTACAGGTGATTGAACCTCTTATTGCCTTGGAAAGTGAACTGACATTCTTACATGACTGATAAACATGGGCTCGGTCGTAGATTCAAAAGAGGGCAACGTTTGACGGAAAGTGATACAAAGGCTGGCTCTGTTTGATAAATATACCATTTAACTAAACGATTCTAACAAATTTACTTATTTTAATTCGTTAAAACAGAATAGGGCTTTGTCTTAAGTGCCCAAATTCTTCCTCTCTCTTTTTAGCTGAGGACTATACAGAAGTTTAAGTTTTGAGTCCAGCGTGCAACAATTTATCCGCTTCTTATTCAATTTATCGCCAATCAATATCGATTTATTGCATTTAATGTTTTTCAAGTAGGTGTCTCTTCATCTGCCCAATAGTCTTCCTTGGGTATTAGGTATGTGCCAATATTTTACATCACTGAATTAATACCTTTTCAATAGTCATTACATTTCTTAACTAATTCTTATAGCTTCCCGTTTAGATTTTGGTCAATTGTAATTTAAGTCAGGGTCTTTAAGTCTTTAATTGGTGATTTTTCTTGAGTGATTATAAATTTGTCCGGGTTTTCCCTCCAGCGTGTCTGTCCATTTCCAACCCTGTGCGAACTAACCCATTTTAGAGTATTGTCAATATCTACGTTTTTCTTAACGTTTTTGGACATGATTTACTAAGGGCTTTTTGGAGAAAAGGCAAGGATATTGATTACCCGAATAAATCGTACCCAGTTCGTGTCCGAGTTTCACCCTGTGGAATTCTAGTTAAGCCTCAACTCGGGATGGTAAAAACTGTCCGGATATACTCGGTTTTCCCTATCATGATACTATAAAGACACTCAGTTGATGTAGATTCAGGCTAATTTTTGTCCAAGTCTCCTGCCAAAACAGAAGTATTCCGATCTCAGCATGGAAAGGATTAATTGATAAATAATATAATGATAAGCTAATGAACTGTGGTGCACTCTTTCATCTAGTATTCAAACTTACAAACTAGCAAGAAAAATATATATAAAAAAAAATCTCCTTCACCGAAAACACAAAGGCTTGAATCTCATACAATGGTTAACTTACGTTTTACAAATACTTCTATTTCTGCAATCTCAAGTCGGAAGTAGTTCCCGCTTTCTGTGAAAGGGTTGGGGTCGTCAAAGTTACGGAGGGTCACATATTGGCCTACAATTGGTCGGTAACATTGAAACCGGAAATATATGGCTCTCCTGAAATTATTGACAATGGCTTCAAAGAAATGATAGAGAGGGAGTCACACAGAGAGACAGAGACAGACAGATTGACAGGTGGAGCTCTAGTTTTAGTTCTTTATTGCAAAAGACATTGCATGCAATTACAACAATATTATCTAACACATTTATATAATTAACTAGTGTTCCGAGATGGCGGACAAACAAACAAATACATAGAAATTAAAAATGATAAGAGGTTAAGATGAGTAAAAAGGCATATATGAAAAGGAAGAATGTAGAGAAATGATAGGGAGAAAATCATATGTTAAATAATCATTACGAGAACAGCGTAGGATTTAAATTCGTTTGTTCGTCCAAAACCTAGTAATCACGGCCAGTTACGACGAATTGACCACATCGCCTTGCAAACATTTATATGTTTACTTTTATTTGTGGGGATAATCATTGTTTTTAATTTAGATGGCAGTTAATTGGAAAAGTAATTGTAACATGGCAATCATTGTAATCATGTAATAATTTAATCTTTGGTTTCGTCTATCAAAAACGAGCGTTCTTATTGGTCGAAGAAATTTATTCATAACTCCATAAACAAAATTTTGAGCACGCAGAGATTTTGTATGCTTCCGCACAAAATAGTCCCATACAAAAAGGTATCAAAATTTGTAAAGTTTTTGTATTTTTTGCTCGATGCTATTAAATTATAATAGATGAAGAGAATATGTTTTGTTTTCATGGAGGTATGAATCGAAAAACCTAATCAAACAATGTATGAATCCGCTTCGCGTATTCTTGCAGTTTGATTAGGTTTTTCGGTTCATACCTCCATGAAAACAAAAGATATTCTCTTCATCTCTTAAATGTGATTTCTACAAATTTTCCGTATTGTAACAAGGCAATCAGTATTCTTCGTTCGGACAATTCCGTTAATTTTACAAACGCAAATGAACGCTTTTCTTACTTCTCCATAATAATATAATGATTCTGTTTTAGCTATCTGATGAATTTTAACTGGAAATAAGTTTGGAAAATAATATAAATTATTTAACAATTAATTGATTTTCTTGTCAGTGAGCACATAAAAATGATTTCAGCATTAAGCCGACCGTTTAGTAACTTAGGACCAGATTACAAGAATTAGACTAGTTAAAAAATATGGAAGTTACAGATGATAATTAATAGAGCTTTCAGTTGACACTAAGGGAGGATTATAACTAGAAATATTTTCAGATAATCAGAAATTACTTGTTCCGAGCTATTTCTCTTTTCTTGAAGCTTTTACAAAACTATATTTCTTCAGTGCATCAAAGTTTAAGTGAATTAATGTAAACAACTGTCAAACCTTTCCTCTATTATTGTTTTATTTCTAATATCTAAAATGTTTATTGATTGGAAACCAAAAGCAACTGAATGATTGCTGGTTAGGTACATGTCCTCCGACTTTGGCATCGCGCGATGTCATATTGCATTTATGTCCAGTAACAAAAAAGTAATATGGTTGGATGGCAACTTAAAAGTCGTAACTAAAGCTTGAATAAGCTATAGTTACAATATTTAAATCGCAAACCAACAAAAAATACTAAACAAAAAATGTCGACCAAGGCTGTAAACTGGTAGCCCGTAGTCTTTGAGATAGTATTAATAGATCTAGGAGCGGTAACCATCTCAACCAAGGCTGTATGTAAAAGTTCAATTCCGGTCTAAATGTTTGATTTGATTTATCATTGACAGTGGAAGAACATACCTCGGATAACGCCTTTCCTGACACTGTAAAGCCCCATAGTTTAAAAAATCCCATTGGTCGTTACTTACATGAACTGAGACAAACCGCACGTTGTTTGCGAACCAAACTGAAAAACAACAAGAAAACAAATACCGATGGTTAAGAGCGAAACAGTTGTAACTGCCTATAAACATATAGGCAGTGACAACTGTGTCGCACTGAATCATCGATACATGAAACTTGGAAAAAAGGGAACTTTTTAATTTTGTTTTGCCCTGTTTTTGTGGAAAGCATAAATATGCCAAAATCCGATTATGTCAGGTAATGTAATAAATCCAGCTTTCGAAAATAAAATAATAATCAAATATTCAAAAAGTACAATTTTTGGGCCCCCTATAATCGATATTGAACCTGAAGGCATGATTTCAATTTGGTAGAATTAAATATAACACAGCTTTGACAAATACTGCATAACCTTACCAATTAAATAAACCGTCTGATTTTTGCGCACTAACAGAAAATACTGCGTGAAAAGAATAAAAATGCTCGATTTTTTTCTATACCTTATTTTAACTTTTTAAATTTCAATGCATTTTAAAACGTCTTCAGAAACTTCTATGATTTGCCATTTTAGTTGTGTCGTTTGGTAATGGGCTAAGGAAACTCAGCTACATTTCAGTTAGAATATATAGACGTTTGGCAGTGCAGGTAAGGACCAAATAACGGATAGACTCTATCAATAAAACACTCACACGAGCACACACTCATAAAATCAAATCACCAATCAAAACTTTAACTTAGACCTCCTGACCCCCAGCATTTATATCACATATTTTCTTGATCGGCGACTGTTAAACGTCATGATTGCAGCTGAGCTAAGTCGAATTTATTTATCATTAATCCATCCCCTCTCAATGACGCTTTGAGACGACCCAAGGAATAAAGTGGAAAACATTGTGGAAAATAAATAAATTGCTTGTTACAAGCAATTTCTTTATTATCCACATTGTTCTCTACCCAAATAATAAAAAAGTCTAAAATTTCATAAGCCTTAATTTGTCGTATGCACCTTCTATCAATTCGGAACAGTCTAAAATTTTGTCGTCTGGTAATCGGTTAAGGAGTTGTAAATTACTTACAGTATACTCTATGAATAAGAACGACGTGAACTTCAACACTTTCTTCCAGATCTACCTGTAGCCAAGGTTTTTGTGATGGCCTGTCTGCAACAAACGGCTGACCTGTAACAGAAAATACAGACAGCATTGAATAACATAGGCATGAGGGTACTTTCGGTACGGTTTACCTTTGCTCTCGAAAAAAGCAACCAACAAAGACACCTATGATAGATGCAATGTTTCCGTTAGCTAAAATTTTCATATTTTCGTATAGCCCCCTCGAAAAGCAGTCTTTTGGTTAAGAATGCTCGACTTACATGACTCTAATTGCTGAAAAACGTAAGATTGAAATAACTTACGTTTTATCCATTCCCAAAAAAGCACTCTTTTTGAAGCCCATAAGAAAAAAATGGAAAACATTATGGATTAAGAAGCAACTGTTTGTTACAGGAAATTTCTGCATTATACACGATATTTTCTACCTCAAGCGACAAACAACTTAGAATTGGGTCAACTTGGAACTGTTTTGTCTGTAACATCTTTGAATTTGGATTCGTCTGTTGATAGTTTAAGAGAAAGTCTGACTTTAAATGCTCATCTCTAAATCGTCAGTGCACACTTGCTGGTCTGATATAGAAAACAGATCCTTTATTTGGTATTTTATACTCCACTCTACGCCCATTCTTGATATGCTGGATATCTAGTTCTCTCCCTGGCTGAGAGCAAATACGAGGTGCCAACTTGGAAGTGTGTACAGTATCGACCCTTGCCTCAATGCGCACAATTGTGAAGACTGACAAGCCTTAGCTTTTAATATGTTTAATCTTGTATTACTGTATCTAACTGACCCTCGACACATTCGATCTCTTATGTAACTAGTTGTATAATGGAACACCAAATATATCCATTAGCAGATAGATATGTACAATCATCAATTGCTGCCCGCACTGGTATCCAGATGACCAAATCTCTTCTGTTACTAGTACACCGTCCTCAACGTACTTTAAACAAAATGAAATCATTGCCAGATCAGCTCCTCTCTGAAAATTAGACCGATTCAAATTTAAAGAAGTTGCAGACGACAATTCAAAATTTACTAAATTTTAGATTTTTTCAATTTTTGGGATAGAAAATATTGTGTAAAATGAAGAAACTGCTTGTTACAATTGTCTCTGTGTGGGAATGGATTAAATAAACCTCTGTTTACCAACCTATAATTCCATCAACGGCGTTTGTTGCCAAATCATCTCCCCTCTCCTTGACCGAATACACAGGTTTGAATGCTCCCACTAATTCGAGGCTAGTATCCTCTTCTGTAATAATATATAAGATTTGAACAATATTTCAAGCAAACGTCACAGAAAAAGATTGAATAAGCCTTTTTCCAAGGTTTAGGGATTCCAAGAAAGGATTTTTCAAGTTTTCTTTGTGCGAGAATTACGAGAAAATGGCATTTTTCATGTTTTATTATATACCTATAAAAGATACGGATTAAAATCTGGCTATCTAATACAACTCGACAGAAAAAAATCAATATTCGGCGTGTACCAAAAATCCGTATTCGTCAAATACCGTTAAATGCGGAATACTCTTTTGTGTATTGACGTTTGGGTTATTTTCGGAAAGTTAGTTATTTCCCATTCATTTAAGAGAATTTTCTTAATATCATGTTCTAAAGGTATATATTACAACAGCGTGTTTTTGTATGTGTTGTTATCGTGTTCTCGAATCGTGTGTAGGTATTTTTTATTGGATTCGACCTTCGGTCTCATCCAATAAAAAAACCTATACACGATTCTCGAACACGATAACAACAAATAGAAAAACACACTGTTGTAATATTACCTATTCATTAGTAAAGTAGAGGCACTTCTGTGCCGTGTCTATTGCTTTACCGTAATAAATAATCAAATGTTATTCCCCCAATTAATACATATTCAAGAGATGAAGAGAATACTTTTGTTTTCATGGAGGTATGAAACGAAAAACTAAACACACTGTATGAATCAGCTAAAATGTAGTTAGTTTTTCGATTCATACCGCCATGATAACAAAAAAATTCACCGCATTTTTTTTTCTTTTTTTTTTAATTCAATGGCATCAAGGGGAAAAATACAAATTTTGATGCATTATTA
Organism: Fragum fragum; assembly: GCA_946902895.1. Lineage (NCBI taxonomy): Eukaryota > Metazoa > Mollusca > Bivalvia > Cardiida > Cardiidae > Fragum > Fragum fragum. The sequence goes on from OX336371.1 coordinate 51,843,499, forward strand.
TGAAACTTTTTTGTGCGCAAGCATACAAAAAATACGTGCTAAAAAACGTTGTTCATAGTGGTGTAAATATTTCTTTCAGCAACCAGAACACTCGTTTTTGATAGACGAAACTAACAATGAAAATATAATGAAACACTATGTTCTTGTACAAAGTCAATGGTTCTACAAAGAAGAACTTCTATCTCAATGTAACGAGCTGGGGCAGACATGTCGATTTAATTTCGTCGGTATAAAGTATAAGAATTGCATATTTGAGCTTGCTCGCGGCGAATATCCTTTCCGACCTTTGTCTCCCATCAATGGGTGGAAAATCGTAAACCTAAGGGGGTGAGCAGCTGGAGGCTCGGAATGGATGTAGTGGAATTAGTGGTGTGAGAAATATAAGGTGTTCCAGTCGAAACAATATGACTAAAATAATGTTAAATGTGGTGTTAAACACGATTCAAAAATGTTCTAAAAGTTAATATCATCCCATATTTATGATGACCTTATTGGGAAAAAAACCTATAATCAAGAGGTCTACGAACATCAGACTTGCAGAAAAAGTCTCCGTAAAATGTTGTCAACGAAGAAGGCTGACTTTACTCTAGATATTGTCACTTGATTGAATCCAATGACTTACCACATACGGGCACGTCACAAGCCTCCCACGTGACCTTGCCACTGATGTTCACAAAACACCAGGGGTTGTATATCATCTCTCCATGCGGAAAATACGTTCTGCAGTGGTTGTGGTTAAAATCTCCGACATAGTTTTTATGGGGCCGAAAGTTCTCTATAGAGGCGCCAGCTGGAAGCTCGTACCAATGAAAACAAGGACGACCACTCTTGGACACACTTATATTTCCTTGGTAAGAAAACCCTCCATCTTGTTTGTGGTAGCAATTTTCGAAGGCTTCAATTGATAATAGATATGTCATTATAATCTTAATACATGAAACGCTTGAGAGACAGTCTTCAAATAACGTAGATCTGGTATGGTAGCTCTATACCGACTTTTTTGCTATTGTGATCAGTGTCTGTCTAACTATCTTAAAAAGACCAAGAAGCTATAAAAATCTAGTGGTCTATGTTTCGAGTTCCGTCGTACTTACATTAGTCTCGTTTGGCTCGGTTGGTAGGCCAGTTAGCGAAATCGTGATCAAAAAGGGTCATGAGTTCGAATCTTCGATAATTTAAAGCTATGTTTTAAAGATATTCTTACAAAATGATTCCCAATAAAATGTAGAAATTGATACTTTGAAAAGGCCGAGATGGTGAAAGGAAAGTGATAAATTCAAAGCATATAATATACAGCCTACAAACTGTCCTTTTTTCTAGTTTTTCTATAAATTACCATTTTGTATTTGTTTGTTTTTAATGGGGTTTTACGCCGCTTTCAACAATCTTTCAGTTAAATCGCGGCGGCTTGAGCACCTAACAATGGAATCCTAATATTTCTTACACAAGTACTACCATTACATCCTTTCCTAGCCTCCAGCTGATATCCCACATACGATTATCGACCCATTGGTGAGAGACAAATAGTCGGAAAGGATGAGTGCCGCCGTCGGGGATCGAACCCGGAACTTTTTGTATATTTATTTTCTTCTAAACAAAAAACTCGACAGGGAATCGAATTACAATAAATTATTCTAAATATAGATTTTAGTTCTACATAGTTTGAATTACTTTCAACGTCAATGAAGTTATATAATAAGTATATAATGGAGGAAAGATGAAGTATTTAGTTATCAAAAGTTTTAATTTGTTTCTTGATAAAGGTCAAGTGACTTAAAATTTGAGTGTTATAGTAAAAAACAAACACTGCTATCGGTTGCCAAAAAAAAAATGTCCCGATTTTAGAAATGCAACAATGATTGATCCCGACTAGGATGTTTTCTGAAACATCCTAGTCGGGATCAATCGTTGTTGCATTTCTGAGATCGGGACATTATTTTTTGGCAACCTATGGCTGTTAAAAAATTTTCAAATGTCTCTATTATTTACTTAATATGCCGTAGATAGATTAGATTTTATATTTGCTTTAGCTTAATAATTTTGTTCTCTCATTTCGAAATGACTATGTCTTACGTCTACCATGTATATCTCAAGTACCAGAAGTATCTTACTGGTTATTTCGTAGTAGCATAGACCAAGCCTCTGGTAGTTATCTTCGGTTGTATCAAACATGTTAAACTGTCCTTCAAAAACAAATTGCTGGAACTCATCCACAAAATCAAATTGTTCCTCCGTAACCGTCATAGAGACAACTTCTGTACAGTTGCTTTCGGAAGGCTGAAATATCAAAATAGATTGTCTTCTCGTATAATTACACACGATAAAGCGTTTGTAAACGTTATAGGATGAACGACAAACAACCCTTTCTATAAGTATCAACGGAAGCCTTAAAGGTAGCAAATTGTGATTCGTTTAAACATAGTTAATTACTGTTAAAATTCCATTACTACATATACTGTGAGTCGCTCGAAATATAAAAAATGTATGCTATGAAATGGGTTGGAAAAGAATCGGTCGCTTATTAAGGTCCTTTCCTTTTGTTCTTGGTGGTAGTACTTTTAGTCTTCGTTTTTTGGGTTTTTTTTTTTTTGTTTGTTTTTTTCATATTCCATCGTAATGAGCATATGAGTTGTTTTAAATGGCATGTAACGAAAATTTAGCAAAAAACGGTGATCCTCGTGTATTCGAAAATTCATACACAAATGTAATTCGACACCGACAAACTTTCTATAGGAGCAAAAAATATATTATTTTTCCAATAAAATTGACGTTTGCAATTTCAGCAATAAGACGCATCTAACAGTTCTAACCTTCTGCCATCACTAATAAGCCCTGTACTTATTAAATTCATTTTAATTCAGGTCTAGATCTAGACAGACCGTAGAGACAATCGGTAAAAAACGAAATAGTCTGTTTCTGTGAAGAAAATACACACGAAGAAAAAAGAATAATGGCGATTTTCGACTGCACTCCATTCAAATTAAGGGAACTCAACTAAATTCTTCAAGTAATGGTCTGATTTGAGAGCACTGTATTAGGTGAGTATCCTTGCATGAAAAACCTAATGTTTTCTTTTTCGCAAATGAAGAAAAGCTTGTTTTGTGTGGGTTTATCCCTGTCAATACAGGTATTAAATGCACTTATAGATTTCAAGTTTTGAATTTCTTGATGTAAAATATTCCAATCATAATTACATGCGGAATTAAATTTTCTACACTGACGTGCCTAGTTCGCCTAGTTCGCCTTAGTTCGCCTCGCGCTATATCACTTGATCTATTGGATCTAAGGCGGTTAAGTCATCTAGTGTAACCATTTTATTCATTTTGAAAAAAAAAGTTTTTACTTTTTCTTCTCTCTTTTAACGCTTATAGCCTTACTATTTGGATCCCTTTCCTAATGAAACCATATAGTACAGCAATTTACAATTTTAGTAGATTCAATTGGTATCTTAGCAAGATTTTTTTTGTGTTTTTCAGAAATGTTATTCCAATTAATAAATATAAAATATTTGCTTACGTACGAAAATATGTAACTTGGAGTGAACTTCGATCGATCTGGAATTTCAAAGTTATCACGACACTTCACCTTTTCAAGTCCTTTTCAATTTGTATGGTCTGTGAAAACGTTAAAACTTGTGATTGCAACCTCGTATATATTTCAGTTACTTTTCACAGTTAGATTTCATTTTATATATTTCCTCGCATATACACAGCATTTATGATTATAATCTTTGTACTGTTTTACTTTTCTATCGCGGGACAAAAAGAAAAAAATCAATCAAATACTATTATAAAGCAATTGCCAGCTTATGTTACCAAACCGAAACGCAAAAAAGGAACACTATTGATTTTCGTAATGAGATTTTGCTTGAACATTGCTCTTTAAAGTGTTACGGAATAAATACCTTGGTTAAAATGAAAGGAAATTCAGTTGGAAAGTGAGTCATGATGCTTCCGCTGTCCCCATCTGCGCGACAACAGTACCAAAAAGTTGGTTCCCCACTCGATTCGTTAAGTTTCATGTACGGAATCACACCATCGATGTGAGACCACGATGTATGGTAACCAACCAATATTACGTGGCTTTCAGAAAAACCTGAAAAACGTTGAAAACTGATTAAAATTTAACTTTGAAATATATAGTTTACAAAAGTGGTAGTAAAAAGGGACTTAAGAACATAAAATGCACACCATGATACCATGATAGAACTTTAATATCTGTCATATTCTCCGAGAAAGTTTTTTGTCGATTCTGAAAGCAAAAAGGGCATTTGCTAAATGAAAGAAAATCCAAGTTATTTTATGAAAATATGTCGCTTAAAATTTGATTTATGATTTAACTCATTTGATGTTGCTATTTTCTTCCTGTTGGTATCGACGCCCTTCTGAAAAATATCAGCTGACCTATGATTTTAACTTGCTTGTCCGAAAAGATGCGCTTACAATTCGCAAATACGCAGCTATTTGTTTACGGAAAGTTGCATTCTAAACGACACAATCTTGTAACCATGTCTATATTGATTCCTTTTTCATCAGGTAAAATATTTGTCTAGACGATTTTTTACCCCTGATATGATCGGCGAGGGTTTTTTTAACATCATATGGTGGCTAACTTTGAACCAAATTATAAAGTAAATCGAGTTTCAAACATGAAAATATTTTGCAGAATCGAATATAAGGATGAATCTATTTATTTGAAAATCTTTATTCGCTTCCATATATACGATATTTTTAAAAACTTGAAATGAGCGGCATAAAAAGTATCAATGGGAACAATTCTATTTGATGCACGTTTTCGGAACCAGACTAAAAAAGAGAAAATCTCGATCATGCTTTTCTTGTGATAAATAGCCGCAGAGTTTGCAAATTCTGATTTTGAAAGCCCGAAAAAGAGGTCTGTCCCTAAATAACGACAAACCCATGCCCTTTACCACGCCTGTCAATTATTTGTTTATAGTGCACATCCATTCCCACACAATCGCGCCTTTTTACGTCCCTCTAGAAAACAGGTAAGGAAAACATTGTTGAAATCAATCTATTCCTTTTCCAAAATGCTCTCTTTTAGAACAAACCACAACTTGATTTACTTTAATTTGATCTTGGCCTTAAATGGGATGGCCATAGTGGTTTGCGAGTACAGGGTCTTCATCGAAAATTCAGTTAGGAATGATGCAGGCTAAAAACCCAAGTATGATCTTTGTTCACATTGGTGGCAATAATATAGCCAATACTGATCAGTGCAAAATTATAAGGTTACTAAAGACAGAAATATCTTATCTTTTTGAAATCTTCCCACAGTCTAAAATTGTTTGGCTTTTTATTCTGCCAAGGCTAACTTGGACAACATCACCTGGAAACTCAGATCTAACCAAAATGAATAATAAGAGACTAGGAATTAACCGAAGTATTTCCAAGTTTGTTTTAGATCATGTCAATGGTAGATCCATGAATATAAAATCAATAGATTCAGCAACAACTGGTTTCTTCAGAAAAGATAGGGTACATCTTACTGATGTAGCAAATGAGCTTTTCATCTTCAGTATTGAAGAGTCCATACAAGAATTTTATAGAAACACAGAAAAAAGATTCATAGAGGGTTAAAGATGCCTAGATATTGGGGGGACAAATTTCTAATGTAATTTGTTTTGGCGGAATATCATAGGCCCAACAGTTGTAGTTTCATTGATGTCATGGGGATGGTGCCAGTCTAAATTCTTATAATACCATATAAGCAAATAATTATAGAACTTAGGTATTGGATGGGTTTATCTGTTTGAAATATGGCTAAAGGAACAAACATCATTCCTCTAGAAAACCAGTTTTAGATAGATCCCATCCATAGTGTTCAAATAGAATCATATGCATTATAATAGATCTGGATTTTTAAAAAGGTAATTGGTTTAATATATGGCACTGGATGGATTTAAAGCAGAATGGATAGGAAGAAATCTAGATAAGGAATCAGATGGATACATGGAAGTGGATGGACATAAAGTTATATGGAAAAGAGAGATTAAAGGAGCTCTCTGGAATCATAGGAATATAATTTTGGCTTTATATACATGTATATTAGAATAAAATGTCAAAAAGATTGGTACCATCTCCTGGGCATCAAAATAAATATAATTTCACATGGCAATTAATTGATAACCAGTGAAATTACTTGTTAGGTATTTCAGTGTGGTCAAACAGGCCATTCTACTATGTGATTGAATTTGTGTGATGTTAAAACATTGTTTGATTAAATATAAAAGAGGATTCTATTTTATCATGTCCTTTTTTGGATTACATCTAAATGGTTTCACTAGGCGTGTTATGTACCCGTCCTGTCGCATTTGAAGTTTAATCAGTCATCGGATGGAACTATGATGTTCTGTCTTAAAATAATCGCGCCTTTTTACGTCCCTCTAGAAAACAGGTAAGGAAAACATTGTTGAAATCAATCTATTCCTTTTCCAAAATGCTCTCTTTTAGAACAAACCACAACTTGATTTACTTTAATTTGATATCGTTATATGCAAATCCTTTTCACTCTTTATATGTTTTCTATCCTAAAAGGCATTTTTTGTTTAATTCAACCAAGATCGTCTTCAACTTCTTTCAGCGATGATCAATCTAAACTTTTGACGTCAGGTAACGGGTTATTAAAAATACGTCTTAACTTACCCACGGGACACGTCTCGCCATGTTTAAATACGCAATAGTTTCCTTTTGGCCAGGGATCGCTATCATCGCCTATGATGTCAGAAAGTTGATCGTGACGTGTGCAAAAATTAAGCTGAACTGAGCTTAGATAGTAAGGACCAAGAATGTGTGGGTCCGCAGTGTTCTCCTCCATAGAGTCAGCATTTGGCAAATAAGGAAGTTTCCATCTCTGGTCAATGGTGCTGTCCTTGACTGTCATGTTAACATATCCCCTATTTAGATTATAATTTACAAGTCAACATAACCTATTAATAGACGACAAAATGTTAAACTTGTCCAAATTGATAGATGTTGCAGACGACAAATTTCAGTTGATAAAACTTTGGATTTTTTCATCTGTACGATTATCCATCCATTGGTGAGAGACAAATGCCGGAAAGGATATCTACCGCCGTCGCGGATCGAACCAATTACATAATTTGGACAAGCCCTAACTTTTGTCGTCTGGTAATGGACTAAGAATGGTATGTTTATACGTTTTTGGAGAATTTTAAATATTTTCAATAACTTGGGATTTATTCATGATATTCTTTTTTTTTTTTTCTTCTTCTTTTTTTTTATATAGAAAATATATACACTTCTAGAGAGCATTTGGTCGCTCATGAGAGTGGTCGCCTGATATACTTAGAAGCAAAAGATTTTATCTTTTTATCAGATCCTTTCCGACATTTGTCTCTTACCAATTGGTGAATAATCGTAAACCTAAGCGGGATAGCAGCTGGAGGCTAGGAAAGGATGTAGAGGCAGTACCGGTGTGAGACATACCAGGGATCCATTGTTAGACGCTCCGGCCGCCGCGATATGACTGAAATACTGTTGAAAGTGGCGGTAACCCTATTCAATCAAACAATTATCAGCTGAATAAATCTGTTCTTTGTCTCTCCTTAAATATTGATATGTTAATATGTAGGGACATTCTACGATTCAACAAAATCGAGAGACGTAATCTTCATGAAAGTTCGTAACTAAATTATTGTAGAATTTGTAAACAATCGTAAACTTTAAAGGGGAAATGGCTGTTTTAGAATCCGTACTGCATAAAACATGGTTGCTTTAACCTGATATGTTGAAATTACACGAGGAAAATGTCGGTATTCTTTGTACAGATAGGACCAAATTTGCTATAATGAACAACATATACTTTGATTATGCTTATAGAACTGCGTATAGGAAAGTTTTGACCAGATACCTGTTGAGGGATGTTTGATTAGATACCTGCTCCATCCATAAATGTCTGTAATTTCCGGACATCCAAACACCGATGACAGGATAGCATAATGTCCTTTCGGCCACTTTGTGTCAAGGTATTCTGAAAAAAAAAACAACAAGAAATGTATCACAGACACGGATGACTCTTTGTCTGCTTTTCTTAAGTCTTTTTTTTATGTCAAGCGACATTAAAGGATATTCAGAAACCAAAATCTCAGACACATATCAGCCATCATAAGCTACGTCAACGATACATCACCAGAAGCTATATCCGGGCCATTTTTTATGATTGATTCTAAAAGGTTAAGTGTGGTGGCATAGTACTGTCACCAGTTACTAGATGAATTTAAAATATGGCAGATGACGCGTTGTATTTCACCAAAACTAGTATTTCGTCAGATAGTCACAAGATAATGTTAACGTGAAATGTATTGTGCTAATGATCTAGATTTGCCACTACTTATAAGATAACTTTTCGTGCAAAATATGGCGAAAATCACATTATTTTTTATGATAATTGCCTTTGCTTTTGATATAGGACATTTAAGAAAATATGACTATTTTCGTATCAGAGGAACTGCCATCAGATACTAGATATACTATCGCAACGATACAGCGGGTTTCATAATATATTCTTGAACATTTTTCGGAATAATCGTAATTTATTAGTTTTAGTTATAAAGTTAAGCATTGACTAAGAAATAACATGAATTCCGCCATTTCTCCAAATTATGTATCTGCTAAGTGATGATAGGGCACTAACGCAACAAACTCATGTTAACTTAATCATCTGGATCTTAACAAAATGAAAATTTGCACGAAAATCAATATGATATCCGCCGTTTTACCGTAAAGTACTACGGTATCTCAAGACTTTGTGTAAGCTTAGGTTAACCCTTTTTTAAACTGTAAACACTTCGGCCATAAGATGACACCCGGTCATTTTCAAAGACATTCTTTACAGTATAATTCCATTTTTAAAGATAAAACAGTCTTTACTTTTAGATTTAAAGCCACGAAATTAGAAACTGGAGAATTCTTTTGACGGAATTAAGCATTTTAAGCTTTGACATAAGCGAGTAGCCTTGACGATGTTGATTGTTTTCATTTAAACAACAAAGATCGTTCTTTAGAACATCTTAAGACAAGATTTTGTCTTGACGGAAGGAACATACCTTTTGTTTGTACTCTAGTCTTATATTTTCCCTTGGCTATTTTATACCTTTCATTATTTATAGGACATTGGTGATATGGGGTCATGTAATGTCAAAATCACGGGCCAATAGGTAAAATATTAGAAAAAATACTGTGCTCTCTATGTAAGCTGTATTTTTTGTTCAAGAGACTTGTAACTTGGTCAGAATTTAGGTCACCTATTTTTCTCATACAAGTATGGCATTAAGCCGATTAGCCAACTCAATGAAAACCCTTAAATGTCCTTTATGGACCACGCTTTTGGCTCAAATGTGTCTAAGAATAGTCAGTTAGTTTTCATCTAATTATTTTACCTTGACCGATCCGATGACCTTGAGAATTGAACCAAACGAAAATACTTTATAGATAATAATATCATACATATAAATGCTTTAAAGAAGTAATAAATGAATAATATGAATTTCTAGTGCCATATAGATTTTTGTCAAAATGTTGCATTTCACCATCTCTTCTCGGTTACTTCCCTGTTATCAAAAGTGTAAAGTTTTTTACCTGTACATTTTGAGGACCTTTGTTATTGGTGTTTGATTTTTTTTTTTTTTTTTCTTTTCTTTCTTCTCAGTTTTGTGGATGAAAGGATACTTATTAAGAAAAAAAGACCACAAGACTTTTAAATATACATCAAATCTGACAATTTGCAAATCAAAATTCAATATTTGAAAACAATAAAGCTTATCGGAATGATTTTTGCAGTGTTAAAGCATTGCGTGATTTTGGACCTTTTTTTTATCAAAAGTACCGTGAAAATACCATTTCTTGGTTATGAGCTGTAAAAAGAACACAGAATTTAATGGTATTCAAAAAAAGGGAGAAAATATAAGTACTTAGTTCACTGATAGAATTTTTTTCAATAATATTGTCATGAATCCTACCTTTTTCGCAGAAGAATCCGCCGAATCCTGCCGGACATACACAGACACAAGTATCCTCGTCAAGAAATCCACCATGGTGACAATCTATAGATGGACATACTGAAAACAAGAACGATTTGTTTGTGAAATCATGACGTTGAAATCTAAAACAGGTATTACCCATCAGATAAAAGGCTCCTTTCGTAAAATAAATAATCGAAGTTAAAATCTGATCGAGCACAGGTCAAGTAGAGAAGGTACATGTTCATGGATAAATGGCTAGATAGAAGTGACATTCTATCTAGGAATTGCAATTTCGACCCCGGTGATCCTGTGCAATTTGACCAGGGTCTATTCTTTTTCTTTACTCGTCAAGAATTCCGTGGTACAGTTGACTCTTCACTTATCTAGAATAACTGAATATTTTTAACATATGATTATTTTTAAGCAATTACGAGACTTATCGAACATGACCGGAAACACAAATTGTAAAAGACGCTGTAAATTACGATTCCATTTATGGCATGCTGGGTAACGACATTTAATTACAAAAAGGACATCACATTGTAATTCGTTATAAAAGAAAATTTAAACGTAGAAAGCGACGTTTAAGACAACTCCGTAAGCCAATTTAACTTCAAAGCGTTCAAATTATTCAATTTTAGCTTCGCGTATTCATACAATAGTGTAATGAATTCGAATTGAATGATACTCATATCAATTTACGGAACTTTTTTTAAAAAAAGGTCATGGCCAGTAGCTTGTAACAAAGAAAGTAGTATAGTTGATTGGCGACCTAAACGTCGTAACTACAGCTTGAATAAGCTGTAGTTACGACGTTTAAGTCGCCAATCCAACAAAAATGATTAACCAAAATGGCGGCTAATGTTTGAGTTAAAAAAGAAAATCCGGTCCAAATGAACGATTTTATTCGTCGACTGTTTATTAGATTGACAGCCGCTATTGGTCAACTGATCTTTTGACTGTTCTGTATTCATAGTCATAGGCTAAGAATGTAATACTAGGTTCAATGAAATGAGAACATAACCAATGTGGGTCGATCTTAAATAATAAGTAAGCAAACAAAACAAATATAAAAAGACATCACAATTTCTAAAATCTAGAAAAGAGATCAAAGAAAAAAGAACAGAAGTATATATTCAATTAATTAATGTTAAAATGAAAGTAGTCACCAAGGGGTCTTAATCTCGAAATCATACTGTTCGAGTCGCCGAGAGCATAACGAGAAAAACTAGTTTGATATGCTATATTGGCGATGCAGATATTGTACTTTTTGTTAAACCCGAATGGTTTAATTTCAGATTCGTCTATCAAGCGTTTTGATTGACTGATTTTTGCTTCTTTTTAGATTGACGAATAAAGTTTTGTACACGCCACTATTTTGTTTGTTAGCGTACAAAGTAGATCCATAAAGAAATGAAATGATTTTTTTTCTATCATGAAATCAATTTGGCAAAAGTTTTCTTCTTTACCTTTAAAAATAAACTTAATCAAACTAATGTATGAATAAGTTTAGAGAATTCTTGCAGTGTGATTTAGTTTTTAGATCCGTTCCCTAATGAAAACAAAACATTTTCTCTACATTTCTTAATTTAAAAGGTAAAAAGAAACTTGTGTCGAACTGATTCCATGATCAACCCGAGCTTTCCCGATTTTTTTTTTTTTTTTTTTTTTTTTTTTTTTTTTCAAAATAATGTGGTAATGATCAGGTTAACCTATTCCCACGCAACAAAAAATTTTAGACTCCATGGTCTATATTGAAAGAAACTGCAGACGACAATTGAAAGTTGGTGGAATTTCATTTAGAAAACATTGTGGATAATGAAGAAATTGCTTGATACAAGCAATTTCTTCATTTTCCACAATTTTTTCCAAAGTCTTTTTCTCGAGGGGTGTAAAAAGGAAAGACTGTATCGGAATGGGTTAACCCATTCACAGTCAGTGACGCTTTTAGACGCCCCCAAGGTAAATAGCTTTTGAAAACATTGTGGAAAATGAAGACATTGCTTGTCATAAGCAATGTCTTCATTTTCCACAATGTTTTCTACCCAAAATGTTGACAAATTCTAAGTTTTCATAAACTTTAAATTGTCGTCTGCAACTCCTTTGAAATTGGACTAGTCTAAAATTTTGCAGTGTGGTAATGGGTTAAACTGAGCCGACTATATCGACTAAGATATTATACCTGGTCTGTCTGGCCCGTCGATCACGAAAGCAACTGCACAAGCATACAAATTCAGCAGGATCACGGTCGTCCACGCCTTTTGAGACACTGGCATTGTGGGCCTAAACTGTATTCGAAAAAGGTAAACAAAATTAATCTTGTTCAAGATACGATTTCGATTCAGCGACCCTTTTCATTAAACGACCGGCATCAAAATTCCTTTTCCAAAAATAATGGATCTTCATAATTGGACCTTATCGCTCACAAAATTATCAAAACTAAAACCTATATTGGTGGATCTCATATTAATCGTCTCAATGAGACGATTCTAATGAGTTGCATGAACACGGGATTAAGTAGAGATCCTGCATTTATTTATGAATGCATTTGAACCGATCTTGCATGTATGACACAAAAAGTGTATTAAGCGACTGTTGTCTTGAAAGAGCACATTTAAATTGTAGATACAGATGAGTCAAAATTCAAAAGTTGTGTTTTAAACAATTTGACCTTGAATAATATGCCGATCTGTCCATATATATAATTTCTATTTCGGATGTGTTGTGCAGATTTTGGACGAAATCGTGGTAATCGATATATTACCTTGGTCTAAAAATGAGAAGAAAGGCATTATTTTAATGTGCAAATAAAAAGCTAGGCAATGAATATTTTATTTTTGAATGGCTGACAACTAGGGGTATAAGTACTATTTTGTTTGACATTAAATTAAATCATCGGTTAAAAGCTAAATAAAAAGTCTAGTTCATAAAATGGCAAATATACTGAGCAAAAATGATTGATTGCTTGAATGGAGTTAAACGTTACTTTTAACAGTATTTTAAATATATCGCGACCGCTGGAGCACCTATCCATGGATTCTTGGTATTTATCACGCCATCCTTTCCGAGCATTCAGCTGCTCATCCTACTTAGGTTTGCGATCATCCATCCATATTTTGAGTCGGAAATTATTGCCGCCATAGGGGAAGAACCCTGGACCTCATGATTGAGAGTGCGATGCGCTACCACTGCGCTATGGCTATGGCTGAGCAAAATGGGAACTTGATTGCGACCAAATTTCTGATATAAGATATACTATAAGAAAAGTTTGTGTATTGATAGCACAAAACATCTTAATAATTGTAGAGGTATACTCATTTTCAATGGTAGGGTGTTAAACAGATAAACAGTAGCGGTATCCTCAAAATAAGGTCCACAAAGACATTCGAGTTCCATTGTATTAGATTTAACCGAAGGTCCCGTGTGTCCCATGGCATACGATAAGATGCAAGATTCTGTCCAGAGCTGGAATCCTTCCCCCATTCCTCTCTCTACTAATGGAATTTCGCAGCCGTATTTCACGATCATCCCGATGTGACGTAAATGGCACCGCTCCGGGTCTCGGCCAGTCAGCAACTGACCCGGTTTGGTGTATAAGAGTTCAGAAATTGATTGTTGTTGCCATTAGTAACTGGCAACAGTTTTTTGAACGTCGAGGTAGTTACATAATAGAACCAGCGCAATTTATAGGTTAAGCTTGCATGCGAAATTAAGGAAATTTGCACCAAAATGAATGCAAGGCTTATGCTGTGCACAAGCAATAGCTGCTTTCCGAATAACTTATCCATATAAATTAAGCATCTGTATAAATAACAACAGATTCTTATAAAAGTTATACAAATTTAGCTATTTTCTCTTCTTCGTTGTGGAAGCACGCACTTCCAGTTATGCATAGTGAATATGTTTTTAAACTGAAATCTGTCCCCGGGAGGCCTTATTATATCTAAATTGATAGATAAAGTAAAAGATATAGTAAATAAATAAATAGAGAACCCCTTGTCCATAAAACATTTGTAATGGGATATTCAAAGTTTGTTGTCATATTCAAGAAATGAATTACAAATACGCGTATGGTATAGTATCCTGATGAAATACCAGTTCACGTTCGTAATATAGCTGCCTAATATCAAATACTAGTTTAGGAAATAAAGTTCAGTCTAAAACACGGGAGGGATGATTGTGAAACAATCTTCCAAAAATGACGTCATGTATCAATTTATTTTGAAGAGTGTTTTATTTTGATAAAAATATTCGACAATATTTTTCTTTTGGCCCCTTTTTTTAAAATTACGACAATGAAGAGCTTCTGTTAGTTAAACACCTGTTATACGTTGGGTGTGGGTGTGTGTGTGTGTGTGGGTGTGTGTGTGTGTGTGTGTGTGTGTGTGTGTGTGTGTGTGTGTGTGTGTGTGTGTGTGTGTGTGTGTGTGTGCGTGTGTTTGTTTTTTGTTGTTGTTTTTTTCAAGATAGTCTGGTCTTTACCAGGCTAAAACGAAAATATCATGAAAAGTCCTACTTGTCAAATTTTCAAAACCAAAAAACAGACGACACAATATAAAATGGACATTTCAAGATATCCATGCTAGAGATACTTCTCTGATTTTGGTAGACTTTTAGTTATCTGGATATTTTTTCGCTACTTTAGCCCTTTATTGTTTTACAAAATTTTAGACATAATTTCAACAGTTTTGCAGACAAAATTCAAAATAAATTTAATTCCAAAAACACTCATTCAGTAGGATAGAAAATATTGTGGAAAAGAATTTTTTTCTCTCACATTTTTCCCAGTTATGAAATTACGGGGACGTACAAACTACGGGTTGAACGGGAAAGGGTTAAGTAAAATTATACTTAGTATCTTGAAGTAGACAAACATTTGTGGCCAAAATGTATTTTATAATGAACTACTATATTATAGCATGATGTTTCGATTAGTTAGATAATATTTTATTTTTCATGAAGTTTTAATCAAATACAAGAACTCAAATCGATTCAATTCGGAAAAAAAAATTAATCAGTGTTATATTTAGTACGTAAATCAGGCCATTCAAAAGATTTACTTGAAATGTAGAGTTTTTTAATACCCCATTGTTATATACCTATAGATATTTTTAGTACAATGAAAATATTCCACAGACGAAATCGGACACGTCAGCAAAATTCCGTATAAGGTTGTCTAAGATGACGTCATTTTCATCCTATATATTAAAAAAATGAAGAGAAAATTTTTTGTTTTCATGGAGGTATGAACCGAAAAACCTAATCACACTGTATGAATACGCGAAGCGGATTCATACATTGTGTGATTAGGTTTTTCGGTTCATACCTCCATGAAAACAAAAAAAATATTCTCTTCATTTCTTATAATTTAATAGTATCGAGCGAAAAAAGCAAAAACCCAACATCCTTTGATACCTTTTTGTATGGGACTATTTTGTGCGGAAGCATACAAAATCACTGCGTGCTCAAAATTTTGTTCATGGAGGTATGAATTAAATTTTTCGACCAATCAGAACGCTCGTTTTTGATAGACGAAACTAACAATTAAATTATTACGTAATAATGCAAATAAACATAATCTGAAAATAAATTACAAGAAAAATACATGTAGAAATACAGATTTTCTTTATTTTTTCGGCGAATTTATTTAATAAAATCCGGCATATAATAAATGCAATATCATATCACGATTACGATGCAACATCTTGTATTTGCTTCTAGCTGCGAAGGAAAACTTGATATTCCGCTCAGCATTCGATCTCGTGAAAGAGCAATAAATTTTTCCTCCCAAACTAAAAGCAAAAGCAAGATATTGTATCGCAATCGAAATATATTATTCCTGTTTATTTTAGCTTACCTTCTACATATCTTTAACAGAAATAAAAATCTAACAAGGCCCCAGATATTCTTGACGAAAGACGTTATATATCGTATTTCCAGCTTCCCACGTGACTTTTAAGTCAAATCATAAAAGTGGTTACTGTTGCAACAACCAATAAACTATTTTTCTGCTTGAACTGTTAACATTGATATTGTATGTTGGGGCTTTCACTGGTATATATCGAAAGCTTACTGCAACACGGTCGTTAGTGCCTTTATAATATAGGCACTTACGACCATTGTTGTTCTCAGTCCTCGATAAACATAACATTACTCTTCAAGGAAAATAATAAATAACAATTTCTTTAGTTCATTCGACAAAAAGTAAACACAAAAAATGACAAATGTCTACAGCATCAATGGGTCTCTTGGTAAAGACCGAGTTGCGTCTATTTTCAAATAATGCAGGTCCTAATCTGACTTTTTGACCTTAGTTTTAGTAACGTAAAGACGTTAAGTGGTTAGAACAACAAAGTCTGAAATATTGCGATTTTAAAAAAAAGGTCGATGGTAAGCAAGTACCATTTTATGCCCGGTGAAGTGTGAGCCGTGTATGTATGATTCGATATTGAAGGAAACCCTACACAAATGACGTCACTAGATGACTTTTGGAAAACCAAATGTTCTAATGACTTCGCAATTATCTGATTATT
This sequence comes from Fragum fragum, assembly GCA_946902895.1. NCBI lineage: Eukaryota > Metazoa > Mollusca > Bivalvia > Cardiida > Cardiidae > Fragum > Fragum fragum. The sequence continues at coordinate 51,860,035 of OX336371.1, forward strand.
GCTACACAAGCTTTGGACAGTATTGTAGAAAATATAGAAGTTGCTTTTCAAGCAATTCAGCATTTATATTTTTTCTATCCAATAAAACAGATTTGAAAATTTTCATTAGCTAAATCTTGTCGTCTGCAACTACTTTAAATATAGTCATGCTGAACCCGGAATATTCCTGTTTTGGTGTAAGGTATAGACAAATATCAGCCTTAAATAAGGCTGTAGTTACGACATTTTGCACGCCCATCCACGAAAAATGAATTCTATACTAACGTCAAGTACTTTTATTTGCGCGTATAGATGATGTTAGTTTATAAATGGCAAACGGTGATATACAAATCAGATTTGCTAACCAGGAAATCCCAACTAAAAGGTTGAAACTGACTTTTTCCTAACAACAAAATTTAGGAAAACTATCGGTCTTTTGTGTTAAAAAAGTCAAAATCTTAAAACTGGAAAAGTTATAACTGTTTTTGTACATAAACCTGTTACCTGTCGACAATATTGTAGACTGGTCCAAATTAAAAGAAGTTACAGATGATACTTTTTACTTTCTTAATTAAAAATCTACTTTTGGGGTAGGAAACGTTATTGATAATAAAGAAATTACATGCAACGACAATTGCATCATTTTCCACAATGTTTTCCAAAGAGCTTTGTAGCTCACTTAAGCCAACGTATTCAAGGCAAACTTTATACTTGAATGTCTGTGGTCCGTCGTGCGGCGTGAACAATTTTAGTGTTAGCACTCTACAGGCCACAGTTTTATCTCAGTCTTGATGGAACTTTGTCAGACGAATTGTTACATGATAAGGATAACCCGTAATGAAAACGGGAAGGTTTCACCGGAAAACAAGGGGAAGAGGCCGTTATGACAATGCCTTTCTTTGCACTGTATGGGCCACAACTGTGCTTAAATCTTTGTGAACATTGCTCAGGATGACTGTTGGGTCATAAAGAAGATCCCTATTGAAATCGGGAAGGTTGGGATGGAAATACGGGAAAGAGGGCCTAAATGACAATTTCTTTGTTTACTCTCTGGGCACCCGAAACCTTGGTCAATCTTGATGAAATTTGGTCAGAAGGATGGATAGATCATAACGATATAGACTTTTTGAAAGTAGGAAGGTTCTGTTGGAAAACACGGGAAAATGGACCTTAATGAAAATTCCTTTGTTTACACCATAGGGGTCATAATTTCAGCTCAATCTTGGTGTAACTTGGTCATAATGACTGTTTGGTGATAAAGGTGATCCCTATTATATGGGAAGGTTCTATTAGAAAACATGAGGAAATTTGCCTTTGTGATACTTTCTTTGTTTACACTCTAGAGGCCACCGTTTGGCCTAATATTCATGAACTTGTTAAAAATATTTTGCCCCAGTTGCATGAAAAAAGTACTTTGATTAGTCGATGACTCGGATAAGCGATTTCGGACCATCACGATGTTTTGTTCACCCATATACTCCGTGTTCGACAAATGTTATTTTTATTGGGTTTACAATTTCATATTATAGGTATAACATGCTATTTTCTCGATTAGATTGTTAATATAAGTACCATAAAACGATTCCCAGAAATCATAAAATTCTTTCATCAACATAATGCAATGAAATATATACTTCACTTATTGGGTTTATTCTTTCTCGATTTGCAGTCGATCCCGGGTTAATGTGATTGTTAATATTATAAAAGAAAAGAAAACAATTTGAATAAAGAGCACTTATCTTTTCACGAAGGGACCAATAGTTTCTATAAAAATAGTTTGTAGACAGGTACTTGCGAAACATAGTTTCAACAAAACTGAGTTTATGGATCGCTAGCCCTGTCGACTGAGCTCCAACAGGAAATTCGACTTAGATATTAAAATAAGCTAGATCTATTTTGCAAAATTTAAGGTCAGCAACTTGTATTAAAAAAATAAATGATTGTTCTGTGATCTTAAACATCGTAACTACAGTTTATAGAGCCGTAATTACATAATTAAAATTGTCTATTTAACACGCTTCACATCTATTTCTGGGTTCAAATTTCAAATCCGGTCAAAATCAATGTTTTGATTGGACGATCTATATTTTGATTGGCGATCTTTCAATAGAGATGCAATATAAAGAGAACGTGTAATTTTGTGAAAGACAGCGTCGATTAATAGTTAGCTTATACAAAATTACTAATTAGTTTAAAGTAGCCCACCGACGATTTTTTTATCGTATTTTATTTATCTTATTTTTTAATGCAAATTTGTGTTCGTTAAATATCACAAATATAAATCTTTTTCAGATGCCGGCAGTTTTTGATGTAAAGTTACTGCCAACATCAGAAAGCAAAAGAATTTTTTTTATGAAAAGATAAGGACCGCGGCTATAGCGCAGTCGGTACCGCGTCGGAATCTCAGTCATGAGGATTAGGGTTCGAACCCCGATCGCAGCAAATAGCCTCTCCAACATTTGTCTCCCACCAATCGGTGGATAAGATAATCGTAAACCTAACTAGGATGAACGGCCAGATTCTCTTATAGGATGTAGTGGTAGTACTAGTGTGAGAAATACAAGGAATCTATGGTTTGGTGTTCCAGCCGCAGCGATATGACTGAAATACTGTCAACCTACTTCCATACAGTGACGCTTTTGGTCGTCCCTAAGGAAAACCCATTTTGAAACATTGTCTAAAAGGAAGAAATTGGTTGTCACAAGCAATTTCTTCATTTTACACAATGTTCTCTATCAAGAAAAGTGAAAAAATTTAAAATTTAAGTTAACGTCTGCAACTCCTTTCAATTTGGACCCGTCTAAAATTTTCTTGTGTGGGAATTGGTAAAGCCCTTTACTTAACCCTTTCCTGTTTCTCGAAAGTTTAGACTAGTCCAATTTGAAAGATGTTGCAGACGAAAATGAAAAGTGAGTGCAACTTGAAATGAAACCTTTCTATGTGGAAGAAAATATTGTGATAAAAGAAGAAATTGCTTGATTCAAGCAATTTCTTCTTTTTTCACAATATTTTATTAATCTTGAAATTGCATGGCCGTTAAAACCAGTGATTGTACAGGAAAGGGTTAATCTCAAAATTAAAGGCTGACTTACACAGATACACGTAACGTCATTTTTACGTAGGTCGGCTTCGAAAAACGCAGGGCTTTGCGCGTTCTAATGGCACGCTAAACTAATGAGTTTTTGTGTTATTCATTTTTTAAGAAAATAAATCTGTTTTAGGAGTTATATATAGTCATTTTAGAAATTTTCAAATAATAACAATTTTTGACGTTGAGCGATCTTTAGCACTTTGTTAACTAGGTCCTTTAAAAATCTTTGATTTTTGAAGGTAGAAAGCAGTGTCGATCATGAAGAAATTGCTTGAAACAAGCAATTTCTATATTTTCCACAATGTTTTCCAAAGCTTTTTTGTTTAGGTCGTAAAAGGCTAGATTGTACGTTTAAATGCCCACGAAAGTCGAGATAGCAAATGTGTTTTATTTCGTTTATATCATATAAAAGAGTAAAATAATTGTGATCATTTGATCATATATGTTCTTGCCATTAAAAAAGAATTCAGAGTAAAATCTCGCCTTAAGAGACCAATTATCTAGATCTGACACTTGATTCAGATGGAATCTATAAAAACAGGTCATTTCATTTGTTCGTATATAGTTGATTTCGTCTTCAATACGTAACTAGATCCTACTAAAGCAAGAGAAGCAATCAGGTTAATTGTATAGTTTTAGCGTCAGATTGAATGAATTTATGCAAAAAAAAGTCACGGGAAAAAAACACAAAAAACACGTCAGTTTCAGTATAAAAAAGGAAAAGGTCACAAAAAGTGAAATGGAGATTGTAATCTAGAGAAAAATGATTTTATTCAAAAAGGGAAATGCTCTTTTTCATATCTCAGAGCTTTGAAAATATTGAAACGTGTCGGTAAATGAAGTCATCAAACAGATTGACTAGTATATTTTTCAAGATCTACCTACCCAAAATTCATTTAACCCATTCCCACATTTTAAAATTTTAGACCAGTCCAAAATAAAAAAAAACTGCAGACGACAATTTTAAGTTGATGAAATCTTTAAAATGTTTGCTTTTTGGATAGAAAACATAATGGATAATGAAGAAATTGCTTGTAAAAAGCAATTTCTTCATTTACACATAGTTTTCCAAAGCTTGCATACTGAGGGTCAATTAAAAGCGTTTCTGTATGGGAATGGGTTAACGGATCCCTTCCTTCAATCAAACAGCCAATCTACCATTCAAGTGGCTTATTTCGACAGGGAGTGAACTTCAACTCTGACCTTGGTCGACTTTTATTTTCAATTTTTTGTCGGTTTAGCAGTGTAGATCGCCAATAAACGATTTGCCTGTTACCTTTGGCCAGACTTTCTTGTGGCTTTCTCCAGACCTATAGAAACGGTTTGGGCTGAGGGAGGTGGGGGAGGGGGCACGCCCTCACCCACTCACACAACACACTTTTCTAAAGAAAGAGAAATTTAACCGAATTGCAGATATCCTAAACTCAGTTTCTGAGTAACAAAGACCCCCCTCCGGGAATCTTGAACTACTTTCAAAGCTCTTGTTGTTGTTGTTGTTATTGTTGTTGCGGTTTTTATTTGTTTATTTTTTGTTCTAGCAATTTGTCTATTTATGTATATTTTTTCATTTTCGATCAAAACTAGTTTAGATGTTCAAGTGGACTTTATCTGAAGCCTTGAAATCGTGTGGAGCATCCAACTAATGTTTTAATCCTTTTCTGGTCGTTTCAAACTGCAAAATATCTTTTGAAATAATAATTAAAAAAAGAAAAAAAAACAGAAAAATTATCAAATTTCATTTCGGTGATTTTAATCCTTTCCAGTTCAATCCCTAGTTTTACGTCCCTATGTTTTTTATACTTTGGAAAACATTGTGGAAAAAGTAGAAATTGCTTGTAACAAGCAATTTCTACATTTTCCAAAATATTTTCTACAGAATGATTATTTTTTTTAAATAAAATCAACTTTTAATTGCCGTCTGCAAAACCTATGAAATTGGACAAGTCTAAAATTTTGTAAAACAGGAAAGACTTATAGGCCTTAAAAAGATCCAACTTTCTAAGAACGAGAGGACGGCGGTAAGAAAACGAAATCACGAGAGTTGTCAACAAGAAATTGATATTACGAGATTGATTGATTGAATGGGGGTTTGACGTCACTTTTAATAGTATTAAAATCATATCGCGACGAGTTTAGCACCTAACCATGGATTCCTTGTATTTCTCACAATGGTACTACTACTACATCCCTTCCGAGCCTCAAGATGCTCATCCGACTTAGGTTTACGATGCACAGCTATTGTTGGGAGAAATTTGTCGCAAAAGAATTTGTCGCGACAAGGGATCGAACTCGGGACCTAATGATAGGAATTCCGACAGGCTGCCAACAGCGCACTGACCGCGGCCGATAAAACGAGACTACGATTGTAAGAGTACCCAATGATCTCGTGATTTCGCAGAAATTTCTTCTTTACTAACAATGTTTTTTTGCAGCTATATTTTTTCAACGGTCGAAAATGAAGGATAATGTGGTAATGTATGAGATTTTTTCATAGCACAACTAATAGATCGCTGCCCCAGCCAACTCACTCCGCTAGCCACGCCCTCGAACTCGGCTTGCCTCGCCCACTCAATCTAACAGGTATTTTTACTTCGATTATAAACGGCGTAATAGGCCATTTACGTCTAACTAAAAAGAAACTCATTTGTTCACGACCTAAACGTCGTAGCCTTGTCTTTGAAATTAGAATAATTCAATTTTTAGTTTCGTCTACCAAAAAAGGGCGTTCTGATTGGTCGAAAAAACAAAATTTTGTGTACGCAGCGATTTTTTATGCTTCCATAAAAAAAATAGTCCCATACAAAAAAGGTATCAAAATTTGTAAAATATTTGCTTTTTTCGCTCGATGCTATTAAATTATAAGAAATTAAGAGACTATTTTTTTGTTTTCATGCAGGTATGAACCGAAAAACCTAATTACACTTATGTATAAATCCGCATCGCATATTCATACAGTGTGATTAGTCTTTTCGGTTCATACCTCCATGAAAGCAAAATATATTCTCTGCAGCTCTTAAATGAAAATAATAGATAGCTTGAATCAATTTACTTGATTTGATTCAATCAAAAACGTCAAATTACAAAGTGTGCGATCTGTAGGTTAAATACTAAATAATACAAATAAAAAATAGATCCAAACTTGTAATGTAATCATAAAGGAATATGTAATGTCTTGATCAAATATTTTCAGACATCGATTGTATTTCCTGCAAATGCATGTTTACCAACTCAATGAACGGTGCACGAACGGTGCATTTAGTTTGAAAATTAATATTGGCAGCGACATGTATCCAAAAAAGCATCGTTCAAGAGAAAGTAAGTATGCAACGTTGTCAAAATTTCTTCGAAGCGACCTCTGCATCTATAAGTAAATAGGGTATTTTTTTTTTCTTTGAAATTTACCAGCTTGTTGTTGTTGTTTTATTTTTTATTTTTTTTTTTTTTTTTGTTTATTTTATGTTACTTATACGCATTTTAAGACATTATAATCTCAGAGAAAGAAATGAAATCCGCAAAAGATTTCAAGTTACACATAATGTGCTTCTAATCGATCAATCGCTGGCCCGACCCACTGACTACCTAGGCCCCGCCCATTTACCCCGACAGAAAGTCCCTCTTCGATTTTTAACAGCGTTATTTTGCAAAATTTATGGCCAGTAGCATGTAACATAAAAGTAAACTGGTTGGTTTGTGACCTAACCGTCGTAACTACAGCTTGAATAAGCTGTAATTACAACGTTTAAGTCACCAAACCAACAATAAAGGTAAACAAAATGGCGGTCAATGTCTGAGTTGATATGCTCGGGTCCGGGCTGAATAAATTATTTGATTGGTCGGTTTATTCCTTTATTGACAGACGCGATTGGTCAATTGTCTGTATATATGAATTTGTCAAAAACTGTCCCTCTGAGCCCAGCTTGATTTTACATGTTGCCTTCGTCAAATCGAAACCAAAATCTCCAAACGCCATTCCTGTAATGGAATTAATCCGTATTAATATTATCTTTTAACCTTTCCACACATCATTATTTGAACCCTTTCCTGTTCAATCCCTGGTTTTTACATGAGTTTTTATACTTGAGAAAACATTGTGGAAAAAGAAGATATTGCTTGTTACAAGCAAATTCAGCCTTTTACAACAGTGTTTTCTACCCCATTGAATAATTATCCTTTCTATAAAATCAATTTTAAATTGTCGTCTGCGAAACCTTTGAATTCGGACAGGTCAAAAATTTTGAAAAACAGAAAGGATTAAGGGGAAAACGATGATAATAAAAAAAAGAAAGAACACCAAAGTTTTATTTTTTAACTTTCTTTTCAAAAGACTAAACTTATTCCGACATAATGATACTCTTTGACGCCCCACCCCCTCCGAAATGCAAATTAGGAAATTATTGTGAAAATTGAAGAAATTTCTTCATTTTACACAATGTTTTCTACCCAGATTCTCATTTTCTATAAACTTTAAAATGTCGTCTGCTACTCCAATCAATTTGGACCAGTCTAACATTTTTCCGTCTGGAAATGGGTTAAGACACGAGCACGGTACACACCAGTTTTTGGAGAAACGATTTGGATTTTTATTTGAATTGTAAGTCTTTTATCTATCTACGAATATACTAAGTAGTAAGTGAATAGAATTGTTTTAGAATACATTATGCTTTACTTTTTAATAGATGTTACGTTACTTTACCTTCAGTATACCATTGAGATTTTGAACATATCTGAAATATATATAGTTACAATGGTTTGTACATTTCAACACAGTCCAACACTTTTACGTCCATCAAAAAAACTACCTAAAAAGGGTGAAAATGTAGATAATTATTATGTTATGGATGAGAATCAGAAATACCGGACCAATAACCACCCATCAATTGTGAACAATACTGTGCGGTTTAATTGAATGGGATGTAACGCCACTTTTAACAGTATTTCAGTCATATCGTGGCGGCTGGAGTACCTAACCATGGATTCCTGGTATTTCTCACACCAGCGCTACAACTATACAAGACAAACAGAATCAAGCATTTAACATAAACTGTACTTTTTATATTTCTTTTCCAGCTAATAAGATTCAAACTGATTTATGAAAATAAACATTAAAACTTTTGAGGAATTAACTAAATATAAACAAGGACGTTTGCAAACATCCTTACAAATAAGTGTATCTTTGAACCCATTACCAGCTGGCAAAATTTTAATCTGATCCAAATTGAAAGGAGTTGCAGACGACATTTTCTAACAGATGAAAATTGATTTTTTTAGCATTTCGTGTAGACAACATTGTTGATAATAAAGAAATTGCTTGTAACAAGAAATTTCTTCATTTTCCACAATGTTTTCCTAAACTATTCTTCTTTTGGGCGTCTATGGTTGTCATTGTGTGGCAATAGGTTAATGTTTTAAGATCTTATGACTACTCACACGTAGTGCGCGAAATTAGAGATTTTGGGCATTCTTGATGACGTGCAAATCTGCAAAAGCGTGTTATGTATATAAACTTTTGTATTGTATTATATGCCAAGATATAATGTATCATTATTTCCAGTCAAAATTGATTATCTCACAGCCAATACCCGTGATTAATTATTGTCTATTTGCTGTCTGTCTTGCCTAGATGCATATCTTGACGACATACAAGTTAATGTCCCCCTTAACACATTCCAATACGAATTTTTTTAAAGACACAAAGGAAAAGGATTTGGAAAACATTGTCGAAAGAAGAGAAAATGCATGTAACATTGTGTAAAATGACTGGTTGCCTTGAATAAGCTGAGGTTCGCCAAACAAACAAAAATGCTTCATAGAAATGTCGACCAATGTTGAAGTTCAAACATCACTCAAGTTCGAAATGAATTATTCAATTGGCTGCGATTAGTCAATTTGCTTCAACAATTTAGCCGTTCAGGTTATGTTAGTTAGTGTCATTTTCTTCTTAAGTAATATTGTCCGTTTGCAATACAGCGACAGATTTTAATGTCTTAATCTGGATGCAAACCGTAAAACGAAACGGGGCCGCCTGTCATTAGCTGCGATATCGTAGCCCTCTTTCTGATAATCTGCTGGCGAGGGCTACGACTCCCACCTTCTTTGCGCTTTGTTGCAAATCCTAATATTGTATGTGATGTGATAAGCGACTCTCTATGGATGAATTCCTTCCATACGTTAATATTGTGGACAAATTCTATCAAAATAATAAGAATATCAATTGTATCAATCGTTTAATACCGGTTTCTTTTGAGTTTACAAAATATTTCCCAAGTTTGGCGGCCATGACATTTGGTTGGTCATGTGATCTATTATTACGTCACGTTGTTTACTATTGTAATGCTGTCAAAACAGGTGCTCTTAAAAAATCATAGTATCCGTTTTTACCTACCATTGATAAAATTTTATGTTCAAAGATACTGAATCTTCAATATCTTTATTTTATCTATCAAATTCAATTAACTCTTGAATTACTTTCATACAATATTTTTCTTATTTTCTATCAGAACTGTCCTGTTTTCAAAAAATACTATGTGTTCCAAATATGGTGACCTCAATTCTCATTTGCTATCTTTTTGGCGGGAAACCCGAGATCTCGAGAGATCTCGCTGTCAAACAGCAAAAATGGCTGACATTTGATTCAAAATGGCCGAAAAACTTTGAGATTTCGATGGTGCAGCAAATTGAGACTAAAATGCATAAAATATCAGACTTTAATTAGATTTACATTTATTTACATGGAAAGATAAATGGTTAAGGTAGATTTTGGTATTAAACTTGTGTTTGTTCTATTTACACAACTTGCAATAATCGACCCCAAAGTGCCCGGAGTGAATCACTCCGGGCACTGCAACAAAGAGCGAAGAAGGGGGGTGTCGTAGCCCTCGCCAGCAGATTATCAGAAAGAGGGCTACGATATCGCAGCTAGCCTGTCATGTGCTCATAATATCGACCTGATCCGACTGCGTCGATTGTGCAGGCTGACCATGATCGAAAACCGTCGTTCTCGATATGTTTCAATAAAATATGCTCTCATGGTAGTTTATCTGATGCCAGAACGGTTACTTTACCCTGCCGTATGTTTATCATATAATTGAACTCTGCTACCTATTATTTTTTTTTTTTTCACGCTTTTGATTCACGGAACAGCGGGGACGTCCCTTACGGTTACTTTACCCTACCGTATGTTTATCATATAATTGAACTCTGCTACCTTTTTTTTCACGCTTTTGATTCACGGAACAGCGGGGACGTCCCTTTTCGACGATGCCTAACAGATAATAACCTATTCCAACTCAACCCCTCCTTTTATGCCCCTCACGAAAAAAAACGTTGGAAAACATTATATCTAGCAATTTCTTCATTATCCACGGTGTTATCTATCCCAAATCACGGAAGAAACTTGTATTTCCATCAACTTGAAGTTGTCGTCTACAGCTTCCTTCAAGTTTGACTAGCCTAGAATTCAATTGTGTGGGAAAAGGAACGGGAAACATGATCAAAAATAGATATCTCTCTAATTGAAATGTCTCATTAAACATGTAAGATTATTTCTAATTTGCTAGAATTTTATCTTATTGTGTGACCTGGTTTAGACTTTCACTTTTGTTAGATAGGTAAATTAGCATTCTTGATTTCGAAATTAATAAATCTAATAGCAAGAACGGGCCGAGTTCGAATGAAATTTTTAACTGGTTGTTGGTTGACGGCAGTGAGAAGGTACCAAACATAGACTTGGAAAAATACCATATTTTGCACCGTAAAAACCAAAATGACCAAACATTTTAGGAAAAAACTCTCTAAGTGTCGCACGATAAAAAGGGTCTTATTTTTGTGTGTGTAAAATATTTTGAAAACACGCTTGAAATTATTTGTGAAACTTTAACTTCTACATGTTTTAGGAACTGTACCCCCATAAAAATAGAAAATATTTAGATAGATGGCTTTTCAAGCCTATGATCTTAAGAAAAAGTATATAAATGCCTATTCAATGATCGTCAAGATACGACAAGGCAACTGTTTAGAATAGACTGACCACTGAGGTATATTGGGATATTACAACAGTGTTATTCTAGTTGTGGTTATCGATTTCGAGAATCGTGTGTAGGTATTTTTTATTGGATGAGACCGAATGTCGAGTCCAATAAAAAATACCTACACACATTTCGAGAATACGATAACAACAAAAAGAAAAACACACCTTTGTAATATTCCTTTTATTATATACCTTTAGGACATGACAAAAAGAAAATTCTTTTAAATGATTGAGAAATAATAACTTTCCGAAAGAAAAAAAAAACGAACGTCAAAACACAAAAAGGAGTCCGTGTTTAACGGTACTCGACGAATACAGTTTTTGGTACACGCTGAATATGGATTTTTTTTTCTGTCGAGCTGTATTAGATAGCCAGATTTTAATTCATATCATTTATAGGTATATAATAAATTCAAATACATGTACGCAATGATTGAAGGACTTAGTTATTAAACGATACTACTTTCTTAGATATATGTTCAAGGATTTAAAACAAAATAGCAAAGCGTTGGTTGGTCACGGAAACGTCGTACGTGCAGCTTGGATAAGCTGTAATTTCGACCTTTAAATCGAAAAACCAATAAAAATGCTTCACATAAATGGCTGAGTTCAAGATTCACTTCCGGTCTAACTGAATTATTTGATTGGTCAATGCGGTTGAACACTAATTAGCTTTATGTACATATACACTGTTCTTTCTTTTACAAGGCAAGTCGCAAGTGAGGACAAAACCAAGCCTCGTGGGAAGGGGTGAACATATATCTCTGTCGTTATTAGCATTCATTGTGATCCAAGACGTTGGACAATGGGCGGTTTGTTCTGTCTCTGTACCAATGCTATTTACTGTATGTTAAACTCGATACTTAAAATCGATCCAATTATTTCTCCCTCGACGTGATTATCTGTTTCCATTGAACATTTAAATGGACTGCCTTTCTGTGAATTCAGTTCATCCTGGACTATGCGTGGTGAGCATTGGGATTTTGTTATTTCTTATAATCTAATTTTTAGTTTCGTCTATCAAAAAACGGCCGTTCTGATTGGTCAAAAAATTATCTCTACCTCAAAAAATTGGCATGCAGCCATTTTGTATGTTTCCACAAAAAGTAGGTCCATACAAAGAGTATCAAAATTTGATAAGTTTTTGCTTTTTCGCTCGATGCTATTAAATTATAACAAATGAAAAGAATATTTTTGTTTTCATGGAGGTGTGAACCGAAAAACCTGATCAAACTTATGTATGAATCCGCTTCGCGTATTCATACAGTGTGATTAGTTTTTTCGGTTCATACCTCCATGAAAACAAAACATATTCTCTAAATCTCTTAAAAAACTGTTCAAATACTTACTTTCTTAGATATAACTTAGATATTTTACAGTATTTCTTTTGCTATTAACCCTTCTCCATATCATTCCTGCGCTTACGTTTACATGATTTTTGTGATTTTGGGAAAAGAAGAAATTGCTTGTTACAAGCATTTTTTTTCGGCAATATTTTCTACCTTACAGGATAGTAAATCTTTAGATAAAGTTCACTTTAAATTATCATCTTCTACCTTTTCAAATAAGACAAGTCTAAAATTTCATTAAACAAGAAAGAGTTGATATATCTTTTTTGTACGTTATCTATCCAATGCATGCCATTCATTGAAATATCAAGATCTTTAGGGGAAAATATATATTTTACTATCAATATAACCAGATTACATCTAGAAATCTACTGCCTGTTTGTAGCCTATTCCAAAACAACATAATTTTAGACTGGTCCAAATTAAAAGAAGTTGGTTGCAGATTACAAAATGAAATTGATTAGAATTAAAAAAAAACAAGTGTCATATGTAGAAAAAAATGTGAGAAAAGAAAAAAATGCTTGTTGCAAGCAATTTCTTTTCTTCCTTTCTTTATTCTTTTTCCTTTTCCTGACAATGTTTTCCTCAACTATGTTTCCTCGGTGCGTAAAATTTTGGATTGTGTGGTGGTAGAGAGTTAAAGGAATCTGGGCTAGTAATTTCCAGTTTAACCCATTCCAACTCAAGCCCTCCTTTTTACGCCCCACAATTAAAGAGCTTTGGAAAACATTGTGGAAAATGAAGAAATTGCTTGTATCAAGCAATTTCTTCATTATCCACAATGTTTTCTACCCCAAAAGACGAAAAAAATTAAAATTACATCAACTTGAAATTGTCGACAGCAGCTCCTTTCAATTTGGACCAGTCTAAAATTTTGCTGTGTGGGAATGGGTTAAGTATTTTATTTGAAATCTACTTATTACTGCTTGTCCTTGCCGCGGCCCTAGCGCAGTGGTAGCGCGTAGGACTTCTAGTCAAGGGGTCTCGGGTTCGATCAATCATTCGATGTTCTTGATAAACGAAAAGAAAGGCGCACTAAACTCGCTTAGAAAGTATGCAATGGTATTATTAAACTGATTCGCGTGATTTCTTCGTACGATTTATGAGCAATCGGTGCCTGGAAAAAAATGTCGCAACTATAGCTTATTCAAGCTGTAGTTACGACGTTTGGAACGCTCAAAGGCTTAATATTGCAAATGCAATGATACCATGCGACGTTTCTAAAGATTTTAAAGTGATTGATGATATGAATTTTCTTCCCCTTTATTATCAATCTTAATTTTTTCTTATTTTTATTTAGTAAATGCAGCATTTACGTTTCAATGGGAGAGTTTGTTTGTTTTCGATTTCGGCAATAAATAGTCAGTGATCTTCTCTATCAAAATCAATCCCGAAATACATGCAATTGTGGTGGGTCATATCATTTTTTCCGAAAGTAGTGTTTTAGGAATATTTGACCTTGATAAATTACGATGACATTATTTAATGACGCTAACCTTGCACTTTCAGATGCTTATCAATACGATATATCGCGAAACAAAAGGTGCATACTGTGAGGTCATTACCGGTCAAATAACAAAGAAATGGTAATAAGCAGTCGATTAAAATTTCCGCACGTGCACGTTATAAAACGGGCTCATAAACTGTCAATAATATTGACAGTCATATAGATTCAGTATATATCGATCAATATTAATGAATTATTAATACTGGTCATAGAAATATATTATTGATACAGAGTGAGTGGAATTAAAGTTTGGTCAATATATTAAATCATCTTATTGCAAATATTATTTTAAGTATACTAGTGTCCTGAACTGTTTCCTTTGTTGTTGTTGTTGTTGTTTAAGTTAAGACTGGTCCAACTTGAAAGAGTTTGCATAAGACAATGACGTTTGGGTGCGATTTCGAATCAAGCTATCCTATGTGGTAATATCGAGAAATTGCTTGTTACAAGTATTTTCTCCCCTTTCCATCATGTTTTCTCAATCAAAAAAACATCCCTGTGACGTAAAAACACGGATTTGTACAGAAAGGGTTAAAATGGACTCAAATGGCATGGTAAACACTTCCGGGTCCTACAAACACCCTTTCCTCATGAATAAAAACTTTTCTTGTGTCGGTAACTATGTTAGAAAGAAGTATTGTCCAGTTAGGTTTTATTTATCATTTTTCAAAACCTGTCTCCCCCAAACAACTGTACATTTTGAAAATTGCGTGTTTCGACGTTTTTATATAACTCGTCGAACGCGTAAATACGAAAAAAACCCTTAGCGTGGATGCGGCCCGATTTCAAATCAAAGCGCTGAAAGCGCTGAAAGCCTGAGATATGTATACAGGTGATTTATAATCTGGACAGAGAAAGTTTGATGGTCGGATTATCGGAGGTGCCACTTTCTACCCAAATCTACTGTCGATTATGCGCAGATCTGCCAATTTGTGTGCTAGGGGATACGACCTTCCTGCAATAATTTTCATCCCGTTAAGGTATTGTAACGATATGTTTACATGTATATATCTTTCCCTATTATTCACCCGATCAAAATGCTTTGAAGGGATCTGATAAAGGCCACCCAAGGAGCCATCCTGAGAATTTTGGTTGAGTATGGTTGAATAATATTCAGTTCTTTCTGAGAAGAAGATTTTTAAAGTAGAAGTTGACGCACGGACGGACACCACATCATGACAAAAGCTCGTTGGATTTCAGCCAGTCGAGCTAGCGAGAGAGAGCTAGCGAGTGAGAGAGATGGGGGAAAGGAGCGTGTAGCCAGGTTCGAACTAGGCGGCTCTTGCGTGCGATGTTAGTATTCTATCACACAGACAAATTTCGGTATGTAAATATGCGTTTATAATCTCCAGATAAAAGAGAGCGAGTGAGGGCGGGCGGTCGTTTACCAGGTTAACATGATTATGTACAACTCTCAAAAGCGGTATGTAGACGTTGCATCCTTTGGGTAGAATTCGGAGGTAAAAATATATAGACACAAAGTCCGAGCATGACCAAACTGTTTTCAGACAGTGCGAATATGATCCTATGAATGACCAATCGTGCGTAAAACCGATAGCTTCGCTTATCAGCTTTATACAGCAACTTCGCCTAACCGGACCGTTTTAACATTGTTACTCTAGAATAAGTAATATTCTTTTGGTATGAAACAAACACCTTACTTTTTCTTAACAATATGATATGATTACATATGTTTAATAATTTCCAATATATCATATATCTCCTTTCTTTCTTTCCATTCACTCGTCAAGTTTTGATAATTTTGCCAAATTCAAGACATTTACACCAAAGTACTGTACATCAAGCCGACAGCTTTCAATGCGTCATATCTCGCCTTCGTCCTTCTCGCCTTAATCGGGCGTATTAATTTATGGTCAGATTCGATCTACTTTTCAAGCGACAGAAGATCACACAGATTGCTGTTGATGTCTTTACATTATGTTTTCACGTTAAACTCTGCATGGGTTTGAATTTTTAGCATGGTAACTTTAGCCTCACATTGCTTACGCAATCTCAGGCTAAAAACGCGGAGTCTTTCAATTATATAATGAGTAATTTACCATCTACATTGGAAACTCAGCATACTAGCTGTATACCGCGGGAGTGATAAGCTATATTTAAGGATATTTATTATCATTTTGAATTCGCCTTTTACAATCCATTACCAAAAGACAAAATTTCGGACTAGTTACAGAAGACAATTCAAATCGCGTTGAGATTGAAATCTAATGCCCAGATAGGCTTGAAAACATTGTGAAACAAGCAATTTCTCCTTTTCTCACAATGTTTTCTTCTACAAAAGCATGATTGTGTCGGAATGGGTTAAGCTTCTACTGGATCACGAAAGGTTTAAGAATATACAAAATCTCTCATTTGCTTCTTACAGGTAATATTTCTCTATGAAAATTGCTAATCTAAAATTGCTCAAGTTTCTAAAATGATATCTTAAATATTTTTGGAAGGCCTTCGGAAAAGGATAACATCCGAACAGTGAAATAAAATATTGATCTTGAAAACTAGTTAGACTAGATAAAGAGGATTTGGTTTAACGTGACTATCAGTAGTATTTCAGTACAACCGCGGTCGGTAGGTGCACCAGATCATGGCTTCCTGTCATTTTTCACACCACTAACATGTACAACTGCAACAATAAATTTGGGTAATTACATGTGTAGCTGCTCAGCCAATTTATAGGCGAATTACTTAACATATTTCCATCAGTGAAAGTGAAATGACGTGTGACTTGTGATCGTGCTCAGGACTCTAGAGTAGAAACACCCTGTGTCATATGAACCTATTAAACAAACCAGGCTAGGCGACAGGTTATGCTTATAAAAGATTATCTATATGAAAATTGCCAGTTTGTACACCAAATACGGGCATATCACTTTACTGTGCCAACGTGGGCGTTCATAATCAGTGCCCTCAATGCTTTGATTTTATACTGTTGGCAAAATCAGCTTGTAAGTTTATCCCCACTGCCACTGAAGTGATGTCAACACATTTTTTTTAGAAATATGTTTTTGAACAGAACATATCATTCATTTGATCCGGGCACAACAAGTGCTGTAAGATCAAAGGGCTGAAAGCACTGATAGAACTTATTGTTAAAAATCAATATTTCTATTAGAAATTAACTTCATAAACAAGTCTGACAGGAAAAGTACAAGCAGGAGGTGAAGACTAAAATCAGACTGCACTTATGTGCAGACTGATCTTAGTCTACAGCTTCTGCCAAAACCGGATTATTCCGGGTTTAGCATAACAAGGGTTAAGATGGTGTAAAAGGGGACACTGAAGTGTTAAGATAACTCGGACCATTTTACAACTTCACGCAAAACTACAGCAGATGATTTTAGTGGGAATTAACGCCGTTTTCAACAATTTTTCATCCACATCTCGGCGGCTGTAGCACCTAACAATGGATCCCTCGAATATCTCTAAAGAATTAGATTTTATCTAAGATGCGGAAACGATTTATAAATAAATATTAATATCATAAAATTTCTGTTTTAGAATGAGTCATTAAAGACATGATGGTAAATGAAGCGGTCCGAACCCTTGTCCAGTTCATTCACTTGGCATCGGTGACCTGTTACATTATCAGTAATGGACGCCAGCCAGGTAAGATTTTCTGGTGTATTGACCCCACACCTATACACTGTGTGAAATATGCTGTCACTTTTACAAAATGTAGAATAAATAATCGAAATATAGACAGATAAGTTGCAGATACTTGCAAATATATCTGCAAACAAATCGTTTAACAGCAGAGTTTATTTCATTTATTTATTTTTATCTATTTTTGTTTTATCATTTTTACAGATTTATTTATTGCGAAACAGATGCAAATACCTGTATCGGTTACTCATGTATTTTCGGTCGTCGTTTAGGTAAACCTACCTATAGATAGTTCCTATAAAGTCAACCATTTTGTGAGGAACTGTATCTTAATTAAGCTTGAATTCAGCTAAGCACAACCCCATCCATCTTGCAAAGGCTACTCAAGATAAACTATTAAAATCATCTCTATTTGGATAATGTTATTGAAACCTTTGAACACAACAAGGCCTAGGTTACATGTATATGTCATGTAGCATCACAAGAATCCCCCTACAAAATTTAAGAATGGTACACAATAGATCACATTTCGCTCTGCCGAGACAAAATCTAACTGACTTAGCCTTTTATCAACGTTTATAAGTAGTATAATGTGTTTCTTGGAACTGTCCTATGTTCAATAGGGACATTTAACCCATTCCCATACGATAAGATTTTAGACCAGTCCAAATTCAAAGAAGTTGCAGACGACGATTTCAAGTTTATGAAATCTTAAAAACCTTTGTCTTTCGGGTTAGAAAACATTGTGAATAATGAAGAAATTGCTTGTAACAAGCAATTTCTTCATTTTCCACAATTGTTTTCCAAAGCTTTCATATTGAGGGGCGTTTTAAAGTGTCATTGTGTGGGAATGGGTAAAAGTGATTGACCTTTTCTTCCCATTACAGAATGCTGGGGTATTGAATGTCATCACGGAGCCTACCTTAACTACACGACTTGTACGTGCATCTGTCCAGAACAATATACTGGCTTCTTTTGTGAAACAGGTAGCAGTTTATGAACCAATTCTTAGACGGAATACCAAATAATTTAAGAATACGCTAGGCGGATTCGTACGTTAGAGTGATAAAGTTTTTAGGTTCATACCTAAATGATTAAATTGGTTGTTTCGTCTATCAAAAACGACCGTTCTGATTTGCCGTAAAATATTCATACCTTCATATATACAATTTTGAGAACGCAGCTATTTTGATTGCTTGCGCACAAAAATAGTTCAATGAAAAATGGATCAAATTAAAAAAATATTTTCTCGCTCGATGTAATTGAGGTATGGAATAAAAAAAGCTAACCACACTTATTTATGAATCCGCTTCGTAAACAAAACATACTCCCTTCATTTCTTATTATCTTATGTCGCAAAGCAGAACAAAGAAAACATTCTGCTAGTTTTAATTACAATTTTATGGATCTAAAGTTGCGTGATCGAAGTTATAATCATGGAATTATGATTACAAAATAAATCGTTTGATCAGAACGCCTAAATCTTCAAAGACGAAACTGAAAATTAATTCTTGTAAAAACGGTCGAATAAAGCAGTAGTTAATAAAGTTTTTTCGCCAAAATGCAGGTGTCTACCATTGTCTTGTCCAAACGAAATCAAGCAATTTGGACGATGACTGTGAGTCGACATAAAAACCAGCCATTTCACCGGCTGCTGTTGTTGTTTCTGCTGCTTTTGTCCATCTACCAGCGAGACTTAAGAGAGCTTTGATATTCAGAAAGCTATATTGTGCAGAAAAACTTTTGCCATACATTTCCGTGACTTCACGAATCTTTTGTTTGCATGAATCGGAGTTATAATGATTGTATATCTGAACAATTTTCTGTTCAATTCACTTTTAACGTCCTTGTGAATTAACAATTGAGGAAACATTGTAGAAAAAAGAAAGTGTGTGTAACAAGCAGTTTCTTCTCAATTTTCTATCCTTCTGAATGGTTATTATTCAAATCTAATCCACTGTCTGCCAAAACCTTTTAATTTGGACAGGTTTAAAATTTTGAAAAACAGGAAAGGGTTTAATATAAATTCTTATTGTCGCGTGATTATGCAACTATAACCGTTTATTTTTGGGGTGGTGTTTGAAAAATATAAATAATAACCCTTTTCTGTACAAATCCGGGATTTTACATAACAGTGATTTTATACTTGAGAAATTATTGTAGAGAAAGAAGAAAAATTGCTCGGCTCAAGGAATTTCTCCTTTTCTCGCAATATTATCTACCATACAGGATAGATTCTGTTAAATTGCAACCAATTTTCATTGGCGTCTGCAACCTCTTTCAAATTGGACCGGTCAAAATTTAAAAAAACAGGAAAGGATTAAGATACAATGTATAGAAAGCTAACGGGCGCCGTTAATGCACTGACCTTGATTAACACGATTTATTACAGGAAAGCGAATAGCGGAAAGCGTTTATCGATCTATTAAAGCTAGCTTTTATTTCCAGAATTAAGGGAAACCATGTGGCCTAAAGGACACTACAGTATGTTGTCATCGGTATTTGGGTGTCCCGAGGATTCCTATTACGGCTGGCATAAGTAAGTAACGTAACTGTTCAAAGTTAAGGTTGCTCATCACACCTGTTTGGGTATCTTGCTATTGGAATTAAGGTCCTCCCGTGTTCTAGGTACATATGGTATGGGCCATGAAAAGATAAGTATACAAGGAGCACGGATTTATTCGGCCTTTCTCTTCCAACACGTGTATCAAAAACGCTTGCTGCTTTCGGGTTTCAAACCATGGACCGCCGTACCGAGAATCACGTGCTTAACTACAGGACCACCGATCGCCCTTTCGCATAGCTTCTGAATGTCATTCAAGAACAAGTCAAACGAAGCATGCAATAGCCTATTGTATACAGACCTTGCTTTCCTCAATTAATGAAGAGAATAAAAGTCATTTTAAACAAATTTAAATCAGAGAATTTTTAACAGTATTTAGTTATAGTCGTTTTATAGATCTTAGTTCTTATTTGTGGTAGCCGCCGTCATAGCGCAATTGGTAGCGCGTCGGACTGGCAATCTAGAGGTCCCGGGTTCGATCCCCGACGGCGGCACTCATCCTTTCAGACTATTTGCTCCCACCAATGGGTCGCTGATCGTAGACCTATGTGGGATAGCAGCTGGAGGCTAGGAAAGGATGTGATGGTGGTAATGGTGTGAGAAATACCAGGAATCCATTGTTTGGTGCTCCAGCCGCCGCGATATAACTGAAAGATTGTTTAAAGCGGCGTAAAACCCCATTCAAACAAAACAAAATTTTATTTGTGGTCATTAATTCAATTATTTTGCAACATTGTACACATTTAGGTGTTAAGAAAAGCCTCGCCATTCTGTCGGGTCAGCGTAAAACTATAATACGTGCGTAGATAGAGACAATTACGAGATTGCTGTACTTAGCCCTTTATTTGTTCAGTCGATATCGCTTTCATCTATTTTCGAATTGTGTCATGACTTTCTAATCGTTATCCAACTCAACGAGAACTACTTAATAGCATCTACCGTGCTACAGTGATACAGCGGCGGTAAACATTACAGCAAAGTGATCGATGACAATAGATCACTCAATTTTGAAATTGGGGTGTCACTTATCATCGGTGGGCGAGGCAAAAGTCATAACTACAGCTTTAAAAAAGACGTCGGCGTGCGAGCAAAATGTCGTAACTACAGCTTTAAAAAAGACGTCGGCGTGCGAGCAAAATGTCGTAACTACAGCTGATAAAGCTGTAGTTACGACATTTTGCTCGCACGCCGTCGTCTTTTTATATATATATATATATATATATCAAAAATTAACACGTGTAAGCATTTTAGACATCAATGATTCAGAACAAAATGAAAAAAAGTAAAGCTTTTATTTACATACGGTGCAACTTGGCTCGATCGGCACTGCTGAATCAAACCTGGCCAATTCTACTGTAAGATTCCATCATCAATTACATGCGGATCTTTATAAAAAACCTCTTTGAACGGTCCCTTTCTCAATGGGTCTGTCTTGCATAAAAGCTGGTATTTATCAAATTCAATAGAAATCTGTACCCTCTACAGACACAATTGACATGAAGGACGAATATTAATTAATTTTTGAATTACAAGAATTGATTGTGACTTGTATCTCGAACTTACCTGATAGCAAGAGTTTGGGTGAACCAACTGAATTTTCTCAAGGAATAGGGTTTTATAAATACCTCACTGCAAAACAAATGATTAGACTATTCTTTGATAAAAGAGTAAATTGCGTTATCCTGTAAAAAAATTATCAAAGTGCTCTTATATGCAACCGAGCAAAATTTAGACTGTATTTTTGTTTATAAAACTGTGTCGTCTTTTAATATAAATTTCAATATAAACGAACACGTTCCAAAACAGTCTCTTCGTGAACGGTTTCTATTCTAGAGGCTACGTCAACATGACGTTAGCAGATAACAGACCTGCGCAGCGATGGAAGATGCCGCCAGTTGACAACGCCCCGGATTTTCATGTTTTCCCCATACACCCCCACCTACTTGGACCGTACACCCGCAGGTCTCTGCAGCTGAATTTCTGTACCCGGCGAGATGGCGTGAAGTCAGGGGACTACGACTCCAATGAAGAGCAATGGCCGATAGGGGGCTATTGCTTATTTCAATATAGTTCTAATTGCCCTAAAGGTATATATATTCTACTTTTGCCATATTATTGCTGTAAAACTTAGTTTGGTGTCATAAATGTTAATGTTAATTTGCAGAAGCCTTTAACTGTGTGAAGTTAAATGTAATGACGGGAGAGACATACTGCAACATTGTTATGATTCAGTTATCATCGACGGGCTTACAAAATTCATAAAAACAGCCTGAGGATGGTGTAATTATGATATTTTAGAAGTCCACCGATCAAACCACCGATCTAGCATCATTTTTTAATGTATTTTAAAAATGTCTATATCAATAATGATATTATATTCCCGGATTAGAAATTATAAGGCCTATAATGGTTAAATTAATTTTAAATCGGTTTCTTCTTTAAATCGGGGGGGGGGGGGGTAAGAATTTGATTAGGTCGTCTGGTTAGAAAAGAAAGTTCTGACGGTATGCGTAAATTCGAAGTTTGTTGTTCATCGTTCATGTCTTTGTTTTAAAGTGACTTTTGAACAGATTTCAATGAAAATTTAAATAGAAAAAATATCTACTTTTCCAATAGTTACTAATGTCATTTTCACGAGAAATGTTCGTTTCCGGTGATATATTCACTAAATTCTCTATAAATCCAATTAAATGTAATACATTACTTGTGCCTGCCCTTCTTCGAAACGTCGGATTTTTTTCGGATGAGGCCGTTAGTCTTCGGATAATATCGCTTTCGAATGTATTGCTAGCGGATGCAAATGTAAAATTTCTGTGTGTCCAACAGATATCGTATTTACCCGGTTGATTCTGGTTCCATTCTGTTTATATTGCGGTTTTTTTTTTTGTGTGTGTGCGTGTTACATTCTCGAGAATGCGAAATACACCAAAAATTGATACTCAATTTATACACAATTTATAACAGAATATTCGCTAAATCCTATGTTGTTGAGACACATTAGAATGGTCTCCCTGAGACCATTCTAATAAGTCCCAACTTCATTGGATTAAGGTATATTTGTTAAACAAATACGACCACTTCGTTTTGTTAGCTTTTAATTTTGATTGATTGGTTGATTCAATGGGGTTTAACTCCACACTTTTAACCGTATTTCAGTCATGTCGCGGCGGCTGGAGCACCTAACAGCGGATTTCTGGTATTTTTCACGCCAGTACTACCACTAAATCCTTTCCTGGCCTTTTGACTTTCAAAAGGACGGGATTTTGAATGTGGTCGCAAAAGGGAAGTGGTCGCATAAAAGAGATGGTCGCTCGGGCAATATTCACTGTGCTTTGATTATATGTAAATATGGATTGACTAGAATCACTGATAAAGTCATCGAGAAAACATTTGTGTAAACTATTCGAAAAACGCGTTTCCAATAGAAATACTTCCGAATTAATGTATTATGAGTCCATTCTTAGAAAATGTCTCAATACCGAAGTTAGCCCTCCCACATTTTGAAATGTTCCAAGTAAGACACCCTAATTTTGCAATGTTTCCTATGGGCCTGCCGATGTTGCTTCCTGAAAGATATTTCGGGCGACGAAATTTTCTTTAGCAGTTGGAATTTGCTGCTGTAACAGGGGCCGTGTGGACGCACATTACGCTCTAACATTGCAGAGGCAGTTACATAGTTCTCGTGGAGAGAAAAGTGATAAACGATCTAGCAGTTTAAAAAAGAATGAGATATTAATTTTAATTGTAATTTTATGTCTTCATTGAGCAACTTCTTTTTACAAAATTACATGTTTTTTCTTCTTCTGGGATTGAGCTGACTCCAGCGTCCATCGTGTGTGGCTCGTTAATAATTTGAGTCCACTTTAGAGACATCATTATTTTCCAGAAATGTCTTTAAACTTGATCAGAATGTTTTTCCCTGATATCTCGAGCAAGTTTCAAGTTTGGTCACATGGAATCAAATCCGAGGTCAAGCCATAGAAGACCTTGTGTTCACTTTAGAATCTATGATTTTGGGTCTAAAGTCTTCGGTCTTAGTCAGGATGATTGTCTTCATGTAATATTGGATAAGTTCGAACTTGATTTAAACCCATTCAAAGACTACAGAATTCTAAACTGTTCCAAATTGAAAGAAATAACAGACTGAAATGTTTAGTTGATGAAATTCAAATATTTTTGGTCCGTCTGAAAGCGTTATTGTCTGGAAATGAGTTGAATGAAATCAAATTCTAGGCAGTCAGGTAAAATCTTGCTCTCTAGATTTCATATTTTTGGCAAATATATTTTGACACTTGGTCAGAGTTTTTGTGTAAATAGTGTCTTGGACATTGTCTACATTGGGTGAAAATAGGCTTAAAACTAGTTTGTTAGGTCAAACCTTAGAGATAACCTTCTGCAGATCGCTCTATAATTCCACATTTTTGTCCCTATTATGATGATATTTGGACAGAATCTTTGTCGCCATGGTACCTCGGACAGATTTGATATTTGGTCAGTTAAGAGATGAAGAGAATATTTTTTGTTTTCATGGAGGTATGAACCGAAAAACCTAATCACACTGTATGAATACGCGAAGCGGATTCATACAGTGTGTGATTAGGTTTTTCGGTTCATACCTCCATGAAAACAAAAAATATTATCTTCATTTCTTATAATTTAATAGCATCGAGCGAAAAATGCAACAACTTAACAAATTTTGATACATTTTTGTAGTGAACTATTTTGTGCGGAAGCATTCAAAATGGCTGCGTACTCAAAATTTTGTTCATGGAGGTATGAATTAAATTTTTCGACCAATCAGATCACTCATTTTTGATAGACGAAACTAACAATTAAATTATATAGGGATGAAAAACAAGGAGACTCGGGCCACTCAAAAAAAAACTTCTATGCATTCCAGAGGCTAAAATACCTTGATATTGGTTAGAATGTTTGTCCCCTTGTCTTAGTCAGGTTGGATAGCCGATCCTTTTTGTTCATAATATCTGCCATTAATCCAAATCTTAGAAAGAACCTTACTTGGATTTTATTGTAGCGGCTCCATTTCCGGTAAGAATACCTCCTAACTTTATTAGTATTAATTTTCTTCTTATTTGTTTTAGACAAGACTTTGACACCAGGTCGCTTGGTGCCAAAATCCAGGTAACATTTGCTTTTTAATTTCTGTAGTCATTGACTCAGGTGAGCGGTTTACATTCAATGACCCTCTTGTTCTTATTTTTTTCTAGGATTTTTGGCTACAAGAGTAACGTTTGGAGATTACCGCACGTCCTGGTCGGACACAGACGGTGTATTACCTTCTGTATCTATAAACGAAACAACTGGAGCGCCGACATTTTTCTTCTGTTGTCAAATAAAAGAACGGGAAGAAACAAACGCATCTTTTCCCAGTAGCTACCCATTCATTTTGATTAAGGTAAGACAACTGACTAATCAATCAAAAACCAGTCAAAAAATTATATCATTCACCGGGACCAGAAATGAGTTTTGATTTCCGTAAGTGGCCGCCATTTTTGTTAACCTTTTTTGTTGGTTTGGCGACTTAAGGGACGTAACTACAGCTTATTCAAGCTGTAGTTACGACGTTGAAATCACCAACCAACTGTTCTACTTTTTGTTACATGCTACTAGCCATAAATTTTTCAAAATAACGCCGTTGAAAATCGAAGCGGAACTTCCTGTCGGAGTGATTGAGTGGAACAAAAGGAGTCAGTGGGCGGGGTCAGCGATTCGTCAATTCTAGAAAAGCAGAAGAGAAGTTTTTGCTTCACAGACATCCTCCAGCATAGCCTTTCGGAAAAAAACAGTTACAAGGTTTATTTCTAACCTACTGAAGACAAACGCAATCTTTCGCAACATTTAACCCTTTACTGTTTTGCAAAATTTTAGACCCGTCCAAATTCAAAGGTTTAGCAGACAACAAGTCAAAATCGATTTCACTTGGAAAATAGTCATTCGGTAAGGCAATAATATTGTGGAAAATATTTTCTTCTTTTTCCACAATCTCTCTCAAGCATAAAAAACACAAGGACGTGAAAACTCGGGATTGAATAGGAAAGGATTAACATTTAAATATATCACGTTGTCTTCATATCAAACTGTTCATCACGTTAATAGTGTCACTTTATTGTTTGATTTATTAAAGGGTGCATTCTTGTTTTTGAGGTATTCAATATTTGCAGAGACCTTTAAATAACAATGATGGTGATAATAATAAAAAAAATAACTGGTTTAACCAATAAGTTCCGACCACGTTAAACCTTTTTAGGAGCCTTATTTACGGCTGAAAACTAGTAATTTAGCTATGAATGCATAAAAGGTTAAAATTAAAGCAGAGAAGGCGAAAGAAACATTTTCTAACCATCTCGAAACGTTACCAGGCCAAAAGAAACGTCTGAAAATTGCGCAGTCGGTATTATGTTTTTCAATTATCCTTTTTGTCATAGGCGGGATTTTTCTCGTTTATACTGACCAATACGTAGGCATATACGTTGTTTAACGACATCCAGCCTGTTCGTGTACATTAAAGTAAAAAAAAAAGGCGCGATGACAGTACGTTAATTCACTGAGTAACCCACGTTTTCTCACGTTAAGCCTGGGGTTTGTCCGACTCTTCATTTCCGAATTATTTATTTGTTTATTTATGAATACCTAATTTTGTTCGTCAAATGCTTGCTGTTCAAATCATTTATGACTGACTATTATTTTTCATAGTAAAAACACTAGAGAATATTAATGAAGCGATCCCTCGAGTATGTTATGTGATCATATAAATAAGGCGATAATTACGATCTGATAGTGTAGCGATATAAAAGATTTCTTTGTGAGCCAACACTCTGGAATCCCTTAAGGGTACATTTTATCAGTAAATATTAAATTTTCATGACGCATTTATACAGACATTAAGTGAGGCTGGGGAATAAGCTTGTATGTATCTGTGATAAATTGGCACGGAAATTGAGGATGATTTACACACAAAGAAGAATTAATGTATTGCATTGAAGGTATAATACAAAACACAGTGCATTTGTAAATCGAATTCAGTTTGATATGAATAACTTTGTTTATGAAATGATTGACATCTTGAATAATATGGCACTTAACTCTGATCTCAATCTTTTCAAATGCGAAGTAGTTTCACGGAAATCGATATTTCTAGCGGACAATTTATGGATGACGATTGCTAATTTGGCGACTTTTTATTCGTAACTACAGTTAAATCAAACTGTGACTAATAGTTCGCCTACCAACGATCTACCGTTTAATTCAAGTCCTGGACAACACATTGAACAAAAGAAAACGACCATTGAACTCCGACATTGCAATTGGGATGAGGTTATAAACGATCTTTATCGAGGTTATTCCGAACACATCGAGACATAATCTTTGGTTGACGACGATCAAAAGACCCTGTGGTCGATATTTACGAAAACTGACGTATCACTGTACACGCCCATCGACTCTAACCACGCTCATTGAACTCCGACTTAGATATTACATGGGGTTATATTGTAAAAGTTATGGTCAGTAGCATGTAACGAAAAAAGTAGAAATTGTTGGTTGGTGACTTAAACGCCGTAATTACAGCTTGAATAAGCTGTAGTTACCACGTTTTTGTCTCCAAATCATCAATAATGTCGGTCATTACCGGAGTTCAAATTCTCTTCCGATCGAAATAAATGATTTGATAGGTCAATTTATTCTTTGATCATGTATTCGAAGTAATGACTCATATCAGCCTGTACATCTGTATGTTCTGATTAGAGCCTTTACAATGAGCTCCATAGGTAGCTACTAGCTTAAAGTTGTATTTTGTTTGTTTTAGTCTTTACGTTTAGCGAAAATCTTAAAGCGGATCTTGAATAGATTTTCGTGAAAATTTCATATAAGAAAGTTACCTATTTTCCGTTAGTTATAAATGTAATCTTGTTTAATGTGATATATTTTCCCTATGTCCTGCTTTGAAATATCGAAATTTATCCTTAGCTCGTTAAAGATAAGACAAAACGGGGCTTCCGTACCTTAGTCTTTAGACAATGTCGATAACGTCTGAGTTGTTTGCGGAAACCAATGACGTAAATGATGAATCATGGAAACCACAATTATTTCATTACAAAATCAGCTTAACCCATTACTAGACGACAACACATTAGACTGGTCCAAACTGAAAGGAGTTGCAGACGACAATTTAAAATTTATGATATTCTAGATTTTTTTAACTTTCTGGGTATAGAACACATTTGGGAAAATGAAAAAATAATGCTTGTCACGAGCAATTTCTTCATTTTCCACAATGTTTACCAACTGATTTGATTCAGGGGCGTTTAATAGCATCATTGTGTGGTTTATCCCCCTATTTCTAGAAGTATTAAATTTGAAAATTGAGAGCCAAAATGCAAAAGCCGCTTTAAATGCTCCCTACAGCAACCAAATCTGCTGAGTATCGCTCCTGTACTCAAATATAAATTGCTGGTTACTTCTAGCACCGTCTAAAACAATACGATTGTGTTTATAGCAGACCAACTTGAGTTCCTGTCCAGAAGTAGCCGGGATGACCGTCAGTGAGGAAAGATTTGACCTTGTGGATGACCTCAACATGTTCGAATCTTCTGGTAACCTCTCCGTGCTGACAGATACCGAAGATGGATATAAACGAATTGAAATGTGTTTTTATGCGAGCAATGGTGAGTATTCAAAACACACTTTTTCTTAATAAATATGTAAGCTGGAACTAAAATCAATAAACCCACTCGTTTACTTTGTATAACCAACCCTTTCTCGTGTTTTTGTTGCTGTTGTTGTTTGTTTGTTTGTTTGTTTGTTTGTTTGTTTAAATGGATTGGTTCAATTTGAAACACGTTGCAAACGACAATTAAAAGTGGGTGCAATTTAAAAGGAAACCATCCAATGGATGTGAAAAAAAGAAGAAATTGCTAGTATCAAGCAATTTCTTAGTTATCCACAATGTTTTCTATCTAAAAAGACGAAAAATAAACCTAAAAGACTATCAATTTCAAAATTGTCGTCTATAGCTTCTTTCAATTTTGACCAGTCTAAAGTCGCGTTGAAATACCATGGATCGCTTACCACCACTGTTGCAACTTAACAAAGTTGTTAGCTAGCAAAGAGTTCGCTTTAATAACTTAAGGTCTTCTCAAAGTTCAACGAGTGCAAACTGCCACTGGAAGCTTATCCACTATATTCATTGAATACCTACTCCGTAAAAGTGGTTCTTATGTATTTCAGGAAATGTGCAAACTCTATTCAAATTGTCGCGTGCTGTTTCAAAAACATGCTTTTTAACTCATTCCCACTCAATTCCGCTGTTTAAGTATCTCATGAAAAAAGATTTTAAAACATAGAGGGCAATGAAGAAATTGCTTGTATCAAGCAATTTCTTTCATGTTCACAATGTTTTCTACCCAACAAGGGAAAGATTTTTTTAAATTCAACCAGCCTGAAATTGAGGCTGCAACTTCTTTCAATTTGAACCAGTCTAAGATTTTGTCATGTCTAAATGGATTAACTGTTAGGTTACTTTAACCTTGTTTATTTACCATGATTACCTTTGACAAAACAGAATACTTAACAATACTATGCTTTGCTAGCGTACAGTACTTTCAGTACAGTGATTTGTCTATGATACCAAGCGACGCTATTTACAGGAACGAGATAAATGCAGTAAAGGCTTTTGTTGTGTGGACATAAAAACTTAAGCCTGTCTTACCCAACGGATCGATGACAACGCCCTCCGTCCTTCGACAAGAAAGTTCGAGTGATACGTCAAACGAATAAAGTTTGCATGATTTGTGGTCTGAAAAATAAAACTTAAAGCATATTGTTTGCTGATGACCGAACTGTCGTTTTAAACAAGATGTGGTGACGTCGTTTTAAGTCGCAAAGTAAACAAAAGTACTCGACACAAATGTCGAATGTCAAGATCCACTTTCGCTCGAAATAAATTATTCAATTGGCCCATTTTTATTGAGGTGATCCCCCAATTTAATGTATAAAGTGCCAGTCATTTACACTGCAGACAAACGAGAGTGTATGTTCGAGATCGACGGAGGATTTTCCTATCGGGGTAGTCAGAACATGTCTGTGCACGGTAATCCGTGTCTACACTGGTATGGGGCTACAGATTCGTACGGTGAAAAGTTCTACCCCTACCGAGACTATGTGGGTGACTTTAACAACAACCATTGTCGGACATATTGGCCCTGGGGACAGTACAACCCCTGGTGCCCGGTGATGGGCCCTGACGGGAAACAGGTGATGGAACCCTGTGATGTTCCACTATGTGGTTAGTACGGCAGCTTTCCTTCCATCTGGTCTTGCATCATGGTGAAGCTTTTACTTTTTGTCTTAATTCAAAGGGTAGAAGACGATGTACATCGCAAAAATTAACCCAACTTTATGGCTGAAAATTTTGTGGGAAAAAAGAAATTTAAATTAGAAGACTCGGATCAGACTGTGCGGGTGTAATGGCTGACCTGAGCCTCTTCTTTTTGCACACGTGAAATTATTCGAAATATCACGTAAGCGTCCAATAAATGTCAGCTATTCTTTTCCATCAATATTCCAATCGATATCGACGAAAACAGTATTTGTAATTCAAATCAGAACTAAAGTCGTAATCATTTAAGAGATGAAGAGACTATTTTTTGTTTAAGGAGGTATGAACCGAAAAAACTAATCACACTATATGAATATGCGAAGCGGATTCAAAAATAGGTGTGATTAGTTTTCTCGATTCGTACTTCCATGGAAACAAAAAATATTCTACTTATTTCTCATAATTTAATGACCTCAATCGAAAAAATTAATGTTTTACAAATTTCCATACATATTTGTCGAACTATTTAGAGCGCAAGAATAACAAAAAGCTGCGTGCTCAAAATTCATGGGGGAATGAATATTTTTTTCGGTCAATGAGAACGTTCGTTTTTTGATATACGAAACTTAAAGTTAAATTATTCAAAAATGAATCACGACTCAGGAGAGTAGCGATAAACCCGTATACTTGGTTGATTACATGTCACGAAAAGGACCATAACGATTTTGATTAAGTATTTTTACCCTTATTATGATATCACTATTTTTATCCTTTTTATTATTCAGAAATGGATCCAGAATTAGAAGAGCTCGACATTAACAAGCCAGTATATTCAGTAGATCACAGACCCGGAAAGGAACCAGAACACGTGGTGGACGGGTTATTTGGTAACATATCTTACATTTATTATCCACTGTTCTCTCTCGCACTAGTTAAGATTTCATTTTTTTCAAACGTATACTCATAAAGGAATTTTACTTACACACGTAATAGAAAGAAAGTTAAAGCATTTTATTCAGACAACATTTATGTTCTTTCGAAAATACAAGCAAACGTATTCCAATTGTAGTTCCAATTCGATATCAAACGGCGTTGTTTTGCAAAATTTATGGAACGAATTAACATGTAACAACAAAAGAAAATGAAATGGCCGGTTCTTGACCTAAAATTCGCAGCTACGGCTTGAATAAGCTGTTGTTACGACATTCGAGTCTAACCAACAAAAATGCGTCATATAATTTATTAAATCTGATACAAACATGCTTTGACGCGATTCCATATGGGAGTGATATCTTTGAACCTTTCTTTTGCTCAACAGATGTTCCGTTCGTATCGAATAGACCGAAGAACAAACCTTGGCTTCAGATTGACATGGAGGAAAACCTCGAAGTCCACGCTATATTCATACAAAGAGAATACGGTAACTCTCTTTTATTTTAAGGTCACTTGAGCATTTGAGCCCATAATGTCTGCGGTACGTGCTTCATCCACTGAGCATCGTCTGAAATTTTTCAAAAATCGCCTCTTAAACCATTGAAGACGTTTTGCAGGTAGGTTCCTTTGGTTAAGCACTTTTTTTAGTTTTAGAGTTTAGATTTACTCTAATTGCTGGTTATCACGGCAACATAAGAGGGTGGAATGGTGATTTTTTAATGTTCTGGTTTGAAACCTAGAGTCCTAAAGCTTTGTTAGAGGCAAAGAATGATATCTTCTCCTATGAAACCCGATATCCTGGAGCATTGATATTGTGCAACTCCCTGAGGATCTCTATTAATTTCGTTAATGTGGTCTCCCCCAGGGGACATATATAGGCTATTTCCTGGTGCATCCTATTTTACCCATAAACAACAACGTCACATCTCTTTGATGGCCTCAACCACTGTTAGTAATGTTATAACCTCTAACTTGTCCTTGGCAAAGTTTGTTCTCTCAATATCTCTTTAGTGATATTTACGTTCTGCAAAAGCGCGCCTTATTTTCTAATATAGAAAATAAAGAAGAAATCTTTTTTTAGTTTTAGAGTTTAGATTTACTCTAATTGCTGGTTATCACGGCAACATAAGAGGGTGGAATGGTATTTCGAGCCATTACGCATGTGCAACGAGTAAAGACAATGATCAGCCTGTACATCCGCACAGTCTGATCAGAGTCTTCACTATGCAATCTACAGATAAACATGGGCAGATTTCTTTTGCTGTCAGCGAATATTCTAAATAGTGCACATTGTCTGAATATCAGGCATATGTGACATGGTTTGAATTGCTACGCAAAGGCTCAAGTTTGCTGTACCGTACTTTAAAGGGTAAAAGTTGTTTTGTTTTTTGTTTTTTTTTCATTTGACATTATCTATGTGATATCCCCTTATAAGACTTGGAAACAAAATTCCTCCGGGGTCAAATTTGAGCTTCGCATTGACACACCTATTTTTACACAGAGGGTTTTCTTTTTAAAGTAAATTTTCTTGTAAAAATATTAGACGGTAATAGCATTTACCTGGTACAGATTTATTTAAAAATGAAATGCCCATTGTTTCCGTTTGAATGGTGCTAAAGTATGTCGCAAAGTAACTCGGGTTAGCGGTATATGAAAATTTTGGCCCTCTTTTTAATTCGTATCAACAAGGTAACTTTGATTAAACATATGGATAAAGAACGTATAGCAGAGCCAAGACAACTACTAATTAATTTCCTTCGAACAAGAGCGGTTAACTACCGTTGTGTTATGTTGTTCTATGATTAAAACAGAGAAAAAAAGTCATGCTGAATAAAATTCTGATCAGAATCCGCATAAATAGCAAAGGCATAAAAGCGCTGGAAGCACTAGTTACGGCTTCCCTTTTTTTATTTTTATTTTTTATTTATTTATTTTTTAATTTATTTCATAAACAACTCTTGGTCGCAGGAGACAACTCAGGAGGTGTAGACTAACATCAAAGTGCACTTATGTGCAGTCTAATCTTTGTCTTTACCTCCTACAAAACAGAAATATTCCGGGTTTCAGTATGAAAAGGCTCAAATTATCACTATTGTGTGAAGATAAAAAAAACAAAGAAAATTATGACATGCGATTATTAGAATGTCTTGCAACTTGTTATACTGCTCATTTAATGTTGGCATCGACCATATGGGACCATGATTCAAACGGAGGTGTTTATTTTCTTTTCCACTGGCACAGTTTGGTTTCCAAACAACCTCCGCCGACCAGGAATTACCGTGAGTCCGAATCGATGGGATTTTATTGCGTATGGAGCTCTACAATGTACAGAGAAGAACTTCCCGAGGTAAGCCTTTATCTACTTGACATCTGCTTAGCTTAGAGTGGACCAATCGCGATGTGTCAATCAAATAATCAGTCGACCAATCTGATCATTCATTTATCTTGGAATTGAGATTTGAACTTCATCATTGTTAAGCATTTTTGTCGGTTTGGCAAATAAAACGTCGTAACTATAGCTTTTTCAAGCATTAGTTACGACGTTTATTTCGCTAAACAAGTTTCCTACTTGTATCTTTTATGCTATTGGCCACAAAATATTGCAAAAAATCACCGTCTAAATCGAAGTGAAACTTCCTGATGTAGTCAATTGGCGGGACCAACTAAAGAAGTGGGCGGGGTCAGCGGTTAGTCAATTAATAGGTATACTCAGACTAGAAAAGCATTCAACGAGACTCTGTTCATCGCAATACATCATCAAAGGTGAACCGAAAATACATGGAGTGTGAAATGCTGATAATTACAGGGAAAGACTGAAGAGTAAAGGCCGCGTTGTCTCCCGTACTTATCATATATTTGAAACTATGTACCTGTAATTAAATTTATTTCTGAAATTCTAAGAATGTCGTTTCATTCATCCACCAAAAAATCAATTGAGTAAGGAACTCTTTTGTATGCTTGTGGAAAAGGCAATTGTCCGTCTCCAAACGGTAAATATTTCTATTGTTTTATATCAG
Source organism: Fragum fragum (assembly GCA_946902895.1). Classification (NCBI taxonomy): domain Eukaryota; kingdom Metazoa; phylum Mollusca; class Bivalvia; order Cardiida; family Cardiidae; genus Fragum; species Fragum fragum. Next base: position 51,894,457 of record OX336371.1, read on the forward strand.
ATTTGATAGATTATGTTAACAGACACAATTTTGAAGTCTTCTCAGAGTTAAAAATTTGCCAGTGCAACTAAAGGCTTACCTACTAATTACATTTGAATACCTGCACCTTTTTTTACGTATCTCAAGAAAAAAAAAATGGAAAATATTGCGGATAATGAAGAAACTGCTGATAATAAACAAAATCTTCAATACCCATAATGTTTCGTACCCTATAGGACAAAAGATTATCTAAATTCTACCATCTTGAATTTGTAGACTGCATTTTCTTTCAATTTGAGCCAGTCTCAGATTTTATTGCGTTGTGTTAATTTAACTCCTGGTTACTCATAACCTCGTTTATCTATCACGATAACCGTTGACAAAAAAGATTACTTAATAAAACCATGATCTGCTAGTTTACAGTACTTTCATTCCTTCGATTATGACATATGCCTTGGAAATACATCTAGTATTCATAAGAATTTAAGAATTTTCTGTTGTTGTTGTTGTTATTTTTGTTGTTATTGTTGTTGTTGCCAATGAGCTATGAAACTCCCTCGTAACACTCTTGTGTGAACCGGCTCCGTGTGTTCATACAGTGTGGTCCGTGGTTTAGTGGTAGGATGCAGATCCCGGGATCGTAGGGTCACGGATTCTAATTCCGCTCGGATCGTATAAATCTTGTCTGGACAAAAACTAACTCAATGTTGCTCCTCTCCACCTTTGTATATAAATTGGTATTAGTGAGGGTATCTAACAGAGTGCTGTGGCTGCTGGGTACGCCATGTGATAACAATCGACTTGCATACCAATGGACGAGAGTCTAAGTTTTAAAAAGGGCGAAGTCTGCAAAGATATAGATACGGAATATCAAGGGTTTCATACCCCAATAAAATAAAATCTTATTTTTACAGCTTGTTTCAAGCAACAATATTTTCTCACTTATGAAATTACAGGGACGTTAAAAGCAGGAATTAAACAGGAAAGGGTTAAGAGATGAACAGAATATTTTTTTCTATCTTCATGGAGGTATGAAACGAAAAAGATAATCACACTGTATGAATACGCGAAGTGGATTCACACATTCTAGTGATTATAAAAGGGTTTTCGTTTCCTACCTTCATGAAACAAATTCTTTAGTTAATGACATCGAGCGGGAGTAACAAAAATATTTTTAATTAAAAATATTTGTGCGGAAGCATGCGAAATAGCTGCGTGCTCCAAACTTTGTTCACGGAGGTATGAAGATTTTTTTTGTCGGACAATCAGAACGGTCATTTTCGATAGACGAAACTAAAAAAAATATGTTCCTCATCTCTTACAAATAGTTTTTTCAAACAATTTAAATTACTACCCTGTTCTGTCCATTTTCAGACGAGCCAATCGATTCTGGTACCAGTGTTATAGACCTATCCTTGGACAATACGTGACTATAAGAAATTTTGATGACCCAGATCCGGACACTCTATGGGGAAATTATTATTTTCTTGAGATTAAGGCGGTAACTGTTTTTCATAAACGTAAGTATTTTAGACATAAACGTAAGTATTTTAGAAGGTTTTAAACGTTCGTTTTCTATCTGTTTGAATCGGGGGTTTACGCCTTTTTAACAGTAGTTTAGTCACATCGCGGCGACTGAACACCTAACCATGGATTCACACCAGTCCTACCACTACATTCTTTCCGAGCCTCCAGCTGCCCATCTCACGTAGGTTTTTGACTCTCCACTTATTTGTGGGAGACAAATATCGAAAATGATATTTGCCGCGACAGTGGATGGAACCCGGGACCTCATAGTTGAGAGTACACCCTAAACGTTCGTTAAGAACTGACGGCTTTGTATTCCTTGTATCCCTTGTTTAGTTTATGAATTTAGAGTTTTTAACAAGATCAGGACAAAAGTATGTTACAATCTGATAAAACGACGGTCTACACCATTTTGTTTTCAAGCAGGCTCAGTTATAATGTCAATTCATTATTTTAAAGTCACAGTTTTTTATCGTAGGAGGCGCTTGCAGCCGCCGAATGGGCATGATATCCGGCGACATTCGGGATTTCCAGATTAACGGGAGAGGGGACGAGGCCAATGCTTTGTTTGATGACGGTCGCATTCTTAACACCGGGTCTGGGTGGTGTTTTGACTATAACATCACAAAATACTTGGAGGTTTGTGTAGATCTCTTGAATTTTTCCAACGTATAGCGGCACTGTAGTCGATGGCCACGTCCACTTACTCTACTTGCCGCGCCGACTGACTCCGGCAGGAAGTTCAACTCCAATATTAAACGGCGTTATTTTGCAAACTTTATAGCCAATAACTTGTAACAGAAGGGTAAAATTGATGGCTTGCGACATATTCCGCTCTGAAGAAGGGAAGGCATTTTGTTAAAAAGTACAATCACAACTAAATCCTATATTGTTGGAACTCTTTATAATCGTCTCATTGAGACGAAGTGTTAGACTGTTTTAAATTAAAATAAGATACAGGCGAAATTTCAATTCCTTTATGTTACCACAATGTTTTCCTGTGCTTTTTTCTTGAGGGGCGTAAAAACGTCATCATGTTGGAACGAATTTATCGCAAAGAAGGTCGATGTTTTTTTATTGATTTATACATTGGATTTTCAAAACATTAGGTGGAGGGAAAAGTGATTGTTGTTTGGTCGTCGTCGTCGTCGTTGCCTTCGTTGTTTGTTGTTGTTGTTGAATTTTTAGCAGTACTATGGGCCATTTACAGGTCGATGGAATCGTTCCAACAGTCATTCACGGATTAGAAATCCAGGGAACACCGGATGGGAAGTATGAGGACGTTCAAGAAGTTGAGATTGAATATGGTATCTCCACAGACCACATGGTTAAATACCTCGATGGCAATAAACAACCAATGGTAAATAGAGTTTTTATTCAATTAGGTGGATCGAATATACAAAATTCTCTTTTAACGTTTGGATTTCGACATTGATTCTGATCAGTAAAAAACTTACAACCAGTTTATCTTTTAACCCATTCCAACTCAATCCCTCCTTTTTACGCATCTCAAGAAAATAGCTTTGGAAAACATTGTGGAAAATGAAGAAATTGCTTGTATCAAGCAATTTCTTCATTTTACACAATGTTTTCTACCTAAAAAGACGAAAAAAATTAAAATTTCATCAACTTGAAATTGTCGTCTGCAGCTTCTTTCAATTTGGACCAGTCTAAAATTTTGCTGTGTTGGAATGGGCTGATGAGCTGATATAACTATTGAACAGTCCATCTTTCACCGATCATTGTAATTGTGCTTATACCAAAATGGGATAAAATGATACTTTTTTGTCTCATATGGTTCTTTGAAAAACTGCGCATGCTGTTATTTATGAAACGTCTCGCGTTTCAACACATTTAAAAGAACGAAATTTCTAAGCAAGTGGTGGCCAAGATCTCGAGATAATCCAGCCAAATGAATCCTCTCGAAAGGTTTGTTCATAAAAAATAAATACAGCTGTGCGGAGCATTTCGAAACTATTACGCATATGTGCAAAAAGAAGACTCAGATCAGCGAGTGCGCAGAGTCTGGTCAGGGCCTTCACTTTGCTCTCTACACGTTGGTACTATTTCCAAAGCTTTCTTACCCGATCAGTGCTGTGAGTGGCTGTCCTTATGTGAGATCACTTAAAATGCACGAATTCGAATTTATTTTAGAGATGAAGAGAATACTTTTTTGTTTTCATGGAGGTATGAACCGAAAATACTAATCAAACTGTATGAATACGCGAAGCTGATTCATACATAAGTTTGATAAGTTTTTTCGGTACATACCTCCATGAAAACAAATCAAAGTACTGACAGTACTGTAAGCTATCAAAGCATAGTTTTTGTTAAGTAATCTTCTTTGTCAAAGCTTATCATGATAAATGAACAAGGTTAAAGTAACCCAGGAGTTAACCCAATACAACATGTCAAAATCTTATACCGGTTTAAATTGAAAGAGGTTAAAGGCGACGATTTCGAGATAGTGGAATTTGGAAGGAAACATTGTGTACATTGAAGAAATTGCTTGTTACTAGCAATTTCTTCAATGTCCACAGTATTTATCAAAGCAGTTTTCTTGAGATGCTTAAAAAAAGAACATTGATTGGGAATGGGTTACAGTGCACTACAATTTGAAAATAGTTAGTAATAATCTTAAAATACATCAGAACTACTTTTTATGGTGTATGCATTCCACTGGTTAGTGGTTACGCCACCAGTGGCAATTTGCACTCATTAAACTTTGAGATCACCTCAAAATTTTGTTAACTTAAGCTATCAAAGCAGACGCTTTGCTAGCTAAAAATATTTTCTTCATTGTTATGATTTAAAAGCATCGAGCGAAAAAAAGCAAAAACTTAACATATTTTGAAACTTTTTGGATTGAACTTTTTTGTGCGGAATCTTACGAAATAGACGCATGCTCAAAGTATTGTTCATAGAGGTATGGATAATTTTCTCGACAAATCAGAAAGCCCGTTTTTGATAGACGAAACTAAAAATTAAATTATATTTCCAGAAGTTCCGGGTAAGTTCAAACGGGAAGGCCGATATGATAAATCGGTTCATGTTTGGAAAGCCGTTCGTTGCACGTTTTATACGCGTCATCGTGACGTCACCAGAGTTTACACCTGTGTGTATGAAGATGGAGATAATTGGCTGCCCAAAACGAGGTAAGTCGTCAAACTTTGGGTATGTATAGGATACAATTAGGTCAATAATGTCTTATCAGGCTCACAGTATTTTTGGAGAAGGGGTAGATTTATATTGTTAGATACCACCACTGATACATTGATTTCAGTATAGACTTTTATTAAAAAACGATATGGCGATCGCAACATTTTTTACCTTGATTTACCGGTTGAAAAAATTGCAAAGTTTAGTCTGCTAGGATAGATTAGCTGCGATAACGTGGCCCTTTTTCTGATGATCTGTTGGCGAGGGCTACGACACCCGTCCTCTTTGCTCCTTGTTTCGTAGCTGCGGTAACGTCGCCCACTTTCTGATAATCTATTGGCGAGGCTCTTATTCTCTTCCATTTCAGTTATCCGTGACGTCAGTTGTTCAAAACCAGATGCTTTGGACGTTGGCTACGAAGTCGTTACAAGGACCGCATTCTGGATGGAGGAGGAAACAAGGGCAGTTGAAAATGAAACGGAATGTTTGGAGGAGTGCGACAGAGAGGGATGTTTGGCCGGCTATTATTTCTTCAAGGAATGTAGCTTGTTCACTTCAACCAGATATAACCCTCATTATATGCACTGGGTTGTAAATGATTTGAACCCTTTCCAGAAAGTTTTTACTCGCTTATGTATTCGAGGTAAGGGCCTTAGTGAATGTGATAAGTCATTTAAACTTTTATGCTTTCTCTTAATAATTTGATATTTACTTTCGTCTTTTAAAAACGAGCGTTCCGATTGGCCGTAAAAATATTCATACCCCTATGAACAAAGTTTTTAGCACGCATTATATAATGCCAAAAGTTCGTCAACTGAACATTTTTATCTGCAAAATCTTTGAAATTTAACCATTCTATAATTTTGTCGTCTGGTAATTGATAAAGTTTGAAAAGTTTGTAACCCTTTCTTTTTAACTCTCCTTATAACAAATCAATAGAAAGTATGGTAAAGAAGACAGGGGCTTTGGCCTATCATATATAGGGGTAATTTGAAGTTTCCACTACAGTATAAAATACACACTTTTCTTTCTTCATTACTTCTTGCAGACACGATGCTGAAAATTTAATGTTAAAAAATAGTCCCGTATCTTAACTGATTAAGCTCGGTTTAGCACGAATTACGTCCGGTGTTGTCCACAATTATAAATCAAAGGACTGAATGTTGTTGGTTTGATGACTTAAACGTCGTAACTACAGCTTATTCAAGCTGTAGTTGTCGTAACAACAGCTTATTCAACCAATACATTTTTTGTTGCATGCTGATGGCCATAAATTTTGCGATTAACGCTGTTAAAAAATCGAAGCGGGACTTCCTGTCGGAGTTAATGGGCGGAGCCTTCGTAGTCGATGGGCGGGTCCAGCGATTTGTCAATGAGATACTTATAAACATGAAACTACATGGATGTATATCTCAAACTAACATGGTTCGCGTCTTCTGATGACAAGCGCTTGTTTTGGGAGTATAATTCGCTTCTGATAACCCTTGTTAACACAGCTAAAAGGAATGGTGTGACCCATTCTATTTCTCAAAAAGACTTTTTATCTATCTGGGAAACTTGCAGACTTTCAAGAACGTGTTAATAGTAATAAGCCATGGTAGAAAAAGAGATAATATTACTGTACATCATATTTAAATAAGATGTTTTAGAGACATTGTTACTCTTCAAACTAAGAGTCAAAGTTACGTGTAATACCTACAATACTGATTGAATGTTCGACGGGTTTACTGTTACTGTTCACCGTGCCTAGAGAGTAACGTAGATACAGACCTTGGATCATTGTAACCAATTTAACCTCTTCTCACACGGTGACGCTTTTTGACGCCCCTCAAGAAAACAAATTGGAAAATCATAATGTACAATGAAGAAATTGCTTGTGACAAGCAATTTCTTCATTTTACACCATGTTTTCTACCCAACTAATTGAAAAAATCTGAAATTTCATAAACTTCTGCAGCTTCTTTCAATTTGGACCAGTCCAAATTTTTGTTGTATGGCAATGGGTTAACTTGATTGATTACAGATATCCGTGATTTCGATGACTGCAACACCGCTATTACAGAACCTACTACTATAGAGTCTCCCTTTTACCCTCAGTACTTTGGACAACTCTCCAAGTGTGTTTGGACGGTGGACTTCCCATCTGGGCGATATCCACGACTGCAATTCTTACATCTAGAATTTCCCGAAGGGGATGATTTATCTAAGCTGCAAGGGGTAAGCTTGCAAGGGGTAGTAAGTTAATATAGTGTATTGCACCGTTTCGGAACGTCGGAAATCCTTGGGTAAATTCGTACCTTTTGATTTGCCTGGCGGAAGATAGTAAATACTTTATTTTAGTAGTTCAAGTTAAACCGAAATATAACGAGGTCACATTAGGATCCCCGATGTCGTGCCCATTCAACAAAAGGCGCTTTACAGGTAGACTACCTTAACCTTTTCCTACGCAATGACGCTTTTAAACACCCCTTAATATAAAAGCTTTTGAAAAAGTTGTGGAAAATGAAGAAATTGTTGTCTCAAGCAATTTCTTCACTATCCACAATGTTTTCTACCCCAAAAGAGAAAGATTTGAAAGATTTCATCTTCTTAAAATTGTCTTAATATCTCTACGCATGAGAAGGATATTGAAAGATCGGTCATGAAATACTGAATTATCAATATTTCGTCGATTTTGTGTACTTGAAACACCGAATCTAGCAAGACGTCTTCTAAGACAGATAAAAACTCGACTCGACTCTGTCTTAGACAGATAAAAACTCGACTCTGTGTTACACAGAGTCGAGTTTTTATCTGTCTAAGACGACGGGCTTGCTAGATTCGGTGTTTCATGCACACAAATCGTAATTCTATCTACCATTTTTTAGTTAAATCGTCGAAATTCGACCGAAAGTATTCCGCGAACCGTGTAACAGCGTAAGTAAAAGAACATAATTACATCTATAATGGCGTCAACTTTACGGAAACAAAAGGGCGATATAACAGGTTTTAGCTCATAAGCATAGTTATTACACATTTGACCAATCGCAGCTGTCAATCAAAAATTTTACGACTTATCATCAAAGGACGGAGCCAGCGATCCGTCAATTGTGAGAATGTGTCGGTCTGGTCGTCCTCACTAAATTGCCCGAATTCATTGAGTACCTACTAATAGAAATCATTCATTTAGAGCTGAGGTGAGTTTTGTACACCGACATCGGCCGCCATTTTTGTAAAGCTTTTTTGTTGGTTTTGCTACATAAACGTCGTAAAAAAAGCTTAGTTACGAGCTGTAGTTTCGACGTTTTGATTGCCAACCAACTATTTTCATTTTTTGTTTCATCGTTCTTGCTAAAAACTTTGCAAATAATGCCGTCGGAAATCGAAGCGAAATTTCCCATTGGAATCAATTGACGATCAAACGGAGCCATGGCAGGGCCAGCAATTGGTCAACTGTTTTATCATCCATGTTTCGTAAATCTTAGTGGGATGAGCAGCTCGAAAAGGGTGTAGTGGTGTGTGAAATACCAGCTCGAAAAGGGTGTAGTGGTGTGTGAAATACCAGGAATCTATGCCTAGGTGTTCAAGCCGCCGCGTTATGACCTAAATACTGTTAAAAGTGGCAGTAAACCCCACTTTTCTTATTAAATCATCCCCATGCCGTAGGTCAAATCGCAGTGACTTTTTTGTAATACGGATGATCCTGGGATATTAAAGAAAATTGAACCGATAACTCGTAAACGAGTTGTTTATAATAAAGTTCGATACCTTTGTGTTACTACCTTAAAGGGGCTGTTAAAAAAAAACACTATCTCCATCAAAAATATTTGGTGTTCCCAAGATGGCGGATGTGATTTGTGTATAAAGAAAAACATCATGTTCAGTCAAATATTACAGAAAAACGGTACTGTTTCATTTCAAAAGGCCAATACTCAATGGTTCTCTAACCAAATGTCTTCACGACGGTATCAAATTCTTATTATAAAAGCGCATGTTCAATAATTTCTGACAAGAGATAGAGGACACTTATATCATACACAATTCCCATCCGCCATCTTGGAAACTACCAACATATTTGACGTATAGAGTTTCCATGGAGTGAGTATATTATATGAACACAATACTCTATAGAGTAGTTTTTTCGAAAGTCGGCGTTCGTGTATCAAAATTAACCGGGAATCACGCAATCGGTTTGAATTCGCTCAAAGCAACGTGACGTCAGTATGAGTTATGTTAGCTAGCCGGTTTTCAATTCTATAAAGATCAGTCCGAAACAGTCGTAAGAATATTATTGATACGGGCACTTACCGTAGTATTACGCGAACCACTTAATGTGAAATAATTCAGGACAGTGGTTGTTTCGCTAGTATCTTTGTTATCTTCTGTTCATTTTTTGTCATACGCAAATGAGGTCATATTGACAATAAAATGCCGTGACTTCTAAAAATAACGCGATTTTCCGTAGAACCTTTCCTAAATAATAACAAGGCCCACTTAAGTCTATCAGATAACAACGAAGAAAATATACTATCTTAGCATTAAATGTGCGTTTGAGCATATTTTTGGGCACCAGAGAATTTTTTCAAATCCATTTATACCATGCACCATTTCCCGCCTCGATATGACTGAAATACTGTTAAAAGTGGCGTTAAACCCCATTCAATCGATCAATCACCATTTGACGCAATTTTTACATAATTTTATGATCTTGGTAAAAAATAGTACATTGAATCCTATTTATAAATTCTAGTTTTTTTGTTTTTTTTTTTTTTTTTTTAGAGTGGATATTTCAACATAAAAGTCGGAAAATGCAAGGATACATTAACCATCGATGGCATTTCGATTACTGCAGACAATGACTATGGCTACAGAAATTCCCTGTTCATTTCCCACACTTCAAACGTTACAATTTCCCTTAAAACGTGTGCCAGATACTCTAAAGCTACAATAGCGTGGTTCAAAATAGATATTACATATTCCGGTAAGTAAGTTTTGTCATTTATTATATGCGACATATCTGGCCACAAAGATGCTCCCGAGAACTGCCAAAATATCTATTTGAAAACAAAGACAATACTGCTGATTTCGAACAGAAAACGTATTCCGCGTTCTCGAAAATTTCCCCATGGTTTATCGAAATTTCTCGAAAACAGCGAAATCATCAAAATGATATACTCACTGTTTTGCAAAATTTAGGCCTACTTTCGTCCATTTCACGCCTCTAAACGGTAACTTATCGGGAATGAAGATGCTGATGACGTCTTTGGATTGTCACGTAAGTCACGGGCTAAATGATGTGCTTTTAAAGATTTTGTCCGAAAAGAATCATAAGTGTTCCGTTTTTGCATTAAAGAAACAAAACATTTTTTGTACGCGTTAACAACATAAGACATATTTTCACTCACGGCTCTGCCACCCGTGAAAACATGACTTTTAGCGGTCACCCAATTAAGCATTGATTGATTTTTCATGGAAACAAACGAGTACATTCTGTATAAACCTAGAAACATGATTCTGTATTCAGAGAATCCCGCATTCAAACCATGGTTCTCAATTTTCTCACTACATGTAAGGTTACTTCATAGGTCACATTTCTTATGGCAAATAAGAATGTATTTTTTTTTTTCGGACGTTCAAAGACTGAGAAAAAGATGAATAGCAAATATGGACCTAGAGCTCGACCTATAAATTGATAGATTGATAGACGAACCAACAATAAGTTAAAAAAAACACCAACAACAGGAAGCTTCACCTAGATTTATAAAGGGTGTTATTTTGCATCGGCAAAATCATGTAAAAAAGGAATAAAATTGTTACTTGGCGACCTAAAAATCGTACCTAGAACTTGCTTAAGCTTAATTTGTGACGTTTTATTTGCCAAACCAACCAAAATGTGTTATATAAATATTGGCCAGAGTTCAGAGAGTTCTGAGTTCATTCCGGTCTACCTAGATAAATTTATTGATCAGTTGATAATTTCATTGACATCGCGATCCAAATTGAAAGATGCAGCAGACGACAGTTTTAAGTTAGTTGAATTTGATTTTTTTATCTTTTTTATGTGAAAACATTGTGGATAATGAAGAAATTGCTTGTTACAAGCAATTTCTTCATTGTACACAATGTTTTCTAAAGCTTTTGTCGTCGAGGGCGTAAAACGGATAATGGATGAAGATTTTTATTCTCAAAAATGACGACTATAGTAGACTATCGCGGAGACTTATACTTTGTACCATCTAAACAGTGTTTTCTCACTCAACAGAAATACCTGGGTGCGGATTTCTGTCCAGCGGAAACGACGTTATATGCACTTCTGACAAAGGTATAATAGCGGTCCCTGGTTATCCGACGTCTATGCCAGCCGACGTAGAACATTACTGGACAATAATTGGTAAACGTGGAGAATATGTTGAACTAAGAGTGCAGGTACATTTAGAAATATGGGCTCACTTGTATATATTATTGTATGATGACCATCTTAACCTTTAGCCTACTTAACCCTTCCCCGTTTTTTTTTTTTTTTTTTTTGTTTTTTTTGTTTTTTTTTTTTTTTTTAATTTTAGAATGGTCCAAATAAAAGAGGTTACAAACGACAATGAAAATCAGTGAAATACGAGGTGAAGCCAACCTATGCAGTAAATATTGAAGAATAATGAAAAAGATTTTGCAAGCAATTTCTGCTATTTTAATAATGTTTTCTCTAGCATAAAATCACAGTGACGAAAATCCCGGACTTTGAAAGGAAATTTCGAAATGATATCACAGTATCGTTGCCTTGTAATTGAAAATTTTATTCAATCCATTCCCATACAACAAAGTTTTGGCCAAATTGAAGGAAGCTGAAGACGGTAATTTCAAGTTGATGGAATTAATATATTTATTTTCATCTTCTTCTTGGATAGAAAACATTGCTGATAATGAAGAAATTGCTTTAGATAAGCAATTTCTTCATTTTCCATAATTTTTCCGAAGTTTTTTTTCTTAGGATTGGTTAAAAGAAAAGAAGTCATTTTGAACAAAAGTAATCTCTGATTCAATGCAATCAAATCGTTTTGTTCTTTCCGTTTTCTTTATGTAGAGAAATCACATATAGAAATGATTCAATATTATACACATTCGAATAGTTAATGATTTAGTGCACGTTCCATCTCCAAACGACACAATTTTAGACTAGTCCTAACGGAAAGAGAAATGAAATGTATTTTTCAAATGAAATAACATTGTGAAAAGGGAGAAGTTGCGAACAATTTCACTATTCCCATAATGTTTTCTATAGCTTATTATTTTCGGTGCAATATTTGGAGTGTGTGGTACTTATGGTTAAAGAACTATTTAATTCAAAGCATTGAAAAGTACTGTAAGCTATCGAAGCAATGTTTTGTTCAGTAATTTTCTTTGTCAAAGGTTATCATGATTAAGAAACTAGGTTAAAGTAATCAAAGAGTAAATCCATTCCAACACAATCCCTCCTTTCTATGCCTCTGAGCAAAACATTTGTGGAAATCAATGTGAAAATGAAGAAATTGCTTGTTACAAGCAATTTCTTCATTTTCCACATTGTTTGCTTCCTTGAGAGATATATATTTTATAACTTTCAACAATTTGAAATTGTCGTCTGCATTTTCTCTGAAGACTCTGATCAGAGTCATTTTGCACATGATGTGCTCAAGTGAGGTAAAAAATACCTAGGAGATGAACTTGCAGACAGCTTTGCTAGCTAAATATCTTTCAGACTGAATTTGGGTATGATGAGTGTTGAAATCTAAAATCGCAAATATGAACAAATATGAACTCCTGTGTTCATTTTAAACATAGTTTTCCCAAATGTTCTGAGAGTGTAAAAAAGCGTCACTGTTTGCATGGGAATGGATTAAGCATTAATATCACCACTTCGAGCGTAGTCGCATTCTTTTACCAAAGTTTAAAATTTAGACCTCTTCGCATTTTAGGTTATACTGCAATAAATATAGATGATATGTTTATTCAAATTTAAAAAAAAGGCTTTACGTATTTAGTCCAAAACAGTGTTCAAGTAGTTACAATGAACTGAAATATTTGCTACTTGTTCATATTTTAGAGGAGTTTTGATATATTTTTGAAGCGGGGTCAAGACCATTTTGAAAATCAAGGCATAAGATTTTATTCTAAATTAGTCTTTCATATTAGAATAGAAATGAATTTATTTTCTATTTCTATTGTTGTTCAAAATAAATGTTTTTATCTAGGTTCTCTTCTTTCCACGTTGGGAGTCAGAATGTCGTGATACTTTCATCAAAGTCGAGGATCGCTCATTACAAAACGAATGGATGAAAATAGACACTTTTTGTGATTATCAACAAGTTATCGAAACTTTAACGTCAAGCTGGCAAGCCATGAAAGTAACATTTAAATCTGGTCCGGAGAATGTCAATGAAAATGTTGTTGGCGTAGGTTTCCTTGCTGAGTACAGACTAATACAGTTTGTTCAGGATATAGACATAGGAAGTGATCCCGGTAAATACAATTGATTAATTATATACCTATAAATGATATGAATTAAAATCTGGCTATCTAATACAACTCGACAGAAAAAAAATCAATTTTTGGCGTGTACCAAAAAACGGTATTCGTCGAGTACCGTTAAACACGGACTACTTTTTTGTGTATTGACGTTAGTTTTTTTTTTTTTTTTTTTTTTTTTTTTTTTTTTTCGGAAAGTTGGTTATTTTTTAATCATTTAAGAGGATTTTCTTTATGTCATGTCCTAAAGGTATATAATAAAAGGAATATCAAAAAGGTGTGTTTTTATCTATTTTTTGGGGTTTTTTTATCATGTTCTCGAAACGTGTGTAGGTATTTTTATTGGATTCGACCTTCGGTCTCATCCAATAAAAAATACCTACGCACGATTCTCGACCACGATAACAACAAATAGAAAAGACACTGTAGTAATATTCCCTATATATAGCCGCTGCCAATCAAAAATTGATTAACCAACAAAGTCATTCATTTAGATCAGAACTGAACTTTGACCTCAGCATTCATGAAAGCATTTTATTGGAATGTGAATATACGTCGTAATTACATTTTTACAGCTGTATACATGACTTTTAGGTCGCTAACAAACAACTTTTACTTTTTTTTGTCCCTGACCGCATGCTGTACAATAAAATGTTTTTGTTACCTCAGTCGAGCCGCAATGTCGGAGGGCAGACGGCGTGGCTAATGATCTGTCAATTGATATAGGACCCGCCTTGTGTAAACAACCTTTATAGGCGAAATGCGAAAATTATATCATATTAGAATGCACGAATTGCACAGGCTTACAGATTTTTGCTCGTTGTTTATCTTTTATACATAAAACAGTCATTTTACTTGTTGGTTTACTATTGAAATACTGTCTGGTTGACCTCTTCTGTCCTTTTGTATGGCGGATCTTTTTTATTATTTCAGTTAATTCTACATATTCTCTACAATTGTTATTTATCATATACCTTGCTGTAAAATCTTGGGATTTCTCAGTGTAATAAATTTTGATAACGTCACTTGAGTGACGTTATCACTTTTCAGTTTCACTCTCTGCCGTAATTTAGGAACTACTTTTTTTCCACCCCAGTGACATTATAAAGAGTCTACCAAAAAGATTGGTTTCGATATTTTAATAAAAAAAAACTAAATAATAAGGAATATAATAAATAGAATAATCAACTGGTTATTCCAGATATGAAAAAAATATTTCACTCGGATGCGTTGTTAGGCGTTAAAAAAAATCGTGCTACGCATTCTCGCTTTTTCAACGCCTAACAACGCATCCTCGTGAAATATTTTTTCATATCTCGAATAATCAGTCAACTATCCTCTATTTATCATTTATCTGGAAAAAATTCAGGGAGCGCTTTGTGCGTCCATAATCACTGGGCAAACTTGGAGGAAACGGTATATATGAACTGCTTATGGTGTTACGCAAAAAAAGTTTGTGGGTTTGTTGTTGTTGTTGTTGTTGTTTGTTATTGTTTTTTAGCTCAACTGGCTGAAACTCAGCGAGCTATTGTCGAAGCCTTGTGTCCGGCGTGCGTCCTTCCGTCAGTCCACCCTCCGTCCATCTGTCCGTCCGTCCGAAACCTTTTACTTAAAAATAATCTCTTTAGAAATTCAACCAAATTCACACAAATGACCCTTAGTCGACCCTTTATTAAATCCTTCAAAGAATTTTGATCGGATGAAAAACATGGCTGTAATGGCCGTGGCTAGTTTTCATTTATAGTGAGACCCTAAAAACCTACTTCCCAGAAACCAATTGTGGATTTCAACCAAGTTAATTTGGTGACCCTTTATCAAATTCCTTCAAGAATTGAGATCGGATGAAAAATGTAGGTTTCATTGGCGTGACTCATTTCCATATATGGTGAAAACTTAAAAAAGAATTCTTGTCAGAAACCAATGGATTGATTGCAACCAAATTTTATAGGAATGATCATTGGATGACTCTTTATTAGATTCCTTCAAAGAATTTTGATCGAATGGAAAACATGGCTTTTATTGGCGTGGCTAATTTCCATACATGTTGATTTTTTTTAAACATCTTCTTTTAAGAAACCAATTGATTGATTTCAACCAGTTTTTACAGGAGTTCTCTTTGGGTGACCATTTAAGATTGGGTGAAAAATATGTCTTTAATGGGCGGGGTTTATTTCAATATGTGGTGAATTCCTTGCAAATCTTCTCAGAAACCATTTGATTTCAATCAAATTTCACTCGAATGATCCTTTGGTGATCCCTTATTAGATTGCCAAAAAAAGAATTGATTGGCTGTAAACATTGCTTTAATGGATTTGGCTAATTTCCATATATGGTAAACAGTGAAAACCTACAATCTTTTCAGATTACAAACGAGTTTTCAAAAGAAAATCACAAAATGAACATTTTGTGACTCTGTGTCAGATTCCCGCATAAAATATGGCTCAGATTAAGAATGGTTTTTATAGGGGGCTTATGTCCATATATGGTATATAGCGAAATTTCAAAAATCTTATTCTTGCAAACTGTAGGATGGTTTGCGACCAAATTTCTCAGGAATGATAAGTAAGTTCAGGCCGGTGGAGCGAATCTGGCGCTCAGGTGCCTCTTGTTTTAATATTTCAATTTGAATACTCATCACCATAGAAGGTACCTTCATGTTCTATGGGCAGTGCTCTCTGAAATTTTAATTCATATGTTTCTTCGAGATTTTGGAAAACATTGTGGAAATGAAGATATTATAGTCATAAGCAATTTTTTCCATTAATCACAATGTTTTCTACTCCAAAAAACAAATAATTATAAACTTAAATCAACTATTAACTATCGTCTGCAATGACTGTGACTTTGGACCAGTTTAAAATGTTGTCATCTGGGGATGAATAAAAACATTTTGAGGAATTAAAGTTAAAGAGATTCGTTACTTTTTCACAGGAAAACTGTCTAATTATTAAGAATGCTTGCAATTGTTAGGCTACTAGCAGAGAGAGCATGATGTTACTGTATGTCAAATTTGAACAAAATATTATAAAGACATGTTTACTCTATAATCATGATACTGTTTAAATGTTCAGATTGTCCATATGGATGGGTATATCGTAACAACAGTTGTTACCAACTGTTTACCGTGCCTGGTGGAGTCACCTGGATACAGGCCGAGGATCATTGTAACCAATTATCAGGACATTTGGTCAGCCTACAATCTCAAGCAGAGGTCAGTTTCCTTCACTTCCTTCTTACCGAGAGATGGACAAACTGGACAAATAAAGCAGACTTTTACATTGGTAAGAACTATAAATTTAAGGATTGCTATTTAAAGCGGCTCTTGAACGATTACAGAACAAAAAACTTGGTTCTCACTTTCCAAAATTCTAACTTTAATGCATTCAGATATTTTAAAGAAGAGGTTCAGTCAGATATGGAAATGATTGTTCTAACTTTAAAAAGGAAAGAAAAGAAGCAAAAATAGTTTGCGTTACGTAATGCTAAATAAGTCATAGAAGAACAATCCGAAGAGAACCGAAATTAATCTGGGAAAAAAACGATATCTTTCGATTTCATCACACATTGCCTTATTTGTAGTTTCTATAATTTATCAATTACGTCATTGGCTTCAGTGGATATCGATATCACCCGAGGACTAACGACATCACCCGATAAATTCCAATGATTCAAAGAAGGGCATAAGGAATATACTCAATAAAAAAATGCTAGGCAATTCATTAGATTTAAATATTTATCCTTAAAACATTTATAACAATTATAAAAATAGATACTCTTCTTTTATCAATTTTTCATAAAATCTGTTCAAGAGCCGCTTTAATTGCAGACAGGTTAAAGTATTTTATTATGTACCTTGCTGTGAAATCTTGGGATTTCTAAGTGTAATAAATTTTGATATCGTCACTGGAGTGACGATAACACTTTTCAGTTTCACTCTCTGTAATAAATCTTTAATCATATATTGATCCGCACTTTTTTCAATAGACCTTCTCTCTATCCAAAAAAAGATTGATTTCGAAAGTCTAATGAAAAAAATAAAATTATAAGGTATATGATAAATAGAATAATCAACGAGATTGTTGTTGGCGTTAAAAAAAATCGTGCTGCGCACTTGTTTTTTCAACGCCTAACAACGCATCCTCGTGAAATACTTTTTTCATATCTGGTAAAACCAGTTGATTATTCTTTATTTTACCCAACGCTCTTCATTTTCGATTCAACATCTAGACTTTATCAAACGTTGTAAACTAACAGTGAAAGGGCTGGACATGCTTTCTGTACACACGTTCTTTACGATGATTTGACAAGAATAAATAAGTTAAACCCATGAGTGATTAAAAGCAGATGATTTATCTATTTGTAATAGTAAACTGAATTGTTTGTTTGTTTGAATGGGGTTTTTACGCCGCTTTCAACAATCGTTCAGTTATATCGCGGCGACTGGAGCACCTAAAAATGGATTCCTGGTATTTCTCACACCAGTACCGCCATTACATCCTTTCCTAGCCTCCAGATGCTATCCTACATAGGTCTACGATTATCGACCAATTGGTGGGAGACAAATAGTCGGAAAGGCTGAGTGCCGCGTAAACTGAATTGAATAAGCAGTAATACATTCTTAGGATTCAAGAGGTTTGTATCACTTATAGATTATTTGTTCCAAATATCATTGAATTCATAAAAATGGCAAAATAAAACTTATGATGTAGTTGGTTGAACAAACCTATGGTAACCTCATAAGTCTCACATTTGCAGAGAATTACCTAATAATTATTCAAACGGCATAAAAAATCTTACCACTCTATTCTGACTGCTTAAAACTACATTAGGAAGGATTTCTTATATCTTAGTGGTTATCACTCTTAATACATGGTTTGATGGCTTAAGATCCGCGCCGATTGTTTTCAGCTATGCATATGTTACGAGCGTGTTTGTTCTTAAGATGGGGGCTGCTACGGGGTTGTTCGCGTTGGTAAGAGGCTGCCTTCTCGGTTCTTGTTGTTTTGGGTGTGTGTGTGTGTGTGTGTGGTTTTTTCCCGAATATACATTGGTTACGAAAGCCTTTGTTTCGTAGGAAAATTTTTCATTTGAATAAGGTACCCTATCCCAAAACTTAATTTTTTTTACGTGAACGATTTCCGGTGGTCTTTAATTTGTAAACCTATCTCTTTGGATTTATTAGCCATATCGCAGATGGTAGCGCGTCGGATTTCCAGTTTTCAAGGGTTCGATCCTCGTCATTCGTCTCTCACCGATGGAAGGATAATCGTTAACCTTTTAGCAGCTGGAGGCTCGGAAAAGATGTGAGAATACCAGGAATCCATGGTTAGGTGCTCCAGCTGTATGACTGAAATGCTGCTAAAAGTTGCCTTAAGTCCCATTCAAATAAATTAACTAGTAACTTTAAGAAAAATCGATATTAATATCCTTAAAAAAACAACAATTTCAAAAGTTACCGTGGTTTGTTTAGCATTTATTGAGGAGAGATGAATTTTTGACAAAGTTAGTAGCTTTTTCCCCCAGTTTATTGTAAACTGTCTCTTTTTACTTAGTTCAATAGCTTGTCAAATTAAAAGGAGAAAATTTACTTCTCATGTCATTGGGTTTCGAAAGTATAATTTCATAACGATACTTAACGATGATACCTAAATGCTTGCTTAAACTTTTTCTTTAAAGATATTTTACACAATCCTTGAAAATCAAGAATAAAGAATTATTTTTAATAAAAATGTCGATACATTTTTCCTCTAGGTTTGAGAAAGTCTAATTATGGTGGAAACTTTGCGGACTATGTATGGTCTGATGGTTCACCAGCATCTTTCATAGCGTGGTAAATATTTGTATTTCATCGTTTTTCACATGAAGATTTTGATAGATTTTCATAATTATTATTCGTTTTGTTGTTATCACAACCGGAGAAACAACAAAGAAATTGTTGTCGAGTTAGCGGGCGACGATCACAAAACCCCAACTTAGGCACTTCAAGCCCTGGTATCGAGGACATCTAATCACAGAAAGGGTATTTTTCTTGCAGGATATAACATATAAATGTTTAACTGCTTCATTGATTAGATATATACATTTCGAATGACAAGTAAACATATTTATAAAATAAAGAGATATAATTTCTATTTAAGAGATGAAGAGACTATTTTTTTGTTTCATGGAGGTATGAACCGAAAAACCTAATCACACTGTATGAATACGCGAAGCGGATTCATACATTGTGTGATTAGGTTTTTCGGTTCGTACCTCCATGAAAACAAAAAACATTCTCTTCATGTCTTATAATTTAATAGCATCGAGCAAAAAAAAAAAAAAAAAAAACAAAAGCTTTACAAATTTTGATACCTATTTGTATTGGACTATTTTGTCCTCAAAATCTGTTAATGAAGTTAAAAATAAGTTTTTTTCTACCAATCAGAACGCTCGTTTTTGATAGACGAAACTAAAAATTAAATTATTTAGATTTGTGACTCTATTGATGTCAGTATACCCTAAAAACTACTGTCGTTGAGCGAACAAAATATCGTAAATATAGATTTAATTAAGCTGTATTTACGACATTTTGATCTCCCATCAACATTACTTCTTGTTTTGGTCTCATACAGTGGTTTTTTTTTTTTTTTTTTTTTTTTTTTTTTCAAAATCGAAGATGAACATGCATTATCAAATAATATTATGTGTCAAAGCGATCGCATTTAAAAAAATTTGCAAAAAAGTGAATAAATAATGAGCTATAAATTATTATCAAAAACTTTTTCATCAACAATTTCTCACTATAGGTTCAAAGGCAGTGGTTCTGGCGACTCTCAACCTAACGGGATGAACAACGAACTTTGTACTTTCCTAAGTCTCTACAGTATCTTATCAACGGATAACTGGCATGATGTAGCTTGCGCTTATGATAATATTGACAACTATATCTGTGAAATACAGTTAGGTCACTTTGAAGGTAACATTTTCTTATACTTGTTCAAAATCATTTAGATAACAAGTCTTTTTTTCATGCTTAAAGCTATCAATTTTTTCATTGTCCACAATGTGTTTTTCAACTTCTTTTCTTCAAGGGTGTAAAAGACGGGATTGTGAAGTAACAATCAATTTCTCTTTTTCTCATAATATTTTCTTTGAATGATCAAGTGAGAGAACTTTATGAAATCACCATGATCAAATTTATTAAAAGTAGACTCGATGTCTTAATAATCTTAAACCATTACCAGACAGAAAAAATAGACTGAGCCAAATTGAAAGGAGTTGCAGACGGCAATGTAAATTTGTGATTTTTTTTCAACTTTCTGGATAGAAAACACTGTGTGAAATGAAGAAATTGCTTGCCACAAGCAATTTCTTCATTTTACACAATGTTTTTTTTTCCATTTGTTTTATTTTAGGGGCGTCTAAAGGTGTCACTGAGTGGGAATGGATTAAAAAAAATGTATGTAGTTTTAAAGAGTTCGCCGACACTGAGCGTCACTTTTTTGTTCTTGAACTGTGCAAATCTCCAAAGAAAAAGAACCTTTAACGATTAGTATTCAATTTTGATCGCAAGTCAACAATTCCGACACATAAAAGTATTAGACAAGAGATATCAAGAAGTATTTATTTGATGTCAAATCAAAACATCTTATAATTAGCCAATCGCGGCTGTAAATGAAATATCCAGACGACCAATGAAATAATTCATTTAGACTGGAAGTTTAGCTGGAATTCCTTAATTAGCCAATCGCAGCTGTCAATGAAATATCCAGACGACCAATGAAATAATTCATTTAGACTGGAAGTTTAACTGGAATTCCTTAATCAGCCAATCGCGGCTGTGAATGAAATATCCAGACGACCAATGAAATACTTCATTTAGACTGGAAGTTTAACTGGAATTCCTTAACCCATTCCCACACGATAAAATTCTAGACCAGTCCAAATTCAAAGATGTTGAAGACGACAATTTAAAGTTGATGAAATCTTTAAAATATTTGTCTATTGGAGTAAAAACATTGTGGATAATGAAGAAATTGCTTGTAATAAGCAATTTCTTCATTTTCCACAATGTTTTCCAAAGCTTTCCTATTGAGGGACGTTTATGAGCGACATTGTGTGGGAATGGGCCAATTAGCCCCCAGTATTATGAAGTGTTTTTGCTGGTATGGCGACTTAAACATCGTAACTCCAGCTTATTCAAACTGTAGTAACGACATTTAGGTCGGCAACCGACCATTCAACTTTTTTGTCATATGCTACTGGCCATACATCTTCAAAATAACTCAGTTTAAAATCGACGTGGGACTTCCTATTGGAATCGATTATCCTGGCCAACGGAGTAAGTGAATGGGGACAGCGATTGGTCAATTGAAATGGGAAAAGAACATTTGCAGTATGAAATAAACAGGTCTCTTTTTCAGTTAAAGTACTTGATAATAAGAAATCTAATTTGAATAGAAATGATATGCAAATTCCATGGGAAATTGTCTATCATATCAAGGGACAAGGTCATTTTCAGGCAAAGGCCGTCGAAAAGAATATCTTATATATCTATGTAACCGATAGCTAGCCACGCCCACTGACTCCGATAAAGAGTTCGACCTAGATATTAAACGGCTTTATTTTTGCAAAATTATGGTCACGAAGAAATAACAAAAAGGTAAAACATCGATTCAAGCTGAGTTACGACGTTTAAGTCGCCAAATCTACAAAATTGCTTCACATAAATGTCGGCAAATGTCGAAGTTCAAATTCACTTCCGGTCTAGATTTATGATTTTATTAATCTGTTGATTTTTGATTGACCAATGAGATCCTCTACCTGGACTGTAAGCTATAAGTCCTGATAAAATAGCAAGTACGGAATCAATTGACACTTTTCAATTGACGTAATGTAGGTGTCAAATGGATTGACTAATAGACTTGTTTCTTTAATGCTTTCAGGTGGATTATCGAGAAATAACGGTAGATTATCAATTGATAAACTCACCGCCTATCCAGTGAAATTATCAAAAACTTATGTCCCGCTTCCGTTCATTTCACCCTATCTGACGTTATCTAAGCAGAGCCAAACAAGTTACGTCATCATAAGCGTTGCATAGCAGTCACGTGCAAAATGACGCTCTTTAAGAAAATTTGTCATAAATTTTCCTATTTTGTCTAATTTTTGCATTAAAGAAATAGAACAATCGTTTGTTTTCGAGTAAGATCGTTTTATATTTTATTTCGTGAACAACAAAAGCTTTATTTTCTCTCGTGGCTTCGCCACTCATGAAAATATAGCTTTTGTTGTTTACTCAATGAAATATAAATCGATCTTACACTGAAACAAACGATTATCCTCTTTTTAATTCGACTAGAAGTGCTATGTTGACCTCCAATAAATATATATAACACATATTCGTTTGTTGGCTATTAAAACACAGTAGCTACAACTTTTTTCAACATGTACGCAAGATAGGTCGCCCTCGTACGATTTCCTTTTTGTTTTATGCCACCGGGCATATTTTTTGCCAACTTTTGTACTTTGAAGTCTGGAGACATTCAGTATACGAAGTAGCTATCCGTCAGGAAGGTTTATCATTTACTTTATCATTATTATTAGAGTTCAACTCAGTCGCTGATGAAAGAGTAATATCTTATTTGGTTCGTTCATAGACTTATATTCTAATATATTGCTTGTTTGCTTTGCATATCTGTGTGAGCTCATTGTTGATGTTTTTTCTTTGTTATTCACTGTATGTAACGAATTTTATACCACAATATCTCAAACAATGGAGGCAATAAAAGAAGTTGTATTGATTCGTTCTATCACTATTTTTTTCAGGTTACACTGCTATCCCACCGAATAGTGTAGTTTTGACCAATACTTCCTATGAGGGATTCTTCGTATGCGATAGTGGGGAGATAACCAAATCTATCTACTTGTGTGACGGCATTGATGATTGCTTTGATGGGTCCGATGAGAAGAATTGTAAAGCAGGTATAAATTGTGCTTCGTATTGTATAAGTTATTGACAATTTCCACCGGATTTTAAATGAGATGGGAAAATCATATTGTAGATGTGCAAATTATAGTGAGTGATCAAAGATCTGTATAGACAAAATTGACCTTTGATCGCTCACTATAACTTGTACAGCCATACAACTGCATGATCCACATTCATACAATTTTAGCTTTAATCCAAGTAAGATATTATATTTTTCTGTTATTAGAATGAGACTGTTTTATACAACAGTACATCTATATTTGGTTAGAGAGGCATCTAGATATATATATTTTTGGGAAAGGAATCCGTGTATTTTACTGTTCTAAAGACAAAACGTTAAAACCAGAATTATTACTGAATCCCATAAAAAAACCTTCTTCTTTTGCATAATTCGTGTTATGATATCTTTTCAGCAATGTTATGTGACGGAAACGGGTTTCAATGTGATACGGATGAATGTATAGACTCCTCCATGTTGTGTAATTTTGTTGAAGACTGTTCGAATGGTGCTGATGAGGTTGGATGTGGTACGTTATTTATAGATCTGACATATATCTAGCCACAACCACGGCGGTCTGACAAGGACGTTTGTCTGAGACACCAAACGGCATTTAATGATGATAATAACTTTAATAATAGAATGTTACATGTTAAGACAACATGGCTTATTTTCAACACGACCTTCCAACAATATTTTTTTCAATACGTGTATACTAAGCACGCAAACACACGTGCGTACACACACGTACTATCACTTAATACTTTCAAGTACAATGCAATCTAACATTTTCATAAGTAGCACACCCTAATGATTTGATTGCGAAATATCTTGTCGGTAATATGAATATATTGATGTAAGGCTTTAAAACCCGTTGTGTTTAATTTGATAGTTATTTTCGTCCATCAAAACCGGCCGGAAAAGCTATTCATAGCTCCATGAACAAATGAACAAAATTTTGAGCACGCAGCTATTTTGTATGCTTGTGCTCAAAATAGTTCCCAAAAAGTGTATCTACATTTTTTTTTCACTGTCATTTAATTATAAGAAATGAAGATAATATTATTTTTTGTTTTCATCGAGGTATGAAACAAAGAAACTAATCACACTTATTTATGAATCCGCTTCGCGCAGTCATACGGTGTTATGAGTTTGTAGGTTTTTTTTGTGTGTGGTTCTTTTTTTTTTTTTTTTTTTTTCGTTCCATACCTCAATAATTTAATCTTTAGTTTCGTCTATCAAAAACGTTCTGATTAGTCGAAAAAAATTATTCATAACTCCATGAACAAAATTTTGAGCACGCTGCAGTGTTGTATGCTTCCGCACAATATAGTCCCATATAAAAAGGTATCAAAAATTGTGAAGCTTTTGTTTTTTTCGCTCGATGCTATTAAATTATAAGAAATGAAGAGTATTCATACAGTGTGAGTAGGTTTTTCGGTTCATACCTCCATGAAAGCAAAAAATGTTCTCTTCATCTTTTAATTGAAAACAAAAAAAATCTCCTCATCTCTTAACATAACACAAAAAATATGGCCATACGAGAAAGTTCATTCTGATTCTTAGAGTAAGTATTTCAATTTCATCTACGCGGACGTAAAGAAATTTGTCAGTTTTCTATTCATTTGATTATCTTATCGATGTCTTACGTAAATCTGGCGGTAAAAAACATGTTGTTTCAAGATCGTGTAAATTATTATCCTAAACATATTTCGTGATGCTATACCTTACAGTTGAAAGGGATAAAACGTATCTAAAGAATAACCACTTGAATATGTCTTGAAACTACGAACCATGTTAATACATTTTATTGGGTTTAAGATATAGCAATCGGCTTATTTATTGTTGAACATTTAAATGCTCTGATTAGTTTGTAAAATGAGCGTCAAAATATCTTAAGGGAACTTACAAGTTGGATTGTATGAGAAATATCAATTCTATTTGGACTTAAGATAGCAAAGAAAATCATAAAGCATAGATTAATTAATTCATGAAAAGCAATGTTTTATTCGTTCTTGTTCTTTTAGATCGTTTTGTTCGTTATTTTAATCATGTCTTCCATTTTTCATTTCTGTTACCAGTCTTCCCACCATGTGAGATGGATGAGTGGCAATGTAGATCGGGACAATGTATACCAATTGATTTCCGGTGTGATGTGAAAAGGGATTGCCTTGATGGATCAGATGAGCTCAGTTGTTGTAAATATATCTTGAAAATGTCCCTTTACTTCCTCCTATATTTTTATCTATCTCAAAGAAAGTTTTCGTTTCTTCAAAATCATAACGTTTAAAATTGTGCATATGAAGGTTTCTTTCAGTCGATTTTATCGTGTTAATTTGCAATATCAAAACTCAGTTTTTATACCCCAAACCTAGGAAGTAGGGGACAGCATATTGATTTCACCATATCTGTCTGTCTGTCCTTCTGTCCATCTGTCAACCCATCTGTCAATCCGTAGACATTTTCATTTATGTGTCCTTACTATAATACCGATTGACCTACAACTATCAAACTTCATACAACTGTTGCCAGTGATCCAAGGAAGTGTCCTATTGTTTCTGGGCAACGTAGATCAAAGGTCAACTATTCTACTTGAGTGACAAAATGCTTGCGGGGTATGATGCCACTTCGCGACAATTCTAGTCAAATCTAATACTTGCTCTGTATGATTATACCATACCTTATAATTACAGCTATCTGCCAGGGGAACACGTTTCAGTGTTACGATCAAAGATGTGTAACTTCTGATAGAATATGTGATACAGTCTATGATTGTACGGGAAGATTTCATGAAGATGAAGTTGATCGAAATTGCACCTTTAATACAAGGTATTCAACCGTTTAAAAAAATGAACAAAAAATCCTATTTTTCCCTTTTTTAAGCAGGTTTTCCGGATCTTAGATTAATGTATCTAAAGTATTTAGTCTACACAGGTATACACAAAATTAATTTTTTGCAAAATGACGACGTTTTATATCTCATTCTGACTTCCTGATCAGTGAGAGTGGACAGTGATCTGTCATTCTTACAATCTCTAATAAGCCTCTAGAAGATTGAGTTTCGACTATTCAGTACTAAAAGGTCGCAACAGCTTATATAATGTACATACACTTTTAAGATTTTGGCACTTGTATGACACACTAACAAATAGTTCGAAGCTATATATGTACAAATTATAGTGAGTGATCGAAGGTCAATTTTGTCTATACATGTATTGACAAAAATGACCTTCGATCACTCGCTGTACATGTACATCAACACTATCTGGTTGTTGTTGGTTGTTTTTTTTTTTTTTTTTTTTTCGTTTGTGTTAAATGGAATAGCGTGAGTTCGAGGCTTTTTGCCATTTTTTGGTAACTGTTTCTATTGTACTCGAATCACAGTATGTATATTTTTTCCATGTCATGTTTTTGGTGCTTTTATCTATCCTTCATATAAAAATATTATTTTATTTTATTTGCTTGTTATTTTTTTTTAAATAGTATTTGATTAAACTCTTTACATCAAAAATCATGACCACGCACAAAAAACTATGAGAAGATTTGAATATGGCTGTAGATCCCCTGGGACATGTATGTAAGTTTAAAATAGCCTGCTATTTAAATCATTTCCTCTAGTCGAGATTCAAACAAGGGCTTGTTAGTTCGCTTCTCTATATATTCTAAATTAAGTTCGGGATCAGGTCAATAAAACTGGCCTAAACAGTAATAATGTTAGGTTTCAATCGAATTCTAATTTGACGTGTATGTTTATAGTGGAGTTTACGGCCAGTGCCTATGGACATTTTCTGAACAAACGAATATTTCTAAGTTTCTCTTCTCTATCAATTTGGTTCATTTGAAACACGTGAATGTTTTGACCCAAAGTGATGTGGCTACCATCGGCGCTGTTTATTAACCAATTCCCACACAGTGACGCTTTTGAACGCCTTTCAATTATGAAAATTAAATTTTTGGAAAACATTGTGGAAAATGATGAAATTGCTTGTCACAAGCAATTTCTTCATTATCCACAACATTCTCTTCCCAAAAGCAAAGATTGTAAAGGTTTCATAAACTTTAAATTTTCGTCTGCAACTTCTTTGAATTTGGACTGCCATGGAGTTGAATTTCATCGTATGGGAATGGGTTAAAAGCTGAGTTTTTACTTGCTTATTTAAACTGTAAAGTAGGTTGCGTATGCATTAGCGGGCCTACAGACTAAACTTATAGCTTTAACTTTCTTGAACGTTTTTAATTTTTTACAGGACAACCTGTTCAGAATGGTATGCTCTAGGGAAACGATCGAACGGAACTTATATGATTAATCTCGACCAACCAGGTAATTACGAAAATGTATCGATCAAATGTTCTACACCATATTAAATACAAATAGAAAACTTCTTTTTGCATTTTGCTTTACTATTTTATGAATGCATTTATGGGTGTTTCAAAATTTCGATTTTAACTACAGTAATACACAAACAAACAAAAACAACTTCAAGGCCTTACCAAAGCGGAGGATGTCAATAGTTGCCCTAATTGTATTAATGATAACAGAATAAGAGATAATTGTGTAAATACACCTAAGCGATGAGTGAGTTTTGACTCCTAAACTTACGTGTTTCTTCATTTTGGTGTTTGGTCGATTAAATACTAAAATGAAAGGCTATGCAACTGTTCAATACTGGTATATTACTGTGTCAAAATTCTCGATTCATTTTAACATTATGATTCGAGAAAAAAGTTTTATTTAGTGTTATATTTCTTTTAAATACAGAGAGTTTTGAAGTAGAATGTCGATTTGGTGAAGTTAATGGGAAATTAGTTGTCGAGACTTTACTACACCATGATATGGAAACTACGGTGGCCTGGGCGGACCATCCAGCACTGGACATTCATATCCATTATGGGGCATCTGATGACCAAATACGCCGTGTGAAACAAATAAGCACATGTAGACAATATATACGGATAGGCTGTCAACATACAACATTCTACTTACGCTGGGTCGCTTTCGATGGGACGTTTTTCGAAAATAGAAATAAAACTGATACTTGTGATTGCCCGTATGTAGGAAAATGTAACACTACCCTGAAAAAGTAAGTAAAACCATTGTTTTTGAAAAATTGTTTTTGTTGACCTAACAAGACTCTAGTATCTACCACCTTTAAAATAATGACAGAGAGTTTCTCCTTTAAATATTTATCAACCATGTAACGACAGCTAGGAACAACGTGCAACTTATATAAAAATGATCTTGGACTGGTTTTTGGAATGGAATTGATCAATCGCTGGCTCCGCCCACCTGCTCAGTTGGCCCCGCCTGTTGACTCCGACAGGAAGGTCAGCTTTGATATTGAACTGCAATTATACAGCTGGTATAATCTGTATTTACGACGTTTAGGTCGCCAAACCAAAAAGAAAGCTGAACACAAATGGCGGCGAATTTTAGAGTTCAAAATTTACTTCTGGTCTAAATGAATGATTTGATTGGTCGACTTATTATTTGACTGACATGCGCGATTCGTCAATTTTCGGTTTGAGTTCTGAACGAACTAAGCATTTTCAATGAAGTGCACGATGTAATATTACTCCGCTTTATAGTGATAAATGTATTGTTCTATAAACAGAATTGTTTATTTATTCATTCATTTATTTATTTATGAGTTCTAAGCGAACTGAGCATTTTGATTTGTTTGTTGTTTGTTTGAACTGGGTTTTACTCCGCTTTCAACAATCTTTCAGTTATATCGCGGCGGCTGGAACACCTAATAATGGAATCCTGGTATTTCTCAAACCAGTACTACCATTACATCCTTTCCTAGCCTCCAGCTGCTATCCCACATCGGTCTACGATTATCGTCCCATTGGTGAGAGACAAATAGTCGGAAAGGATGAGTGCCGCCGTCGTGGATTGTAGATTGACAGTCCTGGGCATTTTGAATGAAGAATACTCCGCTTTATAGTGATAAATGTATTGTTCTATAAATAGAACTGTTTATTTTTTATGAGTTCTGAACGAACTGAGCATTTTCAATGTATTGTTCTATTAATAGAATTATGTGTTTTCTTGCAAAAGACCAATGCCCCTAAATCCAGGTCAGCTAATAGAATGGTGGACTGTTTAAAAAATGCGAATAGTGGAAGGTTCGGAATGTTATGAATGATTGATTTAAATGATTCAATCAAAGAATCAATCGACCAATTGAATTATTCAATTAGACAGTAAGTGAACTTTGTCTTTCGACA
This sequence comes from Fragum fragum, assembly GCA_946902895.1. NCBI lineage: Eukaryota > Metazoa > Mollusca > Bivalvia > Cardiida > Cardiidae > Fragum > Fragum fragum. The sequence goes on from OX336371.1 coordinate 51,923,799, forward strand.
TTGAGTGAGATTTATGTGAAGGACTTATTTCAGTTTGGCGACTTAAACAAGCTGTAGTTACGACAAATATGTCGCAAACAAACAATTTTCATTTCTTGTTACATGATACTGACCATAAAATTTTGGCAGGAGCGGCAGTGGGCTTGCCAGCGTTCCGCCAATTGATTTGCATATCATCAATGAACAAAATATGGCTAAAGAAGGCACTAATCTGCATTTCATAAAGAACAGCCCCTATGATTAAAGAGAAGGGGGACAGAAAGAGAAAGTAAGCACTTTCGAGAAGAAGTTCGACTAATTATAAAAGAACAAATGAAATAAATACATATAAAACGTGTACATGTGTAAAAAGTGTTATGGGTATGTATGTATTTTGAAATCCTTCAGGCAATAAATCGGTATATAGTCCAACTTTTGATTTTGATATGGAAGTTAGGTTTCAAAAGCCTAATGTCTTTGTAATGCCGCATAGTCTATGCATACGGACATCACATTTAATATCATAATTAAAAGGGTCTATTGTATTGTTAACAGATTCTATCCGCTAATATTGTGTTTGGGGAATTCGTAAATAAATAGCACATATTCTTAAATGTCCGTCTCCAAGGTCAGAGAACCTCCTTAATGACGACCCTATGTTGTCTACCCCAAGTACATAATATTACACATAGAAACAGAAAAAGATATCTACTTGTAACAAACTTTTAGGTACAGAGGCTTCATATTATTCATCAACTTACGATCTGTTTTCAATTTGTTGACAAATCTGACCCCTTTCAGATGTACGTGCCATAGTATCAACCACGCTGACTGGTTCAATGAGGTTTATTTTGAGGTACGCAGTGATGAAGGAATTATCACCAACCAATCGGCAATACCCATCAAACAATTTATTTCTCCCACTCTGCTGTCACAATTTAAACTAGAAACACAGTTAACCGTTGGTCCGCTTATATGCATAGAAGGTATTGTTACCCAAGTTTATATTTATCAATAATTATTACGATAATATTGGCAGTGTGGTTGTTGCTGGACTTTACAGAAAATTCTTTTTTTTTTGAAAAGGTTTAGTTCTAAGAAGTATGACTGGTGTTCAGATATTTCGAATGAAGTGACTTGCAAAATAAAATAGTTCGTATTAACGCATTCCCATACAACAAAATTTTAGACTGATCCAGATGACAGTGCTCATGAAATTTTAGATTTTTTTCAGCTTTCTGGGAAGAAAACATTATGGAAAATTAAGAAATTGCTTGTTACAAGCAATTTCTTACTTTTCCACAATGTTTTCATGATTGTTTTTCTTGAGGGGCGTCTAAAAGCGTCACTGTGTGGGAATGGGTTAAAGTTACTTTTTATTCTTTCTATTGGCTATATTTATCAAATATCTTGTCATCTTATTTAAGTTTCAATCAGATTAAATAACTTGCCTTAATTAAGTTATTTAATGACTTTTGAAAATTCCTTTTTAATGACGCCATAATTTTCAACGGCCTTCAAGAGAAAAACTTTTGAAAATATTGTAAAAGATAAAGAAATTGTTTTTGACAAGCAATTTCTTCAACCAAACAATTAATTCCACAATGATTTCTACTTAAAGAAAAAGATTTGAAAAAATAATCCACTAAAACCTGTGATCTGCAACTTCTTAAAATTTACTAATGGATTTAAGTTTAACTGTGCTTTTGAAGCATCTTTAAGGTTCTGAAAATGCTTCGTCAGTTTAACACAACTTCGCCGCATGTCAATCATTCTTTGTCAATTTAAGCTCTAAGCCTTCGACTCTTGTATTAATTTGTAATTCAACGAGAAAATAGTGCGTCTTAAGAGATATTTTGTTTTCATGGAGGCATGAACCGAAAAATCTAATCACATTGTATGAATACGCGAAGCGGATTCATACATTGTGTGATTAGGTTTTTCGATTCATTCCCTCCATGAAGCAAAAATATTCTCTTAATTTCTGATCATTTAATAGCATCGAGCAAAAAATGCAAATACTTTACAAATTTTTGATACCTTTTTGTATTGGACTATTTTGTGTGGAAGCATACAAATCGCTGCGTGCTCAAAATTTTGTTCATGGAGTTATGAATAACTTTTTTCGACCAATCAGAACGCTCGTTTTTGATAGACGAAACTAAAAATTAAATTATTATTGTTTGAGCAGGCTGTCAATCGAAGAGTGAATTTAACTATCAAATCATCCATTTAGACCGGAAAGCAAATGTGTCTAAACAAATAAGACCTGACTTGACATATCAAATATTCCTTTGATCAATTTAAAACTCAGGTGAGCGATCTAGGGCCATCTTGGCTATCTTGATTTCAATTTGCGAAGTGAAACAGCACAAACTTTGAGAAAAAAGTGAAGAGTTTATCATTGGTCTTCATTGGTACTTTTTTCTTGTATTTGATCGGAGACGAATAGAATATTATTTGTTTCGTGGAGTTAGGAAACACAAAAAAGTAATCACACTGTATGATTACCTCCATAGAAAATTCTCTTCATTTCTTACAATTAATGACATCAAGTGGAAAAAAAACTTTTTTTACAAATTTTGATTCATTTTTATGTAACTATTTTTGATCTAGCATACTAAAAAGGGGTGCTCGAAAAGTTGTTCATAGAGGTAAATCTTATTATATTTTTTTTTTTTAATTCTCATTTTGTTTGTCTGTTTGCGCTGTTGTTGTGATTGCATTTTTAAATAGTCGTTCCATTTGCAGATAGAACGGTATCCTCAGTTGAAGATCTAATGATTTGTAAGAACGGCCATATAACAGCGATGTCAACACGTTGTATTATGGACATGGACTCTTACGGAGACATTATAGGTTGTAGGGACTTATCTCATCTGGAAAACTGTGGTTAGTAACTTGCATTTCTTTACAACATGCTTACTTATAATATGACCTGCGGCATGGGGAGGAAATAAACCTGTTGAATATGAGCGCATTCGTGACATTCCCAACTATTACACATGTGCGCCAAGTAAAGACTCAGATAAGCCTGTGCATCCGCACAGTCTGGTCAGCGTCTTCACTCTGCGATCTGTAGATATATACTGACCATAAGCTTCTTTAAACAATCATCGAATCTTCTAATTTCCCCGAATGGCTGTCCATGGTGTTAAATGTGTGCGAGTCACGCACATGCGAAATGGTTTGAAATGTCACGCATAGGCTCATACGTTTTATAAGCACTTTGAACGAGTGATATTACATTAAGTGCAATAACTACGCACATGAGATGAAGCCTAGGAAAGTAATTTGAATGAAATCATGTGCTGCTTTTATGATGACATTTTAAAAACGACGTAAACATAAATTTCGAGTTAGGTTTTAGGAATAACTTTCAACTGTGACACGCGTCCGAGCGACGATCAGAAGTACATATTTATTTCTTATCTAATTGGCAGAAAAACTTCGTTCATTCAAAGTGCTGTCAGCACTGTAATCGCTCGCCACTGAATAATTGAGAAATATTGTTGTTGTTGTCGTGACTCTTAGCGATGTATATTTCTTTTCTTTTCGTTTCTTTTAGGCTAGCCCAATGCGAGTCAGCCCTAGAAATAATTTCTTAAACAATTTGCATTTGATCGAATAAGATTACTTATTTAGAATTCGTCAAATCAATATTTTACCATAAAATAGACGACCCATTCGATTCCTAAAGTATCATTTTTTAAGACAAGATTGTTGAACAAAGATGTAAGTAAAGCGTTGTGGCCCCGAGTGAGTCAATATAAGGTATTATGCCCGTAATAATGGACCTAAATCTCTGATCACAGGATCCCACTGTTTACGCACCCTTTTTTCCCTTTTTCCTCTATAATTGAAGCCGCATTAAGTTTTTTAACAAAAGTCGTTAAATTGTGCTTGAATTCATACGTCAACCAGAAGTTCTAATTTACCACTGGCATGATGCACCTATATTCGTCTTATTCAACGTAACTCTAAAGGAATCTAGTATTTAAGGCATTATAGCATACTCGGAAAAAGATATTCCATACTCAACATTCAAAGAAATTCAGATGCTCCTTTATTGACAGCTATTAGAACTGCTTATTACCAAGACTGTTAAGTATTGTATGCGCCCAGTTGAGTTAAAGAATAGAGTCACCAACTGAATTTTGAAAACGCGGACACTAATCGCTCCCAAAATGTCGCGATTAATATATAACTTCGTTTAATTTGGTCAGAACAAATTGGTTTTCATAAAAAAGTCAAAACATAGATGCTTTTTATCATGTCGCAAGTATTTGCATTGAAGCATATTTGATAATAAAAGTATAGTTTTTGGCATTTACATGATATAGATGTGTCTTGCCCTCTCTCCCTTTCTCTCTCTTTTCCCTCCCTCCTTCCTATCAGTCCTTCCACTCTCTCTTTCTCTCTCTTTTTTCTGTCGGTCTGTTTGTCTATTTGTCAGAAGATCATATTTTTTGTAATTATATGTTCTAAATAATCTGCTCTTCACTAGCGAAGCAAAAAAATAATATATACACCATTTCGTCTAGTACGGGGACGAATAACTCATGTTGGAAACAATTGTGTTACTTACGCTAGTAAAAATTCGCTCTGGCAATGATATCATTGTATATCAATTTTAGTGTCGCTTTTGACCATTTTTGCCCCGGTTTGTTTCTTTTATGTAAAATGAAGTAAAACATATGTACGTAAAAGGTTATGGTATAGAAAAGATATAGGCCTATGCGTGATATTTCCAACCATTTCGGATGTGCGTGACCAGCACAATTTGAGCACCCTGGACAACCATTCGGGGCAATTAGAATATTCGCTGATTATTTAAAGAAGCTTTGGGTCAGTGTCTATCTATAGAGCGCAGAGTGAAAACTCTGATCAGACTGTGCGGATGCACAGGCTGATCTGAGTCTTTACTTGGCGCACATGCGTAATGGTTGGTAATGTCACGCATGCGATCATATAGCAAACGTGTACATTTTTATTTCTTTATTTGCATTATCAATGTTTGGTGTAATGAAATCGGTAAGCTTCAATTTTATCACATTCATCCTCTATCATTAAGTAAAAGTAACATTCAAATAACATTCTTATATTATCCTATATTTATAGAATCATTTGATTGTCCGGCAAACTATATGAAATGCCACGAGAGTTACTGTATCCCTACTCGATATGTCTGTGATAGAACCACGCACTGTCCTAATGGGGAAGACGAGCAGTCGAGACTCTGCAGTAAGTAGAGAAATATAATTCATCTTGGTCGAGCATGGAGAACCACACGGTCCTCATTAACTGAAGATAAACCTCATTGCTTGGTTTCTTTGCAAAAGGTCAAGGTAAATAAACGAGGTTAAAATAACTGAGCAGCTTACCAATTACTAGACGGCAAATATTTAGACTGGTTCAGATTGACAGGTGTTGCAGTCAGCAATCTAAAGTGTGTGAAAGTTTTGATTTCTTTAACTTTAGGATTAGAAAACATTGTGAATAATAAAGAAATTGTTTGTCACAAACAATTTATTCATTTTCCCAATATTTTCCAAAGCCTTCTTTCTTTTAGACCTTTTTTGTCCGAAAAGGTCATTGAGTGGGGATTGGTTTAAAAGCATGCTGTTGGAGGAGTACAATTTACAATTTGAATACAGTTCTTTCGTGTGGTCATACAAAGTAGTGCAGATAGTTAACCCTTTACCAATCAAACAAATTCATTACTTGACAGACACGTGAAATTGTTGGATTGCACTTTGATTACTTTCGACACCAAATTTGGAACATGACTTCTTAATACTGTTTTCTCGGCGTCTTATCGACAATTTTTCTAAAAATGGGTTTCTGATATCAATAAAACTTCTAAAGCACTATCTTATAAATATTTCAAATCTGCATTAAACCCAGAATTTATTCTAACCATTGATGTTCCTTATATTTACAGACGTATTCTTTCAAACTTTCGATGTTCTAATCACGATCTTATGATCGAACGGGGAAGGCGTTTAGGTTAAGATAGAGAAAGACGCCTCTGCTCTTTATGTGAAAATTCAAATATTGAAGTTATCGCAGATGAATTCCGTGCTTTCTTTGAATGTTTTCTTTATATGAAAATATAAAGCAAAAACTTTTTCCACATTATTGGTTAAGGATAGGAATTGAACGAACTACTATCGTATTATTAGATTAAATGATAGATGTACTGTTAATATAGTTTTGAACTTTTTAAATTAAGAAAGGATATTGAATGATTTGTTATTCTGCCTAAAGTAACATGAATTTGCTACCAAATCCATGTCGCTAACTGTATACTTGATACCTGTAAATGTTTATGGGCCATATGCCAGAATTCTCGATTAAAATATTGTATTGTATTGTTCTTTTTAGGAATGAAATTCTATTTCAGTTACCCCAAGGAAATTGTAATATAATTTGAAAAATTACGAAGATGAAAATATTTTGTCAAGGCTCTTTGAAGAATGATTTTCCGAATTAGCCTTATCCATGGAAAAGATTATCTAAACAATCTTTATTCAATTTAGAAAATAGGTTCCTTTTTTCCTCCTTAAACATCAGCAGTCAAGCAGTAAATAAAACTATTGAAATTGAGTAAATTTGAGAATTCTAAGCTTAAATCACCCTTTCAATTTCTAACAATTTTAGCCTGGACAATCAGCCCCTTGCTTATGTTTGAATTGAAATTTCTAATACGATTGTTTTGCGAAAAATAATAAATTAATGATTTTGTCTGGAATCGGTGGTTTCTTGCGCACTTAACCTCTCAGTCTGTCATATTACCACAAAGAACAATCAAAAAGTTTGGTAGTGGCGAATAGCCACCAAGAGCACAAAGTCATATGAGGACAGATTCATAACATAATGCAGTTTATTATATCTCGGAAAGAAACTGTCTTAGCCAACGCTTGAAATCTAAGAAACTGATTTGACAGCTATGAACTAAACGGAGCATGTAATTGACATCGGTTTTAGGCAGATCTTAAGCAGGCAAGTCGATTTTCAACATCTGTGTTGAGTACGTAACGTTTTGATGACGTCAACAAAAACGCAAAGTCAACAAGATGCCTCGTGCGGTGGCATTTCTAATCATTTTGCTATCAACAGGTCGTAGGCAATGAACTTAACGATCATTTCATAACAAAACATCGCTGAAACAAGGTTGTTTGCTCAAAGTCTCAATTTACCAATCGCTGGCCTCGCGCAATTACTCAATTGGCCCCGTCCATTCACTCCCTCAGAAAGTCCCTCTTCGATTTTAAACGGTGTTGTTTTGAAGAATTGGTAGCAAGCTTGTAACAAAAAGTGAAATGGTTGGTTTGCGTCCTAAACGTCGCCAAACCATAAAAATGGCGGCAAATGTTTGAGGTCAAAGCTCGATACCTGGCTTAATCAACGATTTGATTGGCCGATTGATTCCTTGACTAGCAGTCGCGATTGGTTAATTGTAATGTTTCCCTGAATGGCTTAGTTGTTTGCTTATGTAAATTAATTTAGATCTCGGTTTGGTTCGCATACAGTACTGAACGCTCAGGTCAAATTCCAGAAGTAACTCAATCTCTTGAAATGTTGATTAGGGAATATTATTTTTCATGGCTTACACTGATGATGTAGGCCACTCGGTTCTTATATAAATATTAGTGTAATGTCTTTATTTCTTTTGTCATTACTCTCTTGTCTCTAAGAATATTTTGAGATCTTACTAAATCTTACTTACTGATATTTTCAGACAAGAAGAGTTACTGTGTTGGTCTTTATCGATGTCGGGACTCTCATATCTGCATACCTCCTAGCAATGTATGTGACGGAATACCTCACTGCCCGTGGAGAGATGATGAGGCGCCATGTACTGCCAGCTGTCCACGACATTGTAACTGTACTGGATACAAGATGGCGTGTTCTGACGATACTTTCATGTCGAACTCTACATATTATGATTATTATACACACGTGAAGTCCCTGCAGATTTCTCATCACCATCTTAAAATTCGTCCTGAAGACCTGTCGATGTTTCCATTACTGAATAATTTGAACATCTCTAGTTGTGGATTGACACAACTTTATTCATTCCAGTTCAATCATACTTTAAACTTAGTATTGATAGATGCACGTTATAACAAAATTACCGAACTAAAACAATACACATTTATTGGATTACTCAAACTGCGGTCTTTGCACCTCAAAGGAAACAATCTCGTTCATATCCATCCATTTGCATTCTCGAGTCTTGTTTCTGTTCCAAGTTTGGATTTGTCTGGGTTTTCATTCAAAGTCTTTGAATATGGTGCTTTTGATGGCTTAGATTCCCTTAGCACGCTGAACATTTCTTTCAACGGCATTAAAACGGTAAAAACCAACCAATTTGAGTCATTAGGAACTTTGAGAGAATTAGATATGAGAGGAAATGAAATCACGGATTTCAAAAAACACATATTCTCCGGTTTAAAACAATTAGAGTTCCTTTATACAGACTCTTTCACCTTGTGTTGTGTAAAGCCTCCAACCGTACTGGAGGAAAACTGTTGGCCACCGAAAAACGAATTCTCGTCCTGCGCTGATTTAATGCGAAATGAAATTCTCCGCGTGGCCATCTGGCTAATTGGTATTGCTGCTTTTATTGGTAACATAATTGTCCTGGTTATTAGATTTTATTTCGAAAAAGACAGTCTTGGTAAAACTTACAGCATATTTGTCACAAATCTTAGCATCGCAGATTTTCTAATGGGTGTTTATTTGATTATAATAGCTATCACTGATTCTGTTTTTCGTGGTTCCTATGTTTGGAATGATTACACATGGAGGAACGGTGACTGGTGTAAACTGGCTGGGGTCATAGCAACCATAGGAAGTGAAGGATCAGTCCTGTTTCTTTGTTTGATAACCATTGATAGGCTTCTGGTTGTTAAATTTCCTTTTGGTAATATAAGGATCTCGAAAGTTACAAGTATTGTATTGTGTGCAGTAGTCTGGATGGTAGTGCTAGCTTTAGCAGCGATACCATTGGTGTTACATCCCGCCTTCTACTCACGATCTGCAGTCTGTTTAGCATTACCCTTGACACGTGACCGACCTAAAGGATGGCAGTACAGTATTGGTGTCTACATCGTTTTCAATTTCTTAGCATTCGTGCTGATTGCTACTGCCCAGATCGTGATTTACCTAGAGATATCCTCGACTAGGATGAGTATTGCCTCACGAGGTAGGAGAGTGGACATGGCTATAGCCAGAAAACTGTTCTTTGTCGCCATAACAGACTTCATGTGCTGGTTTCCTGTTGGACTGATGGGTAGGTGCTAATTAGCAAATTATAATAAAAGAGAAATTACTTTTTTAGTAAACACAATACCGGTATTTTTGAAATATATAATAAGCGTGTGTTCACTGTTTGTTAACATGTGAACCGGGACAGGTCGTTTTTTGTTCAATTTATTTAACTTATTAACTTCATATGAACAATTCAAGAAGCTATAATACTGTTGACATGATGCAAACGTAAGTAAAGAACTTTTACAGTACTTTGATATAAATGAAAAAATCTAAGGCCTTTGATGTAACTATTCTTTCTGAAAATCAAGGAACTACTAATATATCCCGAAGTCTGTGCAAACTATAAACAGGATCGTGTATGATAGAGGGTTTGGGGTAAATAATGGCTAAAATATCATTTAAATTATTTTCAATTTGTGAAAAAGGAAGTGTATATCAAATTCTGTTGTGTTCAAACAAAATAGAAACAGAAAGACGCTGACCTTCGTAAATAGTCTAAGCTGTATTTGCCTAAAATACCATACCTTGAAATATCTGCAAGGCTAAAATTTTGAATTTCTAACGCAATTTGCCATCGATCTTTTATATTTTAAAATGTGTTATTGCGGCCTGAAGTAATTGGGAAAATATTTCTCAGGTTCCCTTATAGAGTAGCATAGAATCGTTTATCATCGAGTTTTCTTTTTTTTTTTTTTTTTTTTTTTTTTTTTTGTTTTTTTTTATTATTAGAAATCTTCTGTGTTGCTTTCTAGGAATCCTTGCCCTCAATGATCATGTAATTTCTGGTGAAGTGTATGCATGGATTGCTGTATTTGTGTTACCAATTAACTCGGCTATTAACCCGTTTTTGTACACACTCGGAAGCTCACTATCGAAAAAGGTATTTTGTTACGTAAGCCCAGTAAAACAAATTAAAAATCGTGTTTTGTTTCTTCACATATAGATATTTCTTATTTCTCTTTATGCTATAATTATATCAGTAATTGTACAGTTTTGTCCTCATTCCACTCACTAGTTAATGCTGTAGAAAACAAACTTTAATCTATACCATTTGTCTTCGAAATAAATTTTCTGGAGAAAAGTAAGTATGTGTGAAATAGTACCCGCTTAGCTATTGCTTTTCATCATACACATTCCTGGAAATTATTTTAGATTTTCATTCACTTGTCAGACCATCAGAAAAACGATTATTTCTATTAAACATATGTCCATTCTAATTCTAAAAATGTTGGGTAATGTTATATGTAGCATATACTTATTTGATACCTTTATCAATCCATTACCACACTAGAGAATTCTATATTGGTCCAAATTGTAAGAAGTTGCAGATAACTTTTCAAAATGCGCTAAAAAGGGAAAAGAAGTACTAAATACGGTAGGAAAATGTCCCACCAATTTTTTCTGGTTGAATTTCTTTATGGCGTCAGAAAGCGGCATTGTGTGTTAATGGGTTAAAACATGTGCGCTTGCATTTTTTAAAAGAATATTCTAACAGCAGTATCTTTGACATATTTCAGAGAATGACGATGAAAGGCAGATCTTTCACTCAGAGTTCTGTCCGAGGTAAGGCAGTATTCGATGTGGTTGCATGACAACAGTTATCGTTAAAACAGCTCATTTAACAATGTAGTTAAGCTATGTTCACATTTTCATAGGGTAAAGTTGGAGCCTTTTGAATTGATAGCGGAATATGGTGTTTGAGATACCGAAATGTTACGACGTCATCCGAAGGATCCCGAGGACTTCAAACTGGGCATTACGAATTGACTACCCTTACCAAAAACACTAAGTAGCTCGGCTCTTTCCGTAAAAACCTTTTAATCCTTTTGTATCACTTTAGCTAGGTCTTCGTCTGTAGTTGTCCGAAAACTCGAAAAATTGTAATATCTCTGGTATTACTGCACTCATTCGCTTGAAACTCGGAATATATGTTGACTTTCATAAGAGGAAAATAATTCATAATTACTCTAAAAACAATTTGGTAGGTATAACCGCCGCGGTTTTCTTTTTAAAAAAATGCAATACCGTGCAGAGGCCAACGAGCCGCTGAAAAGGGTAACGCAAGGTTGCCATTCAGGTATCACACGGTGACCAAAAGATTTTTCGGTACTTCAATTTAACGTAATTATTCTTCCGTTTTCACACAGTGGCCGTAGGGGAGTCGCACGCGGATCATTTTCTCTTTTGGTTCTCAATTTTGACGGAATTAATCTTCTGTCCCCACATAGTCGCTGTACGGATACGCAAGGTGATGAGGATAGCGGGTACGATCTTACTGAAATTTATCAAGGTCTTTATACGGAGACAATACGACCAACTTACAATTGGCCAATCGCTGGCCCCGCCCACTGACTCCTTTGGCCCCGAACATAGACTTTGACAGCGAGTTCCACGGCGATTTTTGGGATTGCAAAGCTCATGGCCATTTAATTCAAAGAAGAAGAGTGGTTGGTTTGATACCTAAACATCGTAACTACAGCTTGAATAAGCTATATTTACGACTTTCAAGTCTCTTAAGCAACAGAACGGCTTCATATAAAATGCGGCCATTGTCGGGGTTCAAATTGACTCCCGGATTACATCAATGATTTTTATTGGTCGACTGATTATTTTATTGACAAACGCGATTGGTCAACTACCGTGCAAAGTCTGACGTATAATTAGTTTTCAAAAAGTTCATCCGAAAACAACGTGAACACACCCATCCTAGATTTCGACATCGAACGTCGTCGATAATCCTTCAAGAAATCGGAAGCTACGATACCGCATGGGTTCGTCACAAATGTATACTTGGTTTATATGGGTTTTGGCTGCCCAATGGCTTTATTTTAATTAGACCACTATGCACAGATACCATAGAACGCTATCCGAATAGCGGTTTTATAATGCAATGAAACAATAGATTGATTGATTGAATTGGGTTTAACACCGCTTTTAACAGTATTTTAGTTATATCGCGGCGGCTTGAGCACCTAACAATGGATTCCTGGTATTTCTCACACCAGTACTACCACTACATCCTTTCCTAGCCTCCAGCTGCTATCCAACTTAAGTTTACGATTATCTACCATTGATGAGAGACAAATGTCGGAAAGAATATGTGCCGCCGCCGGATCGAACCAATGACATCCAATAACTGAAGATTAGGAGTCTGACGCGCTACCGACTACGCTATGACGGTGGCTGAAACCAATAGACATTAAAAACGGTTTTAGAAGTTTAAAGTGCTAGTATGGCTTTCAACTTTCTCAAAACAATAAACACGAAGCTTATATTTGTAAGAGCAACAATCTTTTCCGTTTATTCACTCATCTTTTAATGTCCATGCCCTTAACCAATTCCATAACGACAAAATTTTGGACTGGTCCAAATTGAAAGAAACTGCAGACAACAATTTCAAGTTCGTGGAACTTCCAATTAGTTTGTTTTTAAGATAGAAAACATTGCGGATGGTGAAGAAATTGCTTGATACAAGCAATTTCTTCATTTTCCTCATTGTTTTTTAGATATTTTACCTCGAGGGGCGTAAAGAGGAAGGATTGATAGGGAATGAAAATTTCCTAGAGCTGAAGCACAAGTTTACTTTATGATCGTTTTGAATCATATTGTGTTATTGCATACATAAACTGTATTTTTGTTAATTTTCTAGAGGATAAATCTGCCAATGTGACAGAAGTTTTCGACAGCCACCTTTTCCTGTTTGGACACACAAAACCAGATTCGAAACTTAACATAGGTCTAGACCAATATCTTAATCAAACCAGGCTCGAACCTAAGGTAGGCCATCCTGTAAGATTAGTTAATGGTGACGCATTAATTTCCGGTAACAAGAAATGGTTGGTTTCGACCTAAACATCGTAACTATGTCTTAATTAAGCTGTAGATGCGACAATTAAAAACTCCAAACAAACACAAATGCTTCACATCAATCGGAACTCCTCGTTCAATTCAACGAATCAAACCTCGGATATATATAAGGCGGAGCATTATGTAACCAAATGGTACACCTTGTTAGCCGAAAACAATGTAAGAAAACGTCGCGCGTTATCTCGGTAAACCTAGATGGTTTACAAGACTCAAAATCGCTTAAAAACTTAAATTTCATTTTTGCCGTTTTTTATGTTTTGCCCTTTTTTGCTCTGATATTAATTTTCTTTTGAAGACCAAAAAGACATCTTACAGGACTTTATGAGGTACATTTACCGCAGTTACTTTGCATAACGGTAAGCGCCATTTGGAAGTTTGTCATGTGAATTTTCAAAAAAGTCCGACGATGTACATCCGAGGTTTGATTCATAGAATTAAAGGAGGAGTTCCGATTGGCTTTACATAAATGGCAGCCAATGTCGGTTTTCAAAGTAACCAACAAACTGCTTCAAATTAATGTCGAACAATGAAGGAATTCTAAGCCCACTCCGGTCTTAATGAACTTTTAAACCCTTTCCTGTGCAATCACTAATTTTACTTATTTTTAAATTATACTCGAGAAAACATTGTGGAAAAGAAGAAATTGCTTGTAACAAGCAATTTCTTCTTTTTCCTCAATGTTTTCTATCGTTAAGAATGGTTACTTTTTGAATTGTGCTTATTTAAAATGTTATCTGCTACCCCTTTAAATTTGCACAAGTCTAAAATTTTGAAAAAAAAAACAGTAAAGGATTAATTGGTCGATTGATTCTCTGTCTGATAGCCACGATCTATCAAGTTTTTAGCAACAACCATAAAATTGTTGCTACACCTTTCGAACATATCATCCATAAAAGTGTTGTTCCATTTTCGGTCCTGGCTCCTGTATTATCTTCAAAGACGCTGTGTTAAGAGTATACGCAAGAATCGTCACACTGTGACGATTCTACCAATCACTTTCCGCACAGAGTCCAGATCATTTGTAAAACAAATAGAAGAAAGAACAAATACACAATTCGAGTTTCGTCTCAGCATGATAAAACATTATTTGTTGTGTGAGGTAATAAACTATAAGCCTAATGGTGGTTTGGTTTAAGTGAAGCGGTCGCTTTTGAACGATTGACTGTCAATAGGTGCATGTATACGATAAACACAAAGTTACATATTCAAAAGCGTTTCAGATCGAATTTTAAATGCATTTCCAGGAATCTAGCCATTATAAAAACCTCAGAATCATCTGATGTATTTAGAATTCTATAAAATGAGTCTGGAGTTCTACAACGGAGCCATTTCTGGGGAAAGTATATAATTCGTAGATTTTCTTATAACCTGCACTGATAAAAGAAATGTAACTCGTCTTCAATTACATATATATTTTCACGAGTACAAAAAGGGCAGTGCCGTTCTTGCTTTGGTAGAGATATGTGCCTGCCTTTTTCAATCATCAGTTCGTGATTAGAGCAGCGAAAATTTCCATAAATTCTACGTAAATTAGATGGCAGAAACGAATAAAAATATAATTCTGGATTTAGCAAAGATTTAAAGTGTCGATAATGATCACCTTTTCCAGATATAGCTACATTAGAAAACCATTGTTGAACATAACAATCTTTGATACGAGTTTTGAAAGTATTTAGAAATGCGTCATCATTACCTACGTCCTGAGAGATCCATACATACCCAAAGCCCTGAGAATATAAGAGGTTTTTGATGCATGATGCCCACGTCTTCCTGCCTGAGTCGTCTAATCTTTTAAGCATAAGATAGCATTGCTTTGGGTATCTATAGGGTTCCATGCGTATACGTTTAAGCCAATATTTGATACAATTTTGTATATAGTACACGCAGAGAGGAAGGCGACCACATTCTCCTAACACAAATGCATCAGGCGTATTTTTGTATAAATTACAGTATTGCTTACAAAATTTGATGTGAGTACTTTCAACTCTTTGATTATACATATAGCCCCAAATTTGAGAACCGAAACATAATATAGGCCTGATAGTTGTATCAAAAATGTTAAAGCGTCATTTGGATCAAGTCGGCCGTATAATCTTTGAAACCGAAAAATGTAATAAAATGCTTTGATAGACTGTAACGATAAATATTCGCATATTTTCGTCCAGGTAAATGTTGGAGTAAGATATAGACCAAGATATTTGTAAAATGATACTGTTTCAATTTTTTGACCTTTAAAATACCATTTCTCGGATTGTTTTAATGGTCCTCCATTTCTAAAGACAATAATCTTAGACTTGTCAAGGTTCAAATTCATGTTTATAGACATACAAAATTCTTCGACAACATTTATTTGCCTTTGTAAAGCCAAAACTGTATCGGAGAAAGTTGCAATGTCATCAGCAAACAACAGGGCATATAACTCTTCAATTTCATCGGTTACATAAATACCACGGTTACATTTCTTTTTTAACAACAAAATAAGGTCATTTATAAAAAGTGAAAAGATAATCGTACTGCTGACACATCCTTGTCTGGTTCCCGTTGTACAACTGAAATATGTTGTTAACGAAATTCAATTTTAACACAAGATTTTATTTTTGAATACATTGATTTAAAAATAGTGTTAAATTTCCCAGTTATGTTGTTTCTTGCAAAGGCGTCCCACAACTTCTGGTGTTGAATGCTGTCAAACGCCTTTGCAAAATCAATGAAAAAGCAATAGAATCTTCCTCCCTTTTTTGACAAATTCTTTTGAACTAATGCCATTATAGTAAAATTGTTATCCGTAGAGGAATTACCTTTTTCGTAACCCAGCCCGTGATTCGTGTATATCATTGTAGTTATCACACCATAGGGTTAATCTATTGGATAGAATAAAACTTTGCAAAGGCTGTCAATCAAAGAGATTCCTCTTTAAGTATCTGGATTCGTAAGTGCGCTGGATTTGTGAATTGGAGTAATAATGCTTTTGCCCCATTCCGAAGGGAAATTGCCTGTATCAAATATGTAATCAAAAGAATATTAATATGTGACAACGATGAAAGTATGGTGTATTTGAACATTTCAATTCATAATCCGGAGCCCGATTATTTTTAATGGAATTAATACTATAGAGAATTTCATCGTCTGTTATAGAACTATTTAATAATGAACAATCGTGGTTAGTCGTAATTTGGTCTAGTGACGTGTCACGGATGAAATTTGTCTCGGATTGACACTCGATGTTCAATATTGATTTAAAATGGTCGACACACGCCGGTTACAGGATAAACTTGGTTTGATGAAGAATTACGTAATTTTAAAATAGACCAATATTTCTTGTTGTCATTTCTAGAGTTGATTAATTCTAATCTCTTTCGTTTACAAAAGGAAATATTGCCCTGCTTACACAAAGCTTTGAATCTATTGCGTTTTATCTTGTAATTGGTTAGATCCGATTCGGAATTGGTTCGTCGGAAAGTATAAAGTGCTTTTAATTTTTCGCGACCAAACATTATAACGAGTAAAACCCACTTTTAACGGATAGGCAAGTGCAACTGGCGTTCGAAAAAGTTTTCATTATTTGAATAAAGAAAGTTCGCGAAGCTTTCAAATGCAGTTAAATACGATGTATCTTGACATTTTAGCTTCTCTTTGTGTTTCAGGAGGCATTTGTGATCGCGTTAAAGTTATGTCGGGCCTTGGACCTTCTCCACAACACAGAAATGATACACGGAACTATAAACACACCTGCTATTATTGTAACTACATCATCAAGCGGCGTAAGTGAGATAAATACAATGATGTTTGGTATTTCATGTTGTTCTTAAAATTTATGTGATCTATTCTTCAAACTTCCATCAGCATAATAGAATGCGAAAGTGGAGATATCTGGTGGGGGTTGTTGTTGTTTCAGAAATTGCGTCGAGACTGTAGCTCGCATTTTTAAGCTATCTTAGTTTTCATAAACTACATGTCTTTATTGAAGAATTATTTTTTAATGAGGAATTATTTTTTTCGCTCCCCGAAAAAAAATTCGAGGAAGCAAATATACGCTGGCTTATGCGCGCGCCCGTCCTTCCGTCCTTCCGCCCGGCAGTCCGGCCGTCCGTCCGACGTCATATCTCAGGAACCCCTGTTCCTAATTGGATGAAACGTCATATAATCTTCCCAGGAAATTTCCAAAAATTTTCTCAATTCAAGGCTGCGTCATGGAAAAAGAGGCCTTAATGTAAAAATTAGTATTTTGCCAATTTCTCCTAGTCTAATGGTCAGGTTTTTATGAAATTTCATATTTGAGTAGCAAATCAGATCCTCTTGGCCTTAAACTATCCCAAATTTACGTTTTAAAAACGAGTCATGGGAAAAGGGGCCTGAATGTTATTAGCTTTACGTAAGCTCTCTTTTTGTCCCGCACAAACTTATATTGGCCATACCTTTAGATTGGCTACAGATAAAGTCTTCATATGTCACATGTGCATTGCTTGTGACAAACCCTTTTTGTTGGTTCTAAGTTCAATGTCATCAGTCAAGGTCAAAGTTATGTGTCAATATCAGAATTTCGAAAATCTTAACTTATCTTTGTCTATAAGTTTACAATGGTAAGAGATATAGCCTTCATATTTCAAATGTGCATTGCTTATGACAAAACCTTTCTGTTGGTTTTAAGTTCAATGTCGTCTGTTGAGGTCAAGGTTGTTTCTCAAGGTCAAATTTTCAAAATTTTCAAATTTACATTGTCCATAAGTTTACAGTGGTAAGTGATATAGCCTCCATATTTCACATGTGCATTGCATATGACAAAACCTTTCTGTTTGTACTAAGTTAAAGGTCATCTGCCAAGGTCAAGGTCATTTCTCAAGAAAATCTTAACTTTAACATTGTGTATAAGTATTCAATGGTAAGTAATATAGCCTTCATATTTTACACATGCATTGCCTATGACATGGACTTTCTTTTAGTATTAGGTTCAAGGTCATTGGTCAAGGTCAACTTGTCAAGGTCGTTTATTTTCAAAAATACCTCCTTTACAAATTGCAAAGATTTATTGTTACTGAACATGAATGCTGTTTATTAAGTGCCGTAGGTAATGATTGTTTCAATTTTAGACCCCACGAACCTTACCATGCTAAAAGGGGGCTTTATGCCAGGTAGCTTTACATTTTGTATATTTCCTACTCTGAAATAAATCAGACTATTGTTTCTGAAAGACTACTCAAGTAAGAGTCTTCATTTTTTGTATGGAGATATTTTTCATTGATAACTTTCAATGTTTGTCAAACTTCCAAATTTCTTGTGATCTGAACTCTCAAACTATAGTTGCATTCAATAAGAAGTTTTTTGCCCAATAATGGCATACAGTTTTGTGACAAAAGCCTTATTCGGGGAGCATAATCCGACGGCTCTTGTTAAAAAATGTAAAATGAATGCATTGAAGTTTTTAAAATCTATATGCGCAGTCTTTCCATGTTTTCCGTAAGTTAAATGGATACTTTAACTTTCCGCATAATCATTTCAGAAATACAAATCTTCAGTGGTCTTTGAGTGCGGAACCAAACTGTTTTTAAGTATTTGTTTTACGGAAATCCGGGGTGTTTCAATTTTGTTTGATATATAAAGGGTTTATTATTATTTTTGCAACTGCACATCATTTTCTATTTCGATCCATTTCAGAAAATGAAAGAAGTTGTTCTTAAAAGTTCTCCAAAGTATTCTACGCAAGAAGAAGATTTCAAGAAAGACATCTATGATATTGGAAATGTGCTGAAGCAGGTTATCCGAAATTTAAACAGAAAATAAAAAACATATAGAAAAATAACACTTTAAGCAAAGGACCGTGTAAAATCAAAACGTCAGTAAATATATGGAATTATTTATTTAACACTTTCCTGTTTTTTTTTTAAATTTAGACTGGTCAACATTGAACGGTTTTACAGACGACAATTCAAAGGTGTTTTTTTTCGAAAATAACCCCTCAGTAGGGTAGAAAATATTGTGGAAAAAGAAGAAATTGCTTGTTACAAGCAATTTCTTCTTTTTTTCCACAATGTTTTCCCAAGTATAAAAACACAGGGATGTAAAAGCCGGTTATAAAACAGGAAAGGGTGTAAACCTTTTCTTTCTTAGAAATGGTGACTAGATCTTTAATGATATGGAGGAGTATGGGACCAAAAATGTAAGGTAAATTCCCCAGGTTCCTGTTCATTATTCGATGTGTTTCCTTCTGTTTCGTGATTCTTCTTTTTTTATTAGAATAAGTATTGTTAAAACATTTAAATATTCATTTATATCGGGAGTGGATGTTATCCATAGAAATTTATTCCAAGCATTTTTCTTTTATTTATTATGTAAATGTCGTAACTACAGTTTATTCAAGCCGTAGATATCGCGACTAGGTCGCAAACCAACGAAGAGCTTTTTGATTTATGTTCAGGGTCATGTATTTAGCAAACTATTGTCATTTAACCCAATACCACACAGTGACGCTTTTTGACGCCCCTCAAGAAAAACAATTGGGAAAACATCGTGTAAAAATAAAGTAATTGCTAATGACAACCAATTTCTTCATTTTACACAATGTTTTCTATCCAGAATGTTGAAAAAAATCCTAAATTTCATATACTTTAAATTGCTGTCTGCGGCTCTTTCAATTTGGACCAGTCTAAGATTTTCTTGAGTGGGACTAGGTTAATATCCGAGTAAAATTACCTGGTCTGAGTTCAGTGGGCGCGGAATCGATCATTTGACAACTCGTGGATGTCAATCAATGAATCTATCGACCAATCAACTAATTCATTTAGATCGGAATGTGAACATTGAACCCCGGCATTGGCTGAGATTTATGTGAAGCTGTTTTGTTGATTTTGGCAACTTTAACGTCGTAACTACGACTTAATCGAGCTGAAGCTACGACGACTAGGTTGCCAACCAACCATTTCACCTTTTTGTGATATGGTACTTGCTATTAATTTTGCAAAATCACAAAGTTTAATATTGAAGCGGAACTTTCTATAGGAGTCAGTTGGCGCGGCGCAACCAGCGGATTCAATGGGCGCGACTAGCGGTCCGTCAACTGTCCGTTCATTCCTTCAAAATCCCCCCCTTTTACGCCCCTAATGTACAGCACTTAATAAACATCGTGGAAAACGAAGAAATTGCTTGAAACAAGCAATTTCTTCATTATCCACGATGTTTTCTATATAAAGAGATGAAAAAATAGATTCAATCAACTTGTTATTGTCGTCTGCAGCTTCTTTCGATTTGGTTCAGTCTAAAATTTTGTTGTGTGGGAATGGGTTTAGGTATATTTGACTTTTCTTTGATGCTCTCCGATGGAATATCTAGATTTCTCGGTGAATCACCAGTTGACCATTTCACCGAAAAAATATTGAATTATCAAATTATAAAATCACTCTTTTTGATAATTTTAGTCCTGCTTTTCTTTTTATCGCGATATTGAATGGTAACTCTTGTGAAATTAGAGATACTGATGACGTCATCAAGCTGCTATGTAATTCACGTGAGATATTTTGACAGATTATACATTTTGTCGCTTTTTAAATAAAATAATCATTTGATTTCGTGTTAGATTGGTCTATCTTTCATTTCTTGAACAACAAAAATCTATTTTTACTAGAAGCTACGCCACTGGAAAAAGATAGTGTTAACAATTATCTTCTATCTATTTGACGCCAGTACCTATCTTCCATACTGTCGAATTCTAGTTAAACTAGGCGACTTTGTTTATCAATTTTCTAATATGGTTCCTTTCTAATGCAGCTTTAGGCCTATGTTCAGATAAAAATAGAAGTGGTTGAATAATAAGCAACAGGTAAAAGTACCTATAGTTTTCAAACTATGGTTTTCACATGTTCTTTGTACAGTTTCAGCACAATTTGCCTTGTTTACTGAATTTTATTCTACCTAAGTTAAATGTATTTTCCATATATTCTGTCTGAATCATTTGAAAAAGGTGAACTTCAATCAAGTAAGTATAAAGATGGGCCTATGGACGAAAATTAGTGAAGCGTTTCGTCTAGACTAAAAACTATAATAAAGTTGTGTTCATTTTAATTCACATGAGCACAATATGCTCATGATGAGCTTTCGTGATCTTGATTTTCCGTTGTTTGTCGTCAACAATTAAATACAACTACCGTACAGATAGAAATTTAGCTTACTTCCTTTGAACTTGCTGAAAATGTGGAAGTACCCTATTGCTTTTGGTTACATTCTATCTAACCCTGATTAACACTGAAAAGGTCATAATTTTAGCTCAATCTTTCCCTAACTCGTAGACACGTTGTTTTTTATGATCATGAGGAAGTATCCTTTGGATAACCGTGTCATGCAGAGGAGCGTTGCTGACCGTTTCCTTGTCACCACTGTTTGGGATCATAATTTTAATCATATCTAAAACTATTGAAAATATTTATAGTCATTCTGACGATTCTGTATAATGTAGCGACCTTCCAACAAATATCGAAGGAAAAGATGTTATATTGATTACATATTTGATAACACGTTGGTGTTCATTATAAATTCATTATAAGAGATTTGGCGTGACATTTCCAACCATTACACGTTTACAACAAGTAATTAGTTAGATCAGCCTTACATATGATGGATACTGACAAAAAGCTTCTTAAACGACCAGCAAATATTCCATGCTGTTCAATATCTATGTCTCACGCACAAGCCTGTTTTGTTTGGTCCATTCTGCGAAAAGAAAAACATGTGAAATGGTTTGGATGTCACGCACAGGCTTGTATATGTGGTCCATTCCGCGAAATAAGACAACTTGTGAAATGGTTTTAATGTCACGCACATGCTTGTATATGTGGTCCATTCCGCGGAAAGAGAAAACATGTGAAATGGTTTTAATGTAACGCACAGGCTTGTATTTGTGGTCCATTCCGCGGAAAGAGAAAACATGTGAAATGGTTTTTAATGATACGCAGCGGCTTGTATATGTGATCGATTGCGCGAAAAGAGAAAACATTTGAAATGGGTTTAATGTCACGCACAGGCTTGTATATATGGTCCACTCTGCGAAAAGAGAAACATGTGAATTTTTTTAATAGCACGCGCAGGCTTGTATATGTGGTCCATTCTGCTAAATGAGGTAACCTGTGAAATGGTTTTAATGTCACGCACAGGCTTGTATATATTATCCATTCCGCGAAGTGAGAAAACTTGTGAAATGGTTTTATATCACACACAGGCTCTTTGATCATAAGAAAGATAGGTATTGCAATTGTGGAATTACT
Organism: Fragum fragum; assembly: GCA_946902895.1. Lineage (NCBI taxonomy): Eukaryota > Metazoa > Mollusca > Bivalvia > Cardiida > Cardiidae > Fragum > Fragum fragum. The sequence goes on from OX336371.1 coordinate 51,946,175, forward strand.
CTTGGAAAGAGACCTTAATGAGTATCATTATTACTGCTCAAAAGGTCTCAATTTCGACTTATTTCTCTCAAACCCACCAAAATAATTTTCTGACTAAAACGAAAACCTGTTCTGGGAAAAGAGTGCTTAATGACATGTTCTTTATATCCGCTAGACATGTCGCAATACTTGCTCAATTCTTCCTGAATGCTAAACTGCTTGTATTATCCCAAGGTAGATCTTACTGATTATAGTAACATTACAACTATTTTCACAGGAGCATATAACATCTTAGAGGCAAAAGGGTTGTAACACCATCACAAGTTTTTGTTTTTTTATTGAATAACGTTTGTTGATTGGCCCAATTGTAAGTATTTGCACTAATATCATTTGGAATGTTCGCATTAGCGTGCGAACTCAGGTACGCGATATAGAGTCATCTTGGCACTCTTCTTGGGTATTATAATTTTGTTGTGTTAATGGTTATATAATTACAAGTTATTTTACCCAAACTCGAGAACAGGCGATGCACTGGTTTTCTTCTGTCTGTCCTTCCGCCCGTCCTGCCGACCGTCCGTCCAAAACCAACATTTTAATTTTCGTCGCATTTTTTCAATAACTATTCAAGTTCAAGAAGGCAAGAGACCACATTACTTTACCGGAAATGTCAAATTTTACAGTTCCTATTATTTAAACGACAACATATTTCAATTTGAGACGTAGAACCACTGCATTATTGCCAAATCTCAAATATGAAAGAGACTTCCTGGTTAATTACTTCATGACGTCATCAATTGCTATGACGTTATTTGTTTGTATTTTAGTAGTATTCATTGGCAGAACCTCTTTTCGCTCTTTGTGTATATATAATATTTTACGTTAAAGTATTTCAAGATTTGGTGTTTAATGTCTAAATACGTTAAGATTTTTTTCTGTCAATCATTTGCGTGGATCAAAGAGCCCGAAAATGGCTTTTCTACGATTGTTGTTGGTGGGAGAGTATTTGTTTTTTTACAGAAATGGACTTGTTGCGTAAGGCTGTTGAAAAAACATGTATTCTTTGCTTAAATTTCAAAAGAAACCAAAGCAAAAGATGCTTAACGGAAAACAATAAAAATAAGAATTAGTTGGCCTTTAATATAGATAGGAGGTAAGAGCTATTAGGGTGAATGACGCACAAAGTAAAGCAAATGACTGGATAGAAAGTTGTGAATGTCGTTAGAAAAATATCTAACATACTTATCTATTACAACATAATGATTTAGAAACTTCAATTAGAAAAAAAGTATGACACAAATGGTTGTAGCCTTATTTCAAGGGGGGGGGTGAATATACTAAAATTCCCCCTGGCTTGGAACGGTACCCTGATCTTTCGCAAGGGGAAAGATTTTGGTTTAAAAATGTTTGACAAATAGATAACATTATTGGCTATTTCATTGAAATTCGGAAATTCAAATAACTTGTTCCATTATTCATCTTTGATATATCGTATTTTCAAAACGGAAAGATGAAAACCCATATAAATCGTAACACTGTATGTGAAAAAGAGTCAAGCCTTAACAAATTTCTCAATTTAAGACAGCCATTAATAATAATCTAAAGCCCATATATCCGTTATCACTGAAGATGTATTGTATACCTGTCAGGGCAAATCTGGCAAAAAACAGTCGTTGAAAAGAACCTTGTAATATGGCTACATTTTTCTGCAACATATATTGAAAACAAAACAATCATTTTTGGAGATAAAAATGGGTCTTTGATGCACTGTTGACATTAATACAAACCACTTGAACTTTGGCATGTAGCTACAACTGGGGATCAAAAATGGCACTTGACGAATTGATGTCCGCATTTTATCTACTTCCTGTTGTTTACGACTAGTTTTTCTACTGTCATAGCCTGGTATAGTGATATATTTTTCGTTGCATTTTTTCCGCAAATGACATTTAGTAGCATCCACTTGAAACTTGGTATGAAAGTTCATGTAGGCATGACATCCTAAATGGTGCTAACCGGATATATTCCACTCAAAAGAAATTTCATTTTCACTGTAGTTTACTTGGTAATGCAAGAGGGTGTATACTCAGTGTGTTTTGACTCACAGATTTATTGTACATTTAAAAATTTGTCTTTCACTAATGGTGGATAATCGTTAACCTAAGTTGGATAGCAGCTGGAGGCTAGAAAAGAATGTAGTGGTAGTACTGGTGTGAGAAATGCCAGGAATCCATTGTTAGATGCTCCAGCCGCCGCGATATGACTGAAATACTGTTAATAGCTAGGTTAAACCCCATTCAATCAACATTGTAAAAAACTCTTTTCTTTGTCTTGTATTTTATCAAATAAATTTCCACCTTTGAATACTCTGTAATAATCCAAGCCAAACATTCCTTTTTAACTTCTGTTGTTATGAGGTCATATGTAAATGTAAGCAGCTCAAAAACTGTAAAAAAAACTTAAAGAAATATGTGACACACTAGAAAACTACATCGAGGAAATGAACGACAATCAAACAGAGATGAAAGAAAAATTAATAACTTGACGCTGAATTCAGGAATGTGAGGGACAACCTTATTTTCTATGGAATTCCGGAAACAAACTAAGAGAATGAGATAGAAAGCCTATCTTGTGAAAAGCTTGTAAAAAATAAAATAGCTGGTAAACTTAGAATTAATCCAATTGAAATAGAATTCGATCGAAGCCACAGGTTAGGAAACCCTCGTCCCTCAAAAAGCCACGCCCCATCATTGCAAAATTCCATCGATATACCCAGCGCGAAATGGTTAGAGAGGCTTCACATAAGATGCAAACCTATGGTGTCGGTATACAAATACAAAAAGAATGGAAAAATGTCAAAAAACCCTTAATACTGTTTACAGACAAGAGAGGGACAAAGGAAAGAATGTTAAATTCATCAAAGATAAACTATTCATTAACGGTACTGAGTTCAAACCACCAAAAACAGACTCCAACTAGAGAAGTCACGAAGAGCCAAACCTGTCTATAGCTTATTGGAACTTGATAACATTTGTTTTATCACATGATGTTGTTTGTTTTATGGAGACATGGATCTCCCCTAGAACACACTTAAATCTAGATATGGAAGGATATTGTGTAGAACACCTAATAGGTAACAAATCACCTAAGACAGACTAATACAGGGAGATATTCTGGTGGAATATCTATATACATGAATTATAAAACTAATCTAAGAGGAAAAATAAACATAGTTGAAAAAGAAAAAAATGGCCTCTTATGTATAAAATTATGTAATAATCTCTTCAATTTTACCGAACATATATATTTATGTTGTACTTATTTCCCTCCACGAGAATAAAAAAATTACACTATTTTAGAAATTGATCTTTTTAGTATGTTAGAAACAAAAATTGAAAAATACAAATTACACGTGTACTTGGATCTATATTTGTGATCGGTGATTTTAACAGCCGAACTTCAAATGAATCAGATTTCATAGAGTATGCCAGATTTACAATTGATGATACAAATTTACTATCAAATGTTTTTATAACGCCTAGAGTAAATAAAGATCATGTGCTTGACCCATTCGAACAAAAAACTAGTTGACCTTTGTAAAATAACAAATCTATTAATAGCGAATGGACGTTTAGGCAGCGATTACACCTTTATGAATCCTCGGGGCTCTGGTGTAATAGATTATTTATTACTGAATTTGCAAGATTTTGAAAAAATTGCATCATTTAAAATCATTCCCTTTTCAGATCTATTAGATCACAGCGCTCTGCAGTTTAAGATGAATCGTTTTCGTAAAAACGAAAAATCGAATAAAAAAAAACACATCATCAGAATTATATTTAGCACTGGACGAAAATAAAATCCCAACACTTCGAGAATCCTTATTGGGCGAAATTTCCCGCCTAAATGACATCACTCGAAATTTACATAATACCACGATAGACAATTCCTGCGATCTTTTTACGAAATACATGCAAGAAAATGCTTTTAAGATTTTTGGAAAACATAGAAAAACAAAATCAAAAAACAAAGGATCGAGATCAAAAAAGTTGTTTAACGAAGAATGTTGGATAGCACGAAAAAGATTTAATGCTTTGAGAAATAAATCAAATAGAAATAAAACCGAATCAAATCGAGAAAAATATGTTATTCAAAAACGTATCTATACAACCATAAAACGCAAAAATAAAAAAAAACTTTAAGAAATTTTAAGGAAAACGTGTATCCAACTTGGCCAAAAACAACCCTAAGGAATTTTGGAAAAATATTAAATTACAATATCAAGAAAATAAGGAAGAAAATATCGACGTATTAATTACTGAAATGTAAAATCACTTTAATCAATTATACGGATACAACTATGAACAAATACAAGAAAACATATCTCATTCTAACTCACTACACATGAGCGATGATTAAGACTTAGATTGTCTGTTTACATAAGAAGAATATAAAAAAAGCCGGTTTTTTCCAAAATAAATCAAAAAGTCTCGGAACAGATAAACTAATTGCAGAAATCTTCAAATAGGCCTTCGATATAATTTCTTCTTTTCTCCTTCAATTTTACAATCGATTATTTGAAGAATGTGCATTACCGAATAACTGGAATGAAGGCATAACAATACCAATATTTAAAGGGAGGTCCCAAAAACCAAAAATTTTAAAGGGATAACCTCAAACAACGTATTGGCAAAAATTTATTCTAAATGCTAGTGACAAGATTGACCAACTGGACTGACAAGTATAGGTCATTCACAGACAAATAATTTGGATTCAACAACCGACTGTATATTTATATTACATGCAATAATTTCTAAAACTTTATCAAGTAAGAAGACGTTCCTAGACTTGGAAAAATGTTTAACGGAATCGATCGTACAATATAATGGAAAAATTAATGAAAAAAAAATAGCACAAAATTTATTAAGTCCTTTCAATCAATGTACACTTCTATTAAATCTACACTTTACTACAAGTCAATGAAATCAGGGCCTATATTGTCAAGTGTCGGAGTTAAACAAGGAGATCCTCTAAGAAGCGTTCTCTGTCTCTTTTATATTTAAATGACATGCTTTAAAATATTAACAGTAATATTGATGGAATAGTTGGCATCGACGACTTGAATTTATTCCTTTTACTATTCGCAGATGATGCTGTAGTATTTGCGACAAATCCACAATCTCTACAGTCCATTCTGAACTACAATGAAAATTAGTATAATATGTCTAATCTTAAAATAAATGTCAATAAATCAAAAATTATGATTTTTGAGACCTTCTGTATATGATATTTACTTATATAACACGAAATTAGAAATTGTTAAATCATTCAAATATCTTGGGTTAAATTTATTCAACAATGGTAAATGGAAACGTACCCAAAAAATGATTTCACAAAATGTGTGATATTCTTTACACTTACTCTTTATTGTTATAAACCAATTAGAAATTCCGATTAACGAACAACTACAATCATTTGATTCATTAGTATTACCTATACTTAGCTACTTATCAGAAATATTTGGTTATCACCCTTGCCCTGACATAGAAAACATTTTCTCTAAATTCTGTAAACGGATACTTTCTTTAAACAACTCAACAAACCTTCGCGTACGACATCAAGACATCAAGAATTCACAGTTCACACTTCATACATAGTAACTCTGAAGTGTGAAGTCGGAAGTTCGAAGTTGGAAGTGAGAAGTTGGAAGTATGAAGTCGGAAGTTTGAAGTATGAAGTGGGAAGTATGAAGTCGGAAGATTGAAGTGTGAAGTTTGAAGTATGAAGTCGAAAGTTTGAAGTGTGAAGTTGGAAGAATGAAGTAGGAAGTTTGAAGTGTGAAGTTGGAAGTTTGAAGTGTGAAGTGTGAAGTTGGAAGTATGAAGTTGGAAGTATGAAGTGTGTAGTAGGAAGTGTGAAGTTGGAAGTTTGAATTGTGAAGTTGGAAGTATGAAGTTGGAAGTATGAAGTCGGAAGTTTGAAGTGTGAAATTGTAAGTTTGAAGTGTGAAGTGTGAAGTTGGAAGTATGAAGTGTGAAGTTGGAAGTTGGAAGTATGAAGTTGGAAGTTTGAAGTGTGACGTTGGAAGTATGAAGTTGGAAGTATGAAGTCGGAAGTTTGAAATGTGAAGTTGGAAGTATGAAGTTGGAAGTCGGAAGTTTGAAGTGTGAAGTTGGAAGTATGAAGTTTGAAGTTGGAAGTATGAAGTCGGAAGTTTGAAGTGTGAAGTTGGAAGTATGTTGGACCTTCCAACTTCACACTTCACACTTCATACTTCACACTTCACACTTCATACTTCCAACTTCACACTTCATACTTCCAACTTCACACTCCACACTTCATACTTCCAACTTCACACTTCATACTTCCAACTTCACACTTCAAACTTCCAACTTCACACTTCAAACTTCCAACTTCACACTTCAAACTTCCAACTTTACACTTCATACTTCCAACTTCCGACTTCATATCCAACTTCACACTTCAAACTTCCAACTTCACACTTCAAACTTCCAACTTCACACTTCAAACTTCCAACTTCACACTTCATACTTCAAACTTCATACTTCTCACTTCAAACTTCACGCTTCAAACTTCCAACTTCACACTTTACACTTCACACTCCATACTTCCAACTTCACACTTCTTACTTCCAACTTCCGACTTCATACTTCCAACTTCACACTTCAAACTTTCAACTTCACACTTCAAACTTCCAACTTCACACTTCATACTTCCAACTTCACACTTCAAACTTCCAACTTCACACTTCATACTTCCAACTTCATACTTCTCACTTCCAACTTCACACTTCAAACTTCCAACTTCACACTTCAAACTTCCAACTTCACACTTCATACTTCCAATTTCACACTTCAAACTCCAACTTAACACTTCAAACTCCATTTAAACACTTCCAACTTCCGACTTTACACTTCATACTTCCAACTTCCAACTTCACACTTCCAACTTCACACTTCAAACTTCACACTTCAAACTTCCAACTCCACATTTCCAACTTCACATTCGAAACTTCCAACTTCACACTTCATACTTCATATTTAATTTGGTTTGCTTATGTACTGTGAATTTAAGAAGTCACCACGGGTCTCATTATTACGAAAGACCGGTGGTGACATCATGTATTCACAGTTCACACTTCAAACTTCATACATATTAAGTCTGAAATTGGAAGTGTGAAATGTGAATTATGAGACCAGTGGTGACTTCTTAAATTCACAGTACATAATCAAACCAAATTAAATATGAAGTTTGAAGCGTGAAGTTGGAAGTATGAAGTGTGAAGTTGGAAGTTTGAAGTGTGAAGTTGGAAGTATGAAGTCGGAAGTTTGAACTTGGAAGTGTGAAGTTGGAAGTTGGAAGTATGAAGTGTGAAGTTGGAAGTATGAAGTGTGAAGTCGGAAGTTTGAAGTGTGAAGTTGGAAGTTTGAAGTGTGAAGTGTGAAGTTGGAAGTATGAAGTGTGAAGTTTGAAGTTTGAAGTGTGAAGTGTGAAGTTGGAAGTATGAAGTGTGAAGTTGGAAGTATGAAGTGTGAAGTCGGAAGTTTGAAATGTGAAGTTTGAAGTCGGAAGTTTGAAGTGTGAAGTTGGAAGTATGAAGTTGGAAGTATGAAGTGAGAAGTTTGAAGGGTGAAGTTGGAAGTATGAAGTGTGAAGTGTGAAGTTGGAAGTTTGAAGTGTGAAGTTGGAAGTTTGAAGTGTGAAGTTGGAAGTTTGAAGTGTGAAGTGTGAATTGTGAAGTTGGAAGTTTGAAGTGTGAAGTTGGAAGTTTGAAGTGTGAAGTTGGAAGTATGAAGTGTGAAGTGTGAAGTTGGAAGTATGAAGTCGGAAGTTTGAAGTGTGAAGTGTGAAGTATGAAGTGTGAAGTGTGAAGTTGGAAGTTTGAAGTGAGAAGTTGGAAGTTTGAAGTGTGAAGTGTGAAATGTGAAGTTGGAAGTATGAAGTCGGAAGTTTGAAGTGTGAAATTGGAAGTATGAAGTTGGAAGTTTGAAGTCGGAAGTTTGAAGTGTGAAGTAGGAAGTATGAAGTGTGAAGTTGGGAGTATGAAGTTTGAAGTGTGAAGTTGGAAGTTTGAAGTGTGAAGTTGGAAGTGTGAAGTTGGAAGTTTGAAGTGTGAAGTGTGAAGTTGGTAGGTATACATACATCCAACTTCAAACTTCCAACTTCACACTTCAAACTTCCGACTTCATACATCCAACTTCCGACTTCATACTTCCAACTTCACACTTCAAACTTCAAACTTCACATTTCAAACTTCCGACTTCACACTTCATACTTCCAACTTCACACTTCATACTTCCAACTTCACACTTCAAACTTCCAACTTCACACTTCAAACTTCCGACTTCACACTTCAAACTTCACACTTCATACTTCCAACTTCATACTTCCAACTTCACACTTCAAACTTCCAACTTCACACTTCAAACTTCCAACTTCACACTTCAAACTTCCAACTTCACACTTCACACTTCAAACTTCCAACTTCACACTTCAAACTTCCGACTTCACACTTCAAACGTCACACTTCATACTTCCAACTTCTAACTTCACACTTCAAACTTCCAACTTCACACTTCATACTGCCAACTTCACACTTCAAACTTCCAACTTCACACTTCATACTTCCAACTTCACACTTCGCACTTCAAACTTCCAACTTCACATTTCAAACTTCCGACTTCACACTTCATACTTCCAACTTCACACTTCATACTTCCAACTTCACACTTCACACTTCACACTTCAAACTTCATACTTCCAACTTCACACTTCAAAATTCCAACTTCACACTTCATACTTCCAACTTCACACTTCGCACTTCAAACTTCCAACTTCACATTTCAAACTTCCGACTTCACACTTCATACTTCCAACTTCACACTTCATACTTCCAACTTCACACTTCACACTTCAAACTTCCAACTTCACACTTCAAACTTCCGACTTCACACTTCATACTTCCAACTTCTCACTTCATACTTCCAACTTCAGACTTCATACTTCCAACTTCCAACTTCACACTTCATACTTCCAACTTCACACTTCAAACTTCCAACTTCACACTTCATACTTCCAACTTCACACTTCATACTTCCAACTTCACACTTCAAACTTCCGACTTCATACTTCCAACTTCTTACTTCCAACTTCAAACTTCCGACTTCATACTTCCAACTTCTCACTTCACACTTCCGACTTCATACTTCCAACTTCAAACTTCAAACTTCCGACTTCACACTTCAGAGTTACTATGTATGAAGTGTGAACTGTGAATTCTTGATGTCACCACCGGTCTTTCGTAATACGAAAGACCGGTGGTGACATCATGTATTCACAGTTCACACTTCAAACTTCAAACATATTTAGTCTGAAGTGGGAAGTGTGAACTTCCCACTTCAGACTTAATATGTTTGAAGTTTGAAGTGTGAACTGTGAATACATGATGTCACCACCGGTCTTTCGTATTCGCGTCCTTTATGGAGAATTAGACAGAATTCTGATGTACATCCATCGCAAAATGATAATAATGAAATATTGGATAAAGATATTACAACTTAATCAACAATCAATTCTATTTAAAACTTTCAAAGCCGCCGTCATAGCGCAGTTGGTAGCGCGTCGGACTTTCAATCTAGAGGTCCCGGGTTCGATTCCCGACGGCAGCACTCATCCTTTCCGACTATTTGTCTCTCACCAATGGGTCGATAATCGTAGACCTATGTGGGATAGCAGCTGGAGGCTAGGAAAGGATGTGATGGTAGTACTGGTGTGAGAAATACCAGGATTCCATTGTTAGGTGCTCCAGCCGCCGCGATATAACTGAAAGATTGTTGAAAGCGGCGTAAAACCCCATTCAAACAAACAAACAAATTAAAACTTTCAAAATGTTAAGAGATGATACTGATAATGGAATTTATTATAAAGATAATAACTGGGCCTATCAAGTAAAGAAAATCCTCGACGAAACTGGTCTATCAAATCTGTGGTTAAACCAAAATAGATATATAATTAACTATAGTGTAATTAAACAAAGGATATTAGAATTTTTTTACCAAAACTGGCACACAGGTATCAATAATTCATCACGTCTGGAAACATATAGTCTATTCAGAAACGCATTTTGCCTTGCAAAATACCTTAATATTATTGAAAATTCTGAATATAAAGTAGCTTTAACTAGATTAAGAACATCGACACATTCTTAAACATTGAATCAGGAAGACATAATGATAAACCGAGAAACGAAAGATTATGCATCAATTGTACCTTAAAAACAAATCGAAAATGAATACCATTTCATGCTTATTTGTCCGAAATATCGCGATTTAAGAACAAAATTTCTGAAGAAATACTATTTTACTTGGCCAACAAAAGAAAAATTGATCAATCTCATGTCTGCAACATCTTTAACGGTAATAAAAAAAAATAGCAAGATATATTTACTTTGCTAACATTACCAGGAATTAATTCACTAATTTATATTGTTTATATTTTTCTTTATTGTTGTTTATACTGATAAAACTCGAACAAGTTTAACAATGCGCTTAAATCAGTGATCTACTCATATACATCTTAATATTTTCAATTCAATGAAATTGATATTCTAAAGAATCACATACAACGCTCTGTATTGCGTTTTGATGAGCGTTGTATACTTCATGATAAAGCCTTATAGACCAGTCTATGAGAAACAAAAGTAAATATCCGATTTCCTCTAGGGCAAATTTCTTTCACATAAATCCAATTTGCATGTTTGCAATTACACTTTTAGTACATAATAATAATAATAAATAGAAATATTATAATAGTAACAATAAATCAAACAATAAAATGAACCAATCTATACAATAAAATGATAATAATAAAATAATAATCTACGTACACCATAATCATGTGCCGTTCTGATAAATATTTTCTTTGTTATGATCCTGTGTTATTTTGTATATTTGTTTGTTGCTGTAACCTCTTTGTGTTTACGCAATAAAGAATGAATGAATGTAAATGGTGTGCATCGTTTTTCATTAACAAATAATTGGCCCAATTGTCTTCTTCACAAGTATTGATCATATTGTTATTGCATATAAGAGTAGTTTCCAAATATAAAGAATTGAATTGAAATGAAGACTAGGAAAACAAATAGTGAACAATTTCAAGACACACATCCTCGCCATATAGTTACAACTCTGTAATCCGTCTTGTGGTCCAGCGAACTGTGTTCTCGGAATCGAGTCGAAGGGTTGTTCACCAGTCTGCATATTAGCCTGTGTTTTCGGACCTGTTTATTATTGAATAGGTAGACCTTGCTGTCTTTTTCAGGTTATTTAAAGAATATGGCCAGATGTCTTCGTTCACTTGATTGACAGGAATGATTTAAACTAAATACACTTTAAGAAAATATTTTCACCACGTGTTTTAACTTGTCTTATATTACGAAACAAACTGTTGCTTTAAAATATAAATTTCTATATGTCACATTCTCATGAACATCTTTACAAATAATCTATAAACTCTTAACTGTGCAATTCTTTTATGATTTTAAGTTTGTCAACGGTTTCAACGCTTACATTTTAACCCATTCCCACACAGGGACGCTTTTGGACGCCCCCAATATAAATGATTGAGAAAACATTGTGCAAAATGAAGAATTGCTTGTTGAAAAAATCACAAATTTCATAAACTTTAAATTGTCGTCTGCAACTCCTTTCAGTTTGAACCATTCTATTTTGTTGTTGTTGTTGTTGTTGTTGTGTGGGAATGGGCTATATCTATTTTAAAACTCTGTACGCTTATATGACAAAACATAAAGAAAAGGGGATTTTAGCCGGCGCATTATATTCCAAACAGTCGACATTCGCCGCTGTCAGTCTAAAACGCATATGAAAGCTATAGTATCACCGAGTTAGTCGTTCACAAACGAGTTTGCTGTGTTTTAGACCACTTGAACATATACATGTTTTTATTTTTTTTTTTTTTTTTTTTTTTTTTTTTTTAAGAATTCCGTCTCCTGATAATTCGCATGTCGAATCAAATACAAGGTTTTGAATCAAAACTATATTTTTAACATTCCATAATGCTCAAAAGATTTTCATTCTTATTTTGGGCAGATCAAATAATCGAACATTTAAAGTTTAAGGGAAAAGCTTTGTTTGTTTGTTTGTAATTGTGTGTGTATGTGCTTGTTTGTTTGCACAAAAACATAGTAGTTTGGATGATCAGCCTCAGCTCAAATGAAGGGGCTGAAATAAAGAGGATCTATTTTTGGTGGGCGTACACGACGTCAACCAGTGTTACAAAGTTTGAATGTTACTAGGTTAGAAGAGAAGTAGTGCCCAATTAGGTTCGCTTTATAATTTCTCCAAACCTGTCTCCTCCAAAAAACTGTAAATTTGGAAATGGAGTTATACAAGGATTCCTACAATTTATAGTAAATGTAGAGACTCCATTTAACGAAAACAGCTACAATTATCCCGCTCAGTGAAGATGCGGTTACGATTTCAGTAACGCGCAGTCTTATACTGAAGTGAGTAATTTGTCTTCTGCAGTGCTCCAGCTAAGCCCTTTCAAGAGGGGGCCCTCTCAACAAAGAGCGAAGCCATGTCCCTTTTTCAGTGGCACTACCCAAATAATAGTCCCGAAATCCTACCCATACTCTAAAAATTAGAGACTACCCTTTAAATATAGCCTTAGTTGATTGAACACAAAATCCGTCCTTCCACCACAATTTAATCCCGCCATCTTCGGAAATTGGTGCAATTTGCTCGGGATTCCTCGTAAGATCCAACACGTCTTAATACGTTCAGGACGCCCGAAATGGGCCAGAATGTAGCATTTAAAAACTTAAAAGAGCTATTTGAAATGTAATCTACAGCTAGTTAAAATTTTGACCAGTCAAAAATATGTCAGTGGGCCGATAAGCAGTGGAAACAATGCTAGGCTAGGTTTTCATTGTGAATATTAATTCATGAATCTTTTCTTTTTTTTATTATTATTATTATTATTATTATTATTAAAGTAGTTATCCCTTAATGCACGTTTCATTATATTTCAGCAAGCGAACACATAAATTTTCTTTGAGATATATTTTCATATGCCTACCAGAGAGCGTGCACTTAGTAATCTTAGTAAGATTGGCAACCTTACTGGAAGAAACTTTCTAATTTCTTCGAGTAGGTCTCTATCTTAATAATAATCATTTTTTAAAAAATAATTGAATTACAATAGAAACAATAAAAAATGAAGGAAAAAACTATATTGATCTGCGAGTTACAAAAATAGTCGTTGGTCAAGTAAAACATGGTAATTACAGCTGATTTCTTGTATCTATGATTTTTGTTTCTACAGCTTTAATTTTAAGAAAAAAACTTTATTTGCATTTTGGAAAAAAATCGAGTCTATCTCTCCATTATGGGGAACTATCTGTAGTATTTGTTCTCAACATATTTGACTGCCACATGCCCGATGAGACTCAACAAGGCGTTATTACAGTCTTTCTTTTTGAAAACCAAACCCCTATTACAATTAAAGAAAAACAGATTACGTGTTTTAGAAAAAATCCTCCCGTAGGAATGGTGACACATTTTCTCACTTCTGGTTGCTTTGCGACTCGGATTGCCTTTTCAGGACGCTAGCATCCTGTACTTTTCCGATCCTAGTTGATGCACTGATACTACACTACATAGAAATGTATAGGAAGTAGAGCTCCGTGTGTTCAAAGGTGGTCCTTGAATGTTTGATATTATTTTGAAAAAGTTTTTTTAAGCTACTACCTTCGCAGAAGGTTTAAATATATATACATAATCTCTTATTTGTTTTCTTTATAAGTAATAATTCTAAATGAATCGCGAATCTAATATTATCCAAGTTTATTAAACGATAACATGATTTGTTGACTGTCATGGGAAAAGGATCATCTCGAAAAGGTTCAAAGTATTGAACTTGAGAGCTAGTTATATTTTGATTAAGTGAATTTGATTTAACATCACTTTCAGTTGTATTTCAGTATTACCTCGGTTGGTATGTGCACTACAGGACATGTACAACTGCAACATTAGATTTGAACCGTTAGCTGCTCAGCCAACTTAATAGCCAAATTTCTTATTATGTTTCCATCGGTGAGAGCCGCCGTCATAGCGTAGTTGGTATCGCGTCGGACTGTCAATCTAGAGGTCCCGGGCTCGATCCCCGACGGCGGCACTCATCCTTTCCGACTATTTGTCTCTCACCAATGAGTCAATAATCGTAGACCTATGTGGGATAGCAGCTGGAGGCTAGGAAAGGATGTAATGGTAGTACTGGTGTGAGAAATACCAGAATTCAATTGTTAGGTGCTCCAGCCGCCGCGATATAACTGAAAGATTGTTGAAAGCGGCGTAAAATCCCATTCAAACAAACCAATTCCATCGGTGAGAGACAAATGACGCATGTAGCAATGTCATTTCACCCTTTTCTTGGTCTAAATTAGGTGCGTGTGTAGTACACTAGAATTGAAAAGGTATTGTATTACCAATTAAGCCAGCCGGGCTAGGCTAGACATTTTGCTTTAATCAAATTATTCATTTGAAAAATGCCATTTTCTACACTTAGATGGGCATGTCACTCTCCTATGCCAACAGGGACGTCCACCACCGGTACTTTCAGTGTTTTGATGTTTTTATTATGTGTGTTTTAATGAACTATCCCTATGGTAAGCAGGTTCACTTGTGGCTAAAAGCCGCCGTAATAGCACAGTCGGTAGCGCTTCAGGCTCCCAATCTCCAATCATGGGATGTCATGGATTCGATCCCCGGCGGCGTCACATATCCTTTTCCAATATTTGTCTCTAACCAATGGGTGGATAATCGTAAACCTAAGAGGGATAGTAGCTGGAGGCTAGGAAAGGGTGCAGTGGTAGTACTGGTGTGAGAAATACCAGGAATCCATTGTTAGGCTTTCCAGCCGCCGCGATATGACTGAAATACTGTTAAAAGCGGCGTTAAACCCTATTCAATCAACCAATAAAATATATGGCTTAAATCTCTTAGAGGAAAATGTGTGAAAAATACCCGATTTTTAGGTTTGGAGACATTCGCCACGTCTCTTAGGCAACAGTTGGAGGTATGAGTTTTTCGAGTTTTGAATCATGGATCAAATCTCTAGATAAGAGGACAAAGGTTATCACTCACCTATATCACTCACCTTCATCTCTCAGGCAAACGGCAAAACATATTAACAAACTTGATAGCCGATAGATTCTATACGTGATGCTACATATCAACTATCGATGCTCTTATCCTTTTCGTTTAACTCATTCCCACTCAATGGCACCTTTTGACGACTCTCAAGAAAAATGATTAGGTAACTATTGTATAAAATGAAAAGAATTGCTTGATACAAGCATTTTTTTCCACAAAGTTTTCTATCCAGAAAGTTGAAAACATCTAAATTTCCATAAATTCTAAATCGTCAGCTGCAACTCCTATCTTCGTTTCTTTATTTAAGTTGGAAGCCACTTAAGGGTACCAAAAGAACAATCTAGGTAGCGACGTATTACATTATGCCATATATATTTATATATAGGTGTGTGTGTATATATTCAGGGGCTGTCTTTGAAAAAATATTAAAATTAAGCCGTAGTGAATTTTATTAAGATCAAAATTTCATAACAACTACAATGAGACAATCGAACAACAGAAACAGAATTCTTTTATAAACTTGGGAGTTTACGTCGCTCTGATTTTATACTTCAGAAACCTTTGACGAAAAAGGTGACCTTTCATGCAGTTTCTCCTTTCCCACAATATTTTGTATCACAACGGATGGGTTAATTTCAAATAGCGCCCAATTTTCATTATCTCTGAAACCTCTTTCAATCACTCTAAAATTTGAAAAAAAAAAAGAAAATAGCAAACGGTAAAGACATATAAACATAAGCTTTCATGACTGCCAGTCTCAGTTAGCTTAACTCTAAATATCTGCATGTAGTAGTTCTTTGTTGACATAGCGCCATATGGTTGCAGTTTCCTCTACTTCAGCGCTTTGACCCCAATTGATAGATCACTACCCAATGACCTCCGAAATGGCAGGCAATAAACAACTTGATTTTGTAAAATATTTGTTCATGGACACAAAATAACAGGCATGTAGGTTGATGACCTAAAATTCGTAACTACAGCTTAATTTACGTTGCCAAACAAGCAAAACTGCTTGACATAAATGGCAGAGTTTATCATTCACCCCTCGGTGTAGATAAACAATTTGATACGTCACTCTGTTTTGTTGTTGTTGTTTGTTTTGTTTATTTATTAATTGAAAACGGAGCTACATCAATTGGAAGAGTCTATGCCAAAGCTTTCAGATCTTTGTTTGCAGAGGGTTTGTAGGAAAAGGTTTTGACGAATCGCTGGTGCCATTTGAAAAAATCTGTTTACAACAGTCATAGAGTCTTTCCCATTTTGCGTGTCTAGATTCAAAAGTTTTGCAGGTGAAATTTAAAAGTGGATTTACTTTGGGAAAAAAAACATTCTGCAAGGTAGAAATATTGCAGAAAAAGAAAACAATTTTGGTAGCTTCTTTCATTTTTTACCAGTCTAAAGCTTTGCCGTCAGGAATGGAAGAAAAACTTCACAGTATTAGCTGATCTCGCCCCTGACCTAGGAAAATGTGGTCCGACTTAGATATATCGTCGGTGCGCAAGCAAAATGTCGTAACTACTGTTTTATTAAACCATGGATTCCTGGTATTTCTCATCCAAGTACTACCACTGCATCCTTTTCGATACTCCAGCTACTCATCAAACTTAGGTTTACGATTACCCACCCATTGGTGGTAGGCAAATGTCGGAAAGGATATTTGCGGCGACCGGGGATCGAACCCTAAACCTCATAATTGAGAGTCAAACCGCTCTAAGGCCACATCGAGCTGTCTGGTGGATGAATGTTTTGTAATGCTAGTATGTTTTCGATCTATTAGCTAAGCTCTTGTTGATTCGATTCTTGTTTTTATTTGAAAAGGGGGTAATGCTATAAATACTTCTACGCACAAGTCGAGATGGAAAAGCCGTGTACTCTATAATGGGAATATTATGTTACGATGGAGATACAACATCTTGTATTTGCTTTGAGCTGCGGAGGAAAATTTTGTATTTCAGGAGACCGAAGGAAGAGTGGAATATCAAATTTTCCTCCGCAGCGAGAAGCAAATACAAGATATAGTATCGTACATGTATTCCATATATCATATACCTATTTCTTTATGAGATGAAGAGAATATTTTTTGTTTTCATGGAGGTATGAACCGAAAAACCTAATCACACTGTATGAATACGCGAAGTGGATTCATACATTGTATGATTAGGTTTTTCGGTTCATACCTCCATGAAAACAAAAAATATTCTCTTCATTTCTTATAATTTAAAAGCATCGAGCGAAAAATGCAACAACTTAACAAATTTTGATTCCCCTTTTTGTAGTGAACTATTTTGTGCGGAAGCATTCAAAATGGCTGCGTACTCAAAATTTTGTTCATGGAGGTATGAATTAATTTTTTCGACCAATCAGATCGCTCGTTTTTGATAGACGAAACTAACAATTAAATTATTATGTAATACATTCGATGAAATGATAAATTCTGTATTTCCACAGGTATTTCGTTTTTCCTATACCATTCTGATTACGTTATTCTTATCGTTACGTCATATACAGAATGAAAATGACGTCACCACCCTAGACTACATAGAACCGTATTTTGCCCTTTCAGATACGGACTTTTTTCTGACGTGTCCGATTTTGTCTGTTTGGAATGTGTATATCTTACCGGAAATATTGATAGGTATATAATAATCATGCTTATTGCACAGTATATACCAACGTCCTGTCGAGTATGAAATAGACCCACAGTAGGTTAAAACTTGCATTAAGCGACCATGAACTCAAAGAATGGCATAAAAATGGTTGCTGAAGAGGAGGGTCTCTCAAAATATTTTCGGACATGAATATGGTGGATCGAATTGCTTTCATACACAAATTATTGCAGAATTCTCACTCACTCCTACATTGTTAAATCTAATTCAAATATGCTCATTTTGACATAAATGGCAGAATGATAAGCGCAAAGATATTTGGAAATGTTGATATCAACTTTTACTCTTTTCCAAAGATGCACTACCCCCTATTTTTTGGATTATCACGCAGATTCAGTTTTAAACCATTATCACCTTGGATCATTCTTATCCCAGACGACCGACTTTTAGACAAATTTGAATGAAGTCGCAGACGACAATCTTAAGTTGGTGAAATCTAAAAAAATATTTGTCTTTTGGGGAAGAAAACGTTTTGACAAGCAGTTTCTTCATGTTCCGCAACGTTTTGCCAAGTTTCTTTTTCTTGACGAGCTTAGAAGCGGGATAACGTGGAGTGAAGAGTTTATCTTTAATAAAGAATACAGTTAGTCTAATTATTAAGAGTTAGTATAAACATGGTAAAGTGATTTCTAAAGAATTCCGATAGCCTATCAACTATACACAAAAGAATTCCAAAAAAGATATCGTACAATTTAAATCCAATCCGTTAAAATATATTTTTTATCTTTCAATCCGAACCAAACGAAATTGGATTTTTTTTTCTTTCCCCAGAATAAAGGCATGATAACTTGTTTGTTTGTTTGTTTGAATTTGTTTGTTTGTTGTTATTGTTGTTGTTTGGGTGTGCGTGTGTTTGGAGGGTAGTTGTTGTTGTTAAGCTGTGTGCGTGTTTTGTTGTTTGTTATTTCTGATAAAGATACATGAACTGTGTCGGTGGCTTCTCGCTCGTATTCATTAACCCTTTAAAACGCCGAGAAAAAGGAGGAGATTTATTGTTATAAGCAATCTCTAAAATATACTGTTTCGTTCACAATATATCTTCTGATCATATTCAAACGCGTGAAAATGTCGATAAGGTTGAAGCGGGAAAAAAATACGTTGGGCGGCCAAAACCTCCATATTACAGCTTGATAAAGCTGTTGTTACAATGTTCTGGTCTCTCATCAATGAAATATGCTTACTGTCGGATTCCATGGGATGTCATGGGTTCGATCCTCGGCGGCGGCACGTACTCTTTCCGACATTTGTCTCTCACCAATGGGTGGATAATCGTAAACCTAAGTGGGATAGCAGCTGGAGGCTAGGAAAGGATGTAGTGGCAGTACTGATGTGAGAAATACCAAGGAATCCATTGTTAGGTGCTCCAGCCGCCGCGATATGACTGAAATTCTGTAAACCCCGTTCAATCAATCAATACTGTGGGATTAAAGACGATGAATCTGTGAATCGATATGGATCAGTATCTACTGGTCAGTTTCCAATAACGTGATTCAGCGTATTCAATGTAAATGATCAATGGCAATTGGCCTTTGTTTAGTGTGTATAACATGGACAATTAAAATCATTGATCTATATATGGATGGTGTGTTGGCATTATCGCAGTGTGCTGGATCAAAAAACCCTTTAAAGATGAGAAGCGAAATGGAATGTTCTTCAGTCAGCGACCAACTTTTTACAATTTGTTGGATCGTGTTGTCAATCAAAGGATCAACTGGCCAATCATATCTTTGAACTCATACTTGGCCGATATTTAGGTTAACATTTGTGTTGATTTGGCGATTTCAAGCTGTAGTTACGATGTTTAGATCGCAAACCAACCATTTTACTCCTTTGTTACATGTTACTGGTCATAAATTTGGACTTGAATGTGTTTGTGTAAAACCTTACTAATGTGACAGACTTCATAAACATCTTCGAGTCCGAGCAGCCTTTTCTAAGAATTTTTTGACCCATCATGTAAGCACTTATAAAGTTTTACTGGTTTCTAAAATTTCGATGTGAAGGATTCGTTTGTCAAAATAGCTGACAGTTAAATAGAAGTTGAAAATCGATACGATCATATATCAATAATCGTTCGGTAGAATCGAAGGACACTGAAAACCTATTTTCATTCAAAACGGGATATTTTATTACCTCGGACTGGTAAGTGTTTTATTCCTTTTTATATATCGAATGTCGAATGCATTTAGATACAACGGTTGTATCGCAACTGGAACGTTTTAACATTGTAAAGTGTTTCTTAATGATGACCGTTTTAAGAATGAGACTCTCTTCAGTTTGATTTGTTTAAAAAATACATTAGACACTTTCTTTTATCATCAATATACCCTTTCCAAGTTATTTTTGAATTATCCATGATAATATTGCTAAGTGCCGTCTAATGCTTATTCTTTACAAAATAGAATATCTGAAATACTGGTTTCAATCAATGTATTAAGTATGTTCCAAGTAAAGTTGTTTAGCAGTTTATTCTACTAAAACCTTTCACTCTCTCTCTCTCTCTTTTCTCTCTCTCTCTCTCTCTCTCTCTCTCTCTCTCTCTCTCTCTCTCTCTCTCTCTCTCTCTCTCGCTCTCTCTTTCTCTCTCTCTCTCTCTCTCTCTCTCTCTCTCTCTCTCTCGCTCGCTCGCTCTCTCTCTCTCTCTCGCACGCTCGCTCGCTCGTTCTCGCTCTCTCGATCTTTCTGTCTCCTTCTGTCTCTCTCTCTCTCTCTCATTCTCTTTCTTTTTCGCTATTTCTGTCTGTTTCTTACCGTCAATCTTTCTCTCTCTCTAATTCTTTCTCTCTCTTTCTGTCTGTCACTCTCTCTCATTCTCTCTCTCATTCTCTCTCTCATTCTTTCTCCCTCTCTCTCTTTCTCCTCTCTTTCTCTCTCTCCCCCCCCTCTCTCTCATTCTCTCTCCCATTCTTTCTTTTTATCTCTCTCTCTCTCTCTCTCTCTCTCTCTCTCTCTCTCTCTCTCTCTCTCTCTCTCTCTCTCTCTCTCTCTCTCTCTCTCTCTCTCTCTCTCTCTCTCTCTCTCTCTCTCTCTCTCTCTCTCTCTCTCTCTCTCTCGCTTTCGCGCGCGCGTTTCGATCCAACAACTTTGTTCACTTTAACCATTGAGCAGGTTGTGAATAACATTTGCGTTATCGAAAACTAGGCCAAAATAAAAGCAAAAAAACACAAATTGTAAAAAGGGGAATACTGTTACTAACTAGAAAGATAAAAGGAAAAAGTAGAGCAACTTTCAATATAGCAAAGAAATAAATCAAGCCTTCTTTCAGGAACCTAGTCCAACTCAATCACCCGACGCCCCGAACAAAACAACTTTCGAAAACATCCAGGAAAAAGAACAAAAATGCTTGTTACAACGATTTTCATCATTATCCACAATGTTTTCTGCTCAAAATTGAAAGAATTAAAATGTCGTCTACTGAAGCTTGTCGTCTGCAACATCTTTGCATTTGGACCAACCTAAAATGTTTTCGTCTGTTAAAAGGTTAAGAATAGATAATGTGTGTGTGTGTGTGTGTGTGTGTGTGTGTGTGTGTGTGTGTGTGTGTGTGTGTGTGTGTGTGTGTGTGTGTGTGTGTGTGTGTGTGTGTGTGTGTGTGTGTGTGTGTGTGTGTGTGTGTGTGTGTGTGTGTGTGTGTGTGTGTGTGTTTGGATTGGGTTTTACGCTACTTTAACGGCATTACAGTCATACAGTGGCGACTGGAGCACCTAACCATGGATTCCTGGTTTATCTCACACCAGTACTGCCACTACATCCTTTCTGGGCCTCCAACTGCTCATCCCACCTAGGTTTACGATTATCCGAATATTTGTGTAAAGTAGGGATATTTACCGCGACCGGGGTCGGACCCTGGACCGCAAGATGGAGAAATCGGTTAAGAATGAAACCAGGGATTCAATGGATAGCGCACTGTAAACATCTCAACGCTACGCTATCGAGCCTTATATAACTGTATCGAATTTTGTGTGTTATAAAGTGAGTTTTATTATGCATTGATTTGATGTCATTTTTATGGAGTTTGTGTTGGTATTTCACTTGTCGTTTCGCTTAAACTTAATCGAACATTAACCCCTTCCAGTTCAGTCCCTGGTTTTAACGTCACTGTGGTTTTATACTTGAGAAAACATTGTGGAAAAAGAAGAAATTGCTTGTAAGAAGCAATTTCTTCTTTTTTCCTCAATATGTTCTACCCTATTGAATGGTCATTTTTCAAATGAAATCAATTTCAAGTTGTCGTCTGCAAAACCTTTGAATTAGGACAGGTCTAAAATTTTGAAAAACAGGAAAGGAACCTAGTGAGTTAGTAAGGCGCCCATGAAATCGCAGTTAAAAATGTGCTGACCTTATGGAGGCAACGGTGACCTTGCGATAATCAAACGGTGGTACGGGAACCGTAAATCTTGCGATCTTATTAAAAGAAACATTCTAATCAAAGGACTGATAATCCTGATATTATACGCTAGCGAACATGACCCGAGATGATTCAATATATATCTTACCATAGACAAACATTCAAGCCAAGATTCAAGACATTTTATACGAGTTGTCGTCTCAAGAATGTAGGAGAGGACCTATGAAAGGAGACTCTTTGATTCTAATAATCAAATATTTTTTATTTGCTTTAATTTCAGAAAGATATTTAAATTGGTCATTCATTTTTTTTTTTTTTTTTTTTTTTTTTTTTTTTTTTTTTTTTTAATTTCAGATACCTTGATATAATGAAAGGGGGGCATACCACTATAAGTCTTGTTCGCAGGCGTTGATTATGCAAATTTAAACCAACCGAAAAGGGACCTTTCCTTACTCAAACAAAAATTGTGGCTTTATTCTAAAGTATTGATCAAATAAATCTACCAATAGCAAAAAATTCGATCCTTGTAATTGCACACAGTCTGATCATGATCGATACTTATGCTATTTACCAGAAAGCCCTTCTTTGCATGACGGGTCAAAACGGTCACAGCTGATTTTGTTGCCTCGAATATCTTTATTTAGAATTATGGTTTGTTTCTAAGACAAAACAACACGGAATTTACAAATTTGTAATTGAGGGCTTTGGGAAGAAAAAGATCCTTTACGAAAATACCGTAGACTAGAGAGGGATGAAAGTGCTATGAAGTAGCAATTATACAATCGCGACTGGGCTGTCAATCAAAATTAATCTTCTGATCAAATAACTTATTTAAAGTGGAAGAAAACTTTGTACTCAAACAATGGCCGCCATTTGTGTGAAATCTTTTAGTTGGTTTGGCGACTTAAATGCCGTTACTTCAGATTATTCGAACTGTAGTTACGACGATTAGGTCACCAACCAACCATTTAACTTTTTGTTACACGTTGCTGTTCGTAAATTTGCAGAAAAATGACGTTTCATATATCAGTGGAACTTGTTAGAGTAAGTGGGCGTGGCCAGCGGAATCAGTGGACGTGGCCAGCGGAGTCAGTGGACGTGGCCAGCAGAGTCAATGGGCGGGGTCAACGACCCGTCAATCCAATACATTTTGTCTTCTATATATAAATGAAATCTTTATCTTCCAGATTTGAAAGTGTTAGTGAGATTTAAATTTCGATTCTGATACGTCAAAAAAAGTAAATCATTTTGGAAATATTCAAAAGTTTTCCCGTCATCGATATATCTCAACTGGATGGCGAACCTTATCAGTGATTTCAGTACATTTGCTATTCCAACACTGGCAAAAAAACCGACTTATATTGTTATACTGCAAGTAATACAGTCCCGAGGTAGTAAACAAATTAAAATTATTTTCAGGATAACAGAAGCGATGGGGAGCCAACCTGCCAAAAGTCCACAGTTCGACACAAAACCATATCCAACACAAAACGACACAGAACGGCCATTCATGTACCATCTTAACCACGGTGTTAGGTCTGATTCCTCACCAAGGCATTCAAATAACTATGCTGTAAGAGGAGACTGGTCAAATAGTTCCACTTGGGCTCCATACCCGCGTCAAAATGATGACGAGCCCACTAAACATTTCACGAAACCACCATGACGATAAAAGAATAATCTTAAAATATATTTGACAAGGAGCCAAACATTGAAGTATCTCAAGGGTTACGATGGCTACAAGCGAATATGTGGAGATGGATTCTATCTGATGGAACGCATCTGTCATTCAAATAATCGATAAACCAATCAAACTATACGTGTAAACTAGAAAGAACTTTGAACTCCGATATTGGTTAACATTTACTTGAATCATTTTTGTTGGTTAGGAGACCTGTCCACAATGAGATTGCACAAATGTAATCCATACCGTCTTCGGGTCTAAACAAAGAGCATGATGCTTTAAGAAATGCGTCAAGCACGTACAAAGAGGGCCGATTTCTCACGTAAATAAAAGCCCAAAAAAAAGGTACAATATGGCGGCGCCAAGATAAGACAAAAATGTAACGTGACAATGATTAGACTCGAAATAATGTGCACGTGACTGGCGAGTTACGTGGCAATAAGTAGCAAGTAATACCGGGCTATAAGTGATGATCGTATTTGGAGTACAGTAAAACGGTTTAAACGAATATTATTATTGATGTTGTGGTAAAGAAGCCTGTCATAGAACCACACTTAAAGAAGCATTTGTAGTAATTTCTGCATACCAAAGACAGATGGCTATGTACGAGGAGTACAGTAAGACGGTTTAAACGAATATTATTATTGATGTGGTACAGCAGCCTGTCATAGAACCACACTTAAAAAAGCATTGGTAGTAATTTCTGCACACCAAAGACAGATGGCTATGTAAAAAAGCTGTTTGCAAAGTAGAAAGTTGTATAGTTATCGGACAAAGTTAAATGCGGATACGAATAGTTAGTTAGCTACATGTATTCATCTCTCATAGATTACTACGTTGTTTGCAAAAACGTTCATCCTGCAGGCATTTGTATTAGTATTATCATATATGTATGAAAGAGTATCTTTACGATTTTTTAAGACACATTTATTCAAGTGTATCTTAATCAAAATGTTTGTTACGAACATTAGTATTATTTATTAGTCTTAAAAATTAAATAATTTAATAATCTGCCGAGGATATTTGCAACATCTGCAGTTAAATGAATGCTAAAAAGTTGTCAAATTTGTATGCTTCGATTTCTGAGAACTTAATTTTTAACGAACAAATTTCGTTTTTAGCTCACTTGGCTGAAAGCCAGAGAGCTATTGTCATGGCGTGGTGTCCGTCGTTCGTGCGTCCGTCCGTCCATCCGTGCGTCCGTCCATCCGTCCGGAAACCTTTCATTTAAAAATCTTCTCCTCAGAAACTACCGAACAGATTTCAACCAAATATCACAGGAATGGTCCTTGGGTTACCCTCTCATTCAAAGAATTTTGATCGGATGAAAAACATGGCTTTAATGGGCGGGGCTTTCAATATATGGTGAAAGCTTTGAGAATCTTCTTCTCATAAACCAATGGATGGATTTTAACCAAATTGCATGGAAATGATCCTTAGGTGACCTTCCATCAGATTCCTTCAAAGAATTTTGATCGGATGATAAAGATTGCTTTCAGGGGGAGGGGGGGGGCTAGGTTCCATACATGGTGAAAGCTTTTAATTTTCTCTTCTAGAAAACCAGTGGTTGGATTCAAAATTCCAAAACTGAAAGATCCTTGGGTCAACATTTACTGGATTCCTTCAAACAATTTTGAACAGATTAAAATTTGATGGGTGAGGCTAATTTCCATATTTGGTAAAGCTTTGAAATTCATTTTCTCATTAACCAATTGGTGGATTTCAACCAACTTTAACCAGATTGATTGTTTGATGACCCTTTATAAGATTATAAAAAGGATTTTGATTGGATGCAAAATATGGCTTTATTGGGCAGGGCTTATTTCCATATATGGTATATTCTGAAACCGGGCTGTTGATGGATTTCAACCAAATTTCACAGGAATGATCCTCAGATGACTGTTTGTCGGATTCCTTCATATGATTTTGCTTGGTTGTAAAGCTTGGCTATTATGGCGGTGGCTTATATCCATATACGGTATGCAGTGAAAAATTTGAAATTTTGTTAATACCTTTTCATCTGACTAAGTAAATATATTATACATAACTTGAGTTTTGTAAAAACAATGAAAAGTTTGAAATGCTTTTAGAACTATTTCAAAGATTCCAGTGACTTAGATTTATTTTCCTTATATTCAGTTTATATTGAATCCAAGAGAAATTGCTTAATCAGTACATGCTTGCCTGTTGAGCGATACAGGCTAGTTTTGTATGTAAAATATATATGAAGCTGGTAACATATAAAAGCTGTCAATACTGAAATGTGTGACTGTTTTCTCATATTCAATTCTCATAGTCAATCGCGACTGTCAATCAAGGAATCAAATCATTTGTTCAGACCGGAATAAAGCTTTGAACTCCAACACTGGTCGTCATTTATGTTGGTTTGGCGACTTAAACATCGTAACTACAGCTTAATTCAAGCTGTAGTTACGACGTTTAGGTCGCCAACCACCCATTCTTCTTTTTTGTTACACGCTACTAGCCATACATTTTCTAAAATAACGCCGTTTAAATTGAAGTGGAACTTCCTGTTGGAGTCAATGGTAGGGGCCATCGGAGTAAATGGGTGGGACTAGCGATTGTTCAATTACCACGCAGACTGATTTATAACAGAAAAACAAAACGCTAACACGTGTTTCTTTCTTTTTACGTTGTCTATTGACTCTATCTCTCATATTGGTTTTGTACGAAGTTATGATCCATCACTGAATATGAATCTTTTTACCCATGAATTATATAGTTTTGTTATAATAACAAATCTTCAGTCGTTATCCGAGTCTGGTTGTAATTCATGTGCAGGAGTCGACTTGCCTACAACGGTCAACTCAGCCGCCATCTGGACTGAAAAGAAAACAAAGCTAGTCCTTTGAACCGTAATAGAAAAAGAACATCCATGTAGACAGAAAGTTATCGACTTAGATTAGACTGCACAAAATATTCAAACCTTGTTTGACACTCTTCGCTTTAATAATTCTAGAAAACATAAATGGCGTTTTCAACATAAATCATTACATTTACTTGTACAGCTATTGGCATAAAAGGACATATTCCGTATAAATCATATCACAATATTCAGACCCAACATTTCATGCCCAGCGTATTCATACAGTGTGATTAGGTTTTCTATTCATACCTCCATGAAAACAAAAAATATTCTATTCATCTCTTAAATGAACCGTAGTGAAATAAGCATTTTAAGGAAATTATATTCATCAAGTAATTTTAGGCTCCTGAAATGGTTGTTTTGGGGTTGTTCACTTTCGTATTTTCAAAGTATAAACCCTTTCCCTTACAGTTCCTGGTTTTTAAGTCCCTGTGGTTTTATAATTTAGACAATGTAAAAAAAAGAAGAAATTGCTTATAACAAGCACGGTTATTTTTCAAATTAAATCCACTTTTAATTATCGTCCGCAAAGCCTTTGAATTTTGAAAAGTCTAAAATATTGTAAAACAGGTAAGGGTTAATATGATTATTGTATTGTCTATAAAAATGAAAAAAAAAAACACAAACAAATTATTGAAGCCTATACAAACCAGTAAACACAAAAGGACCACCCAGAAACTCTTCCTGGTCTATGAATCCGTCATCTGAAGAGAGAAAATCAAGAATTTGTATTCTTTCTCACAAATTTTGAACATCCATTCTTTTTATTGACAGTCGGTGCCTTAGCGAGAGGATGTAGTGGTAGTACTGGTGTGGGAAATACCAGGATTCCATGGTTAGGTGCTAAAACTGCCGCGATATGACTGAAAATCTATTAAGGAGGGCGTCAAACCCAATTGAAACTCTCAATTGCCTATACACCAATCACTTTTCGTACAAGAATCCCGAACGTTTTACTTATAAGCGAATATCTGTACCGAGGAGTTCGTAAGTGTCTATCAATTAAGTACAACAATGATAAGTGATTTGATATTTGCACAGTTACAGGCCAATTTTATGCTGTATTTGGCCAAAGGCCGAGATTTTATCAATCTAATGATAGAAAAGTACACGCATTCAGAGACGATACATTTGAAATAAGACACAATCAATTGTAAGGCAGTGTGAGAATGACGACATTTGTTAAGCAGAAACTTTTTAACCTTATGTACATGATACAATCTGATCTGTGTTTTGACAGATCGGATTAATGGAGTTCTACATCGTTTGAGGGTCAACGGAATTGATACAAGGTCAACACAATTGATTGACCAGTCGCGATGGTCAATCAAATCATTTATTCAGCCGGACCTGAGCTTTCAACTACCACATTAGCCACCATTTGTGTAAGTCTTTTTTTGTTTGTTTGGCGACTTAAACGTCGTAACTACAGCTTATTCAAGCTTTAGCCACGACGTTTGGATCACCAACCAACCATTTTACTATTTTGTTACATACTACTGGCCATAAATTTTGTAACATAACGCCGTTAAAATCGAATCGGACCTTCCTGTTGGAATTAATTGACGGGGCCAAGGGAGTCGGTGGGTGGGGCCAGCAAGGGCCAATTAGTCAATTGGTCATGCCGTTTTAGGCTCAGGTCAACTTTATGAAACAATAGACATTCCTAATATAAAAAAATTGAATAAATGCTATACATGGAGAAATAAAAAAAAGGCTATTGTAAAAATATGTTGCTTCAACCGCAAGGCTTTTAAATAACAAAATTTATTGAATGAAACGACATTTTACTTGATTTATGTGTGGTATTTAGTTTATAATGTCAACAAAAAATAGTAAAGACGCGAAGTAGGGGAAACAATCTAAATCTAATACATTAACTAATAACAAAATTGAGTTGTCTCTCGCTTTCACCTCTTCCAACAAAGACTGACGATTGTTCATAAAAGGTTTATAAAATAATACAATCAATTGAATAATTCAGCGGAAATAAAATATTTCTTATTTACAAACAAGCGACTTTGAAGTTTTCTCGTTTTATAAGTTACATTTGGCCGAAGTTATAACTACACCATTTTTAGACCCGGAGTACTCTCACATGCATCACCATATTTCATTGAAACTTTTGTTACGACTCTCCCGTCTAAAGAATATATGCATATTGTAAATAGTAGCGTGTGAAAAATTATTAATTGCTTCTCTTGATAGAGGAGCTTGAAAACAGCAAAAGCTCTCGTGCATCCGGAATTCTTGTTACAGCAGTAAACTGAAATAAGCATTGTGTATTATTATCCTCTCTATTGTAAACAAATTTCGCCTCCGAATCCAATTTCTAAGATAAATAATGACATTTCCGATCGGTGAACTTATAACATTGGAGTAGTGTATAACATTGTAACGTTTTAACTTGCAGGTTCTGTCTTCATTAGGGAACACAATATCGCCGTTGGGTTATATTATAGTGAGGTACATTCATGTAAAAAATCTCTCTTGCTGTATTCCAAACATAAAACATACAGGTACATGTATTTTAACCAATTCAAACACAAGCCCGCCTTTTAACGCACCTCAAGAAAAAAAACTTTGGGAAACATTGTGGGAACTGAAGAAAATGATTCACTATCCTCAATGTTTTCTATTAAAAAATAAAAAGAAAATTTAGAATTTCATCAACTAGAAATAGTCGCCCGTGGCTTCTTTCAATTTCGACCAGTCGAAAATTTTGTGTGGGAATGGGTTAAGTGCTGATAAAAGATCTATCTTTAATTTGATGTCCCTGAAAAATAGTATCAATGAAAACTCTATTGAAAAAGATTTACACCCCTTTCCACTGCGTTATCTTTCCTTTTATATCCTGAGTATCAATCTTACTTCCAATTTCTTTCAAATTTTTGCACGCTCGGGACGAGCTTTGGTCGTACCATAGGCGTCAACGTCGCCGTCCCACTTAGTATTATCTATTATAACTATTGTTAAGGATTCCATATGACATTGACCTTGAACCGTTTAAGAAATATAACAAAATACTTTAACACAAAATACCTTAAACCAAAGACTTTAGCCTTGCGTATATTTTCCGAGTGCTTATACCTAGGGCCATCATACTTCATATGTATACTCATCCAGTAATAGGATTTAACCTGTGATCAAGATCCTTGGCCATATTACCTTGACCTTTGACCTTCTAAAACACTTTAACTAAAGGCTTTAACAAAAAACTTTAACATTGCTTACATTTATTGAATGCTTACACCAAGTGCCATCGTACTTCATATATACACTGACTAAGTGATGTGCTTTGACCTTTGACCTT
Organism: Fragum fragum; assembly: GCA_946902895.1. Lineage (NCBI taxonomy): Eukaryota > Metazoa > Mollusca > Bivalvia > Cardiida > Cardiidae > Fragum > Fragum fragum. The sequence continues at coordinate 51,976,243 of OX336371.1, forward strand.
GTAACCTTGACCTTTGATCTACTTTTAAAACAATTAACCGAGAACTTAACCTCGCTGACATTTTGTGAAAGCTTCTACCTGGGTCTATCATTTTTTATGTATACCCTAATTAGGCGATAGTCTTTCACTTTGGACCATGACCTTAACACTGTTACCATGACTTAATATTTTAACCAAAAACTTTAAAAATTGCTTATATTTTCTGAATGCTTACACAAGTACTATCACTTTTTGTGTACACTCTTATCAGGTGATAGGATTTTATATGTGATGAAGGTCCTTGACACTATGACCCTTGCCTCGACCACAACTATCAACTATTTTATCGTCATCATATCGTGACAAGCACCCACTATAGGGCAAACTATGTAGTATACGGACAAGTCTTGTTATTGTATAGGTCTAAATTTGTCGACTGGTATGCTCATAATTCCCATATGCATGTCCATGCTTAATTAAAACTTCGCGGTATTTAAACTCATTACAAAAGTCATCCTAGTCGATTCTTTCAACAAATCTAACAAAACCGATTCTTTATGCGGCTTATGGATTTAGCCACATTACTTGCTGCGGAAAATATTGAGGAAAATGAAAAAAATTCTTTATACAAGCAATTTCTTTATTTTACACAATATTTCTACTCAAAACTACAAATATTTTTTTTCACTTTAATTATCATAAAATGTTCATCTACAATTTCTTTGAATTTGGATCAGACTAATATTTGATAGTCCGGTAATTTGTTAAAAAGGTGGTTTCTCGTGTAAGATTGATTGTGTATTATGATTCCTATACACAATTTGCGAAACTGTCATTTTTGTTTACGTGATACAAATATTAAAGTCTATGCCTCAAAAGTTGTTATTATTATTGTTTTTGTTGTGTCGTCGTCGTTGTTTCCATAAAAAGAGATGTACAATATACTCGTACTTACTATTTAAGTCTGCGAATTTAAAGAGGTGTCGAATATCGTCTGGTGCAACTTGTTCGGTTGTTGATATTTCTTGGATTGAGAGATGTTTGTCTTTGTTTATGTCATAGTCAGAAAACTGGAAAGAACTTGGTACAACTTCATAGGCTTGATTACCGAGGTACGGGTTAAGTTGGCGAGTCTGTAAATAGATATTTATGAAAAGCCTGTCTAAACCCATGAATTCGGGAAACAGAAGGAGGGATTCGGAGTGATCGTTTTCCTATTATTATCAAACTATCGAGGAATTCCTCCATGAAAATGAAATAATTAGACTTTAGACTATCTTTCTGGATCACGAAAATGTACAAAATGCCAATGTCTTAAAAACTAAATAAGTTACCATTTTATGTACACTAACCATTTTCGGATGACTGCTCGAAACTTAAAGAAGTTGTAGACGGCAAGCTTTAGTTGGTAGAACTTTTAAAATCTGTATTTGAGGTAGAAACTTTGTGGATAATGAATAGATAAACTGTATCAAGCACATCCTCCATTTCCTACAATGTTTCCCAAAGCTATTTTTTCTGGAAGCGTAACAATAATCAGACAATTATGACGTCATGAAACGTAGGAATTTTCAACGGCTTAAATGATCATTTAGGCATTTTTTCTTGCATAACGGATCATATATAAGCTTACATAACTTGTGATCTGAATCATTTCCACAAGTAACCTAATTCAATTTAGTAGCTCAAAATTTTAACAATGTTAACAAAGGCGATAACAAAATATTCAAGTTAACTTGGGAAAATCTTTTATTTTCAAATGTAATATATTCAACTGTGTTATTACAATTATTTCTATTTGTTTTTACATACCTTGTGGTTACAAATATTCCCACAAGTATAATGACACTCCGTATAAGTGGTTTGGTTCCTCGGAGATTTTTTACACCATTTGGGACACAAATTGGCACATATATTGCCCCAGCCCGGTATGTGGAGACCTATGTTACGGTAAAGCCATTATTCAAGATCATTATCATAAACTTTACAATTAAATAAATGAAGAAAATGTTTTAAATTGAGAATGAACCTAAATGCTTAATCACACATCATGAATATGCGAATCGTTGTGATTAAGTTTTTTAGGTCCACATCTCAATGAACACAAAAATTATTGTCTTTCTTATGATTTAATTCACACCCTGCAACTTGATTCCGAGAACACAGATAGGTATCTAAAATTTGAAACGATGTGACAGTGGGTATATATCTTCAAAATATTTTCAATCTTTTTAGTTTATACTAATTCATTTTCGTTATAAAGCTTCAAATTAATAGAGCCGCTCTCGATCACTGTCCTAACTAAACTGGAATATGTTGAAAAGCAGAGTTTTTTAGGAAAGGTTCACCAATACTCTGCATTCAAAACTGAAGACAATTAAGTGGGACAAATAAGAACAATGGTAATATGTTGCTGTCGGGGTGAATCGATGTACACGTATTGGCCTTTAGAACCACCAATACAGAGATGTATAACTTCGCCCAAAGTTAGTTATGGACTTGTTTAAGAACCATCTGCAGCCTACTATTAGAAATTAAAATGGCTGTCCATAGACAACTGTTGTAAAGCCAATACAACTATGACCTCTGACTGTGCCCTTCGAAATCCCTGAAAATTGTTTCAAATAGCAAATCTTCTCATGACGGGGAGCAAATGTGTCAAATCATTTTAAAATCAGTCAACTTTGGCAGGAGTTAAGCCCAGGTCAAATCCGAACGTACGACCGCCCTTACCCGAACACACCGAACTGGTATAGTGACATCTATCTCTCTCTCATAGCAAGCGGACTCATTAAACACGATTTATAAAAATACACCTAATTCTATTACAAAGCGTTATGTAAAAAAATGCGTCTGTTTAGAAAATACACCAATACATGCACAGATTCGACATTTGAATATGTAAACTGTACCCGAACGTTGACAATATGTTCGACACCGTCTGTGTCTTCGACACATTTACACATCGGACTAGTTACTGTTTATTATGGCACAATTTCCTTCTATTCTAAATAAGATGTGCGTTTAAATAAAACCGATAAAATTTCATTTTAGCTCCACTGACCGGGAGGTAGCGAGCTATTGCCGTGGCGTTTTAACCCTTGTCAGTGCGTCTGTCCTTGCATCCACTCGATAGTGCGTAAACTTTTTCGTAAAACATATTCTCCTAAGAAACTACTTGTCAGATTTCACAAAATCTCATAGGATTTATCTTTTTTTTATTTTTTTCCTCCAACGATTCTGAACATTAGCTTTGTTTTTTATGGGAGCGTTTCGGTTTCGTTTATGAAATTTGGAAAATATGGGTTAATGTTTGAAAACTACGCAATATTGTTCTCCTTTTCTAAGTTTGCCATAGAAATGTAGTGTTTAGTACGGAAAGGTGAATTTATCACGAAAATGCAACTGCGAGTCGTTTTCTGGAACAGACATGCCATTTTTCAACTTTCAAATATTAAGTGGACAAAGCCTATTATCTCTTATATCATCATCTCCAGGCTTGTTTTGCCTTTTAAAGTTTAAAAAGAAATTGAAGATATATACCCACTGCCACATCGTTTCAAATTTGCGATCTTTGTTGTCGGCCACCAACCCGTATTCTTGGAATCCAGTTGAAAGGTGTGTCTCTATCAGGCTAAACAATAGAGTCGTTTTACTACTTTTTGGGTATTTTTTATTGATCTACTTTGTGACTCGTTCGTATTAATTCGGTTTTACAACATATATATTATATTAATCAAGTATGTTCTGAAAAAAGAATAATTCACAGAATAGCTCGTGCTTTCCTTACTTCTTTAAATCATAATATCAATTATCTAAAAAGGTTATGATTAATTTAAAAAAAAAACTGCAACAGGATACGACTGCATAAAGTGCTAAATTTCCTTATATAGCGATTTTTTCACGTAATATAGATCACATCAAATAGTTTCAAGGATCATTTGTTTTGATTGATTACGGGATGTCCTCACACAGCCACTTTTCTTTATTATTCAAACTTGAATTATACACAACTATGAATTCAATGCAATTGAAAGAAAGAGGTCGGGCGATTTTGATTTTTATATTTTCGCTTTATTTCTAAAACAATTCGTCGATGCGCGAGCAAAGTGTCGTAAATACAGCTTTATCAAAGCTGTAGTTACGACATTTTGCTCGTGCATCGACGAATTAGATTACAGGCCACCCACACTGATCTTCGACAGGACGTTCAACTGAGATATTAAATGGCGTTATTTTATAAAGTTTATGATCAGCAATATACATATACATATATGTAACAAATAAAAATCAGATGATTGCGATCTAAACGTCGTACATTTTGTAATTATAAATATGAAGTTTAAGTCGCAAGCTAAAAACAATTCTTCACCTAAATGTCTACCACTTTTGGACTTCAAATTCAATTCCGGTCTGAATTTATAAGGAGTATTATGTTGTGATAGCGATACAACATCTTGTTTTTGCTTTGAGCTGCGGTGGATTTTTTTGTACTTCACGAAATCGAAGGTGGAGTGGAATAACAAATTTTGCGAAAAGCAAATACAAGATGTGAACAGCTATCGTAACAATATTCCATTTATTATTTACCTAATTCTTATATTCGATGAAATTGTATTTTCTATTTTCCCCTACCATTCTGATTACGTTTATTCGCATTATTACGTCATCTATAGAATGACAATTACGTCATCTTAGACTACCTTTTATGGAGCCATGTTTGGCACTATCAAATTCACTTATTTCGTTGACTAGTCCGATTTCGTATGTGTGGAATGTATATAATTTACTAAAAATATTTATAGGTGTATCAAAAACAATTTTATTGGTCTATGATTTAATCCTTAGTTTCGTCTATCAAAATCCTGCGTTCTGATTGGTCGAAAAATATTATTCATAACTCCATGAACAAAATTTTGAGCACGCAGCAATTTTGTAAGCTTCCGCACAAAATAGTCCCATAGAAAAAGGTATCAAAATTGTATTTAGTTTTTGCTTTTTTCTCTCGATACTATTAAATTATAAGTAATGAAGAGACTATTTTTTTGTTTTCATGGAGGTATGAACCGAAAAACCTAATCACACAATGTATGAATCCGCTTCGCGTATTCGTACAGTGTGATTAGTTTTTTCGGTTCATACCTCCATGAAAACAAAAAATATTCTCTTCATCTCTTAAATAGATTATCTGATTAATACGGCGATCCGTTGATCAACACACGTGAAATATTGACTTCAAGAATTAGTCATATATTAGATAAGAAAAGCTAAAACCATTTGATAAAATACCCGGTTTTGTTGTTGTTTCTGTCTTGACCAAATTTGGCAAAGGACCAGATTGTATTCTTCTGGCTAAGAAATGAACCTGGTCTACCAACTGTGCATACTGGTCGCTGGAACTGGTATGAATTATTCCAGTATTTATGGTTGTATATAGAGAGTTCAGGAAAATAATCTGTACTTTCAAATGATGTAACATCGTCTAGCTGAAATGTCAAAATAGAGGTAAAAAATTAAGATAAATAAGAGATAATTCTAACTTCATCATTTACCAAGTAGGTTGTAAACGTTCCTCACAGACAAAATCGAACACGTTAGAAAAAACCGTATCTGACAGTGTAAAATACGGTTCAATATAAGGTAGTCTGAGATGATGTCATTTTCATTCTGTGTATGACGTCATAATGCAAATAATCAGAATGGTAAAGGAGAAGGTAAATGCTTGTGAAAAAGAAACTATCCTAGTTGTTATTAGAGCCGCCGTCCTAGCGCAGTTGGTAGCGCGTCGGACTGTCAATCTAGAGGTCCCGGGTTCGATCCCCGACGGCGGCACTCATCCTTTCCGACTATTTGTCTCTCACCAATTGGTCGATAATCGTAGACCTAGGTGGTATAGCAGCTGGATGCTAGGAAAGGATGTTATGGTAGTACTGGTGTGAGAAATACCAGGATTTCATTGTTAGGTGCTCCAGCCGCCGCGATATAACTGAAAGATTGTTGAAAGCGGCGTAAAACCCCATTCAAACAAACAAAAGTTATTTTCAACCCAGTTTATGATGACATACATGTATCTATTCGATTGAATCCATTCTCATCCAACATGAAGAATATTATCGCACACATTCGTACAGTGGTTTGTTCAACCCATTTTTAAATTTAATTTGTTTGATGAAATTTGATCATAAGTAATACTGTAATTTTAGTATTCTCACTCTCACATTTTTTAATACTTAAATAGAGAAAATACCCGCTTCATAATCAAAATCATTAAAGCGCTTAAGAAGAAAATGCCTATTTTTCTTTCAAAAGTAATGTTTCTATAAATATTTAGAATCAGGAAAAGATGATAAATCAAAAACAAAATACTACCCAAACTTGATTCAATTTAAACTGGAAAAGACACGATTCTGTACCTTTTAGGCGTTTTCCTTCAGATCTACGTTATTAATTCCACCAATTTCACCACATAAAAACATCCTATTCCACATCGATAGATTAATAAACACAATCTTAAATCATAAACTGTCGACTTTACAATATGATACAAATGAAATGTCAACCACGTTGTTTTAAAAGGGGTAATTTTTTGTTGCTTTTCTACATTCTGGATAAAAAAATACCATTAATGCCATTTAAACATATCAGAAGCTCTTGGTTCAAAGAAATCAAATGATAAAGAGGGGGGGGGTCTGAAAATTTCATTGATTTTTGTCTGATTTATATTCAAAACAATGAGAAGAAGAGAGTAAGACAAAGAAGATAAGAGAAATCAAGACTTCGGTGCTGAGATTGCGAGATGATTAACCAATCGTGTCTGTCAATGAAAGAAGTAGTCGACCAATCAAATCTTTCATTCAGCCAGAAACGAGCTTTGAACTCCTGCAGTATTTTTTAATATTTCCATGTCATACTGAGAGTATTTGGTTCGTAATTGACCATCTCTTACTAAACGGATAAAAACGTTGTTGTCAAAGGGTAATATACAAAAACATTTATTCTAGCCTAAGAATGTTGTACCAAAACGTTCATAAAGCGGTTATCGACAGCTTCGATATGCGTAAATTTTCAACGGGAATAGTATGCAAACCCCAGGGAAAGCTTTCGGTGGTCAGATCGCTAAAGGGAATGAGAATAAGACAACAACATCAGGAAAGTACGACTATACGATTACGAGAGAACGATGGCGAAAATAAGACGGCGAGATCGCAGGAAAGGGATTACGGATACCCGAGAATATTGTGACGAGCGCATGAGAGTACGATAACGAAAGCGAGAGAGTGCGACAGAGTATGATAATGAGAACACGAGTGAACAACGGTGAGATCTCGAGAATACGAGAACACAAGGATGCGACGTTGAGACAGCACGACCACGACGATGTGAGAACGTGAAAATACGAGAGTAATGCGACTGTACGACAAAGAGGTAAATGAGACCAACGCGATGAGAATAGAGCGACGACGACGCTAGAGTTCGTTTTTAACATATTTTATTTGCACGATCATTTTGCATGTACATCTTAACTTTATAGAATATTTCATGCAAAAAGGACGAGAAAGGCGAGGCCTATTGTGTTTTTGTACTTAGTGATGATTACGATGTTGTACAAAATAACTTATAAAACAAAGTACATTTAAGATTAACCCATTCCAACTCAATCCCTCCTTTTTACGCCCCTCAAGAAAATAGCTTTTGAAAACTTTGTGGAAAATGAAGAAATTGCTTGTATCAAGCAATTTCTTCATTATCCACAATGTTTTCTATCCAAAACAACAAAAAAGTTCAAAATTCCATCAAGTTGAAAATGTCGTCTGCAGCTTCTTTCAATTTGGACCAGTCTAAAATTTTGCTGTGTTGGATTGGGTTAAACGAGAGAGGTAGAGATGTATAATTAACGAGAGGGAGAGAGAAATGTAAATAATCGATACAATTTTGTAGAAATAAGATATGTTAATCTAATGCGAGTATGAAATGATAGAGTTCGACTGTGAGAACACGACAATACATGACTAGTGACTAGGACGACGATAAGACGAACTTAAAACGAAGAGAACTTGAGATTACCTCGTACGCTCTATTCGTCGTACTCTCCTATTCTTGTGTTCTCGTCGTAGGGTTTTCACCGTCATATACTCGTTATCTCATGTTGTCTCATCGTTGTTTCTCCTCCGCCTAGCGTCAAATTTACAAAGGAAAACGCGATGGTACTAACGTTTTTCTGTATAAAGGCATTCCCTTTTATGATCCTTGTTAATAGACGTGTATATCTCAATAAAAGTATGGGATTATTTGAAAAAAAATGAAATGAAACATTCTTGGAAAATGTTGATAGAAATAAGAATATTATTTCCCTTTCAGAAATAGTGGTGTAATTATTTCGGCATTATTTGAAATAGAAATTCTGAATGCATGACAATTGAATACTTTGAAAACTGACTAAAAATCAGACAAACTAGAGTTAGGTATTCGCAAAACCATTTCTGCTATTCGAAATATGATAAGTATGGGTATTCGCAAAACCATTTCCGCCATTTGAAATATGATAAGTATGGGTATTCGCAAAACAATTTCTGCCATTCGAAATATGATGAGTATGGATATTCGCAAAACCATTTCTGGCATTCGAAATATGATAAGTATGGGTATTCGCAAAATCATTTCTGCCATTCGAAATATGATAAGTATGGGTATTCGCAAAACAATTTCTGCCATTCGAAATATGATAAGTATGGGTATTCGCAAAACCATTTCTGCCAATCGCAATATGATAAGTATGGGTTTTCGCAAAACCATTTCTGCCATTCGAAATATGATAAGTATGGGTATTCGCAAAACCATTTCTGCCAATCGAATTATGATAAGTATGGGTATTGGCATAACAATTTCTGCCATTCGAAATATGATAAGTATAGGTATTCGCAAAACCATTTCTGCCAATCGAAATAGGATAAGTATTTGTATTCGCAAGACCATTTCTGCTATTCAAAATATGATAAGTATGGGTATTCGCAAAACCATTTCTGCTATACGAAATATGATAAGTATGGGTATTCACAAAACCATTTCTGCTATTCGAATATGATAAGTATGGGTATTGGCAAAACCATTTCTGCCATTCGAAATATGATAAGTATGGGTATTCGTAAAACAATTTCTGCCATTCGAAATTTGATAAGTATTGGTTTTCGCAAAATCATTTCTGCCATTCGAAATATGATAAGTATGGGTATTCGCAAAACAATTTCTGCCATACGAATTATGATAAGTATGGGTATTCGCAAAACCATTTCTGCCATTCGAAATATGATGAGTATGGATATTCGCAAAACCATTTCTGCCATTCGAAATATGATAAGAATGGGTATTCGCAAAACCATTTCTGCCATTCAAAATATGATAAGTATGGGTATTCGCAAAACAATTTCTGCCATTCGAAATATGATAAGTATGGGTATTCGCAAAACCATTTCTGCTATTCGAAATATGATAAGTATGGGTATTCGCAAAACCATTTCTGCCATTCGAAATATGATAAGTATGGGTATTCGCAAAACCATATCTGCTATTCGAAATATGATAAGTATGGGTATTCGCAAAACCATTTCTGCTATACGAAATATGATAAGTATGGGTATTCGTAAAACCATTTCTGCTATTCGAAAATATGATAAGTATGGGTATACGCATAACCATTTCTGATATTCGAAATATGATAAATAATTGTAGGAATCACCCTCTACGAGACTTAGCATTTAATAAGCTTTTTGTCTAAAGCTTTGACTATTTATACCAAGTTTATCCATTCCCATACTACGACGCTCTTTGGCAGCCCTTAACACATTCCCACACAGTGACGCTTTTAAACTCCTCTCTATGAAAGCTTTGGAAAACATTGTGAAGAATGAAGAAATCGCTTGATGCAAGCGATTTCTTCATTATCAACAATGTTTTCTACCCTAAACGACAAAGATTTTGAAGATTACATCAACTGGAATTTTTCGTCTACAACTCCTTTGAATTTGGACTGATCCAAACTTTTATCGTGTGGGAATGGGTTAAGGTAAAAAGCTTTAGGAAAATTTAGGAAAATAAAGGAATTGCTCGTTACAACCATTTTTTATTTTGTCCACATATTTTTCTACAAAATATTTTCTTTAAAAATTGTTTTTAAAAATATTTCTTCAAAAATTGTCGCCTGAAATTTCTGTCAGTGTGGACCAGTCTAAGATTTGTCATCTAGTAATGGGTTATAAGTGCATGTTTTGCATGTAATTAAGATCGCGCCAGATTTTACACATAAGAACGGTCTTATGTGTAAACCAAGTTGCCGTTCTGAGCAAAATCTATGGCTCGAAATATCCTTTGTCCGGTCGGAATCTGAACCAAGGACCCTGTAATCGAGAATGTGCGCATTTTCACATTCTAATACATATTTCAACTTGTCGTTATTGATGTATTGTTCTTATTTGCCGTTCTTCAGTGTCTTCTCTATAGCTCGAATACATACATCGTCGGTGTAATTCTAAAACCCCGTAACTACAGCTTTAATCAAGCTTTGGTAACGAGGTTTTAGAATTACACCGACGATGTATGAACTCTTTAAAGAAAACCGAAATACTTAAGTTAAAGAAAACGGATTTTAACTAAGTTATCAGAATTCGATTCTAAGCCCATTAGCATTTTTTATTGCTAAATATATCTGAAATATACTTTATGTATTTATTGCCAATTCAAATCATTTGCAATCCTAAAACGATGGTTCAGGACGTTATAGGCAGATACAACTGTTTCGCGCTGAACCATCGAAAGGAAGTTCCGGCATTTTTATGATTAAAATCATTTACTTCTAACAGTGAAATAAAATACAATGTTATTCTATGTCTTTGCTTCTTCATGTGAACTTCAATGTCTTACCACTGAAAATTTATAGAAAGAAAAATGTTTAATCGAAAATGTTATTCATAATCAGATTACGTTCAAACGTGGCCAGACGGACTAAACACCGGTGAAATTCAGTGCGATTTCGCAAAAAATCTGATTCGTCGATCTCCCCTTGTTGTTTCATTATCAGTTTAAACACATTTAAATCCACTAAATATGGGGAAAAAAGATAATCCTTTAGTAGCAATTTAAATATATAAATAAAAGACGCACCGTGTGTGTTTCTTTCTTATTTCTGTTGTTTGTTTGTTTGTTTTATTTTCATTTGTTTGTTTGATTGAAGGATTGATTATTTGACTGGTTGATTGATTGATTGGTTGATTTATTAGCTGGTTGATTGATTTGCTAATTGATTGATTTGCTGATTAATTGGTGGTGAAACTTCCCTTATAAAGCATGTTGCAGTTTAGTTATTGTAGAAAATACAGTAAAAATAGCTGATGTATGGACTTACATTAATAATTGTATTACATCTTTTGAGTATTCTAACGACATAATTATAACAAATACAATAAGTACTTTCTACACAATATACATGTCGAGGTTTGAACTCAAGCACAAAACAGCAAATAAGCGGTCCGGATGTAGGTCTCTCGGATGAGTAATAGCGTTCCCAGATTTTTATCCAAGAAAGGGCTTCAAGCTTTATTTATCTTTGACAAATATCGTTATTTGGCGTGGAAAATGTCATAATTACAGCTTTATTCGCTCACCTCCTGGGGTCCTTTTTTGTTAAGCGGACTACAAATCTTTCCATGATATCTTGAGTTTTAGGATTCAACCGTCGTAAAATAATTTGATGATACATCATATTTGAAATCAGATAAGTCGAAATAGAGATATCTCGAACAATGTCAAAGAGCCCCCCTTTAGCTCGAGATGATTTTAAAGAACACACTTCATTTGTATGTTCGAAACAAGGTGGTTCGATCTGATAAGTTTTCATAGAATTAACTAACTACGCGGACTTTCAGGGTGACCAAATTCGAACCAATTTTTAAACACTTTTTTTGTGCAAATATCGTATTATGTTCTGTTTTAATTTTTGGAGGTATGTGACTATTGACGGAGCACCAGTGTTGATCAATTACCAACCAAGTCGTTTGATTTAGACCGGAAGTGAACTCTGAACTCCTACAACTCTTTTGTTTGATTTGCGACTTAAACGTCGCAACTACAACTTAGTTGCGACGCTTAGATCGAAGACCAACGAATTTTGTTAGTAACCATGAATTTTGCAAATAACGCTGTTAATATCTCGAACTTCCTGTCAGTAGTTAGTGAGCTTGATCGGCGATACGTCATTTTTATTTTATTATTTTTTCCAGCTGATCAGAACGCATGAACCTAGATTTATCTCAGCTAAAATTAGATTATTCTTAAATACCGAACGATACAGAATTCAAACAAATCTAGAGAAAGTGAGACTCCTTTTCACGCAACCAGGCTCAGAAAGATGACTCGTTTATAACGTCAGCTATCTGTAAATAGGGAGTAATTTTTGCCACATAAAATGACACGCGTAGTATTCATTATGATTAATTGTTTTAAATTTACATACATTAAACTATTCGATTTCAATATACATGTATCTTTTTCGAGAACGCAATACTGTTTTTTAGTTCAATGAAATCCAATCTCGCCGGAGAGGAGAACACCCATTGGATAACAACTGATAATTTCACTAAAAAATCATTTCATTATTAATGACGTCTTTGAACATAAATAATGTGTGCGTGCGCGCGTTTGTGTGAGAGAGAGAGTGTGTTGGCGTGTGTGCGTGTGTGCTGGCGTGCGTGCGTGCATGTACATACGTGCGTGAGGGTGGGTGGGTGAAATAGGTATAACAAAAACTGATCAAAATTATGTATGAATCAACGAAGTTATACATGTATTTACTTTTGAAAACAGTGATGTGTTGGGCGCCCGCTGTTAAAGTATAACTCAAAATATCACGTTCAAGCTTTTTGAGAGAACAGGAAGGACATTTATTCATTTTTCAAAGTTCGAGTCATATTTCAAACGCTTGGTAACCAATCGATAAAAAAGCTTTACTTAATTTTGAACAATGTTCGAAGTTCATTTCTGAATCATTTAATTTTTAGTTTCGTCTATCAAAAACGAGCGTTCTGATTGGTCGAAAAAAATAATTCATAACTCCATGAACAAAATTTTGAGCTTGCAGCGATTTTGTGTGCTTCCGCACAAAATAGTCCCATACAAAAAGGTATCAATATTTGTGAAGCTTTTTTTTTTTTTTTTTTTTTCTTTTTATGCTATTAAATTATAAGAAATGAAGAGAATATTTTTTGTTTTCATGGAGGTATGAACCGAAAAACCTAATCACACAATGTATGAATCCGCTTCGAGTATTCATACAGTGTATTAAGTTTTTTCGTTATATACCTCCATGAAAACAAAAAATATTCTCTTCATCTCTTAATTAAAATGCATTGTTTGATTGGTCTGTCCGTTTTTAATGACACCGCGATCCGTCAATAAGACCTCCTAAAACTCTTCTTTTTCTTCCTCCTCACCTTTTATCCTTCCAAATTAGCTCTATATGTTATTCTGAAATGACGAGGTACTCATCTTGATTCAAAGAAATTTATTTTCTAGCTAGCAAAGCTCCAGCTTTGATAGCTTAACCCGTACCAGAGGGCAAAATTTTAGTCAAAGGAATAAAAGGTTTTGAAATTTTAGATTTTTTCAATTCTTGGGGTAAAAAAAAGTGTGTATAGTAAAGAAATTGCTTGATAAAAGCAATTTCTTCATTTTACTTGATGTTTTCCAAATTGATTGTCTTGAGGGGCGTCAGAAAGGGTCATTTTGTGAAAAGGGGTAAAGTTAATAGACTAAATCTCGAGGTCTCAGAGTCCAATGGGCGCAAACTGCAACTTGGGGCTTAACCACTTAATCCATTGAATGCCTACGCCATCAAAAGTAGTTGTAATTCGCCATTTGTGGTCATTGTCTTGCGTCAATTTCTTCAAAATACCATCTTTCAGAGAACCGTTTGCAAGTTTGTTCATATGAAGCCCAGTGTTTAGTAATCGGGTCCCGCCAGGACACATCATATTTTACATAGAAATAAATAAGGAAACCTTTTTATAAAAATCTTCTCTTCTTAAACAAGAGTGCCCGATATTTGATAAGTAGTCGCTCACAGAGGACCTCATGTGATGTATCGGTATAGTTTTACCCCGCCCGGGCGCACATAATTTTACACTGAACAAAGACGCAAATCTTATTTTGACAATAGTATTTGATATGTAGCATCTCCAAGTGAATGTCTTACAAGTTTGAATATGTGATTTTCTGTAAGAAATATCGTCAATATATACCGTCTTTATTTAGTCTGTAGTTACGATATTTTGCTCGCGCACCGACGATATCTTGGCTCTGATAGATCACTACTTCTATATGTAGAACCAAAGAAGGAAAGAAATCTTTTGACCCCCAATAAGACCGAGTTTCATTCAGAGTGCTTTGGATATAACCTTGTGACTCTTAACACAATTCCCTGGTTTGAATACGCGTAATCATTTTTTCATGTGTATGCTTTAAGGACATAAACACTCTTGTTTTAAGAAATCTACTGATCTTATCCTAAACCTTTTCAAAACGTTGGAAAATGGCTAAGCCCGATGACGTAAGATCGTAAATTTATTTGAGGGATACATAAAAAGATATAATCAAGCAGTATTCCAAAAAGCGGTCGTTTTTTCCGTAATCTTTTTCGAACACCCGATTTAGTACAATGCCTATTTTAACAAAATTTTACTCAAGTCAATCTTCAATTTAACTCTTTTAATTACTTTTCGGCTAATGTCTTCTTCAGAAACGACAGTATATTCAAACACATATGTAACATTCATTTTCTTTGACATCAACATTCGAAATGGATAAAATGACTTTGAAAATAACCAAGTAACGTATAAACAACATCGAGATGTTTTACATGAATTTCCTACCGCGCTTAGACTAATTATACACAAATAGTATTCGGCTTCAATTATTTTCAATGTATAGTGTATGCAGTAAAACAATAACATTTTTTTCTTTTTAGAGAGTATCTGATGAAATCATTCGTTCTGAGTATTGAATGAAGTCTTGGCCGTTCAGTGATGTAAGAGCTTTGATATTTATTGACAGCGTCGATTTGTCAGTAAAAAATTGATACTGAGAGATCAAGGTCACTGGTTCAATTTGTTTTACTTCCTAATGCTCTATAAGCCGAATCTCCGTTCAATCTCATTCCAACTTAACATGGCCTTACCATCGAAAGAAATTG
The DNA here is from genome assembly GCA_946902895.1 of Fragum fragum. Lineage (NCBI taxonomy): Eukaryota > Metazoa > Mollusca > Bivalvia > Cardiida > Cardiidae > Fragum > Fragum fragum. The sequence goes on from OX336371.1 coordinate 51,991,457, forward strand.
AAGCCTGAATCTAAGATGAATTTGCCAGTGGTCGATTATGCAACTGGTAGCCAGTCAAGACGCAAACTTCAGCCCATCTTGAAGAAAGCCTTCGATGAGACGAGTCAGATAAAGGTACAACTGAATCTCTAGTCCCGCCTACTGAGCTCCGACAGAAAGTAGCGCTTCGATATTTAGCGGCGTTATTTTACAATAAATTTGTGGCAAGTCTAACAAACAGTAAAATGTTAGATTGCGACCTAAAAGTCATAACAACACCTTAAATAAAATGTATTTACGAAGTTTAAGTCGCCAAACCAAACAAAAAAAGCTTCACATAAATGTCGGCCAATGTTTGATTTCAAAGTTCACTTCCGGTCTTAATACATAATTTGATTGGTCGTCTGATTCTGTGACTGACCTGACAGGTTAAATATTCTTTTCTTGTGTGAATGCTAGGTAGACAAAACCTGTAAGTTATTGTTTTTGAAATACAATATGAGTATTAAAGTAGAATTGAAAAAGCATCCGTATTTGTACTGGAGGAAACCGTCATTTAATGGAAACATCGATGGTATAGCCAAATGAATATTCCAGAATGAAATTTGCACAAACCTGTTGCTGTAAGTTTTATCTTGTCAGTAGAAATGTATTGTGTGAATAATGTGCATATTTCAAATGGTAGGGTACACGATGATAAACTCGGAGAATTTACTTGTTTGACAGAAAATGGCACAAGTGTTTTCGATTATCATATTGTGTCCTCCCCACCCTTCCAATATATAACCTATTTCAGCGTTCTACTCAAAGACGAATCTGATAATTTACCAATACACTCGAAGGTAACATTTGGTAATAATTTGCTTGGAAATCTAGGTGTGCAAAGTAATTATACTAGTAAAGAATATAGCTTCTGTACATTTACTACATACAGATAGAATGAAACATATAAAGACTCGTTTATGGAGACATTTACAAATACATTCAATAAGAAATTGCCCTTATTGACAAATTCTATAGAAAATAAAGATAATCAAGCCATCTCTTTAAAAATTGATATTTACCACACATCAAGTGTGAATATGCTAGTTAAACAGATCAATCGAACATGGATCGATTAAAATCAACCATGGTGGGATGCCGACTGCGATAAATCTTGTACTTAAAATATTCTGCGTTACGGACTTCTCGAAGCACAAATACTCAGAAAGATTACGATGCCTACAGAGTCGTTCATAATAAGTACAAATCGGTATGTGCACGGAATCATTTTACATGACAGATAAGTGAAATGGTCAGACACTTCCAATATAATAGACGAAGCCCAAGATGGATTTCGATTCGGGTATTCTATTATAGATAATATGTTCACGCTTCAAAATTTGATTCAGAAAAATAGCAAACCCGGTGGTAGATTTTGCGTTTTATATTTGGATTTCAAACAGGCGTTTGATTCAAATATTCATTTTAATCTTTTTCAGTGTCTCAAAGATCTTGGTATCAGTGGGCGTATTCTTAATACCTTAATTTCTTGTATTCAGATAATCGAGGTTATGTACTTGTAAACAATAGAGTTACAAGTCCCATGACATGTAATATTGGAGCTAGACAAGGGGACGTAACAAGCTCAATCTTATTCAATCTTTTTATCAATGGGTTAACTACCTTTTTAAGACATAAAAATCCTAGAGGTATATATGTCACTGAAACAATACCAGAAATAATTTGCCGTCTGTTTGCTAATGATGTCGCAAACTATTCGGAGACTGCTATAAATTTACAACTTCAGCTTGATTCAATTTCTGTCAGCCCGATTAGCTCAGTTGGTAGAGCACTTGACTTCAAACCTCAAGATCACGGGTTCGAGCCCTGGGATGACCATATCAACTAACAAAACTAATTGTCTTTCGGATGAGGCCCCGTGTGATGATGCTATCAATCGAGCACGTTAAAGAACTAGGCGGAGCTCTCAGCAGTTTCGTCCTGTATCCTTGCACTATTGCCCGTAACAACTAACCGTCTTCTGGGGGCGTCGCTCATATGGGCATGTGCTACGGTAGCGACGGTTAATAAACGGAAATGATCAATCGATTCAATTGCAGAATTCTGTTAGAATACTGGTATGAACATAAATCAATCTAAAACAGAAATAGTGGTATTTCGAAATGGTGGTCCTTTAAGGTTTTATGAACGTTGGACATATAATGGCAATCCAGTAAATGTTACTGCGTCTTATAAATATATGCGGCTTCTTTATACCCCTTAACTATCATAGAAATCTTCGAAACAAAGGCTTGCAATCCAAGCTAGAAAGTCATTTTTGTATTAAAGCATTCAAACGCAAATTCGGCCGATTTTCACATCTTGAATACTTTAATTTTTTTATTCTTTGATAAAGCCAATTCTCCTTCATGGGGCCGAGATCTGGGGGTTTGAATTTGCAGATGATATTGAGCGAGTACATTATAATTTAATTGTTAGTTTCGTCCATCAAAAACGATTGGTCGAAAAATTTAATTAATACCTCCATGAACAAAATTTTGAGCACGCAGTGATTTTGTATGGTTCCGCACAAAATAGTCCCATGCAAAAAGGTATCAAAAGATGTAGGGTTTTTGCTTTTTTCGCTCGATACTATTAAATTATAAGAAATGAAGAGAATATTTTTTTGTTTTCATGGAGGTATGAACCGAAAAAACTAATCACACAATGCATGAATCCGCTTCGCGTATTCATACAGTGTGATTAGGTTTTTCGGTTCATACCTCCATGAAAACAAAAAAAATTCTCTTAGGATTTCCCTGGAGTTAGCATATCTACAAATAGCTGCATGACCTTGGGAGAGTGTGGGAGAACACCATCATGTGTCGACTACTTTACAAAATGTATTAAATATTGGATAAAGTTAGTGCATATGGCTGGAAATCGCTTTCCTCAAAATTGTCTAACAATGTTAACTAACTTGGATAAAATGGGTAGGCGAAATTGGAACTCAAACATAAAACATATATATATGGTTTTGGACATATCTGGTTGTCTAAAACAGTTGGTAATCCCGTTTTTTTTTTTTTTTTTTTTTTTTGTAAAAATCTTTAAACACCGCATTGAGGATTGCATGAAACAAAACTGGAATAGCTCAATTAAAATAGAAGCTCGGTGTTCAACATATAAGTTCTTCAAATCTATGCTTATTCCAGAAAAAGATTTAAGCATTGATTTATCCACATCCTTAAAAATATAACAAGCAGACTTTAGGTGTTCAAATCATATGAAGATGAAAATCATGAATTTTATAACTGTTTCCAACATAATTCCGAAAGAAGACAATATTTGTTTAACTGGTACGATGGTAAAACTAATGTGGATTGTTTCTATAGTCTTATGAAAACCAAAAGAGACTCTACTATCCGTAAATTGGCCATTTATATAAATCATGAAAGTAAAAGCTTCCGAAATGACACTTTTGAAAGATCCAATAACTACTTGTTAACTTTGACTGAAACCGATAACTGTATTGCGTATTTGTTTATATTGTATGGTATTTTGGGCCAGTGGCCTTTATGAACAATAAAAAGAATTAAATTGAATTCAAACTGAATAGAATTGTAACAAGTAATTTCTTCTTTTAGCACTTTATTTTCGACCACATAGGATAGTTTCCTTTCAAATTGCACTCACTTTTCCTTGTTGTCTACAACGTCTTTGAAATTGGGCAAGTCTAAAATTTCGAAAAAAAAAATGAAAAGGGTCAAGACAGTGGGCAATCTTGTCAGCCAACGCAGTGGGCATAGTCTGCCTTCTATAAGACAAACTAATCTTATAACTTTGTAACTTTCTCGAGAAGAATTGTCTCCCCTTGCACTGATATTTGGACATTATCTCGTATACTTTGCTGATTAGTTGTCCTGCGTGGTTCGGTGATTAGAGCGGTGCACTCGTAATCGTAACCCATTCCCACACTATGACGCTTTTTGAATCCCATCAAGAAAAACAATTGGGAAAACATTGTGTAAACCGAAGAAATTGCTCGTAACAAGCAGTTTCTTCGTTTTACACAATTTTTCTACGAAGAAAGTTGAAAAATCTAAAACTTCATAAATTTTATATTGTCATCTGCAACTCTTTTCAATTTAGACTAGTCTAAAATTTCACCGTCTGGTTATTGGTTAAAGGAGTTAAGGAATGCTAGTTTGGGTCAAGGTCGCATCGCTACTCACGTTAGTAGGTCCAGGGTCAAGTTGAACAGTTCTAGCACAGTGCTTGTTTCACCAAAGGAGCAAATAGAAAAGTGAACTCTTGTTAAAAACGGAGTTAAATCTCGTTTAAACCTTTTTTCCTGGTAATCAAGAATTAATCCTTTTTTAGACTGCATTCCTAAAGTATTCGGATGTTAAAATAATACACAGCCATTCTACATTAAAGAGCTAACCATAATTAACGACAGTTCTTTATAGCGACTTGACTAATACTTTTCCAGAAACTCTGTTGGTCATTGTGGCATTCTTCTAACAGATTTTCCTGGTTACGATACCAGTGTTGATATTTATACTTTTGAACACATGGGCAAGTTTCATAATGGGCGAAACTTCATTACGCTGGTCAGAAATGCTCCAAGTTTTATGATTCATAAAATAAGCGCTGAATACATAAGTCCCGTCCCTATTTTACTTGTCACCTGAAATAGAAATCTATTAATGGTGGAAAAGAACCAAAGATTAGTTAACTTGCAAGGACTGATATAAGCGGGTAATTAACCCGTTTCCATTCAGTAACGCCTATTGACACCCTGTTAAAGAGTTCTAAGAAAAACATCGTAGGGAAAGGAGAAATGGCTTTTAACAACTTTTTTTTAATTGGCCGTTAACGTGGTCTATACAATTTGCGAGATATCTCGACTTGCTCAACATGGACTGGAGATGTGCATATCTTTATTAGCTGACATCCGCTTATAGTTTAGGCAGATTCACCGGCTATGCTTTTATTCTTCTAACGTCCTGTAACAACAGTTTTGATAGCTGATTTGGCTGCAGCAGATCATTTTTTCAACATGTTTACTACCTAAAAGGCTTTGATTGATTAATTGAATGGGGTTAACGCCGCTTTTAACAGTATTTCAGTCATATCGCGGCGGCTAAAAGGCTTTGAACTTTCAGCGAAACACTCTTACGTAAGTTATTGTGTTATCATGACATCGAAATTTGTAATGTTTGAATTAGGTGACACGAGTGAACAAATTTAATTTGAGGATTTAATTCTAGAGAAGAAACGCTAATCAGTTTTTACTAGTTACGTGCACGAAATTTTGGAAAACGATGTTTATCTTACTTTTTCAATTTGAAAACCAAAACCACAATGGATCTTTAAATCGTTGACCAATCGACTCTCTATCGAAAAAATAAATCGACCAATCAAATCATTCATTAACACTGGAATTCACCTTTGAATTCCGATATTGGCCAACATTTATGTGAATCTTTTTTGTTGTTGGTGGTGGTGGTGGTTTGGCGACTTAAACATCATACCTACGGCTTGAATAAAATGGAATTTTGTTTCGTTGCAACTAAAAGCGGTAGATTTTAAAAAATCGCTAAGTATTTCCGAATTCAGAAAGTTCCTTACAAAACACATAGTCAGATGGGTAGAGAAATGTCTGATCTTCAAAACAATATGAATACTATTCGGTGAAACGAATTTCAGAGACGGCGACGATATTAAGAGAAAGTATGAGATTTTTTCTCAATAACTTAAAATTAAAAGTAACTCAATAGAGAGAAAATATACCCAACTATAGGATTTCAAAGTTGTATGACTTTAAAGAAGGTAACTGTTAGCCTAAAATTCGTGGTTAAAGTACAGATTTGCCTTTTCACAAATTATCTGAATAAATTTCAAGACTTTCACATTGTTTCATTCAGTTGTAAATATCTTTTAGTTATCATAAAATTAGGTTTCCTTTGTTATCAATTATTTATATAGTGTTGTGAAGATCAGGCATTTCCTTACCCATGTGGTCAAGTGTTTTTGTCAGTAACTTTCTGCATTCGGAAATACAGTCGCTTTTTCAAAATCTATCGCTTCGATTTCATAGTAACAAAGATTACCCCCCCCCCTTTGCATTGAATACTCCTTCCCTTGGCCAAAATGTCAATAGGTAGCAACATTTCATTTACTAACAATTGATAAAGTCGACCTTCACAAAGAAAATTTCTTCGTTTAGTACTCTTACCCATTTTTTCATATTTGGAAAAAAACAACGATTTCTAAATAGGTTATTAGGCAATGTCGAATGCTGAATTGGTGTGTCGTTTTTTAACAAAGACCTTTCTTGTTTGAATCATTACACAACCGATTAAAAGTATCACGCTCCGTCATGCCAATAGGACCTTTGTCGCATCAAGAACATATCACTGCGGAGCTGTTGATATTGATTACATGTATCCCAACACCGGACGGCAAAAATTTAGACTGGTCCAAAGTGAAAGGAGTTGCAGACGACAATTCCAACTTTATGATTTTTTTTTGATTTTCTAGGTAGAAAACATTGTGTAAAATAAATTAATTACTTGTTTCAAGCAATTTCTTCATTTTACACAATATTTTCCCAATCATTTTCTTGATGGGGTAAAAAAGCGTCATTGTGTTGGAATGGGCTAAACCAATATTCGAATATGGGCATTCTAAAAGCTTATAATCGAAGATAGCCCAAGACTCTCTATTGAACCAACTGCGTTTAAGACCGTATACTTGATAGAAAAAAATTGGCGATCTAAAATTGTCCCTTTTTAACTTGACTATTGACAATTCTTGAATAATCGAACTTTTTATAATGAGCCTGGGGCTGTCCAAGCTACTGCAGTGTAATAAAAAAAATATAAATTACAAAAAAGATTCATAAAATGAGAGTGTTTACTGAATGTATGAAATGTTACTCATTGTTTGAAAGAGTGAGGTAGTTTGGTTTGTTATACAATGAAGGGTTACATCTTATTTCTCGTCTCTTTCTTTCTTACTTCTAAAGCCTTGGATCGTGCCAAACTTGCGATAAGACCAAGAAGTCAGCCTGGATTTATCCTAGAAAAGGTAAAATGAATATGTAAAAACATGAAATGTCAACTCAAAATAAGAATAAATTGGGTGTTAATTATTTTGCTACAAGAATAACATTTTTTAAGATATTTTGGCAAAGAAATCTTTCATTTAGACCGGAACTTACTTTTTAGCTCAGCAATTTATGCCAAGCATTTTTGTCTTGCGTGAGACGTAGTTACGGCGTTTAGATATCCTACAAACAAGGTACATTTTCATTAATGTTACTGGCCGTAAATTATAGACACTAACGTTGTATTAATCCATTCCGACACAATTACGCTTTTGGACACCCCTCAAGGGAAACAATTTGGAAAACATTGTGTTAAATGAAGAAATTACATGTAACAAGTAATTTCTTCCCTTCTCACAATGTTTTATACCCAGGAAGTTGAAAAATATAAAATTTCGTAAACTTTTCAAACATTTTTTTGCGGGGGGGGGGGGAAGGACTAAGGTGTTCTCAATATATTTACAAGCACTCAGTAATGTTATTAATTCTTTGCAAGAATGTACTGTTATCTTTTTTTGATAAATGAAGGATCGGGTCTGTCAATCAAAGACTCAATCGACCAATCAAATCATTCATTTAGACCAGAAGTGCGTTTTGAAAATTCGTCATTGACCTACATTTCAGAGAAGCGTTTTTGAGGGTGTGGCGACTTAACCCACTCCCACACAATCCCTCTTATTCACACCCTTCAAGAAAAGACATCGTGAAAACAAGGTTGAAAATTATCATCATGATCAGCCTTGTTTTCTATCCAAAAAGACAGAGACACTCAACTTCTACTAAAATGAAATTGCTGTGTGCAATTTCTTTGAACTTGGAACAGTCTGAATTTTGTAATGTGGTAATGGGTTAGGAAAATTAGGTCGCAAACCAACCATTTAACTTTTTCGTTAAGTGTTACTGGTAAAAAAAAGCAAAATAACCTTTCTTACTTCCTGTGAGCGATCAACGGAGAATCCATACACAAAATCTCTAGCCATCGAAAGACAGTACGTTGACAAATTTGTTCGTATAGCAGAATAGGGCAATGCGTTTTTTCTCGGAGTAGGCAAGTACACACCTAATGCAGCGGTAGCTGGTGAAATGGGCTGGTTGCAACCTAATGTCCGACAATGGAAAGCAGTTAGCAATCTATGGTGTCGTCTTTCCAGTCTCCCTAATACCCGTATAAATAAGCTCATTACCCTATGGGCACAAAGTATGGCTAGTCAAAGATGTCGAAATTCGTTTTATGTTGTAAGGAAACTTGTTTCAGATTTAGAGTGTGTAGAATTTCAGTCAATAGATATTGTTCATAACAAAACATAGATGTATGATCAATTGAAAGAAAAAATAACCCAAAATTTTATTTCAGAATAGAACTTATCTCTTATAAGACAAACTGGAAGGAATAATGTTGTTAGAAAAAAATGAGAACCTATGTACTTTTCAAAGCTGATTTCAAAACTGAAGAATATTGTAGAGTAATTTTACCCCTTTAAACATTGTTCAGCTATAAGTAAATTTAGATGTGGTGTGGCTCCTTTAAGAATAGAAACCGGAAGATATGAAAAGCTTGAGCTGATAGACCGGAGGTGTCTGTTTTGCAACATTTTGGAAGATGAATGTCGTGTTTTGTTTCATTTTAAAAATTATGAAGAATTCCGTCATGATCTTTATAACAAAGCATCTTTTGAATATCATAATTTCAAAATATGAACGACATAGAGAAAATTAAAATACTATTTACCAACCATAAATTGATAATAATAACTGCCAAAACCTGCTTTTCAATTTTAAATTAAAGATCTTTGCTTAACTTTTATCTTTAACAAAATCACACGTGATATATATTTTGACGCATATTACCAAGAAGCAGATGCTAATTATGTACACTGTGAAAGGGTTAATTGTCTTTTTCATTTTCAAAGTAATTTCACTAATCATAAATTCCCCCTTACTTTGACAAAAACTCGAAATAACAGAAACTCATCTTCACTGTTAATTAAAGTTAGACGAAGAAAAATAAAAGAAATGCACCATTAGCAACTGGTTCTTATCCCATCTATTTACATATAGTAAGTGTTTTTAAGTTTTGTACTGTTTAAATCATGTAAGTCTCTTATAATTCTATATGTAAATGGTCATGTACTTTTAATGTTTGTAATTTTGTTTGTTTGTAAATGATGTACATGAAAAGACTATAATAAAGATATATATATTTATATCTTTCTAATCTACTACCTATTATTTCCTTCAGTATCTAGGTAAGTGGTATTTACAAGCTCGCCTAAAGCCGTGTTCCTGGGCCGGGTCTGATGAGTTTGAGGAATGGATACAAGTCTTGTCGATGAGAAATAGTGACATACTATCCAAGGAAAACTGGTAGTGCGTGGCAAAAAAAAAAACATTTCCTTTGTGTTTATTTTTATTATCATAACTGTTGATTCTGTTGTTGTCAAGTTTATATTCTCTAGCCCTTTCAATGTCCAACGAATAAGAGGCATCAATCAAAGCATGCGCAAATTTCAAAGACCTTAAGACCATGTGAAATGGCAGAATAGGAAACATGAAAACATGTAATACTCATTCATTACAATACATGCCGTCGTTACGTGTATGTACACGTTACTTGTTGCGTTTGTATTCATTTTAATGACGATGAACACGATTGTTCAATTTTGTAAATAAAATATGTTTTGTTCTATAATGTTGTAATCATAATTGGCTGCCACCAAAATTTGATTATTTTCTCCGGAAAGCAAACCATTATTAAACATGAACATAACGTAAAGATTCGGAAGTTTTACGATCAACGGAAAAACGTATTACTGTATTTTTTACCCTTTTTTAAGAAAATCCTTTCGAACTCTCTCGATAGTTATTTTTTCATACCATATAAGGGGATATATTTTAACTAATTTGTTTATTTAAGAAATGAAAAGAAAACATTTTTTCCATTAGGTATGAATCTAACAATTTAATCACACTGTAGGAAAACGCGATTAAATTTTGATGTACGTACCTCAATGAAAATGAAATTATTCTCTAACTTTACTATGTTAATGCCATCAGGAAGAAGAAACAAATAGTTTTCTAATTTTAATATAATTTTATGGATCTAATTGGTGCACAAGCATACAAAAACTTTGCGTGGCCAAAATTGTGGTCATGGGAGTATGAAAAAAATATGAAAAAACTTCAGGCAAAATAATCTTGATAGAAAAAAAAAATAAAATTATATATCTATGTTGTCTTCATTTTCGTTTCATGTTATTCTAGTAACAGAGTATGTACAGAGACCTCGGCAATTTTCACTCAAAACCAAGAGGGAGAAGGATGTTTTACTGTCAGGGACTCGTTTGGTAATGTTGTATAACGCTATTTAAGTTCAAAGATAAAGAAAATTTGAATTTTATCCTTTTCTTTTTTTCACAGAAAAAATGTGACTTTTTTCAATTTCTTATTTATGTGTGTATGAGAGATAGAGTTTTGTAACCCATTCCTAAACAATGGCGCTTAATGACGCCCCACGAAAAAGATGAGGAACACATTGTTGAAAATGAATAAATTGCTTGTTCGAAGTTTCTTCATTATCTTCAATGTTTTTTAACACCAAAGGTAAAAATTCAAAGATTTAATCAACTAAACTTGTCATCTGCAAAATGGAATTCGGACCAGTCCAATATTTTGTCGTCTGGTAATGGGTTTTCTGAGAATAAGTTTTGGTACATCTATACTGTTATACAACAATCAGAAACTCGTAACATATATAACGTGATCGATGGTGATTGAAAACAACCATCTCCCACTAAAACAATATTTTATGAGTTTACTGATGCAGAAAACAAATCAGACAATAGAAATGTGAATGAAATTACATTACATGTATATACAAATAAAAAAAAAGGAAAAATGTTAATGGGCTGAGACCTTCTTTAGTAAATGCTTTCGAACAGAAAATGCACTAATTCGAAGTGGGTATCATTTGGTATACAAACATGATAAGATAAAACATTTCTTTCACACAAAATACTTTTCTTTCAGCAATATCGTCTGTTCAAGTTGATCACTTAACTATTGAAGAGAATAAATTTTGATTAGTTGAGATGTGAACCTAAAAACTTAATCACACAGCATGAATACGTGAAGCACTGTTTGGCCTGTGTTTGGTCCGACCTCTGTTTTCAATTACATTGTTTCTGTTTTACGAAATAAGTGAATCGCTAGCCACGCTTCTCGACTTTGAACAAAGCAGTTCGAATGAATTATCAAATGTCATTAGTTTTGAAAGTATATGGATGGGGGCGTGAAACAAATGGAGATCTAAACGTCGTAACTGCAGCTTGAAGATTAACTGTAGTTATGACTTGTTAGAACCAAGTCAACAAATCGTTTGACATAAATGTCAGAGGTCATCATTCATTCCGGTTTAACCCATTCCAACACAGTGGAATTTTAGACTGGTCCAATTTGAAAGAAGCTGCAGACGACAATTTGAAGTTGGTGGAATTTTATTTTATTTTTTTTTTTTTTTTTTTTTTTTTTTTTTTTTTTCATCTTTTGGGATAGAAAACATAGTGGTTAATGAAGAAATTGCTTGTAACAAGCAATTTCTTCATTTTCCACAATGTTTTCCCAAGCTTTTTTGTTGAATATGAATCTTATATTCTAGGTGATATTAATACAGATGTTTCTAAAAATAGTAAATGTGTTCATCTTAGCACTTTGAAGTCTTTTATAAATATGTTTGATCTTAATCAACTGATAATTGATTTTACCCGTGTCTGTTCCAGTTCTTCAACTACAATTGATTTAATCCTTGCTTCAGATAAAGATAAAGTTTTACAACATGGTATTTTGCAAACTACTTTCAGTGATCATTTCACGATTTATTGTACTAGAAAAGTTCATAAGAATGCAATTGGTAATCATAAAACAGTCAAGATCAGGTCGTTAAAGAATTACAGTAAAGAGAACTTGGAAAGAGATTTATTGGCTGTTGACTGGTCTCCTGTTATGCTATGTGATAATGCTTCTGATGCTTGGGTGCGGTTTAAATCTATTTTTCTGGAGGTAATTGATAAATTAGCTCCATTGAAAGAAATAAGAACTAAACAGAGAACTGAACCTTGGGTGAATGAAACTGTCCTACTCAATATTAAAGAACGTAATCAGGCTTTTTATAATTTTAAACGACAAAACACAGATGAAAATTATGAAATATTTAAGAACCTCAGAAACAAAACTCAAAGTATTATCAATAAAACAAAACAAGATTATTTTTCACAAATATTAAATGAGCATAACTCGGACTCCAAATCATTATGGAAATATCTTAAGCAGCTTGGAATGCCTTCCAAAAAGTCTGGTTGCTCTGCTGGACAGAGTATTGGTCTTGATGTCAATGGTGATCTCTGTTTCGATAAAATCACAGTAGCCGAAAAGTTCAATGAGTTTTTCACAAATGTGGCATCAGATTTGGTATCAAAGCTCCCTTCCCCGTCGTTTAAATTTGGATATAGCTTTGTTTCTAAATTTTATTCTAACAAAGGTATTAGACCTAATAGTTTTTCTTTTTCACTGGTCAGTGAAAATAAGATCTACAAATATCTTAGTAATATTTGTCCAACAAAAGCTACAGGATTAGATGGTATAAATGCAAAATTCGTTGTCGATGGTTCTGCTTTAATAGCATGTCCTCTTTCACATGTAATTAATTTATCGTTGATTCAGGGAGTAGTTCCAGATGATCTAAAGTCAGCTAGAATTGTCCCTTTGTACAAAAAGAACAACAAAACAGATGTAGGTAACTACAGACCTGTCTCAATTTTGAGTGTCATTTCAAAAGTTTTTGAGCGTGTTGTATATGATCAGCTTGAATCGTATCTTAATCAACAAAATATTTTATATAGCTTGCAGTCTGGTTTTAGAAGAAATTATTCAACAGATACATGTTTAATTCACTTAACTGATTTTATTCGTTTTCAATTAGATAAGGGTAACTTAGTAGGAATGGCTTTATTAGATCTCCAAAAAGCGTTTGATACAGTAGACCACTCCATACTTTTAATGAAACTTGAATGTATAGGCCTCAGTAATGACATTGTCCGATGGTTCAAGTCATATTTGTCATGTAGACAGCAACTTGTTGATATCTCTGGAACTTTTTCAAAACCAACGACTGTTACATGCGGTGTCCCACAAGGTTCAATCTTGGGCCCACTTCTTTTTCTTTTATATGTGAATGATATGCCAGCTGTTATCAAAAATAAACTTTTGTTGTATGCTGATGACTCTGCTATTTTAGTTGCAAATAAATCAAGGGCTTCAATTGAAAGTCAGCTTAGTGAAGATTTGAACTCAATAAGTGAGTGGCTATTAGACAACAAACTATCACTTCATCTTGGAAAAACAGAAACTATTCTTTTCGGTTCAAAACATAAATTGAAATCAAATTCATCTTTAAATGTTTCTTGTAATGGTGTTGAAATACAATCTTCAACCTCAGTTAAATACTTAGGGGTTACTATTGATCAGTCCTTGTCTGGTGACGATATTGCTACTTCCGTATTGAAGAAAGCTAACGCACGTTTAAAGTTTTTGTACAGAAAACGTAACTTCCTAACTGAACAGACTAAAAAACTTATTGCTACATCTCTTATCCAATGTCATTATGACTATGCGTGTTCATTTTGGTATAATGGTCTCAGCAAATCTTTGAAAACTAAACTCCAAACTACTCAAAACAAATTAATCCGTTTTGTTTTAAACTTAGAGCACAATGCACATATTTGTATTGTACATTTTAAAATGTTGAATTGGCTTCCTGTAGAAAAAGGAGTTGAACAGATTATTTTATGCAATGTTTTCAAAACAAAGAATGGCTTAAGTCCTGAATACATGAGTGATAATTTTGTCTCTTTTAAGGCAGTTCACTCTTACAATACACGCTCTCATTCCTCGGGCAATTTCATTTTACCCAAGGTTGGCTCTAATGGTAAGAAAACTTTCGCTTTCAGTGGGTCTAAATTATGGAATTCTTTACCAAGTTCTCTTAAGCATGTTTCTAATCTTAACTCTTTTAAGTCTAGAGTAAAACTTTTCTTAATGAAATGAAATGAAATTGCTTGCAAAAAGGAATTTTTTCATTTTCCACAATGTTTCTACACAGAGAAGTTGAAAATGTAAAATTTCATAAATTTTACACTGTCGTCTGCAACTTCTTTCATTTTGAACTAGTCTAAAATATTGTCGTCTGGTTAGGGTTAAAAGAGAGTTAGGTCTTCCGTCCTATAAGACACTTCATTTAATATTTATTGTCATAGACCTTTTAACAAAGAATCATGAGTTTATAAAAACAAGAGGTGGCGGCAGCGTCGAAATGTAGAAAAGGTCTTAATGGCGCTTTCTCCCTTTCCGACAATGCAGTTTCCTATTGAAATAATAGCAATCTGTATAATATAATGTAATATAACAGTATAGTTTCAGGTGAAAAATGAATTAACCCTTTCCCGTTCAAATACTGGATTTTACGTTCCTGTGATTTTATACTCGAGAAAACATTGTGGAGAAAAAAGAAATTGCTTGTAACAAGCAATTTCTCCCTTTTCCACAATGTTTTCTACCACATAGGATGGTTTCATTTTAAATAGCATCCAGTTTTCATTGTCGTCTGCAACCTCTTGCAATTTGGGCTAGTCTAAAATTTCCAAAAACGGGAAAGGGTTAAAAGCCCTGTTATCTATTATAGGTATAAAAAAACCTTGAGAAATATTGATATCCTATTTAGTTTGACAACGTTTCAACTACAAATAGAAATGTTTATGTTTATTCTTTATTCCAGAGAAAACATCTTCCTTTGATAGCTATTATGTGTATACGTATTTGTAATTCATGTTCTTTAAAAAGTAGCTGTATAAGCTTATGTCAATAAAGAATGCCCTAGTCTGAAAAAAAATATTTCAGGCGATGTTTGGTCCGGTGACAATGTTGTGGTGGCCACAGACTACAAGTCATTTGCAATCAGCCGCGGCTGTACCAAGCCATCTGTTGATGGGAGGACATGTGTTGATACATACGTTACCGTCAAAACTCGAACTCCGTTCCCTAAACCTAGAACATGGAAGGTCGTTGAAGCTATCCTGAAGAAATTGTTCGATCTCTCACTAACAGAAATGAAACGTATCAGACATAAGAATCGTAAGTTACTTACGCCATTCCTCCATTTCTATCGCCAGTAGTTGAAACATGTGTCGGTCTTAACCATTTCCTATTTTTCGAATATTAGACTGTTCTAAATTACAAGAAGTTCTAGACTAGAACTCAAGATGATTTGAAAAATAAACAGTTTACAGGGTAGAACCTTTTCCCACAATATTTTCTCAAGTATAAAATGGCTTGGACGTAAAAACCAGGTATTATACAGGACGGGGTTAACAGCAAAATATCTTATCATATCCATGGCCTGTTACGCGAAAAGAGGCCATTCGGTATATTGAATCACAATTATGAAAAGGAAACCGTCAAAGACAAATCGGACCTTTTTATTGTTATTTTTCAAAACATGTTAAATTGTCAGATAGAATGACCTATCTTCATTAAGTAAAGCCATCAAGGTTTCACGCTGTGGAGTCTAATCAGGGGTGAAACCCTTTTTTAGATCATTGGTGGATTCTAATAGCGGAACAGGTCACCCGTAAAGAAACCATTTAGGAATAATGAAGCAAACTAACTTTAATAAACGGAAAAACGATCTGGTAAATTTCTTTCTATAATCACAATTAAAGATTTTCTTGTTGTTTTTGTTTGTTATTGTTTATGATGATGGTGGTGATGCTGCTACTGTTGCTGTTGAATTTGTTGTTGTTTGTTGTGCTGGTTGTATAAGACCAATTCGCATACAGTCCAGCTTTTTTACTTAAAGAACGCATTGCGAAACTGGGGATAAATTGCTTGTTTATTTTTTTTCCTGATCTCACAATGTACCCCCTATGTGACAATTATTTTCAAATAAAAACAATTTTTGAAATTTCGTTTTCAACCTCTTTCAATTTGTACGAATATTTCTGTTATTTGTAACCTTTAGTGAAAACCTTAAGTTTGTATTTAAACTTTGTTCTCCAAAAAAATGTCCCGGGTAAGACTTTGTGGGTTTCCTAAGTATCGAAATACCTTGAATGTTATGAAAAATACACAGTTAAAAAAGATAATGTAAATATTTATTATACGTGTATCTCTCTTCTAGCTCAGTGTCTAGGTGGGAGTAATCCTGTCGGTCTGCCTATAGGACCCAGTACTGGGAATCTGGTACAGGTCGCTGAAAGCCTAGGTGCTACAGCTCTGTTAGAATTCGCAACAGAAGCGAGACTTGCTGGAACACTGTCAAATGAGGGTAAATAGTAACACACTTTTTTCAAGTATCAACTTATCAAAGCTATGAAATCGAGAAACCATATTAATACCTTGTTCGTTGCTTAATACATATGCAAACGTACATTTAAGAGATCACTAAATCAGGACAGGCATTCAGTTTATCCATTTCACATGCCATGTCTAATTTTTTTAAAATGGACCATTTGGGATTCCAATCACAGATGATATATTTCCTTTTTTTATACAAATAAAAATTTGATATACAATTATTATTTGTCGTTAATGACATGCATTAGCGTAATCAATCGCAATCGACTTAATCCAGGCAAAGAAAAAAAGAAATATATGAGAAACAATACAATACGTATCAGACAACTGGAATATCACAATGTCAAATAATAAAGGGTCGCAGCGTGAATCTTTTCATAAACAATTTTGAAAATAGGTAGGCTTCTTTTTTTTACACGAATTTTGTTTAACAGGGCCTTTCACCATCTTTGCACCCACAAACGCTGCGTTTGAGGCTTTACCGGGACCAATTAAAGCCGAGCTCTCCCGAAACACTGGCTTGTTACGGAAAGTTCTGTTATTCCACGTACTCGAAGGGGAAACCTTTTCAAATCAGCTGTCAAACGATCTCTTAGCATCGACTCTGTCTGGTAGGCTGAAAGTCAGAATAAACACTTATGGACAGGTAAAACTTTAGCTATACCTGTAGTTACACTTTAACCCTTGCCATGCTGAAACGATCCTTTTCAGAATTGCATTAAAATCAAAGGGCTGGAAGCTCTGGTAGCATTTGTTGTTCGATCGTCAATACTTCTTTTGAAATTAATTTCATAAACAACTTTGGTTTAAAGGGAACAGATAGGAGGTGTAGACAAAGATCAGATTTCACTTAGGTGCAGTCTGATCTTTTTCTGTACCTTCTGCCAAAACTTGAATATTACGGGTTCAGCATGCCAAGGAATAAAGCAGATGGTAGCATGGTTGGCTAATCTAGCGAACAAATGAATACTTTTTTAAATAATCAACCCATTTCGGTAAAGTAGAAAACCATCAATAAAAATACTGGATTCACTTCTTTAAGGATTTGACAAATAGCGACTGTCAATCAAAGAATCAATCGACCAATAAAATCATTAATTTAGACAGGCAGTGAACTTTGATCTCAGACATTGGCAGACATTATTGAGACAAGGTGTAGTTGTATAGTTTGGTGAGTCAAACGTCTTTTGAAAGAGAGCTATAGGAACGTTTACTCTTTCGCTATCTAAAACTAGTTTTTGATAAAAGCCTAAACAGATTTCCTGTGATAATGGGTTAAACTGACACGACGAAACGAAATAAGTTTTTAGACTACTTGCTGGACCTGTTCCTTTAATCCTTGTTTTTCTGAACCCTAAACATTCATGTTAAGGCAGAAGGAATAGACAAAGATCAGACTACACATAAGTGCAGTCTGATCTTTGTTTATACCATCTGTTTATGCTACTGAAGTCAGAGTTGTCTATAATACTTTAACTCAAAAGAGTTACTGAACAACAATCAAGTATTTCAGTACTTTCAGTCCTTTGTTTTGATTCAGCTCAGATTTTTTTTCAGAATAAAGAGGTCAGACAGACAAGTACTTATCACGCCGTATACCGTCATTGGACGTGCAGAATGTCGTAACTTCAGCTTGATTCAAGCTTTATCATTATTTACAATGTTTCAGATCGTGACGGCTAACGGTGCCAAGATTATTGACGTTGACAAGAGGGCCAGTAACGGTGTTATCCACGTCATTGACCGTGTAATGTTTCCATTACCCACTGGACCCATCCCTTCAATTGTGGCAAACAATCCGCTTTTAAGAACACTGTTATTGGCTGTTGAACAAGCGGGACTTGTTGGGGCTCTTAAAGGTCAGACATCTTTGAGACATTTAAGTTTCTTGGCGTTAACGGTCATGTTAGAAACATTCGACCATCTGATTGTTACTTTATCAATATGAGAGAGTTTGATGTGTATGTAATGGTTCCGGGTGAAAGACATAGCTTGAATAAGCTTTAGTCAGGATTTTTATGTCGCCAATAAATGAACATGAATTATATAAATGTCGGAGTTCAACATTTTAGTTCTGATGTAAATGAAAGATTTGATTTGCCTTTCTTTATTAGCAGCGGCGATGCGCCAATTGTCGAACAAATAGAATATATGCTAGCTGTGTTAGGTGGGACATATCTAATGCATTTGAATTTCGTTATTTGAATGATTTGTTGAAAGTGATTTAAAAGTGTAGCATACTTGTAGACTTATCTCTTGTGAATTTATGGCGTTTCTTGAATATAAAAAATACGACAAAAAGCCGGTCTACTGTCTAAATAAGCTGAAAAAATAATCTTCTCAGTTAAACATATAGACGATATTCAATGAGTGGTCGTTTTCATCTGTTTATCGACGACTAGTTTAACAAATTTGGGATTTAATGATAATGAATTCGATAATCGACTTGTAATATTAACTTAGTATTTGCAATCAATCACTAAAAAATGCAAGATTCATCGATATAAGATATTCCGTGAAAATTATAACGCCGTTCGTAAAACACGTCATTGCATGCGTTATGACGTCATTTTGGTCGTAAGCAAAATGCGTTACCATAGGCTTCGTGTTTATTTGCATAGTTATTACACTAGTATATTATCAGCCGTGTAATATCAAAAATATTGAAACGAGTTTCTTTCACTCCTAGGCCGGAGGTCATTTTATACAGCTACTTTTTCTCTTTCAGGCAAAGGTCCATTTACCCTGTTTGCTCCGACAAATGAAGCATTTGATGGATTGCGACCTGGCATTCTTGATGGTTTACTTTCCAATACGAGGGCCCTAGAAGGTAAAACTCATCTTATCTTAGATTACTAGACAGTCAAACCAGCTCGATATGCCATCTTTATAAGCCCTCCACCTTCTTGAGAAATTCACACTCAAATATCCCATTTCAAAAATATTCAACGAATGAATATAATAACGTTATTTTTGTTTTAACTGTGGTATGAACCTAAAAACTTAGTCACCTTGTATGACTCTCGAAGCGGATTTATACATGTGTGATTAAGTTATTACGCTCATAACTTAAAAAAATCTCTTCTTTTCCTATAGTTTAATACTATCAAGCAGAACAAGGCAAATATTTTACTTGTTTTGAAAAAAATTGATCTACTTTGTGAGCAAGCATACAAGATAGTTGCGTGTCCCAAAACTTATCATTGGAAGTATGAAAAGAAAATTTCAGCCAATCTAAATGCTTGAATTTTGATAGACAAAACTAAAATTTAATCATTACGATCTGAACATTTTTAAGAATTTCATCTTTCTAACCCTGTTAACAGTTAGCCAAAACCTGTCTAAAAGAATCTCTTCGGAAGATCGATAACAATTGGCGATATGAAACTTGTTCATCTCAAATATCTTTCTAAATCTTTGTTTTTGTCAGATGTTTTGAAATACCATGTGGTTCCTGCTACAGTCTACAGTGCTGGGATAACTTCCGGTCCCGTGACATCCCTCCTTGGACGAGACATTCATATCCGGGTCACACCAGGTTAGTACAAGGAGTCTCTTACACGATGGAAAGTTACAAATACCCGACCTCATTTTACCAAGATGTGAACTGGCTCGCAATTAACTGATTGCTTGTCACGCCCACTGATCTCAGACAGGAATTTCTACTTCGATAGTAAACAGATTTATTTTGCAAAATTTATTGTCACGAACGTGTTACCAAAAAGTGGCAAACTAAGAGTCGTAATTACAGCTTGAATAAGCTGTAGTTACGACGGTTCAGTCGCCAAACCCGAAAAATGAGTCACATAAATGTTAAACATTGTTGAAGTTCAAAGTTCCCCTTCGATCTGAATGTATGATTTGATTGGTCGTAAGAAACTGAGAACACCAGGATATAAAGTGTTGGACCCAAAATCCCGATAAGGTTACTACTTTTCAATCTCAAGACAACGCCTCCGAGATTTGGTTAAGTAAATTCAATGTCAAATGTTTGTTAAAAAATGGTTTGGTTAGTTTGTTTGTTCATTTTATGTCAGAACTTACTTACCGTTAAAAATTTGTCGAAATCAGGGCTGTCATTTTGGCCTTGGTACTATATTGTTATATTTCAAATTTGATCTTCGATTGATCTCTATTGGATTTTATCTTGAATATTTATTTCATCGAGTTCATATATTTCCTTTGATTGTGACGAATATATATAAGCTTCAACCGTACAACAACCTGTTAATTCATTACCAGACGGCAAAATTTTAGACTGGGCAAAATTGAAATGAGTCGTAAAAAACAATTAAAAGGTTTTGAAATTTTAGATTTTTTCAACCTTCTGGACAGTAAACATTGTGTAAAATGAAGAAATTGCTTGTCACAAGCAATTTCTTTATTTTGCAGGATGCTTTCCCAATTGTTTTTCTTGAGAGGCGTCCAAAGGCGACACTGTTAAACTAATATTCATGTCTTCAAATTTTTTCCCGATTGTCTGTCCGTATGTCTGTATACTTGTATTGATTTTCTAGTGGAAATCTCAGAAAGATTCTCAGAAATTCTTGTACTTTCACAAGCTAGTATCAGCCCTTGTTGTATAGGACGCAATAATATTTACTTTCGCATAACCAGACAACAATATTTGGACTTGTCGTCCTTCAAAAAGGAATTTTTAAGTTATGAGAATTTCAATTACCTCTATTATTTAGGAAGGAAAAAATGAAGACAATAATAAAAAGCAGGTCAACGTTTTTTTGTTCTTTTTTTTTTTTTTTTTTTTTTTTACAAACTTTTTTCTTTAGGTTTGTAAAAAGGCAAACTCGAGTTGGAAATGGTTGAATTTCAAGTTTACAGTTACAATATTGTTGGGTAATTCATTACCGACATCATAATTTCTTTGACTCTTGAACAATAGGAGAGTCATTTTTTTTTTCGAAAAATATTATCATCTTTAGCTAGCAAAGCGTCATATGCAGTCTGATCTTGGTCTACATCTCCTACCAAAACCGGAAAATTCCAGGTTTAGATGGACAATGATTAATACAACATAGTTCGTGACTTTCAAGACTCCTTTAATCATCGAACTTCATCATTGGACCACTTTTACTAGTAATATTAAATCATTTCTTTTCAATATAAAAAAGTCTTTTGGGCTTGGAAGAATGGCTGGATGATGTCTATATTTGACATTGACCTTTCTCGACTGTCAATCAAATAGCCAGTCGACCAATGAAATCATTCATTTAGAGCAGAAATGAGTTCTGAACACTAACATTGGAAGCCATTTTTGTTAACGTATTTTGTTGATTCGGCGACTTAACCGTTGTAACTACAACTACTACGATGTTAGAGTCTCATACCAACCATTCTACTTTTTGATGCATGCTACTTACCACGAATTTTGCAAAATAACACCGTTTTAAATCGAAGCGGGACTTCCTGTCGGAGTCAGTGGGCTCGGCCAAAGTAGTAAGTAGGCGGGGCAAGCGATTGGCAAATTATTATCGTATTTTATGTTGTTCTACATATACGTATATTTATTATATACCTTGCTGTGAAATCTTGGGATTTCTCAGTGTAATAAATTTTGCTATAGTCACCTGAGTGACGATAACACTTTTCAGTTTCACTCTCTGTAATAAATCTTTAATCATGTATTCATCCGCGTTTTATTCAATAGACCTTCTCTTTATCAAAAAGTAAGGTTTTGATATTGTAATAAAAAATAACATAATATTAAGGTATATAATAAATAGAATAATCAATGGGTTGTTCCAGATATGAAAATAATATTTCACTTGGATGCGTTGTTAGGCGTTAAAAAACGAGTGCTGCGCACTCGTTTTTTCAACGCCTAACAACGCATCCTCATGAAATATTTTTTGTCATATTTGAAATAACCAGTTGATTATCCACTATTTATGATTGTTTTTCAGGGGGTATCAAAGTGAATGCTGCTAAAGTTATAACTGCAGATATACCAGCGTTCAATGGAGTTGTACATATCATAGATTGTGTTCTTTTGCCGAAATAGATTTGAAATGTCCTCATTATTTGTGTTTTTTATGTAACACAAACTCTAAAGCTTTCTATTCATCCATATTTAGTGTCTTTTATTGGCATAATATTAATATCCCTTGCACAATTGCTTCTCTTTCCATGATTTCGTTTTTGGTTGTAGATTCTTTTCAATAAATTTACTCACCATTTTTACCTAGACCCTTTGTCAGTTTGACTGTTTTAAACAATAGAGCCTTGACAGACCGAGCTGTTTCAAAATTTGAATAATGTACTTCTCTATTACCCACATATAATTCTATTGTATGCATTTAACTGAGTACCTAAATTATCATAATATCTTAGAAGATGTATAAAAACAATTTGAAAATGATGTTGTCAAATCATGATCAGCAACTTTCGGTTAATATTATTTCAAACAGATTGTATATCAACTACTGCTTTGAGCATTTTATAATTATATAAGATCATTAGTAGTATAATTCAAAGGCGATAATGTCTCCTCGAACTAAAACCGACTTGTGGCTATACCCTCACATTATGCAGGTAAAAAAGGAAAGGTTTTATGGCTTATTAACCGAGAACTTTTAACCCATTCCCACACAACAAAATATTAGACCTGTCCAAATTCAAAGACACTGCAGACGACAATTTCAAGTTGATGGAATTTTAAATCCGTTCGTCTTTTCGGATAGAAAACAGTGTGGATAATGAAGAAATTGCTTAATGCAAGCAATTTCTTCATTTTCCAGAATGCTTTAAAAAGCTTTTTCTCTTGAGGGCGTAAAAGGAGGGCCTGTGTGGGAAAGGGTTAATAAGTGATCAATAGAGGCTTGTTGGTTTAACAGCACAGTCGCCAATGTTGTGGTTTTTGTTTGTAAACAATTGACATCTTATCCCAGGTGAAGTATAAGGTCCCCCTTCGTGATTTGGTTATGGCATTTTTGTTTTGAAACATTAATTGATCCTTTCATCTTATTTCTTCTGAATACTTAGGATCTGGATAGAAACTAATAATCATTTGTATTCCAAATCCTTTTATAAGATTTATCAGTTTCAATCTAATTCATCTGCTTATAATTTAATTTTAAGTTTCGTCCTTCCAAAACGAGCGTTCTCATTGGTCGAAGAAAAATATTCATAACTCCATGAACAAAACTTTGAGCACGCACCGATTTTGTATGCTTCCGCACAAAATTGCCCATAGAAAAAGGGATCAAATTTTGAAAAGCGTTTGTTGTTGTTGTTTTTTTTTTTTTTTGTTTTGTTTTGGGTTTTTTTTGTTTTGTTTTTTTTTGTTTTGTTTTGTTTTGTTTTGGTTTTTTTTGTTTTTTTTTTTTCGCTCGATGCTAATATACTATAAAAAATGAAGAGAACATTTTTGTTTTCATGGAGATATGAACCGAAAAACCTAATCACACACTGTATGAATCCGCTTTTACCTCAATGAAAACAAAAATATTCGCTTCATCTCTTAAATATTACGAATACGATGTAGTAAAACAATTAATGGATCGCTGACACACCCACTGACTCCGACAGGTAGTTGTACTTCGTTGCACAGTGTTGTGCCGGACATTCTTTTAGAATTTGTTTGTTTGTTTGAATGGGGTTTTACGCCGCTTTTAACAATTTTTCAGTTATATCGCGGCGGCTTGAGCAACTCACAACGGAATCCTGGTATTTCTCACACCAGTACTACCATTACATCCTTTCCTAGCCTCCAGCTGCTATCCCACATAGGTCTACGATTATCGACCCATTGGTGAGAGACAAATAGTCGGAAAGGATGAGTGCCGCCGTCGGGGATCGAACCCGAGACCTCTAGATTGAGAGTCCGACGCGCTACCAACTGCGCTATAACGGCGGCTCCATTCTTTTAGAAGAGTACCTCGACATTTCTCTGTGGCTTGCTGCAACTTATTTAGAGACTAACAACTGTTTTCCTTGTATCTCCTGGATCGCAGCAGGTTTGTGCCTTATGTTAATCTATCAAACAATGTCTTGCCCGCTAAATGGCAACAACTGTCGATGCACCGTTAAACACCAACCAATCACTTAATCAATCCATTTTGATATTAAGGTGCATGGCCAGTAACATATAACAAAAACTAAAATCGTTGCTTGGTGACCGAAACGTAATAGCTACGGCTTGAATATCGGGGTTCATATCCGGTCTTAATGAATGATTTGATTTTTCGATCGATTCATTCATTTACAGCTGCGATTGGTAAGTTATCAAATAACTTAATATAAAGCTCTTCCTAATTGAAAACGTTACAGACGACGTAGTCTGGATAGCTAAAAACAAGCAAAGCCACCCAAATCTCTGAATATAGTTACTGTATTGAATAAGATTATAACGAGCAAGTTGTGTAGAACTTTGCATGCATTCGTTCTATTTTAGACCGACGAATATACTACGGTGGCCTAGAGGTGACAACTGCTCTCTTTATTTTCTTGTTGTTTGTTTGTTTGTGTGTGTGTGTGGTTTTTTTTTTGGTTTTTTTTTTCTTCTTTCAAAAAAACCTCGTTTATAGCAAAAATGAAATCGATTAAAAGAATGTTGATAACACGTTTTTTTTTCTAAAGAAACAAATTGTTATCTTGTTGGAACGAGAACGCCAATCAAAATCGATCTCTTTGTCGTGCGCACGAGATAGTAAGTCGTTCCACGGAGATAGTCATCCAACCAGGTTACTTCTCTTACGCGGCATCCATTCTAAAGTTATAAATAGCTAGAATTAAAAAAAAGATTTTAATTGGCTGTGTATCTCTGTCCCACGAGAAAAAGAAAAGAAAATGGGAAACGTTTTGAACCCTTCGTTAAAAAAGATTATTTTAGATAATAAAAAAACGAATAAGAAGCATTGCTATCTGTTTACTTTCAAATGAAATATTTTCTTGTTTGTCTTTTTTCGAGATATGTCAAAATTAAAAAAAAACGCACATGTCACCCCAGTATGCCACTATAATATGCCACCGTAGTATAGAAGGAGTCTGATATTTAAACCAATTGCCCTGTAATCCTCATGTATCCGCTCATATTGATGTGATCCTCGGTCTAAGATTCCTCAGTGATAACATTTTGCTGAAATAAAGAAATGAAAGATAATTCTATTACTAATCAATATTCGTAAAAACTTACTTTCTTTGCCAAACTGCTCCAAGTAATCTACTACGGCCTTAGCCTTTTACCAGACGTCACCATATTTGTCTTCGTGTTTAAAGAAGTTGCAGACGACAATGCTTGATGAATTATAAAATATTTGTCCTTTTGGGAAGAAAACAATAGGGATGATGAAGATATTGCTTGTTAGGTCCATTATGTTTTCCTAAATATTTTTGGCGGGTAAAAAATTGTTTGGGTATCGGTTAGTTTGTTAAAATGTTGTTTGTTTGTTTTTAGTTTTGTTGTTGTTGTTGTTGTTTTATGTTGTTGTTGTTTTTTATGTTGTTTTTCTTGCTTCGGACTATTTACAAGACGATAAAAAGTGTGAAATTTTCTTATTATCGGTCCAGGGATTTAAAAGATGTAATGAAAGACCAATTTTTCTGCTAAAAGGGACACGATTTTTAAGTGTTAATATAACATGATTCAATATTAGTTTAACATGGTTATTAATGTAGCCTAATGCAATTCGGCACATGCTGTAATCTTTGTGAATTAGTAATTTTTTTAGAGTTCATAAGATATCATATAGAAGGTTTGCTATGCTTTGGAGGCTGGATGGTGAACCGTCGTTCGTACCCGAGGCACTTCGACCGCATTCCTACAAATCTCAGATTATAAAGTCTTTATCGACAAATATTTTCAGTTCAATAGACTGCCTTTCTACCAACTTCACTAGAAATGTAAATTTGAAATCAAATGCAAAAACGCGACTTTTTTCACAAACGTGTCGTCATCACAGACTGTTCGAATAGCAGAGCAAAATTAAAGGAGGCAGATCAAAATAAGGCCAAAAATAGTGAGTTATCATTGAATAAAAAGATTGTGACATTATCAAATCAAGTTATCTTGATTAGTAACTGAAATAGATAAAAGAAATAGTAATATTGAAAGGCCAAGCCCTTCATACATCTTCAAAACTCAAAAGTTTTCAAAAGGAAAAATTAATATTGAAAGACCTGTCTCCTTTCAGAACATCTTCAAAAATCAAAAGTTTTCTAAAGGAAAAGTAATATTGAAAGGCATGTCCCCTTTCAGAACATCTTCAGAAATGAAAAATTTTCAAAATTGTATTTCAAGCCAGATACTTTTAGCAGCTCCAAGATTTATGGTGTTCGTGTGACAGAATCACGTATCTGAAGAAATTAAAAAACAAACAACCGTTTCATTGACGAAATTTCCAGACTGGTCCAAAATGAAAAAAGTCGTAGATGACATTTCAGATTGCGCTAAAATTGGAAAATAAGTTCCAAACAGGATAGAGAACATTGTGAAAAACCAGCAATTGCTTGAACAAGCAATTTATCCTTTTCTCTCAAAGTTTAGCATCATTGTGTGGTAAATGTAAATACGTTGAGTAGATACAATAGATCAGCCAGCGCATCTGCTTAGTCTATAAACAGAATCTCAACTTCATGCTTTGTAGACACTGAGTACATATTAATATTCTCAATTCAATAAAATTGATATTCTAAAGAATCAGGTTATCCATGATCATACAACGCTCTGTATTTCGTTTTGATGAGCGTTGTATACTTCATGATAAAGCCTTACAGACCGGCCTATGAGATACAAAAGTAAATTTCTGATTTCCTCTAGGGAAAATTTCTTTCACATAAATCCAATTTGCATGTTTGAAACTACACTTTTAGTACATAATAATAATAGTAATAAATACAAATATTGTAATTATAACAATAAATCAATCAATAAAATAAACCAATCGTTACAATAAAATGATGATAATAAAATAATAATCTACGCAAACCAACATCATGTGCTCTTCAGATAAATATTTTCTTTGTTATGATCCTGTGTTATTTTGTGATTTGTTTGTTGCTGTAACCATTTGTGTTTATGCAATAAAGAATGAATGAATAAATGTAGACGACCCTTGTCAAGCTGAATAAAATCATTATTTATAATTTGATTATAGATCAAAGTACTAAAAGCACTGGAAGCATTGTGGGTCAACTGATTTCATAAATAACTCAGGTTTGTGTGGGTCAACTGATTTCATAAATAACTCAGATCTGTGTGGGTCAACTGATTTCATAAATAACTCAGGTTTGTGTGGGTCACCGATTTAAGATGTAACTCAGGTTTGTTAGGGTCAACTGATTTCTGAAATAACTCAGGTTTGTGTGGGTCAACTGATTTCAGAAATAACTCAGGTTTGTGTGGGTCAACTGATTTCAGAATTAACTCAGGTTTGTGTGGGTCAACTGATTTCAGAAATAACTCATGTTTGTGTGGGTCAACTGATTTCAGAAATAACTCAGGTTTGTGTGGGTTAACTGATTTCATAAATAGCTCAGGTTTGAAAGGGACAAACGGGTGGCGTAGACTTTGATCAGACTGCACACATGTGCAAACTGATCTTTGTCTATCCCTCTTACTAAGTATGAACCATCTGGGTTCAAGCATAAAAAATTATAAACGCAATGCTTACATGCCCAGGGTTCTCAATGTCCCCATTCTAATATGCCAAGTTGTTGAATATGTAGTGGTATAAGCAACCTGTTCTACTTACGATTCCTATGGTTAATACGCCTCATTTCACTCAAAGAAAGGTCATATAATTTCTTGAGTATTGTTTCAATTTTCTTCCAAGTGTATGGCAATGGGTGGGGTGTCCTGGTTTTGGCAGAAACGTAATAATCTTCACACGTATTTCCGTCAACAGACTGTTTTGTGCAACCTCTAGTTATGGAAAAGGTTTTATAATCTGTGGCAACAACCGTGTTATCCCCGGACCAAACATCCCCTTATTGTTAAAATAAACGATAAGAAAAATAAAAAGTTCATTTTTCAATTGACTAATCAAGGTGTCAATCAAAGAATCAATCGACCAACCAAATTATTCAATTAGTCGGTTCAAGAGCTTTGAATTCAAGAATTGGCCGATTCTATATGATAATTTTTATCTGGAGACTTAGACGTCGTAGTTGCAGCTTGTTTTAGCTCACAAACCAAAAAATCTTGGTAATATGTTACTTGCTATGAATTGTGTAAAACAAGGCCGTAAATTATTAAAGCGAAACTTCCTGTCAGAGTCAGTAGGCGTGGCCAGTGGAGACAGTAGGCGGGACCAGCGATCAGGGAATTACAAACTAAATCTTTTTTTCTAATTTCAAAGCATTCTTACATATGAAGCAGAGTGAATTACAGGCGCTCAAAATAAAAGGTTGGATGAAGTTTTATAGGTATATCAAACTACATCTGTAAGAAGTAACTGAAACACCATACTTTTTAAGGAAACTGTTAACACTATTTTATCCAACCAATTCCAACGCAATGATGCTCTAGAATATATTGTAGAAAATGAAGAAATTGCCCACAATGTTTTCAATCTAGAAAATTGAAAAAAAATCTAAAATGTCATAAAAATTAAATTGTCGTACGCAACTCATTGAAATTGGACTAGTCCAAAAATTCTTGGGTGTCAATGGGTTAAAACGAACAAGAGAAACTGCCTTTGTACTAGTTTTTACACGCGTTTACAGTGTCGCTTAACCACGCAATATCTGACTTCCTTTCCCAATGCTCCACCGAAACAGTGGGTAAAGACGTCAGGCAGTGCTGGGTTAGTCGACGTCGCCGTGTCCGCGTGGGTTCGAATCCCGTCACGGTTCAAAAAAAGATATTATCGAAGCGCAAAATGAAGAAGAAGTCGTTTTACCAAAAGTATCCTTAACAATGAAGGTTCCACAGTCTCTCTTAGTTGGGGTCTTCAACGCTGTAGTTTTGGTACACACACAATTACTGCAACAAAATGATTTTTTTAATAGCGCCATGTTGTTTCTAAAATTTGATTGTTTCATATTTATTAAGAGAGCGTTTCTGCATGCCCTGATAACGATAAAAATGATATTAATTAAAATCATTATCTTAATATTTAAGATATAAAAGATTATTTTTCTCCTTCATGGAATAAAGCCACATATGAGATGCGGACAGATTGGAAATAGTGTGCTTAAATAGCGATCACTCTCGTTGTTTTTACGTTAAACTGGGTAGGAACATTTGGATATTTTCACAGAATCGAATTGGCCTGAACAGAGACGATGAAATGCGTACAAAATGTGTACATGTATTTTATTGTCGCTGATCAGGTAAATACGATCTTGACAAATATCGAAATGTTCCTGTCAAAGCCATATCTTCCCTCCCAGGAGGAAAAACAGTCTAAACAACTCTAGCATTTATTTGGTCGCTAAAGTAAACAAGAGCCTTCCTAATGTCAGTATGCAAAGGGAAAGTACGAGTGAAGTTCTCTGGAAATAGTATTTTGTGTTTTCTTGTCGATTTTAACTCGTGTTTGTAAACATTTTAAGATAGAGAAGAATGCACACGATTCTTCACCGGGTATGTTCGTTAATCTTCGGTATTGACTGTTATATGGGCTAGTGGTTATGACTAAACTGTACGGACGATTCGTTATCCTGCATGCCCGAGAGAGTTTTTGAAAGACTAGTTATTGTTAAAACGTCATCACCGACGTCATAATTTCATGTAAACTTAACCTTAAGTTGTGGTGGATCACAATAAATTGATTTCATACTTTCAATCGTCATACGTTTTTTATATTTTTGTATAGGCCTTCGGTATGGTTTTTCATATTAGTTTTGTAGTGTATTTTGGTGAAAGATAAAACGTCAACGTCAAAACAACTTCAATGATTGATTCACACAGCGTCTTTCTAGGTATTATCCTTCTTCTGCACAGCTGCGATCACGTCAATTTGCAATATACAGGGAATAATATGTTACGATAGCGATTCAAAATATTGTATTTGCCTTGAGCTACGGAGGATAATATTGATATTTCAAGACACCAAATGTGGAGTGGAATAACATTTTTTTCATCCGCAGCTAGTTGTGATTGGTCCATTTATTATATACATTTACTATTATAAAAAAAAAACTCGATGATATGATAGAAAATCTGCATTTCTACAAGTATTTCCCTTCTCCTCCATTTTGTTTAAGGCCCGGTTACACATTCACGATTTTCTCTACGATTCACCACGATTCACCTTGATTTCTCATGGACAGAAATATCGGAATGGATCGATCTCTCACGAATATCCACAAATATAGCTATGGTGTTAGTACGAATAAGCTCGATTCCGCTACGGTTGCGCTGCGAATTAGGCCACGCCTAATAACCACAGCGATTCGTCATGAATGTTTTAAACAGTTTTAACTTCCGTAGCGCTACCATGGAGTTTCCCCAATCATCACGGTTCATCAAGAGTCACCACGATTCTACTACGAATACCACAGTACCCGACGATTTTACAAATCGTGGCGAATTGTAGTGGCACCGTAGCTAAAAACCGCGAGTGTGTAAACAAGCCTTTACATTTATTCGCATTTTGACGTCAAATGTAGAATGAAAATGACGTCATCGTAGACCTTCTTCTATGGAACCGTGTTTGACACAATCAAAAACGGGTTTTTTTGTTTTTTGCTTTTTTTTTTTTTTTCGTGGTTTTTTTTTTTTTTTTGTTTTTGTTTTTGTTTTTTTTTTTTGTTTTTTTTTTTTTTTTTTTGTTTTTTTGTTTTTTTTTTTTTTTTTTTTTGTTTTTTTTTTTTTTTTTTTTTTTTTTGTTGTTGTTGTTGTTGTTGTTGTTGTTGTTGTTGTTGTTTTTGTTGTTGTTGTTGTTTCCCGACGTGTCCGATTTTGTGTCTGTTTGGATTGTAAATATTACAATAGAAATATGTAAAAGCATATAATAAAACGTCATATTACCTAAAATGATGCTATAAAACGTCACCATGTTTTTTAACCGTATTTTTTAGATATTTCAGTTTGATCTTGTAACAATGAAACTTTTGCGCTGTGGTGGTGGGATGACATTCTTAACTATCGCAAACGGGTGGTAACATACTGTGCATACAAATTTTCTGTTGATCCGTCGTCGGTCTAGCATGCCTATTGACTGGCGAGCCTGTCCTAATCTGACGATACATTATCGGAGAGCAGCGTAGATGTGACAGGTTCACCAGTCTAACATGCCGAACACTCTATTCTAAATGTTTAATCGAACTTATTGATTACTATAATAGAACGCGAACTTGTTTCAATCTACTCCCACAAAACTTCCGCTTTTTGACGAATACCAAGAAAATGTTTGAGAAACATTGTGGAAAATGAAGAAATTGCTTGGAATAAGCAATTTCTTCATTATCCACAATGTTTTCTTTTCCATAAGATAATGATTGATTTTTTTGAATATAATGAACTATTAATTTTCGTCTGCAACTTCTTTGACTCTGGACCAGTCTAAATTTTTGTTTTTGGGTAATGGATGAAGTAATCAAGCAATGAATTCTGATAATTTAACAGCGACTTACTACCAGTTTTCGGTAACAATGATAGTTTTGCCCTGCATTTCCAAATCTTGAAACATTTCTTGGAATTTATCCGATCCCGACCAGCTGCAAGGTCTCAGACGCGCCTGGATATACCATCTCCCTAGGTACTAAACGCAAATGGATAAAGTGAATTTTATTAATTTTTTTTTTGTTTTGACACTTCCAGCAATTTCCCTCTGTTCGGATAGGAAA
Organism: Fragum fragum; assembly: GCA_946902895.1. Classification (NCBI taxonomy): domain Eukaryota; kingdom Metazoa; phylum Mollusca; class Bivalvia; order Cardiida; family Cardiidae; genus Fragum; species Fragum fragum. Next base: position 52,023,687 of record OX336371.1, read on the forward strand.
TGTTCACAATATGATTTGTTAATCCAACTTGCAAATGAGGCTTTTAGTCTCCAAGGAAATAAATCTGATTCACATGTGTCAAAATTGTATCTTTTCTTCATTAACTTAGAAAAATTTAAAAATAATCAATGTTAATTTGTGGTTCGACCACAATTCAAATTCTTTTTGTTGAATAAAGTACATGTATGTGAAAACCGAAAATCTGTTAAAGGTAGAGGGAATCGTCCTCAATAAAGTCTAAGTAACCGGGACGATTTGAAAAGAAGCCAAAGATCAGATTTCCTGACCAATTACCAAATGACACTGGTCTAAAATGATAGAGGTTACAGAAGGCAATAAATTGTGTGTGTTTTTGTTGTTGTTGTTGCTGTTGGTTTTTTGTTTGTTTGTTTTGTTGTTGTTGTTTTGTTTGTTTGTTTGTTTGTTTTGGGTTTTTATTGGTTTATTTTGTTTGTTTGTTTTTTTTATGTTGTTGTTGTTTTTAATTGCAAAATGGTAGAAATCATTGGGTAAAATGAAGAAATTGATTTTTACAAGGAAAACATACATTTTCCACAATGGTTTTCTTTCTGTTAGTTATATTTATAACGTTAGCTGACGTAAACAGGAAGAATTCTATGGGAATCAGTTTAAAAAAATATATCGTAGAAAGTTATGTGTTCCTATTTTAGAGAGTGGATTTCACTTTTCAACACTAAACATAGAGAGATTGGTAGAGCCTCGGACTCTCAAAAACGAGGTCCCGGGGAGCGGCGAATATCCTTTCTGACATTGGTCTCCCACCAAGGGGCGAATAATAGTGAACCTGAGTGAGATGAGATGCTGAGAGCACGAAAAGTATATAGTTGTAGTACTGGTGAGAGGAATACCAGGAACCTATAGTTAGGTGCTCCAGTCGCCGTTTTTAGCTTTGATTCAACAACAGTTCAATCCAAAGGTAATTTGTTTTATGTTTTATTGACTTTAGAAAGGCCTATGACTAGAAATGCCCTCTGGTATAAAACTTTCAAATTAGGTGTAGACGGAAAACTGTTCAAAATTTTTAAGGTCTATGTATTCACATGTTAAATGGGAGTTAGACACTTCAACAATTTGTCGGGCCTATTTGAAAGCGATATCGTATTTTTCCAAGGGGAGATAACAACGCCCGTAATGTTTTCATTATATTTCAACGATTTAGAGTTAGATTTCATGAAAATTTGGTGGAGGGAATAATGCTTATCGAAATTACATTATACCTACTGTTATTTGCAGAAGACGCGGTACTTTTATCGGAAACTAAGGAGGGATTACAGGACTGATTAGACAAACTGGAAGTGTACTGTTTAAAATGGAATTTTACAGTTAATACTGAAAAATGATGATTTATAGAAAAGGGGGTGATTAAATTCAGAATACAGTTGGACTTATTCAGGAGAAACATTTGAACTAATTAACAATTTTAATTATTTAGGGACTGTCTTTACAAACGCAGGTTCATTTCAACAAGCTAAAAAGGACTAAGAGCAATGGGATCGCTGTTTCCTTTGATTAAAGGTTATGATATTCCTGTGAAAATGTCATTAACTTTGTTTGATGGTTACGTTACACCCATTCTGAATTATAATTGTGAAGTCTGGGGTTTCACCCAATCGGAAAAATATTGAAAGAATTCATAGCAAATTTTTAAAGCGCATGCTCAATTTTCAGAATTCAACGAATTCGCTTGCCCTCTTATCGGAAATAGAAAGATTCCCGCTTATAGTTAATAGACTTATTCGTATAATCAAATATTGGCTAAAACTGTAAAGTAAAAAGAAGAACAATTGTTTTTTAACATCAATATTACAAAGCCAGCGGTTAGAAATTGAAAAAGACCAAAAAGTTAAAAACTGGAGTAATAGAGTTAAATCATTATTAGAGACTCCAGGCTTCAGTGAAGTTTGGCTTCACCCAGATTCGGTATCTATTGAAAAATTTAATCCATTTTTGAAAAAAGAGTCAAAGATATATGCATAAGTAAATGACACTCATGCATAGATGTTTCTTCCTCCTTAGTTTTGTTTCGTAACCTTAAATGGAGTTATAAAATGTCAAATTATATCATTTTCCTTGAAAATAGAAAACAACGTAATATATTACCAAGGATTAGGTTATCCTAAAATGATTTAAATGTCGAAACAAGTCGCTCAAAATATCAACAGAAATGATCGAATGTGCGAATTGTGTAGATTAAGAGATATTGAAGACGAATTTCATGTCACTTTGATTTGTCCCTATCATAAGGATTTAAGATTACCTTTTACCATAAACATCCTAATATGTATACCTTTACCACCTGATAATAAAAAGCAACTTATAAAACTGTCATCATTCTATTTAAATGCCTCACAGATGAGAAGAAACTTTTACTTGGTCGAGTCCGAATAAATATTTTCACATTTATCCAAGGCACCGTTTTGGACGACAAAATTGTTGTGAAAACAGCTAGAGATAAGCTGTGTTTGCAATGTTTTTGTGGGCCCGGAAACGATGTTCAGTTTACGCTACACTATGATACTCTCGTTATTAACATGGTTTAACTAATATTGTATATTTATATGACTGCTATTTCCATCGTATGTTTTGTTACATGTTATTATTTGGACTATGAGCTTATTATGCACAACGTCTTTAACCCTTTCCTGTTTTTCAAAATTTTAGACTGCTCCAATTTCTAAGAAGTTGCAGGCGACAATTAAAAGTGGGTGTAATTTGAAAAGTAACCAATCTACATGTTAGAAAATATTGAGGGAAAAGAAGAAATTGCTTGTTACAAGCAATTTCTTCTTTTCCCACAATGTTTTCTCGAGCATGAAATCACAGGAAAGGGTTAATAAATTTATGTTCTGTTCTTTTCTGTTCTGATGTGACTTAAATGAGGCGTTAAACCCAATTTAATCAATCAATTAAATTCACTCGGATTTAGGCTGATATTAACATGCAGTGAAAGTGTAGGTGTTTTTTTTCCCAACAGTTTGTTGTTCAATTATTGCTCAGAAAATAATTATGAAAAACATTGAACTCAATGTAATTTAATCGTTATTTTCGTCTATCAAAAACGAGCGTTCTGATTGGTCGAAAAATTTAATTCATACCTCCATGAGCAAAATTTTGAGCACGCAGTGATTTTGTATGCTTCCGAACAAAATAGTCCCATATAAAAAGGTATCAAAAGATGTAGGGTTTTTGCTTTTGTCGCTCGATACTATTAAATTATAAGAGGTGAAGAGAATATTTTTTGTTTTCATGGAGGTATGAACCGAAAAACCTAATCACAAAATGTATGAATCCGCTTCGCGTCTTCATACAGTGTGATTAGTTTTTCGGTTCATACCTCCATGAAAACAAAAAATATTCTCTTTATCTCTTAAATGAAAACATTACCTTCGACAGCTGAAATCCAGGCTGACTTCTTGCTCGTTGTTCCAGCCGGGCTCGGTCTAGGGCCTGTACCACCACACAAACTGAAATCAACACGGACGCCAGGATTTTCATGATTTGTAAACTCACCTAGCTTAATCGATGCTGATAAATAACGATCAATTTACTATGCAGAATGTGTTTTATACTTGATTAATCTGTTACCAGACGGCAAAATCTTAGGCTGGTTAAATTGCCAAAAAAAGGCTGCAGACAACAAATTTTATTTAATGAAATTTAACCCTTAACCCATTCCTGTTTTTCGAAATTTTAGACTTGTTAAAATTCAAAGGTAGATGAGTTTGATTTGAAAATTAACTATTTAGCAGGTAAAAAATTTGTGGGCAAAATTGCAAGCAATTTCTTCTTTTTGTACAATGTTTTCTCAATTATAAATTCTCTTAAAAAACAGAGATAGAACAGAAAAGGGTTCAAGAATACTCGTCTCTTTTAGTGGAAAACATTTTGGAAAATGAAAAAATTGCTTTACAAAAGCAATTGTTCGTTTTCAATTTTTTTCCAAAGCGGGTTTCTTGAGGGTCGTTACAAAGCGGGCTCATGCGGGAATGGATAAAGTAGTTTATTTTTGTGATGAAAGGATCGAATGTCTAACCTATGACTAATAGCTCATCAATTTTGCGATTCGGGGGACTAGAATACAGCTGCTCTAATACAAATACTGGTTAGCCAATTACCAGACGACAAACTTTAGACTGGTCTAAATTCAAACAAGTTGCTGACAAAAAAAATTTCATGCTGAAATTTTAAAAATCTCTTTCTTTTTTGTAGGAAACAATGGGGACCATGGAGAAATTGTTTGTAAAGCTTTGTTCATGCGAGGCGTTAGAACAGTCGTTTCTTGTCCAATTACCAGACAAAAAATTCTAGACTGGTCCAAATTCAGAAGAAGTTGCAGACAACAAAGTTTAAGAAATTCTAACTTTTGGGAAAAAAACAATAGGGACCATGGAGAATATGATTGTACATTACCAGACAACAAATTTTAGACTGGTCCAAATTCAGAAGAAGTAGCAGACAACTATTTTTACATGCTGTAATTTTAAAAATCTCTGTCTTTTTTGTAACATGCAATTTCTTCATGGTACACAAAGTTTTTATATATAAGGGGCGCAAACACGAGATTGAAAAATCTTTGGAAAACATTGCGGAAAATGAAGAAATTGCTTTTATCAAGCAATTTCTTGATTATCCCCAATGTTTTCTATCCAAAACGTCAGAAATATTTAAAATTACATCAACATGAAATTGTCGTCTGCAGTTTCTTCCAATTCGGACCAGACTAAAATGGATTTAATATCATTATCTAGTTTTTTACGTCATTTGGAAAGCTGAGGTAACTTATCATTACAGCGAAGAACTAGATTGTAAAGATCGAAAGCGTCTGGCTTTCATCGAGAAAATCGAGATTTTGTACGCCTGTGAAGTGATAAAGCTGATTACTTTACTAATAGAAATCACAGAAAAAAGTAATCAATTCGTTCATATTGCAGGTCAGATTTCGTGTATTAAATGACTAACGTAGAAAAACATTCAGAGAAAGGAAATAATCTTTTATAACAAGCAACTTCGTCTTTTCTCATATTTTACTTTGATATAACATATAAGCTTAATTTAGTGGAACTTAGCTCATTTCCTAGCATCAATATGTAGCTTTGACGTGCATCCCTTTTAACCCAATACCATACCAAATTTATGAATGGTCAAAATTAAGTAGTTGCAGACGACTTTTATTTGGTGTATCATGGGATAGAAAACATTGTGAATAATGAAGAAATCGCTTGAAACATGCAAAGTCTTCATTTGCATTATGTTTTCCAGCAGGTTTTTGTTGATGTTGCTGTTGGGGGAGGGGGTCCAAAGGCGGGATTGCGAGAGAATGTGTTAAATAGATTTTTTTATTTTTTGTTTTTGTTTAAGGTATCATCAGAATAAGCTATGATCAGAAATTGAAGATAGATATAGAGAGGTAAGCTGAGAAAACGAAATTACTCTGAAGTTTCCATAGTCTCAAAATATATCAAATATTATTGAAACATGTTATGGAAATAGAAATGTTCAACAAACAATAATTCAATTGTTAGTTTCGTCTATCAAAAACGAGCGATCTGATTGGTCGAAAAATTAAATTCATACCTCCATGAACAAAAATTTGAGTAGGCAGCCATTTTGAAAGCTTCCGCCCAAAATAGTACACTACAAAAAGGTATAAAAATTTGTTAAGTTGTTGCATTTTTCGCTCGATGCTATTAAATTATAAGAAATGAAGATAATATTTTTTGTTTTCATGGAGGTATGAACCGAAAAACCTAATCATGTATGAATACGCGAAGCTAACCCTAACCCTGACCACAGGAAGTCCCGCTTAGATTTTTAAAGGCGTTATTTGGCAAAATATATGACAAGTAGCATGATACATATCAGTAGAATGGTTGGTTGGTGACCTAAACGTCTTGAATAAGCTGTAGTTACGACGCTTAAGCCGCCAAACGAACAAGAATGTTTCACAAAAAATGACGGCTAATGTTGGAGTTAAAACTGAACTTCGAGAGTAAATGAGTGATTTTATTGGTCGACTCATTATTTGATTGACAGCTGCGATTGATTGACAGCCGTTTTCAATAAAAAGAAAAACGATAGGCTAATCAAATTATTCATTTCTAAAGATAGAAAAAGAGATTTTAAGTCCAACGTTTTTGATACGTTGAATAACTACAGCTTTTACAATCTGTAGTTTCAACGTTTAGGTCGCTAACCAACCTTTTAATCTTTTCTTATATGTTACTGAACATTAATTTTGAAAGATAACATCGTTTAAAGTCGAAATACCTGTTGGAGGCGAAAGGCGTGGCCAGCGATACGACAGTTTGGTCAAGACTAACAGTGTCCACCACTTCTTTATCAGTCTGGGTTAAAATGAAAATCATGGCACATTTAAAACTAAAGAAAATTAACTATTAGTGACCAAATTCCCAAATGAAGAGAATACGAAAAATAAAAAAATAAACTTAGAAACAGGAGATGTTTTGAGATATTTATACACACCCCAGAACAGGTCAATGACATTCCCTTTGACGATACCTTTTGTACTTTCAGAAAAAACGTGAACCATTCCATGAAAAGGCTCTACCATTCCTTGTGCTTTTCATAAATTAACAAGGGGCAATAACTCAAGAAGTTTAATTTGCAGAGCTATGGTTAATTTATACAGCTGTTTTCTCCTTGAAGACATCTATCCACCTACTCCCTCTCATATCTATTAATTAAACCCCTTTCCTGTACAAACCTGGGATTTTATGTCACTGTGATTCGATCCTTATGAAAACATTGTGGAAAAAGAAAAAATTGCTTGTGACAAGCAATTTCTTCTTTTCCCACAATATTTTCTACCAAATCGAATGGTTTTATTTCAAATTACATCCACTTGTCTTTGTCGTCCGCAACCTCTTTCAATTTCGACCAGTCTATAATTTCAAAAAAAAAGGGGGGAAAGTGTTCAATTATGCTCAAGAGGAAAATTTAGTAAGAAAAACAAAGGGTAATAACTAAACAAATATAATGCACATTGTTATGTTTCTTGTGGACTGAACTTTTATAAAATGAGATCTATCCATCCAACGAAGTTTAAAATGATAGATGAAATACTTTTTGAGTTATGCTCGGAACAAAAGTCAGTTTTAAAATTTAATAAGGAGCAGTAACTTCAAAAATACGAGCTATGAATCTTGTGCACCTTACTTCTCTTTAATGAGATCTATCCGCGTCTGAAGCTTCATGGTTCTACCTTGCATACTTTTTTGAGTAAATCAAGTTTGAACATAAACAAAGGGACACAACACTAGCATTATGACGAACAGAGTTGTGATTCTTGTGCACTGAGTTTCTCCTACATGAGATATATCCAACCGTTAAGTTTCATGATTCTGGCTATCACACATTTTGGGTAATTCTTCGGACAAAAACAAGTTTGAAAACAAAGGACAAAAACTAAAATATTATGATATTCAGATATCAGGTTTTTGTGCATTGCACTTCTCCTTGATAAGATCTACCCACTTGTGAAGTTTCGTGATTTCCACCTTGAACACTTTTTGAGTTATGCTCCGGACAAAAATCAAGTTCGAAAATTAACAAAGGGCAATAACTCCAGGAATACGTAAAGAGGTGCAGATTTGTGGTTTTTGCGCACTGTACTTCTTTTTGTAGAGATCTTCCTACTTGTGAAGTTTCATGATTTTAGCTTCAATACTTTTGGAGTTATGCTCAGGTCAAATTGAGCTACGGAGCGACCGACTAACCGACCGAAAAGAGCAAAAGCTTCCAAGGGGGCATAAATATTTCATTAATATTTGTAGTAGTTCGGTGCACAAAAAGGAACATAACTTGCTATTCCTTTTGAAACCCACAGGAAAATTTCGTCAACCGCGCTTTATCATAACGCAATTTAACGTTGCGTCATATCGAGATAGGATCTTTTTATCTCTACAGCAAAGGTTTTTTCAAACAGGCTGATCTTAGCAAATGCTAAAAAAAACAGAGTTCACGAACTTCATAACTTACTTTTATTTTCTGTGCTGTTCCGCTTTTTCAGACACCTCGAGGAAAATGCTTGAGAAAACAATGTAGGAATAGAAGTAATGGCTTGTTAGACGCTCATTCTTCATTGTCAACAAGGATGTCTATACCTAAAAAGTCAAATATTCTTAAATGTACACTTACTTGAAATTATCGTCTGTAGCTTCTTTCAATTTGGAACAGTCTAAAACTATACTCATGTAGTAATGGGTGAAGTTCTGCTGGTCTCGTAGAAAATCAACATATGGGTGGCAATTCTAAGATTCCATACAATGATAATATTTGAAAAAAAGACGTTTGAAAACTTATCGATTTATTTCAAAACATGTACCCCTAAGGCTGAAATAAATCAATTTCGTAAACTGTCTAAAACAAAGAGGCCATTGTGACAAAAGATTGAGAATCCTAAGTTTCAAACATTTCAGTATTTTTTTGTAGTTTTCACGGAAGGACGGGATAAAATGGACTGGACTCTTGTAACTTTTGTTTCGTTATTTGTGTTAATCAGTGGTCAACTAAGAGCTCTCCCAGAAAGTCAACCTGGTTGTAATTTTGAGAGGCAAAGTTGCTGAATAAAATTCTGTTTACAATTGCGCTGAAATCAAAGGACTAAAGTCACTGGAAGTACTAGTTGCAGGTCAATATTTCGATCTTGCGCATTCCGGGTATATATTTACGGTATATACAATATTAAAGCTTTGATTTTTTGAAAGGGAATACTAATGATGATCGGTTATTGAAAATGGTCGCGTGATTAAGAGTGGTTGTATTTAAAACTGGAACAGTATAGACTGATGGCTCCTGTATACGAAATTAAAAGGTTATCTGCAGCTTTTGCATTAACCCTTTCCTGTACAACGAAATTTTAGACCGCTCCAATTTGAAAGAGGCTGCAGACGAAAAATCAAAGTGCATTTGAAATGAAAAAAGGCACTGTAAAGTGTAGAAAACATTGGAGGGAAAGAAGAAATTGCTTGTAACAAGCAATTTCTTCTTTCCCTGCAATGTTTTCCCCAATACAAAACCTATGGGTCGTGAAAACAAGTGATTGAACGGGAAAGGGTTAATCGTTTACTTGCTAAGCAGACTAATCTCTGATATGAAGTCCGAGTTGCTTACTAAAAACCATTACTTTCAAAATTTATTTCCATTAGCCTGTAACAAAGATGGAATAGTAGATCTCGAGCAAAACTTCGAAATTACTGTTTGAATAAGTTTGTCGTAGAAGTTTGCATCGCCAAATCAACAAAAATACTTGACTTAAATGTCGTTGTTCAAAGTTCGCTTCTGGTATCATTGAACAATTGACCTATCGCGGTTGTCAATCAAGGAAATAACCGACCAATCAAACCATTTATTCAGCCCGAACCTGCGCTTTCAACTCCGACATTAGCCGCCATTCTTGTTAACCGTTTTGTTGGTTTAGCGACTTAAACGTCGTAACTACAGCTTATTCAAAAACCAAGCAATTTTAGTTTTTGTTACATGCTACTGGCTATAATTTTTTCAAAATAACGCCGTTAAAAATGGAAGCGGAACTTCCTGTTGGCGGGGCCGGCGATTGGTCAGTTTAATGGCCAATCTATTTTATAGATATTTGCGCTCCGACCATTGTTATTTGTCTCTATTTAATAGCAAAATCATCAGATACGGCTAAGTCAACCGATGTGTCGGAAAATGTAATGTTTGAATCATAAAACAGTCTAGTAATTAATTCACATTTATTGTGATCGATACTCATTACGCGTTTCATTTTCATTGTGAGGCTTTACCGTCACTGGCTCATACTAAAGCAAACAGAACTAGAAAAAGGGCTCACATAAAAATTTAAGGATATATGATCGGTCGCTTTTTAGAAGAGATAAAAATTCCTTTATTCTGAAGAATTACATTGTGATGATTTACCGTCACAATAGGAGGTGACTTTAAGATACTAGGCTGTTACATATGGAGTGTGGTTTAAAGGGGGGTATCGATGTTTCTGAAAACTTGATAAGAAAATTTTGCAAATTGCCCTGAAAAGAGCCCAAACGGACGCTTATCACTTTAATTTTAGTCAGATATTGTCTTCGCGCTAATTCTATAGGCTTAAAGTATATATATGAATAACACAATGTTCTTTGCAACTAACAGCCTACGTCGGCTATTGGGGAAATACCCTGGTTTACACTGATAAATAGCCTCTGATTTTCTCAAAACTATTTTTCAGAATATTTTATTGAAATAGTATATGAGAGGGAATAAGAATAATCAAAATTTGTGACATGAAAAAAACACATCGATACCTACCTTTAAGTCCAAGTAACACAAGTGAAATTTTACATAAAATCAATTCTGTACTCACAAATGTTGATTTATTTGAGTGGTTTGTCTATTTCAGTTTTAGATTCAGATTTATCAACCTTGTTAATTAATTGTTCGTATTAAATCATTTTTTGTTTGAATCACGATATTTGTTAGCGTACGAACGATTTGGTCTTGTAACCACTCATTTTGGAAATCCCTTTATACTTGACTGCATTCAGTGCTAATTTTCATAGACTTGCGTTTAACACCAGAGTGCGAAGGATTTTGCGTGTCTCTGCAAATGTTAAAAGTGAAATAATTCTCATATAACTTAAAAAGTACTAACCAAAGTTGTTGTTTTTTTCAAAGCAGAGAGAGCGATATAATCGTTTTACAGCTAGTTAGAAACTTCCCCATACCCGAAAAAAAGTCAGAAAATTTACAGAGGTGCGTTCTTTTCGTCGAGATTCTTAAGATTCTTATTTAGATTTTTAAGATAAAGCGTTCTTTAGATTAAGATTTTTAAGCCGCTAGATAAGAATCGTAAGAATTCTTAATGAGGAATTTAAGCGTACTCGGCATTGGCTTAAACGAGTGGCCTTGACGACGTCGAATATTTTCACTCAAAATAACAAAAATCGTTCTTTATGACGTCTCAAAAATCTTATTTAGCGGGATTTCCCATCTCGACGAAAAGAACGCACCTCTGGTGTCAATCATTTTGCAGCCTTTTTTGTAATAACGTATGCTATGTAAAATGACGTCACACTTCAAATTGTTCGCGGGAATAAGGTCGACGCTTTAAAGTATCATCCGTACTATTGATGTTCTTGATAACAGAAAATCTCTTCACAATGAAACATTTGAAATTTATGGAGAGACAATTGAAATTGTTAACAACTTTACATATATAACTGTCAACTTTAAATACACTGGTGGTTTAAATCAAGCTGTCAAATGTTTAAATGATCAAGCATTAAAGGCATATAACTCTTTACTTTCCCTGCTATATAAGTTAGTAACAGCATTATCACTTTTTGATTCTATGGTTGTACCAACGTTGCTATACGGAGCCGATGTATGGGGAGTGTCTAACCATAAAGATGTAGACAAGTTAAATATGAAACTTTTTAAAAGGATATTAGGAGTAAAGCAGCAAACACCAAATTTTGGGAGAATTTGGCAGATTACCTCTATCAATCATATGCAAGCAAAGAGCGTTAAAATTTTGGACTAAGATAATGAATAGAAATGTCCCAATCCTGTACAAAACTTACGTAGACCAACGTGAAAAATTAAATAGAAATTGCTGGCCAAAATGATAAATTCTGTTTTAGATCATCTTGGACTTAGTAATTTTAAGGCTCGGTCACATAGCCTTCCACGAGTCGATCACGTGTAATTTTGCCAAATTTTTCATTTTTTTTTTTTACACGCGGTGAAAAATCAGCTAAATTGTCTCAAACGTGCTAGACACGCGAATGACAAGTGGACCAAACGCGCGCGTGTGCTCCGCGTGCCCAGCGCGTGTCCACCACGAGTCCTCCGTGTGTGAGCACTTGTAGTCAGAAAATGGGGTCACAAGTGATCACACGCAGCGCGTGTGTATCACTTGTGCTCCGTGTGTGGTGCGTGTGCTCCACGTGTGTACCGCGTGTGCTCCGCGTGTGAGTCACGTTCCGATCACTTGTGCTCCGCTTGCCGCCCGTGTGTATCAAAGCCACCGCGCCCGGTGTTCTGGATCATTACCGATCCAGATCCCGTCTTCGTCTTCTCCTCACTATTCTTCTGGCATCCAGGGCTTGCTGAACCTGAAGTACCTGGTTCTGATGTTGCTGCAACAGCATAACCATAGCATTACGATGCGCTGGATCCATGTTGCCTCTTCAACGTCTTGATTACAACTGATGAAAACTGGCCCTCACGCGATCTTTTTATAGCAGAAATTACTTATAGTACAAACGTGATTGGGACGTGGACAACACGCGAATCAGTCGTGGTTCAATCGCGATTCAACGCGGAAACACGCGAAATGCCCGCGGATGACTCGTGACACAAAAACCTGAGAAAGCCTTTTACACGCGAAGCACACGCTATCACATGTGCAAGGCACGCTGTAGACAAGCGGATCACAAGTGGGTGACAAGTGCTACACACGCAATCACACGAAAAAATTTTGCGTATGCCCGCGGGTGACCACTTGTTGTCCACTTGTGATCCGCGAGTGTACCACGTGTTATCGCGTTTGGTCCGCGTTTGTTCCGCGTTTACACCACTTGTGCGACACGCGGTGGCCGTCGCGCCTAATTTTTGTGCTGCTCAAAAATAAAATCGGGCTCCGAGCGCGTGTAAAATTTTTCGCGCGTGTGCGCACTTGTTATTAGCGAGTTCTCCACGTTTCATTCACGTGTCATTCACTTGTGACCGCGTTTACTTCGCGTTTGACAGTTTTTCCTCGCGATACACTCGTGATTAACTCGCGGAAGGCTGTGTGACCGGACCTTTAGATTCGCAAATAATCGATCGATAAATTTCAATAGTATTAAGATAAGACTTCATGACCAATTTATTCAAGAATGGAATGTTTATATTTGCAATTCCCCAAAACTTTCATAATATCACGGTTATAAAGAAAATTTCGAGTATGAACCATATCTAGATAAATTGAAAATCCGCAAAAGGTTCAAACTAAGTAATCATAATTTACAAATTGAAGCTGGTAGATTTTTAAATCTAATTTAAATCTTACTAGAGAAGAAAGATTGTGTAACGTTTGTAGAACAAAAGTTATTGAAAATGAATACCACTTCCTTCTTTGTTGTCCTAAATATGTTGACTTAAGAAAATTACTTAAGAAAACATTCAATGGCCAAATATTTTTAAGTTAAATAATTTTATGTCAAGTTCTAAAAGTAATGTTTTGATTAAAGTTTGCAAGTATTTATTAGAATCTTTTAAACGATTTATTAATCCGATAACCATTTCAATACCTTTGCTATTTTAAGTAAATGGATATACATAGAATACAACGATTTGTTTGTATCTCTTCACTTTATTGTTGTTTCACTTATTTTCATTTGCAGTGATGTTCATTGATGCAATAAAAACCAAGTCTTAGCCATATTTCTTTTTCTGTATGTAAATGGCCAAAGACATATTTAATGTCGATTTTGCCTTTCATTAAATGTTTTGAAATTAACTTTCTTACAGGTTCATACTTATAAATGCGTAAACTCTTCAAAATCGTCCATCACACTATTTTTACAGTTCCCAAAAACTTCAGGGACGATTAAATATTGCAGGGAAAATCATAACATAACATAACTTATAAACGTATAACACGTTTGTAGCCTTCAACAAAAAAGTAGGGTTTAAACAATAAACATCTTACATAGAAAATACCAAATAGTACTCATTTTCAATGATTCCCGTATAAATTGATTTCTGCTACATTTACTTGGCGCCCTTTTTCAATTGCAAGTGTATTTCTTGAATTTCTTATTTTTTTGATATTTGTGTTCTTTTATACAAGATAGATAATTTTCCATGGTGAATTCGTTTTGGTTTTAATCGCTGTGAAATTGTTAAGTTAGTTGTCCAAGATTTAATGTAATTATCTATAATTGCAATACTTCAAAATAGAGTATTTTCATTGGCCCAAATCGTATCACGTGATCAAATGAATTGCACTTTATACCTCGATAAAAGACAGAACTATTTTCGACAAAAATAGAAACAAAACAAGGTCAGGGATTTCCGATATTGGGAATTCATTTCCAAGAAATACCCAACTTGTTTTGTTACTATTTATAGTCATCACCCTTTGAATTTCGATTTCCTCGAATTCCTTTATACTTCCATGGATTTTCAATAAATAGATAAACACATAGTGTCCTTATAACAATTATAATGTTCGTTTTAAACATGAAGATTTCGAAAAACTCACCTTTATTAGCCGTAAATCCGAGATGTCGAATCGGCTTCGCCACATCAGCATGCATCGTGTCAATGTGGTAGGTTTATATTTCTTGTCTATTACAAAGCATCTATTCATAATTCTAACCGTTATCTACCCAGATATTATAATTTACAGAGTTTAAAGTTAGTATTTGCACTTAATAATTCCAAATAAATCCAACGAATGTTCGAATTTCCATTTCAAAAAACCCAAGCGACGAATTAAAATGTCCGCCGTTACAACGACTCGAGCGATAAACTGTGTCAATGTATCCATACGCCTGTCAAAGAAAAAGTAACTCCGCCCACAGTTCGTTTATTTGTTTTTATTTTAATCTCTCTATCCGTTTCGGATTTGAAAATTGACGTATTGCAATTATATGGGCCGAGTGTATTTTTCACTGCGTTTATTGGAGTATAAAGTGCAATTGCCTTAGCACATGGCTTAAACATAACGCCCTACGGGCGTTATTTGCCATGTGCTAAGGCAATTGCACTTTATACTCCAATAAACGCAGAGAAAAATACACTCATCCCTATAATAATACGTCGTTTAAATGGTTGGTAGTATATTTGTTCACTGTTTTGAAAAAACCCAATGAATGATCATCCCGATATTAGAAAGCACTTGTTTTATATTGTATGCCTAATTGTTTTTGTTATAAGTATTATTACAATTAGCGTCGTCACGCATCATTTTATATATAGACTGTATCATAGGATTTTCATTGTTCAATACATTTAACCAATATTTTATCGTTAATAATTGTCTATTAATTTTCATGGGATATCTTTCAGTTTCTCCGTAAAGTGCATCGAGGTTTGTTGATCTATTTATTCCCAAGATTTTTCTATTAAATTTACTATGATTTTTTTCTAAATCAGAAAATGACCAACTCCCCCATATACAAGAGTCGTAATTTAGAATTGAGCCAACTAAGGAATCCAAAAGTCGATTTTCTCTTTGAAATCTAGTGGCAATTGAATAAAGACTAAAAAAAGATTGTGTTAAAGAAAATGACACTCGTTGTGAAATTCGCCTTTTGGTTTGAATGCAAGATTCGTTGGGGTAAAAATCAATACGAAGGTATTCAAATTATTCAACAACTTCTAGAACCAAATTGTTTAGATAGAAGTTAGATATTGTGGTCGACTTTTCTCGAAAATGAGAATTTTAGATTTGTTTGTATTAATGGTAAGATTCCATTTATTGCAAGATACTTCAAGGTCGTTTAACATAGACTTTACCGCTTGTTGGGATTGCGCAAAATAAAACCTTGTCAGCTGCAAACATAAGAATAAAGAACATGATTTCATTTACGGTAGACAATCCTTCTTTATCTACATAAATATTTTCAAATAGATCGTTAACAAACAATAAATACATAAGACTGGACCACGGATCGCCCTGTTTGACTCCAATATTAGATGCTATATGGTCTGAAATGATCCATTATACCTCACACGAAATTGAATTGTGTTATACATGTTTACGTTTAATTGTTTAAACTTTTACCAGAGGAAAACGCGGTATATGGCATCGTATTATTTCTTGAAATCAATGAATGCAGTTTTTTACTTGAATATATAGTTTCCTATTTAATCACGGTACGTTATTTCATTACTTAGACCAGCATCGAATATATCTAATTTCAAAAAAAGTAAAGAAGTCATTAACGGTACGTATAGCTACTAATCAACATAAATGATATTCGGATTTACTTGGTGTTTCTAATTGACGAATGGCTGGTTCCACCCACTTATCTGCAAGCCCCTACCACAAACTCCGACAAGAAGTCCCACAACCTGATTTTCTCTAATATCAAAGAGTCGACAAATGAAAGATCGGAGGAAACAGAGTCCCATTTACGTAAATTTATGGTGGAAAAGCTTAAAATAGCGCAAGATATTGTGAACAAGTTTCAGTTTGAGCGTGTGCATAGAATGGGTAACAAGAGTGATAGATTTCCTAACAGAAATATAGTAGCGAAATTCACGTTGTTTAAAGATAGAGAGATCGTTAGGAAACAGGGCAGGAACTTGAAGAGTACGGAGTTTAGCCTTTTTGAACAGTTCCCACGTGATATTGCGGATAAAAGAAAAATACTGATACCAAAAATGAGAGAGGCCATAAGATCAGGAAAGAAAGCATGGCTCAGTTATGACAAACTATATATTGACGGGAAAATTGTGAAAACATCGGAGGAAAAGAAATAGAGTTGCGCGGGAGGGCAGCTTAAAATACTGTCCTGGAACTGTAATGGATTAACTGAAGAAAAGCGTGAAGATCCATCGTTTATTAGTCTTTTGAGTTCTTATGATATAATTTGCCTATATGAATCATGGTGTGAAAAGGACTCTGATGTTGAATTAAATGGGTTTTCTTGTATTAATTTATTCCGTAAATTTCAAAATAAAAAAGCCCGCCGTAATAGTGGCGGCATTGTCATATATTTCAAAAACAGTGTAAGAAAGGGAGTATCGATTGTAAAAAATCACTACGACACGATTATTTGGCTTCAGCTGAAAAAAGATTTTTTTGGTTTTGAAACCGATGTTTATCTCGCTTGTGTGTATATGTGGTGTGAAAATTCCCCTGCATATAATTTTCATAACGTTAATTTATTTGATCTGTTGCAAAATGATTTAGACCATTTTAATACTGTTGGTGCTGTGTATATTTTTGGAGATTTTAATGCTAGAGTAGGAAATCAGTTAGACTATATTGTAAATGACAGTAATATAGCTAGTTTGGACCACGGGGAGTATGAACCGGATGTACCATTAATTCGCTCTTCTCTCGATCAAGTAGCGAACAGACATGGAAGTATGTTGCTCGATCTTTGCAAGGCTGCTTCTTTGCGTATTGCAAATGGCAGACTTGGCAGTGATCGCGTTGGTAAATTTACTTTTGTCAAAAACAATGCTCAATCTGTTATTGACTATCTATTGTTGAATTTTATTAATTTTGGTCGTGTATGTCATTTTTCTATCGAAAACTTTAATGAATGGTCTGACCACGCCCCTTTATCATTTTCATTGAAGTGTATCGTCGACAGTAATATTCCTATCAAAAAAGGGTCCACTAGCTTTAGATGGAAGAATGACATGAAACAAGAATTTCGCAATCTGTTGATTTCTTCATTACCAAAATTTAATAACGTTGTATCAAAAATTAATGTTTCAAGTAGTAATGATGTAAACGAAGCGTTAAACGAGTTCGTTTCAATTTTACGCAGTGTTGCTGACCCATTATTTTCAAAAGACCGATGCGTCTCGAATCGGGGTAATAATGCGATAATTCGGGGACGGGCCACTTGGTTTAATAGTGATTGCAAAGAATCAAAACGCCAATACATTGACGCTTTGAGACTATACAATAACTGTCAGTCGCCCGAAAATAGAGAAGATATGTGCAGATTAAAACAGATTTACAAAAAGACAGTGCGTAAACATAGAAACGCTTTCAAAAGGGAACAGTACAAGTCTATAGAAAAATTGAGACATTCACAACCTAAAGATTTTTGGAAACTTTTTTGTAAAAGGAAAAACAACAAGGATAGTGATTTAAAATCAAATGACTTTTTTGAATATTTTTCATCCCTTCCCGATGAGATTTATACAACATATGACCTAGATTCGGAAAAGTTTTGTGAGGAAAATGATTTTAATTCAACATATTGTAATTTTGAGGAATTAGATCAGCCCATTACTATTCAAGAAGTAGAATTTATTATAAGAAATCTAAAACGAAATACATCCGTTGGAAAAGATTGTCTTTTGAATGAATACTTTATAGAAAGTTACGACATTATAGCATCTCACCTTTCAGATATTTTCAATGCTATTTTTAGATCTGGGTATTTCCCCGACCAGTGGACAGAGAGTATAATTATACCTTTACATAAGAAAGGAGACCCTGAGAATGTGAACAATTACCGAGGAATTTCCCTCGTGAGTTGTTTATCTAAGATTTTCACCGGTGTTTTGAATAGGCGATTAAGTTTATTTTGTGAAAATAATCACATCTTATCGGACGCCCAGTTTGGGTTTAGGAAGAAAAGGTCAACTACAGACGCATGCTTTATTCTTAACTCATTGATTCAAAAATTTTTTTCAGAAAAGAAACGGCTTTATGCAGCTTTTATCGATCTTAAGAAAGCATTTGACAGCATCTATAGGAATGGACTCTGGTTTAAATTATTTAATATTGGAATTAAAGGTAAAATGCTCAGAATAATTCGCGATATGTATTCAAAGGTAAAGGCCTGTATTAAATTTGATGATATAATTTCCCTCCCATTTGAAAGTCTGTTAGGTTTAAAGCAAGGGGAGATAATGTCACCTCTACTCTTTGCACTTTTCATCAATGACATTGAGTTGTTTTTGCAGAGTGGTCCCTCTTGTGGGTTAACTATAGAAAATATTAATATTTTGCTTTTGCTCTTTGCAGACGATATGGTAATCCTAGGTGAAAATCCATCGGATTTACAATCAAGTTTAGATAAATTAAATGAGTATTGTATGAAATGGGGATTAGAGGTAAACACGGATAAAACAAAAATTGTAGTTTTTCGGAAAAGAGGCAATTTGAGGGAAAATGAAAGTTGGACTTATAACGGTAAACACATAGAAACAGTCAATGATTTTAACTACCTGGGTACTTTATTTAGTGTTTACGGGTCTTTTAACCAAAATTCTAAACTTTTAGCAGACAAAGGTCTTAAAGCCCTGAACATGCTTTACCTGAAAACACGCAAATTGAACTTTGGTACCTCTACGCTGTTACAATTATTCGATGCTTTTGTGGGCTCCATTCTTTGCTTTTCATGTGAAAATCTCTGGTTTCTCTAATACAAAAGATATTGAAAGAATTCACTTAAAGTTTTTGAAAAGAATTCTTGGAGTGAAAACGTCTACGTGTAATTTTGCTGTATACTTCGAGCTAGGCAGATATCCACTCTATATAAGAAATTATGCTAGTATCATTAAATACTGGGGTAAAGTTTTATCTTCAGATAATATACTCATAAATACCTTATACGAAACCTTAAAACGAAATATAGATAGTGGTACTAAGAACTGGTGCTACAATGTTAAAGAGATGTTAAATAGACACGGATTTGGATACGTATGGGCCAATCCGTATTGTGTTAACCATAAAAATTTCTACAAGGTCTTTAAATCTCGTATTATAGATGAATTTCATCAAAGCATGCACGCATATATTAATAATAGTTCGGTTTTAGCTAGTTACAAATATTTAAAAACAGAAAACGGAATAGAGAATTATTTGAACTTATTACCTTTTAAATGGTTTAATTATATTTCCAAATTGCGTCTATCATCTCATTCTCTCAGAATTGAGACAGGTAGATATGGCAATCACAGAACTGAAAGGAATCAGCGATTATGTGAATTATGTAAAAACAATGATATTGAGGACGAATTTCACTTCCTTCTCACTTGTTCGGCATACGCTGACATACGGCGAGTCTATATTGATAAGAAATTCTATTTGCGTCCAAATGTACATAAAATGACACTATTGCTTAGGAGTAATAAAAAGGATACTTTATTTAAACTTGCAAAATTTATCAAAGAAGCATTTGCACGACGATCTTTATCTATTAATAACATCCAAAACGAATAAGTACCGAAAGTATTAGTAGTTAGGATATTTAACAGTCCAGTCATTATCAAGATGAAAATTGCTTCTCTTCCAATTCAATTTATTCAATGAATATATTAAGTCTGAGATCATTTGATTACCAGGTTTAGTTGTTATATATGTTTTTTGCTTTTGTGACATTATAAATTGTATTTTTGTTGTAATTTGTTGTGACGAGAAACTGTATAGTTTAAGTCAATAAAATATTGTCTATATTGTCTATACCAACAGGCGATATTTTGTAAAACTTATGGCCAGAAGCATGTAAAAGAATGTAAAATGGTTGGTTTGCGATCTAAACGTCTTTTCTACAGTTGAATAATCTATCTTTACGACGTCAAATCAACAAATATACTTCACATAAATGTCGGGCCAATGTCAGAGTTCAAAGATCATTTTCAATATAAATGAATTAGTTCATTGGTCGATTGATACTACAATATAAAGAGTGACTTAACCCATTCCCACTTGACAAAATTTTAGACTGGTCCAAATTGAAAGAAGATGCAGACGACAATTTCAAGTTGATGGAATTTTATATTTTTTCACCTTTTTGGATAGAAAACATTTTGGATAATGAAGAAATTGCTTGATACAAACAATTTCTTCATTTTCCACAATGTTTTCCAAAGCTTTTTTCTTGAAGGGCGTAAAAAGGGGGGGGATTGAGTTGGAATGGGTTAACTTGGATTTTTTTTCTTTTCGACATTGGTACCCTTCTACGGCTGTTTACTGTAACATAAGCACGCATGAAAGTGTTACCCCTTTTGTCATGATAATTTCGAAATAAGTTCCGCTTACGGCAGCAGTAATCAGGACATTGGTGAATACAAATTTATTTGAAGATACGACAACATTAAATGAATAGCATGCTCACAAACGAACAATCGCGGCTGCTAATCAAATAATCAGTCAACCAATAAAATCATTCATTTAGACAAGAAATAAGTTTTAAATTCCAACATTGACTACCATTTCATTAACCTTTTTCGATAGTTTGGCGACTTCATTGTTCAAGCTGTAGTTACGACGTTTAAATCGCCAACCAATTATCTATGTGACGCGTTTTTGTTGGCTAGGAGACTTAAACGTCGTATCTACAGCTTATTTGAGTTATAGTTACGCCATTTCGGTAGCGAACCAACCATTCTATTTTTGTTGTTGTTGTTGCGTGCTACTGGCCATAAATTTGGCAAAACATCTCCGTATTTGATCATATCCGTAGGCGTCCACCAGTGTTACCTAGTTTAGAAAAACCAGTAGGATGTTACAACGTTAGAAGAGCAGTAGTGCCCAGTTAGGTTAGATTTATTATTTTTCAAAACCTGTCTCCAAGAAACAACTGTACATTTTGAAAATGGCGTAATGCAAGGGTTCTGTATAATTCGTAGAACGCTTAAAGGCTCCTCTTAAATACGAAAAAAAAACGCTCAGAGTAGATGCGGTCACGGTTTCCAAAAAAATGCGGAGTCTCTCAATTATATATATATACATGTATATATATGTAGTGAGTAATTTGCCTTCTACTTTGAGAACTCGGCATACCAGCTGCATACAGCGGGAATGATAAGCTATACAGTTACATATATTTAAAGATGTTTATAATTATTGTAAATTAGCCTTTTCAATCCATTATCTTACGACAAAATTTTGGACTAGCTTCGGATGACAATTCAAATCTCTTTGAGATTGAAAACTAAGGCCCAGACTTGGTAGAAAACACTGTGAAACAAGCAACTTTTCCTTTTCTCACAACGTGTTTAATGCAATTCTCTAGGGGCGTAAAAAACATGATTATGTGGAAATGTGTTACGCTTCTACTGGATCAAAGAACGTTTAAAAGATATACAAAAATCTCTTATTCGTTTCTTACAGGTGATAATTCTCAAAGAATATTGCTAATCTAATATTGTCCAACTTTCTTGCATGATATCTTTATTATTTGTGGAAAGTCTTCGGAAATGGGTTATCTCGGAAAAGTAAAAAAAGTAATTGATCTTGAAAGCTAGTTAGACTTCGATCAAGTTAACTTGATTTAACGTGACTTTCAGTTATATTTCAGTAAAACCGCGGTTGGTAGGTGCAACCAAACATGGCTTATTGTAATTTTCAAACCAGTAACTTTTTCAGCTGCAACAATAAGTTTTGATCATTACATGTGTAGCTGCTCAGCCAACTTAACAGGAAAATTACTTATCATATTTCAATCAGTGTAAGACAAATGACGCGTGTAACAATGGCATATTTTCCGAACTTGTGATCGTGCTCAGGACTCTAGAAACGAAACATCTTGTATTACATGTACCTATTAAGCAAACCAGGCTAGGCGACAGGTTATGCTTAAAAAAGATTATCTGTGTGAAAATTGCCTTTCTGTACACCAAAACGGCCGTATCACTCTGCTATGCCAACACGGACGTCCATCATCATTACTTTCGGTATTTTGATTAAATCAAAGCGGAACTTCCTGTTTGAGTCGATGGGCGTGGCCAACGGAGAAAGTGGGCGGGGCCAGCGATTGGACAATTGACACATCTTGCGCTTTTTCCAGCTATAATAAGCTTCAAACTTCAAACTTCAAATATCTTTATTAGGCATGTCGGCACTTTTTGTGCCTTTGGCCAAATATAAATGTACAAAATGATATATTTACATGCATGGAACAATAACATTTTGAATGATAAACAAAGAATACAAATCAAAAAACAAATTATCGATGTATTGCGATATTTAAACCTATCAAGTTCTTATCAGATTGTTTCGAATTTTCGAATTTTAATAAGATCTCTGAATATATTACACGGGTCCATATAACAAGCGCATACTTTAAAGGTCAAATTCAAAGAAATTTTTATTTTGTCTTTTCATTCATTATTTTTCAAGTATATGGTGTTAATTTAACACACAAACAATATTTTCGCGATTGCAGACCGTGCACATGTACAAAAACCAATTCGAAATGTCAAGATTTAATACTGCCCAAAAACAGCGCATCGCTTACTTCCCCTGTACATTCCCCAAACCGCTTATCTCCCCTGCATTTGTGACGTCATAGTAGAAGCTATCTGTTTTACATGTCCAATGGTTGCTGTACTAAATACAGGCGATAATACGTAAAAAATCGATTTTAAAGGAGAATAATGACGATCCGTGCCGCTTACGGTTGTAATGTTGAATCGGGGACTCAGAGGATCAGCATTTTTACGTTTCCGATTGATTTTAAAAGAAAAAAGTTGTGAATTCATAGCGGACAGCAGTGACAAATTTTGAGCCACCGAGTCATGCAAAGCTTTGTGTGAGACACTTTAATTTCAAGTTTTTGATCAGCCCGAAACTAGCAAATGACGTTGTTTTTAAGAACTTTCGACTCCGATTGAAACCTGACACCGTGCCAACAATCTTGATCTCGGAGAACCGACGGGAAGAAGAACCGACATGCCGACCATCAGCTAGGGCAATTTCGAGGAAGAAGCTGCAACAGCGGTTAGATCAATTTGGTGAACAAATTGATATCTCGGCCATATATTGTGGGGGTTGGGATTATATAAAACAATGAACGAATCACATTATGGACAGATTTTTCGTGAGACAGCAGAACTGAAAGGGTTCCCATTTTGTTCATCTCGGATATTGTCCTTCCAATATATTGAACAAACGAGACTTTAAATAGAGGAGTATACCGACCTATCAAATAATTCATTCAGCCCTGACCTGAGCTTATCAACTCCGACATTGGTTGCCATTTTTGTTTACCTTTATTTTTTATTATTTTTGATTTGGCGGCTTAAACATTGTAACTACAGCCTTTTCAAGCTGTAGTTACCACGTTTAGGTCATCAACCAACCATTTTACTTTTTTGTTACATGCTACTTGGCATAAATTTTGCAAAAGAACGCTGTTAAAAATCAAAGCGGAACTTCCTGTTGGAGTTCATGAGCGGAGACTGTGAAGTAAAGGGCGGGCCAGCCATTGGTCAATTTTGACATATTCACGAAAACTGTGTGGCAAAATGAGAAATTAATAATTATAAGTCATTTCCCCTTATTCTCACCATTTTCTCCTCTAGTCATACTCTCATTTTTCATTGATCCCATTCCAAAATGACATAATTTTAGACTAGTCCAAATTGAGAGGTGCTTTGAATTTAATTGCTGTTATCAACTACTTAGACCTGTGTTTATTATTGATATGAACATATTTCCCTCATAAACATACTGTTTATCTAGAATTCCAACAAATTTTCAAAATGTTCCTTTTACATGGTTGTTAGAAGGTATTTCCTTTTTTTTATTACCAAAAAATCCATTTAGACACATTAAGGGGTCGACACTAACAGTGTTCCGGGATCCCTTAAAATTGGAAGGGACCCCAGCAATTCCAGGCTAGAGATTCCATTAGGATCCTTCAATATTTCTCCAGTACAATAGATCTTAAGGTATCAACTAATGCTCCTGATTTTTCGTTTGCTTGCCTTTGTAGAAAACATTGTGGATAATGAAGAAATTGCTTGTACCAAGCGATTTCTTCATTTTCCACAATCTTTTTTGATTTTTTTTTTTTTTAAGTTGGGCTTAGACGGACAGGATTGCGTATGAATGAGTTATTACTGGGCAAAAAAATTTAAGATCAAATTAAAAAAAAAGTGTTTTTTTTATTGAAAGAGGTTGCAGATGACAACTTAATTTGTGCCAAAATTGAATAATTATTGTAAATAGGCTTCAAAAATTTGAGAAAATTTGCTATTGCTAGTCACAAGCAATTTCTCCTTTTCCCCCAATATTTGTCACAACTTTCTCCTACTGTGAGTAAAAATAGAGGATTTAGTTGTAATGAGTTAAAAGGAGGTACAGATAATTGAACAGAAAATAGTGGCTATCATTAAGTTCAATTTTTTTCAAAGATCACAATAGTCACTAGCGGAAAGACAAGCTACTGATTGCTTGGTAAAGGGTAAACTTAGGCCATGGTCATGTCTTAATTAGTGTTTTAAACAATACAGGAAATGATTACATAATATATGCATATCCCATCCTTTCATGTTAGACAAACTAGTGATGTATATGGCACCCTTGATTTTCACCCGTGATCTATGTTTATTCCAAGGACTGTATAACTCCTTGTTAAAGTCCTTATTATTCTATTGCAACTTACTATGACTTTGGAAATAAGCTAAGATGATACTGGAAAAGGTCATAATTTATGTCATGTATGAATTAATTTTTTTATAACATGACAGAAAACATTTCCTTGGCAGAAAACGTTGTGGGAAATGAAGAAATTGGTTGCAACAAGAAATTTCCAAATTTTCAACAATTTTAATCAAAGTCATTTCTTGAGGTGTATCATAAAATGGTTTATAATGGATTTAAAGAATTGAAAGGTTGACAACCAGAATTTCTTTCTTTCAATAGTCCACAGAGGGAATCATGTCTCTGATAGCAGTCACCACATGTGAAGGAATCACTTTCCTCGCTCCTTTCGCAATCGTCTAGAGGCCAGGTGTCTGTGTAGCCTAGAATAAAAAAAATGTAAAGAGATCTTAGCTTTTAAACCAAAATTTTTTTGGTGATGTTTAACTTAATGATAGACAACAGAGTTGGGAATGGTCCAAATTCAAAAAGTAGCAGATGACAATATAAAGTTGATGATCTTTACAGGCTTTGTCTTACATACGACAGAATCAAGTAACAAGCATTTTCTTCTTTTTCTACAGTGTTTCCAGGATGGTTGGTTGGTGATCTAAATTGTAACTACAGACTGAATTAGCTGCAGTTACAATGTCAAGGTCCACAAACCAAGAAAATGCCTAAAAGATGTCCAAAATTGCAGTCCAAAGTTCACTTTTGGTCTAAATGAATGAATTGATCGTAAAAAAAAAAAAATCTTTGACAGCTTACAATTGGTAAATCACTGAATTTTAAGAGTTTAAGTGTTGAATGGGGTAGTAAACTTTGTATAAGGACAAATTGCATGTTACAAGCAATTACTCCTTTTCCCACTATTTTTTTTTGCAAACTACATTGCTTCAGTATGTCAGAACATTGGATTGTGTGGTAATGGGGTAAGTTTCCTTGCCTTAACCCCTTTCTGTTCAATCCCTGATTTTACATCCCTGTAAAATTATGAATAAGAAACATTGTAGAAAAAGAAGAAATTGCTTATATCAAGCAATTTCTTCTTTTTCCACAATATTTCAAATCCCACTGAATGCTTACTTTCAACTAGAATCCACTTTGAATTTTCGTCTGCAAGTCCTTTGAAATTGGACGGGTCTAAATTTTTAGAAAACAGGAAAGGGTTATAAACAATGTAGGTCATTTATGAAAAATGATTTAGCACTATAACAAAACAATATTTTACTTACTCATGAATTCTTTGGTTTTCCTCAAGTGGGCCTGTCTGTAACGAATGGTCATAGTAGGTAACTCCCAATACATGTATGTTCAGACAATTCACCCGAAATGCAATGTGATCTGTTATGCGTGTCAATCCTGCTTCATCCTTCCCATCTATACTGTTTGTTGTCTTGCAGCACTTGGATTCTGTCACAGTTGGCATATTCACACAAATCTTGCACTGGCACCTGTGAAATTGAATTATTTATTATAATTTTCATATTTGAGAATGATTTACTGTCCATATTTACAGAGAGTAAACAAACGTTACTGTAACTTTTCTGATGGGGGCACAATTGTAAACAATATACCAAGAACTGTTTTCAAACATTGGACAATGTAGTACTGATTCAAGCAACCAAAACCATTTGAGCCAGTGTTAGACATTTGCATATAATCCTGTCCGATCAACCTTCACTTTGCACCTAGACTGAAAGTTTCTTATGACAGCCAGATAATCATCTAATGCACTATTTGGACAATAAGACTGGGAATGTCATGCACATAATTTCTTATTCTCGTCTTAAATTTACAAACGAGATGTTTGATCGTAAATTTTTGGTAGAAGAAAATTCAGAGGAGTTTTTGTTACAGCGTTAATAGTCCAGGGATAATTCAAAAGGGGTCTCACTCGCAAACGTCACTTCATTGGGATCTTCATTTAAATTCGTTGTTCAAGTCAGATTCAAATGTTCAAAAAGGGAGTAAGTTAAATTTTTTACGATTCTAATGTTTATAAAGGGCAATGTTCGCCGCAAATATTAATCACTCACCATGTTGACACCTCAGGAACATTATCGTCAAAATCGTGGCAAAAAGAAGACGAAGAATATAATCATCACTATCCTCCGATTCCGTAGCAATTGCCCTTCAAACTGGTTCGTACACACATGGCCTTAAAGTACCAGAAACATCCATTTCTTCTTCGGGAATATCGCTCAAATCGCTGTCATACTCTACGTCCATTTTTAATAAACTTCTACTATGACGTCACAATTCAGGGGAGTTAAGCATATGTATCCAATAGGTAAGGGACATAAGCGATGCCGTAAAAATGAAAAGGTAAAAATAAAAACTCCAATAAAGTGTTTTTGAAACAATCTCAAGAAAAATCAATGAGTATCAATGCACATGTTTATTAATGGAATTTTGAAAATTTGAATTATGTTACCCCTATGGATTTGCCCTTTAAAGGTAAAGTTATTCAAATGTCCGTGATGATGCCTTGTGAACGTGAATAAATCGATTCCCACAAAATCGTGCTTTTTACGGCCCAAAGAAAAAACACCTTTGAAGGCATTGTGGAAAAGGTGTTTTCAAACCCAAAAATTACATTTTTTTAATAGCTCATCCACTAAAAATTGTTGTATGTAACTTCTCTGCATTTGGACTAGTCTAAAATTTTGCCGTCTGGTAACCGGTTATATATTTCATGTGCAATCCCGAGTATTTGATGTCCCTGTGATTTTATAATTGAAAAAAAAAACATTGTAGAAAAAGAAGAAAATACCTGTAACAAATAAGAATTTTCTACCCTACTAAATGGTTATATTTCAATTATATTGACTTTAAATTTCCATTTGCAAAACCTTTGAATTTAGATAGGTCTAGAATTTTGAAAAACAGGAAAGGGTTAATATGCCCGAAAACTTCGAGATGATACTTCCATAAATCTAAAACAAATGGATTCATCTCAATTCTGCGTTCTGCGTTCCGTAAGGGACCGGGGGTTGTTGTTGTTGTTTGTTTGTTTGTTTTGTGATATATTGTTTGGGGTATATTCATCAAATACTTAGAATGATATGGAATGTGGGTCACGACAATTCGTCGATAAACATACCGCCGAACGACTATTTCGCAGAAAAGAGATTGGGTCGCAAGTAGTTTTAGTCGAATGACCATCTCGTCGACGTGACACTTTCTATGGGTATCGACAACTTCAGTTAGGTATTGATAACGATTAATAGCTAATATGCCAAAAGCCTTTCTGTTTTACGAGCAATAGAGATGGGATAAAGTTGGAATTGAGTGGATTCATTTATAATAAGGATATAGAAATAGATATCTTCTGGCGAATATTCGACGAAGTTCAACTAAATTGTCATTCGAAGAAAATGACTTTCGACGACAAAAAAAGTTTCGACGATAGTGTCGTTCGACGAAATGGCGGTTTTGGCGAAACGGTTTTCGACGAAATGGCACGGATCCATTGAATTTAGCCCATTCCCAATCAGTGATGCTTTTGGACGCCCCGAAGGAAAAAAAGCTTTAGAAAACATTGTGAACAATGAAGCAATTGCTTGTTACAAGCACTTTCTTCATTTTCCACAATGTTTCTACCTATAAAGATGAAGAATCCAAAATTTATTAACTTTTAAATTGTCGACTGCAATTTCTTTCAATTTGGACCAGTCCGAAAATTTTGCTATCTGGTAATGGATTAAGAAAGATTAATTATGACTATTTTCCGGTAATGTAAAATTTAGCATCTATGTTATTAAGGAAACCTTTTCATCAAAGTACATTTCAAAATATTTAACTCATCACCAAACCTATGGTGGTTATAGGCTAGTTTCGAAAAACAAACGCAATAAAATATTTCACGTAAAGTCGACGTTAAATTTTATATCTCCTCCCCTATGACTGAATTATAACGAGAGATACGAACTTGTCTTAATACAAGGATACTATTGTGACCAACAAGACGTGTGTGAAAGATTCAGAGGGCGAGATCAGCGATCTATTAATTGTCATTTTATTGAATCATCTTTCGATTTATCTAAATAGGCGCTGCCACATCGTCGACAGTAATTTTAGATTCACTGCATATGGCAAAACTTTCTGTTTTGCACTTTTAAACAATGCGAGTTTAACCCATTACAATACGACAAAATTTTATACTCGTCTAATATCAAGGAAGTCGCATAGGCAAACTTTTAGTTGGTGGGATTTAAGAAATCTTTGTGTTTGTTTGTTTGTTGTTGTTGTTGTATTTTTGTTGTTGGTGGTTTGTTTGTTTTGTTTGTTTTCTTTTTTATTTTGTTTTGTTTTTTGTTGTTGTTGTTTTTTTAAACATTGTTGATAATTAAGAAGTTGCTTGTTACAAGCAAGTTCTTCACTTTACACAATGTTTTCACAAATTGTATTTCATTTTGGAGATCAAAAAAGCGCCATTGTGAGGTAAATGGTTAAGATAAACCTGTAAAGTCGACGTTTATAAGAAGCCAGCGATTTTTGTTTTTGTTTTTTTGCACGATGCTATTGAATTATAAGAATAGAAGAGAATATTATTTTTTTGTTTTGTTTTTATGGAGGTATGAACCGAAAAGCCTAATCACACTTATGAATGAATCCGCTTCACGTACTCATACAGGGTGAGTAGTTTTTCGGTTTATACCTTCATGAAAAAAATTCTCTTCTTTTTTTCTTAATTGTACGTGAAACTTGAAAGCAATAGACGCGTATTTGTGACAAGATAGTTACCGGATATCTGCAAGATGAAAGCCGAATTTAATACCAGAGGTCGGGGGTGTAGATTTTAACAATACAAAAAATGAAGAAAGGTTTTAGTGATATTTTGTGCATTACTTCGTACGTTCGCTAGGTCAAATCAATTTTACTACCGTTTGCCACAATCCAGTTCCATTTTTTCTCCCCATATAATTTGCGTGACGATGAATGGTGTAATTAAGTAGGCAGTAGGCCGTCTGATGCGCATTAAGATTACGTAAATGTATAACGGTAATAAAACGGTCATCTCAATCTGACGTAACTCGGGGCCTACCTGGTCTCAGCCTAACTCTAACTTCTCCAGTACTTGCATACGGAGTTGTTGAAGTGTGAATCGTTTGCCAAGAGCAGATTTTTAAAATACCTTTTGATTTAAGATATAATTCATACGTTGATGGTGGTTATTATTATTATTTCTAAATTGAGTTTAATAAGAATTCCAATACTTAGAAATGATTACAATCGTTACGATCGGAATTGAAGAAAGATAGTTTCACATACAATTTGGGAGGGGGGAAGGTCCGCTCTTTCAAAAATGCAACAAAGAAAATTTATAAAGTAATTAAGGACATTACAATTCTTCTTAATTTTTATTCTTTCAAAGTATCATTTTAATTGCCTCAATCTTTAAAACAATAAAAGCGAAATGAACCTAATTTTTTAGTGTACATTTACGAAATGACCGTTTTATTATACGAAGAAGAGAAGGAAGTAACACAAGATTTTGATTTTCAAAAATTGCATAAGTTACTTACTTTAGGTTTTTACTTGTTTCAGTTTTCACGAGACTACGTGGTAAAATGGACTGCTTTCCTATAGTTTTTGTTTCAACGTTGGTGTTAATCAGTGGTCTTGATGTGACGAAACTTAGAGTTACTCCAGAAAGTCAGCCAGGATTTGATTTGGAGAGGGCAAGTTTTATCTAGCTGCAGCTCATAAATGCTTATCCTTTATCTGAACGCTGATATAACTCATCCTTAAAACTTACAGGCTAATCTTGAACCTCCCCATTCCAACACAGTGACGCTTTCTGACGCCCCTTGTGAAAAAGGCTTTAGAAAACATTGTGTAATATGCAGAAATTGCTTGTTACAAGCAGTTTCTTCCTTTTACACAATGTTTTCTATCCAGAAAGTTGAAAATCCAAATATTTTATAAATATTAAATTATCGACTGCAACTTCTTTCTTGGACCATTCTGAAATTTTGCCGTTTGGTAATGGGTTAAACAAAATAAGTAACTCGCAAAACGGGACTTCGTGCCAATTAAAATAATCATTTGAAAAAAGCTCCAAGAGAACTCAATCAGAGACTGGTGTTGTTATCGGTATTGTTGTTGTTCGTGGTGGTGGTGGTAGTGGTGGTGGTGTTGATGGTGTTGTTGTTGTTGATGGTGATGATGATGATTACGATGATGGTGCTAGTGATGATGATGTTATTGTTGTCGTCGAATGTCTAAGAGAGTTGAAACAGGGATTGTTGTTTTAGCTGTTTGTTGTTGATCATAATGTCGTTATTGTTAATGATGTTGCTATTGTTTTTGTTGCTACGTTATTTTTGATGATGATGAAGTTGCTGCTGCCACGTCGAAGGCCTAAGAAAGGTCCAGCAGAGACTGTTGATGTTGATGTTGGTGTTAATGATCATATTGTTGTTGATGATGTTGATTATGTTATTGTTGTTGTTGTTGTTGTTGTTGATGATGATGATGATGATGATGATGATGATGATGATGATGATGATGATGATGATGATGATGATGATGATGATGATGATGATAAAACATGATAATGATGATTATTTTGCTGTTATCGTCGACTTCTTAGTCGCCGTTCTTATGAAATTGTACAAATAATGTCGAATGCCCTTTCTAGAGTCTGAAAACATACAAAGAACGAAAGGTTTTGGATCCTGGTTAGCCTGAGCATTCCGCGCAGTCTGGCCAGAATCAAAACTTTATGCATATCGTTGGCAGTCCCTTTTCGCTTGACAGACTGGATATACATTACATTACAAGTGCGCTTGCAGGAATAGCAAGGTCACCATTATAGTTTGTTTTCTTTAATATTTTAATTTTGTTGTGCCTTTCAAAATTGGCGATTTCTGAATGGCTGAAAATTGTAAATTCCTCTATCATTTAAAAGTACATAACTAATTTGTATACTTGCCTACGAATTAGTTCGATAACACAGCTGTCTAAAACTAGAAATGAATATTTGCAAATCATATTTTTTTCTTATGAAATATATCTTTGTAATATAGACTGATAAAAAATAAAATTATGATTAAATTGTTTCATGGCGGTAAGAAACTGAAAGAAAATCACACTTCTGTATGAAACCGTGGATTCATACAGAAGCTCGATTAGGTTCCTATGTTGGTTTTTTTTTTTTTTTTTTTTTTTTTCATAAATGAAATAACAAATAAAATTCTCTTAGTCACGTAAAATCCACTCATTTCCGACGTTTTCCACTAAGTCTAACAAGATTTGTTATTTTTGAAACTTA
The DNA here is from genome assembly GCA_946902895.1 of Fragum fragum. Lineage (NCBI taxonomy): Eukaryota > Metazoa > Mollusca > Bivalvia > Cardiida > Cardiidae > Fragum > Fragum fragum. Next base: position 52,056,047 of record OX336371.1, read on the forward strand.
AAACATTATTATATTGTATGTAATGATTCAAGCTCATCTATCACCATAACGGAATATTCTCATGTTTCTAGTATTTAGGTCAATGGTATTTACAAGCCCGTCTTAAGCCGTGTAGCTGGTCCGGATCTGACCAATTTGAAGAATGGACGCATTCACTGTCAAGACACGAAGGTAGAATCATAGCTACAGAAAATTGGTTGTAAGTTACGTATTAATCTAACTATTACCCATTTCCACTTAATCCGTTCTAACAAGCCCGTGAAGAAAATAATTCTAGAAAAGCATCTCGGACAGTGAAAAATTGTTTGAAAGAATCATTTTCTCCATTGTCCACAACAATGAGTGATTAGTTTTGATAAAAATAATAGCTTTATTTCATGAAGGTAGAACATGAAGACATTTTCAAATTAGAAAAACCTTAATAGTCTTTTTTACCATTATACCTTCAATAATTTGTAAATGATTACTGATTGAAATGTTTATGATGAAATGATGTAAACATGCATGAATAGTTTCATTAACAACACATACCAGAAAGGAAAGGATGTACAACTTGTCCTTTGTATTGTAAATCTACGTACGGATAAACCTTTTAGATTGATTACTTGGGTATTTTCTGACGAGATTTTAAATTTGTTTCGATAGCAGTTATTGTTTAAACTGACATTTAAAACTGGACAAAGATGTTGCATCTCTAACTGAAAAGGGAATTTCGTTCCACAAACTCATGCTGTAGTATGGAAATGAGTTTTTGTTGTCCAGTGTATTAAACTTTGAATTAGTTATGTCCTGATGATAAATTGATCGTAAATTGTAGTTAGTGTCATTACTAAAAGAAATGACGACCCTGGTAAAGCTTACTTCTACATTATTTAGCCATGAATAAATTTGATCTCGACGAAAGTCGTGCGCTTACGAGTTACTTCGACCATACCCGGAGAAAATCAAGGTGCACCTAAAAGATTTAATGTTTGTAAATCAACAGTAGATAAGTGGTCGACAGAATGTCTAAATGAATAATTAAACATTCAATAGGTGTAAAAATGAATGTCTAATAAGTCAATAGAATTCGGTTGAAATTTGAAAAAACAGATTTGAATGTATAATTAGTCATTTGACATTCAGTGGACATTGGAAAAAACAGATTTGGGTGTCTAGTTAGTCATTAGACGATCGGTAGACCATCAAATCTGTTTTTTTTTTTTTTTGTTTGTTTTTTTTTAATGTCTTCCGAATGTCTAATGAGTAATTAGACATTCAAATCTGTCTTCATGCATATCAACCAAATGTCTTATGACTTATTAGAAATTAAAATCTGTTTTTCCAATGTCAACCGAATGTCTGAGGACTAATTAAACATTCATATCAGTTTTTCGTAAGTCCACCGAATGTCTATGAGTCATAATACATTCAAATCTGCTTATTTTGAATTCCGACCAAATTCCTAATGACTAATAAGGTATACAACCATGATTTTCCCGAAAGTCCACCGAATGTCTGATGACTAAATAGACATTCAAATCTGCTTATTTCGAATGTCCATCGAATGTCAATGTGTCATCAGGCATTCAAACTTGTTTTGTCGAATATCCACCGAATGCCTACTGACTAATTAGATATTTACATCTGTTTTATCCATTGTTTAAATAATGTCTAATGACTAGTTTGATATTTAGATCAGTTGTTCGTATGTCCATCGAATGTCTAATGAGTTATTAGATTTTAAAAATTATTTTTTCCAGTGTCCACTGAACTTCTAATGGCTTATAAGACATTCAAATCTGTTTTTGTCGAATGTCCATCGAATGTCTTATGAGTCATAAGACATTCAAATCTGCTTATTTCGAATGTCCACCAAATATCTAATGACTAATTTAACATTCAAATCTGTTTTCTCGAATGTCCACCGTATGTTTAATGACTAATAAGACATTCAAATCTGATTATTTCGATAGTCCATCGAATGTCTTGTGACTAATTAGACATTCAAACTTGGGTTGTCGAATGTCTACCGAATGTCTACTGACTAATTAGATATTCAATTCTGTTTTTCCAATGTTCACCGAATATCTAATGACTAATTAAGACATTCAAAACAGTTTTTTCTTAGTATGTCCATTGAATGTCTTATGACTCATTAGACATTCAAATCTGCTGATTTCGAATGTCCACCGAATGTCTAATGACTAATTGGACAGTCAAATCTGTCTTTTTTTTTTTTTTTTCGAATGTCCACTGAATTTCTGATGCTTAATTAGACAACCATTTCAGCTTAATTCGAATGTCAACCGAATGTTTAATGTCTTATCAGACATTCAAACTTGTTTTGTCGAATGGCCACCGAATGTGTAATGACTAATTAGACATTTAAATATGTTTTGTCGAATGTCCACCGAATGTCTAATGACTTATTAGACATTCAAAACTGTTTTTCCAATGTCCATCGAATGTCTTATGACTAATTAGACATTCATTTTTTAACTTGTTGAATGTCTTTTTATTCGATTGAAAATTCGGCCGAATGTCTTATGTCTAATGTCAATCGTTCTGCCATCTTCTCGGTCTTAAGGCTTGGAGCAGTCAAAACAGGTTCGAAACTGACAATAAACTATGATTTTTTTTAATTTTTTTTATTTTTTTCATTCGTTTTTCTTGTTGTTTTAATCGTTGATTTCTTTATATTTTGAGTTAGAAAACATTGTGGATTATAAAGAAATTGCAAATTATTGTTAGAGAAAGCGCATCTGCACGATTCCACATTGCAGTGATAAAATTTAACTGTCCGCGGATAAACAGTTACACTAGTATCATTCAGTAAGCATTGTCGTATCTTCCCAAAACTAGCTGGAGCGAATTTCGAGAACATCGGTACAGTATCAAGAATTCACGAAGAAAGGAAAGAACGAAGAAGCTGTTTTATTTACAGTGCCGAGTACATTTAAGCCTGTTATTTTCTGACGTTTTGAAGTAAAATGATTAAAAAGTAGACGAATAAAATCTAGAAACATTGTGCACCGTTTTGGTCCAAAGCGCATTTTTAAGTCGTGTGTACATAGAGAAAACGTAAACCCGCACGTACACGCTTCTATTTTTCAAAATATGAGCGTGAACAAGTGAAAAGTAAGCACCTTCATATTGTTAGTGCACTTGTAATTTTATGCGTACGAGCACATTCTATGCTCTTGACGTCTAATTTTATAGAGCGCATCTGAATTATTTACCCCTTTATTCTAGCGGGTACGACCTAAAATGGACTTTTGACCCAATTATTGCTCCCTATTTCAATGTAACAAAACAAATAAGATTGCGTTATATACTGTTTAGTAAGCATCCACATGTTCGGCAAACATCATTCTGGTTGTGTTTATTTCTGTTTATATTTCAGCAACGGCGTATGTGTCAGGACCTCCGCTATTATCACACAGAAAAGGAATAACCGTGGATATTTTACCGCTAAGGATACTTTTGGTAATAGCTCATATATGTGGTCAAAACGTAAAAAGTTTGTTTCTAAACTCATGACAGGGTGTTACATGTTCTGACCCTTTGAGCATAGATTATGTTAACCATTCCTTTTTTTTTTTTTTCAAAATTTTAGTCTTCTCAAATTTGAAAGAAGTTGCAGACAACAATTGAGAACGGTGCAATTTGAAGAGTAACATACCTAAAAGAGAGAAAACATTATGTGATTCAAAGAAATCGGTTGGTTCAAGCAAGTTCTTCCTTTTCCACGAGATTATCAAAGAACAAAATCACAGGAACGTAACAGTAAGGACTTGTGCAGGAAGGGTTAAAGTAGCTAGTAAATAAAAGATTGCTGCTGCCAATAGAAAAATCGAATCACTAATCAAATGGTTCAATTAGACCGGGAATGAACTTTGAACTCCGACATTTATGTTGAGTATTTATGTTGGTTTAGCGACTAAAACGTCTAGATCGTCACCAATAAATCGCCAGTTATTTCATACCCCGATCACATATTTACTGAATAATGTCGTTTATTACTACCAATTTCTAAGGTCATTGGCCCGTCCTACCATCCGTCAACCAACGCTCCCAACCTACCATATACTATTTTATTCATTTATTCTTATCTTGTGGGACGGGGTGTTATTTTGCTAAGTCAAGAGCAAATTTCAAAAGCAAAATATATTTCACATTCATTGTGGCAAGATCCAGTTCACTTCAAGTATAAAAAAAACAAACGTTAAAAGCATCCACTCGCCCAGTTGACCATTTACCAAATTCTTTTAAACAGTAACAGTTATTTCGAGATCCGCCTAACCATGGACTTCGTATCAACTAAAACTGTCACCTCAAAATGCAAACTGCTGTTGTTGTAAACTTATCTATTACCACACGAAATAAATTGAAATTAGTCCAAATTGAAAGAAGTTGCAGACAAGAATTAATTGTAAATTTTGAAACTCTTTGTCTTTCGGAGTAGAAAGCAAATGTATTGTACCGTGTGATGGATGGTCATTAATACTATTTTTGACATTGGTTTTAGCAAATCAATCTCCTTAAAACTCATGATTACATTATGTACTAGACGTGGACTATCAAAAAAACTAATTATTGTACTTTAACAAATCAACAAAATCAGACATATAGGAATGCATGACTGTGTAGTGCCTTTTTTAGTGTTTTACCATGTTTAACCCAGTCCCATACAGTGACGCTTTTGAACGCCCCCCCCCCCAGCAAAAATAATTTGGAAAACATTGTGTAAAATGAAGAAATTGCTTGTTACAAGCATTTTCTTCATTTTACACAATGTTTTCTACACAGCAAGTTGAAATAAAAATCTAAAATTTAATCAATTTTAAATTGTCGCCAGCAATTCCTTTGATTTTGGACCAGTCTAAAATTTTGTTGTGTTGGAATAGGTTAAATGACGAAAACACAAGCCAATGTTCAAAGCAAGTATTCCCCTTTTTTGATACTATGGCATGGCCTTTATGTGAAGAGTGTTTTCTTATCGATAAAAACCCGCATTGGAAATAAAAATGTAGAAGGCAATCTCATTTAACGCTTGTCATACTGATCCCGGATCATTCCTGCCTTGACAATTGCTTGGGCATGTGTATAGACTAACATCAGCCTGCACAGATGTGCAGTCTGATCTTAGTCTACACTGCTTGCTTGTTCTTGTTGTGTCGAGAAAAAACTTTGAATCTGATATTGTTCTAATTATTTAAAAGTTTCAAAATGTATTGAAAAGAGGATAAAGGTTAAGTCATACCAGTACCATTCGTAGATGTGTTAACCCTTATCATGCTGATTTAAAATTCTATGTAGAATTGCTTGAAAATCAAAGGACTGACAGCACTGGAAGGTCTTAATGAAGGTCAATATTTCTTTTGAAAATTGATTGTTAAAACAACTCTGGCATAAAGGGGACAAACAGGAGGTGTAGACCAAGATTAGACTGCAGTTATAAGCCCTCTGATCTATGTCTTTAACTCCTGCCAAAACAAGAATATACCGGGTTCAGCAATACAAGGGTTAAAGATGGCTCTAAGAGAGTTAAAACGCTGCCTCCAAAGTGGTTTATAAGATTGAACAGAAAGTAGAAGATAATTTGAATCTAAAAGAAGAATTCGATACCTTTGGTTAAGACCACGGACCAAACCGGGTTCGAAACAATGGCATTATTTGAGTTTTCATATTGATATGGGACGAGATGAGTTCTTGTTAAATAGACGAGACATGTATAAATGAGGCATTGGATTAACTTGACAGTCGCCGCGGTCATAGCGCAGTCGGAATTAAAGTCCTAATCTTCAACAATGAGATGTCATGGGTTCGATCCACGGCGGCGGCACATATCCTTTCCGACATTTGTCTCTCACCAATGGTTGGAATCTGTTGTTGGGTGTTCAAGCCACCGCGATATGCCTGAAATACTGCTAAAAGTGGCGTTCAACCCCATTCAATCAATCAATCAATTAATTGACTTGACAGTCCTATAATTTAATCTTTAGTTTCGTCTATCAAAATTCGGCGTTCTGATTGGTCGAAAAATATTATTCATAACTCCATGAACAAAATTTTGAGCACGCAGCAATTTTGTAAGCTTCCGCACAAAATAGTCCCATAGAAAGAGGTATCAAAAGTGTAAAGTATTTGCTTTTTTTCGCTCGATGCTATTAAATTATAAGAAATGAAGAGATTATTTTTTGTTTTCATGGAGGTATGAACCGAAAAACCTAATCACACAATGTATGAATCCGCTTCGCGTATTCATACAGTGTGATTAGGTTTTTCGGTTCATACCTCCATGAAAACAAAAAAATATTCTCTTCATCTCTTAAATGATTCTAACCAGATTTACCCCAAACTTTTTAGGTGGTGTCTGGTCAGGTGATTACGTGGTTGCAGCCACCGATTATAAAACCTACGCTATTATACGCGGATGCACAAAACCTTCGGTAGACGGAAGAACATGTGATGATACCTACGTTACGGTCAAGACGAGATCACCGTTACCTGACCCAGACACATGGAAAACGGTAGAAATCAAGCTTCAGAGACTGTTCGGCCTGTCTTTGAGGGAGATGAAACGAATTCGCCATGATCATCGCGCTTGTTCGTTTTCTTTGTCAAAAAATATGTAGAAATAAGTCGAAAATATTAATTGTAGTTTACTTTATTTCATATGGTAAAAAAATCGTTATCGTTCGGGGTGCACGTTTTCGGTTATACGGTCGACCAGAGAGTCAGTTTTGAGGGAAAATGGTAAAGAAGTAGTTCACAAATGTTAAGAAATAAACATTTAAAAGAAACAGGCTTCATATGCAACCATGCATTCGACAAATTATAATTTGTCTGTTAAAAAGTTGTGTAAAAATATTAACCGCCAACCACATGATCTGTTTTAAACCGTTCATTCGGCGATTTCTTATTGAAACAATCGCATGTGAAGTCACCTGGAAGTTTATGAATTTCAGTGGTTTTATTGAGTTTCTCTTTGTTGATGGTGGTGTTACTTTGTTTTCATTTTCGTTTGTCAAAAAGTAAGTATCCTAAATTATATAATTTTCAATCAAATGTCATGTAAAAAGTGCCCAAGCGTAGTTTTAAGCTCGACTGAGCATGAAGTGCTTAGATACCTTAAAGTAGAAACATATCAAAATGATCTTTTTGATTTTGAAAAAGTGTCGATGTACCCAGAGACTAGTCCCTTAATATCATATAATTGATGAATATCTCCCCTCAATCTCAGGTTCAAGGTCACAAATCTACATTTTTGGTGAGTATAAATTTAAGTATGTTATAGTTTAGTTTTGTCTATCAAGTTTGAAGCGATTTGATTCGCTGATACTACTAATATGTGAAAGAAATAGTAATACAGTAACACCTGTCTCATACAGGAATAATTTAATTTTAGGTTCGTCTATCAAAAACGTTCTGATTGGTCGAAAAAAATATTCATAACTCCATGAACAAAATTTTGAGCACGCAGCGATTTTGTATGCTTCCGCACAAAATAGTCCCATACAAAAGGTATCACAATTTGTAAAGTTTTTGCTTTTTTCGCTCGATACTATTAAATTATAAGAAATGAAGAGAATATTTTTCGTTTTCATGGAGGTATGAACAGAAAAACCTTATCACACTTATGTATGAATCCTCTTCGCATATTCATACAGTGTGTTTAGTTTTTTCGGTTCATGCCTCCATGAAAACACAAAATATTCTCTTCATCTCTTAAGACAATAACATGATTCTCCTGTTTTAACATTCCTGCTGAGTTATCAAGCAAAACAAACAACAGAATTATTACGGCAAATAGAAAAGGTGAAAAGATTTATTGATAAGTTGCCTCGCACTGTGAATATGAAAGATGGTAAATATCTCCTTCGTTAGATGTTAAAGCCCAAACAGAATAGAATTTTTTCTTTAACCCTTTCCTGTTCGATCCCTTGTTTTTACGTCCCTGTGATTTTATACTTGAGAAATAATTGTGGGAAAAGAAGAAATTGCTTGTAACAAGCAATTTCTTCTTGTCCTACAATATTTTCTAACCTGCGGGTTGGGTTCTTTTTAAATAGCAATTAATTTTAACTGTGATCTGCAACTTCTTTCAAATTGGACCGGCCGAGAAACGGGAAAGGGGTTAATGTGATCTGGTAGATTATCGAGATTTCTTGGTAGATTAACACTCGAGATTTTCCTCAAAAATCTGTGAAATTATCAAAAAACAAACTCACTGTTTGAGTTGATTAAGCCCTGCTTCGTTCATTGGGCGCTACTGAACGTTTTCTACACGGGACCAAAAACAACGATGATGTCATCAGGTTGCAACGTAATACACCCCCAAAAGATTATATTTGTCTTTGAAGAAATAGCATAATAGATTGTTTTAATGTAAAATCGATTTATCTTTCATTTCGTGATCAAATAAAGCATATATTCACTGGTGACTCCGCCACTCACGATAACATAACTTGCATAAACTCAATGAAAGATAAATCGATCTTATACATTGAAACAATCCTCAATATTAAACTACTGCTTCAGTATAAGACAGAGAAAGGCGCCAGTGTTGACAACTTTATAGGAGGGTATCGATCGTGTTTCAGGTCACAGATTTTAAGTGTTTTATGGGTTTTATAACCTCATAAATTGTTTGATTCAATATCACACAAAACATATTTGCAAAAATCAGAAATGGTTTATCAAAATAAGATATGACATTGTCTAAACTGGCCACGTATCAAGTTTTTAATTGGTCGTAGACCAATTTATATAACCATAAATTACAGATTGTGTCGCTGCAATTTACCAAAACTGCCTTTAGCCTAACTGGACGTATATTCTGACGGGAAAACAGAAAAAAAATCATTTCATTTTACAGGTTAAGAATTATCAAAAGGAGTAGAAACCGGAAGGTCACACGCTTTAAAGATGAATGCTTCAAGGATTTTCCGCTAGTGATGAAGGCGTCTAACCAACCCTTTCTTTCAATCATATCGAGGTGTTAACAAAGATGATACTGCCACTCAATTATTTTCCAGCCATAAGTTAATCAAAGTACCGAAAATTCTTCTGGAGAGCAAATTTGATTATTATGCTTTCAAGCTGTCTAAAGAATTCGCCCAAAGAATAGTATCAATTGTTTTTTCCTTTGATTATAATCAGCGCTGTTTAGGAACTTGTCAATTTCTGCCCAGATAAAGAGAGGGTTTTGAAATTTCATGAACCTGCTGTCAGCATTTGCTCTTAAACTTAAGTTATCATATTCCCATAACTTTTCTGTTTTGGCTTTATAAAAAAGCTCGCAGGGATGATCTAACCATGACTATTTAACAATCGAGCGTTTTTAAAAATTTAGTTTTCACAAAAAGTTGCTTTTTTGTCGGTACCCATGTTGCATCAAGGTCTTACGTTCGTGTAAAATAATATAAGTTCTAATTTACATTCACGGAAATATCATACACTAGGATAGAACCTACGTGTTGTGAAAGTAATAGAAATTAAAGTTGTTTTACCCTAATTCCAAAGTCGGAATGCAACGATATGTCCAATTTCTCAGTGACGACCAATTACAGTGCGTACGGCACTTTGATTATTTCTAAAGACTTGGCGTGGAAAGTTGCAATAAATTTTGTTACAGGGAACTAAAACAGTTTCCCGCCATCTGTCACATTTTTTCTAGGGATACTACGGTGATGTAAACAAAGATAAAAGTGATCTCTGATTGGTCCATATAACATCAAGAAGAAATTTAACGATTTGATCCGATAAAGCGATACTCTGTTAATAACTTAGAAGCGAAAAGGGTAACATTTTAATGTATTTCGACCCTTGAGGGGCGGTTCCTATACCCTAGATAGTATTTTCTGAAAATGAAGTAAAACTAGCTGCGCGACGAGGGTTATCTTAAACATGACGTCATAAATAATTGATAAAAGGGATTATGCCATATCAGAATTCAGTTATTTTGACGGATGAATGATTGTTCTTGAATTTGACACATGGTCTGACTCCCTCGCAATTTCTGGGGATGAGATATGTTCTATTTTCTTATAATGGTCGCCTATGAAAAACGGAATAGTTCCCTGTAACCCGTTACTCGGTACATCAACCAAAACCAACGTCATCGTGACGTTGTATGGTGTTGTATTCGCTTGTCAATTTACGATGATGTATATTAGTATGTTGTTGCCCTTGTCATTTCCGTTGATTTTTAAGTCATTACATTTATGGGTGTTACCGACATTTGACCAATAGCGGCTGTCAATTAAATAATCTGTCCACCAATGAAATCACTCATTTAGCCTGGAAGTTAACTTTGAATTCCGACATAGGCCGCCATTTATGTGATGATTTTTTGTTTGCTTGGCGACTTAAACGTCGTAATTACAACTTTTTCAAGCTGTAGTTACAATGTAGAGGTCGCCAACCAACCATTCTGTTTAGTTGTTGTTGTTGTTGCTGCTGCTGTTGTTAAATGCCGTTTAATACCGAAGGGTAGCTTCCTCTTGGAGTTAACGGGAGGGACCTACGGAGTGGGTGGGTGGTGACGCTTTTTGACGCCTCTAAGGAAAACAGTTAGTAAAATAATGTGTAAAATGAAGAAATCGCTTGTGACAAGCAATTTCTTCATTTCACACAATGTTTTCTATCCAGAAAGTTGAAAAAACTGCAATTTCATAATCTTTCAATTGTCGTCGGCGACTCCTTTCAATTTGGACCACTCCCACCAATTGATGGATAATCAGGGACTCTTTTTCATATTTCATTGGATGGATTTCTTTGAAAGATAGTAAAGAGTGTGTTACCTTTGCCTTTCCCATAATAACTTTTCTGATCCGAAAACGGACGAACCTGGAACTCCGCGAAATAAATCTTGCAAAAAGAGATAAAATACAGCACGAGTAAATCATCAATTATCATCCAAAACGAACATACATTTCTAAATTCAGACAAAAACTAGGAGATATTGTTTAATCGTGCACGATAATTGGCCAATCGAGTCTGTCAATCGAGGAAACAATCGACAAATCAAATCATTCATTCAGCCCGGAATAGAGGTTTGAACTTCAACAATGGCCGTTTTTATTTTTGTTGGTTTTGTGACTTAAACGTCGTAACTACAGCTTATTCATGCTGTAGTTACGACTTTTATGTCGCCAACCAACTATTCACTCTTTTGTTACATTTTATTGGTCATAAATTTGGCAAAATAATGCTATATAAAATCGAAGCGGGACTTCCTGTTGGAGTCAATGGGCGGGTGCCAAGGAGTAAGTGGGCGGAGCCAGCGATTGGTCATTTGTTCAACTTCAGAGACAGTCTCTTCTCGCTAGAACGTTTTGATCTAATGTCATGTTACACCTTTTAGCTTGATAAGACTTCGCTAAAATCTTATCACTCAGCAAAATATTTAGCTTATATTAAAACGTGACCCTTAGAGGAAAGATAGATTGAAACAGATTTGGAGGAAGGGCATTCCAATGTTTAGAAAACTAGTAACCGTAAAAGAAAATTATCGTCCAAGCATAATATAGAGACTTTATTCCAAATGAAAACCCATATTTTTATGACATCTTAGACCCTTTAGAATGTATGCTTGAAACTCAAGAATTGACGGTTAGCGATGGTCATCAAAAATCGATAGAAAAATCAAAGCATATATTTAGACCGGAAGCTCTAACGTTGGTCGATATTTTTGTTAGGGGTTTTTGGTGTTTTGACAACTAAAAAGACATAATTACAGCTTATTCAAGCTATGAAGACGTTTAGGTCGCCAACAAACCATTCTTTACATTTTGTTAGATGTTACCGACTTTACATTCTGCCGAAAGAGATGAATATTTTAGAATTTTCAACAATATAAAATTGTCGTCACCAACTTCTTTGAAGACTCTGATAAGAGTCATTTTGATGTCCTGAAGTGAGCCGAATCAACCTAAGAACTACTTTTTACGGCGTAGGCATTTATCGAATTTAGTGGTTAAGCCTCCAGTGGCAGTTTGCACTCGTTAAACTTTGAGACGACCTCAAAATTTTGTCTGTTAACTTAAACAATCAAAGCTGACGCTTTGCTAGCTAAAACATGTGTATTATTTGCGTAGACTGTAGCTCGTTTTCTACGATGGAATTTTATCTAAAAGTAGGGTAAAACCGAACATATCAGCCTCTAAGACATACAGTGAATCCGGTCAAGTACTAGGCGCCTCTGTGTGGTATAACAGGTCGGCCATTAACCCTTTTCTGTCCAAACTCTCGTTTTTACGTGCCTATGATTCTATACTTGAGAAAATATTGCGGACAATATTGCTTGTAACAAGCAATTTCTTCTTTTTTCACAATATTTTCCACTTCACTGCATGTTCATGAAAAACCTTTGAAATTGGATTAGTCTGAAATTTGCAAAACAGGAAAGGGTAAAGTGGCACAGCATATATGAAGACATATTTGAAGACAGTAGAACTCACTAAAGATATGGTCCCGGTTATGGTACTTTTAAAGTACTGGAAAAGCGTTGCACGCAAAATTTCTTCAATTCAGAGCATGTCCAAAGAATTTACGTTTCTATCTTTTAAGGGTGGATTTCATGACTGGAGAAATGTATTACTGTAAAGGAATAAAGTGAACGGCATATCGCCGCGCGCTTTAAATACGGGGACATTTCCAAGTGAACGCCCTTCTTATAAATTCTAACCTATTTTGTAACGGGAACAGATTCCTAATTTCGATTGAGACATTCAACGCTTTGCATAGGTTCGAAGAATACTGGGGAAAAAAATAAAAGTGCAGATGAACTCTTTGGAAATGGACAATATAGATAATGTTCAGAGTTCAGTCTTCTTTACTCTATTCATTAACCAATCGCGTCCGACGATCAAATTATCAGTCGACCGATGAAATCATTCATTTAGACCAGAAATGTATTTTGAACTTCAACATGGGCTGCAAAATTTTACTTTATGTTTGTTTGGCGACTTAAACGTCGTAATGTCGTACATCTTCTTCAAGCTGTAGTTACGACGTTTAAGTCGCAAACCAACTATTCTCCTTTTTTTGTTGCAAGCTACTGGTCATAAGATTTGCAAAATAACGCAGATTAAAATCGAAGCGGGACTTCTTGTCGGAATCGATGGTTGTGGCCAACGAAGTAAATGGACGGGGGCCAGCGATTGGTCAATTCAACGGAGGATGAGAATGTTTCAATTATTCCACTCATTACCAGTTTCCAAGAAATCTGTTACAACTGAGATTTTTGTCATCAATTTTTAACATTTCGGAATACAGTTCCACTTTTACTATGACCTTTTCACCATATATAGACCATTACATAAATTTATCACGTGACCCGTTGTCTGCTGACAATAAACGTGACCCTGTACTTAAGTTCGTGTATAAAAGTCCTGAGGTATGACAAGGAACATCATTGATATCCTTGCAACTTGAACAAAACCACGACACAACCTCAAAATGCGAGCCGCCTTCGTTATCTTTGCTCTTATGGTAAGCGGGACTGTTGCTGAAAACCTGGTAGAATTAGCGACACAGCTCGGAGCCACCACTTTAGTACAGTTTGCTACAACAGCCGGGTTGGGCAAGGTTTTGTCAGATAATGGTAAGATTTCTGTTGTCAAATTTAACACAAAAAAATTCCTTCATTGGACATGTCGTCGGATTTTTTTTCTGCAAATGTTTCCTTCTCCCAAACAAGATATTTTAACCCATTACCACTTGGCTAAATTTTAGAAAGGTCCAAATTCAAATAAAGTTGCATGCAGATGGCAATTTCAATTTGGGAGAAATTTGAATAATTTGATTTTATGGACAGAAAACAAGGTTGAGAATGAAGAAATTGCTTGTTACAAGCAATTTCTTCATTCCCAATCTTGTTTTCCTTAAGTTATTTCTTGATTTGTGTAAAAAGCGGGATTGTGTGGAAATGTGTAAAAGGAAAAAACTAATGAAACGAGTTCGCCCCCTAACCGTTGCGCTACACAGGAACCCTGATGCCGGGCCAATGCCGATAAAAATAGTAAATCTTCTAATTCTAGAATTAGGTTGGTGTGAATATGTATATCTTACGTAGCTCTGACGATAGTCAATTAATAAACGTTACTTTCTTAGCTTCTCTCAAAAACTTACAGGTCAATTGATAAAATTTAATTTTCGCGTCGACCTTTATTTCAGGTCCTTTCACTATTTTCGCACCAACAAACGCGGCCTTCGATGCTCTTCCACAAGATGTCAAGAACGCATTATCGAAGGACGTAGATTTATTAAAGAAGGTGCTAGAGTTTCACGTGCTGGACGGAAAGGTGTACTCTTCAAGCCTGAAAAATGATCAACTTGCACAGTCTCTTGTATCAAACCTACAAATCCGCATCGACATATACGGACAGGTAAACAGTATTAATGTCTTGCATGACATGACCTCTATTGTAACCTTTATTATTGTATGACCTACAACCCAGGGTTGAAATAATCCCGTTGATTTTCTTAATTTTATTTATCATTTATATAATATTACACGGTTGATATTACACTAGTGTAATAACTAATCAAATGAATTCGTAACCTATGGTACGCCTTTCCGTTATCGCTAACATGACGTCATAGCTCATGTAAAGACATCATCGTTATCTTCCGATAGGTGGCATTTTTCAAAAACTGAAATCTTCGGCGAATATGACATGCGCAGACAACGAGACGTCATTTGCAAGCGGCGTTATATGTTTTGCGGAACGTAACATATCGATGAATTCTGTTCACTTTTATTGATTTATTGCAAAATTTAATGTCATATTACAAACAGAACATCATTTTCGTGTTAATAAAACCCTGAATTTATAAAACTCGTCATCTTCACCCATTTACAAAAATTTTAAACTAATGAAAGGAGTTGCAGACGAACTGTTCTGTTTTGTTTCTTTTTTTACATCTAGTTATGTACTAGTTGTATCTTTTACCAAGTCAGATATTTTTTTTATATATATCTATTCTGTTCAATCTTGTATTTGACCTTTTCACGTTAGATAACGAGAACTACATGTATTATCAAAAACAGTTGTGATAAGTTCAGAAAAAAGCACAGTCCTGAAAAATTGTTTTGATAGTAGTCGGTTGTAGTTCCTAAGTGACCTATTTGAAAGAAAATAACAAATTTTGTAAAATACTGACTGAAGAAAAATAGCCATAGAAAAAGTTTGAACTCGGAGCTTCCGCATAGCAAACAAGCGCTATACCTCTTCCACCATGACAACCAATTCAGATCCTACACACAACTGAAGTAATTTGTTTAGTGTCATGGGTTTGTCGAAGTACATTCGGATTCATATTCACGAGCCAAATTCTATATTCTGCATAAAGGTTGGGAACCAGGTCAATAAAATAAGCTTTTAACTAGCTTAGAAGCTTTCATCACATTACAACATTTAGTTCACCAAATAAACCCTTTTACAGTTTTGTTACTCGCTACTGTTTTTTTCTTTCTTTTTTTTCAAATTAACGCCGTCCAAAACCGGATTGGAACTTCCTATTGGAGTCACTTGGCCGGGCCAACGGAGTAAGTTGGCAAGGTCAGCGATTGGTCAATTTCATAAACAGTAAATGTAAAATGTCAAGATCCAATTGCACAAAAGCTTTTGCTATTTAAGAATATCGGTCCTAAATATTTACAGAAAGTAACAGCTGACGGAGCCGTTGTCACCGCGGTAGACAAGAACGCTACAAACGGTGTGATTCACGTCATAGATCGAGTGATGTACCCTCTACCGACCGGCAGCATTCCAGAGACAGTGGCCCTGGACAAGGATCTCAGTACATTGCTATACTGTGTAGGCCAAGCTCAGTTAGTTGGACCCCTTAGCGGTAAGCACGGCCACTTTAATCCTTTAAAAAGGATACATTAAGACAAAAAAAGAAAAGCTGAAGGCTTTGAAAACACTAAAGTGGGGTGACCTTTATTCAGAAGTTTTCTAATTACATGTATAAACAAATCACACTCTCAGGTGGGGATCAGACAGCTTATAAAGTAAGCTGATCTTAATTAATATCTCCTGAAAAACGGGGATGTTCCGGGTTCAAGTTGATATAAGATACGTACATGTACAAAATAAAGAATATCGGACTAGTTGAACTGACTGAGTTTGATCGACACTAACACAAGTTCTCGGGCCAGAGACTTTTGATTTAAAGGGAAGGCAGGCAGAATTCCTTAGCTTCGGATTATGTGGGCCTGTAGATTTTCTTTTTCAAATTTAATCAATAATAACTACCTTTTTGGCCTTACCCAGCCAATCATTAGTTTTTGAAAAACATAGTCATTCTATAAAGGAAAAACAGTGAAACAAGCAATTTCTCTTTTCCCAACTTAGTTTTTAACTAATATTTTGTTTTCAATCATATGCACTACACACTATCTACTTCATGATACATGTACTTTTGTATTGCATAAAAGGACAATAGATTTCGTGGACCATCAATCATAGAGGAAGGCCGGTAAAATTTGAACCAACTGGTCCTACCATGCCTAAATTCTGTTAGTGTCGAGCCCTAGTAACTCATCAAAATTTTCATTAAAACCTTTTGTTTGTCCATTTTATATAGGTTCCGGACCATTTACCGTATTTGCCCCAACAAACAAAGCCTTTGATAGTTTACCTGCAGGGGTTCTCAGCGATCTTTTGAGCAACACCACTGCTCTTGTAGGTAAGTGAGCATTTCATTTAGTAGATAAAGTGGATGTATAACGGGTTATAATATGACCTGCGACCTGGGAGAGAAATACTGAATATTTTTGAAACTACACAGGGGATATTACACTATAGTTGCACTAGTGTAATCGATATGCAAATGATCTCAAAACATATGGTAACGCCTTTTCATTGCCACCAAGATGACGTAATGATGCATCTAATGACATCCTTTAACAAACGGCATTATCTGTTTCGTTGAATATTATATCGAGGAAATCTATTAATTTTTAATGAATAATTGCAAAAATTAAAGTCATGTTTTAAATAGAATATAAAATTTGTGGTGAAGGAATCCCGAATTTATTGAACTCATCATCTTAAACACTCGACAAATGTTGTTTTTATCTATTCATGGATGACTCGTTTAATATATTCAGTATTCTATGAACATTCCTTCAATATCCTCTATTTATATCATATCGCTTTGCTTGAAAATAATGATTTGATTAGACATTTTTGTCGTTTAGAATAATCATTTCGTTATCTATATCTCGGCTTAGTTCACTTACCTATGAACTTCTGATGGTGTCCCATATTCCAGGCTTGGCCTTTGGAATTCTAGAAAACGTTATATGCAAATCAAAATGTTCTTGCTACATCTGGTTCAAATATATATCCAAATTCCTGAATGGGAATTTTGGGATTGGTTTGAAGGTAATGATAAAAAGGCTGATTACCCCAAAGCAATTTCCGAAAAGCTGTTCAGGGAAAGTTTTAATTGTCATACCTCTATTAACCAATGTGATAAAAGTGTGTCGAATCTTAAATGGTAGATACAATCGTTTTGGCCTTCATGGTTACTGAAATAGTATAACTGTTAAATGAGCATTGCCCCTGATTGTCTAATTATAGCTGTCTTGAAGTACCACGTTGTCCTAGCAACCGACTATAGTGCCGGTCTATCCTCTGGGGCCGTACAAACATTCGAGGGACAAGATGTTAACGTCAAAGTTAGCTCAGGTATTCCTTGTTCAGTTTTTACACACAGATAACAATGAAAAGAAAATGCGCCTTTAAAAATGGACGTTTAGGATAAAGGTAACCAGGAAAAGGGTTTTAACTCCTCATAAAGAACGTTGTGGAAATAGAAACCTTCGTTTGTGAAGATGGGATCTGAATATTTACGTCTTAGTCCGTTACACTGCGCCTACTTACGTATCAAAAGATTTTAGTTTACATGAACCTATACATGATATTTCAAACAATTCTCGAGGGTAAATTGCGATACTGTTAGAAGTGTCTATACACTTTATAGACACTTAGAACAGTATGCCTATTAAACTTCAACTTTTTTAACTAGTAAAGCGTTAGCTTCGATAGCTTAAGTTACTTGACAATTTTTTTAGGTCTTCTCAGAGTTCAACGGAAGCAAACTGTCACACTAAATCCATTGAATGCATACGCCATAAAAAGTGGTTCTGATGTATTTCAGGAATATTGCAAACTCTGCCTGCAAGTTCATCTCCAATTTATTTTTAGCTAACTAGAGCATATTATTTTTAAAAAAAAGACTGGTCAGAGTCTTCAAAGAAGTTGTAGACGACAATTACAAATTATTGAAAATTCTTAAATATTTCTCTCTCTGAGTAGAAAACAATTTTGAAAATGAAGAAATTGCTTGTAACAAGCAATTTCTTCATCTTCCACATCATTTTCCAGAACTGTTCTCTGAAGGGGCGTAAAATGAGGGTATGTGTGGGAATAGGTTAAATCCTTGCTTACTTTAACCTCATTTATTTATCATGAAACCGTTTGACAAAGAAGATTACTTAGCAAAAATATGTTTTTCTAACTAACAGCGCTTTGATTTCTCATGGCTCTGCAACTCAAGAAATTGAAGTTTTTGTTGTTTACTCAATGAAAGATATACTAATCTAATACTGAAACTCACAAATTTTAGCAAATTCCGGCTGTCAATCAAATAGTCAGTCAACCAATGAAATCATTCATTTAAACTTTCGACAATAACCGACATTGGCGACTTAAACTTCGTAATTACGGCTTACCAAAGCTATAGTTACGACGTTTAGGTTACTAACTAATTAATACTTTTTTGTTAATGAAACGGGCCATAAATTTAGCAAAATAACACCGATAAAAATCGAAACAGAACTTTCTGTCGATGTAAATAGGCATGGACAGCAAAGTATGTGGGCGGGGCCAGCGATTGGTCAATTATCCTGTATATAATTTAAGCTGGTGTGACGGTGAACGACGCTAACGTGGTTGTTGCTGACATACCAACCAAGAACGGCGTGATACATGTGATTGACAAAGTTTTGGTGCCAAAGTTATAATTAGATATCTCTGTATCTATTTAGCATGTCTCATCCCCTTACATTTATTGTTTTCATTGAATATTTATTTAAATGTAAATACTGTCTAGATTATTAAATTACTAATTATGAATATGACTTTTCTTATTATAGACTGAATCGTAATTGGCCAATCGCGGCTGTAAAATCAAAGAAACAATAGACATATCATATCATACATTTAGAACAGGATTGAAGTATGAACTCCAATGACCGTCATATGTGTAAATAATATTTATGTTAATTTGGCGCCTTAAACGTCCTAAGTCGGCTTATTAAAGCCTGTAGTTACTACATTTAGGTCACCAACCAACCTTTCTCCTTTTTAAATACATGCTGCTTTCCATAAATTTTGCAAAATAACCCCGTTTAAATTCGAAGTGGAACTTCCTGTTGGAGTCAATGGGCGGGGCAAGCGATTGGTCAATTTAGTCCCTGTCCTCGGCCTCGATTATTTATAACAATCTCAACTCGGCTCTTTGGACCTTTTTCTTCTCCCAACCTTATACGATAACGTCAATTCTCGCCTAGTCAAAAACCAAGAAGACTACTTACCGGCTGAGTGGTTGCGACCTTGTGTTCCTGGCTTAACCCATTCCCACACACTCACGAATTTTGACGCCCCTCAATATAAAAAGCTTTGAAAAACATTGTTGGAATTATAGAAATTAGCTTTAACAAGCGATTTCTTCACAATTTATCCGAAATGTTTTCTACCAAAAAGATGACGGCTTTTATTAATTTCATAATCCAAAATTTGTCGTCTACAGTGTCCAATTTTTTCGTCTGGCAATGGGTTTAAAAAGAGGTAAATACTTACAGATTTCTTACCGGCCGCGCGTTGATGTGAAATATTTAAAAAAAAAAGAGCCCAAGCCTTGTATTTGCCATTGCAAAGAAACAAATGTGAATGAGTGGACCTCACCGTTAAATTATTACCAAATTACATAATTTTAGGCTGGTCTGAACTGAAAGAGGTTGCAGACGGCATCTCAAATAAATCTAACCTCTGAAAATAAGTGGCAAATAGGATAGAAAACAATGTGACAAAATGAGAAATTGCTTCTTAAAAGCAATTCCTCTTTTTTTCCACATAGTTTTCCATCATCATATTTCTTAAGGGCGTCACTAAACGCCATTGAATTGGAAATATATTAAATAACTGGATATTGTTCAATGCGTAGTTAAAGTAATGCTTAGCGAAAAATCTTAATTTTGAGAATGGATAAAAGGTGAAAAACTTCATTCGAAATTGACACTGTGTGATTAATCATTACTTGTTCCGTAACTTTTTCTTTCCACTACAATAGACAAACCGAAAGCATGCACTCGAGAGAAATATATGATAAAGTTCTTGTAAAATGGATTTCATAAAAAATGAAAGGGAAATATGCATTGTATAAGTGATATCGAAAATTGTTACTACATGTTTTCAAAGCTTGTTTTACGATATTTTAGTATCTGACGGTTTTTATGGATTAATTTAAAAATAAGTTCGAGCCATTATAACAAAATCCCGCTTTTTTAAGCTCATGGAGAGAAAATTGTTTTGCAAGAATTGTGTACATCGAAGAAATTGTATCTAAGTAGCATTTACTTCATTGTCCAGAACATTTTTTTCTTTTTAAGAACAAAGTATTTCGAAATTCTATTACTTTAAACTGTCGACTGCAAATCCTTTCAATTTAGAGTAGTGTAAAGGTTTTTCGTTTGGTAACGAGTTAATGAAATTCATATGATAAGCTTTTTTTGTTCCAAAATATGGTATCAAGACATAGATAAAATGTTTGATCTAGCATTTTTCAAGAAAAGGGCATTTTTCGGTACGAATGAAGTAAAGTGCATATAGGTTCAGTTAAAGGAGCCAAATAAAATGTGTGTAGGAAAAACAAAGATTGGGGTTACCACCACCTTTTGTTTTCCGTCCACTGATACCGAAGCTTTTCGTAATAAACCTGAATAAAAACCAATATGATGTGATGATTAATTTAACACAAAAAAAAGAAACAAACTTATCATCCAGTTACTTTGATGAAATACAGTTCTTTGTATCGAAGATAGTTCATTCTGAGATTGCTCCATTCAAGAAACGAAGAGAACATTTTTGTTTTCATTTAACCCATTCCAACTCAATCCCTCCTTTTTACGCCCCTCAACAAAAAAGCTTTGGAAAACATTGTGGAAAATGAAGAAATTGCTTGTATCAAGCAATTTCTTCATTATCCACAATGTTTTCTATCCAAAAAACTGAAAAAAATTTAAAATTCCATCAACTTGAAATTGTCGTCTGCATCTTCTTTCAATTTGGACCAGTCTAAAATTTTATCAAGCGGGAATGGGTTAAGTATAAACCAAAAATGCTTATTCACGCTGTAAGAATCCTCTAATTGTGAAGTATATAGGTTCATACCTGATTGAAAACAAATGACATTCCCTTCACTTCTTGTAATTCAATGCAACATAGCAAAACAAAGAAAAAAAATTGCTATTCTAGATCAAGATTTTAAGGATCAACTTTGCGCGCAAACATACAAAATAGTTACATATTTAGAATTCGGTTCATAGAATTTTGAAAAATTTCAGCCAATCCAAAATCTTGAATCTTGATGGACGAAACTAAAAGTATGTTTAGCAGAATTGAATAGCTGAGAGAAATGAATAAAAAAAAGAATTCATGAGGAAAACGACAGCTATCAACCTGAATCATAGACCAATTTGGTCAGGTCCTAGGAACTAGAATCAACTTTATATAAATATGAGCACTGTTGGTCGTCATTTTTAAGCGATATCCTGTTTATCTGGATCTACAGCTTCCTGAGAGTGCATGGAGAAGTCCGAGTCGACAGTTGCCCCACCATCTTTACCTATCAGCCAGTAAGTACGGACGTTTCCTTTGAATGCCATCATCAAATCGTGATCCCTCTGTAATACAAAAATTGAAGCTAACTCATTACTACACGACAAAACTTTTGACTTGTCCAAATTCAAAGAAGTTGCAGACGACAACTTTAAGTTGCTTAAATCTTTAAAAATATTTGTCTTTTTGAGCAGAAAACATTGTGAATAATGTAGAAATTGCTTTTAACAAGCCATTTCTTCATTTTCCACAATGTTTTCCAACGCTTTCCAATTGAATGGCGTTCAAATGCGTCACTGTGTGGCATGTGTTAAATCAACATATCTTCTGTATTTAATGAAGTAATATCACTGGAAATGAATGAATGAATGAATGAATCTGAGAACAAGGTTTCGCGGACTTCACCTTAGTCAATCAATTTTTGATTACTATAGATAATGACAACTATATGTGGTCGTTGCTCATTGAACATAAAATATAATGCTCTAAAAGGTAAGCGATCATTTTCATTGTTTACTATTTTTAACCCATGTTTAACCGATTACCAGACAGCAAACTTATAACTGGCCCAATTGAATAGAGCTAAAGACGACAATTTCAATTATTCTAATTTTGGATTTCTAAAAAACTTTCTGGTTAGAAAACATTGTAGAAAATGAAGAAAATACTTGTTAAAAGCAATTCTACCTTTTACATATTTTTTTTTTTTTTTTTTTTTTTTTTTTTTTTTCTGATGGCGTCAAAAAGCGTTATTGTGTGGTAACAGGTTAAAAATATTTCGTCCACCAACAAATTAAAACGAAATAGGTAATGACGGATCGTCGCCGCAAAAAAAAGATTTGCCAGTAAAATCATGAATTTAGACAGGCAGTGAATAATTAAACGAAATAGGAAATGACGGATCGCCGCCGCAAAAAAATACCAATTAGCCAGTAAAAACATTCTTATAGACAGGAAGTGAATTATTAAACCCGACATTGATATTTCTAGATTTGGTCCTTCTTATAGCTCACCCATGATGAAGTTCCGACGTTTAGATCACCAAAGATTTAATGTTTGTTTTATGTTCTTGATTTTGCTTTGCAAATTAATATAATTTAATTTTTAGTTTCGTCTATCAAAAACGAGCTTTCTGATTGGTCGAAAAAATTAATTCATAACTCCATGAACAAAATTTTGAGCTCGCACGCGCAGCGATTTTGTATGCTTCCGCACAAAATAGTCCCTTACAAAAAGGTATCAAAATTTGTGAAGCTTTTGTTTTTTTCGCTCGATGCTATTAAAGTATAAGAATTTTTTTTGTTGTTGTTGTTGTTGTTTATTTGTTTGTTTTCATGGAGGTATGAACCGGAAAACCTAATCACATACTGCATGAATCCGCTTCGCGTATTCATACAGTGTGATTAGTTATTTCGGTTCATTCTTCTATGAAAACAAAAATATTCTCTTCATCTCTTAGATTGTTTGATATTTAAGGTCGAGGGTCAGGAGGCATAGTCAGCGATTGGTCATTAAAAATATATTGGAAAAATGTAGATAACCCTTTCCTGTTTTCCTAAATTTTAGACGGGTACAAATTGAAAGAGGTTGCAGAAGACAATGAAAATTTGATGCAATGTGAAAAGAAACCCACCTATGTGAAAGAAAAATTTAGGGAAAAGGAGAAATTGCTTGTAACAAGCAATTTCTCCTTTTTCCACAAAATTTTCTCAGGTATAAAATCACGGCAACAAAAAATCCCGGGTTTGAACAGGAAGGGGTTAAAAAGTTTTACTTTGAATATCGTGATTGGACGATCAAAATCTCTCGTATACTTAAATGACTAGTTGATGAATCGCGTCTGTCAATCCAAAAATAATCGACCAATAAAATTATTTGGAAGTGAACTTTGAACTCCGTCATTGGTCGACATTTATTTAAATCTTTGTTTGTTAATTTATTTTTGTGTATGTGTGTGTGTGTGACTTAAACGTCGTAACTACAGCTTATTAAAATTGTAGTTATGCCCTTTTAGGTCGCCAACCAACAACTTTATTTTACTTTTTGCACATTTTAATGGCCGTAAATTTTGTAAAATAACTCCGTTGAATATCGAAGGGAATCTTCCTGTGGAGTCAATGGGCGTGGCCAGCGGAGTGAGGGAGTAGGACTAGCCTTCCGTATATTAATCTATTAGTCGCCAAACGACTATATCAATATTTGTTATTTACTCTTAAATATTTCGAGTTAAATATGTTAATTTCACACAAACAAAATCGGACACGTCGTGAAAAAAATCTGTTTCTAATTGTTTCAAATACGGTTACAGATAAGGCATTAGAGTGGCTTTGATCACCTTTTACTCGTTTTTTAAATGTATGTGTTTGTATTGTAAATCAAAGATGAGACGTAAATAAACTATATATATATATTTTAAGATGACATCATTTTCCTCCTGAAGATGACGTCATAATACTAATAAACGCATCAGAATGGTAAAAAAGAAGGGAAATACCACTAGAAGTACAGATATTCTTACTATTTCGTCGAATTCATTTCATAAAAAATAGGTATATAATAAATGGAATTTTATGTTACGAAAGCGATACAACATTTTGTATTTGCTTCTCGATGCGGAGAAAAATTTGATATTCCACTCGACCTTCGGTCTAGTGAAATATCAAAATTTTCCCCTGAAGCTCAGAGCAAATACGAGATTTTGTATGGTTATCGTAACATGCTATTTCATATATTTCAACGTACTTTCTCTGGGAAGTTGTCCCGTTCTTTCAGGACATATCCACCAAGCTCCTGTAGAACCGTAGCGGTCGAAAGGCTGATCTGGATCTTACAGGCTGTAAAATAGATTAATTGATTTTCTTTGTCAACGTGGAAACTATTATTGTAAATTTGAACAAAGAAAAACAAAAATAATTTGTCTATTCTTTGTACTACGTGTCATCTATGACTATCAATTGAGTTTTTGGCTCGTTTGCTTTCGGAGAAAACCCGAGTCTTAGTTTCGTCTATCAAATACGAGCGTTCTGATTGGTCGAAAAATATTCATACCTCCATCAGCAAAGTCTTGAGCACGCAGCTATTTTATATTCTTCCGCACAAAATAGTCCAATACAAAAAAATATCATTTTTTTTTCTTTAAGCTTTTTTCTCTCAATGCTATTAAATAATAAGGAATGAAGAGAACATTTTTGTTGTTGTTGTTTTCGTAGAGGTATGAACCGAAAAGCCTAAACACGCTTGTATCTAAATCCGCTGTACCTCCATGAAAACAAAAAATATTCACTTCATCTCTTAAACATCTTTGTAGTTAACGAACGCATTTATTCATAACTTGGAATGTATGCCCATTATCAAAATAGCACCAAAAAAGTCATTGGAGGTAGATAAAATTGCATTTTTGTGAAAATTATGTCCCTTTTTCGGCTAAGATTTTTTATCAACTTTCAAGCAAGTAACAGGTGAGCATCAGGTATTCGTAGATAGTTTTCTTGTTCGAATGAATGATTAACGTATAGCCAGACGGCAAAATTTTAGACAGGTCAAAATTAAGAGGAGTTGCAGACGACCATTCACAAGTTTATGAAATTTCTTGTCCTAAATCGCTCATCTGTGGCATCTGCAAATTACAGTACTTTTTTGTATAAAAATAACACAGTTTGACCCAAATAGCATTAATACCTGCCACATACCAAAGCTTTCATTAAGTTTATTTGACAGAGTGCCAACAGACATTGATACATACCAAATATCAAAGCTCTAGGCCTAATGGTATGGGGGTAGAAGATTTTCCTAGATTTCCTTTTTAAAATCAGAGATTGCACAGAAAAGGGCTAATTTTCAGAGTACAGTAATTCTTCGAAGTATTTTCGTAGAGGGTCAATAGGTGATGATACATACCAATTATCAAAGCTCTTGGTCTTATGGTTTAGAAAGAATTTTTTTCATAATTGTTTACTGACGGTCAGATGGACAGACGGAAAGACGGACAGGCAGACAAACAGACGCTTGACATTTACCGATCACAATAGCTCACCTTCAGCACGTTATGCCCAGGTGGGCTGAAAAAGTGCTAGTTAAAAACAATTTCTTCATTTTACAAATTTTTTAAATTTTCTCGAGGTGTGGGAATGGAATGAATAAAAAATACAAAATATTAAACTAAAGGCCCGGTCACACAGCCTTCCACGAGTCGATCACGTGTAATTTTGCCAAAATTTTTCAATTTTTTTTTACACGCGGTGAAAAATCAGCTAAATTTTCACAAACATGCTAGACACGCGAATGACAAGTGGACCAAACGCGCGTGTGTGCTCCGCGTGCCCAACGCGTGTCCACCACGAGTCCTCCGTGTGTGAGCGCTTGTGGTCAGAAAATGGGGTCACAAGTGATCACACGCAGCGCGTGTGTATCACTTGTGCTCCGTGTGTGGTGCGTGTGCTCAACGTCTGTATCGCGTGTGCTCCGCGTGTGAGTCACGAGCCGATCACTTGTGCTCCGATTGTCGCCCGCGTGTATAAAAGCCGCCGCGCCCGTTGTTCTGGATCATTACCGATCCAGATCCCGTCTTCGTCTTTTCCTCACTCTTCTTCTGGCATCCAGGGCTTGATTAACCTGAAATAGCTGGTTTTGATGTTGCTGCAACAGCATAACCATAACATTACGATGCGCCGGATCCATGTTGCCTCTTCAACGTCTTGATTACAACTGATGAAAACTGGCCCTCACACGGTCTTTTTATAGCAGAAATTACTTATAGTACAAACGTAATTGGGACGTGGACAACACGCGAATCAGTCGTGGTTCAATCGCGATTCAACGCGGAAGCACGCGAATGGCCCGCAGATGACTCGTGACACAAAACCTGAGAAAGCCTTTTACACGCGAAGCACACGCTATCACATGTGCAAGGAACGCTGTAGACAAGCGGAACACAAGTGGGTGACAAGTGCTTCACACGCAATCACACGAAGAAATTTTGCGTATGCCCGCGAGTGACCACTTGTCGTCCACTTGTGATCCGCGAGTGTACCACGTGTTATCGCGTTTGGTCCGCGTTTCCACCACTTGTGCGACCCGCGGTGGCCGTCGCGCCTAATTTTTGTGCTGCTCAAAAAAAAATCGGGCTCCGAGCGCTTGTAAAATTTTTCGCGCGTGTGCGCACTTGTTATGAGCGAGTCCTCCACGTTTCATTCACGTGTCATTCACTTGTGACCGCGTTTACTTCGCGTTTGACAGTTTTTCCTCGCGATACACTCGTGATCAACTCGCGGAAGGCTGTGTGACCGGGCGTTAAAGCAAAGGTCCAATGTTTAAATTTTAAATTATTTCTAATCTCAATTCAAAAAGCCCGGAAACTTTTCTGAAAGATGCAAAGTAATTCACCCAGGGCAACGTGTACGTATTTATGGCCAAAGATTGTGTTTAAACACATCCAAAGGACAAAACTCGATCGATGAAATAAACACGAACGTTACTTACGCTGTCCGAGGGATTCCATCTTCTGTGCAATGTTCACAGACTCTCCAAACACACAGTAGTGGGGCATCTTAGTACCCACAACACCGGCTACCACAGGACCTGGTGTAGAACGTGGGGCGTTAATTTTTGTACACATTCAAATAACTGTTGAGTATGTGGACGGGTTCGGATTATTCGAAAGATTCTAACTTCAGTCCAATGTTTGATCCACTTTCTCGATTTAAAATATTTTCTTTTTAAGGTCTTCGAAACTGGTTTGAAAGGAATTTATAAACAAAAAAAAACATCGTCATCACTGCTTAGACTAATCAGTCAGACGCATAAAGCTGAAGGATTTATCAAAGGATTTATCATCCACTTCTGAATTCTATTATTTAATCCATTCCAACTCAATCCCTCCTTTTTACGACTCTCAAGAAAAGAGCTTTAGAAAACATTGTGGAAAATGAAGAAATTGTTTGTATCAAGTAATTTCTTCATTATCCACATCGTTTATATTCAAAAAGACGAAAAAAAACAAAATACAATTAAGTTGAAATTGTCGTCTGCAGCTTCTTTCACTTTGGACCAGTCTAAAATTTTGTTGTGTTGGAATTGGTTAATACGACATATTTTTCGAGCATATAGCTATCTGACATAGTTACTTCAATGTGTCCCCATGACATAAATATTTTTAGAATATCAAAAATTATTTGAAATAAACTGACTGACCATGGTATGATATTTAACACGTTCTGTAGCCGTCATAGCGCAGTCGGTAGCGCGTGAGACTCCTAATCTTCAATCACAGGATGTCATGAGTATGATCCCCGGCGGCGGCACATATTCTTTCCGACATTTGTCTCTCACCAATTGGTGGATAATCGTAAACCTAAGGGGGGTAGCAGCTGGAGGCTAGGAAAGGATGTAGTGGTAATACTGGTGTGAGAAATACCAGAAATCCATTGTTAGGTGCTCCAGTCGCCGCGATATGACTGAAATACTGTTTAAAGCGGCGTTAAACCCCATTCAATAAATCAATAAATCAATCAATTTAATAAAGCAAGGCGAGTTATTTGTGCATTACTCTTTCCAATCATCAGTAATCTGTAGTTTTCGTATATTCTTTGAACAGATATTTGTATCTTAAAATTAGATAAGTTAATCAAACTCAATGTGATTATCGAATCGGAATATTTAATATTCTCTTTTTTTATATTTGCCATTTTTTTATTCGTCTCAAAGCTATTTAAAATCTTTATCCCTTGACGTAGAAAACATTGAAGAAATTGCTTGTTATAAGTAATTTCTTCATTTTACACAATGTTTCCCAGTGATTTTCTATAAGGGGGGCGTCCAAAAGCGGGATTGTGTGGGAAGGGATTGACTAGGAGACCTTGTCGTGTTATATAGCAGATCAAAAAAAAATGTCTGTGTTCGAGGCACCGAGGTTTACAGGGTGTATCAAAATACGAACCGGTGTGACACCCAATCCTGAGTCTTACGTAAGTTCCGGGTATATGAGGAATCTCCATCCGGTTGACATGTTCTAGAATATCCAGGGAGAGAGAGGCGATCTCGGATGCATGCAGTTTACCATTTGGATTAGGGACACCTGTGGGAAAATTGTTAAAAATTCTTTCAAAATATACAAAAAAGGTAAATAAATAATTCAATTGCATCATGGATATTTCAAATAGATATACATACAGTCGTTGCTTACTTTGTCATACCAAAGAATGTAAATATAACGTGGATAATCGTACGGACGAAATGACATACACAAGCTTGTAAAATTTCTCGTGAAGAATGATAAGCCAAAAGTCAAACAACACAAAACATAAATAAAGCGAAATGAAATAAGCGAAATATCAATCTGCTTGTCGATAGGTAAGTTGGTACTATTTGATAGACCAATAACTAAGCAAATTGGCCATTATAAATTTATTGAAATAGAGTACTTTGCGGTGAGCTCGTACCTGACACCACAAGATAAGCGTCTCCAATCGTCTCGACCTTGTACACGTCAAACATTTCGATACGGTCATCCAGACAGGAGTAGATCATGTTCAACATTTCAACAATCTGTGAAGAAAAGGAAATAATATTGGTTAAAGAGATAAGTCGTCCAGCACAAAAGCATCAATACCGATTCTATCAGCTATATTTACGATATTTTCCTAGGCTATGAATTGACGGATTGCGACTTCACTTCAAAGATTCAGTCGACCAATGACCGGAAGCAATATTAACTTCAACAACATTTACGTGAAGCACTTTCGATGGTTTGACGACTAAAGCGTCGTAATTACAACTAATTTAATCTGTAGTTATGACGTTTAAGTCTCCAGTCATCCATATCACTTTTTTTCGTGCGACATCTCATAAACCTTTGGGGGAAAAAGATGTCTAATATCCAAGTGGAACTTGCTTTTGGAGGTCAGTAAGCATAGACAGCGATCCGACAACCGCTTTACATGATCCATGGCGTGATTTAACCCTTTCCTGCTTAATCACTGTTTTTACGTCCCTGTGTTTTTATACATTTGAAAACTTTGTGGAAAAAGAAGAAATTACTTATAACAAGCAATTTCCTCTTTTTCCACAATTTTTTCTACCTTATTGGATGATAACTTTTAAAATGAAATCAACTTTGAATTATTGTCTGCAAAACCTTTGAATTTGGACTAGTCAAAAATTTGGAAAAAAACGGGAAAGGTTAATGAAACAAAGAATGAATTACTCGAAATAATGGATTGAAAATAGTAATCCGCCCTCAGAATTTAATGCCAAGCATAGAAACACCCATCCCCGACCTGTAACTAATTGTAAAAAATAACTACTATGATTATATTTAGCATAATCAAAACTATACTTGATAAAAACTTTGAGTTAAGATCTTTTTCCAGTTTTGATATAAACCGTTCCATCATGTCGAAAACACCCTTACAGTAAGTTCTATGATATCTGAATAATACAGATGTTATTAACCCTTTCCTGTTTTGCAAAATTTTAGACATGTCAAAATTCAAAGGTTTTTATTAATTGATATAATTTGACAAATAACCATTTAGTAGGTAAGAAAATATTGTGTAAAGAGAAGAAATTGCTTGTGACAATCAGTTTGTTCTTTTTCCACAATGTCTTCTCAATTATAAAATTACAGGGACGTAAAAACCAGGAATTGAACAAGAAAGCGTTAAATAGTTGTATATGTTCCCAAGCCTTTGTGAGACAAGTTAGGAATGTTATCAGTATTGAATATCAACTTGCCTGTAGAGGTGAGCTTCTGGAGGAGATCTGGGTGAAGCCCACAATATCGCTAAACATGATTGTGGCTTGGACGAACTCTTCTGTAACCACCTCCTGATTCTGTTTTAATTGTTCTGCTATCTGTTTGGGTAGCATTTGGTACAACAAAGTGTCTGTACGCTTCTTTTCCTTACTCAGGGCCTTGGTTCTTATAAAAAGAGAAAATCAAACATTGTATGTATCGATATCAGAGCGTTTAACTGAAATTACATGTCTCGCACACACAAAAACACACACATATACACAGACATATACACATATACATCGAATCAGTTTTGAAATAACTCATTAAATGTCTGAATTACATAATTTGAAGCATTGTACTTAGACAATTGTTTGGGTGCGTTATTATTTCTTTGTCGTTTCTTTACAAATGTAATTCGGGTGTAGTATTTTTCTTTTTTACATGCATATTATTATATAAGAATATGGACTGTCGTCAAAGCACTGATGTATCTAAGGCAATTATCGTTGATGTAACCACCAAACGCGCATATAATAAGAAACTTACATATCTGCAATATCGACTCGATTATAGAAAAATATGGTTCAAACCGCCAAAGCAGTGGTGGCGTTGTCTATTGGTTGTTTTTTTGTGTTGTTTTTGTTTTGTTTTGGGTTTTTTTGTTTGTGTTTTTGTTTGTTTGTGTTTTTGTTTGTTTGTGTGTTTGTTTGTGTGTTTGTTTGTTTGGTTGGTGTTTTTTTTTTGTTGTTTTTTGTTCGTTTTTTATTTTTTTCTTGACGACTTTTAACACTTTTCAGTTAAATCGCGAAGGATGGAGCACCTAACAATGGTTCCTGGTATTTTTCACACCAGTACTACCATTACATCCTTTCCTAGCCTCCAGCTGCTATCCAACTTAGGTTAACGATTATCCACCCATTGGTGAGAGACAAATGTCGGAAAGTGGTTGCGTATTCAATGCAAAAGTCTTAAATGTAACTGCCAAACGCACACATAATAAGTAACTTACCTATCCGCAATGTGGATAGAACATCTTTGGATTTCAACCGTCAAACTGTAGACAGCATAGATAATGATCGGACAGAGGATGAGCACGGCGCTAAAGATAATACAGATAATAATGATGTTGGTCAAATCGGTCTGCTGTCGAGCCTCCAGTAAACCATCGATAGTCAGGGCAAGAGAGACTTGGGCTTCCTTGATGATGTCCTGAAATCGTAAAGAATAGAATAGAATAATTTCATTTGCATACGTTTGTAAAAGGCAATTACATACATATGGCATGGCAACGTAACGGTGCCTCAACAAACTCCCACACAATCCCACTTTTTGCGTTCCACACGAAAATACTTGAGTAAAATATTCGGATAATGAAGAAATTGCTTGTAACAAGTAATTTCTTCATTATCTACATAGTTTTCTACCAAGATACTTAAAATTCTATCAACAATTAATAGTCAAAAATGTTTTCGTCCGGAAACGGTATAAAACAGGTATATGTTTTATTTCTATATGCCTAAATTGCATGGCACGGGATTGCTAAACAAAATAAAATTTGTACTGTTTGGTTGTTGATATTTGATTAAGCGAGAATTCGATAAGTTTAATGAATACAAACACTACCTTATCTTATATGTGGGCATTGGTTGTAATTGTGAAATTCTTTGTACTGAAGTTTCAATAAACCCTACATTTAGCATTCAACAAATTACATAATCAAGTTCAATTTTGTTATTTTTGGTTCCCTGTGATTCTTTTTGTCTATAAATGAAAACGATCAAACTATCCACAACATTCGTACCTGAAAGTATGTCATA
Organism: Fragum fragum; assembly: GCA_946902895.1. NCBI lineage: Eukaryota > Metazoa > Mollusca > Bivalvia > Cardiida > Cardiidae > Fragum > Fragum fragum. The sequence goes on from OX336371.1 coordinate 52,088,503, forward strand.
TTTTCAAACCAGAACTTGGCCTCCTCTAGAGACCCAGCTGTATTATCGTCAACACCGGTATTTCGAGACCGGATTTCAGCTCGCTTGTCTCGAATAGTCTTCATGATATCCGGATTATCTTTAATCTTCTGGTCATAAATCCGCTTGGCGATCTGGGAGTACTGTCTGGCAGCAGCGAACGACGAGTTGGAGGTGTCCTGACTCTCCACAAAGTAGAGGTATTCCTCACGGGTTGGAAACTCTCCCAGAGTGTAGAATATCACACCCATTGCTCGTTCTCGTCCTAGATATTCTGATGCAACTAGCAGCTCTTGATAAGCCACAAAGGCTTTCCATACCTGAAATTGGTGTTAGAATCGTCAAATAATCTCAATACAGTAGAATACGGTACATCAATATCAAACTGTGATAGAAAACAAGAAAATTATCTCTTATATTCCCCTTCTTTAACGCATTACCATACAACAAAGTTTTAGACTGGTCCAAATCCAAAGATATAACAGACGACAATTTCGAGCTGACTTTTTAGAAGAAAATATTGTGTTTATTGAAGAAATTGCTTAGAACAAGCAATTTCTTTAGTATACGCAATATTTTTCAGAGTTTCATTCAATAAGGGGGAGAAGAGCGGGATCGTGCGGGAATGGGTTAAGACGGATTTCAATCTGCATGTATATAATAAATTGTTTGGTCATTAATTCGATGCTATATCAAATCATTCGAATATTGAATCTAGTATATATTTCATGAAAGATAAAAAATTGCGTACCTTTTCAGCTCTTGCTTCAGTAATGGACTTGTAAAACCATTTAATGAAAACCTCGATCCAATCAGAATAAGTTATCAGTTCGTCATGGAACGTCACTTTCAGTGTATCAAGTTCGTACCTAGAGATGAATAAGTACAAAGAAATTTGTATATTCATACACAAAAACATATAAAAAAAAAAGTGTATGCCTTCATGAAAATATATCCATGGAAACATTTTTGGTTGATTGATTGATTGAATGGGGTTTAACGCCGCTTTTAACAGTATTTCAGTCATATCGCGGCGGCTGGAGCACCTAACAATGGATTCCTGGTATTTCTCACACCAGTACTACCACTGTATCCTTTCCTAGCCTCCAACTGCTATCCCACTTAGGTTTACGATTATCAACCCATTGGTGAGAGACAATTGTCGGAAAGAATATTTGCCACCGCCGGGGATCGAACCCATGACACCTATGATTGAAGATTAGGAGTCTGGCGCGCTACCGACTGCGCTATGACGGCGGCGACGGAAACATTTTTGGACTTGACACACCAACAAAAACACAAAAACATGAGAGAATAACCTTAAGGTCCAAATTCTAACCATCACAATAACTGATAGATTGTGGGAGTCGATAAAAAAACGATTGGCCAATCAAATCATTCGATTAGATCGCGAGTGAACTTTGAACCGAGCACTTTTATTTGGTTTGATGCTTAAACGTCGTAACAACAGCTGATTCCAGCTATGATTACTGCATATATGTAGAAAACTAACCACATTACTGTTTTGTTACATTTTACTGGCCATTTATTTTTATTTATTTATTTTTTTTTTTTTTTTTTCAAAATAACGCCGTTTAATATCAAAAACTCAACTTCCCGTTGGAAATCAGTGGGCGTGGTCAGCGACTGTAAATTAGGGTTTTACAATGTTACCTACCTGTGTCTGTTCAGAGTCTTCAGAAAGTTCTCGCTAGAATCAAACTCGGATCTTGATTCACTGAGAGATGTGGGCCAGTAGGGGAGTGTTTGTACAGCTTCGTCCGTATCCTGGTACCGTTCTAACAAGAAACCTTTAGTTTCCGGTCTGATAGAACTGAGGTAGAGCGCGCTTCCATCACGTTCTCGCTGAAGGGCACGAATCATGTAGGCCATGTCCAAACTGTAACGGGAGAGAAATCTGGTATCTGATAAAAGTCTTATAAATAGCGGCGTTTGAGCACCTGGATCGCTCCACTGGCCTGAATTTCCTTGCGAAACAGGCACAGCACTGGTGGCAACTCAATTGATCAATCGTGATGGCAATCAAAGAATCAGTTGACCAATCAAAAAATTCGTTCAGCCTGGAATTGAGTTTTGAAATCCGAAATTGGCCGCCATTTTTATTTTATTTTATTTTTTTATTTTATTTTTTTTTTTTTATTTTATTTTATTTTTTTTTTTTTAATTTCTTTTGGTTTGGCGACTTAAACGTCGTAACGACAGCTTATTCAAGATCTAGTTATGGCTTTAGGTCGCCACCTAACCATTCTACTTTTTTGTTACAAGCTCTTGGCCATAAATTTTGCAGTATAACCTGGTATAAATGGAAGCGGGATTTCCATGTCAGTGAGCATGACCCAAGAAGTAAGTGGGCGGGGCCAGCGATTGGTCAGTTAAGACAGAATAGCTTTTTCGCAAATTAATGTAAGGATGACAATTTCTTTTATGCAACTGGTTCTCTCAGTACAGAAATATAAAGTATTCTCCTTCCATCACTATTTGATCTCTACTTGAAATGAGCCCAGTCTTCAAAAGTAATATCATTAAACCTATTTAAAGAATCGAGTAATCTACCGAAGGGTCTCTTTAAGACCATTCCTATGAAATTTGGTTGAAATCCATACACAAGTTTCTACGAAAAAGAAAAAGATTAATTGGAAAGATCCTCCCTTAAAAGCAACATTTATAAATCGATTTTTTTAAGAAATCATATTGAGGGTCGCCAAAGGAACATTCCAGTCAATTATGTTGAAATCAAATTACTACTCTCTGGGAAGAACATTTTAATTTTTTTTATATAATATACCATATATGAAAATTAACTCGCCTATAATAGTCATGATTTATCCGATCAAAATTCTTTGAAGGCATCTGAAAAAGAGTCACAGAGGGACCTTTCATGTCAAATCTATTTGAAATCTGTGCAATGCTTCCTGAAGAGAAGCTTTTTAAGCTAAGAGTTGATGGGTGCATGGACAGACGCACGACGAACACAACGCCTTGACAATAGCCCACTGGCTTAACTCATAAACATTAAACGCATTTATAGTAATTTCTTATGCGTAATATAACTCATAATAACGTACTGAACAGAACTGAACACAACTTAATTGATAGAATTCATTTTTATCAAGGCACAGCATAACTGAAATATGCCATTGAAAGATAAAGAAATTTAGGGGTGATTTTGTCAGAAAATTAAATGTCCATTCCTAAAAGAGTAATAGATTGAAATATATTCTATCCTCCACAATGATTTGAATTAGTTAAGTGCAGTATAAACAGACAAGGCAAAAACTATATGCCCCTGATTCAATGATTCGGGCATCAAAAGGCTTATTAACCCTTTCCCACGCCCCCCTTTTTATGCTTCTCTGAAAAACATTGTGGAAAATGCAGAAATTTCTTGTTACAAGCAATTTCCGCATTTTCCGCGTTGTTTCTACCCAGGGAGACAAAGATTTTAAATATTTCAACAATTAGAAATTGTCGTCTGCAATTCCCTTTTTTTTTTTTTTTTTTTTTTGGACAGGTCTAAAATTTCACTGTGTGGGAATGGGTTAACTATCCGTGTACCTGAACAAAAGTGTTGAGCGAATCGAGTTGGAGTACAGATAGTTGTTGAGAGTTGTTCCGAATGAGTTTCCGGTCAGTCCCACCAGGATAAGGACTGGGATCAGAATGATCGCCAACATCTTGATCATCTGATTTCTCTGGCCTGCTGTCGTGATGGGATCACCTTGAAACAAAAGTTAGAAGTGTGATTTTGCAACTAAGATATCAAATATAATTCATGATTAAATAATTTATTAATCTACGGTAAAGTATTTCATGTCAGTCGGGGCTCTAGAGTTCTAAATTGTGAGCGTTTTTATAAAAATGTCTTCATTGAATTTTTTCAATTGAAACGGCTTAAAAATCTTTTTTTATCTAAGGTATAAGTACATGAAGTATCTATTTTTTTCAGTGGCAGGTCCATGATAATCTCAATGTGAGTTGTTCAATGTTGTTTCAATTGCTTTTGGCAATATGTCTTTCTGCAATATTTTTTTTTCGGTAGCAGGTCCATGATAATCTCAATGTGAGTTGTTCAATGTTGTTTCAATTGCTTTTGGCAATATTTCTTTCTGCAACACTGTATGGGACTGCATAATCCCAGAAAATTTATTATTTGTATTTAAGACAAATCCTAAGTCCTAGACAAATATCTCGTTGATTACTTAACAGTATTTTCATTTAAGTATGACAACAGAAATTAGCAAAATAGATTTGAAAGGATCGTTAAAAGTAGATTATTGACTTTTCAGTTCATTTCCTTGATATCGAAGCGTGCAGAAATAGAAAAAGAAGTACTTGAAACACTTTTGCCAATTTTGAATCAAATCGCTAACTAGTCTTGCAACATCGCTTCTGCGAAAGATTAAGTGTAACTGCCTACGTGGCATAGCTATCAACCATTTCCCAAGAAATCCCTCCTTTTTACGCCCCTCAAGAAAAAAGATCTTGAAAACATTGTGGAAAATAAAGAAATTGCTTGTATCAAGCAATTTCTTTATTTTCCACAATGTTTTCTATTCAAAAAGAATAGAAAAAAATCAAATTTCATCAACTTGAAATTTTCGTCTGCAACTTCTTTCAATTTGGACCAGTCTTAAAGTTTGTCGTTTCGAAAAGGGTTAATACTCTACATTACCCACCTCTACATGCATTCTGACAGGAGTTACCGGTACTGGCCACATTCAGCATCTCCATGATGGCGGCGTTCAGTTGCGATGGTGACAGTGACGCCATAGAAATGGACGCAGACGGTTGGATGTTAGCCTTCTCAGGATGAACCGTCGTCTTTTCCTTCTTCCACCAAGGCATCTTGAACTCGGTGGGCGTGATCTTAAGATCTGTGGGCGTGGTCAACGAGACGGAATGCTGTCGTGATTTAGAACCTAACATAGCAGTGAAAGAACATCAGGCGTTCCCTGGGATAAAAACCAAAGTCATGCCTTGGCAGAAATCACAGTTCGGGAAATTGATTTTTTATCCCGACAAAAGGGAAAAGTCATAAATTTGATACGAAAGTACATTATCTATCCGAAGAAGTCGCCATTTCTAAAAACACTCGTCCGTAATTGTCGTTTTCAAAAGATACCAGTTTCCTCATTGTGGCAGAAAAAGTGAAATTCAATGTCAGGATTTTCTTTTTTTTTTTTTTTTAATCTGCTTTAAGCACTCTTTCTAGTCTTTGTATTTTTAAATGAAAGAAATACACGTATCCCTCTTGAACATATATAATTATATCAAACACTTCTGATGAAAGGAAATGTTTATTCATGTTGCCGGTCGCTGGCCACGCCTACTAGCTCTAACAAGAAATTCCGCTTCTATGTAAAATTGATCGTCAGTAGCATGTAACAAACATGTTAAGGCTTATTTCTAGACCTAAACGACGTAATTACAGCTTTACCCTTTCCTGGTTAAACCCTGGTTTTTACGTCCTTGTGATTTTATAATGGAGAAGACATTGTGGAAAAAAGAAGAAATTGCTTGTAACAAGCAATTTCTTCTTTTTCCACAATATTTTCTTCTCTACTGAATCGTTATTTTTCAAATAAAATCAACTTCAAATTTCGTCTGCAAATCCTCTGAATTTGGGTGGTTCTAAAATTTTGCAAAACAGGAGAGGGTTAAAAAAAGCTGTAGCTACGACGCTTATAGTCGACAAACTTACCAAAAATGCTACAATAAATGTCGGTCAATGTTGGAGTTCAAAATTCAAACGTTTTGATTGGTCAATTGATTGACAGTAAAATCCTTCAATTATGTACCATGGAAATTGTGCGTGATAACAAGAGTGAATCGGATCTAGTTCAGTCGTTTCAAAAATATTTTAAATAAAATGAAATATTGTTAGCGGGCGACCGAAACCTTGTTACTACAGCTGGAATAAGTTGCAATTACAATGTTTTTGTCGCCCATCGACTATATAAAATTCAAAACTCTACCTACTCACAGTTCGTATGTCTTCGTATCCAAGGCAAAAGCGTATCTGATCTTTCTTCATGATTTCTTGTTACTTAAGACTGGGATGGGACTTGTTAATGTGTTGTCATAGAAACGAAGAATCCCAACTCCATCTCTGAGAGAAAACATTGATCGATAAAACGGTTAAACCCTTTCCTGTTCAATCCCTGGTTTTAACGTCCCTGTGATTTTATACATGAGAAAAAAAATGTGGGAAAAAAGAAGAAATTGCTTGAAACAAGCAATTTCTTCTTTTTCCACAATCTTGTCTATCCTCCTGAATGGTTATTTCTCAAGTTAAATCCACTTTAGATTTTCGTCTGCAAAACCTTTGGATTTGGAAAGATCCAAATTTTGCAAAACAGGAAAGGGTTAAGGCAGCTAAAAGTAACTAGGGTTCTATAATTAGCATACAAATAAAACGTAAATAGTGATGAAGGCTTTCTTTGATGAGGCTACACAGTAAGAAAACTTCGGTCGTATAGGTTTTACAATGTACGCTTTATTTCAATGAAAAAAATCCATGTTTTTCTACCAGGCACCTAGAGAAAATGTTGGAAAATGGAAACATTCTGACCTTCCTTCATAAATCTAGAATTCTGCTTGTTTGTAGGCACTTGATCAGGGTTTCTGTTTGACATTCTAACATTTTACTGGCGCTAAATCATTGATATAGGTAAATGAGTTGATGGACTTAAGCCATTACCAAACGGCAATTTCTTAGACCAGTCCATGTTAAAAGATGTTGGGTAAGACAATTTCAAGTTGTTGAAATTTTAAAATTCTTTGTTTTTTAGGGTAGTAATGAAGAAATGCTGTCCACACCGTTTTTTTGTTGATGTTGTTGTTTTTAATTTATTCTTTTTTGTTTTTTATTTGTTGTTGTTGTTTTTTTCCTTTAGGCGCGTAAATACTGGATTGAGTCGGAATGGGTTAAACCTAATAACTTTCAATTGAATGCTACCGAAATATTAGTAGCTCACCGACAATTTGTCTGTGGCCTTAACTCTTTAACCCCTTTCCAGACGACACAATTTTAGACTGGTCGAAATCTAAAGAACTTGCATGCAGACAGCAATATGTAAGTGACGAAAGTAAGAAATATTCGTATTTTGGGTTAGAAAACGTTGTGGATAATGAAGAAATTGCTTGTAACAAGCAATTTCTTCATTTTCCACAATGTTTTTAAGGCATTTTTCAAATTAATGTTGTTTCCTTAAGATACCTAAGTATGGCCTAAGTATAGCTTAGCTATTTGAAAATTCCTTGCATTGGTATTTATCGAAGAAACCAATTCACAACTTCTTCCCCAATAGCATAAGTACCTCAAAGGCGATAACAGATTACCTACCCAAATTAACGGAATCTCAAAAGGTGAGAATAGTCTATTAACAGTCAACCCTTGTCGTAGTATTGTCGCTATAGAATAACATGATATATAGTGGGTTTTTTTCCAAAAATGACTTGAACAATAATGTTCATAAGTATTACAAAGTATTTCAGACAAGTAAATTACTATATATGTGTTCAACAACGACAAATAAATATCAGAAACATGAAGTAATATAAGATGTTGTATTAATTTTTTGCTTTAATACAATAATACGATGAACATGTGTTCTTTGTATTCTAGGCCATTTGAACCAGATATATGAACAATTTTGATAAATGAAACGAATAAATATATCGAGGCCTGTTCAACCCTTCATGAGAAGACAAATTTTATTAGGTCCAAATTGAAAGAATGTACAGACGCCGTTTTTAAGGGTGCTTAATTTTAAGATGAGTGCAATGGTAAGCAGGTTTCCCTTGACCATTTTTTTAAAGGCTTCAAATGCGTGATTGAGTGGGTAATGAGTTAAGGCGGAATTTCGGTTTCTCTGTTTGTCTTATCAATAACAAATTTATCATTAATTGTCGTCCTTGGGGATTTGGATGTAAGAGCGGATGGCGTTTGTAGCGATGTCAATCAAAATTCGATTGAACAACTGAATCATACATTTAGATCACAAATTATCTTTGAACTTCGAAATTGGGCGGCATTTATGTGAAGCATTTTGGTTGGTTCCGCGACTTTACGTCGTAATCACAGCTTATTCAATCTGTAGTTACGATGTTAACGTCGCCAACGAACCATTTTATTATTTTTTCGATATATTACTGACATTTTACTGTCCATGAATTTTGCAAAACAACGGCGTTTGATATCTAAGTCGATCTTCCTATTAGAGGTAATGGGCCTGGCAAGAGGTCCGTCAGTTCCTACGCAGTTACGCCTTAGATTACCCTCATAGCGATGTAACTCGGAATTGCAGTTTTCATTTTTGCAGCCTTTCGATAAAAATTTTTGAAATTAAACCAAGCGTTATGAAGATATATCCTGTAGGTTTGAAAACTTATTTTAACCCATTATCAGGCGACAAAATTTGGATTGAATGATATTGAAAGCATTTGCAGACGACAATCCTAATTGCAAAAAATCGGAAATGATTGTATATAGGATAGAAACCATTTGAGAAAAGGAGACAATGTTAGTATCAAACAGTTTCTCCTTTCCTCACAAAGTTTTCTGAAGACATTCTTCTTCGTGTCATCAAAATGTCGGATTGCGCAGTATAGACAATTTTGCTCAAGCGACCATGTGTATCGCTAAGCAACCACTTTCATCAAACGACCACCACCAAAAGTCCCTTTCCAAAAACAAACGATCTTCATAAATGGACGGGTTTTCTAATAAAATTATCAAAAATATATCCTTTGTTGGTGGAACTCATAAAAATCGCCACAATGAGACGATTATAACGAGTTCCATCAACATAGGATCAGGTGAAAATCTTCCAATTATTTCTGTATGCAGTCGAATAGATCCCTCAAATTATTACATTTATATGTCACAAAAAATGTTTAAAGCATCCGTTCTCTTAACCCATTACCAGATGGCAAAAAATTAGACTGGTCCAAATTGAAAGGACTTGCAGACAACCATTCAAAGTTTGTGATATTTTATACTTTTTAATTTTCTATGTAGAAAACATTGTGGAAAACGAAGAAATTGCTTGTTACAAGCAATTTCTTCATTTTACACAATGTTTTCTCAATCGTTTTTCTGGGGGGGGGGGGGGTCCAAAAGCGTCATTGTGTGGGAAGGGGTTAAGCGGCCACATATTTCCGTCCCTTGATTGGTCGCTTAATACAAGTTTAGTTGTACTTGTTTAATTATTCGATAAATACCGCGTTCTGTCTGTATCTACGTAAACATCTCTTATTTGCTTTCTTTTTAAAAAGTACTTTGTTACCTATGGGTGTGAAATCTTTAGGGTTCGTCATCGTACTCTATCGATATCGTCATCGTACTACCGCGAATTGTAATCGTACTAGCAAAATCTCGAAATAGAACGCTCGTGTTTTCGCCTTCAATTGCCCACGCTCAAAAAACACATTTATCCATTGCAAGACAAACATTTATTTTGACCGCTTCAAGTTGAAAGGAGTTGCAGACAACGATTTAAAATTTTAGTTTTAATCTAATTTTGAAATTTTAAGATTTTTTAAATTTCTCTGTAATAAACATTGTGTAAAATGAAAAAAAATGTTTTTTGCAAGAAATTTCTTCAATTAACACAATGCTTTCCATTCGACCAATCACGACAGTCGATCAAATAATCATTCGACCAATGTAATCATTCACTGTGACTAGAAAAGAGTAATGAACTCCGACATTGGCCGCCATTTTTGCTAACATATTTGTTGGTTAGGCGTCTTAAACGTCAAGTTGTAGTTACGACGTTCAGGTCGCCAACCGACAATCAACGTTTTTTGTAACATACTAGTGGTCATTAATATCGCAAAATAACGCCTTCTAAAATCGAAGAGGGACTTCCTGTTGGAGTCAGTGCGCGTGGATAAAGGAGTAAGTTGGCGAGGCCAGCGATTGGTCAATTGTTTTTCTTGAAAGGCGTCAAAAAGCGTCATTGTGGGAGATGGGTTAAGTCAATCTTAAGATAATAGACAAGCTATAATGATTTTTTCTTTTTTTTTCATTCTTCCACGGTTGAAATCACATAGGAAGATGAGAATGCGATAGTACATGGACGAGATCGCTGGAGTAAAACGATGAGATCATGAAATTTCTTAATGTAGAATTGTCATTCTACCGCACTGTGGATTCATATTTTACCTTTAAAGGTGACTTCTGCTAGCCATTCGACCTTTCTCTTATAGTTACCCTTTTGTGGAGCGACAAATTCAAATTTGTAGGCAATGATTCTAGCCAGAATTTCATTTACACATCTCGGAACATTTTGTCTGCTCGTATAAAATTGTATAAAATTGCGAGCTTGCGCAAATAGCAAATGAAGCGCTGCCTGGATAAGTAGGCGCACATGGGTGACAGAAGTAAAGATTATTCAGAATCAATCGGAACTCCTCGTTCAATTCGTAGAATTGAACGAGGAGTTCCGATTGAATTCAGAATGATAATTGACCAATCGCAGGCCTCGCCAACCTACTCCGTTGGCTCCGCCTATTAACTCCATTAGGAAGTCCCGCTTCGATTTTAAACGGCGTTAATTGCAAAATTAATTGCATATAGCATGTAACAAAAAAGTAGAATAAACTACAGCTGTAGTTACGACGTTTGAGTCGCCAAACCAACAAAAATGCTCCACATAAATGGCGGTCAATGTCGGAGTTCAACGTTAAATTCCAGTCTCTATGATTAATTTCCTGGCTTGACTTGTTATTCGATTGACCGTTCCGATTGGTCAATTCCAAGATCTGTTGGCGTTTTGTTGTTTTTGAGGTTTAGCTTTTGATCCACTCATATGATTGTAGTAACTATTGAACACTACCCTAAAGGTGTACAGAAGGTGTCACACAGACGAAATGAAATATGTTACACCTTTAAGGTAATTTGTTACACAATTAGTAACACTGTCATGACAAATGATGACAGACGGGGTCTCTGTCTTTCTCTGTTCATTGACATTGATATATTACATCGTGCACATGTCGAGAAATCAACATAGTTGTACCTCTAAACTTTTTTTGATATAATTTTTATATAAGTATTCATTCGAACTTAAATTGCCCAAACACTGACCCCGTCAACTTACTTCGTTGGCCCCCGCCTGTTGTCTCCAACAGGAAGTCACGCTTCGATTTTAAACGGCGCTATTTCATAGCCAATCGAAAGAAAAAGAGAGTGAAATGGTTTGTTGGCGATCTAAACGTCGTAACTACAGCTTGAATAAGGTGCAGTTACGACTTTATATTCGCCAAACCAACAAAATTGTCTCATACAAATGGCGACTAACGTCAGAGTTCAAGAGCTGAATGAATAATTTGATTGGATGATTGATTCCTTGATTGACAGTTTCGATTTGTCAATTACGTATATATTTTTTACCAATCAGGCGAAATATTCCGCGCAGTTGTTCGTGGAAAAATGTTTGAAAAAGATTGGACCCAAGGTCAACCAGTGATCGATTTCTAATTCCAAAAATAGTTTTTTAGAATGGTATTTCTAGCTACAAAAGTCGTCAAAAAGCGAAAACTTTCAACTCAGGTCTTCCATGCAGTCCGCGTAGCCTGATTCGCTGCTATTCGCACCACCAAATAGGTTTCTTATTGCTTGACGTGTCACGTTTGATTGTTGCTGGGTGTTGGGTTTTTTTTTGTTGTTGTTGTTGTTTTTTTTTTGTTTGTTTTTTTTTTGTTTTTTGTTTTTTGTTTGTTTTTTTTTTTAATGTTTTGTTTTGTTTTGTTTTGTTTTTTTCTGATAATTATTCATTTAAAGTTATTACTATTGTTCATTATTATTACTATTATTATTATTTATCTTTCATTGAGTGAACAACAAAAGCTATATTTTAACGAGTGACATAGCCACGGACGAAAATTTGTTTTAGTTGTTCACTAAGTGAAAGATAATTCGGTCTCACACGTTAGAAAAAAAATCTAGTTCTTTAATCAAAAAAGAGAAAACATGTGACCATTTGGGTGATATTCTTTTAAAACGCGTCATTTTGCACGTAAATCACGTGACACTTGCAGTTGATGTTCGGTAGCGAGCAATGATAACGAAAGCAGAGTTAACCCTTTCCCGTTCAATCCCTGGTTTTTACGTCCCCGTGTTTTATACTTAAGAAAACATTGTGGGAAAAGAAGAAATTGCTTGTATCAAGCAATTTCTTCTTTTGCCACAATATTTTCTATTGTACTGAATGATTACATTTCATATAAAATCAGATTTATATTGTCATCTGCAAATCCTTTGAATTTGGACAGGTCTAGAATTTTGAAAAACAGGAAAGGGTTAAACCTACTAAAACAGTTGGTTCATCATTCTCATAATTTTACTGTTTGTGGGGTGCTCAGTGAAATTATCGAGAAAGTGTCAGAGAATATTTATTTTATTAGTATTATCATTATTATTAATAATGTCTACTTTATTTTAATATAAAGATGTATTTCGTTTACGTCTACTATTTTTTATCCTTCTGTTTGTAGAAGTATATTTTAAATACAAGATGACCATGATAGCCCTAAACCGCTTACCTGTGGCATCTTCAACTAACAGTACTTTTGGTATAAAAAAGACACAACTTTAGCCAAATAACGTTAATACATACCACATAAGAAGATTTTCAAAGATTTCTTTCTTTATTCATTTGTAAATTCAGGGATCGTACAAAAAAAGGCTAATTTTTCGAATACGGTAATCCTTTGAAGTATTTTGGTGGAGGGTCAATAAACATTGATACATTCCAAGTATCAAATCTCTACGCCTTATGGTTTCGGAGGAGAAAACCTTCAAAGATTTCCTTCTTTATTCTTTTGTAAAACCAGGAATCGCACAGAAAATGGCTAATTTTCATTGCATGGTAATTCTTTGAAGTACTTCGATAGAGGGTCATAATGCGTGATACGTACCAAATATTAAAGCTCTAGGCCTAATGGTATGGGACGAGAAGATTCTCAAAAATGTCCATCTTGAAATGGTGGATCGCATAGAAAAGGGCTAATTATCAGAAAGTAATTCTTTGAAGTATTTTGGTAGAGGGTCAATATGTGATGATGATATGTACTAAATATCAGAGCTCTAGGCCTTATGGTTTAGGAGGAGAAGATTTTCTGATAATTTTTCACGGACGGAAAAACGGACGGATTCGAAAACATTGTCATAATAATTGTCTAGCCAGTTTTCACATGATTCCGTATTTTGGCTCATCTAGGGAAAAGCTTGGAGAACATTCTAGGACAAAGAGAAATTGTAACATTTCACCTTTTTTTTTTTTTTTTTGCTTTTCTTTTTCAAATTAGATACAATTTGAAATGTATTTCAATTAGGGTTGTTTTTCAATGCGTTCGTTGGTCATTTGTAAATAACTAACAATTATTGAAATGTCGACCACTAGCCTCTTAAAAATAGTTTCTTTTTTTATTCGATGTATGTGTCTGAAATAAAATACGGAGACTGAATTAATCGTTTGCAAATGCTTCGAATTCGGACCAGTTTAAAATCTGATAAAAAAGTTAAAGTATTGACTTAAGATCAATGACACTATAGCCTGAGGATGAAACTTGAGACAATTATAAATAACATAAAAAATCCATTGATCTCACATGATCGGCCTGATCGATTATCGACACGCGTCAATCACACTAATTGTCAATTTCTCTACATCTTTAAATTCTTAAAACACCAAATTTCAAATCTTCATTCAACTATGTCAGCGAACCGTTGACCTTGGTAGAATTATCATACATGTATGTCATGTGTTAGTAAAATAAAAACTTATTGAAATACTAAAATTGTGGACGATACAATTTTATAAACTTTATATTTTGTTTTGAAATGAAAGGACGCTGAAAGACAAGATTTCAAGATGATCATCTTTATGGCTCTTCTGTGGATGTCGACGACCGTTCAATATTTGTGTGGACTCGTGCAATATTGCTGGGAATCCATCGATCTTTCAGGAACAACTTCTGTTTTTGAACAAGACCTGTAAGATTAAAACATAGCGAGAGGTGTTTTAGAAAATATTAGTAAACTATTTAGTGACGAGCTGCGAATTTCTAGTGAAAGGAAAGTAATAACTCTTTTCAAAAAAGAATTAAAAGAAATCCGAAAGTGCTATACTAAACATTGAAGATGTCTATTAACCAAGATCTACGTGAAGCGTTACTTGCCCGAACCAAGAAGCGGAAGTTCCGTGTACATATGTTAAATGAGTCCCAGAAGTTACTCCGAGCCAATATAGAAGACAACTTACACTTGAAGGAGAGAACAAAGACACTGATAGAAGAAGGTAAAAAATGCTGCCCGAAGATAACGTGCTCCAAGAAATGTGCCAAAGATGTTGTTCAGGAGATATTCCCGTTTCTGCGAATCATGAGACGATACAGTTTGAGGAGAAACTTGGCACAGGACGTAGTTGCCGGGCTGACTGTCGGCATCATGCACATACCACAAGGTAAAACTTATACCTATCGCCATTACCCTTTTTTAGCTGGCAAAGCGGCAGCCTTTATAACTTAAGTTAACAGACAAAATTTTAAGGTCGTCTCAAAGTTCAACGAGTGCAAACTGCCACTGGAGACTTAACGACTGAATCCATTGAATGCCCACGCCATAAAAAGAAGTTCTGATGTATTTAAGGAATATTGCAAACTATATTCAAATTGTAGAGAAATCTTTCAAAAGCATGCTAATTCATACAAATTCCCACCCTATTCTGCTTTTTAAGCATCCCAAGAAAAAAGTTTTGGAAAAAAATGTTGACAATGAAGAAATTTGCTTGTTACAAGCACTTTTTAATTGCCCACAATGTTTTTTCTACCTAACAAGGGAAAGATTTTCTCAATTCAACCAACTTGAAATTGTCGTCTGCAACTTCTTAAAATTTGAACCAGTCTTAGATTTTGTAATATTGTAATGGGTTAACACCTGAGTTACTCTAACCCCGTTTGTTTATCATGATAACCTTTAGCAAAGAAAATTACTTTAAAAAGCTATGCTACACTTTGCTAGCTTACAGTACTTTCAGTATTTTCTAAAGAAAATCCCAGGACACTTAGACAGCTCAACACAAAAAGTACCATAGTCTCTCATTGACAATTTATTGGAATGGCGCGTCTCTAGTAGTTAAAGATTCGGTGTTACAGAATTTTGAATAAGCGTTCGGCCCGAATAATTAATGTGTACCTGTCATTCGAGCATAGGTCAGGTGATATTTAGATGTTTTTAAAAGCAAAAATAAAACATTTTGATTTAGTTAAGATGTAATAATATGAAGACTTTTAGACACGGATATCTTTTGAATTATTCGATTGGAGTCAAATGTTACAGGGACATTAGACATGTCTCATAATCTAACAATCAACTCGCCATTACATTTGGATCAAGAGGAATTATATTGCATTTTAAGATGTTTTGAATAGCAGTTTCTTTGTCACCGCCGCCATCTGACGCAGCAATAGGCAAAGTTCCATTGTGATAAGTTATTTGATTTACTTGCGTATTTAACAAAACCAACCAATTAGATATAAACTGTCTGTATGGTTCCAATGTCATGAACAACGGCAAACTACAATAACTATTTACCTTTTTTTATGTTTGATTCAACGCCAAGGTATGATGTATCAATGGGATACAATTGATGAGAAATAAAAGGAAAAACTTGATGCAACGGATTTAGAGGTTCGATATTTGATCGCTTAATTTTTCATTCGTGCTTGGTTTTTCGTAAAAGACTAAAGCGGTTTTTGTCTGTAATTCAGGTATGGCCTATGGTTTCCTTACCAACTTACCACCCATATATGGACTCTATACGTCATTCTTTCCTGTACTGTTGTATTTCTTCTTTGGTTCATCGAGACACGTATCTGTCGGTAAGTTGTATTTCTTCTTTGGTTCATCGAGACACGTATCCGTCGTATAGTTGTATTTCTTCTTTTCTTTCATATACTGTCATTTTATATAGTTTTATCACTAAGAAATGTTTCTGTTGGTAAGTTACTGTTTTATATTGACAGTGGGCGATTAAAACCTTATATGATTTAAGACTTATTCAGGCCTTAGTAACGACCTTTTAGGTAGCCCATATACGCTATTCTTGTACATGAGATTCTAGTAATGGCGATGTTAATGAGGATTTTAAAAAAGAAAATTCGCATTTAAAAATATCCGTTTTATTTACTGCGAACTCTTATCATTAAATCACACATGTTTCCTAAAGAAAGAGACATTATGAACATTAATTTGACCAAGTCGATATTTTAAGCCACGACCATCACATTAGACTGAAAGACGTAACAGAACATATTTCAAAGTCTGTAACAAAAAAGAAAACGAATGCTACACTGGATAGAAACGCTGTGAGAAAATGAAAATATCTCCTTTACTCATAAGGTTTCCATAATATAATTGACCAATTGCGGCTGACAGTCAAGGAATCAGCCGACCAATCAAATCATTTATTCAGCCCGGACCTGAGCTTTCAACTCCGATATTGGCTGCCATTTTTGTTAACTTTTTTGTTGTTTTGGCAACTTAAACGTCGTAACTACAGACTTTTCAAGCTTTAATTACGACGTTTAGGTCGCCTGCCATCTATTCTACCTTTTTGTTGCGTACTTCTTGCCATAAATTTCGCAAAATAACGCCGTTTAAAATCGAAGCAGAACTTCCTGTTAGAGTTAATGGGTGGGGCATAGAGTATCAGTGGGTGGGGCGAGCGATTGGTAAATTCCATGGGAGTGTCGAGTTGTAGAGACCATTTTTTCTAAATAGCATTCAGTCATTCATTTTAAAGCCAATAGATAAAATTGTACAACAGTTTCTTTTCGAAAAAGCAGCTTATAGAGATAAATTAATTCGAATCAGCGAGAATCAGCTATGTTATTGATGGGTCGCGGCCATGCCCCTTGACCTCCAACATGAAAGTTCAAACAAAATTCTTTGGATTATAAGTGAGGGTTTACATGTTACATGTTACAACTTGCTACAAAGAAATTGTTATCCCGACATTATGTTCATTTTGACCTTTTCAGGCACCTTTGCTGTGGTCAGTTTGATGGTTGGTCAAGTGGTCAACAGGGGATATCAAGAGCATGTGGGCGGTGCTGTCCTTACACTGCCTCGGTCCCACAACCTGTCAAACACGAGCATCGATCCTAAAATACAGCCACTGGTCACGGATGGGTATGCCAATCCTGTGAAGCTGGGATATGCGCTGTCTGTAACCTTTGTTGTTGGAGTTTTACAGGTATCTACATTTTTTAAATGACATTGGGCTTTTTCTAGTTTCTTGCTTTTGAAAATTGTACATGAAATTATTTAATCTTTGGCGATAAATATTTAAAAAAAAAACAAAACAAGAGGGTGACCAAAACTGCAACTTGTTTTAGGTACAGTACGGATGATTAATACACCAACCAACTTTATAAAAAGTTCTTTTTACCAGTGTGCAAAAGTTAAGACTGGTCAAAATTGAAAGGAGTTGCAGACGTCAATTTATGCTTAAAAAAATCCTTGAATCATTCGGTCTTTTGCTTTTTAGACAGATAATAATGGTGACTGACCAGATCTTAAAGTTTCTATGTAACTTGACATCGTGGCCAAAACAGTTAAAAAATTACCATTTTCTAGTGTGGTACGGATAATTTAGAGTTTGAACATTTGTTGGTAAAATTCTAAGAGCCTTTTGCATTTACTTAATAAATTTAATAGATATCAGATGAGAGCACAATTGTTCTCGTGAGGAATCAATGGACCTTTATTTTGACTTGAAAGAAATTGCTTTATTTTTTTTTTTTTTTTTTTTTTTTTTTTTTTTTTTTCAGCTCATACTCGGGACCTTGCGAATGGGTTTTATGGCATCTTTCATGTCTGATCCTTTCATCAGCGGGTTCACCACAGGTGCAGCTATTCATGTCTTCTCGAGTCAGATAAAGCATGTGTTTGACGTAGAGGTACACGCCTACCATGGGCCACTGGCATTAGTCTATGTATGTATATAATCGACCTTTATCACCCTCGATTGTTTATGGCATATAGATATTCAAAATGCCTCAATATATTATTCGAATAATGATTGTATTTGAAGCATTATTAAAAATACGTTTTTCTTTTATCTTAAATCTAACATTACCTACTAAACCACTGTTCATAACATTCACCCATTACCACACGACAAAATTTTAGACTGGTCGAAATTGAAAGAGGCTACAGAAAAAAATCTAAAGTTAAAGAAAATTTCAGCTTACTGGGTGAAAAACATTGTGAAAAATAAAGAAATTGCTTCTTGCAAGCAATTTCTTCATTTTACAAATGCTTTCCAAAATCGTTGTCCTTGAGGGTTGTCAAAGGCGCCATTGTGTTGCAATAGCATTCGTTCCAGGAATGCAATATTTTAATCGAGAACGAGATAAGTCCTTTATGCAAAGTTGAATGTACCCATGCCTTTTTTCTGCTTCTGTAATGTACATTTCCGCCATTTTAGTTTTATTCGGAATTCTTTGTGAACATCCACACGACCAATATGGTGACCTTTACGGCATCGATCACGTGTCTACTGGTTCTCGTCCTAATTAAAGAAGGAATCAACAACAACAAAGATTGTCAACCAAACTTAATGATGCCCATACCAATAGAACTGATTGTGGTAAGTGTTTTCATCACAATTAATCTGATTTTCGCCCTTATATAGATAAGTTAACAGCAACAAGGATTGTCAACCTAACTTAATAATGTCCATACCCATAGAACTGATTGCCGTAAGTTTTATTATCATTATTTCTCTGATTCCCGCCCTTATTGGATTAATTTGATAACAATAAAAGAATGACAAGCAAACTTAATGATGTCCATACCCATAGTAAGTATTTTCATCAGAAGTAATCTGATTTCGCCCTTATTGAAATATGTTAACAACAACAAAGATGCCCATACCGACTTGCCAATGTGTAAAAATCATCAACTTGAAATCTTGGCTCGCATCTTCTTTCAATTTGGATCAGTCTAAAATTTTGCCGTCTAGTAATGGGTTAAATTCATCCGTTTATTTTAGGCTTATTAAGAAATACACCTGCAACAGAAAACAAAAAATGTCACCATAAGCTGATGCTGATACCCATACTACTTAGTGAACACTCGAACAGTAGAAAATATTATTTAATGTTCAAGCATTTTTTTCTTTTGTAGGGTAAAATTCATAACTGTTAATCCATTACTAGACGACAAAATTTAAGACTAGTCTAAATTGAAAGGAGTTGCAGACGACACTTTAAGGCTTATGAAATTTTAGATTTTTTCACCTTTCCGGATAAAAAACACAATTGTAGTATTGAAGAAATTGCTTGTTACAAGCAATTTCTTCATTTTACACAATGTTTTCCCAGTTATTTTTCTTGAGGGGTGCCAGAAATAGAGGATAATCGTTTATTTCAGTGTAAGATCGATTTATATTTCATTGAGTGAACAACAAAAGCTATATTTTCACGAGTGACGAAGCAAAATGAAATATCAATCGATCTTACACTGAAACAAACGATTGTTCTATTTCTTTAATGCAAAAATTAGACAAAATGCGAAAATTATATGACAAATTTTCTGAAAGCGCGTCATTTTGCACGTGACTGCTATGCAACGCTTATGATGACCTCACTTATTTGGCTCTGCTTAGATAACGTCAGATAGGGTGAATTAACGAAAGCGGGGCATAAGTTTTTGATAATTTCACTGGATAGGCGGTGAGTTTTTCAAATGATAATCTACCGTTATTTCTCGATAATCCACCTGAAAGCATTAAAGAAAACATAATTATGTGGGAATGGGTTAAATCATACTATAATAGGATAAAATTGAAAAGCATGTGTCAGTTAGTCTTGTAAATATAAACCAGTTAACTTCAGACACAGCGAATAGTAAATAGGTAAGTTTTTGTTCAAGCAAATTGTTCTTTAGTAAAGTATTTAAGTTTCATTTACTTATATTTTCCAATTTAATCACGCCCGGAAAACAAATGTACATATTTAACCCATTCCAACTCAATCCCTCCTTTTTACGCCCCTCAAGAAAAAAACTTTGGAAAACATTGTGGAAAATGAAGAAATTGCTTGTATCAAGCAATTTCTTCATTATCCACAATGTTTTCTATCCAAAAAGACGAAAAAATTCAAAATTCCGTCAACTTGAAATTGTCGTCTGCAGCTTCTCTGAATTTAGACCAGTCTAAAATTTTGCTGTGTTGGAATGGGTTAAATCGTTTCAAAAAAATGAATGACGTTAAAAGCAAATAAGATCCTATGGAAAATATAGTTTTTTTATATAAATTTTCAGCTGTTTCAACTAGATTCGCGTTTTGTCAGTTTCAACGAAACAATTAAACAAACAAAACAAAACTATATTCGTCTGACTTTTCCAGATTGCTGTAAGCACGGTTGTCTCTCACTATACTTATCTTGGTCCAAAGTTTGGGGTCCATGTTGTTGGCGATATTCCATCGGGGTGAGTTTTACATACAAGGTTTGGTGAATGAATTATAGATTGAAAACTATTGTGTGGATATATTATTCTGTGTAACTATAAAATTTTATTCAAAGAGATTATTTCTTAAATAAAGGAAATGGTATGTTTTTACCAGAATTGTGACGATCTTAGAGAAAACGCAAACTACGCGTAAATTAATGAACTATTTTTCTAGTGTAAGATACGAGCTAACCAATTTCTGAAAATTAAATGTTTATTCATGGGTTTTTCAAAAAGTAACAAAAAATTAAAAGGAATTCTAATTCGCAATTTACCATGCAAATTTAACCCTTTCCTGTTCAATCCCTGGTTTTTACGTCCCCGTGTTTTTATATTTGAGAAAAAATTGTGGAAAAGGAAGAAATTGCTTGTAACAAGCAATTTCTTCATTTTCCACAATATTTTCTACCCTACTGGATGATTATTTTTCAAATAAAATTGAATTTATATTGTCGTCTGCAAACCCTTTGAATTTGAGCAGGTATAAAATTTTGCAAAGCAGGAAAGGGTTAACAGAGCATTAGTGCAATTTTATTTTAAAGACACAGATCGAACTATTTATCCATCAGTCTGATCAGAGTCTTCACTATAAGTTAAATTGATAAAATTGACTCAATTTTTCTTAAACCAATACTACACTGTAAAATTTTAGGTTGGTCCGAATTGTAAGAAGTTGCAGACGACAATATCAGATGATAGATTTTCGAGTTTCTCCGTCTTTTTTGGGTAGAAAACAATGTGGAAAATACAGAAATTGCTTGTATCAAACAGTTTTTACATTTTAAACATTGTTTTTCAGAACTTTTTTCTCGAGGGGTGTCAAAAGTTGATATATGTGGTAACGGATTAAGGCGATTACCGAATAATCTTCCTACGCCGTTTTGCTCTCCAAGCTACAAGATGTCAGAGCATCATGTACACGTGAACATGTTTGAAATGTCTCGCACGGCCCTGTACTTCTCACTTGTCTGTACTTTACAATCTGTGTATTTCATGTTTTTTGTTTTGTTCTTTGTCTAGCCTGCCCACCCCAACTGTTTCCTTCTTCAAGTACATTCCAAACGTTCTGGGTGATGGTTTAACTATAGGTTTTATAGCCTATGCTATATCTTACTCTATGGCAAAGATTCTAGCAGACCGGCATGGTTACAGAATAAATGCTAATCAGGTAAAACTATTTTATATGCATGATGCTTGGGGATTTTAACCCTTTCATTTTTCAAAGTAAATCGCTTTGTGTTGTTGTTCTTCTTCTTCCCCGAGTTATTTTCTTTGGGTCATTCAATAAACCGATTAGTGGAAAAGCGAATGTGTAGATAGAAATATAGTCAAGTAATAAACCATTCTCACAATACTTAATATCTTTTGAGTTGACTTTTTTTTTAAATACGACATTAGTTTACAATTACACTTACCTTTCTCTGTTCTGACTGCTAGCCAATCATCAAAGGCATTAGAATAAAGCGTGACTGTATTCACCCTTATTTCCGTCTAATTCAATAGCATAGGCGACCATTCATATCGGCCGTATACGATTCTAGGTAATTTCGATAATTCTAATAAATTTTGGTTTGTTTGTTTTTTGACATGTAACAAACTTCATAGAAGATCATTTATATGGTATTACCATTTACGGTCTACTTTACTTCAGAGCATGTAACTCAGGTATTTTAAGTACTATTCGTATATCTTTGTAGGAACTCGTTGCTTTAGGGGTCTGTAACTTCATCAGTTCGTTTTTCCAATCATACTGTTGTGCCGCGTCACTGTCTCGCAGCCTGGTCCAGGACACGGCGGGCGGGAAGACACAGGTATGAATCTTTACAATTTCCACCACTCTCTGTTTATAGGAGCTGACATCCTACGGGCTTTGTAACTTGTTTGGGTCTCTTCTCTCCTCCACGGTTTGTGTGGGATCTTTCCAAGACAGTCTAGTTCAAGATTCTGTAGGGGGTAAGACCCAGGTATGTTACATTGTCTGTCTGTCTGTCTGTCTGTCTGTCTGTCTGTCTGTCTGTCTGTCTGTCTGTCTGCTTGTCTGTCTGTCTGTCTGTCTGTCCTTACATGAGACTTTACTTTCATTCAATAATTTCTTAATCTTCGAACGCAATGTCCTATCATTTTGTATTTAAGCATTTATACTTACTTTCTCAAAAAAAATTTTTACACCGGCATACAACATGTACAGGTATAGATGCGGTCCTATCTTGATCTACACTAAAAGGATGTAGTTGTAGTAACTGGTGTGCAAATTTCCAGAAATCCATGCTCCAGCCGCCGCGATATGACTGAGTTACTGTTAAAAGTGGCCTTAAACCCCATTCAATCAATCAATCAATCTACGTGTTTTTCATCTGCATATTTTACAAGGTTTGTCTTACTAAAGCCTTCTCTTCTGGATCTAAAGTAAACCTTTTTAGAGCATCCAGTCTGTGCGCGAGCTAAATGTCGTAACTACAGCTTTAACGGAGCTGTAGTTACGACATTTTGCACGCTCACCGACGAAATTACTTTCAAACAGACATTTACTTGTGATAAGTGGAGTGCCTGGCACATGAGAAGATAATAAACTATTAGCTAGGTTCGAATGTTGAGGTTGAACTGGTGTGAGAAATAACTGGAGATCATTCAGAAGTGCATCAGTCGCGATATGACTGAAATAGTAGTACTGTTGAAAGACGCGTTTACTCATTTCCCCCATCAACAAAATTTTAGACTGGTCCAAATTTAAAGAAGTTGCAGACGACAGTTTATAGTTCATGAAATGTCAAAAATCTCTGTAGTTTGTGGTAGAAAAAATTGAGGACAATGAAGAAACTGCATGAACAATCAATTTCTTCATTTTTCATAACGTTTTCCAAATCTTTTTACTTAGGGACGTCAATAATAGCACAACTAGAAAAAGAGTTCTGCCCTACGCATGTTCATTTATATTTGGTATTTTAGCTGGAAAGAAATCATGTTCAAAAATTGAGTTAATTGTCAGCTGATAATGAACGTTTTAACAAACCTTTGTCAAAGAAGGACACCACTAGAATAAACTGATCGACGGTAAATTTGTCTGTTTCTTTTAAAAAATGTAACCAATCACTTTTTGTGCAATATTTTGATTGATAATCATTAACGAGCCATTTTTTTCCGATCAAAACCTTTAGTCAGCTTTAGATTCTTTCAAGAGTTTTCAATATTTATATATAATTTGTACTCTTTTTTATATTCTTTCAGGTGGTTGGCCTGATTTCATCGATGATAGTCCTTGTAGTTCTTCTGTATATCGGTCCTTTGTTTGAATCTTTACCAGAGGTAATTTGTTAACCCTTGTCATGCTGAATTAAAATCTGATACAGAATAGCTTTCAAATCGAAGGACTTGCAGCGTTGGAAGATCTTAATCCGGATCAATATTCTTGTTGAAAATTGATTATTAAACAGGATGTGTAGACCAAGATCAGCCTGCACCTATGTGCAGTCTGATCTTTTTACTCGCCTCCTGTCAAAATAGGAACATTCCGGGTTCAGCATAACAAGGGTTAGAAATATATATAATTAATACAAAATAAACCCAGCAAGCATACATTAACGGTGATGCCATTGAAAAAGTTATAGATCGAATTATTGTTGTGTCGCTTTTTGTAAGGACAGACACAGGTCACCTTATCCTCTGAGTCATTTCATTTCTTTATGAACCAGAAAACTAACATCCAAAACATATAATCTTTTTTCTACGGTATATTTGCTCCGGCTTGTAAGATCACTTGGTATCGCAGTCTCGTGTCAATCCTTGGTTCGTGACAATCATTCAATTTGTGTGCCAAGTAAGACTCAGATCAAATTAGCATCCGATAAGAGTCTTTACTATGCGCTCTAAACATAGATAATAACTCGAAGTTGCTTTATCCTTTCCTGTTTAATACCTGGATTTTTAAGTCTATTTAATTCTATAATTGAGAAGACATTGTAGAAAAAGAAGAAATTGCTTGTTACAAGCAATTTCTTCTCTTTCCACAATACTTTCTATCCTACTGATTTTCCCCTCAAATTAAATCAACTTTGAATTTTCGTGTGTAAAACCTTTGAATTTGGACAGATCTAAAATTTTGCCAAACGGGAAAGGGTTAATGCATCCAGTGATATTCTGAATGCTCAGAGTGGCTGTTCAGATTCAACGCACATATCAAATGGTCGGAAATATCACACAATGGCTCAAATAGAGAATTCCGAATGCCTTTAAACGCCAACAACCCTACCCCCTGAAGTCTAGTTAGTATCACCGTTGTGGAAAGAAAAAATCAAACCCAAGCTAACCAAAGAAAAGAAAATTAGGTCGTGAGTACTCGGAGTGGATCTGTTATTAAAATACTATCAATTATCGTAGACTATTTTGCGTGTAATATATAAGACTGAGTCTGTCAACTATTACAAATATATGTCAATTGACGGATCGCAGATGTCAATCAAAATAATTGACCTATCAATTCTTGTACTTAGACAGAAAGCGAATTTTAAACTCCGATTCCTCATTTGAAGCTTTTTTTAGGGGGGGGGGGGGGGTTACTCTCACCAATGGGTTGATAATCGTAAACCTAAGTGGGATAGCAGCTGGAGGCTAGGAAAGGATGTAGTGGTAGTACTGGTGTGAGAAATACCAGGAATCCATTGTTAGGTGCTCCAGCCGCCACGATATGACTGAAATACTGTTAAAAGCGGCGTTTAACCCAAATAAATCAATCAATCAAATGAAACCATCTTATGTGGTAGAAAATATTGTGGGAAAAGAATAAATTGCTTACAACAAGCATTTTTTTTCTTTTTTCCACAATGTTTTCTCAAGTATAAAATCACAGCAATGTTAAATCCCGTGTTTGTACAGGAAAGGGTTAAGCTGTAGGTACGACGTTGAGGTCGCCGAACAACCATTTTACTTTTTGGTTACATGTTACAGACCATGACGATTGCTTAAGAATGTAGTTGAACTGCCTGTTGGAGGTTTGTGGGCGTGGTCAGCGATCCGTTAATTGCGAGATTTCTTTTTTTTTTTTTTTTTTGGTTTTTTTAACTCTTCATCCGCAGGGCCTCAAGCGTTATGCCGTTAAGCATCCAAATCTTTTGCAACGTTACATGATATATGTTTGCCCGTTTTCAGTGCATCCTGGCCTGTATCGTCATTGTTACGCTGAAAGGAATGTTTCTGCAGTTCAGAGAACTCCGCCGACTCTGGAAACTTAACAAAAAGGATTTTGTGAGTTAATTTTCTTTTATTACTTTCCAACGCGTTACATTTAGAGGTTTTCTGTGTCTCGAATATCTGTTGTCGTAGTTGTTGTTGTTGTTGTTGTTGTTGACGATGATGATGATGTTACTGTTGCTACTTCTGCTGCAGCTGCCGTTCTCGACTTAGCTGTTGTTGTAGCTTTGCAACAGCAACGGTCAGATAGACATATGGCTATAAGAAAAATCAAATATGTGGTATTCACTCATGAAAAGTTTTTTTTTTCTTTTATTTATTTTTTTTCCAGAGAATGAACGAACTGACCATTGCAATAGATACCATTTTTACATCTTGTTAATCCCATTACCAGACTACAAAAATTTAGACTTATCCAAAGTCAAAGAATATAAGGACGAAAATATAAATTGAAAAATAGATGGCGCATAGAAAACAAAACATTTCAAGAAAAGGAGGAATGGCTTGTTAAAAGCAAATTTGTCTTTTCGCACACTGTTTTCCAAAGCTTGTTGTTGTATTTATGACTCGTAAAAATGCTAGATAGCATTGTCATGACGACCTCTCATGATTCCGTGTAGTATAATATATGTCAGCTACGGAGGACTTTCCATTCTTGATAGGAAATTCAGTTCGATAAACCCATTAACACACAAACCATCCTTTTCACGCCCACCAAGAAAAAAACTTTGGAAAACATTGTTTATATCCAAACCGAAGAAGAAAATAAGATTCCATCAACTTGAAGTTGTCGTCTGCAACTTCTTTCAATTTGGACTCGTCTAAAATATCGTTGTGTCGGAATGGGTTAAATTAAGGGAGATTAAAAATCTAAAACGTGTCCTTTGGCGTTCAAAATAGATCTGCTCAAATATTTTTGACGAGTCTTGAGAAATTGTTCGTCTAGGAAATGCGGAAGATGTCGCCCCTGGTCAATCTGGACGGACTGGAAAGACTGACCGGGGTCGAATCACAGTAGCAGATTTTCTTTATCTGGAATTATCATTGTACCTTACCATACAATAATTTTGAAAATTAATACATCTAAATGATCAAGCTTGATCCAAGCTTTCTTTCAAATATTTTTTAACCCTTTCCCGTTGGGGTTATTTGTTGTTGTTGTTGTTGTTTGGGGTGGGGTGAAATTTTAGTCTCGTTCGAACTGAAAGATGTTGCAGGCGACAAAGAAAAATCGATGCAATTAGAAATGAAAACAACCTATGTGGTAGAAAATATTGAGAGAAAAGGAGAAAATGCTTGTTACAAGCAAATTCTTCTTTTTCCAAGATGTATTCTGAAGTATAGAATAACAGCGACAGTATGTGAAGACCAAAAAGTTTCAGTTTTGGTCAGACTTGTGGACTAATTTTCTGGAATAAAAGATGGTCATTCTACCTTAATATTTTAAAATTGGATTACAACAAAGAAAATCAAACTTGCAGTGAATCCGCAACCTCTTTTTCTCGTATAGCCTCTTTCTCGGGCCATACTTAAATATATTCTCTAAAGCTAAGGGTACAAGGAAAAAGTATGAATTCAAGCGTAGATAAACTATTCAATTATTGATATACAGTCAATGCACAAGTCAGTGGACCATGCAAGGAAATACGAGCTAGGATGTCCCAAGGGGACAGATAGAATTCTAGAACTTGTATTTAAAAAAAATAATATATTGATTTGACCCTTTACTTTATCTTCTATATCTTAAAATCCCTACTAAAAGAGGAAATTCAACGGATGGAAAGGAGCTTATAGTCCAAGTTTAGCAGATTATTGTCACTGTGTTTAACTATTAGAAAAAAAATCGGCATAATTAACCAATCGCGTCTGTCAATCGATGAATCTATCGACTAATCAAATCATTTACCTGGACCGCGGTTAAACTTTGAAATCCTACATTAACGGCCGAGCGAGAGAATTTGTGTGAAACATTTTTGTTAGTTTGGTGACTCGTAACTACAGCTTCTTCAAGCTGTAGCCATCGGATTTTGTAGGCGCCAGCATTCCCCCGTTTACAATCCTAATCCACCCCGTCACCAACCAGTTCATCCCCAATGGAATATCTTAACACTTTCCTGTTCAATCCCTGGCTTTTACGTCCTTGTAAATTTAAAATTGAGAAAACATTGTAGAAAAAGAAGAAATTGCTTGTAGCAAGCAATTTCTTCTTTTTCCACAATATTTTCTACCCTACTGAATGGTTATTTTTCAAATTAAATCCAATTTCAATTTTCGTCTGTAAAACCTTTTTATTTGGACAGGTTTAAATTTTGAAAAATAGGAAAGGGTTAATAGTTCACCGAATACCAAACAACTCCGCATTTTTATACGAAACAAAAACCTGGCGGTATGGCTCGGGTGACATTAGACTGGTAGACCCAGCTAATCATGTCTCTGTAACAGCGTATTCATGACGAATGATTATCAAGCACTAAATCTAATGGCTTTATGAAAATTTAATCATTTCAAATGACTCTATATGTGACAGGTTCTATAACGGAATAGAAACATTTAAGTTTATATATTGATATTGTTCGGTGTTGGAAAATATCAAGCTTTTGCTAGTAATTGTTCGTGATATTTTTTTACATAGATTCAGGGTTTTTGTAGGAGACAATTTTTTAAGGCACGTGCGTATTTGCACAGACGTATGTTAATTAGGGGTGTTTAATAACATTTTTTGTTGTCAAACTTAAACTCGCGGTTTCTCGATCTTGCAACTTACGATGATTTCTACAACGTAACGTACAAATATGTTACCCAATAGGTGTGTTTCTAGGAGTCAACATGTTTCCATATATGCAAGATGACGGACAGAGAGGTAGATCAAACTATTACCAGACCACGAAATGTCGACTTGAAAGGGCCTACTGATAATAATTTAGAATTTATCATGCCGTCGTTGGACGTGCAACATGTCGTGAATAAAGGTCTAGTTACTACATTTTGCTAGCCCAACGGCGAGTTTCTATAACTAGGAGAACCGTTGATTCGGAAATTTAAAAAAAGCCCTGTGGATTATAAGATTAGCCTGAAACTAGCTCTGAAGTATTTCTTCTCTTTGTTCTTCTGAATTAGATTACTGTGACTGGTTCAATCGACGGATTGCGATTCAATCAAAGGACCAATCGAACAATCAAACCATTCATTTAGACTTGAAGTGAAACTTTATCTCCGACATTGGCCAACATTTATGAGAATTTTTTTGTTAGGTTTGCGACCTAAACGTCGTTACTACAGCTATTTCAAGTTGCAGGTCTCAAACCAGCCGTTCTATTTTTGTTACATGATTCTGGCCGTACATTGTTTTCACAATTACGCCGTTAAATATCGCAGTGGAACTTTTCGGTTGGAGCTCAGAGATCCGTAAAAAAGTCATTCTTCGAGAAAGGCTTGACAGAGTTTTACACTTTAAAACTTGTCTTATTCCATAATATAGTATGCATACTAAATCTTACGTCTGAAATTCAGAAAAAAAGTATCTTTGTTGTATACAATACACCGTATTGCGTGGCAATTTAGATAAAACTTCTAATGATTATTACGCCCCCAGGGACACAGTTGCAATAAGTTGACACCGAAAATTAATTTGTCAAATATTTTGTCAGTATTATACATTTTTTCCTCAAAGTTTACATATATTATTACAAATCGGCAAATCTGAGATTGCATTGTAATATATAGATATATGTATTCAATTATCAAATGACCTCAAATTTAAAAACTTTTGAATAAGATAAACAATTAGGGAAAAAAGCAAGTTCTATTTAAGTATTAACTGCTTAGTCTCAAAAAGAAATACTAAGACTTCATCATAAGTTCATAGGATTTGTAATCAGCCGATGTACATGATTTATTTATTTTATTTATTTATTTATTTTTAATTGCAATGGTTTACGTACATAACAGGGATATAAAGAACTGGATGTTTTCCTTGTACTTGTGGTTGGTCTACAAAGCTGATCCTTACAACGTTCCCCCTCCCCCCAACTCCGCGTTTCACGCCTATTGGCTCCAAAAGGAATTGTTATTTCAATATTTAACGGCGTTGTTTACGGCCGGTAGCATGTAACGGAAATGTAAAATTGTGAAAAAACCGTCGTAACTACAGGATGAATAATCTGTAGTTGATTTTCTATCCTTTATTTCAGTCTGTATGGTTGGTGACGTTTATTGCGGTTGTTGTTCTGGATGTCGCTTTAGGACTTCTTATTGGAATCGTTTTCTCACTCTACTTCGTACTCAGACACTCACAAAAGTAAGTTTTATCTGATTTCATATCTACGTCATGTGGTGTCCGTGATGGAGAGGTAGAGCGTCGGCTTCCCGGTCAAGAGGTCCCGAGTTCGATTCCCTGGAGCGGCTATCGATCTTGGTTATGTCCTGAGTTCACTTTATCGGCGTGAGCACTGGTATATTCTCTAGGAAGCAAATCGAGAAGAAGAAATCTAAGACGGGAGAACTTGTTTCCCATTCGAAAACAAATCGAAACCAATCTATTAAGCGATACCTAGGTTATGTGTTAATCTATTCCCACACAAAAATTTTAGACTAGTCCAAACTGAAAGGAGTTGCAGACAACAATTTCAAGTTTATGAATTTTTAGATTTTTTTCAATTTTTTGGGTAGAAAACATTGTGTGAAATGAAGAAATTGCTTATTACAAGCAATTTCTTCATTTTACTCAATGTTTTCCCAATGGTTTTTTCTTGAGGATAATCTAAGAGCCTCATTTTGTGGGAATGGGTTAATAGTGACAATTGGGTTACAATATGTTGATGCAGGTTACACGAACTCTTTCGAGAATTCTGTATTTATTGTGCGAATCATCGAAGAAAAATAGTATCTTTTTCAAAGTTTCGCTACATGAAATGACTGATCGCTGGCCCCGTTGACTGACTCCAACAGGAAATTCCACTTTTAGATTAAAAGGCGTTATTTTGTAAAATTTGCGGGCCGGTTACACGCAACAAAAAATGAGTGGTTGGTCGGAGATTGAAACTACAGCATATGTAAGTCGCCAAACCAACAAAAATGCTTCACATAAATGACGGCAATTGTTGGGATTCAAAGTTCACTTTCTGTCTATTCGAATCAATTAATTGGTCGATTGATTCTTTGATGGACAACCACGGTCTGTCAGTTAGACCATCTCAAATAACGACAAAAATATATGAATCATATTCTGGTAATAATAATGGAAGTGCTAAAGACTTTACACTAGAACAATTTCATGATCCGAAAGCCTAATATCAAGGAATCTCTTCTGTATTGCAGACCTCAAATGAGCCAACTTGGACAGTTACCTGGTACCGGAGCTTATAAAGATGTTAAAACTTCAAGAAAGGTATACATGTACATTAAATTGTATTTCGTCACTCTCTCTGCCATTGAAATCGTTTGTTTTTTTTTTCTTTTGTTTTTTCCTAGTTAGTTTCTTCTATTCCATGATGAAATCATGAGTACTAGTCAACGATAAGGCGGAAAATCACTTCTGAGGGGGCATTAATATTTATTTTTAATCCTTCCTCATAAATCGTTCGTCCTTTTTTCTGTATTTGACATTTGGACTTTTTTCTGTATTTGTTGTTATTTTGCAATGTTTTTTTAATGCACATAGCTATCGATGCGCCGTAAACACAGTCAATTCACTCAAAAACGTTATTATAAGACTACCTTAGAATATTTGTGTCATTCTTCTGTAATATATTCGTAGGTTGAAGATGTACCAGGCATGAAGATATTTCGATTCGAATCTTCGGTATATTTCGCCAATGCCGAACATTTCCGAGACCGTTTGTATCACAAGACCGGGCTGATACCCCGCAAGCTACTAAGAAAGAAACGTAAAGCCATGCATCACACATTACAGAGACGGAAACAAGAGTTAGAAATGGCAGAATTAGAAAGGAAGAAAAAGGAGGTATGGGAATTAATCAAACATTTTCAATTTTCATTGGCTATCAATAATTTAATTTTTATCGATATTGTTTGCTGGTACTTAATGTAAATGATTATTGTTTTTAGGACATTTTTGTAAGAAAATCATTTTGGAGGAATTAAATGAGTTTTGTTATCGTCACAGCCAATTTGATCGAAACCCCATAAAGTTGTTTAACTGTTTAGGGGTTAGATCAGGAATGTAGAAAGTAACTACTCAGAGCTCCGCTAAGTTCTTTATTCTATCGATGTAGTACTGTCACACAGGGGCTAAAGCTAACGTCTTACCGAAGAAAAGTTGTTTGTAAGGTCGGTCTTGCACTCGAACATTTAACCTCCCGGTTGTTAATTCTACCAACTTTTAATTTGTTGTCTACAACTCCTTTGAATTTGGACCAGTCTAAAAGTTTGTTGTGTGGTTATAGGTTAAACAGATGTTATTCTATTTAATAAGAAGTCACACATGTGGTCCGTCCTGCGTCCAGTATGACAAGGTACTCACCCACACTGCGTAAATAATACCCTACATTCAGAGGAAGACGATATCCATCGGTTTCGTCATGTCTTTGGTCTATATCACACGGTTTTACACATATCAAAATTTGAGAAAAAATAACTAATGTTCGACGATTCATCATTTATTATTCTCTTTGTTGTTATCCGCGTAAAATTTATTGCTTACAAATTCTTGCGTACAAAAAGTGTGTCATTGTTCATATACAAAAATGTATGTGCTAAAGGACTCTTTAACGGAATATTAATGAAACTTTTGACCCCCCAAATCTCCAACTGTCGAACTTATATGATTTTAGACATTTGAAAGCAGGGGGTTAAGTTTGTATTGCAATGAAAATTAAGGCCCATAACTTAAAAAAAGGAGGCGGATATTTGGCACCACCTGACGCAAAATTAGTACATACCGAATGGAGCCGGAATAAATACGTTATCTTTCAATTTCATCGAACACAACCTTACTTTTGGCCTTCTGACTTGCATGACGTATCAATTACATCATTGGATTCCGCTGGTAATTCAGTCGTTAAGCAGTTAACCCTAAAACTAACGATCTTACCCGATAAGTTCCGACCTTCCTGAGGATGATACGAGTATACTATATTAAATTACAATTTATAGCGAATTAAGTAGAGTTTGAATAAAAAAGAGTATTTATCACGTAAATGACATTAACAACTAATTGAAAAAACAGATGCTTCACCCTTGTCAAATTTTCATGAAAATCTGTTAAAGAGTAACTTTAAATTTTCCTCAGCAACAAATCACGGGACGATACAGACGTCGTTCTATAGAGGTCATTGTGGCCCCGAAGGTGCAGCCAGTTGACGCATATGAAGAGCATTTGAAGAAAACTGCCGAGAACAAACTTATACTTGAAAGATTTGCTAAAGCTTGGCAACCACCTATAAAGATTATCATTGTGGATTTGTCTGTCGTGAATTATGTAGACACAGTAGCAGTGAAAATGTTTAATTCGGTAAGTGTAACCTGCTTTTAAGTACCTCTTCCGCTTGTATTTCAAAGATAGAAGGAGAATTGAGTGTAAAATAGCAATAAAGATTTTACTTATATCAAAAAGAAGTATCGATAGCATGTAATGCTTTGATGGATTCAAACCATCAGACATTGTTCGGATCGATTAAAATCTCTATTAATCGAGACAGTTCCTTTGATTTTCGAACGACCTTTTCTGGTTACCCGTCCACATGTAGGGAACCTTCTTGGAACTCAACAAAAACAGATGGGTCTTGAATAGGTCAAACGTATTTCAAAACTGAATACATTATACGGTTGATTTACTACAATTCAACTTTTCTACAATAAAAAAAGCCTTCTAAAACCGGATAGTACCGACCTATGTCAGTCTGTGTAACTCACAAAGTACCAGTGGGTTAATACTTTTTGCGACATCAACGTTGTTCCCTTCAAGATATAGGCAACTTATTCGGTGTACCGTATTAGCCCATCACCATATGACATAATTTGTGGACAGGTGCAAATTGAAAGAAGTTGCAGACTACAGTGTAAATTTCACTTAAATTGAAAAGTAAGTGTAGAATGGGATAGAAATCATTTTGACAAAAAGAGAAATTGCTTGTTACAAGCAATTTCTCTTTTTCTCACAATGCTCTCTTTGTTGTTTTTTTTCTCCAGTGCGTAAAAATGAGGGATTACGTGGTAATGGATTGATGACTATGGTATTTGTATGATTTCAGGTTGTCCAGGACTATAAAGAAGTTGGAATTAAAGTATTTCTTGCTGGATGTAAACGTAGGTTTCTCTTCCATTTCCTAATATGGTCTCTACATCCATTTTACTGTCTGTTCGACATGTACAATATACATATTCCAGCTTATGTACAACTTGATCAGATGATAAACCGTTATAGATGTACATGTTATTGTGTGTCATCAACGGTCAATCTTGTCTTTACCTGTAAAACAAGATTGGCCTTTGAACACTCACTACACTTGTACATCTATAGCTTTTGAAGAAAAAAATAGACCATTCTGTATGTATATTTGGGCTTTTTGTTTGTTTACGCCAGTCCCCACACACAGAAATATTCAGTGGTTTTTTCAAAACAACAGCACCAACAAACCTTTATGCTTAGAATAACGACTTTTTTTTAAGTCATAAGGTTAACTGAACCATTTAACATAAGTTGAGAGACAGGAAATTATTTTTTTAGAAACGAAGAGCACATTTTTTTCAATATTATTTCATTGAGGTTTAATCCTTAAAACATTACCTACACTGTATGCATACGCGAGGCAGGCTCATACATTAGTGTGATTATAATTTACCTTTATACCTCAAAGAAAACAAATATATTCTCTTCATTTCTTAAGATCTAATGCCATTAAGCACAACAAATCAAATGTTTTACTAAATTTTGAGTTGAACATTTGTGTGGAAACATATAAAATAGCTCCGTGCTCAAAATTATGTTAATGGAAAAATAACAAAATCAACCAATCAAAACATTTGAACTTTAATAGACGGAACTAAGCTTAAGTGATTGAAAGAAAAGATTGATAAATGTTGACCGTCTTAGGAGTTTTATGAATAAATGTTCCTTACTTATTTTAGCTGAAGTACGAGAAATGTTGCGGAATGCTGACTTTAACAAGAATGTTTCATACAACTGTCTGTATTTCACCGTCCATGAAGCAGTCATTATAGGACAAGAGATTCTAGATGAAGAAAAAAAGGTAAAACGTCTATATGTCTATGAGTCATTTGTAATTCGATTTAAGAGATGCCTAATATTCAGTCCTTGCCCATAAGACCGTTACTGTAGACCCTTAGTCTTACAAATTTAATCTTTCCCGATTTTAAATTTCAGACTGGTCCAAATTGAAAGAGGTTGCAGACGTCAATGAAAAATGGCTGCATTTTGAAATGAAACCACCCTATGGAGTAGAAAATATTGGGGCAAAAGGATAAATTGCTTGTTTCAAGCTCTTGTTATGAAATTTTGCACGCCCAATGACGATTGGCTCGATGTAGACTCCTTAGTTTTCATGCCTGCTGACTGGTTCTAAATATACAATAATCCGTCTTCTTAAATGGTTGATTGATTGGTTGATTGATTGATTGATTGATTAATTGATACACATAATATTTTGTATCTCTGTTTTTAATCGCAACTGCCTATGCAAAACAGTGCGTCTATTTAATCGTTGTGGATACATAGGAAATATTAGGTTTAGATAGCGATAGATCACCTTTTATTTGCTTTGAACTGCATAGTGAAATACCAAACTTTTCTCTGTAGCGAGAAATGAATACAAGATGTTGTATCGCAATCTTAGCATAATATTCCAATTACCATATACCTAATCTATTTATTATGTGAGCCTGTGCGTGACATTTCCAACAATTTTGCATGTGCGGGACTTGCACACATTGAGCACCCTGGACAGCCATTTGGGGCAATTAGAATATTCGCTGATTGTTTAAAGAAGCTTTGGATCAGTATCTTTCTACAGAGCGCAGAGTGGAGACTCTGATCAGACTGTGCGGATGCACAGGCTGATCTGAGTCTTTACTTGGCGCACATGTGCAATGGTTGGAAATGTCACGCATGCGCTCATATGAATTCGATGAAATGATCAAAATTTTCGAGTGCCACAGTTATTTCCTTGCTACTTTACCATTGTGATTACGTTTACTCGCATTATGACGGCATATACAGAATGAAATTTACGTCATCTTAGATTACCTTATATGTTACCGTATTTGACGCTGTCAGATGCGGATTTTGTTTTCTGACGAGTTTGATTTTGCCAGTGTGGAATGAATGTATATATTTTACTGAAAATATTGATAGGTGTAAAATGAATTAATGTTTGATAGTGATCCGAGAGAAATCTGGTTTTAGAATTACTCTCACATGCAATTATCAATATAAATTGCAGAAAAAAGAACCTAAATTAGAGGACGTAAAGCTGTATCACGACGTGAAACTGTTTGAAGATGATCCAAAGAAAAGAGAGGAACAGGAAGACGAGGAAAATTACGACGAGGATGACGAAGAAGACAATGAAAACAACGAAAATAATTCGGACGACGACGACGAACAGTGGTACGATACTTCACCAGACCACACGGATATGAAACTAGTGTCACGTGATAAAAATGCACCAATAGACAATAGTTCCGTGCCTTTACATGTTATTCAAATGAGAGATGAAGAGCAAAGTCCGAGACCTTCTCGAGGTTTGATTGACGCTTCAAAGTATGAAATGATACCGTTACAGGACAAGAAGTGAACCTGGATCATTTAACCTGTTTCAAAACGATTAAGTTCCAGACCAGTCCAAATTCAAAGAAGTCGCAGACGACAATTTTGGTGAAGTTTTAAAACTCTTTGTATTTTTGGTTATAAAAAACATTGAGGATAACGAAGAAATTGCTTGTAGTAAGCAATTTCTTCATTTTCCACAGTGTTTTCTCAAGCTTTTCTCTTTAGGTGCGCAAAAAGGCGAGATAATGTGGGAAATGGTTAAATGATTAAAAGATAGCTGTATTATTATTTTACAAAATACTTCTAGAAGACAGATATTTTGAACATGAAGTGTGAAACGAATATCATTATCTAATCGTATGCATGATCATTTGTTTTGCAAAGTGACGCTTTATTTCAATTGTATTAAAGTATGAATGCAATACAAATATATTTCAAGTTTTCGACTTTTTTTGTCTTTTTGTTTTTCTGTTGTCATTTCTTGTTATAATGATTTCTCCTTTTAACACACTGTTTTCTACTCTACATACTTAAAGTAATATCCAACTCTTTTTAAATTGTCCATTGCAATCGCCATCAATTTGTGTCAATTCATTTTTAGCTAGCAAAGCGTCAGCTTTGGTAGCTTAAGTTAATAGACAAAATTTTGAGCTCTTCTAAAAGTTCAACGAGTGCAAACTGCCACCGGAGGCTTAACCACTAAATCCATTGAATACCTACGCCATAAGAAGTAGTTCTTGTGTAGGAATATTGCAAAATTCTATTCAAATTGAAGAGAACTCTTTCAAAAGCATGCTATTTAACCCATTTCAACTCAATTCCGCTTTTTAAGCATGTCAAGAAGAAAGCTTTGGAAAAATTGTGACCATGAAGAAATTGCTTGTGACAAGCAATTTCTTCATTGTCCACAATGTTTTCTACCCAACAAAGGGAATATTTGAAATCATCGCCTGCAACTTCTTTCAATTTGTACCAGTCTAAGATTTTGTCGTGTTGTAATTGGTTAACGCCTGGGTTACTTTAACCCCGATTATTTTCATGATAACGTTTGGCATAGAAGATTACAATAAAATAAATTATGCTTTACTAGCTTACAGTACTTTTAGTACGTTTATTAATCTTTTGGAATTAGTTTAACGTATTACCAGATAACAAAATTTCAGTATTTTTTTTTTCAACAAACTTTGAAAGTTTTGAGATTCGTCACAAAGTAACGTTTTGATAACGACAATTAAAATTTTGTGAATTTTCTGGCTGTTTTAGTAAACAATTGTGGGAAATGAAGAAATTGCTTGATACAAGCAGTTTCTTCATTTTACACAATGTTTTCCTAAAATTCTTTTCTTGAGGGGTGTCAAAAAGCAGGCATGTTTGGGAATGGGTTAAACAAAAAGGTTAGGCTGCCTCACAAAGTACTTGGACACAAAATGGATGTCCCTGATGTAGATCAATCAACTGGAAATGAGATTGTTTCAAACAAAATTTATAAGCTTTGTGACAAAGTATATAGGCACTAATTGGAAATGAGGTTGTTTGAAAAAAATAACAGAATCAAGCTACGTCACAAAGTACATTGACTTGGATGGGAAGGGGGGTGTTTCTTCACAAAGCACAAAGACACGAATTGAAAATCCCTTATCCAGCTTTCTTATGTGTACCAACATTTTTTTCAAGGATAATATGTGAATTAAATATTTCACATGTTAAAGCGAGGGAAAAGTATGGAACGCCAAAGCTGTCTAATGTTATGAGCAATGATGTGGGCATGTCCACCTTCTACCTCACCTTGTCTAAATACAGCTCCATCATGTCCAATTTTGGTGTTGACTAGCCTAATCATCGTGTTATTTTGTTAAAAAGTAGTGTTATTGAATTAAACTATGGTGTGGACTTGTGTAAAGATCATGTTATTTTGTCACAAAGCATCGTTTTTATGTTCAAATGAGGTGTTGACTTGTCCAATTGTTGTCTTATTAAGTCAAAAAGGAATAACATTATGCCTTACTGTAGAGCTGAGTTATATCATGTCAATAAGTATTGTTGATATTTCTGAGTTTGGCGTTGACATACTAAATGGCTATTTTAACTTTGTTATGTCTAATAGGTGTTTTATTATTTCAACCGTCGGTGTCGACTTGTTTAAATTCTGTGTTATCTTGCATAAAAGAAGTAATATTTTGTAAATATTTGAAGCTGATTTGTCTATACATTATGTAATTACATCAAACAGTAGAGTTACCATGTCTAAAAATTGATTTGATTCATTTAAGGATTGTCTTATTATATGAAAGATGGTGCTGAAATGTCTCAGATTTGTCTTATAATGTTAAAACGTAACGTTACCTGATTTAGATTTAAGGTTGACCTGTCGACTAACTACACTATTATGTCAAAATGAAGTGTTACTTTGTCCAAACATGGTGTTGATTTGGTCCAACAACGTCTTATTGTGTCAAAAAGTATTGTAATAGTTTTCATATTTCATGTTAACTTGAATAAACATTGTCTCGGTTTGTCAAGAAACAGTTTTGTAAGCCTGAATGTGATGGTTTTTCGTCTAAACAATGTCATAACAAGTCAAAATGAAGAATTTTCATGTTTTAACATGGCATTTAATTGACAAAATATTACCTTATTATGTAAAAAGAGATTTCACAAATTTTGAATATAATCTTGACATGTCTCACTTTGATCCTATTATGTGAAAACATTGTCTTATCATGTTCAAATACCGACTTGACTAGTTGAAACACTGTCTTAACATGTTCAAAAGTATCGATATTATGTTCTTATGTGATGTTTACTTGTCTACAATTTATCTTATAATATCAAAACGTGGCGTTTTTTGTCCAAATGTTATGTTGCTCTGTCTACTCGCTGTCTTATCATGCCAAAAGATAGCTTTATGATATATTATTTGATAGTATTTGAACAAGTTAACTTACCAGTGAAAATGATGCCGTTTTACAAACAAATACAATGCTTTTGACAAGTCATCACCGTGCTCAGACATGATAACACCACTAATTTCAAATAGTAACTCTATCTAAAGACAAGTCATCTTTGCGTTTGAATATGGTAATACGACTCTTTGACATAATACGGCACTGTTTGTATAATAAGGCAAAGTTTAGTCAAGTCTGTACTACATTTGGACAAAGCCACACTACTTTTTAAAATAACTGCAAAGTTGTGACACTTAAGCACCATATTTGAAGATGATAGCATATTTTTGGACATAGTGATTCAATGCCTACACAAGTCAATATTTCATATAAGCTTACCAGCACTACTTTTTGACGAAACTAGAGTTTGTTTAAGTAAGACAACATACAAAAAGACACAATGGAACTGCATTTTGACACGAAAAGACAATCTTTTGACAAGTCAACAAGGTATTTGGACATGATGACATAAGAGTTTCATATAATAAGACTATTTTTAGACAAGTCAACACCACATTTGAACATGATAGCATACCTTTTTGACAGGAAAAAGGCCGCCTTCATAGCGCAGTTGGTAGCGCGTCGGACTATCATTCAAAGGGTCCCGGGTTCGATCCCCGACGGCGGCAATACTCCTTCCGACATTTGTCTACCACCAATGGGCAGATAATCGTAAGCCTATGTGGGATAGCAGCTGGAGGCTAGGAAAGGGTGTAGTGGTAGTACTGGTGCGAGAAATACCAGGAACCCATTGTTAGGTGCTCCAGCCGCCGCGATATAACTGAAAGATTGTTAACAGCGGCGTTAAACCCCATTCAAACAAAATTTAACAGGAAAAAAAGAAACGCTTCATTAATTCAACGACTCTTGTCAACAAAACCACACAACCTTTCGATATAACAAGACATTGTCTAAACAGGCCAATGCCACATTTGGACACTAATACGCTACACATGGACATGCTAATGCATATTTTGGCAAGACATCACCACCTTTGGGCAGAACAACACCATTGTTAAATATGATTATGCACAGTATTGATAAGTCAGCAACACATTTCAGCGTGGTAACATTTCTTTTACTCATAGTAAGATAAATATTAGGAATATCCACATTATTGCTCATAACATCAGACAGCTGTGTCGCTCCATAGAAAAGGAACACTAACTACACTTGTTGTCCTTATCTCAAACGAATCCGCGATTGTTTTTATCTTCTACACATTGTCTCGTCTCTTTAAGGGAATTAAAATCAGAAAGGTCAAACCTTTTTAATAAAATAGTTTGACTATGGCTGGCTTTTGCATATCGTTGTTTATTTTTGGATTGATCATCGCATGTGAAGGCTTCCTTCTAGATTATTTCAAAACTAACAGAACAGTTGTACAAATACTCGACATTGGTAATGGTGCCCAGTGGGGTAAATGGGCTGAACCCGAATTTTGTCCTCCGGGTGCTTTTGCTAGTGGTTTTGAAATAAAGGTAGGTACCTGTGTTAACGTAACTTTGTGGTGTGTATGAATGGATGTGTGGGGGGGGATGTGTGCGGGGGGGGGGGGGGGTCATTCCGGTTCCAACAGCTGATTAAAAATATCTTGTTCCATGTTTCAACTTGATCACGATTCTTTAAAACAGAGTAAAACATTAAGACAGGCCAAACTGAAACCTACACCTTTACAGAAGAATCATTGATTGTCAAATACAAACTATTGCTATTTCTTTTAATTAGAAAATTAGAACATATCAAATGACTAAGGTATTGGACGAGCCTTTTGAAGAAAAAAGAGGGAAAAGATACGTTTTATAACTTCCAATCATATTCCATATTTATTTGACTGATCGCCATTCCATTTAAAATATCGATTGACCAATCATATTTTATTCAGATCTAAATTGAACTTTGAACTCAGATATCTCTGCTCTGCATTTTGGTAAATTTGACAACTTTAACTCCGTATCTACAGCTCACTCGAGATGTACTAACGACGATTAGGTTGCAAACAAACTATTTAAGAAATGAAGAGATTATTTTTTGTTTTCGTGGAAGTATGAACCGAAAAACCTAATCACACTGTATGAATACGCGAAGCGGATTCATACATTGTGTGATTAGGTTTTTCGGTTCATACCTCCATGAAAACAAAAAATATTCTCTTCATTTCTTATAATTTAATAGCATCGAGCAAAAAGGAAAAAAACTTTACAAATTTTTGTATGGGACTATTTTGTGCGGAAGCATACAAAATCGCTGCGTGCTCAAAATTTTGTTCATGGAGTTAAGAATAAAAACTTTCGACCAATCATAACGCTCATTTTTGGTAGACAAAACTAAAAATTATATTATAACATTTTTGTTACAACTGACTGTCCATGTTTTTGCTTATTTTCACCGTTTGCAATTGTAAGTCGAACTTCCTGACAAAGGTAAGTAGGCGTGGCTTACGGTCTGTTAATTGTACTGTAGTTAATACAAAATTTCACTTCTTTAGCACTTTGTAAATCATTGTATTTATAAATCAAAATCGAGCTTCCACATCGAATTTCTAAGAATAACAAATGACATTTTCTGTCTTTTCTAACACGAAACAGACAACAGTGAAACGAAGTTAAGGTAAATAAGCACATTGTATCCATAAATGTCGGCATTTCCAAAATGTTTCTCTTTAAATTTCAATCTTTTTCGATCGATATGTGAAAAAATTTTATACGGACTTTTGGGTTGCAGCCTTGTGTCCATACCATATATGACTCAAGCACAGAGGGACGTTATAAAACTACACATACATTATTCGCACAGAAACATTTAAAAAAAGTTAATAAAATTGAATTTAAAACTGAAAAGACAAGCCGCTCAAAATAA
Source organism: Fragum fragum (assembly GCA_946902895.1). Lineage (NCBI taxonomy): Eukaryota > Metazoa > Mollusca > Bivalvia > Cardiida > Cardiidae > Fragum > Fragum fragum. The sequence goes on from OX336371.1 coordinate 52,130,807, forward strand.
ACCATTATTTGGCTGTTAACACATTACAAAACGACAGAATATTAGATTAAACAAAATTCAAAGAAGATGCAGACGACATTTTATAAAATATGGAAATTAAAAAAAATCTTTGAAATTTGGGGTAGCAAACACTGTGAATTACGAAGAAACAATCCCTTTATTATCCACAATGTTTTCCCAACCTTGGGATAGAGTGGGAATTGCTTAACGGGACAGAACTATTCTAAACAAGCAGTTTTAGCTGTTCACACGAACAAAAAGGCTACATTAACGACATTACTTAAAGTATCATGCTTGGCTAATATTCGACTCTCTCTCTCTCTGTCTGTCAGTCTCTCTTTCTCCCTCTCTCTCTCTCTCTCTCACTCTCTCCCCCTCCCTCTCAAATAAATTGTATGCGCAGTACACCAACTCTACCGCTTATCACCTAGCTTGAACCCGACCAGCTGAATGGGGACGACACAGCATTGAATGGTATAAAACTTACATGTCAGGACGAGACACAGTCTGGTTATAACGTCACTTCCGCCGTTGGTCCCTGGGGTGACTGGATGGAAGAGCTTAAATGTAACTCAGCACAATTCCTAACAGCCTTTCAGCTCCGAGTTGAGAAACCTTTAGTAAGTGAAAACTTTAACCCTTTCCTGGTTTTTTTTCAAAATTATAGTCTAATCCAATTTCAAAGAAGTTGCAGACGGTAATTAAAGTTAAGTGCAGTATAAAAAGTAACCAAGCTACCGGATAGAAACTATTGTGGGAAAAGAAGAAATTGCTTGTTACAAGCAATTTCATCTTTTACCACAATGTTTTCCCAAGTACAAAATCAAAGGGACGTAAAAACAAGGAATTAAACGGGAAAGAGTTAAGACATACGTCGGAAGTAGACCAAAATATTTGCCCCAAGCTGTGTAACGAAGTTTTGTCGCCCGAAATCGACCATATCCTAACATGATGGCCTTGAACTACATGTTCTTCATTTTCGTACTGATAAACTCGACGGATCGCTTGCTCCCCCACTGACCTCCTACAGGATGGCCCACTTCGATATCAAATGGCTATATATTGAAAAAAAATGCGGTCAAAACATGTTAAACAAACTAAATTGGGTGGTTGTTGGCCTGATTGTCGTAACTACGGCTTGAATAAACTATAGTTACGACGTTTAAGTCGCCAACCCAACATAAATGTCGGTCAGTGTCCGAGTTAAAAGTTAACTTTCTGTCCATATTAATTCGATTGCTCGGTTAATTCTTTGATTAACAGTCTCGATCCGTCTACGGGTTGTAAATCTAACAACTTTTTATATGTAAGCACGACAAAGTATAGCCCAAATATTTTCAGAATTTATAAAAAATTAACGTCATACGACGAAGTTTTAAATACTACGTATAATAATGTTTTTAAACAATGTTCAAAATTAAACGAAATCTTCTTTCTTTTCACGAATTGAGGCATGAATACATTTGTTGTCGTTGTTTTTCCTTTTTCCTTATTCACCATATTCAAATCGTTTCTTTGTCTCTTTGTTTTTCAACCTATTTTTCGCATCGTTGTCTATTTAACCATTATTACATAAATCTTATTTTCAATGTGTGTGACATGAGAGTAGCATTTAATTCTATGTACCATTTCTTTATCGTAATATATACGTTATAATAGGAATTTTATGACAGCAACGTATGTGAATAACCTGTAACCTGTGAAATTGGAAATAAAGTCTAGGGGATACTCTTGAAGTAACAACCGTTACTAAATTTTATCTACCTTTATTTAAACCCTTAATATATATTTGATATCGCAGAAGATATAGAAGTAGCGAGAGAAGCGATTTCCCCCAGATTCTTTTTTTTTTTTTTTTTTTTTGAGAAAGTATAATTTCCAGCTAGCATCAACGAAAAAAAAAACATGTAGAAATCTTGCCATGCTAAAAATTGTAATTTCACGATTTTGGTGAAAGTTCGTAAACATTACATTGCGTTATGAAGTCTTAACGTATACCGTGAAACAAAATTCATTATGTTCATGTTTTCATGTCACTCACTTGGATAGATATTTATTGTACTTAAAAAAGTTACAGAGAAACTAAAAATATCCCATGTAAGTGCATGTACGATCAAAACATTTTTAAAGTTCTGGACAATGGCTGTTCACAGTAGAATGACGTATCGATGGCCCAGCGCTTAAACGTTGTCAGTGCATTTAACTCATTCCGATATAGTCCTGGTTTACACCCTCAAAAAAGAGGGTTTGAGAACATTGCTGATCATGAAGAAATTGCTTGTCAAAGGCAATTTCTTCGCCATCCACAATGTTTTCTAACCCAAAGGACACAGAAATCAACTTACATTTGTTGTATGCAATTATTTTTGAATTTGTAAAAGTCTAAAAATTCATGGTTTGGTAATGGTTCAAAGTGTATCTATATATTAAGAACATCGTCCTTCAAGCACTGTTACGTTGAACTGGACCTCGTTCTACAGGGTATCTTCGGAGATGACACTGCCGTCGATTACATACGATTCCGGTGTCGATCCTTTTCTGGTGGACCCACGAGTGAGCTTTCAGATCCCTCCCAGGACATTGGGTTTGGTTCGTGGGGCCAGTATAGTATTGTGTGTCCAGAAAACTCGGCTATATGTGGACTCAACACTAAGGTAGAATCTCAACAGAATATTGCCGGATTCAACACAGATGACACAGCTCTGAATGACGTGGTTTTCTATTGCTGCAGTAATTAAATACTGGTAAAACTGAATTGTTCCTTATCCAATACTATACAGTTTTATTTTTGTCTTAAAAAGACCTCAGTGAGCCCTTTTTATAATGATCAATTAACCACCTTTAATTATTTCTTCTTAAACCTGTCCGCTCCATTTTGAAGTTAGTTTTATGATTTTGATTATGTGTGATGAAAACAAAACAACATAAAATCCTAAGTAGCAAGGAATCTTAAAAGAAAACAATATAGAATTTAGAGGAAAGAAGTTATAACTTGGAACAAGCAAGTTACTAAACTTAATTGTCTTTTACTCTGTATACTAATTTTTTTATCTATTTGACTACACAATAGCGACTACAGTTTCGTTGTCTTTTTTACGGTTAACTTTAAAAAGTCCAAAGCTACGAAATTTATATTAACGCCCCCGTTATCAAGGGAGTCAGGGAAATATATGTGCCGATTCTTTAGTAATCAAACCGAGAGTTTATAGAGTTGTTGGATTGATTTTTCAATTGACAGATAATGAAAACAGCAAACGTTGTGGAGTCCTTTGTCTAGTAGTAAGTCACGGGTCTCGGGATCGGAGGGTCCCGGAATTAGTATCCCGTCCGGACCATGGGAATTTCTCTTACCAATAACTAACTTCACGTTACTGCTTTTCACCTTGGTATATAAATGAGAATATCTGTCAGATTTTTAGCCAATATATTGTGGCTGCCAGATGCACCATACGTTTACGGCTGAATAATTACTTCCAGATTTTTTGTTGACAACGGCAGTCGGCAAATTACCAAAGTGAATATTTTCAATGTTGTAACTTTAATTATCAAATTAGCCATTGAATATGGAGAGATTTTTGTTGTTGTTGTTGTTGTTGTTGTGGGAGATAAGTGTGGAATGACAGACATTGTCTTTCGGTATAACTTAAACGGATGACAGCAAACGGTCTTTTTCTTGTATTAGTGCTATCTTGCCCCATTGAGCAACGGTTTTATACTGGACACAACAGACACTGAATGAATAGTGGTTAAAGTATTACAGAAAGAAATGATGGCCAGTGGTGAAGATGAAGTCCACAGTAGTCTGCGAGAGTATTTTGCAAATGGATTCCGTCTTAACCCATTCACACACTATGACGTCTTTGGACGCCCCTCAAGAAAAACAATTAGGAAAAAAACTACTGAGTAAAATTAAGAAATTGATTGTAACAAGCAATTTATTCATTTTACACAATTTTTTCTACTTTAATCCAGATTCAAAAAATAACGGGCTGAAAATTTAATATCCGAAAAATCACAGAACGAAGGGGGTTTTTATCTCAGGGTTATACAATTCAGGTATTTCAGTAGAGTACCATAAGGGAACTCCGCTTACAAGAATTTGAAACCACCAGGCCTCATAATACCGGAGGATACACATTTTTCTCAAATAGAGTGCAATTTTGTGATTCTTTGTGCAAAAATTTGAAAGCTTTTGGTTTGGGTGAGAAGAATTTTACAAAATCCTTCTTTATCTCTAAATAAAATCCGGAAGCCTGCAGATTACGTCTAATGTCGATCCCAGAGTAATAATTTGAATTATTTTGATAGGTAATGGTGACGTGGTAGTTGAAAGCGCAAGGCCTTCTGTTTTGGGGGTAGATGATTTTTTAAAGGAATTACGGACGTTTCGTACCATAACCATTGCGTACCAGTCATTTCGTACCATGGTATTGGTCATTTCGTATCATGGTATTGGTTGTTTCGTACCACGCTGTGACCATTTCGTACCATGTTGTAGTCATTTCGTACCATGCGTCAAATGTTTCGTACCTTGTTTCGAAAAAAATCTTATATTATGTGAATAGTAAAGTAACACTTTCAACATTTATAAAATATTTTTATTTTCTATTTGCTTCATCTAATTTATCGATCATTAAACGAATGAAAATCAATTAAGACAGTCCATTCAGGCAAACGGAGAGTTGATGATACAGTATAAGCGTATCAGCACATTACTTTTTTGCTAACAGGGGGATTGTGTTCATTAGAAGAAAATTAGTAGGGAATTAGTATTGTATTTCCGTCAAAATGGTATCATAGTTAACCGAATAATTTGACAAAGTAACGATTAGCCAATTGCCAAACAACGATTTTTAAGACAGGTCCAAATATAAAAAAAATTTGCAGACCACAATTTCATGAGGACGGAATTTTTTAAAATATTTTTTCTTCTGGAGAAGAAAGAAATATTGTAATAATTATTGCTTGTCTCCAGCAATGTTTTCTTAAGTATTTTTCTTGATGGGTGTTAAAAAGTTGGACAGTCAAATGAAAGGCAAATACCAAATCTAATCATAAGCAATCAACAATCGTTCACCTTCCACAACTAGATCTTAAATGATCTTACCTGAAACGTCGCAAACAATGGCAAACAATCTAATTATCAAATTCTCTGAACTTGATTGGGTGGTTTATTTGTGGTACGAAATGACTAATGATTTTGTACGAAATGACCAACGCATGGTCCGAAATAACCATTGTATGGTACGAAATAACCATAGAAATTATGGTACGAAATGGTTATGGTACGAAATGACTGTATACCTTTTAAAGTCCTTTTTCTGCTTGTCATAGCAATCACCTCATCACTACCTCAGCCGCCATTAATAGTTTTATTACAAAAATATAATAATGTAAAAGCAACGACTACAAATTAATTATAGACCATGGCGGTGAAAAATAATAACAATTCAACTATAAATAATGAATACGGACTCGCCGTCATGTCATGGAACGCAAGATCAATTAAAGGCCAAACAAGCCTGAAAATGAATGAACTTCAAAATTTCATAAATAATACTAGAGATCCAATACATGTTATTTGTATCCAGGAAACATGGTATAAGCAAAATGACAAACCATTCAATCTCAAAGGGTATCAAGAACCAATTAATAAATTTAGACAAAATAGCGCAGGTGGGGGTTTATGCATTTATGTAAAAAATGGGGTCCAATTCATTGAAAAATATGCACACTTCACAAACCAGATAGAATTATGCGCAATAACAATTTTTGGAAATTCCCATAACATTGATGTTCACAATTTACATGTCATAGACAAAAAAGGAATTACTAACCAAAATTTGCCAAATATATTCCAAAACCTAAATAATTACAGCATAATTGTCGGAGACTTTAATCTTAAACATTTAAACTGGAACCCCCCTGGAGATTATAGACATGACGGCGAGGCAGAAATCTTATTAGAATTTCTTTCTGCAAATCAGGTTAACATACTAAACGATGGCCAAGTGACTCGAATAGATGCAAGTGCAAACAAAGCAAGCGCTATAGACTTGGGCCTAGTGTCTGCTAAATTACATCCGTTTAGCGAATTCAGTGTTGTTGACAACTCATTTGGGAGTGACCATCTGCCAATAGTAATTCATATAGCATTAAGGAAAAGGCTAGGTACACTCACTGACACTGTAAAGTCAAAATGGAACTTTAGAAAGGCTTCAGAAGCAGACTGGGAAGATTTTAAATATGAATGCAGTTTAGAATTCAATGAAAGCGCTTTTGACGAAAATATAGAAATATTTTTCAATAAATATTGTAAGAAACTAGAAACAACACTAAACAAAACTATACCTCAATCAAAATCAAATCTAAAAAAGAAATATCAAGTGCCCTGGTGGACAGACGATTGCTCCCGTGCAATTAAAAACAGAGAAAATTTAAGAAAAAGACTCCGATTTAGCAAAACTAAAGTTGATAGAGATCTATACACACAAGCAAGACGCGACGCTGAATATACAATACGTCAAGCAAAGCGAACAGGTTGGCAAGATTTTTGCTCCAAAATTAACGATAGAACAAACTCAAAGGAAGTCTGGGATTTTGTCAGAAAGATTAAAGGAACTACGCCACAAACAAACCATCCATTCGTAATAGATCAGAAAGTTGTTACAAATGCAAAAGAAAAAGCGTCTGTGCTTGTAAAACATTACGAAAAGGTCAGTAGCAATGATGGTTATGATAATGATTTTCTAGAACAAAAAGCAGAGGCCGATTTCATTCTCCGGGCTTTGATCCGGTTCATGAAGCCGATGTGGGTAAGAATTTGCCCTTTAATTCGGAATTCACTATGTTTGAATTGGACCAGGCTCTGCAGGATTGCAAAAATGGTGCTCCTGGTGATGACGGAATACATTACTCTGTTCTAAAAAACCTGTCACAAAATGCTAAATCCGAACTTTTGTACCTCTTTAACAAATCTTGGAATACAGGTAAAACTCCAGATTCTTGGCATGAAGCAACCATAATTCCCCTGCTTAAACCAAATAAACCCAAAACTGACCCAGCGTCGTATAGACCAATATCTCTCACAAGTACTTTTACAAAGCTCATGCAAAAAATGATTAAACCGAGACTCTGCAGTTATTTAGAAAAGAATAATCTAATATCAAATTATCAATCAGGCTGCAGACAAGGACACTCTTGTGAAGATAACTTAACTAGATTAGAGACCGATATTCGACGCGTTCAAAAAAGCAAACATTTTCTAATTGCTGTATTTCTGGATTTAACTGCTGCTTTTGACAAACTATGGAATTCTGGAGCAATAATTTATCTAAAAAAGATAGGCCTTAGGGGTAAAATTTTGAACTGGATCAAAGATTTTTTAGAAAGTAGAAAAATAAAAGTTAAATATCAAGGTCATGTTTCTGAAACTGTTGAAACATTGAACGGGTGTCCCCAAGGAAGTGTATTATCGCCCATCATTTTTTCACTCGTCATGAATTCTCTTAGAGATAAAATGGATAGACATAATAAGACAGAAAACAATACACTTGACAACATACAACTCTCTCAATTTGTTGATAATAGCGCAATCTGGACGGAATCAAAATGTCCAAAATTAGCAGTTAAAAAAGCCCAAAAGGCTCTAAACTCGATCGACAATTGGAGCAAAGAAAATGGCTTTCTAATAAATCCTATAAAAACACAGGTAGTTATGTTCCACCTAAAATCTAAATTAAAACCACCCGAACAAGACCCGGATTTCCCTAAATTAAAATTAGGCAAGAATGTTCTGCAATTTAGCTCATCAGCATTGTTCCTCGGACTCATCTTTGATAAGTATCTTAACTGGCAGGAGCACATAAATAAACTTACCAAAAGAGTTGATAAAGACATAAATCTCTTAAGATCAATCAAAGGCTATAGTTGGGGATCTGACAAAAAATCCCTATTTAACATTTATCAGAGTTTAATAAAATCCAAACTGAATTATGGCTCTATTGTTTACAACTCAGCAAATAATAGTGTGCTTGAAAAACTCCAAAAATTACAAAATAAGGCCCTTAGGGTCATCACAAATTGTCCAAAACACACACCCATAAGTACATTAATAGCAGAATGTGGTGACCTACCCTTACAGCAACAAAGAGAAATGAACATGTTAAAGTATTGGGCAAGATCTATAGGCCATGGCGCAAATCTACCGATAAATGAAAAAATTGAGACTGATCCAATCTTTCTCTTTAATCCAAAACGGGTCAAATCGGTTAAAAATCCATACTCTCAAAAGATTCAAGAATTGACCTCAAAATACAATTTAAATGCAAACGATCTGGTGCAACCGTATCAAAGAGACATTTATGAAATATGCAAACCAGACATAGATTTAGAACTAACTCATCATATCTCAAAGAAAGACAATCACAGTCTCCAATTACATAAAGCAAAAGAACACTTGTCAAAATACAGAAATTCAATTAAAGTGTATACAGATGGCAGCAAAGACCAAGAAAAGTATATAGCAGGGGCCGGGGTTGTTATCTTTGATGAAGAAAACACTGTCATTTTGAATAAAGGGATTAAAATGGACCATGGTTTGTCTATATACACATGTGAAATGAGTTCTATTGACTATGCACTGGATTGGCTTAAGAAAAGGGATACCCATTTATTCAAAACCTCAAATATAACGATTTTTACGGATTCCCTGAGCTCGTTACAATCTATGCAGTCAGGTAAATCCAAATCACGCCCTGAAATCCTAGATAAAATATTACTTTCAATAAAATATTTTAAAGAAAGAGAATTAAAAACCACGTTTGTATGGATCCCAAGCCATGTGGGTATAATAGGGAACGAAATAGCCGACCAAACCGCTAAAAAAGGAGCGACTTCGGGTGAAATTAACAAAATCAAACTGAGTGTTAAAGAAATGTACCATCTCATTGAACAGAACATTAAAAATGAATTTAAGAAATCGGACTTATCAAAATACGGTTATTATGATCAACCATCAGCTATCACAGTTTACAGTTGTAACAAAGTCCATGACACAGTTTATACAACGTTAAGGCTAAAGGTAAGTCGTTTAGGAGCAGAAAGGTTCCCAAAGGTTAATTGCGAACGATGTGAGATAGAACAAACCTTTGACCATGTTTTCTTTGAATGTCCGTTATATAGAAAAGAGAGGGTCGATTTTCGAAATGAACTACTCTGCCTGGATATACCAGTTATAAGTAGAAAAACCCTAATGTTCCCAGAAAACAAATTGGCGCTTCAAACTAGAAATGCTGTCTTCAAGTATTTGAAGAACATAAAATTAATAGATAAACTTTAGTGAATTTGTCTGGATATTGAAGAATAAGATTGGGGAAAACAGTATAAATAAAGTAAAATTTTAAACAATACAAGTTCAGCAGTAAAGCAACAGTTTAGTCTGATGGCGCAAAATGTGCAGATTGGGATGCTAAATAATTTAACCAATTTAATTTAACCAATATAAAAATAACAATCATAATAATAGTTATAAATTTGAATAACGTCTATGGGAGGTCAGCATATGGCTGCTCCTTTAGAAATTGAAATTGATAGATAAGGCTGTAACAATATTGCTAGAATATCAGAATATCTAGGAACATGATTTGGGATAACATATTAGAAATACAAATAATACAATATTATGAAATTAAGTAACCATGGGCTTATATAATAAAACTTAATTTTCTAAAGTTATAAACATAGGACTGTGCTAAACAGCCTTAAAGCTGCGAATTGTCCTCAAGACTTAAAGGGAGGTCAGTAAATGGCTGCTCTCTTGATAGCCCAGGATTAACAACAGATTTAGTTCTTGGTTATTTTGTATATACGAAACAAATTAGTTTTTGCCATAACATTGTAAATAACATGTGCTTATTTTTGTTATAAATACATTACTAAATTATACTGATTAAAGAAAAATAAAAATTCAAAAAAAAAAAAAAAAAAAATGATACCCCCCCTAAAAAACTCCATTGTGATAACGATAAAATGAAAAAGAAACAATAATAATAACTACTAGTAATTGATGGTTATTGCAAACACTAAAAAAAACAACAACAACAAAAAAAACCATTGTTTCATGGGGGAAAGGTAGTAAATGTTGTAGAAGAACAAGGGATTGCTGGTTACAAGAAATTTCTTCTTTTTTCACACTGTTCAAACATAGGTACACAGAACTTAAAAATCAGGAATTGAACAGGAAAGGGTTAAAGATAAGGGGGGTTGAAGGTAATCAGCAAACTTGATAAGAAACAAAAGTATCAAGCCGAAATAATTTGAGAAATCACACTTTGAACCATCAAGCTTGTAAGTTGTTTGCACTGTGTTTTATGTATGTTTGAAAATAACGATTTACAAAAGGTATTGTCTAACAATGCCTGTACAACAAAAACAATGCAAACAATGTCCAAGCTAGATTTTAGACACCATTTAAGGGAGAAGGCAATATCAAACTGAGAATTTACTCTTCTGATTTTATAATTTACCAAAGGAATAAAGCAATGTTAATCCTATTATTTTTGGTATTATAAGCCATCCACTCTATCAGATAAAAATTTGATTAGCCAGTTTTCCTTTTCTTTACCATATGTAATATCAATAAGCTTTATTTATACATCTCTTGCCACATTGTTTCAAGGGGGAAATTAGAATTTTGCCAAGACTGTTTTAAGCAGCTGACTTATTTTGTATATAAATGATTAGAACATTAAAAAAAAAACAAAAAAAAAACAACATTGTTTCAAGGGGAGAGAGAGAGAAAAAAGAGAGAAAGAGAAATCCAAAAAAAAAATGAAGAGTTTACACTTAAACAAAGTATACACATAATGTAACTATGAAAAAAAAAATATATATATAAATGACTAAAACTTGAATTTGACACTTTAAAGAAAAAAGAAATGATAAAGAAATAAATCACACACACTCTTATAGCGAAGTGTAAATCCACATACCTAAACCTAAATTGATGAAAGAAGTATGATTAAAAGGGGGGAAATAGTGGTAATGGCAATGCAAAATCGAATTCTAATAGCAAAGGTTATAAGAAAAAGAGAGAATAAAAGTAAGGCCCTAAGATCAGGTTGATCACGTGAACAATAAAGGATGTTAATCTTTTGTAACATTATAGGCCTACGGGCACCATGGGTACATACTTTGCTAAATTAGCATCTTGTATCCTTAAAATTTGGCACCCAAATTTGTCCTTTTGCTGAGTAAGAGAATTGAAACTCATTTCTCATCAAATCTCAACCCTTTTCGATGTGAAAAAGTCTTTTAAACGGGCTGGTGGGTTGCAGCCTGGGGTCCATACCATATATGCCTCAAGCACGGAGGGACCTTATAAAACTATAAATACAACCATCATAGCAATCAGCGTTAATCCTTTATCCTATTTTTGAAGGGTACAATGGAAGGTTCATATCTGCGAAGCTTAGTTGAATTTTGACGCCTAGTTTGGGGAGAATGCTATTTCGGAAACCCCCAGTTTAGATCTTATTTTGATCCCAGAGTAATTTTTTGAAATATTTTGGTGGGCAATGGTGACGTAAATGTTGGAAGCATAATGCCTTGTGGTTTGAGGGTAGAAGATTTTTAAAAGATGTTTTTCATCTACTTTTCATAGCAACCAGAGTTCTTCATTGGTCCCATCCTCGGATACCCCGGGGTCTCCTTATTTGCTACGCTACATCGACGATGTAGCGTAGCAAATAAGGAGACCCCGGGATATCCGAGGATGCATTGGTCCTATTTTGGAAGAGTATGATGGAAGGTTCATATCTGCGAAGCTTGGTTAAATTCTGGTGCCTAGTTTTGGAGGTGACGGTTATTAGTCATTGTTTACATCCTGGCGGATGGAAGAAGGGCGGGAAGCGAGTCACATTTGCTCACAAAAACGTTTTTATATGGTAATGACTTATGCATAATACAAAACCTTGGGCTGAATGGTTTGTCAAGGAAAGATCTTAAAAGAATTTTTGTAGGAATACGGAACCCAAATAGGGTCAAGGTTTTTTTGTTTAACAAATTTTCTCGAATACATCCTAGTAATGCTGATTGATTGATTGAATGGGGTTTAACGCCGCTTTTAACAGTATTTCAGTCATATCGCGGCGGCTGGAGCACCTAACAATGGATTCCTGGTATTTCTCACACCAGTACTACCACTACATCCTTTCCTAGCCTCCAGCTGCTATCTCACTTAGGTTTACGATTATCCACCCATTGGTGAGAGACAATTGTCGGAAAGAATATTTGCCGCCGCCGGGGATCGAACCCATGACACACATGATTGAAGATTAGGAGTCTGGCGCGCTACCGACTGCGCTATGGCGGCGGCCCTAGTAATGCTACATACAAAATTCCAAATGTCTATGCCATATTTATTTATAAGGGTTATAACCAGAATATTTTAAGACAATTCTTTTTTATACAATTTTGTCGTACTCGAGTAATTTTTCGGAATTCCTCTGTAGAATAACGCAGTGGATTTTAGGGTGAAACTGTAATTTTGAAATACGACTGTTTTCTAGAGCTTTCAAGTAATGCCAATGGATGGGAAAACCGTTTAGAAAAAATCAAACAAGACACTTACCTAGGCCCCGTAATCTCCATTTAACATTCAATTCAGGAGTGCCTTTTTCAGTTTCCTCATTTAACCTCTCTCAATTGAACGCTTTAAACAAGTTATCTCCCATTTTTTCGCCATGTTTCCACCTTATCTGAAACCTATTTTCAGTTTTCACTCACTTTGAAATATTGGCTGCACCCTCTTTCAATTGGGTTAGTCTAAAATTTTATCGTCTGGTGTTGGGTCAAACGTCCGCCATTCGACGTCTGCAAATGATAGAACCTGAATATGCTTTATGCGGAGACAATTACCAATAAATTATTGAAATCAATATAATCTGCATGTGCAGAAAATTCAACAAATCGCCGGCTATAGATATGCGGGGGACACGGAATCTTCAGGATTTGGCAATGGGACTTTATATGAGCCAAGGTTTTGCTTAAATATATTGTTAATTACAGGATTCGAACTTTGACGCAGTTACCCTATTCCCAGATGACACAATTCTAGACTGATCCAAATTCAAAGAAGTTGCAAAAGACAATTTAAAGTTGATAAAATCTTAAATAGCATATGTCTGTAGCGGTAGAAGTATTGTGGATTATGAAGAAATTAATTGTAACAAGCAGTTTCTTCATTATCCACAATATTTTCTTAAGTTTTTTTTTCTAAATACAGGTATTGAATAGAAAATGATTAATAAAGACAAAATATGTCAATAATTTATGCAGTTTATTTCATAAAATCTGTTTGTTTGCATGAAGTGCATAAATGTTCTATATACAGAAATATTTCATTAACATACATTGTACAAAAAGCTAACGAGAAATGTACAAGTAAAAATAGAGGATTAGAAAATCAATCATGATTTAATTCAGTATTTATAAACATGGTTTCAATACAGAATAAACATCTTTAAACAATAAATATCATGTAACAATATCAATTTGGGATTTATACTTATAATTAGTTTAAGGTTACATTATCATGAAATCAACAATATTATTGTTATTGAACCATTTCCAAAAATCAATTAGTTGATGCTCGATTTTGTTTTTTGAATTTGTTTTTTATCATATATTATGCCTCGTACCTTTTTAAATGGTTAGTGCAAAACTGTTGTAAGTTACTTACTACAGTTTTGAAATAATCCATCCCATAATAAAACCTATATATTATGAGCAATATCACAAATAACAAGTGAAACATTATCAATTAATTGCATTTAGATGCCAACTCTTTCCTTTCAATCAACTGTTTCATTTGGAATTTGTTCATAATCAAAGGGATGTAATTCATACACACGCCTACAGCAGTGTCTCTTAGGTGCAAAAATCGATCCTTTAACCCTAGTCATGCTAAATAAAATTCTCTAGAAATATTGAATGGACTGAAAGACTGAAAGCACTATTTTTGGTTTGGTAATTTTTTAGAACAAGAGTGCCAGAATGGCCCTAAAATCGCTCACCTGATTAATGTAAGATGATTCAAAATTTTGCCAACACTTTTGAAAAGGGTCACCCAAGGAATATTCATTTAAGTTTAGTTGAAATTGGCCCAATGGTTACTGAGGAGATGTTTAAAAATTTCAAAGTAAAAAAACTGCCCTACCCTGCCACGCCCATATTTTGGCGTAAATCAAATTCTGCAAACACCTTTTGAATAGGGTCACCCAAGGAACATTAATGCCAAGTTTTGTTGAAATTGGCCAAATGATAACTGAGGAGAAGATATTTAAAGATTTCTAAATAAAAAACTGCCCCAACCTGCCACGCCGATATTTGGGTGTCAATCAAATTTCATAAACAACTTTTGAAAAAGGTTCACCCAAGGAACATTCATGCCCAGTTTTGTTGAAATTGGCCCAATGTTTACTTAGGAGAAGATATTTAAAGATTTCTAAATAAAAAACGGCCATGCCCATATTTGGGCGTCAATCAAATTTCCTAAACACGATTTGAAAAGGGTCAACCAAGGAACGTTCATGTCAAGTTTGGTTGAAATTGGCCCAATGGTTACTGAAGAGAAGATGTTTAACTTACTGAGGAGAAGATGTTTAAAGATTTCAAAGTAAAAAACTGCCACACCCATATTTGGGCGTGAAACAAAATTCTGGGAACAACTTTTAAAAAGGGTCACCCAAAGAACATTCATGCCAAGTTTTATTGAAATTGGCCGAATGGTTCCTGAGGAGAAGATGTTTAAAGATTTCAAAGACAAAAACTGCCACACCCTGCCACACCCATATTTGTGGGTCAATCAAAATTCCGCGAACAACTTTTGAAAAGGGTCACCCAAGGAACATTCATGCCAAGTTTGGTTGAAATTGGCCCAATGGTTACTGAGGAGAAGATGTTTAAAGATTTCAAAGTCAAAAACTGCCACGCCCTGCCACACCCATATTTGGGCATAAATCAAAATTTCGCCGAACAACTTTTGAAAAGGGTCACCCAAGGAACATTCATGCCAAATTTTATTGAAATTGGCCCAATAGTTACTGAGGAGGAGATGTTTAAATATTTCAAAGTCAAAAACTTCCACGTCCTGCCATGCCCATATTTGTGCATAAATCAAAATTCCGCGAACAACTTTTGAAAAGGGTCACCCAAGGAACATTCATGCCAAGTTTGGTTGAAATTGGCCCAATGGTTACTGAGGAGAAGATGTTTAAAGATTCAAAGTATAAAAATGCCAAGCCCTGCCATGCCCATATTTGGGGGTCAATCAAAAATCCGTGAACAACTTTTGAGAAGGGTCACCCAAGGAACATTCCTACCAAGTTTGGTTGAATTCCGCCCAGTGGTTACTGAGGAGAAGATGTTTAAAGAATTGTTGACGCACGACGCACAACGGACAAAAGGCGATGGTATAAACAAAGCTGTCTTTAAAGGGACCAGCAGAAGATCTAGGCAAAGATCAGTTTGCATATATGTGCATCCTGATCCTTATCTAGATCTCCTGACAAAACAGGAACATTCCTTATTCAGAATGATATGGACCGAGACAATGGTGAATTCTGAGTTTCAAGTTAATCATTCGAGAAATAACAGATATATAACCAAGGGTACAAATTTCTAACCAAGACCACTACAATACAGGACGTACCACAGTAAGAACAGAACCTGATTTCTTCGTGAACAGCATATTCGAATAAAGAATGCAAATCCTTTTGTAGTTTCATAGGACATGGCATGACTAAAAACATTGAAAACTTCATGATATTCTCCAAACTTTATAAATGACAGGTATACTCATCACACAACAGGCATTCTAATACTGGCAAAATATACACAAATATCACTCATTTACCCGACTAGTTGATTATTTCTCTCAAACATAATAGAGATAGAAAGTTTAAGACTGGTCAAAATTAAAAGGAGTTGCAGACATAATCAAACTAGACTTTTGATTGCTTCTCACGAAAATTATTTTGAAAACATTGTGGAAAATGAAGTAATTGCTTGTATCTAAAAAGACTAAAAAAATCAAAATCCCATCATCTTGAAATCAATGTCTGCAGTTTTTTTCAATTAGGACCAGTCTAAATTTTTTGTATGTGGGAATGGGTATAACTAAATAATGGACCGAGTGGCCATTGTCAAGATAACCTCTGGTAGGAAAATGATAGATCTGTAAACCATTGATGTTGGTACACATCAATATAGCAGAATTGACAAATTGTTGAGGAATGACATATACCCATTTGTTACCATGGTTTTAGATTGTCAAATAAAAACATAAATTAAAAGTGAAAAAAATAAGAAAAAAAATGATAGTGAACTTAATTGCACAATTTCATTAGAAAGAGTCATATTGACTTTTTCTCATCCGGAGATAATTAGTCAGGATATACATGCATAAACAATTCAACTCTTGAAGAATTGTAAATGGCTATTGCTATTTCTACTGAGATACCCACAGTTATTGTCTTAAAGATCTAAAAGTGATTATATTAACCCAATTATTAATTTTAAAGTTAGTTAAAGGTTTGAAAATTAAAAGTCTTTAGGGTAAAAAACAATGCAGGAAATGGGTTATATTTTTTCCATTACTAGAAATCATTTCAAAACAATCCAAATTGAAAGAAGTTTTGACCTGATAATTGGTCAAGATTATTACATACCAAAATGAAGACTACTGCTAATTGATAGAATTAAATATTCATAGGTTTGTTGTTTTTTTTAATCTTTCTTGCACAGTATTGGTATAGTTGTTTTAGCATTTAAGAGAATTGTAATTCAAAATATCACTGATTTACTGATTTCATTATTTCCAACAGCTAATAATGAACACAAAAGATTGATTGAATGGGATTGATTAGTATTTCAGTCATATTTTGGCGGCTGAAGCACCTTACCATGGATTCCTAGTATTTCTCACACCAGTACCACCACAACATCCTTTCTAAGCCTCCAGCTGCTCCTGCCACTAAGGTTTATTATTATCCACCGAATGGTGGGAGTCAAATGCTGGAAATGATAGAAGGAAGGAAGTCCCGCGCACTACCAACTGGCCGCTGTATGAACACAAAATTACCAATTGCATCATTTTAACATTGCACCTTACCTCTATTATGAATTCTACAAAGTCATTACCCAAAACAATTTAATAATAAATAATATTCAGCATCACAAAGAGAGAAACAATATCATTACAGATAACAATTCTGGAATCTTGCCTCATTCTCATCTATTTGGCCAACCCATGTTTTCACAGTCCAAACATTTATACCTTAAACATTGTAGGAAAAGAAGAAATTTCTTGCATCAGGTAATTTAGTTTTTTCCTCCAATGTTTTTTTTTTTCTATTTCTCAACACAAAGTCACTATGATTTGTTGTCTGTATTTTATTTCAATTTCGAAACAGTCTTAACCTTTTACATTTGGGAAATGATCAAAATAGAAAACATCTTTTACTATAGAAAATGAGAAAATTAACTTCAGTTTGTAAAGTTGCATATTCTTAAATGTTTACCCCTTGTCATGTTGAATAAAATCCTTTTTCTGAATTTTCATTAAAATCAAAGGCCTGGAAGCAATAAGAGTACTATTTAATGGTTGAAATTTATTTGAGAATTAATCTTATAAACAAACCTGGTTTATACGAGTCAAGCAGGAGATGTAAATTAAGAACAGACTGCACTTATGTGCAGGCTGATCTTTTTCTACACCTCCTTCCAAAACAGGAATATTCAACATCAGCATGACATTGGTTAATATGGATGTACTTATATTACAATAGAGCACTACCACATCACTATGATGTGATCAACATGCTATCCACCACAGTTGACCTTGGTTGTATCATACTATTACTGTGTATCTCATACTCCAGTACTAGAAAGGTGTCTGGGGATAAAATGTTTAACATGCCATATAATTGACCTTGACATTTTCTGAAAATTCTTTTCAAATGGCACATCTACTCATAATGGAGAAAAAGTGTCCCATATTATTTTGGATCCAGGCACAGATGAGCTTCTGGAAAAGCTCAATTTGAATGTTTGGCCTTAAGCTATGATCTTGACCTTCTAGCTATTTGAAATTTTGTTCCAAATGGCATATCTACTCATGATGGGGATATATTGTGCCAAGGCATTTTGAAATCCATAAACATTGGAGTTTTTAAGCAAGAAAAAATATGGGAAATATAGATATTGCTTGATTCAATTTTTTTTTTTACAATATTCTGAAAGTTTGTTTTTTTTAAGGGGCTAGAAAAGTAGAACTGCATTGAAAAAGTCTAAATGCGAGAGGCTTTCAAGACAAGCAATCTGTGAACGATCAACAACAAACACTTGGATATCACTGTTAACCCTTGTCATGCTGTATAAATTACATTACTGAATCGCTGCAAAATCAAAGGGCTGAAAGCACTGATAGAACTTGTTTTTCAAGAATCAATATTTCTTTTAGAAATGAATTTCCTAAACAACACTGGCAGGAAAAGTACAAGCAGGAGGTGTAGATTAAGATCAGACTGCACTTATGTGCAGGCTGATCTTGGTCTACATCCCTGCCAAAACCGGAATATTCCGGGTTCAGCATGACAAGGGTTAAGATTTTCATTACATGAAGTATCTACTTACAATCAATAAATATACATGGTGGGTTTGTCTTTGACATTTGCTAATAATACTTAAAACATTTTCATTTTTCTCTTACCCTATAACATATACATTAAACATGAATTAACAAACAATCACGATTTATGTCACACAATATGTCTAATATTCTGTGTCACACAAAAGCTTGTCTCCCTGAATTTGGTCCATCCATTGCGGTAATCACAGTTCCGAGTTTTGCAGGCAGCTGCATCCTCACTGACACAGGGTCCTGTTCTAACACCTCCATTAACTGGGAAATACAACATGAAAGTTAATTCACATATGATGTTTCATGTTAAACTGTAGGCCAAAGAACCAATTGACCAATCAAATCATTCATTAAGACCAGGAATCAACTTTGAACTTTGACATTCATGTTCAATTTTTTTTTTGTTTTAGTGACCTATTCCCACAAAGCAAATTTTTAGACTGGTCCAACTTTAAAAAAAGTTGCAGATGACAATGTACAGTTTATCGAACATTTTTGTCTTTTAGGGTAGAAAACATTGTGGATAATTAAGAAATTATTTGTAGCAAGAAATTTCTTCATTTCCACAATGTTTTCCAAAGCTTTTTTTCTTGTGGGCATAAAATTACGGAAAGGTGCAGAGATGCATTAAAAGTTAGGACAAGATTTGACTTTCGTTGTATATGTCCCTGATCATAATGATGTTTATTACCTCAGTCAAACTACCATGTTGGAAGTCAGTGGGCAATTTGCGAATTGTGGCCAATGTCAAGTTTTTATTGTACCAATATTTTGAAACAAATGACCTTGAACTTACCACCATTAGAAAATTCCATACATAATGAATGTCCAGGAGAATTCTTCATCGATATTAACCCATTCCCACACAGTGACGTTTTTGGGCGCCCCTTAAAGAAAAAACAATTGGGAAAACATAGTGTAAAATGAAGAAATTGCTTGTCACAAGCAATTTCTTCATTATACACAATGTTTTCTATCAAAAAAATTGAAAAAAACTAAAATTACATAATCTTTAAATTCTCGTCTTTAACTCCTTTCAATTTAGACCAGTCTAAAATTTTGACATCTGGTAATGGGTTTAAATGACATAGACAATGATAAAGTTTCTATGCAAAATTTGACATCTAGACCTAGACAGCTGACCCTGAAGTAGGAACCAATACCAGTATCAGACAACACTATTTCAGCTCTACTACTTCAAAGCCATATCACTTAGAAATCCAAACTAATAATAGTTTTTTTTGCGGACTATAACTGATTGATAAATCAATTGGGGTTTAACGCCACTTTTAAGAGTACTTCAGTCATATTGCAGCCGCTGAAGCAATTAACCCTAGATTCCAGGTATTTCTCACACCAGTACTACCACAACATCCTATCCAAGCCTCCAGCTGCTCATCCAATATAGGTTTACAATTATCCGCCCATTGGTTGGAGACAAATGTTGGAAAGGATATTCGCCGGGCCAGGGAACGAACAAAGGACCCCATAATCAGGAATTCTACACACTATGGCCCCAGCCTTGGACTGTAACTGAGAGAGTAGCAAAAGGTATATGCCCATTGGTCAGTTGACGAGAGATCGTAATGAATAAATCAACCCTACATTTCTTCAGAATTTCAGACTTGTCCAAATTCAAAGAGGTAGCAGATAACATTATAAAGTAAAAAAAGTATCCATCCTATGTGATAGAAGATATTGTTGAAAAAGAAAAAAAAAATGCTTATGTTTTCTCAGGTATAATATCACAGGGACGTAAAAATCAGAGATTATACCGGTTGATGTTGACTTACCTCAGTACTATATTTAGAGATGTAGGCATAAAGTTCTTTTAAAGCACTAGACTTGTACACTTTACCTGGATAAGCCTGAAATATACAAAAATGGATCATCACGTTTAAATTTTTGTTAAATACATAGTTGTTCAAATTATTGCGTGTAAAACATGCTAAAATTTTCTCTGTTTACTAGCATGATTTCTAGCCTAATTCACATATCCTTTTCATATTCCAGTCTTTTCAAAAAATAATTTAATTTTCAGTTTTGTCTAGCAAAAACGGGCAATCTGATTGGTTGAAAAATAATATTCAGAAGTCCATGAACAAAAATTTAAGCACACATTAATTTTGTATGATTCCACACAAAATAGTCCCATAGAAAAAAGTATCAAAATTTGAGAAGTTTTTGCCCTTTTGCTCAATGCTATTAAATTAGAAGAGATGAAGAGAATATTTTTTGTTTTCATGGAGGTATGAACTGCAAAACCTAATCACACTCATTTATGAATCTGCTTTGCGTATTCATACAGTGTGATTAGTTTTTTTGGCACATACCTCCATGAAAACAAAAAATATTCTCTTCATCTCTTAAATGAACAACAAAGGATGGACATGTACTGGAAAAATAGTTTATCAGAAAAAAATGAGTGTCGACATATTCTAGGAAGATGGATCTCCCAAATTTCTCCACACAAATCTTTACCCATTCCTACACAAACCCTCTTTTTTACCCCTTTAAGACAAACTCTTAAGAAAATATTGTGGAAAATGAAGAATTTTCTATTTACAAGCAAATCCTTCATTATCCAAAATATTTTCTATTCATAGATATGAAAAAATTCAAACTTCCATCAACTTG
Organism: Fragum fragum; assembly: GCA_946902895.1. NCBI lineage: Eukaryota > Metazoa > Mollusca > Bivalvia > Cardiida > Cardiidae > Fragum > Fragum fragum. The sequence continues at coordinate 52,152,147 of OX336371.1, forward strand.
AAATTGTCATCCCCAGCTTCTTTCAATTTGGACCAGTCTAAAATTGTGTCAAATGAGAATGGGTTAACTATTTACCAAACAATCAAATTTTTAACAAGCCTGACATTATATTTTCAGAAAACATTGCTTTTCAATCTTTTAGATCTTTCTTTTTAAAATAACCGTCTTATGCTTCACCAATTAAAACAAGTGAAAATTTTACACTAGTCTAAATTTAAAGAAGTTGCAGAAGACAATTTTAAGTTGAGAGAAATTTTTGGTATTTCTGTCTTTTTGGCAAGAAAACAATTTTAATGAAGAAAATGCTTGTAACAAACTATTTCTTGATTTTAATCCTTCTTTTCCTCAAGTCTTTCTTCAGGGGAGTATAAAAGCAGGATTGTGTGGAAATGGGTTGAATTGCTGTCTCAAACTTACTTAACAATTTCCAATGGACAAAATTTTAGACTGGTCTAAAATGAAAGAAGATGCAGTCCACGGAGTTGCAATTATCTCTATATTTTAGGGTAGAAAAATGTGAACAAGAGCCATGTCACTCATGGCCATCCCCCGCTGTAAAGCTTGATGGTAAACTGAAGCCAGTTAGATTTAGGCTTCTTGTGCACTACATTTCTTCCCAATGAGTTAGATAATAGCTATTATACTTAGAGATAGGCTCTGGACAAAATCTAAATCTTGAAAATAACAAAGGGCAATATCTCAAAAGTTATGCAAGCAAGAGTTGTGGGTCTTGTGCAGTGCACTTCTCCTCAACAAGATCTATCCACCTATGAGGTTTCAAGTAAATAGCTGTTATACTTTCAGAGATAAAATCAGACAAAGTGTTAGTCTTTAAAACGACAAAGGGCAATAACCCCAAACTTATGCAAGCAAGAGTTGTTGTTCTTGTGTATTGCACTTCTCCTTAATGAGATCTATCCATTTATGAAGTTTAAAGTTGACATCATTTATACTTTAGGAGATATGCTCAGGACAAGCTAGTCATGGAATGACAGAATGACTGACTGAAACCTATACTTTATCCCCTTCGCCGATACAGTGGGGGATAAAAAGGAAGGATTTGTTTGTAACAAGCAACTTCTTCCTTTTCCACATTATTTCTGAAACTATATTTTTAAGGGTGCATGAGAAAATGGTTTTGTGTGGAAATGGGTTGATACTTGAAGACAAGAAGTTTCCTATCTGTGCTAAGGTTAGACCAAAAATCTATTATCTTTATAACCCATTTTCACACAATGATGCTTCTATAACCCCTAAATATGAAAGATTTGGAAAACATGGTGGAAAATGAAGAAATTGCTTGTCACTAGCAATTTCTTCATTTTCATCGTATTTTCTACCCCAATTAGTCAAAGATAATAAAAATTTCATCAACTTTAAATTGTTGTCAGCGACTTCTTTGAATTTAGACTGGTATAAAATTTTGTTGTGTGCTAATAGGTTAAAGTTGAAACAGCTAGTCTAATCAGTAATACTACCATGCTCTATATATATGCAAACCATGCAGTTGGAAAAATAAATACATCCTTTTAACCCAACCAGGGCTCCGGAAATCCGATAAATTGCCGGTCTGGACCGATTCTTGAATAGCCAGACTGATTGGATCCCAAAAATTACACAAAAAAGGTACAAAATTTTCATCAAATTTCACGTTGAAATATTGATAAACACGCTCACTATCTATCAAAAATCGCTTCAAACCGCAATAATCGAAGGGTTTCACGCGTTACCTGCAGATTAAGAGATAAACAAGTGCCAAAAATCGATAATTAGCTTACCCGCCGGCCCATCCGCACGTGGACCTAATGTGCAGTTTCACGCTTGACTGAACTTCGGGTATCGAGTTTTGAAAACTATTTGCAATAGAGACGCATGGACATCTAAAACTGCGTCGAATTAAATTGCCGTTACTCGTGAAACTAAACATGGGATGCGTATATAAATCGAGACATGAAAAGGCTTCAGTTGCCGTTCGTACAAAGTCAGAAAAGCTCAGCACAACCTTTTATGAAATTAATTTATCACAAGAAAGCGCTCGAAACTGGGTTTGAAATTTGTAAAAAAGTCACGTCGTTAATATATATGTTTTATAGTTTTTCATTCGAGGTAAGAAACATAGCCGATAGAATTCAGACAATAATTGGAAATCCGCATAATACAGATAATTTAATTATAAACGAAAACGACAGCTTAATAATATCGCTAGTTCCATCTTCAGGGGTGGAAAATGTCCGAATAATCAATCGGAAATCATCTACAATAAATAAATGACCGAGATTTGTGCATAAATCCTGCTCTAGGAAAATAGTTCAACACGTGGGTGACCCACCCAAGTTTGTCTCGTCGGTCTTTTTGATGTATGTCACGACTCTGCGATCCCAAGGGGTAGAATGGACTGACCCGACATTTGTGTGACGTCAGCTGTGTTTTTCCATCAACAGACGCTCGTGTTGAAAGAAAATCGACATGACTGTGTTAAATTAACAGAACTTTGGACAACTAGCTTATGAAATGAAAAAGTATATCAATACTATAATTATTTCCGCGGTACTCGGGGGTGGAGTGGGGGGAAGCGTACGTCACGGAGATATTCTGTTAAACCCGGAAATTTTAATAATGTAATTTATTTGTCTATCTAATTTTACAAAATATTGGAATTTCGTGGACTGCCGTACTTTGCCGGAATTTCAATTTATTCACAGCCGAATTTTCAAAAACAAAATGAAAGTAGGATCTGTCAGTTGATTTCATCTATCTTCCACGCGTTGAAGATTATAATCATCATTTGTGAAAAAGAAGGCAACTACTGAATGAATGATGAACCCTTTTACGTACGGGAAAAGTGAAAAAGGCGGGGGTATACGTTTTTGTCGGCGGAGGGGGGGGTCATTTTTGCCGGCGGGGTGGGGGGGTGGGGCATTTTCCCGGACTGATTTAAATTTCCAAATTTCCGGAGCCCTGAACCCAACTGAACAACAAAATTTTAGACGGGTATAAATTGAAAGAAGTAGCAGACAACAATTTGAAAATAATTAGGTTTTAAAGATCTTTGTCTTCCTGAGCATAAAACATTATGAATAATGTAGAAATTACTTGAAATAAGCAATATTGAAATATTCCACAATAATTCTTTCAAGCTTTTTTCTTAAGGGTGGTCAAAGGCTTGATTGTAATGAAATGAGTTAAAGACTGGCAGATAGAATACCAAGACAAAATCTTGAGCATCTAAATGAACAAGTATCAAGCTAATTAAGAACATAGTTGGAAGGACGGAACTTGAGTATGCTTTTCATTGTCTTTAGGGTGCACCTGATCTTGATCCTTACGAAGAGTATTCAAGGTCCTCTTTTTGAAAGTATTAACTTTGCTGTATTGATCAATATTAAACTAGAAAACCATTAACCTGTTACCAGATAGCAAAACTTTAGACTGTTCAAAATTCAAAAGAGTTGCAGAAGACAATTATAAGTTTATGAAATTATGAATTCTTTCCACTTCTGGATAGCAAACATAGACAGCAAATTCAAATTAATGACGTTTCAAAGATCTTTGTCTTTCTGGGCATAAAACATTATGGATAATAAAGAAATTGCTTGCAACAAGCAATTTCTTCATTTTCCATAATGCTTTCCTGATTGTTTTTCTTGAGGGGCATTATAAGTGTCATTGTGTGGGAATGGGTTAGGAAGATTGTGGGAAAAACAGAACTTTAATATCCTTGCATGAAGCTGAAAAGCAAGACTTTTTTTCTGGTAGTTAGGTTACATAAATTATAAAGATCAATAGAAAACAGATGAAGATGTGTTTGTGAAACACCATGCTACCATCACAGCCTTTTTTTTCATAAATATGACCTTGACCTTGATATCTGCAGATGTATTGGGATAAGATCTATCATCATGCCAAATATGAGCATTGCATCTTGAGTAGGCTTAAAGTAATAGCAAGTGTTAAGTTCTTCGGTTAAGTTTTGCACAGACTGACCAGCAGACAGGTGGACAGACAGACAACTGTGAAACAAATTGTCCCTCATCTTTCAACAAAGGGGCATGAAAATGATTGACTTTACTGTCCTACAATTCTGTCAATTATCCCATTCCCACACAGTGATACTTTTTGATGCCCCCTCAAGACTAGATGGTTGTCCCAGGACAACTGCTGTTGAGCCCGCAAACTTGTAGGTATCATGCTCCAGATAAGCACAATTTTAGTGTTTGACCTCGAGCTTTGAACTTGAACTTATCCAAAAAATTCTTTCAAATGGTACATCTACTCATGATGGAGAACAATTGTGCCCATTCATTTTGAAACCCATCCATAATTGTAGGAGAAATGCTCTGGACAAACACAATTTTAGTGTTTGACCTTGAGCTGTGACCTTGAACTTGAAGCTATCCAAAAATAATTTTCAAATGGCAGATCTACTCATGATGGAGAACAATTGTGCCAAGTTTTTTGGAAATCCATCCATCCTCGACAAAAAGCAATCGAGAAAACATTACATAAAATGAAGGAATTGCTTGTAACAAGCAATGTCTTCCTTTTACAAAATGTTTTCTAACCAGAAAGTATAAAAAATCTAAAATTTCTTAAACTTTAAACTGTCGTCTACAACTCCTTTCAATTTGGACCTGTCTAAAATTTTGTTGTGTGTGAATGGGTTATTTAATGTTAAGTATGTAAATGATTATATTCTACGCTGTAGAAGGTGGTTTAACTGTTAGTAAGGAAGTATTCATGCACTTACAAGGTAATAATTTTCATGGCATACCCGGGACACTGACGCCAAGAAGGCGTTCATTTCTTGATCACTGACAGACTTCATCTCATGGATCTCACGGTAATAACGATCAACCATCTTACGGTAATTTGGAATATCTTTGGCAAATAATAATTTGTTTGAGGGAGAATCCTGAAAGAGAAAACAGGGGTATCAACATAAACAATATTCTCAATACTGACCTATATGTTAACACCAATGTTGTACTAAAATACAGTAATTACAACAAGTTAAATATCTTGACTTTTTTCTTTAAAGCTGTTTTAAAGACAATAAGGGCAATACACTATAAATGTATTCATCTTAACCCATTACCACACAAGAAAACTTTAGACTCACAGAGAAGTCGGACAACAATTTCTAGTTAATGAAATCTTAAAAATCTTTATCTTATGGGGTAGAAACATTGTTGATAATGAAGAAATTGCTTGTAACATTCTTGAAAAGTGTAAGAAATGTGATTTTTTTTGGAATTTGATTAAGTGGTATAATGCACAAATGCTTCATTATCATAACAATAAAGTAAAAGACCCTTCAGAGATTTAAAATGGTTCATGTCAAGATATGATTATAGAAATTGATTTAAACAAGACGCCACATTTTTAGACAATATGGTTTCTATTGACATATGTTTTAAGTTTCATCAAACCCATTTCAAGGGGTTTTACAAACTCAAACACTAACAATATAACACCTATGCACACAGAAAAAAAAATCAGCATTATGGAAAAGGAGACACAAAATGCCAGTTGTTTTTCATGGAAATCACTTGTAAAAGATTAACAAAATTAGCCCATATCCCACAATCCTACTTTTTCCCTTACCTTGCCTAGCCTATGTTCGGAGGTGGAGCAACTGTCCATAAAGGTCTGAGCAACCACAGACAGACATGAGTCCACAATCACTGGTTTGTGAATATCGAACACAAAATCAGGATTCTTGACAATGTTTACCCAGAAACGCAGAGGGAGACTGAAATTATACAAAACATAATCTACATTCAATGAATACAATGAACATCAAAAATGATGTCAAAAGCCAGATATTATAATTTTATGTCCCAATGCTAAAATATCATAGATATCTATATACATGTTTAACTTTTTGCCAGATGGCAAAATGTAAGACTAGTTAAAATTGAAAAAAAAAAAGAGTTGCAGATGACAATATAAAGTTTATTAAATTTTAGATTTTTCAACTTTCTGGCTTGAAAATATTGTTTTCTAAAATGAAGAAATTGCTTGCAAAAAGCAATTTTGTCTTTTCCCACAATGTTTTTCCAAAGTTTTTTTTTTTCTTGATGGGCATCAAAAAACAGAATCATGTGGGAATGGGTTATCTAGACTGAACAGTTCCTGAGTGTCAATTTAACCCATTCCAACACAAGAAAATTTTAGACTGGTCCAAATTGAAAGAAGCTGCAGACGACAATTTCAAGTTGATGGAATTTTCATTTTTTTTCTTCTTTTGGGATAGAAAACATTGTGGATAATGAAGAAATTGCTTGTTTCAAGCAATTTCTTCATTGTCCACAATGTTTTCCAAAGCTTTTTTCTTGTGGGGCGTAAAAAGGAGGGCTTGAGTTGGAATATTGTCTATATTCCATACCTGTTACATTTCCATGTATGTAGCACATCTGGATCGCTGATCCCATAACGGAGCGCTGTCTCATCCAGATAATCAAATAAATACTTCACCACTGGGGGCATAAAGGAATTCACAGACAATATTGTTCGGAAAAAATCGTCTATATACTTTTGAAGTGTACCCTGAAAGATAAAGAAAGACTTACTCTTTATATTACGAAAAAAGAAAGCTTTCGAAATATATGATCCTATTTTAACTAGCACCCTGTTAGAAGACTGATATTTTTCACTGAATACAGCATGGTTCAGTATAAATGTAGGAATCATTTATGCTGCCCAAACCTTAAGAGCATGTGCTTGAATTGTTGGCAGTAACTGTGTTTTATGGCCCCTAGTCAAATGAAAATCAAGTCAACCAACTTAAACAGTGAGTCATCAATTTTTTCCAAGCTCAAGAGAGATAATTTTGTATTGTGAGAACATTGTCAGACAATATGAACAAATCTGACTTATAAAGGCTATTTCTTTTCTCCACCTGTATCTACTATATTACCCTAATAGCAAGGCTCATGCTTTAACCCCTTGACCATGAAATTCTATTCGATAAAACTGATTTTGAGTAGTCAAAACAACAAAAAGAGCAAATCTTGGGCATAAATTTGAAGGTTTAAGTACCAACCGACCTTTTCTTGAAAGATGATTCTATTTGTACAATTTTCAATAGTCCTCAAGATACATTACAGAATAATTGATGGATAAAACCTTTTTTAGACCCTTACAAATTCCTCCCAGGGGGGGATCATTTTGACCCCCCACCCCCATTGGGATAAATCTCTAAGGGTCAAAATAGGAACTTACAAACTTTTTGATGGTCAAACCCTGGTTTGCGCTTCAAGCACTAGCTCTTAAATAGGTTTTTGTACACTTAGTGTTTCTTTCAACAAATATTCAACCTTTTATGAGTTTCTGTAGCAAACTACATACTCAGACTTATTTGTCCGTTTGTGGTTTTCATGTAAAAGTTAGCCCAGTAGCAGACGATAAAATTTTTGGTCCAATTTCAAAGAAGTTGCAGACAACAATTTAAAGTGATGAAATTTGGGAATTTTTTGTATTTTGGGTTGGAAAACATTGAGGATAATGAAGAAATTGCTTGTCAACAATGTTCTCCATAGCATTTTTCTTAAGGGGCATCCAAAAGCGTCATTGAGTGGGAATGGGTTGAACATCAATGAGAATATTTACCTTTGATGCCAAGAGTCGTGGCAAAAATACTTCAGGCACCATTTTTACCCCACCATCTTTGGTTGTTATATCATCATGTTTAACCTGAATCAGAAAGATGGTCAATTGAGATTTTATGCCAGACCATTTTAAAATTATAAACCATTAAGAATACTTACAGATTTCAGAAATATTCTTGTAATTTATATAGATTAAGAAATTTGGACAATGTGACCCATTACAAGACAACAAAATTTCAGACAGGTCTGAATTGAAAGGAGTTGCAGACGACAACTTAAAAGTTTATGAAATTTTAGATTTTTATATTCTCCGAGTAGAAAACATTGTGTAAAATGAAGGAATTGCTTGTTGCAAGTAATTTCTTCATTTCAGGCAAAGTTTTTCCAATTGTTTCTCTTGAGGGGCATCTAAAAGCTTCATTGTGGGGGAATGGGTGAAACAAGAGCCCCACATGCAGAAGCCTCACATGTGCAGTCTGATCTTAGTCATCACCACATGTTTATGCCATTTAAATCATTGTTGTTTATATAGAATTAATTTTCAAAAGAAATATTGAACAACAATTTAACCATCAGTGCTTTCAGTGCTTTGACTTTAATGTTATTTTTAGAAAGATATTCAGCATGTCAAGGGTAAATGGTGAAAATGCCAAGTCTAAAATAGTATATCAAGGTCTAGTAAAGTCTTACCAAATGAAAGAACTTGGTTCCTGTATCACTCTCACTGCGTAAAATAGGAAATGACGAATTAACAGATATTACAGAAGTATCGAGAGAACCGTTGGGTGACTTTATTGTCTGGTATCTCCTTATAAGGGCACACTCGGACCCGTCAAACACCCTGTAATGCTGTAAGGTGTTGATTTTCTTCCAACTATCTATCTTCTGTGTTGAACTATCTTCATCTTGTAATAGTACAGGGATTGTACCTTTCTTCCACTCTGAAAGCAATGTAGTCAGGTATTTTATACAAATGCTTGTTAATTCATTACAACACAATCCAACATTTTGATGTGTTAAAGATATATATTAGATGAAAAAGATTGTGGAAAAAGAAAAAAATTGTTTGAGACAACCAATTTGACTTTAACCCTTTCCTGTTTTTTAAAAATTTAGACTGGTCCAAAATGACAGAGATTGCAGATGACAATGAAAATTGGATGCAATTTGAAAAAAAAAAACCAATCCTATGAGGTAGAATATAATGGGTGGAGAAGAAATTGCTTATTACAAGCAATTTTATCTTTTTCCAAAATGTTTTTCTCAAGTATAAAATTACAGTGACCTAAAGTTTGTACAGGAAAGGGTTAATCAAACAGGTTTCAACCATATCTTTAAGATATTTTTTCAAATTAAATGCATATTGGAATGGCACCTGCAATTTTACTCAATTTTGAACAATCTAAAATAACTAATCATGGGAGGGTAAGGTTACATTAAGGTTAATGTTTGGGTAGAAAACATTGTGGATAATGAAGTAATTACTTATAACAAACAATTTCTTCATATTCCACAATGTTTTCAAGGCTCTTGCCTTGCAGGGTGTAAAAAATCTGGCTTGTGTAGGAATGGGTTAACCCACTTCTTTAAGCCTTAATATTCCAAATTTGGACTAGTTTAAAGAGGTTGAAAACAACATTTCAGAGTATGCATTTATTGAAAGATAAATGCTACTTGTGTATTAAACATTGTGAGAACAGAAGAATTGTTTCTACAAAGCAATTTCTCCATTTCTCACAAGGTTTTCTCAGCTGATGTTCTTCAGTGTAGAAAGATGTGAGATAGTATAGTAATTGGTTGACTTGAATTTTCCACTGAATTAGTTTTTCAATATTTCCCATGTCAGAAGCGCCAATAAGAGAATACATACCAAGGTCAAGGTCACAAGCCCATGGGCGATTAGAAAATGGAATGTTTCTGTACATCTGGTCAATAATTTTCTCCTTAGCTTGTGTTATTGTATCACAGTTTAAACATTTACACTGGGTTACCTCCCCTTCATAGAATACATGCAATGTCTGAAAATAGAATACATGCAATGTCTGAAAATAGAATACATGCAATGTCTGAAAAGTACAAACAAACCATTTACCCATTCCCATACTATTACAATTGACGCCTCTTAACCCATTCCCACACAGTGACGCTTTTAAATGCCCCTCAGTTAAAAAACCTTCGGAAAACATTGTGGATAATGAAGAAATTGCTTGTAACAAGCAATTTCTTCATTATCCACAATATTTTTTACCCCAAAAGACAAAGATTTTAAAGATTTCATAAACTTGAAATTGTTGTCTGCAATTTCTTTGAATTTGGACCAGTCTAAAATTTCACTGAGTGGTAATGGGTTAAGAAAAGCTCTTGGAAAACAACATATGAAATGAAGAAAATGCTTGCAACAGGCAATTTCTTCATTTTCAACAATATTTTCTATCCAGAGAGTTGAAAAAAAATCTGATGTTTCATAAACTTTGAATTCTTGTATGCAACCTCTTTCAATTTGGACCAGTCTAAAATTTTGGCGTCTGGTAATTGGTTTATCTTTGGACAACATAAATGACATTCCTATTTCAAAGCATTTTGTGGATACAAATTAAGCTAGACTCAAATACAATTTATCTCTTATTAGCAAGAAATGTCAAAATGTTTGAAGAGAAGAAAGCACTGGCATCATTTTTAACTTTATGTAACCTATAACAGTCAACAAAAATTAGACAGAATTAACAGAAGTTGCAGATGACAATTTTAGTTGACTGGATTTCAAAAAATCTTTGTCTTTTGGGGTAGAAAGCACTGCAGATAATGAAGAATTTGCTCATAACAAGCAATATCTACGTTTCCTACAATGTTTTCCAATGTTTTTTCTCTTGAGAGTGTCAAACAGCTTCATTGTGTGAGAATTGGTTAAGATGATTTCTTTCTCAGAAAATATAAAGACTTCAAATTGTTCAGCTGATAGTGAGAAAGTTTTAAGTTCAATTATGCAAGCATTATTAACAAAGGAAACTGATAGTTTGGACATCTCTCAAATTCTGTTATCGAGTAATGGGTTAAATGCACTTAGAAATACAAATTATCAAAATAATAATGATGAATATGTATTTTCTTCTTGGCAAAGGTACAAACAGGTAAATTCTTACTGGCATTGCATCCATGAACATTCATTATCTCCAATAAATGACAACTTGAAAAAGTGAAATAATATCATTAGTTTTAACTCATTAACACACAATCACATATTTTTACGCACTAAAGAATTTTAATAGTGCAAACATCGTGAGAAAAGAAGAACCGCTTGTAACAAGCAATTTCTAGTTTTCTTTACTATCTTGCACTCATTTTCAAATTTTCAAAAGCTTTAAACCATTATCTGTAACTTCTTTTAATTTCCACCTGTCTTAACCCTTGTCATGCTGAACCCGGAATATTCCGGTTTCGGCAGGAGGTGTAGACTAAGATCAGACTGCACTTATGTGCAGGCTGATCTTAGTCTACACCTCCTGCTTGTTATTTTCCTGCAAGAGTTGTTGATGTAGTTGATTTCTAAAAGAAATATGGATTTTTGAACAACAAGTTCTATCAGTGCTTTCAACCTTTTGATTTGACAGCATTTCAGTAAGGTTAAATTTTTTTGTTTGACAATGGTTAATTTGATAATTAACCAAACATGGCTGTCGATCAAAGAATCAATCAATTCATTTAGACAAGAAGAGAACTTAGAACTCAGACATTGGCCAACATTTTTATTTGTTTGGTAACTTAAACATCTTAACTACAGATTATTCAAGCTGTAGTCAAGACATTTAGGTTGTCAACCAACGATTTGTTGTTTTCTTTGTTACATGTTACTGGCCATAATTTTGCAAAACAAGAGCACCACCTATGGGTGCCTACGCTCGGCTGTTGGGTGCTGGATAGTGGATAAAAAACATAAGTCTAAAAAGGGGCATGATTTGCACAAAATGCATTTAGTTATCCCCCTTGATAGTATAGGTTCCTCTTTTGATAGAGAACAAGTGTGCCAAGTTTCAAGTGAATGCCTTCAGTAGAACCAGAGATATCACAAAATGTCAAAGTTTTCCACAGCCACAATGACTATGACACAGAGGCTTTCCTAATACCTCGGGTTTTCTCTGAAAACAGCCAAGCTAATAACGCTGTTAAATTAAAAAAAAAATTTGGGGACTCAAACACAAGACGAAGATCATATTAATCAAAGTGAAGAATATTCAGAGATACTAAAGAATCATACCAGCAGTTTAGCATCTACTTTATCGCGTAGAAGTTTATCTTCTGACAGTGTGTATCTTGCGTCCCCAGTCATGCAATCAACAGGCCCCTTCTCTACGTGAAGTTTGATGGCCCGATATAATACATATAGACTGGAACCACATAGATCCTGCAAAATGAACAAGTGAAAATATCATGACATACAGTTTACAGGACATTCCCTCAGTGAAGTTTGATTGCCTTATATAAAACAAACAACAACCACAACAACTACACAATAACACAGTACTGAACAACAAAATTCAGTTGAGCCAGGTTGCATATGTCAATAAACAGTGTAATTGAAAAGTAAGTGTCATTTCTGTTTAAAACATTGCAAGAAAGAGAGAAATTGCTTTAGATAAGTCATTTTTATTTTCCTAAAATATTTCCAAAGTTGTATTTCTTAAATCCCTAAAAATAGATTGTTTGGTTGATTTAATGGGGTTTAAAGCCGCTTTAAACAATTTTTCAGTCATATCATGGCAGCTGGAGCACCAAACAATGGTTTCCTGGTATATCTCGCACCAATTATACCATTACATCCTTTCCTAGCCTCCAGCTGCTATCCAACTTAGTTTTACAATTATCTACCCATTGGTGATAGACAAAAGTTGGAAAGGATATGTGCCGACACCAGTGATTGAACCCATGACACCCCATGATTGTAGATCGGGAGTCAAATGTGCTGTGACAGCGGCCCCTAAAAATTGGTTAAACACTGAAAACTGATTGTAAAAAAGATAGTAAAAAATGAAGAAATTGCTTGCAACAAGCAATTTCTTCATTTTCTACAATGTTTTTTTTTTTTTTTTTTTTTATTTCTTTTTTCTTGGATGGCGTTACAAAGTGTCAGTGTGAGGTAATGGGTTAAATTAAAGTTTCTTTGTCCGTTTTGTTGGTTATAAATACTGAGAATTACTGTGTAAGACCTATTAACTAATTATATTTACCTTATATCTAAAGAAAGCTCTATTTATAACTGTTGCTTATGAATCATTGGCAACAAGATGTGTTTGTGAAACACTATGCCCCAGACACAGGAATTCTCTAGAAACAGGTGATTTTTATTGGTTTTTTTTCTTCGTTTTAGGGAAAAGGGTTGAAAATTTGATCTTGATCTTGATGAAATGACCTTTCCCAGGTGCCCCTTATTGAGACCTATCTACATACCAAAAATTAGCATTGTAACTTAATCAGGGTTGAAGTTATAGAAAAATGTTTAGTTGGCAGGTTAAGTTTTGCAGACAGACGGACAGACAGACAGACGGACACCGGTAAAACAATATGCCCCTGATCTTAACGATGCGGGGACATAATGAAAATTTAAGCTAAGTACATAAGTAATGACAAAACTCACCCGTAAATATTTGTACATGCATAAAGACAGCCAGTTTGTTAATAACTTCTCGACCACCGACTCTGTCCTGTAATCAAAATAAATTATAAAACCTTTTATCGACTTCATTTAACTACTTTGTATGGTATTGAAAGCTTGATTAAAAAGTATTGAAATAATTAATCCATAAAATTCTCTTACGGCTAAAATTGGTTACCAATTTAAATTAAGTGGTTTCAAAATAAACATAAGCAAGAGCGTTTAGATATGATTCTAATGCAGATTAAAGATGAAATGCATGCATTGGCTAATAAACATATCCTGCTATTGTTTTTATGACAATTAAAAGGTAAACAGACTTTAACCCTTTCCCATACAATCACTTGTTTTCACGACCCATAGGTTTTGTATTGGGGAAAACACTGAAGGGAACAAAGAAATTGCCTGTTACAAGCAATTTTTTCTTTCCAACTTTGTTTTCTACTCTTTACAGTTGTTATTTTTCAATTTAAATGCACTTTCATTTGTCGTCTCCATCCTCTACCTTATTGCAACAGTTTAAAATTTTGTTGTATTGTAAAGGGTTAATTAGCTACATTAATCAAGACCTCACAAATAACAGATTATAATAAAGAATAAGACAGTGCTTCAACAGTGCAAATTTATACAATATTTGTTAACTCATTCCCAAAAGATGATGATTTTAAATGACCCTCACTATGATAGCTTTTTAAAGTATTGTGGAACATAAAGAAATCCTTGTTACAAGGAATTTCTTCATTACATTCAATGTTTTCTAGACAAAGATTTGTAGAGATTTCATCAACTTAAAATTGTTATCTGCAACTTCTTTGAATTGGATTGGTCTAAGATTTTATCATGTGGGAATGGGTTCAACACATGTTAACATTATTTCTTATTTAGTCTAAGGGAAGATTTTTACTAACCTCCGTAACATTAGCTTCGGATGTTTCCCCAATACTGATCTTTCTACAAGTTCATTCATTAAAGACTTTAAAATTCTGAAAAAACAAAATTTTCACAGTAAATATTACATATCCATTTCTGACAAGATATTATACGTAGGTGATACATTTATTATTGTAAGGATAAAGGCACTACATATTGATGGTTCAGCGGATAACAGTTATAACTGCCTATAAACATATAGGCAGTTACAACTATTTGCGCTAACCCATCCTTATGCTGTAATACATACCATATCCTATCAGTATAATGTAGGAAATATTGTATTGAAACAAGCAATTTCTTCTTTTTCACAATATTTTCTACCCTACTGAATGGTTATTTTTCAAATTCATTCCAAATCATATTTTTGTCTACAAAACCTTTGAATTTGGACAGGTCTAAATTTTTTGCATGAAGAGAATATTTTTTTTGGTTTTATTGAGGTATGAACCCTAAAAATTCAATTACACAGTATGAATATGCAAAATGGATTCATACATTATAGTGATTAATCCATTCCCACTCAACAAAATTTTAGACTGGTCCAAACTGAAAGCAGTTGCAGACGACAATGTAAACTTTATCAACTTTTTTTTTTCAACTGTTTTGGTAGAAAGAATTGTGAAAAATGAAGAAATTGCTTGTAACAAGCAATTTCTTCATTTTTACAATGTTTTCTGAAGCTTTTCTTCTTGAGGGCGTCTAAAAGCGTCACTGATTTGGAATGGGTTCAGCTGTTAGGTTCATTCCTCAATGAAAACAAAAAATATTCTCGTCATTACTTATAACTCAATGCCATACAGCAAAACAAGGCAAATATTTTACTAGTTTTGTATGGATCTACTTTGTGCACAAGCATACTAAATAGCTGCGTGCTAAAAATTTTATTCATTCAAGTATGAAAAGAAAACATCAGCCAATCAAAATTCTTGAATTTCGATAGACAAAACTGAAATTATTTATAGTAGATTTTTTTCTCTTTTTTACTGTATATATAGAATCTTTGTAAACTAGAAACCATTTTTCTCAATACATATACAGTATCTGTCATCCTGTAACTTTTCAAATTGAGTGCAAAAATGTACCAATTGTCTAAACATTGTAGATATACTTAGTACAGTCTTGTACAAAGCTCAAGAAAAGATAATACATTTGAAGTAGAAAGCACTTACTCTGTAATATACTCCATGTTATCTTGATATATCACTGTCAGTAATGAAGCCACATTCACTCTGTAAAATATATCAATTCACATGTATCAATCCATTCAAACATAATTCCTCTTTTTGATGACCCTCATAAAACACTTTGAAAAAAATTGTGGTAGATGAAAAAATTTCCTTTAATGAGCAATTTCCCCATTTCCAACAATGATGAACCTACTACAAAAGTCAAAGATTTCAATGGTTTATTAACTAAAATTGTTATCTGTAACGTCTATTAATGTGCACCAGACTAAATTTTGTCATCTGGAAATGGGTTAGCTCATAATTTTAACTTCATAGCACTCTCGAAACTTAACCCTTGTCATGCTGAATAAAAGAACTTCATTAAATTCAAAGGGTTGACAGTACTGGATACAATTATTGTGGGCTCATAATTCTTTTGAAAATTTATCTTTTGAACAACTCTGGCTAAAGGGACAATCAGGGGGTGTAGACTAAGATCAGACTGCACATGTGTGCAGGCTGATCTTTGTCTATACCCCCTGTCAAAACAGGAATATTCTGGGTTCAGCATGACAAGGGTTAAGATACTTATCATGCATGTTTGTTAGTTAATTTTTTCAAATCATAATTCTCATTGAAATGTCCCTATTTCTTGACAGGTAACTACAGTGCTCGTACAACTGTTTTCTGATTTCCCATTTATAGATGCCTTTGGAGAATAATATTAAGGAAATCACTGTTGGAAAATGAGAAACTTTCTTAATAAACTTTATTCAGAATATTCAATTGTTATAAGAGAAACTTTAAGTGAATATCCATTCACAGAATGCAAGAAGAAAAATTGGACTAGGTGACACGGATCCAAAGTTGATCAGTCTTCACTTTGGGTACATTAGAAATTGTTAAAAATGTATGCAGGCATATATATAACAGATGATTTAACCAATTACCACACAATGATGTATGATGTATTCTGAGTATGAACAATGGCCTGTATGGATAAGCAGACTGACTGTAGTCTATACTATTTCACTTAATTCATTCAGACACAATGTTGCTTTTTGGCACTCTGAAGAATTATGGATAACATAATGAGAAAAGGTGAAATTGCTTGTAACAAGCAATTTCTTCATTATCCTCAATGTTCTCCAAAGCTTTTTTCTTGGGGAGTCAAAAATCATTTTTGTGGAGGAATGGGCTATGTAATGGAAGATATCTGGAATTTTCATAATATAAATTTTTGAAGGCATTTTTTCAGCAAGTTAAATAACCAATTCCCTCACAATCCCCCTTTATTTTTACGCTCATCATAAAAAAAAGTTTTGGATAAACATTTTTGACATAAAAAAATTTCCTTATAACAAGCAATCTATTCATTATCCACAATTTCTACCCTAAAAGAATTATCGTCTTTAACTTTTTTCAATATTGACAAGTCTATAATTTTCTCATTGGTAATGTGTCATTTTGATAGCAGTAAACTTACTTGTCTCGTATACTGAATGATTTCTGTATTTCCAATGTCCGTATTAATGTTAAAAGGAAGAACTTGTTACTCAATAGATGATAGAAATGTTGTAAACCATGTTCTGTAAAGCCAGCATTACCTCCCTTCTGAAACAAAACATAAATATTATCTCCCTTTTTAATGAAACATATCATTATCTCCCTTCCAAGACTTCAAAGAGGTACAACAAGATGTTTTACAAACCTCTGTTACGTTCCATTATATCTGATTTCTAAATTCTGACTATGATATTTCATCTTCCCCTTCAAACTCTTATTATAGTCTTAACCCTGGTCATGTTGAATAAAATTCTCTACAGAATATTGC
Organism: Fragum fragum; assembly: GCA_946902895.1. Lineage (NCBI taxonomy): Eukaryota > Metazoa > Mollusca > Bivalvia > Cardiida > Cardiidae > Fragum > Fragum fragum. The sequence goes on from OX336371.1 coordinate 52,169,337, forward strand.
AGTAATATCAAAGGGCTGAAATTACTGGAAGCAATTATAATTGTTGGTTCAATTTGGAAAATGTATCCAATAAATAAATGTGACTTGAAATGTACAAGCAGGTGGTATAGATGTTACAGATTGATCTTTGTCTATAAATTCTGCCAAAGCAGGAATATTCCGGATTCAGCATGACAAGGGTTAAAATTGTATTCATCAGATATTTATCCATAACGTCATGTACCCTACCAGCAAATCTGAACATAGTGGCTGAGAGTCTTAGCTTGGGGCAGACCAGAAGTGAAATTCAAACCCTGACATTGGTCAACGTTTTGTGATGCATTTTAGTTGGTTTGGTGACTTAAACAGCTTGCATTAGCTGTAGTTACAATTTTAAGGTCACCACCTAACCAATCACCTTTTTTGTTGCATGATACTGGCCACAAATTTTGCAAAATAACACCATTTAATACATTGAAATGGAGCATCCTGTCGGAATCAGTGGGTATGGCCAGCAGTCTGTCAAGGGTTGGAAATGTCATGAACAGGGTCAGTCCATTGATTTGGGTTCAACACCACTTTTAACAGTATTTCAGTCATATATAGGTGGCTGGAGCACCTAACAATGGATTCCTGGTATTTCTCACACCAGTAATACCACTACATCCTTTCCTAGCCTCCAGCTTCTATCCCACTTAGGTTTATGATTATCCACTCATTGGTGAAGGACAAATGTTAGAAAGGATATGTGCCGCTTCCAGGGATCAAACCCATGACCATCTATGACTAAAGATTGGGAGTCTGAAGCACTACCAACTGAGCTATGATGGCAACTATCAGGGATTGAACAGGTAAGGATAAATTTCATTATAAATATGTTGGAGACAAAATCTGTAAAAAGGTATTCCCTTGATGTTCACGTTCAGTACAATCTAGTTATTCTAATCACATTAATGAAATTTTAACTAGATTTGAATCTAATAATGAATTCTGCCTAGTAAGTGTTTTCTGCCTTAAAATCTAATTATTCCAGATATCTCCTGGAAACACTTGTGACATTGTCACCGCACTGAGAAACTATTTTAGGCTTCTGCGACAAAAACAGTTGACCTAGAGAACATTTTATCTTCATACACTTTTGCTCATTACTAGACAAAATTTAAAGTAGTTTGTTAAATTGACAGGAAAATATCTTTGAGTGCATAAAATTAAAAAATATGAACTGTTTTAAATGAAAGAATAGGTTTAAACCTATTTAATTTACATCAATTGGGAAATAAATTCTTCCAACTACGATCAATCCCTCTCAATTCTACTTCCTGGAGAATACATCAGTACATAGTACTTGTGCACATTATGTGGGCCTATGATAAAAACAAGACCAATAGCTACTCCCAGGAATGAAACTTTATCAGGCAGCCAGTACTCTGCCTCTTAACAATCGACACCACTGGAGGGAAGAATACATTGTGATAAAAGGAGAAGTTGCATGTTGCATGTAATTTCATCTTTCTCTCAAAATTACTTCAAGACATTATTATTCAAAAGGGTAAAAACAACACAATTTGATACAATATTGACTGAAAAATCAACACAACTTCATTTTTTGTATTACACTGTTCATGATTTCAAATATGTTGGCACATTTTGATCAAGTAGTCCATTGAATTGTGTTATCAGGTAAAATCAAAAGAACAAGGAAACTATGATCTCAATGTGTTTCAAATCAAATAACCCATAACCCATAACTACACAATTCCCCTTTTCTAAGATCCACAAGGAAAGATTTCAAGAAAACTATCTGGAATATAAAGTTATTACTTATTACCAGGAATTTCTACCCAAGCCAAACATTCTATCAATTTGAAAGTGCCATCTGAAGCTTCTTTGAATCAAGCCCAGTCTAAATTTCTGCTGTCTGATTTTGATTGCAAAGATGCTTTTTAAGCTTCGGAGAGTATTTTGGAATATGAACAAATTAATTGATACAGGCAATTTCTTAATTATCCTTAACATTTTCTACCCAAAAAGACAGAGTTTTGAAATTTCATCAACAAACGACTGTTGTCTGCAATTTCTTTCAGTTTGAACCAGTCTATAAAAGGTTCTTGTCTGGCAATGGGTGAAACTGGACCACTTGCAATGAGATGTAGGTATTGACTCATAACCTGCTTATGCTTAACCCATTCCCACAAAATCCCTCCTTTTTACGCCTCCCAATAAAAAAGCTTTGGAAAACATTGTGGAAAATGAAGAAATTGCTTGTATCAAGCAATTTCTTCATTATCCACAATGTTTTCTATCCAAAAAGACGAAGAAATTTGAAAATTCATCAACTGAAAAGTGTCGTCTTCATCTTCTTTCAATTTAGACCAGTCTAAAGATTTGCCGTGTTGGAATGGGTTAAAGGTCAAAACAATTGCTAAAACGTTATAAGTTCCATTACATCCCATAGGGGCTTGTGACATTTACGCGCTTGGATGTCTATTCTTAAATTCAAATTGTTAATATGGATATACCATACATTAATCCCACTTCTGAAACCATGAAGAAATATGGTCAAGAAAACATTATTGGAAGAGGAAAATTAGTTGTTTCAAGCATATTCTCCTTTCTCACAATTATTTCTTTCTTATTTGTCACTTATTTTCTAATTCCAGTACACTTTGAAATGGTGTCTGCAACATCTTTCAGTTTAGACAAGTCTAAAATCTTGTTTTCTAGGAAGGATTAACCGTTTCCCGTTCAAATACGGGATTTTACGTTCCTGCGATTCTACACTCAAGAAAACATTGTGGAAAAAGAAGAAATTGCTTGTAACAAGCATTTCCTCCTTTTTCCACAATATTTTCTACCACATAGGATGGTTTCTTTTCAAATGGCATCCAGTTTTCATTGTTGTCTGCAACCTCTTTCAATTTGGACTAGTCAAAAATTTCTAAAAACGGGAAAGGGTTAAGCAAGAATTGATTTCAATTTACCTCTAACACAGGTGGATGGAGAATCACATGATCAGACAACCCAGGGAACAAAACTTTAAACGTGAATGTATGATAGTCCCAGAATGGAATTCCTCCGCCCTCCAAATCTGTGGTAAGGTCTGTTATATCTGTCTGTAGTTCTGCAAATGCTGAGGGGATAAATAATTCAAATATTACATTGACACTGTTAACCCTTTACTGTTTTTCAAACAGTTTAAAAGCAATTCCTTTATTATTCACACTGTTTTCACAAAGTCCTTCCTTGCGAGTCCTGAAAAAGTGGGACTTTGTGTATGGGAATGGATTAATTCATCTGAATTATGTTTTTTCTAGGATAACACAAGCAAACTTTAATTATCTCAAATGAAAGACTTATGCTCCCCTAACTGCATATTTTAAGACATATGACTTTGATAAATGACATTGACCTTGTCAGATAACCTTGTATTTTTTATGAGCTATTTTGTACAGATGAGAAGTACCACAACATAAGCATTTTATCTTAACCCTTTCCTTTTCAATCATTGGTTTATAAGTCCCTGTGTTTTATACCTGAGAAAAAATTGTGGAAAAAGAAGAAATTGCCTGTAACAAGTGATTTCTACGTTTTTACAATATTTTCTATCACACTGAATAATTACTTTTCAAATAAAACCAGCTTTAAATTGTTATCTGCATAACCTTTGAATTTGGACCATTCCAAAATTTTGTAAAACAATGAAGGGTTAAAGTAGCAAAACATGTCAAGTATGCAAGTTAAGTTTCTGACAGACAGAGAAAAATCTGCAGATTGATAGCAAAATAAAATAAGAGCACTACCTAACACTCAGCTATTAGAAAAAAAAATCTTAAACAAACTAGAAATGTGTCGGACACAGATGCTCCCACTATGTGCTTGTCACATGACCTTAAGTTGTGACCTTGGACTTGGGTGTATCCAACTGAATTTTATGCGTGACACTTGTACTCATCAAGGGCAACAATTGTTCCAAGATGTTCTAAAGTCCATCAGTTAACCCTTGTCATGCTGAACCCGGAATATTCCGGTTTTTGCAGGAGGTGTAGACTAAGATCAGACCGCACTTATGTGCAGGCTGATCTTAGTCTACACCTCCTGCTCATACTTTTCCTTCTCGAGTTGTTTATGGGGTTGATTTCTAACAGAAATATTGATTTTTGAACAACAAGTTCTATCTGTGCTTTCAGCCCTTTGATTTTACAGCAATTAAGTATGTTAATTTATACAGCATGACAAGGGTTAATGTACACACACCTATCACAACCCCCTCCCCCCAAAAAACACTTAGAAATTATTTTGCAATATGCTTGCAATTTCTTCATTATCCACAATGTTTTCTACCCCAAAACACAGAGATTCTTGACATTTCATCACCATTAAATCATCATTTGTAAATTCTTTCAATTTTTACAAGTCTCATATTTTCTTGTTTGGTAAGGGATAAATTTATAAATACAAAGGTAAGAAAACATTTAAGTAAGAAAAATCACTGACCTTGTTTACATTCATTTCTAACATTACTCTCCAGGTTGTCTAAGAGAAGTTGCATTTTCCGATAGTTTCTTTCCGCCTTGTGACTTTGTCGACGACAGATAATCAGAATACACAAAATGATGATCAACATAAACCCAAGTCCTGCAGCTGTACCCATGATATACTCTGTTGGATTGAACTTCATCATGGCCAGCCTTTCATACTCTAGTCGTCCAACTCGAAATTCAAGATTCCCAATTTGAACCTAAAAATATGTTTTGAAATATTTCTTTAACATTTCAGTTGTGTTAATTTTTCAGACTATTTTGCACCAACTCTAGTAGTCAGCAAGTTTTTACATATTCTAAACACAAAGGCTTTCAAGGAGATTGATGAAGGTGAACAAAGTATCTAATCAAATTTCTTCCTATAACATCAATGAAGAAGACTTATATTTAGAATGAGTATGACGAATTACCTATTGTTTCATCTCACCTTTGAGACTGAGTACAACATACAATATAGCATCTGGAGTCAAGAATCTCTATCTGTGTGTTCATCTCTACTTGAAGGTCAAGTGCCAGGATGACTACAGATTATTCAAGTATCAAACATAGATACCCATTACTAGTACTAGGTATAAACAATCAGTATAACTGTGTTCATTTCTACCTGAAGGTCAAGTACCAGGATGAATACAGAATATACAAGTGTCAAACATAGATACCTGCTACTATTACTAAGAATTAACATTGCCATGTTCATCTCTACCTAAAGGTTGAGTACAAGATGGAATATAAATTACCCCATCATGAAACAGAGATTCCTACCACTGCTATAGGATATGAAGAATCATTAATTCATCTCTACACAGAGGTTGAGGATAAATACAGATAACTCAAGTATCAAACACAGATACCTACAACTACTACTAGATACAATGAATCTTTTTTGCAGTATTCATCACTACATTAACCCATTCCAACACAGTGGAATTTTAGATCGGTCCAAATTGAAAGGAGCTGCAGACAACAATTACAAGTTGATGGAATTTTACATTTTTTCGTCGTTTTGGATAGAAAAGATTGTGGATAATGAAGAAATTGCTTGATCCAAGCAATTTCTTCAATTTCCACAATGTTTTCCAAAGCTTTTTCGTTGAGGGGCGTAAAAAGGAGGGATTGAGTGGGAATGGGTTAAGGAGTATCAGGAGTACAAAATACTCAAATATCAGACATAGCTACCAACAACTATTACTAGATCCAGTGAATCATTATAAGAAGTAGGACATGAAGAATCATAACTGCAATTCTTATGACTGTCTAAAGGTTGGGCGCCAGGTGAAAAACAGAATATTCGAGTACAAAACATAGATACCTACTACTTCTATTGGGTATGAAGAATCATCATTGCCATGTTCATCTCCATCTTGATGATATTTTATACTTGTCCAATTTGAAAGATGTTGCAGACTACATTTCAAATAGCTCTAAAATTGATTTCAAATTGCTCTAAAATTGCAAACAAGAGGGCCAGAATGGCCTTAAAATCGCTCACCTGACTAATGTAAGATGATTCAAAATTGAAATTGGCCAAATGGTTACTGAGGAGAAGATGTTTAAAGATTTCAAAGTCAAAAACTGCCCTACCCTTCCAAGCCCTTATTTGGTCATCAATCAAAATTCTAGAACAACTTTTAAAAAGGGTCACTCAAGGATTATTCATACCAAATTTGGTTGAAATTGGCCCAATAGGTACTGAGGAGAAGATGTTTAAAGATTTCAAAGTCAAAAACTGCCACGCCCATATTTGGGCGTGAAACCAATTTCTGCAAACAACTTTTGAAAAGGGTCACCCAAAGAACATTCATGCCAAGTTTGGTTGAAATTGATCCAATGCTTACTGAGGAGAAGATGTTTAAAGATTTCAAAGTCAAAAAAGTGCCTGACCCTGCCACGCCCATATTAGGGCATTAATCAAAATTCCAGGAACAACTTTTGAAAAGGGTCATCAAAGGAACTTCATGCAAAGTTTGGTAGAAATTGACCCAACTGTTACTGAGGAGAAGATGTTTAAAGATTTCAAAGTTAAAAAAACTGCCACGCCCATATTTGGGCATAAATCAAAATTCTGCGAACAACTTTTGAAAAGGGTCACCCAAGGAACATTCATACCAAATTTGGTTGTAATTGGCTCAATAGTTACTGAGGAGAAGATGTTTAAAGATTTCACAGTCAAAAACTGCCACAACCATATTTAGGCGTGAAACGAAATTCTGCGAACAACTTTTGAAAAGGGTCACCCAAGGAACATTCATACCAAGTTTGGTTGAAATTGGCCCAATGGTTCCTGAGGTGAAGATGTTTAAAGATTTCAAAGTCAAAAACTGCCACGCCCGGCCACGCCCATATTTGGGCATAAATCAAAATTCTGCGAACAACTTTTAAAAAGGGTCACCCTAGGAACATTCATGCCAAGTTTGGATGAAATTGGCCCAATGGTTACTGAGGAGAAGATGTTTAAAGATTTCTAAGTCAAAAACTGCCATGCCCTGCCACGCCCATATTTGGGCATAAATCAAAATTCCACGAACAACTTTTGAAAAGGGTCACCCGAGGAACATTCATGCCAAGTTTGGATGAAATTGGCCCAATGGTTACTGAGGAGAAGATGTTTAAAGATTTCTAAGTCAAAAACTGCCACGCCCTGCCACGCCCATATTTGGGCGTAAATCAAAATTCCACGAACAACTTTTGAAAAGGGTCACCCAAGGAACATTCATGCCAAATTTGGTTGAAATTGGCCCGATGGTTACTGAGGAGAAGATGTTTAAAGATTCCTAAGTCAAAAACTGCCACGCCCTGCCACGCCCATATTTGGGCATAAATCAAAATTCCACGAACAACTTTTGAAAAGGGTGACCCAAGGAACATTCATACCAAATTTGGTTGAAATTGGCCCAATGGTTACTGAGGAGAAGATGTTTAAAGATTTCTAAGTTAAAAACTGCCACGCCCTGCCACGCCCATATTTGGGGGTCAATCAAAAATCCGTGAACAACTTTTGAGAAGGGTCACCCAAGGAACATTCCTACCAAGTTTGGTTGAATTCCGCCCATTGGTTACTGAGGAGAAGATGTTTAAAGAATTGTTGACGACTTCCGACGCACGACGCACGACGGACAAAAGGTGATACCAAAAGCTCACCTTGAGCACGTTGTGCTCAGGTGAGCTAAAAACAAGTGCCAAATAGAGTAGGACAAATTCTGAAAACAGGAAAAATGACTTGTCCTACTAAGTTTTCCATGACTATATTCCTTCAGGGCATCAGAAAGCATCATTGTATGGTAATGGTATTACAGATATCTTGAGAATCAGATATAAAAACTTACCGAAACAATTGAAAATGACAAATCAGCATTTCAATGTTCATCTCTGCCTGAAGGTTGAGTATCAAGTGGAGTAGATATCTTAACAAGCGCATCTTGAGCGCCTGTATAGCTCCACAGGCCTGATTGTACTGATTAATCAAATGGTGTTTTCAGGAATTTGACACAATCTGAATCATATTCACTATATGTGACAAATAATTATGTCAAAGACCTTAATACTTCAAACTTTTCATTTTTTTAACAAAAGTGAATTCTTTTACAGACTGATGAAAAAGGTATTAACAAACTTTTTAAAAAACTCACTGGATACAATATATGAAATTAATTGATGGAATCTGAAAGAGAGTCACCAGGAGATCATTCCAGTGAAATTTGGTTGAAAACCATCATCTGGTTTATGAGAAAAAGATTTTTAATGTTTCTGCCACATATGGAAGTCAGTCCCACCCATTTAAGTCATGCTTTTCATCTGACCAAAATACTTTGAATGAATCTGATAAAGAGTCACCCAATGATTATTCCTGTAAAATTTGTTTGAAATTCATCCTCTTGATTCTGAGAAGATTTTTAAAGCCATATATGGAAATAAGCCCTACCCATTAAAGCCATGTTTTCATCTGATCAAAATTCTTTGAAGGAATCTGATAGAGGGTCACCCAAGGATCATTTCTGTGAAATTAGTCTGAATTCTCTTCAGTACTTTCTGAAGAGATGATTTTTAAATTAAAAGTTTATGGACGCACGGATGGATGCATGGACAGACACAACATCATGACAATAGCTTGCTGGCTTTAAGCCAGTGGACCTAAAAATCAGAAATAAGAATCTACCACTAGAATTGGATATGATGAATGATCCTTTCCATGTTCAACTCTGCCTGAAGGTTGAGTACTAATTAGAGTATAGATATCTAGTGAATCGGATATAGTACCTACCACTACTATCGGATATGGTGAATAATCATTTCCATGTTCATCTCAACTTGAAGGTTGAGTAATGAGTGGATTATAGATATCTTTAGAATCAGCTATAGAACTTACCACAACAATTGGATATGGTGAATCATTATTTCCATGTTCATCTGCCTGAAGGTTAAGTACTGAGTGGAGTATTGTTATCCTTAAAATCAGATAAAGAAACCTACCACTACTATTGGATATGATGAATCATCATTTCTGTGTTCATCTCTGCCTGAAGGTTTAGTACTGAGTGGAGTATAGATATCTTTAGAGTCAGATAAAGAAACCTACCACTACTATTGGATATGATGAATCATCATTTCCATGTTCATCTCTGCCTGAAGGTTGAGTGCCTGGTGGAGTGCAGAATATTTGAGTCTCTGACAAGTTAGTTACATTACATTTCTGTGATCCAATAAATATTACAATGTCATCTTTGGATGCAGCAAGATTCAAACCGGTACCCTGTAAAATGAAATCAAGTTCACTAATTTGAGACCTCTGAATCTACTTTTCTGATATCAAACAACATTATTTTGCAAATCTATAGCCAGTGATAATTAGGGGCGCTTGAGTGTCTGACTTGCTCCATTAGCGAGAATTTACTTATCATAAAGCTCATCTAGTTTTCTTCAACATAGAAAGCAAGTCAGTTAAAAAAACAAGATGTGTTTGTGAAAGACTATGCCCCCGAAACAGGAATTCTTTAGAAACGGTTAAGTTTTTGAGTAACGTTTTAGGGAAAAGGGTTAAAATTTTGACCTTGACCTTAATGAAATGAGCTTCCCCAGTTGCACCTTGTTGAGACTTATCTACATACCAAATATTAGCATTGTAACTTAATCAGGGTTGAAGTTATAGGAAAATGTTTAGTTGGCAGGTTAAGTTTTTGAGTAACGTTTTAGGGAAAAGGGCTAAAATTTTGACCTTGACCTTTCTGAAATGACATTCCCCAGTTGCGCTTTGCTGAGACCTATCTACATACCAAATATTAGCATTGTAACTTGATCAGGGTTTGAAGTTATAGGAAAATGTTTAGTTGGCAGGTTAAGTTTTGCAGACAGACAGGCAGATGGACAGACAGACAGACAGATGGACACCAGTCCATAAAAATACTTTTTTTGCTTTTACTTTAATGGAAGGTAACTTTATTTTGTTCAACAAATATCCCAGTCAAGCAGTATCAATTGTATCCCTTGCATCTATGTGATCTCAACCTGAAATTTTGCCATTCTTCCTTAGCTTTTTATCAAACCTATTATTTAAAACTTCTGTGAAATTCGTCTTAAATATAGTGAATACAACAAATGGTAATTTGCCACCCCAATCCTAGCCATGTTTAGCATCCAATTAGAATTTGTTGTAAAAATCTGATAAAGAGTCACCAAATGTTCATTTGGTGAAATTTGATGGAAATACATCAGATAGTTTCTGAGAACAAGAGGGCCAGAATGGCCCTAAAACGCTCACCTGACTAATGTAAGATGATTCAAAATTGAAATTGGCCCAATGGTTACTGAGGAGAAGATGTTTAAAGATTTCAAAGTCAAAAACTGCCCTACCCTTCCAAGCCCTTATTTGGTCATCAATCAAAATTCAAGAACAACTTTTGAAAAGGGTCACTCAATGAACATTCATACCAAATTTGGTTGAAATTGGCCCAATAGTTACTGAGGAGAAGATGTTTAAAGATTTCAAAGTCAAAAACTGCCACGCCCATATTTGGCCGTGAAACCAAATTCTGCAAACAACTTTTGAAAAGGGTCACCCAAAGAACATTCATGCCAAGTTTGGTTGAAATTGATCCAATGCTTACTGAGGAGAAGATGTTTAAAGATTTCAAAGTCAAAAAAGTGCCTGACCCTGCCACGCCCATATTTGGGCATAAATCAAAATTCCAAGAACAACTTTTGAAAAGGGTCACCCAAGGAACATTCATGCCAAGTTTGGTTGAAATTGACCCAACTGTTACTGAGGATAAGATGTTTAAAGAATTCAAAGTTAAAAAAAACTGCCAAGCCCATATTTGGGCATAAATCATAATTCTGCGAACAACTTTTGAAAAGGGTCACCCAAGGAACATTCATACCAAATTTGGTTGTAATTGGCCCAATTGTTACTGAGGAGAAGATGTTTAAAGATTTCAAAGTCAAAAACTGCCACGCCCATATTTGGCCGTGAAACGAAATTCTGCCGAACAACTTTTGAAAAGGGTCACCAAAGGAACATTCATACCAAGTTTGGTTGAAATTGGCCCAATGGTTACAGAGGAGAAGATGTTTAAAGATTTCTAAGTCAAAAACTGCCACGCCCTGCCACGCCCATATTTGGGCATAAATCAAAATTCCATGAACAACTTTTGAAAAGGGTCACCCAAGGAACATTCATGCCAAGTTTGGTTGAAATTGGCCCAATGGTTACTGAGGAGAAGATGTTTAAAGATTTCTAAGTCAAAAACTGCCACGCCCTGCCACGCCCATATTTGGGCATAAATCAAAATTCCACGAACAACTTTTGAAAAGGGTCACCTAAGGAACATTCATACCAAATTTGGTTGAAATTGGCCCAATGGTTTCCTGAGGAGAAGATGTTTAAAGATTCCTAAGTCAAAAACTGCCACGCCCTGCCACGCCCATATTAGGGCATAAATCAAAATTCCACGAACAACTTTTGAAAAGGGTGACCCAAGGAACATTCATACCAATTTGGTTGAAATTGGCCCAATGGTTACTGAGGAGAAGATGTTTAAAGATTTCTAAGTTAAAAACTGCCACGCCCTGCCACGCCCATATTTGGGGGTCAATCAAAAATCCGCGAACAACTTTTGAGAAGGGTCACCCAAGGAACATTCCTACCAAGTTTGGTTGAATTCCGCCCAGTGGTTACTGAGGAGAAGATGTTTAAAGAATTGTTGACGACTTCCGACGCAAGACGGACAAAAGGTGATACCAAAAGCTCACCTTGAGCACGTTGTGCTCAGGTGAGCTAAAAAAGGAAATCAAAGTTTTGACTAAATTCATATTTGGAATTCAGCCCTATCCATAAAATCAATATTTTCATCTGATCCAAATATTCTTAGTGAATCCCATTAAGGAGTAACAAAGGATCATTCCTGTGAAATTTGGTTGAAATTTATACATGTACATTGGTTTCTGAGAATAAGCTTTTCAAAGTTTTCACCATAAACGGAACTTAACTTTCTGCCCTACGATAGCCATGTTTTTTTTATCTAATCTAAATTCTTTAAAGGAATCTAATAAAGGGGCACCCAAGGATCATTTCTCTGAAATTTCGTTAATTCTGCTCAGTTCTTTCTGAGGAGAAAATCATTAAAGTAAAAGTTTACATAATATGGTAGACGACTGATAAGTTGATGCACATCAGACACACTTCCATGATAAGCTTGCTGGCTTTCAGTCAGTGGAGTGAAAAAAAGGTTTGAAAAGCAATTTTATAATGTTTTCTACCACATATGGCAGTTATATCTTATCTCAACAGTTTGAAATGTCCATTGACCTTTTTCTAATTTGACCAGTCTCAAGCATCTAAGAATAAAATTGATTTACCTCAAAAACCAAAACTTCTCCTTTAAATTTTTTGACAGAGTTTGGTTCACTGAAGTTGTAGACCTTTGGATCCTGATAGTATGTCATTTTGGACTTGACATCTGTTCTTGATAAGTTTCTCACTGTTTCTACATTGTCCATGATGAATCCTAGATCCACTTCCATATTCGTGGATCGTTTACGCCGGTAAGATTTGCCGCTGAATGATTTTTTGGGGATGTTAGGCGTAGGACAGATCATCTGGTTAGGGGCAACACTAGAACAAACCTGTAAACAAACACATGACTTTTTGCACAAAATAAACTAAAAATACTTTTATCTTAAGAATAGAAATGTAATTGAAAAAGAAATTATATACACAATCAAAACCTAATTCAAGAAACTTAACATTGACCTAGAATAGACCTAGAATTTGATTTTGAACTAAATATTTTAACTCTTGTCATGCTGAACCTAGAATGTTCCAGTTTTGTCTAAAGATCAGCCTGCACATATTTGCAGTCTGATCTTAGTCTACAATACAAGCTTGTCTCTTTTAGGCCAGATTTATTAATTATTATTGGTAATTAGTACTATAGTTAGTGAATTATAAAATAAATTCTCAAAATAATTATTAATCTAAAATAAGTGTATCCAGTGATGTCAGCCCTTAGATTCTAATGCAATTCTGCAGAAGATTTTACTCAGCATGACAAGAGATAAGATTTATCCAGAGCTAACCCTTTTCCACTGTTTAACAGTCAAGATAAAAGCTTTGAAAAATATTGTAGCAACAAGCTATTTCTCCATTATGCATAATGTTCTCTACACTATAGGACAAAGAATGTTAAATTCTATCAGCTTTAAATTGTGGACTGCAGCCTTTTTTTCAGTTAAGACCAGTCTAAAATAGTGTCATCTGGTAATGGGTTAAACCAAATGCTGTATTTTCATACTAAAAACACAGAATTTAGATGGTTTTGTGAAACATCATTATATATTCAAAATCATATTGACATTTTCTTTTTGCAGTAGCAAAAAGTTGTTTTTAACCCATTACCAGACAAAAGATTTTTAGAGAAGTCTAAAGAGTTAATCATTGATTGAATTCTATCAATATTTACCTTTTGAGATAGAACACATTCTAGATAATGAAGGAATTGCTCGTAAAAGTTTCCATAATGTTTCCAAATCTCTTTTTCAGAGACTTAAGAAAGCAGAATTGTGTGGCAATAGGCTAGATGACTATTTTCTAAAGCAGAATTATTTTGCAGACCTTTTTTCCACAAAACAAGTTCTACTGTATATCTGCTGTACTATATGCACTCTGGTGTATAGTAAAGTCCCAAACATTCTACAAGAAGGCGGTGGAGTTTATCAGAGGCTCTATATTGGTGAAATGTTGAGAAACAACCAACAAACAATTCCTAATTTAACCCTTTCCTGTTCAATCCCAGGTTTTTACTTTCCTGTGATTTATATCATTCAGAAAACATTGTAGAAAAAGAAGAAATTGCTTGTAACAAGCAATTTCTTCTTTTTCCACAATATTTTCTACCCTACTGAATGATTATTTTTCAAACTTAATCCACTTTAAATTTTTCGTCTGCATGACCTTTGAATTTGAACAGGTCTTGAATTTTACAAAACAGGAAAGGGATAATGTACCATCTTATCCGAACACAGATCAAAATGGAACATTTTTAAGTCCAGAGAGTCTGCCATTCTCAAATGACTATCTTGTTAAATTGAAACCCGTCTGGAACAAAAAGTATTGACACTTACCTCATTATCTGTTTTTTGCAACTTTCCATACATGTCTATATATCTAGCAAACAGTTTAGGCTGCTGTACTGTGTGTAAGTTATTTCCAGAGACTGTTATCATTCTACCACCACTAAAACCAATAAAAGACCTTTAACCCATTACCACTTGAGAAAATTTTAGACTGGTCCAAATTGAAAGAAGCTGCAGACGACATTTTCAAGTTGTTGAAATTTTAAATGTTTTCATCTTTCTTGATAGATGACATTGTGGACAAAGAAATTGCTTGTTTCAAGCAATTTCTCCATTTTTCACAATGTTTTCAAAGCTTTTTTCTTGAGGGGCATCAAAAAGCATCATCATGCGTTGAATAGGTTAAACCTTTATTTAATTAATGAGAAGTTAAAGTTATCACTAGATGTGATTATACCCCAACAAGCGCCAAGTCACAAACACAGTCCTTGATGCTACCAAATTATACATGCTTACAAGACGCAGATTCTTGCACTTATTTTTTTGTAGAAAGTTGAGGTTGTGCATTCATGTATTTTAGTCAATGTCTTCTAATACTATAAAATATCACTGAGTAAGTATTTTTATTTTTACCAATTGCCAAGATATAAAATTATAGACTTTCCTACCTTTTTTAAAATTTAACAAGATGTGTTTTTAAAACACCATGCCCCCAATAACAGCCTTGATAAGTGACCTTGACCGTCATGGATGACCTCAAACTTACAACCAACTGAGGCCTATCAATGCAAGAAACCTATGTCTCAAATATGTACCATGTATCTTTAAAAGTGTTTCAATAATAGTAAATGCTAAGTTTTTAAATTAAGTTGACCTTGATAAGTGACCTTGATGGATGACCTTGCAATTTGACCAGTTTAGTCTTTCTTGTTTGGTAATGTCAAATCCCTTTTATTATTCAATGGGTAACATGATTAGGAAGTTTCTGTGATAACTTCTAACAAATCTGTCAAGATTCGTGGAAGGAATAACAGTTGCATTCACAAGTGAATGTATGGGTTTACAGACAGTTGGAGAAGATGACGTTAAATACATCTGCCTCAAGCAGGGTACAAAAATGTATTTACAATTAAACCAATTACATGACAGCAAAATTTTAGACTGGTTCAAATTTGAAAGGAGTTGCTGACGACAATTTGAAACTTATGAAATTTTGATTTTTTAAACCTTTTGAGTATAAAACATTGTGGATAATGAGAAAATTGCTTGTAACAATCCATTTCTTTAATTTCCACAATATTTTTCTAAGCCATTTTTTCTTGGGTGCTTCTAAAAGCTTTATTGAGTGGTAATGGATTAAAGGGAGGTATGACTCACCTGAAATAACTGCGTAGAGGAGAAATACTGTATATCACTGGATTAGGCATGTACTGAAAGTGGACATTTGTGTTCATTTTCTCGTAGCCATCAAAAAACATTCGGAAATGTTGAGGTCTATCATCAGGGTACAATACTGCTCTAGTTTCACAAAATGCTATCCTTTTGGTCACCATATTTCTGAAAGGAAAAGATATATTTCATTATTTAGTAGCAAAAATACATGTTTGGCTAATTATTTGAAAGTTAGTATTGATACACCATCCCAACTAAAGCCTATAACCCATCCTTTCCTGTTCAACCCCTTGTTTTACGTCCCTGTAATTTTATATTTTGAAAACTTTGTGGGAAAAAGAAGAAATTGCTTGTAACAAGCAATTTCTTCTTTTTCCCACAATACTCTACCAAACTGAATGCTTATTTTTCAGATTGTGTCCACTTCAAATTTTCACCGGCAAAACCTCTAGGTTTGGGCAGGTGTGAAATTCTTCAAACAGGAAAGGGATAATTATGTACACAGTTTTGAGATAAAAAAACATCCTTTTTATAATTTCTTCATTATCCATAATGTTTTCAAAAGCCTTTTTCTGTAGGGGATAAAAAGCAGGATTGTGCTGGAATGGGTGAATGGCTGAACAGTGTTTTACAAGTAACCCCATGCTACACAATCCCAGTTTTTCCAAACACTGAAGAAAAATATTAAGGATAACTTTGTATCAAAAGAAGAAATTGTTTTTTTCAAGAAGATTCTCATTTTCTCACAAAGTTTCCTTTCTACATTATACTTATTTTCAAACTCGACACAATTTTGAAATATCATCTGTAACCTCTTTTAATTTGGAGGAGGAAAATGGGGTTAAACGCCATTTTAAACAGTACTTCAGTCATACTGCAGCACCTGGAGCACCTAGCCATGGATTCCTGGCATTTCTCATACTAGTACTACCACAATTTCCTATTCAAAACTCCTGTCCTTTCCACTTAGGGTTACTATTATCCATTCAATGGTGGGAGACAATCTGTTTCATTTTGGACAAGTCTAAACTTTTTTTATGTAATTAAAGGTTAATTCGATTTGAGTATGATTTATTAAGCCGATTAGGATGAACTCCTGTACTTTAATGCTTTGAAAATGTTAAGTTGTGAAAACATTGTGAGAAACATAAGAAATTGCTTCATAGATCAATATATCCTTTTCTCATTATGTTAAAAGGAAATTATCATTTTTTCATAATGTTTCCAAGTTTTGATGGTATTCATGTCTCATTTCAAAAGCACCTAGGATTGATATCTAAAACTCTTTTGATTTGACCTGTTTGGGATTTTGCCTTCTGATAAAGGGTTATTAAACATGGACTTTTCTGTAATATTTTGCAATATTTACAGAATACATTGTGGTCTAAGTTATAAAGCTTGCATATAGGCAAGTTTCCACAATTATTCCTTTTATGAGTGGTAGAAGGTTTAAGACTAGTCCAAAATTAAAGAAGTTTAAGATGGCAATATTTAGTTAATAAAAGTTTAAAAATCTTTGTCAAATAGGCCAGAAAACATGGTGGATAATGAGAAAATTGCTTGAAACTAGCAGTTTCCTTTTATACAACTATGTTTTCCAAAGCTCTTTTCTTGAAGGAAGAACTCAGGAGCGTTGGAAAGGGTTAAGCGAAGTATATAAATGCATAAATGTAAAACAAATCACTGCTACAGTAGTTATTCTCATTTCGATTTAAAATGAATACAGAAAAACAAATTATGATTTTCCTTTAGAGCCCCCATGAGAAATTAAAAATCCCATCTAAAATTACCTTTTGTAATTAATTTCCTTTTCCCAGTAAAATGATTTTCATGATCAAATTAGCAAAGAAATTAATTAGACCAGACCACAGATGATGCTATCATTTCTTCCACAAAATGAATCAAGTTTTAAATTTCAAAGTACTGAAGGCTCTGGTGGCTGATTTGTGCTTAGAAAGAAATAATTACTAATTTTCTTCATTATGCTTTGATTTGATATTTATTTCTTTATTACTCAAATGAATAGTTACTATTATCTATGAGACAGAATTTCAGGCATCTACAAAACAGAATTTCAGCGAATTCTAAATGCCAACCTAAACAAAAATGGAAGGACAGGGACAACAAATGACGAAAAAATCATCATTCCGGCAGACAATTTGTACATCAAAATATGACTCATCAGGATACCCCCCCCCAGCTAATCATTACAGATTTTTCTATTGATGAAATTCTTTCCTACAAAATTTTCTTCAATGTCCACAATGTTTTCCAAAGCTTTCTTTCTTGAAGGCATCAGAAAGCTTCTTTGTATAGAAATGGGGTGAAACATCAAGTTATGCTCAGTGCCTGGATGGGTGACCCATTTCTGGTTGACCTCCAGGAAGACTACTAGGTATGTTACATTACCACATCTATCTCAGTACCTGAGTATTGAGCATTCTTCCTTCCCTATAGATGCTGTGATCCGTCTGCCTGTATCCAGGAATTCTCCATATATGGTAATGGTGGATCCCCCTGCTATAGGACCAATGGCCGGCTTTATACTGGTGATAACTGGGTCCTGAAATGATCATAAGGTATTTTGTTATCATATAATTAATGTTTAAGCAATTATTTGTCTACATAGAGTTTAAAGCCACTTCTAACAGTATTTCATTCATATTGGGGCAGCTAGAGCACCTAATAATGGACTCCTGGTATTTCTCATGCCAGTATAACCACTACATTCTTTCTTAGACTCCAGTTGCTATCCCACTTAGGTTTAGGATTATCCACCCATTGGTGAGAGACAAATGTCGGAAAGGATAATAAGCCGCTTTCAGGGATCGAACCCATGACAACCCATGATTGAAGATTTGGAGTCTGATGTGCTTCCGACAACCCTATGACGCGGCCTGAGAGAAGTTGATGGTGGAGGGTTCGAATCCTGGTCTGATGGGTACGTCCTTTGGACAAGACATTTCAGATCTGAGGCCTAGTAGTGGTGATACCCAGGATACACATGAATAAGTGAATTTAGAAGTGATTTAACTGAAAGATTGTCTAAAGCAGCAACAAATCCCATACAAATTGGAATACAAAATAATGGTAGACCGACCTTCTATCGGTCAAATGGTCTACTCTGTACTGTTAATTACTAAATCATAAATGGACACTTTAAAGTTTTGAATATATATTGAAAGCAGAAATGATCAAGGACTTAATTCATGCATAAGCAGCATTAAAACTTAAATCATTTTTAAAATAAATCTTACAAACAACTCTGGCTTGAAAGGACAAACAGGTGGTGTAGACAAAGATCAGACTGCATGTACATGCAGGCTGATCTTTGTCTTTACCACCTGCCAAAACAGGAATATTCCCAGTTTAGCATGACATGGGTTAAAATCAAAGGACTAAAAGTACTTGACAACCTGTTGAAGATTACAATTTACCAAAATTGATTTATAAATAAACTCTTCTAGCTTGAAAAGAACAAACAAGTTTTGTAGACTAAGATCAGACTGCATCCGGCCGATCTTTTCTATACCACCTGCCAAAATATGAATATTCTTGGCTCAGCATGACAAGGGTTAATAAATGGCTGCAACAGAGCAACTTTAGGGAAATTTCTATATATCTAGAAAGTAACTCAAGTGTTCATCGAATAAACTATGCATTACTTGTATTTAATGATTTTAAATCAACCCTAAATCAAAAATAATATCCTCTAGTAAACTTGCAGCTGCCTACTTATTAATTCATTGTCAGGCATAAAAAGTTTTAGACTGGTCCAAACTGAAAGACACTGCAGATAACATCTGTGGCTAAATCAATCACATTTGTAAGAGGTAAGAAAGAGGTATTGCACCTTTTTAAAATAGTTCCTGCTCTTTTTATCCCTTTTGTATTAAAGGAAAAAAATGTTCAAAAGGAAAAATATCTCACAAGAAGCAAAATATCTTCTACCCTTTGCTGCTGTAATTTTAAAATAACTAAGGCTATCAAATATAATTAAGCATTGTCATGCTGAATTAAATCCTTATCTAAATTAGCATTCAAATCAAAGGCCTGAAAGCACTGCAAGCACAAACAACTCTGGGTTGATGGAGCCAATCAGGAAGTGCAGACTAAGATCAGACTGCATACATGTGCAGGCTGATCTTGGTCTATACCTCCGGCAAAAAAAGGAATATTCCAGGTTCAGCATGACAAGAGCCAACAGTTACACATGTATCTTATCTGGTTAAATTTTGTTGAAGTCTATTATGTTCACCAACCTGGTAGAAGAATTTTTCATGAAAGTTGACTGCTGGTCTATTAGGCAGTGCGACTGTAACAATTCCACTTCTAGGTTTGACGCTGGCTCCCAGAATACACACAATCCACTGTGAAGGCTGGTACTTATCCCTTAGAGGAGCGCACCGGACACCAGCTATACTGATTGCATTCTGAACTTCCTCGAACTTTGACCCGAGATCCTTCCCCGATATATTCACAGATGTTCCACCAGCTACTGGACCTGACAATGGGTACACCTGAACAAAAAGATTTACCCTTATCATTCTGGATAAATTCCTTCTCATGATTTAATTCAAAACAAAGGTCTGAAAGCACCTGACGAGTCAGTTGATGAGCCAATGTTTCTTTTGAAAATTAATTTCATAAACAACTCAGACTTGAAAGGGACAGACAGGTAGTATAGACAAAGATCAGACTGCCTTTATGTGCAGGTTGACCTTTGTTTATAAGTTCATACTAAGAAATTCCAAATATCTTTGTGTTTAGGGGTAGAAAGCAATGTGGAAATGAAGAAAGTCCAAAACTATGTTGTCTTCTAAAGATTTAAAAAAAAAAGGTTCAGAACGCAGTTAGTATCAAATCAAAATTAACTACCATAAACATAAGCTTGTTTTCTCCATGTGGGTGGGAGCTGGTTTGTAAATAGAAACAGCATCAGTTAAACAATGTTAATGAAATAAAATTGACAAGAGCTTCCCTTAAACACAGCTATAAATCTTTCAAACTTGATTCCGTTGAGAAACATAAATAAACCTAAATAAAATTTAAACATTTCAAGGACTTTCAAGAGTGAAGTTCTACTGGGTTTTGTGTTTGTTGATTTGTTTGTTTCCCTTTCTCACAAATCTTCTGAATATCAGGTGAATGTGATCAGTGCTACCAGAGATACTACGAAATGTCAAAATTTTCTGATGATGACACAGACACAGACAACCTGTCTATAGCAATACCTCGGGTTTTCTGAAAAAAACAGCCAAGCTAAAATTTTGACCTGCAGATTGGTAACACTGGAGTGTTGATGTCACACAACAAACATTCAAGTATCCCTGAAGACAACCATATTTTGATGTACTCTTGTGAGCTACTAATATAAGTTTATGCTGGTGAACTTACCGTTTGAACTTGTGGTGGGGGACAGGGCTCCGAGACAACACTATTGCAAAATGACTGGTACTTGCAATTATTATCACACCAATTACACTGTAGCTGTGGTCGTGTAAAATTGATGCTGTGACACAGTCCACACTCTCCACGCGCTAATACATCACACCGGTAAATTGTCACTGAAATACATGTATTTATAATTTAATTGTTAGTTTCGTCTATCAAAAACGAGCAATCTGATTGGTCGAAAAATTTAATTCATACCTCCATGAACAAAATTTTGAGTGCGCAGCCATTTTGTATGCTTCTACACGAAATAATTCTATACAAAAAGGTATCAAAATTTGTTAAGTTATTGCATTTTTCGCTCGATGCTATTAAATTATAAGAAATGAAGATAATATTTTTTGTTTCAATGGAGGTATGAACCGAAAAACCTAATCACACAATGTATGAATCCGCTTCGCGTATTCATACAGTGTGATTAGGTTTTTCGGTTCATACCTCAATGAAAACAAAAAATATTCTCTTCATCTCTTAAATGAATTTTACACTTTTTCACTGCTTGAATGATAGGCATAATGAAATACTGATATGAAACTATGAAAATTTTTGTCATAGATGCATGACAAATTGAATCCTTATCCCATTCCCACACAATCACACTTTGTTAGACCACTCAAAAAAAGCTTTTTATAACATCATTGAAAATAAAGAAATTGCTTGTTACAAGCACTTTCTTCATTATCAACAAAAAGATATTTTAAAATTTTCATTTAAAAAAATTTGTTGTATGCAACATCTTTGAATAAGGTAACTAGAGGCGCTTGAGCGCCTGCATCGCTCCACAAGCATGAATGTACTAATTAATTTTTTCATTAATTTAAAATAAACTGATCATAATGAAAATAAATCTAAATCATAGAAATCTGTCAAATTTTTTGAGAACCATTTCAAACTTTTCATTCTTTAAAATTCATTATGTAAAATTTTCACTGTATACCATATATTTATGGACATAAACCACCACCATAATAGCCATGTTTTTCAACCAATCAAAACTATATGAGGGAATCTGACAAACAGTCATCTGGTTATCATTCCCATAAAATTTTAATTGAAATCCATCCACAGGTTACTGAGAAATTTACAAAATTTTCAGTATATACCATATATGGAAATTAGCCCTGACCATTAAAGCCATCATCTGTTCAAAATTCTTTTTCATAATCTGATAAAAGGTCATCCAAGGATCGATCTGGTCAAATTTGGTTGAAATCTATCCACTGGTTACTGAGAAGAAGAATTTCAAAGCTTTTACCATATATGGAAATAAGCTCCGCCAATTTAAGCAATGTTTTTCATCCGATCAAATTTCTTTGAAGGAATCTGATAAAGGTTCACCTAAGGATCATTTCCGTGAAATTTGGTTGAAATCCATTCATCGGTCTCTGAGAAGAAGACTTTCAAAGCTTTCACAATATATGGAAATTAGCCACGCCCATTAAAGCCATGTTTTCATCCGATCAAAATTCTTTAAAGGTATCTGATAGAGGGTCACCCAAGGATCATTTCTGTGAAATTTGGTTGAAATCTATTCAGTACTTTCTGAGGAGAAGATTTTCAAAATTTTTTGGACAGATGGACAACTGGGCAGACAGATGCAAGCACACACGACAGACACAACGTCATGACAATAGCTCCCTATTTTTCAGCCAGTGGTGCTAAAAACCTAAAATTTTGTTGTCTGGTAACGTCTTAAAATATTAACTCTTAAAATATAGAGTTAGCACAAAACATCAGTAATTATAAGTTGATTAAAGTACATCCATTTACCACAAATCTGAAAATACACTGATAAATGTACCTGCATGCCAATCTAACCAGCTGACCAGTGACCACAGCCAATTACAACACAATAGATTTTTTTTTTTTGACAAAATTTACATACAAAAATTGTTAATATGTGAAATTCTACAAATCTCTATCTTAAGGGGTACAAAACATTTAAGAAATGAAGAACTTATTCATTAAAAATTGTTTCTTCATTTTCTACAATGTTTTCTAAAGCTTTGAAGAGTTGTATGGGAATTGGAGAATATTGGCTTTTGAAACTGAAAGAATAGCATAAGATATATAAAATAGATAAAGAATAGATAAAGAACTATGAACATTTACACAACCAATCAAAGTGGCATCACAAAAGTAATATTTAATCCTTGTCATTCTGAACCCATAATGTTCCTATATTGGCAGGAGGTATAGACAAAGATCAGCCTGCACATAAATGCATTCTGATCTTGATCTACACATCCTATTTGCCCCTTGTATGTCAGAGTTGTTTATTTATCAAATTTCAAAAGAAATATTGCCCTTCAATAAGACTTTCCGGTGCTGTCAGTCCTTTCATTTTTAACCCATTCCCAGACGGCAACGCTTTTGGACGCCCCTCAAGAAAAACAACTGAGAAAAAAATGTGTAAAATGAAAAAATCGCTTGTCACAAGCAATTTCTTCCTTTTACACAATGTTTTCTACCCAAAAAATTGAAAAAATCTCGAATTTCATAAACTTTAAATTGTCGTCTGCAACTCCTTTCAATTTGGACCAGTCTAAATTTATCTTGAGTGGGAATGGGTTAAGCAATTCTGTATAAGATTTTAATTCAGCATGACAAGGGTTAACATTTTACTTACCAAATGATTGGTGATTATCTTCTATCACATATCCTTCCCCCCACATCACAGATATATGGGCCCTGTATAGTCCATCAAGATAGTAGGAGGGTATCTTCTACAAAACACAAATTTGGTTATAAAAAAATATCATTACACAATTACTATGCAAAAATGATTTACATGATTCTGTTAGCATTAAGCTCATTCCATCACACTCTTGTTTTATAAACCTTCCCATAATCAATAGGGTTCATCCTTATGACCTAACAATTATTCTGGCTAAGTTTCATTAAGATTGACCAAAAATTGTGGCCTCTAGAGTGTAAACAAAGAGATCATCATTAAGGCCCCTTTTCCTGTGTTTTCCTATAGAGCCTTTCCATAATCAATAGTGTTCATCCTTACGACCTAACAATTATTGTGGCCAAGTTTCATGAAGAATGAGCCAAAATTGTGGCCTCTAGAGTGTTAACAAAGAAATTGTCATT
Source organism: Fragum fragum (assembly GCA_946902895.1). NCBI lineage: Eukaryota > Metazoa > Mollusca > Bivalvia > Cardiida > Cardiidae > Fragum > Fragum fragum. Next base: position 52,193,366 of record OX336371.1, read on the forward strand.
AAGGCCCGTTTTCCTGCATTTTCCAAAAGAACTATCCCAGAATCGACAGGGTTCATTCTTATGACCTACCAATTATTCTGGCCCAGTTTCATGAAGATTAAACCAAAATTGTGGCCTTTATAGTGTAAACAAAGAAACTGTCATTAAGGCCCCTTTTCCTGTGTTTTCTAATAGAACCTTCCTCAAATAAATAGAGTTCATCCTTATGACATAACAATTATTCTGGCAAAGTTTCATGAAAATTGGTTCAAAACTGTTGCCTGTTGTGTAAACACTTCAATTGTTGATGCAGCACACCGCACAACAGACATTCAATGATCACAATAGCTTGCCATGAGCACTTCGCGCTCAGGATTGGTAAGTTAAAAAGATATTTTCTACTATATATGACAATGTTAGTGTCTGTTCAGTCAAACAAATTTCAATAAAATGTCTTCAATAACATCAATTTTAAAAACATGACCTTGATAGATGACTATGACCTTATATTTGGCAGTTGGATATAACAGTTAGCAACATACCAAGCATCAACCTTATATCTAAAGAGTTGTTCATTAGATAAATTTTCAAAATAAATATCAATTCACTATTGAAGATTATAGAGCTTTCAGCCATTTGATCTTATGCAATTCTGTAGAGAATTTACAATTCAGCATGACAAGGGTTAAGGTTTAGTTAAGTTTTGAACAGACAAGTGGACAGACAGACACTGATTGATCAGAGCGCTCCCAAATGAGGGGGGATTATAATTATATTAATCCATCTAAACCAGACAGCAAATTCTAGTTGATAGAACTTAAAATATCTCTGTCTTTCTGGGTAAAAAAACAGTGTCTTCAAAACCTTCTTTCCTTGCGTGAAGAAAAAGAGCATTGTGTGGGAATAGGTTAAGTTAATGAACTCTAAATCATGTACCGTGGAGAAATACTGCAAGCTTAGGCAACATGTGATGGAATTCAATTTTAAACATGTAAATATGTAAAGGGAGATAATAAGGTGTGTTTTGTGATAAAACTGAAATAAAACCATGTCTTAGAGAAGAATGACAAGATAGTTAAAGATAGACAGCTATATTTTGCCAAGTTTTATCATATGTCATGATAAACCAATTATGACTATAACATCAGTCTGACCTAGATAAGCACATCATGTTTGAAAATATTCCAATGAAAAATTATGTGTTGTTTTTCTAATAAAAAAAACTAGCAGGGAATAGAAGAGCACTTGACTTCAAACCTCAAGATCACGGGTTCGAGCCCTGGGCTGACCATATCAACTAATTCAACTAATTGTCTTTCGGATGAGACGTTAAACCGAGGCCCCGTGTGACGATGCTATCCATTGAGCATGTTAAAGAACCAGGCGGAGCTCTCAGCAGTTTGTCCTGTATCCTTACACTATCCCCCATAACAACTAACCGTCTTCTGGGGGGCGTCTCTCATATGGGCATGTGCTACGGTAGCGACGATAAATAAACAGAAATACACACAATAGAAAAAGTTTACATTCAGAAGAGAACTGCATATTAATGGCTCACTGAGGCTCTGCTGTAAGGTTTTTACCAGTGTTCAGGAATAATAAGTAAAAGGAAGGCCAAAACTTTGAAGGTGAAAAAGGGAAATAAATCAATCAAAAATGAGTTTAGAGTTATCCCTGTTGTTGGTATGGATTGATCTCTTGATAGCAAACATAAAACCGAGTTTCAATCGAACGTGTCAAATAATACCAAAGACATATTACGAAATATCATAGTTTTATGACAACAATGCCAACACAGAGGCTGGTGACAACCTGGCGATAGCAATACCTCAGGTTTTCTCCGAAAAACAGCTGAGCCAAAAATATTTTAACCCTTGTCCTGCTGAATATTTTATCTCTTTTCACAATATTCCAAAACTTAGACATCTTTAGATCAATCTTATATTCAAGATTTGTCTCACAACAACAACAATAAGCAGGTAGTGTAGGCTAAGATCAGACTGCACATCTGTGTAGGCTGATCTTAGTCTACACACCTGCCATAGTCTTTGTCAAACAGAAATATTCCAGGATCAGCATGACAAGAGTTAAGGGTTATACTCCTTTGGAGGTATAGATACTAGTTTTGATATTCAACATACATTCTTATATATATTTTCAAGTAAACACTTACAACAATACCGCGATACAATAAATTGTCAAAGTATTTGCAAGCAGAGGACACACCAATAATGCAACAGGCATTACTGATAGTGCCTGGAGGCTGTTGAAGTACCTCCTAATTTCTTGAAGACAATCACGATAAAACTAGTGTTCGAAACTACATTTTTAGCAATACAGAAAATGACATAAGTCATTCATCATCCTATTACAAGGTAAATAAGCTAGAACTATTTAGATAACAGAGTTTATAGAATCACAAAAAGCCAGAATAATTAAGAAATTAGAGCTGTAATCTGAGTGAGGTCTTTATGATAAGAATTGCCAGGAGAAGTCTCATTTACTTCTTATTACTATATATAACCCTTTACCACTTTGAAAAATTTTTTAGACCTTCCCAAGTTCAGAGGTTTTGCTTTTATTGGAAATATAATCATTCAAAAGGGTTCAAAATATTGTGGAAAAATAAGAAATGGCTGGTTACGAGAAATTTCTTCTTTTTTCCACAATGTTTTCTCAAGTATAAAACACCTTTCCAAATTCAAAGGTTTTGCAGACAACAATTTGATCTTGATTCTATTAAATCATTCAATAGGGTTGAAAATATTGTGGAAAAAGAAGAAATTGCTCATCACAAGAAGAAGTCTCATTTTGAAAGGTGACCTTTATTGATGACCTTGACCTTACAACTTACTAACGCTTATCAATGCAAGGAAACTATCACCAAAATAGAAGCCATATATCTTCAACTGTGTTTGAAACAGAATTGTCACAAAGCAGACTCAAATACACCCCCCACACACACACACACACAAACACACGAGCACTTTGCCACTCAAGTATCACAGTTGACCTTTGACCTAAATTGAACCAAATTAAATGGGAACCTGCTTGGGTTATGGATAACACTTGTTTAAAGTTTCAAGGTCCTAGGTCAAATGGTCCATACATGGCCCATACAATAGAGCTTTTCCTTGGTTCATAAGCAACAACTTTAGAAACTTTCATGGTTGTAGGTAAATTGGTTCTAGAGTAAGACCAAGAAATAGAGAGCCAATTATATGTATTAAGTTTGAAATTTAAGTAACCACCCGCACACAAGAAGACAGGCGGATTTTGTTTAAACAATATGCCCCAGGGATCTTATCAATGCTGAAAGCACAAAAATTCCTACAATATAGCAAAAGCCACAGTTGAAAGTCAGGATTTCCATCCTTCATCAGATTTCTACTGTCAGTTTTATAATAAGCAAGAGAAATAGCAGAATCATTTATTAAGATTACTTTTATAGATATTATGCCATGAATATTGCTAGAGAAGTGATAAAACAACTCCAAAACCTTTCAAGAAATAAGATTACCATTATTTAGATGTTTTGAAATGGTTTCAATGCATGTGGCTTATGATAAGATTTTGATTTATATTTTCTCGTGTTTCTTAGAGTTTGTGGTCTAAAGAAAAATGAGACATTCTGTGAAACCCGAGAACACAATTATCTTCCATTTTTCTTAGACCTTGAAAACTGAAACTGACCTAAATGTCAGTTTTGAAAACAGATGATAAGAACAACATGATCAATCAAGTTAACCAAATACCATACGACAAAAATGTAGACTGGTCTGAATTTGAAGAAGTTGCAGACAAATGATTTAAGTTGATAAAATTTCAAAATCCTTCATTTAAAGCATTTACTCTTAATGGTTTATAATATCAATACTTAACACTTTCCCGTACAATCACTGGTTTTACGTCTGTGTTTTTATACTTGGGAAAACATTGTGGAAAAAGAAGGAATTGCTTGTAACAAGCAATTTCTTCTTTTTCACAATATTTTCTACCCTACTGATTATATATAAAATAAATTCAACTTTAAATTGTCGTCTGCAAAACCTTTGAATTTGGTCCAGTCTAAAATTTCAAACAAGAGGGCCGTTGGCCCTGGGGCGCTCACCTGAGATAAAGGCTCTTTTTCTTTCAACAGTCTAATTTCATGTAAAGGTTAGGATAATGAAACAAGTGGGCCACAATTACGTATAAAGACTATGAACCTGGGAATCCAAAAGTCCAAATTACAAATTCCAAGGCTTTAGTGCCGATTTGAAAGAAGGAAAATAATTTTTCCATGGGTTATAATTTCAGAAATAAGAAAGAAGTCTGTGAACTTATGCTTCATGCCTATACCCCCCCCCCCCCCCCCCCCCTGGGTCTTCCCCTGGAGACCCGAGGATCATGATTTTAGCTATTTTGTAAGAGGTCAATATACTCATGCTTCATGCAAAATATCAAGGCTGTACGCCTTCTGGGTCAGCAGGAGAAGATTCTTAAAGATTATTTTGAAATTTCACTTTTGTTGCCATGGCAACAAGAGTTTTTAACTGATTTCAATTCTTTTCACTAATTTTAAGGGGGACCACCTAAGCAACATTTCTGCCAAATTTGTTTCAAAATGGCCCTGTGAATTGGGAGGAGATGTCATTTAAAAAATCGTTCTTTATTTCTATATACCCCCCACCCCTGGGGCTCCGCCCCTGGGGACCCAAGGATCATGATTTTAGCTATTTTGAAAGAGGCAAAATATCAAGGCTCTACGCCTTCTGGGTCAGAAGGAGAAGATTTTTAAAGATTATTTTAAAATTTCACTTTTGTTGCCATGGCAACCAGAGTTTTTAACAGATTTCAATTCTTTTAGCTATTTTTGAAGGGGACCACCTAAGGAACATCTCTGCCAAATTTGGTTCAAATCCGCCAAGTGGTTTGAGAGGAGATGTCATTTAAAAAGCTGTTCTTTATTTCTATATAAACCCCCCCCCCCCTGAGGCTCCGCCCCTGGGGACCCGAGGATCATGATTTTAGCTATTTTGAAAGAGGTCAATATACTGATGCTTCATGCAAAATATCAAGGCTCTACGCCTTCTGGGTCAGGAGTAGAAGATTTTTAAAGATTTTTCTAAAAATTCACTTTCGTTGCCATGGCAACCAGAGTTTTTAACGGATATCAATTCTTTTAGTTATTTTTGAAGGGGACCACCTAAGGAACATCTCTGCCAAATTTGGTTCAAATCCGCCCAGTGGTTTGAGAGGAGATGTCATTTAAAAAATTGTTCTTTATTTCTATATAAACCCAACCCCCCTTGGGCTCCGCCCCTGGGGACCCGAGGATCATGATTTTAGCTATTTTGAAAGAGGTCAATATACTGATGCTTCATGTAAAATATCAAGGCTCTACGCCTTCTGGGTCAGGAGGAGAAGATTCTTAAAGATTATTTTAAAATTTCACTTTTGTTGCCATGGCAACCAGAGTTTTTAACGGATTTCAATTCTTTTAGTTATTTTTGAAGGGGACCACCTAAGGAACATTTCTACCAAATTTGGTTCAAATTGGCCCTGTGGTTTAGGAGGAGATGTCGTTTAAAGAAATTGTTGACGGATGACGCACGACGCACGCCGGACGGACGCCGGACAAAAGACGATCACAATAGCTCACTTGAGCACTACGTGCTCAGGTGAGCTAAAAACAGGAAAGGGTTAAAAGGAAAACTGATCCACAATCAGTGATTCCAGTGCTGACAAGACTGCTCTTTGACTTTAATGCAACTCTGAACTAGAATTAAACCCAATCCCACACGACAAATTTTAGACTAGTCCATATTTAAAGAAGTTGCAGATGACAATTTTAAGTTGATGAAATTCTTAAAATCTTTGTCTTTTGGGGTTAAAAACAATGTGGATAATTAAGCAATTGCTTGTAACAAGCAAATTCTTCATTGTTCACAATGTTTTCCAAAGGTTTTATATTGAGGGGCGATTATAAGAGTCATTGTGAGGGAATGGGTTAATTTAGCATGACAAGGGTTAAAACCATACCAGTAAGTCTTTGTAAAGATAATCTAGTATTAAATTTTTCCTGGGGCTCCTTTTATCAAGTTTTTCTCATCAAAATTGTTTAAAACTGTTGGCATGGCAACAAAAACATGTCAGGAGCAGATATGCCAAAGAATCGCTACAAACCATAACAATAATTATCAGCAAAGAGATAAGTAAGCTAAATCAACCTGTTGATCTTTTTTGCTTAATAAATTAATTTTCTCTTGTTCCTTAGATACACAATTAATTCTCACAAGAAACGAGAAGATTTTTTGCTGTTGTTTCATTCATGTATGAAACCAAAATCCTAATCATATTTCATTGCAAAGCTGCAAAAAGAAAACAGAAAAGTGATCATGTTTTTAGTTCCATACCTCATGAATTAATCCTTTCCTATTCATTCAATGGTTTATACGTCCTAGTGATTTTATAATTGAGAAAACATTGTAGAAATAGAAGAAATTGCATAAGCAATTTTTTCTTTTCTACAATATTTTCTACCCTACTATATAGTTTTTTTAGCAAATTAAATCCACTTTAAATTTTCGTCTGCAAAAACCTTTAAATTTGGACAGGTCTAGAATTTTGCATAATGGGTAAAGATTAATAAACTTTTAAGGTGCAACTTCCAAAATTAACAGCCTTCAGGTTTCAGAGGTTTCATTATTTCCCATAACAACTTTTTTTCTTGGCAACTAGAATTCCAGGGTGCATTTCAAACATTAAAAAGAGCTAAAGACCCAAGGAACTTTCCTGCTAAGTTTCAACGCTGGTTTGGAAGAGGAAACTTTCTTCATGCTAAGGGGAAAGAATAGCTTGAGATGGTTTCATTTCAAATTTCATCCAATTATCATTGTAGTCTGCAACCTCTTTTAATTTCGACCAGACTAAAATTTCAAAAAGCAGGAAAGGGTTAAAACATTTTTTTTGTCTATTGTGCAAAATCCCCACACAATTCGGATTTCTTTAGGCCAAATGAGGTGCATTTTGGAAATGATTGTGAAAGAGTATAAATTGCTTGTAATGAGCATATAATAAATCATGGAAGTTATTTTCAAATTAACCAATTACCAGATGACAGAATTTTAGATTGATCCAAATTCGAAGGAGTTGCAGATGACAATTTAAAGTTTATGAAATTTTAGATTTTTTCACCTTTCTGGTTAGAAAACAATGTGAAAAATGAAGTAATTGCTTGTTGCAAGCATTTTCTTCATTTAACACGATGTTTTCTCAATTGATTTTCTTGAGTGGTGTCAAAAAGTGTCATTGTATGGAATGAGTTAATTGTTGTCTGCAACCTCTTTGGATTTATACTAGTCTAAAATGTTGTCATTTGAAAATGGGTAACATACCATGCTCTGTAGATGGCAGATGATGTCTCTACCTTGAAGGGTTCCGTTACTGATATACTCTAGGTTTCCAACACGTACAACGCAAGTGTACCCATGGTTTAAAGTTGGCTGAAATATACAGGAAAATATGAAATATGGTAAATATTCAATATCATTGAAATCACCTTATTTCTACATACATGAATATTAAACCTATTTTCAAAACAATTTCAGGCACAGAAAACTTTTTTTTTCCCAATTTTGTATATGATTAAATTTTTCTTTCAAAGCAAACTAAACTGATACAAGTACATTGTAGTTCAGTCATAGATCCTAACTTGATCCATGTAGAGCTGAATGTCATACAAGTTTGTGATGCTCAAAAACTTGGACCCTTTAAACCCCTTCCTGTACAAACGTAGGATTTTATGTCATTTTCATTTTATACATAAAAAAAACATTGTGGAAAAAGAAGAAACAAGCAATTTAACAAGCAATTTCTTCTTTTCCCACAATATATTCTACCTAATAGGATGGTTACATTTCGAATTGTATCAAGCTTTCATTCTCGTCTGCAACCTCTTTCAATATGAACCAAATCTAAAAGTTAAAAAAAAACAGGAAAGGGTTTAGAACATTTTTAAAGACAAGAAATGTGTCACAGACTAAAATGCCCCTGCATAACTGTTTATCACATGATCTTCAGTTGTGATCTTGAACATTCGAGCATCTAACAAAACTATACACATGGCACTAGAACTTTTCAAAGGGAACAACTGTGCCAAATTTTTTTGAAATCCATCAATTAATGTAGAAGATATGCTCCAGAAAAGAATTGGAGACACACCCACTCACACACGGAACAAGTTCATTCTTTATGCTCATTGCCATTAACCCATTCCCAAACAACAAAATTTTAGACTGGTCCAAATTGAAAAGAGTTGCAGATGACAATTGAAAGTTTATGGTATTTTTAACTTTCTTGGTAGAAAATATTGTGCAAAATGAAGAAATTGCTTGTTACAAGCAATTTCTTCATTTTACACAATGTTTTCAGAATTGATTTTCTTCAGGGGCGTCCAAAAGCGTCACTGAGTGGGAATGGGTTAAATGGCAGGGGTATAAAACTGGAGATAAGGAATTAGCTTTTGTTAAATCTCTTTTCTTTATAATGGCTCTATCCTTCGTGGTGCTTTTTTTTAACAAGTACTTTTAAGGTCATCTGCAACATTTTTCAATTTGGACTAGTTCAAATTATATCATCTGGTAATGTATTTACCTGTGGAAAATTGGTTCCCTGTATGATCACATCCTTGTCTACCCCTTCAGGAATATAGTTGGGTCCTGTTCTGTCACTATCAATGATCGGACAATGAAGTGGTCCTCGGGTACCAGTCTTCGAGGATGTTCTCTGTGAAATATTAGAGACTATGTATTAATTGAGTGGAGAGATTTCACAACCAAAAGTGACTTGAAGAAAGAGTCTTCTGACAAATAATAATTAGTGCTTCATAATGAAGAGATCCTCCATCTTATTTGTTTTAACCCTTATCATGCTGAACCCAGAATATTCCGGTTTAGGCAGGAGTAGCAGACCAAGATCAGCTTGCATATAAGTGCAGTCTGATCTTAGTCTACACCTCCTGCTTGTACTTTTCCTGCAAGAGTTGTTTATGAAATTTATTTCTAAAAGAAATAATGATTTTTGAACAACAAGTTTTATCAGTGCTTTCAGTCCTTTGCTTTTTCAGCAATTTACTAAGGTGATTTAAACAGCTTGACAAGGTTTAATTGTGACAAAGTTTTGTGTAAAAAGCAATGCCTGGACTTCCATTGGTGACAAACTGGTATGCATCTTAAAACTATTCTGTTAGGGTTTAAAGAATTTCTTTCTACAAATGAACAACAGAATCTGATGCATTTTGAAATCGAAAGACATTTCACCTGGTCATGATGAACCCAGAATATGTCTGTTTTGGTAGGAGGTATGGACAAAGATGAGACTCCACATAGTTTACACCTCCTGTTTGCCCCTTTCAAGTATAAAATTTATTTTCAAAATAAACTTTGTCCCTTAACTAGTGTTCCCAGTGCATTCAGGCCTTTGATTTTAATGTAAATTCAGATAGGAATTTCTTTCAGCGTGGTAAGGGTTAATATTCTTCACAAATATCAAATATTGAAGATCAGGTTAACATGATATTTTCAAAATTTCTGTGTTAGGACTAAAGTACAATGTTTTGATCCATTCCAACGAAGTTCCACTTTTTTATGGCCCTCCAGAAAAAAGCTCAGTAAAGCTATCTGGAAAATGCACAAATAGATTGAAATAGGCAATTTGTATATTTCAAGTTGGTTTTCTACCAAAAAAGATGTAGATAATTGAAAAATTGTCAATTGCAACTTTATTCAGATTGAATTAGTACAAAATTATGTCATCCGGCAATTAATTTTCCAAATTTTGATTTTACTGTTAATGTATACGACTTATAAGAACATATAAGAGGGTAGCAGACTGTACAAAGAACATAGCAATATGATTTCCAGTAGAACAACATGTAGGAATACATGGACACGCCCACAATTTACAAACAGATTTACAAACAACAAGAAGACAGTAAACATTTTCCTAAAACATCACACGCCAACTTGATATCATATGGTCACACAAAAGAAACCAATTGCCACACAATGACGCTTTTTGTCGCCCTCAAGAAAAACATTGTGAAAAAGGAAGAAATTGCTTGTAACAAGCAATTTCTTCATTTCTGCAATGTTTTCCACCCAGTAAATTGGGAAAATATTAAATTTCTTAAAACTTTTGTCATCTGCAACTCCTTTCAAATTTTGCCTTCTGGGAATGGGTTAAACAATAATGCAGGCTAACAAGTGCACATATAAAATGCATGATTGCATCAGGAATTACATGGTACATCACAAATTACATTGTGTTTCATTATTTATCTTTTAGAAATCTCTTAAAACCTTTCACAGTAATGAGTTATTGATCATGTGGAATTCGTTAATTTGTAGAAGGAAGAACAATAATGCTTTTACTTACAAAGCACTACTTTTTCATTCCTTTTGCTATTGCTCATTTTTCTCTTTTTTTTTGGGGGGGGGGTGGTACAGTCACAGAATACTGCCTATTCTTTTGCGTAGAAATTTAAATAAATCCTTATCATGCTGAACTAGGAATATTCCTGTTTTTGGCAGGAGGTATAGATAAGGATCAGCTTGCACATTAGTGCGACTAATATTAGTCTACACCACCTGATTATTATAGAATTATAGAGATATTGACCTACAACTCTTGTTTACAGTCCTTTGATTTTAATTCAATTCTGAAATTGGTTTTCATTCACCCGGACAAGGGTAATGATTGTATGTGCTTGATTTTGAAATAATTATGCTGTTAGCATCATGACCCTTAACCCATTCCCACTGAAATCTTTTTTAGACCAATACAAATTCAAAGAAGTTGGATACCACATTTTTTATTTGTAGGAATATTAAAAACCTTGGTCTATTAGGGTAGAAATAATTGTAGGAAATGAAGAAACTGCTTGTAATAAGCAATTTCTTCATTTTCCACAGTGTTTTGCCAAGCTTTTTTCTTGAGGGTATAAAAAGCGGGATTGTGCGTTAATGGGTCAAGATGAGAGTCAAACTGTGGTACGGAATTCCAAATATGGATAAAAATATAAAACAAAAAATTTCATATAATAAATACACTCATTCAACTATGCTTTTTCAACTTTAAAAAAAAATACATCACAATAACTGGTTATAATGGTGCTTGGAATCAAAGAAAATACAGATAAAAATGTGATCATAATTAAAGAAGAAGATAGTCATTTTTCTTTTAACTTAATTTCTTTTTAGTTACTAATCCATTTATTAAGGTAAAATTTGTACCATGTATTAATTTTTAACCCATTCCAACTCAATCCCTCCTTTTTACGCCCCTCAACAAAAAAGCTTTAGAAAACATTGTGGAAAATGAAGAAATTGCTTGGATCAAGCAATTTCTTCATTATCCACAATGTTTTCTATCCAGAAAGATGAAAAAATTTGAAATTCCATCAACTTGAAATTTTCGTCTGCAGCTCCTTTGAATTTGGACCAGTCTAAAATTCCACTGTGTTGGAATGGGTTAATCCCGTTCTGATAGTGAATTTTGTACCATGTATTAATCCCTTCATGAAGTGGTATTTTGTTCCATGTATTAATCCCTCCATGAAGTGGTATTTTGTTCCATGTATTAATCCCATTCTGATAGTGAATTTTGTACCATGCATTAATCCCTTCATGAAGTGGTATTTTGCTCCATGTATTAATCCCTTTATGATGGTGAAATTTTGGTTTTTTGTTTGAATGGGGTTTTACACCGCTTTTAACAATCTTTCAGTCATATCACGGCGGCTGGAGCACCTAACAATGGATTCCTCAGTATTTCTCACACCAGTACTACCATTACATCCTTTCCTAGCCTCCAGCTGCTATCCCACATAGGTCTACGAATATCGACCCATTGTGAATTTTGGACCATGCATTAATCCCATTCTGAAGGTGAATTTTGTACCAAGTATTAATCCATTTCTGAAGGTGAATTTTGTAACATGTATTAATCCCATCCTTAAGGTGAATTTTGTTCCATGTATTAATTAATCCCATCCTGAAGGTGAATTTTGTTCTATGTACTCTCATTGCTTGTCCCAATTATAAGGAGTTAGTTTTAGCCACACATCACAGCAACAAAAACAAGCTTTTTATGAGTTAGCCAAATTAAATATGTGGAAAGCAATTAAAGCAAGCTAGACCATTAATGGGTTTCCCCTTATTTATATATAATTTAACTTAGACAATGACACATCTTATCCTGTTAACTGACAAGAAAATTTTAGACTGACCTACAATCAGAGAAATTTCAAATGACAATTCAAAATAGGTTTACATTAGAATATAAGTGCCTGTGATGATAAAAATAATTCTGTGAAAAAAAAAGGTAAATAGCTTGTTAAAAGCGGTATTGATCTCCTTTCCAAAAAAGTTTTCTCTAGTATTATTTGAATAGGCAATATAAATTGTTTGGTATGAAATTAATAGTAACCAAACTTTGAGACAAATACTTTAGGTGAGACTTGGAACATTTTTTTCTCATTATTATAATTTCAACAATTGTTAGGACTTTATATCCATCCTACCTTTAAGCAATTCCTACACAACAAAATTTTAGGTTGGTCCAAATTGGAAGAAGATGCAAATGGCAATTTGTATTTGGTGGAATTTTAAAAAATCTCTGTCTTTTTGGATAGAAAACATTGTGGATAATGAAGAAATTGCTTATTTCAGGAAATTTCATGATTTTCCATAATGCTCGATCTCTATAGCTATTTTCTTGAGGGGCATAAAAAGCAAGATAGATTGAAAATGGGTTAATATATCCAACCAAGCTTAGTATTCAAATATTTGTTTTTGCTTATTTTGAATATACACTACTGTTCCTTTTGAGAAACAAGGTTGATTACTTTATCTATATCTTATATAGATTCTCAAAGATTTGTTTTTATATCTTCACAAAATTATCAACAAACTTTGAGAATTGTATTGTTATTTAAAGCTTCCTGGTTCTCTTTTCAATTATTTTTTTATTCTATACATTTGTAATCACATAAATCTTGCTACTAAATAAGTATTTTGATTCAGTTTAATATATTGGGTAAAAAGGAACTTCTCAGCAATGTTTTTTGTGTCTTATTTGTTTCATCTGTTTTTGTATATAGTATGATCTTGTTATAATTTGAAATAAAAATTACATGGTTACACTTACAACAAAAAATTGTGTACTCAAAATTAAAGCCAGAAATCACAATTTTCATCATGTCATAAAACTTTATAGATTTTGAAACATATTTTGTACACTGCAACCTTGTAATAACGCTGTAGGTGGGGGTCAAAAAATGAAACAGCAGAAGAAGTGGGGTTAACATTGACTTAGACATTTCTTTTTCAGTTTAGTAACATTTTGAATCTTGCTACCAACTACTTTAATTGGACTAGTATACAAATTTGTCCTCTGGTAATCGATTAAGAAGTAAAATGAAGAGTAATCTAATTGACTTGTTAATCTGTCACTTGCAAACTATATTCACATTTTTGTTAAGTTCTGTGGTGAAGGTGTCAGTGCAATAAGAATAAATCTCATTTGTTGTACATGATTGTTTTTGAATAATATCAGGCACAACTACAACAACAACGAATTTTCAAATATCAAAATTGTCTCCAAATATTCATAATTTCTGAATATTCAGATATTCTGCATAAAAAGTATCACCTATCAATAGATGGCAAAGCAGAAGGAAATTTCACAGAAATCATTTCCTATTAGAAGAACTTTACAAAGACAGAAAATGACAACATGCCCTTTCTGTTTATGCTGGGGGTTCGTTTTTTCTGTGGTACTAATTATTTAGCAGACATCATAAAAAATCTCTAACTAGACATTCTGATATTTAGATTATATATGTTGTAATTAATCTCCACCATCAACGTCATTAAAGAAGCCATATAATGAAACATCAAACAAATATTGAATACAAACAACCTAATCTTGTGTTAGATATGACTGTGTTGTTTTCAACTCCAGTAGGAAGATGTGCTTTAATTGAAGTATTTAAGGTAAATTCAATCAGATACTGTCTTTTGTATTTATAACAACAGATTGTCAGTTGGTCATTGAAACGTCATAACTAAAGCTTGAATCTGTAGATTTGCTACTTCCATTGTCTGATGGCAATGTAATTGGAAACTGTTTTTAACCCTTTCTCTCACAATGACACTTTTTGATGCCCCTCAAGAAGAGCAATTGGGAAAACATTGTATAGAATGAAGAAATTGCTTGAAACAAGCAATTTCTTTATTTTCCACAATGTTTTCTACCCAGAAAGGTGAAAAAATCTAAAATTTTATAAACTTTAAATTGTCGTCTGCAATATCTTTCAATATGGACCAGGGTAAAATTTTGCAATCTTGTAACTAATTAATCAATAATAGACTAATGCTATTTCAAGAAATCTCAGTTTGAAAAATAAATGGATGAATTTGTTTATAAAAGTAAGTAGTGTGTGTGTGGGGGGGATGGAGTAATGTAGATATGTAAAAAAAAAGATTTCAAAGAAAATCACACATCTAAAATAGCTGAAACAAATCTTTGACAATTATAATTTATATGAAAGCAGTAACAACAGCAAATTATAAATGAGTAAATATGAAAACATTCATGTAGCGTTCATATTGCTGATTTCAATTTCTTCTTTAAGGATTTCTGCTATTTACACAGTAACATGTGAGGTAAATAAGGGCCACTGTCAAAAAGAAGGTGTCATAAAAAAGATTAACTAACCAAGTTTGAATAATTATGGCTATGGTACTTTGATTTGCCTAGTTTGCAAAAGTAATTGCCCTTTATAATGACAATGTTATAAGAGTTTCATCATTGAATCAAATGAATCTATTGAGAAATCAATTACAGAATGCTACACAAATAGTAATCATTTCATTCACACAATGTTTCAGTACAATTAGATTATCATAGATATATGAAATTTGGGACAACCGTCATTTCATGGTTATTCCAACCTTTTAATTATATGCATTGCTTAGAAAATTAACCCATTTGATTCTACTTTATTGAGTTTTCAACGTAAATTTTGAATAATTCATTAAACTGAATTATAATTTGCAAAAGACATCAGGGAACAGTATATCATTTAACCCATTTAGACTGGTCCAAATTGAAAGAAGTCACAGACGACAATGAAAATTTGATGCAATTTCAAATGAAACCATTATAATTATGTGATAGAAAATATTGTGGGAAAAGGAGAAATTGCTTTTAACTAAAAAATTCTTCTTTATCAACAATGTTTTCTCAAGTATAAATCACGGCAAGAAAAGGTTAACCCATTACCAACAACCAAATTTGAAACTGGCTTGAAGAAGTTGATGACGACATTTCAAAATAGCTAAAAATTGAAAATAACTGCAAAACATGCTACAGAATTTTGTAATTGGTGGAAAATGCAGGATTTTGTGGTAAAGGCTTAACCCTTTTAAAATTTCTTCATTTGCCACAATGCCTTATCTACCCTAATCGACAAAGACTTTTTTAAACTGTAGTCTGCTACTACTTTCAATTTGGACCAGTCCGAAAATTTGGTTATGTGGTAATGGGTGATAGAACTAGACTGGTAAAAGACAATCCTCTCTTTCACAAAAACACACAAATAACCCCTGTGTATGTACTGGATCCTGATGGTAGTTTTAGATAACCAAAAATACAAAAACTCTCTTTCTTAAAAGCTCAACCTTTATAATTCATTGATATGATCTTCAATCCCTTACATCTTAATTATGTCAAAACAAAACTATACTAGTTTACCCATTACCAAACAACAACATTTCAGACTGGTCAAAACTCAAAGAAGATGCAGAAACCAATTTTAATTCAAATAGAATTTCAATTTATTCTTTTTTTTTTTTTTTAGCAAAATCTTTGTGGAAAATACAAAAAATGCTTGCAACAAGCAAATTTGCATAATCTATTCCTGATCTTTTCTTGAATGGCATTAAAAGCAGGATTATGTGACAAAAGGTTAACCAATTACCACACAATGATGCTTTTTGACGCCCCTCACAAAAAAGCTTCGGAAAGAAAAGCAATTTCTTCATTATCCATATTTTCTTCAAAAAAGACCTTCAAATTCTGCAGACACATTACATAAGACTAACCCAAAATGAAAGAAGTGGCAGATGAACACTTTCAGTTAATGGAATTTAAAATCTATATCTGTTGAGGAAATTTCAAGTTCTTTTCTTCCACAATTTCTCCCAAGTTTTTTTCTTTAGGGGCATAAAAAGGGGGGTTTGTGTTGTAACGGATTAAAATATAGATTTAGTTTGGCTGGTGTAACACCCCCCCTCGATTTCATAGCAATGCGCCTCAGATTGGAAAAACCATAGATTTCAGCCACATGTGGAGCCCAAAACAATGTGATCTTTACCTGATTGCGTGCATAATCTGTTAACTGGAAGGAAATAGAGAGGCGAAGATGTCATACTAGAGATATAGCTGAGACATACAGAATAAAGCTGAGGTACTCAATCTTTAAATAACTTATTGCTACCTCTGAATCCATGTTATTTCTCTAAACAGCATGAAAGCATTAACCTTTGTCATGCTGAACCAGGAATATTTCTGCTTTGGCAGGAGGAATAGACTAAAATCAGACTGCACATATGTGCAGTCTGATCTTAGACTACACCACCTATTTGATTTCAAAGCCAGATTTGTTTATCCAAGTACAAATGTACTAAACAAAAGGAAAATATTCATCCACAAGTAAGTCTTTCAACCCATTTCCACTCAATCCCTCCTTTTTACGCCCCTCCACAAAAAAGCTTTGGAAAACATTGTGGAAAATGAAGAAATTGCTTGGATCAAGCAATTTCTTCATTATCCACAATGCTTTCTATCCCAAAAGACGAAAAAATTCAAAATTCCATCAACTTGAAATTGATGTCTGCAGCTCCTTTCAATTTGGACTGGCCTAAAATTCCATTGTTTGGGAATGGGTTAAGTGCTTTCAGCCCTGATTTGATTTTTGGAACAATTTGAACATGGATTTTTTCAGTCTGTCAATGAGATATCCGAGATAGGATCATTGAGTAAGGCTTTGAAATCAGGGAATCAGAGGTGCAATCTATTATTAAAATCAATATACTAACCTTACTTAAATATAAAACTTAATATGTCTACTACATGCCTTATAATCTTCAACAGAATTATATTCATTAAAGAGAAAAAAGGCAAATTCCCTCCATGTTAAGGGAACACGAAAATCAAGATTGAAAAAAATCATCAATTTAACAGTTAAAGAAAACAAGAGGACCATGATGGTCCTAAATCGCTCACCTGAGGCATCTCCAAATTACAGTACTTTTTAGTATAAAAAAGACACAGCTTATAAAAGATATATAAGATTTTGGGCTTTGTACAAAACAATCCAGTAATGGTTTACAATAATAATGAATGCCTTTGGCTTTATAGTTTAATCCATTACCAAACTATCCCAGAATTTGTCACCCTCAGGGAAAATAGGTTTAAAAAATACATGGTGAGAAAGGGAGTGACAAGTAATTTATCCATTTCTCAGTGTTTTCTACCTGAAATTCTTTGTATTTAGATTTCAATCAAACTCAATCTACTGTCTGCAACTTCAATGGGTGTAATTTTAGCAACCTTGGTAGAGAAGAATCTGGATGTACTATACATTAAAATATGAATGCATTACAACTTATACATGAGGAGAGGAAGATATTTGAACATGCTCTTATTAAGGGTTTTTCATATCTTTGGATGCCTTGGGAAGGGCCATGTTTGTCAAAAGGATATAAACATGGTAGATAACAATAATGTTATCCTTTGTTTTTAATGTAAATGCTCTAGAGCCTATATTTAAGAAGAATTCTTTCAATGCAATTTACGCAATTTTCGAACCCTGGAGCAGAGACATTTTTTATCCTAAGAGCATATTTTCCTGTTACATAGTACAAAATTATTTAGTCATGCTACATACCAAAAATGTATGCCCTTCACCTTATATTTAAGAAGGAGAAGACTTTTGATGTTGCTCTAATTGAGCGTTTTCAAAAAATTTTGACCTCTGGGGCAGTGCCATGTTTTATCCCAGGGCTAACATTTTAGCTAACATGGTAGATAACCATCTGGATATGCTATATACAAAATATGAATGCCTTAGACTTTGTAGATTGGGAGGAAAAGGTTATTGAACATGGTCTAATGGAGCTTTTTTACAAACTTTGGACACCCAGGGAAGGGGTGTTTATTAACCTACAGGCATAATTTGATCAAAACTGATAGATAACAGCCAGGCTATGCTACACTCAAAATATAAATGCCCTCCTCCTTAAAATGAAGAATTTTTTTTTTTTAACATACTCAAATTTTGCGTTTTTCCCAATTTTTGACCCCTAGTGCAGGGCCGTTTTTGAACTGAGGAAGACAACTTTTAGTGATATAGTACAAAACCATCTAGTTATGCTCCATACTAAATATGAATATTCTAGATCTTATAGTTTAAGAGGAGAAGTCTTTTGAAATTGCTCTAAGTAAGCATTTTTCCAAACTTCGGACCTCAAGGGCGTGGCCATTTTTTAGACCCCAGAGATTAAATATTTAAAAACTTCGTAGAGAACCATATGATTAAGCTCTATATGAAATATAAATGCCTTTGGCCTTGTAGTCTGTGAGAAAAAAGACAACATAGATTTTCTAAAATTTCCCATTTTCATATGCCACGGTTACAAGAGTTTTTGAAGGAATTAAATTCTTTTAACAACTTTTGAAGAGCTTCAACCAAGGAACATCCCTGCAAAGTTTCAGATTGATTGGCCTACTGGTTTAGGAGGAGAAGATTTTTAAAGACTTTTACAGATTTACTAAAGATTCCCATTTTCACATGCCGCGGCAACCAGAGTTTTTGACAGAATTAAATTCTTTTAACAACTTTTAAAGAGCTTCACCCAAGGAACATCCCTGCAAAGTTTCAGCTTGATTGGCTTACTGATTCAGGAGGAGAAGATTTTTAAAGATATTTAAAGTATTACTAAAGATTCCCATTTTCAAATGCCGCGGCAGCCAGAGTTTTTGAAAGAATTAAATTCTTTTAACAACTTTTGTAGAACTTCACCCAAGGAACATCCCTGCAAAGTTTCAGCTTGATTGGCCTACTGGTTTAAGAGGAGAAGATTTTTAAAGTTTTCAACAGATTTACTTAAGATTCCCATTTTCACATGCCGCGGTTACAAGAGTTTTTGACGGAATTAAATTCTTTTAACAACTTTTGTAGAACTTCACCCAAGGAACATCCCTGCAAAGTTTCAGCTTGATTGTCCTACTGGTTTAGGAGAAGAAGATTTTTAAAGATTTTTATAGATTTACTAAAGATTCCCATTTTCACATGCCGCAGCAACCAGAGTTTTTGACGGAATTAAATTCTTTTAACAACTTTTGTAGAACTTCACCCAAGGAACATCCCTGCAAAGTTTCAGCTTGATTGGCCTTCTGGTTTAGGAGGAGAAGATTTTTAAAGAAATTGTGGACGGACGGACAGACGGACAGACGGACAGACGGACGGACGGACGACGGACAACGACCGATCACAATAGCTCACCTCGCACTTTGTGCTCAGGTGAGCTAAAAAAGGTTAACCCATTACAATATGACAAAATTTTAGACTGGTCCAAATTAAAAGAAATTGCAGATGACAATCAAGATGTGTTGAAATCAAAAAGGTATGAAACAGAGTTAAAATACATGTTGCAAGCAAATTCTCCTTCTCTCAAAATGATTCAAAGAACATTTTTCTTTATTGAGTAAAAATGCAGGATTATATGGTAATGGGTTAAAGTGTATGACTAGTCAAAGATAACTTCATTTACAAGTCTTTTTCCACACCAAATAATGCATTCAAAGGCCAGAAAAAGGAGACAGAGTTGAACAAGATATTTAAATCAAAGATAACTTCATTTCAAGTCTTTCCACACCAAATAATGCATTCAAAGGCCAGAAAAAGTATACAGAGTTGAACAAGATTTTAACCATTACCAGACGACAAAATTTTAGACTGGTTCAAATTGAAACAAGCTATAGGAGACAATGAAATTATAAATATCTTTGTATTTTGGGATAAAAAATATTATGGATGATGAAGAAATTGCTTGTAACAAACCATTTCTTCATTTTCCACTATGTTGTTTTTCTTTTCTT
This sequence comes from Fragum fragum, assembly GCA_946902895.1. Lineage (NCBI taxonomy): Eukaryota > Metazoa > Mollusca > Bivalvia > Cardiida > Cardiidae > Fragum > Fragum fragum. The sequence goes on from OX336371.1 coordinate 52,213,556, forward strand.
CAGGAGGAACAAAAAGGCAGGATTGTATGGGAATGGGTTAAGATGATTTTCTCAATTAATTAAGGTATAGCAAGAAAAGAAAAAGAGGACAGAAACATGCCAGAGATTTCTGATTAGGGTCAATTAACAATTTTCTTTATTCTTATTTTCTTATCATGTCATCAAAGAAACCTGCCTTAAACCCATTACCCAACAACAAAATTTTAAACTTTTCCAAATTGAAAGAAGTTGCAGATGACAATTCAAAGTTGATGAATTTTTATAATTTTTTTGTATTTTTGGATCCAAAATATTTTGGGAAATGGAAAAATTGCTTGTCACTAACAATTTTTTCATTTTTCAACATGTTTTCTAAAGAGTCCTTTTTTGAGAGATGTTATATCCCATTACCATAAGGCAAAATTCTAGACTGGTCCAAATTGAAAGAAGTTGCAAACAAAAAAATTCAAATTTATGAAATTTTAGAATTTTTTAACTTTGTGTACAGAAAACATCGTGGAAAAAAAAAGAAATTGCTTGTTACGAGTAATTTCTTCATTTTACACAATCTTTTCCCATTTTCTTTCTTGAGAGGTGTCAGAAAGCTTCACTGTATGGGAATGGGTTAAAGCAAGGTTGTGTGGGGAATGGGTTTACAGTATGATTAGTTTACTAGACATAATACTGATCACACTTGCAGTAGTAACATTGTTTCAAGCAAATTTTAACAAGTATTTCATTGTAATCTAATCTTTACATATTCCACTAGTCTACTCTACTCTAAAGTAAATATGCATCTAAGACTAGATTTTCTATCGGTAATACTTTGTTTCTAAAAATTCTTGTATGCGTATTTAAACATGTGGACCATGATGGTCCTGAGTCGCTCATTCGACTAGAGCTGTTGGCTCAAAATATGTCCTTCTGTATCTTAGATCCCACAATATATGGCTAATTTTGAATTGTGAGAACTCGTAGTATTTTTTGTAGATGATGCCTCTTGTAATTTTGAAAGAGAAACCATGCCATCTAGTTTTGGGGAAGATTTAATGTGATCCCCTTCTTTAACTTAACCCATTCCAACACAGCAAAAGTTTAGACTGGTCCAAATTGAAAGAAGCTGCAGACGACAATTTCAAGTTGATGGAATTTTAATTTTTTTTGTCTTTTTGGATAGAAAACATTGTGGATAATGAAGAAATTGCTTGATACAAGCAATTTCTTCATTTTCCACAATGTTTTCCAAAGTTTTTCTCTTGAGGGGCGTAAAAAGGAGGGATTGAGTTGGAATGGGTTAAAGTAAAATGATAGACCCCAAAACATAGGGCATATTATGACGTAAGACTGTAACTTTTCAGTAAAGTAATTTGATAAAGGGCTATGAGAATTTGCTATATGCAATAATTGAGAGCTTTTTAGGCTAAACGGCTTTGAAGAAAAAGTTTCAAAATATTTTCTTCTCTATATCTCTAAATTGTAATAATTTAGTTTTATGGCAACAGATAAAAAGATGATGCTATGTATGAAATTTGAAAGCTTCTTTGGCTAATGGTCAGGGAGAGAAAAATATTTGAAGATCATTATTCAAAGCCATAAAAATGTGAACAAAAAGATTGAAAACAATAGGTAAAAGATGAAAAAAATGGCTTCTAATATTTCCTCATTTCCAGCATTGTTTTATCATGCTATATTTCCTCAGGAATATCAATCCATTCCCACACTATGACACTATAGGACACTATGTGACACCAAAAAGAGAAATTTCTTTCGAAAACTTTGTGAAAAATGAAAAAATTGATCATTACAAGCAATTTCTTCATTATCCACAATGTTTCCTACCCCAAAAGTAAAATAATCCAAAATTCCATCAGCTAAAGTTCATCGTCTGCACTATCTTTCAAGCTGGACCAGTCCAAAATTTTGTTGTCTGGTAATGGGCTAATTGCAATTTTTATTGTCAATGAGCAACAAACGTTATTAATATCAGCATAAGTGTGACTAAAAGAACCTGAAAGAGATTTTATGACTAGCAGTTTCTATCTCTACCTTAAAACTTATTATATTTATAATTACCGATTGACTTAGGATGACTCCCGTCAGTGACTGACAATTACTGAGAGGATCATGAACGCATCGATTGTCGTAAACACACCAATCACATGACCAGGAGTTGTTGGTACACTGTGTACAACTGAAATAAATAAATTAGTATTTTTTTTTTCAGAATAATTGTCTGAAACACAACAATCCAATCACTAGGAATGTTGGTTTTATAACTTACAACTGAACTATACCGTATATTTCCTAAGAAACATGCCGGGCCTAGTGCAAAAGTTGTTGGGGAGCTCTTATTTCGTACTCATTTTCCTAAATTTTGTCAATCTATAAAATCACTGCCCATATCTTCTAGTCTATTTACAAACTGTACTGATTTATTTCCCTTGTTCAAAGAACTGCACTTCTATACTTTTTTTGTTTTCAATAAAACTTATTGCATATGATCTCCTTTCACCATCTCCTTTGGGCAAACATTTAAAAGTTTTTGATGTAGTTAAGAGTCTAATGAAGATAGGTTGTCAGCCTCTACTGATCCCTACAATGATGGGCACTAGATGTAGTTTAATAACAATTTTTTTTTGCTGAAATTTCTAGAATAGTTTAATACAGCTTGAAGAAGTTGGATCTAGTTTCGAACTTTGTATTTGTTAACACAATCAAGGTAAGTTCGGATGTGGCTGTGGGTTCTTCATAGGGCTCCAAGAATGGTAAATTTCAAAGGCGCCTTTATTAGAGAAGTTTTTATTAGAAGAAATACAGTACTAGTCTAAACACTTTACACTTTTCTTGAAATACACATATCTTATGAATCAACTTTAATAACATTTTCAGACACTTTTAACACCAACCTATATAATAGAATAACCTGTCAATCACCCAGTCCACTTGTAAAGATCACAACAATGTTTTTTTTATTTTTTTTGTTTGACTGGGGCTTTACGCCACTTTTTACAGTAGTTCAGTCATATTGTAGCAGCTTGAGCACCTAACCATGGATTCCTGGTATTTCTTAAACCAAAACTACCAATATCTTCTTTCAAGGCATCCAAATACTCATCCCACTTTGATTTTTGATTATCCACTCAGACAAATCTCTGAAAGAATATTTTTATAGACTGGGGATTGAACCGGGGACCCTATGATAAGGAGTCCGATGAGATACTAACTATACTATGGCTGCAGCCAAATACTTTTTGCAGTCACTTGAAAAAAACAAATGGGAAAAAATTTAGTAAAATGAAGAATGCTTGTAACAATCATTTTCTTCATTTTCCACAATGATTTCTACCCAAAGAGATGGGGAAAGAGTAAAAATTTTCAAAAACTTGTCTGCAACTTAATTCAATTTGGACCAGACCAAAATTTTGTCACCTAGCTGATACTGGGATAAAAAGCAGGACAAATTGCCAAGAAATGGGATTTCAATTTGCAGCTCCTTCAACTTAATAACTTCAGTCATATATAACTACTGCATCCTATGTAGCTTGGGCAATTATTATCCAGGAAAGAGGGCTTCTTGAAAGAAATTCTTTCTTCTAACCTATTACCAAAGAACAAAATTTTAGACTGGTCTATTGAAAGAAGTTGGAGTTGACAATTTTAGGTGATGGAATTTAAAAATATTTCTTTTTGGGTAGAAAATAACAAAGATGATGGAGAAATTGCTTTTTTTCCCCTGAGTGGCATCAAAATTGGCTAAAATTTTGTTGTGAGGTTATTAACTTTAAGCACAAGGTCGTTGTTGCTTAAACATTTTAGACTTGTTCAATTCAAAGGAGTAGCACATTACAATTTAAAGTAAAGTTAATTCAAAAAGTAACCATCCTATATGATAAAAAATTTTGTGAAAAAAGAATAAATTGCTAGTAAAAAGCAAAATCTTCTTTTTCCACAATGATTTCTCAAGTATGAAGTCTCAGGAACATAATAATCAGGAATAGTAGTGGAAAGGGTTAAAAAGATTCAAACTAAAGCAGATGATCAAACTTACACCACATCAGCCACTATGCCGGTCCAACTATGAAATTCAGGAAGGGTATGGTAAAAGACACTTCATCATTCTGAATAAGTAAACTGTGATTTATTCAGTCTAACTTTATTCAATATTTTTGTTTTCAACAGACTATAGACAGTGCCCTTTGATGATAAATACAGAAAAAGACGACATGAGAACAATACCTTGTGAAGCTGCTACAGTTGAAGTATGTAAAATTCTGCGCCAAAAAAACTTTTCCCGTCTCGCTAGAGTTCAAAGCAATGGTGACATTTTGACTTCCTGAAAGACAAAAACCCTAGACAATCAGTCTACAGGTTAAAAGTCAGCTGCCTTATTTGTCAGCAAAGACGTATTGTCTACCATTTTTAGAAGTTGAAAGCTTAGTGTGAGTCGAGGAAGAATGATTATCAGGACACAATATCCACAAATGATTTGTTAGCTAGCAAAGCGTCGGTTTTGATAACTTAAGTTAACAGACAAATTTTGAGGTCCTCTCAAAGTTCAACAAGTGCAAACTGCCACTTGAGGCTTAACCACTAAATCCGTTAAAATGCATACGCCATATAGAGCAGTTCTTATATATTTGAGGAATATTGCAAACTCTACATGCAAGTTCATCTCCTAGATATTTATAGCTCACTTTAGCACATTGTGTTCCAAATGACTCTAATCAGAGTCTTCAAACCAATTGTAGACAACAATTTGAATTTCTTGAAAATTCTTCAGTATTTATCTCTCTAGGAAGAAAACAATGAAATTTCTTCTTCATTTTCCGCATTGTTTTCCACAACTATTTTTTTGAGGGGCTTAAAAATGAGGACTTGAGTTTGACTGGTTAACTCCTTGGTTACTTTTACCTCGTTACTTTATCATGATAACGTTTCACAGAGATAATTACTAAACAAAGTAATGCTTTGCTAGCTTATAGTACTTTTCAGTACTTTGATCATTATAATGCTTTGCCACAATTTCTTCTAGTGGCTTTAATGAAACATCTTGGCATTTGTAAATAAGAAAGTATAACCTGTTCCTGTTTAATGACACTTATAGATGCTCCTCAAGAAAATAGCTCTGGAAAACATTGTGGTAAAATAATGAAGAAATTGCTTGGGACAAGCAATTCCCACTTTTTCAACAATGTTTTCTACCCAGAAGGTTTAAAAAACCTAAAGTTTCATGACATTTAGATTGTCTTCTGTAACTGTTTTCAATTTTGACCAGTCTAGAAATTAGCCCATTTAAAAAAAAATGATGCTTTATGACAACTCTCAAGAAAAGAGCTGAGGAAAACATTGATGCATATGAAGAAATTGCTTGTAACAAGCAATTTCTACATATAACACATTTTTTCTACCCAAAAGGACTAAGAATTGCACTTTTTTATCAAACTCAAATAGTTGTCTGCAACCTCTTACAATTTGGACCGGTCTAAAACCATTTTGTCTGATAATGGGTTAAGATGGTACTTAACAACTTGCATCCTCATTTTCAGAAACATGCTTTGTTGATAATTAATTTTGCATCATCAAAAGTTATCCCAACAGCCTTTTATTTGATTCAATTTGCAGAAGATAACTAAGAATCCAAACATACCTACTTCTGTTGTTAACACATTACAACATGGCAAAATTTTACACTGGTCCAAATTCAAATGAGTTGCAGATACTCATAGATTTTTAAATATCTATCTTTCAGGGCAGAAAATAAGGTGGAAAATAAAGAAATCACTAGTAACTAGCAATTTCTTCTTTTCCCATCTTGTTTTCCTGCACTACAACAGCAGTAATAGCCCAGTTAGTAGGGCATCAGACTCTCTATCATGAAATCCAGGGTTCGATCCCTAGACCAAGCAAAATATCCTTTCCAAAAAATATCTCCAACCAATGGGTTGATAATGGTAATCCTAAGTTGGATGAGCAGCTGGAGTCTTTGGAAGGATATAGATGTTGTACTGGTATGAGAAATATCAGCAATCCTTTGTTAGGTACTCCAGAACCTGCATTTCAACTGAAACGTTAAGAGTGGAATTAAACCCCATTGAAAAATATTTTCCTGATATCTTCTCTTTAGGGTTATGGGATAGCAGGTTTGTGTGGGAATTAGCAAAGATTCCTGTTACCAAAACCTTACCTGAAATGACAAATCCTGTATTTCGTATATCAGGGGCATAACATCGCACACCATATGACCATATTTCTGCAGGGGAAGTTTGATTAAGCTCCGGAAAAACGCAGGTGTAGTTACTGCCATTTGGAAGCTGGTAAATGGTTAGGTATAACTGAAATTAAATGATTTGTGATCAGTAAATGTATTTTAATCCAACAGAAAGTATGTTGGCCCACTTTGATCCAACTGTAACCTTATGACAAGCTATTTGTCATTTAACGTCTAGACTGAGATGCATTAGACCCCAGGTGAAATCAGGTGTTCACATAATAGCGAAGAATGGAATAAAATAGGTAAACATATGAAATCAACTGGTAAATCTTTTGAGAAAAAAATAGATCCAAAGCAATATCAATCGACAGAGATACAAACCAATATCAAATTAATTCTAACCCATTCCCACAAGATGATGCTTTCGAACGCCCCCCCCCCCCCCTAACAACAACTGAGAAACCATCATGTAAAATAAAGAAATTGCTTGTCACAAGCAATTTCTTCATTTTACAGGATGTTTTCTACATGGAAAGTTGAAAAAATCTGAACTTTCATAAACTTTAAAATGTCATCTAAAAACTCCTTTCAATTTGGACAAGTCTAATTTTTTTCATGTGTGGTAATGGTTCAATAAAATGATATATTACAACATTACCTAGGATGGACCAATTCAAAAGCTTTTGCAAAGAGAACATACATTGAAATAAGTAATACTTTGTGTTTAATCAATTCCAACTCAGTCCCGCTTTGTTACACTTTTCAAGAGAAAGGCTTGTAAAAATATTGTGGAAAATAAAAAAAATTCTTGTCACAAACAATTTCTTCATTATCCACAATGTTATCTACCAAGAAGGACAAATATTTTCGAAATTTCATCGTCGTCTGCGTTTTCCTTGAATATGAGCCAGTCTAAATTTTTGTCGAGTGGGAATAAGTTAATGTCATTCTTATAACCTTGTACCTTTCTTTCCACAAATGTTTCTCAGAATAGTATTCTTTAGAGTAAATAAAACATTCAGAAGTTTATATTGAATGGGTAATGATTTAAACCTTTGCCATGGAGGACCCAGAATATTTCTGGCTAAGCAGGAGGTAGAGACAAAGATCAGCCTGCACATAAGTGCAGCCTGATCTTAGTCTAAACCATCTGCTTGACAATTTCAAGCCCATTTTTTTTTTATATTAATTTTCACAAAAAAATAATGAGCTACAACCAGCCCGATCAACTTTCAGCCTTTTGATTTTAATTTGATTCTGGATTTAACACAGCATGACTAGGATTAAGATTGTAAACCATTTCTTGTTTTTTGTAATTCTAGACTGGTCCAAATTGAAAGAGATTGCAGATGACAATGAAAAATGGATATAATTTTACATGAAACCATCCTATGGTAGATAATATTGTGGGAAGAGGAGAAATTGCTTTCCACAATGTTTTCTCAATTATAAAGTCACGGCGGCATAAAATCTCGGGTTTGTACAGGAAAGGGTTAACCATTCGAATACATTGAAAACACATATGGTTCTGTTTATATAAGCAATTTCATAGATAACTGGGACAAGGGAATAAGCATCTAGAACTAGAAATAAACGGCAATGAATTTCCACAAATATCAAAACTATCATCAACCGAATGTTACCATATAAATACCAGCATAATTGCGTAATCATTTTTACATTTTCCTGACAAGACAAAACATCAATTTTCGTTCCCTAACCTTATGTAACTGGTAACTATTACAAACTAAACAAGACAGAAATTTTACTCCTGGTCTCTGAGGAGCCCTGCTGTCTACTAAATTCTTTGTCTGCTATGTCAACGGAATAAACTTTTCTTTGACATAAGCTCTTCTATATCAAACCCATTACTACACAACAAATTTTTTTCTGTTATAATCAAAAGAAGTTGCAAACAACAGTTTTAAGATGATTAATCTCCAAAAATGTTTGTCTTTTGGGGAAGAAAATAGTGTTGGTAAAGAAATTGCTTGTGACAAGAAATTTCTTTATTTTCTTCAATATTTTCCAAAACTTCTTTCTTCAGGGGCGTAGATAGTGTGGGAATGGGATACAATACCCTTTAAAGACTAACAAGGAATTCTTATTAATATGTTATTTCCTAATTTATTGCATGTATTATAGAACCAAATTGTCAAACAGTGCAATGATGTCTAAAGCAATTCTATGAATGTATTTTTTCGATCTCAAAATAAAGTAAACCAAAATGTATCCATGGTTGTTATATATGGTTAATAACTTGTTGTTGTTTTCTTTTTTGTGGGTGTTAGTGTGGGTTGGTGGAGGGGGGGGGGTCAAGGGGTTAGGTCGAAAGGGGGGCTGTATGTTGATTTTTTTTCATTCATGGCAATTTATTGCAAAATAGGAAATGATCTGTAAGAAAACTAGGTAAGCTTAGAAAGGCTCAAATGTTTTGTAACCCCTGATTATTGCATAATGAAGCTTTTGTCTTGGATCTGATATGTCTTGTATTTGTATGATGTTTTCTAAAGCCAATTCTGATAGTTGACAACTTGATTGACCAATCAAGTAATTCATTTAGAACACTAGATTGTTGTTCAAGGACAACTGCTGTTGAGCCCGCAAAGTTTTGTAGGCATCATGCTCCGGACAGCACAATTTTAGTGTTTGACCTTGAGCTATGACCTTGAAGCTATCCAATAAATTCTTTCAACATCTGTTGAGCCCGCAAAGTTTTGTAGGCATCATGCTCCAGACAAGCCCAATTTTAGTGTTTGACCTTGAGCTATGACCTTTAAGCTATCCAATAAATTCTTTCAAATAGAACATCTACTCATGATAGAGAATAATTGTGCCAATTTATTTTGAAATCCATCCATAACTGTAGGTGTAATGCTCTTGACAATCACACTTTTAGTGTTTGACCTTGAGCTGTGACCTTGACATCTTTCAAAATTCTTTCAAAGCCACATCTACTCATGATCGAAAATAATTGTTAAGAGTTATTTTGAAATCCATCCATAAATGTAGGAGTAATAGTCTGGACATATTCGAATGACGGACTGACTAACAGACTAACGCACTAACGCACATACACAGACTTGTCATAGTGACAACTATGTCTTGCTTATCGCAAGTAGGCTAGACAAAAAGTGAACAGTGAACTCTGATATCCATCTTAAGTGTTTTTATTGGTGACCTTATAATATTCTAAATAAAAGTAACTTAACCTTCACCTTGGAGCTATCTGAAAATTTGTTTCAATTTCAACAATAGTGCAAAATTATTTCAAATCCATCCATAATTTGAGGAGCTATGCACCAGACATGCTTAATTTTAACATTTTACCTTGAGCTGTGACCTTGACCTTAGAGCTATCTGAATATTTCTTTTAAATGGCAAATCCACTCATGATAGAGAACATTATTGTGCAAAGTTATATTGGAATCAATCCATAACCGAAAGGAGATAATAAGGACAGGATTGGAAGTTTTCATCCAATATGGCCCAAGGGTTGGGGAGGAATCGCAGCAGACAGATGGAATGATGGAAGGACAGACAGATGAAGAGGTGGCTTATGCTTGCCCTTTGGGAAGCTTAATAAACACCATCAGAAAATTTAATCAGTTTATTGTAACAAATTTCTTATATGATGAGATTTTGAAAATGTTAGAATTATATTTACCAATTAGCAGACAAGGGCATTTCAGACTAGACAAAATTGAGAGAAGTTACGGACAATAATTTTTAAAGATCATGAAATTTACTATTTTTGGCTTTCAGAGAAGAAAAAACGTTGGAGAGAAAGGAATTGTTTGCTACAAGAAATTCCTTCATTTTCCACTATTGTTTCAAAAGCATTTTCCTTGAGGGTTGTAAAAAGATGGTTTGTGTTGGAAGGGGTAAAGAAATAGTTAGAAAGCATCAAAAGGACTGTAATTCTTTGAAAGGTTTCTCTGCATCCTCACCAAAGCAAGTCATGTTAAAGTTTGTTCATGTTCTTGACATAAAGTTCCTAGATACTTAATTATTGCCTATTTGATGTAGAATGTCTGCTAACTGTCAGAAAACATGAAACATATTTTGTTAGAACTTCAAACATTATCTCATAAATTCAAACAAAATGTTCACAACACTAGGGAATTAGAGTCCCATCCCTATGTGAACTTAAACCCTTTCCCGTTTTTGGAAATTTTAGACTTGTCCAAATTAAAAGAGGTTGCAGACGACAATGACAAATAGATGTTATTTGAAATGAACCCATCCTATGTGGTAGAAAATATTGTGGAAAAAGGAGAAATTGCTTGTTACAAGCAATTTCTTCTTTTTCCACAATGTTTTCTCAAGTATAAAATCACAGGATCATAAAATCCCGTATTTGAACGGGAAAGGGTTAAATAGAGAAATTCTATTTTCATCTTTCGTTCTGCTTCCTCCTTGATATGCAGAAGCCAAATCTAATGTTATAGTTGAAAGAAGACTATTGCTTTCTATTGCATAATAAAATTCTGAGAACACTAAACCAATTGACCTATCACTGACCCCTCCAACTTACTCTGTTGGTCTTGGGCATTGACTCCTACAGGAAGTTAGACTTCGATTTAAACTGAGTTATTTTGCCAAGTCTATTGCCAGTAGCGTCTAAAGAAAAAGTAGATTGGTTGATTGGCAACCTTAATGTCATTACTACAGCGTGAATAAGCTGTAGTTGCGATGTTTAAGTTGCAGTTACAAAAATGCCTAACAAAAATCTCAGCCCATGATGGATTTCGAATTCCAATTCTGATCAAACAAATGATTTGATTGGTTAATTTTTTTTCTTTGAATGACAGCCACAATTGTTCAATTTCAAGATAGCTAGCCACACACACTTACCTCTCAAGGAAGTAAGGTATCAAATGAAATATGCTTACCAAATATGTAGCGAAGAGCATAAAACCAATTTACTTAGATCATTGATGGGAGACCTAAATATCGTAACTAAAGCTTGAATAAGCTGTATGTTTACGCCACAAAATTTCATAAACTTTTGTTGTCTGGAAGTCCTTTCAATTTGGACCAGTCTTAAATTTTGTCGTATGGTAATGGGTTAAGGCACAGCAAGACTTACAGTCCCCAAACTGTGTCCTCAAAAAGGGCTCATATAACAGTGTTATTTTGTGCGACATATTTTTTGCAGTATTCAAAGTGTAATTTGTATTTCCCTGTCACTTGTATTGCTAGCCAGACATTTTGTTCACATTTGTACCCTTTTTTATCCTATTTCCAAAACAGTTCTGTAAAATGAAAACAGCCAGGTTATAAATGCATTTTCATAAGATTTTTGGTATACTAATTTATCGACCTATGCAATTTTTATTCAGGCCTGCTTACCAGTGTTCTCTTCTTGTCATAGCCCGACACAGATACAGTCCTAGGTGACACATCTGTTATAGCAACACAAGTTTGTCCAGGCGGTCCAAACAACCAGCGGTCTGATGAACTTACAGGACATTTGTTTCTCTGTGTACATCTGAAAGCAGATAATATCAAAACATGGTTGATTATCAAACAACAAAACAACTTATCTGTTGGAATATGGTGCAAAATGGTTGGAATTTCAGCAGTGCCAAATGAGGAAATTTTAGACTGGTCAAGTTTCAAAGAGGTTGCAGACTGATGTAATTTTAAACTGACCGAATTTCATAGGCCTTATTCTTCAAAGATAGAAATCATTATGGATAAGGACGAATTTCACAACCTTTAAATTATCCTTGAAATCCTTGGCCCAGTCTAAAATCTTGTCTGTTAATCGGTTGACCCATTCCCACACAATCTGGCCTTTTTATGACTCTCAAGAAACTTCTACAATATCCACAGTGTTTTTGCGCCATATTGCAAAGATATTTAGAATTCCATCAACTATACATTGTCGACTGCAACTTCTTTCAAAATTTTGTTGTCTGGTAATGGGTTAAAATAAAGCCCATGTATAAGACAAATCTATGAATCATTTGATTCATTTGTAAGTATGTTTGTCCTGTAAGAAACATCAACAAGCCCATGACAAATAGTGGGAAACTGGTATTAATATAAATGTTTATAGACAGAGAGGCATGTACATCAAAACAGCCTACATGTTATACAAGAAACAGCCATGCTTAAATCTGATTATAAATAAATTACAGATCTTATCTTTGACTTCAAATTTTTCCCCGTCTTTGGATTAAGGTTAAATCAAATGACTAAGAGTTGCAGTTCATATAATCTGAGACCTAATCTTGTTGATCAAATGATCCATAAATTATTCGACAAAAGGGAAGTTTTGTGCAGCACCTCTGATAAACAAAGATCAAACTGACCCATTATCATCTGTGAAATCTAAAATATCATGATATTTTAGGATGTAAAACTTGTTTCTGACCTCAAGCTGAATTGAAGACCAGTTATATATTATGTGCATTTCCGTTTATCAATTGTCACTACAGTATCACATGCCCATATGAGCAACACCCCCAGAAGACGGTTAGTTGTAACTGGGGATAGTGCAAGGATACAGGACGAAACTGCTGAGAGCGCCTCTGGTTCTTTAACATGCTTGATGGATAGCACCATCACACAGGGCCCTTGGTGTAATATCTCACCCTAATGATAAATAGTTTTAATTGATATGATCAGCCAAGGGCTCCAACCAGTGATCTTGAGGTCTGAAGTCAAGTGTTCTCAGCTGAGCTAATCGGGCTTAAAATGGCATAAACCCTTTCCTGTTTCCTGAAATTTTAGGCTAGTCCAAGTTGAAAGAAGTTGCAGAAGACAATAAAAATTTGATGCAATTTGAAATGAAACCATTCTATGTGGAAGAAAATATTTTCAATTGGAAAAAGGATGAATTGCTTGTTACAAGCATTTTCTTCTTTTTCCACAATGTTTTATCAAGTATTAAAAGCAGCAACGTAAAATCCCAGGTTTGTACAGGATAATTATGGTAAAATATATACAAAAATCTCAATCAACAAGACAATACCCATACCATAATGGCACATTTGCCAAGGTAATTAACCCATTCCACTACAATGATGCTTTGTGACACCCCTCAAAAAAAAAACTTCAAAAAAACATTGTTGAAAATTAAGCAATTTCTTTATTATCCACAATCTTTTCTTCCCAATAAGAGAGAGCCGCTGTCATAGTGCATTCAGTAGCGCATCAGACTCCTAATCTTCAATTATGGGATGTCATGGATTCGATCCATGGCGGCAAATATCCTTTCCGACATTTGTCTCTCACCCATGGGTGGATAATCGTAAACCTAAGTGGGATAGCAGCTTGAGTTTAGGAAAGGATGTAGTGGTAGTACTGGTGTGAAAAAAACAGGAATCTATTGTTAGATGCTCTAGCCGCTGCAATATGACTGAAATACTGTTAAAAGTGGCGTTAAACCCCATTCAATCAATCTACCCAATAAGAGAAAGACTTTGTAAAATTCAACCAAATTCCCTTTAAGAAGAGTCTGGTAGCCAGACTATGACATCATATACATGTACTCATGTGACTTTTATACCCATGTTTCACCAATTACCAGTCAACATTTTGGACTGATCCAAATTCAATGAAATTTCAAGTTGATTGAATTTCAAAAAACTTTGTTTTTCTTAGTTGAAAATATTTTGTGATTGACGATATTGCTTGTTACAAATAATTTTTCAATCTTTCACATTGTTTTCATCAACTTTTTTCTTTAACCCTTTCCTGTTTTTTGAAATTTTAGACTAGTCCAAATTGAAGGAAGTTGCAGAAAACAAAAAAAGGTGGATGCAATGCGAAATGAAACCAACCTATGTGGTAGAAAATATTGTGGGAAAAGGAGAAATTGCTTGTTACAAGCAATTTCTCCTTTTTCCATAATGCTTTCTCAAGTATAAAACTACAGCAACGTAAAATCCAAGGTTTAAACGGGAAAGGGTTAAGGTCTTATTAAAAATGCAGGAGTGAACATGAATTCCAATTATTTCTCATTGAAATTTGACAAGTCTATCTTGAAATGTAACACCTTTTTTTGTTGGCAGCTAAATGGGAGTACTTTCTTTTGACCCATTACCAGACGATAAACTTAAGACTGGTCCAAATTGAAAGTAGTTGCCGACGAAAATTATGAAATTTTATATTTTTCTTTTTTTCTAGATAGAAAACATTGTTACAAGCAATTACTTCTTTTTACACAATGTTTTCCAATTGCTTTTCTTGAGGGGCATCAAAAAGTGTCACTGTGTGGGAATGGACAAACAAAATAATTCAATAATTTTTCATTGAAAATTGACAAGTCTATCTAGCAATGTCACACCATTTTTTGTGAGTGATAATTTCCCTCCTGTTGACAGCTCAATGGGAGTACTTTGTTTTAATATAAATCAGACCCTCCGATATATTTTTCATCATTCACTCCAACAGTTCTTGCATTAAGATAAATGAATATAAAAATCTAGGTGAATTCCCCTCGGTGCCGAGGCCAGACGATCAGATTTCTGTAGATTTTTTTTCCATATTTATCATTTGTTTCAACCCATTAGCTTGTCAGTAATGCTCTATAAGCCTAATTTGGAATTCAGTCTCGCAAGGCTAGTATCATGAACCAACTTTTTTTGTCTATTATAAAGCAAGACAAGAAAAGACAGATATGCATGATCAGCCAAAATTTATTCGAAAAGCACAAAATTGTGCCCCATTGCATTTACATTCTGAAATAATTTCAATAGCAGCCAATCCCAATGCTAGAGGGCAAAGCTGGCCCTTGATCACCCACCTGCAATTTTAATTAAACAAAGAAACAAGAAATTTCGAAGTCGTATCTTGAAACCCTTTATCACAAGAGAAAATTGTCCAAATTGAAAGAAGTTGCAGACGACAATTTAAACTGCATGGAAATTTGGATTAAAGTTGAAAAAACATAAAATTTCATAAAGTTTAAAATGTTGCCTGCAACTCCTTTCAATTTGGACAGGTCTAAATTTCACTGTGTGGGAATGGGTTAACCCTTTCCTGGTTTTTGAAATTCTAGACTTATCCAAATTGAAAGAGGATGCAGACGACAATGAAAATTGGATGCAATTCCAAATAAAACCACCCTATGTGGTAGAAAACACTGTGGGAAAAGGAGAAATTGCTTATTATAAGCAATTTCTCCTTTTTCCACAGTGTTTTCTCAAATATAAAATCACAGCGATGTAGAATCCAGGGTTTATCCAGGAAAGGGTCAACTACAATGTACACCCTTTTTTTATAGGATCAAGACCAACAGTATCAACATTCTAAACATGTTTAGTGACGATTGGGCTAAAACATGTGGCCTTTAAACCCATTCCCACTCATTGACGCTTTTAGATGCCCCTCAGAAAAAAAAAAGCTTTGGAAAATATTGTGGAAATTAAAAAATTGCGTGTTACAAGCAATTTCTTCATTTTACTCAATGTTTTCTACCCAGAAAGTTGAAAAAATCCAAATTCCATAAACTTTAAATTGTCGTCTGCAACTCCTTTCAATTTGCACCAGTCTAAAATTTTGCCATCTGGTAATGGGTTATTGTATAAAAAAGATTTCTCCAAGATGTGACCTTACTTAGTTTTTGACTTGACAACACAAATTTAGGATAGCGTTAAAGGCCAAATCAAGGTACACAAGATGAAGCAACATAAATGAAATAATGTTGTGGTGGTGTTAAAACCAATATATTCAATCAATTAAAATCATCCTGTGGTTTCTGTAACTTTTAACCCAATCCCACATAAGAAAATTTTAGACCGGGCAAAATTGAAAGGAGTTGCTGACGACAATTAAAAGTTTATGAAATTCTAAATTTTTTCAACTTTCTGGGTAGAAAATATTGTGTAAAATGAAGAAATTGCTTGTCAAAAGCAATTTCTTCATTTTCCACAATATTTTCCAAAGGATCTGTTCTTGAGGGGCGTCTAAAAGCGTCATTGAGTGAAATGGGTTAAAGAGAAGTATCAACTGACACAAAGATCAGGTCAGATGAGAGATGGACTAACAAACCTATGGTCACAATACCATGACAATAGCCGCTGATCACCTTCAGCCAGTGGGGTTGAGTTTCAATTCAATCAGATCTTGAGCAATATCTATCATTCATAACTTAACTTCTCTTGCATTCATTATTGTTTAACCAATTCCCACACGATTCCACCTTTTACTGCCCTAAAGACTAAAACTTTTGAAAATATTGTGGAAAATGAAGAAATTGCTTGAAATGAGCCGTTTCACCATTTCCAACTGGGTTTTCTATCCCAAAAGACAAAGATCTTTCACACTTCTAAGAGAACGATTTTTTTAAGTCATCCTCATACTTAAGTTGTCGTCTGCAACACCTTTCAATTTGGACCACACTAAAGTTTTTGTTGTGTGGTAATCTGTTAACCCTTGTCATTCTGAATCATAAGTTCATAATAGAGTTGCACTAAAATGAAAGGGCTGAAAGTACCAAATAATGGATCAAAATGTATATTAAACATTTATTTGTAAAAAAATCTGGCTCAAATTGATTAGCAAGTGGTATAGACTAAGATCAGACTGCACATTATGTGCAGGCTGGTCTTAGTCTTTGCCTTTTGCCAAAGAAATATTACGGGTTCATCAAGATACTCATAAATCATTCTATATCTTAACAGTAACGGTCCCGGGTTTGATCCCCGACGGCGGCAAAACTCTTTCCAACATTTGTCTACCACCAATGGGCAGATAATCGTAAGCCTATGTGGGATAGCAGCTGGAGGCTAGGAAAGGGTGTAGTGGTAGTACTGGTGTGAGAAATACCAGGAATCCATTGTTAGGTGCTCCAGCCACCGCGATATAACTGAAAGATTGTTGAAAGCGGCGTTAAACCCCATTCAAACAAACAAACAAACTTAACAGTAACGTCATTTGATTAACAGTTAACTTAGAACTAAAATTTCAAGCGTTTCTGCAGCCAAAAGGACAAAGGGATAATGAACTTGGAAAAACAATGCCATGCTCCAAGTCCCTGGAGGGCGTCCCAATGAAACTTAATCAAGAATGCTTCAGCAATTCTCTAAATGATGTGTCCAATAGAGGTCACATGGACAATCCTCTGATGGCTGGTCCGGGAGAAATATTCACTATATGATCTTACATAACCCTTAACTGTACATCTATATAAAGGAGCTAATTAACCCTTTTCTTCTTTTTACACAATGCTTTCTATCCAGAAACTTGAAAAAATCTTCAATTTCACAAACTTACATTTGTCATCTGCAACTGCTTTCAATTTTCACTGGGTGGAAACGGGTCCCAGATATTGCTAAAAATTTATTTGAAATCCGCTATTTATTATCTACAGACTCATCGACACTGGTAAGTCAATACCTAATTTCTTTTATTCTGTTATTCTTTAGCCCTAATTTGACCAATTACAAGAGACACAATATCCATACTTTACATTCAATGTGTGTAATACGGACTTAAATTCCACGCTGCCTTTAAAACGACAAAGATTTCAAAGATTTCATCAAATTTAAATTGTCATCTGTAACTTCCTTGAATTTGGACTGGTCTTAATTTTTATCGTGTGGAAATGGTTTAAGCACACCTTGAGTGGTTGTCTGCATAACTTCTTTCAATTTGGAGGAGTCTAAATTTCTTATGTCTGGTATTTGATTAAACTTCATGCTACATACCTGTTATCTAGGACACACCAGCCACAAAAAGGATCCCCATCTGCAAGACAGCTGCTGCAAGATGATCTGGATTCACAGCTGCTCAACAACAATTTAGCAATCTGAAAATATATCAACACTTAACATGTAGAATAGTACAATGTCGTTACTCCAATTCTTCGGGTCACAAATAAAACAGGAACCAAACTGTTTTAATCGAATTGCCTGATTCAAAGATTTTAAGAAAAAGTCAAGGCGCCATTCGATTTTGAGACATTTTGCTCTTGCAGTCATTACCTGACAACAAAATAATTGACAAGTCAAAATTGAAATAAGTTAAAAAACGACATTTCAAATATGCTACTATTGGAAAATAAGTGCCAAGTATGGAAGAAAACATTGCGATAAAAGGAGAAATTGCTTGTCACAAGCAATTCTTCCTTTTTCCACTAAGTTTTCGATTATTCTATTTATTCAGGGCAACAGAAAGTGACATTATGTGGTAATGGATTAAAGGGACACATCGAGGGCAGTTTTTGGGGAAGCAGAGAGTGCCTATTTAGTTCAGAAACTGGTACCTGACTGCCCATGAACAATCATCTGTCGATGATTTTTTCAACTTTCTATGTAGAAAACAAAGTTGAAAATTTAGAAATTGTTTTTTGCAAGCAATTTTTTCATTTACCACAGTGTTTTCCCAAGCATTTTTCTTGAGGGGCATAAAAAAGTAGTCATTATTGTGTGGGAATGGGTTAAAAGTGTCTTCCATGACTTCTTTCAATTTTGACCAGTCAAAACTTAACCCTTTCCTGTTAAATCTTTGGTTCTTTACATCCCTGTGATTTTATAATTAAGAAAACATTGTTGAAAATGAAGAAATTACTCTCCACAAGCAATTTTTTCTTTTTCTGCAATATTTTCTACCCTACTGGATTATCATCTTTTTAATTAAATCCACTTTAAATTTTCGTCCACAAAACCTTTAAATCTGGTCCGGTCTAAAGCTTTGCAAAACAAGAAAGGGTTAACCCATTCCCACACAGCAAAATTTTAGACCAAATTTAAAGATATTGCAGACAACAATCTAAAGTTTATGAAATTTTAGATTTTTTTTAACTATCTGGATAGAAAACATTGTGGAAAACGAAGAAATTGCCTGTCACAAGCAATTTCTTCATTTTACACAATGTTTTTTTACTTGCTTTTCTTGAAGGGTGTCCATAAGCGTCACTGTGTGGGAATGGGTTAGGTCATCTGTAATGGGTTGCTGGCCATGCCCACACAGCCCCATTTTTGGATATTTAACCCTTGTCTTGCTGAATAAATTACCCTTTTGAATTGCTGTAAAATCAAAGGGCTGAAAGCACTGATAGAACTTGTTCAAAAATCAATATTTCTTTTAGAAATAAATTTCATAAACAGCTCTAGCAAGTAAAGTACAGGCAGGAGGTGTAGACCAAGATCAGACTGCACTTGTGCAGGCTGATCTTGGTCTACACCTCCTGTCAAAACCGAAATATTCTGGGTTCAGCATGACAAGGGTTAATGTTGTTATTTTGCAATGTTAATGGCCAGTTACATGTAACAAACAAGAGGTGCAAGACAGCCCTAGATAACTCACATGACATTACCTTCTCAAGCTTGCCAATCAAGTCAAATTCGATTAACCCTTTCATGTTTTGCAAAATTTTACACCTGTCCAAATTAAAAGGTTTTTCATATCAAATTTTCAAATTGGATTTATTTTGAATAATAACCATTCAGTAGGGTAGAAAATATTGTTGAAAAAGAAGAAATTGCTTGTTACTAGCAATTTCTTCTTTTTCTACAATGTTTTCTCAATTATAAAATCACACGGACGTAAAAACCAGGGATTAAACGGGAAAGGGTTAAAATGAGATATTTATACAAAGTCAAATGGATATATTCAAATTTTAAAGCTGTGATTTGGTGAGCAGAAAACTGAAATTGCCACTAATTCCACCTTTTATTCCATATAAAAGGAAATGTCACAAGGTCATTGGCAATAAGGCCCCTTTGCCTTGATATGAGTAAGAATGTTGTGATATTCAATAGGCTTCTTCCTTATAGCTAAAAAAAAATTCAGAAAGTTTGAGAAAGACTGAGATAAATTAAGACATCTTATGTGAAAACAAAGTAATTGTTAAAAAGGTCCCTTTTCCCTTGATAATGGTCAGAATTTAATCATTATCAATGGGTTCTCCCTAATTACTATACAAACCTTTCCAGCAAAATTGAGAAAGATTGAGCAAAAATTAAGATCTCCAGAATGGTAACAAGGTAACTGTCAACAATGCTCCATTTACCTTGATTCAAGTGAGAAAGTCACCATATTCAACAAGATTCTTCCTAATGATTATACAAACATTTCTAGAAAACTTGAGAAATATTCCTAGCAAAATTGAGAAAGTTTTGCAAAAATTGTGACCTCAAGAGTAGGAACAAGCTCCTTTCCTCTGATATTACTCAGAATGTCACCTTATTCAATAGGACTCTTCTTCCTGACCATACAACCATTTTTAGCCTGTTTGAGAAAGATTGAGCTATAACTTGTAGAGTGTTAACACTGAATTGTTGACGACAGAGGATGGACCACACATGGCGGTTGATTGATTGATTGAATGGGGTTTTATGCCGCTTTCAACAATCTTTCAGTTATATCGCGGCAACTGGAGCACCTAACAATGGATTCCTGGTATTTCTCACACTAGTACTACCACTACATCCTTTCCTAGCCTCCAGCTGCTATCCCACATAGGTCTACGATCATCAACCCATTGGTGGGGACAAATAGTCGGAAAGGATAAGTGCCGCCGTCGGGGATCGAACCCGGGACCTCTAGATTGACAGTCCGATGCGCTACCAACTGCGCTATGACGGCGGCTACTACACATGGCGGATGATGGACATTCAAGTTTCCCAAAAGCTTACCATAAGCATGTTATTCTCAGGTGAGCTGAAAAGTAAAATGGTTGGTTTGGAAACCTTATTGTCGTAACTATAGCTTGAGCAACATTTAAGTTACCAGACCAACAAAATTGCTTTGCATGAATGTCAGAATGTCATAGTTCAAAGTTCACTTCCAGTGTAAAGGAATGATTTGATTGGCCCTTTGATTCCTTGATTGACAACTGTAATGTGTCAGTTATAGCCTTCTGAGAAGTTTTTCCAAATATAAATAATGTATCTGGATTCAGAATGGGTGTAACTGGAATCAAAGCCACTATTAATACTTGATTTATGGCGACAATAATCTTATTCAATGTAGTAAATGATATCGCTATAACAGCATTTTATACTGTCAATAATCTTATTCAATGTAGTAAATGATATCGCTATGACAGCATATGATACTGTTGATTTTAAAACCCTGCTAGAATTATATCACACAAAGTTGACATAATGGACCTTTTAGAATAGTAAAACAAGAGGGTCACAAAGATGATCCTAAATGACTCACCAGAGTAATAATCTCTAAAACTGAAATAGCCATCCAAAATATCTAGAGATGATTGAGCACCTGTATTGCTCCAACAGCCAGAATTCACTGATTAATCCTTAACCAATTCCCATGCAATCCTGCATTTTTATGTACCAAAAATAAATGCATGGAAAACATTATGCAATTGTAAAAAGAAATTTCTTCATTTTCCACAATGTTTTCCAAAGCTTTTTTTTCTTTTGGACATCTCAAAGCATCATTGAGTGGGAATTGGTTAAAGACACACCAAAGGATACCTGTCAGCAGTTTCTGACATGATGTTTAAAGAAAAATTTTGCATGGACACAACCCAATGCTAATAGCCTATAACATATTCAAATTTTTTCAGAGACCCAAAGAAAGTGACATGCCTTATAATAACCCTAATGTTTTCTACCTTATTTGTCACCTTTTTCCAATTTTAAGACATATTAAGGCATATTGAATTGTCAATAGTAATTTGGAACAGTCAAAATCTGTGTTGTCTTATTATCCTCATCCGGCTGAATAAAACTCTGTTTAAAAAATAGTACTAAAGTCGAAAGACTCACTGTAATGGAAGGACTGATTATTTCTGACTTACAAGGGACAAAGGTGATGTAGACGAAGATCAGACTCACCTAAGTATATGCAGTCTTTGTCTTCAGAAAAATTCTGGGTTTAGTATGACAGGGTTACATAAAGTGCAAATAAAATACAACATGGAACATAATACATGTTTCATGTAAACCCTTTTCATGCTGAACCCGGAATATTCCGGTTTTGGCAAAAGGTGTAGACTAAGATCAGACTGCACGTATGTGCAGACTGATCTTAGTCTACATCTCTTGCTTGTACTTTTCCTGCCCGAGTTGTTTATAAACTTGATTTCTAAAGTAAATATTGATTTTTGAGTAACAAGTTCTATCAGTGCTTTAAGCCCTTTAATTTGCCAGCAATTCAGAAAGGTAATATATACAGCATGACAAGGGTTAATATGTTAATTTGTTGATTGATTGATTGATTGATTGAATAGGGTATAATTACCACTTTTAACCCATTCCCACACAATGACACTTTTTGAAACCCCTCAAGAAAAACAATTTTGAAAAACATTTTATAAAATGAAGCAATTTCTTCATTTTACAGAATGTATTCTACCCTGAAAATAGAAATAATCTAAAATTGCATAACCTTTAAATTGTTGTCTGCAATTCATTTCAATTTGGACCTGTCTAAAATTTTGCTGTCTGGTAGTGGGTTAACAGTATTTCAGTAATATTGTGGTTGTTGGAGCACCTAACCATTGACTCCTGGTATTTCTCACACCAATACTACCAAAGATATCTTTCCAAGCCTCAAGTTGATCATTACATTTAGGTTTATGATTATAAACCGATTGTTAATATTCAGAATAAGTAAATTTTCATATGTAGGGTATACAAAACATTCGGAGAAAGCTCATTCCTTAAATTCAATACCTGTAAGCCCAATTGATTATCATTTACTCCTAGTTTTGAAAGACAATAAACTGTATCTTTGTTGCATTGCCATGGTAACAATTGTAGCATCAGGTGTGAGAGTCAAACTTCATTTCCCAGATTACATCACTCAAAACCCAGTTTATAATACAATAAAAATGTCCAACATGTCAACTTGGAATTCTGAAAGCAAAAACTCGAACTTCCCAGGAATAATCATCAGAAAACCTTCATCTTTTTTGTATTTATCGACTGAAATTTTAACTGTTTCTCTATACTGCAAAGATTCAGATATTTTGATGCTTTAGGAAAAACCTATTACGAGACAACAAAATTTTAGACTTGTCCAAATTAACAGAAATCGCAGACAGTAATTTTTATATGAAGAAATCTTTTTCTTTTTTCATTTTTTCTTTTGAGGTTGAAAACAATGCTGATAAAGAAGAAATTGCTTGTTTCTACATTGTTTTTTAGCTTTTCTGCTTTCTTGCGGGGGGGGGGGGGGGGGGGAGGGGGAATCCAAAAGTGTGATTGTGTTGGAATGGCTTATAATTCCCCTATTTCATTGTCTTCTTGTGGACAAGATTGGCTCACTACATAGTGTGCCATGATGAGTAAAACCTGTGTTGAGAATAATGACCAAAAGCATGGTAAGGCTTGAATTCTTAGTACATGTATACTTTTCTTTTGAAAGTTATTTTTTTAACAACTCTCACTTAACCCTTTCCCATTCAAATACAGGATTTTACGTTCCTGTGATTTTATACTTGAGAAAACATTGTGCAAAAAGAAGAAATTGCTTGTAACAAGCAATTTCTCCTTTTTCCACAATATTTTCTACCACATAGGGTGGGTTCATTTCAAATAGCATCCAATTGTCATTGTCGTCTGCAACCTCTTTCAATTTGGATTAGTCTAAAATTTCCAAAATCAGGAAAGGGTTAAAAGGGACAAATTAAGGAGGTACATACAAAGATCAACTTGCACATAATATGTGCAATGTGATCTTTGTATATGCATCCTCTCACAAACAAGAATATTCCAGGTTCAGCATGACAAGGGTTAAATTCTTTTTGTAGATCTGACCATTGGGACAAGCCACTATGCTCATATATGGATAACTGTTATAAGAACCTTGTTATAAAAGCTTGCCGTGGCCATAGCGCACTTGGTAGGGCGTCAGACTCTCAACCATTAGTTCCAAGGTTTGATCCCCAGTCAGGGTAAATGTCCTTTCTGACATTAGTCTCCCATCAATGGATAGATAATCTTAAACCTCAGTGGGATGAGCAGCTGGAGGCTCAGAAAGGATGTAGTGGTAGTACTGGTGTGAGGAATACCAGAAATCCATGGTTAGGTGCTCCAGCCGCCATGATATGACTGAAATACTGTATAAAGTGTATTTAAGATTGTTCAGATTCCCGAAATGACCAACCTGATACATAGATTAACTTGTATATGATACGTAATTATAGACATGTGACACTTTTCACATGAATGAAGGGGCAAATTTCAAACGAGTATGACAACCTTTTATTAGCTCTTTCCTGTTTTGTAAAATTTTAGACCTGTCCAAATTCAAATGTTTTTCAGATGAAAATTCATTTTGGTTTTAATTTAAAAAACATCTGTTCAGTGGGGTAGAAAACATGTTAAAAGCAATTCCTTCTTTTTCTACAATGTTTTCCTAATCATAAAACCACAGGGATGTAAAAACCAGGGATTGAACAGGAAAGGGTTAAGTCAATCATTAGCATGTGAGACACTTTTTGTTTGTTGCAGTGATGAAAAGGATTTGTTATTTCATGTAGTAAAGATTTCATGACTAGAGCCATTTTGTTCATGTCTGGTTTCCCCTCTGATTAATTACTGAGACTGCAAGACAGGCAACCAGCTCACTTATAAAATCATGCCAACATGGCAGACGTTCATTAACACGATTCTCGACGGAACTGTTGGCCTTACCATATTAATATGTGCTGTATACACGATTTTCTTTTTATCTGTTGGCCTTACTATGTTTATATGTGCTGTATACATGATTCTCTATAGAACTGTTGGCCTCACCATGTTAATATGTGCTGTTTATTAGATTCTCTATATGACTGTTGGCCTAACCATATTAATATGTGCTGTTTATTCAATTCTCTGTAGAACTGTTGGCCTTACCATGTTTATATGTGCTGTTTTTCCTGTTTTTCCAATTCTCTGTAGAACTGATGGCCTTACCATGTTAATCTGTGCTGTTTATTCAATTCTCTATAGAACTGTTTGCCTAACCATGTTAAATATGTGCTGTTTATTCAATTCTCTATAACACTGTTGGCTTTACAATTTTTATATGTGCTGTTTATTCAATTCTCTATAGAACTGTTGGCCTAAACATGTTAATATATGCTGTTTATTCGATTCTTTCTACTACTGTTTGCCTCAACAATTAAAATACTGGTAATGAATGCTGGCCAAACGAGATATTTAAACCCATTTCCACACAATGACGGTTTTTGACATCCCTCTAAAAAACAATCAAAAAGAACATTGTGTAAAATGAAGAAATTGCTTGTAACAAGCAATTTCTTCATTTTACACAATATTTTTGCGAAGAAAATTGAAAAAATCTAAAATTTCATTGACTTTAGATTGTCAAATGCAAAAATTTGGACCAGTCTACAATTGCGCCGTCTGGTAATGGGTTAATATATGTTCAAACATGTTTCAAACAATAGAAATTAAATAAATCAAGAAATTAAATTTGATTGAAGCTTAAAAGATTCTTCATGAATGGTACCATATACATAACACATTTGTGTCCTATTACATCTCAAAATGCCACAGTTACTTTTTATAAACAAGAGGACCATAATGGTCCTGAATCGCTCACCTGAATCATCTGCTGTTGGAAATTCAACTAGAGCCAAGTAATTATTACCAGTTTCATGAAGATTAATCCAAAACTTTGGCCTCTATAGTGTAATCCAAAACTTTGACCTCTTTACAGTGTAAACAAAGAAATTGTCATTAAGACCCCTTTTCACTTGTTTTCCAATAGAACCTTCCCATAATCAAGAGAGTTCATAAATGACCTAACAATTATTCTGGCCAAGTTGATAAAGATTTGGTCAAAACTGTGGCATCTAAAGTGTAAACATTCATTGACTACAAAAGCTCACCATGAGCACTTTGTGCTCAGGTGAGCTAAAAAGTGAAGTTTCCACTTTCTTAGAATAATCCATGATAATCGGAAAAGTCTCATTTTCTGTCTTAAGAAATGAAGAGAATATTTTGTTTTCATTGAGGTATGAACCTGAAAACCAAATCAAACTATATGAATAACCTAGAGGATTCATACATTAGTGTGATTAGGCTTTTAGGTTTATAATTCATTGAAAACAAGAAATTCATTTCTTCACATCCAGCAAAACAAAGCAATTTTTTTACCAATTTAAATAAAGTTTTATGGATCTAATTTGTGTTCCAACATACAAAAAAATTGCATGCTCAAAAATTCATTCATGGAAAAATGAAAAGAAAGTTTCAGCCAATCAAAAGACTTGAATCTTGTCCATAACATCTATGGATCAAACAGTCCAAAATTTTGTCATTTGGTAATGGGTTAACCAATTCTCACACAATGAAGCTTTTTAGTGCCCTTCAATATGATAGCTTTGCAAAACAATTTGGAGAGTGAGGATATTTCTTGTTACAAGCAATTTCTTTATCATCCACAACGCTTTCTTTCCAAAAACACCACAATTTCTAAGATTTTCATGCACTGAAAATTGTGGTCTGATATTTCTTTCAATTAAGACCAGTCTGAAATTCTGTCGTCTAGTAATGGGTTAATTGCACTCTTATATGATCTCTGTAACCTTTTTGAATTAGGATCGACCAGTCAAAAGTTTTGTCATTTTGAAATTGGTTACAAAAACGTCATGGCAGAAAATTTACAAGGATATTGAGAATCTTTAATTTTTGTATGAGAGAGGAAGAGCATACATCATTTCTATTCTAAATAAAGCTTCAAGACACCATAATTCAATAAAATTCCAAATATGGAATGCTTGCATGTGATAAAGTAATTTAACCTGGTCAGTATTCAGAGCGCCTGCAGACAGGCTGTACCCAAGTCAATTCTTCGATCTCAAAGACCAAAATAGGAAAAACATAACAAGAGGACCATGATGGTCCTATGCCACTCCCCTGAGTGTGATGGCTCAAGGCTTTATGATATATACAAAATATAAAAGCTATACTCCTAATTGTTTTGGAGAAGATTTTTAAAGATTTTCTCCCTTAATCCAAGGTATTTATTTGATCCCAGAATATAGTGCTAAATAACAGAGTACAGTAATTCTTTGAAGTATCTTGGTAGAGGGTCAAAAGGTACTAATACACATCAAATATCAACACTCTAGGCCTAATGGTTTAGGAGGAGATTCATATTTTCAAAGATATTCTTCTTTATTCCTATATAAAATCAGGGATTGCACACAAAAGGGCTAAATTTCAGAGAATGGTTAATTCTTTGAAGTATTTTGGTAGAGGGTCAACAGAAGAAGATTTATACCAAACATCAACACTCTAGGCCTAATGGTTTGGGAGAAGAAGATTTTCAAAGATTTCCTTCTTTATTCCTTTGTAAAATCAGGGATCACACAGAAAAGGGCTAATTTTCAGAATACGGTAATTCTTTGAAGTGATTTGGTAGAGGGTCAATAGGTGATGATACAATCCAAATATCAAAGCTCTGGGCCTAATAGTATAAGAGGAGAAGATTTTCAAAGATTTCCTCTGTAAAATAAGGGATCACACAGAAAATAATTTTTAGAGTACAGAAATTCTTTGAAGTATTTTGGTAGAGGGTCAATAGGTGATGGTATGTACCAAATATCTAAGCTCTAGGCCTTATGGTTTAGGAGACAATTACTGATCACAATAGTTCACCTTTAGCACGTTGTGCTCAGGTGAGCTAAAAAGTGTATTTATGTTGGAATATCAATCATTATTTAGTGAACCTAAGCACTACTAAATAGGCAAAGATCAGACAGTTTAATATTTGCCATTTACTCTGAGGTCAAATGTCCTTTTGGGCAGATAGTTAAATTGACATGATAATTATTTCCTTTATAGGTTTAATGGATGTTGTGGTTAGATGGAATGTATTTCAATAATTTGTCCATTATGGCACATTACAAGAGTGGGAAAATAAACAGAGGCTTAAAAACTTTGTAATTGATTATTCGCTTTGATATAATGTATCCAATTAGCGAGTCCAATACTTGATTTGTTTGCCATGCATCCCATATACAGAGATTTCTGATAAAACTGTCTTATTCTATCACATATTTTATCCTATCTACCAACACTGTTTGCCTGGGATGTTATTGCATAACATATAGTTTTTATGGGTTTATTTATGGGCTTATTTGATTCTAGAAATAAACAGTACAACTCAACCTTACAATTTATAAGTACCTTGAAATTCATACAAGCATCACTCAAGGAACAAAGGAGACAAGGCTAGGCTCAAAATGAAATAATTTTAATGAATTGGACTCCAAATGTTTGATTTTCACTGATTTTTTAATGTCATATTTAGACTTTAACGCTTGTCATACTGATTTATGAAACCTCTATTGAATTTCATTGAAATCAAAGGACTGAAAGCACTGGAAGCACCAATAATTGGTTAACTTTTATTTTAGAAATTTATCTTATGAATAACTCTGGCTTATAAGGATTAAGAACATGCGCAGGCTGAACTTTGTCTAAACTTCCTACCAAAGCAGGAAAATCCTGGGTTCAGCATGACAATAGTTAAACTGATGGATTCCAAATGATAGATTTTTTTACTGAATTACTGACTCCCACTGGTATATTTTTCCACAGGAAGACCTACTCCCAAAGATAGATTATTAAGTTACTGACACACTAAAATGATAGAATAATTGACTATCTTCTTACAAAATTACATGGTTCACCCATTGACACATTCCAATAGTAGATATTTTTAACACTTGAAAGACTTCCAAAGACAGATTTTAATTACACCAATTGACATACTTCCAAAGATATATTTGAAGCAAACCAATTGACAGACTTTCAAAAACAGATTTGAATTACACCAATTGACAGACTTTCAAAGACAGATTTTAGTTACACCAATTGACAGACTTTCAAAGATAGATTTTAGTTACACCAATTGACAGATCTTTTGAAGACAGATTTTAGTTACACCAATTGACAGACTTTCAAAGACAGATTTTAGTTACACCAATCGACAGATCTTTTGAAGACAGATTTTAATTATATACACCAATTGACAGATTCCCAAAGATAGATTGTATTACACCAATCGACAGACTTCCAAAGACAGAGTTTAATTACACCATTGACAGACTTCTGAAGACAGAGTTTAATTATACTAGTAGACTCCAAATATTATATTATCAGCTGCTGACAGATTGCAAAGGATATATAAAGATATATATATATATATATTTTTTTTGCTGTTTGACAGTCTTCTGAAGAGAATTTTTTCACTGATTGACAGACAGAATCCCAAGAAAAGATATCATAAGGGAGGAAATATAAAATGCTGCTTATTAACCCTTGTCATGTTGAATAAAATTTATTCAATTTGCAAAAGGCTTACCTTTCGTTTACTCATGACATAGATATAATTGTTGAACAAGACAATATCTTGGTTGATTGGATACCCTAGGTCGATCAAGATCTCATCGTATTCACGGGCTCTCTCATGAGTCTCCAGAACTATCTGGAAATATATAATGAAAGATTCAATATAATGATATACAAACTGAGAAGTCTTAACACATTATCTAAATGACAACATTTTAGAATGGTCTAATTTGAAAGAAGTTGCAGACACACTCTAAGTTGAGTAATTCTAAGAATGGTCTTTTTGGCAGAAAACATCATGTAAAATGAAGAAATTGCTTGTAACAAGCAACTTCTTCATTTTACATGATGTTTTCTAAAGCTTTTTTTTCTGGGTTGAGGGGAGTTGGAGTGTCAAAAAGTGGGATTGTGTTGGTCTTAGTTAACCAGACAGAGTCAAGGCTTTAACCCTTTCCTGTTTTAGAATTTTTTAGACCTGCCCAAATTCAAAGGTTTTGCAGACGAAAATTTATAGTTGATTTAATTTGAAAAATAACCATTCAGTAGGGTAGAAAATATTGTGGAAAAAGAAGAAATTGCTTGTTACAAGCAATTTCTTCTTTTTCCACAATGTTTCTCAATTATAAAATCACAAGGACGTAAAAACTAGTGATTGTACAGGAAAGGGTTAACTTCAATTGACAGATCATAGCTGTCACTCAAAAACTCTATTGATCAATCAAATCATTCATTTAGACCGGAAATGAGCTTTGACCCGTAACATTTACATTACATATTTTTTTGTTGATTTGTAACTTAAACATCATGTGACAGTAACAATGTTTATATCAATCAATCAACAACTTGCCTTTAACCCCTGTAATGCTGAATACAAATCTGTTTCAAAGAAATGCTTTTAAATCAAAGCACTGAATGCACTGGAAGCCCTTATAGAGGACTTGTCTTTCTTTTAGAATCAATTTCACAAGTTAATACCACTTAAAAGGTACAAGCAGGTGGTGAAGACTTAGGTCAGACTGCACATATGTGCAGGCTGATCAAAGTCTATACCTCCTGCCAAAGCAGAAATATTCCAGGTTACAGATGACAAGGGTTAATTTTGATGTTGCATTGTCACGTATTTTACAAAATAATGTTGTATATTACCTAAGTCTAACTGCCATATCGGAGGTCAGTCTGGACAAGGCAAGTCAATTGAGTACTTGTACCTGAGGCATCACTTGCCTAAATGTATTGATACACAGAATAATGTTTTTGAAGACTACAATATTATGTTCTAGGTCATATATGACACATAAATATTAGTAATTGAAATCCTCTAAGTAGTTCCAGAAAAGAATGAATTCATGTTTATTTAAATACCATATGCCTGCCTTAGGACCACTTCTGAAAAATCCATGTATATGGTAAATTTTCCAAGTTTTGATTGTAAACCATACACAGATTATAGTCCTACCTGAAACAACCCATCTTATTGAAAGAATCAGATAAGAGGTCATCTAAGTTTCATTCCTTGAATACTTAGAAGCACCATATGGGTATCCAAAACTCATACATCACAAAAAGTCCAGCCATAGAGGATTGGGCAATAATACTATCTTGCCATTTTAACAGATATACTAATCAAATAACTTCATATGTATTTTCTTTAGTAGAAATATAATCTGGATTTATCAGTGCAGAATTGTTTTCAAATAATGAGGGGGAATAAGTGAAATTACAAAAGCTAAAAAAAGACATTTTGAGATCAAAAAGACCATTGGATACATCCAATAGCTGAGTTTGCATATAAATATTTTATAGAACCTAACTGACCCAGAATAATGAAGTATAATGAGGGAAACATAAACTCCCAACTGGGGTGAAAATTGATGCATTTATTCCCCTAGTCCTAATTGACTGCTGTTATTTCCATGAGTGTTTGTGATCCAAGAACATCAATACAGTCCATATTTTATTACAAATCATAACTCATGACACAAACCTATTTTGGGTATTTCCAGGACAAAAAATTTAAAACTACTTGTAGTTTTCTAGTTCTAGAACCTTTCTCGAACTTCGAGAACTTATTTTTGAGCTTCTATAGCTTAGTTCTAGAACTTGTCAAAGCTTCAAGAACTTGAGTTCCAGAACCTTGAAGTTCTCGATATTTGCTGAAGGACCTACAAAGTTCTAGAAATTGGTTCAAGAACTATGCAAGTTCTGGAACTTAATAACTTGAGTTGCAGAACCTCAAAGTTCTTTAACTTTGTTAAAAACTATGAAAGTTTTAGGAAATTATGTTTAAGACAATCAATGTTCTAGAATTTTAGGTTCAAGAACCTTCCACATTTTTTATTTTTTTCACACCTTTAACACATTACAGTATGATCACACATTTTCACTCATCAAAGAAATATAGAAATTTCTTCTTTTTTCTTAATTTTACTACCTCATTCTGGCCCTAATTTTTCTATTAGACCAATTTCATTTTGGCATCTGCAGCCTCTTTTAATTTGGAACAGTCTAAAATTTTGTTTTTTTGGGAATGGATTAAATTGGATTGCAGAGAATTGGAATTACTTCTACATACATAAATATTTGCTACTTTAGTTCTTGTTAAAGTATTACAATCATTTACAACCTAGAATTGTTGCAAAGTGGACTAATACCCCCATCAGCACTTTGTCACTCAAATAGATCAGTTAAACTTTGACTTTCATTATCCAAGAACAATATTGCATCTCCTTGGGTCATAACAACATGTGCATTAAGTTTGAGGTGGTAGGTCAAATCAATTATGAGTTGGAGGCTGGTAACAATTATCAATCAAAGTTCAATTATGTCCTTGACCTTTGACCTATGTGACAATAGGGCACATCATTGGGTTATAGACAACATAGGTACAAAGTTTCACTGTCCTAGGTCACACGGCTTATGAGTTAGAGTCTGGAAACGGTTTTCATTCAAAATTCAATTG
This sequence comes from Fragum fragum, assembly GCA_946902895.1. Lineage (NCBI taxonomy): Eukaryota > Metazoa > Mollusca > Bivalvia > Cardiida > Cardiidae > Fragum > Fragum fragum. Next base: position 52,245,954 of record OX336371.1, read on the forward strand.
TGACCTGGACCTTTAACCTATGTAACCTAAAAACAATAGGGCACTTCCTTGGGTCATTTGCAACAATTTTATGAAGTTTCAAGATTGTAGGTCTATTGGTTCTTGAGCTAGAGTACAGAAACGGAAAGTTGGAGAGACGGACAGACAGACAAAAAATCATGGTGAAAGCAATATACCCCCTCTTCTGTGTAATTTTGGGGTGTAATTATGAATTAATCAAATTTGTAATTCAAAATGTATCTTATTTGATAAAGACTTCTGCAGCCCCTACAGTTTTTCAAATACTGTTTTCAAAATTTCTGAATAATATCAATCATATCAAAATGTGGTATGGAACATTTTTGAACCTCCTTATGACTCTGTAATTCAAGATCACTTGACTAAATTCATATTTTAGTTTCAAAATTTTCTTATCCATTAGGCCACATAATCTTGCCGTGATAAAAGAAGTTCAACTCTTAAACCAGTTCAAGAACCTTTAGAATTAGTTCTCAAACTGGTTCAAGAATTTGTTCTGGTACTTTGATTCAAGCTTCTTTAGTTTATTTCAGACTGTCACAAATTGAAAGAAGTTGCAAAAAACAACTTACAGCTTATGAAATTTTGTTTTTATGTACTTTGGGGTAGAAATCATTGTGGATAATGAAGACATTGCTCTTTACAAGCAATTTCTTCATTTTCCATAATGTTTTCCAAAGCTTTTTGGGGGCTTCTAAAACTATCATTGAGTGGGAAATAGTTAAGAGATTAAACAAGTTATAGAGTTCAAAGTAAGTTTATGTACATATGACAAGTTTTTATAAAAGTCTGTAATTTCAGTCATCATTTCTATGTGCAAATATCTAAAAGCTTTCTGTATTAGAAATATAACTTGTAAAAAGGAATAATTGCAATACTTCAAAATAGAGTATTTTCATTGGCCCAAATCGTATCACGTGATCAAATCAATTGCACTTTATACCTCGATAAAAGACAGATCTATTTTCGACAAAAATAGAAACAAAACAAGATCAGGGATTTCCGATATTGGGAATTCCCTTCCAAGAAATACCCAACTTGTTTTGTTACTATTTATAGTCATCACCCTTTGAATTTCGAATTCCTCTAATTCCTTTATACTTCCATGGATTTTCAATAAATAGATAAACAAATAGTGTCCTTATAACAATTATAATATTCGTTTTAAACATGAAGATTTCGATAACTCACCTTTATTAGCCGTGAATCCGAGATGTCGAATTGGCTTCACCACATCAGCATGCATCGTGTCCATGTGGTAGGTTTATAATTCTTGTCTATTACAAAGCATCTATTCATAATTCTAACTGTTATCGACCCAGATATCATAATTTACAGAGTTTAAAGTTAGTATTTGCTCATAATAATTCCAAATAAATCCAACTAATGTTCGAATTTCCATTTCAAAAAACCCAAGCGACAAAATAAAATGTCCGCCGTTGCAATGACTCGAGCGATAAACTGTGTCAAATTACGCATGTCAAAGAAAAAGTAACTCCGCCCACAGTTCGTTTATTTGTTTTTATTTTCATCTCTCTATCCGTTTCGGATTTGAAAATAGACGTATTGCAATTATATGGGCTGAGTGTATTTTTCACTGCGTTTATTGGAGTATAAAGTGCAATTGCCTTAGCACATGGCTTAAACATAACGCCCTACGGGCGTTATTTGCCATGCGCTAAGGCAATTGCACTTTATACTCCAATAAACGCAGTGAAAAATACACTCATCCCTATAATGTTGTACGGGTACTTATGGAAGTTCTTGAACTGGTACCAGAACTAGTTTTTGCATGTCCTGGACAAAGTTCTTGATTACCGAATACTTGAATTGCCTCTTGACATTCACAAACATTCTAGATGTAGTTTTGGAATGTTCAAGAACTTAAGTTCCTAAATTTTTCTGCACAGACTTTCCTCCTAATTACTTTAAAATCTATAATTGAATTGGATGGTTAAGATAAAAATCTAAACAACCTAATTGATATTAAAATGTCATGATCTAGCACCAAATGCCCCAGCATAATGTTGTGTTTCTGTGCAGAAATTGAACACCAGGGGACAAGAAATACTTCTCTGGCTCCAAGCTTGTTTTAAGTTCAAAGACGATCAAAACTCATAAAACTATATGAATTCTAGGGGGAGCTAATCTCAGAAGATTTAAATATTCACCAAATATAAAATTTCCTGTTCTTTTATTACAATTGAAAACAGATTTGTCTGTTTAAAGAAAACTCTTCCCAATGACAAATTATATTTTGAACACATAAGCAAATTTCAGAATGTTTTTACTGGTCTAGAAAATTGTTCTGTACAGATAATGAAACAAAGACAAACCCTAAGTGCAATGATGAACCTGGAATATCTATGCTTTGGCAGGAGGTATACTAATACCAGTCTGCATGAATGTGCAGTCTGATCTTAGTCTACACAACTTGGTGATGATTTAAGCCAAAGTTGTTTATATACTTATAAACAAAAGAAATACTGACCTACATCAGGGCCTTTACAGTGCTCTCAGGGCTTTAATTTTCAGAAATGATTTTTTTCATCACATCATGGGTTTAAACAGGGTTATGAAACTTTAGTTTAATCCATTATCAGACACTGAATTTTTTTACTGTTTGAAGTTCAAAGAAATTGCAGATGATTTTTTGGTTAATGGCATTTCAATATTCTCTTTTGATTGCTTATTACAAGCTATTTCTTCATTTTCTACCATGTTTTCCTGAAGTCATTAGATTTAACCCTTTCCTGTTTTACAACATTTTAGACCAGTCCAATTTGAAAGAAGTTACAGACAACCTTCAAAAGTGGGTGCAATTTGAAAAATAATGAACCTGCAGGTTAGAAAATATTGTGGGAAAAGAAGAAATTCCTTGTGACAAGCAATTTCTTCTTTACCCACAATGTTTTCTCAAGTATAAATTCACAGGGACGTGAAAACAAGGGATTGTACAGGAAAGGGTTAAGAGTTTAATCCATTCCCATATAGTGACGCTTTTTGACACCCCTCAAGATAAATTGCTTTAGAAAACATTGTTAAAAGCAATTTCTTCATTATCCACTATGTTTTCGAACCAAAAAGATACAGATTTTAAAAATTTCAACCTGAGATTGTCATCTCCAATTTCTTTTAGTCTGGACAAGTCTAAAATTTTGTCGTGTGGTAATGGGTTTAGGCAGGATCTACACAACTCTGAGTCCCTTGTATTTATGCCACAAGATCAATGCAATTGCCATATAAGGCAAAAAAGATTATCTATATTCTGTATGACTAAGTTTGACATTTCAGAAATAGGACAAAAACCTGCATACATGTATAAAGAGTAATTCAATTATTCATAAATAGAATGATTACAAGATATAGTATTAATTATTTAGAAACTAAATTATATATTGTACTAGCCGAAATAAATATGGAATATTATATTACGATAGAGATACAATATCTTGTATTTGCTTTGAGTTGTGGAGGAAAATTTAGATATTTCATGAGACCAAAGGTCTTGTATCACTACTGTAATGTTATACATTTGTACATGTATTTCCATTCAGATAATGTTTATTTGCATTATGATGTCATCTACAGAGTGACATCATCTTAGACTATCTTATAAGGAACCTCATTTGACACTGTCAGATAAGTCAGCCTGATTAGCTCAGTTGGTAGAGCACTTGACTTCAAACCTCAAGACCACGGGTTCGAGCCCTGGGCTGACCATATCAACTAACTAACTAATTGTCTTTCGGATGAGACGTTAAACCGAGGCCCCGTGTGACGATGCTATCCATCGAGCACGTTAAAGAACTAGGCGGGGCTCTCAGTAGTTTCGTCCTGTATCCTTGCACTGTCCCCCATAACAGCTAACCGTCTTCTGGGGGCGTTGCTCATATGGGCATGTGCTATGGTAGCGACGATAAATAAACAGAAATACAAACCAACTGTCAGATACTGATTTTTTTTTATGTGTCCTATTTTGTCTCTGTGCAATGTAGATATTTCACTAGAAATATTGATCGGCATATAATGAAGAATAATCTTTCATGGCAGCATACAATTTCTGTAAACTTAATTACTTTTATTTCCATTTTTTCCTTCCCTAGGATGTGAAAAGTGGGACTGCGCTGGAATGAGTGAAATTTATCAGGCTAGTTAACCCTTGTCATGCTGTAATAGATTACCTTACTGAAATTTTGTCAAATCAAAGGGCTGAAATTACTGATAGAACTTGTTGTTCAAAAATCAATATTTCTTTTAAAAATCGACTTCATAAACGACTCTGACAGGAAAAGTACAAGCAGGGGGTGTAGACTAAGATCAGCCTGCACAGAAGTGCAGTCTGATCTTAGTCTACACCTCCTGCCAAAACCGGAATATTGCGGGTTCAGCAAGACAAGGGTTACTTGAAAGAAGACTTTTTCAATAATAAGAGTTCTTTAACCCATTCCCACACAAACCTGCTATTTGAGGTACCACATGAGAAAATTTTAGACTGGTCCAAATTGAAAGGAGTTGCAGACGACAATTTAAAGTTTATGAAATTCTAAATTTTTTCAACTTTCTTTGGAGAAAACATTGTGTAAAATTAAGAAATTGCTTGTCACAATATTTTTCAAAGCATTCTTTCTTGAGGGGTGTCTGTAGGCGTCATTGAGTAGGAATGGGTAAGAAAATGTGTAGGAAAACATTGTGGAAAAAAGACTTGTAACAAACAATTTCTTCATTATCCACAATGTTTTCTGCCCTAAAAGACAAATATTTTTAAAATCTCATCAACTTTAAATTGTTTTCTGCCACTTCTGTCAATTTGGACCAGTCTAGAATTTTGGTGAAGAGTAATGGATTAATCAAGAAATTTCCTCATTGTCCACTATATTATATTCCCTGATTAGACAAAATTTCAAGAAATTTAAAACAAGTGGACCATGATGTTCCTAAATCGCCCACCTGAGGCATCTGCAAGTTACAGTACTTTTTAGTATAAAAAAGACACAACTTGAGCAAAATAAATAAAACAAATATAAGATTTTGGGCTTTGAACAAAACAATCCAGTAATGCTTTACAATAAGAATAAATTCCTTTGGCTTTATAGTTTAATCCATTTCCAAACTATCTAAGAAGAAAGGGGATGACATTGCAATTTATTTATTTCTCACAATGTTTTCTACCCGAAATTCTTTATAATTAGATTTCAATCAAACTATTACAACTGTCTGAAACTTCAATGGGTGTAATTTTAGCTACCTTGGTAGAGAACAATCTGGTTGTACTATAAATCAAAATATGAATGCATTACAACTTATGCATGAGGAGTGGAAGATAATTTTGAACATGCTCTTATTGAGCGTTTTTCATATCTTTTGATGGGCCATGTTTGTCCAAAGGATATAAACATGGTAGATAACAATAATGTTATCCTATGTTTTTAATGTAAATGCTCTAGAACCTATATTTAAGAAGAAGAATCTTTCAATGCGATTTACACATTTTTCGACCAAAGGAGCAGAGACATTTTTTATCCTAAGAGCATTTCTTCCTGTTAGAGTTAAAATTCCTAGAACAATCTGTTGAAATCTTTCATAATCTTAAAAGGTATTCAACATAATTTATCACATTTCTCATTGGCAACAAATTGTTTAGTGTTGGTGTTCCTTTCCTCTCAGTAGATTAATGTTTGTCAGAATGCGGCTGTCAATCAAAGAATCAATTAACCAATCAAATATCATTTAGACTGGAAGTGAATTTTGAACTCTGACATTCATACGAAGCATTTTGTTGGTTTCACAACTTTAAAGGTCGTACCTACAGCTAATTCAAGCTGTAGTTACCATGTTCAGGTTGCAAATCAACAATTTTACTTTTTCATTATATTTTACTGGCCATAAATTGTACAATAATGCCATTTAACCCATTCCCACACAATCCCTCCTTTTTACGCTCCTCAAAAAAAATAGTTCTTGAAAACAATGTGGAAAATGAAGAAATTGCTTGTCACAAGCAATTTCTGCATTTTCCATATCGTTTTCTACCCAAACAGACAAAGTTTTTTTTAAAGATTTTCAAGAATTTGAAATTGTTGTCTACAACTTCTTTCAATTTGGACTGGTCTAAAATTGCAGTGTGTGGGAATACTGTTAATATCAAATTGGAACTTCTTGTGGGCGTGGCTACCGGGGTCAGCGTGGGCCAGCAATACGTCAAGTCTGTAAATACTTGATCTCACTAATATTTACCTTGAGATATATTTATTTTTATCTTTCAAATTATAAATTGCATAATTTCTGTTATGGCATTTAAGACAATTTTTGTCACATTGTCAATAAATTTTCAGATGTAAAGCCTGGTGTGTGCAGAATCAGAGGAGCCTGGTCTGTGTGGAGTCAGAAGGCTTATCAGTCATAAGGTTTTCAAGTGAACTATGAAATCAGTGTTAAAAGATTCTAACAATTCCAAGCTCTTCCTTTGATCCTTGGGTTATCTAAAGTAATAAAGATATTTTCATAACATTTAAGAGATTGTGTCAAAAATGCTCTTTTATCATTCTTGTCTCAATTTTCTATGCAAAGGCTGGAATAAAGACTAACTGATTGTTATTTCACAAAAAGAGAAGAGAAACCATCTTGAACTTTATTTTTAAGTTCTAGAATGTTCAAGAGCTAGATCTTGAAATTTTCTGAAAGGAGATGTGACAATGAAATAATATAGCATTAGATTATTTTCTTTGATGCAAAATTAGTTTTAGAACTTCCACTTCCAATACAAGCCTCACAGTTATCTGAACCTTGAAAGCTTCTGTATAATTCTAAAGCAACTTACACAGTATTTAAATGTGCATGCACTGTGACTTACAAGGTCATTGTGGTAAATATTGGTGGCGGTCAAAATGTTTAAAAGATCAAGTTAGGACTCATTGAAACATCAAAACCTAACACAACTTCACATAATTCATTAGAATGATGTAATGAGATAATTGAGGTTAAGTATATGGCACCATTTCTTGTTGTGCAGAATTACAACATCTTAACGTAAAGTGCTTCCATGCTGATTTGTAAGTTCTATAATCTCCATTGTATTAACACAACATCGAAAACATGGCTAGGCCAAATCATTATTATTGGTTGTTTGATTCTTTCACAGGTAGCTTTGATACTTGTTATCGTCATTATGATCAACATTCCAAATTTTATTCATGTTATCATTTCGCATATATCAAAAACACCCTACTCGATTAGGCTTTTTACGAGCTTGAAGAAAAACAGGGGGCCCATAGGGCCTTATCAGTCACCTGAGTCCAAAGAGCCCAAAAACAAATAAAAAGTCCACCAAATTATGCTGCATACTAAATATCAAAGCTCTAAGCCTTTTAGTTTGGGAGAAGAATATTTTTAAAAGTTTTCACCAAACAAGCCTATGTTACACTTGGGACATATTGGAATGGGCTAATTCTGGCCCTGGGGCCATAATTTTTTTAATCTTGATGGCGATCCACCAGGTGATGCTGAATACCAAATATTAAAGCTCAAGGACCTCCTGTTTGGGAGAAGAAGAGTTTTCACTATATAAGCCATATGTAAAATTCGTGACATCCAGGAAAGGGCTTATTAAATTATGACCCTAGGGCCATAATTCATACAATATTGATAGAGATCCAACAGATGATGCTACAAACCATTTAATATCAAAGCTCTAGGCCTATCTGTTTGAGAGAAGAAGATTTTTAAAGTTTTCACTATATAAGCCTATGTTAAATTTGTGACATCCAAGATATGTTAAATTTGTGACATCCAAGAATGGGCTACTTCGACCCTGGGGTTATAATTCATTCAATATTGATAGAGGTCCACTAGATGATGCTACATACCAAATATCAGAGCTGTAGGTCTTTTGATTTGGTGGAAAAAGATTTTAAAAGTTGCCACTATGTAAGCTTATGTACCTCACCCACCTTTGCCCTCCCCCCTACTACGGCCATTTCTTTTTCTTGTACTTTGATAGTCCTTGCCCTAAAGACTCTAGATACCCAAATGTGAATCTAATCTGACAGCTGGTTCATGACAAGAAGATTTTTAAAGATGTACCCTTTTTTGCCCCTTATGGAGCCCAAAGGGGAGATACCTCCATGACATGTACAAATCTGAAGTGCTTTCCCATAAGGATGCTTTCTGCCAAGTTTGGTTGAAATCAGCCATGGGTTTTTAAGACGAAGTTGAAAGCGTAAAAAATTAACGCACAACACAAGACACACAACGATGGATAAAATATGAAAGCAATAGGTCGCCATGACCTTTGGTCAGGTGACCTACAAACTGCATAAAGATTTGGAAAATCAAGAAATGTCTTGTTTTATTGTCCATTCATTGTTACAAGCAATTTCTTCATTTTCCATAATGTTTTCTAAAGCTTTTTTAACTTGAGGGAGGTAAAAAAACAGGATTAAGTGGGATGGGTTTGAACCCATTCCCACATCGTGACGCTTTTAAACGCTCCTCAAAATGAAAGCTTTGGAAAACATTGTGGACAAGGTGCCAAACTGTCACAAGATACGCCCGTCACACTGTTTAATATTAACTGGGGATTTGAATAGAACAGGTTATTTTGAATAAATATTTTTTGTCAAACAAAGTATGAAAAACAACAAAAGGCAATAACTCAAAAAATAGGCTAGGTAGAGTTAAGGTTCTTCACACTGCACTCCCACTTGGTGAGCTCTATCCATCCATGAAATTTCATGATTCTAGCTATTATACTTTTAGAGATATATTCCGGACAAGATTCAAGTATGAAAAACAACAAAGGGCAATAACTAAAAAAATAGGCCAGGTAGAGTTATGGTTCTTGTGCCCTGCATTCCTACTTGGTGAGCTATATCCATCCATGAAATTTCATGATTCTAGCTATTATACTTTTAGAGATATACTCTGGACAAGATTCAAGTCTGAAAAACAACAAAGGGCAATAACTCAAAAAATAGGCCAGGTAGAGTTATGGTTTTTGTACACTGCACTTCCACTTGGTGAGTTCTATCCATCCATAAAATTTCATGATTCTAGCTATTATACTTTTAGAGATATACTCCGGACAAGATTCAAGCATGAAAAACAACAAAGGGCAATAACTCAAAAAATATGCTAGGTAGAGTTATGGTTCTTGAAAACTGCACTCCCACTTGGTGAGCTCTATCCATCCATGAAATTTCATGATTCTAGCTATTATACTTTTAGAGATATACTCCGGACAAGATTCAAGTATGAAAAACAACAAAGGGCAATAACTAAAAAAATAGGCCAGGTAGAGTTATGGTTCTTGTACACTGCACTCCCACTCGGTGAGCTCTATCCATCCATGAAATTTCATGATTCTAGCTATTATACTTTTAGAGATATATTCCGGACAAGATTCAAGAATGAAAAACAACAAAGGGCAATAACTCAAAAAATAGGCCAGGTAGAGTTATGGTTCTTGTGCACTGCACCCCCCCTTCGTGAGATCTATACACCCATGGTGTTTCATTATCCTAGCTATAATACTTTTAGAGATATACTTTGGACAAGATTCAAGTATGAAAAACAACAAAGGGCAATAACTCAAAAAATATGCCAGGTAGAGTTGTGGTTCTTGTACACTGCACTCCCCCTTGGTGAGCTCTATCCATCCATGAAATTTCATGATTCTAGCTATTATACTTTTAGAGATATACTCCGGACAAGATTCAAGTATGAAAAACAACAAAGGGCAATAACTCAAAAAATAGACCAGGTAGAGTTATGGTTCTTGTGCACTGCACTCACCCTTGGTGAGATCTATACACCCATGAAGTTTCATGATCCTAGCTATAATACTTTCAGAGATATACTCCGGACAAGATTCAAGTATGAAAAACAACAAAGGGCAATAACTCAAAAAATAAGCCAGGTAGAGTTATGGTTATTGTGCACTGCACTCCGTATTGATGAGAAGAATATAACTGCCAAGTTTAAAGTCAATCGGACTTACGGTGACAGAGTTATGCCCCGGACAAAGAAGTGGACACCGCCGGACAACCGGACGCCCGGACGCCCGGACGACCGGACGCCCGGACGCCCGGACGACCGGACGCCCAGACGACCGGACGCCCGGACATCACGGGTGATCCCATAATACGTCCCGTCTTCGACGGGCGTATAAAAATGAAGAAATTGCTTGTTACAAGCAATTTCTTCATTATCCACAATGTTTTCTACCCTAAAAGACAAGAATTTTGAAGATTTCATCAACTTTAAATTGTCATTTGCAACTTCTGAGAATTTGGACTGGTCTAAAATATTCTTGTGTGGAAATGGGTTAATAAATTTTGGGAGAAAGTATAGACATACAAACAGACAGACTAAATGTGTCAATATGTCGATAACTCAAATGAGATTTTATAAAGTTCAGATGATCAAATAAAATCAAGGTACACACAATTATATAGGGCCATCTATGGCAGATTCCACTTTCCTTTTGAAAATCGAGTCAAATAAATAAATTTCAATATGAATTACCAAAAGGCCTGAAAATGTGTGATTTAATATACCCAGTAGTTGTTGATTTTAATGAATTTACACAAGACCAAATGATTCCCCGTGTTATCACATTAGTTGACACAACTAAAAGCCTCTTTGTGATTTCAACAAAAGATTACACTTTGATGGAACTATTTACTTAATTGGACACAAAATTGTAGATGTTTTTAAGATAATTTCAAAGTATAAGTAAATAGTTTAAATATCATCGAAACTGATCTTAGTCATGTAAATGGCATTGATCACTTTAAAAATATTGGAGTTTCAATTAATGACAAAACTAACCTGTTAGGTTGCTGGCTCAGTAACATGTAACAAACAAGACAGTAAAATGATTGCTTGGTGACGTTACAACTTTAACCCTTTCCTGTTTTAGATATTTTTAGACCTGTCCAAATTCAAAGGTTTTGCAGACGAAAATTTAGAGCGGATTTAAATTGAAAAATTACCATTCAGTAGGGTAGAAAATATTGAGGAAAAAGAAGAAATTGCTTGTTACAAGCAATTTCTTCTTTTCCCACAATGTTTTCTCAATTATAAAATCACAAGGACGTAAAAACCAGTGATTGAAAGGGTCAAGTTGCAAAACCAACAAAAATGCTTCACATGGATGCTGACAAGAATCTGTTTGTTCTTCACTTCCAGTCTAAACGCATGATTTGATTGGTCTACCAGTCATTTGATTGACAGCCATGAAACGTCGTTGACCAATTGGGTCTGTCAATCAAGAAATGAACCGACCAATCAAATAATTTATTAACCCTGGACCTGAGCTTTTTAACTCCAACATTTCCTGCCATTTTTGTTAACCTTTTTGTTGGTTTGGTGACTTAAACATCATAACTACAGCTTATTCAAGCTGTAGTTACAATGTTTAGGTCGCCAACCAACTATTTTTACTTATTTGTAAAATGGTGCTTGCCATGAATTTGCAAAACAAAGCTGTTAAAAATAGAGGCGGGACTTCATGTCCGAGTCAGTGGGCGTGGCCATAGGAGTAAGTGGGCGGGGCCAACAATTGGTCCATTACAAGGTATCAGAAACAGAGTTTCTGTGTCATAGACTGAGTAGATTATAGTCTGAAGAAAAAGATTATTTTACAAAATACAAGTAGGACATCAAAGTTTATTAATTTAATGGAGATTTTACAACTTTCTTTCACAACCTGATCTCCGGGTCCCATAAAACCACCATTAGCCACATCAATATCTTTTTTGTCTGGGAAACACATGATGGATTATACCAATATAGCATTTAACACTTTATTGAGATTCAAGATACCAAAACCAGGTCCTAATGAAGCATAAAAGAGGTTTGCATAATCCCACTATTTTACGCCCCTCAAGAATAAAGCTTTGGAAAACTTTGTTGAAATTGAAGAAATTGCTTGTTACCAATTGAAATTCCATTTACTTTAAATTGTTGTCTGAAACTTCTTTCAATTTGGATAGGTCTAGAATTTTGTTGTATGGTAAACTGGGTTAAAGGTTTGTTAACCCTTGTCATGCTGTATAAATTACCTAACTCAAATGCTGCCAAATCAAAGGGCTGAGAGCATTGATAGCACTTGTTGCTCAAAAATCAATATTTCTTTTAGAAATCAACTTCATGAACAACTCTGGTGGGAAAAGTAGAAGCAGGGGGTGTAGACTAAGATCAGCCTGCACATAAGTGCAGTCTGATCTTAGTCTACACCTCCTGCCCAAACCAGAATATTCTGGGTTCAGCATGACAAGGGTTAAGATTGTGACCTAAACTTAATGCTTATAATAATTAATCTCTAAAGACCCAATCCTGATGTTTTCAAGTTAGTGGCCAAAGTGTAGCTGGTAGCATGACAGACTCCTAATCATGGGGTCCTGGATTCGTTCCCCACCCGCGGCAAATATTCTTTCTGACATTAGTCTCCCACTAATGGGTGGATAATTGTAAACCTAAGAAGAAGAGAAAACATTGTAGACCTAATTGAAAGAATCATTACAGATAGCATTTCAATTTGATGAAATTTTAAAAATTATTGGCAATTTGGATAGAAAAGATTGTGGTTAATGAAGAAATTGCTTGAAACAAGCAATTTCTTCATTTTCTACCATTTTTTTTTCTAAAAGTCTTTTTCATGAGATGCATAAAAAAGCAGGATAAGGTTGGAATTGGTTAAGCCTTAACCCATTACAACTCAATCCCTCCTTTTTACGCCCCTCAAGAAAAAAGCTTATGAAAACATTGTGGAGAATGAAGAAATTGCTTGTATCAAGGAATTTCTTCATTATCCACAATGTTTTCTATCCAAAAAGACGAAAAAATTCAAAATTCTATTAACTTAAAATTGTTGTCTGCAGCTTCTTTCAATTTGGACCAGTCTAAAATTCAACTGTGTTGGAATGGGTTAAGACTGAGAGTATATCATTGGCATGAAAGGGCCAAATATGGTTAGCCTAAATACCCAGCAAAATGTTTGGACCTAGTGCGTACAATATGATAATTTCAGACTTGTCCAAATAGAAAGAGGTTGCAGATGACATTTGTAAGTGTAAAGAAGCTATAGCCAAAATGGAGTAGGAAATTATTAGGAAAGGAGAAATAGATTGGTCTCCTTTTCTCACAATGTTTTCTGAATCTGCTTGTCTTATACAACTAGAATTTTTGAAAATGTGGCAATGGCCGATTAAGTTGTGATCACACACGATATTTCAACGGATCATCACACATGATTCGTATAAGGATAAGGATTAATTATTGACGTGACAGAAGATGTCACATTCTTCGAGACGCTGACAAATGAAATTTTCTAGCAAACAAAAGCATTTCAATGCATTATCACGAGATTCAAACATTTAACTTAATATTGAATCATTTCTCAACTTAATTGGCAAGATGTAATGTCACTATAATATTGATGACTTCACAATTTCACATTCTTCTACTTTTCTTACAATTGCTCAAAAACATTTTGAAGTGTTTTAACCCAAAGCCACACAAACACTTTTTGATGTACCTAAGAATAAGAATTTTTAAACACTGTGGGATGATGAAGAAATTGTTTGCGACAATCAATTACTTTATTTTCCATATTACTCTGTCCAAATAGACAAAGATTTTTCAGATTTTATCAACTTGAAATTGTTGCCTTCAATTTCTTTGAATTTGAATCAGTCTAAAATATCATCATCAAGCAAATGGCTTGAGCTGTGCTCATAATAAAGAAAAGGGCAACTCAAGACTGAAAATCAAATGCATAATATTATGCCATTTACCTTACAACTATTTATACAGGGATTTGATTGGTTAATATATGTAATCACAAGCTTTTGTCAGTCTCAACTGATCTGTAGATGAAAGCCAGACTTGGTTAGCAGGACTTAAGTATTTGGATGTTGTGAAATGTCAGATTCAACCTTTTACCGTTTTTTTTTTTTGTTTTTTTTTAAAAATTTTCGACTTGGCTACCAGCATTTTCTTCATTATCCAAATTGCTTTTCAAAGATTTTTTTTCTTGAGGGGCATAATAAAGGAGGATTGTGTGGGTTAAACAATTTTGAATCTTTTCATTTTCTCATAGTCAATCCATCAAGTTTTCTGTCAATGAATAACTAGATTCACTAGATTTAATTATTACAAACAACAAAAATCCCATACTTTGACATACTTATAACTCTGTACCAGTGACAACAAAGCTTACAACTACAGTAGTCAAAATTCAAAAGGGGTACAGAATAATGATAATAATTAAAAGTTGATAGAGTCTATGCAGGTGAAAATCAATGTGGGAAAATACAGAAATTGCTTGTAACTAGGAGTTTCTTCATTTTCAACATTGTTTTCCTGAAAGTTTTATGTGTGTTTGTATGGTAATGTGAGTTAAGCAAATTCTCTTTCACCCTTTCCTGTTTCTAAAAATTTTAGACTGGCTCAATTAGAAACATGTTGCAGACGACAATCAAAAGTAAAAAGTAGTGCAATTTGTAACGAAACCATTCTATGTGGTAGAAAATATTGTGATAAAAGAAGAAATTGCTTGTATCAAGCAATTTCTTCTTTTTCACAATATTTACCTAAGTATAAAATTGCATGGAGGTAAAAACCAGTGATTATACAGGAAAGAGTTAAAAACGCTGTTTGGAAAGGAAAAAATTGCTTGTAACTAGCAATTTCCTTTATTTCAACCAAGTTATCTATCCTGATTTCATTCATTGTGGTATTTAAATTATTGTCTTTCAAAGTAATTTCACCATGTATTGAGTTTAGAGTTTGTAACGATCAGAGTCCAAATATTTAAAAATACAACATATCTAAATATTTTAACATATTTAACCTATATGAAATTTTAGATTTTTTCAACTTTCTTGGTAGAAAACATACGTAAAATATAGAAATTGCTTACTACAAGCAATTTCTTGATTTTAAATCATGATTTTCCCTATTGTTTTTTTTGTTTTTTTTCTTGAGGGGTATCAAAAAGCCTCATTGTGTTGGAATGGGTTTAAGAAATTCTTTCGAAAAAATAAGAAAAGAATTTCAATTTTAGGGAAGATCTCTTTGAAAAATGAGGTCTGGACTCAGCCCGGAAGCAGATAAATGGATAACAGATTAATCATCGCATTGTTTTGACTAATTAGATGGAGGGTGAAGAGGAATGTAATTAGCACCCTACAGAACACCCTATACTCAATACATTTAGAATTGATTCCAAACAGAATTCATCGATTTCATAGAAGACTGTATCGCATTTTTGTCGTAAAGTCACTTGATCCCGACTATATCATTCAATCACTTTTTACATCTGTGCTAGGATGTATTGGTAAAACATGCCAGATCACTTATGAATGGGAACAAGCTACTTTTATGAAACAATCAAACACTGCCATTCTTCTAGAGTATGGCCTGAAAATTGTGCTTGACCTGAATTTGATTACCCTGACCTAGGACAATGTCACTTGTGAAAATTTTACTTACCTAATATTTCAAACCGAACATTTATACCAAATTGAAACACAAGCAATGTACTTTCAAAAGAAGGCGGTATAATTAAAATAATATCCTATCTTGACCTTTAACAAGCAATTTCTGCATTTTTCCGCAATTTTTTCTCTGGTATAATTAATGTCTTGAAAATCAGAGATTGTACAGGGAAAAAGGTTTACTATGCCTACCTTCAAAGACATGAAAATATACAATTCCTCAAATTTTAACCCTTGTCATGCCGAATAAAATCCTTTTCAGAATTGTATAAAAATCAATGGGGGGAAAGCACTGGTAGTGCTTGTTGTTCAGTTGTCAATACTTCTTTTGAAAATTAATTTCATAAACAACTCTGGTTTCAAAACGATGGACAGAAGGTGTAGACAAAGATCATACTGCACTAATGTGCAGATTGACTTTTGTCCATACCTCCTGCTAAAACTGGAATAATCCGGGCTCAGCATGACAAGGGTTAAATGGAACTTTTGGGCTAGCTATCAGAAGAAGGGGGGTAAATGAACAAGCACTTTTTTCTTTCATGTCACAATATTGGCCCTTTGACACATAACCAGACAAGAGCTGGATTTTAAGACAAGATCAAATTTAAAGAAGATGCAGACGACAATTGATAAATGATTGAATCTTAAGAATCTTTGTGTGGTAGGAAGCATCGTGAACAATGAAGAAATTGCTTGTAGCAAGTAATTTCTTCATTATCCAAAATTTTCTCCAAAGACATTTTCTTTGTATTTTCTGATGTGATAAAGTAGACTTGTGTGGGAATGAGTTAACTCTGATAAATTTCAAGAGAGAAGAGAAAGTGCATGGTGTGGGGTCTTCATTAAAATTGTTTCAGTATTTTTCCATTTCCTGTACAAACCGGGGATTTTAAATATGTTGCTGCCATTTTATACTTGAGAAAACATTGTAGAAAAAGAAGAAATTGCTTGTAACAAGCAATTTCTCCTTTTTCCACACTGTCTTTAACCAGGAAAGAGGGTTTCATTTCAAATTAAATTCAATTCTTAATGTCGTCTGCAACTTCTTTCAATTTGGACCAGTCTAAAATTTCAAGAAATGGGTAAGGGTTTTTCTATCAACTGTTTTTCTGTTTATGGTAACCCACAGATCAATTGTGGTGTGTAAATTGATATTTTGTTTCAGAAAATACAATAATGCTTCAAACTGATTGAATTTCACAATTTTTCTCATTTCATCTGCAAAAACCATTAAAAATCAATTTTGCCACAAATATCAATTTTTAATCCCTCTGTTTTCATGGAATCTGAGTGGTTCCCAGAGCAGAACAAAAAAATTCGGCCCTTGATCCTTGTTAAACTAAAAATTTTTTTAAAAATGCATTTAAATCAAAGTGTTGAAAGCACTAAAATGCCTTATTGTGGGTCTTGGCTTCTTTAGAAAACTACTTTAACCAATTCCCACACAATCCCGCATTTTTCTACACCCTTCAAGAAAAAGCTTTGAAAACTTGAAGACAATGAAGAAATTGTTTCAAATTGAATTGTTAAGAAGCAATTTCTTCATTGTTCACAATGTATCTACCCTAAAAGACATTAGAATCTTGAAATTTCATCAACTTAACCCTTGTCATGCTGAGCCCGGAATATTCCGGTTTTTACAGGAGGTGAAGACTAAGATCAGACTGCACTTACGTGCAGGCTGATCTTAGTCTACACCTACTGTTGGTACTTTTCCTGCCAGAGTTGTTTATCAAGCTGATTTCTAAAAGAAATATTGATTTTTGAACAACAAGTTCTATCAGTGCTTTCAGCCCTTTGATGACAAAACAAAATAATTAACCCATGTCTGCACAATAGTGCTTTTTGATGCCCCTTAATCCATTCCCAATCAGTGATGCTTTTAACATCCCTATGAGAAAAACTTTGGAAAACATTGTGAAAAATGAAGAAATTGCTTGTTACAAGCAATTTCTTAATTGTCCACATTGTTTTCTACCAAGAAAGTAGAAAAATCCAAAATTCTAAAAACTTTGAATTGTCCTCAGCAACTTCTTTCAATTTGGGCTAGTCTAAAATTTTACTGTCTGTTAATGGGTTCAGAAAAACAATTGGGAAAGCATTACGTAAAATTGCAAAAAGCAATTTCTTCATTTTACATAATATTTCCTTACCCAGAAAGGTGAAAATTTTTGAAATTCATAAACTTTGAATTGTTGTCTGCAGCTCCTTTTAATCTGGACCAGTCTAAAATTTTGTCAAGTAGTAATGGGTTAAAATTAGCTAGAGGCCATAAATACTTTGACATTACACCTTTCTAACTTAACCCATTCCACACAACAAAATTTTAGACTGGTCCAAATTCAAAGGAGTTGTAGACGATAAATTAGAGTTGATGAAATTTTAGATTTTTTCAACTTTCTGGTTATAGAAACATTGTGTAAAATGAAGAAATGGCTTGTTACAAGCAATTTCTTCATTTTACACAATGCTTTCTCTATTGCTTTTCTTATAGGGGTGTCCAAAAGCGCCACTGTTTGGAAATGTGTTAACCAATCTAATCTCAATCCCTCCAAGAAAACGATGCCAATCAGAAATGTCACTTTTCTGCTTCATAAGTTATTCAGGCCATAAATTTTGCCAAACAAGGCTGTTTAACCCACTACCAGATGGCAGAATTTTAGACTGGTCCAAAATGAAAGGAGTTGCAGGCAACAATCTAAAGTCTATGAGATATTAGTTTTTTTCATCTTTCTGGGTAGAAAACATTGTGTAAAAATGAAGAAATTGCTTGTCGCAATTTCTTCATTTTACACACTGTTTTCCTACATTTTTTTCTTAACCCATTCCCACACAATGAAATTTTAGAACAGTCTAATTTCAAAGAAGTTGCAGACATCAATTTAAAGTTTATGAAATTTTGGATTTTTTCAACTTTCTGGATAGAAAATCTTCTTAATTTTCCACAAGGTTTTCTCAACTGATTTTCATAAGGGGCGTCAAAAGGCATCACTAAGTGAGAATGGGTTTAGGGGTGTCCAAAAGCCCCTTTGTGTGGAAATGGGTTAATATCAAAGAGGAACTTCCTATCAGGGTCATTGGGCTTTGCCAGCGGAGTCTATGGGTGGGACTAGCGGTCTGTCAATTCCATGCAGTTCCAGTAAACAATCCGCCTTAGCAACACTTGATATTGTTCACCTATAATCTGGTAGACAGACATCCCTCAGGAATGTCCATAATCATACC
This sequence comes from Fragum fragum, assembly GCA_946902895.1. Taxonomy (NCBI): domain Eukaryota; kingdom Metazoa; phylum Mollusca; class Bivalvia; order Cardiida; family Cardiidae; genus Fragum; species Fragum fragum. Next base: position 52,264,700 of record OX336371.1, read on the forward strand.
ATTGTGGATACCAAGGCCTGAATCTATCATTTTGCTGTATTACCCCCTGTCAAGGGTTTGGTGACACCACAAAAACCCTAGGAAACCTTGCACATGCAACCCTGCATTTTCCCAGTCAAGTTATCAATACATCATGGACAAAATGGCAATTACAGCACTGTTTTCCTGCAGTCTGGAGAATGCAATTCTAGACAGGAAGCATTATACATGAAACATGTACTGCTGGCAGCAGGGATCCAAATGTGACAAACTGATTTTTTTTTTTTCAGGAAAAATAAAAATTGTTCTGATTTGAGAACATTTTATTCAATTCCTGTAAAAACATTTACAGCAGAAATAAAAAGCCATTCCAACACAACAAAATTTTAGACTGGTCCAAATTGAAAGGAGTTACAGACAACATTGTCAAGTTGAGTAAATTTTGAAAATCTTTGTGCTTTGGGGTAGAAAACATTGTGGAAAATGAAGAAATTGCTTTTGACAAACAATTTCTTCATTTTCTGCGATGTTTCCATAACTTTTATATTGAGAGGACCGTTTAAAAGTGTTATTGTGTGGGAATGGGTTAAAAGGAATAAACAGCAACATTCTAAAGACAAACTTTGGGGGTGTCAGAGATTATTTAGAACTGGATTAATATAGCAATCAGTGGGGTTCTATTTTCTATGGCAAAACTGGACCAAGCAATTTTAAACACTAACAACAGAGATTTATAAAACATTCTCTTAAAAGTATCCTGCTTTTTTACATCCCACAAGAAAATAGCTTTGAAAAACAATTTGTTGAAAATGTTTGGGTTTTTTTTAATTCCACCACTTAAAATTGTTGTCTGTAACTTCTTTTAATATTTTCAAGTCTAAAATTCAATTTCAGGCTCTTGTATCTGTCGAAATATCTTTTATAGTACTATAATTGTAGCATCATTGGGGATTAATTGATATTGTTTTGCTAAGATCTTTGTGATGGCATGTCACCTTATTACCTATTGATTTTTATCCTTATATTTCCTAGAATCAGAATTGCCCTGCTCTAGATAAAATCACACTCGATATACATGTATATAAAAGAGACTGTTCGGATTTTAACATAGAGAAATTAATAGAATAAAGGTTACACAGTCATGGCCGAAAATTCCCTTTAATCTATTATTGCCGCAATAAATATCAATAATGTTTACATTACATATATGTCAGAACCTTTTAATCTGTAGTTGCCTTCTTCACAAATGTTGGTCTTTAATTTTGTAATTTTGATAATAGAATTAAAACTCTAAGTGATTTGATCCAATCACAAAGGGAAATCACTCCGATGGATGCATACACGAATGATGCATATATTAATACTTGCACGGAGTTCAAACAAGATGCTTATTTTGACATGACAATACTATTACAAAAAGATGAACATTTTTCAATTTGTATTACCCTCAATTATCTGTAAATGAACTTTATAGGTGTTGTTTCAAGATATAACCAATTTAGAAATAATTAAGCCCAAAATGGAGGACAGAATGAAACTATTTTTGATTCCAAATATCTCAGACAGCCGATCACTTGCCCTCCCTTTGGTCCCCTTTAGCAAGAAATGACTATAGTTTCTAAATTGTATATAAGGTTTTCAATAGATTTAAGTTAGTGTTAAGTGACCTACTTTTTTATCAAAATAGTCCGAGTTTTCATCTTGAAACAAAAATTCTTACACAATTTAATTTGACATTTGAGCTTAATTCTTTCCCAATTTTTGAAAATGTTTGACTTGTTCTAATTCAAAGAACTTGTAGATGACAACGAAAACTGAAAGCAATTTGCAAAGAAACCAAATTGCAGAGTAGAAAATATTGTTTGAAAAGATTTCCAACAATATTTTCTCAAGTACAAAATCATAAAGATGTAAAAACAAGGGATTGTACATGAAAGGGTCAAAATGTAGCCTAAAGAGTGTACACAAGGCATCTCTCAGATTTGACGTAGTCATCTACTCTTGGAACCCAAGTGTCCTAATACAACACTTAACCCATTACCAGACGGCAAAATTTTAGACTGGTCCAAATTGAAAGGAGTTGCAGACGGTAATTTAAAGTTTTTGAGATTTTAGATTTTTCAACTGACTGAGTAGAAAACATTGTGTAAAATGAAGAAATTGCTTTATTCAAGCAATTTCTTCATTTTACACAATATTTTCTCAATTGTTTTCTTTGAGGGGAGTCCAAAAGCATCAATGAGTGGGAATGGGCTAATAAGAGACAAACATTTTGACCAAATATCCAGAAAATTGAGCCTAATATGTGGCCTCTAAAGTACACACAAGGTAATTCTAAGGCTTGACCTAGTGACCTACTCATGAGGCCTAATATTGAACTCAGTAGGGTTGACAAACATTCTGAGCAAGTGTCAAGACATTCTTTGGGCAAAAACTATGCCCTCTAGACTGCACAAAAGATATTGATGGAAGACGGACACCAAACACCAGACACATCTTTATTAGAACACAAAATCTCACAGTCAGCACTTTGTGCTCCGAGCTAGGTGAGCTGAAAATGCTAGCCATGAAGATTTTCTTCTCTTCAAAAATGCCACAACTCTTTCTCCAGAGTTTTTCAGACCACATCCAAATATTCTGAGCTTAAAACAAATATCTTTACTCTCACAAAATACTCCCAAAACAGCCAAGACAAAATACTCAAGGGATAATCAGTTTTACTCAACTTATATAGCATCTTAACAATAACCCTTAAGGGTCAGTGTAACAAATGAGACTTGCATCTAATCTGACAGAATCAAGGACCACAGGCTAAATTATCGTCTACGAGCCAATTATGACAATTTGCATTGTAAAATTGAAGAAGAAAGGGCTAACACATTGATCATAGCTTCAAGATATCTAGACAGTATAGTATATACAAACCTCCCAAGAATTCTTGTCAAAAAACGATTTAAATTTAACTACTTTCTTCTTTCCAACACACTAAAAATATCTAAGAAAACCATCAGGAACAATAAAGGAAGTTGCTAGTAACAAGCAACTTTTACATTGCCCACAAGCCTTTCTACCAGGTAAGACAAAGGAATCTTTTAATTTCACAAAGCTAAATTTGCCATATACAACCTCTTTCAATTGGACCAGTAGGTTTAAAACTAGAGGCACTTGAGCACCTGATTCGCTCTACCGTACTAGATTTACTTATCTTTCCCTAGAAATTTAGTTGAAAACCATCCTGCAGTTTGCAAGAACAAGATGTTCAAAATATCACAATAATATAAACCATTATATGGACAAAAGCTCCCAATAAAAGTAAAACTTTTCATCTGAGCCATATTTTATGAAGAATATGACAAAGAGTCACCCAAGGATTATTTCTGTGACATTTGGTTAAAAACTTATGAATGCTTGGATTTTGAGAAGAATGTAACAGTTTTCACTGTTCACAATATATGAAAATGCACCTTGTTCATTAAAGCCATGTTTCCATTCAATTAATTTTTTTAGCAATCTACTTAATGGTAACCAAAGCATCATTCCAGTGAATTTTGGTTGAAATCCATCCATTAGTTTCTGAGGAGAAGATTTTTAAGGCTTTCATCACATATGGAAATTAGCCCTGCCCATTCACACCAAGTTAATCATCTGATTAAAATTCTTTGAAAGAATCTGATAAAGAGTCACCAAAGAATCAGTTCTGTGAAATTTGGTTGAATTCCATTCAATACTTTTTGAGGAAATGATTTTTAAAGAAAAAGTTAATGGACCAACGGACAGCAGCACACACACACACACACATGACAGACACAATGCTATGACAAAAGCTCCCTCAGGCTTTCAGCCAGTGGAGCTAAAAATATGTCACATGGTAACTGGTTAAAGCAAATCTGATGAAAAGTACCTCTAACAAAGCTTCATAAATTTCCAATTAAACACTTGTCATGCTGAACCCGGAATATTCCTGTTTTGGCAGAAAGTATAGACAAAGATTAGCCTGCATATAAGTGCATTTTGATCTTAGTCTACACCTCCTGCTTGTCCCTTATCAACCTAGCTTTTTTATATAATCAATTTTCAAAACAAATATTGACCCTCATTAAGACCTTCCAGTGCTCTCAGTCCTTTGATTTTAAAGCAATTACATATAGGCTTTAAATGCAGTTTGACAAGCGTTAAGTCTATAATTCATCCATTAGAAAAGAATTCACTTTAGTATCAAAGCATGTATACCTCCTATAAGAGGTATATTTCTTATAATCATCCTTTCTCAACCTATTACCAGATGGCAAAATTTTGAACTGGTCTAAATTGAAAGGAGTTGCAGATGACAATTTAAAGCGGGTGCACTTAGAAAAATTAATCAATCAACAGATTAGAAAAATGTGTGAAAAGAAGAAATTGGTTGTTAGATTTTTTTCCTCAAGTATAAAATCACAGGGACGTAAAAACAAGGGATTGTAAGGTAAAAGATTAAATAAAACTGGACGTCATGGATTTGTATTCCACTTTTCCAAATGATGAACCCTTTCTTATTTTGTGCTCAATGAAATTGTGTTTTGGGAATTTTTTTTTCTTTTTTTTTTGTAACCATTATGAAGGAAAAGATGAGATAGTTGGATGTCTGGTTCATTTGCTGGAAACTATTGTTTTAGACAAGGGGTGTCAATTAGGGAAAACAGAAATTAAGGTTCACTTCATGTTGAAATGGGTCAATGGCCTTCACTTGTTAAAGTTTGGCTGACTAGACCAATTTCTAAGATCACATTTTTGGTTAACCCATTACCAGACGACAAAATTTTAGACTGGTCCAAATTCAAAGGAGTTGCAGACAACAATTTAAAGTTAATGTATTTTTCATAAATCTGTATCTTTTGGGGTAGAAAACATTATAGATAATGAAGAAATTGCTTTTAACAAGCAATTTCTTCATTTTCTAAAATGTTTTCAAAAGCTTTTTTCTAGAGGGGGCGTCTAAAGGCATCATTGTGTGGGAATGGGATAACCTATTTACACACAATCTTGCTTTTACATAAATTAAGCTAGGAAAATTTTTGTGGGAAATGAAGAAATTGCTTGTAACAAGCTTTTTCTTTATTTGCCACAGTTTTTTCTATCCCATTAGACAAAAATTTTAAACGTTCACAAATTAAAAATGTATTGACTGCAACTTCTTTCTATTTAGACCAGTCTAAAATTTTCATGTCTGTATCTGGATTAACAAGAAATTCAAAAAGTCATTGATTTGTATTTTCTTTTTTCTCATTAACTCATGACAAAATCTCAGACTAGTTTTAAATGAAAGATGTTGTAGCCATGTTCAAGTTGGTGAATTTTTTTTAAATCTTTGCCTTTATTCCATACCCACACAATAAAGTTTTAGACCAGTCCAAATTCAAAGAAGTTGCAGACAACAATTTTCAGTTTATGAAATCTTTAAAATCATTTTCTTTTTTGGTAGAAAAGATTGTGAATAATGAAGAAATTGCTTGTAACAAGCAATTTCTTCATTTTCCACCATATTTTCAAAAGGGGCATCTAACATTGAACTGCCTCGATGGTCAGTAATATAGGTGCTTGACTCGTGATCTGAAGGTCACTGGTTCTAGCCCCACTATCACTGGAGTGTGTTCATGGGAAAGAATAGCCAGCCTCAGTCTACCCAGCTGTAGAAGTGGGTAGCAGTGGGATTCAGCCACTGCCTCTCTTTCAGGGACATGAAAACATCTGGATTGTGAGTGTTTGAGAGTGATTCTATAAGCTTAAAGCTTTTGTCGCAATCGAACTAAAATAAATTTGTATAAACTAACTAACATTGTTATTATGTTGGAATTGGTTAAAAGTAGAAAATATTTTAGACATTGAAAAAAATGCTTGTCGACAATGTTTTCCAAAGTTTTTCTCTTCAGGGGCGTAAAAAATGGAATTGTTTGGGAACAGGTTAATCTGCCATTTTGGAATTCAGCAGACAGGACAAGGTAACTGTCAATTTGCAAGAAAAAAGTCTTGTTAGATTTTTTCTCCTAAAACAGAAAAGCTTATAATATTCATAGTATTTAGGGAGTAAATTTTGTCCTACCTTTTTCAAATACCCTTTGGCAGTTCCAACAATGGCCACTGTATGATCTGTCGTCATGGTCAGAGCAACTGATGTCAGCCATGTAGCCCGGTATTCCTGAATTGCATTGGCACTTGCTGGAACTGTTCCAACAATATTTCCAATGGACTCATATTCACAGTTACAGAGGTAAGCCTTGTCTTGATAGAAGGGGGCCTGGAAATTATATTTCACATCTATCAATCAATTTGCCTTAAACCCATTACCAGTCGACAACATTTAGGCTGGTCCAAATTGGAAGGAGCTTCTGACGACAATTGAAAGTATATGAAATTTTAGATTTTTTCAACTTTCTGGGTAGAAAATATTGTTGAAAATGAAGAAATTGCATGTTGTAAGCAATTTCTTCATTTTCCACATTTTTTTCAAAATTGCTTTTCTTGAGGGGCGTCTAAAAGCATCATTAAATGTGAATTGGTTAATTCATAATACAGATAATCAGGTTCTTTTTAAGCAACTCCTATTAAAATGTATTACTTGCCCCATAATGAACTTACAAGAGAGGCAACTTTTTATAACTTGAAATTGTCGCCCGCAACTTCCCTCAATTTTGAACCAGTCTAAGATTTGTCATGTTGTAATGGGTTAACTCCAGGGTTACTTTAACTTTGTTTATTTATCATGATAACCTTTGACAAAGAGGATCACTGAACAAAACCATGCTTTGCTAGCTTACAGTACTTTCAGTACTTTGATTACAATATAATACTGGTACTACATGTATACGTGTAAATGCCACTATAAGGCAATTATTCCTGCCCATAAAAGCCATGTTTTTTCTTTTATTAAAATACTTTGATTGAAGCTGACAAAGAGTCACCCAAGGATCACTTCTGTGAAATTTCGTTAAATTCCGGTGTCTACCTGACCAATCTCATATACATAAAGAAGAGCAATTTAGTTATTTTTTCATCAGATAGAATTCTCTGGAGTTTCATTTCAAGTTGGAAATGCATTATTTATCTTTGATAAGTTTACTCAACACATTTCTATATAACAAAATTTTAGGCTGGTCCAAATTAAAGAATCTGCAGACAACAATTTCAAATTAATGGAATTTTTTTTTGTCGTATTGGATAGGAAACATTGTGGATAATGAAGAAAGTGCTTGATACTTCATTTTCCACAATGACTTCCATAGCTTTCTTCTTAATGGGCATAAAAAGGAGAGATTATGTGGGAAGGGTATAAATCAGTCAAGTTACCATAAAAGTTCTAGTATGAAAAAGAAAAAAAACTTACCAAATTTCTACATTGCTTTTTGATGAGATAGCCCCCACCACTCACATCTTGCCCACTGTAACAGAGTTTCACATTTTCCAAGAACTTTTTACGAATATATTGCATGGTGAAAACACAGATTGCCGAGTTGGAATTCTCACTCCCCTCATCGTCGGTAAAAAGTCCGATCAGAATATCATCTGGAGATCGAAGACCGAAGCTCAGCTGCATATTTTTAGATGCTTTGATTACTTGCGCAGCCTGAATAAACCTATACTCAATTCCTGTAGAATCTGACGTACATGAAATTGGCATATCCATATAGGAATAGTAGAACACATCTTCTTGACATATCTGAACTATTTTTGATACCTTTTTAGATCCAAATCCGGTTGAATATGGATTCTCAAACTGCTGGGTTAAGAAATAACTGTATATATTAGAACTAAATCCTGTCACATACTTGATTAAATAATCTGACCGGACATTCTTCTTTAAATAAATACCTGAGAGCTTTGATTGAATCATGCTAGTTTTTTCATAAAATTCAAATCTATTTTTAACTAAACTTCTTGTGCTAATTGCTGGTACCAAGTCTCTTAGCTGTTTGGTTATGTCGTCCATTCCACCGGAAAATGTTGTTGCAATATACAGTACCTCTGGTTGTCCCCCAGGTGGCCCGGCTGCTATAAAGGCAACAGTTGTTGCATTTGGTGTATTTGCTGCAAGAGCATAATCTGACATTGACCCATATTGTGACTGGTAATACACATGTGCTCGAGATATATTACGCACATTCCTGGCTTCACATGCTCCCTGATACACGCTACCACATGTCAAAATCTTGTCTTTCTGACCTTTATAATGCAGCAAAACTTTGTTATAATTGTCAGTCAAATCTTTGGGAAAAGCACATTCTACTTCATTTGATACAGGAAGACATTTACGACTATCATTCACAGGTCCTGTCTCAACCTCAGTAATAATGTTCAAATCTGGGTCAAGCTCATAGATCCGATTTACAGCACCAATAAACACTCGACCCCAGTCGGTTATCACAAGATGACTGAGCTCAAAATGTTTGGCTTGGACTCCATCTCCCAGTGTTTTCTCCTTTATGATACCATCAAGATATTCATCGTATCGACTGCTAGGATACACGCTGATGACTCCTGTACTCAATGTCACCAGACAATACAACACCACTGTTAGAAAAATATGGTGGGGATAGAAATCCTCCATTTTCATCTTCTTCATTTATAACTTTCTTGAACTTTGATCACAAATTAGACTCTATGTACATGGTAAACTTTTCCATCGAGAATTTCTCCAAATTCTTCTACTCATTACCACCTTTCTCTGTTAGTTCAGAGGTTCCATAGAAAACAGTAGAATCAGCCAATAAAGATTGCCCTTAGAAGATTTCATACTGACAGTATAGCACTAATTTTGTCCCATTTTCACTGTACAAACGCAGTGTTCCATGTGTTTGTGTATAATTCTCTTATTACATTAAGGGTAATCTAATTTGCCAACATCAGATTCAGGGATTCTGGGACTGTATACAGAATACGAAATCCAGAATTCCTGACATTGAATACAAACTAACAGAATTTTTCGGATTAAGAGATTGTCCAGAGTGTTTACTTTAACAATCTAGGCCACAACATATGTTGAAGGGTTTCAGAAGTCTTTTGTAAGCTGGATTTGTATACATCTTGTTTGAATGTTCTTGTAAACACTTGCTGGTATCGTTTTTCTTGTCTGTCTGCCAGAGAGGACTTTCACTTGATGATGTTCCATCATGTTTCAGCATTCCAGCACATTATTCTGAAATGAGAGAGAAGTAATTTACCAGAATGCATTACATGGTCTGCTTGCTTTGAAGTTTATCTGCAATTTACATGTAACTCAATCTTTCTTGGCACATTCCTAGTGGTTGACTATTATAATCTTTGTTACTGATTGAAATAAAAAGGGTTTGCAGAGGAGGAATAAGAAAGTCGAATTCACTCATTTTTGCATACAATTCTTTTAACAAAGTTTGAAAGAATTTTATCATTTGTAGGGAAAGTGCAATTACTCACACAATACCACCTTTTTTACATCCAGGATGAAAAATGCTTGGGAAAATGTAGGGAAATGAAGAAATTGCTTGTTATTATCCACTATGTTTTCTTTTGGCAAGAGATGAAGATTTTTAGAAATTTCATTTTTCATGCATTGTTTTCTGAACTTCTTAAAATTTTGATCAGGTCTAAAATTTTGTTGTCTGGTAATGGGTTCCATAACATGTTGATTAATTTTTAGACTGGTTCAGATTGAAAGAAGTTGCAGATAACATTCTAAGTTGCGTCAAAATAGGAAAATAAGTGCTAACAGAAAAGAAAACATTTGAGAAAACGGGAAATTGCTTGATTCTGAAATTGTTTTTCTCTGGGGCATCAGAAAGAGGTTAAATGCCTTACTTGTACAATCATAGAAAGTCTTTGCAGAATGCCAGATTCCAAAAAGGAATCAGTCTGTTTGTAGTATTACGCCGTCATAGCGTAGTCGGTAGCGCGCCAGACTCCTAATCTTCAATCATAGGTGTCATGGGTTCGATCCCCGGCGGCGGCAAATATTCTTTCCGACAATTGTCTCTCACCAATGGGTTGATAATCGTTAACCTAAGTGAGATAGCAGCTGGAGGCTAGGAAAGGATGTAGTGGTAGTACTGGTGTGAGAAATACCAGGAATCCATTGTTAGGTGCTCCAGCCGCCGCGATATGACTGAAATACTGTTAAAAGCGGCGTTAAACCCCATTCAATCAATCAATTGTAGTATTAATTATAGGTACCTAGTTAAGACTGCTCATAATTCAAATGAGATGCAGACAACAATTTCTAGATGATGGAATTCTTAAAATCTTTGTCGCTCTATATAGGGAGAAAACAATGTGGAAAATGAAGAAATTACTTGGTACAAGTAATTTCTTCATTTTCCACAATATTTTCCAATGTTTTTTACTGAGGGGCATAAAAAGAGGGATGTGGAGGAATAAAGGATATAGCAAATATGGTCAAAAGATCATTTATTTCTACGAATGAAACTTTCATCCAAATCAACATTGTTTTTTAAATGATTACATAATTGAATCATCTCGTTCAAACAACAGTAATTGAATATCTCCACAGAGTGCGTCCAAAATACCAATTCGGCTAGATTAACGTAACTGGATCTATATATCGTAGTTGTCGTTCTAAAACATCGTAACTACAGCTTGATTCAAGCTGTAGTTACGTCGTTTTAGAACGACTGCGACGATATGTAGATGTAACCGTATTAAAACCATTCAAACTCCAATGATTCCAAACATAATAGAGTTAATGGCCATTAAATTGTCAAAAACGCATTAATATCAACACTCTCTCGGGTATGTGCACATATAATTGTAAAAATGTTCACTTACACGAATATAATAAACCATGGAATTCTCATGAAGAGTTCTAATATAACGTATAAATATCAAACACAGACATGAAGAAAGAAGAGCAAATCTAGCAGAAATTGTAGACATTTATTCAATGTGTTTTATCCTGTATTTTTAGAAGACAGATTTATTAACCCATTACGACACAGCAAAATTTTGGAGAGGTCCACATTGTAAGGACTTCCAAACCAAAACTTTAAAGCTTATGAAAGTTAAGATTTTTTCAACTATCTGGGTAGAAAACATTGTGTAAAATGACGAAATTGCTTGTTGCAAGCATTTGCTGCATCTTATATGATATTTTCTCTGAATTTGCGACCAATCTAGAATTTGACATCTGGAAAAGTTAAGTTAATTGAATCCATAACCCACTCACAAAATGATGCTTTTTGATGCCACTTAAGAAAAATATGTTTAAAAAACATTGTAGACAATTAAGAAATTGCTTGTTACAAGCAATTTCTTCAATGTCCACAATGTTTTTTCCCCAAAAAGGACAAAGATTTTCTTTATAGCATCAACTTGAAATTGTCGTCTGCAACTTCTTTCAGTTTAGACCGGTGTTTAATTTTGTCATGTGGTAATGGGTTAATTCAGAAATTCAACAGATTAAAAGCATACAAAGCAAAAGGCACTGGTTGGCCCATAGTGGAACAACAAAGTGATTATTTCTGGGAAATTCATCACTCACAGTCATTCTGTTAATCAAGGAGTCTCCCAACACTTTTATTATATTTGTTCCAGTAAAACAATTCTATGAATGAGGAAAATCTGGGAGAAACTTCATTATTACCCTACAGTTACACCTGATGCACATTTCTGTACAACAAAAAACACCTGCAAACATGAAAACAACATAGCCACACTATCAGCACACCCCGTTAAAATTGTACAACTGTGACAGGCAAGTTAACTTTTTTGTAAAACTAATGTAATTTGGTATCTTAAGTGGTATATAAAATTGTATAGGAGTTTTGTCTGACATTCTGAACTTAATAATTCTTTCCCGTTTTATGAAATTTTAGACCTGTCCAAATTCAAACGAATTGCAGACGAAAATCTCAGGTGGATTTAATTAGAAAAATAACCATTCAGTAGGATAGAAAACAAATTGTGGAAAAAGAAAAAAATGCTTGTTACAAGCAATTTCTTCTTTTTCGACAATGTTTTCTCAAGTATAAAATCAAAGCAACGCAAAATCCAGGGTTTGTACAGGAAAGAATTTGGTCCAATTGATAATTCTGTTCATATAATATTTTTTCAAAAATTCTGATCTTACCATTTGTACATTATATACATTTTGAACAAGATACAATTCAGTACTTTCTTCAAATTGAAAGATATTGCAGAAAACAATTCCATTAGCTTGTGAAATGTAAAGAATCTTTGTCTTCCAAGGTAAAACACTGTGGACAATGAAGAAATTTGCTTGTTTATAACAAGCAATTGCATTATTTTCCTCTATATTTATCTAAGATTTTTTCTTCTGGAGTCTCATGATATGAGCAGGACTAAATGGAAAGGTCTGATGAAAGTAATAAGATTTTTTTGTTCAAACTATTTTAATGATTAAATTTCTGTTGACAAATCCCAAACTACCAATAAATGAGAAGGCAATTTCCATTCTTTGCTTAAAAAAAAACAAATCTAGAAAATTGATATTTCTGGCAAACCGTTTACCAAGCAATCATTAGAGAAGTATACTATTACACCTGATTCCTTGCTTCTGTCAGTACAACTAGAAAATATGAATAAGTCAAGAGCCTCTTGTCACATAACACATTTATAAACTGCAACAAGAACATTGTTTTGGCAGTATTACATCGACTATAGTGAAATGACGCCAACTGAACATTAAGTCTGATTCTTGTTAATCCTCCTAGCAGTAAACATAAACTATTTCTAAACCCATTAGACGGGGTCATAGCGCAGTCGGTAGCGCATCGGACTCCTAATCTTCAATTATGGAATGTCATGGGATCGATCTTCGGCGGTGGCACATATCCTTTCCGCAATTCGTCTCTCACCAATGGGTGAATAATCGTAAACCTAAGTGGGATAGCATTCTGGAGGCTAGGATAGAATGTAGTGGTAGTACTGGTGTGAGAAATACCAGGAATCCATTGTTAGGTGCAGGCTGCTCCAGCCCCCGCAATTTGACTGAAATACTGTTAAAAGTGGCTTTAAGCCCCATTCAATCAATCTAAACCCTTTACCAGATGACAAAATCTTTGACTGGTCCAAATTGAAAGAAACTGCAGAGTTGATGGAATTCTAATTTTTTTGTCTGTTTGGAAAGAAAAGATTGTTCATAATGAAGCAATTGCTTGATACAAGCAAATTCTTTATTTTCATTTTCCATATTGTTTTCCAAAGCTTTTTTCTTGAAGGGCGTAAAAAGGAGGGATTGAGTGGGTATTGGTTAAAGGCTCTGCAGCTCTCAAAGGTAAAACAAAACATAAAATATTGATTAAAAATTTTAGTAATAGGCCCACTATGAAAAGCTGAAGAAATATAGTCAAACAAAAAATGAATTTCAAAATTATTTAATGTTGCCAAAAGTTATGCCTAAAGGAAAATGAAAATGAATTCAAAACTGGAGTTTCATGGCTTGCTGTTTGAATGGACGTAAAAAACTGTCTAAAAGTTGATAATCTCTTTTTGTAAAATTTTAAAAGAAATTTACAGTATTTCTTTTACCTCCCTGTTTTATTTGTCCCTGTGGTTTTATGCTTGAGAAAGCTTGTGGGAAAAGAAGAAATTGTTTATAAAAAGCAATTTCATGCATTTTACCCCACAATATTTTCTACCCTGTAGGTTAGGTATTTTTCAAACTTCTTTCAAATTGGAGAAAACAGGCAAGGGTTAAATACAGAAAGAGGAAGATGGGACCTGTGCACAAAAAATAACAATCCATCTTGCTAGCCATTTCTAGTTATTGAATATTAGAGCTTAGGAAAGTCTGGAATGTTAAAGAATAGTCCCCATCTGATTTAAACATTAACAAGTTTAATGAAGAACTGAAATCTTTACCAGTTTGAACCTTGAGAACAGTTAAACGTTTTGGAAATATTGTTTGTGTAACCAACAAACAACCCTAAGGAGCCACATCATAACCCATTCCCACACAAGATCGCTTTTAGGCGTCCCCCCCCCCCCAAGTAAAAAGCTATGGAAAAAATTGTGGACAATGAAGAAATTGCTTATTACAAGCAATTTATTCATTATCCACAATTTTTTCAATTTCAAAAAACAATGAAAATTTGAATTTTATTAACCCGAAATTTTCTTTGTGTAATCTTCTTTCAATTTGGACAAGTCTTTTTTTTTTGTTTGGAAAAAACAAAATAATGAGCCAGCAGACATGAGGACTTCTGTATTAACCCTTGTCAAGCTGAATAAAATCCATTTCAAAATTGCCCTGAAAATGAAAGGGCTAAAAACACTGAAAGTATTAGTTGTAGATAAACATTATTTTGAATTTAAACAAATTCTCACACAATCCCTCCTTTTTAGGCCCCTCAAGAAAAAACTTTGGGAAACACTGTGGAAAATAAAGAAATTGCTTGAATCAAGCAATTTCCTAAATACCCACAATGTTTCCTATCCAAAAAGATGAAGAAAAAATTAACACTCTATAAACATGAAATTGTTGTCTACAGATTCTTTCAATTTGGACCAGTCTTAAATTTTGTTGGGTTGGAATGGGTTAAATTTTTATAAGCAACTCCAACTTCAAGGCACAGACAAATAGGTGGTGTAGACCAAGATCAGTTTCAGAAAGTCAAGGGTAAATTTCATTTTTGAAGCAATAGAAAAAGGTGTTTTACCAAATAAGGTAAAGTGCTATAAAGCCCAAGCAAATGTATCCATGCAGTTTTCAGACAACTTGTAGACAGGAAATAAAGTGTTGACACCCTTCTTTAGTCTAGCAATTGATATGTTTTTTTTTCAAGGAGTAAATATTTTTTTCATTACAATCCTTTTTCAGTATAAATGAGGGAGGAAGATAATAATTATCCTTTAGTTTTCAAACAGTAACTGACTAGATGCATTTGTGAAACGGTATTTTCTCCAAAACAGTAGTTTTTTACAGAAATTTGACCTTGACTGTTGACCTTTACTTTTATATCAGCAAATACAAACTATGAGAGCTGTCATTGTGCCAAATATGAGCATTAATGTGTACCTTGAATCGTATGGAGATAATAGTAAAATGTTCACAGATTAAGTTTTCAAGCACAATTTTGAGGATAATGGTTGACCTTGATGGTATGAACCTGACAAGAAAGCTAGTGTCAAAAGCTACCTGCATGGTTACAAATTTGACCTTGATGGTATGACCCTGACTAGAAGGGTATTGCCAAAGGCTAACTCAGTCCTGAATATAGGCATTATTACTTGATAATAAGAATTGTTATAAGAAAATGTTAAGTTCAGAATATAATTTTTCAGCAGAAATATTGACAAACAGAGGGATGGATAGACAGATACAGTAACACAATTTTCCCTTATCCATGGTTGCAAGTGGGTAGTGAGGATTTCCACATAAAGATATGTTTACATCACAAGAGCCAGCAAAGTGGATGACTAAATAGATTTTTACTTTTATACTAATATGATAACTAATAATCTCTTCATTGGTCATAAATTAATCATTTTGAGGACTATGCTGTTAACCCTTATCATGCTGAACCCGCACTATTCCTGTTTTGGTAGGAGGTAAACACAAAGATCAGCCTGCACATATGTGCAGTCTGATCTTAGTCTACACCACCTAAATGCCCCCATCAAGCTAGAATTTATTGTTGTAACAATTTTCAAAATAACATAAACATTATACAATGTACTTCAATTGAAAATGTGTGATTCAACACCACATTTAAGGCTTCATAATAATAATTTAAACAAATTAAGTTCACTATTCATATGCTGCCTTGTTACCTGCTTTAAAACGATTCCAGTGCATACCAACAAAGGCAGTATATAAATATTTTTTATCCTATCATGATGTATTATTATCGTTGAGCATTGAAAAAATATTGTGTACAATGGGTTAACCCTTTCCCGTTTTGCATAGTCATAGACCTGTCCAAATTCAAAGGTTTTGCAGACAACAATTTAGAATTGATTTTATTGGAAAAATAATAATATTATACTTGAGAAAATATTGTGGAAATAGAAGAAATTGCTTGTTAAAAGCAATTTCTTCTTTTTCCACAATGTTTTCTCAAGTATAAAACCACGGGAACGTAAAGTCCAGGGAACGAATAGGAAAGGGTTAAGGTAGAAATTACTTTCTTCCCGAAGAAATATCGGTAAGTACCAAAAGTACTTCACAGCTTTGTAGCTCAATAATAACTCTCAAACTACTTGAATAATCCAGCTCTACCAATTAATTTGCTGTAAGTCGACATTCTTCCAGCCACAATTACTCATGCGATAAATTTTTAATGCTACAGTTTGAGAACTGCCGAGTATCTGGCGCTTTCACAGGATACCACGCAGGAAGTCAACGCTTAGAATTCCATCACGACCTCGTGAAGAAGTGGTAGACAGGCATGTTTGTCATGCCTTCGAAAAATCAGGAATAACAGCTTTTAAGCTGTCTAAGATCTGAATTATTGACGAGAATTTCGCAGAATTAAGATAAATGTATAGTCTATGCCTGCTTTAATTTTCTATGGAACTTCAAGGAGCCTCAGAGAATTGGATGAATAAATTGTATCAGCCCCATTACCATTATGCATTTATTTCACTTAAGAAGTTTTGACAGAAAAGGCTTCAAACATAATGTACTTTCTTTTTTCTTTATAAGGTTACGATTTTTTTACTGTTAATAATGAGATTAATAAACTGCCATTTTAAACTTTTCATTCATGATTAATTTTAACTCTTGGTCATGCTGAATAAAATGCCTGTTCATAGTTGTATTAAAATCTAAGCACTGAAAGCACAACAGTACTGTAGGGTCGACATTGATTCTTTGTTACCTTGTATAATTTTTACAATGCTAGCTGAAATAGGACAGATAGGTGTTGTAGTTTAAGATCAGATTGCAAATATCTGCAGGCTGATCTTTGTCTATACCTCCTAACAAAACAGGAATAATCTGGTTTCAGCATGAAAAGGGGTGAAACAAGAGGACCATAGTGGTCCTAAATTGCTCACCTCATTAATCTGCTAATAAAAGTACATTTACCAAATATGAATGCCTTAGCAGAAGACTATTTAACTTGCTATAATATTATTGAGTGTTTTTCTAATCTTTTGGCTGTTTTGATCCCAGGGGCAAATTTTTCATAACATACTATAAAACCATCTACCAAACATGAATTCCCTATTCTATAGAGTTTAGGAGCAGATGACTTTTAAACTTGTTCTAATTGAGCATCTTTTCAAATGTTGGACCTACTGCATGAGAAGGGCCATTTTTGACCCCTTAGGGATACATTTTTGAAAGTTTTGTGGTAACCATGCGATAATGCTATATATGAAATACATTATGCCTTGTAGTTTCTAAAAAATGTTTCCTAAAAAGACAGGACAACAGGAGTTTTTCACAGAATGCAATTCTTTTAACAATGTATGTAGAACTTCACCAAAGGAAAATCCCTGAAAAGTTTCAACTTGATTGGCCTACTCAGGTTTAGGAGGAGAAGATTCTTAGAGATTGTGGATGAACAAATGGTCCAAATTGAAAGGAGTGGCAGACAACAACTAAAAGTTAATGAAATTTTAGATTTTATCAACTTTCTGGGTAGAAAACATTGTGTGAAATGAAGAAATTGCTTGTCACAAGCAATTTCTTCATTTAACACAATGTTTTTCAAATTGTTTTTTGTGAGGGGCATTCAAAAGCATCACTGTGTGGGAAAGGATTAAAAAGACTCATCATGAGCTCTCCAGGCTAGCTGTATCCTAGCTGTATCCGCTGGCTATATGGGACCTATTTTGTGACAGAAATGAGAAAAATTGTTATCAGGGAATTGGCACATAAGCCCCATAATACAGAAACTATTTCACCTGCAGACAAATCAATAACTTTCTCTTATATCAATTATCCATCCTTCAGTCACATTACCCTTATTGATATACTTGTACTCAACTTTTGATTGCTTAATGCATTCCCACAAGAAAAAATCTTAGACTATTCCAAATTGAAAGAAGATGCAGACACTGAATTTTAACCCTTGTCATGCTGAACCTGGAATATTCCTGTTTGGGCAGGAGGTATAGACAAAGATCAGCCTGCACATATGTGCAGTCAGATCTTAGTCTACACCACCTGATTGTCTCTATTAAGCCAGAATTGTGATTAAAATAATTATTTACCTAAAATTAGTGCATCCAGTGTGGTCAGTCTTTTGATTTCAATGCAGTTCGGAAGAGGATTTTTATTCAGCATGACAAGGGTTGATGGATGAAATTCTAAAATTCTTCGTCTTTTGGTTTAAAAAAAAAACATTGTGGACATTGAAGAAATTGCTCGAATCAAGCAATTTCTTCTATGTCTACAATTTTTTCAAAAGGTTTCTCTCAAGGGGCGTAAAAAGGAAGTATTGTTTGGGAATGGGCTAACCCATTACCCGACGATAAATAGATGGCTAAACCAGCGGAAGGAAAGAGCTTTGGCCCTCTGTCTAGAAGAGCTGAAGTACACTTCATGATAGACTTAACCCTTGTTATGCTGAACCGAAATATTCTTGTTTTTGGCAGGAGGTAAAGACAAAGATCAGCCTGCACATAAGTGCAGTCTGATCTTGGTCTTCACATCCTGTCTGCCGCTTTTAAGCCAGAGATGCCTAGATAATCATTTTTTTCAACAGAAATAATGACCCTCATTAAGACCTCAGTGCTGTCAGACCTTTGATTTTAAAGCAATTCAATATAGAATTTCAAATCAGCATGACAAGGGTTAGAACAGATTTTACAATTAATCAAGGGAAACCACAAGAACAATTTGTTTGGAGTTCTTTTTACCTTTAATTCATTTCTGGGATTGTGATCAGCATTGGCTGTGGGCCAAAATACAACATCCACCCCCTCTTTGGAATCAAAACTCAGTATTAACTATTCTTGATACATTGTATTTGAAACTCTAATTTCATTAAAACCCATTCCCTGTCGAACAATTTTGCTATTTTACACCCCTCTAGAAAATTAAGCTTTAGAAAACAAGTTTAACAATGAAGAAACTGCTTGAAACAAAATTTTTCTTTATATCCAAGATAGCTTCTAGCCAGAAAGAGGAAACTTCTGTATTTTTATCAAAATTGACATTTGCAACTTCTTTGAATTTGGACCTGTCCAAATTTTTTGTTGTTTGGTAATGGGTTAATGGACAGAAGGCATAAAGATGGAGTGAGCTATAAATTGTCAGCAATTCATTTGACTTATTTGAATCTCAAGCCATTCCATTCTTCAGTTTTCATTAAACCATTACCAGACGGCAAAATTTTAGACTGCGCCATGGTCCTAATTGAAAGGTGTTGCAGACTAAAATATAAAGTTTATTGAATTTTAGATTTTTTCAACTTTCTGGGTAGAAAATAATGTGGAAAATGAAGTAATTGTTTATCACAAGCAATTTCTTCATTGTCAACAATGTTTTTCTTCAGGTATGCAAACATGTTGAAATGTTTGGTAATGGGTTAACCCATTCCCACACAGTTACGCTTTTAACCACCCTGAGAAAAACACTGGAGAAAACATTGTGTAAATGAAGAAATTGCTTTTGCTTGTCTTCATTTTACACAATGTTTTCTATCCAGAAAGTTGAACAAGAGCACCGCCTAAGGATGCCTACGCTCGGCTGTTGGGTGCAGGATAGTGGAAAAATGCATCTAGAGTTATCCCCTTGATAGTATAGGTTGCTTTTTTGATAGTGAACAAGTGTGCCAAATTTCAAGTGAATGCCTTTAGTAGAATCAGAGATATAAAAATATGTCAAAGTTTTGGCACAACGACAATGATGATAACAACAACAACAACTATTACAAGGCTATGGCAATACCTCAGGGTTTTCTCCGAAAACAGCCCAGCTAAAAAGTGTAGCATTTCAATAAGTTTTAATGGCCGTCCACAACCCCTTTCATATTGGACCAGTCTAGTAATGGGTTATATAGACAAAAGGGATAATAATGAAGTGAGCTGTAAATTGTCAGCCATTCATTAGACTTAACTGTATCTCTATCCATTTTTCAATTTTCATTTAGTCTCTTTGCCTATTATTGTTGTCTTTAGTGAGAGCTATTGAACAACCAATAACCTCTGATTGACTAAACACATTTCCAGACAACAACATTTTAGACTGGTCCAAATTGAAAGAAGTTGCAGACGAAGATCACTTACTTTAAGGAATTTTAAAAATCTCATTCATTTGGGGTAAAAAAACTGTTGATAATGAAGAAATTGCTGTGGGGTGGGGTTTTTATAGAAATAAAGAAAGATTTTTAAATGACATCTCCTCCGCAACCACTGGGTCGATTTGAACCAAATTTGGCAGAAATGTTGCTTAGATGGTCCCCTTCAAAAAAGCTAAAAGAATTGAAATCCGTTAAAAACTCTGGTTGCCATGGCAACAAAAGTAAAATTTTAAAATAATCTTTAAAAATCTTCTCCTCCTGACCCGGCAGGTATAGAGCCTTGACATTTTTCATGAAGCATCAGTATTTCGACCTATTTCAAAATAGCTAAAATCATGATCCTCGGGTCCCCAGGGGCCGAGCCAATGGGGGGGGGGTATTTAGAAATAAAGAACAATTTATTAAATGACATCTCCTCCGGAACCACTGGGCCAATTTGAACCAAATTTCGCAGAAATGTTCATTAGGTGATCCCCCTTAAAATTAGCTAAAAGAATTGAAATCTGTTTAAAACTCTGGTTGCCATGGCAACAAAAGTGAAATTTCAAAATAATCTTAAAGAATCTTCTCCTCCTGACCCAGAAGGCGTAAAGCCATGATATTTTGCATGAAGCATCAGTATATTGATCTCTTACAAAATAGCTAAAATCATGATCCCTGGGTCTCCAGGGGCGGACCCAGGGGGGGGGGGGGGTTATAAGCATGAAACATCAGTTCACAGACTTCTTTCTTATTTCTGAAATTATAACCCATGGAAAAAGTTTTTTCCTTCTTTCAAAACAGCACTTAAGCCTTGGAATTTGTAATTTAGTATTTTGAATCCCCAGGTTCATAGTCTTTATATGTAATTGTGGCCCACTTCTTTCATAATCCTAACCTTAACATGAAATTTGACTGTTGAAAGAAAAAGAGCCTTTATCTCAGGTGAGCACCCCAGGGCCAACGGCCCTCTTGTTTTTAACCCATTCCAACACAGTGGAATTTTAGACTGGTCCATATCGAGAGAAGCTGCAGACAACAATTTTAAGTTGATAGAATTTTGAATTTTTTCGTCATTTTGGGTAGAAAACATTGTGGATAATGAAGAAATTGCTTGATACAAGCAATTTCTTCATTTTCCACAATGTTTTCAAAATATTTTTTCTTGAGGGGCGTAAAAAGGAGGGATTGAGTTGTAATGGGTTAAAGGGGACCACCTGAGGAACATTTCTGCCAGTTTTTGTTCAAATTGGCCCAGTAGATTGGGAGGAGATGTTGTTTAAAGAAATTGTTGACGTATGACAGACAAAAAGTGATCACAATAGCTCACTTGAGCACTTCCTGTTCAGGTGAGCTAAAAAGCTTTGGAAAACATTATGGAAAATGAACAGAGTGCTTGTTTCTTCATTTTCCTCAATATTTCTTACCCTAAAGTTTTAAAAAATCCAAAATTTCATCAACTAAAATTTGTCTGTTACATCTTTGACTTTGGACCAGTCTTGAATTTTGTCTTCTGGAATTGTATGCTTACCCAATTACTAGATGGCAAAATTCTAGACTGGTCCAAATTCAAATAAATTGCAGACAACAATTAAAAGTTTATTCAGATTTTTTCACCTTTCTCGGTAGAAAACATTGTTAAAGATGAAGAAATTGCTTGTTGAAAACTATTTCTTCATTTTTTACAATGTTTTCCCAATTGTTGTTCTTGAGGGGCGTCATTGTGTGGGAATGGGTTATACACACCAACAATCTCCCAAAGATTTTCAGGGGGGAAAAAGGGTACATTTTTCCTGGAAAAAAATGTTGATGAAGCTGTAATTACATCCAGACTTGAAAATAGATTTTGTTTATAAATATTGTATAGCAAGCATATGTTAACTGAACCACTATAACTGACATGGTTATGAACCATAATGTAACGTTTTAAAAAGATTTCATGGTAATCCTTGCCATCCATACCCAAAAGGTACGAGGGACAATTTTTCAAGTTTGTAGATTAGGGCTGTCTTTGTACAAATGCTTGAAATATCAAAATTTTATTAATCCTTGTCATGAGGTATAAATTATCTTTCTGAATTGCTGTAAAATCAAAGGGCTGAAAGAGCTGACAGAACTTGTTGTTCATAAATCAATATTTCTTTTAGAAATAAATTTCATAAACAACTCTAGCAGGAAAAGTACAAGCAGGAGGTGTAGACTTAGATCAGACTGCACTTATGTGCAGGCTGATCTTAGTCTACACCTCCTGCTTAAACCAGATTATTCTGAGTTTAGCATGACAAGGGTTAAAATATGCTCTGTCTGCCTTCACACACACTTTACATCAATCTACCTATTTTCAGAATATCGCCCCTTACTCATCTTTAGTAACAAGTTGCAGACACTTGCAGACCATACTGCCTTATAATACCAAAATGGGATTCAAAACGATGCCCAGCCAGCATTTCCTTTGTTCTTGGGAACAACCAAAAGTCACACTAGGACCAGTCAGGGCTGTATAGGGGGGTGATCTAGGACATCAAGCCCAGGGATTCCTGTAACAATGTGGATTTTTAAGTAGGTGCGTTATCATGGGGTATTTTGATCCTGTGGACACTAAGGTGTGTGATCCTCATTTCAGAAAGATATCAATAAGTTGAGTAGAACTTGTTTCTCTATAAAATTTTCCAGTGACCGAATATCTTTCGGGACTGGAATTTGAAAGGACTTGACCTTTCCAATCCAATGATATCGCATACAACATGCATTTTGATCTTTTTGCAAAGGCATGCAATGACAGGTTTGTCACCCTGAAACTCAGTGGTTCTTCATTGGAGTTAAATGTTAAAAAAAAATAACCAGTATTTTTTTTGCTTTTCTCAGATTGTAGAATGAATAGATGGTTCCCAATATTATGGGTAAATGGGTCACAATTGGTTCAAGTAATCTTTGCAGTCTTTCCTTCACATTCTTCCTTTGTTTGATTCTGATATTAGTTTCTGTAAATTTCAGTTTAAGTTCTATGTTCACTTATGCAGAAAATGAGGAGAAAGCATCAGTTTACATTCCAACATCTTGTTAAAATTCTCCCAACATTCTGGATTAATTAAAAGCTCAGGCCAAGTTTACTGGTCCATTGTCAGGTTAAAACAGCTAAACAGATGATCTTCAGCAATTTAACACATTCCCAGATGGCAAAATTTTAGACTGGTCCAAAATGAAAGGAGGTGCAGTCGACAGTTTAAAGTTATGGAATTTCAGATTTTTTCCACTTACTTAGTAGAAATCATTGTGGAAAATGAAGAAATTGCTTGTAACAAAATGATTTCCAAAATGTTTTTCTTTAGGGGCGTCCAAAAGCGTCACTGTGTGGGAATGGGTTAAGATAACGAGTTACAGAAATCAAGTAGTAAAATATAGAATAGCGTAACGATACAGCTTCAAATAATCTAACTGACTCTTTCACCCATTCCATTTTTTAGATCCTCAAGAGACAAAGTTCGGAAAAACAATGTAGAAAATGACCTTTTATGTTAGAATTATGTATGTAGAAAATGAAGTTATTGCTTGTAAAAAGCAACTTCTTCATTTTCTACATACATAATTCTAACATAAAAGATAAATTCTGTCAGCTTCAAACTCTTGTGCAGCTCCTTTCAATTTAGACCAGTCTGAAATGTTGTTAACTCATTACCAAACGGTAAAATCTTAGACTGGTCCAAATTGAAAAGAGTTGCAGATGACAATTTGAAGATTATTAAATTTTGGTTTGTTGTTTACTTTTTGGGTAGAATCATTGCGTATACTGAAGAAATTGGGGTGTCAAAAAGCGTCACTGAGTAAGGAATGGGTTAAACCATACCCAATCAACCCCAATTTTTCCTTACACAGAAAGAATTTTTATTCAGAAAACTATCGTGGATTATGAGAAAATTTCTAATAACAATCAATTTCTTCATGGACTAAATATTGCCTACTTAAAATGAATTTTCAAATTTTGTCCAACCTAAAATGTTGTCAAAACTAATTTCTCCTTGAATCTGATGCTGCAGATCATTTAACCCATTTCCAGAAAACAAAAGTTTAAAGACTGGTCCGAATTCAAAGATGTAGCAGACAACAAATTCTAGCTGATGAAATTTTAAAAATCTTTGTCTTTTTTATTAGAAAGCATTGTGGATAATGAAGAAATTGCATGAAACAATGTATTCCTAATTGTTTTCCTTGAGGGGAGGCAAAAAGTGTCATTGTGTGGGAATGTTTAAAAGATCTGAAGCAGCTTTTTTCTGGAACAAAGGGAGATCAAGAAAGAAAATCCCGGTAGTAACATTTCAGACAAGTTTTACATGCATTTTTTACAAGAAACATACCTCCTGCCAGGTTGGAGAGCTGAAATATAATCTCTTTAAACACATACACTCATATGTTTACTATTTTGACATGAACTGGATCCAGCATTTTTTTCTTTTTTTATCATATAATCTTTCAAATACATCCAATCACCTCAATTGACCCATTCCCACACCATGACGGTTTTTGACACGGCTAATAAGAACAACAATTAGGACAACATTGTGTAAAATGAAGAAATTGTTTGTAATTTCTTCATTTTCCACAATGTTTTCTACCATGTATGTTGAAATTCAAGCAATTTTTTTATGTTACATAATGTTATCCCAATTGCTATTCTTAGGGGGCGTAAAAAAGCGTCAATGTGTGGTGAATGCGTTATTATGGTTTGACCCATTCCCACACAGTGACGCTTTTAGAAGCCTCCAACAAGTACAGCTTTGGAAAACATTGTGGAAAATGAAGAAATTGCTTGTAACAAGCAATTTCTTCATTATCCACAATGTTTTCTACCCCATAAGTAAAAGAAATCCAAAATTTCATAAGCTTTATATTGTCGCCTGCAACTCCTTTGAGTTTGGACCAGTCTACAATTTTGCTGAGTGGTAATGGGTTAATAACATTTCTATCATAGATCAAAGAAATCTTCTGTGTTAAATTGACACTCCAACCATAGCTGAGGCAGTCTATACTCCGTGAACTTTGATGGAAACATAAATACCGTGAAGGGATTACAACAAAATCCAATCAAAGACACATGCATATGACCAAGAGCTATAGTACATGGCTTTGTTCAAGCTGAGACATCAACAATTGAAAACCTCTTAAGGAATATGGGTTTACAGATGTACAAGTTATAGTTAGTGATCAAAGGTCAATTTTGTCTATACCTGTCCAGAAAAAATTGTCTTGATCCCTCACTATAACTTGTATATCTATACATTTGTTCTGGATAGCGTATTGCAATGCTGAGCAAAATTGTGGCTAATAAAGAAATTCGAACACTGTGAATCCCACTTTTTTACTTCCCTCACAATATTCATCAATTGAAACAATCAAATTTCTTCAAGTTTCTTCTTTTTAACTCATTCCAACTCAATCCCTCCTTTTTACGCCCCTCAAGAAAAAACTTTGGAAAACATTGTGGATAATGAAGAAATTGCTTGTATCAAGCAATTTCTTCATTATCTACAATGTTTTCTATCCAAAAAGACGAAAAAATTCAAAATTCCGTAAACTTGAAATTGTCGTCTGCAGCTTCTTTCAATTTAGACCAGTCTAAAATTTTGCTGTGTTGGAGTGGGTTAAACAAATAGGGACAGTTTGGGAATGGTTTAATTTCTTCAATAAGAACCTTGACAAAAAGACCTCATTTCAGGCCTTTATTAGGAAGGAATTAAATTTTTCTACGAGCAGAAAACACCAACAAGTTGTGGAAGAGCCAGAAAATAATTAAAGAATCTGATTTCAGGCCTTATTCTCTGTTAATAGATTATAAATGAATTCAATTTGTAACTCTTTTTGCTCTGCTGCTCCAAAAATTAAATTAAATGCAAATTTTTTTAAGGGATTTTTTCCCCCTGCATGCAATGCAAACTCATCTAGCATGTTAATTCAGACAAGCTCATTGAAAAACTCAGGTTTTCTGCAATTTCAATCCAGCATTTCCCAATTGAGAAAGCTACTTTATGTAAAATCTGACTAAAACTTCATTCTTCAGTATGATTGGGAGATTTTAGATCATTACAAACTGCACCTTCAAGCAAAATTCTGTGCAATGCTTAACCCATTCCCACACAATCCTTCCTTTTTACGCCCCTCAAGAAGAAAGCTTTGGAAAACATTGTGGAAAATGAAGAAATTTCTTGTTTCCTTTCCAAAAAGACGAAAAAAAATTGTAATTCCATCAACTTGAAATTGTCTTCTGCAGCTTCTTTCAGTTTGAACCAGTCTAATTTTGCAGTGTTGGAATGGGTTAAAAAGCCAAAATATTCTTAATTAAAGACAGTTTAAACAAAATTTTCTGATAGTTTAGAGGTCAAACAAAACTTTAAGCTGGTTGGCTTCATTTTGTTAACCCGTTCCCATGGCACAATAAAATTTTAGACTGGTCTAGAAAGAATTAAGCTCTATACAACAATATTAAGTTGATGGTTTTTTTTTTTTTTCTTTTTCTTTTTTTGATAGAAAATATTGCAGATAATGAAGAAATTGCTTCATACAAGCAATTTTTTCATTTTAGAAATGCTTTCCAAAGTGTTTTTATAGAAGGGTGTAAAAAGGAGGGATTGTGTGAGAATTAGTTAAAGAACCTTGCAATTAAGATATTTGTACACCTTTAACCCATTCCCACACGACTCTGCTTTTTTAATGCCATCAAGAATAAAGCTTTTGAAAAAATGTTTTATGAATAATGAAGAAACTGCTTGTTACAAGAAAATTCTTAATTATCCGCAAAGATTCCATCCAAAATGAGAAAGATTTTTCAAATTCCTTCTACTAACAAGAGGGCCGTTGGCCCTGGGGCGCTCACCTGAGATAAAGGCTCTTTTTCTTTCAACAGTCTAATTTCATGTTAAGGATAGGATTATGAAACAAGTGGGCCACAATTACATATAAAGACTATGAACCTGGGAATCCAAAAGTCCAAATTACAAATTCCAAGGCTTTAGTGCCGATTTGAAAGAAGGAAAAAACTTTTTCCATGGGTTATAATTTCAGAAATAAGAAAGAAGTCTGTGAACTGATGCTTCATGCCTATACACCCCCCCCCCCCCCTGGGTCTGCCCCAGGAGACCCGAGGATCATGATTTTAGCTATTTTGTAAGAGGTCAATATACTGATGCTTCATGCAAAATATCAAGGCTCTACGCCTTCTGGATCAGAAGGAGAAGATTTTTAAAGATTATTTTAAAAATTCACTTTTGTTGCCATGGCAACCAGAGTTTTTAACGGATTTCAATTCTTTTAGCTATTTTTGAAGGGGAACACCTAAGCAACATCTCTGCCAAATTTGGTTCAAATCGGCCCAGTGGTTTGAGAGGAGATGTCATTTAAAAAATCATTCTTTATTTCTATATAAACCCCACCCCCCTGGGGCTCCGCCCCTGGGGACCCGAGGATCATGATTTTAGCTATTTTGAAAGAGGTCAATATACTGATGCTTCATGCAAAATATCAAGGCTCTACGCCTTCTGGGTCAGGAGGAGAAGATTTTTAAAGATTGTTTTAAAATTTCACTTTTGTTGCCATGGCAACCAGAGTTTTTAACGGATTTCAATTCTTTAAGCTATTTTTGAAGGGGACCACCTAAGCAACATCTCTGCCAAATTTGGTTCAAATCGGCCCAGTGGTTTGAAAGGAGATGTCATTTAAAAAATCGTTCTTTATTTCTATATAGACCCCACCCCCCTGGGGCTCCGCCCCTTTGGAACCCGAGGATCATGATTTTAGCTATTTTGAAAGAGGTCAATATACTGATGCTTCATGCAAAATATCAAGGCTCTACGCCTTCTGGGTCAGGAGGAGAAGATTTTTAAAGATTGTTTCGAAATTTCACTTTTGTTGCCATGGCAACCAGAGTTTTTAACGGATTTCAATTCTGTTAGCTATTTTTGTAGGGGACCACCTAAGGAACATTTCTGCCAAATTTGGTTCAAATTGGCCCAGTGGTTTAGGAGGAGATGTCGTTTAAAGAAATTGTTGACGGACGACGCACGACGCACGACACACGACGCACGACGGACGACGGACGGACGACGGACAAAAGGCGATCACAATAGCTCACTTGAGCACTACGTGCTCAGGTGAGCTAAAAATTATTGTCTGCAACTTATTTCAACTTGGACCAGTATAATGTTTGTCGTTTGGTTATGGGCTAAATACTGTGCAAGACAAAGCAAACATCCAATTCACTTTGCTGGCCTTGACAAGAGCTGGAAAAATCAAAGACTTCACTCTTTCTCGACATTCAAGAAAGATACCAAGATAAAAAATTTGCACATTTAAAACAAATAGTGTAAAAGCAAAAATGTGAACAATAAATCTAACATTAGCTCAGGGAGAACCTGGTCTTTATCCTGTAATGCAAACAACAATTCTTAACAATGCTCTTCACTAGGATGTGCAGATTCTGTTTAAAATGCATACTTTCTGACTCCATAGGGAAATTCATTTTAGAGCTCGAATCCAATGAACAGTTTAAACTCTGCTATATTAGCAGATAATACGCTATTTTCTGGCTGAAACAATCATAACAATCTCTTGGAACATTACAAATGCTAAAATCATTGCACATTCTCAAAATTTGTTTTCAATGTCATTTCTTCTCCTTTTAACCCATTCCAAAACACTGAAAAGCTTTTATATTGAGGGGTGTTTAAAAGCATCATTGTGTCAAAATTGTGTCAAAATGACACTTATTTTACAATTTAAATACAGTTTGAATTGTCACCTGTAACTTCATTCAACATGGATTTCCTTTTTGGAATGGGAGTAAAAGAGAAATAGCTTATTTTGACTAAGACAATTCATCAAAGAACGCAAAAAGCTGGGAATGTATGGGAAAAGGTGATTATGATTAAAAATTGAAATTTTTCTTTCCCTCTTGCAGGTAACTATAAAATTTCCGTCCCCTTTTTCCATTAAATAATGGAGTGATATATTAGGCATCTTTATTTATCCTAATTTAAGCACACATATATGAATTTCATTTCATTTTTCATTCAGAAAGTATTGGTGCCCATTCCTTCTATTTGAAGCCCCTCAATAAAATACCAGTATATAGCTTTGGAAAACATAGTAGACAATGAAGAAATTGCTTGCAAAAGCAATTTCTTCAATGTCCACAAAGTTTTCTAACCCAAAAGGAAGAGATATTTCTAAATTCAACCAACTAGAAATTATTGTCTAGAACTCCTTTAAATTTGGACCAGTTTAAAATTTTGATTTTGACACAATTTTGACACAATGATGCTTTTAAACACCCCTCAATATAAAAGCTTTGGAAAACATTGAAGAAAATGAAGAAATTGCTTGTGACAAGCAATTTCTTCATTATCCACAATGTCTTCTATCCAAAAAGATGAAGAAATTTAAAATTCCATCAACTTGAAATTGTCGTCTGAAGCTTCTTTCAATTTGGACCAGTCTAAAATTTCACCGTGTGGGAATGGGTTAAGGTAATGCTATAGAATCCTCCATTTTTTCCACTCCACCAGGAAACTATTGTGGAAATCAAGAAATTGCTTGTCACAAGCAGGGTCTGCTTTTCTCACTATATTTTTTATCCTATATGAAAATGAATTTTCTACTAAATTTATATATACTCACTTTGATATTTATCATCAGTAACTTCTTTCAGTATGGATAAGTCTAAAATTTGGCATTGTAATAGGTTAACATTCTACCAGATGGCAACACTTTAGTCTGGTTCAAAATGAAAGAAGTAATGCAGGTAATAATTTTCAGTTGATGGAATTTAATTCTTTTTGTCTATTTGGGTATAGAAGAATGATATTGTCGATAATAAAGAAATCTTTTGCTTGTAACAAGCAACTTCATCATTTTCCATCATGTTTTCAAAGGCCTTTTCCCTGGGGGGGGGGGGGCATCAAAAAGCATCTTTATGAAGGAAGGGGTTAAATTATTGAATATTTAATCCAAAAAGAATTATGGAAGTTTTGTATTTTTTCTTAAGAAATCTGTTATCAGCGTAAACTGTCAGAATTGAAATGATTAATACAAGCTGGGTCTATAGACTATTCAAGACATCATTTTTCACAAGAATTGATGTACTCAACCATTTAATCCATTACCAGACAGCAAAATTTTAGACTGCTCCAAATTGAAAGAATTTGAAGACAACAATTAAAAGTTTATGAAGATTTAGATTTTTTCAACCTTCTAAGTATAAAAGATTGTTGAAAATGAAGAAATTGCTTGTCACAAGCAATTTCTTCAGTTTACACCATATTTTCACAATTTTTTTTTTCTTGAAAACCGTCAAAAAGCGTCATTGTGTGGTAATGGGTCCTTGAGCCTCTGACGTATGATGACAGACAGACAGGCAGTCAGTCACAGAAGTTCTAGAAAACAATTTTAAGTTAATGGAATTTTAAAACATCGCAGGCTTTTAGGTAGAAAACATTGTGGAAAATAGCAAGCAATTTCTTTTTTCCGCAATTTTTCCTGAAGTTTTGTTTCTTGTGACAATTAATTTCTTCTTTTCCCACTATATTTTCTTTAATATAGGATGATTACTTTTTAAATTGTACTAACTTTGAACTGTTGTCTGCTATCCCTTTGAAGTCTAAAATTCTGAAAACAGTAAAGGGGTTGTTGACCCATTCCCACACTATGACACTTTTTGACGCCCTTGGAGAAAAAAATAATTGGGCAGTTTCTTCATTTTGCACATTGTTTTCTACTCACAAAGTTTAAAAATCTAAAATTTCGTAAACTATACATTATTGACTGCAACTTCTTTGAATTTGGACCAGTCTAAAATTTTGCTATGAGGTAATGGGTTAATTCTCTAATGCAGATAATATTTCACTCTGGCCATAACACAGTTCTTGCAGAGACTGAAATCAGGACAAAATGTACAGCAAGAAAAAATGTCTTTAATCATCAAAAACATCTTCTGTATGACATGTAAAATCTTTCATAAATATTCCAATCCTCTTAATTTCACCAAATTACCATATTTGGTCAAGAACGGTTTTACTACATTGACAGCTTATAATGATAACTAACATAAAGAGCTTAACCCAATCACTCACATGGATCATATCCATTTTTGAGTATTTCTAGATAATGCTTTGAAAGAGGCACTTGAATGTTTGTTTCACTCCACAGGCTTCTCATGAGACTGAAATCTCTAGAAATAATCTGGTAAAGGGTCACCTGAGGAATATTCCCATGAAATCAGGAAAAATCAACTTTTAATCCCAAAAAGAGGATTTTAAAGATTACACTTTTCCATATATTATGTTGAAATCAATGAAGAAGCTTCTAGAAAGATAAATATTTTCACTATACATAAACTAGCTTCTTTAATTTCAATGAGGTTTCCAAAGCCTGTTTTGGGGAATGAGTAATAAATATATCCAATGCTGGAATATCTGCTGTTTACTTTAACAAATTCCCACTCAGTGACACTTTTAGACGCCCTCAAGAAAAAAAGCTTTAGAAAACATTGTGAAAAATGAAGAAATTGCTTATGGCAAGCAATTGCTTCATTTCCACAATGTTTTCTATCTAGAATGTTGAAAAAATCCAAAATTTCATAAGATTTAAATTGTTGTCTGCAACTTCTTTCAATTTGGACCAGTCTGAAACTTTACCATCTCGTCACTGGTTAAATTCTAACCTATATAGTATCTATTGTTATTTCATCTGCACTTTGAAAAATTGTCTCCAACTCCTTTCAAAGGACCAGACTAAATTGACGGTTATGGGAAAACCATGGGTACGATATTTATAATCTATCTCTACTAAAGCATTTATAATTCTGGTTATAAATGGTATGGTTTTGCTTCAACCCCAATACCAGATGACAAAATTTTGGAGAGGTCCAAATTGATAGGAGTTGCAAACAACATTTCAGATTGCACTAAAATTGGAAAATATTTAAGTGCCGATTAATGAAGAAAACATTTTGAGTCAAGATGTAATAGCTTGTTACTCGCAATTTTTCCTTTTGTCTCAATGCTTTCTAAGATAATATTTTTCATGGCACCAAATAAGAGGTAGGTTTCATGAAGACTAAGTTAGAACTGTGGCCACCAGAGTGTAATCATGTCAATTGTTGACGCTGCACGAGGGACGACAGACATTCAATGATCACAAAAATTCACCATGAGCATGTTGTGCTCAGGTGTCTAAAAACTTGTGTCTAATAAAGAGCAATTCAAGAAATACTCTTAACCCATCCCCACACAACAAAATTTTAGGCTGGTCCAAATTGAAAAATGTAGCAGAGGACAATTTTTGATATATGTAATATTAAAATTCTTTACCATTTTGGGAAGAAAACATTATAGATGATGAAGGAATTGCTTGTTACAAGCAGTTTCTTCATCTTCTACAATGTTTTTTCTAATTTTTCTCTTGTGGAGCATCATTTTGTGGGAATGGCTTTTAAGTCCCTTGAATATTAGATATAGAAACCTCTATATTTTCCTGGAATGATCATGCTCCACTTCTCTGGTTTATAGCTGATTATGATAGGTTTGTTTTTTCCTCTTGTCTGTCAGAAATTCCAAACACTGCCATCCATTAGCGTAATTGGATCATCAAAGATTTCAGCAGAAACTGTTAATGCTATATCCTGTATCTCATCACTCTACGTATGCCCATTGTTTTGACATGATATGCCTCATTATGCCATATACTTGCAGGCTTATATTCCTTTTAAACAAAAGGTTTCATTTCAAATGTGGGATTAAAGCCTTTTGAACAATTCTCACTAGATTGGCTATCAATGGATCACCGAATCTGCCAATCATTTACTGCCGACAGGAAGTTCGACTTGAATATAAAATAGTGATAATTTGCAAAGTTTTATGGTCAGGACCATGAAACAATACAGTGAAATTGTTGTTTGGCGAGCTAAACATTGTAACTAAAGCTTAAATAAGTTAAATGTACATTTCTGGTCCAAGTGATTGATTTAATTGGTCAATAAAGTCTTTATTGACAGCCAAAATCAGTCAACTTGTAAATAAGGTTGTACATGCATATCAATTGGTGACCCCCCCATCCCTCTGAAGAAACTTTAGAAAACTTGTGGAACTAAATGAAGAAATTGAAACAAGCAATTTCTTCATTACCCACAATGTTTTTACCCCAAAAGGCAAAGATTTTTAAAATTTCATCACCTTAACATAGTCGTCTGCAACTTCCTTGAATTTGGACTAGATTAAAATTTTGTTGTTTGGTATTGGATTAACCCATTAACAGACAGCAAAAGTTTAGTCCTGTCCAAATTGAAAGGAGTTGCAGACGACAATCTAAAGTTAATGCAATTTTGGATTATTTCAATTTTCTGGATAGAAAACATTTTGTAAAATGAAGAAATTGCTTGTTACAAGCAATTTCTTCATTTTACACAACGTTTTTCCTTTGTTTTTCCTGGGGGGCGTCCAATAGCGTCTCTGTGTGGGAATGGGTTAAGACTTGAAGGACAAGTGACCTGTTTGGTAACATGCAAATAATTTGGTATATCTTCTAGCAAAAGTGGGGGATGGCTGTACAACACTATTGTAAGTTGAAACTACTCCAGTTTCCAAAGAAGGCACAAGAAAACTTTGAAGATGATTATGTTTGTAGAAGTATTAAATTGAATTCTGTCAAATTTCTGAAGGAGAGACCTCTATTCTCATTATATTCCATTCCAGTAATTTCCCATGCTAGACACAAACAAATTCTGAAATTTCTAGGTCAAACTGGATATGTCATTTTCCTGGCAAATGTCTTAAAGTTCCATTTCTTAGTTAATCTAAATTGCTTTCAATTTACTCTTCTATGCTGTTAGACAAAAAAGGTTTAAAACCATTGTCTAGCAAAACTGCAAGGCATAGAAATCAAAGATGCATAGACACTTTCACACATCATTGATGTATAATTTGTTTGCTTGTGTTTTTATATTTGTCTATAATCCAGCTTATCCCATTACAAGACACTGCATGGTCTAATTTGTAAGAGGCTGCAGAGAGTTCTTTTCATTTTAAAATTTTTGTCTTTTTGATAGAAAACATTGCATAAAACAAATTAATTGCTTATTTTTTCAAAAGCTTTTGTTCTGAGGGACATCAAAAAGTTGAATTGTATGGGAATCAGTTGTTTTCTAAAGATTTTCAGATTTTCATCCAGTAAAAATTGTTGTATGCAGTTTCTTTTAAATTAGATCAGACTAAAAGTTTGTGGTCTGGTAATGGGACATCTTGGTGGCCTACAAGCTCTGCATCACAAATAGAAACATAGTACATTTCTGACTTCCATAATTTGGGCTGCAAACTGGCATGATATTATTGAGTACTTAACCCATTCCCACACAGTGACACTTTTTGACGCCTCTCAAGACAAGCAATTGCAAAAACAGTGTGTAAAATGAAGAAATTGCTTGTGACAAGCAATTTCTTCATTTAACACAATGTTTTCTATCCAGAAAATTGAACAAATCTAAAATTTCTTCAACTTTACTTGTTGTCTGTAACTCCTTTCAATTTTGACTAGTCTAAAATTTTGCCGTCTGGTAATGGGTTAACCCATTTCCACATGACAAAATTTTAGACTTGTCCTATTTGAAATGTTGCAGACGGCAATTTAAAGTTTATGAAATTTTACAATTTTTTGTTGTTACAGAAGCAATTCTTTTACATTTATCCAAGCTTTTTTTCCTAAGCCGTCAAAAAGTAGGAATGAGTCAGCTTGGTTAACTTTTTTAACTTTCACTTTTGTACCATTTATCTTTGGCAAGTTGCAATGTTATGCTGAATTTTTAATTTCTAGTTCTCTAGAATTTATTGAAGTTGTACTTAAATCATTTTCACAATAGCAAATTAGTCTTGGAAGCCTTGTAGGCAAAATCAATAAAACGAAACGACATGCACGATTTTCTCATTACAATATTGTCAAATGTCACATGTCTTCGGGCACCACAGTTATGAGGGAAAGAGTTTAGTCATGCAGAAAAAGATGAAGAGGGCCCGGTGATTCATTTTGTCCTAGAAAACTGATTCAAAACATTACAGGGAGATTCTGATAACATATTACCAGTTTTCTCAATAACCCATTGCCACTTAAATGATGATTTCTAATGCCATAAAGATATAAAATCTTGGAAAAAATTGTGGGAAAAGGAGAAAATGCTTGTGTCAAGCGATTTCTCCTTTTCTCACAATGTTTTCTAACCTGTTTGGTACTCATTTTTCAATATCAGCACAATTTCAAATGTTGTCTGCAACTGCTTTCAATTTAGACTAGTCTAAAGTTTTGTCTTCAGGTAATGAGTTTAACTTAACAACCTAAACCATTAATACTCTAACCAATTAACCTTTTTTTTCAAAAATGGTTTTAAAAGTAATACTTTCCATCACATCACAGAAAATACATGGTTAGGTGTTAAGAAAAAAAGGTTAATTTGGGAGAAAAGTCTTTATTAGAGCCAAGACATTAGCTGATCTCAATCATTCAGCCTAAAGTTTTTTTCAATGAAGACACATACACCAGAAATAGAACTTTTCAGAATAAATGAATCTATCGAGATTCCCGCCTCATACTGCTCTCTTGTCAAATACAAGTCAATCACATTTACAATCTGTATCTCTGACATGCCGTTTTTTCATTCGTCTAATATCTCCTATGAAATTCTAGGCACGGGAGATAGCTCACCAGTAAACAGAATTAGAGATTCGTCAATACATGTTTTTTTAGGATGAAGAATACTTGTTATGCATGTTCAGGGTAAAGTTATTCTTTGTGGAGATCTTCAAATTCAATTAATGCTTTAATCCCTGTTAGACAAAAATATACAGCAAGAGTTAAAGCTGAGGCTCTTTCCAGAAAAATAAAAAAAATGAGAAGTCCTGAAAAATAGTTGTTATTTTCATTTTGAAGAAAACATGAATTTCACATCTTTCTTTTATGGCCAATGCTGAGAAAATGCTTAAATTTCAAAATAAGAATAATTAAGTTTCTCATTTAGCGGCTCAAAAATTCCTTATCAAAAATAAGATTGCCTAATAACTTCCTAATACCGGTAATAGATTTTTAGGTATCTTGAAGAAAAGAGCCCACCACTGATGAATCTCCACAGGAGCTGCATCGAAAGCTTCCTTCTCAACAACAATATTGTATATCTACAAGTAAACATTCCATGGCCTTCCAAGTGTCTACACCTTCAATTAAATATCCCCCCCCTACTAAGAGGTGGAAAGTGTCTATACACACAGACACTCCCGACTAAAAGGTAGGATGAATCTACACCTACAATTCAACATCTCACAGTTAACCCTTGTTTAATGTCCCTGTGATTTTATACTTGAGAAAACATTGTCGGAAATGAAGAAATTGCTTGTAAAAAATTGAGGCAGACACACTGATGGAAGGACAGACACACAAAATGGCAGCTATATGCTCA
This sequence comes from Fragum fragum, assembly GCA_946902895.1. Classification (NCBI taxonomy): domain Eukaryota; kingdom Metazoa; phylum Mollusca; class Bivalvia; order Cardiida; family Cardiidae; genus Fragum; species Fragum fragum. Next base: position 52,301,312 of record OX336371.1, read on the forward strand.
CCCTTTGGGGAGCATACAAAATAGTTGGATAAACCACACCAAAGGTAACTTAATGTATAACATACCCTTTCAGTCTGGTGTCAGTTGCATTTATGGTTCAAGTTGGTTTTTCACTGCAGTATTTCTGGAGGGAAATGTTGACAAGAAGCCTGCAACAAAAGGGGGAAAATAACTCAATATTTTCGAAGATATATTTTGACTTAACCCATTACCACACTGATAAAATTTTAGACTGGTCCAAATTTGAAGATGTTACATAATTTTATGGATAAAATTTGATATTCTGTGTCATTTTAGGAAAAAAATGTTGCAACAAGCAATTTTTCCAGTATTTTTAGTTCTTTCCAAAATTTTCTAGATCTTATTTCTTGAGGGGTGTAAGAAGGTCGGATTGTGTGAGAATGGGTTTATCCATTACCAAACAAGGAAATATTTAACCCTTTCCTGTTTTGCCAAATTTTAGACCTGTCCAAATTCAAAGGTTTGGCAGACGAAAATTTAAAGTTGATTATATATAAATAATAACCATTTAGTAGGGTAGAAAATATTGTGGAAATAGAAGAAATTGCTTGATACAAGCAATTTCTTCTTATTCCGCAATGTTTTCTCAATTACAAAATCACAGGGACGTAATAACCTGAGGGATTAACCAGGAGAGGGTTAAACTAGTCTTATTTCAAAGAAATTGCAGACCACAATTTCAAGTTTCTGAAATTTTTTTTTTTTCTTTTGGGATAGAAAACAATGTGGACAATGAAGTAATTGCTTGTCACAAGCAATTTGTGCATTTTCTACAATGTTTCACAAAGCTCTTGGGGGCGTCAAAGATTGTTATTGTGTGGGAATGGGTTAAGTTATCGTTAAGACTGAAAAAGGTCTGTAACTTTTTTCATTTTCATTAACTTCTTCAATTTTGTAAACTTTTCCTTTTGTGTATGCTGTTAAAAACAAAATTATCTGTCATTCAAAAGTCCTAAAAACAAATAGGTGATGTAGACTAAGATCATACTGCACATGTGTAGGCTGATGTTTGTCTATGCCTCCTGCTTAAACAGGAATACTACAGGTTCATAATGAAAAGAGTATAGTTAATGAATCATGAATAGGGGAACCAAACGATATATTTCTCTACCATCAACCTCTGCAACAAAATGTTATGTTTATCTCCTTAATTTGGACAGTCTTTCTGATTAACCCATTCTCACACAGTAACACCTTTTGACATCCATCAAGAAAAGCAATTCGGAAAACATTGTGTAAAATGAAGAAATTGCTTTTAACAGGCAATTTCTTTATTTTATACTATGTTTTCTACCCAGAAAGATGAAAAAAATCTAAAACTTCATAAACTGTAAATTACCGTCTGCAACTCCTTTGATTTGGACCAGTCTGAAATTTTGCCATCTGGTAATGGGTTAATTTGATGCGTCTTTCTGATGAAAAGACAATTTTCAACAATTCAGACAACAGTATATTGGTCTAATGACCCAACTGGCCTGTCCCTGGCCTCAATTAGTATTTCGAAATACAAAAAAGGGGGAAATAACAAGGTACTCTTGAAATAACAAGCTGTATAGAATGCCTTTTTTTTTTACCCTTTTCTGAATGGAATAAACGAAGCTTTATGTAAATAATGCTCCCCCTACTTAACCCTTTCCTGTTTTTGAAAATTTTAGACTGGTCCAATATGAAAGAAGCTGCAGACAACAACTAAAGGTGAGTGCAGTTTGAAAAGTAACCAGCAGGTTAGAAAAAATTGTGGGAAAAGAAGAAATTTCTTCTTTTCCCACAATGTTTTCTTAAGTATAAAATCCAAGGGAGGTAAAAACAAGGGATTGCACAGGAAAGGGTTAAATATCATTTCCAGGAATTGTCAAAAGATACAAAAGAAGACAGTTGAACCTGTTTCCAGATGACTATGTTTTAGGCAGGTCCAAATTAAAGGGTCAGTTGCAGGGGACAATTTCAAGTTGGTTAAATTTTAAAATCTTAACAGTCTTCTTGGTAGCGCGTCGGACTGTCAATCTCGAGGTCCCGGGTTCGATCCCCGACGGCTGCACTCATCCTTTCCGACTATTTGTCTCTCACCAATGGGTCGATAATCGTAGACCTATATGGGATAGCAGCTGGAGGCTAGGAAAGGATGTAATGGTAGTACTGGTGTGAGAAACACCAGGATTCCATCGTTAGGTGCTCCAGCCGCCGGGATATAACTGTAAGATTGTTGAAAGCGGCGTAAAACCCCATTCAAACAAACAAACTTTCTTGGTAGAAAACATTGTGTCAAATGAAGAAATTCCCTGTTATAAGCAATTTCTTCAATATCCACAACATTTTCTAACCCAAAGATAAGATTATCTTTAATTTCAGCAACTAAAATTGCGTCTACAATGTTTTTCAAACCTTGTCATGCTGAATTAGAATCCTATAAAAATTGCTTTAAAATCAAAGGGCTGACAGCACTGGAAAGTCTAAATGAGGGTCAATACTTTTAAAAATTGAATATTTAAACAACTCTGGCTGAAAGGGGACGATCAGGAGGTGAAGATCAAGATCAGACTACACTCATGTGCAGTCTGATCTTTGTCTATACCTCCTGCAAAAACAGGAAAATTACAGCATGAAAAGGGTTAATTTGGTTTGATCTAAAGTTTTTTCAACTGGTATTGGGGTAAACCCCATCATCCTGAATGAAATATTTTTCAGAGTTGCATTAATCTCAAAATCTAAAAGTGCTGAAAGCACCAGTTCAATATTTCTTTGGAAAATTTGTTTAAACCCTTGTCATACTGAACACAGAAAATTCTTTTCAGAGATCAGTCTGCACATATGTGTTGTCTGATCTAAGTCTACACCAACTGTTTGTCCCTTTCAAGCCAGAATTGTTCAAAAATCAGTTTTCAAACCAAATATTGCTCTGTAACTAGTGCTTCCAGTGATTTCTTTGATTTTGGTATAATTTTAAACAGGATTCTAATTCAGCATGACATGGGTTAAGAAACAACTCTAGCTTAAAAGGGACAAGCAAGTTGGTGGTGTAGATTTCTTGTATCAAGCAATTTCTTCACTTTCCATAATGTTTTCCAAAGCTTTTACTTCATGAGGGCATCAAAAAGCATTCTTGTGTGGAAATGGGTGAACAATAAATTTTCCCATGATTTGTCATGTTTGGCACAAAAACTAGGCCTTTTTCATATCAATAAGGATTCCCAAATTAGAATTCTCTAATGTCCCCTATAAACATGATCCGCAGAGATATTGGTTTTTCCAGAAAACAGATGCCACTTATATACTTTTAACAATTTATTGTCATCTTCATTATAAAACCTTGTAACTACAGCTTGAATCAAGCTGTAGTTACGAGGTTTTAGAATGACGAAGAAGAACAACGATATGGTCATTACCAAGATCATGGTATTCTGTGCACTAAGCTGTACCATTACTGCTCTAGCCACAAAAATCAATCAATACAAGGTCGTATGTTTAGATAGATAAAATGACGGTTTTCCGTTGTGTTGAATCGATTCTCTAGAATCACATGACGGCAGAGTGTGTCGCAGTCTCAAGAATCGGCTTGATTAACCATACAATTATCTATTTTTCTCCGTTATGAGAAAAAAGAAGTCATGACATCTAATTGTACCCCTTTTTTCAGGAGACACTGATGACCTGCTCTCTGATTTTGAAGGACTTTTTTTCTTATTTCTTGTCTTGATTATTCATTAACCCTTTTACCCATTACCATACAATCCCACTGTTTTAAACCCCCACCCCTTTTAAGAAAAATGTTTTAGAAAACATTGTGAACAATGAAGAAATTGCTCCAATGTCCACAAGGTTTTCTACCCTATAAAAAAAAGTAAGGATTTTTAAAATTTCATCCAGTTGAAAATTTTTGTATGCAACATATTTCAAGTTGGACCAGTCTAAAATTAGCACTACAAGCACTGGCTTAAGCTTTGCTGTTTTCGGAGAACCAAAAGTATGTATGAGCCTTGGCATTTTTGTTTTCTTCCTCAGAAGATGACAGTTTGAAGTTTAACCTATTACCAGGCAGCAAAAACTGAGACTGGTCCGAATTGAAAGGTGTAGCAGAAGAAAATTTAAAGTTTTAAATTTTAAATTTTAGATTTTTCAACTTTCTGGATAGAAAACATTGTGTAAAATAAAGAAATTACTTGTTGCAAGGAATTTTTTCATTTTACACAATGTTTTCCCAGTTGTTTTTCTTGTGGAGCATCCAAAGGCATTATAGTGTAGGAATGGGTTAATTTTTGTTTTCTCACAAAGCTGGGGAAACAAATTTAACCCTTTCCCGTTCAAATACGGGATTTTACGTTCCTGTGATTTTATACTCAAGAAAACATTGTGAAAAAAGAAGAAATTGCTTGTAACAAGCAATTTCTCCTTTTTCCACAATATTTTCTACCACATAGGATAGTTTCTTTTCAAATAGCATCCAGTTTTCATTGTCGTCTGCAACCTCTTTCAATTTGGACTAGTCTAAAATTTCCAAAAACGGGAAAGGGTTAAAACAATGTATCAAAAGTCAAGTAGCCAGCCTATATAAGAAAAAGTAAGAAAAGATGATATTGCATGTATAAATAGTCGGGTCTGGGGTAATGTTGAATTTTCATATCTCAAAATTCAAAATGAAATAACAAGAAATCTGATTGGATGACGTACTTGTCTGCCATTCTGACTGGTTCCATCAAAAGTTGAAATTGATTCAACTCTTTTCCAAATAAATTTATTATGAGGTAAAAATATAATATTGTCATGAATTCTGGAAATAGTACAAAGACAATTCTTACACAATCCATCAAAATCAACAAGCTATTAGAATGTAACTGAAAAACCATCAATCTTTCATCAAAGACAAAGACCCTGTTTATCCCTTGGAGACCCTACAATACAAGTCAGCATTAACAAAATACATCCAGTGTGACTGAATCAAATTTTCATGGCAACCCTTTGAAGTCCTAGGAGACAGTGCTGGTGACGGAGGGTCACACTTGTAGAGGAGTCATTCTGGACTCATGTTGGCATTATGTGTCAACCTCCTGTCACTCTCAAAGGCTCCTAATTCGGCCCCTTTGTTTGCTCTGTAACCCTAAACCACAAGGGAAACCAACTCTAAAGGCATGTCTGACAGCAACCAATGGCTTCTGATTTGATTAGATAGAAATTAAAAATTGCTCTGTCATCAATGATTCTAAAAAAGAGATCATGATGCAAGTGAGCCCAGAATACCAGTCAACAAAGTTTAAGACTCAAGTCTTAACCCATTCCCACTCAGTGACGCTTTTAGACGCCCCCAAGAAAAAAAGCCTTGGAAAACATTGTGGAAAATGAAGAAATTGCTTGTCACAAGCAATTTCTTCATTTCATACAATGTTTTCTACCAAGAAAGTTGAAAAAATCCAAAATTTCGTGAACTTTAAATTGTCGTCTGCAACTGTTTTTAATTTGGGCCAGTGTAAAATTTTTCCGTTTGGTAATGGGTTAATTGGTCGGAATCTATCAATTGCTGGCCCCACCCACTTACTCTGTTGAACCTGCCCATGGACCCCTAAGGGAAGTTCCACTTTGATTTTAAATGATGTCATTTTGCATTATTCATACCCAGTAGCATGTAACAAAAAAGTAGAATGGTTGGTTGATGACCTAAAGGTTCTAACTACAGCTAGAATAAGCTGTAGTTATGATATTTAAGCCGCAAATCTAACAAAAATGTTTCACATAAATGACAGCAAATGTAGGAATTCAAAGTTAACATCCAGTCTAAATCAATGATTTCATTGGTCGACTGAATTTTTGATTGATTTCCGCATTTGATCTATTGAAAGACATTTTAGATGTGAACTCAAAGCGATTGGTTGGACCTAGAACAGCTGTAAAGCAGTGATGAGCTCCGTTAAACGCAATAAGCTAAAACTGAGTCAAAATTGAAAAGTGACTACAAGTCCTGGCCTATTACCAGACAATCAAATTCTAGACTAGTCCAAATTGAAAGAAGTTGCAGACTACAATTTCAACTTAATGAAATTCCAAAATCTTCATCTTTGTGGGGAGAAAGCCGAGTAGGAAATGAAGAAATTGTTTATCATGACCAATCTTAGTTTCCCACATCGTTTTCAAAAGTTTTTTGTCTTGGGAGCTTAAAAAAGCTGGTTTCTGTTGGAATGGGTTAACAAATTTCATCTCTTAACTATAGACAGACCTACGATTTTGGAAATGAATATTAAAAAAAAAATCTCAAATTCAAACTTGTCTGAAGTACTGACGATAAGAATCCTAACAAAATATTTGAAGTAACAAACAATTTCCTTCATTTTCCACAATGTTTTCAAACGCTATTTTTCTTAAAGGCATCAAAGACAGATGAGGCAACTTGGGGAATTGCACAAATGGGTCCTTTAAAAGCTCCTCTCATGTAAGGGTGTACTCTCAAAGGGAAATTTTTAGTTTTCTTGATGGGCGATTACCCATTAAAATAATCAGATTATTGAATTGCCAAATTAAAATTGTTTATTACCTGTGTTGTTTTAACCCATTCCCACTCGATCCCTCCTTTTTACGCCCCTCAACAAAAAAGCTTTGGAAAACATTGTGGAAAATGAAGAAATTGCTTGGATCAAGCAATTTCTTCAGTATCCACAATGTTTTCTATCAAGAAAGATGAAAAAATATAAAATTCCATCAACTTGAAATTGTTGTCTACAGCTCCTTTCAATTTGGACCAGTCTAATATTCCACTGTGTTGGAATGGGTTAACCTGTATTACACCCATGTAAAAGTTCCTGTACTGTCAGTCAGGAGTTGCAACAACTTAACCCACTCCCACACAGTGAGTCGCTTTGGGACGCCCCTCAACAAAAACATTTGTTTGTTTGAATGGGGTTTTACGCCGCTTTTAACAATCTTTCAGTTATATCGCGGCGGCTGGAGCACCTAACAACGGAATCCTGGTATTTCTCACACCAGTACTACCATTACATCCTTTCCTAGCCTCCAGCTGCTATCCCACATAGGTCTACGATTATCGACCCATTGGTGAGAGACAAATAGCCGGAAAGGATGAGTGCCGCCGTCGGGAATCGAACCCGGAACCTCTAGATTGAGAGTCCGACGCGCTACCAACTGCGCTATGACGGCGGCTCAATAAAAACATTTCAGAGAACAATGTCTAAAATGAGGAAATTGCTTGTAACAAGCAATTTCTTCATTGTACACAACATTTTCTACCTAGAAAGTTGAAAAAATCTCAACTATCATAAACTTGAATTATAGTCTGCAACTCCTTTCAATTTGAACTGGTCTAAAAATTTACTGTGTGGTAATTGGTCTAATGGTCAGTTCCTGAGTCCCTTATTAATGCAAACCTATTTACCCATCTGTAAGTATCTTACAATTACTGAAGAACATCATATAATGAATTCAATTTGTCAATTAGGATAGCATTTAGCCCATTCATTTACATAATTGTCCGAAAATTATGCATAAATGACTTTGAGACGTATAATTAAAAGGCTATTTATTCCAGTGAAGGATGGTTATGTCCTTCTATTAATTGGGTCTGCATTATCTATATTATAGCACAAGCCTTGTATATTTTGACCAATTTAAAAAAGGCTAACTTTTCTTGACTCTATCTATGATATGCAGATGGCTCCTTTTTGCACTACAGATTGCATATTTACAGTTCAATGATTCTTTTTTCCCTGAAATCCAAAAATTTGAGTTCTCCCTCATTTTCCTTATTTCAGATTTATCATGCCCACTGTAAATGCTTTTTCGCAAGTATGTGGAAAATCATTTATTCAAATTAAGAGCTTGTTCCACATTCCCCCACTTGAAACATTTAAATTTGTTTCACACGTTCATGAGCTTGAAGACAATTTTGCCGATAAAATACATTTATCATGAGTGCTGGAATGCTGGTCAATTAACACAAAAATATTCTTGAAGAGATGCTCAAAACCTATTACACACAACCCTGTATCAGATGACAATTTTTAGAATGGTCCAAAATCAAAGAAATTTCTGATGACAATTGAACCCTTTCCTGGATAAACCCGGGATTTAACGTCTCTGTGATTTTATACTTGAGAAAACATTGTGGAAAAAGGAGAAATTGCTTATAATAAGCAATTTCTCCTTTTCCCACAATGTTTTCTACCACATAGGATGGTTTTATTTGGAATTGAATCCAATTTTCATTGTCGTCTGCATCCTCTTTCAATTTGGACCAGTCTAAAATTTCAAAAACCAGGAAAGGGTTAAAGTTACAAAATTTCAGATTTATTTCAATTTTCTCGGTATAAAACATTGTGAAAAATGAAGAAATTGCTTGTGGCAATGTTTTCCCAATTGCTTTTCCTGAGGGGCATCAAAAAGTGTCATTGTGTTGGAACAGGTTAAAGAAAAGGACACCCAATTAGGTAATTCAACCTCTATTAAGCAACTGCTTTCATTAGGCAACCATAATAAAATTACATTTCCGAAATCCTGAGAAAGGGATGTATTTGCCGATATGTTTTATTGTCATTAACCCTTTTTCATGCTGAACCAAAAATATTCCTGTTTATGCAGGATGCATAGAAAGATCAGTTTGCACATACTTGCAGTCTGATCTTAGTCTATATCACATGCTTGTGCCAGTTGAGCAGGAGTTGTTCATGAAATTAATTGTCTAAAGAAATATTAGTTCTCTAATGGAGCTTTCAATGTTCGTCATGCTGAATTAAAATCAGTACAGAATTGGATTATAATTAAAGGGCTGAAAGTACTAGATACAATTTTTGTGGCTTCATAATTCTTTTGAAATTTATATTATAAATAAATCTGACTTAAAAGGGATTAGCAATAGGTATAAACTAAGATCAGACTACACATATGTGCAATCTGATCCTTGTCTATACCCTCAGCCAAAACAGGAATATTCTGGTTTCAGCATGACAAGGGTTATGTGAGACTTCTGCATGCAATGTAATAGAGCCCTCATATATATTTAAAAATGTTTAAAGCAACAGTTACTATTCTCTTAACCCATTACCAGATTCCAATATTTCAGACTGGTCTGAATAAAAAGGAGTTTCAGACAACAATTCAAAGTTTATGGAATTTTAGATTTTTCAACCTTCTGGGTAGAGAACTTTTTGTAAAATGAAGAAATTGCTTGTTTTCTAGTTGTTTCAGAACAACACAGATTCTTAAATTTCATGACTTTTATATCGCCATTTACAATGTCTTTGAATTTGGGCCGGTCTAAAATCATGTCATCTGGTAATTGCTGTCTCTTGAGTGGTCACTTAACCCTTTCCTGGTTTTTGAAATTTTAGACTGGTCCAAATTGAAAGAGGATGCAGACAACAATGAAAATTGGATGCAATTCCAAAAAAAAAACATCCTATGTGGTAGAAAACATTGTGGGAAAAGGAGAAATTGCTTATTATAAGCAATTTCTCCTTTTTCCACAATGTTTTCTCAAGTATAAATTCACAGTGACGTAAAATCCCGGGTTTATCTAGGAAAGGGTTAACAAAAGTTTTTATTGAATAATCTCCTATAAATGTTCTTCACAGAAAATATTTGGAATCTATAAAATGCCTCATTGAATGCAGTCATATGTAAATATCTATATTCTGAATCCAGTAAACCATCTGTTCCAATTAACTGCTGATTTATGACATCAAGTTATGACTTTTCTGTTTGAATGAGAAATTAAAAGAAATTAAAGATTTTTTCTGGAGCTAATGCAATAGAATAGATAATTGTCATCAATTTTAAATATCATGTAGATGTTCAGTTTTAAAGGCACAGATTGTCAACCCATTCCCACACAAGGACGCTTTTGCATGCCCCTTAAGAAAAACTATTGGGATAACATTGTGTACAAAGAAAAAAATGCTTGTAACAAGCAAGTTCTTTATTTTGCCATCTGGTAATGGCTTAAATGTATCACAAACATGGTACAATTAGAAACTCTGTCAATTGGACTCCTTGGAAGTTAACGTTGCTTTGTTATCCCATTCCCATATGATCCTGCTTTTAATCTACCCTCAAGAAAAAAAAGGAAATTAATATTATGGAAAATGTCACAAGCAATTTCTTTATTGTCCACAATAACAGTTTCCTATTTTTCACCCAAAAACCAAAGACTAAACCCTTGCCATGCTGAATAAAATCCCCTACAAAATTATATGTTAACCCTTGTCATGCTGAACCCCGGAATATTCCGGTGTTGGCAGGAGGTGTAGACCAAGATCAGCCTGCACATAAGTGCAGTCTGATCTTGGTCTACACCTTCTGCTTGTACTTTTCTTGCAAGAGATGTTTATGGAATTGATTTCTAAAAGAAATATTGGTTTTTGACCAACAAGTTCTATCAGTGCTTTCAGCCCTTTGATTTTACATCAATTCAGTAAGGTAATTTATACAGCATGACAAGGGTTAAAATCAAAGGACTTAGGGGCACAAAAACACTCATTTTGGGTTGGTGATTATTTAGAGAATTAACAGTGTAAACAATGCTGACTACAATAGGACAAGCAGGAGGTATAGACAAAGATCAGGCTGCAGCCTGATCTATGTCTATACCTCTTGCCCAAACAGAATGATTCCAGGTTCAGCATGACAAGGGTAAAAATTCCAGCAACTAAAACTTGATGTCTGCAACTTCTTTGAATTTGGACAGATTTAATATTTTGTTTGGTGGTAATGGGTTATGTATCAAATGAATCTTCTAGTGAGGTTCGGTGTAATCTTAAGCTAGTAATATATTATTCATTTGAACATGGTGTAAAACCACCAAATTAGGACGGAGGGATAATAGACTTGTATCCATAAATCAGGCTCCTAGACTAGCAGGGACCAATAAAAAGGCTCATTAACTCTTCCCATCATTACCCTGGCATCCAAAACACAATATGAACAGCAAAGTTGTTATATTAGGGGTCACAATGGAAATTTGGACACAAAATTAAATAGGAAAATGTTCATCAAATTAAAAATATCCAAATTTTTTACTAGTGCCAATGTTGATACCTCCATTTTGTTACAATCATAGGTTTAACTGCTCTACAGCGCTGCACTTTTCCTTTTGCACATTACAAATGACCAATAAAAAATCAATAGACCAATCAATTTATCCATTAAGTTGGGAAATGAACTTTGAACTCCTATATTGGCCGAACATTTTTGTTTGTAAGGCGACTAAAATATCGTTACTAAAGCTTATTCATTTTAGCAGTATTTATGACATTTTTTGGAGCAATCAACCATTTTACTTTTTGTTTCATAAAAATGAAGTTTACAGAATAATGCTGTTTAATATCTAAGATGAACTTCCTGTCAGAGTCAGTGGGTGCGGCCAGCAGCTCAGTGGGCATAGCCAGCAGCTCAGTGGGCGTGGCCAGCAGCTCAGTTGGCATGGCTAGTAGGTCAGTGGGCCGGGCCAGTAATCCATCAATTGTTTTTAACTTTAGTCATATTCTCTCTCTGGTATCAGTGAATTGGTTAAAAACCTTTTCTCAGGCTTTAACCAATTTCCACTCAATGATGCTTTTACACACCCCCTAGAAAAAAAGCCTTAGAAAACATTGTGGAAAATGAAGAAATTGCTTGTTGCAAGTAATTTATTCATTTTCCACAATGTTTTTTACCCGGAAGGTAAAAAAAAATCCTGAATTTCAAAAGCTTGAAATTGTTGTCTGCAACTCCTTTCAATTTGGACCAGTCTAAAATTTGGGCATCTAGTAATGGGTTAAGATTTGAAGTTTGTAAAGGTACAAGTGTAAAAGTGCTCATACGAGCATTATTTCAATTTCTTTCCTGAAAAATGCTTCTTTTTTTTGGCAGCCTGAAGTAAAGAGGAAAGGGCCAGATAGGTTACAGGAGTTAGAAATTACTGGTTCCCGTTGGGAGATCAAAAACCTGAAATGAGCCAGTCTGTCTACTCCCCACAAAATTAGGAGCATATGCAGATTAAAACATTCGAGCTCTGTTTGCTCAAGCAGAGAAAAATGGAATACAATAATCCAACCCTTATAGCTGGATAATACATCAATCTTACACGCCAAATATGGCCGTCCTGCATTATCAAGAAAAACACATCACTGGAAATATGAGACATGAACCATTTTAAAATGAAAATCTCACAATATCATTTGATTTGGGTCATTTTCGTGTTAAATAGAGAGAAGATATCCAGCATTATGTTGATAATTTTCAAACAACATTCATTGCTTATTTCCTTGATCAAGCGGAAATTACAAATTGTTTCTTTTTTTTTATTGCTTTTGTTCCAAAATGGACTGATGTAAATTTCAATCCTATATTCTACTGTTGTAATCCAGTAAAACAAAATGTGCTTCATATATCAGAGTAACACCACTGTGGTTGAACTAGGCTTGCTTATCTGTACATCAGGGGTAAATACTGTGTTTGAACAAGGCTTGCTTATCTGTACATCAAGGGGTACACACTGTGCTTGAATAAGGCTTGCACATGCTTATCTGTACAGCAGGAGGTACACAGTGTGCTTGAACATTAGGCTTGCTTATCTGTACATCAGGGGGTACACACTGTGTTTGAACAAGGCTTGCTTATCTGTACATAAGGGGGTACACACTGAGCTTGAACAAGGCTTGCTTATCTGTACATAAGGGGTACACACTGTGGTTGAACAAGGCTTGCTTATCTGTACATCAGGGGGTACACACTGCTTGAAGAAGGCTTGCTTAAAATCATCTGTACATTTCTTCCCCATGCACTGTGCATGAACAAGTCTTTCTTTATAGTATATTCCTTCTGTTCTATCAGGGAACAGGCTGATTCTTAATTAACCCATTACCAGATGACCAAATTATAGACTGGTCCACATCAAAAGAAGTTGCAGAATACATTTTTAACTTGATGAAATTTGAAAAAAAAATGTCTGCAAGGGTTGAAAACATTGTGGATAATGAAGCAATTGCTTGTTACAAGCAATTTCTTCACTTTTCCTCATGTTTTCCAAAGCCTTTTTCCAAAGGGGTTTAACCCGTTCCCACACAATCGCACTTTTGGACTCCCCTCAAGAAAAACAATTGGGAAAACCTTTTTTTTAAATGAAGAAATTGCTTGTTACAAGACATTTCTTCATATTCCCAAATGTTTTTCCAAAGCCCTTTTCCTTAGGGTTTTAAAAAAGTGATATTATGTGATAATGGATTAAGGCACATCTTTCTTTTTATTCAACTGATGGATCACTGGTCCGTACAATGAGTTTCTACCATGTGAGTTTAACACGTTCCCGTTTTTTTTTAAATTTAGACTAGTCCATTTTGAAAGAAGTTGCAGACAAGGGAAATCAGATGCAATTTCAAATAAAACCATCCTATTTGGTAGAAATATAGTGGGAAAAGGAGGAAATACTTGTTACAAGCAATTTCTTCTTTTTCTACAATGTTTTCTCAAGTATAAAAACATATCAAGGTAAAATCACTGGTTTCTTCATGAAAGGGTTAATATTATAACATTAAATTGCCAAACTGGACCGTCTGTATAATTTGATAGGTTGATCAAATTTTTTTTTCGTTAGTTTGTTTAACCCTTTCCTTGTTTTTGAAATTTTAGACTGATCCAAATTGAAAGAGGATGCAGACGACAATGAAACTTGCAAGCAATTCCAAATGAAACCATCCCATGTGGTAGAAAACACTGTGGGAAAAGGAGAAATTGCTTATTATAAGCAATTTCTCCTTTTCCACAATGTTTTCTCAAGTATGAAATCACAGTGACGTAAAATCCCGGGTTTATCCAGGAAAGGGTTAAGGATTTAGAGACTTCTTACAAATCAAACTAAAGCCTCTAACATTTTGATGAATGCAAAGTTACCCTCTGGCCACTTAGACACAGCCATCCCTCTGTGCTATTGTTTCTACATCCCATTAACCATGGACTGTGAGAAATGAAATGATTCATGACAACAAACAATTAGATGATTGACTTGTGTATGTTGGCCACAATAAGGACATTCATCATTGCTCTAAGGTGTGCTGCTCAAGGTCATTAGGTTAGTCAAAACCTCTTGAACTACCATAGGTTTAACCCTTGTCATGCTGAACACAGAATATTCCTGTCTTGGCAGGAGATATAGACAAAGATCAGCCTGCACATAAGTGCATTTTAATCTTGGTCTACACCACCTGCTTGTCCCCTTTTAGCCAGAGTTGTTTAAATAATCAATTTTCAAAAGAAATATTGACCCTCATTAAGGCCTTCTAGTGATGACAGTCCTTTGATTTTCTAAATAGAATTTTAATTCACGATGACAATTAATTTAGGGTTAAGAGTGGGTCAGAAAGATGAACCACGAACCTGGAATATTCCTGTTTTGGTAGGAGGTATAGACAAAGATCAGCCTGCACATAAGTCGAGGGGTGAACGGAAAACTGTCGTAAGTGACTTTTACAAAATTTTACAGGAGAAAGGAAAAACTGTTTAACTTCTATATTATTTATATTTAAAACTTTTTTAGAGTACAAAGAAAACAAAAATAAATTCATTTTTCAAATACAATAATAATTTTTTGGTAGAAAAATTTACTTTTTCTGATATTGAACTTTATTTCACTTACGACAGTTTTACAACTGAAAATCATGAAATACTGATACTTAATGTTATGGAAAACTGTCGTAACTGCAGTTAGCTACAGTTTTCCATAAACATCCCATTCACTTAGCTACACTTTATAATTCATAACATACAAGGTAAACCACAAGTAAAGCTTTAATACAAATCTATTGCTTTGATATGTAAACAAGAGGACTGTTTGGGTCCCATATTGCTCACCTGGGCATAAAGATATGCTATATTTGCCTTTTCAGTTACTTTTGATTCTTCATGTATGGCCCATTTTGACCTGAATATGCTCATTTTTATATTTTTTTCAAGTCTAGAATTTAAAATGCTTTATGCTATAATACCATACTTAAATTCAAGCATTTCTTTATTTTAGAATGTGTGCTTGCATATTTCTTTAGTAAGGGAGACGGACCCATAATCCAAGAGAAAGATTTAAAGAAAGTGACTGAAAGATTTTTCAAAACATGGGAATCTCTCACTCAATCAATCCTCTAAGAATACATTTAAAGATAGATACTTTGAATTCCAAATTTTTGATTTCATGGGTATCTTGACTTCTGCAACGACACATGCTTACAATTTTGTGGACTCGTACATAATGAATACAAACCTTTATATGTATGAGAAATATTCTCCAAACTTGATTTACAAGTAAAGGCTTTGATAAGCCTAAGCTTATAAGCAACTTCTCCAGCATATATAAAATTATCTTGAAGGACATTAGTGAAAGGAATTAAGTTGATTTCAAAATAGACTAGACTTAACAATTTTATGAAAATCACCTTTTTTAACAAAGTATACATTGTGAATCAAATGGGAAATAAGACCTTACAACATAAACTAATATTTTACCATAGTGATTCCTGACGTAAACACCAGTCCTGGTGCAGAATGAAAATTTTGTGATAAAAGACATGCATAAGATCATATTATAATAAGCCTTTAGGGGCCTTATCAATTGCAAACTGATACACTGCCTCATACCCACATAACCACAGTGTTGGGGTCCCTGCACAGATTTTTTTGGAAGGGCGGACTTTTATTCATTTTTGTATGTGTAAGGGGCGTAGTTAATACCCCTGGCTGCTTTTATGTGCCAATCTTGGTTCCTCTGGTCATAAAGATAATTATTGAAGATAATACTTAACATTAAGGCAGTTCTGAACAAACTTTGGTAGAAGTTCAGTCTCCTTTCAAAGGACACTATTATCCAAAATTAAGCAACTTGTAGCCTCTCCTTTCAAAGGACACTTTTATCCAAAATTAAGCAACTTGTAGCCTATCAATACACATCCATTCAGTACTCCATCAAGCGTTGCTGATATTTGCTGTCTGATGCAGTGGCATCTAAAGCTTTGGATGAAAAAAAAACTTTAATAAATTTTGTAAAACCTCAACAGTGTTTTAAGTTTAATCTTGATTTGTCTACTCTTGCAGAAGATATGTTGACAAAGTCTTAATCAGAGGACAATAACTTGATATTCACTAGACATTGATGCTTAATTCTGTTAGAACCTTAATACATCAGAAAGATCACAAAAAAAGTTTAGTATTAATTCAAAGATTATCATATTGTGCTGAATAAAATACATGTATTTTTTTCCATTCAATGTCCTGAATATGCATGCTTTCGTAAATGTCTTCACAAGTTAACTCATCTGGGTCTTGATCTGTTTCATATCTTTCCAGGAGCAAATGGCAACTAAATAAGCTGCCCTGTTGACTTAGTTAAAAATAATATTGTCCCAGGAATCACATCTTACAGCTTATCTGAAGAGCAAACTTTGAACATCTTTGTGATACAGCCTTTAGATTCTATAGAACAGAATACCTAGCTTTTGCCAGTGGCCAATTATTGCAGTTTCCTAGGAATCAAGGAATTGCTTAACATGTGGGGTTAAAAACTTAAGCAAACATTGCAAACAACTTATACTAAAGTTAGTATAATCTATTTTACTTCTCAGTACTTAATTGCAAAGTATATACTGGTAAATAAAAATTAATTATTACTTTAATCTATGATAATGTCAATTAGAATTTTTCAGTAAAAATTGAATGGCATTGGAACTCTTCATTTTCAAGGAGCTTGAGGGTTTGTCTAGTATTGCTTATTTGAAAGTCTGGACTATCAAAGCATAGTTAAATGTTTTTCTTGATTTTCAGGGAAGGGGGTCATTGAGAAAAGTTTAATATAGGGAAAATTGCTTTTCTCCCTTATTGATATTGTCTCGTAAGTGAATGTAAAGAATATCTTCTAAACAAAGGTATCCGATAATATATTTCTTTAAAAACTGAGCCATTTCCTTTTAATTAGTGTAGTTTTTCAAAGAACATTTTGATACTTGAGAAATTTGACCAAGAATGAGAAATTTTCTACCAAAAGGGGGGGAATATAAATTCTAGGAAGGAGGAAACAACAGGGCCCGTATGCTACATTTATTGTGGTCAGAAAAAACACTGTATTTTTCACAATCAAGTGATAAATGTTTGGTTTTTTTGTTTATATCCTAATATCCAAGAGCAGTTTAAGATTAAAAGATGCACAAATCAACATCATTCAAAAAAGTTGGGACAGAGCATTTTGACATGGGGCGAGTGGGAATGCTAATCTACAAATTCATTTGGCGCATCATCTTATTGGGCTTTACCCAGTTGTAGTTCAAGAATATCAGATATGTCTTTTTTGTACTTATATTAACAATTTACTGATCTCCTACAAAGAGAAATCTTTCCAATTTACTGTAAATCACAGTGAATGAATAATATATCTTCATTAGTTTGAAGAACAATATCAGAATTATTATACTGATGCAATCCCCAATTGCAGGTGCTAAGTAGTAAGAAAAATTTCACCAAAAAGGGGGATTATTTCATACAAATGTATTTAGAGTGTTTTTCCTTGATAATTTAGATGCCTGTCATGACTATGAACATGTGTACTAAGTTTCAAGCAAATAAATTTACTGATAAATGAGATACTTAAATTAAATTAGCATCATCAACACAGATGCCATGATAATTCCTACACCAATTTGCCCAACACATGACATTGTTGCAATGACAATTCAAGGATCACATTTCAAAACAATCAAGAAAAATTAATTCTATGTATTCTCAGGTCATTATGAGAATTGCTAGCTGTTAGATTGAGCTTGCAAAATTTGTATGATTTATGGAAACTTGAAAATGTGATCTTGGATAAATTTCTTTCATTTTAGACTAGTCTAAAATTTTGTCATGTTGTAATGGGTTAATGCATTGATCCACAAGTAACATTCACTCATGTGATGAATTATGACAGGGCAACTTAAAGATAAAAATAATTGAAATAGGCATTTTAACAGAGTGGGAGCACAGAAATTATTTCTAAATAGGTTTCAAAATGTAGAGACTTTGTCTTCTGAACTGTAGAACAGTCTTAGATATGCTTAGTAATTGTAGTTAAAGACTTAGGCACTAGATTGTGTATTGTAGATTAAATTGTTATCTGAAGAGAATTTTCCAGAATATTCCTTTTCCTCCAGTTTTTGTCTGGTATGGTTATGAAATTTAAAAGAATGCTTCCTGACAGTGGATGATAATAGATTAACTCAAAAGCCTGTGCATATTTGTCTAATAATTTAGCTAAAAAGATGTTCTTTTACAATTATTGTGGAAACAAAGTTTCAAAAGACTTAAAAATCATTTCTAATTAATATGTAATCCATTAAACAAATTAACAAATCTTTGAAAGACTTGATTATTTCTAAACTATTTGACCATATTTAATTGTATAAAAGTTTCTCCTAAATGTACAGATCTTTCAAGGATGGTGATACAAAAGCTTATGACATCATAATAACTGATATGACATCACTTATACCAAGAAATGACCTCATAATCAACAAGTAGCTACACTTTTCCATTCACAATTTACTGTGCTAAAAGTGAATTTTGTAAACGGAAAACTGTATGTAACTCAACTTACGACAGTTTTCCGTTTACAAAAACATTAGACTTCAGTTACGACACTTTTGCACAAACAGGTTTTAAGTCATTTAATGATGGAATATGATGTTATAATTTTTTCACAATGTGTATATGTGTAAATGAATATCAGCAAGACAAAAAAAAAATTTTTGAGAAAATGTGAGTTACGACAGTTTTCCGTTCACCCCTCGAAGTGCATTTTAATCTTGGTCTACACCTCCTGCTTCTCCCCTTTTAGCCAGAGTTGTTTAAATAGTCAATTTTCAAAAGAAATATTGACCCTCATTAAGGCCTTCTAGTGCTGAAAGTCCTTTGATTTTAAAGTAATTCTGAATAGGATTCTTAATTCAGCATGACAAGGGTTAAGCTTATCCACAGTTTTAGATGTTAAGTTATTGTGTTTTGTGATCAAAGGTCAATTCTGTCTATACCTGTAAACCTTTGATCATTTACTATAACAAAGCATAGAAGACCTTATCATCCATTTACCTCTGCTGTAAAGACCAAAATTATCAACTATACATGGCATCATCTCATTATATGGAGTTATTGACCTTTAAACCCATCCCCACATCTTTATCCCCCCCCAAGGAACATTAAGAAAATAATGTGGAAGAAATTACTTGCAACAAGCAAAGTTTTATTATTGTCATTATTTCTTAAAAAGACAACAATTTTAGAATTTCAATGACAGAAAATTGCAGTGAGCAACTTTTTCCTGCCTGAACCAGTCTAAAATCAGCTGGTAATTAGTTAACCCATATTTAGACTGATCAAAGTTCAAAGGAGTTGCAGACAACAATTTAAAGTTTATCAATTTTTTTTATTTTTTCAACTTTCTGGGAAGAAAACATTGTGGTAAATGAAGAAATTACTTGTGACAAGAAATTTCTTCATTTTCCACAATATTTTCCAAAGCTCTTTTTCTTGGGGGCGTCTAAAAGCCTCAATGAGTGGGAATGGGTTAACTTCATCCCCACTCAATGATGCTTTTAGACATCCCCAAGAAAAAAAGCTTAAGAAAACATATTAGAAATTGAAGCAATTTCTCCTTTTGTCACAGTATTTTCCAAAGCTAATTTTCAGTGACAGGTCAGAATATGGTGTTGTGTAGTAATAGGTTAACCTAATGTAATCCCAGCAGTTCAGTGGGTGGCTTATTTCTGCTGTCTGGATGAATATAACTGATTTGCATTAGATTGAATAAAATTAAAACCAGAACCTAATGGAATTTCGTATACCATGGCTTTACCAGCAGTGTCTTCCTGTATTGTAACAAACATGCCAATATTATGGGTATATTTATGGCAGATTTTAACATATCAAACAAGCATTTTGATTATGAATTTTCAAGGGAAAAGCCTCCAGACTTGGCCTCAAACTTATAATAGAGTTTAACCCATTCCCTCACAAACCTGCTTTTTTTTACATTCCTTAGGAAAATATTGTGGAAATGATGAAATGGCTTGTAGTATTACAAGCAGTTTCTTCAATTTCCTAAATATCATCACAGATTTCATAATTATATCAATCTAAAATTGCTGTAAGCTTCTTTCAAATTGGACCATGCAGTCTATAATATTATCATGTGGTGGTGGTTTGAGATAGCACATGCAGGAACAACTAAATGTTGCACAATTCTGATGACCTGTTCCCACACAACAAAATTTTAGACTTGTCCAACTTAAAAGAAGTTGAAGACAACAATTTCAATTTGATGGAAATTTAGATTTTTTTGTCTTTTAGGATAAAATACATTGTGGATAATGAAGAAATTGCTTGATAAACAATGTTTTTTTCGTGAGGGGCATCCAAAAGCTTCATTGTGTGGGAATGGGTTCAAGTGATAAAGAAGGAAGAGTTATTGGCCTTTTCTCTTTTGATTTCTCAGAAAAAAATATTGAAACCATTCAGCTTACTTAAAGAACTTAGTTTGTCATGTAGACTATTTTGAGACTATTTCATTAATGCCAGAGAAGTAAATGAGGCATGATAGAACAATCATTAACCTTTCTGTTAATAATTAGAGATAATTGGACAGTCTAGTTATAGAATGGAGGACCCGCACTGACCCATACATGTCCTGTCTTAATCATTTAACCCATTCCCACTCAATTGATCACACTATATGATGCCTCATAAAAACATTGGAAAACATTGTGAACAAGAGTGCCATAGTCACAATATACGCCGCCACTTTGCTGCTGTTTCACGAAAATAAATGATCCATGTACATCCACAAATTTCATTTAAATCAAGACAAAAGGTTAGGAGGAGTTGTGTTCACAAGGCTGCAATTTCAATAAGCCCAAGATACTAAGTTTTAAGGGGGCTTAATTCAGGGAAAAATTAATGAACCACAAAAACCTTACTTCATGCACATCTACTAATTTAGATTACATCATCCAACAAGTTTCATTTAGATCCAGCCAGAAACTTAGGTGGAATTGTGCTCACAAGAAAAGTGGATGTATGCATGGACGGACGGCGCATAAGAATGAAGATATTGCTTGCACTTTGTCACTGGTAATAGATAAACTTCAGAGGTGCTGATAGAGATGAGTTCCATAACTGTGGGCACTTACCTTGATCCATTTAGGCTTAATGCAGTCCCACACAACAAAATTGTAGACTGGTCCAAATTAAAAAAATTGCAGATGATATTTTTCATTTGATATAATTTTAAACTTATTTATCTTTTTCTGTAGAAAACATTGATGATAATGAAGAAATTGCTATTGGTGACAACAATTTCAAAGGGGTGAAAATTAGGAAATATTTTCCTTTGAATGTAGAAAATATTGTGGATATTGAAGAAATTGCTGGGGGGGGGGAGGGGGGTTGTGGTTTTTTTTTTCTTGAGATGCATAAAAAAGCGTGATTGTGTGGTGATGGGTTAATTAATGACTCAACTCCTTATAAAAACTTACAATTCTATAATCAGCAGACAAGAATATTAACCCATTTACAGATAACACAATTTTAGAGTGGTCCTAATTGAAATGCAGATAACATTTCAATTAACCCACTCCCACACAATCCTACTTTTCAAATGCTAATCTTTCCACAGAATTTCATTTTTCCTCTATTGAATTCCTCCCGTTTTCCTAGGAAAATCAATCAGTCCAAATATTTTCTTAACCCATTCCCACTCATTGACGCTTTAAGCCCCCCAAAGAAAAAAGCGCTGGAAAACATGGTGGAAAATGAAGAAATTGCTTGTTACAAGCAATTTCTTCATTTTCCACAAAGTTTTCTACTCAGTAGGTTGAAAAAATCTAAAATTTCAATAACCTTGTATTGTCATCTGCAACTTCTTTCAATTTGGAGCAGTCTAAAATTTTGTCGTCTGGTAATGGGATAAAAAGACATTAAAGAACAAATATTTTTATAAGAACATCTGCAATATGGATTGGCAATTAATATTCAAACACTGCATGTGCCTTATCTATGCCATGTTTATTTGTTGGTCAGTCAAATGGATGTGTTTTGTGCCATATCATGAAACCATCTCTTCTTCACAGTCAACCCAAACCACTTTCATCTAACAGGACTTCAAGAACCAATGGTACATGCTGGTACATCCATCACGAATCCTGCCATGTGGGAGTTGTCAAAAGGGGCTATGTGCCAATCTTTATAAACAAAATTTAATGTTTAGCACATTGAATTTTGGACTGGCCCAAATTCAAAGAAGTTGCTGTTAATGAAATTTTTCTATCAACTTGAAATTATCATCTGCAACTTTTGAATTTGGACCTGTCTCAATTTTTTGATGTCTGCTTATGGGTTAACCCATTCCCACACAATGACACTTTCTGACACCCTCAAGAAAAGAAGCTTTGGAAAAAAATTGTGGAAAATGAAGAAATTGCTTGTAACAAGCAATTTCTTCATTTCCCACAATGTTTTCTACACTGAAAGACAAATATTTTCAAAATTTCATTAACTTGAAATTGTCGTCTGCAACTTTTTTTCATTTTGGAGTAATCTTAAATTTTGCCATCTGGTAATGGGGTAAAAGATCAAATCTACATAGTCATTTTTATTAGAAATACAAATTTCAACAGCATAAGTGGACCTACTCATGAGATTCTCAGCTTTCTCAAGTACTGGGATGAAACTATTCATCTCCTCAAATAGCTCTTCTAAAGGTCAAACAAGTCTTCATATAGATTACAATATACCCAAGTATCTTTAACCCATTACCAGATGACAACATTTTAAACTAGTCCAAATTGAAAGGAGTTGCAGACAGATTTTTTCAGATTTCTAAGTAGTAAACTTTCTGAAAAATGTAGAAATTGCTTACAAAATGTTTTCCTGTTTTTATTACTTTTTTCTTAAAGGGCATCAAAACGTGTCACTGTGTTAAGAATAAAATGAGTACATGAGCAATGAAGAACTAATTGGTGAGCTTCCAGAACATTGTAACTACAGCATTGGTGAGCTGTTGATACTACACTATGGTAGCTTACTCATGATTAGTATTTGCCTTATAATTTTTTAATGGTCATCAAAAAGTTCCTTGACCTTGAATATACAGTTACCTCTAACAACTAAGTGTTTGCTGATCACAATTTCTTCATAACCTACTACAATTCATACATGTATTTAATTCTCCATTTCAACTCCTGTAATTTGTAGACATCTTGGGTTTAAGCTGAATTGCTAATCACCACAATATCAGACACATTTTTTTTAACTTAAGAAATATGTAAGCAAGACTATGTTTAACATGAACTCCAGTGTCTGGGCTTGAGACCTTGACATTTTGACTTCAGTACAGGCAAAAACAGAAATTGTATGCAACAACAAATACCCATGTGAAATAGGAAAGCCTAGCTATAGCAATTATCAGGCAAAAGATATTATCAAACTTCAAATTTCTAGCATATGGACAAAATATGGACCAAGCAAAAAACTATTTTCACCATCTTTATCAATGTGGCAGCATAAATAAGAATATAGGTGACTTAATGTATATCTTTTCAATCAGCTATTCCATTCATGTCTCTCAGCGGTCCTTTGACAAGATTTTTGAAATTCTTTTAGAATTAAGTCAGATACCTCTTCTTTTTTTGTAGTTGTTATAAAAACTTGAAGCGTGCTCAGGAAACATTAAAATTCCCTGGTAAAATCCAACAATACAGCTCTCTTGGTGAATGTAAAATATCAATAATGCAAGAAAATCCTCAAGCCAAGATACTGTTGTAATCTGACTACATTTCAGGTTGCTCCGGATAAGTCTAATGTCATCCGTGCCCTTGTGACAACAACAACTCACTTTTGTGGTCAAAGACAGCCCATTCCAAAACAACAGACACTTTTAAACATTCATTTAAAAAACGCCTTGAGAAAATTTGTGAGAAAAGAAGAAATTGCTTGTGCAGGAGCACTCATCCTTTCCTACTATTCGTCTCCCACCAATGGATCGATAATCGTAGACCTATGTGGGATAGCAGCTGGAGGCTAGGAAGGGATGTGATGGCAGTACTGGTGTGAGAAATACCAGGAATCCATTGTTAGGTGCTCCAGCCGCCGCGATATAACTGAAAGAATGTTGAAAGCGACGTAAAACCCCTTTCAAACAAAAACATCAAAATGCCCGAGTTCAAAGTTTACTCCCTATCTAAATAAATAACTTGATTGGTCTTCCACCATTTTTTTATTGACAATTTGACATCAGCAATTCAATTGTCTTTTTCCCTGAAATAATAAGCTTTTATTCATGAATTAAAAGTGAATTATGATCAAAATTGAACTAGAATTGCAACCACCTTGAACATTTTGTTGTCATCACCTGCCACCAGGTGCTGCTAAACTCTAAATTCAGATTTTGTTAGTCCTTAGATCTTGTAGTTAGGGAGAAGGTTAACCCTTTCCTGTTTTAGACCTGTCCAAATTCAATGGTTTTGCAAACGAAAATTTAAAGTATATATAATTCGTAGATTAAGCTTTCAGTAGAGCAGAAAATATTGTGAAAAAAGTAGAAATTGCTTTTAACAAGCAATTTCTACTTTTTCCACGATGTTTTCCCAAGTATGATATCACAGGGACGTAAAAACCAGGGCTTGAACAGGAAAGGGCCAAAGTTGTGGAAAAGTTAACCCGATCCTACACAATGATGTTTTTGGACGTCCCTCAAGAAAACAAGCAATTTCTTCATTTTACAAAATGTTTTCTACCCAGATAGTTGAAAACAACTAAAATTTCATGATTTTTTAAATCGTCGTCTGACACTCCTTTGAAATTGGACCAGTCTAAAATTTCTGTCTGGTAATGGGTTAAAAAATAACTTAGCTGAATATATGCTTCAAGTATCATAAATGTTTTGAAGGCTGGCATTTGGATTCAAGCATATATGGATTGAGAGGTAACAGTAGAAAAACTGGGTTTGTTTGAACCCATTACCAAACAGCAAAATTTAGACTGGTCCAAATTGACAGGAGGTGCAGATGACAATATAAAGGTGATAAAATCTTAGATTTGTTGAACTTTGTCAGCCCGATTAGCTCAGTTGGTAGAGCACTTGACTTTAAACCTCAAGATCAGGGGTTCGAGCCCTGGGCTGACCATATCAACTAACACAACTAATTGTCTTTCGGATGAGACGTTAAACCAAGGCCCTGTGTGACGATGCTATCCATCGAGCACGTTAAAGAACCAGACGGAGCTCTCAGCAGTTTCGTCCTGTATCCTTGCACTATCCCCCGTAACAACTCACCGTCTTCTGGGGGCGTCGCTCATATGGGCATGTGCTACGGTAGGGACGATAAATAAACAGAAATACACACATTTGTTGAACTTGGTAATGAAAATGTTCTGGAAAATGAAGAAAATGCTTGTTATAAGCAATTTCTCCATTTTCCACAATGTTTTCCTAATAGTTTTATTTGAGGGGCATAAAAATGCATCACTGTGAGGGAATGAGTAAACCCTTCTTATGCTGAATAAAATATATTTTAGATTTGCACTGAAATCAAATGGCTGAATTAGTAGAACTTGTTGTTTGATTATCAATACTTCTTTTAAAAAAAAATCATTAACATTGTATAACTCTGATTTAAGGACAGACAGAAGGTGTAAACCAAGATCAGACTTCACTTATATGCAGACTGATCTTTATCTATACCTCCTTCCAAAACAGGAATATTCAGGGATCAGCATGACAAGGGTTAAAAAGGCTGACTGTTCATTTTTTATTCCCAAATGCGGTGTTTGTTGTTTCTTTGCATGTCAGAAACAACTTTTATAGACTGGAGCAATTTTTTGTTTCTCAGTGAGAAAATAAACTTCAGATCTTGTCTTGACATTTTAGACGAGTGTAACAAAATCTACTGAGATTATTGTTACAAGTATGGGAAAAATAATGGGCATGATATTTTGAAATATCAATTCTCTAACTTATTAGCCATGTACAGTCTATCTTGCTTTAACAATTACATCTTTCAAGCGACCACTGCCATTAACCAATTACCAGACGGCAAAATTTTAGACTGGTCCAAATTGAAAGGAGATGTATTCAACAAGTTATTAATTATTTTTAGTTTTTTTCAACTTTCTGGGTATGTTTCCTACTCCAAAGGACAAAGTTTTTTTAAAATTTCATAAAATAAAATTGCCATCTGCATCTCCTTTCAATTTGGACTGGTCTAGATATTTGATGTATGGTAATGGGTCAAAAGTTTGCAATTGTGTTGGAATGGGTAAAAACATCTAAAAAGGTTTGTCGCACATTCTCCTCTGTGATTGTCAATCTAGATGACGGGTGTCTTTACATCAGTTATATTTGAATATCGGGTGTTTTTGTAATCATCAGGCTACCAATGGCTTTTCTTTATGAATCGGGGTCACATTATACAAAGACTTTAGACCAAGCTGTCAACACACTCTGCATGCTAGGAAAACTTCAAACAAAACTTGAAAAATCTTAATGTATAAGGGGTCCCTGATGATGAGACAGTCTTAAATGTTGACTTAAAAAGAGAAATATTTTGACTTACAAAGCATTTGGGTCTTTGAGTGATAGTATTTCTCCCGTTTTAACCCATTCCCACAGTGACACTTTTGCACACCCCTCAAGAAAAACAATTGGGAAAACATTGTGTGAAATGAAGAAATTGCTTGTAACATGCAATTTCTTCATTTTATACAATGTTTTCTATCCAGAAAGTTGAAAAAATCTAAACTTTCATAAACTTTATATTGTCGTCTGCAACTCCTTTCAATTCTGACCAGTCTTAAATTATGTTGAGTGGGAATGGATTAAACATTACTTTCTAACCTATGATAAATTTTAATATTCTACTTTTAATCTGCACAAAGTATTAATGACCTAATACCAGACAAAAAAATTTAGACAAAAAGAAAGAAGTTACAGACAACAATTTTGGTTGATGGAATTTGAAAAAACTTCTCATGGGTAGAAAACATTGTTGAATTATATCAAGCAATTTCTCATTTGACTTCAATGTTTACATAATTATTCTTTCTTTTCTTTGGGGGCATGAAAAAGCATCATATACACTTTTAAATGCCCCGGGTTATAAAAGTTATAAAAAACATTGTGGAAAATGAAGTAAATGCTTGTTACAAGCAATTTCTCCTTTATTAACAATGTTTCTACCCCGAAAGACAAAGATTTTAAAGATTTCATACACTTAAAATTGTCGTCTGCAACTTCCTTGAATTTGGAATGGTCTAAATATGTGGTAGTGGGTTAATGTTACTTTTCTGTTTTTGAACAATTCCAAAATTAGAAATACGGTAATGAAGAATGTACAGAACAGGCATCGTAAAAATAAGGGGGTAGCTGGGCTAATTTCTATTTGATGGGATTTAATGTGGCTTTAATGATTTTAAAGATCACCATGTGTGAATTTGATATATGCACTTTAAACTGATCTAAAATTATAATGAGGAGTGAAATTATACCTTTCTAACAAAACTCTTGAATTTCTTAGTTGCCAAACTAAATGTTACCATGGCATTGTTTGTGCACTGTTATTAAAATAAAAAATTTATGCCATACAATTTTGAAATCAGAATTGATCATGGTAATTATTTTTAATCAGGTTTCAGAAAATCAAAAAAATGAAATACCATGGAAATGTTACAAAGGATTTCATTTCACACTGATGCTCTTTATAATAATACCAACAAAACTGCCATCTGCATAATTTTAAACCTTTTCTGTTTAATCCCTGTTTTTTATGTCCCTGTGTTTTTATGCTTTAAAAAGCATAGTGGAAAAAGAAGAAATTGCTTGTAACAAGCAATTTCTTCTTTTTCCACAATGCTTTCTAAAACAATATTTTCTATCTTGTCTGAATGATTGTTTTTCAAATAAATTTTTACTTTGACCTATTACCAGACTGTAAAATTTAAGGCTGGTCCAAATTGAAAGGAGTTGCAGACAACAATTTAAAGTTTATGAAATTCTAGATTTTTTTCAGCTTTCTGGATAGAAAACATTGTGTTGAATGAAGAAATGTCATGCTGAATGAAATTTCTTCTCCAGGATCAAAGGACAAAAAGCACTGGATGGTCTTAACCCTTTCCTGGTTTTTGAATTTTTTAGACTGGCCCAAATTGAAAGAGGATGCAGACGACAATGAAAATTGGATGCAATTCCAAATAAAATCATCCTATGTGGTAGAAAACATTGTGGGAAAAGGAGAAATTGCTTATTATAAGCAATTTCTCCTTTTTCCACAATGTTTTCTCAAGTATAAATTCACAGTGACATAAAATCCCGGGTTTATCCAAGAAAGGGTTAAACTGGGTCAATATTTCTTTTGAAAGTTAATCATAACTCAGACCTCACCCATTAACACTTGATATCATCATTCCAACTCGTTTATTCCCCTGAAAAAAAGAATTTGGGAAAGATTGTGGGAAAATAGAAATTGCTTGAAACAAAAAATTTCTTCATTTATTACCACAATATTAAATTCTTCCCCAATAGATAAAGATTTAGGAAAATTCAATCCAGTAAAAGTTGTCGTCTGCAAATTCTTTGAATTTGGACATGTCTGGTAATGTGTTAAGAGAGACAAAAAGGTGATGAAGACTAAGATCAGACTGCACATGTGTGCCGTCTGATCTTTGTCCATAGCTCCTGTCCTACAAGAATATTCTTGGTTAAGCAGCATTACAAGGGTAAACTCTTATTAACCCATTCCCACACAATGACGACCTGAAGAAATCTGATTATGGAAAACTTTGTGGGAAAAGGAGAAATTGCTTGTAACAAAGAATTTCTCCTTTTTCTCACAAAGTTTTCTATCTTATTTACTACCTTCAAATTTCAGTGCAATTTAAAGTGTCATCTCAAATATACATGAGTTTCAATTTGGACCAGTCTAAAATTCTATCGTTTGGTAATGAGTTAAAGCGATGAAACTTTTTGTATGTCAAGGTTATATTCCAGCCACTTCAAGAGGTGTTAGGATAATCATAAAACCCAATACAAGTGCCATAACCCAGCATAATCCATTAGCAAACTCAAGGTGGGAGGGCTGGGCTTATCAGCTGTAAATATCACTGTCTAATCTACATACATCAGTGTTCTCAATAACAATAACTGTCTGTCCACATTCACTTCTACAAATACCCCTTCATCTTAACCCATTACCAGCCGGCAAAATTTTGGACTGGTCCAAAATGAAAGAATTTGCAGATGATAAAATGAAAATTAAAATACTCTATAGCTTTTGTTAGAAAACATCATGGATAATAAAGAAATTGCTTGTTACAAGTAATTTCTTCATTTTTCACAATGTTTTCCAAAGCCTTTTCCTTGAGATTTGTCAAAAGCATCATTTTGTGGGAATATCTTAATTTGTTAAAGTCCTTTCCGATTTCCAAAAATGTCATAATAATTGTGCTCTAGCTTCGGGTCTCATTGGCTCATTAAAAACCTATTTACCAATTTCTGGACATAGAACAAGCAGCTAGGGGTGCAAGATGTTCCAATTCATATCTCTTTAATATAAATGACTCAACAAAATGTAAAGCAAGTGTTTAGAATTAACTCATTCCCATACACCTCCAAGAAAATGGCTATGGAAAAAATTGTGGAAATTCAACATAGAAGGTTGAAAAAATCTATAATTTCATAGACTTTAAATTGTCGTCTGTAACTTGGACAAATCTAAAATTTTGCTTCTGGTAATCAATTAAGAAGGAAAAAATTGAAGACTCTCAGACATAATATTCTTGATTTGAGAAGAGTTCCATTCCTGGTCAGACTCAATCAGAAGCTTGCATAATCTGATCAGGATTAAAACTGAAAATGGTCAAAATTTTGGCTCAGATATAATTCAAGCTCTGTATTGTCATCTACCGTGTCGGATCATGCAGGGTGAGTTGGAAACACTGATGATATACATTAAACAGGGCTTATCAGTTCCTTCCATTTTGACACCATGACTTTGTAAGCGTATCACCAAGATAAAATCGCTATTACACAACATTTAATAGCAACAACTCATACATCTGTGAGTAAATTACACATGCTTATTCCCACTGGCTTATCAGATCATTGCTTCCCCTACAGATATTCAAATGATCTAGAAATAATTTTGTTTTCCCTCTTTCAAAAAATAACTCTTGTATATAGACAGCAAACTAGCACAGTAGTCTGAGACTCTGTTTTTCAAAATTCTAGACTGGTCAAGCTGTAGTTACAATGTTTAGGTCGCCAACCAACCATTTTACTTTTTTTATTACAAATTAATAACCACAAATTCTGTAAAATAACACCATTTAACCCATTCCCACTTTTTAGGCCCCTCCATTAAAAAGCTATGGAAAACATTGTGGGAAAATTCTATATACCCTAAAAGACTAAAATTTTTGAAATTATACCAATCTGAAATTGTGGTTTGCAACATCTTTAAATTTAGACCAAATTTAGAATGGGTTTTCAACTATCTTAACTCTTTACTGTATAATCACTGGATTTTACGTCCATGCAATTTCATACTTGAGAAAATATTGTGATAAAAGAAGAAATTGCTTGATACAAGCAATTTTTTCTTTTATCACAATATTTTCTACCACATACAATGGAATTCGTTTCAAATTGCACTCACTTTTCATTGTCATCTTGAGAAACAGGAAAGGGTTAAACTTCCTTTCGGAGCTCAGAGGCCAACACTCCGTCTAGGTAATTCAGAAAGTTTGAAATATGGAAATTGTTGCTATGACTAGCTGGTAACACAAACAGCACTTGCAATTAGCTCCAAAATGCAAAGAACATCTTCATGTCTTGTGTTTGTAGTTTGGTGCTGTATGTAATGGGCAATTACGGCAGTCGGCAGTAACACTGTTTTTTCACTTCCATCAGGGTAATCCTGACAAGATCTATGATATACCTTGGAGATCCTCTGACACACTACATGAGATAACACCAAGAATTGCCAAGATAAATTCAATTACTACCCTTTATTGTAACAGGCTAAATGGCTTATCAGTTACTATGAAAGAGTTATTTCATGGAAAAAACAGAATCTATAATGCTCATCATTATGACTTCTGATTTAAGTTACTGGAAATGAAAACAGAATTATCCATCTTGCCATGTGGGTCTCTTGCTTACAATTGACCAATCACAGTCGTCAATCAAAGAACCAATCAAGTAATTCATTTGAACCTGAAGTTGACTTTGAACTTTGACATTTATGTGAAGCATTTTTGTTTGGCTGACTGGAGCTAAAAAGTATATGACTATACTCATAGCATAAAAAGGTATTTGATTCATTGCCAAGAACAAATTTAGACTGGTCCAAATTCAAAGAAGTTGCAGATAACAATCTGTTGTTGATGATATTTCAAATCTTTGTCTTTCCGGGCAGAAAACATTGTGCAAAATGCAGAACTAGCTTGTTTCAAACAATTTTTTCATTTTCCACTGACTTTTTCTGGTTGGTCCTCAATTAGCCTAATAGAGAGGGAATTGGTTAATGAATGACAATTTCTACAGATAGAGAAAGCCAAAATAATTTATTGCAACAATTACATACATGTATAGACCAAATTCAGCACAATAATTGCGGCAACAAATCAGCCCTCTGAATTGTGGCTCATTAAGTGTGTACATGGCAGCCATAAATCTTCATCTAGTCATATACATCCAGGAATGGTGGCTACGCCCACCTACCCATCATAATCCATCATATTTTCTATATTAGACAAAATAACAATTACCAGTAGTACTTAACCCATTCCAACACAAAAAAGATTTAGACTGGTCCAAACTGAAAGAAATTGCGGACAACATTTTCAAATTTGTTAAATTCTAAAAATCTTTGTCCAACACAAAAAAGATTTAGACTGGTCCAAACTGAAAGAAATTGCGGACATCATTTTCAAATTTGTTAAATTCTAAAAATCTTTGTCCAACACAAAAAAGATTTAGACTAGTCCAAACTGAAAGAAATTGCAGACAACACTTTCAAATTTGTTAAATTCAAAAAATCTTAGTCTTTTAGTTTAGTAAACATTGTGCATGATGAAGAAATCGCTTGTCGCAAGCAATTTCTTCATTCTTCACAATGTTTTCTAAAGCCTTTGTCTTAAGGCTAGTAAAAAAGCAGGATTGTGCATTACCACACAAAGACACTTTTTAACGCCAAGAAGAAATACAACCATGGGAAACTTTGTGGGAAAAGGAGAAATTGCTTGTCACAAGCAATATCTCCATTTCTCACAATGTTTCTACCCTATTTGACACTTGTTTTCAAATTCTAGTACAATTTGAAATGTCATCTGCAACTTCTTTTAATTGGACCAGTCTAAAGATTTTGTTGACTGGTAATGGGTTTATGTCAATCACGATATTTCAAGAATGGACACAATAAACTTGGTTTCAATTAAAGTAACTAATCCCAACTTCTTCGAATTCTGAATTGATAATTTTACAGCAAGACTTAAAAATTCAGCTATCATTAAACAATCCAGTGGTATATATATTCAGAAAATTATATAAAGACCACCGAGAGATCACTATTTCAACTAGAGGCACTTGAGTGTATGATTCGCTCAACCAGCCTAATTTTATTTATCTTAAAGCTAAAACATTGGAAGCAACACATTCAAAATCAAAGTGCTGAAAGCACTGTAAGCTAGCAAAGCATGGTTGAATTTAGAAAACTTTCCCTTGTTGGGTAGAAAACATTATGGACATTGAAGAAATTGCTTGTACAAGCAATTTCTTCTATGTCCACAATGTTTACTAAAGCTTTTTTTCAAAATGCTTAAAAGGCGGAATAGACTGAGAATGGGTTAAATAGCGTGCGCTTGACACAGTTTACTACAATTTGAATAGAGTTTGCAATATTCCTGAAATACATTAAGAACTACTTTTAATGGCGTAGGCATTTAACGGATTTAGTGGTTAAGCCTCCAGTGGTAGTTTGCACTCGTTGAACTTTGAGATGACCTCAAAATTTCGTCTGTTAACTTAAGCTATCAAAGCTGGCGCTTTGCTAGCTAAAAAGATTTACAAGTACTTTAGACTGATCCAAGAGAAAGAAGGTGCAGACAATCATTTTAAGTGTGTTAAATTAGAAAGATTGATTGAACGGGGTTTATTGCCACTTTTAACAGTATTTCAGTCATATTGCTGGAGCACCTAAAATCGGATTCCTGGTATTTCTCACACCAGTACTACCACTGCATCCTTTCCTAGCCTCCAGCTGCTTTTCCAATACATTCCTAGCAATTTCTTTATTTAACACTATTTTTTCCGAATTGTTTTTCTTGAAGGGCGTCTAAAAGTGTCATTGTGTGGAAATGACTAGATACACCGACTGATGAAAGGTAAGTCCTTACCAATGTCAGAATAGATGATGCTTGTACTGGTAGATTATTTTGTGCCGCTATTGCTATTTGATTACTTTTCCTTTTTTCTGAGACATTCTTCACTGACACTTCTGCAGACAAATTTAGATTAAACCTATCAATAATTGCCCCATCATCCATTAAGCGGTATTCCCTGTTGAAAACGAAAATTCCATTTCCCCAAATTAACAACTGTCTGTCCAATACTTGCAGTTTCGACTCGGAAAGTAGCGTAGAAATAGAAATATTTTGTCTAGCCAGTTAACCCATTTGTGTATACTTTTGTTTTGTATCGATTCTATATTGATGACTGTCTAGGTTTCCCTATGTTAAGAGAATGTAAATATCCAGCACAATGATTTTATTTTGGAATTCAAAGTTATCTTCAGAAATGTTTAGGGAAAATCCTTGGATATCCCTGGGTCTTCTTATTTGCTACACTACATCAATGTAGCATAGCAAATAAGGAGACCCCAGGGTATCCAAAGATGTTGAGGGAATATCTCACACAGTCTAACCCAAAAATTTTAGACTGGTCCAAATTAAAAGGAGTTGCAGACAACAAATTAAAGTTTGTGAAATTTTAGATTTGTTCAACTTTCTGGGTAGAAACCATTGTGTAAAATGAAGAAATTGCTTGTTGCAAGCAATTTCTTCATTTTACACAATGCTTTCCCAATTGTTTTTCTTGAGGGGTATCCAAAAGCGTCACTGTGTGGGAATGGGGTGAGGGTTGTTGGCCAAGCCCACTGAGCTTCGGATAGGAAGTTCAAACTTGATATCTAAACACGCCTTTTAGCAAAATTTTCCACACATTGTTTTCCTGAACCTTATCCTGGAGGAAGATCAAAAATGGGTTAAAATGAGCGAACCCATTCCCATACAATCCCTCTTTTTTACATTCCTTAACCTATTCCCACACAATAAAATTTTAGACTGGTCCAAGTTGAAAGAAGCTGCAGTCAACAATTTCAACTTGATAGAACTTGAAATTGTTTTCATCTTTTTGGATAGAAAACATTGTGGATAATGAAGAAATTGCTTGATACAAGCAATTTCTTCATTTTCCACAATGTTTTCCAAAGCTTTTTTCTCGAGGGGCGTAAAAAGGAGGGATAGAGTTGGAATGGGTTAAATGAGCGAACCCATTCCCATACAATCCCTCTTTTTTTACGTTCCTTAACCCATTCCCACACAATAAAATTTTAGACTGGTCCAAGTTGAAAGAAGCTGCAGTCAACAATTTCAACTTGATCGAACTTTAAATTGTTTCATCTTTTTGGATAGAAAACATTCGATAACAAAGAAATTGCTTGATACAAGCATTTTCTTCATTTTCCACAATGTTTTCCAAAGCTATTTTCTTGAAGGGTGTAAAAAGGAGGAATTGTGTGGGAAGATTTAAAGAAAAGGTTTGAAATGAACATTGTGGATTATGAAAAATTTGCTTGAAATAAGACATTTATTACTTGAAATAAGACATTTATTCAATGTCCACAATGTTAATTTTCTATACCCTCAAAGGCAAAGAGTTTTTAAATTTCATGTTGAAATCATTGTCTCCAACATCTTTCAATTTGAACTAGTCTAGAATTTTGTGGTAAAGGGTTAAGAGTTACTAGACATTCAGATGACTTATTCACTACCTGAATACAATGTACAGGTTCATCAGACCTGATCCCTTGTGATTGCTGTACATTCATTAGTAAATGGTGCAATCCCTATTTCTGGGTGAATACCATTTTATCATGGGTACAATCATAAACAACTCTTCTGACACCATGGTTAATTCCGCATGCTTATCAGCAACATTATATACTGTTTATATTCTGGGGAAAGTGTTCCTGAGATAAAAGATTATTAACATGAAATCCATTTTTCATTCATGATCCTTCTAATTACATGTTAAATGATATTCAAGTGAAACAGGAAAGAAAGAAAAAAAAGAGAGAAAAAACAAACCCAGTTTGGGTTCCTGCATTTAATACTACCTTTTTATGACTGTCATGTATAAAGCTTTGGAATTTTTGCAATCACTTTGTTCATGTCTTTTCATTTCGCATTACATCAATTTGTATAGGTAAAGTATTCTTCAACAAGAGTGCCATAGTCTGAAGTCATAATATCCCCCACCACTTTGATGCTGTTTCACGAAATTAATTGTAGACACTACTTATTTTGACAGAACCAAATTCAAAACACTTGCAGCTCACAAGGCTGCATTTTCAATAAGCCCCAGATAATTAGTTTTAAGGGGGCATAATTCAGGGAAAAATTAATGAACACTCAAATACCCAGTGACTAAGTGTCAAGGGGCATAACTCTTGCAAAATCAATGAACAATAAAATCCTTGATCCATGTACACCTACAAATTGTGGCGATGATATTGACTAAGTTTCATTTAAATCAAGACAAAAAGTTAGGAGGAGTGTGTTCACAAGGCTACAATTTCAATAAGCCCCAGATATTAAGATTTAAGGGGGCATAATTCAGGGAAATTAATGAACCATAAAATCCTTGATCCATGTACATCTACAAATTATGGTGATGACATTTACCAAGTTTCATTTAAATCAAGACAAAAAGTTAGGAGGAGGAGTGTTCACAAGGCTGCAATTTCAAAACTTAGACCCAGATACTTTGTTTTAAGGGGGCATAATTCTGGGAAAAATTAATGAACCATAAAATCCTTACTTCATGCACATCTACCAATTTAGGTCCTAACAATTACCAAGTTTCATTTAGATCCAGCCAGAAACTTAGGAATAGTTGCATTCACAAGGATGCAATTTCAATAAGCCCCAGAGACTAAGTTTTAAGGGGGCATAATTCAGGGAAAAATTAATGAACCATAAAATCCTTATTTCATGCACATCACCAATTTAGGTCATAACAACCACCAAGTTTCATTTAGATCCAGCCAGAAACTTAAGAAGAGTTGCATTCACAAG
The DNA here is from genome assembly GCA_946902895.1 of Fragum fragum. Taxonomy (NCBI): domain Eukaryota; kingdom Metazoa; phylum Mollusca; class Bivalvia; order Cardiida; family Cardiidae; genus Fragum; species Fragum fragum. The sequence continues at coordinate 52,337,714 of OX336371.1, forward strand.
GATGCAATTTCAATAATCCCCAGAGACTAAGTTTTCAGGGGGCATAACTGAGGCAAAAATCAATGAACCATAAAATCCTTTCTTCATCCACATCTACCAATTAAGGTGATAACATTGACCAAGTTTCAAAAGATCCAACTAGAAACTTAGGAGGAGTTGTGCTCACAAGAAAAGTGGATGTTTGTATGTACAGACATACGGATGGACGGAGGGACAGACAGACAGAGAAGATGATGCCAATATACAACCGCCTCCGGTGGCATATAAAAAGTGGAATTTAAAGTATATTTTTTGTTGTATGGACTAATATTGAATTGATTTAACCCTTTACAGTTCAATGCCTGGTTTTTACGTCCCTGTGTTTTTAGCTAGCAAAGCATCTACTTTGATAGCTTAAGTCAACAGACAAAATTTTGAGGTTTTTTGAGTGCAAACTGCCTCTGGCACTGCCTACGCCATGAAAAGTAGTTCTTATGTATTTCAGGAATATTACAAACTCTGCCTGCAACTTCATCTCCTAGGTATTTTTAGCTCATTTTAATTCAAAATGACTCTGATCAGAGTCTGTTACAAGCATTTTCAACACTATTTTTCAGAACTATATTCTTAAGGGGTGTAAAAAGGAGTGATTGCATGGGAATGGGTTAACTCTTTAGTTACTTTAACCTGGTTTATTTATCATTATAACCTTTGCTTAACAAAACCATGCCTTGCTAGCTTACAGAACTTTCAGTATTTGATTATATTTGAGATAACAAAGAAGAAAGTCTAAACAGGATTTCAGATTTTGAGGATCAAAACGCAGGTTTACTAGTCAAATACATGCTCTGTTATGTTCTAAATAGCTATGTATTAAAGCATGAATGGTAATATATTAGATGAAAAATTTCTAAGACATTTCAGTTATCTTAATGTTGGTGTTTATATGTTAAAAGGTAGCAAAAACACAGCAAATTATCAGAGGTTAATGACAGTCTGTAAAAACTCAAACAAAATTAGATCCATCCAGCCACGTTGAGGGAATTTATACCGATTATAATCACATGATAAATCATTGTTCCATAACCTTTCTACAGTATGTAACAAAAATAATACCACTCTCAAAGATTTTGTGAGTGTTTTGTTTTAAGTCATTTGAATAATTTGCTCATAAATTGTTTTTCTTGAAGGGCATCAAAAGCGTCATTGTGTGGAAATGCGTTAAGGAAGTCTTTCCATAATATCGGCAGGGTGTAATAGCTAGTGAAAGACAATCATTGATATATTGTGTCATTATATTATTACAAGAGCACCGACAACAGGTGCCAACGCTCGGCTTTAGGTGCTGAATAATGCAAAAATTCTGAGTCGAAAAAGGGGCATAACTCTTACAAAAATGCTTTTAGAGTTATCCCCTTTGATATTCTAGATAGCTCTTGTGATGGTCAATACACATGCCAAGTTTCATGAGGATATCTTCAATTACAACAGAGATATGACCAAGGTTAAAGTTTGTCATGCCAACGCCGACGCGAATAACGCCAAGGTGATCACAATACCTCCGGTTTTCTCCAGAAACAGCCAAGCTAAAAATGATATTTGGTGAAACCAAAATGTTATGACCAGAAGTCCATCAGAGGAATTCATTACCAATAGATAGATTTACTTAAACTGCAATTTAGAATCACTTTAACTAGTATTCCTGTTCGTAGACACTTTTAGACCCCCCTCTCAGAAAAAGGCTTTTAACCCATTCCAACTCAATCCCTCCTTTTTACGCCTCCTCAATAAAACAGTTTTAGAAAACATTGTGAAAAATGAATAAATTGCTGGTTACAAGCAATTTATTCATTATCCAATGTTTTTTATCCAAAAAGATGAAGAAAATTAAAATTCCATCAAATTGAATTTGTTTTCTGCAGCTTCTTTCAATTTGGAACAGTCTAAAATTTTGTCATGTGGGAATGGGTTAATTAGGAAACATTGTGGAAAATGAAGAAATTGCTTGTTACAAGCAATTTCTTCATTATCCATAATTTTTTTCTATCCCGAAAATAGAAAAAATCCAAAATTTCATATTTACCTTGTTGTCTGCAACTCCTTTCAATTTGAACCTGTCAAAAATTTCGTGGTCTTGTAATAGGTTATAAACCCAGAAAAACTCTGGTCACATAGTGGTTATGTCATTCAGATCTGGTGATACCCAAAGCTGCTAGCATATGTTCAACCCTTGTCATGCTGAATAAAATCCTTGTTCAGCAATGCATTAAAATGAAAGGGCTGGTGGCATTGTAGGTCTGGTTTTCAGGGTCAATATTCAGTTTAGAAATTGATCTTATGGACAATTCTGGCCTATGGAGGACAAACAGGTGGCATAGACTTAGATCAGACTGCACATAAATGCAGACTGATCTTTGTCTATGCCTCCTGCCAAAGCAGGAATAGTCAGCATGACAAGGGATCAGCATGACAAGGGTTAAGTTATCTCTTTGAACCAGATTTACAAAGTCCCATATGAACAAACAAACTAGGCAAATTCCTGGATCTTTCAACACAGACAATAGCAAAGATCATGTAACAGAGATCAGAGCATGAAGGATGAAATATCCATCACAGCACCATGTGGGAATTAAAAAACATTTATTGTCAGCCCTAATTCCATTTATACACTTCCTATAATTATCCCTTTACATACACCTCCCTCCTTGTATAAATATGAAACTATTCAGAATTTTGAAAGTTTCTGTAAATATTAGATGAAAGGTAATCCCTTGTCATGCTCAACCTGGAATATTCCTGCTTTAGAAGGAGGTGTTGACAAAGATCAGCCTACACATAAGTGCAGTCTGATCTTTAAGTCCACACCTCATGTTTGACTCTTTCAACACAGATATTTGTAAATCTAATTTTCAAAATAAATGTTGACCCTTAACTAGTACTTCAAGTGCTTTCAAGCCTTTGATTTTCATGTGCATTTAGATAAGGACTTTATTCAGCATGATAAGGGTTAACCCATTTCCAGATGACAAAATTTCAGAGTGGTCCAAATTGAAAGGAATTGCAGACGACAATTTAAAGTGTATGAAATTTTGGATTCTTACAACTTTCCGGTAAGAAAACATTGTGTCAAAAGAAGAAATTGCTTGTTACAAACAATTTCTTAATTTTTCACAATGTTTTCCTAATTGTTTTCCTTAAAAGGGCTTCCAAAAGTGTCACTGTGTGGAAATGGGTTAACTTACAATCCGATTTCAAACTAGATGTATAATGAAAGTCTCAGTGCTGAATGAATGCAAATATAACTTGGGATAGCAAAAGTACAAAGCACAGCTTCAGAGCCAGACTATCTTTTACAGGGGAAATGGAAAGCTCCCAATGAGCATCAAGATTTGAAGGGAAGGAGATAATTTCATTTACGTAAGTATTTTATTTCCTACGGAAAGCTCTTATTTCCCATGTATATTCAATTATAACACAGGAACTCGCACATGCCAATCCACAGGGGGCCATCCATGTACATGCTCTATTTTGTTTTGTTTGTTTGAATGGGGTTTTATGCCGCTTTCAACAATATTTCAGTTATATCGCGGCGGCTGGAGCACCTAACAATGGAATCCTGGTATTTCTCACACCAGTACTACCATTACATCCTTTCCTTAGGCCTCCAGCTGCTATCCTACATAGGTCTACAATTATCGACCCATTGGAGAGAGACAAATAGTCGGAAAGGATGAGTGCCGCTGTCGGGGATCGAACCAGGGACCTCTAGATTGACAGTCCGACACACTACCAACTGCGCTATGACTGCAGCCTTGTACATGCTCTATGATTGTGGGCTAATTTAAGGCTCTGGATATATCAGTCTCTACTATTACTTAACCCATTCCCACACAACAAAATTTTAGACTGGTCCAAATTGAAAGGAGTTGCAGACTACAATTTCAAAGTAATGAAATTTTGGACTTTTTTTTACTTTAAGGGTAGAAAACATTGTGGATAATGAAAAAATTGCCTCTAAACTGAAAATTTCTTCAATTTCCACAATGTTTTCCAAAGTTTTTTTTTCTTGGGGGCGTCTAAAAGCATCATTGAGTGGGAATGAGTTAAACCTTTCCTGAACAAACTCCGGGATTTACACTACTGTGATTTCATACTTGTAAAAACATGGTGCAGAAAGAAGAAACTGCTTATAACAAGAAATCTCTTCATTTCACACAATGTTTTCTATCAAAAAAGTTGATCAAATTCAAATTTTCATAAACTTTAAATTGTTGTCTGCAAATCCATTCTATTTGGATTAGACTAAACTTTTGCCATCTGGTAATGGGTCAATACCTTCTTGATACAAGGGACAGTTTGCTTCAAAAGCTGTATGAAATTTTAACCTATTCCATTTTAGACTGGTCCAAATTGAAAGAATCTGCAGACGACAACATCAAGTTGATGAAATTTTAAATTTCTTCGTCTTTTTGGATGGATAACATTGTGGACAATGAAGAAATTGCTTGATACAAGCAATTTCTTCATTATCCACAATGTTTTCCCATTTGTTTATCTTGAGGGGAGTCCAACAGTGTCATTGTGTGGGAATGGGTCAAACTTTGAACTCGTGATCAAAGACACAATATCACTAAAGATGGTTTAAACAAGGTTATTTGGGGACAATCTCCTCTTTTTCAATGATAATCAAACCATTAAAGCAAAACATTTTATCTGAAGTGACCACTTACAGATTAATTTTATAGACTTCAAAAAAGCAAACAGAAGTTATTATCAAGAATCATAAGAAAGAAGAGTCCCTCTATATTTCCAAATGTTAATCCAAATCTGTACAAACTTTGCATACATATTTCAATTTCAATTTAAGTTGATTTTGCTCGAGCAACCACATCTATTAAACTACCACCTCCGTTTCGCAACCATAATCAAAAACCCCATGTAGAGTGCAAAATCTCTTAACCCATTACCAGACAACAAAATTTTAGAGTGGTCCAAATCGAAAGAAATTGCAGACGACAATTTAATATATATGGAATTTTAGATTATTTCAATTTTCTGGATAGAAAACAATTTCTTCACTTTACACAATGTTTTCTCATTTGTTTTTCTTGAGGGGCGTCCAAAAGTGTCACTGTGTGGGAATGGGTTAAGAAGTGAAAGCATTTTTCCTAAAAGAATTTTTTAAAAATCCTCTGTTGTTGGAACTCATTAGTATCTTGGAAATTGTTGGTTTTGCGACATAAACATTGCAACTACAGCTTGAATAAGTAGTTGCAACATTTAAGTTGCCTAACCAACAAAAATGCTTCGCATAAATGTTGGCCAATATGTCAGAGTTTCGATTGACACTATGAATTACATACTCAAGGAGACAACAACACCTCAATTTCAATTGTAAGCATATAAGCCCTGAATTTTTTACTGGTGAAAAATGATGTATAGGATAACAGATTTTTCCCTTTACCTGACTATCATTCAAGTCCTTTTTTCACTTTCACTGTATTTCACATTTTTTAAACCACAACCACCCTTTTTTTCTGAGGATATTGATGGTCACAAGCATTTTCCTCATTTCCGATGATGTTTTCTTCCATGGAAGCCCAAACAATTTTAATTTCATAAACTTTTGTCGTATTTGCAACTGGTTTCAATTTGGACCAGTCTAAAATTTTCTTGTTTAGGAATGGATTAATTCATACAAGTTTAAAAATTCAGTGACAAACAAGTCATAGAATATGATCACTATTTCTGGGAAAGAAATCGTATCTGTGAGAACAAAAATTGAAAACATTCTCAACCATTTCATTAATTTTACCAGCTTAAGTAATTTCTTTCTAACGACACATAAATCTGCATGTTTAAAGCTTCGGGAGATTAAACAAGCCACATTCCCAATTCTAGACCAACATTTAAATTTTATGTCAGCCAAAATCAATGATCATTTGCAATTAGACTGTAGACAGAAAATTAAATTGCCGCTGATAAAATTCTGATTACACGAACATGTGATTAGATGTTCCTGCATTCAAAGAGATGTAACTGTATGAAATAAACAGTAAAATATTGACATCTGTGGTATATAACTGAAATGTTACATCATAATCACATCAAAACATTCAGAAATGGCAAGTTTGTAAACGGAATAAACCTTTGTCATGCTGAACCCGGAATATTCCTGTTTTGGCAGGACGTCGAGACAAAGTTCAGGCTGCACATATGTGCAGTCTGATCTTTGTCTAGACCTCCTGATTGGCCCTTTAATCCATTACCAGACAGCAAAATTTTAGACTGGCTCAAATTGAAAGAAGTTGCAGAAAACAATTTAAAGTGAATGGAATTTTGGATTTTTTCAACTTTCTTGGTAGATAATGTAGTGGAAAATGAAGAAATTGCTTGTAACAAGCAATTTCTTCATTTTTCATAACACTTTCTTCAGCTTTTTTTCTTAGGGGCATCTAAAAGCGTCACTGAGTGGGAATGGGTTAAAGCTAGCATTGTTTTCATACTCTTGATTTTCTAAAAAAAAAAACACCCGCAAATAAGTCCTTTCTGTGCTTTAAGTCCTTTGGTTTTAACACAATCTTAAATAGGATTTTATTTAGCATGACAAGGGTTAATTATAAATTAACTATTAGCTAAAATTAGACTGCATTTCTGTGAAAGCTGAATTTATCCATGCAACCTGCAAAAGCGGAAGTTAACCTTTATCAGACAACTAATGGAAATAAAGACTAGTAAAACAAAAAAGAAAGTAAGCACCACTTAAGGAAGAAAACATTGTGAGAAAAAAGAGAAACTGTTTGTTACTGTTACACAAAGTTTCAGGAGATATCATATTTCTTTGGCAATTCAATACGCAGAATTGTAAGCATATATTAATATAACTTTATCAATTAAAACACCCTGCAAAACAAGCCTAAAGTTTTTGTACATTTTTTTGTACTTTAAATAAGAATCTATGTAAGACTTCTATAAATATTTGCATAAAAATCACTCAAAGCAATTACTTTGTTTTCCCAATTATTTCTTAGAGGGGTGTCTAAAAGCGTCACTGTGTGGGAATGGGTTTCGACAAATAATGCTCAAAAGATCCAATTTTGTGTCATCGTAATGAATAACTCTTATAGAGCTAATTTTATCTATTACCACATTTTAAATGACAAATTTTCGAACGGATCAATCCCCAGTATTTCAAGTTGACATATCCCATTACCAGACAGCAACATTTTAGACTGGTCCAGATTGAAAAGAGTTGTTGACTACAAATGAAATTTCGAGAGATTTGACATTCTTTCAATTTTCTGTGTAGTAAAACATCGTGTAAAATGATGAAATTGCTTGTTACAAGCAATTTCTTCATTTTACACAATGTTTTCCTGAAATTGCTTGTTACAGGCAATTTCTTCATTTTACACAATGTTTTCCAATTGTTTTACTTGAATGGCTACAAACGTGGAAATGGTTTAAAGGGTAAGGTTAAAAGTATTGTGAATATTATTATTGTTAACCCCATCACCAGATGATACAATTAACCCATTACCAGACAACAAAATTTTAGGCTGATCCAAATTCAGAGTGGTTGCAGACCACAAAATAATGGTCATGAAAAGTATTGGTTTTGGGGGTAGTAGACACTATGGCTAATGAAGAAATTGCTTGTAACTAGCAATTCCTTCATTTTCCACAATGTTTTCCATAGCTTTTTTGTGATTTAAGGAGCGTCAAAAAAGAGGATTATGTAGGAAGGGGTTATAGATTGTGCCTTAGGTCTCAATTTTGGACAATACAAATTTCATTGTTATGCAATGAGACCAGTTTAACCCATTACCACACAATGAGGCTTTTTGAGACTGAAGAAATACAATCATGGAATACTTTGTGGGAAAATGAGAAATTGCTAATAACAAGTAATTTCTCCTTTTCCCACAATTTTTCCCCCCGTTTTTCGAGCTTATATTCCAATTTAAGCAAAATTTGAAATGTTGTCTCATATTTGGATCTCTCTAATTTTTTTTTTTTTGTTTGGTAATCAATTAAATATGGCATCGTATTTCCATTTAGATAAAGACTGTCCTCAGATTCAAAGAAGATGCAGACTACAATATGAAAAATAGCATTCTTTCATGGCATGAAACCTTTGGGAAATAGAATATTCATTGTTAGTTAAAAGCCATTTCTTAATTTTCTACAAAGTTTTCGCAACATCTTTTTAGGTGTCATAAATATAAGATTTGGAAGGAATAGCTGTTCCCACGCGACAAAATTTCAGACTGGTCTGAATTGAAGGAAGTTGCAGAGGACAAATTTTGTATAATGAAATTTTATTTTTTTTTATCTTTTTGAGTAGAAATCATTTTGGATAATGAAGAAATTGCTTGTTCCAAACAATTTCTTCATTATCCAAAATATTTTTCCAATCTTTTTTCTAGTGGGGCATAAAAAGGCGTCATTATGCAGGCATAGCTTAAACCATTTTCCTATCTTCACTCAATACTTTTATAGCATTCATGGAAATATTCAGTTGAAGTCAGGATATTATTTATATTATTTATCAGCAGTCAATGCGGATTCAATCAAATAAATCTGCAAGAGTAAACCAATTACAAAATGTGAATACAGTGTGCAGAAAGGGCTTGAATTTGCCGCTGAAATCTATAAAACACTCAAAAGTCAATTATCTATAATTACCTGCACTGTCAGTCAATCCAATACTTTTATCCCCTCAATTTATTCCACAACTTTTTCACTTCTACAAAAATCCAACATAAATCCCAAAATATCAGAAAATCTACAATAAATGAATTCTTGTCTAGAATGAAATATCCAGTAGTTTGAGAATCAATGATCAGTAAAATACCACACAAAAAATCCTTGTTATTCTAGAGTAGGAGGCAGAATACTTCACAAATACGACCTCTCCATAGGAGAGTCCAAACTTCACTGAGTAAAGACCAATATTGGATAGCAGACTCCCAGTGAGTGGTGTGTGTGTGAGTGAAAGAGAGGTTCCTTTATCCCCTTACCACTGCCTTTAGTACCCAAATATTTAACCCATTTCCACACAACCAAATTGGAAGAAGCTGCTGACGACAATTCAAGGTTGATGAATTTTTAGATTTTTCTAACTTTCTAGGAATGAAACATTGTGCAAAATGAAGAAATTGCTTGTTACAATTTCTTCGTTTTATTCAATGTTTTCCTAAATTTTTTTTTGAGGGACGTCCTGAAGCAACTATGTGTGGGAACCGGTCAAGTACCCAAATCTTCAATCCATTCCCACTCAATAACACTTTTAGACACCCAAAAGAGAAAAAGCGTTGGAAAACATTGTGTAAAATGAAAAAATTGCTTGTTACAAGCATTTCTTCATTATCCTCAATGTTTTTTATAAAAAAAATAAAAAAAAATATATATATATATGCTTAAAATTTTCACCTGCAACTCCCTTCAATTTTGACCAGTCTAAAATTTTGCCTCATAACCAGATGACCATAATAATAAACTTGTGCTTTAGAAACATGTACAAATTGACAGTTTGTCAAAAGAGTATTCCACACTTACTTTCTTACATTTAGGATATTCTAGCCTTTCATCAAATAAGCTTCTAACGCCATTCACACAAAAATATTAGACTAGTCCAAACTGAAAGGAGTTGCAGATTTTAGTATGTGAAATTTAAAAATCTTTGTTCTTTTGAGTAGAAAACAAAGTGAAAAATGAAGAAATTGCTTGTTACAAGAAGTTTCTTCATTTTTATCAATGTTCTCTTTTTATACTTAAGGGGCTTAAAAAAGAGATATAATGTGGGAATTAATTAACCCATTACCACTCAATACCATTTTCTACATGCCACAGACATATGGGTTGCAGAGACATTTTGAGATTTGGACATGTCTAAAATTTTGCCTCTGCTTTAGAAGAGTGTATAAATCGACAGTTTGCCTAAAAAGTATTCCACACTTTCAGTATATATCATATTCTATTTCAGTTCATTTGCTTTCATCAAATAAGTCTCTCACTCCATTCCCTAACACAAAAAAATTGGACTGGTCCAAACTGAAAGGAGTTGCAGATGAAAATTTAAAGTTTGTGAAATTCAAAAAATCTTTGTCTTTTTGAGTAGAAAACATTAACATGAGAAAAGGTTTTCCGTCTCGTCAGGGATTGGTCCATTCCAAATCAATTCATGACTATACTTAGAAAAATAATTTCTTCATTTTCCACAATGTTTTCTACCACGTAAGTCTAAGATTTTTTTTAATTTCACCAACTTGAAATTGTTGCCTATATTAACATAGAATTTGGACCAGTCTAAAATTTCATTGTCTGGTAATAGGTTTTCTGCTTTGAGCTATTACCATATGGCAAGATTTTCAACTGGTCCAAATTGTAGGAATTTGCTGATGACTTTTCAAAATGTGCTACACTTGCAAAATAAATGCCAAATGGGATAGAAAACATTGTGAACAGTAGAAATTGCTTTTTACAAGAAATTTCTACTTTTCACACAATGTTTTTACGATCGTATTTCTTCAGGGCCTCAGAAAGTGTGATTGTGCAGTAATGGGTTAAGCTTTATAATTTTTCCTTGGTCTGTAACTCAGAAAGGTGAATAGGTGCCCTATTGAGAAGAAATTTTCAGTCAATATTCAAGGAATCTCGTCAGAAAGTCACTACCTTACAGTAAAACACTACATTTCTGGAACCATTCTAATAAAATATTAACCAGCCCTGTAGTCTTCATTGAAGCTGGTTTCCTGTCAACTCTTGGATTAATCTTGTGCTGTTAAGTACTTAAGATAAAATATTCATGGACCATATAGACCAGTAGTCTCTTTAAAGATATTTGACTTTTAAACAACCATGAATAGGTTTAAGATATTGCATGGTCTCTTAATTTTCATGTAACCATAAAAGACCACTAGTCTCTTTAAAAAAAATTTGACTGATAGTTCAGATGACTAGGTTGAGGTTATGCTTGGTCTCTATTTCTTGTCACCACTTAGTCCCTTTAAAGATATTTGGCTTTAAACAACCAAGACTAGGTCAACATTATGCATTGTCATTATGCATTTTCAGGTAGCCATAAAAGACCACTACTATCTTGAAATTTGTCTCTTCAACCCTTTCCTGTTTATTGAAATTTTAGGAAGATCTAAATTGAAAGAGGCTGCAGACGACAATGCAAATTGGATGCAATTTGAAATGAAACCATCCAATGTGGTAGAAAATATTGTGGAAAAGAAGAGCAAATTCTTCTTTTTCCACCATGTTTTCTTAAGTATATTATCACAGCTATGTAAAATCCCAGGTTTGAACAGGAAAGGGTTAAACAACCATGGTTGAAGTTAATTGATTGATTGAATGGGGTTAAACTACGCTTTTAATGGTTGAGGTTAAGCATGGTTTCTTAATTTCATATAACCATAAAAGACAACTTAAGTGGTTTTAAATTTATTTGACTCTTTCAACAACCATGGTTGAGGTTATGCTTTGTTTCTTAATTTTCATGTAACCATGAAGGACTACTAGTAATTTTAAAGTTATTTAACTCTTTCAACCAACGTGGTTATGGTTATGCATGGTCTCTTAATATTCATGTATCCATAAAAGACTACTCTAAACAACAACGTTTCAGGCTATGCATTTTTAAGTTCATTTGACTCTTTAAACCACCATGTTTGAGGTTATGCATGGTATTTTAATTTCTACTAACAACTACTAGTATTTTCAAATTTATTTGACTCTTTTGATAACCATGTTTGAGCTATGCATGGTCTCTTAATTTTTATGTAACTCTTCTCTTTGTATATACGAATTTGTCATTTAACCTTTTTACTATTTTGCAAAATTTTAGACTTGTTCAAATTAAAGGTGTAGCAGACAACATTGTTAAGTGAATATAATTCCAAAAGTAACCGCCCTTTAGGATAGAAAATATTTTGGGAAAGGAAGAAATTGCATGTAACATGAAATTTCTTCTTTTTCCAAAATCTTTTCTCACTTAGTATAGTATCACAGGCACATGAAATCCAGGGATTGTACAGGATAGGGTTAAACAACCATGACAAGGTTAGGGTTATAAATGATCTTTTTTTTGTAACCTTAAAAGACTAGTTAGACCCTCTTAAATAAACAATCATGGTTCAGGCCATGCATAATCTCTTAACCCATTCTCATACAATCCTGCTTTTTTAGGCCACTCAAAAAATTTTTTTTTGAAAACATTGTGAAAAATGAAAAACTGCTTGTAACAAGAAATTTCATCATTATACATAGGTGTTTAGGTTTTTTTACCAAAAGGACAGAAGAACTGAAAATGATATCAACCTATAAAAGTGGTCTTAGACTTCTTTCAATTTCGACCAGTTTAAAATTTTACTATCTGGAAATTTGTTAATTTTCTGTAACTATATCATAGGTAAAGTTATGAACGATTCTTTAACCAATTACCAAAGACAAAATTCTAGACGAGTTGAAGTTCAAATTGCACTTTATTGGAAAAAAAAAATGCCAATTAGGGTATAAAACATTGCGAGAAAAGGAGACATTGCTCGTAACAAGCAAATTATTCTTTTTCACAATGTCTTCCAAAGCATTATATATCACTAGGACGTAGAAACCAGCAGTTGTATGGGAAAGGGTTAAAACCAGAATTGCTTATGTGGTAATTTTTCAAAAGAGACATTAACCCCAAATTAGTACTTCCAATTCAAAGCTTTTAGCATGATAATGGTTAACAAATTCCCACACAATGATGCCTTTACCCCCCCCCCCCCACCCCCCCACCCCTTGAAGAAAAAGAGTTTGGAACATGCTGTGGAAAATGAAAAAATTGCTTGTTACAATCATTATCCATTATTTTTATTTACTAACAAGAGGCCCAGTGGGCCTTAACGGTCACCTGAGTAAAAGAGCACCAAGACAAGTGATTTTGTTTGAAAGAATTAGAAAAAGGTTTGGTTGAAATCCCCTCAGTAGTTCTTGAGAAGAAGATGAAAATGTTTAAAAGTTACCAAAAATTACCCCCTTTTGGTCCCCATTTTAGGCACCCCTGACCTCCAGCCTTTTAATTTTCACAAATCGGTATGATCAGTACCCAATGATGCTTTTCACCAAGTTAGTTTGAAATTGGCTTAGTACTTCATCAGAAGAAGGTGAAAATGTGAATTTTTTAACATGATGAACTTTGACCTCTGGGTGTGGCCCCATACATGATCCCAGGGGCATGAATTTCACAATTTATAATATACCTGTCCTAGTTGTCATGCACACAAAATATTTAAGCTCTGGCATTAACGGTTTATTAGAAGAAGATTTTTTTAAAGAAGTACCAAAAATTACCCCTTTTTGCCCCCTATTTGGGCCCCTTTGACCCCCAGAACCCCTATTTTCACAAACTTGAATTGGCATCCCCCAATGATGCTTTCTACCAAGTTTGGTTGAAATCCGCCCAGTAGTTCTTGAGAAGAAGATGAAATATTCAAAAGTTACCAAAAATTACCCCCTTTTGGTCCAAATTTTAGGGCCCCCTGACCCCCTAGCCTTTTTATTTTCACAAATCCAAATAACCATTACCAAATGATGCTTTTCAACAAGTTTCTTTGAAATTGGCTTTGTACTTCATCAGAAGAAGATGAAAATGTGAATTTTTTAACATGATGAACTTTGACCTCTGGGTGTGGCCCCATACATGACCCCAGGGGCATGAATTTCACAATTTATAATATACCTGTCCTAGTTGTCATGCACACAAAATATTTAAGCTCTGGCATTAACGGTTTATTAGAAGAAGATTTTTAAAGAAGTACCAAAAATTACCCCTTTTTGGCCCCTATTTGGGCCCCTTTGACCCCCAGAACCCCTATTTTCACAAACTTGAATTGGCATCCCCCAATGATGCTTTCTACCAAGTTTGGTTGAAATCCGCCCAGTAGTTCTTGAGAAGAAGATGAAAATGTATAAAAGTTAACGGACGACGCACGACGCACGACGACGGACAAACGATGATCGCAATAGGTCACCATGACCATTCGGTCAGGTGACCTAAAAAGACAAAGATTTTTAAAATTTCATCAACTAAAATTTTCATCTGTGATGCCTTTCTATTTGGACCAGGCCATATTTTGTCATCTAATGTGTTAAAACCCCAATTGAAGTACAAACAAGACTGATTGTAACATAAGTGACATAAGTAGAAAGAACTGTTTTGCTGCAAAGTACTATTGTTGGAGCATTGTAAAGTATAACACTGTTTCCTAAGAATTCCATCCAAGAAATGATCAGAAACTGTGAAGACAAATACAACACAATTTATGAGTACAAATATGTATTCCAATCTACAGACATATTGTGTTGTTGTGGTGGATTATTTTGTAACCTGACTTGTTAATTTCAAGCATCATTAAGCATTATCTTACAAGTTAATTAACAATGACAAGATTTCATTATTTTTCTATATAATTAGTTTGGATGGCCAATGCAGACAGTGGGAACATGTTACATCCGTTCTGTTATACTGTTCTATTGACTCAAGCATTCTTCAATGTCTAACCATACTGTAACAAAGTTACCAGGCCAAAAAAAGCATTCTTCAATAGAAGTCCCATGTCTAAAGATACAACATAAGGCCAAATATATTATATACCAGAGACTTAGCATTCTTCAAAAAATAGTTCATATCTAACCATAAATGTTGCAAAGTTACAATATAATAAAGGTTACAAAGATACAATATAAGGCCTGCAGGTCGCATACTTTCCAGTGTCTTTTAGCTCCCCTTCAAAAGTAGTTTCATGTCTTACCATACTATCTCCAAAGATAAAATATACGGTAAAATAGATAAAATAATTACCAGAGTCTAAACATTCTTCCATAACATAATTATAGTTCTTTCACAAGTTAAAATAGATATAATGCTAACCATAGTTTAAACATTATTCAATAATAGTTTCATGTTTAGCCATATAGTTTCATGTCTAACCATACTATGACAAAAGATACAATATACAGTCAAATAGATGGGAAACTCATCAGATTCTAAGAATGTCCATGTCTAACCATAAAGGTTGCAAAGATACAATATAAGGTAAACACAAGAGGGCCACTCACCTGAGATAAAGGCTCTTTTTCTTTCAACAGTCTAATTTCATGTTAAGGTTAGGATTATGAAACACGTGGGCCACAATTACATATAAAGACTATGAACCTGGGAATCCAAAAGTCCAAATTACAAATTCCAAGGCTTTAGTGCCGATTTGAAAGAAGGAAAAAACTTTTTCCATGGGTTATAATTTCAGAAATAAGAAAGAAGTCTGTGAACTTATGCTTCATGCTTATACCCCCCCCCCCCCCTGGGTCTGCCCCTGGAGACCCGAGGATCATGATTTTAGCTATTTTGTAAGAGGTCAATATACTGATGCTTCATGCAAAATATCAAGGCTGTACGCCTTCTGGGTCAGGAGGAGAAGATTCTTAAAGATTATTTTGAAAATTCACTTTTATTGCCATGGCAACCAGAGTTTTTAACGGATTTCAATTCTTTTAGCTATTTTTGAAGGGGACCACCTAAGGAACATTTCTGCAAAATTTGGTTCAAATTGGCCCAGTGAATTGGGAGGAGATGTCATTTAAAAAATTGTTCTTTATTTCTATGTAAACCCCACCCCCCTGGGGCTCCGCCCCTGGGGACCCGAGGATCATGATTTTAGCTATTTTGAAAGAGGTCAATATACTGATGCTTCATGCAAAATATCAAGGCTCTACCCCTTCTGGGTCAGAAGGAGAAGATTTTTAAAGATTATTTTAAAATTTCACTTTTGTTGCCATGGCAACCAGAGTTTTTAACGGATTTCAATTCTTTTAGCTATTTTTGAAGGGGACCACCTAAGGAACATTTCTGCAAAATTTGGTTCAAATTGGCCCAGTGAATTGGGAGGAGATGTCATTTAAAAAATTGTTCTTTATTTCTATGTAAACCCCACCCCCCTGGGGCTCCGCCCCTGGGGACCCGAGGATCATGATTTTAGCTATTTTGAAAGAGGTCAATATACTGATGCTTCATGCAAAATATCAAGGCTCTACCCCTTCTGGGTCAGAAGGAGAAGATTTTTAAAGATTATTTTAAAATTTCACTTTTGTTGCCATGGCAACCAGAGTTTTTAACAGATTTCAATTCTTTTAGCTATTTTTGAAGGGGACCACCTAAGCAACATTTCTGCCAAATTTGGTTCAAATCGGCCCAGTGGTTTGAGAGGAGATGTCATTTAAAAAATAGTTCTTTATTTCTATATAAACCCCACCCCCCAAGGCTCCGCCCCTGGGGACCCGAGGATCATGATTTTAGCTATTTTGTAAGAGGTCAATATACTGATGCTTCATGCAAAATATCAAGGCTCTTTGCCTTCTGGGTCAGGAGGAGAGGATTTTTAAAGATTATTCTAAAAATTCACTTTTGTTGCCATGGCAACCAGAGTTTTTAACGGATTTCAATTCTTTTAGCTATTTTTGAAGGGGACCACCTAAGGAACATTTCTGCAAAATTTGGTTCAAATCGGCCCAGTGAATTGGGAGGAGATGTCATTTAAAAAATCGTTCTTTATTTCTATATAAACCCCACCCCCTTGGGGCTCCGCCCCTGGGGACCCGAGGATCATGATTTTAGCTATTTTGAAAGAGGTCAATATACTGATGCTTCATGCAAAATATCAAGGCTCTACGCCTTCTGGGTCAGGAGGAGAAGATTTTTAAAGATTATTTTAAAATTTCACTTTTGTTGCCATGGCAACCAGAGTTTTCAACGGATTTCAATTCTTTTAGCTATTTTTGAAGGGGACCACCTTAGGAACATTTCTGCCAAATTTGGTTCAAATTGGCCCAGTGGTTTAGGAGGAGATGTCGTTTAAAGAAATTGTTGACGGACGACGCACGACGCACGACGGATGACGGACGGACGCTGGACAAAAGACGATTACAATAGCTCACTTGAGCACTACGTGCTCAGGTGAGCTAAAAATACTGCCTTCAGGTGCCTACACTCGTCTATTGGGTGCTGGATAGTTGATAAAATGCATCTAGAGTCATCCCCCTTGATAGTATAGGTTGCTCTTTTGATAGTGAACAAGTGTGCCAATTCACGTATGGCCAAATAGATGATATACATGTACTTACCAGGGTCTAAGAATTCTTCCACAATAGTGTCATGTTTAACCATACTGTTGCATATATGGAACACAGTATAGTTGGTACCTGTCTTAAACAAGAGATGTAAGAATTCATAACTCTTTGAAAATTCCTCCATGGAAAACTGTTAGACTTTTTTCAGAACTTCATACATCTATTACTGCTGAATACATGTCTTGCAGTGCAGAACCATAATTGTATACAGGCATACTAGGTCAACACTACCACCTAAATTGGCCCTAAATTCTTCTTAAAGACATG
This sequence comes from Fragum fragum, assembly GCA_946902895.1. NCBI lineage: Eukaryota > Metazoa > Mollusca > Bivalvia > Cardiida > Cardiidae > Fragum > Fragum fragum. The sequence continues at coordinate 52,355,135 of OX336371.1, forward strand.
AAATATTTGTGGGCCTGCTACTAAAATGAGCTAACCCATTAGCACTCAATCCCTCTTTACATAGTGAGAAAGGAAGTAAATGCTGATCACCATCATATTCTTCCTTTCCCACAAGTTTTTTATTGTACATGTCTGCATTTAAACCTTTCCTTTTCAATCCCTGGTTTTTACATCCCTGTGAATTCAGAAAGCATTGTAAAAGAAGAAGTAATTTATTTTTTTTCTATAATTTTTTCTACCCTAATGAATAGTTATTTTTTAAATCAATTCCAATTTAAATTTTTCATTTGAATTTGGACAGGTCTAGCATTTTTCAAACAGGAAAGGGTTAAAATGTATTACACGACTTTGTTCAACTTAGATTAGTCTTAAAATTTGCCATTTGGTAATAAAGTTGACAATTCGGAGCCAACTAAAACTATATTCGTTTACCCTGCCCCCACACATATATATATAATTCCCTTTCAGAATATAAGGCTCATAAATACAGAGAAGATACGTCACTATAATAAGTAGTTATAGATCAATTTCCATCAATATTTAATGATGCCTCTCTCTTCAAACATCTTATGTAAAGGCATTACAGATCATAAAACTGACATTACCCTGTCAGGAACTCGGGAAATAAAACACAAATAAGAACTAAGATTCGGATATATTGGGAAACCATTCAGTTTTTATAATAAACTCGAGACTTGGGACTTTGTATCAGCTATTTTAGCTCTTTCTTACGTGACTGCTGGACAGATAATTCCCATTAACCCTTTCCCATTTTACAAAATTTCAGACTAGTCCAATTTGGAAGAAGTCTCAGACGACAACCCTTTCCCATACAACAAAATTTATGACTGTTCCAATTTGGAAGAGGCTGCAGACGACAAAGCAATGTGCATTTAAATTGAAAAATGAACACCTTAAAGGGTGGAAAATATTGTAGGGAAAGAAGAAATTGCTTGTCACAAGCAATTTTTTCTTTCCCTGCAATGCTAAAATTCTCCAATACAAAACCTATGGGTCGTGAAAACAAGTGATTGTACAGGAAAGGGTTAAAAGTGGGTGCAATTTGAAAAGTAATCAACCTAAAGGTTAGAAAAAATTGTGGAAAAAAGACATTGCATGTTACAAGCAATTTCTTCTTTTCCCACAATGATGTCTCAAGTATAAAATCACAGGGATGTAAAAACAGGGGATTGTACAAGAAAGGGTTAAAATCATTAGATCTTACAGAATACAGAGGATGATTCTAACATTTGGTTTATCTTTCATCTAATGAACAACCAAAACTATATTTTCCTATGTGCACATAGCTTTTGTTGTTAAAAAAATGAAAGATACATATCAATTTTACAAAGAAAAAGAGGGTCAAGATGGTTGTAGATCGATCCCTAACCTGAGATTTTGGCCTCCTGAGCATTAACATTGAAATTGTCATTAAGGCCCCTTTTTTGTGTTTTCCAATGAAATATTCCCATTTTCAATAGGGTTAATCCTTTTGACCTGACAAACACTCTCATCAAGTTCCATGATGATTGAGTCATAATTGTGATCTCTTGAGTGTAACCACTGCTGTTGATGCAACACCGCACATGACAGCCATTCGGGTACAATGTACCACAAAGGCTCACTTAGAGCATGTTGTGCTCAGGTAAGCTAAAGAATCAAAGCAATTGTTTTTTTTCTTTATGCAAAAAGTGACAATAATGATTTTTTCTTTTTTTCACAAAATCTCTCAAAGCACCTCAATTTGCATGTGTTTTATATCACGCCCTTTGGTCCTGCTGAGATGGTTTTTAGTACTGCAAAATGATCTAAAGCAGAGTTTATCATTTTGATAATGTCACCGTTTTTTCTTGGAAACTATCAAGTGATAATCCTGTGAGAATTCTCAATATTATACAGGAAAGCATTAAAGAAAATTCCGATTTCCCCATATTAATCCATTAACTGATGACAAAATTTTTGACTGGTTGAAATTGGAAGAAGTTGCAGACAACAAATTTTGAATTCCATTTAAACTCATTACTCTCAACTTGTTCAGATTCAAAGAAGTTGCAGACAGCAATTTCAAACTGATACTATTTCAGATATCTCTGTCTATCTGGGTAGAAAATGATGTGAAAAATGCAGAAATTGCTTGTAACAAGCAGTTTCTTGATTTTTTACATTGAATTCTAGAACTTTTTTCATGTGGAGTGTAAAATGGTGGGATTGTGTGGGAGTGGGTTTTAAACTAGAAGTATCCCCCATCAGAACTGTGTCACAACAGAAAATTTAATGGACGGATTGCGGATGTCAATAAAACAATCATACAACCATTCAAATCATTCTTTCAACCAGAAATGATCTTTGAACGAAATCTGTAGTTTCTATGTTTAGGTCACCAACCAATTTATTTTTTAATTACATCTTAATGGCTATAAATTTCGTAAAATAATCCTGTTTCACATCAAAGTTGAACTTCCTGTTGGAGTCAGTGGGTCTAGTTAGCAGAGTGAGTCGGCAAGGACTGCAATCTGTCAGACCTTGAGCAATGACTAACTTGACCTAACAAGAGCCGTCAGAGACGGATTATACTTCCCAAATAAAAGGCTTTGTCACAACACTGTATGCCATTATAGGACAAAAAATTCTTATTGAATGCAACTATAGTTTGAGAGTTCAGTTCACAAGAAATTTGGAAGTCTGACAAACATTGAAGGAATCTGTTTGGCTTCAGAGGCTCTTTTAGCATGGTGAGGTTCATTGAGTCAAAAAGTGAAATAAACATTACCTTGGGAACTTAATAAACAACATTTATGTAAAGTAACACAACATTTTGGCAATTTGTAAAGGAGGTATATTTGAAAATTAATGACGTTGACAATTTGACCTTGACCAATGACCTTGGTATCTGCTGAAATTCTTGTCACAAGTAATAAACATTTGAAATATGAAGGCTGTATCACTTACCATTATAAAATTATGGACAATGTTAAGATTTCCTAAATTTTGACCTTGAGAAATGACCTTCACCTAAGCCAATGACCTTGAACTTAGTACCAACAGAACGGTCATGTCATATATCACTTACCATTGTATACTTAAAGGCCTTGTTTAAATTAAATTTTTGAAATTTTAACCTTGAGAAATGACCAAGACCTTGACAGATGATCTTGAACTTAATAGCAACAGAAAGATCATGTCATAAGCAGTGCACATGTGAAATATAAAGGCTAAATCACTTACCATTGTAAACTTATGGACAATGTGAATGTTAAAGTTTTTGAAATTTTTACCTTGAGAAAAGACCTTGACCTTAATGTATGACCGTGTCCATAGTACAAACAGAAAGGTTTTGTCATAAACAATGCACATGTGAAATATAAAGGCGATATCTCCTATTAATCAAAAGTAATGGCCAATTTAAGTTTTTTGCGGAGAAATGTAGAGCTAATGTAAATCTAACAAACATTAAGCCCCTTTTTTCCATGACCAATCTTATTTCCGAAAAACTTCAAATAGTTTATGGTAAAGGGCATCTAATTTGCTACTCAAATATGATATTTCATTAAATTCTGACCATTAGACTAGGAGAAACTTGAGAAAAACTATATTTTACCCTAAGTACCCTTTTTCCGTGACAAGGCCTCAAATCCAAAATCGGGAAATATACATCGGCATTATATCATAGGGAGTTCACATGATAAGTTTAATTTGATTTGGCCCAAGGGTTATGGAGAAATTGCTCCAGGCGGATGGAGATGGACAGACAGACAGACAGACGGCTATTTGCTCTCCCTACGTGGAATATAAATTCAATGTACAATGAAATATAGTAATGATATGTTACATAGTCTAAAAAATCTTTGAACAAAAGTTTAGAGATGTTTTGTACTTTGTTATAAGTGAAAAGCCACAATTTTGCAAATTTTCAGACAGAAACCCATAGAATGTTCTTTTATGAGCACACACAAATGATTCTTAAATTACCCTAAAAAAACTCATTAGAGACAGACTTAATCCATCACATATGGCACACACTGTCTGCACAAAGAATGCAGATCAGGTTGCAAACAGATTCGTATTTCTGCAGTTTTTGTGACCATCTTCTGTTGGGATTAAATCTAGCACTTTCCACCCATTGTAATAATTTCTCTTTGACTACATGTCCAAAGTTTTCCTTTTCCTTCATTTACATGCAGTCTTAACCCATTACCAAATGGCAACATTTTAGACTGTTTCAAATTAACAGAAGTAACAGACAACAATTTGAAGTTTGTAATATTTCAAATTTTTCAATCTTCTGGGTAGAAAACATAGTGGAAAATGAAGAAACTGCTTTGTTCAAGCAATCTCTTCATTTTCCATTATGTTTTTCTTATTGTTTTTCCATAGGGGCGTCCAAAAGCGTCATTGTGTGGAAATTGGTTAACCCATTCCAACACAATGACGCTTTTTGATGCCCCCATGAAAAAAAAGCTTCTAAAAATATTGTGGAAAATGAAGAAATTGCAACTTAAAAGTAATTCCTTCATTATTAACAATGTTTTCTACCTCAAAAGATAATAAGAGGGTCGTTGGCCCTGGGGCGCTCACCTGAGATAAAGGCTCTTTTTCTTTCAACAGTCTAATTGCATGTTAAGGTTAGGATTATGAAACAAGTGGGCCACAATTACATTTAAAGACTATGAACCTGGGGATCGAAAAGTCTAAATTACAAATTCCAAGGCTTAAGTGCTGATTTGGAGAAGGAAAAAACTTTTTCCATTGGTTAAAATTTCAAAAGTAAGAAAGAAGTCTGTGAACTGATGCTTCATGCCTACCCCCCCCCCCCCCCCCTGGGTCCGCCCCTTGTGACCCGAGGATCATGATTTTAGCTATTTTGTAAGAAATCAATATACTGATGCTTCATGCAAAATATCAAGGCTCCATGCCTTTTGGGTCAGGAGGAGAAGATTCTTAAAGATTATTTGAAATTTCACTTTTGTTGCCAAGGCAACCAGAGATTTAAACGGATTTCAATTCTTTTAGCTAATTTTAAGGGGACCACCTATGGAACATTTCTGCAAAATTTGGTTCAAATCGGCCAAGTGGCTTGGGAGGAGATGTCGTTTAAAGAAATTGTTGACAGACGAACACACGACTAATGACGCACATCAGCAGACGCCGGGCAAAAGGGGATCACAATAGCTCCCTTGAGCACTACGTGCTCAGGTGAGCTAAAAATGAATAAAATTTTCTCATCTACAAATTGCTGTCTACAACATCTTTGAAATTAGACCATTCTAAAACTCCGTCGTCCGGTAATGGGTTAAAAAGATAGAACTATGAGGAAAGGCCAACTGACAGATGAATACCACTGTCAATGAAAAAATTGATTGACCAATCAAATCAATAATTTAGACTAGAAATGAACTCAGACATTTCTTTTAAGTATTTTGTTGATTTGGCTACTAACTCAAGCTGCTACACGGTTTAGGTCATCTACTGACTTCTTCTAACATCTTCATTTTTTTGTTATATGTTACAGCAAAAATTTTGCAGACCAATGCAGTTTCATATCCATTAACCCTGTCCTGTTTTGCAAAATTTTTGACCTGTCCGAATTCAACGGTTTTGCAGACAAAATTTTCAAATTGGACTCATTTTGAAAATAACCATTCAGTAGGGTAGATAGCAATTTCTTCTTTTTCTATGATGTTGTCTCAATTATAAAATCACCGGTACATATAAACCAGGGATTAAACATGAAAGGGTTAATCAAGTTAAAATCATCAATCATTAAAATAAACAACAATATTTTAGACTGGTACAAATTGAGAGAAGTTGCCAGACGACAATTTAAAAATGATGAAATTTTAAAAATCTTATATGTCAGGGTAGAAAGCATCATGGGAAAAGAATAAATTGCTTGTTACCAGCTTTTTTTCATTTTCAACATTGATTTCCAAAGCTTTTCACTGGCATAAAAAAAGCGGGCTTGTGTACAAGTAAGGGCTAAACAAACATTTACTGAATATTATCGTCATAAACTTAATAAGTAATAATGTCCGATTAAAAGAAAAGAATTTTTGGATTATAATTGAACTTGTGAGACAGAGATTGAGTAATGTTTACATCATATTGAACAAAAAATTAAATAATTTCATGTCATTTTTACCTTTCGAAATCAATCCTTAGCTTTATTGTACATTTCACATGAACCAGAAGCCCTTACCATTCATTCTCTTCTAGTTTTTGCAGCTATAGGACAGAATTAAAGTTTTTGGAAAATATTGGACAGTGACCTTGAGAATTGATCTTGATCAGTGTAGCAACAGAAAGGTCGCACACGCAAAATACAAAAGCCTTCTTGTTAACTGTTTCACCCATTCCCACACAGTGATGCTTTTGGACGCCCCTTCAGAAAAACAATTTGAAAAACATTGTGTAAAATGAAGAAATTGCTTGTAACAAGCAATTTCTTCATTTTACACAATGTTTTCTACCAAGAAGGTTGAAAAAATCCAAAATTTCAAAAACTTTGAATTGTCGTCTGCAACTCCTTTCAATTTGGACCAGTCTAAAATTTTGTCGTCTGGTAATGGGTTAAGTTGAAGTTCTTTTGCAAACCATTATTTACATATTACAACTAGATGGACAACTGTTTGATCATGATAATTTAGGCTAGAATTGCTTAACCCATTACCACAAAATTTTATGCCTCATGATGAAAGCTTTAAAAAAAAACATTTTGGATATTGAAGAAGTTGTTTATATTCCTCATTATCCACAATGTTTTCTAACCCAAATGATGAAATGCTTTAACATTCTATCAATCAAAAAATGTCATCTGCAATTTTAATTGAATTTTTACTAGTATACAATTTTGTTGTTCAGTAAAAGGTTAATTCTTAAAAAAAGTAGTGACTTTGACTCAAAATCCATTATTTACTCATGTACTCATTTCAGCTGTCTAATTAACCCATTACCAGATAAAATATTTAATTAAGACTGGTCTAAATTCAAAGAAGTTACAGATGCCAATTTCTAGGTGATGAAATTCTTAATATATGTATCTTTTATTGTAGAAAACATTATGGATAAGGAAGAAATTGCTTGCAAGCAATTTCTTCATTTTCCAAAATATTTTCAAGAGGAGGGGTTGGGTGGAGTTCAAATGCAGGATGGTGAGGGAATTGGTTAAGGGAATAACAATGAGTACCATACCCACAACATATGATTTGAAATTGAAATTGAGAGCATTTAGTTTTGTCTAGTGTTTTGCCTGTAAATAAAGCCGCTACATTTTTTTGACCCATTACCATATGACAAAATTTTAGACTCTCCATATTCAAAAAAGCTGAACACAACATTTCTAACTCATCGGAATATATAGTACTATGGGTGAGCTATTGTGATCGGTCATCTTCCAACCGCTCACAATTTACAAAATTTACAGAAAGTCTTAGCCGAAACTAACCATGGAATCTCAACCAAACTTCAGGGAAATGATCCCTAGGTCAAGCTCTTTCAAATGAATTAAATGACTTAAATCAATTCAATGAATTAAAATGCATAAAGAACTTTGGTTACCATGGCAACCATGTGAAAAACTTAAAAAAAACTCTCTTCCCATTATATAAGGCCTAGAGATTTGATATTTGGTATAATTATATAATCATCTAATGACCCTATACCAAAATACATCAAAGAATTACAGTACTCAGAAAATTAGCCCTTTTTTGTGCAATCCCTAATTTTACATAGAAATAAAGAAGGAAATCTTTGAAAATTTTCTCCTCCCAAACTATAGACACTCGACCATGAAACTTCAAAGAATCACAGAACTCTGTAAATTAGTGCAATCCCTGATTTTCCATAGGAAAAAAATTAATAAGGAAATCTTTGAAAATCTTCTTTTTTCAAACCTTTAGGCCTAGGGCTTTGATATTTGGTATAAATAATCATCTATTGACTCTCTACCAAAATACTTCAAAGAATTACTGTACTTCGAAAATTATCCCTTTTCCGTACTCCCTGATTAGGAATAAAATTAATAACGAAATCTTTTAAAATTTTCTTCTCCTGATCAATAAGACTCAGAGCTTTGATATTTAGGCCTTGAGTGTTTATATTTGGCATGTATCAATGTCTATTGACCCTATACCAGAATACTTCAAAATAATTACCTTACTCTGGAATTTAGCACTATATTCTGGGATCAAGCAAATACCTTTGAAAAAAGGAGAAAATCTTTATAAATCTTCTTCTCCAAAACAATTTTAAGAATAGCTTTAATATTTGTATTTATCCTAAAGCCTTGAGCCATCACACTCAGGGGAGCAATATAGGAACATCTTGGTCCTCTTATTTAGTACATGAAATGGCAACAAAAAGGGTGAAATTAATGAAATGTTTGATAATCTTCTCTGAAACAAGTAGAGAGCCCTTTGATATTTTGTATGCAGCACCTCCTACAGGACATTCAAATGATTCCCTTTGTGTCGAATTTCGGCTCAGCCACTATTTTACACTGAAACAAAAAGAAAAAACTCTCTGATATGAGAATGCCTAGAGCATTGATTTTGGTATGCAGCATCTCATACTGGAGACACCTATCAAGTTTGGTCATATGATGTCCTTTGGTTCATATTTCGGCTCCACCTTGGTGCATCATATTTTAACGTAGAAATCTCTGAAATTCTTTTTGTGTCGCCTCATAGGCGACACTAATTGTGGTACACTCATTCTAATTTTAGACATTACGTCATGAGGGAACATTAATTGTACCTTAGAATCGCAACTGTATTCTACACAACGATTGTTTACAAGATATATTTTTAAAGCGGTACTATAAACCCTACTATGAAGTTCATCTAATCTCACAACTAGTCGAAATTGAATGAAAACAAAGTTTTAACTGTTTTAATTTTTGCAAGTTACTGGAAAGTCCCAGTACTTCCGGTTTGCCCAAAAACAGATACAGTCAAATCTGTGTTAGCGGCCAACTATGCACAGCGGCCAATCTGCCGACAGCGGCCACTCGAGTTCCCCCCGTGCAAATTCCTTCTTTAATTGCACTGTGAATAGCGTGATCTCCTGAAATGCGGCCAGCGGTCACCTTAATTGGTCTATTGTCAACAGTATATCGCACCTAAACAACGGTCATCTAACAGAACACGCGACTTAATTAGTCGTGTTCGAAAAATCGATAATCACTACTATAGTAACTGCCGAAATCGCCTTATCGTAATGTACAAGATATAAACAATCAATTATCGACTTAATCTCGTGTAGTTGATTAATTGACGTGTAATTAGCCATTAATATTTATTTGGTCGATTTGATCTATTTGAGCGATGATTATTGATCAGAGAAGACGGAATTTTTTAAGTTGTCGGGTCTCTTTAAATAAAATGAACTTGAGCATTATAGGTTGTTTACACATTTAGAAAAACGATTTCTTGAGGTCTTTAAAATGGACGAAAACTTGCTTTTGCTGTCAAATCTTGCTATCATGTCGCTCTCTAAACGTAAGTTCCTCACTCTAGAGGATCGTGTGAAAGTGGTTCGTATGCTTGACTCTGAACGTTCTTCTAGGATTATTGCTAGTGAGTCTGGTGTAGGTCGTACCCAGGTCCAAAATGTTGCTAAACGTAAACGAGAATTTCTCAGGATATTTTCACTTCTGTCACAATATTTCCTAGCTTAGATGGTACAAAGTGCCTTTTCTTATTTTAAAAGACACTTGAAATGTAAGTTTAGAATTTCCTAGAATTTGGAGTAGTCTAAAGTTTTGTGATCTGTTAATGAGCTAACCCAAAATTGTATGACAAAATGGCCGCCCAATTGATACTGTGAACAGCAGCCAATCTGTGTACAGCAGCCAATTTGGCCCTCTCCCTTGACTGGCTGCTGTACACAGATTCGACTGTACGTCTAAACCCCAACCGATTATGCCGATATGTTTTATGTTACACTCTACTAAATTCTATATTGCGTTGTGCCTATTTTTTTATTAAATGCTAAGTACAGATACGTGGTAATGTGTACATTATGTTACATCTAATACATTATCAAATAGGAAATATCCGTAATAATCCTGATTTTATATTTCAATTTCGTGTGAATCAATTCACGTAGAAACAGTCCGCTAAGATTTGGTAATGTTTATCCATACTAAATAGATATTCTTCACGAGAATATAATTTTTACGATTCCGTTAATTTGAGCGGGCTTTTAACGGCTATATGAATTGCGCAAGATATTTCGATAAAAAATCTTAAACTTCTTAAAAGATAATTACCCTACCAAATTCACCTCCTATAAAATTTCATATTGGTTCAAATTGTAAAGAAATATTTTAACAATAAAAGTAAGTGCAAATAAGTTAAATCAAAGCGCTGAAAGTACGGATGCTGGACATTCGTATTTGCATAGTAGAGTAATATGCTCGTTTTGGTTTACATAGTGGCAATTTTCATATATATTAACTTTTTTAGCCCTTTCCTGTTCAAACCCTGGATTTTACGTCACTTTGATTCTATTCTTAAGAAAACATTGTGGAGAAAGAAGAACTTGCCTGTGACACTATTTTCTTCTACATAGGAAAATTTAATTTCTAATTACATCCGATTTTCATTGTCGTCTTTAACATCTTTTATTTTGGATCCGTCAAACATTTAAAAAATTGAGAAATCTCTCGCCTATCCTGGTTTGTTTAATAAGTACATATAATAAAGGATTGAGTCGTCAACAAGATCACAAGTTCGGAAAAAAATGTCAGTGTTAAACACGCCATTGTCTTTCACCGATGGAAAAAAATGACAAGTAATTTGCCTGTTAAGTTGGCTGAGCAACTATACATGTAATGACCAAAATTTATTGTAGTTGTACATGTTACTGGTGTAAAAATTGACAGAAAGTCATGGTTGGGTGGACCTACCAACCGCGGTTTTACTGAAACACTACTGAAAGTCACGTTAAACCAAATTCACTTGATTGCGGTCTAACTAGCTTTCAAGATCAATATTTTTTTTACTTTTCCGAGAATGTCATTTTCCGACAGTCCACAAATATATAACATATCATTTAAGAAACTTGGACAATATAAGATTACCAATATTCATTGAGATTTATTAACTGCAACAAACAAATGAGAGATTCTGTATATCTGTTAGACCTTTCGTGATCCAGTAGAGGCTTAGCCACTTCCCACACAATCAAGCCTTTTTTATGCCCACGAAGAACTGCATTAAAGAAAACATTGTGAAAAAAGGAGAAATTGCCTTTTTTTCACAATATTTTCTACACTATCTTGGACTTAATTTTCAATTTCAAAGCGATTTGATTTTTCGTCTGTAATTTGTTGATCATGGATTAAAGAGGCTAATTCAAAATAGTTATAACAGTAACTCTAGTATCACTCCCGCGATATACAGGTGGTATGCAGAGTTCTCAAAACAAAGGGCAAAATACTCCGCGTTATTGAAACCGAGACCGCATCTACGCGAAGCGGGTCATTGGTTGGTGTTTTCGTGTTAAAGAGTCTTAAAGCGTTCTACGAATAAAACTCGTATTACGTCATTTTCAAAAGATACAGTTGTATGGGGGAGACAGGTTTTGAAAAATAAAATTCATTTACTTTCCCTTAAACTATTTTGATTATCTACTACAATACATGCACAAGTTATGGTAAGTAATGAGTCAATTTTGTCCATACTTGTAAAGACAAAACTCACATTCCATCACTCACTACAACTTGTGCATCCATGCAACAATTTCAACGTTCCTAATTCCACAAAAATATTACTTACCTAGCCTTTTTCAATTTTTCAAAGATTTTTGATTTTATGAATGTCATGGCTTCAATAAGCTTAACTTATTCTCAAAATGCCAACCCGGTTAGACCAGCCATTAAGACATTGACTCTCAGTACTTTGGTTGTAAGATCAATCATCATCTCGGCAAACTCTTGTGTGACATTTGAAAAATTTATTGTGGCATGCCTCATTTATCTTCAACCAAATCATAACAAATACATGTATGCCTAGGTTGGATGGGCCACAGGTAGCTCAGGTGAAATGTTTTCGCTGTACTGGTGTAAGAAACAACAGGAAGCCATTTGTAGCTGCACAAGTCACCACAGTATAAGTGAATACTGTTGAAAATCACATTTAATCTCGTTAAATGAAAAAACTCATATTTCGGAATGATAATATTTCTATCATGCATATATTAAATGACATGGACTAGAACTCGTTTCATTTTGTCACAAATAAAGGGTAAGTGTTAAGCAATAAGTATTACACAAGTAACATATTTTGAAAAAAACAAAACTTTTTTTTAACTGAAAGTGTCAATTCTTGTTTAAAAATATTATTACAACTCCGTTATATTCCTGAGACATCATTAAGACCTGTATAGTGAATAAGACTCGTGTACCTCTAGTGTTCATACATGTCAGACAACAGTATTAGCAACTTTTTTTTAGCTCACTTGATCAAGGTACGATAATGACAGCTTTTTTTTAAAACATTGCCTTTTTGAGTTTTTAGTTTTGCTTTTACTATGAGGGAGAATACTCCAACTTTTGTTAATTTTATTTTATAAAAAGTTTATAGATATCGTTGGCTTTTTCATTTTTGTAGAGCCAGAAGCGGTGAGCGAGATATGGTTGTCACAATGACGGCTCGGTGTGGGTGCATTAGTGCATCTGTTGGTCACTCAGTTAGTCCGTCCGGTTTTGTCTGGACAATTATTACTACATTTATGAATTGATTTCGGAATAGCGTTGCAAAATTGTTTTACATCATGAGTAAAAAAGAAGACGACCACATGCACTGACTAATTTACAATGGATTCAGTTGCATGACAACAGTACCAGTGACTAGTGTAGATTAGGAGAACACTGAAGTAGATCTTGATATTGAAAAACTTCAGATAGCCCCAAGGACAAGGTGACAGATCAAGGTCAAACGTTTGAATAAGGGCTCGACAGCAGTTGTCCAATGACAACAACCTATTATTTTTAGATAAATGGTATATATCCTGATATCACAAATCATTGGTCAGCAGTGTTTATATGCTCAGCTGTTTTGGCATAGAATATTTAGCTTTTGTGATCTCGTCACCAAGTTCGCTTTCGTGCAGTTGTCAATGTTGTTGTTGATGTTTGCATGACAAATTTTATAAGTCATAATGTATTACTATTCAATACACGCACTTGCAAGTTAATGTGTGTGTTCAAGAGCACAAGAACAATCCGTTCTATGATAGCTCTGAACTCTAGAAGCATTTTTCTGAGGAATTATGATTCTCTTTCAACTATGACCTTAGAGTTTTTCAATATCAAGATCTACTTCAGTGTTCTCCTAATCTACACTAGTCACTGGTACTGTTGTCATGCAACTGAATCCATTGTAAATTAGTCAGTGCATGTGGTCGTCTTCTTTTTTACGCACCTACCCGCATCAACCCATGGAGGTATATCGTACCGCTGTCCGTCTGTCTTGCGAGCTATAAATTTTGTTATGATTATAAGAAGTATTTAAAAAATTTGATTGGACAAAAACCGTTTAAGCCAGACCTTAACCCAACAGGATCAAACATTTGCAAGACACAGCATGTTCATCCATTTAATATTCAACAGTTTAATTTAACGTGGTATTGAAAGATTCGTGCTATACACAAAGCTTTGGAAGACAGTAAAAGCTTAGATCAGCCTGCAAAGACATGTAGGCTTACCTCAGTCTTCGCTGTCTATATGCTACGTCAGCCTGGTTAAAAGATCCCAATTTGAAATAATATACCTTCAGCAATTTCAAAAGAGAAGACTGTTCACACACACGTTTTCAAATATTGCTTTATTTACTTATCTTTTCCAAAATTATACCATCTCATCCACTACTTAGATATTGACTTTTAAGGGCGACACAATTCACTTTGCTGTACATTACAGCAATATTTTACTTGTTCTCTGCATTGATATATTTGGTATGTAGCATAGGGGACCTCTATCAAGTTTGTTCATATGATATCAATTGGGTCATATTTGGGCTAGCAGCCTAATCTATCTTAATATAGAAACAAAGAAGGAGAACTTTAAAAATCTTCTCTAAAACCGGAAAGCCTATAGGATAAATATTTGGTATGTACCATCTCCCAGTGAACCTGTGAAATGTTTGTTCAAGTTGATGGTTCAGCGCAAAACAGTTGTAACTGCCTATATGTATATAGGCAGTTACAACTGTTTCTAGCTTAACAATCAATGTGATACCCTTTGGGTCACATTTGGTCTCCATCAGGGTACACACTGTTACAAAAGAGCCATACTTTTAAAATCTACTCTGAAATGAGAAAGCCTTAGAGCATTAATATTTGGTATGTAGGGCCTCCTAGTGAAGCTCTTCAAGATTATTTATGCGATGACCCTTGAGTCACATTTGGACCCTACCTGGTTGCAACTGATTTCAACGAAGAACCAAATTAAAAAGAAGGAAATTTTTAAAAATCTTCTTCTCCAAAACCAGTGAACTTTTGCAAAATTTGGTGTTATTTGAATTCCACCAACGGATCCTTCCTGTTTAAATAGAAATTTAGAGGAAAATGTTAAATAAGAGGGTTGTTGACCCTGAGGCACTCACCTGACATAAAGGCTCCTTTTCTTTCAACAGTCTAATTTCATGTTAAGGTTAGGGTTATGATACAAGTAGGCCATACTCTATACATATATAGGCTCGGTACATGGGGATACATTAAGTCTAAATTACAAATTCCAAGGCTTAACCCATTCCAACTCAATCCCTCCTTTTTACGCCCCTCGAGAAAAAAGCTTTTGAAAACATTGTGGAAAATGAAGAAATTGCTTGTATCAAGCAATTTCTTCATTATCCACAATGTTTTCTATCCAAAAAGAGGAAAAAAATCAAAATTCCATCAACTTGAAATTGGCGTCTGCAGCTTCTTTCAATTTGGACCAGTCTAGAATTTTGCTGTGTTGGAATGGGTTAAGAGTAAATTTGAAAGAAGGAGCAACTTTTTTCTTCCACTGGATTCATGGGTTATAATTTGAGAAATAAGAAAGAAGTCAGTGAACTGATGCTTAATGCATATAACCCCTCCCCCCTCCCCTCCCCTTGGCCTCGGCCCCTGTGGACCCTCTCCTCGGCCCCTGCGGACCAGAGGGTCATAATTTTAATTATTTAGAAAGAGGTCAATATACTGATGATTCAAGCAAAATATCAACACTCTACGCCTTCTGGGTCAGGAGGAGAATATCTTTAAAGATTATTTTAAGATTTCACTTTTGTTGCCATGGAAACCAGAGTTTTAATGGATTTCAATTCTTTTAGCTATTTTTGAAGGGGATCACCTAAGGAGCATTTCTGCCAAATTTGGTTCAAATTGGCCCAGTGGGTTGGGAGATGTTGTTTAAAAATCATTCTTTATTTCTATATAAACCCCACCTGCCTGGGGTTCCACCCCTGGGGACATGAGGATCATTATTTGAGCTATTTCCAAAGTGGTTGATATACTGACGCTTCATGCAAAATATCAAGGCTCTACACCTTCTGGGTCAGGTGGAGAAGATGTGAAGGATAACTGTGAAAATAATTACAAGAAGGAGCAACTTTCTGTGTGTGTCCACAGCCAATATTTATGAGTCTTTTATTGCCATAATTGGAAGTAAAAATCTGTCAATATGTAGTAAAAATGGTGAAATTTATTGTCCATGCAGTAATTATGTATTTAGCATGAGGCTGTGTGAATTATTCATAAGGCAAGCACAAAAGCTATTTCCATTAGTTGGGGAGTTATTCATATGTTACATGGATATTGTGATTAACATCTCTCTGTAGAGATATTTGTTCATTATTACATTATACTTCATTTATGCTGCATTTGTTCACCCAATACTAGACAATGAAATTTTAGACTGGCCAAAATTGAATGAATTGTATTCAACATTTAAAATTGAGCTAATAAGGGAAAATAAGAGAAGAATAGGGTACAGAGATTGTGAGAAAAGGAGAAATTGCTTGTTGTCTGACAACATTACACAAGGCATGTTTTCAGATCATGACCATACCAGTGAGGGTATTGAAAGTTTTTAAATGTGACCTTGTCCTTTTAACAAAGTGTCTCAACATAATAGGGCACCTCCTTTGTTAAAGTGCAACATTTCTACAAAGTTTCATGGTCAGAAGTCTTATGAGTTTGAGCATAAAAAAATAGATTCTAAAAATGGAAGGATCTGTCTTATATTGAGTCTGATGAATGGACAGAGAGACAGGAAGAAACCACCCTTAACCCTTTCTCGACTTAGACTGGTCCAAATTCAAAGAGGTTGCAGAATGAAAGTTGGATTCAGTTTGAAATTAAACCATCCTATGACTGGTAGAACATATCGTGGGAAAAGAAGAAATTGCTTGTTACAAGCAATTTCTACTTTTTCCTCAATGTTTTCTAAAAGCATAAAATCAACGCGATGTAAAATCCCGGATCTGTACAGGAAAGGGTTAACCCAACACCAAACAACAACATTTAACCCTTGTCGTGCTTAACCCGGAATATTCCGGTTTTGGCAGGAGGTTTAGACTAAGATCAGACTGCACTTATGTGCAGGCTGGTCTTAGTCTACACCTCCTGCTTGTACTTTTCCTGCCAGAGTTGTTTATGAAGTTGATTTCTAAAAGAAATATTGATTTTTGAATAACAAGTTCTAACAGTGCTTTCAGCCCTTTGATTTGACAGTATTTCAGTAAGGTATTTTATACAGCATGACCAGGGTTAAGACTAATGTCAAACTGAAAGAGGTTCCAGACAACAATTAATAATATCTCTATATTGAAAAAAAACACTGAATTATTAGGAAGAAAATATTGTGAAAATGGAAATTACTTGTTTCAAGTTAAAGGTGAGGATTGTTTGGCAAAGGGATGAAAAAATAAACCTTATAACCCATTACCAGACAGTTTATAGTTGTGTACAACTTTTTTGAATTCATTTTCAATTTTCTGGGTAGAATGACAGTTTATAGTTGTGTACAATTCTAAATTCATGTTCAATTTTCTGGGTAGAAATCATTGCGTAAAATAAAGAAATTGCTAGTTACAAGCAATTTCTTCATTTTACATAATGTTTTCCCAATTATTTTCTTCAGGGAATCTCAGAGTGTTGGATTTGTTAATGTATGGCGTATTACATGCAAATTCTGATGTTTTTTGTTTGTTTTTCACACTTTACTGTATTACTTGGCTGCAACACCTTCAAGTTTTGACCATTAAAAAAGAGTTGTTAATTTTTCTACTAGGGAGGCTTTATGATATGGAGATTGTTACGATATCCTGATGTCACATGACTGTCAACAGATCAGACCAATCTGATATCATTCATTTTATTATAATGGTTTTTATTTATAATGAGTTTTATTACATTAAATTTGATCATTTGAGCAATGCTTGCATGCTTTGCTTTAACACATCAAGAAAATAGTTTGATAGCTTTTTGTGAGGAAAAGGAGAATTTCCAAGTTTCGCGCAGCTTTCCTTTCCTCAAAATGTTTTTTACCCTATTTGGATCTAATATTACAATTTTCATGTAATTTGAAATATCAACTGCAATTTCTTTGGAATTTGAAACAGTCCAAGATTTTGTTGTCTGGTGGCTCAATCTGACGTTGCTTACATTTCTTGCAGTCTCCGGAAACCCCAAACTTTGTTCCAGCAATCAGACAAGCCAAATGACCTGATAAACATTCTTATAAAGTACATTTCATAATGAATGTTTCAAAATTGTGGCAATGTTGCAATTATGTTCTTACAGACATTCTTTTCAAATTTCATCAAGATAGGGCAAAAATTGAGGCCTCTATAGCGAAAACAGAAGTAAAGATAATAAAGCCCCTTTCTTTTGTTTTTGCACAAAATATCCCTATTTACATAGGGGTTAACCCATTACCAAACAATTACACTCTCTGATGCCCTAATGAAATATGATCATGGAAAACTTTGTGGGTAAAGGAGAATTGCTTTTAGGAGAAATAAATAAGTAGCCAGCAATCCATCAAAATTTTATTGAAATCTAATGATAGGTTTGGTAAAGATGTTCTTATAGCAATTCTCAAAGGGGTTCATGACCTAATGCTAAATGAAAAACAACAATAGTTAAGACTAAAGCCCAATGGTTCAGGAGAAGATTTTTGTATTTTTCACCTTTATTATCATGGAAATCTGATTTTATTTAATCAGATTTTAATTCTTTTAGCAGTTTTTTAATGGGGGCCACCAAGGAACTCTCCTGTACAATTCGGTTGAAATTGGCCAAATGGTTTGGGAGAAGATATCATCCAAAAAATTTATTTGCATAAAGCACAAAACAGATGAGGCTGTGGCCATAGGGCAGTGGCAGCGCCTAGAACTCCTACTCATGGGGTCCTGAGTTGAATATCCTTTCCAAAATTTGTTTTCAACCGATGGGTTGATAATTGTAAACCTAAGTAGGATGAGCAGCTGGAGGCTCGTAAAAGTATGTAATGGTAGTACTCAGGAATCCATTGTTAGGTGTTCCAGCTGCGTGATATGACTGAAATATCATTAAAAGTGGTGTTCCCCTTCAATCAAAAAAGATGATTGACAACAGGTGATTACAATAGCTCACCTTGAGCACAACATGCCCAGATAAGCGAATGATATTCTATATGGTAATATTTCTTAGTGGGAATACATTGCACACCTGGAATTAAAATGCTATTTCCTTTGCAGATAAGATGCATTTCTTCAGAGGAAAAATTATTGTAACATTATTTGACAAGTCTACTTTTTCCAGTAATCTTTAAAATTACTGTTAAAATAATTTTGGAGTTTATCAGCACTATACTGACCTGAGCTTTGTTCTATTCCTTAATGAGAGTAATTGGAGAGTACAAATTTATGGGTGAGATAGAGTTGAAAAACCTAGATCCTGAAAAAATAACAAAAGCCTCAAAAAAGATGTGTAAGATACAATACAATTCAAAATTCATAAAGAAAATAAAACTTTTCACCAAAATATCATCTTTTATGATTAAGTCTTTCTAGTTTGACATTTCTGTCATCTGTTCTTTGTAAACTGAGTAAAAAGAGCAGACAGCATTGTAATTTAAATATTGCTTTAATGGATGTGTCTGACTCTCAAGTTCAGAAATTTCACAGACAGTTTTGAAAATGATGAATGAAGTAAAATTATTTCAAAATCATTAAATTTCTTTTGCATCTGCTGTCACCTACTGATGAATATTATCGCAATGAGCATGCAGACAATTTAGCTCTTAAAAGGAACCTGAATATCTTTATAATTGCCAGCTGTGTGCCAAATCAAAGCACTGAAATTACTGAATGTGGACATCCCTGTTGGCATAATACAATGAAATTCTCAGTTTGTAGCAGAAAATGGCATCTTTTATGTAGATAATTCGATTTAATCCAAATTTCTGGCCTAGCCTGTAAAGCTTAACCCTTGCCATACTGAACCGTAATATTCCTGTTTGAGCAGCAGGTATAGACAAAGATCAGCCTGCACATAATGTGCAACTAGTGCTTCCAATGATTTCAGTCCTGTGAGTTTGGTGAAATTCTAAATTGATTTTTATTCATAATGACAAGGGTTAATAGATAATACTGGAGTTTTTGTGTCATGATTACTATCCCAATTTTGGCAAAAAAACTAGAAATTGTTGCAAGGCAGACTAATACCCACCAACAGCGCTTGTCAATATACAAGTGCTATCCCCCAAAGGGCCGTAACAAAAAATGGACTTTTGATTAAAGGGCCTTTAATCAGTCAAAAATAAATGGACCAAACCCCAAATAAAATATGCACATATCTGTCTTATACCGAATCTTTCTGTGAAATTTGAATCAAATCTGTCCAATTGTTTCTGAGAAATTGAGCGGACACGATTTTTCACCAAAGGGCCCTAACTCCATCAAAAATCAATGGACTGTAGAAAAAATAGAATATACACATCTCTGCTTGATACTGATTATATCAGTGAAGTTTGAATAAAATCTGTCTAATAGTTGCAAAGAAATTGAGTGGACGAGAAAAAGCTACAGACAGATGGACGGACCGACCGACCGACAAGCTGCCTCCTATATACCCCCCCAAACATAGTTTTTTTGGGGGTATAAAAAAAGATTGCTTTTCCCTCAAGCTCACGACTTATGAATACCTGCATTTAAAAAAATATTTAAATGATATTTTTGAATAGTGGAATAAAACAAGAAATACCAAAACTATTTGGTCCAAATACAATATATAATTTTTACTAATTTTTCTATTTCTGCTTTCAGAACTGTCCCAACTCAAGCTGGAACACCTGGATTCTGCTGCATAAAACCACTCTTCCTCCCAGAGGCGTGGAGTGTTCACACTGCCACCATATCCAGGACAGCAAGGACTAACAACATCTGCGAAGGATGGAACAATGGTTTCAGAAACCTTGTAGGTCACAAAAACCCATCTCTGTGAACTGTCATTGACTGCCTACACAAGGACGCCACCATAGTTGAAGCCGACATTCCTTGCTTGGAACAGGGGAAGCAAATTGGTGGACAGGTTCGACAAGGAACAGTAACCCACCAGTAAAAAATGAAGTCAGTCATGAAACAGTATATACGAAAAGAAAAAACATTAGTGACCATCAGTTTTGATAGGTTGGTGCATAAAACTTAAGTAACATGATTCTAGAATTGTTTTTGTCTTATCTGGTTATGTGATAGACCTTTCTGGTTGAATCACTGAATTTAAACTCATTGTGATACAGTACTTGATGAAACATTGTGAAAAAGATGAAATGACTTACAATATTTGCTATCAAATAAGATGGTAACTTTTTGAATTGTGCTTCCCTTATAATGTGGTCTGCTACACCTTTGAATTGGAACAAGTCTAAATTTTGAAAAATGGTGAAGGGTTAAAATTGACAGTAGAATATAAAATAAAATCGAATAATTAAGAAATTTGTTTAATTCTTTTTTTTTCTTCTTTTTTTGTTCCAATTGTGTTCCTCAACATTTCTACATGTATCTCTCAACTTTATTCTATGTAAAGTCATCTACAATTTGTTGTCTGGTAATAGAGAGTTCCCCATGACCGTCCAAGACAAAATCTTACAGGCTAGAATATCCCAAAGCAAACTGAGTATCATATTATCTAACCATTTTCAACACGTTGATTAGCACATACTTGGCATTGGTAGTAGACTGAAACAACGCAGCTACAGTTTGGAATGAGCTGTGATTGAACAGTTTTGTGAACGTAACCAAGTAGATTATTTTCTTACCAATTGTTCAAAACAATATCCATGCAGGATAGCAGTTTGTAAACACAGCTACCAAAAGTTTGGACCCAGTCACCAGGCTAGACTGTCGCATATAAAATCCAATTGCATAAACTGTTATCTTAAATGTGTGTTTTGCGACTATACTGCTTCAAAGTTTCTATACACAAGATGTACTTATTCCTGTGTTACAGTATTATTGGAAGCAATGGACGCGGCATGCCTAGTGTGTTTTATTATACATACAGTAAAACCTGGTCATTCGGTCACCTCCATTCAGCGTGCACCTGTCTTAAACAGCCAGTTCAATGTCCTCTCAATCTTTTTTACACTAAATTTTACCTGTATTCAACAAGCACCTCTAAAACGCATTCAACGGCCGCCAAAATCTTGTCCCATTCTTTGAAATTATCTGAGTTTATGGCCAGTTTTCGGGCCGATGGCAATTTTCACGGATAAGAAATTATCAAGGCGCATAATTGTTTTCGGATTATCTATTAAAGTGTGAAAATCAGATAAACAATCACACGTGATGCTAATAAAGTGGTGTTTTGAAGATAACTACGAGGTCATCAAAATGCCTAGTTTTGTTATATTGCTTCTATTCAGTGATTGAATTTTATGCATATGATATTCAAACTTTATGAATAAAGTTTAATTGAGTATGACAATCGAAATTTCTGTTCTTGGAAAGTAATCTATTTTTGCACTTTAAGAGATGACAAATTAGTTAACAAACTCGCTAAAATACATTCAAACTTCATTTACTCGAACACAGGAATTCTCGAATACAACGGAAATTTTGAACAAGAAACTTGGTCCCCGCAAAAAGTATTCCTGGTTCATAGTGTTAGCCTCGGAAAATTCGTACACCTTAACTGTCGAACTTTCAAACTCTTTTCTAGGTCCCAAACAACAAATCACTATATATTTCATCTGGAACGGTCGGACAAAGGGTTGATTGACAATCATAAGCTGCTATGTTTAATGAATTTTCATACATTTGATATGTTAATCCGTTTATGTCACCTTACTGACAAATGATGCATAGTGTGTAATAATAACCTGTTCTGTAAAAAATACTTTTTTTCTATCATTTAGGAAATATATACCTGGTAATTGATTGTTTGCATATTCATCAACAAAAAAGCCTAGGATGGTTATTTCAGTGAAGAATTTTTTGTACTAATTCCAAAACATTTTCGGAATCTGATGATGAAGTTATTCTACACCACTGAGGACCGCAGCTATTGATGGCTGCCGATACTCTTGAAAAGAAACTTTATTGCACTAGTTGCGCTTGAAATGCATTCTGCCCCTTTTCAGATATAGATAAAATAACATGTTGACAAAAAAGGTCTTGTATTTTTAATGCTTTATGTTGAGAACTGAAATTTGCAAAAGAAGCCACGTACATAACCGCAATCATTGAAAACGAAGCAAACCTATCATGCTTATTTAGTGCAATTACTTTGTCAAATTTTATTATTTAAAATTTAAAAATAGTAAGATAAATATTAATCTTATGAATGAAAGGTGTTATTGTTCGTTTCGTGTTCATCTTAAGAAACTTAATACATTTTTAGGAAGGGGATAATGTTCGCCTATTGAGGGGGTAATGTCCGCCCTGTTAAAATCAGGAAGGGGATTTTGTCCGCCCTGTCAGAATGATGAAGGGGCTAATGTCTGCCCTGTTAATTTTAGGAAGGGGATAATGTCCGCCTTGTCAAAATACATAGAAGGGGATATTGTCCAGAGGGGCTATTATCCGGTTACCGAAATTCTAAATGGTCCAGGCACCCAGAAATGTCTTAAGGAAAGGGCTGTTGTCCGCCCTGCACAAGGATAATATGCGCCCTAACATTATTGATAAGGGGATATTGTCTGCACTAATTAAACAAAGTTTATATTGTCCACCCTGTCAGAATGACGAAGGGGTTAATGTCCGCCCCGTAAAATTTAGGGAGGGGATATTGTCCACCTTGTCAAAAAACACAGACAGGGATTTTGTCCAGAGGGGCTATTGTCTGGAGTCTTTAAGTCGGTCTGACCATACTTTATACATATGGGCTCTGTACCTGGGGATCACAAAGTCTTAATAAGAAATTCTAAGGCTTTAGGACTAATTTGAGAGGAATAGAAGACTTTTTACAACCTATGGATCCATGGATAATAATTTCAGAAATCAATAAACTTATGCAAAATATCAAGGCTTTACACCTTGTGGGTAAGGAGGAAATTCTTGAAGATTATTTTATAAGTTCACTTTTGTTGCCATGGCAACCAGAATATTAACCCATTCCCACTCAGTCCCTCCTTTTTACGCCCCTCAACGAAAAAGCTTTGGAAAACATTGTGGAAAATGAAGAAATTGCTTGGATCAAGCAATTTCTTCTTTATCCACAATGTTTTCTATCCAAAAAGACGAAAAAATTTAATATTCCATCAACTTGAAATTGTCGTCTGCAGCTCCTTTCAATTTGGACCGGTCTAAAATTCCACTGTGTTGGAATGGGGCAGATTTCAGTTCTTTTAGCTATTTCTAAAGGGGACTACCTAAGGAACATTTCCGCAATTTGGTTCAGATTGGCCTAATGGTTATGGAGGAGATGTTGTTTAATATCGTTCTTTATTTCTATATAAACCCCACCCTCTTGGGCTCCACCACTTTAGACCTGAGGGTCATGATTTTAAATGTTTTGAAAGAGGTCAAAATACTGAGGTTTCATGCAAAATATCGTACTCAGGTGAGCTAAAAATTAGTCTGCGTCTGTTGGCTTGGTCTTCTATTAGATTCTCTAGAATGGCTTTGTGTCTTTAGTTGGTGAAAACTGATGTATGGTACAATGAATTATAAATTGATTCCCAATTGATAGGTTTGTACAAGTATGATAAAGGGTATACATGTTCAACCAAGCAAAATAGGGGCCTTTCTGTAATCTGACCTAGCTTGAGTCCTGGCCATCACTAATTGATGACCACTTACCCTGACCATTAATTAGTACCAAGGTGGGTCAATTAACAGGTCAATCCATGTCATAACTGGTCTATAATTGTGTCTGGCACCTGACTATACAAGTCATGCTGGGCCTACATACCTTCACCTTGTAGGACATCACAATCTATAGATTTATCTACACATACATGATAAAATCTATGTTACCAAAGAATTGACCATTACTGTTAAAATAAATGGAAAGCAGGTAACAAAGTTAAAGGTCAAACTGCATTTACCGTAAAAATTCTAAGACACCCGGGCATTCATTGGAATCACAAACTTTACAAAAGAAGGAGGTGGGAGTTTATTTGAGGCTATAGGTTTGTGAGATGTTAAAAAAGCAGTCTAAAATTAAAAATATCATGTACTATCCCATAGGAACACAGGCAGATAAAGATTACCAACATGTGAATTTTTGGCCAATCTGAACAAATAAAGCATCAACACCAACAAGCCTTCGAGATTTATGCAAGCTGAATGGTTCAGAAGTGTTCTTTATGAGCAAAATATCTAAAAGAAGAGATGTTATTATGCCAAACATTCCTTGTTTTCAACTGAAATCATTCAGTTTCTTGGATGAAATAAACAATTGAGTATAATGGCCCCTTGATGAAAAATCTTGACCTCTCATACTGATCCTGGAAAAATCCTGCATTGGTATTCAGTGTATTCAGTTTAGAAAAAAGATTAGACCACATATACCGTAAAATTCTATTAAACGCCCATGCTCCAATAAACACCCACCCCAATCTTCGTAGGTCAAAATCGACCATTTTCTGTTTAATTTTCTGAAATCTTGAAGCCTCTAATTAACACCCTGTCACCAAATCATATATTTGAATTTCAGAGACACATTAATTGTAAAGAGTTGATTTATTGTACAAAGATTGCCTTTCACATTTTGGTCAAGTGCTGCTGAAGCTTAGGTATGGAAAAGAAAGAAAGCAAATAGAATGTGAGTTAATCGCAAAAAAGCATTCTTTTTGAGTCCGAAGATTTATTGAATTATTCATTGCCCCCAAAAATTAGAAAATTATGACAGAAAACATTTCCAAAAAATATTAGTCATTATGCTTGGTAAAAATGTTTGAATCAAATCCGTTTAATACTAGCCAAGGAATTGAGAGGACAAGGAAAAGGCTACAGTCGGACCAACCAACCAACCGACAAGCCAACTCCTGTATACCCTCCAAAGACAGTTTTGGTTGTATAGTATGCCACTGGAAAAGTTTAGACCTCGCTATACCTTTAACCCTTTCCTGTTCAATCCCTGGTTATTATGTCTATGTATTTTTATACATTAGAAAACATTGTGGAAAAAAAAAAAGAAATTTCTTGTAATAAGCTTCCACAATATTTTCTATGCTACTGCACGATTATTTTTCAAATAAAATCAACTTTGAATTGTCGTCTGCAAAACCTTTGAATTTGGACCAGTCAAAATTTTGTCATCTGGTCATGGGTTAAAAATGTGATTTAAATTGAACTTTAAAGATTCTTTCAGTTAATTGGGATGTGCAAGAAGGCATCAAACAGACATAATGTATGGACAGATGCAGTGACAGAGTGTTTGTAGCTGCTTCAGTATCTGCAGTTCCCAGTACATGTTCATGTTTACTTTGGATTATTCGCATAATTTGACTGACTGACACCATGCATATGTTTGAAGTGGTCTGCATGTTGTGTGACCAACATCAGTTACAAGTTTATCCACACAACCATCTTGGCGCCATTGCTTCCCAATAAAATCCAGAGACATGCCTAAAACATTTCAATCCATTCATTATACTGCAAGAATTGTCATTTAACAATAGCCAATTAATTAATAGCACAGATTGTCTATTAGGTTTTAACAGGTTTGTTATGAAAATTTGCTATGGCCTGTTTTTTTTATGGATTAGTCAAGGTACTGTATGGAATGCAGGTATTTCAACGCCTAAAAAACTTCCCATGTCATGGTGAATAAATCCTTTCTTAAATAGTAATAAAATCAAAGGGCTGAAAGCACAAGTAGAAGTATTTAATGGGTTTGTATTTCTTTTGAAAACCTACAGTCAAACTTCATTTACTCAAACACCGGAATTCTTGAACACAACGTAAAAAGTATTCATGATTCATAGTGTTCGACCTAGGAAAAGTCGTACACCTCGGATGTCCAACTTTGGAACTATTTTCAAAGTCCTGAACTACAAATCACTGTATATTTCATCTGGAACATTAGAACAAAGGGTTGGTTGACAATCATAAACTGCTATGTTTAAAGAATTTTCACACATTCGACATGTTAATCAGTTTATGATACCTTACTGTCAAACCATGCACCGTGTGTAATAATAACCTGTTCCGTGAAAAATACATTTTTTTCTATCATTTAGGAATAGTTATACCTGATAATTGAATTTTGTTTGCATAATCATCAACAAAAAAATCTAGGACAGTTATTTCACTTATGAAATTTTTGTACCAATTCCAAAACACCTTCGGAATCTGATGATGAAGTTATTCTATGCCAAAGACCGCAACTATTGACTGCTGCCGATACTCTTGAAAAGAGGTTTCATGGCATGTGTTACACTTGAAAGGCATGCTGCCCTTTTTCAGATAAGATGAAAAACATGTTGAAACAAGAGGGCCGTTGGCCCCTTGGGCGCTCACCTGAGATAAAGGCTCTTTTTCTTTCAACAGTCTTATTTCATGTTAAGGTTAGGATTATGAAACAAGTGGATCACAATTTCATATAAAGACTATGAACCTGGGGATCAAAAAGTCTAAATTACAAATTCCAAGGCTTAAGTGCCGATTTGAAAAAAGGAAAGAACTTTTTCCATGGGTTATAATTTCAGAAATAAGTCTGTGAACTGATGCTTCATGCCTATACCCCCCCCCCCCTGGGGCTCTGCCCCTGGGGACCCGAGGATCATGATTTTAGCTATTTTGAAAGAGGTCAATATACTGATGCTTCATGCAAAATATCAAGGCTCTACGCCTTCTGGGTCAGGAGGAGAAGATTTTTAAAGATTTTTTTAAAATTTCACTTTTGTTGCCATGGCAACCAGGGTTTTTAATGGATTTCAATTATTTTAGCTATTTTTGAAGGAGACCACCTAAGGAACATTTCTGCCAAATTTGGTTCAAATCGGCCCAATGGTTTGGGAGGAGATGTCATTTAAAAAATCGTTCTTTATTTCTATACAAACCCCACCCCCCTAGGGCTCCGCCCCTGGGGACCCAAGGATCATGATTTAAGCTATTTTGAAAGAGGTCAATAAACTGATGCTTCATGCTAAATATCAAGGCTCTACGCCTTCTGGGTCAGGAGGAGAAGATTTTTAAAGATTTTTTTAAAATTTCACTTTTGTTGCCATGGCAACCAGAGTTTTTAACGGATTTCAATTATTTTAGCTATTTTTGAAGGAGACCACCTAAGGAACATTTCTGCCAAATTTGGTTCAAATTGGCCCAGTGGTTTGGGAGGAGATGTTGTTTAAAGAAATTGTTGACGGACGACGCACGACGGACGACGGCCGGACGCCGGACAAAAGGGGATCACAATAGCTCACTTGAGCACTACGTGCTCAGGTGAGCTTAAAACAGGTATAGTATTTTTAATGTTTTATGTACAAGAACCAAAATTTGCAAATGAAGCCCCATACGTAACCGCATTCATTGAAAATGAAGAGACCATATCATACTTGCTTAGTGCTATCTATTTTGTCAAATTTTATGATTTCTTAAAAAAAAAAATGTCCGTAAATTTCTCACTTTATGGTTTGGAAACATTCATAAATATGTTGGATTCTATGAAATTCAAAACTGGTCAAGCAAGTAAGTGACCGTATTTACGGACACTACCTACCTCGGACAAATGATTTTGCCTTATCTGATTTTTGGATCAGTCGAACTTCCGAAATCTCGAACAAATTAGCCAGTCCCCGACGTGTTTGAGCCACTGAAGTTTGACTGTTTTCCCAGATAATTGAATTTTAGACGAAAAAATTCAAAGAAGTTGCTGACAACAAATTAATGTTGAAGATTTTTTTTATATCTTGGTCTTGATAGAAAATGTGGTAGGCAATGAACTAATCGCTTGTCACAAGCAAATTTTTGAGGGTTGAAAATAAGCAGGTATGACTGGGAATTGAATAAAGTATTTTGGGCCAATTATTTCAAAGCTTTTCTTTTTAACAAATTACCTGAAGTTTAAATTTTAGACTGGTTCAATTTGAAAGGGGTTGCAGACAACAATTCAAAGTTTATGAATTTTTAGATATTTTTACTTTTCTGGGTAGAGAACATGGTGGAAAAGGAAGAAAATGATTGTAATAATGTCTACAATGTTTTTCAAAACTTTTTTTCTTTAGTGTGTCAAAAAGAATTAATGTGTGAGAATGGGTTAAAGAAAGTTGCTTCATGCAAGCTGAACAAAGTGTACCCCATTCCTACCCAGATAGACAAAGACTATCAAAATTTCATCAATCTAAAAATGACGTCTGAGACTTCTTTAAATTTTGACTTGTCTAAAATTTTGTCGTTTGGTAAAGTAGGTTAAGAAATCAACATGAGGGAAAAGTTGAGGAGCCGAGTATTGATTGGATGTTGCAATATTTCCAGACTTTATTGTCAAGATATAAATTATGCATCCTTCATTTTGTCAACAGTTAAAAATAATTTCAAACAGCCGAGATTTCATTGATAAAACTGACAAAACAAATCCTAACAGAGAAATAACTTAATTCCTTCACATTTAATATTCATAACAAGCAAATTGGTTGGTTCTTTTAATTCAAACTTTAAACCTTTATTTCAAAGAGGCCATTTTTAAAACTTATTGAGTTTTTTCTTAAAATACTTTATAAATAAAACCATGAACCCACACAATCCCACACAATAATGATTTCTGACACCCCTCAGAAAAAGCAATTTGGAAAACTTTTTATAAAATGAAGAAATTGCTCACAACAAGAAATTTCTTGATTTTCCACAATGTTTTCTACCTCAAAAATTGAAATAAGAGTCCAATTGGGCCTTACAGGTCACCTGAGTTCAAAGAGCACAAAAACAGATAAAAGTTTGAGAGAAGAAGATTTTTAAAGTTTTCACCATATACATCCTATGTAAAACTTGTGATATCTGGGGATGGGCTAACTATGACCCTGGGGTCTTTATTCATACAAACTTGATAAAGGTCCAACAGATGATCCTACATACCCAATATCAGGGCTCTGGGCCTTTCTTTTTTGGAGAAGATTTTTAAGTCTTCACTATGTATGCCTATGTTAAACTTGTGAAGTCTGGAAATGGGCTAATTCTAACCCTGGGGCCATAATTCATACAATCTTGAAAGAGGTCCACCAGATGATGCCACATACCAAATATCAAAGCTCCCTTGTTGAGAGAAGAAGATTTTAAAGTTTTCAATATTAAGCCCTGACAGTTAGGAACAGACTAATTTTGACCCTGGGTCCATAATTCATACAATCTTGATGGAGGTCTACAGTACCAAATATCAACGTCTTCCCTATATAAGCCTATATTAAACCTGTGCCATCTGGGAATGGGCTAATTCTAACCCATGGGTCATAATTTATACAATCTTGATAGAGGTCTACCAGATGATGCCACATACCAAATTTCAGAGCTGTAAGTCTTTTGGTAGGTAGAATTTTTTTTGCAAAGTTGTCACTATGTAAGCTTTATGCCCCCCCCCCCCAGCATGGCCATTTCTTGGCAGATTAATTTTTCTTGTACAAACTTTATAGTCCTTATATAGTCCTTTATAGACTCTAAATACCAATCTAACACCCAGTTCATGACAAGAAGATTTTTAAAGATGTACCCTTTTTGCCCCCCAGGGGAGATAATACCATGATGTGTACAAATAAGAAAAGCTTTCCAATGGGAATGCTTCCTGCCAAGTTTGGTTGAAATCTGTCCAAGGGTTCTTAAGAAGAAGTCAAAATATAAAAATGTTAACGCATGATGCATAAACTTCAACCTGTTGTCTGCAACTCCTTCCAATTTCGAGCATTCTTAGATTTTGCCTACTAGTAATGGGTTAATTTGACCTGATAAATGACTGTGACCATGACAGATGACCTGGTCTTCTAACTCCATCGAGCATGCTATGATGCTGAATTGTTAGATAACTGCCCCATGCTTGTTTCTCATAATCTGACACATACGAATACGCTTTTATTGGCCTTTAGAATGACTAAATCAAAAGTGTGCTACTAACCCTTGCCATGCTGAATAAAATCTTTGTTGAGAACAACACCAAATCAAAGGACTGAAAGCACTGCAACACTAATTGTGGGTCAATATTTCTTTCAACAATTGTTTTTATAAACAGCTGTAGCTTGAAAAGACAAATGAGTAAAGATCAGATTGCACATAGTGCAGCCTGATCTTTTACATAATATCTGCTGCTAAACAGGAATATTCTGGTGCTCAGCATGACAAGGGTTAACAATATTGCAAACTGAATTAGATCTGGTTAGCTATTGTTTGCTTATAATAAGCTCATGGCTTAAATGCCTGTGGCATTTTCGAAATAAAGCTTAATCCAATCCAACTTCTGAACGCCCCTCAAAGAAAGAGCTTTGGAAAACAATGTGGAAAATTAAGAAATTACTTGTAACACGCAATTTCTTCAATGACCAAAAATGTTACTTGTAACAAGAAATTTTCTAATTCCCCATCATGTTTTCTACCCATTAAGACAAAAATAAATATGATGTCAGCAACTTCTTTCAATTTTAACCTGTCTTGCATCTGGTAATAAAAAAAGCCAGATTGTTCGGTAAATTGGGTTAAAACTGAATGAAGAGGCAGACCAAAATTGACAGGTTCGAGACATACCTGTCATTAAAATGCAAAGAAAATTGTGCTCTTCTGAAAGAAAGTCATAATACAAGGTTGCTTTAGTATGACTTATTTTCCTAAGAGAGCCTCATCTGCCAAAACAAATTTATCTGAGAACAAGTCTAGCTTCCTTAGAAATTTTAAGGGAAATTCTCACACTGTTAACCCTTTCCTGTTTTAAACTTTTTAGACCTGTTATAATTCAAAGGTTTTGCAGATGAAAATTCTTTAAGTCTACACCATCTTTTTGTCACTTTCAAGCAAGAGTTGTTTACAACATAAAATTTCAAAAGAAATATTGATCAACAAGTATTACTCCCAGTGCCTTCAGCTCTTTGATTTTAATACAATTTTGTAAGAAATTTTATTTAGCATCAAGGGCTAATAAGATTGTTGGTTTTATATCACTTTTTTGTTGAAATTTGGCCATTTTTTTCACGATATAGTTATTTTACAAATACAGACTATAGAGCAATATACAAGACTATACGAGGGATGGTCAGAAAATCTTTCTACTCTTTTTCAAATATTCTCCATCTACGTCTATGCACTTTTGTCATCTTCATGGGAGCTTTTGTATTCCTGCTGTGAACCATGATGTAGACATGTTTTATGTACTGTGATAGCAAAGCTGCTCCGGTCATATATTTCTTTCAAGCAAGCAATTTTTTCAATTCTGGAAACAAATAAAAGTCACAGGGGGGGGGGAGGTCTAAGATACCAATTGCAATTTGTAAGAGTTGATGACCTCTACTGTAGCTGTGGCGGAATGGGAGGGGGCGATAACGTGAAGAAGGAGGACCTTTTCCTGCACTAACCTGGGGTACATTTGCTTGAGCTTTTTAGAGATTTTTCAGGATTACTTCAGAATAGTACTTGGCAGTGACAGTTTGACCTTTTAGCATGAAATGAGCAAGTATCATTACTTGTGAATCCCAAGATAACAAGCATGACTTTGCCCGAAGTTCAAAAACTTATCTCCTTCACGATTAAAATTACCTCAAATCAGTTTATTATCACAGAGGGTTAAGAAAAAAAGTCTGGAAAACTGAAATTTCCTGGTAATTTTTTTAAGTCCAGCACTCATATCTTTAACAAAATTCAATGGACCGGAACTTTACCTCGAACTTGTTCTGTAACTCATTGACACAGACTCACGTACCAAAAATCAGCTAAATATCTCTGAAGATTAAGAAAAAAAAACAGAAAACTGAAATTTCCTGGTAATTTTCTAAGTCCAGCATCCAATAATCTTCCACAAAAATCAATGGACTTGAACCAACCTTGAATTTGTTCTGTAACTCAATGACACAGACTCACATTACAAAAAACAGCATATTATCTCAGAGGGTTAAGAAAAAAAGTCCTGAAAATTGAAATTTCCTGGTTATTTACTAAGTCCAGCATCCAGAACTTCCTCCAAAATAAATGGACTAGAACACCCTTTAGCTTGTTCTGTAACTTATTGATGCAGACTCACATACCACAAATCAGTTTATTATCTCAGAGGGTTAAGAAAAAAAAGTCTGGAAAACTGAAATTTCCAGGTAATTTTCTAAGTCGAGTATCGGTATCTTTGACAAAAATTAATAGACCAGAACTAAACCTTGAACTTGTTCTGTAACTCATTGAAGCTTACTCATGTACCAAAAATCAGCTCAATAACTCTGAAGGTTAAGAAAAAAAGACTGGAAAACTAAAATTTCCTAGTTATTTTCTAGCTCCAGCATCCAATAATCTTCCACAGAAATCAATGGACCTGAACCAAACGGAAAACTGATATGTCTGGACTGACAGACGGACAGACTGAGAGACAATGACTCTAAGATTTTGCAGAATATATTATTGAAAGTATTAACCCAATCCCACACAGTGACGCGTTTAAATGCCCCTCAAGAAAAACAATTTGGAAAACATTGTGGAAAATGAAGAAATTACTTGTGACAAGCAATATCTTCATTTTAGACAATGTAAACTACCCAAAAAGTGGAAATAATCTAAAATTTCATAAACTTAAATTGTCGTCTGCAACTCCTTTCAATTTGGCCCAGTCTAATATTTTCCTGTGTGGTAATGGGTTAAAGATTTTATGTTAATAGGGGAAAAAAGGTTGAAAAATACTTGCATAGATTAACTTTCATTTTGAATCAGCCTTCAGCATAGCGTTACAAACTGATGCTTGGCTGTTGAGTTCTGGTGGATAAAAATTCAAAGTAGAAAAGGGCATAATTTTTTTAAAAAGAGGGCCACTGGCGCTCACCTGAGATAACACTCTTTTTCAATATACCTACTTGGTCTGGAGGAATTTTTTTTCAAATTTAAAATCTGTGTCAAGGCAACCAATTCAGCTTTAAATGGATTTTAATTCTTTTAGTAATTCTTAAAGGGGGGCAAGCTAAGGATTATTCATGCCAATTTTGGTTGAAATTGGTCATGTGGCTAATAATTCTTCTTCACTTCTATATATGCCCCCATGAACTCTGCCCCTTGGTTATTATTTAACCCATTCCCACTCAGTGTCACTTTTAGACACCCCAAAGAAAAAAAGATTTGGAAAACATTGTGGAAAATGAAGAAATTGCTTGTTACAAGCAATTTCCTCAATTTCCACAATGTTTTCTATCCAGAAAGAAATCTGAAATTTCATATTTTTCTATGTTGATTGTAACTCCTTTCAATTTGGACCAGTCTAAAATTTTATCATCTGGTAATGAGTTAAGCAATTTTGAAAGAGGTCAATAGCGCTTTATGCAAATTATTACCGCTCTACACTTTCTGGGTCAGAAGTAGATGATTTTTATTCTTTTTTATTTAAACTTCAACTGATTTCAATTCTTTTTGCAATTAGACAACCTAAGGATAATTGCTGCAAACATTGGCTGAATAGTTTTGGTGAAAAAGTTGTTTTAAAAATCCTTCCAAATTTCTAAATACCGGTAGTCAATGGTAATGAATTAGCTATTCTGAAAGAGATCAATGTACTGTTGTTTCATTCAAATTTTTAAGGCCATACACCTTCTGTGTCAGGAGGAAATGATTTTTAAGTTTTTTTCTTAAATTATTTCATTTATAACTTTCGATCCCTGGCTGCTGTAAATATTCTTTCGGTCAATTGTCTTTTAACCCTTGTCATGCTGTATAAATTACCTTACTGAATTGCTGTCAAACCAAAGGGCTGTAAGCACTGATAGAACTTGTTCAAAAATCAGTATTGTTTTTAGAAACCAAGTTCATAAGTAACTCTGGCAGGAAAAGTACAAGCAGGAGGTATAGACTAAGATCAGCCTGCACATTAGTGCAGTCTGATCTTAGTCTATACCTCCTGCCAAAACCGGAATATTCTGGGTTCAGCATGACAAGGGCTAACATTGGTGGATATAGGTGGGATGAGCACCTGAAGGCCAGGAAGGATGTAGTGGTAGTACTGGTGAGAGAAATACCAAAATCCTTGGTTAGGTGATCCAACTGCCAAAATATGACTGAAATACCCTTAACCCTTTCCCGTTTTTGGAAATTTTAGACTAGTCCAAATTGAAAGAAGTTGCAGACATCAGTGAAAACTGGATGCCATTTGAAAAGAAACCATCCTTTGTGGTAGAAAATACTGTGGAAAAAGCAATTTCTTCTTTTTCCACAATGTTTTCTTGAGTATAAAATCACAGGAACGTAAAATCCCGTATTTGAACGGGAAAGGGTTAAAAGTGGCATTAAACCCAATTCAATCAATCATTAATAACTATTGGAAAAGCAGAATATTTTCCTATTTCAAATTTCCATGAAATAATGTTCAGGAGTCGCTTTAAATATTATCAAACCGGGAATCTTGATTAATTCACCAAAATGCAATGAAGAAATCATGTTATTTTCAATTCTAAAATTTCCCTCTCTTGTGGTGCAGTTAATCTGAGAACCATTAATTGGTACACAAGGGATTTTGTTAATCAGCCCTACTGATAAACTCACACTTCAAAGGTATTCTAACTAGGGTCATATATGCTCATTAAAGATCATTCAAAAATGTAAAATAATCAAACAAAATCCATTGATCGTATAATTATTATAGCCTTTTTAAAAGTTTTAATAATATAGTTGACTGATAAAGATGCCCCTCAAGAGAAAAGCTAAAGAAAAGATTAAGGAAAATGAAGAAATTGCTTGTCACAAGCAATTTCTTACTTATCTTAAATGTTTCTATCTCAAAACACAAAGAATGTTATAATTTCATCCACTTGAAATTGTACTCTGCATTACTTCTTTCAATTTGGACTAGTCTAAAATAATGTTGTCATGAAATGGTATAGGTAATGGAAAATGATTGATGGAAGGACAGACAGACAGCTGATGACAAACCACAATACCTCACATCCTTAAACCCCAGTCACACTAGACCAAGTTACCACTATGTCAATGTAAAACCAGTCTGACGCAGTACAAATTTGTACAACGTAGAAGGAACGCGGTAGAAACTGACAAGGACGTGTTGCAATCTTTATTGTCTTGGTTGACATGAATTTTGAACATGTTACATAAATGTAGCCAGGACCTGATCGAATCAGGACGCAGTAAGGACTCAAGAAGGACCTGGGTGTAGTGCCAATGGGACATGAACCTAATATGGTCTTCATTGACTAAGTACAAACCTGGTGTGGACAGGAAAGATTGCACTGTGTTCTTACTGAACTTGCAGAATGAAAAAGAACAGAGAGTGCATGGACTTGAATTCACAAAGGGCGCAGTGAATGTAGTAAACGCACAGTACATGTGGTGTAGTCTGAAAAGTCTTAGAAAGAACGTAATAAAAATGCAAAGGACTTGGTGCGTACTTTATGAAGGGCGCAAAAAACTTAGCTAGGAGGTGCCAGACGCAGGGACATCATGTCAGGGGTGTTGTAAAGACGTAGAACCAACATGAAAACTTTGTTTTTTTCTGCATACATTTGTCAAATTTAAGAATGCAGTGCGGTCTTTGAGTGTGATAGGGGCATTAGGCTATATTCAGCTTGTACTAACATCCCAACTTTAGTAGATGCAAATGGATCCACTCAATCATTTAAACAAATAAAGGTCAAAGGTTAAATGATGCCATTTGGTAGCTAATAGTTTGACTGGAGTCATTACTTAAAATTATAGAAAATTTAGCTGGGACATGCCAGACGCAACAACATCATGGAAGGGGCATAGTAGAGCCAACTTGAAAACTTTGTTTTTTTTCTACATTTCATCCCCTTCTCCCTATGTTTGTCTAGTTTTAAGAATGCAATGCATTCTTTGTGGTGTTTGTCTGAGTGTTACAGGGGCATTAGGCTGTTTTCAGCAGGAACTAACATCCCTACTATAGTAGATGCTAAGGGATCCACTCAATCGATTAAACATATTAAAGAAGTCAAAGGTTAAATTACGTCATTTTGCTAGCTAGTTTGACCGGAACATTAGTTAAAATTATAGAAAATTTGGTCCCAGTCAAAGAAAATTCATCTACAGTACTTTGGTTAACAGATTTTTTTAACTCTTGTCATGTTGAACCTGGAATATTCCTGTTTAGGTAGGAGGTATAGACAAAGATCAGCCTGCACATAAGTTCAGTCTGATCTTGGTGTACACCACCTGCTTGTCCCCTTTTAGCCAGAGTTGTTTAAATAATCAATTTTCAAAAGAAATATTGACCCTCATTAAGGCCTTCTAGTGCTGACAGTCCTTTGATTTTAAAGTAATTCTGAATAGGATTTTAATTCACAATGACAATTAATTTAGGGTTAAGAGTGGGTCAGAAAGATGAACCACGAAATCCCCAATGGTTATTATAACTTTAGATGGGGGTTTGTAAATAACTGATGGATAGACGGACAGACAACAGCTGGTGACCAATCTCAATATATCACAATGCTTAGTTGAGCTTATTTAAGAACTAAGTCATCTACTAGTCATCTTCTATACTAAGGTTAACAGAAATGTGGGTCAGAAGGATGAACAACGAAATGGACATGGTATAACTTTAAATGTTTTCAATTAAATGAAGCACTAAATCTGATACAAACCAATTACTAGACTGTTCCAGAAGTGGTTCTAGTACCAAGTTCTCTGTTTACATCCTTCACGTCCTTCTAATTACCATTTGGTATTCTGTTTGTATTAGCTCAAATCCACTTATAACAACTACCCCAATACAAACTGTCTCAATTTGAACATTTGGTAAATATACAAGAGCCTGGTGTGCTGCTAATCTTGACAGTTATCCTGGGGTCCCTTAATTTCTTCAACCCTTAATTTAGCCCTTAACCCATTCCCACACAATGAGGCTTTTGGACGCCCCTCAAGAAAAACATTTCATAAAAAACATATAATGAAGAAATTGCTTGAAAAAATAATTTCTTTATTTTACACAATGTTTTCTACCAAGAAAATTGAAAAATTCTAAAATGTCATAGACCTTAAATTTGGGTTTGTAAGTCCTTCCAACTTGGACAAGTCTGAAATTTTGCCATCTGGTAATGGGCTATTACATACAATCTCATCTTGAACATGTGTGGGAAATTACTGTGGCATCAAGGTGAAGTGTGCATAATTTTCATTCGTTTTATAAATTTGGGGGTTTGTTTTTAAAACAACAACAACAAGATAGCAATTTGTTTATTTATTTGAGCTATTAATACCTTTAAACTGGATGCCACATTTGAGAAGTAGCTTAGGTGGATGATTTTCTCATCGGAATGCAAGGCTTACAATATCGTGCCCACAACATAGAGACTAACTTTGATAGGCTGCGTATCTCATTCCCAGAAGATAAAAATTTGTCTTCTTTTTTTCCCCTCTCTTTTTTATTTGGAACAAGAGCCATCTCGGACATGGCAATCCCCAGCTGTAAAAGCTTGATAGTAAACTGAAACCAGTTAGATTTAGGCTTCTTGTGCACTGCATTTCTTCTCAATGAGTTCTATAAAAGCTATTATACTTTCAGGACAAAATCTAAGTCTTTAAAACAACAAAGGGCAATAACTCCAAAATCATGCAAGCAAGAGTTGTGGTTCTTGTTCACTGCACTTCTCCTCAGCGAGATCTATCCACCTATGAAGTTTCAAGTTAATAGCTATTATATTTTCAGAGATATGCCCCGGACAAAATCTTAGTCTTTAAAACAACAAAGGGCAATAACTCTAAAGTTATGCAAGCAAGAGTTGTGGTTCTTGTGCACTGCACTTCTCCTCAATGCTATCCATCGACCTATGAAGTTTCAAGTTGATACAGAGATATGCTTAGGACAAGTTTAGTGACAGTAGGACGGAATGCCTGAAGGACGGAAGGACAGAATGACGGACAGAGACCATTAGTATATCCCCTTTGCCGAAACGGCGGCGGAAAAAAAAGAGAAATGTGTTCAAACAGTTCTTTAAATCAATGACTTTTTATATATTGGAAACAAGATCAATGAAAATAATTGGAAGTAACCTCTGTGCCATTGTAAGAAAGAAACAGTTGCGAGTTATCAATGGCAGTAACTCTGCTAATACTTAGGTGATAAAAGGCATTTTGAAGTAGACTAAACTTTTACTAAATGCTCATAACAAACAGAAAACAGTAGTTTTTCAGGAAAGAGTTTTATGCAGGTCTGCACTTAGTTACTTAGTTAGTCACCTAAATATATCACTTTGTTCAGTGGCTGAATTAATGCCTGGCCAAAGCAGTAAGCAGTAAGTCAGTTACCAACATTGGGATCAAAACCATGCAATGTAACATACAAACATATTCTCAAACACCCTAGAGAGCTTTCCGACATTCTGAATGCCCCAATACTTTTTGACTTTTTCAATATCATAAGATTTAATTAGTTAACCCATCCCCACACGATAAAATTTTAGACCAGTACAAATTCAAAGAAGTTGCAGACGACAATTTAGAGTTGATGAAATCTTTAAAATCTTCGTCTATTGTGGTAGAAAACATTGTGGATAATAAAGAAATTGCTTGTGACAAGCAATTTCTTCATTTTCCACAATGTTTTCCAGAACCTTTATATTGAGAGGCTTTTAAAAGTGACACTGAGTGGGAATGGATTAACCCATTCCAACACAGCAAAATTTTAGACTGGTCCAAATTGAAAGAAGCTGCAGACGACAATTTCAAGTTGATGGAATTTTGAATTTTTTCGTCTCTTTGGATAGAAAACATTGTAGATAATGAAGAAATTGCTTAATACAAGCAATTTCTTCATTTTCCACAATGTTTTCCAAAGCTTTTTTCTCAATTGGCGTAAAAAGGAGGGATTGAGTTGGAATGGGTTAAAGTCAGAAATACTAGGAATACTACTAATACTAGGAAGTACGGCCTTTAATTTTTACAAACACTGTAATTAGGATCTTTCTTGTATGTGTTTGGGGATTAATTTTTTGATAAAATAAATCCCAGCAGACCCCAGGTGTAAGGATACAATCTTGATATGAAGTAGTTCCCCTGCTAACATGTGGCTCTCTCCCTCCATTTATAAAAATAAACAGAACAGATATCAGTAAGAACACATGTCCAGTCGGATTTATTTACAAATCCCGTTAGATACGGTTATCACAAATCACCCACGATATATCTGCATGTCTGTCATGATGGTTCCATAAACTCTAATGCTGTTTTACATGAGGCTAATTGCTGTTTAAATGCCAAATTGGAATGTCCATTTAACTCATAACCAGATGGCAAAATTTTAGACTGGTCCAAATTGAAATGGAGTTGCAGATGACAATTTAAAGTTCATGAAATTTAGATTTTTTCAGCTTTCTGGGAATGAAAATAGAAATTTAAAATGAAAAAAAATGCTTGTTGCAAGCAATCCTTTATTTGACAGAATGTTTTCCAAATTGTTTATGTTGCGAGTTTCTTCTTTTCAAACAATGTTTTTCCTTAGCTTCTCAGTGTGTGGAAAAGTAGGATTTTTATGGTAATGAGTTAACTAATTCCCATGCGATAATGCTTTTTGACACCCCTCTAGCAAAACAAGTGGGAAAACATTGTGTAGAATGAAGAAATTGCTTGCAACAAGCAATTTCTTCATTCTCCACAATGTTTTCTACCCTAAGAATTTAAAAAATCTAAATTTGCATGAACTTTAAATAATTGTCTGCAACTCATTTCATTTTGGACCAGTCTAAAATGCTAAAACATTGCCAACTGGTAAAGAGTCAAATGTAGACACAGCCAGTCTGTTTCTTGTCCCTCAGATTTATGTTAACAGACATGATTAGGTTTTCTTCAAGACCATTAAAAGAAGGAAGCTTCAAACAGGAAGTTTCTCTTTGATAAAGTAAAAAGAGAGGCTCATGACTGAGCAAAACTCATACATTATAAGTAATATTTTACCCTTTCCTGGTTAATCCCTGGTTTTTACGTCCCTGTGATTTTATGATTGGGAAAACATTGTGGAAAAAGAAGAAATTGCTTGTAATAAGCAATTTCTTCTTTTTCCACAAAACTTTCTACCATACTGAATGATTATATTTCAAATAAGTTGGACTCTAAACTGTCGTCTGAAAAATCTCTCAATTTAGACCAGTCTAAAATTTAATAAAACAGGAAAGGGTTAAATCTAACACAAATAAATCCATTACCAGATGACAAAGATATAAACTTGTCCAAATGGAAAAAACTGTTGCATTTCATATTGTACTAAATAGGTAAAAAAGTGCCAAATATGGTACAAAACGTTGTGCAAAAAGGAAAAATTGCTTGTAACAAGCAATTTTTTCTTTTCCCACAACGTTCTACAAGATCATATTTCTTCAGGGCATCTGAAAGAGTATAGTGTGGTAATGGTTTAAGATCCAGGGCTTGCACACAGTTTGCTTAATCTCTGTTTATTCAATGGATTCTGCATCTGATATTCAATGGATTCTGAACTGAATATTCCTGTTTTGGCAGGAGGTATAGACAAAGATCAGACTGCGCATAAGTGCAGTCTGATCTTGACTGCACATCCTGGTTGTCCACTTTAAATCAGATTTG
Organism: Fragum fragum; assembly: GCA_946902895.1. Classification (NCBI taxonomy): domain Eukaryota; kingdom Metazoa; phylum Mollusca; class Bivalvia; order Cardiida; family Cardiidae; genus Fragum; species Fragum fragum. The sequence continues at coordinate 52,396,261 of OX336371.1, forward strand.
TTTAAATAATCAACTTTTAAACAGAATATTGACCTGCATGAAGATCTCCCAGTGCTGTCACTCCTTTGATTTCAAAGCTATTTTAATTCGGCATGACATGGGTTATAACAAGATGTTGATATCCATACAGATGGACTTTGAGAGGGACTGACAGACAGACTAAGATGATAACATGTAAAAATGAAACTTCTTTCATTTTGACCAGCAAAAAAAAACTTGTTTTAACCTTTTCCTGGTTAATCCCTGGTTTTTATGTCCCTCTGATTTTATGATTGAGAAAACATTGTGGAAAAAGAAGAGATTGCTTGTATCAAGCAATTTCTTCTTTTTCCACAATATTTTCTACCCTACTAAATGGTTATTTTTCAAATAAAATCAACTTGAGATTTTCCTATGCAAAGCCTTTGAATCTGGATGGGTCTAAAATTTTGCAAAACAGGAAAAGCTTAATAGGAAAAGCTTTTTCGAAGCAGTCAAAAAATAGGCATGTTCAAGCACTCTGACCAAACAACACACAATTAGCATAATGATGGAAGGCACATTTATAAAGGATGGAGGATAAATCTTCGTAATTATTCACATCAAGTGTCCAATTAATGAAGGGAGGTAAAAAACTAGTATCCTGAAATGTTCTACCATATGTCAAAACTTATTTTCAATAATCACACATGTAAACAAGATGTTATTGTAAAACATTAATGCCTTCTACCCTCTCCAGCCAAAAAACAGGATTTTTGTCAGAAGTTAAAACTAGATGACTGACCCTGCCAGATGACCTTGAAATGCTATCAATGAAAGATGGACCAAAATTGATACAAGTTTGAGAATTATAACTTAAATAATGTTGGGAGTTATAGAAAAATATTAAGTTTGTAGGTTGAAGTTTTCAAGTTATGTCTTAGGGAGAAGTGTTAGAAATCTGACCTTGCCCTTGATCATATTGCATCATTAGATGCATATGCATGAGAAGTGCTATCAGACATCATAATGCTGTAACTAATCAAAGCAGGGGCATAAAACATTTTAAAGAATTTAAACCACAGAAAACAAAGATTAAAATATGCGTACCATTTCATGGCTACTTGACACAAAAATTGCTTAACCTTTTTTCAGCACAAACCCAGGATTTATGGTCACTATGATTTTATACTTGAGAAAACAAGCAATTTCTTCTTTTCCCACAATATTTTCTACCAGATAGAATGGTTTCATTTCAAATTGCATCCAATTTTCATTTATCTTCAGCAACCTCTTTCAATTCTGCAGGACCCGTCTAAAATTTCAGAAAACAGGAAAGGGTTAATCAATCATCAAAAATCAAGGTCATTTAGTAACTGTGAGTCACTTAGTGCAGTTCTGTGTGATATATAATCTTGAAATGTATTTAGTATATCAAAGTATAAGCAACTTCATTTCAGTAAGTCAAAGGTCAAGGCCATTAAAAGAAAGCCAAATGAAGTTCTGCAATGAATATTATCATATTAGATATAAGGTATTTAAATGCTGTATACAGTGTATATAAACAAATTTCATTTCAGTAGTTCACAAGTCAAGGTTAATGTCACAAGGCAATATACTCAATGTCAAATAAAGACATCACATGATAAGTGTATATTATGAAGTATGACTGGCTTAGGTATAAGCATTCAAACAAAACAAGGTTAATAAAGTTTTAAAGTAGGTCAAAGGTCAAGGTTAAGGTCACATGATCAAATTATTCTTACAAGTGAAAGCTTATCACCTGATGAGTATAAATGTAAAATATGACGTAAAAAAAAGAAAAAAAAATAGCACAAGAGAATAATTATAAGCATGATAATTTTGTTTCTCTTAAAGATAGGGGGGTCAAGGTCACAAGTCCTGAAAGTCACAAGTCTTGGTGCTAGATGCTTGATGCCTGATGTGGGATCTATGAAATATGGGTACCTTAACAAGAATAATAACAGAGGTTTAAAAACTTTAACCCATTCCCACACAATCCAGCTTTTTGATGACTGTCAAAAAAACTAGAGAAAACATCATGGAAAATAAATAATTTGCTTGTAACATGCAATTCATTTCCCACATTGGTAATGGGTTGATTAATTGGGACCCCCATTTGGTACAATATCTATTTGGAGTCATTTGTGACAAGCAATTTCTTCATTTTCCACAATGTTTTCTTCCTAAATAGTTGAAAAAATCTAAAATTTCATAAACTTTAAATTGTCGTCTGCAAATCCTTTCAATTTGGACCAGTCTAAAAATTTGCTGTCTGATAATAGGTTAGTAATCCTGGTCAGACTACACAGACTGAGTGGGGTCTAAACTTTTAACCCCTTCCTGTATTGCAAAATTTAAGATCTGTCCAAATTCAAAGGTTTTGCAGACAAAAATTCAAAGTGGAATAACCATTCAGTTGTTTGTCACAAGCAATTTCTTCTTTTTATACAATGTTTTCTCAAATTGTATAATAACAGGCATATAAAAACCAGGGATTTAATAGGAAAGGATTAAATTTCTCTGTCTAGAATGTTAATTCTACCTCATTGTATGTTCACTCTAGGAATGCTCTATCTACTTGACTTCTGAATCTGATACCTTTTTTAGCGTCAGCTTTGATAGCTTAAGATCAAAGCTTAAGTTAACAGACAAAATTTTGCGGCCTTCTCAAAGTTCAACGAGTGCAAACTGCCACTGGAGGCTTAACCACTAAATCTATTGAATGCCTACGCCATAAAAGTAGTTCTTATGTATTTCAGGAAATATTACAATCTCTATATTCAAATTGTAGAGAACTCTTTCAAATCATGCTATTTAACCCATTCCCACTCAATTCCACTTTTTCAGCATCTCAAGAAAGAAACTGTGGAAAACATTGTGGGCGATTTCTTCAATGTCCACAATGTTTTCTTCCAAACAAGGGAAAGACTTTCCAAGCTGAACCAACTTGAAATTGCCGTCTCCATCTTAGGATCTGTCATGGGTTAATGGGTTAACTCTTTGGATACTAAAGCCTTGTTTATTTATCATGATAACCTTTGGCAAAGAAGATTACCTTACAAAACTATGCTTTGCTAGCTAACAGTACTTTCAGTCCCTTGATTCAAATATTTGTTTCATAGAGTTCCAAGAAGGTCCATTTTAATGAGACAGGTCACAAATATTGAAGAGACAAGCAGATGTCCTGTGTTATCTATATTTTCAATAAAATCTCCCTAAAATTTCACATTACCTGCCAAAGGTTTTTGATATTTCTGCCAAAATCCACTCTATCTTCCTCATTAACCCTTTCCCACATAATAAAATTTCCTATTGGTAAGTTCCCATCTTCAAACGTAAGTTAATCCATTCCCAGATGGCAAAATTTTAGACTGGTCCAATTTGAAAAGAGTTGCAGACGACAATTTAGTGTTCATGAAATTTTAAATTTTTTCAACTTTCTGGATAGAAAACATTGTGTAAAATGAAGAAATTGCTTGTTCCAAGCAGTTTCCTCATTTAACATAATGTTTTCAAATTGCTTTTATTGGGGGGAGGGGGGGGGGGCGTCAAAAAGCCCCATTGTGTGGGAATGGGTAAAGTGTGTGACAAATTTTGCTGGCAACCAAAAGAAATATTTCACCATCAATGGAAGACCAAATGTTTTAACCCATTCCAACACAATCCATAAAATATTGTGAAAATGGAGAAATCTCTTCCTGTCCACCATTATTTTGTCTGGTAGTGGGTTAAAATAATCCAATCATTCTTCTTCACAAAAAGAACACATTTGATGATTTAAAGAAAAGATCATGTAAAAGGTCAACTATTGCATAACTAATCTAGAATTTTAACACATTACCACACCACAAAGGTTAGGCTAGTTGAAAATCAAAGAAGATGTAGACAGCAATTTCAAGTTAAGAGAATTTTGAACTTCTTCCTCTTTAAGCATAGAAAAAAAGGCTGAAAATGAAGAAATTGCTTGTAGCAATTCCTTCATTTCAACCTTGTTTCCCTAAATTCTTTTCTTGGGGGGGGGGGGGGGGGGGCATAAATAAGTTGGATTGCTTGGGAATGGTTTAATAGATACTTTTCATTTCTGTGCAGTCCTTGAAAAGATAAATCATATATTAATTTCTAACAAATTTAGTTTATTTTCCCCTATTTTCTCTGATAATATAATTTACTGTGAATGTTCATAAATTAATGTGTAGAAATAAACCTGCCACAAGAGCCTCAACGATGCATTGTTCAGATTTGCACCAATCTCTCTACAATCTCTCAGATTTCAAATACAGGCTCATTTTATTGTCATTTATCAGTGGCATGACCTCTTGAACAGGACCTTGTATACCACGATGATCACTGTAGCAGAGTTACCTATCTTAATCCATTACGAGACAACAAAATTTTTAGACTGGTCCAAATTGAGAGAAGTTACAGACAACAATTGAAAGTTTGTGAAATAAGAGATTTTTTCAACTGTCTGGGAAGAAAAACATTGTGTATGATGAAGAAATTGCTTGTTACATGCAATTTCTTCATTTTACACAATGTTTTCCTAATTGATTTTCTTGAGAGGCATCAACATGCGTCACAGAGTGGGAATGGGAAAACACTCGTCAAACTGAATAAAATCCTCCAAAGAACTCCATTAAATCAAAGGGATTACAGTACTGGATGGAATCATTGTGGTAAAATAATTCCTTTAACCAATACCCACACAATGACGCTTTTAAACACCCCACAATATAAAAGCTTTGGAAAACATTGTGGAAAATGAAGAAATTGCTTGTTACAAGCAATTTCTTCATTATCCACAATGTTTTCTACCGTAAAAGACAAAGATATTGAAGATTTCATCAACTTTAAATTATCAACTGCAATTTCTTTAAATTGGACTTGTCCAAAATTTTATCGTGTGGAATGGGTTAAAACAAAGGGATGAACAGGGGGTTTAGACCAAGATCAGAAAGCACATACATGCAGGCTGATCTTTGTTTATACCTCCTGCAAAAACAAGAATATTCAGTATTCAACAAGGGTAAATATACAATACCACACAATCCTGCACTTAACCTTTTCCCGTTTTTGGAAATTTTAGACTGGTCCAAATTGAAAGAAAATGCAGATGACAATGAAAACTGGATACAATTTGAAATGAAACCATCCTAAGTGGTAGAAAATATTGTGGGAAAAGAAGAAATTGCTTGTTACAAGCAATTTCTTCTTTTTCCACAATGTTTTCCAATGTATAAAATCACAGAAACATAAAATCATGTGTTTGTACAGGAAAGGGTTAATGCAATGAAGAAAAGTAACTTAGAAAATTTGCTACCTTCTAACAGAAAATGCCATCTGCAACTCATTTGAATTTGGACCAGTCTAATGTTTTGTCACATTGAAAATGGAAGTTTGATTGACTGAATGGCGTTTAATCCACTCCTACACCACTAAATCTTAGATTGGTCCAAATTCAAAGGAGATGCAGATGATGATTTAGAGTTCATGAAATTTTAGATTTTTTCAACTTTCTGGGTAGAAAACATTGTGTAAAATGAAGAAATTGATCAGCAATTTCTTCATTTTACACAATGGTTTTCCAATTGCTTTTCTTGAGGGGCATCAATTGAGTGGGAATGGGTTAACACCACTTTTAACAGTATTTCAGTGATATGGCCTCATATCAAATAGTTCTTTTGATACCAAGGAAGCACATGAATAAGCCAACTTCGAGTAACTTGGGGTAACTGGAAAATGTTAACCCATTATAAGATGCTAAAATTTTAGACTGGTTCAAATTGAAAAAGGTTTCAGACGACAATTTAAATTTGATATAATTTTAGAAATCATTGACTATTTGGATTAGAAACAATGTGTGATAGTAAAAAAGTTGCTTTTTAACAGCAATTTCTTTATTTTCCACAATGTTTTCCAAATCTTTTTTCTTGAAGGGTGTCCAAAAGTAGGATCGTACGGCAATAGATTAAGTTGACAAGTAGAACAATTAAAGCTATTTTGATTGTCCAAAGCAATTTTTCCTACTCCAATCTTGTTTTCTATAATATGATTCTTTAGGGGTATTGTAACCCCATTTCAAAATGATAACTTGTTGCATAAAGATGTTGCAGACGACAATTTCAAGTAAATGCAATTTAGAGAATCAGTTCCTCTTGTCACAGGCAATTTATTCATATTTTACAATGTTTTATTCATTTTTATTCCTGAGGGGTATAAAAAAAGAGGGATTGAGTGTAAACGGGTTAACCCATTCCCACACAATGACGCTTTTAAATGCCCCCAAATATTAAAGGTTTCGAAAACATTATGGACAATGAAGAAATTGCTTGTTACAAGCAATTTCTTCATTATCCACAGTGTTTTCTACCACAAATTACGAAGATTTTAACAATTTCATCAACTTAAAATTGTCATCTGCAACTTCTTTCAATTTGGACTGGTCTAAAATTTTGCTGTGTGGGAATGGGTTAAAGGAAGTGACTTTGGTAATCTGTTCAAGAATAAAGTGCCATTTCATAGAGCACATTTCATATGGTATTGTGATTACGGTCTAGGTCAATCTTCAATTTAACCCTAACAGATCCCTAATTAAGGGCCATCGTTATCTCTCCAGGAGGGCAATGCTGCATGTTTCCTTCAATCACCCAACAATAATTTAATAAACAGTGCAGCGGACACAGAATAGTTGGTGATTTATTGGTCCTTGTTAACCCCTTGTCCTGGTATTTGCACTATATATTGATGGTGTGCAAGCAAAAATCTGTAACTACAGCCTTAACCCATTCCAACACAGCAAAATTTTAGACTGGTCCAAATTGAAAGAAGCCGCAGACGACAATTTCAAGCTGATGGAATTTTGAACTTTTTCGTTGTTTTGGATAGAAAACATTGTGGATAATGAAGAAATTGCTTGATACAAGCAATTTCTTCATTCTCCACAATGTTTTCAAAAGCTATTTTCTTGTGGGGCGTAAAAAGGAGGGATTGAGTTGGAATGGGTTAAAAAGCTGTAGTTACGACATATTGCTAGTGAGCCGACAACATTATTATAAGCATACAAGTCATGCAGGCAGCTTAACACATTGGCAGCAAAATGCATTACCAGAAAAACAAGTTTTAGACTGGTCTAAATTTAAAGATGTTGCATACAACAAGTTTTGATGGAATTTTAGATGTTTTCCAATTTAATGTCACAGTAGATTGTTGTTCTTGATACAATTGTTACAAGCAATTTCTCCTAGTCTCCTTTTCTCCGTGTTTTCTGCCCTATGTGCCATGTAATATTCAGCATGCTGGATTTTCATCTACAACCACTTTAATTCGATCCCCGCCGGCAACACATATCCTTTCTGACATGTGTCTCTCACCAATGGGTGTATAATCCTAAACCTTAGTGTGATAGCAGCTGGAGGCTAGGAAAGGATGTAGTGGTAGTACTGGTTTTGGAAATACCATAATCTATTGTTAGGTGCTCAAGCCTCTGCAATATGACTGAAATACTCTTAAAACTGGCGTTAAACCCCATTCAATCAATCAATCAATCACTTTGCACATAGACCAGTCTAAAAATTAACCCATTCCCACAGGACAGAATTGTTAGACTGGTCCAATTTGAAAGGAGCTGCAGAGTTTATGAAATTTAGATTTTTTCAACTTTCTGGGTAAAAACAGACTAAAATAAAGATATTACTTGTTGCAAACAATTTCTTCATTTTCCACAATGTTTTCTCAGTTGCTTTTCTTGAGGGGCATCAAAAGGCGTTATTGTGTGTGAATGGCTTAATTCTTCTAGTGATGGGTAAAACCTGAATCACTTTTCCCATTCCCACAGTCATGTCAAAATTTTAGAGTGGTCCATATTGAAAGGAGTTGCAAACAACAATTAAAATATATGTACTTTCTGGGTAGAAAACATTGCGGAAAATGAAGAAAGCAATTTCTTCATTTTACACAATAATTTCCAAATTGATTTTCTATTGGGGAGTGGGTGTCAAAAAGTGTCATTGTGTGGGAATGGGTTATGATTGCTGTCATTGCATAATTCTAAAGCCATACCTAATTAACCTATTCCCACCCAAAACTACTCTATCACAACCCTCGATCAAGAGAAGAAAAAAAATGAAAAAAATTAGGAAAAACCAAAGAAATTGCTTGCAGAAGGAAATTTCTTCATTGTCCACAAATATTTCTACCCCAAAAGATAAGGCATTTTGAAAATTAACTAACTTAAAATTGTCGTCTGCAACTTTTTTTCATTTGGACCACTATAAAATTTACAGTATGGTAATGGGATAAAGGAGAAGTTGTGATGGGAAAACCTCACCCTAGTGGCCAAGTATTGAACAATGTCTTGATTTATCGCTCCGTTCCATAACAATAACAGAAAAGACAATTTTCCACTTGGTGCCCATTACCCTGCAGCGTGCAGCAAAATAAATGACAAATTATAAATCTTACACGGACAAAGAACTTGTCAGCCACGACTTTTATTTCAATTTCCAGGGATCTCCACTGCCAAGTAATTGCTCGACCAATAAATCATAATAATTTACAGAAAAAAACTAATTTGTGGACATAAAACTAAGCTAATAACTCATTTACAATAAGATATGTATTCTTTTTTAACTCATTCCCACACAACCCAGCTCTTTTATAAGTCAAAGAAATATAGCTATGGAAAACATTATGAGAAAAGAAGAAACTGCTTGTAAAAAGGAGTTTCTTCTTTTCTCACAATCTTACTGACCTCATTGCACTTGGCCCTTACTTTGCAATTTAATCCAAGTTTGTTTTTTTGTCAGTAACCTTTTTGAATTTAGACCAGTCTAAAATTTTGTTGTTTGGGAATGGGTTAAACAGGCAACTCAAGTAGATTAGATTTTTCTATGAAAGATAGAAAACTTTTAAAACATTTTTGGAAAAGGAAAAATGCTACGATTTTTTATCATAACTGTTATAAGACATAATATAAAGATAATTATTCCATTCCTACACAACAAAATTTAAGACTGGTCAAAATTGAAAGGTGTTGCAGATAACAATTTAAAGATTATGAAATTTTAGATTTCTTCAATTTTCTGGTTGGAAGAAACTACTTGTTACAATTATTTCTTCATTTTCCTCAATGTTTTTTTTTTTCATATTGTTTTTCTTGCAAGGACATCACAATGTGTGGGAGTGGGTTACAACAGAATTATGAAAAGGAATTTTAGGAATTCATATGGCTAAAACAAAGATCTAGATTCCTAAGGTACTTTTGTGCAGACCAAATAAAGTAACCCAAAATCTGCTGACTAATCCTCGTATTAGCTATACAGATTGGGTTACCCAAGTCTCAGACCAACCTAATTTGAAATTCCAATGGTTTACTAAGATGTGGTTTTAACTCAAGAATAATTACCATGCCAAACACTGTCTGACATAGCACTATCAAACATGAAATTTATACCATATTGTGCTAGTCATTAAAATTCACAAATTTTGATGGGAGATAAACCCTTGTCATGCTGAATTTGGAAATTTTCTGCTATGGAAGAAGTGATTGATTGATTGATTGAATGGGGTTTAATGCCACTTTTAACAGTAATTCAGTCATATCGCAGCGGCTGGAGCATCTAAACAATTAATGGATTCCTGGTATTTCTCACACCAGTACTACCAAATCCTTTCCTAGCCTCCAGCTGCTAGCCCACTTAGGTTTACTATTATCCACCCATTGGTGAGAGACAAATCTCGAAAAGGATATGTGCCCCCACTGGGAATCGAACCCATGACATCCCATAGTTGAAGATAAAGGAGTCTGATGTGCTACCGACTGCCCTATGATGGCGGCTTGTTTGGGAAGAAGGTAAACACTAAGATCAGCTGCCATATATATGCAGTCTGATCTTAGCCTAAATCATCTGTTTGACATTTAATGTCAGAGTCATATCCTAAAATTAACAGACAAAAGATGTATTTCACCCCAGTATCATCATGGGCGCCTTTCAATGCTTTCAGCCCTTTGAATTTAATGCAATTTTAGAAGAAGGATTTATAATTCAACTAACAAGATTTTACAGTTTCAGATACAAACAAAACGACCAAAAGATTATGCTTCAAAAAGCATTGAGGGAAAAGGAGATTTTAACAAACTTGTAAGGTTGGTTACATTTAGTTAACCCTTTCCTGTTTTACAAATTTTAGACCTATCCAAATTCAAAGGTTTCGCAGACAAAAATTTGAAGTGGATTCAATTTGAAAAATGACCATTCAGTTGGGTAGAAAATATTGTGGAACAAAAAGAAATTGCTTTTACAAGTAATTTCTTCTTTGTCTACAATATTTTCTCAATTTTATTCACAGGGACATAACAACCATGGATTGAATAGTTAAAAGGGTTTTAAAAGATATACAGCTAAATTCAGGCTTGTCGGGACTGAGAATAAGACAAACAAGAATTTTCTTGTATATTTGTCTCATACGAATGAATCCTTTACCAAACAGCCCAACTTTTTATACCTCCGAAAAAAAAGAAATCTAGAAAAAAATTGAAAATTGAAAAAATTACTTGTTATTTATCCAGAATGACCAAGATTTTAAGCAAGAGGGCAAGAGGCCCTGGCTATCACCTGAGATAAGGCTCTTTTTTTCTTCAAGGCCCAATACAAACTGGGTCAGGAGAAGACCTTCTTAAACATTCAACTAAAATAAACAAGCCCAATTTGGTTTAAATTGGCAAAAAAGTTTTGAAAGGGTTGCCTTCTTTATTTCTATTTAAGCCTAATCACCCTGTGGCTCTAAAATTTGAAAGAGGTCAATGTACTGATGCTTCATGCAAAATTCAAGATTCTTCAAATTCTGGGTCAGAAGGAGATGGTTTTTTTTGTTTTTTTTTTTCAATTTTTTTTCAATTTTACTCTTGTTGTCATAGCAACCAGAGTTTTCAACTGATTAAATTCTTTGGTTGAAATCAGCCCAGTGGTTTGGGAGGAGACGTCAGTTTAAACATCCTTCTTTATTTCTATATAAGCCCTACCCCCCTGGGGCTCTTCCCCTGGGAGCACGAGGTTGGTGATTTGGGCAATTCTGAAAAAGGTCAATGTACTGATGCTTCATGCCAAATATCAAGACTCTAGGCACTCTGGGTTAGGAGGGGATAATTTCAAAAATTTCAGTTTTGTTGCCATGGCAACCAGAGTTTTTAATGGATTTCAATTCTTTTTCGCAATTCTTAAATGGCACTACCTAAGGACCAGTCCCATTAAATAGGTTGAAATCCGCCCAGTGGTTTGGGAGGAGATGTTGTTTTAAAAAACCTTCTTTATTTCTATATAAGCCCCACCCCTCCTTGGGCCCCTCCCCTGGGTACCCAAGGGTGATGATTTTAGCAATTCTGAAAGAGGTCATTGTACTGATGCTTCATGTCTTGAGGAAGATACAACAGATTTGAAAATTTCAGTGTTAATTTGGGCGAATATATGCAATCCTGCTCCCATAAAGGTTTTAAAATTTAGAAAACTCAACATTACAGGGAAATGAAGAAAACTTAAACAAAAACAATTACTGCAAAGGGAAAAGAGAATATTGCTCATGGTGAGAAGAACCAGCATCATACCTTAACCAATTACCAGACAACAAAATTTTAAACTAGTCCAAATTCAAAGAATTTGCAGATGACACATTTTTGTTGAATAAATTTTGAAAAATCTTTGTCTTTTGAGGTAGAAAACATTGTGGATAGTGAAGAAATTGCTTCTATAACAAGCAAATTATTGATTTTCCAAGATGTTTACCAAAGCTTTTTTTCTTGGGAGCATCTAAAAGCATTTAGGGTAAACCAATTACCAGACAAGAATTAAGACTGGTGGTAATTCAAAACTGGCAACTATTTCTAATTGACAAAATTTGAAAATCTTAGTCTTTGGGGGAGAAAACAATGTGGTTAATGAAGAAATTGCTTGTAATGAGCAATTTCTACATTAATCCACAATGTTTTCTGAAACTTTTACATTTTGGTGCAAAAAAAGTGGGATTGTGTGGGAATGGGTTAGAAGGTTTTGAAGTTACTGGAAAATGTTAAGTTCTTGATCAGTTCTGAGCAGTCAGACAGACAGACAATTTTGGCTTAAAGACTTTTAGAGAAAAAGGGTTCAACATCAGCTAAAGACAGTTTTAGAAAGGTTTAGAGATAATTTATTGGTTTTGACTTCTAAAATGTCACCAGAACCTATAAATACATAGAAAATTGATTTCTTAGAAACCACATGAAACATAAACCTTAAATATAATATGGGACCTCTCAAGCAAGGAGGGATCTTAAGGATGAATATTTGACAAACACAGCTTGCAATAAAAATATCAATAATGACAAATCAAATCATACATTTAGACTAGAAATGAAATTTTAACTCAGAGATTGGTGACATCTTCTTGAAGTATTTTTGTTGGCTTTGTGTCTTAAAGGTAGTAACAACAGCTTATTGGAGCTGTAGTTACAATGTTTATTCCCTTGTTTCAGATAGCCACAACCTTTATATGACAATGCTGATCAAGCCTAAGCTCTGAAAAATTATCAAATTGTGATGGATCAGGGATGGATCAGGGCCTATTCAGCATCTGAGTCAATTTTTTCTGTAAACTATGGTCTGCCTCACATCTGAACTATAATACTCCTTCATCCCATGCATTTCTGGTACATTTGCAAAGACCAACACAGACCAACAGCCATTTTTACTGGGTTTTTAGTAGATGAAGCTACTCTCAAGATCATCCCTACAATGATACAAAGACTTAGTAGATTGTATGACAATATCAGTATGAAGTCATTGATTGCAACATATTCTAGTATAATTATGGTACTGACATATATAAATACTGCAGTATTCACACAGTTTTCATTCTTATCCAGTTGGTAGCATATCTGTGAGACTCTCAATCTTCAATCATGAGGTGTCATGGGTTCGATTCCCTGCGGCAGCACAAATCATTTCAGCAATTTGTCTCTCATCAATGGGTGGATAATTGTAAACCTTAAGGTGTGATAGCAGCTTGAGGCTAGGAAAGGATGTAATGGTGGTACTGGTGTGAGATATACCAGGAATTGCAAATTTTGATAAATTTTGTAACAAGCAATTTCTTTTTTTTACACAATGTTTTCTTACCAAAAAGTTGAACAATCATAAATTTTATCAACTTCATATTGTCATCGGCAACTCCTTTAAATTTGAACAAGTCTAAAATTATGCCATTTGGTAATGCGTTAAGAGTGCCAGGCAAACACAATAAATAGTATGATACCACAGGTTTGTAAGATCTAATTTGTTCCCAACTATGATGCACCTCACTGCATCAAGAATATCTCTCCACTAACGCCATTTCCACCATGCTCTTTCTATGATTATATCCTGATTTATAACTGCAACGATAGCACATGCTACACTTATCATAATTGTGCATGTTCAAAATATGCATGATGGAAGCCCAGAACATCCCGATCATGAAGACCTTACCATGATCTTACTCCATTAACCCTTTCCCGTTTAAATATGGGATTTTACGTTCCTGTGATTTTATACTTGAGAAAACATTGTGGGAAAAGAAGAAATTGCTTGTAACAAGCAATTCCTCCTTTTTCCACAATATTTCATACCACATAGGATGGGTTCATTTCAAATAGCATCCAGTTGTCATTGTCATCTGCAACCTCTTTCAATTTGGACCAGTCTAAAATTTCAAAAAAAAACAGGAAAGGGTTAATGAAGACTTCACTACGTTTATACAGCCATTGACAACTTTTTGAGAATAAAAAATGTTTTTAGTGGAATAGTGGCCCATGTGAAACTAGGAGATGGGGATGGGGTTAGTTTTTTCTTAACATAGATTGATTGAATGGGGTCTAACGCCACTTTTAACAGTATTTCAGTCATATTGCAGTGGCTGGAGCACCTAACAATGGTTTCCTGGTATTTCTCACACCAGTTCTTCCATTGCATCCTTTCCTAGCCTCCAGCTGCTATCCCACTTAGTTTTTACATAGAAGTAACCATAAATTTTGCAAAAATATAAGAATATCCCTAGACAAAATTCCAATTGGAGTTAGTGGGGTTAGGCAGCAATCTCTTATTAGAGATGGCATTTCAAAACTGGATGCAATACCTGTGTAATTACCTGGTGAAGTTAGGATTCAAACCCCCACTTTCCTTTGATTAAGAGTTTTCTACCCTTATAAGCACGAAACCAAGGACCTCATAAATGATAATACACTATCCCCCAAGAGATAGTTCCTCTACAATTCATATTTCAACAAATAATACTTGGCGAAAATAAATACCACTTTATTAAGCAAACCAAGAATAACTAAGTCATTACCAGACATCAAATTTTAGACTGGTCCAAATTGAAAGGAGTTGCAGACTACAAGATAAAGTTGATGAAATTTTAGACTTTTTCAACTTTCTGGGTAGAAAACATTGCGTAAAAATAATAAAAATTGTTTGTTGCAAGCAATTTCTTCATTTTACCAAAAGTTTTCCTAATTGTTTTTTCTTTAGGGGCGTCAAAAAGTGTCATTGTGATGGAGTTATATTCATTGGATTTAGTTTTGTGCCTTGAAGAGAATGGATGGACTGACAGAAGGGCTTAACCCTTTCCTGTTTTGCAAAATTTTACACCTGTCCAAATTAAAAGGTTTTCAGATCAAATTTTCAAATTGGATTTATTTTGAAAAATAACCATTCAGTAGGGTAGAAAATATTGTTGAAAAAGAAGAAATTGCTTGTCACAAGCAATTTCTTATTTTTTTACAAGGTTTTCTCCATTATAAAATCACAGGGACGTAAAAACCAGGGATTAAACAGGAAAGGGTTAAGGTGTATCATTGAGTAGTTAGAAGCAATTAAGTTCATGTAAAAGAAGAATTACTGTTAAAGAATGAGGCACATTGCTTTGACATGCCATGCCAGTATAATTTCTCAAAGTCCATACTCCTTGATTGTACGGGGGGGGGGGGGGGGGGGTTAACCCTTTCCCCGTTTTCCAAAATCTTAGACCTGTCCAATTAAAAAGTTTTGCAGACGAAAATTTAAAGTGCATTTTATTGAAAAATAACTATTTAGAAGGTCAGAAAATATTGTAGAAAAAGAAGAAATTGCTTGTCACAAGCAATTTCTTCATTTTCTATAAGATTTTCTTGATTATAAAATCACAGGGATGTAAAAAGCAGGGATTGAACAGGAAAGGTTTATTGCCACTATAAACAGTATTTCTGTATTTCTCAAACTTGACCTATTACCTTGCAATTTCGCTTTTTATCAATGAAGAAATACGGTTATTGGAAACTTTGTAGGAAAAGGAGAAACTTTTTTGTGACATTTTTTTCCCCTTTTCTAACAATGTTTTTCACCTTACTTGACACTTACTTTCCAATTCTAGGGCACTTTGAAATCTCATCTGCAAATTTTTCCCAATTTGGAGCATTCTAAAATGTTGTCATCCATGTATATCATCTTTCCATTTTAACCCTTTCCTGTTTTTCAAAATTTTAGACTTGTTCAATTTGAAAGAAGTTGAAGACTACAATTGAAAGTGACTTCAATTTGGAAGGTAACCAACCTATACAGGGTAGAAAATATTGTGTGAAAAGAAGAAATTGCATGTCACAATGTTTTCCCAAGTATAAAATTGCTTGAACGTAAAAATAGAACGTAAAAACAAGGGATTGCACAGGGAAAAATTTAATATTTTTTTTCACATTTGGCTCCAACTCTTAACAGGAAATCCTGGGTGTTAACACTGCCAGGGGCAAACATCAAAATATTGCAGCTGAGGTATTCAATTACATTTTCAAAAAGTTTTTTTTATATCTTTCAATCTTTCATGTGCACCACCCATACTGACTTCAGACATATTACATTTTTCTTATTTTCAACAAAACTGAACCTATGATCTTTTAGGTATTTATTTCCAAATCTTCATCTTTTCCTGCAGACTAACTCCACTTGTGTTACCATTAAACCATTCCCAAACAGTCGCTTTTTTACACATTGAAGAAAAAAAAGTTTTGGAAAACATTTAGTAAAATTTACAAAATTGCTTGTAGCAAACTATTTCTTCATTTACCACAATGTTTTTTACCCCAAAAGGCTAAGGGAATTTAAAATTTCACCAGCTTAAAACCCTCAACTTCGTAACAACTTTATTCAGTTTGGACAAGTCTAAAATTTTGTCATCAGGTAATTGGTTTATAATAAAATATCATCTTAAATTACACTTAGACCCCTTACAGATGACACAATTGTAAACTGGTCTAAATTCAAAGATGTTTGTGTAAAAAACACAATGGATAACAAAGAAAGTGCTTGTAGCATTTTTTTCTTGGAGGCGTCAAAATTTTGTGTTGTTTGGGTTAACCCATTCCCACACAATGATGCTTTTAAACGCCCCTCAATATGAAAACTTTTGAAAACATTGTGGAGAATGAAGAAATTGCTTGTTACAAGCAATTTCTTCATTATCCACAATTCTTTCTACCCTAAAAGACTAAGATTTTTTAATATTTCATCAACTTCAAATTGTTGTCTGCAACTTCTTCGAATTTGGACTGGTCTTAAATTCTATCATGTGAGAATGGGTTAAAAACTCATACACTCTTGACTTGTCATTTTTTGAACATTTTTTTCTTTTTTGTCTTCAAAACAAATCTGTTAAACATTAGACAGATTGACAAGTCTTTTGACATTGTGTCAAGAGCACACTTGTTAAATTGAAATCAATCACATTGATCCAATAAAATCACTCCAGCATGTAAATTTACAGCTCTACACTACGTAAATTAACGACTTTTCATTATTACAGGACATACTTCCTGGCACGCTGCACAAAATGTCTAATATCATTAGGGAGAAAAAAGGACCTGTCCCCTTAAACTCATTCATGCATGATGGGAATCATGCATTGTACCCTTAAACTCAATTAGCATTCAAAAAGTGTTTTAAAATGCAGGAAATGATTTGAATAATTAGAATCCAAAACTTTAGCCGTTGCATTCTCTTGTAAATCGCACTACGGTCCTTTTCCAGAAAGTCTGTTAGAATAGCATCTCTATAGTTTTAATAAGCACTGGCTAATAAACCCATCACCACATAATAACCACATTTTAATGCTCATCCAGAAAAAGGTTTTGGAAAACATTAGCGACAATGAAGAAATTGCTTCTACCTCAAAACACAAAGAATTTGTAATTTCACCACCCTAAAATAGTTGCCTGCATCTTCTTTCAATTTGGGCAAGTCTAATATTATGTCATGTGGTAATGAGTCAATTGTGAAAGACATTTTTTTTTCAATGTTTCTATAAAATGTATTCTACTTATGAGAATGTACAATTACCCTCAGAGCCTTAACTTTTTTATAAAACAGAAATTAAAACAGCCATGAAGGGTTTCATCATTAATTATTTTCTTTTTGAAAGGATAATTTACAGAATTTGTCTTTATTATCTTTCAAGCTCATTGCATTTAGATCAAGGTCTGCTCTCTTGAAAGGTGATGCATGCATACCTCAAATAACTCAACAGAACAAAAACCCGCTGGACCAGATCAAACCTGTCACCTTTGATGAACAGAAACATGGGTATGTACTCTATCACTTATACCAGGACTCTTTACCCATTCCCACACAGTGATGCCTTTGGACGCCCCTCCAAGAAACTAATTAGGAAAACATTGTGTAAAATGAAGAAATTGCTTGTAACAAGCAATTTCTTCATTTTACACAATATTTTCTACCCAGAAAGTTGAAAAAAAAAAAAAATTTCATTAATTTAAATTGTCTTCTGAAACTCCTTTTAATTTGGACCAATCTTAAATTTTGCCGTGTGGTAATGGCTTAACCAATTGCCACTGTTCCCTCCTTTTTACGCCCACCAAGAAAAAAGCTTTAGAAAACATTGTGTATCAAGCAATTTCTTCGTTATCCAGTGTTTTCTGCCCTAAATGACAAATAACTTTGTAATTCCATCAACTATAAAATGTTGTCTGCAACTTCTTTCAATTTGGACTAGTCTAAAATACTGTTGTTTGAAGTTATATTTAGAGCAATTAATTAATTCCTACAAGATTCCAATTTTCTATTGACCCTCTAGCAAAGTATGTGAGCAGACGATGTGGAAAATGAAAAAAATGCTTGTTAAAAGCAATTTCTTTATTTTCCAGATTGTTTTCTTCACATAAAAACTGAAAAATATACAATTCCATTAACTCAAAATTGCTGACTGCAACTTCTTTGAAATTGGACAAGTCTAAATTTTTATTGTCTTGTAAAAGGCTAATGTTTTAGTTATTTGATTACATATTTTCCTAGATTATACTTACCATTTCTCTTAGTTAACAAAGCATACAGTATACATGTTCAACTGTCAATCACTCAATTGAAATTCCATCTGAGATAGATTTCCAATACTATATTTTCTTTTATACAATAATGTGACTAATTTGATCGGTCAGTGCAAAGAAGTTGCAACTGCCTTTAGGTTTAAATGCAGTTACAACCATTTGCTATGAGTTATTGAATTATTATCTTATGCCATAGCAAATACCTTGCAACCTTTCTGATAAAATATTCAAAGATGCACATACAAAGAACACACAACATGAACCCTCTGGGTTTACCCAACATTAATTTTGAAAATGCAAGTAATTGATAAAAGCATGCATTGACTAGTTCCATTGGCAACTTTCAAATATGATTTCTACTAGAACACTTTGTAAATTTTAGTTTTCAATACATGGTTATTATGTAAATGTTAAATATCTAATGATATAACTAGAAGGTTGTCCCAGGACAACTGCTGTCGATCCCGCAAAGTTTTGTCACCATCAACTTGACTTTGACCATCAATCCCTAATAACAGAGAATAATTGTGCCAATTTATTTTAAAAGGCATCGATAATTTTAGGAGAAATGCTCTGGACAATCACAATTTTTGTGTTTGACCTTGAGCTTTGACCTTGACATTAGAGATATCCAAAAATTCTTTCAAATGGCACATCTACGCTTGATGGAGAAACTGTAACCTTGACATAAGAACTATCCTAAAAGTTCTTTCAAAAAGCACATCTCATGATGGAGAAAAATTGTGCAAAGTTTTTTTGAAATCCATCCATATATGTAGGAGTAATTGTCCAGACAAATTTTGACATACTAACAGACTAACGTACAAACACCAACTTGTCAAAGTGACAACTATGTCTCCCTTGATGCAAGTGGGCTCGACAAAAACACTTATAAGTTTAGCCAGTACTTCTATTTAACCATTTCTCCTTTTTACAAATTTGTTTGGCAACTTGAAAATAACAGTATCACTTTGTTGTATTTTGATAAGCAAGATGTTATTTAGCATGAGGCATTTTTAACCCAGTCATGCTGATCCATTTATATCATTCAGCTATGTGCAGTCTGATCCTAGTCCAACCACATGTTAAACACTTTACATCAGGGTTGTTTATGATATTAATTCTCAAAAGAAATTTGACCCACAATATTTAATGTCTTTCAGTGCTTTCAGTCCTTTGATCTATACACAATTTTAAATACAAATTTTATGGTTAACCATTAGAATATGGTAACATGATGATTTTTAACCTTTGTATTGCTGAATTCCTTCCCACATTGTATTTAAATCAAAGGACTGAGAGCACTGGCAGACCTTATCAAGGGCCAATATTTCTACTGAAAAATTAACTTATGTGCAGTCTGATCTTTGTCTATATCTCCTACCAAAATCGAAATATTCTGAGTTCAGCTTAATAAGGGCTGAAAATCTTGGTTCCAATAAGGATACAGAGGCAGTAAACTATTGAGGAATGTTGTGATATCAATGAAGGTTACTCAAACATGACCCCACTGATTCCCTGCACCAATAAATCACCAGTCTAATCCATCTCAACATTGCACCAGTTTGACAGCCCGTACAAATTAAACCATCACTTCAAATGGCCTTATTCCTTGTATTAGCCTCTGTTAACCTAGCTAAATCATACACCGGAATTTGATGCTTCTCTTAATTGAAACCATCCTCAAGATATGAAAATTTCCAGTCAAAACATCTATATCTTGTAGGAACAAGTTTGATTGCTTTTACCCAAATTTCTGTCTAAATGTTCCCTCCCATCCCTTCTATTAACCAACTATCAGATGACAAAATTTTAAGACCAGTTCCAATTTAAAAAATGCTGCAGACAACAAAATTAATTTTAGTTGTTGAAATTTTGGATTTTGGGGTAGAAAATATTGTGAACAACGAAGAAATCAAAGGCTGAATTGTCAGGAAATCAGTTAACATACCAACCAAAAGACTAGTATGCTTAAAATCATAACCTGGCAAGGAGAGGGTGGTGCTTCCTGTCAAAAATGAAATATGATAGATGATATCAGAAATAGCTATCAAAATAACAGCATCAGAACTATATTCTATGGTAAAATAGTCTTTCATATCACAGCAGGACAATCTTCCCTGAACCCCTTACACATATCTTTTAGAGAACTGAAATGGAAGAAAAGGATGAAATAATTTCATATCAAAAAGCTCTACATGTACATGTCTATCAATCAATCAATGATTTACATGTCTAAACTTTTACAGAATAGCACCACTTAACCAAAATTCAAGCTAAAAAACTAAGATGAAAATAGAAATCTTTTTTAACAAAAACATATGTCCCCCTACTACATAGATATATGGATTAAAATGGCAGCCATTTTGAAACCCTTAGGCATTTAGGGGAAAAAAAGTAACATGCACAACGACAGATGATACTAAACAAATGGGTGAAGTTTCATTTATATCAATCCCATGGTTACTAAGCATTCATCTGAACAAGAAAATTTCAATTTATGAAGCAAAATATCAACCATTTTGAAACCAGTGGTCATTTTGAAAAAAGAAAAGCTTTCTGCACAACTGTGTGAAACTTTAAACAAGATTATTGGTCATCCAAGTCCAAAGAGCACAAAAACAGATAAAAGTCTACCAGAAGATGCTATATATACCAAAAAAGGTCTAGGCCCTCCTATTTCGGGAGAAGAAGATTTGTAGAGTTTTTACTTTTACAGGAATGGGCTAATTCTAACCCTGGGACCATAATTTACACAATCTTCATGCAAGATCACCAGATGATGCTGCATACCAAATATCAAAGCTTTAGGCACTCCCATTTGGGAGAAGAAGATTTTTGAAGTATTTAATATATAACACGCCCAGTAATCTCGGGCTCCATCTCTTTTTGGAGAACAGTGCAAAAAGGAGACAATGATACTTCCGATATGGAGCCAAGGACCGGAACTGAACAGAAAAGGTAAATAAAACAGTGCACCTCGCGTTCAATTTGATCTCCTACTAACCTATTATACATTTTTCCAAAACGTCTTGAGTTTCATACCACATAGAAATGATTATATTATCTGTTGGCGGTGATAGATTTCAAAAATAATTCCGTTTGTGAATAGAAACTTGAATCAAAGTTTGGACATCGGACCCGATCAAACACGAAAATGCGTGTTGAAATCGTTCAAATCCATGTAATCAACAGTTCTGAAAGATTTAAGTGGCAATGACTGTGAAATGAATGATAACGTGTTGATATAAAATAATGTTACCACAAAGAACTGCGTTTTCCTACCCCTTTTGCGGATTTTCTTAGATGAGAAGGAGACCAGGATGCGGTGCGGGAGACAAGATTCAGAGGGAGAGGCGATGCATATAAAAGAATACAGCTAATGATTTTCTAGGACTGTAACTTTATGAATATTACAGGACACTTTTCCTTTCCCCTTTACACAGTACATGTGTCTCTCAGACTCTCTAGAACAGCCATATTTATATCTGGTCTATATATTCTCATTTTTCCAAACTGACGTACCGGGCCATAATGGTGAATAAAAAGTGAAGGTGTAATAATTCTTGTAAATCTATTCTAACGAAACATTTTCAAAGAAAAACAAATAGCTAATATGAGAATTCAGGTCATCACAAATTTTGAAAAATACGCTAGAATCTTAGAAATATGTTACGCGGTAGGAGTTCAGATCTGCAATAAACGGACGTTCTGTGCCTTATACGTGGTAAAAGCTGTATAACAACACCGGTGGTTCATTAGAATTTTCACACTTCTTAAAAAAAGGGGCGGGTGTTAATTGCAGGCTACAGATGTTAAGACAGAAACAAGAGGCCCAGTGGGCCTTAACGGTCACCTGAGTAAAAGAGCACCAAGACAAGTGATTTTGTTTGAAAGAATTAGAAAAAGGTTTGGTTGAAATCCCCTCAGTAGTTCTTGAGAAGAAGATGAAAATGTTTTAAAAGTTACCAGAAATGACCCCCTTTTGGTTCCCATTTTAGGCAGCCCTGACCTCCAGCCTTTTTATTTTCACAAATCTGTATAATCAGTACCCAATGATGCTTTTCACCAAGTTAGTTTGAAATTGGCTTAGTACTTCATCAGAAGCAGGTGAAAATGTGAATTTTTTAACATGATGAACTTTGACCTCTGGGTGTGGCCCCATACATGACCCCAGGGACATGAATTTCACAATTTATAATATACCTGTCCTAGTTGTCATGCACACAAAATATTTAAGCTCTGGCATTAACGGTTTATTAGAAGAAGATTTTTAAAGAAGTACCAAAAATTACCCCTTTTTGCCCCCTATTTGGGCCCCTTTGACCCCCAGAACCCCTATTTTCACAAACTTGAATTTGCATCCCCCAATGATGCTTTCTACCAAGTTTGGTTGAAATCCGCCCAGTAGTTCTTGAGAAGAAGATGAAATATTTAAAAGTTACCAAAAATTACCCCCTTTTGGTCCCCATTTTAGGGCCCCCTGATCCCCCAGCCTTTTTATCTTCACAAATCCAAATAACCATTACCAAATGATGCTTTTCACCAAGTTTGTTTGAAATTGGCATTGTACTTCATCAGAAGAAGATGAAAATGTTAATTTTTTAACATGATGAACTTTGACCTCTGGGTGTGGCCCCATACATGACCCCAGGGGCATGAATTTCACAATTTATAATATACCTGTCCTAGTTGTCATGCACACAAAATATTTAAGCTCTGGCATTAACAGTTTATTAGAAGAAGATTTTTAAAGAAGTACCAAAAATTACCCCTTTTTGGCACCTATTTGGGCCCCTATGACCCCCATGACCCCTATTTTCACAAACTTGAATTGGCATCCCCGAATGATGCTTTCTACCAAGTTTGGTTGAAATCCGCCCAGTAGTTCTTGAGAAGAAGATGAAATATTTAAAAGTTACCAAAAATTACCCCCTTTTGGTCCCCATTTTAGGGCCCCCTGACCCCCCAGCCTTTTTATTTTCACAAATCTAAATAACCATTACCAAATGATGCTTTTCACCAAGTTTGTTTGAAATTGGCTTTGTACTTCATCAGAAGAAGATGAAAATGTGAATTTTTTAACATGATGAACTTTGACCTCTGGGTGTGGCCCCATACATGACCCCAGGGGCATGAATTTCACAATTTATAATATACCTGTCCTAGTTGTCATGCACACAAAATATTTAAGCTCTGGCATTAACGGTTTATTAGAAGAAGATTTTTAAAGAAGTACCAAAAATTACCCCTTTTTGGCACCTATTTGGGCCCCTATGACCCCTATTTTCACAAACTTGAATTGGCATCCCCCAATGATGCTTTCTACCAAGTTTGGTTGAAATCTACCCAGTAGTTCTTGAGAAGAAGATGAAATATTTAAAAGTTACCAAAAATTACCCCCTTTTGGTCCCCATTTTAGGGCCCCCTGATCCCCCAGCCTTTTTATTTTCACAAATCCAAATAACCATTACCAAATTATGCTTTTCACCAAGTTTGTTTGAAATTGGCTTTGCACTTCATCAGAAGAAGATGAAAATGTGAATTTTTTAACATGATGAACTTTGACCTCTGGGTGTGGCCCCATACATGACCCCAGGGGCATGAATTTCACAATTTATAATATACCTGTCCTAGTTGTCATGCACACAAAATATTTAAGCTCTGGTATTAACGGTTTATTAGAAGAAGATTTTTAAAGAAGTACCAAAAATTACCCCTTTTTGGCCCCTATTTGGGCCCCTATGACCCCCATGACCCCTATTTTCACAAACTTGAATTGGCATCCCCCAATGATGCTTTCTACCAAGTTTGGTTGAAATCCGCCCAGTAGTTCTGGAGAAGAAGATGAAAATGTTTAAAAGTTAACGGACGACGGACAACGCACGACGCACGACGGACGACGCACGACGACGGACAAACGATGATTGCAATAGGTCACCATGACCATTCGGTCAGGTGACCTAAAAAGGCAGGGGAACGAAGATTTACACAGACTGAAAAGAGCAGATCAAAACCAAAGGTGTTTCATGAATGGAATGAATTTACAGTTTACATAGTAAACAGTTAGAAACATCTTGAAATTGATATTTACATCGATCAAAACAATTCAAAATCACTCACACAGCGCTCCAATCATTCATTCCAAACACTCACTCAAACCATTGAAAAACGCTCAAAATAGTTCAAAAACATTTAAAAATCTTCCAAAATGCGCAGCATTTCATTCAAATCGATAACAATTTTCCACACTTTTTATTGACTGTTGTGGGTTTTAAAGCGTCTGATTGGTCCGTGAAGACACACGAATACAAAATCACGTAAATTTTAATAAAGGGAGGTAATAATATCACAAATTTGGACGAAATTAGCGATCTTGGATTACATACTTTTAATTTCATTCAAAACTCGCTCCTCCCACTCATTCAATTTCATTCCGAAGTCATTCCCAAATCATCCAAAAAATGTCAATTTCACGGTGTTATTAACTGTAGCAGTGAAGTTTTTGACCTTTTGACATAATCTAGGATACAGCTCCTTCTAAATATAAAGGAAAATACTTAAAGCAAATAAATTATCTAAGCATTGAACCATCAAAAAAGGGGAACGTTTGGTTGAGAACAGTTAGATTCGCCCTCTGTTGAAGTCATTGTGGCATTGATTTGTTGGGGATTGTGGTTCATTACAGGCTATAAGTCATACAAAATGGGTCGGTTTTGACGTCCGAAGAGGGGGCTGGGGTAACATAAGAGTATGGGGTTCTATTAGAAATTTTATAGTACATTTATATATGCATTGCCTCTCCCTGCGAATCTTGTCTCCCGCACCGTATCCTGGTCTTCTTCTCACCTAAGAAAATCCGCAAAAGGGGTAGGAAAACGCAGTTCTTTGTGGTAACATTATTTCATATCAACACGTTATCATTGATTTCACAGTCATCGCCACTTAAATCTTTAAGTACTGTTGATAAAATGGATTTGAACGATTTCAACACGCATTTTCGTGTTTGATCTGGTCCGATGTCCAAACTTTGATTCAAGTTTCTATTCACAAACGGAATTATTTTTGAAATCTATCACTGCCAACGGATAGTATAATCATTTCTACGTGGTATAAAACTCTGGACGTTTTGGGAAAATGTATAATAGATTAATAGGAGATCAAATTGTACGCGAGGTGCACTGAAATTATTTACCATTTCTGTTCAGTTCCGGTCCTTGGCTCCATATCGGAAGTATCATTGTCTCCTTTTTGCACTGTTCTCCAAAAAGAGATGGAGCCCGAGATTACCGGGCGTGTATAAGCCTATGTTAAAACTGTGTTGTCCAGAAACGGCCCAATTATGACTCTGGGGCCATGATTTAAACAATCTTGATGAACATCCACCAAATAATGCCACATACCAAGTATCAGGTCTTTTGGTTTGGTAGAAAAAGATTTTCAAAGTTGTCACTATGTAAGCTTATGTCTCCCCCCCCCCCCAAGGTACAGCCATTTCTCGACATGTTTATATTTTCTTGTACAAAAACTTTATAATCCATAGCCTCAGGAGTCTAAATACCAAATGTAAATCCAGCCCAGCAGCCAGTTAATGACAAGAAGATTTTTTAAAGATGTACCCTTTTTGGCACCTTATAGGCCCCCAAGGGAGATAACTCCATGACATGTACAAATCTGAAACACCTTCATTTTACACAATGTTTTCCCAATTGCTTTTCTTCAGGGGCGCCAAAAAGCGTCATTGTGTGGGAATGGGTTAAATCATATTAATTTTACCAAAGATGCAGATATTTTACATCTTTGTGTTCTGTTGCAAATTATTGTTGATTGTTTGCATTTGCAAAGATGAGAAGAAGATTTTCAAAGATTTCCTTCTTTAATCTTATGTAAAATAAGGGATCGCAGAAGAGAAAGGACTAATTTTCAGAGTATAGAGTTTCTTTAAGAAGACTTTCAAAGATTTCATTCTTTACTCCTATGTAAAGTCAGGGATAGCACAGAAAAGGGCTACTTTTCTGAGTACAGTTATTATTTGAAGCATAATGGTATAGGGTCATTAGACATTGATGAATACCAAATATCAAAGCTCTAGGCCATATAATTTTGGAGAAGACTTCCTTCTTTATTCCTATGTAAAATCAGGTTCCGCACAGTAAGGGCTACTTTTCAGAGTACGATAATTCTTTGAAATATTATGGTAAAGGGTCAATAGGCAATGATATTTATTAAATATAAGAGCTCTAGGCCTTTGGTTCTGGAGGTAAAGGTTTAAGTTTTTTCAATCTGTTTCAATGGCAACCAGAGTTCTTCAAGGATTTCAATTCTGTGAAATATTTTGAAAGAGCATCACCCAAGGAGTATTTTTGTGTATAAGTTTCATCAAAATCTGATGCCTAGTTTAGGAGAGGAAGGGTTTTTTTTTGTAATTGTGAAAGGACAGACAGGCAACTGCCCCATCCTTGCAGCTCACCTCAAGCACTTCAAGCTCAGGTGAGCTAAAAATAGCAAGACAATTTACTTCAATATACATCAATATAAAAGGCAGTGGAAAAATTGCAATTTCGAATGTACTATAATAGTTCACATCTGGTTCATTTCAAACAATACCAATGTTTTTATGATGGTGATTAAGTATTTCTGAAACCATCAAACAATCAAAACTTAACCTCAATGAATCTCCTGACATAGAATCTGATAGGTTCACATAGCTTTTAATGTGCAATACAATATACAGGCCTCACAGATAACTACCTCTAGAAGAATTCGAAATACCATTTTGATTGTTAACCTTGTAATGCTGAACACGGAATAATTCTGCTTTGGAAGGAGGTGTAAAGTAAGATCAGCCTACACATAAGTGTAACCTGATCTTTGGATAGACCTTTAAGTTATAGTTGTTTATAAAATTAATTACAAAAACAAATGTAAACACACTAACAATGTAATTCTGTAAGGATTTATCTCACATTACAAGGATTAATTTTGCCTTTCCTGCTTTGTTTTGTCTAGCTTAACCCATTCCAATACAATCTGGCTTTTACATACCTCATTAACTGACTGACTGAATGGGGTTAAACGCCGCTTTTAACAGTATTTCAGTCATATCACGGCGGCTGGAGCACCTAACAATGGATTCCTGGTATTTCTCACACCAGTACTACCACTACATCCTTTCCTAGCCTCCAGCTGCTATCTCACTTAGGTTTACGATTATCCACCCATTGGTGAGAGACAATTGTCGGAAAGAATATTTGCCGCCGCCGGGGATCGAACCCATGACACCCAAAATTGAAGATTAGGAGTCTGGCGCGCTACCAACTGCGCTATGGCGGCGGCCACATACCTCATTAAAAAGCTATGGAAAACATTGTAGACGATTAAGAAATTGTTCATAACAAGCAATTTCTTCATTTTCAAGGTTATTTTCTATTTGGTCAAATGATAATAAGTGTACACAGATTATCTAATTTAGTGATAGTGTTTCAAAAATATTTGAATCTAAGACCAATTTGTTAAACTGAAGGATTATTAGATGGATAGTAAAAATGACATCTGTCACAGGAGGTCACCTACAGTGGAATCCTGTTAATTGCAACTCCAATTTGCCAAATTTTTTGCCACAAATAATCAGAAACTGCTATTTGTTATATGAAAGGAGCAATTTGTTCTATAAAAGGAGCAATTTGTTCTATAAAAGGAGCCATTTGTTCTATAAAAGGAGCTATTGTTCTATAAAAGGAGCAATTTGTTCTATAAAAGGAGCTATTTGTTCTATAAAAGGAGCAATTTGTTCTATAAAAGGAACAATTTGTTCTATAAAAGGAGCAATTTGTTCTATAAATTTAATGTTTGAGCAGTTGCAATTAAGCAGTGAGTTGCTATTATCAAAGTTGCAATTCAGAGGATTCCTGATTGTACTTTATCAACCCATTACTAGATGGCAAAATTTTACAAAGGTCCAAATCCAAAGATGTTGCAGACAACAAATTGTAATTGATTAAATTTCGGATTTTATCACATTTAGATAGAAAATCATTATTTTTCACTAAGTTTTCCGAAGCTTTTTCTTGGGGGCGTCAAAACATCACTGTCTGGGAATGGGTTAATTGTCATGATTCACCAAAATTGAGAGAGACAGAGAGATACATACAGTGGAATCCTAATAATTGCAATAGTTATGATAGCAAATCGCTGCCTGATTGCAACTCACATTTTGAACAAATATATTCATAAAACTAATAGCTCCTTTTAAAAGCAACTTCTGGTTAATTGCAACAAAAGTTTTGACATATTGCTGCCATTAACAGGATTTCACTGTACAAGAATATATATAAAAATTTACCGTAATTATGAACAAACCTTGAAGGTTGAAGCAGAGTTCAGACCTACCACTCAACATGGTCAGTAATAAAACCGACATGTGAGTAGGCCGTTAACAAGGTATTTCTTATAAATAAATTCATCTCTTCTACCAATTAACACTTTACAAACAATGCAGAAAAATTGTTCAAAAAAAATTGATTTTTTCTTGTAACTCTGTAAATCAAATCTGGAACTTTGCAAGATAGTTTGACCCATTCCCATACAACAAAATTTCAGACTGGTCCACATTCAAAGAAGTTGAAGACGACAATTTAAAGTTAATGAAATTCTAGATTTTTACAACTTTTTGAATAGAAAATATTGTGGAAAATGAGGAAAATGCTTGTTACAAGCAATTTCCTCATTTTCCACAATTTTTTCTAAAGATTTACATTGAGAAGGTGTTTAAAAGTGTTGTTGTGTGGGAATGTTTAAATCATTATTCCATTGAAATTTTTAACATTATCAAGTTTAACCCTTGTCATGAACCAGTCCTGTTTTGGCAGAAGG
Source organism: Fragum fragum (assembly GCA_946902895.1). NCBI lineage: Eukaryota > Metazoa > Mollusca > Bivalvia > Cardiida > Cardiidae > Fragum > Fragum fragum. The sequence continues at coordinate 52,425,488 of OX336371.1, forward strand.
TCTAGACAAAAATCAGGCTGTACATATGTGCAGTCTGATCTTTGTCTAAACCTCTATACCTTTAACCCATTCCCACATAATCCCGCTTTTTCATGCCCCTTTTATAATGGAAAACATTGTGGAAAATGAACAAATTTTCTATCTAAAAAGAAAAAAAAAAGTTCATAAAATTGAATATGTCCTCTGAAGCTCCTTTCAATTTTGACCAGTCTAAAATTTTGTTGTGTGGAAATGGCTTAAAGCCCGAGTGTTGTTTATACCATTCATTTTTTAAATAATTAACAACCCAAAATTAGTGCTTTCTTTGTCATCAGTCCTTTGATTTTATCACAATTTTCAAATGAAAGGAATGGCAGACCACAACTTTTCATTGGTAGATGATGTCTGGTAAATTAAGTGAAATTGCACTGATTTCTCGTCTGAAGTGAACACATAAACCAAAATTCAAGCAAATATCTTTAGAATTAGTGACTTAGATATGGCCAAGGTTACATTTTGTCAGGCCATTAATTTAAACCATTAACAGACAGCATTTTGTTAGACTGCTCCAAATCGAAAGGTATTGCAGACAAAATCCTTTCTGTGTTGAAACAAAACAATCAAAACACCTTGATGGTCCTATATTGCTGATCAAAATAGGTCTAGGCTTTACAGTGATAGTTCACAGAAGTATGGAAGGATGTCATAAGGCAATGCCTTAACCAATTCCCACACAGTGACTCTTTTGGACGCCCCTCAAGAAACATGCTTTTAAAAAACATTGTGGAAAATGAAGAAATTGCTTGTGACATGCAATTTCTTCATTTTCCACAATGTTTTCTGCTAAGAAAGTTGAAAAATCCTAAATTTCATAAACTTAAATTGTAATCTGCAACTCCTTTCAATTTGGACAAGTCTAAAATTTTATGGTAATGGGTTAAATAGCAAGCTTTTACATCAAGTTGCCAAAATCGTGACCTCTACAGTAGTAACAAAAAAATAAATCGTCAATAAGGCACCTTTCCCCCTTGATATAAATCAGAACATCTAACTATTCAGATGGGATATTCCTCATGATCATACAAACATTTTCAGTAGGATTGACATGGATTCATCTCTAGAAGGGTAACAAGGATATTGTCATTAAGGATCCTTTTCCCTTGATATTTGTCAGAATGTCACCATATTCAATGGGTTCTTCCTCATGACTATACAAACATTTTCAGCAAGTTTGAGAAGCATTGAGTCAATATTGTGACCTCTAGAGTGGTAAAGAAGAAATTGTCAATAATTCTCCTTTTGTCAAAATGTCTCTATACTACATTAGATTCAACCTCATGATTATACAAACATTTTCAGCATGTTTGAGAATGATTTAGCCAAAAAGTGATCTCTAAAGGGGTAACACATTGCATGACCGACAAACAGCTTGGAAAAAAACTGTGGAAAATGAAGAAGTTACTTGTTCAAGTAGCTTCTTCATTTTCCACATTTATTTCTACTCAGAAAGACAAATATTTCTTAAATTTCATCAACATGATATTGCTGTTAACACCAGGATATTGTTACTGTCTTGTAATGGTTTATCCCGTTCCCACACAACTAAAAATTTTGGAAAAAATTGAAAGAAGCTGCAGACAACAATTTAACCTATTACCACACAATAAAATTATAGACCATTCCAAATTCAAAGAAGTTGCAGACGTCAATAACAAGTTGATTGAATTTTGAAAATGTTTGCCTTTTTTGATGGAAAACTTTGTGGAAAATGTAGAAATTGCTTGTTTCAAGCAATTTCTTACTTTATCCACAGTACTTTGCAAAGTTTTATATTGAGGGGGCGTTCTAAAGTGTCACTGTGTGGGAATGGGTTAAAGTTGATGGACTTTTTTTTTGTCTTTTTAGATAGAAAACATTGTGGATAATGAAGAAATTGCTTGATACAAGCAATTTCTTCATTTTCCACAATGTTTTCAAAAGCATTTAACATAAGGGGCATAAAAAGGAGGGATTGTGTGGAAATGGGTTAAATTCTCATGCATAAGGTCACAATCTGCACATGTTCAGCCTGATCTTAGTCTGCTTCACCCTCTCATCCTTTTTAGCCAGACTTATATAAAAGATACATTTTCAAATAAGTATAACCCATAATAAGGGCTTCCATTGCTTTCATCCCTTTGAATTTAGCCCTTTACTGTTTTGACAAATTTAAGACCTGTCCAAATTCAAAGGTTTTCAAGACGTCAATTTAAAGTCGATTTTATTTGAGAAATGACATAATTATGATGTAAGGTAGAAAATATTGTGGAAAAAGCAGACATGACTTGTAAAAAGGAATTTCTTCTTTTACCACAATATTTTCTCAAGTATAAAAACACAGGGACGTAAAAACTAGGGATTAAACCGGAAAGGGTTAAATGCAATCCTTGAGAGGATTTAATTCTGCATGACAGCTAGGGTTAACCAATTCAAGCACCGGACCACTTAAAGTAACAATGTTTTGTTTGGCATTCTACAGGGCTTTATTCAGAGCAGATGTACGAGGTAGAACCAACCTGAACTAATATCGCAACATGCCATCTATTTATTGCATAAATAAATAAGCTCAACTCAAATTTGTGCAAGTTTATTTAATAAAACTGAAGAACATCTGTCATTCTTATCACAGAAACAAGTACTGTAACTGCACGGAATTGAGTGTTTCTTTTAATCCGCTACCAGACAACAAAATTTTAGACTGGTCTAAATTGAGAGGAGTTGCAGACGACAATTTAGAGTTAATGAAATTTTAGATTCTTTTAAACCTCTGGATAGAAAACATTGTGAGAAATGAAGAAATTGCTTGTGACAAGCAATTTCTTCATTTTACACAAGGTTTTCCCATTCGGTTTTCTTCAGGGGCGTCCAAAAGCTTCACTGTATGGGAATAGGTTTAACCCATTCCAACACAATCCTAATTTTTTACACCCCACACAATTTTTTTTTCAGACTGGTTCTAATTCAAAGAATTTGCACACAAAAATTCCAAGTTGATGAATTTGAAAAATTATTGCCAATCTTGGTAGAAAACATCGTGGAAAATGAAGAAATTGCTTGATAGAAAAAGCTATTTCTTTATTAACCATTTATATTTCCATTAAGTTTTTCCTGAGGGGGTGTAAAAAAGAGAGATTATGTGGGAATGGTTTAAGAAAAGAGCTTTGGAAATATTGTTATAAAGTTTCTATTATGTTTTCTTCCCTATAAGACTAAGGTTTTTAGAAATTGCATCAGCTTCAAATTTTCATCTGCTTCATATTTGAATTTGGACCAGTCTAAAATTTTATTGAGTGTCATGGGCTGAAAAAGTAAAGAAAATTGTAAGAAACACAGATCCCACTCAGAGAATCGAAAAAGACACTTCCAGGAAAATTGGTTTTGCGGATGAATTTGTCGGTGTCACAGCCTGTCTATCTTTGTAATTTTCTGTGAGACAAATCTATTTGATATTGCCCAATATACATATTTCATAAAAATAAATCCTCTACTGGTCTATTAAATCGGAAGAAAGAAGAGGATTTACCAAATTGGTTCTTGAATAGTAAACACGCGGACAGAATATTAAACATTCTCAATGTTTTTTCTACTATAAGAATGTGTTTTATTATTGAAGAGCAAATCCAATTAGAAAATCCTCAATTTTGCTTTACCTTATACATGTATGCTAAAACCCATTCCCTCACAATTATTAAAACGCCCAAGAAGAAAAGCTTAGGAAAACACTCTTAAACACTCTTAAAATTAAGAAATTACTTGTAACAAGCAATTTCTGCATAATCCACCATATTTTTTTCCCAAAAAGACAAAACAATTTAAAATTTCATCAGCTAAAAATTGTTGTCTGCTACATCTTTGAGTTTGGACAAGTCTAAATATCTGTTGTCTGGTAATTGGTTAACCAAGAGGGTTCTTGAATTACTTAGCTCCTGTTCAAGCTTTAACCCATTCCCACACAATGGCGCTTTTGGATGCCCCTTAAGAAAAAAGCTTTCAGAAAACATTGTGGACAATGAAGAAATTTCTTCATTTTCCACAATGATTTCTATCCAAAAAGACAAAAAAAAATTTAAAATTCTATCAACTGGAAATTTACATCTGCAGCTTCTTTCAATTTGGACCGGTCTAAAATTTTGTGGTGGGAGTGGAATACATGCCCAGTCAATGCACGTAGTACTAGCTGCACTATAGTTCAATTAAGAAAAATATTAACCCATTACCAGACGACAACATTTTAGACTAGTCCAAATTCAAAGAAGTTTCAGATGACAAATTTTAAGTAATGACAGTTCATTTTTTTGTATTTTGGTTAGAAAAAAGTGTGGATAATGAAGTAATTGCTTGTAACAAGCAATTTCTTCATTTTCCACAATGTTTCTAAAGTATTTTTCTTGAGGGGGGTGTCCCAAAATTTCCCTGTGTGGGATTTGGTTAATTTTGCAGGTAATAACATTGTTAGAGAAACTATGAATCAAAAGAAGCTGCCAGTGACAGATTGATCTTATTGAAAGCTAAAGAATAAGCATCTTTCAATGATTTCTGAAAGATTCAGTTTCAGCTTAGAGATAAAGGCAGATGGCCCATCCCTCTATGCCTTCTTTTAACCCATTCCAACACCATGATGTTTTAAAATAAGATCTGGAAAACATTGTGGGAAATGAAGAAATAGATTGTAACAAGCAATTTCTCCCTCTCCCTCAATATTTTCTCCTATTAAAGTCAAAGACTTCATAAATGTCACCAACTTGAAATCATCTGCCATCTTTTTTCAATTTCGATCCGTCTAACATTTGTCTTCTGGTAATGAGGTACCAATTGATATTCCACGGTTGATAAACAGTGAATTCTTATAACCATTCTCAGAAATTTCAGCCCTGCAAATTACTCCATTACAAATTAAGACATTGTTCTTTTCAATTACAAGACAATCAATATTGGAGACGAGCTGTGAAAGCACCCCTCGTAAAATCCTAACATCAGCTTTTACAGTGCTATTACACTGCAGTCAACCTCCATAAATGCCTGGAAATAGAAGCAAAGTAACTAATTACATTCCAGTAATTATAGGTACTTAACAAACCTAAAACAATAATGACGGCAGCTGTCGCCCATATTTGCTAATCATGACAAGTTTTATTGCAAAATGGGGAAAATTGGTAAAATCTATATAAGCAATGTAAAAGATTTTTTATTTTTTACTGTCAAAATTTATGGAGATAACGACAAAAAGCATTTAACTATCCTGGGTCAAGTAATTGTAGCTCCATCACAAGAAGATGTTACTTTACAAATATTTGTACGCTTTTTATAAATTTAACAGTCTTACCGTGAGATGAAAAATGTTAATTGTTATGAACAATTACTCTCGTGACTGAATTATTTGAACTTTGCCCGGAAAAGCTAATTGAGTATATTATTAACATTCAGTCAAATTCTAGTGTGTCAATTCAATTCATTTTATTGCAATTCTGCATTTTGACACACTAAAGAAAAACTAAGACAGTCGCATAGCAGTCCATAACTCCCCATCAGTAAGCACATTCGACCTTTGACTTATGATGCCAAAAAAACAATAGGGTATCTCCTTGGGTCATAGATAACATTTGTGTACAGCTAAAGATCCTAATTTAAGTCAAATAGCTTATGAGTTGGAGCACGGAACTGTTTTTCAATCAGTCAAGCTTCTGTCATAGCGCAGTTCAATCATGGGGTGTCTTGGAATTGATCCCCAGCAAAGGCACATAATCTTTATTACATTTGTCTCTCACCAAAGGGTGGATAATCATAAACCTTAGTGGGATAGCAGCTGGAGGCTAGGAAAGGATGTAATAGTGTTATTGGTGCGAGATATACCAGAAATCCATTGTCTAAGGTGCAACTTGACCTTTAATCTATGTGACTCAAAAACAATAGGGTACTTCCTTGGATCACTTGCAACAATTGTATGAAGTTTCATGGTTATTAGTCACTTGGTTCCAGAGTAAGAGCATTGAAACAAGAAGTCTGACTGTACAAAAATGGATTGACATACAGCAGTGAAACCTATATACCAACGCCCCACTTTCACTTTGTAGTTGAGGTGTATAAAACTTAGAATCCCATATGGCATAAAAAATTGCCTGTTAAAAGCTATTTCTCATTTGGCCACAATGTTTCCTACCCTACTTGGCATTTAATTTTCAATTTTAATGTTCTTTTGATTGTACTGTGCAATTTTTCATTTTAGATCAATTTCAAACTGTCCTGCAATTATTTTAGATCATTATCAAATAGCTATCTTAATACTTTAAAATTACAATAATTTTACTAAACTCATACCAACACAATTCTGCTTTTTAAAGCCTTTAAAGAAAAAAGCTTTGAAAACCATTGTGGAAAAGGAAGAAATTGCTTGTCACAAGCAATTTCTTAATCATCCACTATGTATTCTACCCAAAAGACAAAGATTTATAATATTTCATTTAATAAAGATTGTTGTTTGCAACTTCTTTGAATTTGGAACAGTCTAAAATTTTATCATCTGGTAAAGGGTTGAAACTTAATCTTCACAAAAATTCGTAAGTAGAACATAGTCTAGCAGGCTTTAGAAACACAATCATTTACAGAACAGTTAAGACCAATTAGCATTTGGGTACTTACGTGAGTAATTGATCTGTTCTTTCCTGCACTTTCTCTGAAGTAATTATCAAGCTCCCCTTATTTGGTCATTAACTTAAAAACAATACTAGTTATTCTATTTTGGAGGGAAAATTAACATGGCTTACTTCATTTCAAAAACTTTCCTTTGACAAATCTAAATAAGTGTGTAAAAATATTTATCCCTTGTCATGCTGAATAAATAGGGAATATCACAACAGTGTATTTTTCTATTTGTTGTTATCGTGTTTGAGAATCGTGTGTAGGTATATTTTTATTTGATGAGACCGAAATTAACTTTGACCCTCTAGACCAAAGCTTTGGAAAACACCGTGGGAACTGAAAAATTGCTTGTATAGAAGAAATTTATTCATTTCCCAAAATTTCTTCTTCTATAGAATTTCTAAAATTTCAACAACTAAAAATTGTTGAGCCAATTTGGACCATTCTAAAATTTATTTGTCTGGTAATTGGTTAACCCATTCCCACACAGTGACGCTTTTGACGCCCCTCAAGAAAAATGTTCTGGAAAACAGAGTGGGAAATGAAGAAATTGCGTGTGACAAGCAATTTCTTCATTTTCCAAAATGTTTTCCACCCAGAAAGTTGAAAAAACCCTAAATTTCATATACTTTAAATTGTCGTCTGCAGCTTCTTTCGATTTGGACCAGCCTAAAATTTTGCTGTGTGGTAATTGGTTAACAGGGCTTTCAGGGAAAGTATACAATGCTTGCAATACCATACCTCAGTAGTCAATGAATGACCAGTGTGATATCAGAGTTACATTGCCACTAAATATGACATGATATAGACCCCTATGTGATGATGTATCGTTTAATTAGACCCGTATCAATCGATTAATGATAGATTGTCCAAGAATTTGACAGATAATGTCTCCCTATTGCCACTACGGGTTATACATGTTGTCTGTAGCCATTAATGATCATTATAGATGAAGAATTATTCCAATAATAAATCGTCATCGGAGTCAAAATATCCCATTCAAATGACCCATAGTCTACAATATCATTACATTATTATTGGCTAATTCTGTGGATGCAAAAAGATGGAATTGTAGTTTCCACAGAATAAATTTTACTTAACCCATTGAGACGAATTTTTTTTAGACTGGTCAAAATTGAAAGGAGTTGCAGATGTCAATCATCATTGCTTGGTTCATTTTACGCAATGTTTTCCTAGTTGTTTTCTTGAGGGGCATCAAAAAGCGTCACTGGGTGAGAATAGGTTTTGAAGCGCTTTTAATGTTACAGCCTGTTAATTCTGTACATTGTAATACATTTTAAATGTACCATATTTCTTCATAAATGCTCCACTTGACACAAATCCCCCACCCCACTCACTCAGAAATTCATAGTTTTTCTTTTAATTTCTCAGAAAAATCAAGAGATTTTCCTTTAATTTCAACTATTTTAATGATGAGATGGGCTAATATGCTATATTGCAGGGTTGACTTCTCTTGTTCCTGTAAATATATTCCCAATGAGTTTAAAATAAGGGCCTGGATTTACCAATTTACCCATTCAAAATTTCGATCATGATTAGAAACAAGGGGGCCAGTGGCCCTGGCGCTCACCTGAGATAACGCTCTTTTTTTTCTTCAAGGCCTAATACAAACTGGATCAGGAGAAAACCTCCTTTAACATTTAACTAAAATCAACAAGGCCAATTAGTTTTGAAAAGGATGCCTTCTTTATTTCTTTTAAAGCCAAGTCACCCTGTGGCTCTAAAATTTCATTAAATTTGAAAGAGGTCAATGAACTGATGCAAAATTATGCAAAATTCAAGATTCTTCAACTTCTGGGTCAGGAGGAAATGGCTTTTTTTTTCAATATTTCTTTTTCAATTTCACTCTTGTTGTCATAGCAACCAGAGTTTTCAACTGATTAAATTTTTTGGTTGAAATCAGCCCAGTGGTTTGGGAGGAGATGTCGTTTTAAAAATCCTTCTTCATTTCTATATAAGCCCCATCCCCCCCTGGGGGTCTGAGGTAGGTGATCACCCATCACCCATGGAACATTCCTGCAATTTTTGGTTGAAATCTGCCCATCAGTTTTCATTTAAATTCAGTTTTGTTGCCATGGCAACGAAAGTTTTAAACAGATTTATGCCAAATTTGGTTGAAATCTGCCCAACGGTTTGGTAGGAGATGTCATTTTAAAAATCCTTCTTTATTTCTATATAAGCCCCATCCCCCCTGGGGCTCCGTCCCTGGGTACCCAAGGCTGATGATTTTAACAATTCTGAAAGAGGTCATTGTACTGATGCTTCAGGCCAAATATCAAGGCTCTACTCCTTCTGGGTCAGAAGGATATATTTTTAAAGTTTTCATTAAAATTTCAGTTTTGTTGCCATGGCAACCAGAGTTTTTAATGGATTTCAATTCTTTTAGCAATCTTTTAAAGGGCACCACCCAAAGAATATTCCTCCCAAATTTGGTTGAAATCCGCCGTGTGGTTTGGGAGGAGATGTCATTTTAAGATTGTTGACAAATGACGGACAACGCACGACGGACACAGGACAATCAAAATACCTCACCATGAACACTTTGTGCTCAGGTGAGCTATAAACTCTTTCAAAGGATCATTATCACTCAATGATCATTCCTATATGATTTAGTTGAATCCAGCCCGAAGTTTCTTGAGAACTTTTCACTATATACTGTTCTTGGAAATAAGCCCTGCCCATAAAAGCTATGATTTTCATCCTATCAGAATTTCTAGAAGGCACCTGATGAAGGGTCACCATTATAGGTAGTTCATTCCTGAAATCCAGCTGTAGATGATATTTCAAGGAAAGTATACTGATCCACACATATACAACTGCCGGGACACACAAATGAACTATGTCAATGACAATTAGGCCACTACAGTTTAACCTTTTCCAGTAAAATTCCGGGTTTTACTTCACTATGATTTTATACTTCAGAAAACATTGTAACAACCTATTTCTCTTTTTACCACAATGTTTTCTACCACACAGGATGGTTTCATTTCAAATTTCATCCAATTTCAAAAAACGGGGAAGAGTTAAAGCCACCAGTAATGTCACTGAGATTGTAAGGTTAAAAGTTGAAGTAAATCTCTCCAGGCAACATTAGACAAGAGCCATGTTGGACATTGCCATTCCCCGCCATAAAAGCTTGATAGTAAACTGAAGCGAGTTAGGTTTAGGCTTCTTGTGCACTGCATTTCTTCTCAATGAGTTCATTAATAGCTATTATACTTTCAGAGATATGCTCAGGAGAAAATCTAAGTATTTAAAACAACAAAGGGCAATAACTCCAAAATTATGCAAGCAAGAGTTGTGGTTCTTGTGCACTGCACTTCAGAGATATGCTCCGGACAAGTTTAGTGATGGAAGGACAGAATGACGGAATGATGGAATGATGAAATGACAGAATGACGGACGCAGACCATTACTATATCCTCTTCACCGAAACGGGGGTTGATAAAAAGTGTTATGGGTCCAAAACTTGTAATGGTTTGAATAAACCCATTCCCACACAACAAAGCTTTTTGATGCCCCTCAAGAATAACAATTGGAAAACTTTGTGTGAAATAAAGAGATTCCATGTTGCATGCAATTTTTCATTTCACACCATGTTCCCTACCCTTAACATTGAAAGCAAGAGCTGTCAGAGATGGATTATGCTCCCCAAATATAGCTCTGTCACAAAAATTATAAAAGAAACAGGGAAAAGTTTTCAGATGGACAGACAGACACATATGTGGGTATATGCTCCCTACATTCTAGACATACTAAATTTAATCATACATCCTTGAGTTGTGACCTTGACCTTTGAGTTATCTGAAGATTTGTTTCAAATTGCAAATATACTGATGATAGAGAACAACTGTGTAAAGTTAATTAAAAATCCATCCATAATTGAAGGAACTATAATGTGGAAATGCTTAATTTCAATGTATGACCTTGAGCTGTGAAGTTGGAGCTATCTGTTTTTTTTTCTAACGGTACATCTATTCATGATAGAGATCAATTATGACATATTATTTTGAAATCCATCCATAATTGAAGGAGCTGTAGACAAGGTCAATTTGACCTTGAACTGTGACTTTAGAGCTCTCCAAATAACCTGTAAAACTACCTCGGCGCAATATCATAAGGAATTCACTTATGAAGTTTCATCCGATTTAGCCCAAGGGTTGTGAAGATATCGGGGCTGATAGATAGGCGGACAGAAAAACGGACAGAAAACAGAAGGATGGACAAAGACTGGGCTATTTGCTCACCCTTCAGGGAGCATAAAAATCTGAAATTTCATTAGTTTTTAAATTGTTGACTGCAATTCATTTCAATTTGGACCAGTCTAGAATTTTGTTGTCTTGTAAAGAGTTGGCTTTTTTTAATAAAGAAAGGCAGTCTTATCTTTGCCTTCTTTCTAGATGATTATAACAATGGATCTCTTTAAAATGGTTCTAAAAATATTAGAAAATGGATCGACATCTGCAGAAGTCTTTGAACACTTCTCCTAATGACAATAATTGAGTTATAGCTAAAGGACTAAATTGACCTGACTTTAATTGGCTCCATGCTGGTAAAGGACTAACTATTTGATCTCCAGACAATACCTGACAATTTGTCTATTCACCTTATGTCAACCCCTCTCCACTTCAAATACTCAAACATCAGGTCAATTCACGCAGACAGTTACTTAATTTGCATGCATTCCATCTGGGACATCTCATTTGCATAATTGCGCTCAAGAAATGTTAAAGATACACAATGTTCAACATTAACTGACTATTATTATGTATAATTTTGCACATGATAAAATTATGTTAATTGTGGAGCGATTAAATAGTTTTCTCACTTGCATGTGAAGCTTTTATTGTATGAAATATTTAGTTTTCTTCATTTAATTCCATGGCTAGTCATTCATATACTACTGATTTATGCATCATTATGACCATAAAATTTTGCCGTGCATATCTAAATTTGTTTGCTGAACATTCTGTGTATGTATTGTTTGCTAATTCTATGTAAATATTTCTACACCCACAATATTACCTTATAATAATGATCTGAGATTTTCTTGGGAACACTAGAATTTCAGGAATTTGGTTTAAAACATCACACATTATTTCTTTTCATTCTTTATTTACAATAATTTTTGAATACTTACATCAAAATGATAATGAGAATATTCAAATTTGAAAGGTTTGAAAAGCATAATATGCATTTATATAAAGCTAAATCTTAATTTCTGACTGCCAGTACTCCATTTTGATTAATCAGTGCAAAATAGTTTCAACTAAAAAAATGTAGGAAGTTATAATTGTTTCACGCTGACCCATCAATATTATGTGACCACAAATTTTAATTTCTTCTGAAGCAATATATAGTAGTAACCCATTCCTACACAATCTGAATTTATGACACCCTTCAAGAAAAAGTTTGGGAAATCATTGTGGAAAAGGAAGAAATTGCTTGTGACAAGTAATTTTCTCATTTCCCAGATTGTTTTCAACCCAGAAAGAGAAAGATTTTTCAATTTCATGAGTTGAAATAATTGTCTGCATTCCTTTCAAATTGTACCAGTCGAATTTTGCTGTGTGGAAATGAGTTAAGAGATATCATTATAAGCAGGTGTTTTGTGTTTTTCTTCAAAGTTAGGAATATTTTGTAGTCTGTGGTATAAAGTAGTAAGAAATTGGTCTCAGGTTAAGAGCCTCCCCCCTCCCCCCCCCCCCCTGCCCCCCCCGGTTTGAATCCAGCTGGGTCCTTGAGAATTTTTCTCAGCCATGTTGATTCTCTCCAACCATCTGAATGGGTACCTTTAACCCATTCTCAAACAATCCTTTTATATCTCTCTCTGAAAAAAACTTTGGAAAACATTGTGGAAAATGAAGAAATCCCTTGTACCAAGCAATAAATCATTATCCACAATGCTTTCTATCCAAAAAGATGAAAAAAATTAGAATTCCATCAGTTTTGAATTGTCGTCTGCAGCCTCTTTCAACTTGGACCAGTCTAAAATTTTGTTGTGTGGGAAGGATAGTGCTTGGCAAATGTGTTGTTGCTGACAGGTGCACTGTATGTTAAAAGCACACATGCGATTCAGTGATCAGGGGTTGAAGAGGGAAGTTTGGAGAAAGAAACTACTAACTCATAACTTCATCTTTAAACAATTAACCCATTCCCACACAACAAAATTTTAGACTGGTCCAAATTCAAAGAAGTTTCAGACGACAACTTTTTTTGATGAAATTTTAAAAATCTTTGTATTTTGGGACAGAAAACATAGTGGATGATGAAGAAATTTCTTGTAACAAGCAATTTCTTCATCATCCACAATGTTTTTCTAAGCCCTATTTTTGAAGGGCGTAAAGAGGAGGGATTGTGATTTGGAATGGGTTCTGTTTCATGAACATCACCTATAGTAAACATAAACAAGAGGGCAAATAAGTTACTAGATCACTCGCAGTGTTCCTAATTGAGCAAAGAAACATTAAACTTCAAATTGCTTCTTATTTGTACACATACTGATCAAGAATTGCACTAATTAAACCATTCTTTTTGTTGTACCATATACAATTGGACCTAAAATGTGGCCTCTAGAGTGTGCACAAGGTAAATGGTGATGCCAAAAATCAAAATGCAGACGGCAGACATCACACTACCAAACAAGAGCTGGTCACAGTCATGTGACAAATGCCCCAAAAGACGGGGTCAAGCATGTCGACGTTGTTCTACGTAAACCTCGTACCTACAGCTTATTCAAAGCTGTAGTTATGAGGTTTTCGTAGAACATCGACGATGTGGCACTTTGATTTGTTTTGTAAACACATGCAACCACATGCATTTGTGATCTATATGTCTGGGTTTTTTATAATGAAATTTTTAATACATATAATAATTTCTATAAATACAGAATGAAATCGAGAAATGCATTACGGACGGATTTTTCTGAGGTCAAAAGAAGGTCAAAGTCACTGGTTCAAGGTCAAGGTCATGTAAAGTAGTCGTCCATATATGGAAGCAATCCATTGAAGAATAAGAGAGTAAATACAATTTAACAATTCCGGACGCAATTTAACCATTCTGGACTCCTCTTTGACCCCAGATTGTGACCTTGACCTTCGAGATAGGAACCTGGGTCTTTTCTTGACATATCGTCTGAAGGTGGTGAACATTTGTATGAAAGAAATTTGTACCTGCGTGCATGATTATAGAAGTTTCAGAGTGGAAACGGCAAAAAATGCAGATTTTTTACCTTTGACCCAAGATTGTGACCTTGACCTTTGAGATAGGAACCTGGGTCTTTTTCGTGACACATCGTCTGAAGGTGGTGAACATTTGTATGAAAGAAACTTGTACCTGCGTGCATGATAATAGATGTTTCAGAGTGGACACGGCAAAAAATGCCGATTTTTTACCTTTGACCCCAGATTGTGACCATGACCTTTGAGATAGGAACCTGGGTCTTTTTGCGACACGTTGTCATATAGCGGTGAACATTTGTGCAAAGTCATATTGAAATCCACTATTGTATGTAGAAGTTACAGAGCGGACATTAAAGCCGGACGGACACAAAAACGGGACGGACTGACTGACGGACAGTTTGATTAGTATATGTCTCCCTTTGGGGGCATAAAAAGATCATCTAGAGCATGTTTTGCTCTGGTGAGCTAAAAATGTTACCCTTATGTATAAATATAATTTTTCTATGACTTCATCTAGTCACCTACTTTTTGACTTGGCGACATATAATTTCAATGTAATCATCAATGTAATCATTTTGACAAAGTTTGGTCAAGTTTTGGCCAAAATTATGGTCACTATTGGGTATGAAAAAATTCAAAGATTTGGCCAAGTGACCTTTTTTACCCGACCAAACCCATATTGAATAGTGTCAAGAAGATTATCAATATAAACATTCGGACCAAAAATGTGGCCCCTATTGTATAAACAAGATTTTCGTAGATTTAACTTTATAACTTGACAAAACTAATTTTCAATAGATTTCAAGTCCTTATCAAGACTAGATGGTTGTCCAAGGACAACTGATGTACAGCCCGTTTTGTAGGCATTATGCTCTGGACAAACACAATTTTAGTGTTTGACTTTGAGCTTTGACCTTGAACTTGAAGCAAACCAAAAAATTCTTTCAAATGGCACATTTACGCATGATTGAGAATAATTGTGAAATCTGTCCATAATTGTAGGAGAAATGCTCCAGACAAGCACAATTTTAGTGTTGACCTTAAGCTGTGACCTTGACATTAGAACTATCCCAAAAATTCTTTCAAATGGCACATCTACTCATGATGGAGAGTTATTTTGAAATCAATCTATAAATGTAGGAGTAATTGTCTGGACAAATTCGGATTGACGGACGGACAGACTAACGTACTAATGCACATACATATTCTTGTCATAGTGACAACTATGTCTCTCTCATGGAAAGCAGGCTCGACAATAATTGATTGATTGTATTAGGTTTAAGGCCTCTTTTAACAGTAATTTAATCATATCACTGCTGCTGGAGCACCTAACAGTGGATTCCTTGAAGTTCTCATACCAATACAACCACAAAATCTTTTACAGTCCTCCAGCTGTTCATTCCACTTAAGGTTACCTTTATCACAGCATTGATTGGAGACAAATGTTGGATAAGATATTGGCAGCAACTAGTGATCAAATCTGTTACCGCATGATTAGGAGTTCTATGCACTATCAAATGAGCAATTGTCATAACCTACCTTATCCATATAAAGATTCTGACAAAGTTTGGTGAAAATTTAGCCAGTTCCTAGAGTGAAAACATATTGTTGACGAAGGATGCATGATAATGGACATTCAAGTATCTTAAAAGTTCATCCACAGCAGACTCGGGTCAGAGCTTGTTATATCCAATTTCTCCTTTTCTTACAATATTTTCCTCAATATAATCTACAATCGCATCTGTCAATCAAAGAATCAATTGAACAATCAAACTATTCCAATAAACTGAAAGTGATCTTTGAACTCAGACATTGGAATACATTTATGTGAAGCATTTTTTTGTTGGCGACTTAAACATTATTTTGTACTTTGTTGTATATTGATTCGTACTGCTTTGTAGATTGATCATACGAGACCCACAAGGAAGATTCGTGAACCAGACGTGCAGCCTCTTCAAATAAAGACATTATTATTATTATTAAACATCGTAACTACAGCTTGAATAAGCTGTAGTTAAGATGAATAGGTTGTCAATCAACCATTTTACTTAAAGGATAAGAGATCAATTTCTTCATTTTCCACTATGTTTTCCAAAGTTGTTTTTTTTCGTAACAAAAGAAGGATTTTGGGGGAATAAGAAAAAGCTGTTAACAGTGTAAGAGTAACTCAGGAGACCTTTGTCTGCCCCCAAAGACAATTAGTTCATGTTTTTAGTACCCTGGAATTAATTATTCATGTTAATGTTCCCAATGTGGTCACTGAGCGCAGAATTCTGACTTTTGGTCCACCGTAAACTCTTAATTGTTAGCAGATCTTCAGAATGATAAGTCGTTATAACTATTGGCATAATCAGTATACTTTATTTGTTAAAAATTAAGTTTAACAGTTCAAATAAAAGCAGTTTAGCACCTACCCAACAAAAATTTACCAGTATATTTCTTTACCTGATATTACCTGCAGAGGTCCATTTTTTTCAACTATTTTGAAGACCCTAATGCCGGACATCAAAATTTTAGACTGCATGGTCAAAGTTGAAAGAAGTTGCAGACAATTTCAAATTGAAGGATTTAAAACAAATTTTCTTTCAGGTTTGAATGATTTTCAACACTACTTTTAAAATCATTTCCGTCATATTGCTGCGGCTGGAACATCTTACCATAGATTCCTGGTATTTCCCACACCAGTACTACCCCTACATCCTTTTCGAGTCTCCGTTTATTCATTAAACTTAACTCTTGTCAAACTGAAAAAAATCCTGTTTAGAATTATTCTAAAATCAAAGGACTGAAATCACTGGAAAAATTAGTTGCAGGTCAATATTTTATTTGAAAACTGATGTTATAAACGATTCTTACTTGAAAGGGACAAGCAGGTGGTGTAGATTAAGATCAGACTGCTGACAGGTGCAGGCTGATCTTTGTCTATACCTCCTGCCCAGACAGGAAAATTTCAGGTTCAGCATGACAATGTTTAAGTTTATGATTATCCAACGATTGTTGGGAGACAAACATCGGAAAGGATATTTGCTGCAACAAGGGATCAAACCCAGGACCCCATTTTTAGGAGTCCAATGCCTTTTAAGGTAGAAAGCATCTAGCAGCTTATTGCAAACAAGCATAATCTCTCAACATCGAAAGGCATTCCAGTGCTACAAAAAATTTGTGAAACGTTCCCTCACAGCCATCAAAGCACCAAAGGTATATTAGCTATGAATGTGAAAATTCCAGAAATTTCTTCTCACATTTGCACTAGATAGAAGGCCATAAATTAAAGACATTTTGCAGCTAGTCTCAATTTAAATGCAGGAAAATCTCAGAAACTCTGTAAATTATTAATTACTTAGCAAAGCATCTTTTAAATTTATGGCAAACCGGAACAGCTAAAACCAATCTATCTACCTTTCTAGTAAAATGAAACTAATAATGTAACATTTCATCTCTATTTGATTGTAACATTCACCATTATGTTCACTGGTTTTCACGACCCCCGAGATCAGACATGTCTAAAAATGTTGTGAAAAAGGAATAAATACCACATCACATATCTTGGACTCTTTTAAGAGGGACAACGCTCTGTAATTAAGTTTCTGGTTGCAGAAGGTGAAAAGCCTTGCCACATCTTTCAGAGGCTTAAAAAAATGATTTTCTGACAAATGTGTATCACATTCAACCTTCTGCAAATAGGTTTCTCAATTTTGTGAAACAGAACAAGTGTTTGTGACAGGCCTAGGACTGGGTGTCCAGCTCAAAAATTGTAGTAAATGTTAAAGCTTCTGTCAATGAAATCGTCGAGTAACTTTGGAGGAGTTAACAATAAGTTTAGGAACACCTTGGCATGAGCAAGGCAAGTGCCCAGTGGGTGCCTAGATAGCTGTCCACAGATCAAAAGGCAAAAGAACGTTTGAGTTGTTTAAATCATGAAGGAAATAAGTTTTTGAACCGCATTATAGCTGGAGATGAGATGCGGGATATTATTCTGAACCCAAGGCAAAATCTCAGTCAAAGCAGTGGAAACAAGCTGGAACCCAACCTCCAAAAAAGTTTAAGCAGTCTCCTTCTGCTAGCAAAGTGATGCTTGTTGCCTTTTTGGATTCATGAGGAACTAGAGCTGTCGCCCTCAAGGGCTGACGAGAATACCCCCCACACCGCTAAAAAGGCTTTTCTATGAAGGAGTGGAATTTGAAGCTGTTTAATCACATGCATGTCATGGTGGATGAACATTGCCAACCCTCCACCTCTTTCTGATTTTGTGTTTGTTGCTAGAGTTGACTGATTAGGAAAGGTTGGTCAATATGAGCCTATGTTAAAGAAAACTGTGTGAGGAGATGATGACACAAAATTATATCCACGAAAAGTCAATATGAGCCTATGTTAAATTTTTGACCCCCGGGGGGGCAGGGTCAAATTTGACCTCAGGAAATAAACTGTTCTATATTTTGTAAAGGTCAACAAGATGATGTTACTTACCAAATTTGGTAACTCCCCTTATGGTTACTGAGTTTTGCAATTTTAAATTTTGACTACTCCCCCCCCCCCCATTAAAAAGTTCAAAATGGCATAACTCTGAAACTAACGACTGGATCAAGATGAAAATTTCAGATTCACAACTTCATATGATAGGAAACAACCTGATAAAATTTCAGCAAAATTGGTCAAAAAATGTGGGAGGAGAAGAGGACACAAAATTATGTCCACAGACGGACGGACGGACAGACGGACAACCTGATTCCAGTATACACCCCCATAACTTCGTTGTGGGGGGTATAATGATACTTACTTTATGCTAAAAGGTCAAACTGTCACTGCCAAGTACTATATTGAAGTAATTCTGAAAAATTTCAGAGAAAAGCCCAAGTAAATGCATCCAAGGTTAGCACAGAAAATGTCCTCCTTCACAATATAGCCCCCTCGCATACCGCCCCAGCTACAGTAAGGGTTATTTACTCTTACAAATGGCAATTGTTGTCTCACCCTCCTTTTAGCCAAGACCTCACCCCATGTGACTTTTATTTGTTTCCAGAACTGAGCAAAATGCTTGCTGGAAAGAAATATATGACTAGGGCAGCTTTGAAATTTGCTATTACACAGTACCTAAAACATAGGTCTACGTCATATTTCACAGCGGGAATACAAAAGCTCCCACAAAGATGGCAAAAGTGTGTAGTCATAGATAGAGAATATTTTGAAAAAGAGTAGAAAGATTTTCTTTAAAATGTTGATGTTTTCGAGAACATGTCAAAAGTCCGGATATTTTCTGATCGTACCTTGTTATTAGCCTGAACTCAAACATTACGATTCACAGACACCCCTGACTCCCTTTTCACGACCAAAGTAAAAGAGCTGTTTGTTCTTTGTTTAAAATGGATCCTTCCAAAAGAGACAAGACTTTTCAATAACATAGACTTATAATTGTTGTATAATGTACCAGTCTTAAAATTTGTCATCAGATAAAAAGTTAATGGGTTAAAGGAGAGTTGATAGGGCCTTTTTTCGTCTGGATGCATAATATGGGACATATACATATAAAATAACAAACATCCTCAATGTCATTTGAATGGCAATAGAGGCTGATTCTCTCATTTCTATGTGTTGGGACTGCTGCATTCATTGACAAGGACACAGCATGACTAAAGGTGGTCAGGAAACAAAACCTCCAGTTCATGCAGTTTGTGCTCAAAACCAAATTTATCCAGCAAAATTTCACACTGCACAGAGGCATCTGATTCATCTTATGTGATCTGGGTCAATTTGCATAATAGTGTGTCTGAAGGTAGACAATTTATGGGATTCTAATACACTGACTCTCTACTTATATACATACACAAGTAGGTGATTTATAGAATCATGTCAGTTAGAGTGTCAGCCAATTGATTTCTATCTTCCTTCACTACTTCATCATTATCTTTAACTGTTGTCATGCTGAACTCGGAATATTCCTGTTTTTACAGGATGTCTACGCCACCTGTTTGTCCCTAGAAGGTCAGAGTTATTTTAAGAATTAATTTTCAAAAGAAATATTGTCCTTCAACTAATGCTTCCAGTGCTTTCAGCCCTTTCATTTTTATGCAATTTTAATATGGTGTTACAATATTCATTCCACTAATGAGACTTGACCCTTGTCATGCTGTATGTGCAATACTTCTGTTTTGGCATAAGGTATAAACAAAGATCACACATATATGCAGTCTCCGCCACCTGTAGGTCCTTTTGAGTTATTTATACAATCAACTTTCAAAATAAATATTGACCCACATCTAGTGCTTTAAGCTCTTTAATTTCTTCCTTGCTGCATCTTTTTAACCCATTCCCACACAGTGAAATTTCAGACCGGTCCAAATTGAAAGAAGCTGCAGACGGCAATTTCAAATTGATGGAATTTTAAATGTTTTGGTCTTTTTGAACAGAAAACATTGTGGATAATGAAGAAATTGCTTGATACAAGCAATTTCTTCATTTTCCACAATGTTTTCAAAAGCTTTTTTCTTTAGGGGCGTAAAAAGGAGGGCCCATGTGGGAATGGGTTAACTCTATTTGATACCTACTTTTTCAACTAAAAACATCTTGACATGTAGTCTGAACATGCTTTAATTTTGACCAGTCTAAAATATAGTTTTCTGGTAATGGGTTGAACAAAATATATCATTAGTCAGTGGAGAAGGCCCCTGAACCAGGACAGTTCATGTAAATTCAAGGAAATTCAATTTTTGACTCCATATTATAATCCAAAAATATTATTGTGGTCATGTCAAAGATATCCCTGAAAGGATTAAATGTGAAGACATTTGAGCAGACATTTGAGCCAATATTGAAGCCTATACATCTAGGATTTGAACTAGCTACTTATTTTTTGACCCAAGATAACCAAGTATCGAACTGAAAACAATTATCACGCAAAGATTCAAGCCAATCATCAAGACATTAGAGCAAACATTATGAAAACAAGGTAGTTTGAAGACTTGACCTAGTTCCCTGGTTTTTGACCAAAAGAGACCCAAAGTAAACCCAGATTTCATGGAGGCAAAGATTATGACCAAATAACTAGACATTTGAGCTGAACAAGAGCACCACCCACAGGTGCCAATGCTCGGCTGCAAGTGCTGGATAATGCAAAAATTTGAAAAGGGGCATAACTCTTGTAAAAACACTTTTAGAGTTATCCCCCTTGACAGCCTAGATAGCTCTTGTGATGGTCAATACACATGCCAAGTTTCATGAGGATATCTTCAATAACAACAGAGATATGACCAAGGTTAAAGTTCGTCAAGCCAACAACAACGCCAACGCAAACAACGCGAAGGTGATCACAATAACTCGGGTTTTCTCCAAAAACAGCTGAGCTAAAAATACACCCTTTGAGAAGGCAAACAAGGTACAATCAAAACTGTCCTAGCTGTCACATGAGAATAGCCATCAATCTGTGTATAACGGCCACCTCAGGTCCGCTCACGCAATCTGCTATGTGAATAGCAGTTATCTGTCCTATGTAGCCAGCGGTCACCTTTAATTGTCCAAAGTACATCCCTTTAAACAGTCATACGACCAGACGCAACCCGACTAATTGCAGGCAGGTGTTGTGTAAGAAAAATCAATAACGCGTCTGGCTAATCGTGTGCATAATCGTGTGCATAAACCGTGATGTTATCCTTTCAACATTCCATTTAAAGGTGTACCCTTTTAACGTGTGTTTGATTGAATGTAATTGATTTGTTTAAAAAAAGATAACAAATGCCGAGTTATGTTGATTGGTATTAATTAAATTTGATGAATTAAATGCGAGTTCTAATTACGTCAACAGTTTGTATAGCTGCTTAGATGGGAAGATTAAAACGCGAGTTGGTCGGACCATTCTTTTTTATTCTACGCTACAATGTCTACTAAACGCAAGTGTCTACGTAAGAAGAATGCGTCAAAGTTCTTCATCTTCTTGATTCTGGTCGGTCTTCTAGGGTCATCGCTTCCAAGTTTGGAGTTGATCATACTCAGATTCAAAATGTGGCTCAACGAAAATGTGAAATAATGAACAAATACGAAATTGGGAACCCTGAAAGTAAACTTGTTAAACTCACCGTGTCTTTCAAACAGATTGAGGATCTTTGTCACCAGTCAAGCACATTTACCACTCGGTCATCGAGGCAGATCTTGTTGTTGGCTAGAGCTTTTCTTAAAAAGACGTAAAATTGTTTTCAAGAAACAAAGTGGCAAGCGTGGATCTGTGAGCACATGTCTTTTGAGTGACTGAAAATGTAAACTAAAAAGCGTTTGTGATGGATATAATCAGAGTGATATCTTTAACATGGATAAAATGGAACTGTTTTACCGAGACACCACCAGAAACACCTTCTTCAAGAAAGGTGAAGACTGTGCCGGTGGTAAACTGTCAAAAGAACGCATCACTGTAGCGTTGTGTTCCTCTATGATTGGTATTTTGTTATCTTTATGAAATTCTTTAAAAGAAGATGGTCCCTTTATCTTAGGAGATAAAACATCATAGCTACAGCTTATTCAAACAGTAGTTATGACAATTTTTGTCATCCGTCTACACAGTCGTTTAACAAGAGTGCCATAATCACAATATAATTGGAGACACTTCTTATTTTGACAGAACCAAATTCAAAACATTTGCAGACTTCCTTTTGTGCTCACAAGAAAAGTGGACAGACGGACGGATGGACCCCAGATACTAAGTTTTAAGGGGGCATAATACAGGGAAAATTAATGAACACTCAAAAACCAAGAGACAAAGTGTCAAGGGGCATAACTCTTGCAAAAATCAATGAACCATGATCCATGTACACCTACAAATTATGGTGATGACATTGACCAAATTTCATTTAAATCAAGACAAAAAGTTAGGAGGAGTTGCGTTCACAAGGCTGCAATTTTAATAAGTCCCAGATAATACAGGGAAATTAATGAACCATAAAATCCTTGATCCATGTACATCTACAAATTATGGTGATGACATTGACCAAGTTTCATTTAAATCAAAACAAATAGATAGGAGGAGTTGCGTTCACAAGGCTGCAATTCCAATAAGCCCCAGAGACTAAGATTTAAGGGGGCATAACTGAGGCAAAAATTAATGAACCATAAAATCCTTACTTCATGCACATCTACCAATTAAGGTGATAACATTGACCAAGTTTCAAAAAGATCCAACCAAAAACTTAAGAGAAGTTGTGCTCACAAGAAAAGTGGACGTACTAACGTATGTACAGACGGACGGATGAACAGACAGATGGTGAAGATGACGCCAATATTC
The DNA here is from genome assembly GCA_946902895.1 of Fragum fragum. NCBI lineage: Eukaryota > Metazoa > Mollusca > Bivalvia > Cardiida > Cardiidae > Fragum > Fragum fragum. Next base: position 52,448,606 of record OX336371.1, read on the forward strand.
AACCGCCTACAGCGGCGTATACAAAGCAGACAAAAACACGAAAGAAAGCCATGCTGTTTTTTATTTGAAGCACTGTAAGACTAAAATTTCGTAACTGCAGCTTTTAAAAAACTGTAGTTACCAGGCTTTTAGTACATCCAATAGAAGAGCCCTTTCCTGGTTTAATAAATGATAAAAATGTATAAGTGTGTATGTTTGTCCAATTTTTGTCTTCCTAAATCTTCTTAGTTATTTTAAAGCAGACAGTTCATAGATTGCTTTCAAACCTCCCTTTTCCAGACACCCATTGTTATTGGGGAGTCCCTAAACCCTAGATGCTTCATATTCCTGTCTCCAGACCTGCTTCCTGTCGGATATTACGCCAACAAGAAAGCATGGATGACCAGTAAGATAATGGAAGACTGGCTGCGCCATGGTGACCCCCTTATGAGAAAGAAGGGGAGGAACATTCTTCTCTTTTTGGACAACGCACCCTCTCACCAATCTTACCATCGAACACAACTTTCTTGTGCCTGTGGACCAGGGAATTATCAAAGCTGTGAAGCTGAAATACAGGCAACACAAGCTTCAGCATGTCCTCTGCAAGATGGAGCAACACCCTACTAAGACTGGGCCCCAGATTCTTAAAAACATTACAGTGTTGCAGGCCATCTACTGGGTAAACAGAGCCTGGAGTTTGACATAACAATCAACAATCATCAAGTGTTTTAATATTACTGGATTTAATGTGCTTATTGATTGTGATGGTGTCAGTGCCAATGCCTCGTCAGATCTTGTATTGTGCCACTAGTTAAGGGTTGAATTTTTGTTAATTACCAAATATGTATTTCATTTCTTGAGAAGCAGAATTGGTCTGTATAAAGAAAAGTGTTAAAACCTTCTTTTGTGTTTTGTGCATATTAGGTGTTTGACAGACAAGCCAACAGATAATGGCAATCAGCTGTGGTAACACACATACTTAGCATGTGTTATAATGCTGATGGTTTAGTAGTCAAATAATCTATATTTCCTATTATGTTTTTATTAAAGCTTATTCATTTGGAATCACTTCCTTGTAAGAACATATAAATAGGCGCACAGGAACTTGAGAACTGACTTAGAATTACTTTGTGTAGAATGACTTTGTGTCAGATAACGTAAACAACTAAATCTAGAACTGTAAAACTCTTGTGTTTGAAATGAAATAAGAATCTTCTTGGTGAACATTTGGACTTTGTGTTTCTAGAATTGAAATTATTCAAATCTGTCTTTGTGAATCGTTACAATGTTTTATGTTATTCTGTGTGAATCTATATCATATGTTTAATTAAATATCAATAAATTGACATCTTTTCCTTTGACATTCATCCTTCCGACTTAGGCCTTCTACCTAAGAAAAAAGCATCATGAATTACAACAACAACTACCGAAATCCCTGTGTTACGAACAGACGAAACCCACTTCGTAATACTTACCATTGACAATGATGATTTTCCCTTAGCCATTGTGAAGATGGCAAGGGAGTTGTTTGACTGTGAGGTCAGTGAATTGGTGAACATTGATGCAATGTTTTCCACTTGTGACACGGACATGAGTCAGTGGCATAGACCAACAGCTGAACTGTTGGAGGACACTAGTGAATCTAATACAGTAGACACACTGGAAGAAGATGAGCTCACTAATAACTCTGTAGTTGAACATGCATCATCTAATCAGGCCTCAGACTGTAAAGAGACATTAAGGGCACTGGGAATAAGGATATGTTTAAATGTGTAAATGATTTTGATGATTTGTTTGTAGGAAGAGAGTAGCAGCAACAACAACACAGTCAAGAATTGATGATTTTTTTTAAGAAGTTAACCAATGACAATAGGAAGACATTTGTTATTGAATGAAATCCTCTGATAAAGGATTACAATCAAGTGACCAATTTTTTCTGGAATTCTCAAATTTTCTGTTAAAGTCAAGGTTATCCATGTACTGTACATTTTTAAACAATTGAAAAAATAATTTAAATGGGAAGTATTTTATTAAGAATATATTATGTATGACATTCAAGATAAACATATTAAAGGTACATTTGATAAATTTTTTACTGATTACAACACTTGTCTTTGCTTTAATTTACATAAACTTTTTTTTCATTTGGTCGGTCTGATAAGTAGACATGTACCATGACCACTTGATGTTGTTTGGGTTGGAGAAAAACTAATCTGTGTTAAGCACCTAACAATGGACTCCTGGTATTTCTCACACCAGTACTACTACTACATCCTTTCCTAGCCTCCAGCTGCTATCCCACTTAGGTTTACTATTATCCAAGCACTAGTGAGAGACAAATATCGGCAAGGACATGTGCAGCAGCTGGTGATCGAACTCATGACATCCCATGATTGAAGATTGGGAGTCTTATGTGCTACCGACTGCACTATGATGACGGCACTTGTGGTTTAGACACTTTCTTCACAACTACATCACAACTGACCAATCACTGACCTACCCATGTACTTCGTAGGCGCATTAGCTCCTACAGAAGTAACAATCTGATTTTAAACAACATTATTTTGCAAAATCTATGGCATGTAACAAAAAAGTAGATTAGTTGGATGGCGACCTAAATGTTGACAGCTTGAAAAGGCTTAAGTCACCGAACCAAAAAAAAAAAAGCCTCATATAAATAGCGACAAATTTAAGAGTTCAAAGTCTACTTCCGATCTAAATGAATGATGAATGATTGACAGCCAATACTGATCAACAGAGGTGTTTCTGAATGATACTCTTGCTCTATCCTAATAAAGTTTGTATGCAAAAATGGATCTAACTGATAATACTCTGGCAGATCCATTCTATTAATGTAACTTGGTATCTTGCAGACACATTTTCTTGCTGTACTAGGGTAGGGTCATAGCATAGGTATCAGGGATTAAGACTCAGGTTTGTTAACCCATTACCATATGGCAGAATTTTAGACTAGTCCAAATTGAAAGGAGTTGCAGACGACAATTTAAAGTTTATAAAATTTTAGTTTTTTCAACTTTTTTGGGTAGAAAACATTATGTAAAATGAAGAAATTGCTTGTTACAAGTAATTTTTTTCATATTACATTATGTTTTCCCAATTGTTTTTTCTTGAGGGGTGTCCAAAAGTGTCATTGTGTGAAATGGATTAATACTGAATTATGGCTGGGTTCAGAATGATAAAGAAAGTGCAAGAGATTTCTTTTTATACCAGCTTTTGGCTTGGAAGTGCTACTGTGGATAATAAACTATGCATGAAGAACTGCACTGCACTTGATGGCACATAAGACAGGTGTGTTCTATCTAATCATGTTGAATTTGTTTAAGTTGTAGATTTAACCATTAAAATTTAATTTACAAGTTTTATCAGATAATGTGAATAAATATTGCATGAATATTCAGAATTTTGATGCAATAGAAAAGCTGGAAAATAAATGAAATTTATACATGTATTTTTCTTTCATGATGTTGTTTTCTTAACCCTTTCTTGTAAATCCTGCTTTTTTACCAAGCAATTTCTTCATTCCCAACAATATTTTCTTAAGAAAGACTAAGATTTTTACAATTATATCAACTTGAAGTTGTCGTCTGTAAATTCCATCAAAATGATCCAGTCTAAAATTTTGTCTAGTATTTTCTGGTATTGGGTTATTAAATTTTGTCCTGCTGAATAAAATCCTTTTCAGAATTGTACTCAAAAGGCTGAAAGTACTAGAATCACAAGTTGTGAATAACCTCTACCTTGAAAAGGACAAACAGGTGGTGTAGACTTAGATCAGACTGCACATATGTGCAGGCTGATCTTTGTTGATGCCTCCTGCCGAAACAGGAATTTGCTGGGTTCAGTATGACAACGGTGAATTCAACCTCTGCATTTAAAACTGAATCTAATCCATATATGTTTAACCCATTCCAACATAAGCCCTCCTTTTTACACCCCTCAAGAAAAAAGCTTTGGAAAACATGGTGGAAAATGAAGAAATTGCTTGTATCAAGCAATTTCTTCATTTTACACCATGTTTTCTATCCAAAAGGACAAACAAATTTAAAAAATTACATCAACTTGAAATTGTTGTCTGCAGCTGGTTCGATTTGGACTGGTCTAAAATCCCACTGTGTTGGAATGGGTTAACAAGATGACCCCTATCTCTCATCTCAGTCCACCTAAACCAATGGACAACTTAAATACAGAATTGCTACCAAATATCTGCACCCTCTAAATTCAGAGAAGAAAATTTCTAACAATATCCTTCTTTGTCTATATGTAAAACTGGGTTCATCTTGGCAAATCCCAAATATGACCCTACAGATATGACAAACTTGCAAGAATAGCTTATGTCAATGCTTTTACTCTTAGCTTTCTGTTTTTTTTTCCCCTTTTTGTTTCCATGGTAACCAAACTTTGGTAAAGCTTTATCTTAGGCACATATCTGTCAAGTCTCATCAAAATTGGCCTACTAGATTAGGGGATTCAGATTGTGGGTAACAGGCAATTGAAGGCTGACTTTAAGCAGAAGCATGCTATGGAAAGTTACAAAAGAAATCATGTAAATTGATTGTAGTGGGACATTGTGGCAATGTTCAGTATTAGTCAGTCAATCTATAGAAAATAAGGATAACATTAACGCTAGTTATTCTGAACCTGGATTATTTCTGTTTTGGCCAGAAACATAAATGACAACATATATGCTGTCTGATCTTGATGTATACCTCCTGTCTGTTCCTTTTAACTCGTTCCGACTCAATTATGCTTTTATTTGCCCCTAAAAAAAAGACTTTGGAAAACTTTGTTGAAAATGAAGAAATTGCTTGTTACAAGCAATATATTTTCTATCCTAGAAGACGAAAACTTTTGTAATTCAATCAGTTTCAAAATGACAAATTTTATGTGGTGCTTGGTTAAGACTTGAATGTCCATGAAATTGTTTCTCACAAAGAATAACCTTCAAGCCTTCCAGTGCTCTCAGCACTTTGATTTTAATGAAGTTCTAGTGAGGCTTTTATTCATCATGACAAGAGTTCAAACAATGGAGACACATTTACCAGACATGGAGAAATGTTATCGGACCATGGAAGGTATTTAAAGTCATTTGTGGTGATTGTTGAGCATGTAGGTTTCAAGACAGACTGATAACGTGTCCATTAACACTCAATGTTCTGTATGACAGGAACAACTAAGTGGTTGCTGCTTATGACAACCAAACTTGCTACATTATTACTCTATATCTACCAGTTTTCCGTATAAGATACATTCATTGTAGGCAGACAAAATTACCCTTGACAAAAAAACAAACATATCAGTATGTACTTAACCCTTGTCATGCTGTATAAATTACCTTATTGAAATGCTGTCAAATCAAAGGGCTGAAAGCACTGATATAACTTTTTGTTCGAAAATCAATATATTTCTTTTAGAAATCAACTTCATAAACAACTCTGGCAGGAAAAGTACAAGCAGGAGGTGTGCATAAGTGCAGTCTGATCTTAGTCTACACCTCCTGCCAAAACCGGAATATTCCGGGATCAGCATGACAAGGGTTAACAGACACGGATATGGTTAGATGATGTCATTTAATTTTAGACAAGTTTCGTGAGGTTCTTCCATGTTATATAGCCAGTTTGTTTGTATATACCATGATGAACAGTGATACAAAACCTTGTATTGGATTCTCACCACACAGGAGAATGTAATACTCTGTTTTTCCTAACAAACACTCCCTTCCAAATAAATACTCCCCTCTCGAAATGTACTGTTCTCGGAGCCTTTGGATCAAGCCCCACCCACACCTAAACTTACCTTTGCTGTGTTGACAAATACAAAGTAAATCAAAGGACTGAAAGTCCTGAGAGCGATTTGCTGGCTTATCAGTAATCGCGCTCAATAATGCCAGCATGTATCATCAATATGAGTAAGTAAATTGTACACCTAAGTAAGCGGAGCAGCTGGGGGCTCAATTAGGATGTAGTGGTAGTACTGATGTGTGAACTACAAGGAATCCATGGTTAGGAGCTCCAGCCACACCGATATAACTGAAATACTATTAAAAATTGCGTTAAGCCCTATTCAATCAATCATGACCCCTTACTGTTTACCGAAATTGCTATTTTGATTTAATCACAACGTTTTCATTAATATTATTTCATCAGTGCGTGAAAATTTGTGGTTGTGTGGTAAAAGGTTAAATGATAAAAGGTAAAGAAATCAAAGCTGCCATTCAATTCTTTTTTCATTGAGCATATTATAATTACATTTGATGTACTCCATGTCTGTTTCAAAGATTTAGTTGAATTTGAGGTAAAAGGGGTTTTATTCAATGGGGTTAAATACACGCTTGAATCGCGACTAGAACAGGGTTGTACCTCGTTACATATACTGTGTATACGGGGTGTAAATTTGCTTGGCCCTGCCAGGTCAAAACACTAACAGAGAGTTTACATGTATACTCCACTAACCACTGACCTAGATTCTATCTTGAAACGCGAGGAAATTATTTTCTCATTTTGACAATTCATTAAATAATTTAATATGGATATATTAAGTCAAAGTTTTGAACAATTTTCCTGGATATTCATGACTAAAAAGAGGCTGTTGGCATTCAGCAAGTAAGTTATTTTCTTCATCAGCGATGAAACAAGATTGAGGCCATCACTGGATTCACCTTCAGAAATCTGCCTATCATCATAGACCTGGAATCACATTGATGTTTTTTTTAATGTTTGCCCCAGGTTCAGATGATGAAGTTGATCCTGATAAGCAATGATATTTTTTGGTGAAAACACAAACTAAAGTACACCATGTCACTTTGAACAAGCTAAATAAATAAGTAGATATGAATAGTGTGCATATATAAGACTGGCTGAACTTTGAAGAGATCCCCCTTGAAGAGATCCCCCTTGGCATGCATGTTCCTACACGGCTCATATTCAAGACAAGGTTTTGTATCACAATCATATATCTACCTGTATGTTGCCAATATTTTTGGTCACTTTTCTCAGCAATCTTGTGCATCAGGTAGGTGTTCAAAAACTTCTTTACTAAATTTTTAATGTTGTTGTGTCTATCTATATTATAAAACTTAAGACTCATTTAGACATTCATGATTTTCTCTATGATTCACCAAGATTCACTCAAATTTCTCATGTTAGAAAAATCGAGAAAGATCGGGATGAATGATGGTGAAAAGAAGAAATATTCAGTGTCACTACGATTCCAGTAAGAATGTCTATGATATTAGTACGGTTTGACCACGGTGGCACAACAAATGCTAACAGTGTTTGTATGGTTTGATACTGTAGTAGTACATTTCATGGAGGTAGGGACATGAGCTAATTGTGGAGCTCTGTAGCAAAACAGTGGATGATTCGTACGACAACCATACAGAATTTGTGGTGTCATATATTCCACCACTGGCTACAATTCCACCATTGGCTACAATCTCATGAATAGCCATGAACATAGCTATGGCGACAGTATGAATAATCACGATTCCGCTAAGTTGCGCTACATATTAGGCCACACCCAATAACCACCACAATTTGCCACAAATTTTTAAAACAGTTTAAAATCTTTGTATTTAGATTTCAATCAAACTCTAATTACTGTCTGCAACTTCAATGGGTGTAATTTTAGCAACCTTGGTAGAGAACAATCTGGATGTACTATAAATCAAAATATGACTGCATTACAACTTATACATAAGGAGTGGAAGATATTTGAACATGCTCTTATTGAGCTTTTTTCATATATTTGGATGCCTTGGGAAGGGCCATGTTTGTCCAAAGGATATAAACATGGTAGATAACAATAATGTTATCCTTTGTTTTTAATGTAAATGCTCTAGAGCCTATATTTAAGAAGAATTATTTCAATGCAATTTACGCAATTTTCGACCCCATAAGTAGAGACATTTTTTATCCTAAGAGCATATTTTCCTGTTACATAGTACAAAATTATTTAGTCATGCTACATACCAAATATGTATGCCCTTCACCTTATATTTAAGAAGGAGAAGACTTTTGATGTTGCTCTAATTGAGCGTTTTCAAAAAATTTTGACCTCTGGGGCAGTGCCATGTTTTATCCCAGGGCTAACATTTTAGCTAACATGGTAGATAACCATCTGGATATGCTATATACAAAATATGAATGCCTTAGACTTTGTAGATTTGGAGGAAAAGACTATTGAACATGGTCTAATTGAGCTTTTTTACAAACTTTGGACACCCAGGGAAGGGGTGTTTATTAACCTACAGGCATAATTTGATCAAAACTGATAGATAACAGCCATTCTATGCTACACTCAAAATATAAATGCCCTCCTCCTTAAAATGAAAAAATTTTTTTTAACATACTCAAATTTTGCGTCTTTCCCAATTTTTTACCCCTAGTGCAGGGCCGTTTTTGACCCGAGGAAGACAACTTTTAGTGATATAGTACAAAACCATCTAGTTATGCTCCATACCAAATATGAATATCCTAGACCTTATAGTTTAAGAGGAGAAGTCTTTTGAAAATGCTCTAAGTAAACATTTTTCCAAACTTCGGACCTCAAGGGCGGGGCCATTTTAGACCCCAGAGATTAAATATTAAAAAACTTGGTAGAGAACCATATGATTAAGCTCTGTATAAAATATAAATGCCTTTTGCCTTGTAGTCTCTGAGAAAAAAGACAACATAGATTTTCTAAAATTTCCCATTTTCATATGGCACGGTTACAAGAGTTTTTCACGGAATGAAATTCTTTTAACAACTTTTGAAGAGCCTTACCCAAAGAACATCCCTGCAAAGTTTCAGCTTGATTGGCCTACTGGTTTAGGAGGAGAAGATTTTTAAAGATTTTTACAGATTTACAAATGATTCCCATTTTCACATGCCGTGGCAACCAGAGTTTTTGACGGAATTAAATGCTTTTAACAACTTTTGTAGAACTTCACCCAAGGAACATCCCTGCAAAGTTTCAGCTTGATTGGCCCACTGGTTTAGGAGGAGAAGATTTTTAAAGATTTTTACAGATTTAATAAAGATTCCCATTTTCACATGCCGCAGCAACAAGAGTTTTTGATGGAATTAAATTCTTTTAACAACTTTTGTAGAACTTCACCCAAGGAACATCCCTGCAAAGTTTCAGCTTGATTGGCCCACTGGTTTAGGAGGAGAAGATTTTTAAAGATTTTTACAGATTTAATAAAGATTCCCATTTTCACATGCCGCAGCAACAAGAGTTTTTGATGGAATTAAATTCTTTTAACAACTTTTGTAGAACTTCACCCAAGGAACATCCCTGCAAAGTTTCAGCTTGATTGGCCTACTGGTTTAGGAGGAGAAGATTTTTAAAGAAATTGTGGACGGACGGATGGACAGACGGCGGACAATGACCAATCACAATAGCTCACCTCGCACTTTGTGCTCAGGTGAGCTAATAACCACAGTAAACAACGATTTTACAAAGTGGTGAATCGTAGCCACACTGTAGTCAAAAATTGTGAATGTGTAAACTAAAAGCAAGCAGGTTGGTAAAGTGCCAATTTTTGTCACAATTTTCATCACAATTTTCATAAACACAGTGAACAAAATTAATGAGACTTGAAACTTAGACTGATTATTGGCTGGGTTCCTACTATCAATGCTTAACCCATTCCCACTTGAGTCTTTTAAATGCTCCCATTAAAAAGGCTTTGGAAAATAATGGGGAAATGAATAAATTGCTTGTTGAAAGCAATCTCTTTCTAGCCCATAAGTTAGGAGAAATCCAAAATTTCATAATCTTTAAATTGTTGTCTGCACCCTTTTTCAATTTGGACCAGTCTACTATGTTGCTGTTCGGTGATGGTTTAATGAATTCCAGTCTTGCTTATGTCTACTAAACAATTACAATGTAAGTCATACTTTTCACAGTATCGGTGTTCAAACCTGGTGTGTTGCATCAGCCATGGATCATTCATACCCCTTTGAATTCTTGTCCACCTTCAGTCATCCATTTCCTGTTTTATAACTTAGTTACGAACAATTTCTTCATTGTCTAAAATGCTTTCCAAAGCTTTTTTCATGAGGGGCATCAAAAAGCAGCATCGTAAAGGAATGAGTTACACCAATTTAACCCATTCCCACACAATTCTGCATTTTTATGCTCCTTCAGATAAAAACTTGGGAAAAAAGGTTGAAAATGAAGAAATTGCTTGTTACAAGCAATATCTTCATTATCAACCTTGTTTTCAAAACGGAAATCCCGAGATACTCAAAATTCTCTCAACTTGAAATTGCAACTTCTTTAATTTTGAACCATTCTAAAATTTTGCAGTGCGGTAATGGATTAAGTACAAACAGAATCTTAAGCCAAAGAGTAAATTGTGAAGTTACAATCTTTTCATGGGGAAATATTTCCCATCTTTATGCTCAAAAAATCAAATCAGAGCTTCAGATATGATCATAAGTTTTCAATTCTCAAATTCTTATAACATTATTATAACCTATCCAAATTTATTTTCAGAGAGATCATAAGAATAATGATTCTGGAGGAATCTTATCTAAGTCCCCTCAACATAGAGTTTGGATGCTATGTAAGATATCATATATAGCCATCTGCCTCCTGTAGGAGCTCACATTTGTTGATAGCCAAATCAAGTAGGAAAGTTAAGAGAAGACCCATGAAATATATGATTTTCCAAATTGAGTTTGCAGAAATTGTCATCATATAGCGGAATCATGTGCAGTAAAACAGTTCCCTGGTGAGTAATAGCCGTCTTCTAGAGCTTGTTTTATTTGATAAAGATTCTTATTTATTGCATGATTCTGTAATGAATAACCAAACATTTAATGAGCATTGCTCTTTAAAATCCTTTTTGAGCCTTTGCAGAAGTGAAAGTGGATGACATTGTGAAATGCTGTGATAGATACTAGGCCAAGTCAAAATCAGAATGCATGACCTACTATCAATTTATTCACAATCAATTTGTTTGTTTGAATGAGGTTTTACGCCGCTTTCAACAATCTTTCAGTTATATTGCGGCGGCTGGAGCACCTAACAATGGAATCCTTGTATTTCTCACACCAGTACTACCATTACATCCTTTCCTAGCCTCCAGCTGCTATCCCACATAGGTCTACGATTATCGACCCATTGGTGAGAGACAAATAGTCGGAAAGGATGAGTACCGCTGTTGGGGATCGAATCCGGGACCTCTAGATTGATGCGCTACCAACTGCGCTATGATGGCGGCGTTCACAATCAAGGATGATATTATGTTGTCATAGTATGACTGAGTATATAAAAACTGTTTGCATAAGAATGCTCAAGAACACAATATAGTATGACACACTACTTTAATTGTATTCTACCCAATGAAATGCTAATGATCTGTAATGCTTATTACAGTAAAAACCCCTCTAATACGACCACTTGCTGTACTTTCTGAAAGTGGTCGTAATAGCGGGCTGGTCGTAATACTGAGGTTTGGTAGTTTGTTGTCAAGTAATTTATGTTTATTTTATTTTCATTATTTGAATACATTAATACTATACATACAAAAATAAAACTATCAAAATATGTAGTTAGGTGGAATCTTAAGTCAGTTTCAAATTTACAATCTTTGATAAGTTCTAATTTCTCTCTTCTCCATTTTGATCTGATTCAGAAATCAGACCTCATATTATTTATAATTAATTAACTGTTCTGAACACCGTAAACAAACTAATCGTAACTTCTTGGATACTTTTTCACTTTTGACTTAATTACTCCAGTCAAAACCCGTGACATACTAAGAATAATACAAGCTATAATTTCTAAAAGTGATTGGCCACTTTAATCTATTTAGTAGAAATAAAGCCTATTATAATAAGGTTTCGGTATCACATAATCCAAAATCCAATATTGTAGGAGAAATTCGGTGTAACTCGGACAGGTAAACAATACTTTTCCCTAACACCGCCCCTACTACAATTTCTCGGGCGTTCAAGCTTGCAATATCGGTGGAATATAATTAAGTAATCCAAATTGTTCCACAAAATTCATTGGTCGAAGTTGTTAAGTTGATAAAAGAAACAATTTTAACGAAATAAGAATTACGTTGAAAACGGGTAAACTCGGACATAGACTGGGGTATCTCGGACAGTCTCTGGACACAGAGTAGGTAAACTCGGACAGCTTCAAGGTTTTATAAAAAGCAAATTTTCCATCAGCTAAGAAGAACATTTTCCCTTTTCTCGTGATTACTACAACAAATTGAAGATATGTAATATGACACAAATGTCTTGAAACTAGTCTATTAGCCATCTTTAGTCATCATTTTCAATCATGATGAGCCTCATGATATATCATGAGTTGGCGAGCAAAACGTTGTATTTACAGAAATGTTTAAGATATGTTAAGGATGTTATGGTCACACATCGACGGTCTTTGGAAGTATTTTCTGGGCTGAAAAACAGCCATACAATGTATTTATGTTACAACAAAGTGCACGGATCTAGAGGGGGTCCACACGCCCCCTTCCCCTATCAAATCTCGAAAAAATATCGTGAATAATTCTTTTTATACAATTAGTGTTATAAAAAACTATTTACTGTATAACATTAATTACGAAAGGTACACACACTTGTTGTTGGTGTTAGGCGAGCAATATCCTGAGATAGCCAGTCGTCAAACAAAATATCGCATTGTGTGAGTGTAGATTTGTCTTTGTCAAGTGATACATTATTGCCATTGGTTTGTATATATTTATGTAAGACAACATATGAAATAGGACCCGTCACCTAACCTGCTCAGGAGAAGTGCGAAAAGAATCGAACATGTATGCTGACTAGATTAGGTGGATTGCACTGGCTGACTGGGACAAAGCTTTCCGATTTTTTCAGATTTTCTTAGTGTAAAACATTCCTACTACCTAACAGTATCATGTTTAACCTCTGCTGGAGCCAATTTGTTTTCAAGTATTTGTTTAACAAAACAACCGGAAGGTCCCTTTTCGACTTTCTTTCTCAGTCTAAAACAATATGCAATTATGCATTTTTGTTTTTATCCATTTAACTTCTATAGTTAAGCATTATGTAGATTATCAGTTGAAAACTTTAAAGTTGCAGTCTCCAAGCAGCCCAAGAACTGTGTCAAAGTGTCCTTCCTCGCACTTAAAGCCAATATTGCAAAACTGCATCGGGCCTTTATATTTAATGATTTTTGACGCCAGAGGTAATGTTTTTCTGACATGACATACTAAAAAACTATTTTGATTTTTTTTTTTTTTTTTTTGTCCTCTCTACAAAAATATGGGACCTTGTGATGTAGTGACGAATCTATGAATAGGATGATAGCATTTTCATGGTTTGGATTGGAATCCTCTGGTGCACAAAAATGCAATGTTACGATTTCTGAATTAGAGGTGCATGCCCACAATGTAAACTCCTTTCACCATCACATTCTTCATCCTAACAAAGAGGAGAAAAGTCGTATTTGATTTCAAGCGTCAACAGCATATCTTCGGTTGGCAACCAAAATCTCACAACTACAGTTTAAATTAGTTGTAGTTATGAGAACCATTACTAATAGGTATGTAAGTCGATGATTTGTTGAATAAGGGTTATTCTGCCATATTTAAGTGTAACATTAGTATCAATTCTATAGAATTTTGACGGATGAAAAATTTAAGCCGGTGGGTGGAAAGAAAACCATATCAAAATGATTGGTTGTAGTATTTCTCTTTCCCGACAATATTTTGCTTATTTTTAAAGACCTTTTATACCCCAGAAAATATACAAATTAGGGCTTGTTTGGGAGAAGGTTATCTTAAACAAGTTTTCGATATAGTTTCTAGTTGGAATCAAGAATTCAAGCCCTAGGTCTATAAAGAAATACATGAAGAATATTTGTGTCCAACTTTACCTAAGGTCTTAAATTTAGCTCATTTAAACTTGGACACTTTGTTTTCTGCCTTTTTTAACCATTTTTAAAGATCTGAGGAAAACTAAAAAGTGTTTAAAAGTAAACTTCAATAGATGTTTTATATCATTGTCTACAATATGATTAAATGCAATATTCTTTATTTACATTTGACTTGGATTTAAAGTATTTTGTCCTTGAAATTTTTCTGTTGACGCCTATTTACGGAGTTTCATAAACACCTACAGTCAGTGCATGCGCTGTGAAGAGCATACGTCATGAACTACGTCACAGGGTGTCTTTACTCATCCACAGTCGGTAAGTAACACGTGACAGCTAAAAATAAAACTTCAATGAGAATGATTTGGGGAAAGATGCTTCATTTTGAGAAAGAAAACAGCTGATAGGCTGAGATTACCCAATCGTCCGAGTTTACCAAATTTTCCCCTATTGACAATACATTCGTACCAATTAGTGTCGCTCTTTTCAAGTGTGAAATTTGGGTGGTCGTCTCAATGTGTGAAGTTATTGGTCGTTTTAGTGGAGTTCAGAATAGTGTATCAGCTATAGCTGGTACTGAATTTAGTGGTTGTAATTCAGAATAGGGGGGTGCCAGTTTGAGAGGGGTTTGCAACCATTTAAATAAAGAACAAAAAATCCTGTTCTGTAAAAATTTGGTCGTAATCCCAAGGTGCCCGTATTTCTTGGGTGGTTGTAAGGAGGGATTTTACTGTATATTCCTGCACAGTCCTACTTTTTGACATCCCTAAGAAAATACATTGTGGAAAATGATGAAATATAATCAATTTCTTCATTAATCACAATGTTTTCTACCCAAACAGTTACAAGATATTTTTTTAAATTCCCTCAACTAACTAGAGGCCCTTGATGGCCTGTGTTGCTCCACAGGCCTGATTGTGATAATTATTATGCAAGTTGTGCTTTCAGGAATTCAATATTAACCAAATCATACTCTCCATGTGTGGCAAATGAATCTTGTCAATTCATTTGCTAAGTCCAATGAAAAAAGTATCAACAAATCCTCTAAAGAAATTCATTGAATATCATATATGTGGACATGAGCCACAACCACTTTAATAGCCATGTTTTCAACCAATCAAAATTAATTGATGGAATCTGAAAAAGAGTCACCAGAGGATCATTCCAGTGAAAATTGGTTGATATCCATCAACTGGTTTTTGAGAAGATTTTCAAAGCTTTAAACTAGCTTTAACCCTATATGGAAATTAGCCCCACCCAATTAAGGTCAAAATTCTTTGAAGGAATCTGATAATGGGTCATCTGAGGATCATTCCTATGAAATTTGGTTGAAAACCATTTTCAAAGCTTTCACCATATATGGAATTAGCCTCGCCCTTTAAAGCCATATTTTTCATCCAATCAAAATTCTTTGAAGGAATCTGATAAAGGGTCACCCAAGGATTGTTTGTGAAATTTGTTTGAATTCTGTTCAATACTTTCTGAAGAGAGGACTTTTAAAGTAAAAGTTTACAGGCAGACACACACACAAACATATGACTTACACAAAGCCAAGACAATAGGTGGCTGGCTTTAAAATTTTAGACTCGTCCAAATTGAAAGGAGCTGCAGACGACAATTTCAAGTTGATGGAATTTTGGAGTTTTTCATCTTTTTGGATAGAAAACATTGTGGATAATGAAGAAATTGCTTGATATAAGCAATTTCTTCATTTTCCACAATAATTTCCAAAGCTCTTTTCTTGAGGGGGCGTAAAAATAGGGATTGAGTGGGAATGGGTTAAGCCAGTGGAGCTAGAAATAGTCTGCAACTTTTATCAAATTGGACAAGCCTGGTTGGTTTACTTGGTTACACACAGAGAGCTCAATCCTAAGTTCAAACCCTGGATGGCCAACAATCTACACAGAGATTATAAGAGTTTACTTAGTTTTTCTATGTTGCTGCACATTAACTCATTTGACAAACTTTAACCTTTGTCATGCTGAAAAAAACACCTTTTCGTGAACTGCATTATAATCAAAGGATTGAATGCACTTAATGCACTAGTTATGGATGAATATTTCCTTTGAAAATTAATCTAGCAAAAAACTCTGGTCTGAAACCAAACAGGTGGTGTAGACTAAGATCAGACTGCACCTATGTGCAGGCTGATCTTTGTCTATACCTCCTGCAAAATGGAAATATTCCGGGTTCAACACAACTTAAGTGGTCAAGGTGCAAGGTTTTATCGACTAACGAAAATTACTTCAACTTACTCTGCAATCCTGTCTGTATAAATTCAAGACTGATATCTCTGTTGCTCAAAGTTATTATTTTTCTGTGTAGATTATACATTTACCTTACATTCAAGCATAGGCATATGTGGATCTGAATTTTAACATTAGAATAGTGATTTCATTCAAACGAGGTACATTCATACTTTTTGTCAAGTTTGTGTCCGAGTAATTCTGTTTATTTACATCGCTACCTTAGCACATGCCTATGTGATTGATGCCCCCCAGAAGAAGGTTAGTTGTTACGGGGGAACATGCAAGGAAACAGGACTAAACAAGAGCACCAAGAGTTATCCCCCTTGATAGTATAGGTTGCTCTTTTGATAATGAACAAGTGTGCCAAGTTTCAAGTGAAGGTTTGTAGAACCAGAGATACAACAAAATGTCAAAATTTTGCACGCTGTGGACAAAGAGGACACCAAGGCCACTGAGATACCTCGGCAATTCTCCAAAGACAGCCGGGCTAAAAACTATTGAGAGCTCCACCTGTTTTTTTAACATGCTCGATGGTTAGCAAGTCACACAGGGCCTCAGCTTAAGTTTGTTAGTTGATCTGGTCTGCCCAGGACTTGAACCCGTCATCTTGAGATTTGAAGTCAAGTCCTCTACCAACTGAGCTAATCGGGCCGACATTTAAGTTCAATCCCTCACCTCATCTATATTTACGTATCTAGCGTAAAAATTTCTATTTTGACAAGTCCCTGTGGTTCTATCAGTATCCAATCAATAATCCTTGAAGGATGCAGAACTAGCATCATCTTGTTCTGGTGGTAAACCAGCTTTATGTAACTGGGTGATTCAATCATTTTGAAAGATATTCTCCAAATTTGGTATGATTAAGAAAGAATCAATTAACTTTCTAAAGGAGCTAGCTGTTACACTGTTGACATCTCCAATTTCCTCCAATTTTTTCTGACTCACTACTTGTCAGAACTCCCTTTCTTGAGGAATTCTTAGACCCTGTTTTGCTCCCTTATAACAGTTTAACCCATTCTTACACATTCATGCCTTTTGATGCTCCTGAATGAAAATAGTGTGTGGAAAGATTGTGTAGAACGAAGAAATTGCTTGTAACTAGCAATTACTTCATTATCCATCATGTTTCCTACACAGAAATACAAAAAAATAAAAAAATCTTATCTACTTGAAATTTTCATCTGCAAAATTTTTGAGCATGGGTTAAGTCTCCAGAACATATTATCCATTTTATGGACCATTATTATGGAATAGTGTGCAGTATACCTAACCAAGGATAAATTGTTACTTGTCACATATACAAAGCTTTAAAAACAAAATATTGGCGGCTGTGTTATTCTAGCCAGTAAGCATACACCTGTCACTGAAGTAACCCATTGCCACAAAAAAACCCTTTTGACGCCCCTCCAGAAAAAGCTTGGGAAAACATTGAGGAGAATGAAGAAATTGCAATTTCTTCATTGTCCACAATGTTTCTATCCTTGAAGACAAAGATTTTTAAAATGTCCTCTACTTTTAATTATTCTTTCAATTTGGACCTATCTAAAGTTTTCTCGTATGGGAATGGGTTAATGTTCTTTGTGTATGATCTACACAGTGTTTCTTACATTAAAAGAAATTTTCATCAAGTAAAAATTATCATCTGCAACATTTTTTTGAAATGGGACCAATCTAAAATTCTGTCTTCGGATAATGGCTAAATAATTATTTCTTCTGCAATTCCTTTGTATCAAAGCAGGTGTAAAAACTTCCTTGTCTGCTAAAATATCAAGGTAACAAAAGATATCTTGGCTTTTATGATGAAGTCAGGCTAAATTTGAGACAGTATAATTAGAGGTTGGAACTGAAGCTTTTCATGTATAATATTTCCTCCTGTGACAGGTAAACAAAGCCCTATCATGTTATGGGCTCCTAAATCATAGGACAAAATAGTTATTTGGAAATACTCATAATTTACTGAAATTATCCTTTTCCTTAACCAATTCCAACACGGTGACCCTTTTTGATGCCCTTCAAGAGAAACAATGGGAAAACATAGTGTAAAATAAAGAAATTGCTTATCACAAGCAATTTCTTCATTTTCCAGCAAGTTGAAAAAAATAAAATTTCTTAAAACTTAAAATTGTCGTCTGTAGCTCCTTTCAATTTGGACCAGTTTAAAATTTTGCCATCTGGGAATGGGTTAACCCATTACAAGATAGCAAAGATTTACACTTGTCCAAATTGAAAGGAGTTGCAGACTACAATTTAAAAGTTATAACATTTAGAATTTTTAATTACACAGCGTTTTCCCAATTGTTTGTTTTGGGGGTCAGTGTGAGAAAGGGTTAACCCATTGTCAGACGGCAAAATTTTAGACTGATCCAAATTGAAAAATAATGCAGACGGAATGGGTTAACTATTACCTGAACCCTTTCCTTCACATTTGCCAGACAACAAAACTTTTTAACAATCCAAATTCAAGAGGTTACAGACGACACTTTTTACTTTATGATATTCAAAAAATCTTTTGTTTTTTTGGATAGAGTACATTATCGATATTGAAGAAATTACTTGTAATAGGTCTTAATTCACTCTGCTGCCTTTTTTATTCAAATATTTTGGTCCAATGCTTAGAAATAAAAGTGATCAGCATTCACTACTATTTTCTTCAACTTCTCCTTCTGCATCTGTATCTTCTTAGATGCAATATAAATTAAAAATCAAAGGACTGAAAGTCCTGAGCGCGTTTTTGCTGACTTATCAGTAACTGCGCTCAATAATGCCAGCAAGTATCATCAATATGTGTAAGTAAATCGTACGACTAAGTAGGAGGAGCAGCTGGAGGCTTGATAAGGATGGAGTGGTAGTACAGGTGTTGTAACAAGCAATTTCTTCATTTTCCACGATATTATCCAAGGCCTTTTTCTTGAGGGGTGTCAAAAAGCGTCATTGTGTGGTAATGGGGAAATCCAACAACAAATCAAATTACATAACTTGAGATGTGAAGGTCGTGCACCAGAAAGAGCTGGTTACTGCCCTACAGATAATTGATCATAGCCGTCACTCCATCCTGACCTCTGACCAGATCATATGACTGAGGTTAGATACAAAATTGATTTTGTTTAACCCTGTCTTGTACAAATCCAGGATTTTACGTCGCTGGGATTTTTTACTTGAGAAAACATTGTGGAAAAAGAAGAAATTACTTGAAACAAGCAATTTGTTCTCTTCCCACAATATTTTCTACCACATAGGATGGTTTCATTTGGAATTACATCCAATTTTCATTATCGTCTGCAGTCTCTTTCAATTTGGACCAGTCTAGAATTTTGAAAAAGCGGGAAAGGGTTAAGTCATCAACCCAACAAATAAGCTTGGCAAAAATGTCAGAACTCAAACTTGAATTCCTGTTTAAATGAATCATTTGATTGGTAAATTCATTTTATTGATTAACATAGGCAATCTGTAAGTTCTGTCCAGACTGTGATGAAGTTGGTTAATAATTGGTCCAGTCTTTGTTACGTGAATAAAATGATTTCTTTAACATTGAATTCCTAGTCTTAAATATTCCAAAATCACAATATAAAAAAAAATCTTATGTTATTGTCTATCACAGCAAGGAGTCATTCCATTTCATTTCTGATCTCAGTGAATTGCGGATGTTCATTTAACACCCTGATGGTTTTCAATAGATGTAATGATTCATAAGGGAAGTTTGAAGCAGGTCCAAGTTGACGTCCTTGATTAGTTGCAAGGTTTGGGTGGTATACAACTGTGGTATACAACTGAAATATACAACCATTTATAAGTCTGTGATAATTTAAACCCTTGTCATGCTGATCCTGGAATATTCGTGCTTTGTCAATGACTTTGGCAGGTGTATAGACTAAGATCAGCCTGCACAGACATGCAGTCTGATCTTAGCCTATACTACCTGCACATTGCTGTTGTTTTGAAAGGAATATATGAACGCAAGATTGATCTAATTATGTCAAAGTTTTCAAACATAAAGAAAAGAGGAAAACTATTCAGCAGGACAATGGTTAAATATTACATTTTGATTTGGCTTATAACTAATACTCTACAGCATTTTCCAGCAAAGGTAAAAGTTAGGCAAGCATTAAGCTGACTATGAATGAAGAATGGTAAAGGGTGCGTCAAAGGTGCATTCTTATTTTCATATTCAAAACTGATCAAGTCAAGCAGAATACAGAATCAACCAATTACCAGACTGCAACATTTGCGACGGGTCCAAATTGAAAGGTGTTGCAGGCTACAATTCAAAGTTGATTAAATTTTAGATTTTTTCAACAATCTCGAGAGAAAACATTGTGTAAAATGAAGAAATTGCTTATTACAAGCAATTTCTTCATTTTATACAATGTTTTCCACAATGCTTTTCTTGAGGGGCATCCAAAAGTGTCATTGTGTGGCGCTAATGAAAAACAAAAAGATATTGACTAGCGGTCAGGAATAAGGACAAATAATCACAGTCTAACAGACACAAACAAGAAATAAAACAAAACTAATAACAGCATTGCGCAGGAATTATTGCAGTAAAACTGGCTTGCTTGACCCAGACAAAATCACATGACAGTCTGGCTTCTATTCATTATCAGTATCGATGATCTAAAGTTGTATGTGTAAAGTTCAATGCTGCTTTTACAATGATGTCATCCCTGTAAAACTAATACTGTAATACTAACAAAAATATTTGGGGGAAAAAGGAACAAGAGGCCCCAAGTAGTTAGTGGTAACCTGAGTCGAAAGAGCACAAAAGCAAATAAAATGTGCACCAGATGATGCTACATACCATTAATATCAAAGTTCTAGGCCTTTCTGTTCGAGAGAAAAAGATTTTCAAAAAGTTTTCCCTAAATAGCCTATGTTAAACTTGTGACATCTTGGAACATGCTAATTTTGACCCTGGGGCCAGAATTTATACAATCTTGATTAAGGTCCACTAGAAGATGCTGTATATCACATATCAAAGCTCTAGGCCCTCTTGTTTGGGAGAAGAAGAGTTCTAAAATTTATGTAAAACTTGTGAAGTCCAGGATGGGCTAATTAAATATTTTGATTAAATGGGGTTTAATGCAACTTTTAACAGTATTTCAGTCATATTGCTGGAGCACCTAACAATTTATTCCTGGTATTTCTCACACCAGTACTACCACAACATCCTTTCCCAGCCTCCAGCTGCTATCCCTCTTAGGTTTAAGATTATCCACCCATTGGTGAGAGACAAATTTCGGAAAGAGTATGTGCTGCCAACGGGAATCGAACCCATGATACTGCATGATTGAAGATTGGGAGTCTTATGTGCTACCAACAGAGCTTTGAAGGCGGCTGGGCTAATCATGACCCTGGGGCAATAATTTATACAATCTTGATAGAGATTCACCAGATGGTGCTATATACCAAATATCAAAGCTCTAGGCCCTCCTGTTCGGAAGAAGAGTTTTTAACTTTTCACTACATAAGCCTATGTTAAACTTGTGACATCTTGGAAAGGCTAATTTTGACCCTGGGGCAAAATAGATGTCCACCAGATGATGCCACATAATAAATATCAGGGCTATATGTCTTGCTTTGGTAGAAAAAGATTTTCAAAGTTGTCACTATGTAAGCTTAGGAACCACCACACCTTTGCCCCCCCTCCCATTTCTTGACAGATTTTTTTTTTCCTGTACAAACTTGATAGTCCTTCCACTTAAGACTCTAAATAACAAATATGAATCCAATCCAACAGCTGGTTCATGACAAGAAGATTTTTAAAGATGTACTCTTTTTTGTTCCTTTTTGGCCCTTTACGGGGCCCCTAGGGGAGATAACTCCATGACTAGTACAAATCTGAAGTGCCTTCCCATAGGTGTGTTTGTTTGAATGGGGTTTTACGCCGCTTTCAACAATCTTTCAGTTATATCGCAGCGGCTGTAGCACCTAACAATGGATTCCTGGTATTTCTCACACCAGTACCGCCATCACATCCTTTCCTAGCCTCCAGCTGCTATCCCACATGGGTCTACGATTATCCACCCATTGGTGGGAGACAAATAGTCGGAAAGGATGATTGCCGCCGTCGGGGATTGAACCGCCTTCCCATAGGGATAGTTCCTGTAAAGTTTTGGTTAATCCGTTAAGAAGAAGAAGTCCAAAATGTAAAAAGTTAATGCACAACGACAGACGAAACATGATCACAATAGGTCACCATGACTTCGGTCAGGTGACCTAGAAATAGCATATAACCATTAGTCCTTTTTTACAAAATGATTTCTATCATTTTCAGCCATTTCATTTCTGAATTTTACTCACTTTTAAAATGTCAAAAAAAATGTTATCATCAATTTCTTTCAATTTGGAAAAGTATTAAACTTTGTCGTCTGGTAATGGGTTAAGAAATTCAAAGCTAAGGGCTCTGAATGTTTTATCCAAGGATATATACCCACTTAAGCAGCTAGGTAAGTAAGGATTATTGCTTAAGTGAAGTAACACCAAAATTTTTTGGGGGTAGAGAAAATAAATTTCTGAAAAATTATGGTTGCCTTGGCAACAAAAATATTGAAGATTTAAAAAAAATTTAAAAATTTCTCTTAACATACCAAAAGGTTCAGATTTTTCATTTATGTGGCATAAACTGGAGGCTGTTAAATTATAAATCCCGGGATCAAATTTGGGCTCAACCCTGGCTCTCGATTTGACCCATTCCATGGCACAGTAATGCTTTTCGATACCCAAAAGAGAATCAATTGGGGAAAAATTGTGTAAAATGAAGAAATTGCTTGTGACAAGCAATTTCTTCTTTTTACACAATTTTTTCCATCCAGAAAAATGAAAAAATCTAAAATTTCAAAAACTTTAAAATTATTGTTTGCAACGTCTTTCAATTTGGACCAGCTTTTTTTGCTGTCTTTTTCATATTGAAAACATAATTTACATTTATGAAATGTTTTTCTTATTTTGGACCAGCCTAATATTTTGCCGTCTTTTACATATTGAAAACATAATTTACATTTATAAAATGTTTTTCTTAACCACTTAACCCAATACAATACAATCCCTCCTCTTTACAACCATCAGAAAAAAGCTTTAGAAAAAATTGTGGCAATAGAAGAAATGTTTGTTTTAAGCAATTTCTTCAATGTCCACAATGTTTTCTACACCAAAAGACAAAGAATTGTCAACCTAAAATTGTTGTCTGCATCTTCTTTCAAATTGGACTTGTCTAATATTTTGTTATGAGGGAATGTGTTATTAACCAATTTCAACAAAAATGAGAAAAAAAAGGCTTTGGAAAAAATAATGAGAAATGAAATAAAACAAGATGTGTTTGTGAAACGCAATGCCCCCGCAACAGGACTAAACGTTTTACCTTAGTATGTGACCTTGACCTTATCACTTGACCTTGACATGAAGAGATGCGTATTATGGGGATGTATCATCATGTCAAACATGAGTATTGTATCTTGAAAAGGCTGGTAGTAAGTTTTTTGGTTAAGTTTTGCTAACAGACAGACAGACGGATAATGGTGAAACAATATGCCCCCAATATTCCGATGCGGGGGCATAAAAATTACTTATTGAAAGCAATTTCTTCTTGCAATTTTTTACCACCAAATTTTAGAGCTGGTAACTTATTTCAATTATAAGCTACTACTTTAATTTGGATCAGTCCTGTAAGTGCAATCTGGTAATTGATTAAGCCGTTCCCAGGCAGAAATATTATTAGGTAATGGGGACAGGACAATTTGCTTGAGATTAGCAAATTTCATAATTCTCACAATTTTTTTCAAATCCTAAATCATTCAACCTGAACAACCTGTAGATTGTCATCTAAATCCATGTTCAATTTTGACCAGTCTAAAATTATATCATCTGGTATTATGGAAAATGTATTGTTTGCTTTTTCTGTTCCAAATCTCCAAAAGGTCTCTAAGAAGAAAGTTTGTTGGAATCCACCATTGAACCAGTCTAACACAAGGTATTATAAAATATTGAACCCAGTCTGATACTTGATACGACTCTCATCCTGTCCTGATAGGAAACAATACCGCCATATTGATTTTAATATCAGAACTCAATTGTTCACAAAAAAGGAGATGAAATTCTAACCCATCTTATTATTGTAGGGCATTATTGTATAAGTCATGATGTTTATTGAACTTCAACCCTTATTGAGCAACACTTACTGTGAATTATGTTGTCATTTGCTTTTAACCAGAATTTCCTTCATTTTCCACAATATTTTCTAACAATTTATTTAGAGGGAGACAAAAAGGTCAAAAGAAGACCCCATACAGACCATGCCTGTGAAAATTGTTTGAAAATCTAGCTGCTCTGTAATTTCTGAGGATAAGACAATAACCCTTGTCATGCTGAACCTGGAATATTCTGACATAATAGCAGTCTGATCTTTAAGTCTACACCATGTCTTCAGTTTCAAATGAGTGTTGAATGAGAAAATTAGAAATTCAAGTGCTTTCAGCCCTTTGATTTAAATTCAAATCTTAAAAGGAAATAATTCAACATGACAAGGGTTAAACCCTGTCTGAAATTTTATTATCAGATAATATGTCAACGCATTCACACAGTGATGCCTCTTGGTAGGCATCAATGTTTTTTTAATGTCACAGATTTTAATTACTCTAATTCCCTTACATGCACCTTTTGAATACAATATTCTGAAAAGTAGTTTTGCTAAAATCAGAGGTCATCTATCAGAGAATAACAGGGTATTTCCCTAATAGCCTACCTAGGCTATCAATCTATCTTTAGTTTAACCCGAGACATTTGCAAAAAATAAATGGCCATTCATGTGGTGCAAATAAACATTTGAATCTTGCATTTAGTTTGAATTACATCAAACCAACGTCATTGTTATGTAATCAGGATTTAGGTTCTCTAACCGGTCTTCAATTCTATAAAGATCAGTCCAAAGCTGTCGGAAGTGTTATTATGAATATAAACACTTACTGTAGTTTAGCGCTAACCATTTCATGTAAGTTGATTGTTTCGCTAGTCAATTTGTTGTCTTCCGTTGACATATGCAAATGAGGTCATGCGATGAAGGCAACCGAATTCCGTGATATCTATAATTAACCTGGAATTCCGCTGAACCTTTCCTGTATAACAACAAAAAGCCGCTTTAAACCTATAAGATTATCGCCAAGACAGTATCTGACTCAAATTTAGATTGTTTCTTTCAACACTTGGCATCTTTTTCTAGACAATGTTTGAGAAACATTAATATCTTCCTTTAAGGAAAAAGCTTTGGAAAACATTGTGGAAAATGAAAAAGTTGATTCTAAAGAGCAATTTCTCCATTATCGACAAAGTTTTCTACACCAAAAGATGGTTCTTTAAATTCAACAAACTTACAAGATGTGTTTGTGAAATTCAATGCCCCCGCCGTACATGAGATGTTTTTATGGCGTTTGACCTTGGCATGTGACATGTGACATTGACCCTATTACATGGCCTTGACCTTGACATGAGGAGATGTGTATTATGGAGATGTATCATCATGCCAAATATGAGCATTGTATCTTGAATAAGCTGGTAGTACCGTAATTTGTCCATATATTCGGACACTCCAAGAATTCGGACACCATTAATTATTTCATGAAATAATTAATTTTGTGCCTCTAATTTCGGACAAATGGTGTCTGGAATTTATCTATAAATTCGGACACCGAATTTACGAACATAAAATATCAGGTTAACAAATACCGCATCCATTATCGGTAATTTGGAATCTTGGCGATCGGTATCTCCAAACTGTCTGGGTTAAGTGTCAACAGGTGTATATTGTTTATAACAGTGACCGAGAATAGGCACGCACCTCGATATGCTTAATCTACGAACCGTGAAGGTGATGCAATTAAAATATCACGCTTGGTTTCTCTCTCTGATTTCCTAATTTTCTATCCCCGACAGGACCTGCTCTGAAAGGATGGCTACGATTAACATGTGCGACCCTATGAAATTAGTCAAATTGACCTGAACCTACTTTCGATTTTACTACACTTTCCTCGTATCCGGAGCTCATCGAGGGTATTGTCATCGGCCGTATCAAATCAAGAAAAAAAAATGCAATGATATGCTTCGAGAAGAATCAGTCGTAGCAACGACGTTTTCCCTAAATACGGAAAAATGCGAGAATTTAACTTGTTAATTTGTCACAAAATTATTAACTTCTCATCCGATATATAATATTGGTAGATTAAAATAAATTACCTTTTTTTATCCCCGCTTCTTTTAATAATCCGAAAATTTAATTTCATACAATTCAATAAAACACATGTAACAAGTATCGTTCGACAAATATAATGTAAAGGTTTTCGGGTAAAGTTTATTTTACTACGAGGGAGGAAAGGTGATCAAAGGCGCCGCCTCCAGATGTTCAGCTATATTTGGGAGAGTTTCCGGAGTTGGCACGTGCCAGACGCGTACCCCGTGAGAATTCTTGGTGACCGAATTTTTACCCTTGTCATTATGCCGAAAGTTTACATGGTTTAATCGACTGTCTGAATACTGTTAAAACATTACGGATATAATTTAAAAAAAGGATTTTTTCTCACAGGTAGGCCACCGCATTTACTTTAAATTTGCGGGGAATATTACGCGATGATTTATGTGAAGCAGATCAGAGAAAAACTGTCGTAATTGACCGATGCCGTGATTTTATTCTGATAAATTACTTCTTATCTCTTGGTGACTTTAATACATGAACAATTGACATGCGAAGATTTTGTTTAGCTCTCCATATCAATTCAACCGACAATGATTGTATATAAATGACAGAAAAAGAATTTACCATACTCTCAAAATCGGACTTTGACTACCGAAACGTCGTAACAATTTTGCCTGAACATGCTGCAGTTATGATCTTGTCGTATTCTTACGGTGATATGTGGGATTCTATCAATCGTTAAAACGAAGAAAAACAACAGTTTAGAAAAGTAAATCGTTTATTAAGGTTTTTAATCAGTGAATGGTCATTAAATTCACGTCGTCTTCGCCGGTATCTTGAAACAATCTGAAAATTACGAACGTAATGTTTAACACATATCAAGTTTATTTGCTGTTGAAATGAATTCAGTGTCTGAGCAAAACAGTTAGTGACTCATGAAAATCGGCAATGGTTGTTCCCGGCTGCACGACGATTTATCTATAAATTCGGACACTGGCTTGAGTAATTATCTATGTATTCGGACATGAAAAAAAATAATTATTTAATTGTGTCTGAATATATGGACAAATTACGGTAATTGGCGATGTTAAGATTTTTAGTTAAAATGCTCCGATCTTTTGATGCGGGGGCATAAAAATTGTTGTCTGCAACTTATTTCAATTTGGACCTGTCTAACATTTTGTCATCCAGTAATTGGTTAAAATGCATAAGCATAACGATTCAACAACTGGCTCTTCAATTATGTAGTATAAACCAATTACCAGACGGCAAAATTCTAGACTGGTCCAAATTGAAAGGAGTTGAAGACGACAATTTAAAGTTTATGAAATTAAAATTTTTTCAACTTTCTGGGTAGAAAACATCGTGGATAATGAAGAAATTGCTCATTACAAGCAATTTCTTCATTTTACACAATGTTTTCTCAATTGTTTTTCTTAAGGGGCATGAAAAAGCGTCATTGAGTGGGAATGGGTTAAGAAAAGGGTTTGTTTTACGATCTGTCAATTTAATACAATAATGGAAATAATAGATAGAGAGTTATTTCTATACATCCATTATTTCAATTCAGGTAATTTTCTGCCTGTTTCACCCTACCATGATAATCATCTATAAACATGGCTGTTAAAAGCTAAATTCAGTGTAATCGAATTATTCTAATGACCCATACATCTCCATTAAATTTGGTTCACTTGGTGCATCATAAGCAAATCTTATTACAGTATCAAACATGTCATTTGAAACAGTTACAGATATTAAATTGTAATTTAAGCCTAAATGTTTCTTCATTACTTGAGATTAATAAATACATTTATATACGAAAGGATGATGCTTCCATATGATTTTACATGTATATTCAAGACTTTCAAAACAGGATAAGCTCGACTAGTTTGAGCAATTTGCATATGTTCTTCGTACCTAAAACAAATTGTAATCAAAGCACTTAAAGCTCTTAAGACCCAAGATATAATACATAAAAGATATTCGGATTATTGAATGTGTCGATTTCTGCCAAGATCCATGGTCATTTATAGGCAGATATGCCAATTTTATTGGACACAACCTTCCCACAAAAAGTTGTACTGATGTATTGAGATATAAAAATCATTAGATGTGTAAACAAGAAATTTTCCATTAAGCCCTCTGTTTTTGTGATGTAGCCTAAAATGGCAAACCATGATAATATGCTAAAGGTCAGGTGACTAGGAATGTTCTGTGAAAATTTCATTCAAATATATCTATAAATGTAGGAGATGTGTTAATAAGAAGTGGATATATGTACATACATATAGAAGGACAGATGGAGAAGATTATACCAAATAAAGGTCTAATTTCTGTGGTGTAAAAAAGCAAGATTCTCCATTGCTTTTAGTTGGCAATCCTTTACGGGATATAACATAGTGTGAAGCAGAAATCGGTGGCTTAGTGGAAAAACATCATAAGTGTGCATACAAAGTATAGACACTTATAATGTTTTTACATTAAACTAACAAAATGCTGGTTAAGACATCCCCCCAAAAAAGGCAAGATGGTTTGCTGACAACCTAACTATAAATTAAATATCACTAAACTGTGATCCGTAAATTGATAAATATTCTGTCCAATGAAAAAAAAGGAAAAACATTGTGTAAAAACACAGATGACAATACAAAATCTATATTTGGTCAAAAGGTAAGTTTGGCTCTCCTTTCAATCAGATAACCACAGACTGTTAACTGTTTAAGTGACCGCTTTATGGAGTTTGGTATCGATTATTGGCCCAATGATGTCTGCAAAAAGTTAATTCATCCCATAATCAGATGGTGATTCAAAATTTGTGGTCTGTAAGTTATTCTTCCTATGAGGGTTTGAGATGACCCAATGAGATTACAGCTTTTGTCATTGCTTTACATTTAGCATTTGTTACCAGTATTTCAGTATTTTTTTTTCTTCTCATATATCGCTCTTCTTTTCTCTCTTTTATCATTCTTCAATTGAAACCTCATTGATTATTTGAGGATCACTCTTTCATTTTACCCATTCCCACACACGCCCACATTTTTACACCCCTCAAATAAAGGCATAGGTAAAAATTGTGGAATATTTCACCAACTTAACCCTTTCCTGTACAAACCCGTTTTTACGTTGCTGTGATTTTATACTTGAGAAAACATTGTGGAAAAAGGAGAAATTGCTTGTAACAAGCAATTTCTCCTTTTCCCACAATATTTTCTTCTGCATAGGATGGTTTCATTTCAAATTACATCAAATTTTTATTGTTGTCTGCAACTTCTTTCAATTTTGATAAGTCTAAAGTATCAAGAAATGGGAAAGGGTTAAAATTGTTATGTTTAGCTTCTTACATCTACATTTCTGCTCTAATTTTCATCCTTTACAACAAAATCTTTTTTTTTTAAATTTTCCTGTGAAATTCTACTCTAGTTTGTAGATATACATGGTCAAATAAGGCTTACAAAATACCAAACTCACCAATAGTATTCTAGTCAAAAGCCACCAGAGAACATCTTTAATTTGTCCTTCAGTGTAGCCATAAGATATCTTAAATCTTCTGTTTCTAAAATTCTAATCAAGGCCTATAATGCCATGATGGAAGTGTTATTAAATTGTAAATTATTCATCAACATGTATTTTTTCTTGACCAAACATCATACCTTCAGGCATATCATGTGATGTTCTGGCTGCTCAAGATGTTCTACCAAATATGACTAACAGAAATCACGTACAGTTAAACCATTCCCTCTCTAGAAAATTTTAGCTGGGTCAAAATTGAAAGAAGTTGCTGGTGACAAATTCAAGTTGATGAAGTTTTAAAAATCTTTTTTCTTAGGAGTAGAGAACATAGTGGACAAAGAAGAAAGTGTTCGTTACAAGCAATTAATTTCAATATCCCTAATGTTTTCTCAAGTCTTTTTCTTGAGGGGCATCAAAAATTGGGATTGTGAGGGAATCTCGGATAAATCCATTCTCCTAAATTGTTCACTTCAAAAAAAGAGACCGTCACTAATTTTATTTCAAGTATAAAATTTTCCCATTTATACAACAAACCAAATGTTGCGGGTACTTATTTGAATAACTTCAATGATATGATTCCACTGAGTACCCACAAAGTAGGGATTGGATAAGAAATAATAGTTTTAGATTTAGAACCTGTCGAATTGTTAATTGTTAACCCATTCCCACACATTCCACTTTTTAATGCCCCCCCAAGACTTTAAAGTGTTGAAAAACATTGTGCAGTATGAAGAAATTACTTGAACAATCAATTTCTTCTTTTTCGACAATTTTTTCTACACAAAGACTTATACTAAAAAAATTGTACCAACTTTGCAGACAACAAGTCTTTGAATTTGCACCAGTCTAAAATTTTGTTGATTGGTTATGAGTTAAATTTCTGGTCTGGTTAATTTCCATTCCCACACAACAAAATTTTAGACTGGTCCAAAGTGAAAGAAGCTCAAGACAACAATTTAAAGTTGACGGAAATTTTATTTTTTCTTCTTTTAGGATAGAAAACATTATGGATAATGAAGAAATTGCTTGATACAAGCAATTTCTTCATTTTCCCACAATATTTTCCAAAGCTTTTATATTGAGTGGCTTTTAAAAGTGTCATTGTGTTGGAATGGGTTAAAGTTGCAAAACATAATATCTTTGTGGAAAATTATGTGAAAAGGACTGTGATGGTCACATGAGTCATCTCGACCAGTATGTCACAGACAATCGATTGATTGACTGAATGGTGTTTAACACTGCTTTTACCAGTCAGTATTATAGTCATATCGCAGCAGCTGGAGAACCTAACAATGGATTCCTGGCATTTTTTACACCAGTACTACCATTACATCCTTTCCTAGCCTCAAGCTGTTATCCCAATTAGGTTTTTGATTATCCACCCATTGGTGACAGACAAATGTCGGAAAAGATATGTGCCGCCTTCGGGGATCAAACCCATGACAACCCATGATTGAAGATTATGAGTCTGACGCACTACTGACTGTGCTATGACAGGGGCCTCTTCACATAGACAAACTAGTAGAGATACTTTCTTTCATATCAACTAATATCAACATTCTGCGTTTTTTGGTTTCATCACATTTATTTCTTTGTTATTAAAAAGATGTCAATCTTTGCAGATCCAAAGTGACCAAGGGTATCATATTAACCCAATTGTTTAATTGATTGAATAGGGTTTAACGCTACTTTCAACAGTATTTCAGTCATATTGCCATGGATGGTCTGAGCAAGATATTAATCAAAGATTCCTGGTATTTCTCACACCATTACTACACCATCCTTTCTGAGCCTCAAGCAGCTCATCCCACTAAGGTTTAGGATTATCCATCCACTGGCGGAAATGAATGTCAGAAAGGATATTAGTCACAGCTGAGGATCAAACCTGGGACCCGATTAATAATGTCCTTACACTGCACTATGGTCATGGCCCTACAAATTGTTAAATGAGTACTATGAGATGCTACATAACAAATGATCTAGACCCTCCGATTTGCCTTATCATACTGAACCTGTATCATTTCTGTCTGAATTTAGTTTACACCATCTGCTTGCCCAATTAAGCCCGAGTTGTTAATAAAATAAATTTTCTGTACAAATATTAGCCTACCATTAGTGCTTCCCATCATTCCTTTAACTTCAATGTAATTTTGTAGAGTAATTTATTCAGCATGACATTAGTGCTTCCCTTCATTCCTTCGACTTCAATGTAATTTTGTAGTGGAATTCATTCAGCATGACATTAGTGCTTCCCTTCATTCCTTCGACTTCAATGTAATTTAGTAGTGGAATTTATTCAGCATGACATTAGTGCTTCCCTTCATTCCTTCGACTTCAATGTAATTTTGTAGAGGAATTTATTCAGCATGACAAGAGATATAATCCAGTGTCAACATAGGTGCAAATTTAGTATATCAAAGGTGTAGGCCTTTATATTTTAGTGACAATGATTTCCTTCTTTTCTTCTATGTGAAATTGAAATGAGCCTGGGCTTAGCCCAATATTACCCAAAGGTCATCACATGAACAAACTTGGCAGAGGTCCACTAGAAGATACCAAAGCTCTAGGCCTTGTGCTTTCAGCAAAGATTTTTAAAGAATATATCATATTTGTGCGATAAAGGAAGTTGACCCATTCCCATACTATCCTGCTTTTTCACACCTCTCTGGAAAAATATTTTGGAAATCATTGTAACAAAGAAGAAATGGCTTGTGACAAGCCATTTCTTCATTTTTCAATGATTTCTACCCAAGAAAAAAAAAAATTTAAAACCCAAACAACTTGAAATTGTCTTCTGCAAAACCTTTGAATTAGGACCAGTCTAAAAAAAGTTTGTGTGGGAATAGGTTAAAGGGTTTCCAGTGAGTCAGAAAACAATCTCTTTTGATATTTCCAGTTGGGTATGTAACGGCTCTTATAAATATTTTATGAGCCTAATTTTCAATTCCATAATAAGCCCAGGTCACCCATTAAACTACCATTATCAGAATGACAATCTTATGCGCTCTGAAAATCAGATTATACTTCCAGACAATTTGATAAGACAATTGTCAAATGATTTATAGCACTCTGTACTTCACATTCTATAGTCTGCCAGCCTGCATTACATAAGTAAAGTTTGGATAATGAAGAAATTGCTCGTGACACAATGTTTTGGGTTAATCCTAGCTGTATCTAACTATAATCAAGCCAAAAATCTTGACACATGCATATTTAAAAAGAATGACGGTATTTTAGTATCCATTATTTTGCTCTGCAGCATGTAAGTTAGCAATTCAAAAGAAAAACAGTTGTTAACTCTTGTCACGCTGAACCAGGAATATTTGTTTTGGCAGTTACTAAGTGTGTGCAGCCTGATCTTAGTCTACACCATCTGCTTGTCCCTGGTAACCCATTACTAAATGAAAGAGATGTGTTTGTGAAACACCATGACCCTGCAAAAGTATTAAATTTAAAATGTGAACTTGATAAGTGACCTTGACATTGTCACATGACCTCAACCTTGGTTGACAGATGCGTAAAGCTGAGATCTATCATTATGCACAAACATATAAAAAGAGTTGCAAAATTTTGTTTCAATTTCATTATTTCCTACAAAATTTTCTACCATAAAATCTACTTAATTTTCAATTTCCTACCAATATGAATTTTCATCTGAAACTCTAGTCTAAAAGTTTGATGTCTAGTAATGGGTTAATAGTTGGCACGGGACTTGGTTTTGCCATGCAATACTTCAGAATTACATGCATCTTAATGTGAATAATGCAACTCAGAAACGACACCAATAGGACAAAGCAAAATTTTGTCAAGTATTTAAGAACTTGCAGTTTCTTATTTCAGTTTGCATGCCATGGCTGCACGAATATCAAATGATGCAGCCATTTATCAAAGAAACTATCTCATGTCACAGAGTGTTGATTCAGATCACTCACCATTGGTTTAGAATGTCCTTAATTTGAATTATTTGAAATAATGAAGGATTACATTACACAATTATGTCCACGATTACAGGCACATCATTACTTTACTCATCAAATGCATTCAATTACAACACCAAGCTCATTACAAAATCGTCTGTCACTGTATTAAATGTGAAAATAACAGAGAAAAAAGCCATTAGATACCTAGCAAACAGGAGGCATATCTGTTACCTGTGACATTCAAATGTCATTGTTTAACAATAATTAAAACAGAAGCTGGACATGTTGACTCCATTATTCCAAGAAATTCTGTCCTCCATTAGAATTAAGCATTTTTTTCAACAGCATTGATGGAAAAAATAAATGAGTAGAAAAACTTGCAAGTGGAAATATTTCACATGCATTTTCTTTCTGGTGGTACATATAATTCAACAACGTTTCGTATTTACTTGATCACTTAATCTGAAATGGCATTAACCCTTTCCTGTACAATCACTGGTTTTTACGTCCTTGTGATTTTATACGTGAGAAAACATTGTGGGAAAAGAAGAAATTGCTTGTAACAAGCAATTTCTTCTTTTTCCACAATATTTTCTACCCGATTGAATGATAATTTTTCTAATCAAATCGACTATAAATTTTCGTCTGCAAAACCTTTGAATTTGGACAGGTCTAAAAAAATTTAAAAACAGGAAAGGGTTAAATACGATTTAAAAGTCTTTGAACATAATGATTATTAATGATAATAAAAATAAAAATGAAGACTTTGTTTTAAGGGGCTGCTCAGTTGGAATAATTATTGTCTTCCACGAAGGCCTCCTTGGATAAAAGTACAAACAATCCATTCCCATACAACTCCACTTTTTGAGGACCCTCAACTAAAGTACAAGCACTTTCTTCATGTTCCACCTAAAATTGTTTTCTACCCTGAAAGACAGATATTCACAGCTCTAGTAACTTTAAATTTTCATTTGCACTTTCTTTGGATTTGGACCAGTCATTTTTATTGTCTGCATGGTAATAGGTTTACATAATAACTAGAAAATTGTAACACAAACTATATTTTGACTTAAAATTGTTTAGTGCTACTCTTTGTAAAATAAGGTACTTGTTCATCAATCACTTGGTACATTTTCATGCAGGGACTTTATGTCATTTTTTTTATATCTTTAGTTTAACTTTACTTTTGATATTCTATAATTTCAAGTTTGATATTTGCTTCCATGTCTAATTATTGCTACCATGTCTGATTATCATTTTTTTGCCTGTAAATTTCAACTGTTTGTCTCATTCTAATTTACATCTGCATTTCGTATTCCAGGGCAGGGCTTAAGTTACTAAATTAACCTTCTTTTGTTAAGTGTGTTAAACCGTCTTTGATGATTAGTCTTTATTGTTTTCATTATCAATCCTTTTTTTATGAAATATGTAGGTTTTATCGATCGCAAACACGAGAGGGATGTCACTTTGGTAAGTCGCCTAAACAATGATGGTTTTAGCACCTCTTAGACACGATTATTGTCACTTTTATCTGCTATGCTCTCTTATTTGTGGAAAATGCCTAATAACAAGGAACAATTATCCCGATTGGTCAACTTGTTTAGAGGAAAATAGGATTTAATATGCAGTTTTGCAATGTAAATTCAAAATACATGCGAAATTCAAAGAAATAAACAAGTGATTCAATCGGGAATCTCTTTGTTCTTTTAGTTCTAGAGTGACCAGACCTGTAACAACAACCCATCCTAAAACCAAAAGCAGCATACTTGTTGGATATCTAGAAGACCAAACCTCTCAATTAGCCAGCAGGGAATGGTTTCAACAACAGTACCATCAGGAGTAAATCTAGTCCAGACCCAATTGAGGAGCACTGCCGATACATTTACATCGACGTCATGTTCATCACAGACAGAAGCTACAGCACCTGTATCCACTACTCAAGGTACAAAACCTACATTAACAGTTAGTGCTCCATTACAAAATAACATCATGTCAGCTTCTCTCAGGTTGGAAACCTTCACTGGAGAGCTGGACATTGGACAATCTTTAAGACATTTTGATCATTATTGTCAGTGTCTTAACATAAAAATGAACATACTTTAGCCCAGTTACTGTGGCATTTTCATCGAAAGCCAACCAAGTATGCCGACTACTCTGGATGCACTAAAAACTTTGTTGAAAACCAAATTCAAAAAGGTCAAACCTGTAAACTTAGACATTTTCAACATGAAGCAGGAGCATTGCGAGTATTCAGGTACAGATTGCCTTGAATCGTCGACACCCTACAGTTAGTTTGGCGGTATCAACGCATGTGCCAAAGACCTTGACGTATGTCAGACAGCATGGCAGCTGGTTAACTAACATCCAATACATGGCCCCTGTCCCGGCAGTAGAACCATTAGCTTTGGATAACACCATGAATGTCCTATCTACAGCAGTGGCCCAGCACACTACCGTTTTGACACAGAGACAACTATCAGGTACCAGGAACAGGATGAAGTGTGCAGTCAGTGTGGAGGTAGGTGTACTTCACTCAAAAATTGTCCTGCACGTCAAGCAATTTGTAAGAAGTGCTTAAATAGAAGTTAAATGCAAAACTGGCAGGGCTAAAGCAAGGGCAAACAGGGCTCGAGCTAAGCAATCAGAAGCTTTATGAGATCTATCTCGATAAGATTCTCACTCTAAAGCTCGGGCTTTTCAAAATTCTTATAATAGTTGAAGATGCAAGCTTGTCTATAGAAGAGAAATTTTAACTCCTGTCTATGGGCACAACGAAGAAGTACAGGACAAACCCACACATATTGCCCCTCATAAACTTTTAAATAATTGTGCATATGATAATAGTACTAATAGTTCACATCAAAATATCATCGACATTCAGGCAAATTTTTTTGTTGTAAAAAAGTAGGCATTTCTGTAAATCTACAAAAAAAACTAATGATCTCTGCGATACTGGTGCTAATATGTCTTGTTTAAGTAAATCATTTTCAGATAAAGCTTACAATGATAATCTTTGATAATCTTCTCCTCCTGACCCAGAAGGCGTAGAGCCCTGATATTTTGCATGAAGCATCACTATATTGACCTCTTTCAAAAAAGCTAAAATCATGATCCTCAGGTCCCCTGGGGCAGAGGATTTATATGGAAATAAAGAACGATTTCTAAATGACATCTCCTCCCAAACCACTGGGCCAATTTGAACCAATTTTGGCAGAAATATTCCTCAGGTGGTCCCCTCTAAATAGCTAAAAGACTCGAAATATATAAAAAAAACTCTGATTAACATGACAACAAAAGTGAATTCTTTAAATAATCATTAAAAATCTTCTCCTCCTGACCAAGAAGGCGTAGATCCTTGATATTTTGCATGAAGCATCAGTAAATTGACCTCTTTCAAAATATCTAAAATCATGATCCTTTGGTCGCAGGGGCATCAGTTCGTCAACTTCTATTTTGTTTCTGAAATTATAACCCATGGATCCAGGGGGAGGAAAAGATTTCTTCTTCTTTCACATTTGCTCTTAAGCCTTTGAATTTGTAATCTAGACTTTTGGATCCCCAGGTACATAGTCTATACAGTTAAAACTGTGTTAGCGTTCACCTGAGAATAGCGGCCAATCTGGGTATAACGGCCATCTCAGGTCCGCCCGTGCAATTTACTCTTTAAAATTACTGTGAATGGCAGTAATCTGTCATATGTGGCCAGCAGTCACCTTTAATTGTCAAATATGCACTTTATGTATATCCCTTTAAACGGTCATGCGACCCGACTAACTGCTGACATATGCATAAAGTATTCAACACGTGAGATAAACATGAACATGCCACTTAGAGGTGTACTCTTTTAACGTGTGTTTGATTGAATGCAGTTACATAACAAGTGCAGAGTTATGTTATAATTAATCAAATTTGATGGATTTGATATAAAGTCTTATTATGTATCCAGTTTGTAAGTTGCAAAGTAGGTAGTTTTACCACACGAAAATTTTATAGACTAGTCCAAATTCAAAGAAGTTGTAGACGGGAATTTATGTCATGAAAACTTATAATCTCTGTCATTTGAGACAGAAATATTATTGGATAATGAAGATATTGCTATGTCTTCATTTGGCCAGTTTTGATCTGTCCCTTGGCTGGCTGCATCAAAACATGAAATTGACAACTGTTGAAAGAAAAAGAGCCTTTATCTCAGGTTAGCACCCAAGGGCCAACTCTTGTTTATGATATTTTTAGTTTAAATTAAATTTGATATTTGTAATTTTAAATTTGAGATTTTTGATAAAATGTCTGATTATTGCTACTATTTTTTATTTTCTATAAAGGTCAAATCTTTGTCTCATTCTAATTTTACAACTGCATTTTGTATCCTGGGACACGGCTTAAGTTACTAAATTCCAGGTTCTTAGACTTTTTTCGTTAAGTGTGTTGCATGTGTCAAACTTATCTTTGATGATAAATCTTTATTGTTTTCATTATCAATCCTTTTTTTATGAAATATGTAGGTTTTATTGATCCGTAAAAACCAGAGGGATAAATGTCACTTTGGGAAGTCGCCTAAACAATGACAGTTTTAGCATATTTTGGACACGATAATTGCCACTTATTTTATCTGCCATGCTCTCTGATTTGTGGAAAATGCCTAATAACAAGGAACAAGAATCCTGATTGGTCAACTTGTTTGGAGCAAAAAAGGATTTAATATGCAGTTTTGCAATGTAAATTCAAAATACATGCAAAATTCGAAGAAATAAACAAGTGTTTCAACCAGGAATTCTCTTTATTCTTTTAGGTATGTCAGATTTAACTTTTTATCGTAATTTTACTTCTTAGATAATTTAGAATGTAGAATGACTTCTTTTGAAAAGTTTTATGTTAATTGTCTGTTTATCTAAGGAATGTTAACCATTGTCATGCTGAACCCGGAATATTCCTGCTTTGCCAGGAGGAATAGACAAAGATCAGACTGCACATATGTGCAGTCTGATCCTAGCCCACACCTCTTTCTTGTAAGCCAGTATTGTTTATAATGTAAATATTCAAAATACATATTAACCTACAGTTGGTGCTTTCAGTGCTTTCATCCCTTTGATTTTATTGAAAATCTAGGAGGATTTATGATTCAGCATGACAAGGGTCAAAGAATTACATATTGTATCTCAACAAAGAAATCAAAGGCCTGAACAGCCTCAAATGAAGTCAGGACTTTAAAAATTAACAATATGTATGATAGTTGAGATCATTCTCTGATTTGTCTGTTAAGTTTTTCCTTATTATGAAATCACATTTGAATATTTAAAAGCTAGAATTTTCACCCGAGACGTGTTTTAATTTTTATTGATAGT
Organism: Fragum fragum; assembly: GCA_946902895.1. Classification (NCBI taxonomy): domain Eukaryota; kingdom Metazoa; phylum Mollusca; class Bivalvia; order Cardiida; family Cardiidae; genus Fragum; species Fragum fragum. The sequence goes on from OX336371.1 coordinate 52,487,661, forward strand.
TGTTGTTATTAATCTAATTGAATTTAGCTTTACACTGACGCAAATATTTCCATCCTTAGACAAAAGGGATAAAGTCTAAGTATCCCACTTAGCGTTGTCTCCTTGGAGACCAACGAGTTGTTGAACACCTGGGGTAACTGATGCGTTGAGAAAATATCACGTGGATCGACCTTCAAACCTCTTTCGCGGTAATGGACTTGGTCTAATTTCTTTACCATTGTTCAAAGTACGGTAACAAAATCAACAAAGAACTCTACTTTACGAATTGACACCGAGCAGATGCACATGTACAAAACTGGATTAAACTTTGTAGCTGGTAACTTTTCAAATTGTAAGAATTAAGGTTATAATAATCTAAAAAATCGAATGTCGAATTTCACTATCGACTATGTCTTAGAAAAACAAATTGTTGAACATCGAGGCCTACCATACCCATTTTTTGTTAAACAAATCCTTAATGATAGTAAGTTCAGGCAGTCATAAATACACATTATTCTATGTCTCTAATGATGTTAATTTTTGACATAACGACAAACCCGTAGGATTCCCTCTATCGAGTGGCCTGGATGCAACACTTTAAGATGGTATAAAAGGACCTGTAGAGGTTGTGACCTTAATCATCATCCTGGCTCACATTCAGTGATTTGGCTTTTGGCAGTCATTCTTTATGAAAGGGCTTACATTTTTACAATTTAAACTACATGAAATTATGAATCAATTCACAAACAAGGAAAAATATTCAGGTCATTGTCAGGCTCCTAGAAGCAAAGAGCGAATTTCGGGCGATTCCTAGATTACAGTCAGTATCCTGACTGCAATAAAAAAGAGGCAAAACCTTCATGTCTACGTTTTGCTTCAGCTCCATTTTGTTGTCATGATATTGGTGGAAATATTATAGAACAAAATGGAGATGATAAAAAAATGTCATCTACTACATTATAATGATTAAATTTTACTTTATTTGGACTATTTGAATTATTGTTCTTACAAATTGTATCTTATAACAAGAGGACCATGATGGTCCTAAATCGCTCACCTGAGGCATCTGCAAATTACAGTACTTTTTAGTATAAAAAAGACACAACTTGAGCAAAATAAATAAAACAAATATAAAATTTTGGACTTTGTACAAAACAATCCAGTAATGCTTTACAATAAGAATGAATTCCTTTGGCTTTATAGTTTAATCCATTACCAAACTATCCAAGAATTTGTCACCCTCAGGGAAAATAGGTTTGAAAAAACATAGTGAGAAAGGGAGTGACAAGCAATTTATCCATTTCTCACAGTGTTTTCTACCTGAATTCTTTGTTTTTAGATTTCAAACAAACTTTAATTACTGTCTGATACTTCAATGGGTGTAATTTTAGCAACCTTGGTAGAGAACAATCTGGATGTACCATAAATCAAAATATGAATGCATTACAACTTATACATGAGGAGTGGAAGATATTTGAACATGCTCTTATTGAGCGTTTTTCATATCTTTGGATGCCTTGGGAAGGGCCATGTTTGTCCAAAGGATATAAACATGGTAGATAACAATAATGCTATACTATGTTTTTAATGTAAATACTCCAGAACCTATATTTAAGAAGAATTCTTTCGATGCGATTTACGCAATTTTCGACTCCAGGAGTAGACATTTTTTTATCCTAAGCGCATATTTTCCTGTTACATAGTACAAAATTATTTAGTCATGATACATACCAATTATGTATGCCCATCACCTTATATTGCAGGAGGAGAAGACTTTTGATGTTGCTCTAATTGGGTATTTTCCAAATTTTTGACCTCTTGGGCAGTGCCATGTTTTATCCAAGGGCTAAGATTTTAGCTAACATGGTAGAGAACCATCTGGTTATGCTATATACAAAATATGAGTTCCTTAGACTTTGTAGATTGGGAGGAAAAGACTATTGAACATGGTCTAAATGAGCATTTTTACAAACTTTGGACACCCAGGGAAGGTGGTTTATTAACCTACAGGCATATTTTTATCAAAACTGATAGACAACAGCCAGGCTATGCTACACTCAAAATATAAATGCCCTCCTCCTTTAAATGAAGATATTTTTTTTAGCATACTCAAATTTTTGAGTTTTTTCCAAATTTTGGACCCCTAGTGTAGGGCAGTTTTTGACCCAAGAAAGACAACTTTTAGTGATATAGTACAAAACCATCTAGTTTTGCTTCATACCAAATAAGAATATCCTAGACCAAATAGTTTAAGAGGAGAAGTCTTTTGAAATTGCTCTGATTAAGCATTTTTCCAAACTTCGGACCTCATGGGTGGGGCCATTTTTGACCCCAGAGAATAAATATTTAAAAACTTGGTAGAGAACCATATGATTAAGCTCTACGTAAAATATAAATGCCTTTGGCCTTGTAGTCTGTGGAAAAAAAGACAACAAAGATTTTCTAAAATTTCCCATTATCACATGCCGCGGTTACAAGAGTTTTTCACAGAATTAAATTCTTCTAACAACTTTCTTAGAACTTCACCCAAGGAACACTCCTGCAAAGTTTCAGCTTGATTGGCCTACTGGTTTAGAAGGAGATGATTTATAAAGATTTTTAAAGATTTCCTTCATATTCCCATTTTCAAATGCCGCGGCAACCAGAGTTTTTGACGGAATTAAATTCTTTTAACAACTTTCTTAGAACTTCACCCAAGGAACATCCCTGCAAAGATTCAGCTTGATTGGCCTACTGGTTTAGAAGGAGATGATTTATAAAGATTTTTAAAGATTTCCTTCATATTCCCATTTTCAAATGCCGCGGCAACCAGAGTTTTTGACGGAATAAAATTCTTTTAACAACTTTTGTAGAACTTCACCCAAGGAACATCCCTGCAAAGTTTCAGCTTGATTGGCCTACTGGTTTAGAAAGTTTATTTGTTTGAATGGGGTTTTACGCCGCTTTCAACAATCTTTCAGTTATATCGCGGCGGCTGGAGCACCTAACAATGGATTCCTGGTATTTCTCACACCAGTACTACCATTACATCCATTCCTAGCCCCCAGCTGCTATCCCACGTAGGTCTACGATTATCGACCCATTGGTGAGAGACTAATAATCGGAAAGGATGAGTGCCGCCGTCGGGGATCGTGGTTTAGAAAGAGATGATTTATAAAGATTTTTAAAGATTTCCTTCATATTCCCATTTTCAAATGCCGTGGCAACCAGAGTTTTTGACGGAATAAAATTCTTTTAACAACTTTTGTAGAACTTCACCCAAGGAACATCCCTGCAAAGTTTCAGCTTGATTGGCCTACTGGTTTAGGAGAAGATTTTTTTAAGAAATTTTGGACGGACGGACAGACGGATGGACGGACGGACAACGACCGATCACAATAGCTCACCTCGCACTTTGTGCTCAGGTGAGCTAAAAATGTAACGAAAACAGAAAAAACAAGAGCTTTGTCCACAGGACACAGATGCCCCCACCAGCAGTTTTGATAATAACAAAGGGCAATAACTCCAAAATTATGCAAGCAAGAGTTGTGGTTCTTGTGCAAAACACTTCTCCTCAATTAGGTCTATCCACCTGTGAAGTTTCAAGTTGATAGCTATTATACTTTCAGAGATATGCCCACGACAATTTCGGGACGGACAGAAGGACAGAAGTATGGACGGACGGACAAAGGCAAATCTATATTCTCCCCCCACATTTAGTGGTGGGGGCATAAAAACAAGATGTGTTTGTGAAACACAATACCCTCGCAACAGGACTAAATGTTTGACCATGGTATGTGACCTTGATCTTATCACATGACCTTGACAGGAGGAGATGCGTATCATGAAGATGCATCATCATGCCAAATATGAGCATTTTATCTTGAAAGGGCTGGTAGTAATTGGCAATGTAAAGTTTTTTGGTCAAGTTTTGTAGACAGACACAGACCAACAGACAGAAAAAACGAATGACGGACAGACAGATGGACAATGGTAAAACAATATGCCCCCAATCTTTCGATGGGGGGGCATAAAAATGCATGCGAAATTTGAATAAAAAAACAAGTGATTCAATCAGGAATTCTCTTTGTTCTTTTAGTTCTAGAGTAACCCGACCTGTCACAACAACAACAACCCCTTAAAACGAAAGCAGAATACATGTCTTTAGTGTTCCTAATATAGTGCATTTTTCATATAGTTGTGAAGAACTTAAATCAAAGAACTGAAAGTCCCGAGAGCAGTTTTGCTGGCTTATCTGTAACCGCGCTCAATAATGCCAACATGTATCATCAAGATGAGTAAATAAATCGTAAATCTAAAGGGGGATGTGCAGCTGGATGCTCGATAAGGATGTAGTGGTAATACTAATGTGAGAACTACCAGGAATCCATGGTTATGAGCTCCAGCCGCCCCGATATAACTGAAATACTATGAAAAGTTGCTTTAAAACCCCTTTCAATTAATCATGACCCTTTTATTGTTTACCGGAATCGCTATTTTGATTCAATCACAACATTTTCTTTAATATTATTTCACCAGTGCGTGAAAATTTGTGGTTGTGTGGTAAAAGTTCAATTCTTTTTGCTTTGAGTATTTTAAAATTACAATTGAAGTACAGTGCTACATGTTCGTTTCAAAGATATAGTTGAATTCGAGAGGTAAAAGGGTGTTTTATCCGGTGGGGTGAAATGGGCGCTTGAATCGCGACTATGACAGGGTGGTCACTTGTAGCATATACTGCGTATACGGGGTGTAAATTTGCTCAGTCCTGCCAGGTCAAAGTAAGGAGATTGTTTACATGTATTCGCCTACTCCACTAACCGCTGACCTAGATTCTATCTTGAAACGCGAGGAGATTATTTCTCTCATTTAGACAGTTCATAAGACAATTTACTATGGATAAATTAAGTCGAAGTTTTAAACCATTTTCCTTGATATTCATGACTAAAAGGAGGCTTTTGGCAGTCAGCAAGTAAGTTGTTTTTTTCATCAGCGATGAAACAAGATGGAGGCGATCACATAGATTTTCACTTCAAGTTTATGAGCATGCGTGGAAATGAGTTGAAAATTTGTGAAAACTTGTTTCCGGTTGATCGATATGAAATACCGGTTTTGTCTTACAAAACCGCTAAAAAAGAGTACCAGTGTGGGAATGGATTAATAGGCATATCACAGTTATGCTTCCATCGGTGAGAGACTAATGGCACTTGTGGCAATGGCAATTTTTTTGCCAAATATCCTCTTTTACCTAATAAGCAAGCCAGGACAGGCGAGACATTTTTCTTTAACCCTTTCCTGTAAAATACCTGGTTTTACGTCCCTGTGATTTTATACCTAAGAAAACATTGTGGAAAAAGAAGAAATTGTAACAAGCAATTTCTTCATTTTCCACAATATTTTCTACCCTATTCAATGATTATTTTTGAAACAAAATCAATTTTATATTGTCGTCTGTTTACCCTTTAAATTTGGGCAGGTCTAAAACTTTGCAAAACAGGAAAGGGTTAACTAGACTATATGTACATGAAAAATTCACTTATCTACACTAAAATCAGCATGATCATATTCACTTTACTATGCCGTTACTGATGTCCACCCACAGTACTTTTCAGTACTTTGATAAAATTTGTGATATTAACCCTGTCCTGCTGATCCAGGAATATTCCAGTTTTAGCAGGCGGTTTAGACAAAGATCAGACTGCACATATGGGCAATCTGATCTTAGTCTATACCTCCTGTCTGTCCTTTTGAAACCAGAGTTCCCTATATGAAATTATTTTTCAAAAGAAGTATTCACTACTGAACAACAAGTACTACCAGTGCTTTCAGCCCTTTGATTTTTAATACAATTCTGAAAAGGATCTTATTCAGCATGACAAGGGTTGAAATTATTTGTAATTCCCAGGGCCAAGAGTAAATTTTGACAAAGATCAAAGTAGATTGATAATGTCAATTCTTAGATCTGTTCCATCTTGGATGGGTTAATGGGAAATGGCCGAGTAGAGATTCGGTAACAATGAAAAAGAATGTGACAACAAGTGTCAGAATGTCAGAGAGTTTGACTTGCCGGAATTCAAAAGAAGATAGAAATGGACAGTAATCCACTCTTGCCCATTGATACCTCTGGCATCCAAGAAATGAAAATGTTAGAACAGCTTGACAGGTGGCCATTGTTGTATTCATTTCTCCTTTCAGTTGTGGTCTCTGAATGTTCTGTCTTCATTTAATTAGCCCATTACCTTACACATTCTTTTATACTGGTCCAAGCTCAAACTAGACATTGTCACAAAGTGGACTTATACCCCCCAACAGTGCTTGTCCATATACAAGTGCTATCCGCCAAAGGGCCATAACAAAAAAAGGACTTTTTCATTAAAAGGGCCATAACTCCATCAAAAATCAATGGACCATAACAAAAATAGGATATACACATCTCTGACTTATACCGAGTGTTTCTGAGAAATTTGAATCAAATCCATCCAATGGTTGCTGAGAAATTGAGCGGACACGATTTTTCACCAAAAGGCCATAACTCCGTCAAAAATCAATGGACCGTAACCTAAATACACATCTCTGCTTGATACTGATTATATCAGTGAAGTTTGAATCAAATCCGTCCAGTGGTTGCCCAGAAATTGAGCGGACAAGAAAAAGCTACAGACAGATGGACGGACCGACAAACTGACTCGTATATACCCCCCAAACATAGTTTGGGGGGGTATAATAAGTTGCAGACAATAGTTTTTAGTTTATGAGATTTTAAAGGTGTCCATCATTTAGGGACATTGTGGCTAATATCTTTTTCCACAATGTTTTCAAAAAAGCTTTTTCCCTTGAGTTGGGAAAAAAGCAGGATTGCATGGGATTTCAATGTGTTAGACTTTTTCCTGTTTTGCAAAATTTTAGACCTGTCCAGATACAAACGTTTTGCAGAGGAAAATTTAAAGTGGATTCAATTAGAAAAATAACCATTCAGTAGGGAAGAAAATATTGTGACGGGACGTAAAAAATTGAACAAGAAAAGGTTAAAAGAGATTGTCATTAAGGTAAAAATCATTATTGAAAATGAAACAAGAGGCCCAGTGGGCCTTAACGGTCACCTGAGTAAAGAGCACCAAGACAAGTGATTTTGTTTGAAAGAATTAGAAAAGGGTTTGGTTGAAATCCCCTCAGTAGTTCTTGAGAAGAAGATGAAAATGTTTAAAAGTTACCAAAAATGACCCCCTTTTGGTCCCCATTTTAGGCACCCCTGACCTCTGTATAATCAGTACCCAATGATGCTTTTCACCAAGTTAGTTTGAAATTGGCTTAGTACTTCATCAGAAGAAGGTGAAAATGTGAACTTTTTAACATGATGAACTTTGACCTCTGGGTGTGGCCCCATACATGACCCCAGGGACATGAATTTCACAATTTATAATATACCTGTCCTAGTTGTCATGCACACAGAATATTTAAGCTCTTGCATTAATGGTTTATTAGAAGAAGATTTTTAAAGAAGTACCAAATATTACCCGTTTTTGGCCCCTATTTGGGCCCCTTTGACCCCCAGAACCCCTATTTTCACAAACTTGAATTGGCATCCCCTAATGATGCTTTCTACCAAGTTTGGTTGAAATCCGCCCAGTAGTTCTTGAGAAGAAGATGAAATATTTAAAAGTTACCAAAAATTACCCCCTTTGGTCCCCATTTTAGGGCCCCCTGACCCCCCGCCTTTTTATTTTCACAAATCTGAATAACCATTACCAAATGATGCTTTTCACCAAGTTTGTTTGAAATTGGCTTAGTACTTCATCAGAAGAAGGTGAAAATGTGAATTTTTTAACATGATGAACTTTGACCTCTGGGTATGGCCCCATACATGACCCCAGGGACATGAATTTCACAATTTATAATATACCTGTCCTAGTTGTCATGCACACAGAATATTTAAGCTCTGGCATTAATGGTTTATTAGAAGAAGATTTTTAAAGAAGTACCAAAAATTACCCCTTTTTGCCCCCTATTTGGGCCCCTTTGACCCCCAGAACCCCTATTTTCACAAACTTGAATTGGCATCCCCTAATGATGCTTTCTACCAAGTTTGGTTGAAATCCGCCCAGTAGTTCTTGAGAAGAAGATGAAATATTTAAAAGTTACCAAAAATTACCCCTTTTTGGTCCCCATTTTAGGGCCCCCTGACCCCCAGCCTTTTTATTTTCACAAATCCGAATAACCATTACCAAATGATGCTTTTCACCAAGTTTGTGTGAAATTAGCTTTGTACTTCATCAGAAGAAGATGAAAATGTGAATTTTTTAACATGATGAACTTTGACCTCTGGGTGTGGCCCCATGCATGACCCTAGGGGCATGAATTTCACAATTTATAATATACCTGTCCTAGTTGTCATGCACACAGAATATTTAAGCTCTGCCATAAACGGTTTATTAGAAGAAGATTTTTAAAGAAGTACCAAATATTACCCGTTTTTGGCCCCTATTTGGGCCCCTATGACCCCCAGAACCCCTATTTTCACAAACTTGAATTGGCATCCCCCAATGATGCTTTCTACCAAGTTTGGTTGAAATCCGCCCAGTAGTTCTTGAGAAGAAGATGAAAATGTTTAAAAGTTAACGGACGACGGACGATGGATGACGCACGACGACGGACAAACGATGATTGCAATAGGTCACCATGACCATTCGGTCAGGTGACCTAAAAAACTGGTAGCAACAAGAAAATTCTTCTATTTCCACAATATTTTTAAAAGTTTTTTTTAAATGAATTGGTTAATATATTGGACTCGAGATTGTGGTCTTTATCCATTCCAAATTAATGACTCTTTTTGATTCCCCATAGAAAAAAAAAGCTTTTAATGTAAGGTAAGGTAAAAAAAATTCCAAAATTTCATAAGTTTAAATTGATGTCCTAAACTCCTTTAAAGTCTGACGAGATTGAAATTTTGGTCTCTGGTATTATCGGTTAAGAGTCCTTTTTTATAAAACAGAGACATGAAACATTGTACTTGCTACTACCACTACATCCTTTCCTAGCCTCCAGCTGCTATCCCACTTAGGTTTTCGTTTCTTCACCCATTTGCCGTCGATGATTCGGTGAGGGAAAAGGTTAAAGTATTTTGTGAGTATTTCACCAAGGTAATTTACCTGGTTATTCAATAAATGGACTGTCTTTGTAATGAATAAAGATGTAAAAGGAATCTGCACTTTCATTCCCAAAGTATGTTATCTGTATTAGAAAAAAAGGGACTTCCATCTTCACAAATGAATTATGCAATGTTCTAATTCATCCAACAAATTTGTGTTGCTACATGAAATAAAATTATATCAAATACATGTGTATAGTTATATCAGCATTTGATTGCATGAATGAAGGCTGGCTCTGTTCTCCTCTATAATAAACAGCTGGCTGAGTGCCCTCTGAGCTCAGACAAGAAGTTCCAGTCAACCTATTACTACACAACAAAATCTTAGACTGGCCCAAATTAAAAGTTACAGTCGCCAATTTCAAGTTAGTGTAATTTAGAAAATATTTGCCGTTTAGGGTAGAAAACATTGTGGAATTTGAAGAAATTGCTTGTTTAACCTATTCCCACACAACAAAATTTTAGACTGTTCCAAATGGAAAGAAGCTGCAGACGACAATTTGAAATTGACCAAATTTTAATTTTTTTCATACTTTTGGATAGAAAATATTTTGGATAATGAAGAAATTGCTTGTAACAAGCAATTTCTTCATTTTCCACAAAGTTTTCCAAAAGCTTTTTCTTTGGGGGTGTAAAAAGGAGGGCTTGTGTGGGAATGGGTTAAAGCAATTTCTTCATTGTCCACAAAATTTTCCAAAGCCTTTTTTTTAGGTGTGTAAAGATGCGGGATTGTGTTAGAAAGTGTTAATTATAAGAAAACAGTTTTATTTACAAAAATCATGGCTAGCAAGATGTAACCAAAAATAGTTGGTTTGGCAACCTAAATGTGGTAACTACAGCTTGAACAAGCATGTGTAAGTCACTAAACCAACAAATAAGCTTAATATAACTGATGGCCTAAGTCGGAGATGAAAGTTCACTTGTGTGCTGATTGGTTGATTGATTCTTTGATTGACAGTCTCTATCCATTAATTCCACCTAATCTGTTTACATATTCAACACCAAGAGATTTATGTGAGGGGGGGAGGGGGTATGGGGGAAAGACATTACAACTTATGGTTAGCAAGTGCAGAAAACATGTTATAGATTTAGAGCTCTAGTTAAAGGAGGATTATATTGTATATTATATATTTGTATTTTCCATGAATAATTCAAGTATTTAATATTTCCTTCATATTTTACAATTAATCTCCGTTGGTATCATTGACACTGTGATATTAAGACGAATGAACCAATAATGGTTTTGTGATAAAGCCATAGAGCATTTCCTACCATTCTAGACTCTTGGTTCAACCAAGAGTCTAGAATGGTAGAAAAATGCTCTACAGTTGGTTCCTTGTCACAGGTTTATCATCAGTATTATTACATATCTATAAATATTTCTAGTGAAATATACACACTCCACAATGACTAAATTGGACAATGAAGAGTCTAGAATGAGAGGAAAATGCTTTACAGTTGGTTCCTTGTCACTGGCTATAAATATTTCTTGTAAAATATACACATTCCACACAGACAAAGTTGGACACTTCAGAAAAAAATCTGTATCTGACCGTGTCAAATATGGTTTCAAATAAGGTAGTCCAACATGACGTCAATTTCATTTTACATGACATATCATAAAGCAAGTTATAAAACTTGTAAAGTAGAAGGGAAATACGTGTAGTGATACATATTTTTTTATTATTTCATTGAATTTATTTGATAAAAGACTGATATTTAATAAAAAGAATATTATATTATGATTACAATTACAATACAACATTTTGTATTTGTTTCTTACTGCGGAGGAAATTTTGTTATTCCACTCAGTCACACAAAATATCAAAATTTTCATCCACAGCTAATAGCAAATACAAGATGTATCTCTAATGTAACATGATATTCACCATTTATTTTCGTGAATAAATGAAGTAATGCTCGGTCTCTCCGTGACTCCAGCTAATCTCTGTTAGGTATCATTGACAATGTGGGATTTATGATGAATGGAGACATGATGGTTTGTGGTATTGTTACTGAAAAGATTCCTCTATAAAAGGTTTTTTGATTTATTTGAAAAAGATTACAGATGGAATACCGGACAAATCCTCTGTGACAGATTCTCAATAACTTTGAGTCCAACTTTGACGGGACATTAGATTAAAATATTTTTTCTGTATCAAAAATTCTGATTGGTCTCTTAGTTTGCCTTCTATCTCAGCTAAGCTATGCTACTTAATGCTCAGTAATTTGCTTCTACCCACTGAATCATGGTTAGGTGCTCCAGCCACCACAATATGACTGAAATACTGTTTGTGGTGTTTTAAAACCATTCAATCAATCAATCCAGGCTGATCATACAACATTGATTGAGTCACCAATTACCACACAATGACTCTTTCTGAAGCCCTGAAGCATTAAATAAACGGAAAATATGGTGTGGAAAGGAGAAATTGCTTGTGACAAGCAATTTCTCCTTTTCTCAAAATGATTCTAACCTATTTGTTACTTATTTTCCATTTGCAAGCACATTTTGAAAAGTCATCTGCAATTTCTGTTAATTTGGACCAACCTTCAAATTTTATCTGGCAATGGATTTTATGTAGGTAACTAAGAGCAAAATAAGTAAGTTAACCCTTACCAGGCAAAAAACCTTTGGTTCAAATTGAAAAAAGCTGCAGACATTTCCAGGTGCAGTCAAATTATTGCTATCCCATAATTGGTTAAACAAGTAAATTATTAAATCTAAGAATAAACCTTGACAAATACAAATTGCTTAGTTTGAAAAAGTGAGACATAATACTGAAGAACATTTTCACCCTTTCCTGTTTTTTTTTAATTTTAAGAGGTCCAAATTCAAAGAGGTTGCAGACGACATTAAAGATGGGATTCAATTTGATACAAAACCATCCTATGTGGAGAAAATATTGTGGGAAAAGAAGAAATTGCTTGTTACAAGCAATTTCTTCTTTTCTCACACTTTTATCTTAAGTATAAACTTACAGTGTTGTAAAATCCCAGGTTTGACAAGGAAAGGGTTAAAACATAATATAAGCAGTTTGTAAAACAACTTATTTACCCATACAAAGACGCTTTTTGATACCCCTCAAGAAAGACAATTTCGAAAAATTGCAACAAGAAACTTCTTCATTTTCTACAATGATTTTTTTACCCAGAAAGTTAAAAAAAATTCTAAATTTTCATAATCTGTAATTTGTTGTGTACAACTCCTTTCAATTTGGATCAATTAAGCCAAAGTAAAATTATTAAGATAACACATGATCGTATGTTTTTGCATGCCCTTGTTCAATCCAGCAATAACCCACCAATAAAACACAAAAATTGCAGACATGTCAAAATTCCAAGAAGTTTGCAGGCGACAATTTAAAATTGATGTCATTCTATTTCTTTTCTTCCTTGAGGTTGAAAACAATGTAGATAATGATGAAATTGCTTGTAACAAGGAATTTCTTTTTTGTCCACAATGTTTTCCAAAGTTTTTTCTTCCTGGGAGGACGTCAAAAAACATTAATATGTTGGAATAGCTTGTTACAAGAATGTTGAGACGATCCTATACCTTTTCTGCTACTTTCATGCATATATCAGTGTAGATAAGAGCTTGCACAGACAGAGTGGAAACAGAGCTCCTTTGTGACCCTGATTAATTCAGCCATTTTCCCATGCTTCAGTTTATTGGAGCCTTTAATGTCAAAGTAATTTTTTCTGTAGATGTCTTTTGGTTAATAAGTATGCATGTCTTTTGGGACCTGACATTTTTTCTGATACTTATTATTATTACTAGATCATTGAAAGACATCCTTTGTCTAATTTCAGTTTGGGAAATATTGCTGAACCATGCTTGGCAAAGTGACATAAAATCAGGGCCTATGATTATAAAATTTTTTCCGTACTCAATTGAGAATTAACTCAAATATGGTTTGAAATTAAAGATGTATATTAGCTTAAATTCTGCGTCAAATGTGTGAAAATGAAACATTATATCTATAAATTGCAATTCATAACACATTTCCACAATTAACATTGAAACACAACATTTATTTAAGCTTGAAGTTTAAGTAAATTCTCAACTGATTACAAAAATATCTCTGGCCAAGATTCAGACTTTACTTGGAAGCTTCAGAATTTAAGACTGATCCAAACTGATAGAAGTTGCAGAAGACAATTTCAAATTGGTGGTATTTAGAAAATCCTAGAAAAGCCTTTTAGGATAGAAAGCATTGATCAAGGAAGTTTAAGAAATTGCTCTTAATGAGCAATTCATTGTCCACAATGTTTAAAAAACTTCATTTGTGAGGGTCCTAAAAGATCAAAATTTAATAAGAATATGTTAAGCAAACTTGCTTAAAGAAAAGAATACAAAAAGACTTCAGGAAGCAGGAGTGACTTTTTCCTTTCTCATTTCAAGCCTATCAAGTGTCAATAGTTATTTTTAATATTTAGTGTAGGCAGTATGAAAGACCAAATAAGTTTTCCCTTTCAAAGGCAGTAGTCTATGGGACAATAATTGCACAGTCGGAGAGATCTATTGATTATAGGGAGAAAACCTGTGTGCGACCTCAATTTATTGGTGCTGTCAAGTGGCTAAGCGGTCTAAGCAGGAAATTAGAGTCATTTACAGGAATTCCCCACTTAAATCATTCTATGTATGTCAGTAATTAACATGTAAATTATGGGATACATTGCCATATATGCAATTTTGGCGCGTGTCCACTGCAGAGGATATCTGCCAGTATTGTGACAATGCTCAGAGGTCTAGCCTTTAACCCATACCCACACAATCCGGCTTTTTCACACCCCTTAACCCATTACCAAACGGCAAAATTTTAGACTGATCCCAATTGAATGGAGTTGCCGACAACAATTTCAAGTTAATGAAATTTTAGATTTCTTCAACTTTCTGGAGGGAAAACATTGTGTTAAATGAAGAAATTGCTTGTCACAAGCAATTTCTTCCTTTAACACAATGTTTTCCAGAATGTTTTTCTTGAGGGGCGTCCAAAAGCGTCACTGTGTGGAAATAAGTTAAGAAGAAACCTTTGGAAAACGGAGTTAGCTTAATATGAAGAAATTGCTTGATACAAGCAATTTCTTCATTATCCACATTTTCTACCCAAAAAGACAATTATTTTTGTAATTCCATCAACTGTAAATAGATGTCTACAAATTATTTGAATTTAGACCAGCCTTAACCCATTCCCGCTCAAGCCCCCCTTTTTACGCGCCTCAATTATAGAGCTTTGGAAAAACATTGTGGAAAATGAAGAAATTGCTTGTATCAAGCAATTTCTTCATTATCCACGTTTTCTACCTAAAAAGGCGAAAAAAAATTAAAATTCCATCAACTTGCAATTGTCGTCTGCAACTTCTTTCAATTTGGACCAGTCTAAAAATTTGTTGTGTGGGAATGGGTTAACCCATTCCCACATAATCCTGCTTTTTTATGCTCCTCAAGAAAGGAGCCTAACAAAACATTTGTATGAGCAATTTCTTCATTATCATTATATCCAAGATGTTTTATAGCCCTCAATTTTTTGATCAACTTCAAATAATCATCTACAACATCTTTGAATTTGGACCAGCCTATAATTTAAATTGGTGTCTGTTGATGGGTTCAGTGAATTTAGAGTTCAAAAAGATATTTTTCATCCTCTCAAAAATCAGTTCAAAACTTGTTAGAATTTCCAATAGTATACCTGATACCATTTCATATAAAGTGAAGATATCCATATCGACATTCTCATTAACCCACATAATGATGCTTTTTGAAGAAAAGAGATTATAAAAACATTGTTGTAAATGAAGAAATTGCTTGTAAAAATCTAATTCTTCATTTACCACAATTTTTCTACCTCAAGAGGATAAAAAAATTAAAATTGAATCAAGTTAAAATCGTTGTCTGCAACTTCTTTCGATTTGGACCTGTGTAAAATTTTGACATATGGCTACTGGAAGTCTTGCTGTGGAACTGGAGTGTGATAGTAACAATATGCACCACCACATTAAGTTCCCTTTTACTATGACACAGACTAGAATGGTAAAAACCTGATTATAATTGCCCCTGATCATGATTTTGGCAATGTCCACAGAGATACATGCTTATGCTTCATAAGGAATATCAAACAAACAAGGTTCTTAAAGCCTTCCAGATCAGGAGAAGAACTTTCTTTTTTAATTTTCACTTTTGTAACCATTTCCAATAGAATTTTTAATGGATTTCATTTAAGTAGTAATTTTAAAAGCAGACTTCTTAAGGTTCATTAACTTGGTGGAGATGTGGTGTAAAGAGTCTAAATAAGCCTAACTCTCCCCCTGGCTTTGCTACTTGGAACCTGATGTCATAATTCAAGCAATTTTCAAAAAGTCCATGAGCTAATACTCCACATTCTAGGCTTTTTGGGTCAGGAGAAAAATATCTACGAAAATTTATTTCATGTTTTCATTTTTGTTGCCATTGTAAAAAGATTTTCAGTGATTTCATTTCTTTTATCAGTTATACAGTCATGTTTTGGTTGACTTTTTTAATTTACCTAAATAAAGTAAAGCTCTCAATGTCCTAGCTTCTCTCAATTTCCTGTAAACTTCTTGTTCTGTGATGTCACTTGGATGCACATTTTGTAATCAACAAAGACATACTATGTAATGCCATGTGTCATAGACTGACAGAAATGTACAACAAATGCCATAATGTTAGTAATTGAGTTTTAGTAGAAATCTACAGAAAAAGTACTTCCATTTAACCCATTACCAGACAAAAATTTTCAGACAGGCCCAAATTGAAGGACGTAGCAGAGTACAATTTAAAGTTTATGAAGTTTTGGATTTTTTCAACTCTGTGTGTAGAAAACAGTATGGAAAATGAAGAGATTGCTTGTAACAAGCAATTTCTTCATTTTCCACAATGTTTTCCAAAGCATATTTCCTTTGGGGCATCTATAAGCGTCACTGAGTGGGAATGGGTTAAAAAAAGCCTTGAATTGGTAAACTGGTATTTAACCCTCTCCTGTTTTTGGAAGTTTAGACTGGTCCAATTTGAAAGAGGCTGCAGACGACAATGAATATCAAATACAAATTGAAATGAAACCATCCTATGTTGTAGAAAATATTGTGGAACAAGAAGAAATTGCTTGTTACAAGCAATTTCTTCTTTTTCCACAATGCTTTCTCAAGTATAAAATTGCAGCAAAGTAAAATCCCGTGTTTGAACAGGAAAGGGTTAATCAGTTGATGTCTTTTTATGACAATTGCCATGATGGTATTAACCCTTGTCATGCTCAACCTGGAATATTTCTTATTGGAGCAGGTGGTATAGACAAAGATCAGCCTGCACATATGAAGTCTGGTCTTAGTCTATACCACCTGCTTGCCCCTTTCAAGCCAGAATTGATTGTAAAATCAATTTTCAAAAGAAATATTGTTCTGCAACTAGTGCCCCCAGAGATTTCAGTGCTTTGATTGTAGTGAAATTCAAAACAGGATTTTTATTCAGCATGATCAGTGTAAAAACTATTCCATTACTTCATACAGTGTGACTAGCTTTTTAGTTCAATTGATTGTGATGTAAAACTTGATTACAATCTATCACGAACTGAGGTCAAATTATGATCGACCCTCGATATAGTCTCATCAAAAAGACTAGAGAAGCAGGGAATCAAACAAATGACCGCCACCACCTCTTTACTTTTACCCTTTCCTGTACAATCACTTATCTCATGAGTACAATATCTTATACATGGGAAAACCTTGTGGGAAAAGAAGAAATTGCTTGTGACAAGCTATTTCTTCTTTTTCCACAAAGTTTTCTTCTCTATCAGCCGATTATTTCCACTTTACACACAATTTGATTTGTTGTCAACACCTTCTTTTCAATTTGGACCATTCTAAAATTCTCTTCTCTAGTAGAGGCTTACAACCTCAAAAAATTTTCTTTTCATCTTTCATATATTAAATAAACTGGAATTCAAGAAATTATCTGCTGCTAGAATTATGCCAACGTTTATGCCGATTGCACTTTTAAGAAGCCACATCCTAATGGTAACAAAAGATGCTTTTGAATGCTTTCAACATAAAGAATTGGGAAAATATTGAGTATAATGAAGAAATTGCTTGTAACAAGCAATTTCTTCAATTACACAATGTTTTCTTCCAAGAAAGTTGAAAACTAAATTTCATACACTTAAAATTGTCGTCTGCTATTGCTTTCAATTTGGACTAGTCTAAAATTTTGCCATCTGGTTATTGGTTAAGAGGACAATGCTGAATCCAAGAGAATCAGCCACTTTCAAGAGCTTTTCAATTGTATAGCAATGGCTTGTGCACTAAACCATTGCTTCCTGTCATTTTATCTACCTTTATAACCCTAAACTTTAATCCAAGGCACCCTCTCCTCATACCACCTAGGCGTAAAACTTATAATTTGTCCGCTGGAGAGAAAAATAGCACTAGTAAACCATTTCCTGTTTTTTCAAAATTTTAGTCTTGTTCAATTTAACCCATTTCAACACAACAAAAATTTAGACTGGACTAAATTGGAAAAAGCTGTAGACAACAATTTCAAGTGGATGGAATTTTAATGAATTTTTGTTCATAGAAAACATTGTGGATAATGAAGAAATTGCTTGAAACAAGTAGTTTCTTCATTTTCCTCAATGTTTTCTAAAGCATAAACAGGAGGGATTGTACGGGAATGGGAAGAAGTTACAGACAACAATTAAAAGTGAGTGTAATTTGATAAGTAGCCAACCTACGGGTAAAAAATATTGTGGGAAATGAAGAAATCACTTGTTACAATTTCTTCATTTCCAACAATGTTTTCTCAAGTTTAAAATCACAGGGCGTAAAACCCAGGGGTCTTACAGGAAAGGGCTAAAATGACTATTATCAGCGAAGACACTAGTACTTACATTTGAATTCAATGAACGAGTTATGAACATAGACCGTTTCTGAACCCAGAATATTCCTGTGTTGGCAAAAAGTCTAGACAAAGGTCAGACTGCACAAATGTTCAGCCTTATCTTTTTCTAGACCTCCTACTTGTCCCTTTAAAGTCAGAATATTATTGTTTTTACCGTTCTTGTTCTAAATAATGAATTATAAAATAAGTATTTTTGTGCTTTTGTTCTTTCAGTCCTTTGATTTTTCGAAAATGACTTTCATCAGTAGACATTAGTACTTATCTTTGAATTCTGTGAAAAATTTATGAATTTAGACCGTCATAACTCATAGATTTTCCAGAGACCTGCTTAATGATTGTTCTTTCTACAGCATTTAGAGAGGTGGAATAACCCATTGACACTCGTCACTTTTTTAATTTCAGATTCTTTTTCCAGACAGGATATTGGAAATCCCAACAAATGAAATCATCTAAGCGGGAATCAGATTTACCCATAATTCCTTTGGGCCAAACCTAAACAACATGCAAGATTAATTTTCGCAGCTATGGAACAATGCAGGCTTTCATGGGGCCCACTTTCATTCTATTACTCTTATCTCCTGCAGAAAAAAGAACAATGTAATCTGCACATTTTTACAGTTCATTTAGGGCTTTAATAGCAATCTTTAATCTTTTTTCTAACATTTAGGTACAGGATGTTTAAGATGTTACATCTTGTAGGGACATTTCTGTTTTACTGAGATACAAAAAATAAAATGAATGACACTTGACCATTTAATCCATTCCCAAACAACAAAATTTTAGATTGGTCCAAATTGAAAGAAGCTGCAGACACCAATTTCAAGTTGATGGATTTTTTTAAATTTTTGTCTTTGGGGTAGAAAACATTGTGGATAATGAAGAAATAGCTTGTGACAAGCGATTTCTTCATCATCTACAATGTTTTCAAAAGTTTTTATATTGAGTGTCATTGAGTGGGAATGGGTTAACCCTTTCCTAGACAAACCTGGGATTTTACGTCACTGTGATTTTATACTTGAGAAAACATTGTGGAAAAAGAAGAAATTGCTTGTAACAAGCAATTTCTCCTTTACCCACAATATTTTCTAATACATAGGATGGTCAGATTTCAAATTATATGCATTTTTCATTGTTGTCTGCAACCTCTTTCAAATTGGACCTGTCTAAAATTTAATAAAACAGGAATGGGTTAAATTGCTTGATTAACCCATTCAGACAGAACAAAATTTTAGACTAGTCTATAATAAAAGTTGTTGCAGACAACAATTTGAAGCTGGTTATAATTAAAATAGAAATCTTTACCTTATAGGATAGAAAACATTGTTGACATTGAAGAAATTGCTTGTCCCACTTCAATACAATTCCATTTTTTTGTCCCTTAAGAATGACAGGCATTCAAGTAAATGTATCACAAAACCAGAGTATGAGTACCTTGTGCTCAGGTGACCTAAAAGATTTTAGAAAATATTTAGAAAATGAAATTTCTTGTTAAAAGCAATTTCATCATTATCCTCCATGTTTTCCACCAAAACAACTGTTCCTAACCAAAAGCGGACCATGATGGTCCTAGATTGCTCACCTGAACTTCAGTATTGTAAACAAATAAATTGTCTTTATGGCTCCCGGCTTTTCTTTGTTTTCCTATAGAAACTTCCCATAATTTATAAGGTTCATCTTTATGACCTAACATGATTATCTTTACCAAGTTTCATAACGATTGAGCCAAAATTATTGCTTCTAGAATGTTATCAAAGAAATTGTCATTAAGGCCCCTTTTCCTGTGTTTTCTTAACCCTTTCCTGGTTAAATACGGGTTTTTACGTGTCTACCTTATCCGCTCAATCCCGGGTTTTTACGTGTCTACCTTGTTCGCTTAATCCCGGGTTTTTACGTGTCTACCGTATTTGATCAAACACGGGTTTTTACGGGTCTCATTTTCAACGTCTAAAAAGTTGCAAATTACGGCATTTTTTCAGATCAACAATTAAAGATGTGGTAAGTATGGAGTAAAATCTTTATTTTGATGAAAAAATCACGATATGTTTATTCTTTGGAAAAATGAGTAATTTGGAGTTAATTATGATGGGGGTCTAAAAAAAACTGTGGACGTAGTTCGGAGGAATGCGTCGTCTGCAATAATTCAATTTACGTTGAAAAGTTGTAAATGTTCCTAATTGCTGCTTCCACGGATTGGAATACTAAACTGCTTTAAAACAAATGATTTAGAAATATGCTTCTCACCCATCGACTGTGTTAATCCTTTGTATAAAAATCAGAAAAAGAAAACACTGTACACGGTCAATTTTGGAAGGTTTGCGTTACAAGTTCATGCATGACTGCTCTTACACGGAATGGTCACCGGCTAGAAATTATGACTCATAACTTCGACCCATTAAAACCTGTCGAGTTCATGAAAAAAAAAAAAAAAGATAGAACCCTGACTCTGAATCGACCGACAGAACACACTATTCACGCGAATGCTTGCCTCCGTAATTTAGGCCAAGCATTACCTAGTTTGACGACATAATCATCGTAACTACCGTCTGGTTTATTCAAACTGTAGTTACAAAGTTTAGATCTCCAGCCCTCCAGTGTGGCCAGCGATCCGTCACATTATTTCGCAACACAGCTCTCACACTATAGAACGGGAAAAAAGACCAGACAGAATCAAAAGCAAACTCTTGCACACTTAATGATTTTTAAAACAAAAAGTGACCCCAACGCATAAATGAAATTCGGCAGATCAAAATTGACAGGCTTTGTATCAACAGCAGGTCAAAAATATTGTATTGGGTATAATGACCAATGATCTGAGATTTCGTAGATATGCTCATCGCAAGAGCATTTCACAGTAGTTTTATGGTGTTATTAAGATTCCTCCGTAGTTATGATAGTTTAGCTTTTGAATCAAGTTCTTATATAAAGTTAACTACCAGTTCGATACAGGTTTAATTTATATTTTGAAAGAGAGATCTAGAATTTTTATCTAAGTGGAAATGGTCGCGACAATTTGATCGCCTTGCAAAATACTTCATAGAGGAATTACGCAACAACAACAGGACGAACTTCGCCCGATTTAGGTCAGTAACCTTTTAAAAGCTGTATTTAGAAAATAGTTTGAACAATCCGAAAATTCGCCGAGAAAGGACTAAGTTGAGCATATTATGAATACGTGTCTCTGGGAATGCCAAATCATAAAAATTCAATAGTGAGAAACAAGATATTTATATGATAATCACATTGAAAACGATGGAATGTAAATAGCTACGCAAGCGAAAGCATTTTGCGTGTCAGGCAAACATTAAAATTATAGATTTCAGTTTCTTCTTGTTCGTCGTTGCTAATTCTTTTCTACAAAAAATGACAGTAAAGATGAAGATTTTATTTTTAATTCATGATCAGGATGTAAAGGGGGTAATCTAAAGATCAGGAGGTTCCAGATGTAGCCAGAGACCACAGTTAGAGTCATAAAATTCAATTAAATTTTATTGCCCCTCCTATTGAAGTTTTTTTCGGAAGCGTTATGATAAACAATGTATTGTTTCAACTACTGGATTTTATTGTTTCCGACGCGTGTCCAGCTGTAAAATTATACAATATTGCGTAATGCCGGCGGCTATGGATTATGGGTGTAATATACCACGCGATCACGCTTCGGATGATTGGTCATAAGTAAAAACTGATAAGCCAATTAAAAAGTTGTGCAAAACCTATCAACATAATTAGCCAATCAAAAGACGATAGATATTGCAATCATTTTTAATTAATCTCATCAAATTCAGTTCGTTTGAGAACACGCGCTAATAAGCATCGCAAGCTTTAAATTCATCATAGCAACAAACGTACAATATGTCTGGTTCAGAGTCTGACGAGTCTGTGTTTGAATTCGATTTCAACACAGACATTTCGGAATTCTCTGGTTTTTCAGCTGAGGAATCTTCGGATTCCGATGTTGATGATGTGGATGAGACCACTTTTGCCGACCCCGAATGGCAGGAGGACTTTACGCCTCCGACGGTGGGTATTTTATTATGTTTTTTTTCGGGGGAGGGGGATTACATATAATAGTTTGTCCCAGTTTAAACTCAATCGTTTTTCGTATCTTTTTTTCCCGCGACTTCCACAAATGGGCGATTATAAGAATTATTTATGGAATTTCGGGGTGAATTTTTCTATCCAGTTAAATCGTGTCGAAAAGGAACTAAAACTGATGCGACGAAAACTTTTCAAAACGCAATATCTTGGAGTATATTGAGTGCGATTTAAACCGAGTATTCCAAACGCGTTGTCATGGCGGCATAGAAACATTTCGACGTTGAATGACCAAACCTAGTAATTTCAGCATGATTTAGCCCGATTTTCGCGGTTTTGGTTTCTTGCAGACGATTTTTTACGTCTTTCACGCCACTTTTACTCCCTTCTATTCAACTACATTGCCAAATTTAGCGATTACGAATAATTTGCCATATTTCTCAAAATTTACCGATCTCTCAGTAAATCCATTGAAGATCCATTCTTTTTAAGCGAAAAACAAAAACCGGAAGATGCTTCTACGTATTGCCTTGGGTATATTAAATTTCTTTAATTGAATACGCTAGGGTTTTGTTTTGAATAGAAAAAACAACAACAACAATAAGGAATTTTTTGATAATTTCAATCAAATATTTGAATTGAAGATGAAAAGCAGTGGGATTCTTCAACACACACACACACACACACACACACACACACACATATATATATATATATATATATATATATATATATATATTATAATTTTGAGACTTCAAATAATTTGCAAATCACTTCATATTTGAGATGAAAACATTCTGGGAAAAGAAGAAATTGGTTGTTTGAAGTAATTCCTTCTTTTCCAACAATGGTTTCTTGTGTATTGCTGACTAACCCTTTCCTGTTTTCTGAATTATAGACTGGTCCAAATTCAAAGAGGTTGCAGAAGACAATGTAAATTTGATGCAATTTGAAATGAAATGATCCAATGTGGTACAAAATATTGTGGGAAAAGAAGAAATTGCTTGTTACAAGCATTTTCTCTTTTTTTTCCACAATGTTTTTAAGTATAAAGTCAGAGCAAATCAAGGGTTTGGATAGGAAAGGGTTAATCAGTAGAAAATCGTATTCATGTGATTTGGCAAATGCAATTTTTTCTAAATTTTTAATTGCAGATTGAACCATTTGTTGAGGAGATCGGACCTGTGCTGCCAGATGGTTTCAACAGAGAAACAGCTACGCCCCTTGACTACTTTTATCTACTGTTTCCGATCCAGCTGCTAGCAGAGATAGTGACTTTTACCAATAGTTATGCCAGATGGGTCCAGCACCAGCCTGGGGGAAAGGACGATCCAAGTTGGTATCCTATTACCCTACCAGAAATGAGATCTTTCTTGGCCATCAACATACTAATGGGGATAAACCAGCTGCCTCGAATGGAGATGTATTGGAGTACAAACAACCTAGTTGGGAATTCAGGCGTCGCTTCAATCATGACATGTGCCAGATTTAAGAAGATACTCCAGTACTTCCACGTCGCTGATAAGGAATCAGAGCCCCCGAGACAGTCACCTGAGTACCGCCTGTGCAAGATTCGTCCCGTTCTTGACGTTGTTGCGGACACCTGCCAGTCAACTTACAGACTTTCAAGACAGGTTACTGTTGATGAGGCGATGATTGGATACAGTGGCCGACTCTCGTATAGACAGTACATGCCAGCCAAGCCTGTGAAGAGGGGAATCAAAGTGTGGATGCTTTGTGATGCTACAAACGGTTTCATGTCCCGCTTTGAAATCTACCTTGGTAGAGAGAATAATACGACAGAGCATGGACTTGGCTACAATGTGGTGATGCGACTGACAAGTTTCCTTTACGGTACATGGAGAATGGTCTTCTTTGATAACTTTTTTACCGGTATCCAGCTCCTGAAGGATCTACTTGCCAATGGACTGTATGCCTGCGGTACAGTTAGAGCCAACCGAAAGGGGTTTCCAACAGATCTCAAAAAGCCGGCCACCGTAAAAAATCGAGGAGACATGAAGATCCAACAGTACGGCAATTCCAACCTTGTGGCCACTGTATGGAAAGACAAGAAGTTGGTACATCACCTTTCCACAATGAGTGACCCCACCATAACAACAGATGCCCAGCGACGAAGCAGACCAAATGTCTTGAACTTACGCCAGCCTGAGACTGTACGCCAGTACAACCGCTACATGGGTGGAGTTGACCTACATGACCAGCTCCGGATGAAATATCCTTGTGGTAGACACAGCAAGAAGGCATGGAGGTATATTTTCTGGTTTCTCCTTAATGCGTGCATAACTAATGCTTTTATCTTGTACCAGTGTGCGTCTACCAGAGGCCTAAGGAAGAAAAGGTTTGACCACTTGGATTTCAGACTGGAGCTTGTCAAACAACTAATTGGTGGATTCACAAAAAGGAAAAGATCGCCAGCCATGGACAACCGTGACCCACCACCAAATATAGATAACGGAGGAGATCACTGCAACGTCAGGATGCCAGGCAGAGCAAAAACCTGCAAGAACCACTCGCGAAACATTGGCAAGAGGAAGGAAACAGTGTTTGGTTGCCTCATATGTGGGGTTCACCTTTGCCGGGATGGACCATGTCATGCTCAGTGGCATTCACAGCCCTGAAATTAAAAAATATAAAGGATTTTACCTGATGTTAAATGGACCATGAGACTGAATTGTGATTTTACTGTGAAAATTTTGGATATAAAAACGACTGAACTGTTTAATGGACACTGTCTTTTACAAAAAATGATTGTGAAAAGTAGATGAAGAGAGGAGGAGCCCATGGGCCACTATTAAGAGCAACCTCCCCGGGGTGTGGCCTGGATGTGTCTTGATGAATATTTCAATGAATTTATTTCATATATACATGTTACACATAACATATATACATGAAATATTGACAGAAAAATAAATTTATCCAGCCATACCTAGTAGCTCTTACAATTGAATAAAACAACAAAAGCAAAAACATTAAACTCTGTTTACCAAATTGCATCATTTTGTATCTATACTAGTCCAATATCAGTAATATGCAGTCAGCTGTTACAAGTTCTAAAATGGTCAGAAAACAGTTTTTAAAAAATTAAATTCAAATTGTTTCCTTTTCTTCACTGTTTTCAATTTGTTTGTTATACATTTGTTTGCAAAATTTTGTATTGTTTGGAAATGAGTTAGTTCTTTTCTCCATTACTTTTCCTCAATATCACTTTGATGATAATGATAATATTAATTAAAATAATAAATGTTGACAAAGTCAGTAGAAATGACTATTATCATTTTCGTTATTATCACTAATATCATTCATATTACAAGCATTATCCAAATTTTAAATAAATGTAAAATTAGTATCAAGATGTAATTGAACCAAGATTTTAGTTGAATGGAATCATGAATATATTTAAATACTTACTTTTACATCAGTTACTAAGACATAAAAATTGCTACAACTGAAAAAAAAAAGTAGACAGGTCAAAAAAATATTGATTTAGTTACATAATTTCTTAAATAAATTTATTCTTTTTTTTTTTTTAATTCATTATTACCATTTCTTACAACCATAGTGCATAAAGTAAATGGAAAAATGGGTTTCAAAAAATTTAACATTTCAATATCAACTTTAACTCTAATTTATTTTACACCAGAAAATAACACAAAAAAACAAAAAGTACCATGAAATAGAGCTTTCTTTTCTCAAAAAACTTTCTATATACCATAAAATTGTAAAATAATGAATGATAGCTCTTTTTTAGCATTTTATAAGGCACCTGTTAAAAAATGCCCCAAAATAGATAAAAACCAATAATCCCATAAACAGATAGGGTCATAAAATGTGTACCTTCCATTTATGGTAGTGGTATTGGTTTTTAGTGTATCACTAAACTATAGGGACTACACTTTAGCCTATCTCTAGAACCAGGAAAGGGTTAAAGAACCTTCCCATAATTGATAGGGATCATCCTTATGCCCTTACATTCTGGCCTAGTTTCATGAAGATTGAGCAAAAATTGTGGCCTCTAGAGTGTATATAAAGAAATTGTCATTAATGCCCCCTTTCCCTGTGTTTCCAATAGAATCCTCCCATTATCGATAGGGTTTATCCTCACAGCCAAACAATTATTCTGAGCAAGTTTTATGAAGATTAAGCCTAAATTGTGGCGTTTAGAGTGTAAACAAAGAAATTGTCATTAAGGCCCCTTTTCCTGTGTTTTCAGAAAGATCCTTCCAAAAATCAATAGGGTTCATCCTTATGACCCAATGATTTTTCTGGCAAAGTTTCATGAAGATTGAGCCAAATTTGTGGCCTCTAGAGTGTAAGCAATGAGATTGTCATTAAGGCCCTATTTCTTGTGTTTTCAAATAGAACCCTCCCATAATCAATAGGGTTTATCTGAAGGACCTAACAATTATTCTGACCAAGTTTCTTAAAGATTGGATCAAAACTGTGGCCTCTAGACTGTAAACAGTTCAATTGTTGACAACACACGACCGACGACAGACATTCAACCATCACAAAAGCTCAAGATGAGCATTTTGTGATCAGGTGAGCTAAAAAGGATTTCTTTCGACGAAATCGTCATTCCACGATATGTTTTTTGGAGAAATTAAAGGCTTTTGGCGATATAGTCATTTGATGATATTGCTGTTTTGTTGAAATTATAGTTTTTGGCAAAATGGTTTTCAACAAAATGTCCTAGATCTAGCAAAACCCTTTTAATATGTGTAAGGTTAGATGATTAGGAACATTCTGTGAAAATTTGGGAATATGTCATGGTAGGAGATGTGTTAGCAATGTTGTGACCATACCAAATTTCAAAGGGAAGGATCCTTATGATGGTACAATCATTCTGTGATAGTTTGAAGAGAATCTGACTGACGGACGATGATCAGATACATGAAAGGGAAAAAGCCATCGCAATAGCTCTAGTGGCCTTTGGCCAGTAGAGCTAACAAGAGCACAGCCCATAGGTGCCAAGGCTTGGCTGCAGGTGCTTGATAATGCAAAAATTCGAAAAAGGGGCATAACTCTTACACAAACGCTTTTAGAGTTATCCCCTTGATAGTCTAGATAGCTCTTATGATGGTCAACACACATGCCACGCGATGCCAAGGTGATGACGCTACCTCGGGTTTTCTCTGAAAACAGCCGAGCTAAAAATGACTAAAATAATTGTCTTTTTTGGTAGAAAAAATTAAGAGTGCCATTGTCACAATGTTGGCTGCTAACTAGCCCAGACAAGAATTTTTGTAATGACCTATTCTCACTTTTGCACGCTTCTATTCCATTTAAACAATCTCCAATTTTTTGCTTCTACCTTATCTTAACAATCCCATCTTTTCCTGCATATACTTCATCTGAACAAGCTTGCATTTCATTCTCAAATAAGCCAGAATTTCAACAATGCTACCATCAGTAAGTATGATTTATTACATTATTTGATTAAAAGATAAAACAAGAGGGCCATGATGGTCCTAAATCGCTCCCCTGAGTATGATGGTTCATGGCTTTATGATATAAACAAAATAGCAAAGCCCTCTGTCTAACAATTTTGGGGAAGATATTTTAGGATTTCTCTTTTATTGATCATCCCACCATATAGCACTAATTTGCTAAATATGGTAATTCTTTGAAGTATAGACATCAATAAATACCAAGTATAAAAGCTCTAGGCCTAATGGTTTAGGAGAAGAAGGTTTTCAAAGATTTCATTATTTATTTCTAACTAGAATTAGGGATCGCACAGAAAAGGGCTATTTTCAGAATATCCTAATTCTTTGATGTATTTTGTTAGAGGGTCAATAGATGATGATATGTACCAACTATCAAAGCTCGAGGCCTTATGATTTCAAGATTTTCTTCTTTATTCCTTTGTAAAATCAGAGATCGCACAGTAAAGAGCTAGTTTTCAGAATACAGTAATGCTTTTTTAGTATTTTGTTAGAGGGTCAATAGGTGATGAAACATACCAAATTTAAAAGCTCTAGGCCTTATGGTTTGGGAGAAGAAGATTTTTAAAGATTTCCTTCTTCATTTCTTTGTGAAATCAGGGATCGCACCGAAAAGGGCTTATTTTCAGAGTATGATAATTCTTTGAGTAATTTGGTAGAGGGTCAATAGGTGATGATATGTACCAAATATCTAAGCTCTTGACCTTATGGTTTAGAAGAAGAAGGTTTTTAAAGATTTCCCTTATAAAATCAGTGATTGCACAGTAAAGGGTTAG
Organism: Fragum fragum; assembly: GCA_946902895.1. NCBI lineage: Eukaryota > Metazoa > Mollusca > Bivalvia > Cardiida > Cardiidae > Fragum > Fragum fragum. Next base: position 52,515,948 of record OX336371.1, read on the forward strand.
TTTTGAGAGTATAGTAACTCTTTAAGTATTTTGGTAGAGGGTCAATAGGTGATTATATGTAACAACCTGTACGAAATATTACGCCTGGAGTTTAACCGGAACACGCCCTGAAATTTAAGCGTTTTCCATCTAGCCTTACAATTGAGAATAAATGCCGTCTTGAGTGGTCCTTAAGGAGAATAGGGCTCGAAATATGTAAATTTTTTCCCCCTAGTAAAGCGGAAACCGTCTTACTAGGAGGAAAAAATTTGAATATAAGGCGGAGACCTTTTAACTACAAGAAGAAAAAAAACCCACAAATTTCCATCTAAAATATCCCTAAGGAAGGCGGAAACCGCCTTACTCTAGGGGGAAAAAAATCCGTCTTACAGAAAACCCGCCTACATTACCTGGAAAAAAAAGGCAGAAATCTCCCAAGCTTAGGTGGAAATTTACTACATAGCTGATGAAAAATAACGCCTTAGCAAGGCGGATTTCTGCTTAGCTTAGGCGGAATTTCTTCCATTAGGCTGAAAAATCTAAATTACCATGATAAAATCCCGCCTTAGAAAATCCAGCTAGCACAAGCTAAATTTTTAGTAAAAAAAGACTAGAGAATTCTTTTTCTGAAAAATACATTCCTTATCAAGGAGTTAATCACTAGTTTTTCAGGACCACATCTTCCTTACTCAAACAGCAAACATAGATCATGATCAAACTGCAGGGTAGGCAATCTGATCTTAAATGGTATCCTGCATTTTCTATAAACACCCATCTGTAAATTCCTATTAAGTAATTTTCTCTGAATGCATCAAATCTTGTTACACGAAGAGCTCAATAATAATGCATAGTTTTATGTACAGATGACAATAGCCAAAGCTAAGTACCATCTAATTCAAGCTTGAAAGTTGTGGTGTTAGAGGTCATTTATTCAATGTTAATATGTTGGATTACTAACACTACACTTCAAAATAGCTACCTAGAATTTCTGCAACCATTTGGAAATAATTTGATATTGGTAATTTTTAACGATATCCAGGAGCCTAGATTGGAAAAAATGTTCACACGAAGTTACATACCAAATTTCAGTTTTGTATTTCCAATACTTTTTGAGAAAAGGCAAATTTGTTAAGTTTTCGGACAGACAGACGGACAGACAGTCACGAGTAAAACAATATGCCCTCGATCTTTCGATAGGGGGCATAAAAATCCCTAATACATGTATACGTCACTCCCCCCACCCACACAAACACAATCACAGTTTATTTTATCTATTATTTTTATCCCCCTAATTTTGTAAGTATTTAAGTAAGTAATTAAGTATGTTAGTACTCAAGAGATATGATTGTTAACCTGCAACACCTTTAACCCTATCCCAAACAAGACCTGGTTTTGACGTCCCTAAAAGAAAAGGCTTGGAAAAACATAGGGAAAAAAAAGAAGAAACTGCTGATTATACCCAGGTGAAATGAATCATAGTTTTTCATGAAATAACACGAACTATGATGGGCCAGGGACCCTGTTTAACCACGGTCTACCATGTTTTGTTAAATTGCCGCTAACATGGTACATTAACATGATATACCATGGTAAAAACATGGTTGACCATATTAAAGAAAACATGGTTGACCTTGTTAAAGAAAACATAGTAGACCATGTTAAAGAAAACAAGGTAAACCATGTTACAGACCATGGAAAGAGACCATGTTACCAGCATAATAAAAAGCCATGGTAGGCCATGGTCAAACTCAATAATCAATGTTATGTTAAAACATAGAAAACTGACCACGGTTAACTGAGTGTCTCCCCCAAGCCATTTTGCATGGTGCATTACCATGCCCCTTTTCTGGTGCACCATGTTGGCCCTAAGAAGATTAAGTGCAACATGGGCCCTTTTTTTCTTAAAAATAGATTTAACAGTTGTGAAATGATTTATAAAGTGCAAGTATATTCTTAGCCCTTGGTCTTTCTGCTTAACCCATTCCCACACGATAAAATTTTATACCAGTTCAAATTCAAAGAAGTTGCAGACGAAATATATTAATGACGAAACCTTTAAAAACCTTGCTTTTTCGGATAGAAAACATTGTGGATAATGAAGAAATTGCTTGTAACAAGCAATTTCTTCATTATCCACAATGTTTTCCAAAGTTGTCATATTGAGGGGCGTTTAAAAGCGTCACTGTGTGGGAATGGGTCAACAGATGTCAGAAATTCTTTTTCAAAGTTAAAAAATGAAAAACATAAATGTCCCTTGGGCTCAAATTTTAAATAAAAGTGCCCAGATTTATTTCAATCCAGTCCTGTGGGGAACACTTAAATCATAAACATGGTAATTGTGTTTAATTATTATGATTTGCCACATATTTCTGTACAGACTGCACTTTTTCTGTAATGTCTTTGTTGCTCGCACTAAACTTTTCCTTCAGAACAGCAATCATAGCAGAAAATAGCCTTGAATCAAATGCAGGCTTGCTTAAAGTCTTGCTGTTAGGTGTCAGAAAACGAAACAAGATCGGAGCTTCAACTTTAATTGGTTTTCAAACTAAAGAGCATCCAACCACAATAATACGCAATGTACCAATATATCATGTAAAGTAATATAATGTGTGCAATGTAGTATCAATACGCGACATCCCCCTTTTTGTCAAGAAAATACAGGTATAAATGTTATGTATTCATAACACTCAGAGATGCATTTTCTACAGTGTAAATTTTAAACACTAACTACTGGTTCATAGTCTTGCAGATGAACAAGTATCCTACTTAAGTCCAATTATGATTTGAAATTTCTAAGGAAATATATTAATGTTCAACTGTTCTGAAATTACCACTCTTTGTCAGTTTTTTAAATACTATATCTTAGAATACTACTACTTCAGTTTGTCATTACTGTATGAATCTCCTTTTTTACTAATTATCATATCATGACTAAGTTGTGAAAAATGACTAGAACTAATATCTAAATAAAATAAATAAACAGAAATTTCTTCTTGAAATCTTCTGGAACTTGCTCAAGTCTTGAATATATAACTTCTTTCTGTCTCTTTTCCCTTTCCAGCTGAATGAATTTGCGGTTTTTAACCAACGCAATTACTTTGATCGACTTAACCATTTGAAACTTTTATTACCTTCACACTATATTTTTCATATTTCTATTTCTTTTGATAACACTAGATTTGAACTGATTTTTTTTTTAAACAAATACTTCACTGATATGACACACATAATCATCATACTTGGCTGGATTTCTAACAACTCTACCTGATCTGGTTGTTTGGATTTCAGGATTTTCATCACTTTGATTAGAACTTTGATTTGATTGATTATTTAACACAACTTTTTCTTCATTATTTGACTGATTATTAATCGACACTTTTTCATATTGATTTTGATTTGACACTGAATTTCCAAAATTGACTTCTCTTGGTTTGATCTCTGTATCATTCATCTCTTTGCTCTTGAATTCTGCTTTGGTTGGTTTCAGATGTTTTCGGTTTCTACGTAGTTTTCTCCCATCATCAGTTTTCACTATGTACGAACGTGGAGTATGATGTTTACCCACGACCGTTCCTGGAATGACTTGTTTGTTGTGTTCTATAACAACCCGTTGGCCTTCAATCAGATTTGAAAGAGAATTTTTTCCACAATGTTTGTCGTAGAAATATTTCTGTTGCTTTTGACGATTGCTATGTAATTTTGTTATGTTTACCGTGCCTTTATAGTTGGGTTTTAACAGCACCTCTGCTGTAGGTATGCTTGGCTTTAGTCTGCGCCCGATATGCATTTGTGCTGGTGACAATCCAATTCCATCTATAGGTGTATTTCTATAATCTAACAAGGCTTTGCTAGGATCATTGCTCTTCCTTATAAGATTTTTGACAGTCTGTACAAAACGCTCTGTTTGTCCATTCGCTTGGCTATAATGTGGACTAATTGTCGTATGAATAAAATCACACTCTTTGGCGAATTGTTTAAACTCTTTACAAGCAAATTGTGGTCCGTTGTCACTGACCACTTCATTAGGGTATCCAAAATGCGCGAATAACTTCTTCATGTAAGAAATTACATTTGATGAACTTAAATTGTCCAATTTGTCTATTTCTGGCCATTTTGAATGGTAATCAACAGTAAGTAGATAGTGTTGTCCTTTACATTCAAACAGGTCTGCTCCAATCTTTGCAGAAGGTCGATCTGGTATCTTGACAGAAATCATTGTTTCTTTCCTGTTTGTCTTTTTATTATGCAGAGCACAAATTTCACACTTTTCTACTATATTTTGAATCTGTACCAACATTCCAGGCCAAAACATGAATTGTCTCGCCCGCTCTTTGCATTTTCCTATTCCCATATGCGTTTCGTGTACTATTTTTAGCATTTCATCTCTTTTAGCATGAGGAATGATTACTTTATGGCCTTTGAAGACTATTCCATCTATGCTTGTGATTTCCTGTTTGAAAGGCCAATATTGTTTAAGAATATCTGGAACTAATTTTTTATGCTCTGGCCATCCATTTTCCAGCATCATTACCAATGTTTGTAATTCGGAGTCATTTTCTGTTTCACTTTTTAAACTTTCATACTTCTCTGGCGACATCGGTAAGTGTGCATTAAGATGGATTTCATGAACATCCAATTCTGGTATTAAACTATCATTACTCTCCGGTAAATATAATCTCGACAATGTGTCAGATATATACATTGATTTACCAGGTTTGTATCGTAACGTGAAATCATACTTTTGTAATGTCATGACAAATCTTTGCACTCTAGATGGCTCGTCAATAATGGACTTATTAAAAATACTCTCTAAAGGCTTATGGTCACATTCAACAGTGAAATGTCGTCCGAAAAGATAATAATGGAACTTTTGACAACCAAACACTATTGCCAAAGTCTCTTTTTCGATTTGTGAATACCTCTTCTGTGTGTTATTTAGGGCCCTAGAAGCATAAGCTATTGGTTTATTTTCTTGCAATAAGACTGCTCCAAGTCCACATGAGCTTGAATCGACATTAAGAATCAAATCTTTATCTTTGTCATAAAACGCTAGAACTGGTGTTTCTGATGCCATTAGTTTCAGTTTTTCAAAACTACTCTGTTTTTCATTGTCCCAATGCCATTCTATCTCTTTCTGTAATAGTAACCTTAAGGGATTACTAATCTCTGACATGTCTGGCATGAACTTTTGTAGATATGTAATGAATCCCATAAATGTTTGTAGCTCTTTTTTGCTCTCAGGGGCTTTCATGTTAATTACAGCTCTGACCTTCTCTGGGTCAGCTTTCAGACCGTCTTTCGAGATTTTGTGTCCAACATACAGATGCTGTGTCACCCTGTATCACTCCTGGGTTGGGGTCACTACTACAAATCTTTTTATCTGCCAAGTAAAGATTTAAAGAAAAATAGACTTTTTCACCATTAATATTTATGAGGAAAATTTCTGTCTGTTATATTTCAAATAATGAATGCCAACATTTTTAAGGCAGTTAAGAGTATAGCTAGACCATTAACCCATTACCTGATGATTAATGCCTTTGAAAATAGAGTAGACCCAGATCAGGCAGCACCTGTAGGAGCTGCCTGATCAGGGTCTACTCAGTTTGCTTCAGAGCATATTGTAGTCCAGACTTTGCTTTACTGGTTACAGCATTGATATTCAAAATTTTTGCGACAAAATAAAAATATATCCAATTATATATGCAAAGTAGGTGGAGTTTTGGATGAATATTAAACAGATTAAGGGTTAAAGACACACTATGTAACAGTGGAGATCCTGATCTGACAGCTTCTTTAACCCTTGTCATGCTGTATAAATTACCTAACTGAATTGCTGTCAAATCAAAGGGCTGAGAGTATTGATAAATCTTGTTGTTCAAAAACAATATTTCTTTTAGAAATCAACCTCATAAACAATTCCGGAAGGATAAGTACAAGCAGAAGGTGTAGACTAAAGTCAGCCTGCACAAACGTGCAGTCTGATCTTAGTCTACACCTCCTGCCAAAACCGGAATATTCCTGGTTTGGGATGACAAGGGTTAAGAGCTATCTGGCCTAGGCCTCCACTATTTGAAAACTAGACATTGTCGCAAAGCGGACAAATACCCCCCAACAATACTTGTCCATATACAAGTGCTATCTGCAAAACAAGGACAAAAAATGGACTTTTTTAATTAAAGGGCCATAAAACCATAAAAAATCAATGGACCATAACCAGAATAGGATATGCACATGTCTGACTTATACCAAGCGTTTCTGTAAAATTTGAATCAAATCCGTCCAATGGTTGCTGAGAAAATCAGCGGACATGATTTTTCACTAAAGGGCCATAACTATGTCATAAATCAATAGACTGTAACCAAAATGGAATAGGCACATCTCTGTTGATACTGATTATATCAGTGAAGTTAAAGGGGGTATAAAAATGTAGAAAGGGGTATTCTGGGGGAAAGACTTCTACCCATTTATGCATTTTAAGTCATATATAAAGTTAAAAGCAGCAGTCGACTTTTGAAAACACTGTAGCAAACAAGATGTGATTGTGAAACACCATGCCCTCGATACAGGAATTCTTTAGAACAGGTGATTTTTATTGAGTTTTTTTTGTTGTTGTTGTTTTGTTTTGTTTTAGGGAAAAGGGTTAAATGTTGACCTTGACCTTGATGAAATGACCTTCCCCAGTTGCACCTTGTTGAGACCTATCTACATACCAAATATTAGCATTGTAACTTAGTTAGGGATGAAGTTATAGGAAAATGTTTAGTTGGCAGGTTAAGTTTTTGAGTAACGTTTTAGGGAAAAGGGTTGAAATTTCGACCTTGACCTTGATGAAATGACCTTCCCCAGTTGCGCCTTGTTGAGACCTATCTACATACCAAATATTAGCATTGTAACTTAATTAGGGATGAAGTTATAGGAAAATGTTTAGTTGACAGGTTAAGTTTTTGAGTAATATTTTAGGGAGAAGGGTTAAAATTTTGAATGTTAAATGTTGACCTTGACCTTGATGAATTGACCTTCCCCAGTTGCGCCTTGTTGAGACCTATCTACATACCAAATATTACAGAGTTTGACACAGTGTCTGATCCAGGATTTGAAAAACATGGGGGAAATTCCCCCATTAGTTTTGAAAACATGGGGATCTGTAATGACTATGGGGGACTTAAAGTTAGCTTAACCAAACAACAAAACAATTGACTGGTCCGTACTGAAAGAAGTAAAGACATATTTTTAAAGTTCAGTTTATTATTATGTTTTGTAAGAATCATTGTGAGAAAGGAAACCAATGCTGATTAAAAGCAATCATTACTTTCTATCACAATGTTTCCTTCAATTTAATTCAATGTGGTAGTAAACGTTGGGATTCTTGTAATTCATGTGTGAAAGGGTTAAAACCATAAAGTAAGAGCACAAATTCTGGAGCTGAGTCTTTAATTAAATTACTCTTTAAATATAATGACACCTTTATACATGTATGTTTAACTCAACTGCATGATAAGTATGTTGATTTAAATAGACATCTTTTGACAAAAAATTTAAGTTATGAAAGTTACAGGGCTTTGACTTTTTTCTTGTGACACGGAGTCTGAATGTGCAGTGGCGTCGTCAACTTGTGACTCTGATTCTAGCGCCGTTTCAGTCGACGTATTTTCGTCATCCACATTTGAATCACGGCGAAAGAAATCGGTAATACGCCGTTTTTTCCCTGTCTGACCCATTGTTCATCGAAGACAATGCAGACGATTCCATCATTACTATGACAACAAACGTAAAATTCGAATTTTCCTGTCAACGAAAACGATTTTTAAAATTTCTTTGTAAGTAATTCACTTCGAAAAAAACTTCATTTATTTATTCAAAGGTGGATTTTTTTATTGACAATGTTTTTCTCGCACAATGAAAATATAAATGAATGTAATCAAATGTTTGTTTAAAATGATTCTTAAATCATCGATCGATTTCGACTGCCACTAATAGGAATAAGATAGTTGGAATGACTATAGTTACAAATGCATTGTCTTAGTTGCGATCGAAGTCAACCATAGTAAACATTAAGGGAAGTCACTCTTGTGATACCGCTCGAAGAAAAAGGTAAACAGTTAGACGCGACTTGCTGTCAAAGGCTAGGTTTATTAATAATCCTTTTTGATTTTTTTGCGCGACCATCCCCCGCTTGATAAAAAAACATGCGTGATCTTTCAGAAATGCCAGGGATTCTCGCAATCGCGCGTCCTAGATCAGACACTGTTGACATTGATTTTTTTGGCTGCCAGACAGTTGAGCTTGTTGCTGCCAGATACTGCTGGCCCTGACCAAATGTTCACTGGTCCTGACCAATTGCTTGTATGGGTCAACTCCACTCCGGAATAACTTCGGGGTGGTTGTACCCTAAAGTAGTCCATTAAGAAAATTTGATCTCCTACTTTTGTCATGCTGTTTTAACATTTAATCAACAGCAAGTTGCTTGATGTTAAATTCTGCAGAGTGAGAGATCACTGCTGCATACCATGCATGTGATTCAAAGCTTTAATCAGGGAACAATTTCCTTGTAGAAACTGACATTTGAAAGTGGCACCCTACAAGAATTTCACTTCCGAGCCTAAACAATTTCAGGGGTTGATGTGCAGAATGAAGATTTGCGAAAAACTTTATCCCTAATGATACCATTTTCCTGGCCTGTAATTCAAGATCAAAGACTGCTCTTTAAGACGGACTAAGATTTAAGGCCCAACAAAACTTTTAGGAGGAGCTACAGATTGCGAAAATGGGCCCTTTTTGCTCTTTATTTAATGAGGCAAAAACGGACAGGAGTGTAACCGTATCAGAACTTAGAAAATGCATTATTACATGGTTTTCTTTACCAGATACCAAACTATTCCAAAGTTATTTCACCTTGAACATTTACTAACTAGATTTGCACAAAATATTAATAATGAACTTGTAGGTAGTTGGTACTAGGTAACAAGAAAAATAACTGATAAGCACATTAAACAATGTAAATTAAAGTAAAGCGTTCTGACCGTATTATCGTAAATCCTAGCCTGGGATATTTTTCGGTTTTTAAATTATGAAAGACGGCCGGAATAGCTTTATTTTAATTAAAATTGTTACACATGACATCAGAACCTTTATGTTTTCTGTAAAAGAAATTTGCATTTTTAGGCCGCATTTTTGTATAACCACATTCTAGTAAAAGTTGGGATCCCAGAATTAATGATTCTCTGTTTCAGTAAAGAGTTACAGTTAAAACAGAAACCAGTCATGTGGAATTTCCCTGGCTAGTAATGCATGCGCGTCCATAGTGGATATGGTAGAATAGTAAACAATCATCCTTTCAACAAGGGAATAGGTCAGTTTGCAATCGTAAAATAATGAATTTATAGAGGACGAATTTAGATTTGAAATTAGGACGACCAGTCCGGCTTGTTTCTGGCGGGTTCAACCTGACCAGACCGAGCATCAGGCAGACACAGTCGGTCGGTCGTAGGTTAATGTCGAACACTGTATTAGCATTGTAACTTAATCAGGGTTGGAGTTATAGGAAAATTGGCAGGTTAACTTATGCAGACAGACAGACGGACAGACAGGCAGACGGACACGGGTAAAACAATATGCCCCCGATCTATCGATGCGGGGGCATAAAAAGATAATGCTCAAGAGGAGCAAAACATGGGTTGAGCACAATATGGTCAACATCTTGTAACAAGATGTTCTTACATTCATTTTGCACTCAATCATCAAATATATCTCCCATCATGTGCATGATGGATGCAAATTTAGTTTATACTTTTATCTAAATTACAGAAGAACCAGCACAGTTAGCTCAGTTAGTAGAGCATCCAACTCCAGAGCAGTAGGTCAGGGGTTTGATCCCCGGCCGCAACATACTAAAAGTTGTTAGAAATTAATAGTAGTAGCTCCATTGCCAGCGCTCAGCATTAAAAAGAGTAGAGCACTATGACTGGTCGTCCCGGTGTCAGGATAATGTGACTGGATAGAGTGTTCATGCCATGTGTCTGCCACATGAGCATTCCAATGATGCAGCACTATAACTTGTCTTGTGCAGACACTGTTGTGATATAACTGAAATACTGTTAAAGAGACGTTAAACCCAATGTTTTCAAAAGGTTACTTTTTATATTGATGTCCAAAGGTGTTAAAGAATCATATGGTATGTAAACTTGCCATTAAAATTATTGCCTTTGAGCTGAAGGCCATCTTGTAATTTTTAAGTTGCATCAGTGGCATAAGGTGAAGCTCCATCAGTTTGATTATGTAAAACTCCATCTCCAGCAGTCAAATCAGGCAAAGTTCCATCAGTAACATCAACCATTAGCATGTTGAAATTGGTATCCAACTGTTCCTTCATTTGTTTTTATTTTTTTTCCCTGCAATTGCCCAATATGAACTTTACTCCTGTGAAGATAAGTGTTTCTCACAATATCAAAAAAGTGATTTTAGACTGAGAAATATGATAAATGTTGTTTGTATGCAGCTATGGCTGCCACAAGCCTCAGTGCAGACAACAGGTGCGGGCATGTTGAAATTCCTACCATTTTCAAGTTAGTCAATCATATGGGTATCGGTATAACTTGTTAAATAGGTTGAAAGTTGATTAAAACACAAATTCAAATTTATACAATATCATTTTTTTTTTATGTACATAACAAAATCAATTTATGATATTCATATTACAAATAAATTAAAACGAGAATTATGATAGAGAGCAATTCATTAATAATTTGGTATTAGTTCGGTTATCATGAATAATTCGGTAATTCAATGCACCAAACGACGATCTGTCTTACAAATATATAGATGATGGTTTATTGCACAGGCATTTTAGATGAATTGGTTAATATCAAATGTCATGCTATCCGCTTCCCCACCCGCTTTCACCTTACCTCCAACAGCCAAGATCCGAAATTTCGATCTACCCGGAAAGCCTGGGAAACATGCATATCCTCCATCCTCTGGTTTGTAAACCGACTTTTCAGGTACTAATATGTACTTCTGATCAGGCACAGAAAGTTTGTTGTTGTCGTTGAACCAGCGCATAACGGAAAATTTGTTTTCGAACGGTTAACCGCCATTTCTGTAATATTTTTTCCAGGCCGAGACGTCATCAGAAATGGGCTTTGCATCACGTGATACGCAGATTCTGATTCTGGCGAGTTAATTTCCGTTCTTCTGACAACCCCATGTACTTTTTATATTTTGATTCGGAAAAGACACTTGTTAACGGTAAATTGAGAAATGTTCTAAGTGGTTTTGAAGTATTGTATGAATTTTCCCAATTATTACGTCATCCTGGAAATGCGTTTGTGTACCACGTGATACACAAAGTTTTTTTCTTATATCGTTACAAACAAATGATCGGTAATTCTCGGAGGCTCTACGAGCAAGTTCGCAGGTCGAGTTAGACCGAAAACAATCGATTATGTAACGGTTCCCAGCTTTGTAGTCTTCTTGTTTAGCTAGTCGGTGACCAGCCGCGATGGAGATTGTTTACTTCCGGCGACGTTTCACTCGCCGGGCTTAATGTAAAATGGCTCAACAAGCCTAACACGTTTTTTTTAAACGCAAAGCAGCCGAAGATGATGAAGGTAAATAAATAATAAACGTTTTCTTACAATTATTAGTCCAGAATCGTAGAGGTCAGTGTAAAAATTAGCTAGCCTAGCAGACGCCTTGTATCACGTAAATATTTCGTCACGGAAAATTTACTCGCTCTTTCAACACAGCTGATTTAACAGACTAGGTACTATAATATAGTATCGTCAGCTTATCAAAACTGAATTTTAGGAGTTTTTTTTTTTTGCACCATCCATCAACTAAAGTCTCAGTCAATATTTATATAGTCAATGTTCTTGCTGAAGTTGCCATCTTTTTGCTTCAACTCAACTACGTAAATAGCTTAGTATTTGAAATTGATAATCATTGAAAATAAGGGAATAAAAATTAAAAAATAAAATGAAATTGAGTTATTTTTCCAAATAAAAAATCAACAAGGATTAAAATAAGAAAACATTCTAAAATTTGGGGTTGAAATATGAAAAGGCCAGGAAATTTTTTGATTGACTGCCAACCAAAACAGTTGCTGGCATTTGTCAATGACACAAGGACAGGGATCTATAATTTTTTTTAATTCAGACTTGGGTCTGTTTTTTTTTTTTTTTATCCTTTATAACAGCACAGAAAGTTTTAATTCAGTTATACAGTAACATAATTATATAGTTATTATCCATTTTTCTCCAGCTTCAAGTTTAACTGTTATAATATATTACTTAAACTTTGGCCCATTGTTTTAGAAGAAGACCCCTCAAAATCATGCTTGATGGGTCATGTGGCCTGTTGACCTGAAAATCAATCTGAATCTCTGAGTGGATGGGGTACAGCCATATATTCTCTTGAAAGTTTGTGCCATCTCATAAGTTCATGCTTTTTTGTAAGAGCCTAACACTTTCCGTAACCGACACGGGTGGGGATAGTGTAATATAACCATAAATAAATTACTATCAAATGCAGTTGAAAACAGTGTGGTCACTGTTCATTTGAGGAATATATGTTTACTTTTATCATTTAAGTTTAGTTTAAATTATGCCCATGTTATTTCTTGATATCATGGGTTGACCATGGTTATGATCTTTGTAAGATGGGTGACAATGGTATTTCATTTCATACCATGATAACACTGTAGAACCATGCTCTAACATGGTCGTAGTAGCAACTCTGACCATGGTATTACCATAGCTAGTGATGTTTTTTCACAGTTGAACCATGAATAACATGATCAGATGCCAATTACAATGAAATGCCATGGTAAACAATTCACATGGGTAACCAGCAGTTTCTCCTTTTGTCTCAATATTTTCTATGCCTAATTTTACACAAATCCTATCTTTAATAACTTCCATTTTGTCATCTGTGGCAGGTTTTGAAGTGGATCACTCTAAAATTTTGCCGTTTGGGAAAGGGTTAAGTAAATAATATTATTCCATATGGTCACCAATGCAGGGTGAAATTTCAGTGAAATTCAATTTTCACTGGGGTACAAAATAAAATAGGAGAAGAAAGAAAACATGCTCAACTCTGTGTGGCTTCATCCACTAAATTAGAAGCAAAACAATTGGTCAAATAAGGTGTTTTCATATTGTCTAAAGACTCTTAAAACAATTTCAGCTTATCTGCTAATTAACTCCTTACCAAAAGACAAAATTTTAGACTGGTCGAAATTGAAAGTATTTGCATATGACAAAATAAAGGAGGATCTAAAATTGAAATTCGATTGGAAAAGGGTAGAAAACATTGAAGGAGAAGGAGAAAATGCTGGTTACAAGCATTTTCTCCTTTTCCCACAATCTTTTCTAAAGGCTTCTTTCTCAGGGTCATAAAAAGTAGGGATTGTGTGGTAATGCGCCAATAAACAGTTTTAAAAAGCGAAGTCTGAAATTCTGCCTAGAAAAATTGCCAAAGACAAAAAATCCTTCTAGTAAAAGTGACTAAGTCGAAATTCCGCCTATGAGAATCTCTAGAAATATTCAGAGACAATTTTTCCTGGTAATTTTGAAAGTTAAGTTTACTTTTCCGCCTTTACAACACGGATTTTATTTTCCGTCTAAGTTGTTCTCAAATTTCCTGTTAAGATTAAGGCGGATATTCAGATTTTCCTAGGCGGGTTTTTTCACTTTTCCATGTCCGTCTAGCACTGGCAGGAAAATCGGATTTTTTGACAATTTCAGGGCGTAAAACGTCTAAATACCAGGCGTATTCCTGGTAATATTTTCATACAGGTAATATCAAAGCTCTAGACCTTATGGTTTGGGAGGAGAAGATTTTTCAATTATTGTTTACAGACAGACAGACGGGTGGACGGACAGATGGACGCCGGACAATTACCGATCACCATAGCTCACCTTGAGCACGTTGTGCTCAGGTGAGCTAAAACAACAAGTGGATGTCATAATGCGATGCAATACAGGAGTCCCCCACCGGATTAAAAAAGGCTTTTTTACAGTAAATCTATTCACTTTAATTCTGGAGAAGTGTAAAGTTAATTGCTTTAGAAAGGTTTGAATAGAGGATAATTGTTTGTTTCAATGCAAGATCAATTGTCATATTTGTTAAATATTGCAAATTTAAGTTTGTTTGTTTGAATGGGGTTTTACACCGCTATCAACAATCTTTCAGTTATATTGCAGCGGCTGGAGCACCTAACAATGGATTCCTGGTATTTCTCACACCAGTACCACCATCACATCCTTTCCTAGCCTCCAGCTGCTATCCCACATAGGTCTACGATTATCGACCCATTGGTGGGAGACAAATAGTCGGAAAGGATGAGAGCCGCCGTCGGGGATCGAACCCGGGACCTCTAGATTGACAGTCCGACGCGCTACCAACTGCGCTATGGCGGCGGCTTTGCAAATTTAAGATTTAAAATAATCAAAGGGCAAAAACTAGTCATAGGAGAGTAATGGTTCTTATAATTCATGGGTTAAAACAACAATGGGCAAAAACTCATACGAGACGCTTCTCCACATTGTGATCTATAAGTGTATAAAGTTACTAGCACTTATGGTTTAGGAAATATGCTCCAGACAAAAATGTAAAGGTAAAAATAACAAAGGGCAATAACTAAAAAAATAGGCAGGCTAGAATTACTGTTTTTGAACATGATTCTTCTCCACATTGTGATCTGTAAGTGTATAAAGTTTCAAGTTTCAAGAACATATGGTTAAGGAGATATGCTCATGATAAAAATGTAAAGGAAAAATGATAAAGGGCAATAACTCAACAAGGTGCCAAACTGTCACAAGATACGCCCGTCACACTGTTTAATATTAACTGGGGATTTGAATAGAACAGGTTATTTTGAATAAATATTTTTTGTCAAACAAAGTATGAAAAACAACAAAAGGCAATAACTCAAAAAATAGGCTAGGTAGAGTTAAGGTTCTTCACACTGCAATCCCACTTGGTGAGCTCTATCCATCCATGAAATTTCATGATTCTAGCTATTATACTTTTAGAGATATATTCTGGACAAGATTCAAGTATGAAAAACAACAAAGGGCAATAACTCAAAAAATAGGCCAGGTAGAGTTATGGTTCTTGTGCCCTGCATTCATACTTGGTGAGCTATATCCATCCATGAAATTTCATGATTCTAGCTATTATACTTTTAGAGATGTACTCTGGACAAGATTCAAGTCTGAAAAACAACAAAGGGCAATAACTCAAAAGATAGGCTAGGTAGAGTTATGGTTATTGTGCACTGCAACCCCCCTTGGTGAGATCTATAAACCCATGAAGTTTCATGATCCTAGCTATAATACTTTTAGATATAAACTCAAGACAAGATTCAAGTATGAAAAACAACAAAGGTCAATTACTCAAAAAATAGGCCAGGTAGAGTTATGGTTTTTGTACACTGCAATTCCACTTGGTGAGCTCTATCCATCCATAAATTTTCATGATTCTAGCTATTATACTTTTAGAGATATACTCCGGACAAGATTCAAGTATGAAAAACAACAAAGGGCAATAACTCAAAAAATAGGCCAGGTAGAGTTATGGTGCTTGTGCACTGCAACCCCACTTGGTGAGCTCTATCCATCCACGAAATTTCATGATTCTAGCTATTATACTTTTAGAGATATACTCCGGACAAGATTCAAGAATGAAAAACAACAAAGGGCAATAACTCAAAAAATAGGCCAGGTAGAGTTATGGTTCTTGTGCACTGCACCCCCCCTTGGTGAGATCTATACACCCATGGTGTTTCATGATCCTAGCTATAATACTTTTAGAGATATACTTTGGACAAGATTCAAGTAAGAAAAACAACAAAGGGCAATAACTCAAAAAATATGCCAGGTAGAGTTGTGGTTCTTGTACACTGCACTCCCCCTTGGTGAGCTCTATCCATCCATGAAATTTCATGATTCTAGCTATTATACTTTTAGAGATATACTCTGGACAATATTCAAGTATGAAAAACAACAAAGGGCAATAACTCAAAAAATAGACCAGGTAGAGTTATGGTTCTTGTGCACTGCATTCCCCCTTGGTGAGATCTATACACCCATGAAGTTTCATGATCCTAGCTATAATACTTTCAGAGATATACTCCGGAAAAAATTCAAGTATGAAAAACAACAAAGGGCAATAACTCAAAAAATAAGCCAGGTAGAGTTATGGTTATTGCGCACTGCACTCCGTATTGATAAGAAGGATATAACTGCCAAGTTTAAAGTCAATCGGACTTACGGTGACAGAGTTATGCCCCGGACAAAGAAGTGGACACCGCCCGGACAACCGGACGCCCGGACATCACGGGTGATCCCATAATACGTCCCGTCTTCGACGGGCGTATAAAAAGGCAAGCTAGAGTAGGAATAATAATGTAGTAGGTAATGTGTTGTGATAAGTAACACAGTTATTTTCCCAATGTTGCTTCTGTTTTACATCAATGCATGCATACTCATCTCAGACTGCTCGCAACAAACTAACATTGTATACATTTGTCTAATCATCTTGATTGTGTCTATAAAGTTGTGTTTATCTGGGAAATTTTTTGTTTTTAGTTTGCACACCTGACTCGACGAGCATTTTCTGCTGTGATATACTTGCACATTGTGCATTGCATCTTAATATTTGGTGGAGAATCTATCCCTGAAAGTCAACTCTGCAGGACAACAAATACTCACAGACGGGATTAGGAATAAGAAGACCAATAATAGCAACTCCAACTCAAGTCATGGTCCCAGAACTAGAGTCTTCTTCTGAGCCATTCTATAAGTGAGTTACAGACCAAGAAGTCTCAGTTCTGGTACAGGACCAATGTTTATACCATTAGTGTCCCTAAAGCACCTGATTAATTACAGCTCAGAGGAGGAAGTTCATCTTTGGCTATAGGAGTTTGCAGACTTAAACTGCTTGTTATTGCTTCTTTGCCTTCGTTTTGTGGGTTATGCTAACATTAATCATTGCCAGCTATTTCACTTACAATTAAATGGCTTTAGACTTTTTGTACAATAACCATGGATTTACATTTTTAATACTTTTTATTTGAATCTTTCATAAATCATGTACATCTGTCCTAGATCCTGTTTCAAAAACAGCAAGTAATTAAGTATTTTTACTTCAGCCTTAAAAGTTTTAATTTTGCATATTACATTTATAGAAACTTACCGGTAATCAAATATTTTCTAATGAAAATTCATCAAACAAAAGTTTTGGTGAATCTATATTCTTTTATACATTTTTAGTATTTGTAAACACTCACATCTCATGATGTTTGGATATTGTAAGTTCCTTGGATGGTGGATATCTCAGTGGAACCATTTGTTTCTTTCAGCTGGCCTCTACGAAAATGTTCAAAATTATTTACCGTAAGTGAGATTATACTATAGCCTCATTCAAAATTATTTACCGTAAGTGCGATTATACTTATAGCCTCATTAACCCATTCTTTCTTGTGCCTGCCTTTTTACGCCTCTATACCATTTCAACAATCTCACATTTTCACATGTCTATTTTATCTGAACAATTCCACCTTTTCACATGTATACTTCACCTGAATAAGCCCGTATTTTATGTGTTGGACTTTCAATTGCAAAATAACATCAGACTTTTCAAATGGCCCCTTTTCTCAAATTTCTTGACAGATCATACCCAATTTCAAAAGGAACAATGCTTATTAATGTACAACCATTCTGTGAAAGTTTGAAGATAATCCAATGAAAACTGTGCACTGTAGCGCATACACATGGCTTTTTAACTGATTTCTTGATCAAATTTTCATAAGGCCCCTTTTCAGGTGTTTCTTGATGGATCTGACCCAATTTCCAAAGGAAAGATCCTTATGATGATACAATCATTCTGAGAAAGATTGAAGAGAATCAAATGAAAAGTGTGGACTCTATTGCATAAACAAGGATTAATCAATTAAATTTTCATTTGGCCCTTTTCCTGTTTTTCTAGATGGATCTGACCGAATTTTCAAAGGAACCATCCTTATGATGATGCAATCATTCTGAGAACAAATAGACAAAGGCACACACACAGACATGGATTGGAAAAAGCCATTGCTATAGCTCTTTGAGCCTTCGGCCAAAAGAGCTAAAACAATAGGGTCGTTGGCCCTGGGGCGCTCACCTGAGATAAAGGCTATTTTTCTTTCAACAGTCTAATTTCATGTTAAGATTAGGATTATAAAACAAGTGGGCCACACTTACATATTAAGACTATGAACCTGGGGATCCAAAAGTCTAAATTACAAATTCCAAGGCTTTTTCAAAACTTTTTCCTCCCTCTGGATCCATGGGTTATAATTTCAGAAATAAGAAAGAAGTCTGTGAACTGATGCTTCATGCCTATACCCCCCCCCCCTCCCCCGTCTCCACCCTGGAGACCCGAGGATTATGATTTAAGCTATCTTGTAAGAGATCAATATACTGATATTTCATGAACATTATTAAGGCTCTATGCCTTCTGAGTCAGGAGGAGAAGATTCTTAAAGATTATTTTAGAATTTCACTTTGGTTGCCATGGCAACCAGAGTTTTTAATGGAATTCAATTCTTTTAGCTATTTTTGAAGGGGACCACCCAAGAAACATTTCTGCCAAATTTGGTTCAAATGGGCCCAGTGGTTTGGGAGGAGATGTCATTTAAAAAATCATTCTTTATTTCTATATAAACCCCACCCCACTGGGGCTCCGCCCCTGGGGATCCGAGGATCATGATTTTAGCTATTTTGAAAGAGGTAAATATACTGATGCTTCATGCAAAATTTCAAGGCTCTACGCTTTCTGGGTCAGAAGGAGAACTCAGAGACCCCACAAACCTGGGGCTCCGCCCCTGGGGACCCGAGGATCATGATCTTAGCAATTTTGAAAGAGGTCAATATACTGATGCTTCATGCAAAATATCAGGGCCGTACGCCTTCTGGGTCAGGAGGAGAAGACTTTTAAAGATTTTTTCTAAAATTTCACTTTTGTTGCCATGGCAACCAGAGTTTTTAACGGATTTTAATTCTTTTAGCTATTTTTGAAGGGCACCACCTAAGGAACATTCAAATTGGTTCAAATTGGCTCTGTGGTTTGGGAGGAGATGTTGTTCAAAGAAATTGTTGACCGACCACGCACAACGCATAACAGAGGGACGCCGGCAAAAGAGGATCACAATAGCTCACTTGAGCACCAGGTGAGCTAAAAAGTCCGGAAAACTGAAATTTCTTGGTAATTTCTATGTCCAGCATCTGTATCTTCCACAAAAATCAATGGATCGAAACCAAACTCGAACTTGTTCTGTAACTCATTGATGTGGACTAACATACCAAAAATCAGCTCAATATCTCCCAGGGTTAAGAAAAAAAGTCCGGAAAACTGATATGTCCGGACTGACTGATAGACGGACAGACAGACGGACGGAGCACAAACCTATAGTCCCTTTTGGCTTTCACCGGTAGGAGACTAAAAACAAGGGCCATGAAATAGAGCACCTCCCCTCGGTGTGGCCTGGTTGTGTTTTATGTAAACAAACCTTAAATTATGGTGGGTCACAATTTAATGTATCAAAACGTCTTTCACGATATTTAGGCTTACCCATAGAATTATTTGGATCTCACAGTTTCAATAATCATATCTATTCATACTGTTAGGCCTCATGTATAGTTTTCTTATTAATTTTAAGCTAACCTCTCTAGAAAACTGGATTGCTCTGCCTTTTGTGGCAAACAAAGATGTTATTTTTGGTCTGGGGTAGAAAAATTGTGTTTTGTAACGTCTAAACTATCCAGATATCATTTGTATTTAAGTTCAGCTTAATTTATAGAATGGCAGATCAAGAGGAACAAGCTATTTCTCAAGATGAAATGCAGTCCTGCTCTGTCTCTAATATTGGAGAAACTGACAAATTTATAAAGTTCTGTTTGGGCAATAAAATTGACAAAGCAGTGAACAATGAGGTGATGAATAGGGGATACACAAGCCTAGATGCATTAGCGCTCATTGACATTTCCTATCTGCAATCCCCCAAAATACCAAAAGGCCAGAGAAGACTTCTTCTCCATATCGCCACAAAGATAGGACAGTCTAAGACCAATTCCACACCAGTCCCTCCCAACCACCCTACAGGAATCCAACAAACTTTCAACCAAGGGAACCATACAACCAGAACAAACCAGGATAGACTTTATTAACAACGACTTATAGACTCTTTATTGAGCCAACAGGAGCAATTATCAATTCCTCAAACACCAATTGTTGCTACAAATAGTGAAAACTAGTGGACTGACCCCCAAATTCATTTGGCAACAGCTGCAGGTACGCATTTTGTGCCTTTTTATGAAATTTGCAACTTTGTTCTAAAATTCTGTTGATGAAGATGTAGTCATTGGAAGTAATGGGGACCAGCAAATTGTGGCCAAATCAGGACCAAAGAAACCCTTATTAGAGAACCTTACCTTGTCCCAGTGGTCTATTGCAAACATGGCTATTATTTACAAGCTGACTTGGTACAGGAAACTTTAGGGTCCCCCCCCCACCCGCATTACTTGTCCCAAACTACAAATATTCACCAGTTTTTTTCAAATATTTAATTTGCCCTCTCTCCTTCTCTGACAGAGAATATAGAATGTTACAATCAAGTATGGGATTTAGGTAGGGAACAGAATGATGTGCAACATTTGCAGAGATTGCTTCTAGTCCCTATGGTAAAAACTCTTCTTCCATCTGCCCCAGCTAGAAAAAAAAACAACCATTCCTGCACCTAACCAACTTTCAAAAAAAGATGCACATATCGGGAAATGGACATTTATAGGAACCTCGACTCTCAACAAGAGTGCCATGGTCACAATTTACGCCGCCACTTTGCTGCTGTTTCACGAATATAATTGCAAACACTACTTATTTTGACAGAACCAAATTCAAAACATTTGCAAGTTTCATTTAAATCAAGACAAAAGGTTAGGAGGATTTGTGTTCACAAGGCTGCAATTTCAATAAGCCCCAATCACTAAGTTTTAAGGGGGCATAACTGAGGCAAAAATCGATGAACTATAAAATCCTTACCTCATGCACATCTATCAATTAAGGTGATAACATTGACCAAGTTTCAAAAAGATCCAACCAGAAACTAAGGAGGAGTTGTGCTCATAAGAAAAGTGGACGTACATATGTATGTACGGATGGACGGACAGACAGACAGAGAAGATGACGCCAATATACTACCACCTCCAACGGCGTATAAAAAAGGGTGCAATTACCCTAGTTGTAAGTTCAGGCAGATATGCATTATCCCAGAATGTAATGCAGCTCTTCAAAAGAATGGGTTTTAAGGTCATTCCCTTTTCCTAACTTATCCCTTTCAGCCCGGGTTGAAGAACTTTGCATTGATCCAAATTGCGATTTTATATTAGCAGGTATAGGAAATGGATTGGAAATTATTGATTCAGATTCTTGAGTTACACAGGTACATTGAGAAAACCATCCATCTGCAAGACTTAGTGGTCCCTTGTATGATGCTGCTACATCTCATAAAGAAAGAAATAGAAAATGGACATTATGTGTAATGCAATGAACTACCAAAAATTCTAAAACCAATGGCAGTTATACCTAAACAAGATGTTGATGCAAGACTGATTCATGACTTATCTTGCCCTATTTGTGAAGCAGTCAATGATTATTGCTCCACGGACTTGCATTTTACCTTTTCCCATGTTGATGATACTGCAACTCTTGTGAAACCAGGTTGCCTTTTTGCAAAGGTTTACTAAAAATCATTATATCGCAGTGTCAATATCAAGTAGGGCTTGTCAAAAGTTTACTGGTCTTCATTGGACTTTAAATGGGGAAACAGGGAAATGCATGACACAAAATTGCCCTTGTGGCTGAAATAAGTGTCATATTTTTCACAGCTTTACCAAGGCAGTAAGAAAAATTAGTGTCGTTTTTTTCAAGGCTTAACCAAGGCAGTAAGGGGAATTACCAGGTATGACCTAACAACAGTTTACTTAGACGATTTTCTTATAATTGCAGACTCATTTCAAGAATGTGCCGAATCACTTGTAATCTTTATACCTCTTCTCAGGAAGGTAGGTTTCATTATTTACTAAGCAAAGGTTGCTGATTGATTGATTGATTGATCGAATGGGGTTTAATGCCACTTTTAACAGTATTTCAGTCACATTGTGGCGGCTGGAGCACTTAACAATGGATTCCTGGTATTTTTCACACCAGCGCTACCACTACATTCTTTCCTAGCCTCCAGCTGCTATCCCACTTAGGTTTAAGATTATCCACCTATTGGTGAGAGACAAATGTCAGAAAGAACATTGGCCGCCGCCGTGAAGATTAGGAGTCTGATGCGCTACTGACTGCACAATGACGGCGGCCCTAAAGGTTGTTGATCCAACAAATATCATTACTTTCCTTAGGATAGAAATAGACTCTATGACTATGAGTTTGCGTCTCCCTAGGGAGAAACAAGATCTTCTTTCAGATCAGATTTACAAGTTTTTAAGCCTTATGCGTGTTACTTAGATAGATGCAGTCTCTTGCATGACGTCTTCCTTTTGCAGCTAATCTTGTAAAACGTGGAAAAGTTTTTCTTCACCGAATATTCAACCAGCTTTATTTGCTCCGGCATGCATCTCGGCGTGTTACTATAAACAAGAGGGTCATAATGGCCCTAGGGAGAAACAAGATCTTCTTTTAGATCAGATTTACAAGTTTTTAAGCCTTAAGCGTGTTACTTAGATAGATGCAGTCTCTTGCGTGACGTCTTCCTTTTGCAGCTAATCTTGTAAAAGGTGGAAAAGTTTTTCTTCACCGAATATTCAACCAGCTTTATTTGCTCTGACATGCATCTCGGTGTGTTACTATAAACAAGAGGGTCATAATGGCCCTAAAGTGCTCATCCGAGTCGATAATTATAGAAGTAAAATAGCACAAGTGACCTTATTTTAGCCAAAAGTGACCAATTATCAAATCTTGACCTTGAAATCACAAACAAACATTCTTACTAAGTTTCAAGGTATTTGTGCAAGAAAAGTAGAAAGTAAATTGGAAATAAGATTTATTTATATTAGACCTTGTGACCTATAGAGCTGTAATGATACACTTGAATATTTGGTGAATCGAATGATTTTTTACCGGTGATTACATATCGTATTTGTAATGTCTGAGAACCGAATATTGGCAAATACAAAATGTTAAATAATATTCTAATTTGCCAAGTGCAAAAAATATCCAAGAGTTTATATTTATCCAAATTACAAAAGCTATTGCTGCAATTTCATCAAATTTTATCTTCAGGTCAAAGAAGAAAGTCGTAAATCATTAAATCCATCGGCTACCATAGTCGATTGTCATGGGCGCCTCTGATGCAACTAAATACATATTTTAGATACCAAATGGATAAATTTGCTATTTGACTGGTTTAAGCTATCTAGTTGTTGTCTACAAGTCACATTTTGGGTAGTGAATGATGGGGTAATTTCTAGTTAAAAGGACGATCAACAAATGACTTTTACCTAACAATCATTTTTTTATAAGTCTAAGGCTCTGATCTACTAAACCTTTTAAATCAAGATTTTTAATTAACAATTTTAGTATTTATGACCTAACTTTTCTATCTAATTGACCATTTAGTGCAGATTCTTTTCCGAGCAAAGATCATCGACTTCAATTATGCAACAACTTCAATTATGCAACGTATTACTTCCTTTTAAACATAAAGGTAAGCTATGGCTGCATGTCCAAAATAACTTGAATGTTTGACTCAAAAATTATTTTTTCCTCTTTTCATAATAATTGGTGAATTACTGTTCACTAAGATTTTCATATTCATTGATAAGTTTTTAACAGTTAGAAATTTTCAATTTAATTTGATTGTTTGTTTGAATGGGGTTTAATGCCGCTTTTAACAATCTTTCAGTTATATCGTGGTGGCTGGAGCACCTAACAATGGATTCCTGGTATTTCTCGAACCAGTACTACCACTACACCCTTTCCTAGCCTCCAGCTGCTATCCCACATAGGCTTACGATTATCTGCCCATTGGTGGTAGACAAATGTCGGAAAGAGTTTTGCCGCCGTCGGGGATCGAACCCGGGACCCTTTGAATGAAAGTCCGACGCGCTACCAACTGCGCTATGACGGCGGCTCAATTTAATTTGAAATATACGAATTTAAGTATAAATACTGAAAGCCACTGCTATGAGGTATGTACTGTGTAATGATCTAACATTGAACAATGATGGATCTGGACTTCACCCTTTGTCAGGCCTGGTTTTGCCCAACACATTCAATAGTAAATGTTAAAATACTAAAATAAATGCTTTAATTTACCAAACAATTGTGTTCCAGTACTCTAACTGAAAGATGGTTGAAGAAGGACCACCAGTGAACTTAATATGAAAAGGCAGATTTCTGTTTGTGTTCCAAAGGGAAATGATGAAATCCAAGCTATTTTTTAATTTCTTTCGTTTTACGTAGTTCTCCCCACCATCCAAAAAAAAAAAAAAAAAAACAAGAGGACCATGATGGTCCTAAATCGCTCCCCTGAGTATGATGGTTCATGGATTTATGATATATACAAAATAGCAAGCCCTCTGTCTATTTATTTTGGAGAAGATGTTTAGGGATTTTCTCTTTTAATCCTGGGTATATTGATGATTCCACCATATAACCCTAACTTCCTGAATAAGGCAATGCTTTGAAGTATAGACATCAATACATACAAAATATAAAAGCTCTAGGCCTACTGGTTTAGGAGAAGAAGGTTTTCAAAGGTATTGTTCTTTATTCCTATCAAAAATTAGGGATCACACAAAAAAAGGGCTGATTTTCAGAATACAGTAATTCTTTAAAGTATTTTGGGAGAGGGTCAATAGATGATGATATGTACCAAATATCAGAGCTCTAGGCCTTGTGGTTTGGGAGAAGAAGATTTTCAAAGATTTCCTTCTTTATTCCGTTGTAAAATCAGGGATCACACAGAAAAGGACTAATTTTCAGAAAACAGTAATTCTTTGAAGTATTTTGGGAGAGGGTCAATAGGTGTTGATACATACCAAATATAAAAGCTCTAGGCCTTATGGTTTGGGAGAAGAAGGTTTTCGAAGATTTCCTTCTTTATACTGTTGTAAAATCAGGGATTGCACAGAAAAGGGCCGATTTTCAGAATACATTAATTCTTTAAAGTGTTTGGGAGAGGGTCAATAGATGATGATACGTACCATATATCAGAGCTCTAGGCCTTATGGTTTGGGAGAAGAAGATTTTCAAAGATTTCCTTATCTAATCCTTTGTAAAATCAGGGATTGCACAAAAAAAGGGCTAATTTTCAGAATATGGTAATTCTTTGAAGTATTTTGGTAGAGGGTCAATAGGTGATGATACATACCAAATATAAAAGCTCTTGGCCTTGGGTTTAGGAGAAGATTTTTTAAGATTTCCTTTGTAAAATCTGGGATCGCACAGAAAAGGACTAATTTTAACCCATTCCCACACAACAAAATTTTGGACGGGTCCAAATTGAAAGAAGCTGCAGACAACAATTTCAAGTTAATGGAATTTAATTTTTTTTCTCTTTTTGGATAGAAAACATTGTTGATAATGAAGAAATTGCTTGACACAAGCAATTTCTCCCTTTTCCACAACATTTTCCAAAGCTTTTTTTATTGAGGGGCGTAAAAAGGAGGGATTGTGTTGGAATGGGTTAAGAGTACAGTAATTCCTTTGAAGTATTTTGGTAGAGGGTCAAAAGTTGATGATACATACCAAATATCAAAGCTCTAGGCCTTATGGTTTGAGAGAAGAAGATTTTCAAAGATTTCCTTCTTTATTCCTTTGTAAAATCAGGGATTGCACAGAAAAGGGCTAATTTTCAGAATTTGATAATTCTTTGAAGTATTTTGGTAGAGGGTCAATAGGTGATGATACATACCAAATATAAAAGCTCTTGGCCTTGGGTTTAGGAGAAGATTTTTTAAGATTTCCTTTGTAAAATCAGGGATGGCACAGAAAAGGTTTAATTTTAAGAGTACAGTAATTCTTTGAAGTATTTTGGTAGAGGGTCAATAGCTGATTATATGTACCAAATATCAAAGCTATATCAAAGCTCTAGGCCTTATGGTTAAGGAGGAGATGATTTTTTAATATTGTATATGGACGGACAGATGGACGTCGGGCAATTACTGATCACATTATCCGATTTATGCCAAAGTATATTAAGATATCTGATTTATGCCAAAGTATATTAAGATATCTGATTTATGCCAAAGTATATTTTAAATGTAGGCCTTAATCATTTATCCAATCAGTAAGTTTGTTATTGGTAGTATATAATGACCATCATTTATTGAATATGATCTCACTTTGTCCTTCTTTAGTTCAAGAATTTGCTGCTGGCAATTGACAATTTGTTTTATTTTCTTTTATGAATTGATATCAATAGGATCACAGTTATGCATCAGTTTATGTTTTTTCTTTAATAAAAAGTAATATAGACATAAATAAGTATGTTCCTTGAAAAAAGAAGATGTAATCGTGAATAAAAATTCATATTCATGACCCTATAATGTGATGTGTATTTGTATTCTTCACTTGCTGTACCGTTACTGGGTCCTACTGACCTAGTATTTGACCCCATGAGACCTTATATCAAACTTGACAAAGATTTTTATAAGACAAACCTCTGAATAAATATCCAGTCAATTCAGTATTTGCCAGTAGAGTAAAAAACAAAGTTTTTCTCAGATTTGGCCTAGTTTTTTCCCAAATGACCCAAATTTGAACTTGGTTGAGATATTTTGAAAACAGATATTCTGAGCAAATATCAACTCAATAAGGCCAGAAATATCCATTGATACTATCTAAGGAGACTACCTCAAGTTAATTTGTTGTATTCCATATATCATAAAAATCTCCCTAAAAGCTAGGTTTTTCATCCGATCAAAATTCTTTGAAGGAATCTAATAGAGGATCACCTAATGATCATTTCTGTGAAATTTGGTTGAATTTCAACCAGTAGTTTCTGACAGGATTTTTAAAAAAACTGATTTACCAGATAGACAGATGGACAGAATGTTAACCTTAAGTCCCCATTGGCTTCACCGATAGGGAACTAAAGAATTACAAATAGTACATGGTCTACAGCATTTGAATTTATGTTCAACATAAAATTTCATGAAATTCTGATCATTTGAATAGAAGATATCATAAAAAGCATTTCTCAAATAAAGCCCCTTTTTTCCATGATGAAGCTTTAAATTGAGAAGCATGGAAAAAAACTTTTTTGATAATATTCCAAGGAGCTTATTATATTAAGTTTTATCAAATTCAAAGACCGAGTTTATTCTAGGGTTTCGAAAATGTGGGGGATTTCAGAGCAAAATCTACATGATTCAGAAATGTTTGGTATTCATGCTTTTTGTTTATTTAAAAAATCCCCCACCAATGTTCAAAATATGGGGGAAATTGGAAAAAGTGGGGGAATAAAAACAAGAGCTTTGTCCACAGGACACTGATGCCCCCATAGCTTTGATAATAACAAAGAGCAATAACTCCAAAATTATGCAAGCAAGAGTTGTGGTTTTTGAGCACTGCACTTCTCCTCAATGAGGTGTATCCACCTATGAAGTTTCAAGTTGATAGCTATTATACTTTCAGAGATATGCCCCGAACAAAATGTAAGTCTTTAAAATAACAAAGGGCAATAACTCCAAAATTATGCAAGCAAGAGTTGTGGTTCTTGTGCACTGCACTTCTCCTCAATGAGGTCTATCCATCTGTGAAGTTTCAAGTTGATAGCTATTATACTTTCAGAGATATGCCCCTGACAATTTCGGGACACACAGACGGAAGGACGGACAGACAAAGGCAAATCTATATGCCCCACCAAAATTAAGTGGTGGGGGCATAAAAACCCATCTAGAATGAGCACTGCAGATAAGGGAAACCATTTCTCCTTTTATTTCAAATTTGTATGTCCCAAAAGCTCAATGATTTTCAATTTGAATACACTTTGAATTGCAGTTTACAATAACTTTTGATTTGAGCCAGTCTCAAAATTTGTTCAATAATGAAGCTTAATATTTGTAGAGCACACCAGGAACAAACAACTTGAAAATTAAGCTCAGAAAAGTTTTTTGCTAGAGAGAAATGAGAAGCTGAGAGGGCAGACAGTTTGTAAACTCTTGATGACTGCTATCTAATTAGGCATCCTATCTCCTCAGACAGCTTTTGACATATAAGGAATTACGCAACTATCATTCGTAACCAGGCATTGCCACCAATATGCAAATGAGGTGTTGAACGTCTATAGTGCCTGAGAAACTAATTGTGTTATTTCTCAACTCAGAAAGGAATAACTTGCTGTCAGTCCCAGATCTTAATGATTATAGGAATTTAGAAAATTGGTTTTTGAGAGCTGTTTTAAATTATTTAAAAGATACTTTTGTGACAAATTGACTTTGAAATACTTTTTAAAAAGTCTTTTTTGTGAGGTGTATTTGTTCATTGAACAGTGTTCCAAAACATTAACCTATTACCACATAACACAATTTAAGACTAGTCAAAATTCAAATAAGTTACAGACAACAATCTTAAGTTGCTGAACTCTGTCTTTTTGGGTAGAAAAATTGTGGATAATGAAGAAATTTAGTGACAAAATTATTTTTTAATTGTATTCCATTGAATTTCTTGGATTCAAAATATAGTTAAAGAAGACATTTTGTAAGGCTTGAATGTTTCTGCTATTCTGGAGCCTGTCATGTGGGGGCGACACTGATTGGTAATTCTCACTGAGTCTTATACTGCATTGGCAGTTTTTTAAGTTTTATACTACGGATGTTTTTTTTTTGGTCTTGCTGTTTTAAAGAAATCATAGACCTTAATTATTAACAATTCAACATTTGAGAATACAAGTATTGATTGCAGAAAAACTTTTTATGCCTCTGAAGACATTCCTATACATTGATGGTTTTTGACGCCCCAAAGAAAAAGCTCTGGACAATATTGTGGAAAATGAAGAAATTGCTTGTTACAGAAAGTTGAAATAAGACAAAAATTCCATTAATTATGAATTGTTGTCTTTCAATTTGGAACAGTCTAAATCTTTGTCATATAGAATGGGTTCAGAAAATGGTTAAGGAAAACAATACAAACAAGATGTGTATGCCCAACAACAGGAGATGTTGGTTGGAGGTGTATCATCATGCCAAATATGAGCATTGTATCATGAATAGGCTGGTAGTTATTGGCAATGTTAATTGTTTTTTTGGTCAAGTTTTGCAAACAGACCAACAGATGGAAAGACAGACAGACCAACAGACAGACAATGATAAAACAATATGCCCCCTATCTTTCAATGCGGGGGCATAAAATCAGCAGAATTTGTTTGTTACAAGTAGTTTCAATTTCTACGTTGTTCTACCCAGAAAGACAGAGATACTCAAATTTATATTAACTTCAAATTTACCTTTTCAACTTTTTTTTAGATATTAACCATCCTTAAATTTTATCTGGTAATGGGTTTTGTAACATCAGTTATGCAATTCTATAATTTTCAAACTTCTTCAAAAGGTCAAGCCTAATTTTGAAAGGTTTTAGACTATGTTTGACGTGGGAACAGTCAAACTGGCCCCTCATGAAACCAGCCCCCCGTCAAACCGGCCCACAAAATAGTCAGACCAGCCCCTGCATTGAATGGTTAAACCGGCCCCTAAATCATCAAACCAACTCCAAAATCGTCAAACCGGCCTAAACTTTTTGTAAGATGTATGTAAAATGATTTAACCATAAACGTTTCGAACCTTTTATTCATACATCTTTAATTTCATTTTGTTTTTGTAGAAATTGAAATCTATGAATGAACAAAAGTAATTTTTGTTTATTCTTGATATAACGAATGTTTATAACTCTATATTCATTAACAAAATATGAACAAAATGAAAAATAAAATGTTTTTGTCTTGTATCGAACAATTTACCTATACTGTATTTAATTAATTCAATTCATTAGGCAATGGTGTCTGTCAATTAATTCTGATTATGCAATTTAACCCTTTCCTGGTTTTTGCAATTTTAGACTGGTCCAAATTGAAAGAGGATGCAGACAACATTGAAAATTGGATGCAATTCCAAATAAAACCATCCTATGTGGTAGAAAACATTGTGGGAAAAGGAGAAATTGCTTATTATAAGCAATTTCTCCTTTTTCCCAGAATGTTTTCTCAAGTATAAAATCACAGTGACGTAAAATCCCGGGTTTATCCAGGAAAGGGTTTTTAGGCAATTGCTTATCAAGCCTATTTAATAATTTGTATTCTAATTTAAAACATACCTATAACAGCCTTTAATCATATTGATTCTTGGCAATTAGACATTGAACTTTCAAACTTGACATCAATAAAAATTAAACAGATACTTATTATTCCTTTAAGCAGAGTTTGTCAGCCTATTAGCTCATTGGGTATATCTCAAAATCATGGGTACGAGCTTTGGGCTGACCAACAAACTAAATGTATTTTGGATGAGACGTTTAACCTGAGACCAAGTGTGACTATGCCTTAAAACAGTAACAATGAGAATAAACAAGAATATACTTTAAGCAGAGCAAATGTAATGTATATTGAGGCATATTGTTTTACAGGTGTATACGTCTGTCTGTCCATTTATCTGTCTACCCAAAGCTTAACCCGTAAATTTTATTTGCTTAGTTTAACTAAATTCCAAACTATGCAAGGTCAGTGTTCATATTAAGCATGAAGGTACATCTCATCACTTATGTAAGTCGTAGGTCAAAGTCAAATCTAAGGAAAACATATTGTTGGAATGTTGTTTGATTAAATTGGTAATACTTTTTAAAATTCACAGGAGTTGTGCCGTCAGTATACACCTTCGTATGTCCAGCTGTTATCACTAGATATTTCCCAATTTCTCCTTTCCCCACAATGTTTCACAATATAATCATTTTTATCAATTATGGCATTGTTTGGTGATGAATTTTTCATTTTCATTAAGTGCTTTAGACCTGCATATGTTCCCTCTTGAATTTTTTTTAAAAATGTTATTATTGTATGTATATGAGAGAAACGTCCAACATTTTGTTATTCTATAATAAAATTAAAGAAAAACTCAACATAAACTGTGTTGTTGATTCAAAATTATTCTGAATGGTAAGGTTGAATATCATTAAAAAAAGCAGAAATTTGAAAATGCTTACTTACTTTTTAGCTCACCTGAGCACGAAGTGCTCAAGGTGGTTAGGTGGATGTCTGTCGTGCATCTTGCGATGTCCGTCGTCCACATTTATCTTGTATGCACTCTAGATGCTACATGTTTTGCCATATTAACCTGAAATTCGGTCAGAATGATTGTCTAGATGAAATCTTGTGCGAGTTCAAAACTGGGTCAACTGGGGTCAAAGACTAGATCACAGGGTCTAACCTTAGAAAAACCTTGCATGCACTCTGGAGGGAAATTTTTTGCCCATCAACCTGAAATTTGATCAGAATGATTGTTGTGATAAAATGTTGTATGAATTCGAAACTGGGTCAACTAGGGTCAAAAACTAGGTCACGGGGTCAAATCTTAGAAAAACCTTGTATGCACTCGATCTACAGGCCACATTTTCTGCCCAATCAATTGTCATCAATGAAATTAAATAAGACATTCAACTCAGGTGAGCAATTTAGGGCCACTATGGTCCTCTTGTTTGATATTTTCACAGTATCCATAAATAATTCTCCACTGGTGATGAATTTTGTATTTTTTTGTCTGATATAATCTTCTCTGGTTGACAAATTGGTGCAGTTAAACAAAAAAGTCTTACAAGTATAATATTGAAAACAAAAGAAACAAAAGAGAAACACTATGAAATCAAAAATCATTTGAAATTGACTGACAGAAAAATGATAATGGGGCCTGTTTGCCAAATTTGGGACCAGTTTGACTGGGGGCCGGTTTGACTGGGGCCAGTTTGACAGCAAAGCTTTGAAGTTTATACTTCTAGTCTACAAACACTACACATGTGCAGTAAAAATCCAATGCAAATATAAAATGTAAAGGAACTAGTACAAGGTTTTTCTTTAACCCTTTCCCATTTTTGGAAATTTTAGACTAGTCCAAATTGAAACAGGTTGCAGATGACAATGAAAACAAGATGCCATTTGAAATGAAACATCCTATGTTGTAGAAAATATTGTGGAAAAAGGAGAAATTGCTTGTTACAAGCAATTTCTTCTTTTTCAACAATGTTTTCTCAAGTATAAAATCACAGGAACGTGAAATCCCGTGTTTGAACAGGAAAGGGTTAATCAATTATGTCCATTAGTGTCTAGGTCAGGCAAAAGAGGTAAGGTAATAATGTATAGAAAGTCTTTAATGTATGAAATATATGATGATAAGTTTTCTGTATGTACAGGCTGATCTTGGTCTATGCCTCCTGCCAAACTGGAATATTCTGAGTTGAGTTCATAAAATTTGAACATCTTCATCTTAGTGTGTTGAAAACATCATGGGAAGTAACGCGGGGTTAAAGTGGCAATAAGCTGAGGTAAGAAACCTCAAGGTTCACTTTTTCATGAATTTTAAAATGTCTTTAATCTAGAATACCTGTGATGCACAATTTAGGAACATGAGAAATCTTCGGGTAAATTCGTACCTTTTGATTTGCCAGCGGAAGGTTGTTAAATGACGCAGTAATTACTTCATAGTAATTACAGTACAACCTAAATGTCATGACTTATCCAACAAATCAGAACCCCATGCCGATCAAAAAAACGCATTACGGGTATTCTATCTTAAATTACATGAATTGGTTGGTATTGTCTAATGAGGTAAGTCATGGAAATTCTGTTGGTTTGTGAAAGACTGTCATATGCAGACTTGTCTATTATTTATCATGTTTGGAATATTGTGGACAGTAATTTCCTGGAGTGGTCACATGATTTCCAGCCAACAGGGTAATATATAAAGAGGTATAGCTATATTATCCCATCCCACACTAAACCCCCTTTTACGTTCTCCAGGACAAATCTTTCAGAAATCATTGTGAAAATAAAGCAATTTCTTTATATCCTGCAATGTTTTCTACCTAGAATATCAAAGATTTTTAAGATTTCATTACTGTAACAAGGTGGTCTCCAACTTCTTTGAATTTGGACCAGTCTAAGATTTTTTGTAATGTAATGGGTTATACACTCACTCAAAAGTAGCCCTTTTTACAGAGCTATAATAAACTCAGTTTATGCCTAGCAGAACCACTGAGGTATGCAATTTTAACCTATTCCCACACAGTGACGCTTTTAGACGCCCTTAAAGATAAACAATTGGAAAGTTTGTTTGTTTGAATGGGGTTTTACGCCGCTTTCAACTATCTTTCAGTTATATCGCGGCGGCTGGAGCACCTAACAATGGTATTTCTCACACCAGTACCGCCATGACATCCTTTCCTAGCCCCCAGCTGCTATCCTACATAGGTCTTCGATTATACACCCATTGGTGAGAGACAATTTTGTCGGAAAGGATGAGTGCCACCGTCGGGAATCGAACCCAGGACCTCTAGATTGACAGTCCGACGCGCTACCAACTGCGCTATGACGGCGGCTAACAATTGGAAAGACATTGTGTAAAATGAAGAAATTGCTTGTAGCAAGCAATTTCTTCATTTACCACAATGATTTTAACACAGAGAAAAATTTTTTTTAAAAATTGTCTGAAACTCCTTTCAATTTTGACCAGTCTAAAATTTTGCTGTCTGGTAATGGATTAACCCATTCCCACCTGATCCCTTTTTATGTGCTTTAACTAGTGGTAAACAAGGTAGAAAATGAAGAAGTGGATTGTTACAACCAATTTCTTCCTTTTCAACCATGTTTTCTACCCATAAAGCCAAAGTTAATCAAAATACTCCATGATAGAATGTAAAAAAAATGTCTTTCTATGGAGAAAAATATCATAAGTAATAACCCATTCCAACTCAAGTCCTTTTTACGCCCCTCGAGAAAAAAGCTTTGGAAAAAATTGTGGAAAATGAAGAAATTGCTTGTATCAAGCAATTTCTTCATTATCCACAATGTTTTATTTACAAAAAGACGAAAAAATTCAAAATTCCATCAACTTGAAATTGTCATGTGCAGCTTCTTTCAAATTGGACCAGTCTAAAATTTTGCTGTGTTGGAATGGGTAATAAAGAGCATAAAGTTGATCGTAAAAGCAAGCCTATACATAGACACATTGTGTCTCCTATTCCATTTTCAAGTAAGACAGGTTGTCTTATAATTAATACTTCTAATTACCACATAATAAGCACATAAAAGCTATTTGGAATGGAAATGCAAGTTTGTACAAAAATTCCTTTGGAATCTTATACATACTTATCTCGTGCATAAACCCATTACCAGATGACAAAAAATTTAATCCTGGTCATAAATGAAGAAAGTTGTGGACAATTATTCACAGTGGGTATATTTCAGTTAGCTGGTTGAAAAAAAGTACACCACAGATAATTTCATTTCTTCTGTGCAACTGTTAGCAGGATTTTGTTGTGATGGGCTTTTGCTGAAATGTGACAAGGAAAATATTTTGCTGGTAAACTCTCTGAAAAAAGAGTAGATCTGAAGCACTTTTGGGAAAAACATTGTGTAAAATGAAGAAATTGCTTCATTTTGCACAACGTTTTCTCCCCAGAAAGTTGAAAAAATCTAAAATTTCATAAACTTTGAATTGTCTTCTGCGTCTCCTTCAAATTTGGACCTGAGTCTAAAATTTTGTTGTCTGGTAATTGGTTAATTCAATATCACATAGAGTCCTTGGGAACATCTTTACCAAATCTTAGTTTTTGCTCTCTTGTTACATGTTCATTGACAAAGGACTTTATTCATGTTACTGGATGAAAAATACAAGATTTATCAAAATTGAAAAATTGCAGACAACATTTCAAAGTGAATTAATTAACAATTTTGGGTTGAAAATGTTACAAAAGGAGAAATTGTTTTAGTGGTCCTGTGTTAAAGAAATTTATAAAAGCAGAACTGCTAGAATTACTGTTTTACCACAAGAAGAAGAGAATTCAGAAAATGTTCTAGAGAAGATATTATATTGCATGTTTATATCACATACAAAGTTCTTGATTGCTAGCATGATAAATCATATTTGTCTGCATTCCAAAACAAATCAAAGTCAAAACTGTAGATCAAGTTAAGAAATACTTATCTTTTGTCATATTGTCTGAACTACAGTTATGCAATTGTACAAAACATATCAATTTAAATTATTAGATTCTCCATAACAAAATTAATTATGTATAAGAGGGTTGATCAAATACACTGCAACTCCTCTATAACGCTACCCAGCACAGCGCTGACTCCATTAAAACGCGGGATCCGCTTGGCTCCCAAAATTTGGGAGGGGGGGGGGCATTTTTGGTTGCAGATGCTGAGTTACGACGTTAATGCTGATTTGGCCACGATTTTTCCATCCCATCTTCGTCCCGCTCGAAGAAAAAGGGTTGCAGATAAAAATCGATAATTAACCGAAGCTAGGTAAGTTTTTAACACCTTACGTGGACGGTCCGAGCCATTAAAGCATTAGTTCAGAGGTAAATGCTTTGTTTGATTGATGACACGCGTAGTGTTTCAATCTACAAAATCGGTGTGATCGTATGGTCTTACTGTTTGACATTGAGATGATCGATGCCTAAGGTCATTGATAATTTTTAAATCATTAGAGAATAGGCATGCACCTTGGTATCCTTCAGTTAAAAACCTTAAAGGTGGTGCGATTAAAATAGCACACTGTTTCACTCTAGGCGTTCTTAATTTCCTTCAGTCCCGGTAGGACATGTTTTTAAAGTAATCCGCGACCGTCAAATTAGACAAATTGACTTGAGCCTACTTTTTATTTCACTTCATAGTTTGCTGGTACCCGGAGCTTGTAGAGGATAGTGGCTGCAAGATAAAAACGCAACAATGTGCTTTGAAAAAAATCAATCGTAGTTGCGAAGTTTTCACTAAATACAAAAAATATGTGAATTTCAATTGTAATTGTTACAATATCGGAAGATTCTCATCCGAAACGGGATAGATAATATGAGTAGATTAAAATAAAATACCGTTACTTTTCCGCATTCCTTTCATTAATCCGAAAATTTAATGCCATTCTGTATGATCAAACACACGGCATAAAGCTCGTCGACAAATTTGAAGTAAAGGTTTTTCGGGTACAGTTTATTTCATTCTGAGGGAGGAAAGGTGATCAAAGGCCAGATGTTCAACTATTTATGGGAGAGTTTCCGAAGTTGACACGTGCCAGATGCGTACCCCGTGAAAATTCTTGCTGACCGAATTTTTTACTCTTGTAGTTATGAAACCAGACATTCCACGGTCTCAAATATTTTTCAATTATTATGACCTTTATTTTTACAATTAAAAGTTAGCCGCTACAAAGTTTAATCCAGTTGTGTATACATGCAACTGGTCGGTTTAAATTCCAGATTCGTAAATGACTAGGTTCAGATAGAGTTCTTTGTCGATTTAATGTTACCGTTTTTTTAACAATGGTAAGGAGATTCGACCAACTCCATTACCGTGAAAGAGGTTAGAAGGTCTATCACGCGACATTTTCTCAACGCTTCAGTAACCCCAGGTGTTCAAGGAGACGTCGATATGCGAGATACTTAGATTTTATCCCTTTTGTCTAAGGATGGAAATATTTACGCCCGTGTAAAACTAAATTCAATCAGATTAATGCCGACGACTATCATAATAATAAAACATGTCTCGGGTAAAAGTTCTAGCTTCTTAATCTTGGGAGAAAGAGAACCACAATTTGTAGACCTGTAGAAATGTACAGATTATTCAATCCAAATAGACCGGGAAGGTAAGATTAGAATTTAATTCTCCGCACGCTGAATTTCGTCAGTTTCTGCTAAAATCTCGTAACTACAGCTGTTGTTTTTCATTTCCCAACTAGGAACTTGTATAGAATTAAACTTGTTAAAGGAATTTTATCACGAATTATCAGGTGTTTAGTTCCGATTCCGACGGTTGAAAATTTCAGTTACGTAGGGGGGTGGGGGTGGGTGGACAGAGTTAAAGCATAATAACTCCACTTCTTCCGCTGTTTCATTTCTTGGACCCCACCAACAGCGTTATAGTGGAGCTGCAGAGTATTAGGTTTATTAGGGTATTCTTTCTTAATCCATTCCCACTCAATGAGGCTTCTTGAGGCCCCGAAGAAAAGAAGCTTCAGAAAGCATAGTGGAAAATGAAGAAATTGCTTGTTTCTTCATTATCAATGTTTTTGCCCCAAAGATAAAGAAATTTAAAATTTTATCAACTGGAAATTGTCGTCTGCAAACTCTTTCAATTTGGACAAGTCTAAAATTTTGTTGTATTGGAATGGGTTAAAAAACATTGGCAGAGTGACTACTTCATTTTGTTGGACGACATGACCTCATACCTAAATTGTAACTTAACAAGGTTTTTATTTGGTCAACAAATGATAGTATGCTCACTTAACACTTTCCTGTACAATCCTTGGTTTTTACATCCCTGTGATTTTATACTTGAGAAAACATTGTGGAATTCTTTTTCCACGATACTTTCTACCCTAATGAATGGTTATTTTTCATATTAGAGCCACTTTAAATTTTCATCTGCAAACCCTTTGAATTTGGGACAGGTCTAAAACTTTGCAAAATAGGAAAGGGTTAAGTAACAGAAATAGTTAGAATAAAGTGATAGCTTCTGACAACAATTTACTCCTTTTCTCAGTGTTTTCTACAACTGTATCTTTGTAAAGCATAAATATATGCAGGATTGTTTGTTAATGTACTAAAGGCTATGATATCTCCTCTATAAATGAAATATATTAATGGTCAATGCCAGTAACAGATCATAATTATACCTATCTACAGAAGACTGATGAGAGAAAAAAATGGCATTTAAGTGATGTTATGACATCTTTGTCTGAATTCTGGGAAACAAATAGGCTAGGGCTCTACCTAGAAGTCTGGTCAACATTTATATCTATCTGTAGATCTAACAACTAACAGTTTTGTGTTCTACTTCTTAAGAAGAAATTTCAAACCCATTCCCACACAACAAAATTTTAGACTTGTCCAAATTCAAAGCTATTGAAAACAATTTTACAATTTTTCAAAATCTCTGTCTTATATGGTAGAAACAAGAGCACCCCTTACGGATGCCTAAGCTCAGCTGTTATGTGCTGGATAGTGGGCAAAATGCATCTAGAGTTATCCCCCTTGATAGCATGGGTTGCTCTTTTGATAAGTGAACAAGTGTGCCAAGTTTCAAGCAAATTCCTTTACTAGAACCAGTGATATCACAAAATGTCAAAATTTTCACATGACAACAACAACCATGACACAATACCTTGGGTTTTCTCCAAAAACAGCCGAGCTAAAAATTCTTGATAATGAAGAAATTGCATGTTACAAGTAATTTCTTTTTTATCCACATTGCTTTTTTTTCCAGGAGGTGTCAGAGAGCATCATTCTGTGGGAATGGATTAACCCATTTTCAGATGGCTAACTTTTAGACTGGTCCACACTGAAAGGAGTTGCAGACAACAATGAAAGGTTTATAAAAATTTTCATTTTATCAACTCTCTGGATAGAAAACATTGTAGAAAATGAATAAACTGCTTGTTACGTGCAATTTCTTCATTTTCACGATGTTTTCCTAATTGTTTTATTCATTTTACATAATGTTTTTCTAATTGTTTTTCATGAGGGGCATCAAAAATTGTCACTGTGTCAGCATGGGTCAATAATAGGGCCATGATGGTCCTAGATAGCTCACCTGATCTCTAACAAGTCTGAATAATTGTAAACAATGATTGAGCAAAAATTGTAACCTCTAAAGTATGATCAAAGATTTTTCATGATATGAGCAAGTGGCCTACTCTTTGATCTATTAGTTTATCACAGAATTTAATTCTTTTAACCCATTACCAGATGGCAAATTTTAGACTGGTCCAAATTGAAAGGAGTTGCAGATGATAATTTCAAGTTTTATGAAATTTTAGATTTTTCAACTTTCTGGGTAAAAAACATTGTGTAAAATGAAGAAATTGCTTGTGACAAGCAATTTCTTCATTTTCCACAATGTTTTCCAAAGCTCTTTTTCTTGGGGGTGTCTAAAAGTGTCACTGAGTGGGAATGGGTTAAAGTATTTTGAAATAAGAAAATATCATTTTAATGCACACCAGCAGATGAGCTCTTATGGCATGCCAAAAACAAATCCAGAAATCCTGATTGAAAAGAATTTTATGTCAAAGGTAAAATTACAAAGGTACATTGGCCCTCCTTAGTTCAGGAGATACCTATGG
Source organism: Fragum fragum (assembly GCA_946902895.1). Classification (NCBI taxonomy): domain Eukaryota; kingdom Metazoa; phylum Mollusca; class Bivalvia; order Cardiida; family Cardiidae; genus Fragum; species Fragum fragum. The sequence goes on from OX336371.1 coordinate 52,555,295, forward strand.
ACAAGTCCACCACCCCACCCTAATCAGAAAATTCATAAGCTTTGTAATGGTTTGTTACCCTTACATGATACATTGATAAAGAATAAAACCATATATGTTTACACTTGTCATGCTGAATAAAATCCTTTTCAAAATTACATAACAATCAAAGGGCTGAAAGCTCTGAAAAAGTAAGTAATTGGTCAATACCATTTGGGACAGGTTATTTCTTACCAACATGCTACATTGTTTTCATCGCCAGCCAAGCTTAACATCTTAGTATAACACTTAGCATTGTCATTCTCATGGTTTTGGGTTCAAAAAAAACTCTCAACATATTTTTGCAATGTCCTGGGAACAAGTTTTGCAATATCAGGAATAAACCTCCATCCTCAGCAAGGCCACTTGTTTCAGTAGATGATGAGCAAGCTTACTTTCCACTTGATGAGCAGCTTAAACAAGATCTTGGCCCCGGGCCACTCACTTGAGATAAAGGCTCTTTTTCTTTCAACAGTCTAATTTCATGTCAAGGTTAGGATTATGATACAAGTGGGCCACACTTACATATAAAGACTATGTACCTGGGGATCCAAAAGTCTTAATTACAAATTCCAAGGGTTTAGGGCAAATTCAAAAGAAGGAAAAAGCTTTTTCCTCCCTCTGGATCCATGGGTTATAATTTAAGAAATAAGAAAGAAGTCTGTGAACTGACACTTCATGCTATTACCCCCCTACCCCGGCTCAGCCCCTGGGGACCGGAGGTTCATGATTTTACCTATTTTGTAAGAGATCAATATACTGATGCTTCATGAAAAATATCAAGGCTTTACGCCTTCTGGGTCAGGAAGAGAAGTTTTTTAAAAATAATTTAAAAAATTTCACATTTGTTGCCATGGCAACCAGAGTTTTTACCAGATTTCAATTCTTTTAGCTATTTATATAGGGGACCACCTATGGAACATTTCTGCCAAATTTGGTTCAAATTGGCTAATTGTTTTGGCAGGAGATGTCATTTAAAAATCGATCTTTATTTCTATATAAACCCCACCGCACTGGGGCTCTGCCCCTGGGGACCAAAGGTTCATGATTTTAACTATTTTGAAAGAGGTCGATAAACTGATGCTTCATGCAAAATATCAAGGCTCTACACCTTCTTGGTCAGGAGGAGAGGATTTTTAAAGATTATTTTTAAATTTCGATCTTGTTGCCATGACAACCAGTTTTTAACAGATCTCAACTCTTTTAGCTATTTATAAAAGGGGACCACCTAAGGAAAATTTTGCCAAATTTGGTTCAATTTGGCCCAGTGGTTTGGGAGGAGTTATCATTCAAAAATCGTTCTGTATTTCTATATAAACCCCACCCCCCTGGGGCTCTGCCCCTGAGGACCAGAGGATCATGATTTTAGCTATTTTGACAGAGGTCAATATACTGATGCTTCATGCTAAATATCAAAGCTGTACACCTTCTCGGTCAGGAGGAGAAGATTTTTAAAGATAATTTTAAAATTTCACTTTTGTTGCCGTTTTACAGATCTCAATTCTTTTAGCTATTGTAAAGGGGACCAGCTCAGCAAGACTTCTGCCAAATTTGGTTCAAATTGGCCCAGTGGTTTGGGAGGAGATGTTGTTAAAAGAAATTGTTGACGGACGACGCACGATGGACGCTGGCCGGACGAAAGGTGATCACAATAGCTCACTTGAGCACTTTGTGCTAAGGTGAGCTAAAAATTCTGTCTTATTGGAACACTTCACCCTAAATTTCTCTGCAAGAAGCAAGAATCTTGCTCTTTAAAGTGTTAACCCTTGTCATGCTGAAACCCGGAATATTCATGCTTTGGCAGGAGGTATAGACACATAAGTGCAGTCTGATCTTAAGTCTATGCCACCTGATTGACTCCTTCAACACAGAGATTTTTATAAATTCAATTTTCAAAATAATTTTTGACCCTTTAATAGTACTTCCAGGGCTTTCTAACCTTTGATTTTAATGTCCATTTAGATAAGGATTATATTCAGCATGACAAGGGTTAATAGTCTGCTAGTAAACCATTTTTGAGGGTTGATTTGAAATGGAACTAGAATTGTCACAAAGTTGACTTATGCCCCTCCATGAGCATTTTGTAACTCAAGGAGCACAGCTGACCTTTGACCTACTTTACCTAAATCAAAGTCATCGGATAATAATACTTCTATAAAGTTTCAAGGTCCTAAGTCAATGGCTTAAGAGTTAGATCATGAAAACGGATTTCAATCAAAGTTCATTTGTGACCTTGACCTTTGATCTTCATGTTCTAAAAGATATAGAGCACTTCCTTGGATCATTGGCAACAATTTTATGTTATTCATAGTTGAAGATCTAGAGATAAAGCATGGAAATGAAAAAGTTTATGGACGGAGAAACAGACGGAGGACTGACAATATTTGGCAGTTTGATCTTAGTCTTCATCGCCTGTTTGTCCTTTTCAAGCAAGAAATATCATCCCAAAACTAATGCTTCTGCAGTACTTTCCGCCCCCTGATTTCAAAAAAAGGAATTTATTCAGCAGGACAAAGGTTAACACCAAAAGCTCCACAAGTTAATTGAAAATATTCATTTATTATCAAAGTCAAGCAATGTCTGACAGTAAATGTCAGTGAAATAAATAGCAAAATACACAACAGGGAAAAACCTAAATGGATGACAAGAAAGTCATAACTACAGGCTGATTAAGCTGTAGTAGCAATGCTTTCGTGGAGTGGCAATAAGATTCTTTTTGCAGCATCAGAAATCTGATGAATACAGATCAAAGGGGCAGACAGTAGGTAAACTTCGTATCACATCTATCTAATTAGGAATCCTATCTCCAGAGACAGATTTTGACATATTAGGAAATACTGCTTCTATTAACCATAACCTAGTACCATCTATAATATGCAAATGTGGCAGAAAGAAGTGTTTTAGATCCACAATATGATCTAACCATTTTGCTGATTGACATACAGAAATATCATACAACACTGGGGTAAATTAGTTTTTGAGATTCAAGTATTCTATCTATTTCATGGCTAAAATACCTTCTTAACCCTTGTCATGCTGAATAAAATCCTTTAAAGAACTGCATTAAAATCAAAGGTTTGACAGTACTGGATACAATTATTGTGGGCTCGTAATTCTTTTGAAATTTTATCTTTTCAACAACTATGGATTTAAAGGGACAAACAGGAGGTGTAGACTAAGATCAGACTGCACATATGTGCAGGCCGATCTATGTCTATAGCCCATCAAAACAGGAATATTCCGGGTTCAGTAGGACAAGGGTTAACTTCTACATTTCAAAACTAACATACCATAGATTCTAATTCTTCAAGAAAAAAGCCATTCTAAATTTGATTTTAAACTCTACATTAAGTTACAGACAGATCCGCTGAAAAAGAATTTGTTGGTCAAAGAGGCCAATATGAGGCATTTTATTATCACTAAACTAATAATCATCATACAAAAACGTATTCAAAATGTTACCATATCAACACATATTGTCTAAGGGAAATCAAATTAATTACAATAATGGGGTTAAAGATTAGCTAATTCAAGTTATTTTGCAAATTCAAGTAATTTTTTCAGCAAGGCACTGTTGCCCCCCAAAAAGTGAAAATCATTGAAGGCCCCAAATTTAAACCATCCTTGAATGTGATCAATACCTGCAAACAGCCCACTGTAACTGGAATAGAGCCTTTTTTCTACAAAGGGCCATTAATAAACTCTTAAGAAAAGTCAATGGACTACAATTGAAATGGAACATGCACATCTGGTTGATACAGAGCGCACATACGAAATTTGAGCCAGATCCATTCTGTACTTGAAGAGAAAATAAGGAGACAAGATTTTTCATCTAAAGGCAATAACTCTATCAAAAGTAAATGGACCGCAACCAAGTTACAATATGCATATCTTTACTTGAGTCTGTAAATTTTTAATCAAATCCATGCAGTAGTTTTTGGAGGTATAAAAAGACAAGATATCTGTGTAAGCACATATGAATCACCAGAGAAGGATTTAAACACATGTCTCTTAAGACTTACATTGTCATCTGATAAACTATTTTAAAGGAATGCATGTGAGTTTAGCCCATTCCCACATGACAAAATTTTAAACAGGTCCAAATTGAAAGAAGCTGCAGACAGCAATTTCAAGTTGATGAAATTTTAAATTCTTTCATCCTTTTGGATAGAAAATATTGTGGATAGTGAAGGAATTGCTTGATACAAGCAACTTCTTAATTTTTCACAATGTTTTCCAAAGCTTTTTTCTTGATGGGCTTAAAAAGGAGGGATTGTGTGCGAAATGGGTTAAGGCATCAGCTGGGTTGTGCAGTAGATTTATTGATAGGCATGGGCTTGTAGTATTAATAATGGGAGAAGATTTTCAACGATTTCCCTCTTTATTTCTATATAATATCAGGGATTGCACAGGAAAAGTATGATCTTCAGAGTATGTTTTATAATTATTACAATTATTTTGGTAGAGGGTTAATAGGTGATGTTTTCATTTGCTTGAAGTATTTTGAAAGAACAAGACAAAAGAATCAGTTCTGTGAAGTTTGGTTTAGTTTAATTTCATGGTTAGTTCAGGAAGAGAAGATCTTTTTGTAAGTATGAAAGGACGGACAGACTGCCAGACCTACCGGTGCTAGACAATGCCTGATCACAAAAGCTCAACCCCAGCACTTCCTACTCAGGTGAGCTAAAAAGGCAAGTTATCCTTGTTGGCCTTTACAAATCACTGGAAAAGGATTTGAAATAGTGGATTTTAGATCTGTTATGATGTCACCCAAAACAGTATTACATTGAAAGCAGGAGTTTAACCCATTCCCACACGATAAAATGTTAGACCAGTCCAAAGTCAAAGAAGTTACAGTCGACAATTTAAAGTTTATGAAATCTTTGTCTGTTGGGGTAGAAAACATTGTGTAATAAGCCATTTTTTCATTTTCCCCTATGTTTGACAAAGCCTTCTTATTTAGTGGCATTCAAGTGCGTCACTGTGTGGGAATGGATTAACTTGCATCAGCCGGATGGTGTAACAGATTAAGAATAGGTATTGGCTAGGTATCAGCAGAGGCTGAAGAAGTATTGCGCAAAACTACAAGGTGGCATGGAAAGCAAAGTACTTGATTTCTATCAGTTAGTGACCAAGGAGAGATTTGTAGATTTTGATGTCAAAAATGGGGAATATGGACAAAACTCTAATGCTTTTTATCCACCCCTTAATTCAACAGTGCACATGACTTGTGACAAGATTAGTCAATCAAAATATTTGGTCAAGAAAAGACTCTTTCACAGTAATTTGGTCCAGTCTAGTCAGCCATTGTCTTACAGAGATAAGACAATGCCAACAGATAAATTTCCAGCTGGAAATTGTGTATATTCTAGAAAAGGGCCAAGTTTATGACAGTGGATTAACAATATGTAGTCTCCTACATACCAAATCACTTAACCCATTCCCACACAATAAAATTTTAGACCTGTCCAAATTGAAAGGAATTGCAGACAACAATATATACTTTATGATATTTAGATTTTTTTAAATTTCTTAGTAGAAAACAGTGTGTAAAATGGAGAAATTGCTCATTACAAGCGGTTTCTTCATTCAACACAATGTTTTCCCAAATGTTTTTCTTGAGGAGCCTCCAAAAGCATAACTGTGTGGAAATGGGTTAGAGTTTGGGATCAGTTTCATACAGATCTAACATACAAGGTGAAACGCATATTAAAAAGAGAAAGGTGTGATACCTTGTGGTTGCACATCTATTCTTCAGCCATTGTGTTTGAATAAATGCCAAGTAAATGGCCCTCATGAAACCACAGAATAAGGGCAACCTAAACAACCCAGTCTTTTTATGTTGTGTGAGTGGGTGGTAAAGACTTAGGATGAAATGGTGACAATTCTTAAAGTGTGGGATATGAAATTCTCTGGATGACACCAAAGACCAAAGCTGTGCTCTGACTTGACCCAAGAATAAAAAAATGCATGTGATGAGAGTGATATTAACAACAGTGACAGGCTGACAGGCCAACAATTCAAGGAACTGTTTAACAACGACGTAGAAAGCGACTTCATTAAATCAATAACAATAATGATGTTAAAATTGAAATTAAAAATGAATCCACCGTAAGCACAATTTTGTTTGATAAAAGGTACAAAATACAATGATTTGCAAGTGAAAGCAAAAGTAGATCTTCAACCTAGTGTTTACATCAGATATATTTTAAAACATCTATTAATTCAATTTAAATCTTCAGACGAAAGATGACAATTTCGGGTAAATGAAAGAACTGCAAAAATGTTTGAGCAATTCCTTGTTTTCAAACAATTTACCCACAGAAATTGGTATCTGTTTCAAACACATGACTGTCATCTTAAAATTCTTTTAACTCAAAACAAATCAACAGGTAGACCTTTGACTGACAATATATGACAGTCTAAAATTGTTCATTGAATTGAACCTTTTCCATATTTCAATACATTAAGGCAATAAAACCTGGTGACAAATTATTTGAGAAATCAAAAAGCAAGAGCACTGCATGACAATGCTGACACTCAGCTGCAGTACAGATACAGAAAAATGTGAAAATTTTTTGGACAAGATGCCCTTGTAATATGACTGACCAACAAATGACCTTGAACATGTTAACAGTAGCAAGGTCTTGTCATAAGTAGCAGATGTGAAATATGAGGTCCCTGAATATAGTGATATAGACATTGATAGCTTAGTGTAAAAACATCATAAGTATAGGCACTTATGATGTTTTTGCACTCAGCCATCCACATAAGAAAATGTCCAAGATTTTGGATGAAGGTGACAGTGATTCAGACAAAATCAGGGCTATAGCAATACCTCAAGTTTCCTTCGAAAACAGCCGAGCTAAAAGATCAGAACAATTTCAAGTTCCATATTATATTGGACAATGCGGAAACATTTTGTAGAAACATGAAACAATCAGATTTAAAAAACATAACAAGTGCATTCTCATGCACAACCAACATCATAAACAACAATTTAATCGTCATCACTTATCAGTTTGACGCTACCGAACCTCATCTGTTCTTTTTCCCATTCCCATGAATCATTGAACGAGCACAAGGTGTATTTCTCTAAATGATGATCCTCGAGGGTTTGGACTTTCCAATAAATGCCCATTTATGGGATGATTTAAGGTCATTTGATCTCGACCAGAATGTGCAATTTGAATCTTGTCTTACAATTCTTCCATTTTCTAGGGTAACCCTTGGGAAACATCACAGACTTATTATAGGGTACACAACTCTAAATTGATGTTCTTGTTGATATTAATATGTAATACAAGAGGAAATTTATTACCATTGTGCATTACCAATGGACATAAACACTCAGACATCCTTTTTCTTCAATATATCTTTTGAACATTGTGTGACAGCAGTGGATCAAGAATGTTTCTGATGGTGGATCTCAACATAATGTACTTTCTCTTTTCCAGATTTCACAAATCCATGAACCCATTCTCCCAAACAATGACGCTTTTTGACATCCTCTACAAATGCAATTTGGAAAACATAAGGAAAATGAAGAAATTGTTTGCAACAAGCAATTTCTTCATTTTCCACAATGTTTTCTACCAAGAAATTTCACCAACTTTAAATTGTCAACTGCAACTCCTTTCAATCTGAACCAGTTAAGAATTTGCCATCTTGTAGAGGGTTAAACACATTTCTCCAAAATACCGCATTTAAAAACAACTAGAAGATATTCTTCATTCAATGTCAATTATATTACATGACCTTAAAATGCATTCATAAATGCAAAAGATAAAATGCTCAGGACAAAACTGTTTATGGGATAAATAACCATTGCCTCTCTGACATACTTGCAAAAAGATGAAGTGCTGGCTGGCCACTGGCATTTTTATTTAGTGATGGAAAAGACCAGTAAATGCAGTAGCATTATTTCTGAAAAATATTGAATTCCAGAAAAAATTACTGATATTTCTTTTAGGTTGAAATATATCATTTGCAATTTGAGAACAGGCATCAAAAGGTTGGAGTAATAGAATTTTACCTGTTGACGAATTCCAGTGAGTATAAGGTTAAGACTCATTTTCCCTTCAAATAGTTATAAATCTAATCTTATGTCTACAGACAAAATTTCAATCTCTGTACCATCCCAGACTAATTTTCAATCATATTTCTCGGATAAATGAACAGCGTTAGATAGAAAAAACAAATGACATCGTCGGATGGCACCATTTTTATGGATTTATCCTTCTCTGTCTTAACCTGATACAATTCCATTTTTTGCGTCCCTGAAGAAATAAGCTTTGAAAAACATAGTAGAAAATTAAAAAAATGTTCTTAACAAGCAATTTTTTTCTTTTACCAGAACTTTTTCTACTTTAAATCCATGATTCAGTGCAAAACAGTTGTAACTGCCTATAAATATATAGGCAGTTACAATTGTTTCACACTGAACCATCAATTAATACAAGATTTTCATCAGCTGTAATATATTGTTAACATTTTCCCTGAATATGGACCAGTTTGAAATTTGGTTATTTTGTTATGGGCTGAGACAAATTTTTCCATGAATCTCAATTTTATTACATCCTTTTACATTCATAAATAAGCATTATGATTTTAACCCTTGTCAAGCTGAACCTGTAATATTCTGGTTTAAGCAGAAGGTACAAAGATCAGCCTGCATGTTAAACCAGTCTGATCTTAGTCCTACGCCTTCTGTCCATCCTTTTTCAAGGCAAAAATATACCGTAATTTGTCCATATATTCGGACACTCCAAGAATTCGGACACCATTAATAATTTCATGAAATAATTAATTTTGTGCCTCTAATTTCGGACAAATGATGTCTGGAATTTATCTTTAAATTCGGATACCGAATTTACCAACATAAAATATCAGGTTAACAAATACCACATCCATTATCGGCAATTTGGGATCTTGGCGATCAGTATCTCCAAACTGTCTGGGTAAAGTGTCAACAGGTGTATATTGTTTAAAACAGTGACCGAGAATAGGCACGCAACTCGATAGCCTTAAGCTACGAACCGTGAAGGTGATGCAATTAAAATATCAGGCTTGGTTTCTCTCTCTGATTTCTTAATTTTCTTTCCCCGACAGGATCTGCTCTGAAAGGATGGCTACGATAAACATGCGCGACCCTCTAAAATTAGTCAAATTGACCTGAACCTACTTTCGATTTTACTACACTTCCCTCGTATCCCGAGCTCATCGAGGGTATTGTCATCGGCCGTATCAAATCAAGAAAATAATGCAATGATATGCTTTGAAAAGAGACAGTCGTAGCTACGACGTTTTCACTACATACGGAAAATGCGAGAAATTTAATTGTTAATTTGTCACAAAATTATTAACTTCTCATCCGAAAGGGGATATATAATATTGGTAGATTAAAATAAATTACCGATTCTGTTCCACGCTTCTTTTAATAATCCGAAAATTTAATCTCATACTGTTCAATCAAACACACGTAACAAGTCTCGTTTGACAAATATAAAGTGAAGGTTTTTCGGGTACAGTTTATTTTACTACGAGGGAGGAAAGGTAATCAAAGGCGCCGCCGCCAGATGTTCAGCTATATTTGGGAGAGTTTCCGGAGTTGGCATGTGCCAGACGCGTACCCTGTGAGAATTCTTGGTGACCGAATTTTTACCCCTGTCATTATGCCGAAAGTTTACATGGTTTAATCGACTGTCTGAATACTCTCCAAACATTACGGATATAATTTTTTTAAAAAAGGATTTTTTCTCACAGGTAGGCCACCGCATTTACTTTATATTTGCGGGCAATATTATGCGATGATTTGTGTCAAGCAGATCAGAGAAAAACTGTCTTAAATGACCGATGGCGTGATTTTATTCTGACAAATTATTTCTTATCTCTTGGTGACTTTAATACATGAACAATTGAAATGCGAAGATTTTGTTTAGCTCTCCATATCAATATCCCTTTTTTCAATTCAACCGACGATGATTGTATATAAATGACAGAAAAAGAATTTACCATACTCTCAAAATCGGACTTTGACTACCGAAACGTAACAATTTTGTCTGAACATGCTGCAGTTACGAGCTTGTCGTATTCTTACGGTGATATGTGGGATTCTATCAATCGTTAAAACAAAGAAAAACAACAGTTTAGAAAAGTAAATCGTTTATTAAGGTTTTTAATCAGTGAATGATCATTTAATTCACGTCGTCTTCGCCGGTATCTTGAAACAATCTGAAAAAAAAAAAAATAATAATAATAATAATGAATAAATTTACGAACGTAATGCGTAACACATATCAAGTTTATTTACTGATGAAATGAATTCAGTGTCTGAGCAAAACAGTAGTGACTCATGAAAATCGGCAATAGTTGTTCCCGGCCGCACGACGATTTATCTATAAATTCGGACACTGGCTTGAGTAATTATCTATGTATTCGGACATGAAAAAAAATAATTATTTAATTGTGTCTGAATATATGGACAAATTACGGTATATGAAATTAATTTACAAAAGAAACATTGAAAATAGAACAATAAGCATTATCAGTGCTTTTATCCTTTGGTTTTTGTGCAATTCTGAAAGAGATTCTATTTGGCATGACAAGGGTTAACAAAGATCAAAATCATTTTCAATACCGATATCTAAATATGAGCTAAATTGAACTTTTTTCATTGCATCATACATAATTAACCCTTGTCATGCTAATCCCGGAATATTCCTGATTTGACAATGGATTTTGCAGGTCTATAGACTAAGATCAGCCTGCACAGACATACAGTCTGATCTTAGCCTACATTGCCTGCTTGTTCTTGTTGTGTTGAGAAAATTTTTTGACACAACTTCGATCTAATTATGTCATTTTCCAAAGATATAGTGAAAGCAGGATAAATATCCAGCATCAAAAGTGTTAACCTTTGTCATGCTGAATAAAATCCTCTAAAGAATTGCATTAAAAAGAAAGGACTAAAAGTACTGAAAATTCTAGCTGTGGGTCAATATTTATTTTGAAAATTAATTTCATATTGTAGACTAAGATCAGACTGCACTTATGTGCAGGCCGATCTTTGTCAATATATCCTGACAAAAAGGAATATTCTGGTTTCAGCATGACAAGGTTTAAGTCAGAGTTTAGCTTTGCTTTAACTCATTCCCACACAAGCCCTCCTTTTTACGCCCCTCAAGGAAAAAGCTTTGGAAAACATTGTGGAAAATGAAGAAATCAAGCAATTTCTTAATTATCCACAATGTTTTTGAACCAAAATGACGAAAAAATTTAAAATTCCACCAACTTGAAATTGTTGTCTGCAGCTTGTTTCAGTTTAGACCAGTCTAAAATTTTGGTGTGTTGGAATGGGTTAAACCATAGAAGTAATATCATTTAGATCCTTATTCATGTACTTCTCTGATATTGCCAGAAAGATGGGCTCATATGGGTTCTGGAAATTACTTTGCCAAATAACGTTATTAATTGGTCATCATGCAGCAAAAGAGAAGCTCTTATGGGCTCTCAAAATTGTCGTGCCAAATAATGCTTTCCATCAGCCATTGCTAACAGAAAGATAGACTCATATGGGCTTTGAAAATTGTCATACAGATAACATTATATGAAATGGTGATCAAAACTAAAATACAAGAGGACCATGATGGTCCTAAATCGCTCCCCTGAGTATGATGGTTCATGGCTTTATGATATAAACAAAATAGCAAAGCCCTCTGTCTAATTATTTTGGAGAAGATGTTTAAGGATTTCTCTTTTAATCCTAGGTATATTGATGATCCCATCATATAGTACAAATTTCCTGAATATGGTAATGCTTTGAAGTATAGACATCAATACATACCAAGTATAAAAGCTCTAGGCCTAATAGTTTAGGAGAAGAAGGTTTTCAAAGATATCATTATTTCTTCCTTAATACAATTAGGGATTGCATAGAAAAGGGCTAATTTTTTTAAGTAATTTGGTAGAGGGTCAATGGCTGATGGTATGTACCAAATATTAAAGCTCTCGGCTTTATGGTTTGGGAGAAGAAGATTTTCAAAGATTTCCTTCTTTATTCCTTTGTAAAATCAGGGATCGCCCAGAAAAGGGATAATTTCAGTGTATGATAATTCTTTGAAGTATTTTGGTAGAGGGTCAATATATGATGATATGTACCAAATATCAAAGCTCTAGGCCATATGGTTTGGGAGAAGAAGATATTTAAAGGTTTGCTTCTTTTATTCTATGTAAAATCCGGAATCGCCAAGAAAAAGGCTAATTTTCAGAATACAGTAATTCTTTGAAGTATTTTGGTAGAGGGTCAATGGATGATGATGTATACCAAAAATTAAAGCTCTAGGCCTTATGGTTTGGGAGAAGAAGATATTTAAAGGTTTCCTTCTTTTATTCTATGTAAAATCCGGAATCACCAAGAAAAAGGACTAATTTTCAGAATACGGTAATTCTTTGAAGTATTTTGGAATAGGGTCAATAGATGATGATTTGAACCAAATATCAAAGCTCTAGGCAAAATGATTTGGGAGAAGGTGATTTTTAAGATTTCCCTCTTTTATTCAATGTAAAATCTGGAATTGCCAAGAAAAAGGCTAATTTTCAGAATATGGTAATTCTTTGAAGTATTTTGGTAGAGGGTCAATAGATGATGATTTGTACCAAATATCAAAGCTCTAGGCAAAATGATATGGGAGAAGAAGATTTTTCAAGATTTCCTTCTTTATTTCTAGGTAAAATCAGGGATCACAAAGAAAAAGGCTAATATTCAGAATACGGTAATTCTTTGAAGTATTTTGGTAGAGGGTCAATGGATGATGATGTATACCTAAAATTAAAGCTCTAGGCCTTATGGATTGGGACAAGAAGATTATTAAAGTTTTCATGCTTATTTCTAGGTAAAATCAGGGATTGCCCAGGAAAGGGCTAATTTTCAGAATATGGTAATTCTTTGAAGTATTCTGATAGAGGGTCAATAGATGATGATTTGTACCAAATATCAAAGCTCTAGGCCTTATGGTTTTGGAGACGAAAAGTTTTAAAGATTTCCTTCTTTATTTCTATGTAAAATTTGTAAATTTGGTTACAAGTTATAATTTTATGAATGGATTTATACTCACCTGATGGAAATATACATAAGGATATTATTTCGTATGAAACAACTCGATCCGCAGAATAAACATAATAAAGCGTCTATCGATCCCGATATCCATCATATCTATGTAGACGCTACCTGTCATTCAGTTTTATGAAGTGAAAATGTTAACCCACCCTAACCTAAATACATGAGGGGAGGTGGGAGGTAGTCCATCAGGTGAGTATAAATCCATTCATAAAATTATAACTTGTAACCAAATTTACAAATTTTATTCCATGATTTATACTCACCTGATGGAAATATACATAAGGATAGATTACAAAGCAGTCTTACCTATTGGTTGAGGTCATGTATCTATCCCTAATAAATCTGTCTCCTCTTCTTGAGTGACAATCTAATATACACCAGTGTGTGATTTCTCTGATTAATTCACAACAATGTCCTACTTGGACTAACAAGTAATTTCTTACACCATGAATACAATCCCACTGACATGAATGGACATTATGCCATGTAAAATAACCTGTCCAAAACACTGTAAAACATGCCCAGCGGATCCGCCGGTATATAAAACTTCCTGTTTCTTTATCAACTTGTATGTACATCTTCTGTTAAAGTCTTAGAATGATCACTGATGTCACGCAGGTAAAATCTGAGAAAGGTACTTTCCCTTGACCAGTCAGCTGCATCTAAAATAGATCTAATAGATGCTCCATTAAAAAGAGCCCAAGATGGGCCAATTGCTCTAGTGGAATGAGCTTTAACTTTCTTCTTTGGCTCTTCATATGCCTCTTGAATAGTTTTGACAATGTAAGAAGATAAAGTCCTGGCTGAAGCTTTCCCATGTGGCTTATTAATAGTTAGGAATAACGAGGTCTCATCCTTGCCATCTTTGTCTCGAAATTGTTCCGTTTTCCTTAAGTAAATGGCTAAAGCTCTCTTAGGATCTAATAACTTGTTCTGAGAGAATGCAGGGACAAAAATCTTGCCTGATATGTGGCCTGGTCTGTCTTGTTTCGAAAGTCCATGGCGCAGAAAAGTAACTCCCTTAGACTGTACTGTGACTGATCCTTCCCCTAGTCTTAACGTTTGGAAGTCTCCAACCCGCCTGTACGTCGTAATGGCTGTAAGAAAAACAGTCTTTTGAGTTACATATTTCAACGAAGTCTTACTCATAGGCTCATATGGGTATCTCTGAATAGCCTTGAGAACCTTAGGTAAATCCCATTCTGGTAATAGCTTTGTAACAGGTGGTCTTGTGTTAAAGACACCTCTTAAAAGCCTGATAATGTAGGGATGTTGCCCTACTGGTAAATTGCCTATAGGGGGTAAAACAGCTGACAACATAGACCTGTACCCTGCTATTGTTCTATATTGCAGACCCTCGGAGTAAAGATTCGATAAGAATTCAGCACAATCAACTAAAGATGCCGAATACTTATCAATTTTCCTTTCAGTACACCAGCTACTGAATTTCCTAAATTTGGAAGTATAGTCTTTTTGGGTACCCGATCTCCAACTTGCTGTAAGTAATTTGGTAACCCTTTTAGAAAAACCTTTTGCTCTAAACTGTCTGTTGATAACATCCATGCAGCGAGATTGAATACTGCTGGATTGGGATGGAAAATGCGACACCTGGGCTGTTGAAGTAGCCAGGGAGAGTTGGGCAGTAGAATTGGTTCCGCTACTGACAACTGTAACAGATCCGGAAACCACGGACGACGAGGCCAAAACGGAGCAATCAAAATCAGTTTGCACTGAAACATTCTCATATGTTGTAAAACTTTCAGTAACAGACAAATTGGAGGGAATGCATACGCAAACATCCCTCCCCATGGGATGCTTAGAGCATCTATTGCAAATGCTTGCTGACACGGCATCCAAGAACAAAATATCGGAGCCTTGTGATTGTGTCTCGATGCAAATAGATCCATGTTCGGAAATCCCCACCGACAGAATATCTTCTGAATGACATTGTCGCTCAGAGTCCATTCTGTTGGGCGGATTTGAAAACGGCTCAAGAGGTCTGGCAAAATATTTAGCTTCCCGGCTATATGGGCTGCTTTCAACGATATTTTGTTCTTGATTGCTAATTGCCACACTTCCCACGCTTGACAACACAGGGACGGTGATCTCGTTCCACCTTGTTTGTTTATATACTGCACTACAGTCATATTGTCTGACCGTACTAGTACTTTCTGACCAGACAGTTCTTTCAAGAAGTTTGTTAGAGTCAAACGGACTGCTTCCATTTCCAAGCAATTTATCTACACCAGTATGGGAAAGGGGCAAATTCCAAAGAGATGCCTTGAGATCTTTAAAATCTATCATACCCGTGTCTGCCAAGGCTGACCTACGTCTAATCAAATGATGGAACGACCCACTTCTAGCACTCTGATCTAAAGTCTTTGTACTCATTGCAAAAATGTCCCGTACACATTGTATGCACTGGTCTGTATTAAAGTCTTTCTCCTGTAGTAAAGAAAGTAGGTTGCCTAATGCTTGTTGAATGTAAATGTTAATTATCATGCCCATTCTAGCCGACATCTGTCCTTGGTAGGCAAGTTTTTCAATACTCTTCAAAGGTTGAGAGTGTAATGATGATTTAGAAATGGCCTTAGTACCATAACGTTTCAACAACAGATGATCAATGATGTCATCAAGGCTTGGCACCTTCAACATGTCATCATCACTATCAGCAATAGGAAAGGCTGCTCTGTATGAGTCTTTAAAAGCGGTAAGTCTCAAAGGGTCCTCAGACCGCCACGATTCCTTAATGACAGCAATCTGAGATTCATCCAAGGTAATGCCCGACAAATTCTTAGTGGGCTTAGTAACTGCATCATCGCCAA
This sequence comes from Fragum fragum, assembly GCA_946902895.1. Taxonomy (NCBI): domain Eukaryota; kingdom Metazoa; phylum Mollusca; class Bivalvia; order Cardiida; family Cardiidae; genus Fragum; species Fragum fragum. The sequence continues at coordinate 52,571,258 of OX336371.1, forward strand.
ACATGGCAGCCAAAAGTCTGTTTGTGTTGGCAGAGTACTTTGTGAAACGATCACTATCAATGTCGCAGTCCTCTGATTTGCATGACCTGAAGGTCAGTCAATTCCTTCTGACCTGGCTGTAAAGACACAATGTCATCCTGTTCACCAAGACAGTATGTGTTTCTACTAGATAGGGGCGCTCTGTGAGATATTACATTAGTGCTTTCTCTGGGTCTCTGCTCAAAAACAGTGTCCTCAAGTCTTACTCCCTCAACAGGTCTCTGCCCGTCAAAAACGGCAGTTTCCCTCGGGACTGGCGGTCTCTGCCTGTCTGAAACAGCAGTATCCGACAAACTCTGGAAATAAGAAAAGAGCTTATCTACCTTCGAGGATAAAACATCCAAGTCCTTTTTCGAAGCACGTGACGTCCTTGCACGTTTTTTTGACTTGCTCGTCTGAGTTTTCAATTCCTCTGTCGCAACAGAAACCGAAGACTCGGCAACGTCCGAATCTGAATTATTGCCGGAGCAATGCTGTTCTTCCGCCATAATACGGATAACAAAAGTGAAAAATAAATTCACTAAAAACTTAAGTTCAAACACGTGGCCCAAAGTAATAACTGACCACGAAATGCGAACCGATGTTAACAGTTTCACGCCGGAAATAAAACTGAATGACAGGTAGCGTCTACATAGATATGATGGATATCGGGATCGATAGACGCTTTATTATGTTTATTCTGCGGATCGAGTTGTTTCATACGAAATAATATCCTTATGTATATTTCCATCAGGTGAGTATAAATCATGGAATAAAATCAGGGATCGCCCAGAATAGGGCTCATTTTCATAATAGGGTAAATCTTTGAAGTATTTTGGTAGTGGGTCAATAGATGATGATTTGTACCAAATATCTAAGCTCTAGGCCTTACCGCTTGGGACGAGAAGATTTTTTAAGTTCTTTCACTCCGTTGCCATGGCAACCAGAGATCTTCATGGATTTCAATTCTTTGAATTATTTTGAAAGAGCATGACCTGAGGATCATTTCTGTGAAGTTTTGTTGAAATTCCATGGCTAGTTTAGGAGGAGAAGATTTTTTTGTAATTTTGAACGGACGGATGGACGGACAACGGACGATCACAATAGCTCCCCCAGAGCACTTCGTGCTCAGGTGAGCTAAAAAAACATAAACAGTGGCAGCCATAACCAATTACCAAACAACAAAATTATATACTGGTCCAAATTGTATAAAATGGGATAATGATGCCAAAACTCTGGTACCCTTATAACTGGGCCACCCAGCACAGCCCTTTGTAAAGATGATTAGATAATAACTGACACAATTAACCCATAATCCAGCATTTTATGTACTGAGGCAATATTGTAGAAAAAATTGTGACAAGCAGTTTTGCTTTTCACATATTTTTCAAATTGCATTTTGCAGTTATCCTACGATTTAAAAGTAACTTAAAATGTAAACTACACCTTCTCTCAGTTTAGAAAAGTCTAAAATTTTGCTGTCTGGTAATGGGTTAATGGAGTAATTCCAGATATGGACACAAAGACAAGAAGTGAATTTATAAATTCAACAGGAATCACAATTTTCGGGGTAAAATAAGGCAAATTTTCTCTTAGATTATCATCGTTGTTTAGTTCCAAATCAAAGACATCATGATAAAGAAACCCATTCCCTCACAAACCTGCTTTTTTCTGCACCTCAAGAAATAACCTTTGTAGAACATCATGGACATTAATAAAGTAATTCTTTGATACAAGCAAACCTTGATTTTCTTCATATTACACAAGGGTTTTTAAATTTTCATCTTCTAACAGTTATATTAAACATGTGCAACGATTTTAAAGTTATACCTGTCTAAATTTTGTCAAGGATTTTAAAAATTTCATCTACTAAAAGTAATGTCAAGTGCAAGAACTTTAAAGTTATACCAGTCTAAAATTTGGACGTCTGATAATGAGTTAGTGTTAATCTGAGATTGTTCATAGTAACAGATTTCAAGTTGCCCAATGTTAATTTATTACCAAAATGGTTGTTTGATTACTTTGCCCAAGGAGGGTTGTATCAAATAACTGGAATCTCTGAAGATCATTCGTGTAGAAAATAGCGCCTTTAATTAAACCCTCTGTGGGTATAATATTGTCCCCTGGTTCAGCCCCTACAGTGGATTAAAATGTCTCCTTAAGGGGAGGTGATATCCTGTCACTTGTAATGAAGAGTGATAATGCCAAAGGGGACAGGATGTATTAGACTTTATTAATATGTCCAGAGCAAAATCCAGAACAAACGCAATTTTTTGAGGGATTGATCCATCCCTACACAATTATGCTTTTTGAGCCTCTTAATAATAAACAATTGGGAAAACATTGTGCAAAATGAAAAATTGCTTTCAACAAGCTATTTCTTCATTTGCACAATGTTTTCAACCAAGGAAGTTGAAAAATCTAAAATTTCAAAGACTGTCGTCTGCAACTTCTTTCAATTTGGATCAATTTAACATTTTGTAGTCTGGTAATGGCTTAACCCTTTCCTGATTAATTCCTGGTTTTGACATCAATGGGTTTTTACATTTGAGAAAATATTGTGGAAAAAGAAGAAATTGCTTGTAACAAGCAATTTCTTCTTTTCCACAATATTTTCTATCTTATTGAATACTTATATTTGGAATAACGACTTGCAGTTGTAGTCTGCAAAACCTCTGAATTTGGACCTCTAAAATTTTGCAAAACAGGAAAAGGTTAAACAGTAGAGTGCCACTGTGGATTTAGATTTTTTCCATCTAAATCTACTATTTGATGATGACTATTTGATTTTAACCTTATCATGCTGAATAAATATTCTATACAGAATTACTTAAAAATCAGAGGACTGACAGCACTAGAAAGTTGTGAGGGTCAATATTTTTTCAAATTTGATTATTTAAACAACTCTGGCTTATAGGGGGCAAACAGGAGGTATAGACAAAGATCAGAATGCACTTATGTGCAGTAGGATCTTTGTCTATTCCTCCAACCAAAATAGGAATATTCCAGGTTCAGCATGACAAGAGTTAAGCCGGTTCAGCATGACAAGAATTGAACCTTTCTTACACAAAGGGTCAAGCCTCCAAGAAAAGTAAACCATAAAGCAAGTTCACATCTTTTCTTGATACTGCTCATTTGAAATTAGAATCATATTTAACTAGTAGTTAAGTACAAATCTACTAGTTGCTGAGAAAATGAGTGGAAAAGAATTATCATCAAAGGGCCATAATCTATAGAAAATATGAGCAAACAAAATTTTCACCAAAGTGACATAACTCATTTGAAAGAACATGGACAATTAGAAAATTGATAATGAGTCTACCTATGAAATTTGAATTAAATCTGTTGAAAAGATTTATACAAAAAGAGCATAATTCATTAAAGGGCCATAACTTAGTGAAAAAGAAAATGTAGCCTAACCAAAATAGGGTGTACAAAATATCTTCTTGATACTAATCATACCTGTGAAGTTGAATCAAATTAAATCTATAGTTTTAGAGAAAATTACCAAACAATTTTTTTCAAAAAAGGACCATAATTCTGTAAAATTTACATGGACCATAACCTAAATAGGACATGAAAGACTGCTTGATGCCCATTCTACCTGTGAAGTTTGAATAAAATCTAATTGATAGTTTTAGAGAAAATTAGAAAACAAAAATTTTCATCATAGGTTCATAAGTCTGTAAAGAGAGAGCCAGTGGCCCTGGTGCTCACCTGCTCTGAAATTTTATCAATTTTGAAAGAGGGCAATATACTGATGCTTCATGAAAAATTCAAGATTCTTCAACTTCTTGGTCAGGAGGAGATCTTGTTTTTTCCCAATTTTACTCTTGTTGTCATAGCAACCACAGTTTTCAACTGATTTAATTTTTTGGTTGAAATCAGACCAGTTATTTGGGAGGAGATATTGTTTTAAAAATTCTTCCTTATTTCTATATAAGCCCATACCCCCCTGGGGCTCCGCCCCTCGGGGTCCGAGGTTGATGATTTTAGCAATTCTGAAAGAGGTCAATGTTCTGATGCTTCATGGAAAATATTAAGACTCTAGGCCCCCTGGGCAGGGGGAGATAATTTTTTAAAGATTTTCTTTAAATTTCAGTTTTTTACCATGGCAACCAGAGTTTTTAAAAGATTTCAATTCTTTTAGCACTTTTCAAAGGGCACCACCAAAGGAACATTTCTGCCAAATTTGGTTGAAATCCCCCCCCCAGTGATTTGGGAGAAGATGTAGTTTTAAAAATCCTTCTTTATTTCCATATGGGCCCCACCTCCTAAGGGCTCTGCCCCTGGGTACTCGAGGAAATTGCTTGTTTTTCCACAATGTTTTCTACCCCACTGCATGATTATTTTCAAAATTAAACCCACTTTAAATTTTTGTATGCAAAACTTTTGAATTTGGACCAGTCTAAATTTTTCCAAAACAGGAAAGGGTTAAAAAGAGGCTCAAGATTTCTCATGGGTATGCCATTAATTTCACCGTCTATTAACTGAGTGAACTACAGAAGCATTTTGGAATCAGGGTAATATTTCAGAGACCAGAAACAAACAAAATTGCCACCACAATAAGATTAGTCCTACCAGCTTTTCTGTCATTAATTAGTTTGTTTATACCCAAGTGAAATAAGTGACAATACATTCAAATTTAGAGAAAATTAACCAAAGTTTGAAAACATTAGAGGTATCTCATTTTAACATGAACTATATCATATGTTTGAGGTATGCAATCCTAAAAGTTAAAATCTTTTTTTCTAATTTAACTCTCAACCAATTCCCAGACAATAAAATTTCAGACCAGTCCAATTTCAAAGAAGTTGCAGACAACACTCTTAGGTTGATGAAATCTTCGTAATCTTTGTCTTTTAGGGTAGAGAACACTGTGGAGAATGAAGACATTGCTTGTATCAAGCAATTTCTTCATTCTCCACAATGTTTTCAAAAGCTTTCATATTGAGGGGACGTTTAAAAGGGTCATTGTGTGGGAATGGGTTAAATCGGTTAAATGGGTTAAAGGGGAAATCAAAAGATCAAGAAGCTGACCGCTGTCCACTTCCTTTCAGTACATAAAATTGTAAGAAGAGAAGAAATTGCTGGTTACTAGTTATTTCTTCTTTTCTCACAAAGTTTTCAAAAAATAATTTTCTCCAGCGCATAAGATTGCAGAATTCTGTGACAATGGATTAAGCAATAAATTTTTCAACAGAATAAAAGGAAAGAAAACTTTCTCAAGTATGCCAAGACAAACTCACATTTACCCATTCCCACACAATGATGCTTTTTGATGCCCCTTGTGGAAAGAAGGTTGAAACATTGAAGACAAAGAATAAAGTGCTTTTAATGAGCAACACAGCAATGATTTTTTACCCTAAAAGACAAAGATTTTCTTAATTTCTTCATCTTGATTTTGTTATCTGCAACTTCTTCCAATTAAGATTGATTGATTGAATGGGGTTTAACACCACTTTCAACATTATTTCAGTCATATCGAGGAGGCTGGAGGACCCAACTATGAATTCCTGGTATTTCTCACACCAGTACTACCACAACATCCTTTCCTAGCCTCCAGCTGCTATCCCTCTTCTAAGGTTTACGATTATCCAACCATAGGTGAGAGACAAATGTCAGAAAGGATATGTGCCGCCACTGGGGATCAAACCCATGACATCCAATGATTCAAGATTGGGAGTCTGGCGTGCTAGCATTCTTTCAATTAGGACCAGTATAAAATTTTGCTGTATGGTAATGGGTCAAAGAAGTTTTGATTGCTGGAACAATCTGACCCACACAACATGCTGAAAACTATGTTTCTTTGAACTTTATTAAAATTTCTATTAAAAATAATCCCACAATTTATATGTCGGACTGGTTGTAAATATGACCCCTGTTTTACCTCCATAACTGTGTTTTTACAAACAATTTTGACAGACCATTTATCAATTAGATCACATATTCTCTAGAGCAACCTGCACAGTACCATGTAAAGTCTACAGAGAATCTTGTTAATAAACATGTGTACTTAGTTTATTACAATTTTTACAGAATAATATAGCATTTCATAGCTGAAAGCCATCAGTTATGTAAAACATTTGACCCCCTGTCATAAAACAATACCCAGAATGTCTTTGCTTGAACAGGAGATGTTGACTAAGATTACCCTTAAAATATCATTATGCATTGTGATCTTAACCCATTCCCACATGACAAAATCTTAGACTGGTCCGAATTCAAAGGAGATGCAGACAATAATTTAAAGTTCATCAAAAAGTGTCATTGTGTGAGAATGGATTAAAACACAGTTGTTTATGCAATAAATTAACCCTTGTCATGCTGTATAAATTACCTTACTGAATTACTGTCAAATCAAAGGGCTGAAATCACTGATAGAATTGGTTGTTAAAAAATCAACATTTCGTTTAGAAATCGACTTTAAACACAAATAAGGCAGGAAAAGAACTAGCAGGAGGTATAGATTAAGATCAGCCTGCACATAAGTGCAGTCTGATCTTAGTCTACACCTCCTGCCAAAACCAGAATATTCCTGGTTCAGCATGACAAGGGTTAAAACCAATTTTGACCCGCAAACAGGCCTATCAGTGCCTGCAGCCCTTTGCTTTTGATGCGATTCTGAATCAAGATTTTATTCAGCTTAACCCATTCCCACAAAATCCCTCCTTTTTACGCCCCTCAAGAAAATAGTTTTGGAAAACATAGTGGAAAATGAAAAAAATGCTTTTATCTATCCCAAGAGATGAAAAAAATTAAAATTTCATCAACTTTAAATTATTGTCTGCAGCTTCTTTCAATTAGAACGGGTCTAAAGTTTCATCGTGTGGGAATGGGTTATCAAGGGTTGAGTTATCAAGGGTTGAGTTCTTGACAACTAGACAAAGAGGAATCTGAACAGATTAAATTGTAGCCCTTTGATTTTAATGCAACTTTGGAATAGGATTTCACTCAAATAACATAAGTTTAGTTCTTTACAACCAGGCATAGAGAAATCTTGTTGATTGATTGAATGGGGTTCATTGACACTTAACAGTATTTGAGTTATATCACAATGGTCATATTCTTAGATTGAATAGGGTTTAATGCCACTTTTAACCCTTGTCATCCTGAATAAAATCGTTTTCAGAATTACATGACAAAGCAAGGGGCTGAAAGTAGGTGTGGGTCAATATTTTGTTTGAAAGTTCATTCTATAATCAACTCTGGGTTGAAAGGGACAAACAGGTGGTCAAAACAAAGATCAGACAGCAATTATGTGAAGGCTGATCTTTGTCTATACCTCCTGCCAAAACAGGAATATTCTGGATTCAGCATGACAAGGGTTAACAGTACTTCAGTTGTACTGCGGAGGCTAAAGCACCTAACAAATTATTCCTGGTATTTCTCACACCAGTACTACCACTACATCCTTTCCGACCCTCCAGCTGCTATCCTACTTAGGTTTACGGTTATGCACCTATTGGTGAGAGACAAATGTCAGAAAGGATATGTGCAACTGCCAGGATCAACCCATGACATCCCATGATTGAAGATTGGGAGTCTGATGTGCTATGACAGTGGCTATATTCAGCACTTAAGAAAGCCACTTTTAATACATGCTCATAAAAGTTCCACCATATTATAATCAGTCACAAATGGATCTAAAAATTGTGAAATTTGTCACAATTTTTATGAAAGCTGGTAATGCCTGCAATTACTCTCGGAAGCCTATCCAAAATTGCATTTACATTAAGTTATATTCAATAGTTTCTGGTGATATTAGCCAGCTGCTATCCAGTGGTCATTTTCTTGACCATAATCCTTCATTGTCAAAAAGTAATGGAAATATTATTGTAATGGCCCCTTGAGAAATGTTTCAATGACAAGGCGCTAATTAATAATCGAAAAGTGCAATTCCTCACATGTATTGGAATTTCTCTGTCTTGATTAAAGTTACTAAGCTCCATTGGTGCACAATTTGGACAAAACTTCCTCTCAGTATCAGTATATTTCATCTAAATTACAAACAGTTAAATGAACAATATCTTGATAGGATTTCAAGATTTCCCTATTTACTCATTATCATCCACAAAAAATCTATCAGCTGAAGATTAGGCAAAATTGAAAACTTTTCATACAGAATATGAAACAACAACTCATGTTAAGCTCATTTAAATTTTTTTGGAATCAATAGAAAATTTCAGAATTTTTCAAAATGGTAGCTATGATGTCAGCAATCATAAACCTGTTACCCGATGGCAGGTTTTTAGACTGGTCCATATTCAAAGGAATTAGAGACAACAATTCAAAGTTTGAGAAAAACATAATTGAATATGAAGAAATTGCTTGTTGCAAGCAATTTCTTCTTTTTACACAATGTTTCCCAAATGATATTCTTGAGGATCATCAAAATTGATAAACAAAATTTCGTCCCCCCCCCGATTAATTATTTTTCAATTATCTCATGCTGAATAAAGTCCTTCTTCAATACTGCATTACAATTAAAGCAATGACAGCATGTGAATGCCTTGATATTGTAGGTCAATTTTTTGTTAAATAATTCTATATACAATTCTTGGCTTAAATATCAAACAGGTGGTTTAGACAAAGATCAGATTGATTGATTGAATGGGGTTAATGTCACTTCGCAGCAACTGGAGCAACCAACAATGGATTCCTGGTATTTCTCTCACCAGTACTACCATTAAATCCCCTCCTAGCCTCCAGCTGCTATCCCACTTAGGTTTACGATAATTCACCCATTGGCAAGAGACAATTTTCGGAAAGGATATGTGCCACCATGACATCGATGATTGAAGATTGGGAGTTTGATAGATTAATCCAAGCTGATGCGCATAAAGTTTTCATAAAGTCTGTCCAAAAATAAAACAAGAAAGCCATTGGCCCTAAAGATTAACTGCAAAATGTTCAAACTAGAACATGTCACAGGACTAATGAAATAGTATTCAAGTGCAAGGGGAGATAATTCTTGATCTTCTGCCGGGAGGAGTCAAGAAAATAGAAAAAGTATGTTACAAAACTTCAACATGTGATCAATGTGTGTATATAGATTTCAACTTTTGAAATGACATTGAAGGACTGAATTCACGACACAAAATTAATGAGCCAAATTCCTTATGAAAAAGTGTTCAAGATCAAGAGGATATATTTCTTCAGTCAGGGGGAGTTGAAACTTCACAATGGCGTGTTGCAAAACTTCACCATGTGATCGACGTATGAACAGTTGTGATAGATTTATGCCATCGTTGTTTATCAGGTTTATTTGTAAGTTGTTAAAATTTTTGTGAAAACAGATTTTTCATTTATAAATTGTACACTTACTCTGGAAATTAACATTCTCGGACAGGAAAAAAATATAAGGAACAAAATACTAAAATGTAGAACAAATATGCTTTGATAATTTGGATCATTGATAGAAGACAGTTTACACCTAATACCAGGGATGCATTATGCATAACAAAGTGAAAATTAATATTCTGTCTTAACATGCCAACATCTATTGTTCTAACTATTCATTTAAGGATATTTACTTACTAACTGAAACTTAAACAAGAAATAGGTTGTCAAGGGACAACATGTCCAGCCTGCTGATTACACAGAGAATTTGGTGCACAGAATGTTTTTTTTTAAACTTTGACCTTGACCTTGGACAAATAACAACAAACGTTTTGCATGACAATAGCAAACATCATGTAGAACAACTGTGCCAAGTTATGTGCCAAATCCATCCATAAATGTAGAAGTCATGCTCTAGACAAGGTCATTTCACCTTAACAGTGACCTTGACCTAGCAGGTAACATAATGACACTTGCGCTTATCAAGAAGAACAACTGTGCCACATAATCCATCCATAAATGTAGAAGTTATGCTGCTGACAAGGTCAATTTGGTCCTTTCACCTTCAGCTTTGACCTTGACCTTAAACATTTCACAACAAACATTTCCCATGACACTAGCTCTCTTCAAGAAGTAAACCTGCGCCAAGTTATTTTCAAATCCACCAATAAAATTAAAGGTATGTACTAGACAAGGTCAATTTTATTTATTGACCTACAACTCTGACCTAAACTTTGGAGGTATCACAACAAATAGTTTGCTTTACACTAGCACTCATTAAGAACAACAACTGCGCCAAATTATTTTCAAATTCATAAACTCTGGACAAGGTTAATTTTGTCATTTGACATTCAACTGTGACCTTGACCTTGGAGGTATTACGACAAACATTTCCAATGACACTAGCACTCATCAAGAAGAACAACTGTGCTAAGTTATTTTCAAGTCCATCCATAAATGTATAAATTATGCTCTGGTCAAGGTCAATTTTGACCTTTGACCTTCAACTGTGCGCTTGACCTTGGATGTATCACAACATCAAGAAGAACAACTGTGCCAAGTTATTTTTAAACCCATCAATAAATGTAGAAGGTGTGCTCTGGACAAGTTCAATTTTGACCTTTGACCCTCAACATGACCTTGACCTTGAGGTATCACATCAATCATTTTGCATGACACTAGCACTCATCAAGAAAATTAACTGAGTCAAGTTCTTTCTGAGTCCATAAATGTAGAAGATATGCACCATACAAAAATTCAGACTGCTGCACGCAAGCACTAACGCAAGCATTAACATTGTGACAACTATGTCTCACTCATATTAAGCTGTCTTGACAAATAATTAAGAAATACTTATCTCCATCATCTTTTCATTCTCTATCAATCAAATTGAAAGAGATACCATTCCAGCAACTATGTCAGCGCAGTCTACAATAAGACGACATTACCGACATTAAAGATTCAAGACGTAAGAGCATACACCTTGAAATCTGTCTTTTGACAATGGAAAATCAATCACAGGAGATATCCACAGAGCAAAAGGCCAGTGATTGACCATATCAGAAGATTAACTGACCCTATAATCCCTTACAGAAAACCAATGGTTTCTTCAATGGTTTGTTTCTGCGGTTAACAGGTTTGAGCCTCACCATGCCACCATCAGCAACAATGCAACGAAATGGGCGACCAGTTTGATATCACATACTTCTACCACAGCAGGCTATAACTATTCAACACATAGCCAGGCATCAAGTGACCAAACTGTTGTTGAAGAGGGGAGATCTAGTATGCTGCGAATCCTTGCAAATTACAATTTTTGTTTGTTTAAATGGGGTTTTACGCCGCTTTCAACAATCTTTAAGTTATATCGTGGCAGCTGGAGCACCTAACAATGGAATCCTGGTATTTCTCACACCAGTACTACCATTACATCCTTTCCTAGCCTCCAGCTGCTATCCCACATAGGTCTACGATTATCGACCCATTGGCGAGAGACAAATAGTCGGAAAGGACGAGTGCCGCCGTCGGGGATCGAGCAAATTACAACTAGAGCTGTCGCCCTCAAGGGCTGACGAGAATACCCCCCACACCGCTAAAAAGGCTTTTCTATGAAGGAGTGGAATTTGAAGCTGTTTAATCACATGCATGTCATGGTGGATGAACATTGCCAACCCTCCACCTCTTTCTGATTTTGTGTTTGTTGCGAGAGTTGACTGATTAGGAAAGGTTGGTCAATATGAGCCTATGTTAAAGAAAACTGTGTGAGGAGATGATGACACAAAATTATATCCACGAAAAGTCAATATGAGCCTATGTTAAATTTTTGACCCCCGGGGGGCGGGGTCAAATTTGACCTCAGGAAATAAACCGTTCGATATTTTGTAAAGGTCAACAAGATGATGTTACTTACCAAATTTGGTAACTCCCCTTATGGTTACTGAGTTTTGCAATTTTAAATTTTGACTACTCCCCCCCCCCCCCATTAAAAAGTTCAAAATGGCATAACTCTGAAACTAACGACTGGATCAAGATGAAAATTGCAGGTGCACAACTTCATATGATAGGAAACAACCTGATAAAATTTTAGCAAAATTGGTCAAAAAATGTTGGAGGAGAAGAGGACACAAAATTATGTCCACGGACGGATGGACAGACGGACGGACGGATGGACAGACGGACGGACAACCTGATTCCAGTATACCCCCCCATAACTTCGTTGTGGGGGGTATAATCACAGCGACATTTACAATATTGACGAGACTGGACTATACTACAGATTAGACCCTCATCACACTGGCCACAACAAAAATTAGGTGAATAAAGACTTCACCTTAGCACCGACAACCAACACCAATGGAGACCTTAAACTCAGGCCACTTATCATCACCTAAATGCAGACAATGATATTTCGGAAAGACCTACATCCCACAAATGTATGTACACTACAGACACAACAATTATTCATTGACTGGTTAAAAGACTGGCAGATAGATGAGATTGACTAGCTGCAATGTTATTTTACTAGTTGCAATGTTATTTTACTAGTTGACAACATGGCTAGCCATTCCCCAGTTGAGATTTTACTTACAAATTTGAGGCTACACCTGAACGATCTACCATTGGCCTACATACAGACCAAGACAAAGATGATCTGCCTTTGATAGAACTCCAGGGCCTGATTTGCCAGATAGCTCCAGAAGCAAACAACTTTAAGGCAAAAGAACATGACTGTGGATTGACAACGCAGAGGATACAGGTGAAACTTTCCATGACAGTGCTATTCTCAACAACAGACGAAATGACAGCAACAAGGAGACAACAGATCAAGATCAACCCTTTCAAGACATCACCTTACTTGAAGCTAGATCAAGTCTAAGCAAACTGCAGCCCATAAGACCTCCAACAACACTCTACATACACTATAGAATCTATTAACATAATGGAAACTATCAATATAAAACATACAAATTTGTGATTCTAATTCTGTACATGATACCTTCAACAACAAAAATGAAACTTTTTAAGATCTGATAGTTATACAAATTTTCTTGTCCAGAAATAGGCTTGCTCCAGTCAATAACACATCATTACTGTATAAAGTTTTGGATCAAAATTGTAGGAGAAGTTTGCCACACAAAATTATTTGAATTTTCAAGTTAAATGTGAAAAATGGGAGATAATTCTTCTGCTAGGGGGAGTTAAGACTTCAAAATCGCATCTTGCAAAACTTCAACATGTGGACAATGTATGTATAGAGTTTTATTACTTTTGAAGCAAAATTGTAGGAGTTTGTGACGCTTAATTACTTGAATTTTGCACAGATGGACAGACATATGGACGGATTGACAGACAGACTGATTCATTAATTCGATCAGACATTCGTTTTGCAAGGTACAGAAAGCACAAGACAGTAAAGGACAAACTATTTTACTTCAAGTATCTAAATACCATAAAGCAATAATGTAGGATAAGTCTGAGCTAGAAAGGTAGTCTCTTAACCCATTCCCACTAGGTGACGCTTTTAGACACCCCCAAGAGAAAGAGTTTTGGAAAACATTGTGGAAAATGAAGAAATTGCTTGTTTTCTTCCCAGAAAGTTGATAAAATCGAAAATTTGATAAACTTTGAATTGTCTTCTGTAACGTCTTTCAATTTGGACCAGTCTAAAATTTTGTTGTGTGGGAATGGGTTAATCATGTATACAACGTTCTTTATACACTGAGTGCAGGCTGATCCTATCTCTTGATCTTATGTGACCCTACATTAACCCTTTCCTTTTTTTTTTTAAATTTGGACTTGTCCAATTTCAAAGAACTGTTGAAGACGAAAACTTAAAGTGAATGCAATTTGAATACTAACCAATATGCCAGGTAGAAAATATTGTGGAAAAAGAAGCAATTCTTACAAGCAATTTCTTCTTTTCACACAATGTTTTCTTGAGTATAAAATCATAGGGACGTATAAACAAGTGACTCTGTGGGAAAGGGTTAAACTAGTCCTAGATGGCTTCTTCAAACAATATCTAACTTCTGACACATTATTTGGACATTTGAGTTAACCCATTCCCACTCAGTGACGCTTTTAGATTCAAGGAAAAAAACTTTGGAAAAAATTGTGGAAAATGAAGAAATTGCTTGTAACAAGCAATTTCTTTATTTTTCACAATGTTTTCTTATGAGAGAGTTAAAAAAAATCTAAAATTTCTTAAACTTTAAATTGTTGGCTGCAACTCCTTTCAATTTGGACCAGTCCAAAATTGTGTTGTGTGGGAAAAATGGGATAAAACAGATAGCCTCAAGAGTGCACACTGGGTACTTGTAAGATATGATCTATGTACCTTCTATTGGACCCTAAGTGACCCAATACTGGAGTTAGCAAAGATATTTGTAACAATGCAATAAAAAGAGAATTTTTTGTTTCACCTTTTTGCACAATATTTGGTAGTTTGGAATTTTGTATTAATTTGCATGAAAACTATATGTTTAAATTTGCCTTTAGAAGCCTTTAGAAGCATTTTCTTCAAAAATTCTGAAAGAATGGCTTTATTGCTTGGTTATCAACCAAAATGAAACATCATATCGATGCTGCAAACATGTCAGGAAATGAGAATCTGATTAAAATCCTCAGGTGCAGAGTGAGCGGACTTTCTGCTTCACTGCCAAATTGCTATTTCATCATTGTAATTGGTGACTAATGCAAACTTTGTTAGTGATTAGGTGTGAAAGTTTGACATTCCAAGTTTGATCGGAATCCTCTTGTTTATCTTTGGTGTAGATTGATTACTTAAGTCCCAAATTTCAATTGGTCAAATTTTATAATCTTTGAATCTATCAATTTATTGGTTATGTTAATGAAAACATCATAGGTATATATTCTGGTAATCTACAATTTAGTAGGGAGAACTAGAGAACTTAAGGAAAAAATCTGAAAACAGTCCAAAATGAATTAAGTTAAAATTGAAACTTTAGAATTTGTCAGTTAAAATTACTTTATATATCAGTGCTTATCATACTGTAGTATCTTGTGAAAAATAACTGTGTGTACATGAGTTTGTTTGAATCGGGTTTTACGCCGCTTTCAACAATCTTTCAGTTATATCGTGGTGGCTGGAGCACCTAACAATGGGTTCCTGGTATTTCTCACACCAGTACCGCCATCACATCCTTTCCTAGCCTCCAGCTGCTATCCCACATAAGTCTACGATTATTGACCCATTGGTGGGAGACAAATAGTCGGTAAGGATGAGTGCCGTCGTCGGGGATCGAACACGGGACCTCTAGATTGACAGTCCGATGCGCTACCAACTGCGCTATTACGGCGGCGTCTACATGAGTTAATGAAAATATAGAACTTAACTTAAGTGTTTAAACTGACGCCAAGGGAGTTAAGAAAACATTGCGAAAAAAAAATCTATAATTTTTCAAATCTTAAATTATTGTCTGGAACCTTCTCTCAATTTGGACCAGTCTAAAATTTTGTCATCTGGTAATGGTTAATAGCATAAAAGTCCTGATGGTATCCTTCAAAACTATATGAGTGAAAAGCATTCTAACACAGAAACAAAAGGGTTAATGAAATTGTTTCATCTTTGGGTAAAATGAGTCTTTGTAAGATAATAATTCCATTAACTTTTTCTAACTTTGATCTTCCACTGCACTGCCTGGGGTGAAATATTTACTTGACTATCATTGTGAACATCTCTGGTGCTGAAAATCTAGGATTAACTGGCAGTAATTTATGAATTAGTCAGATTTATGACAAAGAGTATATAACATATTTCAAAATCTATAGAAATAAAATAAATACTGTACTAAATTACATGATCAATGAATTTAACAAAATTTTGTATATGCAATTGGTTTGTATTCACTAATTCATAGTTAAGATAGAATTCTAATGCTAGAAATTACATGCTTCAAGGCAGAAAATAGGCTTTGTCTTTAAGAAAAAGGAAACAAAGAATTGTTGCAAAAAATTCTTGAAGCCTTGAAAGCAGTCTAGTGTTATTGCACAAGAGATAATTCCCAAAGTACATTGCCTGTTGCATGTACACTTTACCATTATCCCCATTTTCTAGAAAAACATAAACCTGTTTGACATCTCTTTTTTGTTGTTTCTTACAATAAATTATAAAGACAAAGTTTTATTTCATGAAGCTGGCATATTTTCCCACAGAGAGGAATCCCATTCAGCCTCGTCATAAACATGCTGAGTTGTAAGAGAATTTAAGAGATTAAAAAGAATTGGGTAATCATCAGATTATGGATTAGCATGACTCATGCATTTCATTCCAGAATTTCCCCTTATTGGGGTTACAGGTTCCATATAGTCCCCTTATACTTCCCCACTGAACCCATTACCAGAAGACTTTTTAGACTGGTCCATGTTCAAAGAAGTTGCATAGACAATTACAAACAAGCAGCAGCAGCAGAAGAAATGCCATTAAAAGATTCAAACAAGCACACTTTCCACACAAATTATTTTCTATTTTTTCCCATTTTCACCTTTATTCTTTATAAAAAATGTTTATATAATAACTTCCTTTTTAAGAATTGTTTGAGAATCAAAATGTTGGAGCATACAGCATAGATAGTTTTTTTTAGCTCACCTGAGCACGAAGTGCACTAGGGGAGTTATTGTCCGTCTGTTCACAATTACAAACAAGAGGGCCGTTGGCCCTGGGGCGCTCACCTGAGATTAAGGCTCTTTTTCCTTCAACAGTCTAATTTCATGTTAAGGTTAGGATTATGAAACAAGTGGGCCACAATTACATATAAACACTATGAACTTGGGGATCCAAGTCTAAATTACAAATTCCAAGGCTTTAGTGCTGATTTGAAAGAAGGAAAAACTTTTTCCATGGGTTATAATTTCAGAAATAAGAAAAAAGTCTGTGAACTGATGCTTCATGCCTATAACCCCCCCCCCTATGTCGGCCCCTGGAGACCAAAGGATCATAATTTTAGCTATTTTGTAAGAGATCAATATACTGATGCTTCATGCAAAATATATAATCTCTACGCCTTCTGGGTCAGGAGGAAAAGATTCTTAAAGATTATTTTGAAATTTCACTTTTGTTGCCATGGTAAACAGAGTTTAAAATGGATTTCAATTCTTTTAGCTAATTTTAAGGGGGACTATCTAAGGTACGTTTCTGCCAAATTTGGTTCAAATTTGCCCAGTAATTTGGGTGGAGTTGTCATTTAAAAAATCGTTCCTTATTTCAATATAACCCCCCCCCCCGGGGCTCCGCCCCTGGGGACCCGAGGATCCTGATTTAAGCTATTTTGAAAGAGGTCAATATACTGATGCTTCATGCAAAATATCAAGGCTCTACGCCTTCTGGGTCAGGAGGAAAAGATTCTTAAAGATTATTTTAATTTTCACTTTTGTTGCCATGGCAACCAGAGTTTTGAACAGATTTCACTTCTTTTAGCTATTTTTGAAGGGGACCACCTAAGCAACATTTCTGCCAAATTTGGTTCAAATTGGCACAGTTGTTTGGCAGGAGATGTCATTTAAAAAATCGTTCTTTATTTCTATATAAACCCCACCCCCCCTTGGGGCTCCACCCCTGGGGACCTGAGGATCATGATTTTAGCTATTTTGAAAGAGGTCAATATACTGATGCTTCATGCAAAATATCAAGGCTCTACGCCTTCTGGGTCAGGAGAAGAAGATTTTTAAAGATTATTTTAAAATTTCACTTTTGTTGCCATGGCAACCAGAGTTTTGAACAGATTTCAATTCTTTTAGCTATTTTTGAAGGGGACCACCTAAGCAACATTTCTGCCAAATTTGGTTCAAATTGGCCCTGTGGTTTGGGAGGAGATGTCGTTTAAAGAAATTGTTGACGGACGACGCACGACGGACGGACGCCGGACAAAAGGCGATCACAATAGCTCACTTGAGCACTATGTGCTCAGGTGAGCTAAAAAATCTTCTCCTCCTAAACTCATCATGAAATTTCAACCAAACTTCACAGATATGATCCTTAGGACAAGCTCTTTCAAAATACTTCAAATATTGAAATCCATGAAGAACTTGAGCTTTGATATTTTGTATAAATCATCATCTATTGACCCTCTACCAAAATACTTCAAAGAGTTACTGTATTCTGAAAATAAGCCCTTTTCTGTGCGAATACCGATTTTACATAGATTTAAAGAAGGAAATCTTTAAAAATCTTCTTCTCAAAAAACAAAGCCGAGAGCTTTGATATTTGGTGTGTAATAATACCTATTGACCCTGTACTAAGATACTTCATAGAACTACTGTATTTTTAAAATAAGATCTTTTCTGTGCAATCCCAGAAAGGAATAAAGAAGGATATCATAGAAAATGTCCTCATTCTAAACCATTAGGCCTAGAGCTTTGATATTTGGTATGTATTAATGCCTATTGACCCTCTACTTTATTACTTGAAAGAATTACAGTACTTTTGAAATTAGCTCAACATGGTTGGGTTTTCACTATACCTAGGATTAAAGGAGAAATTATTATATCTTTAAAAAATCTTCTTCTCAAAACCGATAAGGTGTAGGGCTTTGATATTTTGAATATTATATCATAAAGCCTTGAGCAATCATACTCAGGGGAGCGATGTAGGACCATCATGGTTCTCATGTTTCTCATAAAATCAAACTGTGACCTTGACATTAAATGAACTGTGAGAGAAAGGGGTCTGACATTTTTTACTTTTAATTTAGACTTTACTTTCATTATTCATATCAATTGCAATCATTTTTTTCAAATAGGCACTTATTTATTATTATCTACAAGGGATGGTTGCTTTTTCATTGTTTTCTTTTAAACAGATTATCAGACAACATTTTAGACTGGCCAATATTCAATTGCTTGATTGAATGGGTTTAACACCACTTCTAATAGTATTTGTCATATTGTGGTGGCTGGAGCACCTAACCACAGATTCCTGGTATTTATACTACCAGGTACTAGTACCTAGTACTACCACTACATCCTCTCAAAGCCTCCAGCTGCTCATCCCTATTAGATTTACATCTATACATCCATTAGTGGGACAAAATTTGTCAAGATATTTGCTGCGACTGGGGATCGAACCTATGGTTGACTGACACAATACCAGCTGCACTATGACCACGGTCTGGGGAATGGGTTAAACAGGAGTGGCACTATAACCTATAACAAAGTCTTAACCCTTTTACCTATTTCCCTAAAGACAAACAATTTCTCCATTTTTCTACCATTGCTTTCCGAATCTTTTTTCATCAAGGCTGTAACTGAGAAGTGCGCTAGGCAATCATCGACATCTTATTCCATGTACTCTTTACTATTTCTTTCTTGTTCCATACTTTCTCTGTAAAGTATGTATGGTTTGCAGCCTGTTATAATTCCTAGCAAGCCAACATCTCTGCTAGTTAGGTAACAAATAACTCTGTCAAATTCATTATACAGTAACAATGCATTATTTGTCTACACTGTCACACAAACATTCTTCTATTGTCCTCACCTTATTCATCTTTTACGTCTCAAAAAAAACTGCTGGAATATTTGCAGACGCTAGGAGAGAACAAGCTAACAATTGATGAATCGAGGCTGTCAATCAAAGAAACAAGGCCACTGGCCTTGGTGTGCTCATTCGAAAAAAAGGCTCTTTTTCTTTCAATAACCAAATTTCATTTTAAGGCTAGGATTATGATACAAATGTGCATAACCATTTACTATACATACATTAGCTCGGTACCAAAAGTAAAATTTTTAGCAATGTCCAAAGTATTGTGAAAGAGGACTACCTAAGGAACATTTCTGCCCTATCTGGTTTAAATTGGCCTAATGGTTTGGGAGGAGATGTCATTCTAAAGTCCTTCTTGTCTCTATATAGGCCCCATCCCCTAGGGCTCTGCCCCTTGGAACCTGATGGTAACAATGTTTCCAATTCTGAACGAGGTCAATATATTGATGTTTCATGCAAAATATCAAGGTTCTACCCTTCTGGCTCAGAAGGAGAAGGTGATGATTTTTTTTTAAATTTCTCAAAATCTTTTGAAAATTTGTCACCATAGCAATCACAGATTTCAAAAGATTTCTATTCTTTTAGCTATCATGAAAGACTGATGATTCATGCAAAATATCAAGGCACTTAGGCCTTTGGGGTCCGAAGTAGAAGATTTTTAAAGATTTTTTCAAGTTTCCACTAATCGAAGTTTTCAACAGGTAATGAAAAATCTTTTTTTAAATTTTTTCATCATAGCAGCCATAGTTTTCAAAAGATTTCTATTCTTTTAGCTATTGTGTAAAAGGAACATCTAATGAACATTTCTGAAAAATTTGGTTGATATGGCCAAATGGTTTTGGAAGACATGTTGAATTTAAGAATTATAAAAAAAAATATTCTTTTTACCAAACAACTGTTTCCTAGATGAAATTTTATAGACTGCCAGATAAGGTAGAAAACAATGTTAGAAAAGGAGAAATTGCTTGTAACAAGCCATTCTTACTTTTCTAACAAAGTTTTCTAATGATCATATTTCTTCATGGTGTCAAAGAGTCATTGTATGATAATGGGTTAAGACTGTGGAGCAAAGGGCAGTTCTGGTGCTCAAGCACCTCCAACAATCTGTTATTAGTAAATAACCAATCGCTGGCCCTGCTATTGAAAACATTGTGAGAAAGGAGGGAATGGTAACAAGCAATTTCTCCTTTCCTCACAATATATTTTACTTGTATTATTTTTCAATTTTATCAAATTTTATTCTTTCGTCTGCCACTTGTTTGAATTTGTACACATAAAAAAAAAAAAAAAAAAATGAAAATAAAAAATTGAAAAAAAAAAAAAAAAATGGAAATGCATTAATTTGATGAATTATAAAACTTTTGGGTATAATATATTGTGGACAAAAAAAATGTGGCAAGCATCTTTATTTTCCACAATATTTCTTCTTTTTTTTTTTTTTTCAAAATTACTAGTTTGATTCTACTCCTAAAGAGAAATATATTAAGAAAACATATAAAAGCTTACATTCCCTTTATGTTAATTCTTTTCCTGATGGATCTTGGAAGATATTGAAAATATCAATGGAATGAATAAGCTATTTTTCCTTCGGATCACCCTTTTTATTTGACTAGGGTAAAAAGCTTGTAATCACTTATATGATATGTAAGTACTTACAATCTTTTGGCCTTTAGTAACCAAAATCTTGTGTTCTTTGGTCTAAATTTATAATTTCTTTTACAGATTGAACCTTTCACTGAGACACCTGGTCCAACTTTGGAAGACTTCGAGTCATCACCGTTGTAGTACTTTTGGAGAATGTTTCCTCTGCAACTGATGGCCAACATAGTGACCTGGACAAACGGCTATGCGCGATGGGTACACTCACAGCCTGGAGCCCAACAAGACCCTGCCTGGTATGATGTCACCCTCTTGGAAATGCGAGCATTCCTAGCCATCAACATACTGATGGGAATACAACGCCAGCCACGTGTAGAGATGTACTTGAGTTCGGATCCTTTATTTGGAAATGTTGGAGTTTCTTCCATTATGCCATGCAATCGCTTTCGGAAGATTCTTCAGTATTTTCATGTGTCAGATAAAGAAGCAGAACCACCACGCGATTCTCCTAGCTATTGTCTGTGTAAGGTGCAACCTGTCATTGATGTCCTGTCCGATACATTCCGAACTTCGTACACTCTCTCTAGAGAAGTCTCCGTGGACGAGGCGATGATTCCCTTCAATGGTCGTCTTGCCTTCCGACAATGTATGCCAGCCTAACCAGTGAAGCGAGGAATTAAAGTCTGGGCTCTGAGTGACGCTAGGAATGGTTACATGTCCAAGTTCGACATCTACCTTGGAAGGCAGAACAACCAAACTGAGCATGGTCTGGGCTACAACGTTGTTACCAAGTTGACAGATTCCTGCAGGGTACTTGGCGCATGGTGTACTTTGACAACTTCTTCACAGGTGTGCAGCTGATGAAGGACTTATTTGCTAGGGGACTGTATGCTTGTGGAACTGTTCGTCCCTGCAGGAAGGGGTTTCCACCATCCTTGAAGAAACCAGACACCCTCAAGAACCTTGGAGACTTCAAGGTTTTGCAGCATGGAAGATCCAACTTGGTAGCTACAGTGTGGATGGATAAAAAGCCTGTTCACCATCTATCTAACCACAGTGACCCAACAGTGGTGATGGACTGTACCAGAAGATGCGGCCGACAGATACTTCTTTTGAAACAGCCACAGACAGTCCATCAGTACAACAAGTTCATGGGTGGTGTGGACCTTCATGATCAGCTCCGGTCAAACTATGATGTTGGGCGAAATGGAAAGAAGGCTTGGAGGTATATATTCTGGTTTTGTTTAAATGCTGCCATTATGTGCTGTACCAGGTTGCGTCTACCAGGAGCAACAAAAAGAGCCGGTTTGACCATCTCGACTTCCGCAAAGAACTTGTCCGCGTGCTGATCGGGGGTTTCACGAGAAGGAAGAAGTCTCGGTCACCAGAACCTGTTGTAGCTGCTGTTAATGTTCCTGAGGAGAATATACAAGGCCACGCAAATTCAAGGCTTCCAGGAGACAGGAAGACATGCAAGTATCACGCCAGATACTTGAACAAAAGAAAGGAAACGGTATTTGGTTGTGCTGTTTGTAATGTACATTTGTGTAAGGACGGGTGTCATGCCAGATACCATGGCCTATAAACAAAAAAGGGACTGGATAATGGACTTTGAATAGTGAATGTGCGTTATATGGATTAACCACTGAACTGTATAATGGACTTTGAGTTTTGACCATGGATATGCGAAACAAATAAAAACTCATGGGCCATGAATTAGAGCGCCTCCCCGCGGTGTGGCCTGGATGTGGCTGGATTAATGACATTTTTTATTTCAAATTGAGACACTTTTTATATATAAAGCTGATGCTATTATATATATACAGTGCTTTTATAAACCCATCACCAAAGAATAAAACTTTAAATAGACAGACAGTTCAAATGTAAAGAGGTTGCATACAACATTTTGAATTATATATCAAATGAAATAAATAATCATTTATGCTAGAAAACACTGAGAAAAAGAGAAATTGTTTGTTACAAGCACTTTGTCCTCTTCTTTTAGTATTTGCTAAATATTGATATTTGTTATTTCGGTTTTAAAATTTGAGAAAGTGTTTTAATGGGTTTTAATGACAAAAATCATTTTTCCAGCCATAACTGAACGCTCTTGTTAATTAAAAGTTTCACCTTCACCCTCCCACAAAAAAAAAGGAAATATACTATTAATGAAAATAAACTTGAATAAATCAATCCCCCTTTTTGTGTTGTTCTAAGATATGAAATTTCCTCTTTTTTTAAACAGAAAATGAGAAAACGCTGCCCCAAATAGTTGCTAACTTTGATGATTATTAGTAATAGTATAAAAAAAGTCAGTTAATATCTTTTTTCCCATATTTTTCTGCAATCATAACAAGGTGCCAAACTGTCACAAGATACGCCCGTCAAACTGCTTAATATTAACTGGGGGTTTGAATAGAACTGAGGTTATTTTGAATGAATTTTTTTTGTCAAACAAAGTATGAAAAACAACAAAGGGCAATAACTCAAAATATACGCTAGGTAGAGTTATGGTTCTTGTACACTGCACTCCCACTTGGTGAGCTCTATCCATCCATGAAGTTTCATGATTCTAGCTATTATACTTTTTGAGATATACTCCGGACAAGATTCAAGTATGAAAAACAACAAAGGGCAATAACTCAAAAAATAGGCCAGGTAGAGTTATGGTTCTTGTACACTGCACTCCCACTTGGTGAGCTCTATCCATCCATGAAATTTCATGATTCTAGCTATTATACTTTTAGAGATATACTCCGGACGAGATTCAAGTATGAAAAAAAACAAAGAGCAATAACTCAAAAAATAGGCTAGGTAAAGTTATGGTTCTTGTGCACTGCACTCCCCCTTGGTGAGCTCTATACACCCATGAAGTTTCATGATCCTAGCTATAATACTTTTAGAGATATACTCCGGACAAGATTCAAGTATGAAAAACAACAAAGGGCAATAACTCAAAAAATAGGCCAGGTAGAGTTATGGTTATTGTGCACTGCACTCCCCCTAGTTGAGATCTATACACCCATGAAGTTTCATGATTCTAGCTTTTATAATTTTAGAGATATACTCCGGACAAGATTCAAGTATGAAAACAACAAAGGGCAATAACTCAAAAAATAGGCTAGGTAGAGTTATGGTTATTGTACACTGCACTCCCACTTGGTGAGCTCTATCCATCCATGAAATTTCATGATTCTAGCTATTATAATTTTAGAGATATACTCCAGACAAGATTCAAGTATGGAAAACAACAAAGGGCAATATCTCAAAAAATAGGCCAGGTAGAGTTATGGTTCTTGTGCACTGCACTCCCCCTTGGTGAGATCTATACACTCATGAAGTTTCATGATCCTAGCTATAATACTTTTAGAGATATACTCCGAACCAGATTCAAGTATGAAAAACAACAAAGGGCAATAACTCAAAAAATAGGCTAGGTAGAGTTATGGTTATTGTGCACTGCACTCCCCCTTGGTGAGATCTATACACCCATGAAGTTTCATGATCCTAGCTATGATACTTTTAGAGATATACTCTGGACATGATTCAAGTATGAAAAACAACAAAGGGCAATAACTCAAAAAATAGGCTAGGTAGAGTTATGGTTCTTGTGCACTGCACTCCCCCTTGGTGAGATCTATACACCCATGAAGTTTCATGATCCTAGATATAATACTTTTAGAGATATACTCCGGACAAGATTCAAGTATGAAAAACAACAAAGGGCAATAACTCAAAAAATAGGATAGGTAGAGTTATGGTTCTTGTGCACTGCACTCCCCCTTGGTGAGATCTATACACCCATGAAGTTTCATGATCCTAGCTATAATACTTTTAGAGATATACTCCGGACGAGATTCAAGTATGAAAAAAAACAAAGGGCAATAACTCAAAAAATAGGCTAGGTAAAGTTATGGTTCTTGTGCACTGCACTCCCCCTTGGTGAGATCTATACACCCATGAAGTTTCATGATCCTAGATATAATACTTTTAGAGATATACTCCGGACAAGATTCAAGTATGAAAAACAACAAAGGGCAATAACTCAAAAAATAGGATAGGTAGAGTTATGGTTCTTGTGCACTGCACTCCCCCTTGGTGAGATCTATACACCCATGAAGTTTCATGATCCTAGCTATAATACTTTTAGAAATATTCTCCGGACAAGATTCAAGTATGAAAAACAACAAAGGGCAATAACTCAAAAAATAGGCTAGGTAGAGTTATGGTTATTGAACACTGCACTCGGTATTGATGAGAAGAATATAACTGCCAAGTTTAAAGTCAATCGGACTTACGGTGACAGAGTTATGCTCCGGACAAAGAAGTGGACACCGCCGGACAACCGGACGCCCGGACGACCGGACGCCCGGACGGACGGACGCCCGGACGACCGGACGCCACGGGTGATCCCATAATACGTCCCGTCTTCGACGGGCGTATAAAAATATATAACCATAAAAAGCCTTGAGAAAGTCCACTATCCAACAAAACTGCAATGCATGGAATAACAAAAAGATTTTCTTTACTCTAGCCTCCTTTTGCCACTAAGTTTCATTCATATTCAATAAAAATGGGCATGTAATACAATCAATTTTAATTTTCTTTTTCCTGGCTCTAAATTTATAAAAGTTTTTTCTGTTTGGCTGTTGCCTGAAAAAAAGAAAAACAGAAAGGTAATAGTGAAAAGAGTATTTGTGAAATGAAAAATCAAAGGTTACTTTCACACTCATATAACTCTCAAGCAATCTATCTTTTTTTCAAAACAAACATACTGTTTGAAAGTGCATTCAATTCTCTTTAAACTTTATATATACCAAAAATATGTCAAATAAGTCTTTCATGGCACATTTTCCACTTTTTTAACACAGGGGTCAAAATTTAAAAAAAACCTGGCAAAATCCAATAATCTCTGTTCAGACCAGACCATAAAAGGTAATTCTTTCATATTGGCATCCTTATCAGTGGTCAGTACACAGCTGTTTTATCAGTACCTGTCCGAGTTGTAATGGATTAAATACCCAGAATATGCCTGCATGTCTATGTTTTTCAACAATTTCAGCAATCAGATAAAGATTCATTTAAGAATAGTTCCTGTATAAGTTTAAAATTTTCGTGTTAGGAAGGAATCTGACAGGAAGTCAAATGATCATTCCTGTGAAATTTTATTAAAATCCATCAAGTTATTTCCAAAGGTTTCACTAAATACCAGCAAAAATAGTGTATGAAATGAAGATCAAAGACCAAGGTCAAGTTTACAGGTTGACTAAATCCCCATGATTTCAAGCAAATTGATGTGTACCCACCAGATAAGGCATTGTTGAGCAATAACCATTTTTCATGCAATACCCAAACAAGCCCTCCTTTTTTAGCGTTTTTTAGGAAAAAACGGTATTTCATATCGATCAACCGGAAACAAGTTCTCACGCATTCCCGATCATTTCCACGCATGCTCATAAACTTCGAATGAAAATCTATGTGATCGCCTCCATCTTGTTTCATCGCTGATGAAGAAAAAACTTACTTGCTGAATGCCAACAGCCTCCTTTAAGTCATGAATATACAGGAAATGGTTCAAAACTTTGAGCTAATATATCCATAGTAAATTGTCTAATGAATTTTCAAAATGAGAGAAATAATTTCCTCGCGTTTCAAGATACAATCTAGGTCAGTGCTTAGTGGAGTTAGCGAATACATGTAAACTGTCTGCTTGTGTTTTGACCTGGCAGGGCCGAGCAAATTTACACCCCGTATACACAGTATATGTAACTAGGTACAACCCTGTTATAGTCCCGATTCAAGTGCCTATTTAACCGCATCGAATAAAACACCTTTTACCTCTCGAATTTGACTAAAAATTTTGAAACTGACATGTAGTACTTCAATTGTGATAATAATATGCTCAACGCAAAAAGAATTGAATGTTAGCCTTGATTTCTTTACCTTTTATCACTTAACCTTTTACAACACAACCATAAATTTTCAAGCACTTAAAAAGAAAACGTTGTGATTGAATCAAAATAGCGATTTCTGTAAACAGTAAGGGGTCATGATTAATTGAAAAGGGTTTAACGCAACTTTTAATAGTATTTCAATTATATCGGGGCGGCTGGAGCCCCTAACCATGGATTCCTGGTAGTTCACACACCACTATATCCTTATCGATCCTCCAGCTCCTCCTCCTACTTACGATTTACTTACTCATATTGATGAAACATGCTCGCATTATTGAGCGCGGTTACTGATAAACCAGCAAAAACGCTCTCAGGACTTTCAGTCCTTTGATTTCTTTTTAGGCTTCTCAAGTAAAAAGCTTTGGAAAACATTGTCTATCAAGCAATTTCTTCATTATCCACAATATTTTCTATCACAAATGACAAAAAAAAATTAAAATTCCATCCACTTGAAATTAACATCTGCAGTTTCTTTCAATATGGACCAGTCTAAAATTTTGTTGTGTGGGAATGGGTTAAGGGTACCCACAAGATAAGGTACTGTTGAGAATAAAACATTTTAGACCACCATAACATAGGTTATTACTGAATAAAAAGCCTTTAAGAGTACCCACAACATAGGATATTGTTAAAAAATTACCATTGTAGCATACCAAAAACACAGGGTTTTGTAGAGAAATTACTATTTTAGAATACTCAGAGATATGCAGATGTGATAGGAAAGGGGACTGACAGAGACAGTAAATTTAAACCATTAAACCTTGTCATGCTGAACCTAGAATATTCCGTTTTTTGCAGGAGGTGTAGACAAAGATCAGCCTGCACATATGTGCAGTCTAATCTTAGTCTACACCTCCTACCTATCCCTTTTAAGCCAGAGTTGTTTATGACAGAAATTTTCAAAAGAATTATTAACCCACAACAACTCCATCCAGTACTTACAGCCCTTTGATTTTAATGCATTTCTGCATAGAATTTTATTCAGCATGACAAGTGTTAACCCATTTCCAGGTGGCAAAATTTGGAACTTATCCTTAGTAAAAGTAGTAGTAGATAACAGTTCAGCCTTAAGCTGGTGAAATTTTAAAAATGTTTGTTTCATGGGGTAGAAAAATTTGTGGGTAATTAAAAAAATGCTTGTATACCACCAATCAATTTCTTCATTTTCCTTAATGTTTTCCAGAGCTTTTATCACAGGGACATCCAAAAGTGGTATAGTGTGGGAAAGGGTTAATTTGCCCCTCAGGTTAAAAGCTTTTCAAAACAATGTGGAAAAGGAAGAAAATTCCTTGTATCAAGCAATTTCTTCATTGTCCACACTTCTTTCTATCCAGAGACCAAAAAAAATAAAATTCATCAACTTGAAATTGTTGTCTGCAGCCTCTTACATTTTGGACCAGTCTATAATTTCACAATCTGGGAATGAGTTAAAATATAGTCATCACAAATTATTGCAAGTGCATATAAATATATACACATTTACAATAGTTTTGCAGGAACCCTTCAGAAAAAGAGCATACCACTAGGGCGAGCAAATAATCAGGCTAATCTCTTACTTCCTAGCATAATTAATGTTTGGAAGAAAGGTATAAACAAGTCCTTTGATCATCAAAATAAGTATAAAAATAGCAGTAAATTAGATGAATTAATCAACTATGAAATCACTTGTCGCTTCTGGTTACTAGGAAACAATTTGGTAACTCTTGTGACCTGGTCTCTATCCTAATTAACTCATTACCAGACGGCAAAGTTTTAGGAGTTGCAAGTTTAAACAATTTTGGATTTTCAACTTTCTTGATAGAAAACATTGTGTAAATGAAGAAATTGCTTATTACAAGCAATTTCTTCATTTAAGCAATATTTCCCTAATTGTGTTTCTTGTAGGGGTGTCCAAAAGCGTCTCTGTGTGGGAATGTGTGGGTTAAATGACTGCAAAAATAATCCTTTGTTTGACACACTAACAAAACAATTGCTTTTCTATGGGACTGAAAAAATATAGCAAAGGAAAACATTGCGGAAAAGGAGAAATTGGTTACAAGTAATTTCTCACATAATGCACTCAATTTTCAAATGTGATGTAGACAATAATTTAAAGTATTCACACTTGGTGCATCTCATAAAGGTTGAAAGAATCAAGAAAAATTGTTTGAATGGGGTTTAACGCCACTTTAACAATTTTTCAGTCATATCACGTCAGCTGGAGCCACCATTACATCCTTTCCTAGCATCAAGGTGCTAATCCACTTAGGGTTATGATTTATCTACCCCTTGATGAGAGACCAATGTCTGAAAGGGTACATGAGGCTTTGTTTGTTTGTTTGTTTGAATGGGGTTTAACGCCGCTTTTAACAGTATTTCAGTCATATCGCGGCGGCTGGAGCACCTAACAATGGAATCCTGGTATTTCTCACACCAGTACCATTACATCCCTTCCTAGCCTCCAGCTGCTATCTCACATAGGTCTACGATTATCGACCCATTGGTGAGAGACAAATAGTCGGAAAGGATGAGTGCCGCCGTCGGGGTACATGAGGCTGCGGTGGAATCAAACCCATGACACCCCATGGTCTCATGTGCTACCAATTTAAGGAAATGAAGGTGTATAAATTTGTTTGAAAATTATGGTTGCCATTTGTACAAAGGGCTACTTTATTGTAATTATTAAAAAATATTGCTATTGATGCTAACCAAAATCTGCCATTAACCAGCGTTCAATCTAGCTTTGTATCATAGGGGGCCCAATGGGCCCATTGCTCTTGGTCAAGGGGGTCATGCTATACAAATTCATAGACAAACTATTGAATTACAAGGTATTAAATGTAACAAACCATAACAATTTGATAATAAATATATTGTTTTAAATCTACTAGAAAAAGTTAAGACATTATTTCCATGACTTCATTCAGAGAAGTCTTATTGAATGTGTGATTGAAGTGTGCCATTTGGGCCCAGTCTTCATTTTGAAGAGGGCCATTTTGGATTTTAGAGGGCCATTTTAGCCATGGCCCCCTCTAGATTGAACACTGCATTAACCTGTAACAAGCAAAATAAAAATCCCTCTTCAGAATTGTACTTAAAATCAAAGGACTGTAAGAACTGTAGGTTTAATAGTTAATCAGTATATCCTTAGAGAATTTTTTTGACAGATGCAATCCTTCATTTTAACACTTGAATATAACCCAGAAAATGATATTACAGATTTTCTATTCTTTATTAAACAAGCAGTTGCCAGCAACATACAGCTCAAGTCAGTGTTTATTCTAGGCAGGGGGATTGGGGGATTGTCCCACATTTTTCAAAGATCCCCCACATTTTAAACATTAATGGGGGACTTTTTCTATAAACATATACCAACATTTCTCAATTGTGTAGATTTTGAGCTGAAATCCCCCATATTTTTTAAAATCCTAGAATAAACACTGGCTCAAGTATATATCAAGCATATTTTGAGTGCCAATACCTGCTTCTAATTGAAGACCAGGAAAATTGGTAAAGCCAGAAGTGGTGGCCAAAATAATTTCATGCTATTATGATAATGGATTGGCCTGGATTACTTTGCACCTGTGAGGTGGTTTATGGCCCATCATGACCATCACATTGGTCATTACCATATTTTTCTTGGAATTCCAGAGTTTATTGTAAACTATATATAGGGAATATTACCACAGTGTCTTTTTCTATGCGTTGTTATCGTGTTCGAGAATCGTGTGTAGGTAATTTTTATTGGATGAGACCGAAGGTCGAATCCAATAAAAGTACCTACATACGATTCGAGAACACGATAACAACAAATAGAAAAACACACTGTTGTAATATTCCTTTTATTATATACCTTTTAGGAAATGACATTTAAATGGCTAAGAAATAATCAACTTTACGAAAAACCCGGAACGTCAATACACAAAATAGTAGTCCGTGTTTAACGGTACTCGACGAATACGGTTTTTTGCTACACGCCGAATATTGATTTTTTTCTGTCGAGTTGTATTTGACAGCCAGGTTTTACTCCATATCTTTTATAGGTATATAATAAAATCTGGGATTCATTAGCAACTTGCTCAGTATTTGCATTAAATGTGGAAGTCTTTTAACATATTACTTTGAAAATCGCCAATCTAAACAAAAACATCACACCCAGGTGCCATTCTCAAGCAATTTCTACACAATGATGGTTTTTAACACTCCTCTAGAAAACAACAATTGGGAAAACATTGTGTTAAATGTAGAAATTGCTTGAAACAAGCAATTTCTTCATTTAACACCATGGTTTCTATTCAGAAAGTTGAAAAAATATTTTCACCAACTTACAGCTCCTTTCCATTTGGAGCAGTCTAAAATTTTGTCATCTGGTAATGAGTTAAGTGTAAGTAGACACTGTGATCCTTGTACAACAAGAACAAGTTCAGAAAGTTGAAAAAATATTTTCACCAACTTACAGCTGTTTTTTGCAACTCCTTTCCATTTGGACCAGTCTAAAATTTTGCCATCTGGTAATGAGTTAACTGTGGGTAGACACTGTGATCCTTGTACAACAAGAATAAGTAATATTGAGCCTGTAAACATCTGATCCATCTAGTCCGACCTTTACCTTTGACCTATATGAACAAAGTTTTAAGGCTCTCCTAACTCATGTTAGTTTATTGAATGAGGTTTAACGCCACTTTAAACTATTTTCAGTCAAATTGCTGTGACTGGAGCACTTAACGATTGGTCCCTGGTCAATAAAGATATCAAGAATTGACCAAGGCTGATTTTCTAAGTCTGAAATAAAATCCGTTTCCCAAAATTTGTTTAAGTCTCTATTAGTTATTGCTGAATGGACAGGCTTTTTTCTCATTTCCATCATGGGAAATTTTAGAGAATCAAACAGAATAATGATCATGTATAGTTTAAAGGGGTACAGTTACATTTCTTATTTTATCAGGATGATTGGTATATACATGATCCGATTGTAGATGTACTTGTAGTAACCCTGGTAAAGGTATTTACTAGTTGATGTAAATTAAAATCGCCTATTTTATTCCAGGAAGCATTGTTTGTTGATGAATTAGTAAAGTTGTAATTGAAATCACCAAAAAGAAATTAGTTCTTTGTCTTCAAGTCAAATTTTCAAGAATATTTTCAAAACAGTTATTCCAAATTTGAAGAGAAGAAGGTGATCTATAAATTTGACAACAATCAAAATTCCTTCAACAACATTTTCTAGATCAGTTCTTTGCACACATGGCAAGGTATCTCTAACATATAATACCATACCTCCTCCAGTTGATTCATCAGTCAGGACGAAAAAGTTGAAAACAAGAAATTGTCGCAAAGCAGACTAATACACCCAAACAGCGCTTGTCCATATAAATGTGCTATCCGCCAAAGGGCCTGACAAACTAGACATTGTCACAAAGCGGACTAATACCCCAAACAGCGTTTGTGCTATCCACAAAAGGGCCGTAACAAAAAATGGACTTTTTAATTAAAGGGCCATAACTCTGTCAAATTCAAATGGACCATAACCAAAATAGGAAATGCACGTCTGACTTATACCAAGTCTTTCTGTGAAATTTGAATCAAATCCATCCAATGGTTGCTGAGAAATTGGAGCAGACACTATTTTTCACCAAAGGGCCATGAACTCATCAAAAATCAATGGACCATAACCAAAATAGAATATGCACATCTCTTCTTGATACTTATTGTATCAGTGAATTCTGAATCAAATCTGTCCAATGATTGGCCAGAAATTGAGCAGACTTGAAAAAGCTAGACGGATGAACAGACCGACCAACCAACGGACCAACAAGCAGTCTCCTATGCTTTGGAGTTGTAAAAACAGACTTTTTAATTAAAGGGCCATAAATCCATCAAAATAAAAGGACCATAACTAAAATAGGATATGCACATGGAGTCTTTCTGTGAAATTTAAATGAAATCCATCCAATGGTTGCTGAGAAATTGAGCAGACACAATTTTTCACCAAAGGGCCTTAACTCGATAAAAAAATAAATGGACTGTAACCAAAACTAGAAACTGTCGCAAAGTGGACTAATACCTTCCAACAGCACTTGTCCATATACAAGTGCTATCTGCCAAAGGGCCGTAACAAAAGATGGACATTTTAATAGAATTTCATAAATCAGTAAAAAATAAATGGACCATAACTAAAATATAATAAGCACATGTCTTATACAGAGTCTTTCTGTGAAATTTAAATCAAATCCATCCAATGGTTGCCGAGAAATTTGAGCAGACACAATTTTCACCAAAGGGCAATAACTCCATAAGAAATCAATGGACCACAACCCAAATATAATATGCACTTCTATACTTGATACTGATCAAGACAGTGGAATTTGAATAAAAACCGTCTAATAGTTGCCAAGAAATTGAGCGGACACAAAAAAAGCTACAGAAATGTAACAAAAAACGGCCTTTTTAATTAAAGGGCCGTAACTCTGTCAAATTTTAATGGACCATAACCAAAATAGGAAATGCACATGTCTGACTTATACCAAGCCTTATGGTTTAGGAGGAAAAGATTTTTTAAGATTTCCTTTGTAAAATCTGGGATAGCACAGAAAAGGGTTAATTTTAAGAGTACAGTAATTCTTTGAAGTATTTTGGTAGAGGGTCAATAGGTGATGATATGTACCAAATATCAAAGCTCTAGGCCTTATGGTTTAGGAGGAGAAGATTTTTTAATAATTGTTTACGGACGGACAGATGGACAGACGGACGCCGGACAATTACCGATCACAATAGCTTACCTTGAGCATGTTGTGCTCAGGTGAGCTAAAAATCAATGGACTGTAACAAAAATAAAAAATATGCACATCTCTGCTTGATGCTGATTATATGATTGAAGTTTGAATAAAATCTGACCAAAAGTTGCCGAGAAATTGAGCGGACATGGAAAAGCTACAGACGGACCCACGGACGGACCAAGAAGCTGACTCCTATATATGGTATAATAAAATATGCACATCTCTGCTTGATACTGATTATATCAGCGAAATTTGAAAAAAAACGTCCAATAGTTGCGGAGAAAATGAGCAGACGTGAAAAAGCTACAGACAGACAGACCAACCGACGGACCGACTGACAAGCCCTCACTCCTATATACCCTCAAACATAGTTTTTTGGAGTATAATTATCAAGCTCAATTTCACCACTGCAATATTTAGAATTAAAGAAAGTCTCCATAAACCAATAATATAAATTTGATTATCAGTACAAATTAAATGTTTAATTCCGTCAAATTTTGGATACAAATAATGGACATAGTTGAGTTCCTTTTTTAAACTGTTTCTATTTTCACTAACTTAAGACTTTTTTTGCTTTGTTTAAGAGATGTTACTATCTTTAAGACAACATTTAAATTGTGTTTTTTGTACTGGGTTTAGATCATTTACCAAATTAGTTTGAACATGGCTATTTTCTAATTTAGAATTTTTGAAGATAGGGAGTCTGATGCACTACCAAATGTACTGTGACGGCGGCGCTAACTTATCTTTATCTATATATGTATTTATTTGATTATCAGATGGTTTAGAGAATAATGTTGTCGTCTGACTGCTCCGTGTAATATCAAGCGAATACATCTCGTCACCAAAATAGTTCCGGAATTTTGTTTTGAATTTTTCATAATTGTTGAGTCAAGTCATGTAAAATTACTTTACTAATCTATTATAAACAAAAAATTCAGTTCTATAAAGCTTGTAGTGCTTTAAGACACCATCTTGGATGACTTATACCAAGTCTTTCTGTGAAATTTGAATCAAAATCGTCCAATGGTTGCTGAGAAATTGGAGCAGACACTATTTTTCACCAAAGGGCCATGAACCCATCAAAAACCAATGGACCATAACCAAAATAAAATATGCACATCTCTGCTTGATACTGATTTTATCAGTGAAGTTTGAATAAAATCTGACCAGTAGTTGCTGAGAAATTGAGCGGACACGAAAAGGTACAGAAATGTAACAAAAAATAGACCTTTTGTTTAAAGGGCCATAGCACAGTCAACAAGAGGACCATGATGGTCCTAAATCGCTCTCCCCGAGTATGATAGTTCATGGATTTATGATATATACAAAATAGCAAAGCCCTCTGTCTAATTATTTTGGAGAAGATGTTTAAGGATTTTCTCTTTTAATTCTAGGTATATTGATGATCCCACCATATAACCCTAATTTCCAGAATAAGGCAAAGCTTTGAAGTATAGACATCAATACATACAAAATATAAAAGCTCTAGGCCTAATAGTTTAGAGAAGAAGGTTTTCAAAGATATCATTCTTTATTCCTATAAAAAGAGGGATCGCACGAAAAGGGCTAATTTTTAGAATACAGTAATTCTTTAAAGTATTTTGGTTAAGGGTCAATAGTTGATGATATGAACCAAATATCAGAGCTCTAGGCTTAATGGTTTGGGAGAAGAAGATTTTCAAAGATTTTCTTCTTTATTCCTTTGTAAAATCAGGGATCACACAGAAAAGGACTAATTTTCAGAATACGGTAATTTTTTTAAGTATTTTGGTAGAGGGTCAATAGGTGATGATACATACCAAATATCAAAGCTCTAGGCCTCATGGTTTAGGAGAAGATTTTTCAAGATTTTCTTTGTAAAATCTGGGATAGCACAGAAAAGGGTTAATTTTAAGAGTACAGTAATTCTTTGAAGTATTTTGGTAGAGAGTCAATAGGTGATGATACATACCAAATATTAAAGCTCTAGGACTTATGGTTTGGGAGAAGAAGATTTTCAAAGATTTCCTTCTTTATTTCTTTGTAAAATCTGGGATAGCACAGAAAAGGGCTAATTTTCAGAATTCGGTTAATCTTTGAAGTATTTTGGTAGAGGGTCAATAGGTGATGATACATACCAAATATCAAAGCTCTAGGCCTCATGGTTTAGGAGGAGAAGATTTTTTAAGATTTCCTTTGTAAAATCTGGGATAACACAGAAAAGGGTTAATTTTAAGAGTACAGTAATTCTTTGAAGTATTTTGGTAGACAGTCAATAGGTGATGATGCATACCAAATATCAAAGCTCTAGGCCTTATGGTTGGGAGAAGAAGATTTTCAAAGATTTCCTTTATTCCTTTGTAAAATCAGGAAAGAAAAGGGCCAACTTTCAGAATTTGGTTATTCTTTAAGTTTTTTGGTAGACAGTCAATAGGTGATGATACATACCAAATATCAAAGCTCTAGGCCTTATGGTTTAGGAGGAAAAGATTTTTTAAGATTTCCTTCTTTATTCCTTTGTAAAATCAGGAAAGAAAAGGGCCAACTTTCAAAATTTGGTTATTCTTGAAGTTTTTTTGTAGACGGTCAATAGATGATGATACATACCAAATATCAAAGCTCTAGGCCTTATGGTTTAGGAGGAAAAGATTTTTTAAGATTTCCTTTGTAAAATCTGGGATAGCACAGAAAAGGGTAAATTTTAAGAGTACAGTAATTCTTTGAAGTATTTTGGTAGAGGGTCAATAGGTGATGATATGTACCAAATATCAAAGCTCTAGGCCTTATGGTTTAGGAGGAGAAGATTTTTTAATAATTGTTTACGGACGGACAGATGGACAGACGGACGCCGGACAATTACCGATCACAATAGCTTACCTTGAGCATGTTGTGCTCAGGTGAGCTAAAAATCAATGGACTGTAACAAAAATAAAAAATATGCACATCTCTGCTTGATACTGATTATATGATTGAAGTTTGAATAAAATCTGACCAAAAGTTGCCGAGAAATTGAGCGGACATGGAAAAGCTACAGACGGACCCATGGACGGACCAAGAAGCTGACTCCTATATATGGTATAATAAAATATGCACATCTCTGCTTGATACTGATTATATCAGTGAAATTTGACAAAAACGTCCAATAGTTGCGGAGAAAATGAGCAGACGTGAAAAAGCTACAGACAGACAGACCAACCGACGGACCGACTGACAAGCCCTCACTCCTATATACCCTCAAACATAGTTTTGTGGGGTATAATTATCAAGCTTAATTTCACCACTGCAATATTTAGAATTAAAGAAAGTCTCCATAAACCAATAATATAAATTTGATTATCAGTACAAATTAAATGTTTAATTCCGTCAAATTTTGGATACAAATAATGGACATAGTTGAGTTCCTTTTTTAAACTGTTTCTATTTTCACTAACTTAAGACTTTTTTTGCTTTGTTTAAGAGATGTTACTATCTTTAAGACAACATTTAAATTGTGTTTTTTGTACTGGGTTTAGATCATTTACCAAATTAGTTTGAACATGGCTATTTTCTAATTTAGAATTTTTGAAGATAGGGAGTCTGATGCACTACCAAATGTACTGTGACGGCGGCGCTAACTTATCTTTATCTATATATGTATTTATTTATCTTGATTATCAGATGGTTTAGAGAATAATGTTGTCGTCTGACTGCTCCGTGTAATATCAAGCGAATACATCTCGTCACCAAAATAGTTCCAAAATTTTGTTTTGAATTTTTCATAATTGTTGAGTCAAGTCATGTAAAATTACTTTACT
Organism: Fragum fragum; assembly: GCA_946902895.1. Taxonomy (NCBI): domain Eukaryota; kingdom Metazoa; phylum Mollusca; class Bivalvia; order Cardiida; family Cardiidae; genus Fragum; species Fragum fragum. The sequence goes on from OX336371.1 coordinate 52,608,696, forward strand.
AATCTATTATAAACAAAAAATTCAGTTCTATAAAGCTTGTAGTGCTTTAAGACACCATCTTGGATGCATATTTTATGTACACATATGACAGTATTTTAAAGTTTGAAGGAAAAGGGCTTTACACCTAATCCAGCAGCATTTACATCCTTAGAATGATTCTTTTCCTGTAGAATAATGTCCCACCTATTAAACCTAGTCATGCTGAATCCAGTACATTCCTGTTTTGGCAGGAGGTATGTGTGCAGACTAATCTTAGTCTACACCGACTGCTTTTCTCTTTAAAGCCAGAGTTGTTTCAAAAGATAAACATCAAAATAGTAAATCTAGTCTTTTCAGCCCTTTGATTTTAATGCAATTCCAAAGAGAATTTTTATTCAGCATGACAAGGGTTAAAAACTTTTTTCAATCATTCGATTTCATTTCAGAAAATCTTACAAAGGGTCACCCAAGGATCATTTTTCTGAATTTGGTAATAATCCTGCTGATGGATTCTGTAGAAATGATTTTCAAAGTTCTCACTACATACATTATTGAGATAATCCAACCAATTAAAGTTATGTTTTACATCTAATCAGAAATCTTTGAAGGAAACTGGTTCATGGTAACACATGGATTGTTCCAGTAAATTTTGTTAAATTCTAGCTGGTTTCAAATAATTTTTCTTTTTATCACAGTGTCACTTGCATGGCACCATGTTTTATAAAATCGTTCATAGTTTTGTTGCAGTGCCCATACCAGCTTATCTTGAAAGACCAGTTAGCATCATCAACATATGCACACAGCATCTTTCAGACAGATCCACACAAATGCTTCCTTCTTTAAGTATTCTTTCCCTACACAGTGATACTTTGGAACAGCCTACCAGAAACAATAGTACAGCAACTGCAGCGTTCAAAAAGAGTCTCGATTCTTTTCAGATAGTGAGCTGTCCCTGAATGACCAGAGTATGTTTTATCAGATCTTTTAATCTAACATTCACAATACTTTTAAATATGGCACCCTAACCAATGACTAACAGTTTTTATACCAGCACAGACACGCACCTACCAGGAATACCCAAAAGGGGAGTTAGGCAGTATATATAGATAGATAACTTGGAAAAGGTTTTGGACGGACAGATGAAGCAGCAGCTATATGCTAGCCCTTCTCCAGACATGCTAAATTTTAATTTTTGACATTGAACTGTCACCTTGACCTCAGAGCTAACTGGAAATTTGCTCAAATGGCACATCAATTCATGTTAGAGAACTATATCGCTATTATATTGTGCATTTGAATCAGTTTTTTTTTTTTCAAAAAATTGCCGAAAACATTGTTCATTGCACAATGAGTATTTCCTTACCACAGTTTTCTCTCATACAATAGACAAGGGGTTTTGGAAAATCTTGTTGTAGCCTTGCTGTTATTAAGCAGTAAATATGGCAGCCCTTTCATTAATTAGTGGTCAAACTTTGGTAACTTTTCCATAACCGACCATAAGGTTTCAACATTATATGGTGTATTGATCATTCTTATACCATTTTCTTTGATCTCATTTTTATTGCCTGGCAGACCCTCCAGCAACATGTGTTGAGTCAACAGCTAGTATATAAATGGGGCCTTCTGAATTCAAGAGCAGAACTCTACATATACAGTTAGTGATCTAACACAGTTATTGTTGTTTCTTACAGTCTTCCAGCAGCTTGCTAATTTCATCACAAAACCAGACTCCAACTGCCATAGGTGTGTCCTGCGAGCTACGTGTACTTTAGGTGCTTATACTGTGAGCTTGGCAGTATAAAATTTTGGTGGAGAAGAAGATCCATGTCATCACCTGTTAACTCGAAGTACAGGGGAGTCTTGGTGGACGCAGGCCAGAGGTTCCAGCTGACAACTTTTAGTTACCCATTACCGCATTCAGTAGGTCATGGCCTTGTGCTGAGGAAGAAGAGCTGTCGGACATTAGCAACATTGGATCTCTGCTTTCTGAACCCGACGAAATCATAGAACCAGTCATGGTAACCTTGAAGGGAGTGGCAATAACCCCTTTTTATGGCAACATGGGCAAGAAGGGACGAGCATGGGTACCTACACCAGCCTTTGCAAGTCTATGTACAGATTCGTTGATTATAGGGTACGGGCCACCTTTCCGTTTCACCTGAAGGACCAAGTCGCAGCCTGGTACCAGGTCTTGCAGAATCAGTCCAGAATGACCCTGTCCAAGTCAAAACAAAATTCCTTCAGAGGTTCGATGGTTCAGACAGCGCCTTCTCTCTGAACACTGTTAAACAAAGATTTGGGGAGAGAGTCTATGATTATGTAGAATAAATGTCCAAAATAATATAACAGCTACCTTGCCGTAATAACCTGTCACAAACGAAACCTGTAAATAAATATCCGACTCCATCAGGGACCCTTCCGTCCCAAAGCTAGCTCTCTAAAAGCTAGCTTGTATGGCAAGGCAGTATAAGCACCCCTTATACACTACCTGGCTACAATAACGCCACCCAGTTTAAAGAAAAAGCCATAGGGTTGGAGATGCCAGCTAGGTGGTTGACAGCATCCTTTGTAGAAGGACTGACAGGGGAGCTAAGGAAGATTGTTAAACCAAAGGACCTCCATGACTTTGAAGCTGCTCATAGGGCAGCACTTCAAGCTGAGGCCAGCCAAATGGACGAACAGGTCAATTTCATGAAGAGCCAGACTGACCAAAAGCTTGACAGGATGATTGATCTGCTCACCCAGATGTGTAGTAGCTGGCAGACAGAATGGCTGGAACCTTCAAACTACAGCCCTCAACAGAATGGTAGGGATATTTTTGTTACCTCTAAGGAAGCTAGGCATGTTTTCATTGCGAAAAAATGGGCATAATGGAAGGAACTGTAAATGGGTTTATGAGCAAAAAGCTAAGGCAAGCAAAAAACCTGGTCGACCTGTCCAATAAGGTTCAGCACCTGTTCATAAGCTTATGCTATTTTTAACAGGCATACAGTTCCTAACATTGAAAATAAGGTTTCTTCACCTAAATTGAAAACTAAAGAGGATGAACAAGCACACAAATTAACAAAATAATTGATTGAATGGGGTTTAACGCCGCTTTTAACAGTATTTCAGTCATATCGCGGCGGCTGGAGCACCTAACAATGGATTCCTGGTATTTCTCACACCAGTACTACCACTACATCCTTTCCTAGCCTCCAGCTGCTATCCCATGACACCCATGATTGAAGATTAGGAGTCTGGCGCGCTACTGACTGCGCTATGGCGGAGGCCCGTCAAGCAGGAAAAAGAAAAAAAAAAATTATCAAAAATGAATCTCAGTCACTAAAACAAAAAAGTAATTCAAACTCTCAAATACCAAAATTTAAGCCTTAAAGTAATCCTCAAGGTGCAATTAATCTAATTACTCCCTTACAAAAGAATTTAGTATCAGTTAAGGTTGGCAATGTCAGAACTCAAGCACTTGTAGATACGGGCGCAAGCATTTCTATAATTTCTAAGTCATTCTTGCAAAAGGTAAACTTGAATCTATCAGACCTTGAACATTCCTAACTAACTGATGCGACAGGGTGAGTGGAAACAGATTGACTGTTTTGGGTGAAATCAAAGTTCCTATGGTCATAGGTCATAAACTTTGTTTTCCTTTTACATGCCATGTTATTGAGTCTTTTCATCACTCCCTTAGAATAGGACTTGACTTTTTGATTGTAAATAAATGTTTTGTTGATCTTGGGGCTGGAAATTTGCATCTTCAAGATAGTCTAGCTTCTGTATCTCTAGTGACAAGTTCGGGTTGTGCCAAAACAAATAAACCATAATGCATTCCAGCACGGAATGAAATTGAAATTCAAATAAATATATCTCGGGTTTTTAAAAATGAGGTTGCTTTGTTAGAACCTACAACCATTAATAAGGATCTTTTAATTTCTAGGTGTCTTGTTAAGGTGAGGAAATCTAACAAAAATAGTACCAACACTCAGAGAGCTAAAATGCAGGTGATAAATCCAACCTCTAAGGATATAAATTTACTAATGAACTTTACCTTAGCCACTGTCTTAAGGGTAGATGAGGAAAGTATCTTTTCTTTTGGTGATGTAATTGATGCTCAGCCTGAAGTGAATGCTGTGTCTGACAAGCATGATAGTGAGGAAGTTTCAGACAATCCTCTGTTTCATATTTCAAACAAATCTCACACCAGAACAGCGTTTAAGACTTCAAAAAATCCTCTTAAAGAATAAGGATGTCTTTTCCTATCACTTGCTACATTGGGAAAAACTGATCTATTCACTCACAAAATAGAAACAGAACCAGGGGCAAAACTTGTCCACATGAATAATTATAGAACTGGTTCAGTGCAAAAGGCAGAAATTGAGCGACAAACTAAGGAAATGTGGGATCACAGTATCATCAGTCATTCCACTTCTATTTGGCACAGCACGGTCATTTGGATTCAAAAGAAAAATCTCATTTGGTGTTAGGCCATTGATTATCTAAAGCTTAATCTAGTAACAAAATCAATCTCACATCCATTACCAAGATAAGAGGATGTCTTTGATTGCATTAGGGAATTGCCAGCCTCAATTTTTACAACTTTGGATTTGAACTCTGCTTACTTCCAGATGGGGTTGGACCCAGAAACAAAACATAAGTCTGTTTTTATAACTCATGAAGGGTTTTTTGTTTGGAATCAGTTGCCCTTTGGCTTAAAAAATGCACCAAAGTACTTTCAAAAGGCAATGTCACAAGTACAGTAAAACCCCTCTAATACGACCACTTGCGGTACTTTCAGAAAGTGGTCGTAATAGCAGGGTGGTCGTATAACTGAGGTTTGGTCGTTTGTTGTCAAGTAATGCAAGTTTATTTTATTTTCGTTATTTGAATATATTAATACTATACATACAAAAATGAAACTATAAGAACATGTATTACAGCGGAATATTATGTCATTTTCAAATTTACGATCTTCTGTAAGTTCTACTTTCTCTATTCTCCATTTGGATCTGATTAAGAACTCCGACCTCAGATTATTTATTCGTAAGTACAGGTTCAAGGTGTCAAACTGTGGATATCATATCTTCTATAATGCGAATACCAAGCATCAATTACGTTGAAATCAAAATTTAATTGCTAATTAACTGTTCGGAATGCCGTAAACAAACTAATCGTAACTTTTCGGATACGTTTTCACTTTCGAATTTATTTCTCGAGTCAAAACCTGTGAAACATTCAAATAACAATTAAAAATAATACAAACTGGCTAATTTCTAAAAGTGATCGGCCACTTTAATCACAACACCTATTATTATAAGGGTTCGATATCACATAATAAAAAATCCGATAATGTATTTACAATGTATTTTTACCCAATTAGTGTCGCTCTTATCAAGTGTGAAATTTGGGTGATCGGTCTCAATGTGTGAAAACTGGTCGTTTAGTGGGGTTCAAAATAGTGCATCAGCTATGGTTGGTACTGAATTTAGTGGTCGTAATTCAGAATAGCGGGGTGCACGTTTTAGAGGGGTTCGCGACCATTGAAATAAAGAACAAAAGATTCCGTTCTGTAAAAATTCAGTCGTAATAGAGGGGTGCCCGTATTTCCGGGGTGGTCGTAAGGAGGGGTTTTACTGTACTACGTGGAATTCATTGGAAAATTATCTTGTTTAACATTAATAACCTTTTGATCTTTAGTAAAAATTTTGAGGATCATTTGTTGCATTTAGATCAAGTTATTAGCAAAATACGAAAGGCAAATCTAACTTAAAACCTGAAAAATGTGAATTTGGCTTAGAAAAGGTAACTTTTCTTGGCCTCATTCTATCTATAAATGGGGTTTCAGTTGACCCATCCAAAACTGATAGAATTAAAGATTTTCCAGTTTGGAGATCCAAGAAAGTTTTCTTTTTATTACTACATACGTTTTGTTAAGGGCCATTCTTTCAAAACAACACCAGTAAACAAACTTTTAAGGGGTAATAAACGGGGTAAATTTCAAAATTGGGATTGGACTGATTAATGCCAACATGCCTTTGAGAGTCTTATGCAGGCCTTGGTGACTGCTCTAATTCATAATTTTCCAAACATGAATAAAGAGTTCTTTTTGTCCAGTGTTTCAGTGGCAGTGCCATTGGGTATGTACTAGGACAAAAAGACAGTGATAATAAGGAATAAGCAATTGCATATGGAGGGAGTGCTCTTTCACGCGATGAAAGAAAATGGTCTGTAACTGACCAAAAATGCTTTGCAGTTATACCAGGAATTGAAGCATTTAGAGATTATCTTTTTAACAATAAGTTCACGGTTTACGCTGACCATAAGGCTTTGTCCATTCTTAACAGCATTAACCCATTCCAACTCAAGCCCTCCTTTTTACGCCCCACAAGAAAAAGCTTTGGAAACATTGTGGACAATCAACCACAATGTTTTCTATCCCAAAAAACGAAAAACAAGATGTGTTTGTCAAACACTATGCCCCGAAACAGGAATTCTTTAGAAATGGGTAAGGGTTAAAATTTTGACCTTGACCTTGATGAAATGACCTTCCCCAGTTGCGCCTTGTTGGGACCTATCTACATACCAGATATTAGCATTGTAACTTAATCAGGGTTGAAATTATAGGAAAATGTTTAGTTTGCAGGTTAAGTTTTGCAGACAGACAGACAGACGGACAGACAGACAGACAGATAGACGGACACTGGTAAAACAATATGCACCCGATCTTATCGATGCGGGAGCATAAAAATGAAATTCCATCAACTTGAAATTGCAGTCTGCAGCTTCTTTCAATTTGGACCAGTCTACAATTTTCTTGTGTTGGAATGGGTTAAAGACCAAAAAGGAAAGTTAGCTAGATGGATAATGTTCCTTGAAGGGTACATTGATTGATTGAATGAATGGGGTTTAACACCGCTTTTAACAGTATTTCAGTCATATCGCGGCGGCTGGAGCACCTAATAATGGATTTCTGTATTTCTCACACCAGTACTACCACTACATCCTTTCCTAGCCTCCAGCTGCTATCCCACTTAGGTTTACGATTATCAACCCATTGGTGAGAGACAATTGTCGAAAGAATATTTGCCACTGCCGGGGATCGAACCCATGACACCTATGATTGAAGATTAGGAGTCTGGCGCCCTACCGACTGCGCTATGACGGCGACCTTGAAGGGTACAATTTTAATATTATTCACAGTCCTGGATCACAGAATGGAAATGCTGATGCTATATCCTGTATCCTTTACACAGACTGTGAAACTGGCCTAATGAGTAACTATAGGGAGAAGGATGTTGATGAAAAATGTATTAACATATTATCAATGACAACAAATGATCAATGCGCAATTGAAGTCGAAATTAGACTATGGGACACTAGGGTCAATCAATATGGTTGACACACTGGAACAAACTCAGGTTGAGGATATGGCTCTTTTACAGAAATTATGTCCTGATCTGAGTTTCTTGATTGACTACCTGGAAAATAGAACGTTGCCATTAGATGAAAACAAAACAGAGTATGTTCAGTAAAGCTGAAGATCAATTTGTAATAAAGTGTCACATTAAGTTTCTAGGATAGGGTTAATGTCATAGTAAAGGCAAGATTACGCCCCTTCTTATATGCCGTGGGGTTTAAATTGGCTGTTTTAACACATTTTCTGGTGGCTAGTAGTTTTAATTGTACATTATGTATTTAGAGTACTTGGGTTAATTTTTTTTTTTTTTTTTTTGAATGGGGTTTTACGCCGCTTTCAACAATCTTTCAGTTATATCGCGGCGGCTGGAGCACCTAACAATGGAATCCTGGTATTTCTCACACCAGTACTACCATTACATCCTTTCCTAGCCTCCAGCTGCTATCCCACATAGGTCTACGATTATCAACCCATTGGTGAGAGACATATAGTCGGAAAGGATGAGTGCCGCCGTCGGGAATCGAACCCGAGACCTCTAGATTGAAAGTCGGACGCGCTACCAACTGCGCTATGACGGCGGCTAAGTACTTGGGTTAAGCGTGCGTGTTGGGTGAGTTTTCTTCGTAGGGTTTGTATAAAAACCCTGCCTTGAAATAACTTGTTGGGTAGACGATTTTTGGCATTGTAGCTGGAAAGTAAAGTTGAGATTTGTGTGCGAGAGTTGGATTCTTCTTGGGGTGAATACTTTTTAATTTACATTGATTTTATTGTGTAAATGTTTTTTATGTCTTTAGAATTTCGTGGCTTAAATGAGCAGCTTTTTGGTATATTGAATTATCGCAAACAACACTGGAAAATAACAAATGGCTGTTTAGTTAATTGCTCATTTTCCTGCATTGTTCTGGAATGTCGGATGGCTAGGATTGGATTTCGGAGAGCTGTAACGTTGAATGTTTTGTCGGATAATTTTTAAACTGTGGTTGAATAAGCTATTTTTTTGTAACTTTTTTCAAAGAAACAAACATTGTGATAATTTGTATTTAATCGTCTACTTAGCAGTTCATGTTTTGCAAATGCTAATGTTGTATTGTTCAAATGATATTTGGATAATGTCAAATGCTGTGTAATTATATCTTAATACAATTCAGTATTTTGAATTGTTGTTTTGAGAAAACATTGTGAGAAAAGATGTAAAGTATTATATTGGTCAATGTTCTGTACAAAGCTTGAGTTTGAGAAAACATAGTCGGAAAAGACGTTAGCATATTGTTTTGGTCTATGTTTTGAAATAGATTGGGTTTGAGGAAACATTGTGGGAAAAGATGCTAGCATATTATATTGTCTATGAGATGTTTGTAAAACATTGTGGGAAGTAGAGCCATTAGAGCTCTTATTAGGTAGTTGCTAAAATAGCTGTTGTACTTTCTATATGTTGCTTGCTTGTTTATAACAACCTACATTACAAACTGATGACATATAGGCGCGTGTGATGTGATGACTTGAGACCTGACCAGTTCCATGTGTGAGAATATAACGTGTGTCCAGACCGGGAGACTTGGGTAGTACTTTGTGCCGGCGTCAGCGTCATAGGGGAAGGACGTTTTGGTTGTGACGACCGGGGAACAACATATACAATAAACGGCTGAACAGACATATTATCCCAGTGAAGTAGGCGCGGTCAGGCAAAAGTTAATTTAGAAATTTGTGTCAATGATGGGTTTGGTAGTAATTTAACATTTTGCGGTTGTCTTATTTTATAAATCTTGCGAAGTGACGTAGACATTTTGGGACATTAGACCTCATCAAATAATGTGTAGTGCTTGTAGACTATGGCAATTCTTTAGAGACTTTATGGTTTTGAACATTACATTTTGGTTTAACTTGTTTACATTTGGATTGATTGGTATTTATTTATTTGTTTATGTAAATAAAAGTTGGAAATGCACATCCTGACTCTTTATTGACCCGTATCCAAGCCAACTGCTCAGCTGTTCTGTGACATTTGGTGTCAGAAGTGGGATTGTTTGGTTTGGATACATTGGCTTGTCTGAGATTTTGAATTATTTCTTGGGTAAAATTGTCCAAATATTCTTAGATCCTTTGTTTGATAAAACTTTGTTTGTTAAATGATTAGGTTTGTATTAGTTAATTATCTTATAGTACATTACATACTAGGAATTTTGATTGTCGTCTGTGTAAACCATTATTATAACATGTTGTATTTTTCTTTAAGCTAAGCGTTAATAACACCGTCAGGAGTCTACCCCATAGCCTTTCAGGGTTGTTCAATGTTTAGTTACTATTTTTCAGTTGTGTTTTGTTAAGCAACCCCAGGAGGAAATTTTTGGTGAGATTGGTTACATTTGTGATTTGTTGTGAACTTCTTTGGTGAGGTATCCTTTCTCATACTATAGGTATTGTTTATTTACATTAAGTTGTTGATTTGGGTCATGGCTGACATAAGTAAGTTGGTTGAGGCGGAGAAGGCTTTTGGTTATGATGGGGAGGAACTTAGGGATTTCGTAAAGGACGAACAGAATAGGTTGAGAGATGAGAGGGCTCAGGAAAGAGAGTTTATACGAGAGGAGGAGGAGAGAAGACGTGAGGCGGAGGAGAAAAAGGAGGTAAGAAGGCAAGAGTATGAGTTAGAACAAGAGAGAGAGGCATGTGAACACGAGCTTAGAAAGATGGCAGTGGCTAAGAAATTCCGTATTTCATTGGGACAGTCAAACCCTAGGGGACCTAAGATTCCACCCTTTGACGAGGCACATGATGAGATCGATAGCTATCTGAAAAGGTTTGAGATCTATGCCACTGCACAGGGCTGGGACAAATCCCAGTGGGCCATGTATTTAAGTGCTTTGCTTAAGGGGAGGGCTTTAGACGTGTACGCTTTAATGCCGGTTGAACAGTCAAGTGATTTTGAATACTTGAAGAATGCTTTATTTCAGAGATATTATTTGTCGGAGGAGTCCTTTAAACGTAAGTTTAGGAGCAGTAAGCCGGAGACAGGTGAGAGTTTTGCTCAGTTTGACATTCGGTTGCGTAGCTATTTCAGCAGATGGATTGAACTAGCAGAATTGGAGAAGGACTACGAAAGTTTGTTTGATTTTATGGTATGGGATCAATTTTTATTTATGTGTAACACAGATTTGAGAACGTTTCTCGCAGAGAAGAGAAACATGACATCGGACGAGATGGCACAGATGGCAGATTGGTATTGCAATGCTAGATTTACCTCGGCAGTAAGTTTAACAAAGCAGAGTAAGAAGCCAGTGCAGAATAAGTCGGGGAATAGGACAACGGGAAGTAATCAGTCAAATCAGCCACTGGGTCAGGCTAGGGTCAAGGCTGAAGGTAGGAGATACTTTAAGTGCAACAGTACAAGTCATTTAGCTAATGAATGTACTAGTCCAACACAATGTTAAGTTTGTAATAGGAGCGGCCATATAGCAAGGGAATGTCCGAAAAGGCATAAAGTGGCTGGTATGCTAAGCAATGAGGAGGACGACAACGACGTGGATGCAGAAGGGCCACAGGAAGGGGCATTTACTTTGCCACGGTAACAACGTCTACTGCACCTATGTCGTCGTGCAGGGAAGAGCCTGTGACGGTAAACCTTGTTTCAGGGGTGCAAAGTTCCATGCCCGTACTTAATGGTAAGGTGGTTAAGGTGTTAAGGGATACAGGTTGCAGTGGCGTGGTTATAAGTAGAAGTTTGGTACCAGTAGAGGCTTTCAAAGGTGTGTTACAGGTAAGGTTAGCTGATGGGTCGGTGATTAGTGTACCGATGGCAGAGGTCGAGATACAAACCCAATATTATACAGGGAAGGTAAGTGCTTGGTGCTTTGAGAACCCGTTGTATGACGTGATGATAGGAAATATTCCAGGAGCGTTAGATCCAGATAAGCCAGAACAGACGGAAATTGGGGTGGTTGAGACCAGTCATAGTTAAGGCAAGACTATGCCCCTTTTTATATGCCGTGGGGTTTAAATTGGCTGTTCTAACACATTTTCTGGTGGCTAGTAGTTTTAATTGTACATTATGTATTTAGAGTACTTGGGTTAAGCGTGCGTGTTGGGTGAGTTTTCTTCGTAGGCTTTTGTATAAAATGCCTGGGTTGAAATAACTCGTTGGGAAGACAATTTTTGGCATTGTAGCTGGAAAGTGAAGTTGAGATTTGTGTGTGAGAGTTGGATTCTTCTTGGGGTAAATACTTTTTAATTTACATTGATTTTATTGTGTAAATGTTTTTTATGTCTTTAGAATTTCGTGGCTTAAATGAGCAGCTTTTTGGTATATTGAATCATCGCAAACAACGCTGGAAAATAACAAATGGCTGTTTAGTTAATTGCTCATTTTCCTGCTTTGTTCTGGAATGTCGGATGGCTAGGATTGGATTTCGGAGAGCTGTAACGTTGATTGTTTTGTCGGATAATCTTAAAGCCGTGGTTGAATAAGCTATTTTTTTGTAACTATTTTCAAAGAAACAAACATTGTGATAATTTGTATTTAATCGTCTGCTTAGCAGTTCATGTTTTGCAAATGCTAATGTTGTATTGTTCAAATGATATTTGGATAATGTCAAATGCCGAGTAATTATATCTTAATACAGTTCAGTATTTTGAATTGTTGTTTTGAGAAAACATAGCGAGAAAAGATGTAAAGTATTATATTGGTCAATGTTCTGTAAATAGCTTGAGTTTGAGAAAACATTGTGGGAAAAGACGTTAGCATATTATATTGACTATGAGATGTTTGTAAAACATTGTGGGAAGTAGAGCCATTAGAGCTCTTATTAGGTAGTTGCTATAATAGTTGTTTTACTTTCTATATGTTGCTTGCTTGTTTATAACAACCTACATTACAAACTGATGACATATAGGCGCGTGTGATGTGATGACTTGAGACCTGACCAGTTCCATGTGCGAGAATATAACGTGTGTCCAGACTGGGAGACTTGGGTAGTACTTTGTGCCGGCGTCAGCGTCATAGGGGAAGGACGTTTTGGTTGTGACGACCGGGGAACAACATATACAATAAACGGCTGGACAGACATATTATCCCAGTGAAGTAGGCGCGGTCAGGCAAAAGTTAATTTAGAAATTTGTGTCAATGATTGGTTTTGTAGTAATTTAACATTTTGCGGTTGTCTTATTTTATAAATCTTGCGAAGTGACGTAGACATTTTGGGACATTAGACCTCATCAAATAACCTGTAGTGCTTGTAGACTATGGCAATTCTTTAGAGACTTTATGGTTTTGAACATTACATTTTGGTTTAACTTGTTTACATTTGGATTGATTGGTATTTATTTATTTGTTTATGTAAATAAAAGTTGGAAATGCACATCCTGACTCTTTATTGACCCGTATCCAAGCCAACCGCTCAGCCGTTCTGTGACATAAAGGATGGTTTGAACAATCGCTTTGCCAACCTCAATTTAAGGGCAAGATTGATCCAACTGGTCAATATTTCTTTAGATGGGCTGTTTCAAGAACAACTAGAGGCGCATGAGCACTTGTATCACTCCACAGGCATGAATGTACTGATAAAGCAAATTTTTTCATCAATTTGAAATAAATCAAAAGTCAAGTTATGTAAAATTCATGGAAAACTTGAAAATTGTTCAAATTTTAACCATTATTCCAATTTTATTCAAAAATGATATTGATTTGATAGAAATAATGTGAAAATAATTTAGAAGGAAGAAGTAAATCTTGTTCTTTTCTTAAAATATTTCACACTATTACCATCAAAGTCTGTAAATAAGAGCAAGGGATTATAGGAAAGCTACTATAATTGCATATGCACTATTATTTTGATTACAATAGTTTTTCTCTTACCTTTTGCTAGTATTAAGAATTTACTGTGGTACTTTAATAGTTATTCATACTTTGCAGATAGAGCCCTTTGTTGAGGAAACAGGACCTGTGTTTGGGGAGGACTTTGACCCAAAGACAGCTACGCTGTTGGAGTATCTTTACATGCTTTTTCCAATACAGCTGCTGTCATCTATTGGAGTACAAACCCTTTATTTGGTAGCGCAGGAGTAGCAGCTGTCATGACCTGTACCTGATTTCGAAAGATCCTGCAGTTTTTCCATGTAGCAGACAAGGAAAATGAGCCACCACTAAATTCATCAGAATACCGTCTGTGCAAACTCCAACCAGTGATAGACTTTGTATCCGACACCTGCCGCACATCTTACCAACTGTCCCGTGAAGTAACCGTAGATGAGGCTATGATTGGTTTCAGCGGAAGATTATCCTACAGACAGTAAATGCCTGCAAAGCCTTTCAAGAGGGGTATCAAGGTGTGGATGCTGTGCGACATGAACAACGGTTACATGTCCCGATTTGAGATATACCTTGGTTGTGAAAACAACCAGACAGAGAACGGACTTGGATACAACATTGTCACCCGGCTTACCAACTTGCTGCAAGGAACATTCAGGTGGGTCTTCTTCGAAAACTTTTTTACTGGGATACAGCTTTTAAAGGACCTTCTAGCAAAGGGATTTTATGCCTGTGGGACTGTTGGCCCAAGTAGGAAAGGACTCCCTGATGCACTGAAGAAGCCTGCAACAGCGAAACACCGAGGTGACATGAAGGTTATGTAGTACGGAGATACCAACCATGTGGCCACAGTCTGGAAGGACAAGAAACTGGTTCATCATTTATCAACTATGAGCAACCCTTCCATAACGATGGATGCCCAAAGATTTGTTTGTTTGAATGGGGTTTTACGCCGCTTTCAACAATCTATCAGTTCTATCGCGGCGGCTGGAGCACCTAACAATGGAATCCTGGTATTTCTCACACCAGTACTACCATCACATCTTTTCCTAGCCTCCAGCTGCTATCCCACATAGGTCTACGATTATCGACCCATTGGTGAGAGACAAATAGTCGGAAAGGATGAGTGCCGCCGTCGGGGATCGACAGTCCAACGCGCTACCATCTGCGCTATGACGGTGGCTCGATGCCCAAAGAAGATGTGGACCAAATGTGCTTAACCTGAGGCAGCCCCAGACTATGAACCAGTACAACCAATACATGGGTGGAGTGGATCTTCATGGCCCGCTGCGCACAAATTATCCCTGTGGTCAACACAGCAAGAAGGCCTGGCGGTACATATTTTTGTTTCTTCTAAATGCCTGTGTTACCCACACCTTCATCATATACAAGAGTGCGTCCACAAGAGGCCAGAGGAAGAAACGTTTCGACCACTTGGATTTTTGATTAGGGTTGATTCGACAGCTGATAGGTCGTTTTACGAAAAGGAAACACTCGCCTACAACAGATAGTAGGGATTAATGTGTTGGAATGGAGAATGGTAATGGTCATCCAAACACAAGAATGCCAGGTGGTGCAAGGACCTGCAAGTATCATGCCAGGGAGCTTGGGAAAAGAAAAGGGACTGTGTTTGGCTGCACATTATGCAATGTTCACCTTTGTAAGGATGGCTGTCATGCACTTTACAACAGGTTGGCCCTGAAAGTGACAAATTGGAATATTACTGGACTGATGATGGTCTTTGAGATATGAAATGTGATAGAAAGTGATACAACAACCGAACTGTTCAATGGGCTTTGAGAAAGATTGCGACAAGCATCAAATATGAAGAGAAGAGGGGGCACTATTGGCCAAAATTAAGAGCAACCTCCTTGTGGTATGGCCTGGATGTGGCTCAATAAATATCTTAAGTTAATTACATGTATAAATGTTGCACATGTATCATTTATACATGAAATTTTTCCAACCCATTTATCCAGCCATAACTAGTAGCTCTTACAAATTGAGAACTTGTGAAATAAAAGTCAATACCCTTCAAACTCTATGCCATTATTCATCTTCTGTCACAATGGAGATTATGTGTAGTGAACAACTAAAATGGTTCTTCCGATATGAAAACAGTGTGAAAAAGGGAACTATCACTGGAAGCCACTTAACACCTTTTTCCAATTTCTTACATAATCTGCTTTATCATTGTAGTTCCAAAGTTCTATCATTACAATATAGATAAGAAAGTTAAAATGACTAAAACAACATCAGTTGTTATCATATATGGTTATCATTTTATTACTGTTGTTGTTTTCATTTTAATTAAAATATTAATACTTAGAATTAATAAAAATGAAATTGTTTTGTATTGTCATTATTACAAAATAAAAGGAATGCTTAGGAAAAAAATAAATCACTTACTTTTAAACCCATTAGAATGATGAAAAAAAAACTACAACTGCAAAAAAGAAATTGGTTAGCAGTTTTTTTTTTTTATAGAATAAATCATTTTATTGGAAAAAAAAGTGATTTTTTTGTTTGATTTAAAAAAAAACAAAACATTTTTTAGATTGGACCCACTGCATGGAAATAAATGAAAAAATATGAAAAAGGAACAAGAGAAAATTACAACATTAACTTCATCAATAATTTATTTCAAATCTGACAATCAGACCTGAAAACAAAAACAACGATAAAAAGGAGCATTCTTTTCTCTAAAAACTTTATATATATCACAAAGATGTAAAATTTTAAATGAAATGCCTTTTTTAGCAATTTGTAAGACACCTGTTTAAAAATCCAATAATCCCTGTGAAGACAGGGTCATAAATTGTACTGTATCCTCTAGAGTGTAAACACATCAATTGTTGACGCCGCATTACGGACAACAGACATTCAACAATCACAAAAGCTCAGGTGAGCTAAAAAGGTTGCAGACAACAATGTTACAGTTATGAATTCTTATACTTTTCAATTCTTTAGGTAGAGAACATTGTGGAAAATGAAGATATTGCCTATTATAAGCAATTTCTTCATTTCTCACAATGTTTCCTTAAACATTTTTCTTGAGAGTTGTCAAAGAGTATTGTGTGAGAATTGGTTAAATCATATTAAGAATCTGACGATTGTTTGATCGAATGGGGTTTTACATCACTTTTAACAGTATATCAGTCATATTGCTGTGGCTGGAGCACCTCACAATGGTTTCCAAGTACTTCTCACACCAGTACTACCACTACATCCTTTCCCAGCCTCCAGCTGCTATCCCACTTACACCCATTGGTGAGAGACAAATGTTGGAAATGATATGTGTCGCCAAAAATCTGACAAACCAGTTTGGTTTTACACACAAGTTTTTCAATTGATCCAAATTGAAATGACAGTGTAACATGAGGAATAATATGTTGGAAAACATTGTGACAAAATTGTAAATTACTTGTTACAAGCAATTTCCTTTTTTCCAAAATGTTTTCTTTTCTACAAAGAACTCTCTATTTGCATCCACTTTCAACCCTTTCCTGTACAAACCCATGATTTTACATCACTAAGATTTTATACTTGGGGAAGCTTTGTTGAAAAAGAAGAAATTACTTGTAACAAGCATTTTCTCCTTTCCCACAGTATTTTCTTATACATTGGATGGCTTCATTTTAAATAGCATCAAAATTTCATTGTCATCTGCAACCTCTTTCAATTTGGACCAGTCTAAACTTTCAATAAACAGGAATTGGTTAATCTGAACCAGTCTAAAACCTGTTTAAAATATTGTCATGAAAAAGCACTGTGAGAAAAGAATAAATTGCTTGATACAAGGAATTTCTTCTTTTCACCGAATGTTTTTTAATGATTGCTGTCATTTTTTGTTTCCAACCAAATTTGTTTTGGCATCTAGAGCTGCAACCTCTATGAATTTGGACCAATCTAAAACTGTGTTCAGTGAGAATGGGTTAAAAGAGGCTTTTGTCAAACCAAATCAGAGGTTTTGTTGACTTGCACTCATGAAAGGGAATCTAGTTAAGTACATTTTGATTTATTGATACAAAGTAGACAAAGTGAATGTGGATTTACATCATAAAACTTGCAAACTTGATTAATCTGGGGTTTATCCACAGATTGCAATTATAGATGGAATGTCTATAAAACTGGTGTTTTCTACCAGAGGCCATGATATATGGGTACAATACAAAAATCTAATGTTTTATTAATGTCACCCAAAAGGGTACCATCTTGGAGGTAAGAATAGGATGAACAGTGCTTCAACCTGCTAACCAGGGTCAAAACGATAGATTTTCTAAACAGACTTATCTGCATCATTATACATTCCTTTTAGAAATCATTACTTTACAGATTTACTGGATAATGTACCTTTGAGTGACAGGTCACATTTGATATAAATCTAACCTGTCAAGCTGAAGCAAGAATATTCCTGTTTAGGCAAGACATATAGACAAAAATATGTGCAGTCTGATCACAGTCTACACTAACAACAGTAAAACTACTCCTTACGACCACCTCGGAAATACAGGCATGCTGCTATTATGACCAAATTTTGGCAGAACGGATTTTTTGGTTCTTTATTTCAATGGTTGCAAACCCCTCTAAAACAGGCATCCCACTAATCAGAATTAGGACCACTAAATTCAGTATCAACTCCAGATGATACACTATTCTGAACCCCACTAAAATGACCAGTAACTTGAAACCTTTAAGGACCGACCATTTAAAATTTAAAATAGTAAATTTGAAAATGACATGAGATTTTTAGCTTTTGTGATCATTGAAAGTCCGTCGTTCGTCAGTTCTATTGGAAAACACAAGAAAAGGGACCTTTATGATATTTTTTTTGTTTACATTATTTGGCTCCAGTTGCATTTTCTTAATAGCAAATGATTCAGGTGAGTGATTTAGGACAATCATGGTCCTCTTGTTTATAATACATATTTAAGATTGATTTGTTGTTTGAGTGTACAATATATTGCCAAATAAATAACGAATAAGAAATAAACATCAACATCTTCTTAATTAGCCAATTGACAACTTACTTGACCTGGACCCTATACGACCGAATAAAACCATCCCACTATTAAGACCACTTTCATCAATAGGGCTGTTGGCCCTGGAGCGCTCACCCGAGATAAAGGCTCTTTTTCTTTCAACAGTCTAATTTCATGTTTGGATAAGGATTATGATACAAGTGGGCCATACTTTATACATATACAGGCTCTGTGCCTGGGGATCCCAGTGTCAAAAATGAAAAAATTCCAAGACTTTAGAACTAACTTGAAAGGAGGAAAATATTTCTTCCTCCCTCTGGATCAATGGGTTATAAATTCAGAAATAAGGAAGATTTCAATGAACTGATGCTTCATGCAAATTATTAAGGCTCTATGTCTTCTGGGTCAGGAGGAGATTTTTAAGATTATATTAAAATTTCACTTTGGTTGCCATGGCAACCAGAGATTTAAAACATTTCAATTCTTTTAGCTATTTCAAAAGGGACCACCTAAGGAACATTTCTGCCAAATTTGGTTCAAATTGGCCCAATGGTTTTGGTGGAGATGTAGTTTAAAATCATTCTTCATTTCTTAAAAGTCCAATCCCTTTGCGGTTCCGCCCCGGGGACCCGAGGGCGATGATCTTAGCTATTTTGAAAGAGGTCAATATACTGATATTTCATGCAAAATGTCAAAATTCAAATGCCTTTTGAGTCAGAAGGAGAAGATTTTTAAAATTTCACTTTTGTTGCCATGGAAACCAGAGTTTTTTTTACGGATTTCAATTCTTTTTAGCTGTTTTTAAAGGGGACTACCTAAGGAACATTTCTGACAATTTTGGTTCAAATTAGCCAAGTGGTTTGAGAGGAGATGTTGTTTAAAAATCATTCTTTATTTCTATATAAACCCATCCCCCCATGGGCTCCACCCCTGGGGCTCCACGGGCCATGATTTAAGCTATTTTGAAAGAGGTCAATATACTGTTGTTTCATGCAAAATATCAAAGCTCTACACTTTTTGGGTCAGGAGGAGAAGATTTCTAAAGATTATTCTAAAATTTCCCTTTTGTTGCCATGGCATTCAGAGTTTAAAAGGATTTAATTTCTTTTAGTTTTTTTAAAGGGGACCACCTAAGGAACAATTCTGCCATATATGGTTCAAATTGCCTGGTGGTTTGGGAAGAGGTATTGTTTAAAAACGGGGGGGGGGTGTGTGTTAATTTCTTTTTCATTTCAACCCCACCCCCCTGGGTACCGTAGGGTCATGATTTAAGCTATTTGGAAAGACGTCAATATACTGATTTTTCATGCAAAATGTCAAGGCTCCAAGCCTTCTGGGTCACTTTTGTGGCCATTGCAAGGGAGTTTCGAACAGATTTCAAAACTTTTAGCTATTTTTATAGGAAACCACCTAAGGGTTATTTCTGCCAAATTTGGTTGAAATTAGCCCAATGGTTTTGGAGGATGACACACAACAGACGACTGACAGACTATGACAGACGCCCAATGAAGGGTGATCACAATAGCTCACTTCATGTTCAGGTGAGCTAAAAAGTACCGCAAACAGTCTCATTAGGCGTGTTTTACTGTATTTATTCGTTTCAAGAAAGTATTGAGTGCCATAGTCACAATATACGCCGCCACTTTGCTGCGGTTTCCCGAAAATAGTTGCAGACACTACTTATTTTGACAGAACCAAATTCAAAACATTTGCAGACTACCTTTTTAAATTGTCAAGTTCAAACTGTTTGTTATGATTGATTGATTGAATGGGCCCAGAAACTAAGTGTCAAGGGGCATAACTCTTGCAAAAATTTGATGAACCATAAAATCCTTGATCCATGTACACCTACAAATTATGGTGGTGACATTGACCAAAATTCATTTAAATCAAGACAAAAAGTTGGAGGAGTTGCATTCACAAGGCTGCAATAACAATCAGCCCCAGAGACTATGTTTTAAGGGGGCATAACTGAGGCAAAAATCAATGAACCATAAAATCCTTACTTCATGCACATCCACCAATTTAGGTGAAAACATCAACCAAGTTTCATTTAGATCCATCCACAAATTTAGGAAGAGTTGCATTCACGAGGCTACAATTTCAATAAGCCCCAGAGACTTTAAGGGGGCTTAACTGAGGCAAAAATCAGTGAGCCATAAATTTCTAACTTCTTGCACAACTACCAATTAAGGTGATAACATCCACCAAGTTTCATTTAGATCCAGCCAGAAACTTAAAAGGAGTTGCATTCACAAGGCTGCAATTTCAATAAGCCCCAGATACTAAGTTTAAAGGGGGCATAACTGAGGCAAAAATCAATGAACCATAAAATCCCTACTTCATGCACATCTACCAATTAAGATGATAACATCCACCAAGTTTCATTAAGATCCAGCCAGAAACTTAGGAGGAGTTGCAATCACTAGGCTGCAATTTCAATAAGCCCCAGATACTAAGTTTAAAGGGGGCTTAACTGAGGCAAAAATCAATGAACCATAAAAACCTTACATCATGCACATCTACCAATTAAGATGAAAACATCCACCAATTTTCATTTAGATCCAGCCAGAAACTTAGGAGGAGTTGCATTCACAAGGCTGCAATTTCAATAAGCCCCAGATACTAAGTTTAAAGGGGGCTTAACTGAGGCAAAAATCAATGAACCATAAATTCCTTACTTCATGCACATCTACCAATTAAGGTGATAATATTGACCAAGTTTCAAAAAGATCCATCAAGAAACTTAGGAGGAGTTGCATTCACTTTGCTGCAATTTCAATAAGCCCAAGATACTAAGTTTAAAGGGGGCATAACTGAGGAAAAATTCAATGAATCATGAAATCCTTACTTCGTGCACATCTACTAATTAAGGTGATTACATTGACCAAGTTTCAAAAAGATGCATCCAGAAACTTAGGAGGAGTTGCCCTCACAAGAAAAGTGGAGACGTACATACATACAGACGGACGGAGGGACAGACGGAGAAGATGACGCCAATATACGACTGCCTCCGGCGGCAATTAAAAATTTTTCAAAGGAAATAATGACCAATAGCTAGTGCTTCCAGTACTTTAGCCCTTTGATTCAATTCATTTCTGAAGATTTAAATACAGCATGACATGGGTTAACCCATTAACACACAGCAAAATTTTAGACTGGCGTAAATTGAAAGAAGTTGTTAACGACAATATAAAGTTTATGAAATTTTGGATTTTTTCAACTTTCTGGGAAGAAAACGTGGAAAAGGAAGAAATTGCTTACTTTTATCCTGGAGGTGTCTAAAAGCATCACTGAGTGGGAATGGGTTAAGGAAGCATCTAAAGGACATACGAAGAGTTCTTGCATAAGGCATGTGCTTGCTTAATTTCTATTAATCTACTTTATAATCCTACTACATAATGGCGGTTTGCTAAGCCCATTACCAGACAACAAGAATTTAGACTATTCCAATTTCAGAGGAGTTGCAGATTGCAATTCCTAGTTACTGAAATTTTAAAGATCTTTGCCCTTTGGAGTAGAAAACACTGTGGTTAAAGACATTAGTAATCTCTTTATTTTCCACAATGTTTTCAGAAGCTCTTTTTTCAAGGTCGTAAAAAAGTGTGATGTGTGGGAACTGGTTAATACACTAGGTGTAAGCTTAACCTTTTCAGACAAGATATAATTCTAGACCTGTCCAAATTCAAAGAAGTTGCAAATGATAATTTATAAGTTTTTTAAAATCTTTGTCTTTTGGGGTAGAAAATATTGTGGATAATGAAGAAATTGCTTGTCACAAGCAATTTCCTCATTTTCCACAATGTTTTCCAAACCTTTCATATTGGGGGTGTCTTTAATGGCATTATTTTCAATGTAACATGAAAAAAAAATCAAAATGGTTGGTTATTGATTTTTAATTTTTTTCAAGGATTAAGATTTTCAAAGGGTTATGAAAGAGTATTTCTTTTAAAGAAATTTATTAGTTATAGAAATAATAATCCCTATTATCTAGTCTATATAATTATAATCAAGAAGAAATAAATTAGGATTCCACAGAGACCTTCTTCGAAATATGAGAGCAGAGCCAAGATGTCTGAATCAGTACCCTAATTACTTTGATTTCAACTTACTGCAATACATGAATAATTCAACCCTTGTCATGCTGACTTTAGACCCCCCCCCCAAAAAAAAAGAAAGAAAATCGAACGGCTGAAAATACCAAAAGACTTTATTGTGGTTCCATGTATAATAGAAAACTGATTCTATAAATGAATCTGGCTTAAAGGGACAAATAGACTAAGATCAGACTGCATAAGTCAGAAGCCAAGATAGCAAAGCTTGATTCCTTAACAGCATTAGTAACACTTGCTTCCACAGCATCTTGCCTGCCATTTTTGTAGTTTTTTTGTTTTTTAATTTTCACTTTTCTTTGAATTTCACATTGCTCAACCAGAGGATTTTAATAACCTGTTTATGAGAATTTTTCACTTTCTCTGCTACATTTCCCAAATTATTCAATCTCAGGCTATGAAAATCTTGAAATGGATCAGGCAAATGATCTGGGAATATGCATGTGCATGAGAAAAATCCTTAATCTCTGCCTCTTTGAAATTCTTAACCTTTGGCAACCGTTTGGCAGCTTCTGTCAAATTTCAAAGAGATTTAATCATGAGTTTCAATTTTGGGGATTTAAAAACTGTTCATGAAATACTAATCCTTCATCATAAAGTAGAGGTGCTTCTGAGCCAATCTATCACTCCAACAGCCTAAATTTACTAATTAACACATTCCCACTCTGTACCCCTTGACCCAGTACCAGCCGGGCAAAATTTTAGACTGGTTCAAATTGAAAGTAGTTGCAGACAACAAGTTGTTGAAATTTTATAATTTTTTCAACTTTCTGGGTAGAAAACATGGTGGAAAATAAAGAAAATGCAATAAGTAGTTTCTTAATTCTACACAGTTTCTCAACTGATTTTAGTGGTGTCATAAAGTGTCATTATGTAGGAAAAGGGGAACCCATCACTGCATGACAACATTTTAGAGTGCCACCATCTAGTACATCAGACTCCAAATCTTCAATCACGGGGTGTCTTTGGTTCTATTCCGGGTGGGGGGACATATTCTTTCAAACATTTGTCTCTCACAAATGGGTGGATAATTGTAAATCTAAGGGGGATAGCAGCTGGAGGCAAGGAAAAGATGTAATTATAGTACTGGTGCAAGATATACCAGGAATCCATTTTTAGGTGCTCCAGCCACTGAAAAATTGTTAAAAGCGGCATTAAACCTCATTCAAACAAACATTTTAGACTGGTTCAAATTCAAACAAGAGGCCGATGAGGGCCTGAGATGCTCTACTGGTTATCAAGTTTTCCATTAAAGAAATCTGATATTTAAGGAAGTTAATTACTCAAAGAAGAATGCATAAAGAAAAAAAACAGGACTTTATCCCCTTTATTATTTTGAGCAACAATCCTCAAGGCCCCTTTCCCCGTGTTTCATGACAGATCCACTCCATTTCCAAAAGAAAGTTACCTCATGACCCTACAATCATCCTGTGAAATTTTCATCAGAATCTGACAATAATTGTGGACACATAAACAGGATTGTTTTGAATGAAAATCCATAAGGCCCCTTTTCCTGTGTTTTCTGATGGATCAATTTCATTCCAAAAGGAACTTTCCTTACAACCCTACAATTGTCCTGTGAGGTTTAAAAAACAATTTGATAATGATTGTGATCTTCATCACATACACATGATCTGTAAGGCCCCTTTTCCTGTGTTTCGAATGCCACAAATATTCCATGCATCTTTGAAGAGAATCAGACAAAACTGTTGACTTTGTGTGTTAACAAAGATATTAAAATCAAGTTCTCATAAGGCCCCTTTTCGTGATATTTTACTGTTGGTTTTATCATTCTGTGAAAGTTGAAAGTGAATCCGATGAAATACGGGGACTTCATTATGTTTACTAGAATATTTAAAAAAAAAAAAAATCATATGGCCCCTTTTTACATGTTACTTGATGGATTGTACCCAGTTCTGAAAAGAACCATTTAAGTGATTGTACAATCATTCTGTGAAATTTTGAAGTGAATCCGGTGAAATCAAGGGACATCTTTGTATTAACCAAATTATTTAAGAAAGTTTTATCATAAGGCCCCTTTTTATGTGACACTTGCCATAATCAAATCCACTGTCAAAATCAACAATTGTAATGATTGTACAATCAATCTGTGTAATCTGTGGAATTTATTGTGTTAATGAGTTTAAAGTGAAATCTTCATAGGGCCCCTTTTCTCATGATACTTTACAGAACAAACCAAATTTCAAAGGGAACAATTCTAATGAAGGTACAATCATTCTTTAAAAGTTAGTGAGAATCAATGAAAACAGTAGACTGAATTGTTTCAAGAATTTTGTAATAAAATTTTCATAATGCCCCTTTTCCCGTGAAACTTAACAAATCAGACCCAATGTAAAAAGGAACAATCCTAATGATAGTTTGAAGAAAATGATAAAGACTAATGCTGCTCTCACATCTTTGCGTATCTGCGGCGTTTGAGCCAAAAATGTTTTATGTGGATCAAACGCCGATGACCAAGGCGTATTTTGTTCGATCTCAATGGTATGGCGTATGTACTACGTTCCTGCGGCATTTCTGCGGCATTCCTGCTGCATTCCCGTGTTTGTATGGAGATCCAGCGGCGTAAGTAACACATTCTGAGGCGTAAGCGTGGCGTATAAGGCCTTGTCGCGGCGTAACTGCTACATAAGCACGGCGTTCCATTCGTTCGCGCGGCGTTGCTACTGCGTAATCACGATGTTTACTGTTTACTTTTGGGTATAAAACTGTTTATTTCACGTTGTTGTAGTCATTCATCAGAAAGCAGCCGAAGATGCCACCTAAGTCAAAAGCGCGTGGTAGGGGGAAGGGAAAAATGCCAGCTGTTGCTTCCCGATCGGGGCATCAGATAGCTTCTACCTCCACAACTGCAGTGGAACCGCCTGTTCCTGTGAAAGAGACAAAAATGCAGCTAGAAGGCCTCACTGAACATTGAACTGCGTCCCCAGATCCCTCCATGCCTTCACATGGGTCTTTGACTTCGCCTAACTACTGCTCCCTGAGCATGACGTCCGGCGTATCTTAGCTTAGCTGTTTCAGTTTGTTTTTGTAAGCAAAATGTCCAGGCAAGTCCGACAACAGCAATATCATAATCTTCTTGGTCCATGACTTTGGAAATAATAAGAGCAGACCAAGGATACTGGTACTATGGCGCTATTCAGACAAAAACTCTTTGAACGCCATAGAAACTCCAACAACGCAACACCAACGCAGCTGCAACAAAATAGAAACGAAACATACCGTACAAACGTAGCTCTTACACCGTGGTTACAAAATCAAAACCAAGAAATGTAGTGATAACACGGTTTACGTCGCAAATACGCCACGCCGTGGTTACCCAGCATGATTAGCTTTTCTTTCGTGCCATTTACAAGGCCCAAGAGCTACCTTCCCTCTACGTAACTGCTACGTTGTTTTCGTTTCTACGGCGTATGCACTACGTAAGAGTGGTGTATCAGAGCTGTCACTTACGTGCTACGTATTTTTAAGTGCACACTTAAAAATACGTCATCCCTCAGCGTATGAGGAGATCATGCTACGTATCAAGGCGTATGCGCTACGTAAACCCGCGTTCCTGCTACGTTGTCACGGTGTTCCTTTCTTATCCTGATACACCACGCTTATGCGGGTCGATACGCAAAGGTGTGAGGAACATATAAGGATTTTATTGTGATAATGATGTTTTGTAATAAAATTTTCATAAGGTCCCTTTTCTTGTGTCACTTAACTGGGACCCAATTTAAGACTGAGGACATTCTTGTGTTAAAGAGGATTTGGTAATAATTTTCATACTGCCCCTTTTCCCATGATACTAGACAGATTAGGCCTTATTTGAAAAGAAAGAATCCTCATGATGGAACAATCATTCTGTGAAAGTTTAAACAGAATCTGATGAAAACTGTTAACTTTATTGTGGTACAAGGATTTTAAAATTAAATTTCATAATGCTCCTTTTTCTGTGATACTTGATGGATCAGGTCCAATGTCAACATCAACAATCATTATTATTGTACAATTATTCAGTAACTCTTTGAAGAATATCCAATGAAGCTCAGGACTTGAAAACAAGGATTTATAAATGAAATTTTAATAAGGTCCCTTTTCCTGTGTTTCTTGACAGTTCAAACCCTGTTATGAAAAGAATAATCATTTTGACCTTACAATCATTCTGTGAAAGTTTCAACAAAATCTGATCGAAACTGTGGGCTTCATTGTGTTAACAGGGTTTTATTAATTGAATTTTCATATAGCCCCTTTTCCCATGTTACTTGATAGATCTGAACCAATTCCAAAGGGAACTACACTTACAAAAGTATATTTATTCTGTTCGAGTTTAAAGACAACCCTATGAAAATTGTTGACTTAAAGCATTAAGATTTTTTTAATTGAATTTTCCTAAGGCCCCTTTTCCTATGTTTCTCAAAGGATCATACCCAATTTGAAAGGAACAATCCTTATGATGGTACAATCATTCTGTGAAAGTTTGAAGTCGATCAGGTGAAATCTAGGGCCATGTTGTGTTAACTAAGATTTTTTTATTAAATTTTCATACGGCCCCTTTTCCCATGAAACTTGATGGATCAAACCCACTTCCGAAAGGAACAATCCATTTAATGTAATAATGATTCTGTGAAGAATTTGTTGAAAACTGTGGACTTTATTGTTTAAGAGGATTGTTTTCCTTTCCCGACTGGTCTGTGACTGATCATACCCAATTTTGAAAGGAACAATCCTTGATAGTCCAATCATTCTGTGAAAGTTTGAAGAGAATCCGATGAAAACTGTAGACTGTAGATTGTTAACTAAGATTTTTTAAATAAATTTTAATTAGTCCCCTTTTCCCATGTTTCTTCACGGATCATACCCAATTTTAAAGGAACGATCCTTATGATGTTGCAATCATTTTGTGAAAATTTGAAGAGAATCTGATGAAAACTGTGGACTCTAATTAACGAGGATCTTTTTTTTAAATTTTCAAAGTTCCCTTTTCCTGTGATTCTTGACGGATCAAGCCTAATTTTGAAAAGGAACAATCCTTGTGATAGTACAATCATTCTGTGAAAGTTTGAAGAGAATCCGATGAAAACTGGAGTCTAGAGTGTTAACGAGGATTTCTTAATAGATTTTTCGATTAAATCCTAAAAGGCCCCTTTTCCTGTTTTTCTTGATGGATCATATCCACTTCCAAAGGGAACTTTCCTAAGGATGGTACAATCATTCTGATGAAAACTATGGACTCTAGAGTGTTAACAAGGATTTTTAATTAAATTTTCATAAGGCCCCTTTTCCGATGGTACTTGACGGATCATACCCAATTTCGAAAGCAATGATCCTTATGATGGTACAATCATTCTGAGAAAGTTTGAATTGAATCTGATGAAAACTGTGGAATCTAGAGTGTTAACGTGTTTTTTTTCAATTAAATTTTCATAAGGCCCCTTTTCCCATGTTACTTGACGGATCATACCTGTTTTCGAAAGGAACGATCCTTCTGAGGGAACAATCATTCGTTTGAAGAGAATCCGTTGAAAACTGCGGACTCTAGAGTGTTAACGAGGATTTTTTTATTAAAATTTATATGTCTACCTTGTTCACTTAATGCTGGATTTTTCCGTGTCTACCGTATTTGATCACACAAGGGTTTTTACCGGTCTCATTTTCAATGTCTAAAAAGTTGCAAATTACGGATTACAGATCAACAATTAAAGATGTGGTAAGTATGAAGTAAAATCTTTATCTTCACGATATGTTCTTTGGAAAAATTAGTAATTTGAAGTTAATTATGATAGGGGTCTAAAAAAAGAGGGCCGTTGGCCCTGGGGCGCTCACCTGAGATAAAGGCTCTTTTTCTTTCAACAGTCTAATTTCATGTAAAGGTTAGGATTATGAAACAAGTGGGCCACAATTACATATAAAGACTATGAACCTGGGAATCCAAAAGTCCAAATTACAAATTCCAAGGCTTTAGTGCCGATTTGAAAGAAGTAAAAAACTTTTTCCATGGGTTATAATTTCAGAAATAAGAAAGAAGTCTGTGAACTTATGCTTCATGCCTATACTCCCCCCCCCCTGGGTCTTCCCCTGGAGACCCGAGGATCATGATTTTAGCTATTTTGTAAGAGGTCAATAAACTGATGCTTCATGCAAAATATCAAGGCTGTACGCCTTCTGGGTCAGCAGGAGAAGATTCTTAAAGATTATTTTGAAATTTCACTTTTGTTGCCAACTGATTTCAATTCTTTTTGCTAATTTTAAGAGGGACCACCTAAGAAACATTTCTGCCAAATTTGGTTCAAATCAGCCCAGTGGTTTGAGAGGAGATGTCATTTAAAAAAATCGTTCTTTATTTCTATATAACCCCCCCCCAGGGCTCCGCCCCTGGGGACCCGAGGATCATGATTTTAGCTATTTTGAAAGAGGTCAATATACTGATGCTTCATGCAAAATATCAAGGCTCTATGCCTTCTGGGTCAGCAGGAGAAGATTTTTAAAGATTATTCTAAAAATTCACTTTCGTTGCCATGGCAACCAGAGTTTTTAACGGGTTTCAATTCTTTTAGCTATTTTTGAAGGGGACTACCTAAGCAACATTTCTGCCAAATTTGGTTCAAATCGGCCAAGTGGTTTGAGAGGAGATGTCATTTAAAAAATCGTTCTTTATTTCTATATACCCCCCCCCCCTGGGGCTCCGCCCCTGGGGACCCAAGGATCATGATTTTAGCTATTTTGAAAGAGGTCAATATACTGATGCTTCATGCAAAATGTCAAGGCTCTACACCTTCTGGGTCAGGAGGAGAAGATTTTTAAAGATTATTTTAAAATTTCACTTTTGTTGCCATGGCAACCAGAGTTTTTAACGGATTTCAATTCTTTTAGCTATTTTTGAAGGGGACCACCTAAGGAACATCTCTGCCAAATTTGGTTCAAATTGGCCCAGTGGTTTAGGAGGAGATGTCGTTTAAAGAAATTGTTGACGGATGACGCACGACGGACGGACGCCGGACAAAAGACGATCACAATAGCTCACTTGAGCACTACGTGCTCAGGTGAGCTAAAAATGCCTGTGGACGTAGTTTGGAGGAATGCGTCTACAGTGATTGAAATAACGTTGAAAAGTTGTAAATGTTCCTAATTGTTGCTTCCACAAATATGAATACTAAACTGCTTTAGAATAAATGATTATAAATATGTTTCTAACCCATTAACTGTGTTAATGCTTTGTATAATAATGAGAAACAAGAGGACCATAATGGTCCTATATCACTCCCCTGAGTATGATTGCTCAAGGCTTTATGATATAATATTAAAAATATCAAAGCCCTACACCTAATCATTTTGGAGAAGATTTTTTTAAAGATTTTCTCAATTAATCCTAGGTATAGTGAAAACCAAACCTTGTTGAGCTAATTTCAAGAGTACTTTTAAGTAATAAAGTAAATGGTGAATAGCCATTAATACATACCTAATATCAAAGCTCTAGGCCTAATGGTTTAGAAAGAGAATATTTTCTATGATATCCTTCTTTATTCCTTTCTTGGATTGCACAGAAAAGGTCTTATTTTCAGAATACAGTATTACTATGAAGTATTTTAGTACAGGGCCAATAGGTATTATTACACACCAAATATCAAAGCTCTCTGATTTATGGTTTGGTAGAAGATTTTTAAAGATTTCCTTCTTTAAATCTATGTAAAATCTTGAATCGCACAATAAAGGGCTAATTTTCAGAATACAGTAATTCTTTGAAGTATTCTGGTAGAGGGTCAATAGATGATTATTTATTAACAAGAGGACCATGATGGTCCTAAA
This sequence comes from Fragum fragum, assembly GCA_946902895.1. Lineage (NCBI taxonomy): Eukaryota > Metazoa > Mollusca > Bivalvia > Cardiida > Cardiidae > Fragum > Fragum fragum. The sequence goes on from OX336371.1 coordinate 52,638,786, forward strand.
TCGCTCCCCTGAGTATGATGGTTCATTTACAATATAAATAAAATAGCAAAGCCCCTCTGTCTAATTATTTTGGAGAAGATGTTTAAGGATTTCTCTTTTAATCCTAGGTATATTGATAATCCCACCATATAGCACTAATTTCCTGAATATGGTAATGCTTTGAAGTATAGACATCAATACATACCAAGTATCAAAGCTCTAGGCCTAATGGTTTAGGAGAAGAAGGTTTTCAAAGATATCATTGTTTATTCCTAACTAAAATAAGGGATTGAACAGAAAAGGGCTAATTTTTTTAAGTAATTTGGAAGAGGGTCAATGGCTGATGATATGTACCAAATATCAAAGCTCCAGTCTTTATGGTTTGGGAGCAGAAAATTTTCAAAGATTTCCTCCTTTATTCCTTTGTAAAATCAGGGATTGCACAGAAAAGGGCTAATTTTCAGAGTACAATAATTCTTTGAAGTATTTTGGTTGAGGGTCAAAAGATGATGATTTGTACCAAATATCAAAGTTCTAGGCCTAATGATTTGGGAGAAGAAGATCTTTTAACATGTCCTTCTTTTATTCTATGTAAAATCAGGGATCGCCCAGAAAAGGGCCAATTATCATAATACAGTAATTCTTTGCAGTATTTTGGTTGAGAGCCAAATGATGATGATTTGTACCAAATATTAAAGCTCTAGGCCTTATGGTTTGGGAGAAGAAGATTTTAAAAGATTTCCTTCTATTCTATGTAAAATCAGGGATTGCCCAGAAAAGGGCTAATTTTTAGGATACGGTAATTCATTGAAGTATTTTGGTAGAGGGTCAATAGATGATGATTTGTACCAAATGTCAAAGCTCTAGACCTTATGGTTAGGGAGAAGAAGATTTTAAAAGATTTCCTTCTTTTATTCTATGTAAAATCAGGGATTGCCCAGAAAAGGGCTAATTTTCAGAAAAAGGTAATTCTTTGAAGTATTTTGGTAGAGGGTCAATAGTTGATGATTTGTACCAAATGTCAAAGCTCTAGGCCAAATGGTTTGTGAAGAGAAGATTTTAAAAGATTTCCTTCTTTATTTCCATGTAAAATCAGGGATTGCCCAGAAAAGGGCCAATTTTCAGAATACGGTAGTTCTTTGAAGTATTTTGGTAGAGGGTCTATAGTTGATGATGTATACCAAATATCAAAGCTCTAGGCCTTATGGTTTGGTTGAAGAAGATTTTTAAAGATTACCTTCTTTATTTCTATGTAAAATCAGGAATCGCTGAGAAAAGGGCTAATTTTCAGAATGCTATAATTCTTTGAAGTATTTTGGTAGAGGGTCAATAGATGATGACTTATACTAAATATCCAAGTTCTAGGCCTTATGGTTAGGGAGAAGAAGAATTATTAAGTTTTCCTACTTTATTTCTTTGTAAAATCAGGAATCACACGGAAAACAGTATACGGTTATTCTTTGAAGTATTTTGGAAGAGGTTCAATAGGTGATGATTTGTACCAAATATCAAAGCTCTTGGACTTATGGCCTGGGAGGAGAAAATTTTTCAAGTTTTTTCACTCTGTTGGCATGGCAACCACAGTTCTACATGGATTTTAATTCTTTGAAGTATTTTGAAAGAGCATGACCTAAGGATTATTTCTATTTAGTTAAGTAGGAGGAGAAGATTTTTTTGTAATTGTGAATGGACGGACGGACAGACGGACGCTGGAAGATGACCAACCACAATAGCTCCCCCAGAGGACTTCGTGCTCAGGTGAGCTAAAAATGATAGAACCCTAAATTGGTTGACCAAACACATTATTCACGCAAATGCTGGCCTCCGTTTTTAAGGTCAAACATTTCTAGTTCGAAAACCTGATCATAGTAATTACTGTCTGGTTTATTCAAACTGTCGTTACAAAGTTTAAATCTCCAGCCCTCCAGTGTGGCCAGCAATCTGTCACATTATTTCACAACAGCTCTCACACTATAGAACGGGGAAAAAAAGACCAGACAGAATCAAAAGCAAACTCTTGCACACTTAATGATTTTTAAAACAAAAAGTGACCCCAACGCATAAATGAAATTGGACAGATCAAAATTGACAGGCTTTGTATCAACAGCAGGTCAAAAATATTGTAATGGGTATAATGACCAAGGTCAAAATTCACAGTCTGCATTTACAAAGCCAAGGCTTTTCATTGGAAGATAAGAAATGTTTCTTAGTTTTTGTAGAAGTTGTCACAGTGGCCTATAAAGCAGTTACTTTGTAAGTAGGACGAAATGAAAATCGGCGGATCATTGATGTCAATAAAAAATCGATTGACCAATTCAATAAGTCATAGGACAGGAAAGAAGTGTAGACAGCACTTTCTTAAACGCTATTAATCTGTATCTAAGATACATGTGTTGCCAACCACCGATTTGCCGCTTGTTATCAAAACCATATTTTTCATAGTATGAAGGTTGATAAACCATGTCGTAGGTCAGCTGGCGGGCAAGCAAGCCATCAATTAAAAGTGATTTTGTAGATATGCTCATTGCAAGAGCATTTCACAGTAGTTTTATGGTGTTATTAAGATTCCTCCATAGTTATGATAGTTTAGCTTTTGAATCAAATTCTTATATAAAGTTAACTACCAGTTTGACACAGGTTAAATATATATCATTTTGAAAGACAGATCTAGAGTTTTTAATTAAATAACAAGGTGCCAAACTGTCACAAGATACGCCCGTCACAATGCTTAATATTAGCTGGGGGTTTGAATAGAACTGAGGTTATTTTGAATGAATATTTTTTGTCAAACAAAGTATTAAAAACAACAAAGGACAATACCTCAAAATAAACGCTAGGTAGAGTTATGGTTCTTGTACACTGCACTCCCACATGGTGAGCTCTATCCATCCATGAAATTTCATGATTCTAGCTATTATACTTTTAGAGATATACTCCGGACAAGATTCAAGTATAAAAAAAAGGGCAATAACTCAAAAAATAGGCTAGGTAGAGTTATGGTTCTTGTACACTGCACTCCCACTTGGTGAGCTCTATCCATCCATGAAATTTCATGATTCTAGCTATTTTACTTTTAGAGGTATACTCCGGACAAGATTCAAGTATGAAAAACAACAAAGGGCAATAACTCAAAAAATAGGATAGGTAGAGTTATGGTTCTTGTACACTGCACTCCCAGTTGGTGAGCTCTATCCATCTATGAAATTTCATGATTCTAGCTATTATACTTTTAGAGATATACTCTGGACAAGATTCAAGTATGAAAAACAACAAAGGGCAATAACTCAAAAAATAGGCCAGGAAGAGTTATGGTTCTTGTGCACTGCACTCCCCCTTGGTGAGATCTATACACCCATGAAATTTCATGATCCTAGCTATTATACTTCTAGAGATATACTCCAGACAAGATTCAAGTATGAAAAACAACAAAGGGCAATAACTCAAAAAATAGGCCAGGTAGAGTTATGGTTCTTGTGCACTGCACTCCCCCTTGGTGAGATCTATTAATCCCATGAAATTTCATGATTCTAGCTATAATACTTAAAGAGATATACTCTGGACAAGATTCAAGTATGAAAAACAACAAAGGGCAATAACTCAAAAAAATAGGCCAGGGAGAGTTATGGTTCTTGTGCACTGCACTCCCCCTTGGTGAGATCTATACACCCATGAAGTTTCATGATCCTAGCTATTATACTTTTAGAGATATACCCTGGACAAGATTCAAGTATGAAAAAGAACAAAGGGCAATAACTCAAAAAATAGGCCGGGTAGAGTTATGGTTCTTGTGCACTGCACTCCCCCTTGGTGAGATCTATACACCCATGAAATTTCATGATCCTAGCTATTATACTTTTAGAGATATACTCCGGACAAGATTCAAATATGAAAAACAACAAAGGGCAATAACTCAAAAAATAGGCCAGGTAGAGTTATGGTTCTTGTGCACTGCACTCCCCCTTGGTGAGATCTATACTCCCATAAAGTTTCATGATCCTAGCTATTATACTTTTAGAGATATACTCCGGACAAGATTCAAGTATGAAAAACAACAAAGGGCAATAACTCAAAAAAATAGGCCAGGGAGAGTTATGGTTCTTGTGCACTGCACTCCCCCTTGTTGAAATCTATACACCCATGAAGTTTCATGATCCTAGCTATTATACTTTTAGAGATATACTCCGGACAAGATTCAAGTATGAAAAAGAACAAAGGGCAATAACTCAAAAATAGGCCCGGTAGAGTTATGGTTCTTGTGCACTGCACTCCCCCTTGGTGATATCTATACACCCATGAAATTTCATGATCCTAGCTATTATACTTTAGAGATATACTCCGGACAAGATTCAAATATGAAAAACAACAAAGGGCAATAACTCAAAAAATAGGCCAGGTAGAGTTATGGTTCTTGTGCACTGCACTCCCCCTTGGTGAGATCTATACTCCCATAAAGTTTCATGATCCTAGCTATAATACTTTTAGAGATATACTCCGGACAAGATTCAAGTATGAAAAACAACAAAGGGCAATAACTCAAAAAATAGTCCAGGAAGAGTTATGGTTCTTGTGCACTGCACTCCCCCTTGGTGAGATCTATACACCCATGAAGTTTCATGATCCTAGCTATTATACTTTTAGAGATATACTCCAGACAAGATTCAAGTATGAAAAACAACAAAGGGCAATAACTCAAAAAATAGGCCAGGAAGATTTATGGTTCTTGTGCACTGCACTCCCCCTTGGTGAGATCTATACACCCATGAAGTTTCATGATCCTAACTATTATACTTTTAGAGATAAACACTGGACAAGATTCAAGTATGAAAAAGAACAAAGGGCAATAACTCAAAAATAGGCCAGGTAGAGTTATGGTTATTGTGCACTGCACTCCCCCTTGGTGAGATCTATACACTCATGAAATTTCATGATCCTAGCTATTATACTTTTAGAGATATACTCCAGACAAGATTCAAGTATGAAAAACAACAAAGGGCAATAACTCAAAAAATAGGCCAGGTAGAGTTATGGTTCTTGTGCACTGCACTCCCCCTTGGTGAGATCTATACTCCCATGAAGTTTCATGATCCTAGCTATAATACTTTTAGAGATATACTCCGGACAAGATTCAAGTACGAAAAACAACAAAGGGCAATAACTCAAAAATAGGCCAGGAAGAGTTATGGTTCTTGTGCACTGCTTTCCCCCTTGGTGAGATCTATACACCCATGAAGTTTCATGATCCTAGCTATTACACTTTTAGAGATATACTCCGGACAAGATTCTAGTATGAAAAACAACAAAGGGCAATAACTCAAAAAATAGGCCAGGTAGAGTTATGGTTCTTGTGCACTGCACTCCCCCTTGGTGAGATCTATACACCCATGAAGTTTCATGATCCTAGCTATAATACTTTTAGAGATATACTCCGGACAAGAATCAAGTATGAAAAACAACAAAGGGCAATAACTCAAAAAATAGGCCAGGTAGAGTTATGGTTCTTGCGCACTGCACTCCCCCTTGATAAGAAGAATATAACTGCCAAGTTTACAGTCTTTCGGACTTAGGATGACAGAGCGTATAAAAATGGTCGCCTTACAAAATACTTCATAGAGGAATTACACAACAAAAATCACACGAACTGAGTTCAATCAGTTACCTTGTAACAGCTGTATCTAGAAAATTGTTTGAAAAATCCGAAAATTCGCCATGACTAAAGTAAGCATATTATGAATACATGTCTCTGGGAATGAGAAATCATAAAATATCTAAGAGTGATAAACAAGATGATATATGATAATCCCATTGAAAAGGATGGAATCTTAATAGCTACGCAAGTGAAAGCATTTTGTGTGTCAGTCAGACATCAAAGTTATAGAATTTAGTTTATTTTAGTTCGTCGTTGCTGTTTCTTTTCTTCAAAATTTGACAGGAAAGATGAAGATTTTACTTTCAATTCATGGTCTGGATGTAAGGGGGGGGGGGGGGTGTATCTAAAGATCAGGAGGTTCTATATGTAGCCAGAGACCACAGTTAGTCATAAATTCAATCAAATTTTATTGCCCCTCCTATTGAAGTTTTTTCGGCAGCGTTTTGATAAACATTGTATTGTTTCAACTACTGGATTTTGTTGTTTCTGACACGTGTCCAGCTATACCATTATACAATATTGCGTAATGTCGGCGGCTACGCATTATGGGTGTAATATACCACACGATTATGCTTCGGATGATTGGTCATAACTAAAAACTGATAAGCCAATTAAAATGTTGTCAACATTATTAGCCAATCAAAAGACGATAGATATTGCAATCATTTTCAATTAATCTTAACAAATTCAGTTTGTTTGAGAACATGCGCTAGTTAGCATCGCAAGATTTAAATTTATCATGGCAACTAACTTACAAAATGTCTGGTTCAGAGTCTGAAAAGTCTGTGTTTGAATTCAATTTCGACACAAACATTTCAAAATTCTCTGTTTTTTTTCAGCTGAGGAATCTTCGGATTCCGAAGTTGATTGTGTGGTTTCTGCCGATCCTGACTGGCAGGAGGGCTTTACGCCTCTGACGGTGCATATCATATTATATTTTTAGGGTGATTTACTTAAAATAGTTTGTCCGGGTTAAAACTAAATCGTTTTTCATATCTTTTTCTTTTTTTAATCAGCGAATTCCACTTATGAACAATGATTATAATTAATGGCATTTTGGGAGGATTTTTTTATCCAATCATTTCATGTCAAAAAGGGAACTAAAACTGATGCGATGAAAACTTTTCAAAACACAATATCTTGGAGTATATCGAGTTCGATTTAAAGCGACTATTCCAAACTTCAAATAATTTGCATAAAACTTAAATTTGAGATGAAAGCATCTTGGGAAAAGAAGAAATTGGTTGTTTGAAGTAATTCCTTCTTTTCCTACAATGGTTTCTTGGGTATCGCTGACTTTAGCCCTTTCCCCTTTTTTTTATATTATATTAATTGATTGATTGAATTGGGTTTAACGCCCCTTTCAACAGTATATCAGTCATATCGCGGCATCTGGAGCACCTAACAATGGATACCTGATTTTTCTCACACCAGGACTACCACTACATCCTTTCCTAGCCTCCAGCTGCTATCCCACTTAGGTTTAGGATTATCCACTCATTGGTGAGAGACAGATGTCGGAAAGAATATGTGCCGCCGCCGGGGATCGAACCCTTGACTCTCATGATTGAAGATTAGGAGTCTGCTGCACTACCGACTGCAGCTTTTGAAATTATAGACTGGTCCAAATTCAAAGAGGTTGCAGATGACAATGTAAATTGGATGCAATTTGAAATGAAATGATCCTATGTGGTAGAAAATATTGTGGGTAAAGCAGATATTGCTTGCTACAAGCATTTTCTTCTTTTTCCACAATGTTTTCTCAAGTATAAAATCTGAGCCAATCAGGGGTTTGTATAGGAAAGGGTTAATCAGTAGAAAATCCTATTCATGTTATTTGGCAAATGCCTATTTCTTTTCTTAATTTTATATTGCAGATTGAACCATTAGGAGACCGGACCTGTGCTTCCAAATGATTTCAACAGTGAAACAGCTACGCCCCTGGACTATTTCTACCTACTGTTTCCAATCCAGCTGCTGGCAGAGATTGTGACTTTTACTAATGGTTATGCAAGATGGGTCCAGCACCAGCCTTGGGGAAAGGACGATCCGAGTTGGTATCCTATTACCCTACCAAAAATAAGATCATTCTTGGCAATCAACATACTCATGGGGATAAACCAGCTGCCCTTGAATGGAGATGTACTGGAGTACCAACAACCTAGTAGGGAATTCGGGCGTCACTTCAATTAAGACATGTGCCAGATTTAAGAAGATACTCCAGTACTTCCACGTCGCTTATAAGGAATCAAAGCCCCCGTAAGTCACCTGAGTACCGCCTGTGCAAGATGTGTCCCATTTCTTGACATTGTTGCAGACACCTGCCAGTCAACCTACAGTCTTTCAAGACAGGTTACTGTTAATGAGGCGATGATTGGATACAGTGAATGACTCTCGTATAGACAGTACATGACAGCCAAGCCTGTGAAGATGGGAATCAAAGTGTGGATACTCTGTGATGCTACAAACGGTTTCATGTCCCGCTTTAAAGTCTACCTTGGACGAGAGAATAATACAACGGAGCATGGACTTGCTACAATGTGGTGATGCGGCCGACAAATTTCCTTTATTGTACATGGCGATTGGTCTTCTTCGATAACTTTTTTACCGGTATCCAGCTCCTGAAGGATCTACTTGCCAATGGACCATATGCCTGTGGTACAGTTAGAGCCAACTGGAATGAGTTTCCTACAGATCTCAAAAAGCCGGCCACCGTAAAAAAATCGAGGAGACATGAAGATCCAACAGTACAGCGATTCCAACCTCATAGTCACTGTATGGAAAGACAAAAAGTTGTTAGGTCACCTTTCAACAATGAGCGACCCCACCATAACATTAGATTCCCAGCGGCAAAGCCGACCAAATGTCCTAACTTACGCCAGCCTGACACTGTACAACAGCTACATGGGTGGAGTTGACCTACATGACCAGCTCCGGATGAAATATCCTTGTGGTAGACACAGCAAGAAGGCATGGAGATATATTTTCTGGTTTCTGCTGAAGGCGTGCATAAATAATGCTTTTATTTTGTACCAGTGTGTGTCTCCAGAGGCCTACGGAAGAAAAGGTTTGACCACTTGGATTTCATACTGGATCTTGCCAAACAACTAATTGGTGGGTTCACAATAAGGAAACGATCGCCAACCATGGACAGCCGTGACCCAGCACCAAATATAGATAATGGAGGAGATCACTGCAACATCAGGATGCCAGGCAATGCGAAAACCTGCAAGAACCTGAAGGAAACACAGTTTGGTTGCCTCATATGTGGAGTTCACCTTTGCCGGGATGGACCATGTCATGCACAGTGGCATTCACAGCCCTGAAATTAAAAGATATAAAAGATTTTACCTGGTATCAATTGGACTATGAGACTGATTTGTAATTTTACTGTGAAAATTTTGGATATAAAAACGACTGAACTGTTTAATGGACACTGTCTTTTACGAAAAATGATTGTAGATGTAGATGAAGAGAGGAGGAGCCCATGGGCCACTATTAAGAGCAACCTCCCCGGGGTGTGACCTGGATGTGGCTGGATGAATATTATAATAAATTTTCATAATAATTTTTTTCATATACATGTGTTACACATAACATGTATACATGAAATATTGACAGGAAATAATTTTATCCAGCCATAACTAGAATAAAACAACAAAAGCAACTGAATTGCATCATTTTGCATCTATACTATTCCAATTTCATTAACCCTTGTCATGCTGAACCCGGAATATTCCGGTTTTGGCAGGAGGTGCAGGCTGATCTTAGTCTACACCTCCTGCTTGTACTTTTCCTGCCAGAGTTGTTTATGAAATTGATTTCTAAAATATATACTGATTTTTTAGCAACAAGTTCTATCAGTGCTTTCAACTCTTTGATTTTGCAGCAATTCAGTAAGGTAATTTATTCAGCATGACAAGGGTTAGATGGTCAGAAAACAGTTTGGAAAACAAGAGGCCAAGAGGGCCTTAACGGTCACCTGAGTAAAAGAGCATCAAGACAAGTGATTTAGGGGTTTATTAGAAAAAGATTTTTTAAGAAGTACAAAAATTTACCCCTTTCTGCCCCCGACTGGGGCCCCTTTTACCCTAAGCCCCCCAACCTCTTTTCACAAGCTGGAATTGGCATCCCCCAATGATGCTTCCGACCAAGTTTGGTTGAAATCCCCTCAGTAGTTCTTGAGAGGAAGATGAAAATGTTTAAAAGTTACCAAAAATTACCCCCTTTTGGTCCCCATTTTAGGCCCCCCTGACCTTCAGCCTTTTAATTTTCACAAATCTGTATAATCAGTACCCAATAATGCTTTTCACCAAGTTAGTTTGAAATTGGCTTAGTACTTCATCAGAAGAAGATGAAAATGTGAATTTTTTAACATGATGAACTTTGACCTCTGGGTGTGGCCCCATACATGACCCCAGGGACATGAATTTCACAATTTATAATATACCTGTCCCAGTTGTCATGCACACAGAATATTTAAGCTCTGGCATTAATGGTTTATTAGAAGAAGATTTTAAAGAAGTACCAAAAATTACCCCTTTCTTTGCCCGACTGGGGCCCCTTTGACCCCCAGAACCCCTATTTTCACAACCTTGAATTGGCATCCCCCAATGATGCTTTCTACCAAGTTTGGTTGAATACCCCCAGTAGTTCTTGAGAAGAAGATGAAATATTTAAAAGTTACCAAAAATGACCCCCTTTTGGTCCCCATTTTAGGGCCCCCTGACCCCCCCAGCCTTTTAATTTTCACAAATCCGAATAACCATTACCAAAATTAATGCTGCTTTTTACCAAGTTTGTTTGAAATTGGCTTCGTACTTCATCAGAAGAAGATGAAAATGTGCATTTTTTATCATGATGAACTTTGACCTCTGTGTGTGGCCCAATACATGACCCAAGGGGCATGAATTTCACAATTTATAATATACCTGTCCTAGTTGTCATGCACACAAAATATTTAAGCTCTGGCATTAACGGTTTATTAGAAGAAGATTTTAAAGAAGAACCAAAAATTACCCCTTTTTGCCCCCTATTTTGGCCCCTTTGACCCCCAGAACCCCTATTTTCACAAACTTGAATTGGCATCCCCCAATGATGCTTTCTACCAAGTTTGGTTGAAATCCGCCCAGTAGTTCTTGAGAAGAAGATGAAAATGTTCAAAAGTTAACGGACGACGTACAAACGATGATTGCAATAGGTCACCATGACCATTCGGTCAGGTGACCTAAAAATTGAATTCAAATTGTTTCCTTTTCCACACTGTTTTCTATTTGTTTGCAAAATTTTGTATTGTTTGGTAATGAGATGGTCCTTTATCTCCATTACTTTTTCTTAATATAAATTGAATAATAATGATAATGTTGATATCAATTTAAAGAATACCAACATTAAAAATCTCAAGTGAAATGACTATTATCATTTTCAATATTATCACTGATATCATGAAGATAATAAGCATTTTCCAAAATATAAATAATTACCGTATTTATTCGAACAATTGCCCATGCGATTATTAGAATAGTGACCATCGGCAAAGTTGGGGGTGATCGTTTATTAGAGTTTTTTGGTATGGAGGTAGGTGATTAGAGAGGTGTGTGGTATGAAAGATGATCGGGGAAAACAAATTAGTATGAAAATCATAATGACATTTTATTTAGGATGTATTTACGACTTTTTAAAAGCCAACAGTCGATTTAGTTCTGCATTTGCATCGGAAATTAAACAGCCAAAATGTCTAATAATTTGACCCTTGCAACATTGCGTATCATGGTTATTTCTGTATGTGTAGGACAAAAAAGATGTACCTGTTTAAAGTATAATCCATTTTTGAAAGACCTGGAAAAAATCGATGTAAAGCTAGTTTCGATAACGTTAGACTTGAACCCTTGTCGTCTTAGCTCCGGTTTTGTTTAAGGCATTTAATCATAACGGAAACAAAAATCAAGGCTGAGTCCATTTCGACGAATTAGTTATAGTAGGGTCGTGTAAAAATCTTAACGCATGATTAAGTGTGCCAGGTGTTCAACTCGACAATGTAGACACGGGTTGGTCACCAAGGAGATATGGCCGCGCGGGAACTTTCCCGACTCTTATCATTTCCTTCATTATTGAAAATAGCAATCTCATTTCAATTAAAGAAAATTACGATAATAAGTGTATTTAAATCATATACTTATTTTTTAGCCGTCACTAAATATAACCGGATATTTAAATGAATAAGTGTTGAAAATCCCTAAACAGGGAGCGTCCACAGTAAAGGTCTTTCTTTGCTATTTCAAACTTTCGCGTCTTTTTTTTACCTGTATCTCCTTATCCTAACTGATCGGATTAAATGATTTCTTGGCTCATTACTGATGTAAGAATTGTCAAGACCAGAAATAAGTTAATGCTTGCAAATGATTCCATTGTTATTAGTAGTTCTCCGTAGTTTTTACCTAAAAACATAGAATCTTTGGATTCAGCCATTTAAATGGATAATAAACATTAAACTTTTTTTAATATTGATACATTTATTTCAATATAAAATAACATTCCATCTAAGAATTTCATGCCCACAGACACCGAGACAATTGGAGCCTCATAACTAAGTTTAAAATCACTCCTGTGTCAAGATGATACGGAAATAGATTATTTTGGGGGTTTTTTTGGATCAAGTGACAAAAACTCAATTTTTTTCTTTCCGTTCTTATCAGTTAGGATAAGGAGATACGGGTAAAAAAAAAGACACGAAAGTTTGAAAAAGCAAAGAAAGACCTTTACCGTGGACGCTCCCTGTTTAGGGCCGTGGACAGGATGTATATCGAAATTTTTCAGCGCTTATACGTTTAAATATCCGGTCATATTCAGTGAAACGCTAGAAAATAAGTATATGATTTGAATATCCATAACAAAACACTTATTATCGTTATTTTCTTTAATTGAAATGAGATTGCTATTTTCAATAATGAAGGAAGTGAAAAGAGTCGGGAAAGTTCCCGCACGGCCATATCTCCTTGGTGACCGACACGTCTCTACATTGTCGAGTTGAACACCTGGCACGCTTACTCATGCGTTAAGATTATTACACGTTAAGATTATTAATCGCCCACCCAAACTTTGTCGATGGTCACTATTCTAATAATCACCCGGGCGATTATTCAAATAAATACGGTAACCAAAAAGTGGATACAAAAAAAACTTTTCATGATACCCACAACGTAAGTTGTGTTTCTCTTAAATGTCTTGAGCTATTTATATATTATGGCAGGTCAATCAAAGTATTGTAATTACAGCTTCTTTAATATACCGTCACGAAGTTTTGATACCCGCCTATGTTTCGTTTTCGGGCTATGAAATCTTTGCTCATTATGGTTACCCTTCTTATAATAGAAGGAAGCTGTAGTGTCGATGTTTTATGAAGAATATCCAGTAGAAAACAAGAGTCATCATCAAGATTAAAAACTATCATATTGCACGCATTCCGTAATAAAGAAGGATACATGGGACAAGATACAAATTCAAATATTTTTTTATATGATCTGAAAATATCATTTCATGTAAATGATTAACCCATTCCAACACAACAAAATATTAGTCTGGTACAAACTTAAAGTATATGCAGCAACAATTTCATGTTAATGGAATTCTATTTTTTCGTAATTATGGATAGAAGACAGTGTTGGTAATGTAGAAACTGCATGATACAAGCAATTTCATCTTTTCCACAATGTTATCCGAAGCTTATTTCTCGAAGGGTTTATAAAGGGGGGCTTGTGTTTGAATGGATTGAAATTATGATATTTTTTTTAACAACAACAACAGAATATATTCATATGTGGGAAAAACTTTGCTGCTCAATTTCGATGAATTGCATAAGTGTATTTTTCTTTATTTCTTTGGTTACTATTTTTTCAAGTTAAGGGATTCAAAAGAACACGTGTTTCAACTAAAATTGAATTGTTTACATTCTATTTTATTGCCTCTGGTCATTGATGTTTTTCAGAAGCATGCCTTCCTTTGTTTTATTTACTCTATATTCTAGGCTACCTGGAGTGATTACATAATTATAGATAAATTCAAAAGGCATACTGGCCGACAGTATTGTCCGGCATAGAACACGTGGACATAACGTACACAGTTGGTCATTTGATAGCCCAATTAAAGTGAAATTAACAATTATCCAGAATTAATTGACCAATCAAAGACTTCAATTACTTGATCCTAATCCCTAAAATTAATTGTTCTATCAGTTCGTTTGGGAACACTCGCTATACAGCATCTGAAAAATAGTTCTAATCTGTATCAAAATTGCGCAATGTCTGACTCTGATTCCGATATCTCTGAATTCGAATTTGATTTCGAAACAGACATATCAGAATTGTCAGGATTCTCTGCTTCTGAACTCGATTTATCCGATTTGGAGGTCGAAGATGTTCCTGAGGAATGGCAGGATCGTGACTTTACACCACCGACGGTGTGTTTTTTATTTATGATTATAACGTAATTATCAATACTCTCAAATTCAGAATTATCAACGGATTTTCTCATTATCGTAATTCTTAAAGCTACAAATTTAAGTTACGATGTGTTAGGGAAAAGTGGAACGAAAAACTTTTGTAGTGATTCATTCACATCAAATCTTATTCAGACGAAACGTGTAAGTCAAAATCGCATCGTTTTGGACATTGAAATAAATTACATAAAATAAGAGGATGCCGAATATATGTTTGTTTATTGAATTACGCTTCCACCTTTTTGCAGATTATTATTTAACAAACATAAGCGACGAATTCACGATTTTTTCGACCATGCCTATTTAGGAACTCGGTCAAATATAATTAATGCTTTGAAAAATGAAAAGGCTTACGTTCGTTTTTGACTTCGGGCCTGCACGAATTGAATTAGATTGTTTATGATGTACGATACACTAATTAGTTTTAATGAAATAAAACTGGTGGGAATTGGTCAATCAACTAAACAATTTTAGAAATGTTTCAAAATAACTGTATTTATTTAGAAACATTGTGAGAAAATGAAAAACATTTTACCCATTACCAAATAATAAAATTTTAGGCAGGCAAAATTCAAAGAAGTAACATAACAATTTTACCCAAACACCAACGAATCCTGCATTTTCAGGCAAAATCTAGCAATTGAAAACATTGTGAGAAAGGAGGGAATGGTAACAAGCAATTTCTCCTTTCCTCACAATATATTTTACTTGTATTATTTTTCAATTTAATCAAATATTATTTTTTCGTCTGCCACTTGTTTGAATTTGGACACTTCAAAAAAAAAAAAAAGATAATAAAAAATTGAAAAAAAAAAAATAAATAAATAAAAAAAATAATTGGAAATGCATTAATTTGATGAATTATAAAACTTTTGGGTATAATATATTGTGGACAAAAAAAAATGTGGCAAGCATCTTTATTTTCCACAATATTTCTTTTTTTTTTTCAAAATTACTAGTTTGATTCTACTCCTAATAAGAAATATATGAAAACATATAAAAGCTTACATTCCCTTTTATGTTAATTCTTTTCTTGCTGGATCTAGGAAGATATTGAAAATATCAATGGAATGAATAAGCTATTTTTCCTTCGGATCACCCTTTTTATTTAACTAGGGTAAAAAGCTTGTAAGCACTTATATAATATGTAAGTACTTACAATCTTTTGGCCTTTAGTCACCAAAATCTTGTGTTCTTTGGTCTAAATTTATAATTTCTTTTACAGATTGAACCTTTTTCACTGAGACACCTGGTCCAACTTTAGAAGACTTCGACTACTAGTCATCACCGTTGGAGTACTTCTGGAGAATGTTTCCTCTCCAACTGCTGATGGCCAACATAGTGACCTGGACAAACGGCTATGCGAGATGGGTACACTCACAGCCTGGAGCCCAACAAGACCCTGCCTGGTATGATGTCACCCTCTTGGAAATGCGAGCATTCCTAGCCATCAACATACTGATGGGAATACAACGCC
The DNA here is from genome assembly GCA_946902895.1 of Fragum fragum. Taxonomy (NCBI): domain Eukaryota; kingdom Metazoa; phylum Mollusca; class Bivalvia; order Cardiida; family Cardiidae; genus Fragum; species Fragum fragum. The sequence continues at coordinate 52,654,383 of OX336371.1, forward strand.
AGCCATGTGTAGAGATGTACTGGAGTTCGGATCCTTTATTTGAAAATGTTGGAGTTTCTTCCATTATGCCATGCAATCGCTTTCGGAAGATTCTTCAGTATTTTCATGTGTCAGATAAAGAAGCAGAACCACCACGCGATTCTCCTAGCTATCGTCTGTGTAAGGTGCAACCTGTCATTGATGTCCTGTCCGATACAATCTGAACTTCCTACACTCTCTCTAGAGAAGTCTCCGTGGACGAGGCGATGATTCCCTTCAATGGTTGTCTTGCCTTCCGACAATATATGCCATCCAAACCAGTGAAGCGAGGAAAGTCTGGGCTCTGAGTGATGCTAGGAATGGTTACATGTCCAAGTTCGACATCTACCTTGGAAGGCAGAACAACCAAACTGAGCATGGTCTGGGCTACAACGTTGTTACCAAGTTGACAGACTTCCTGCAGGGTACTTGGCGCATGGTGTACTTTGACAACTTCTTCACAGGTGTGCAGCTGATGAAGGACTTACTTGCTAGGGGACTGTATGCTTGTGGAACTGTTCGTCCATGCAGGAAGGGGTTTCCGCCATCCTTGAAGACAACAGACACCCTCAAGAACTGTGGAGACTTCAAGGTTTTGCAGCATGGAAGATCCAACTTGGTAGCTACAGTGTGGATGGATAAAAAGCCTGTTCACCACCTATCTACCCACAGTGACCCAACAGTGGTGATGGACTGTACCAGAAGATGTGGCCTACAGATACTTCTTTTGAAACAGCCACAGACAGTCCATCATACAACAAGTTCATGGGTGGTGTGGACCTTCATGATCAGCTCCGGTCAAACTATGATGTTGGGCGAAATGGAAAGAAGGCTTGGAGGTATATATTCTGGTTTTGTTTAAATGCTGCCATCATGAATGCATATATGCTGTACCAGGTTGCGTCTACCAGGAGCAACAAAAAGAGCTGGTTTGACCATCTCGACTTCCGCAAAGAACTTGTCCGCGAGCTGATCGGGGGTTTCACGAGAAGGAAGAAGTCTCGGTCACCAGAACCTGTTGTAGCTGCTGTTAATGTTCCTGAGGAGAACATACAAGGCCATGCAAATTCAAGGCTTCCTGGAGACAGAAAGACATGCAAGTATCATGCCAGATACTTGAACAAAAGAAAGGAAACGGTATTTGGTTGTGCTGTTTGCAATGTACATTTGTGTAAGGACGGGTGTCATGCCAGATACCATGGCCTATAAACAAAAAGGGACTGGATAATGAACTTTGATTCAGGAATAGTGAATGTGCGTTATATGGATTAACAACTGAACTGTAAAATGGACTTGGAGTTTTGACCATGGATATGCAAAACAAATAAAAACCCATGGGCCATGAATTAGAGTGCCTCCCCGCGGTGTGGCCTGGATGTGGCTGGATCAATGACATTTTTTATTTCAAATTGAGACACTTTTTATATATATAAAGCTGATGCTATTATATATATACAGTGCTTTTATAAACCCATCACCAAAGAATAAAACTTTAGATAGACAGACAGTTCAAATGTAAAGAGGTTGCATACAACATTTTGAATTATATATCAAATGAAATAAATAATCAATTATGCTAGGAAACACTGAGAAAAAGAGAAATTGTTTGTGACAAGCACTTTATCCTCTTCTTTTAGTGTTTCCTAAATATTGATGTTTGTTATTTTGGTTTTAAAATATGAGAAAGTGTTGTAATGGGTTTTAATGACAAAAATCATTTTTCCAGCCTTAACTGAACGCTCTTGTTAATCAAAAAAGTTTCACCCTCACCCCCCACAAAAAAAAAAAAGGAAATGTAATATTAATGAAAATAAACTTGAATAAATCAATCCCCCTTTTTGTGTTGTTCTAAGATATGAAATTTCCTCTTTTTTTAAACAGAAAATGAGAAAACGCTGCCCCAAATAGTTGCTAACTTTGATGATTATTAGTAATAGTATAAAAAAAGTCAGTTAATATCTTTTTTCCCATATTTTTCTGCAATCATAAAAATATATAACCATAAAAAGCCTTGAGAAAGTCCACTATCCAACAAAACTGCAATGCATGGAATAACAAAAAGATTTTCTTTACTCTAGCCTCCTTTTGCCACTAAGTTTCATTCATATTCAATAAAAATGGACATGTAATACAATCAATTTTAATTTTCTTGGCTCTAAATTTATAAAAGTATTTTCTATTTGGCTGTTGCCTGAAAAAAAAGAAAAACAGAAAGGTAATAGTGAAAAGAGTATTTTGTGAAATGAAAAATCAAAGGTTTCTTTCACACTCATATAACTCTCAAGCAATCTATCTTTTTTTCAAAACAAACATACTGTTTGAAAATGCATTCAATTCTCTTTAAACTTTATATATACCAAAAATATGTCAAATAAGTCTTTCATGGCACATTTTCCACTTTTTTAACACAGGGGTCAAAATTTAAAACAAGAGGGCCGTTGGCCCTGGGGCGCTCACCTGATATAAAGGCTCTTTTTCTTTCAACAGTCTAATTTCATGTAATGGTTAGGATTATGAAACAAGTGAGCCACAATTACATATAAAAACTACGAACCTGGGGATCCAAAAGTCTAAATTACAAATTCCAAGGCTTTAGTGCTGATTTGAAAGAAGGAAAAAACTTTTTCCATGGGTTATAATTTCAGAAATAAGAAAGAAGTCTGTGAACTGATGCTTTATGCATACACCCCCCCCCCTCCCTGGGTCTGCCCCTGGAGACCCGAGGATCATGATTTTAGCTATTTTGTAAGAGGTCAATATACTGATGCTTCTTGCAAAATATCAAAGCTCTATGCTTTCTGGGTCAGGAGGAGAAGATTCTTAAAGATTATTTTGAAATTTCACTTTTGTTGCCATGGCAACTAGAGTTTTTAACGGATTTCAATTCTTTTAGCTATTTTTGAAGGGGGACCACCTAAGGAACATTTCTGAAAAATTTGGTTCAAATTGGCCCTGTGAATTGGGAGGAGATGTCATTTAAAAAATCTTTCTTTATTTCTATATAAACCCCACCCCCCTGGGGCTCCGCTCCTGGGGATCGGAGGATCATGATTTTAGCTATTTTGTAAGAGGTCAATATACTGATGCTTCATGCAAAATATCAAGGCTCTATGCCTTCTGGGTCAGGAGGAGAAGATTTTTAAAGATTATTTTAAAATTTCACTTTTGTTGCCATGGCAACCAGAGTTTTTAAAGGATTTCAATTCTTTTAGCTATTTTTGAAGGGGACCACCTAAGGAACATTTCAGCAAAATTTGGTTCAAATTGGCCCAGTGGTTTGAGAGGAGATGTCATTTTAAAAAATCGTTCTTTATTTCTATATAAACCCCACCCCCCTGGGGCTCCCCCCCTGGGGACCCGAGGATCATGATTTTAGGTATTTTGTAAGAGGTCAATATACTGATGCTTCATGCAAAATATCAAGGCTCTACGCCTTCTGGTTCAGGAGGAGAAGATTTTTAAAGATTATTTTAAAATTTCACTTTTGTTGCCATGGCAACCAGAGTTTTTTTAACAGATTTCAATTCTTTTAGATATTTTTGAAGGGGACCACCTAAGGAACATTTCTGCCAAATTTGGTTCAAATTTGCCCAGTGGTTTAGGAGGAGATGTCGTTTAAAGAAATTGTTGACGGACGACGCACAACAGACGGACGCTGGACAAAAGGGGATCACAATAGCTCACTTGAGCACTACGTGCTCAGGTGAGCTTAAAACCCTGGCAAAATCCAATAATCTCTGTTCAGACCAGACCATAAAAGGTAATTCTTTTATATTGGTACTCATTAATTGATTTCATCTTCATCAGTGGTCAGTACATAGCTGTTTTATCAGTTCCTGTCTGAGTTGTAATGGGTTAAGCAACAATCCTCAAAGCCCCTTTTCCCGTGTTTCATGACAGATCCACTCCATTTCCAAAAGAAAGTTACCTTATGACCCTACAATCATTCTGTGAAATTTTCATCAGAATCTGACAATAATTGTGGACTATCACATAAATAGGATCTTTTTGAATGAAAATCCATAAGGCCCCTTTTCCTGTGTTTTCGGATGGATCAATTTCATTCCAAAAGGAACTTTCCTTACAACTTTACAATTGTCCTGTGAAATTTAAAAGACAATTTGATAATGACTATGGACTCTATTGTGTTTACAAGGACTTTATCAATCCAATTTTTATCGGGGCCCCTTTTTCCCGTGGTCCTTGACTGATCATACCCAATTTTGAAAGGAACAATCCTTATGATGGTACAATTATTCTGTGTAAGTTTGAAGGGAATCCGATGAAAACTGTGGACTCTAGAGTGTTAACAAGGAAAAGTTTAACTGACAGACGGACGGATGCACAGACGCCAGACGGGGAAAAAGCCATCGCAATAGCTGTAAAACCAATAATCCCATAAACAGATAGGGTCATAAAATGTGTACCTTCCATATAAGGTGGTGGTATTGGTTTTTAGTGTATCACTAAACAATAGGGACTACACTTTAGCCTATCTCCAGAACCAGGAAAGGGTTAATAATATCATGCAACCATTTCAGCAAGTTTCAGAAAAATTTAGCCACAATTCTGAACTGAATGGATAACCTGAATGGATAAACTGGAAATTCATGTAACATCAGAAAGCTTTGCCCTTCCAAAAAAAATTCAGACTGTGACAGGTCTAAATTGAAAGAATATCAAGAACACAGTTAAAGTGTGTTGAACTTTAAAACTGCAAAATTATGCGGAACCCTGTGACAAAGGAAGAATTCGCTTGATACAAGCAACTTACTATATCCATGTGGATAATAAGATTCAACCCATTACCAGACATCCAAATTTCAGACTGGTCCAAAATGAAAGGAATTGCAGACAACACTTAAAGCTTTATGAAATTTTAGATTGAACTTTTTGGGTAGAAAAGATTGTGTAAAATGAAGATATTGCTTGTTACAAGCAATGTCTTCATTTTCCACAATGTTTTCCAAATTGGTTTTCTTGAGGGGCATCAAAAAGTTTCACTATGTGGGAATAGGTTAAAACCCCTATTCTAAAGTTTCCAGGTTATTCACAAAATCATGTTAATTTACTCTTTTATTACTACCCATGGGGAATGAATACCAGCATCTCATTTGATATTTGATACAAACATGCTTACTAATTTGAAATTTTAGAAACTCATGATATTAAAGAGGTGCAGCGTAGAATTTTCTGGGAGTTCTGAATTCCACTACATATTGTTATACTTTTTAAACACTGACACACAAGCATTAACCCATTACTCCTAAAACTCTTGTCCAAGCTAAAAGAAAATGCAGACAACAATTCCAAGTTTATGAAACTAGATTTTTCTAAATTTCTACGAAAACATCGTGGAAAATGTAGAAATTGCTTGTTGCAAGCAATTTCTTCATTTTTTAACATTTTCTTAATCCTTTTTAGTTGGTCAGAGACAAATTTGTACAACCATAATCTCAAAATTTTGCTCCAATTTATCCAAACCGTCTTTAGCCTAACTTGACGCATACAATAGACATATTTATGTAAACAAACTGTTTAGATTATTGCTACTTTCTGAATTTCTTTAAAGATTTAGTCAAAGTGTAAATAAACATTAAGGTAAGTTCAAGAGGAATCTTTAACCCACACAGACTAGAAAAGAAGTGAGGCCTTAACTTACCAAGACAGGAAAGTATTAACATTAGCATAAGCATCAATCTTACAGGACTACCTACATGGTAGATCACTTGCTTCAGGACAAAAAGGACCCTGGTTTGAATCATGACAGAATCCAATATTTTTTTGCAAGTACCATTTGGCACCGTATATAACCAACATGTGGTGGTTATCTGATAAGGAAGTAGATTATATCCTGATGGTACTTTAACACATTACCAGTTGGCAAAATTTTTAGACTGGTCCAAATTGAAAGGAGGTGTAGATGACTTTAAATGTTTACAAAATTTTAGATTTTTATCAACTTTCTGTTTAGAAAACATTGTGCAAAAGGAAGAAATTACTTGTTTCAATTATTTAAACAACTTTGGTATAGCTTGACCTAAGGTACATCCCTGCCAAGTTTCATCAAGAAATTGTGGACATCAGATGAGGATGGAGGATGACAAACAATGGAGTACCACAATAGCTCATCTTGCTAAGACGAGTTAAAATGTAATGTAATTTGGAAAATCTTATTCTTATGTAAGGGAGGTAAACTTGCAAAAATCTGATACTCCTGACAGCAAAATAGTGACTAGCAGTTTCTTATGCTCTTTTCAGATCTTGCTGTCTTGCATTTTTGAGTGTTTTTAGCAAGCAAAGCGTCAGCTTTGATAGCTGAAGTTAACAGACAAAATTTTGAGGTCTTCTCAAAGTTCAACGAGTGCAAAATGCCACTGGAGGCTTAATCACTAAATCAATTGAATGCAGAACTCTTTAAAAATCATGCTATTTAGCCCATTCCCACTCAATTCCATTTTTCAAGCATCTGAAGAAATAGCTTTGGAAAACATTGTAGACAATGTAGAAATTGCCTGTGACAAGCAGTTTCTTCATTGTACACAATATTTTCTACCCAATAAGGAATTTTTTTGAAAATTTAACCAAATTGAAATTGTTGACTGCAACTTCTTTCAATTTGAACCAGCCTAAGATTTGTTATATTGCAATGGGTTAACTACTGGGTTACTTTAACCCATTCCAACACAGCAAAAAATTAGACTGGTCCAAATTGAAAGAAGCTGCAGACGATAATTTCAAGTTGATGGAATTTTGAATTTTTTCGTCTTTTTGGATAGAAAACATTTGGATAATGAAGAAATTACTTGATACAAGCAATTTCTTCATTAACCACAATGTTTTCCAATGTTTTTTTCTTGAGGGGTGTAAAAAGGAGGGCTTGAGTTGGAATGGGTTAACCCAATTTATTTATCAGCATAACCTTTGGCAAAGAAGATTATTTACAAAACTAGTACTTACAGTACTTTCAGTACTTTGATTTCTTATCTTTTAGGTTACAAGGTAATAATTGCTTTAACCCTTTCCTGTTTAGCAAAATTTTAGAGATGTCCAAATTCAAAGGTTTTGCAGATGAAAATTTATAGTGGATTAATTGGACTTACTTTGAAAAATAACTCAGTTAGTAGGATCAAAAATATTGTGGAAAAAGAAGAAATTGCAAGCAAAATGCTTTCTCAATAATATAATCACAGGGATATAAAAACCAGGGACTGAATGGGAAAGGGTAAAATACTTTTCAGTCCTACTCCTGGCAATATATTCCAGTCATTTTCATATTAAACAAGTAGAACAGTCAGTTCTTGCACCTTTAAACAAACCCATTACCTATCACAAAATTGAAGACTGGTCTTAATTCAAAGAGGTTGCTGACAACAATTTCAAGTTGATAGGATTTTAAATATCCCAGTCTTTTTGAATAGAAAACTACATGAAATATGAAGAAATTGCTTTTTTCAAGCAATTTCTTTATTTCCTACATCATTCTTCTCAACTTTTTCTAAGGGGATGTAAAAAGTGGGATTGTGTGGGAATGTATTAACCCGTTCCAAAACAACAACGCTTTTTGACACCCCTCAAGAAAAACAATTATGAAAACATTGTGTAAAAAGAAGGATAGTTTTCAACAAGCAATTTCTTCATTTTGCATAATATTTTCTGCCAAGAAAATTGAAAAGGCTTTTCTGTCTACACAGAAAGTTGAAAAAATCTAAAATTATTTAGACTTGAAATTATTGTCTGCAACTTCTTTGAATTTGGCCCAGCCTAAATATTTGTTGTCACATTTAATGGGTTAACCCATTCCCACACGATGAAAATATTAGATCAGTCCAAATTCAAAGAAGTTGCAGACGACAATATAAAGCTTATGAAAACATTGTGGATAATGAAGAAATTGCTTGTAACAAGCAAATTCTTCATTTTCCACAATGTTTTCCAAAGCTTTCATGTTGAGGGGCGTTTAAAAGTGTCATTGTGTGGGAATGGGTTAAAGAACTTGAGAATACAGGTCAATCACCAGGTATGCAGGTACAGAAATCTAAAACCAACCTGTCATGTACATTATCTGGTCTGATTTTGTCCAGATCAACCTGCAATAAAACTGTTATCACGTAACCTTTTACCAGACAGCAAAATTTGACTCGTCCAAATTGAAACGATTTGCAAACAGCAAATTTAAGTTTTTCAAACTTTAGATTTTTTCAAAATTTGAAGTAGAAAAACATTGTGGAAAATAAATTGCTTGTTACAAGCAATTACTTCATTTTACTTAATGTTTTCCCGATTCCTCTTCCTGAGGGGAACCAAAAAGCATCAGTGTTGGAATGGGTCAAAATATTTCATCCTTATTTTTCATTCCCAAACAATCACTTTTTTATAACCCCCCACCCCCACCCCCCCCACCCCTGATCCTAAATTTTATCTAACTAGAAAGACAAAGATTTCGTCAACTTGAAATTGTCGTCTGCATCTAATTTGTATGTGGACCAGTCTAAATTTTTGTCAAGTGGGAATGGGTTAAAACAGTGTCAGTTTTAACAGCTTTAGTTAACAGACAAAATTTCTAGGTTTTCTCAAAAAGTTCAACCAGTGCAAACTGCCAGTGGAGGCTTAACCACTAAATCCATTGAATGCCTACGCCTACAAATGTAGTTCTTATGTATTTCAGGAATGATGCAAACTCTATTCAAGTTGTAGAGAAATCTTTCAAAAGCATGCAATTTAACCCATTCCCACTCAATTCCACTTTTTTAGCATCTCAAGAGAAAAGTTTTGAAAAACATTGTGACAAGCAATTTCTTCATTGTCCACAATGCTTTCTACCCAACAAGGGAAAGACTTTCTATCTTCCAACTAACTTGAAATTGTCGTCTGCAACTTCTTTCAATTTGAACCAGTCTAAGATTTTGTCATATTGTAATTGGTTATCTCCTGGGTTACTATAACCTAGTTCTTTGAGACAACTCTAGCTACAGTACAATACCCAAAATATGATATTTGTAGATCATAACATTGAGCCATAGAAGTATGAATCTCTGACTATACTTGTAGTTTTTTGGCAAGAAAAACATTGTAACTACACCTTTTATAAGCTGTAGTTACAATGTTTTGGTTGCACATCTACAATATATCAATTCCATCAAGTGCTTCAGTAATTGGGCTGGACATGGGTGCTTAGGAAATTAATTTCTGGACAGCGGTCTAAACAAAACATCGGTACTGGATAGCATCAGGTTTCCGACCCATTTATCCTGGTATTTCAAGGCTAATTGGTTCCACTCATGACTTAATTGTTGTTTTGAGTTCTTAGTCATATACAAAATGTATCCCTTTCTTCAACAAGAGTTTGTATAAAAGTGAACTCTCTTTAGAAACTGTTAACTGGCTCCAAGTCTTGCCATTAGGTATTTGTTAAATTTAGAGTTCTTAGTCGTATACAAAATTATACAAAATTAATGTATCCCTTTCATGAATAAGAGAGTTTGTATAAAAGTGAACACCCTCTATATATTGTTGATTCTGTTAGATGTGTACAATTCTAGTTTAACCAAGTACCACACAACAAAATTTCAGGCTAGCAGTTTAAATGTTATGAAACTAGATTTTTTTTTCAACTTTCTGGATAAAAAACATTGCGTAAAATGGAAAATTGCTTGTTACAAGTAATTTCTTCATTTTTAACATTGTTTTCCAATTTGTTTTTCTTGGGGGGCATCAAAAAGCTTCCCTATATTTTAATGGATTAAAAGCTTCCATTCACCCGTTGTTATCTTTCAGTGTCAGGTTGCGAGATAGAAGGGAGGTAATTAAAGAGATTGAACAGTTTATTTAAATTTGGTTTATAGCCACTTTGAACAATCTTTCAGTTACATCATAGTGAAAATCACTTATTCATATCATGGAGGTATGAATGAGGAAACTGGTAGCACTGTATTATTATATGAAGTGGATTCATACACAAATGTGATTAGGCTTTTTTCTTCATTTTTCACAATGTATTCTGAAGCTTTTTTTATTTGAGGAGTGAAAATGCATGATTGTGTGGGAATGGTTTAAGACTTGTTTGCAGTCAAAAAATTCCAGAGCCTATTTTAAGATAAACATAGACAAGTCCAAAAGCCATTTAGGAGCTCTGAAGAAATTTGTCAAATTTAACAGGCAAATCCATTTGGCTTTCTTCTTTCTGTGACAGTAAAGACAAAGATACAATCAAAATCCAATTCCATAACAAAGATAAATCTAACCTCACAAAATCATTCTCATTTGTCATTTTTGAAAGGAAATTGCATCTTTGGCCAACTTGCCACAGGATCTTAAACTATTATACTTCAGCAATTTATATTTGCAAAGCTGTATAAGACTGTAATTCTTAACCCATTCCCACTCAATGACGCTTTTTGATGCCCCTTGAGAAAAATGCTTTGGAAAACACTGTGGACAATGAAGAAATTGCTTGTAACAAGCAATTGCTTCATTTTCCACAATGTTTTCTCCCAAAAAAGATGAAAAAATCTAGAATTTCAGAAACAATAAATTGTTGTCTGCAATCCCTTTCAATTTGAACCAGTCTAAAATTTTCTCGTCTGGTAATGGGTTAAACTGCAAAGCAAAAAGTGATCAAGTAAGTATGCAAATACACGAATCACTTGCAAACAAATCCAAACTCAGTATGTAAATACTGCAAATGCAAGCAAATTTGATCCATCTAAATAAGAAATTGGATACAGCTTGATTAATGACCACCGAGTGTTTATTTGATGCAAATCAGAACAAACAACCATGCATGCTCTACATCATGGTTAGAGCCAGTGGTTTTGTTCAGTAAAATATTAGACAAAAATTTTAGACCAAATCATATTGGACAAATCATAGATATGCATGGTTTGTTTAATTGAATGGGGTTTTACGCCACTTTTAACAGTACTGCTGTCATATCTTGGCAGCAGGATTACCTAACCATGGATGGCTGGTATTCCCTAGACCAGTACTATCATTACATCTCTCTCTGGACTAAGCCTCCAGCTACTCGTGCAACTTAGGTTTATGATTATCCACCCATTGTGGGAGATGAATGTTGGAAAGGAATTTAGCTGCAACCAGGGATCAAACCCCGGACTTCTTGATTGAGATATGCATGGTACAACACTGAAATTGAATGTAATCTAACACACAAGTTACATATCTTTTAAAATAGAAAACATTATTGAAAAAGAAGTAACTGCTTGCTGTCCAAAACTTCCTCTTTTTCTCACAATCTTTTTCATCTTACAAAACTTACAGGCTGTGTGATCAAGTGATTATTGGTAATTATTCTGTTAGAGTTAGAGACTTTTGAGCAACATAATTGTATGTCTGTATGAGGGGATGGGGGGAGGGATTGATGGACTGGTACCACTATTGACTGCTACCTAAATCCAAAAGGTTCACACTGATTAACACGATTCTGAGTAACAATCATAATCAGTAAACCTAGAACCTAAGCAATTTTCCTTTCTAAAATCTAAAAAAAGGTTCATGCATGTGCAGCTTAGTATAATGATTTTTAAAAAAAATCAGAGATAGGCAGGATTTCCATTTAATACAATAAGGATGCGACGTAAGATATTCCTGAACTATTCCATTTTGATGATCACCCATTTCTAGCATCAGAAATCAAATATCTGTCTAAGTAAAGTCTTTGAATGTTATTGTTTTAATGGAAAATGTTTAAGGACCTCTGTGTCCTGCTTTCGCCATATTGTTTACAAACAATCAATCAGCCAATCAGATTGAATGTTTGGGTATATGCCATTAAATGCCCACTACCCAATTTTGTGATATATTTGTTAAGACATTATCCGTCGGCTTTGTCAAAGTTGACAGTTGGACCAGTCTAGAAAAAGGGGGGATTCTCGAGTTATCCTCCTTGACAGGCTGCTGTTGTGATAGTGAACATAAATTCCAAGTTTCAGGTAGTGTAATTATATGATACAGGTAGATAGGATTGTCTCACCTTCCAACACTAACAAGTCAAGGTTCCTTAAATTTACTTGCTCCTGAATATCCTTAACAAATTAACACACAGCAAAATTTTACAAGGTCAAAATTGGAAGGAGCTAGAGACAACAATTTAAAATTCATAAAAATTAAGATTTTTTAACTTTCTATGTTAAAAAGAAATTGGTCTAGCAATTTCTTCACTTTCGACAATGTTTTCCCACTTACTTTTCTTGAGGGGCATCGAATCCGTAATTTCACAACATTTAAACTGGTCCAATTTAAAAGAAGTTCCACATGATAATTTAATTAGATAAAATTCTAAAAAATCTTTGTGTAGAAAACATTGTGGGAATTGATTGTAAACAAGCAATTTCATCATTTTCCACATTGGTTTCCCAAGATTTTCTCTTGAAAGGCGTGATTGTATGGGTAAATGGACCTTTCTAAAGTCGATGAAGAAACTTTTAGAAGGGTCAACCAAGGAGTATTTCTGCCATCATAGTTTGACTAAAACTGGGCAAGTAATTTAGAGAATGTTTACTTTATTTCTCGACAGCACTGTAGATCTGGTTTTCAAACTAAATATTTTGTTTGAGAATTGATATCATAAACATTTATTTTGCCTTAAAAAAAGACAAACAGGTGGTGTAAAATAAGATCAGACAACACATATGTGTAGGCTGATCTTTGTCTATGCCCCCTGCCAAAGCACAAATATTCTAGGCTCTGCATGACTAGGATTAAAACTTGAAGTTGCAGACAATGGAATTTTTCAAAAATCTTTGTCTTTTGGGGCAGAAAACATTGTGGATAATAAAGAAATTACCTAAGCAATTTCTTCATTTCCACAATGTTTTCCAAAGCCTCTTTCTTGGTAGGCATCAAAAAGCAGGATTTTGCGGGAATGAGTTAATGAAAGAAATAGAAGAAGAAAAGAGTTAAGCTAACAGGATGTGTTTGTGAAACACAATGCCCCCGCAACAGGACTAAACAATGAAAAGTGTTGTTGAGTTGTACCCAAGTTTTAAAAGAGTATTTTAGTGAAAGCGACCAGGAAAGTTTTTGGCGTTTAACATTGGTATGCGACCTTGACCTTATCACACAACCTTGATCTTGACATGAGGAGATGTGTATTATGGAGATGTATCATCATGCCAAATACAAGCATTGTATCTTGAATAGGCTGGTAAGTAATTAGAAATGTTAAGTTTATTGGTTAAGTTTTGCAGACAGACAGACAGATGGAGACTGAATGATAGACAGACAGTCAGAGAGACGGACAGATGGACAAGGGTAAAACAATATGCCTCCAATCTTTGATGCGGGGACAGAAAAATACAGGTGCTTTAGTGATTACAAAAGTCTAACCATCATGTCATATTTGTTCCAAAAGCTGCCAATAGATTTGAGAAATATATCTTGTATCAAAAGATGTTGCCTTCTCCTATGTTATGATTGTTCAGTCCCGGGCATTAACAAGGACCATCCAACTACAGGAAATCTATAAGCCATTAGAAGACATTTTCTGGTGAATTATTGGAGTGAAAACAATTTGTCAGAATGTCATATCTTGTTTAGTACTGGATCAATTCAAACAAATATTATCCTCACTCAGATAACAAATAAAACAATATTAAATCTTTTTGAGTGAGGCTCTTTAAAAAAAAATCAGTTTGGAACTGAGCTATAATTAAACAAGAGGGCCAAAATGGACCTAAATTGCTCACCTGAAAATAATTTCATGTCTCTAATACTGATAAGCCCAGCCCTGCCACACCCACATTTTTTCACAAATGAAATTTCATAAACAAGAGTCAAGTTTGAAAAAAATCAGCTAAGTGATTTAGGAGGACATGATTTTAAAAAATTATTTCATGATTTCTCAATGTCTGATAAGCCTGTCATACCGTGTCTCAATTTCAAAATTTCATTTGAAGTTTTTGAAAAGGGTCACCTATGCAACATATCTGCATTGTTCAGTCAAAATAATGCCCAGTGGTTTAGGAGGAGAAATTTTTTATTCATGGTTTGTACAAGTCTTAAAAGCCCAGCCCTGCCATGTCCATTTTTTTAACATACATGTAACAAAATTTAACAAACTAGTTTTGAAAAGGGTCCCCAAAAGGAACATTCCCGTCTTTGTTCTGAATTAAGAAGATTTTTATTGATTGATTGAATGGGGTTTAATGCCACTTTTAACAGTATTTCAGTCACTTCACGGCAGCTGGAGCACCTAACAATGGGTTCCTGGTATTTCTTACCCCAGTATTACCATTACATCCTTTCCTAGCCTCCAACTGCTATCCCGAGTAGGTTTATGATTATCCACCCATTGGTGAGAGACAAATGTCGGAATGGATATGTGCCGCTGGGGATCGAACCCATGACATCCTATAATTGAACATTAGATGTCTGATGCACTACGGACTGAGCTATGACGACAGCGTCAGAAGATTTTTTAATAACAATTTTATAATTATGTTAAGTCTGATTGATAAGCTCTGCCCTACCACACCAATTTTTTGTGAGTCAGTAAAACGCGAACAAATTATGAATAGGGTCACCAAAAAGAAATTCCTGCAAAGTTTTGTCTTAACTCGCCAAGTTGTTTAGAAAGAGAAGATTTTTAAAGGACTATTTCATGGTGTCTGAAAAGCCCAAACCTGCAATGCCTCAATTTTTTCACAAATCAAAATGTCATTAATGAGTTTTGAAAAGAGTCACCCAATGAACATTATCGCCAACTTTGGTCCCCCTCCCGTTTTTTAGCAAAACAAATTTCAAAACAAGTTTTGATAAAGGTCACCAAAGGAACATTTCTGCATGTTGTACTCAGGTGAGCTCAAATTATATTTGTCTTCAACTTTCGATTGTGACCTTGACCTCCAGTAGGACCTATCAAATCAATTTTATTTTTTTCTTAGAGAGGAGATTAAGATTACATTGAGTGGTATGGTCTCTTTCAGTTTTAAATGTCATCTGGTAATAGGTTTAAATGTCCAACATTGCAAGATGATGCTTTGGACTTGGATGATGCTTATGCATTCCAAATGTTTTCTTCTTAACATTACACTTATTATTCTTTTTCAAAATCGTCCAATCAAAACACCTTACCAGCAGTTTCCCTGATTTAACCCTTTCCTGTTTTTTTTTTTTTGTTGTTGTTGTTTTTTTCTTTTTTTAAATTTTGTAGTTTTGGTTAAGTTTTGGTAGAGGGTCAATAGACGATGATGTATACCAAATATCAAAGCTCTAGGCCTTATAGTTTGGGAGAAGAAGATATTTAAAGGTATCCTTCTTTATTTCTATGTCAAGTCAGGGATCGCACAGAAAAGGGTTAATTTTAAGAGTATAATAATTCTTTGAAGTATTTTGGTAGAGGGTCAATAGATGATGATTTGTACCAAATATTAAAGCTCTAGTTTCTACTGCTTGTGAGGAGAAGATTTTTTGAAGGTTTTCACTCCATGGCAATGGCAACCAGATTTCTCTTTGGATTTAATTTCTTTGAAGTATTTTGAAAGAGCATGACCTAAGGATCATTTGTGTGAAATTTGGTTGCAATTCCATGGTTAGTTTAGGAGGAGAAGATTTTTTTGTGATTTTGAACAAACGAACAGACAGATGGACGGACGGACAATGACCGATCACAATAGATCACCCAGAGCACTTTGTACTCAGGTGAGCTAAAAAGGAGAAATTGCTTGTTACTAGCATTTTTTTCTTTCTCCACAATGTTTTCTCAAGTACAAATTCAGTGACATAAAATCCCAGGCTTATACAGGAAAGGGTTAACCCATTGCCACACAACAAAATTTTAGATGAGTCAAAAGTTGAAAATATCAATTTCATGTGTTTCTTTATTCCTTCATTTTCTACAATTTTCCATAACTAGGTTCTTGAATGGTTTAACTCATTCCAACACAATGACTCTTTTTGAGAAAAAAAGCTTTAGCCAACATTGTATGCAATGAAGAAATTGTTTATACAAGCAAATTCTTCATTATCCAGTTTTCTAAAAAAGAAAAAAAAATAAAAATTGTTGTATGTTTTGTTTATATTGAAGTAAAGTACCAACACAAGTATAGTGTATACAGGAATATATTCTAATGAATTATAAACATGTATGTACATCATCAATATAACAAACTAAAACTACATCTATTGACTATGTATGAATGACTTAAAATAATGAGAGTGGGTGGCTTATATACTAGCCTATTAAAGTATATAGTCTGTTTCATACAAAGCATTCATCCATTCATACAACAAAAATCCTTCAATTTGTCATCTGCAACTTCTTTGAATTTGGACTAGTCTGGAAAAAAAAACTTAATGGGTTTAGCAAGGGACAAAAAAGATACAATTGCTACATAGCTCTTACCAGAAAAAAATGTTTCCTATGTGTACAATAATTCTACCATTGTCAGATAGTTGAATCATAAAATATTCATGGTAAATCCTGGGTGAAAAGATGTTCCGAACTGATATATTTAACAATTTTACCAACTTCTCACAGCTGGATTAAGATGGTTCCCCTATGGTATTGTTAAAAAGCAATTTGTACACTCAGAATAAGATGAAACTGTCCTCCACAGACTAAATATCCCATATATTTTTGTGTGAAAAATTGGGACAATATCTTAAAACTCCTTCACTAAATAATTTCCTTTTTCAGAGTTGCAACAAAAATAAGAGCACCGCCAATGGGTGCCAACCCTTGGCTGTAGGTGCTGGATAATGAAAAAATTCTAAGTCGAAAGGGACACAAATCTTACAAAAACACTTTTAGAGTTATCCCCTTTGATAGTCTAGATAGCTCTTGTGATGCTCAATACAAATGCCAAGTTTCATGAGGATATCTTCAATAACAACAGAGATATGACCAAGGTTAAAGTTTGTCACCCGAAAACAGCCCAGCTAATAAAAAGCAAAAAGAATTTAACCCATTCCAACTCAATCCCTCCTTTTTACGCCCTTCAAGAAAAAAGCTTTGGAAAACATTGTGGAAAATGAAGAAATTGCTTGGATCAAGCAATTTCTTCATTATCCACAATGTTTTCTATCCAGAAAGATGAAAAAATTTGAAATTCCATCAACTTGAAATTGTCGTCTGCAGCCCCTTTCAATTTGGACCAGTCTAAAATTCCACTGTGTTGGAATGGGTTAAAGCACTAGTTGTGGGTCAATTCACTGCAACCTCATTACATTACTCTCTGTTTATTACCCAAGATGGCAGTGGTGTTTAATGCCTTTTGTCTGAAATAACTGCGTTGTTCAAATTTAATTAGTAGTTTGTATTCATAATTTTGGTTACTTAGAGTCTACAAACCCATTAAGATTTTTGAAATCATGCATCGTACACACATTAAATTCACAACATTTTGAACTAGAAATTGTCGCAAAGCAGACTAATACCCCCAGACAGCGCTTGTCCATATACAAGTGCTATCCGCCAAAGGGCCATAACAAAGAATGGACTTTTTAATAAAAGGGCCATAAATCAGTGAAAGATAAATGGATCACAACCAAAACAGGATATGTACATATCAGACTTATATAGAGTCTTTCTGTGAAATTTGAGTCAAATCTGCCAAATGGTTGCCAAGAAATTGAGCAGACACCAGTGCTCTCAATAAGTGGACATCTGCGTATATTACATCCAATTTTCCAGAAAAAACTTCCAGAAATTTGAAGTTGAATATTTTTTTACGTCCAGATTATCAAAAAAACGTCCGAGAATTTAACCCCGGACGTTTTCCAAAATTTAACGCAAAGGGTTAAAAGCCTGTCGGAAAATAAATATCCACATCTTCTTAGTCCAGGAGGCAATTGGTACCTGTTTACATAATAAAGCATTTGATCTGGACCGGTGATTAGGGGATGACAATTACACTATCAGTTTGTGTATCCAGTTAAGACAAACTTTATAGATGCGGGTTTCAATTGTGATTTCGGTAAGTATTTGTTTGTTTGTTTGAATGGGGTTTTACGCCGCTTTTAACAAGATTTCGGTAAGTAATCACACGTCTTTAATTAGTAGATATTAAAGGATGGTTGTATTTAACGAAAGGGGTAACCGAATATCGCGGAATGTTGTTTACCTTTACATGTGAAAATTGATAAAAGAATAAATAATTAAGTAATGAAAATTATATTTCGCCAACGCTTTAAATGTGCCCGTTGATTATTTTCTACAAGCATTTCTATTTGGAATCATGCAGCGCACTTTGGCAAATTTCTTCACAAAATCGTCATACGACGTGACTGTCGTTACCAAAGAAAATTCATCCAACGTTCAATTGCAATCTACCCCTGAACCCAAAAAGAAAACAAAAGAAAATCAGTCCCATCAAAAAATCCAAGACAGATGGTTTGACATGTTCAAATGGTTTGAGACAAACAATGGCAGAAACAAACTGTTCTGCAAAACTTGCCGTGATACAAACATCAACAACAAATTTGCCACTGAGGGTGCCAGTAAGTATATTAACAAATACAATCCTTCTTCAATCAGAAAATACTATTCTCAAGAAAGTTCGAAATGAAAACAGGAAGGTTTCTTCTAAAGTTCAGTAATCACATTTTTTTACGTGACAGAATCAGACTTTGAAAATATATTTTATAAAACTTCCTACAATGTATCAAATTCAGTCACTTAAAAATCCCCTTTTAACAGAGCTTTGGCCACAGGACACAGATGCCCCCACCGGTAGCTTTGATAATAACAAAGGGCAATAACTCCAAAATTATGCAAGCAAGAGTAAGGGTTCTTGTGCACTGCACTTCTCCTCAATGAGGTCTATCCACCTATGAAGTTAAGTTGATAGCTATTATACTTTCAGAGATATGCTCCAGACAAAATGTAAGTCTTAGATAACAAGGGCAATAGCTCTATATCATGCAAGCAAGAGTTGTGGTTCTTGTGCACTGCACTTTTCAATGAGATCCATCCACCTATGAAGTTTCAAGTTGATAGCTACTATACTTTCAGAGATATGCCCGGACAAAATGTAAGTCTTTAAAATAACAAAGGGCAATAACTCCAAAAGTATGCAAGCAAGAGTTGTGGTTCTTGTGCACTGCACTTCTCAATGAGGTCTATCCATCTATGAAGTTTCAAGTTGATAGCTATTATACTTTCAGAGATATGCCTCGGACAATTTCGGGATGGATGGATGGAAGGACGGTAGTACAGACAGTCTGACAAAGGCAAATCTATATCCCCCCCATTAAGTGGTGGGGGCATAAAAATTTAATCGCTACTCTTTATAGGCAACTGTCAACTATCTATCCTATACAAACACAATGAGTCTAGAGAGCTGAATCAACTCTTCATCTCAGAATGGACATGGTAACACAAAAGATACATGGGGTCTCAGTACCGGTCGATTCGGATAGCAGTTCAGAGGATGAAACTCAAACTGATACAGGCACTGTCAAGGTGTTCAGAACTGTATACAAAGCAGCAAAATGCCATCTTCCAAATGACTGTGTAAATGATCTTTTGGATTAGAAATACCTTTTAGTGATTTATCAAGTGATATTGTTTGCCAAATTCAACACAGCATAGTTAGTGTCCTAGATGGATTATTAGCAGATGAACTGCTTTCAGTGTCTTGTTTTGGGATTATAGTGAATGAAAGTTGTGATATAAGTTTGGAAAAAAAACCTAGGGATTTACATCAGGTATGTCAGGCCTCAGTTCAAAGATGTTGTCACCAAATTTCTATGTAATGCAACAATTGCAGATGGTAAAAGTGAAACCATCAAAAATGAAATAAACAAGGTTATTAGGAGTATTGGCTTATCTTGTGCAGACTTAGTAGGTCTTGGTAGTAATGGAGCGAGTGTTATGACGGGGCGAAGCAATGGGGTAGGCACAAGACTGAAGCAGGATGCTCCGGCTCTTGTGCATATTCATTGCTTGGCCCATAGGGTCTCTTTGGCATCTAGTCAAGCTGCAGCAGAATTCCCTTTTTTTTTTTGCAAGAGATAAAGAGTACCCTATTGAGTCTGTACAATTATTTCAAGTACTCAGCTGTTAGATACAATAAGCTCAAGGAACTACAGGTCATTTTGATGAGCCCTCACTTAAATTGAAAGAGCCCACACAAATCAGATGGTTGTTGGTCCACAGTGCAATTACTACAGTTTGCAAAATATACCAGAGTCTCATTTATTGTCTGAAGCAAGATGTGTTGACTAAAAAGGAGCCAAAGGCAAAGGGCATCTTAAAACACCTGCAGAACTACAAGTTTGTTGGTGCATTGCACTATCTAAATGATGTTCTTGGTGTTTTGAGATGTCTGAGCCTAAAACTTCAGGAAAATGAAGCTAACTTTGCAACCATTGCAAATTTGGTAGATATGAGTGTAGGTAGACTGGGGGCTCTTATCTTAAGTGGAGGTGGTGAAAGCTTTAAGGATTTTCTTGAAAACATTGAGGAAAAAGATGGTAAGGTATTGTTCAAGGGGATATGTCTTGTGCATAGTGAGAGGGATGTTTTAGATTTAATGAATAGGTATGTTGAAAAGGTCAATGAAAATCTCCTTCATTGACTAGCCCCCTCTGACAACACAAGAGATCTTTTAGAGGGCCTTTGTTCTTCTATGGTCAGAGAGTTGGATCATTCTGATCTCATTCTTCACCTTAAAAATATTGAACTTCATTACTGTTCTGGAGAGACTAACTATATTGAACCTGGTAAACTTCTACCTGAATGGCCTGTTTTGCAGTCTTTATTACTAGGTTCATATAGGAAGTACACTCCCCTGTAGGTATGCAAGTCTATTAGTTTTAAGCATGCTGCAGATTTTCCTAACTTTTCCAGACTTTCAGAGGCTGCCCTTCGCATTTGTGTAACTTCCGTTGCTTGTGAACGAGGCTTTAGTCTGCAGAACAAACTGAAGACTAAAGCCAGGTCATCTCTATCAGCTGAAAGTTTGGAAAACTTATGAAAATGTCTGCAGGACCAGATTCATCTTTTTTTTCCATTTGTAAAAGCTGTTTAGCATTGTAACAAATGTGAAAGAAGAAGATGTGGTGCACTTGAGAAAAGAAAGAAAACTGCATGAATGAATGAAAATGAATGAATCAGTAAAAATGATAAAAGCATTATGTTCAACAAAGGCATTATTCAATTTCATATAATAAAAGTTTAATGTAAACTGTGATTTTTACTCTTACAACACCTACCGATTACAAAGTCAATGACATCCACTACACAAGTCTAATAGAGTAAGTCACTCATTGCCACATAACGTAAAAAGGAACACTGTTGTTAAACACTGTATGATCAGGAGGAAATGCTTGTAAAAATAAGTTCATTTTCCTCACAATATTTTCTGTATTGTATGGTATCAATATCCTATCCATACATTTCAATTTACGATTATGATGTAACAGTAGTAACACACAAAAAGTTCCGGATTTATAGGGAAAAATTCCTGAAATTTGAACATGGAATTACAAAAATTCCTCAGATTGATCCTTATTGAGAGCACTCTGACACTATTTTTCACAAAAGGGCCATAACTCTGTCAAAAATGAATGGATTGTAACCAAAATAAAATATGCACATCTCTGCTTGATACTGATTATATCAGTGAAGTTTGAATAAAATCTGTCCAATAGTTTACAAGAAATTGGACATGAAAAAGTTACAAACAGACAGACAGACAGATAGACGGACTGACAAGATGACTCCTATATACCCCATAACACAGTTTTGGGAGTATATTGAAATTCTTCCTCGATGGAATATATTCGGTACGCAGTATGAAGGACACCTAGCTGCATCTCCACATCAAGCATTGAAACGATACTACAAAACCAGGCTATGTCCAAAAATAAAGTATTTGCTGAAATAGTCTATATTCAGTAAATAGTTTATTTTTGGTCTAAGTCAGAAAAGGGGAAGGAGATAAATGTAAACTAGAATTGGTAATCGCCATATACACCCCTCCTTGAACTTGCACATTAAGTAAGTTTAACCCATTCCCACACAATGACGCTTTTGGACGCCCTTAAAGAAAAACAACTGAGAAAACATTGATTTAAATGAAGAAATTGCTTGTCACAAGCAATTTCTTCATTTTACACTATGTTTTTTACCCAGAAAATTGAAAATCTAAGTTTTCATAAACTTTAAGATGTCGTCTGCAACTCCTTTCAATTTGGACCAGTCCAAATATTTCTTGTGTGGTAATGGGTTAATGTTTAAAGTCAATGCTTTTAAAAGTTGCTGAGAAAAAATATGATGAAAATATATGACAATACCAGGCAATGTCATAGAATAGGAAGTAGTTAAGTTGTTGACATAGATTTGGTAAGCACCATGTAGAACCCCCTAGCTGAACCTCAAAACCAAATTTTGAGTCAATGATATAAATAGTTGCTGTGAAAAATGTTACAAAAATAGACCACTATACTAGAACACTATACTAAGTACGAAAATAAACTAAGTTTGTCCAAGAATAAACTAAATTGTAAAACAGGAAGTAGATAAGTTAAGGACCTAAATAAGGTTAGTTCAATGTAAGAGAAGCTCCACACCAAAAGTCACTGCTATGCATAGTTGCTGAGAAAAATGCAATGAAATTATTAGTTACAGACGGATGGTTGGTTGGGGAGACGGACAAGGGACCATTTTACCCCCCTTCTTCGTAGCAGGGGTATGAATATCAAAACTGTAGGCCTTATGGTTTGGGAGGAGATTTGTTTTCAGTGTTAATGAGAGCTTCAACAATACAGGGACAAAGCTACTGACTTTACTTTTCAAGAAAAGAGGAGTTTGCAACACAAAATTAGTAGTATAATTAGCTTCAATATGTGGTTAATCTTTGTTTTGTTTGTTTGAATGGGGCTTTACGCCGCTTTCAACAATCTTTCAGTTATATTGCGGTGGCTGGAGCACCTAACAATGGAATCCTGGTATTTCTCACACCAGTACTACCATTACATCCTTTCCTAGCCTCCAGCTGCTATCCCACATAGGTCTACGATAATCGAGACAAATAGTTGGAAAGGATGATTGTGGCCACCGGGGATCCAACCCAGTACCTCTAGATTTACAGTCCGACGCGCTACCAACTGCGCTATGAAGGCGGCTGGTAAATCTTTGTATGAAGTTTCAATGGTATTGAAGTATAAGTAGCTGTGTATGTCTACAAAGCATAAATAAAGTCTTAGTTAAAGGGGAAATAATTCTTAAACCAAGGGAAATTAAAACTTCAAAATTGCGTCTTGCAAAACTTCAACATGTGGTCAATCTTTGTTCAAAGTTTCAATGGTATTGAAGCAAAACTAAAGGAGGTGTTAGCGACACGAAATTGGTAGTATAATCAGATGTAAATGTCTAAAAAGCAAAAAAAAAAAAAAAGGTCCAAGTTCAAGGGGAGATAATTCTTGAACCAGGGGGAATTAAGACTTCAAAATTGTGTCTATTAAAACTTCAACATGTGGTTAATCTGTGTAGAGATTTTCAGGGGCATTGAAGCAAACTTGAAGAAGTTTGAAGCACAAAATTAGTAGTATAATAAGTTGTATATGTCTATAAAGCATACATAACGTCTAAGTTCAAGGGGAGATAATTCTTGAACCGGGGGAATTTGACTTCAAAAGTGCCTCTTGCAAAACCTCAAAATGTGGTTAATATTTGCATAAAGTTTCATGGCATTGAAGCAAAACTAAAGGAGGAGTTTGCGACACAAAATTGGAAGTTTAATTAGCTGTATCTGTCTACAAAGCATAAATAATGTCTTAGTTAAAGGGAGGTATAGATGTTTCCGAAACCTAGATAAGAAAAAAATACAAAGTGCCGAATAATACAATCAAACGAACATTTAATACTTTAAGTTGAGTCAGGTATTGTCTTGGCTGTAATCTAATAGGCCCAAAGTGGCTCTTTGTGGTTATATCGGAAAGGTTCAGTGGAATTCCAGGTTATTTTTAGATATCATGGAATTCGGCTGTCGACATCGAATGACCTCATTTGCATATGACCCAAAGTCAACTGAAGGAACCAAATTTACTAGCGAAACAGCCAACGTCCTAATTCATGTCACATGAAAGGGTTAGCGCAAAACTACGGTAAGTGTTTATATTCGTAAAAACACTTACGACAGTTTTGGACTGATCTTTACAGAATTAAAGACCGGCTAGCGAACATAACTCCTGATGACGTAAAGATGACGTTTGTGTGATGTAATTTAAACTTAATTCAAGGTTCCAACGGTTATTTGCACCATGTGAATGATCATATATTTTTCGCAACGGTCTCGGATTAATCTAAAAATAGATTAATAGCCTACGTAGGCTATTAAGGAAATACCCTGCTTTTTTCTGATAAGCGACCTCAGATTTTTGCAAAACTACTTTTCAGCATATTGTATTCAAATAGTATACGAGAGGAAATAAAAATAATTAAAATCTGTGACATGAAAAAACATCGATACCTACCTTTAAAGGAAAGATAATTCGTGAACCAGGGGGAATTTAGACTTCAAAATTGCGTCTTGCAAAACTTCAACATGTGGTTAATCTTTGTTCAAAGTTTCAATGGTATTGAAGCAAAACTAAAGGAGGTGTTAGCGACACGAAATTGGTAGTATAATCAGATGTTAATGTCTAAAAAGCAAAAAAAAAAAAAAAGGTCCAAGTTCAAGGGGAGATAATTCTTGAACCAGGGGGAATTAAGACTTCAAAATTGTGTCTATTAAAACTTCAACATGTGGTTAATCTGTGTAGAGATTTTCAGTGGCATTGAAGCAAACTTGAAGAAGTTTGAAACACAAAATTAGTAGTATAATAAGTTGTATATGTCTATAAAGCATACATAACGTCTAAGTTCAAGGGGAGATAATTCTTGAACCGGGGGAATTTGACTTCAAAAGTGCCTCTTGCAAAACCTCAAAATGTGGTTAATATTTGCATAAAGTTTCATGGCATTGAAGCAAAACTAAAGGAGGAGTTTGCGACACAAAATTGGAAGTTTATTTAGCTGTATCTGTCTACAAAGCATAAATAATGTCTTAGTTAAAGGGAGGTATAGATGTTTCCGAAACCTTGATAAGAAAAAAATACAAAGTGCCGAATAATACAATCAAACGAACATTTAATACTTTAAGTTGAGTCAGGTATTGTCTTGGCTGTAATCTAATAGGCCCAAAGTGGCTTTTTGTGGTTATATCGGAAAGGTTCAGTGGAATTCCAGGTTATTTCTAGATATCACAGAATTCGGCTGTCGACATCGAATGACCTCATTTGCATATGACCCAAAGTCAACTGAAGGAACCAAATTTACTAGCGAAACAGCCAACGTCCTAATTCATGTCACATGAAAGGGTTAGCGCAAAACTATGGTAAGTGTTTATATTCGTAAAAACGCTTACGACAGTTTTGGACTGATCTTTACAGAATTAAAGACCGGCTAGCGAACATAACTCCTGATGACGTAAAGATGACGTTTGTGTGATGTAATTTAAACTTAATTCAAGGTTCCAACGGTTATTTGCACCATGTGAATGATCATATATTTTTCGCAACGGTCTCGGATTAATCTAAAAATAGATTAATAGCCTACGTAGGCTATTAAGGAAATACCCTGCTTTTTTCTGATAAGTGACCTCAGATTTTTGCAAAACTACTTTTCAGCATATTGTATTCAAATAGTATACGAGAGGAAATAAAAATAATTAAAATCTGTGACATGAAAAAACATCGATACCTACCTTTAAAGGAAAGATAATTCGTGAACCAGGGGGAATTTAGACTTCAAAATTGCGTCTTGCAAAACTTCAACATGTGGTTAATCTTTGTATAAAATTTCAATGGTATTGAAGCAAACCCGAAGGAGGAGTTTGCAACACAAATTTGGTAGTATTATGTATGCAGACAGACGGACACAGGCACAGATACACGGACAGACAGGCTGATTCCATTATACCCCTGAAACATTCGTTTTGCAGGGGTATAATAATTCATAAGTAAAAAAAATCTTTCAGGTCATTCCTTTTCAGAATTGAAAAATATAATGCTTCTTTGGCAAATAGGAGCTAACATAATGAAACTAAGGACTGAACAGGCAGGTTCAAAACCTAATGAACATTCTGGGAGAAGAATAATAAATGTCTGGGTTCCAAGCTACTGTAAGCCAAGCATGAAAAGCATGTGTCAAGGGAAGTAACTCTAGAAGAGGTCTCAGTTTGTGTGATCTATGATTCAATAGTCTCATTTTTCATTTTAATGCCATCTTGGGGATTAATAAAATTATTATTTTGTCAATGAAGTGATTTCTTCCAATTAAGCTGGCAATGAACCTCACCACTGGGAAAACCAATGTGAGCAATCAATGACTTTGTACCCTGAGGTGGTGTAACTTGTTTGTATTGGCTTAAACACTACTTAAACCAATTCCAACACAAACCCTCCCTCACAAAAAAAGCTTAGTCTTACATTTCCAAAAAAAGATTTGTGACAAGCAAATTCTTAATTATCTACAATATTTCCTACCAAAAAGACAAATATTTCAACCTTTCATTAGCTTATACTTGTTATCTGCAACATCTTTTGTCTGGTAAATGGTACCAGCTATATAACAGAAAAATACCCGACTATTGATATGAAATGAGCGCATGAGTGACATTTCCAACCATTACACATGTGCGTCAAGTAAAGACTCAGATCAGCCTGTGCATCTGTACAGTCTAATTGAGCCAAATTCAGTCTTCTAAAGTACTGTTAAAATTGGTGAAACCTCTTAAATCAATTTAGAACAGAAATAAAGGTACTGTCACTATATACCTATTCCTTTGAAATTGCAAAGAATCTAATCATGTTATGAGGGGCCCAGAGATGCAATATATCTGCATGATAAATGTCTGAATTTCTTCGTCTCCCATACTAACAATACAAATCATCCTAAATAAGACATTTTCGTCTTATTATGTTTGCTTGGAATGTTTAATCAGTCCGTAGAAAATCTATTCCAATATAGAAATGCCATCAACACTGCTAGGAAGGGGAACCATTACCATTTTTTGTTAAAAATGCCAAATTAATTGGGTTTAACACCACTTCTTACACTATTTCAGTCATATCCATGTGGCTGGAGCACCTAACCATGGATTTCTGGTATTTTCCCCTCCATTACTACCACTACGTCCTTTCCCACGCCATCCTACCTAGGTTTACCAATTGGTGGGAGACAAATGTTGGAAAGGATATTTGCCTCTACCAGGAATCAAACACTGGACCTCATGATTTATTTCAAGGAGTCCAATCGGCTTCCAACTGTGCTATGGACACAGTTGAAAACTTCGAAAACTGAGTTTCACTTGATGTGTATTGCTGATGCAAACATAACCTGCAAACCACACAGTCACTTTTTGATGCCATGAATAAATACAGTTTTGGAAAAACTTTGTGGGAAAAGTAGAAATTGCTTGAAACAATCATTTTATTGTCTTAATTTGCACCTTTTTTCAAATTTATCTATTTGAAATGTCATCTGCAAAGATTATTCAAATTAAAAATAAAAGCAAAATATTTCAAGAAATCACTTAAGGAGCAGTCTGAATTTCTTTTCGACATATAGGGTTGATATCGCAGTAGGAAACCATTTTGAATAAAAATATCTTTAAAGGAAAGAAATTCAATAAAGGAATTAATTTTGCGTAAAAAAAAATTCACTCAATCTTAAGACCAACATCCTTAAACAGTCAATCATCTGCTTGAGTAAGTTCCAGAAAATTGGACGAGCTTTTGTGATACAAATAAACAAATTGGGGAGAAAATTTTGAATCTTAAAAATTGTTCATTTATCACATCAATTTGGATATTATAGATTTTCAATTTTATGTTGTCTACTAAAAGTCAACAAAATCAGGCTTATACTGTCTGGGAAATATAGTTTGAACACAACGAATATTTGTGAAAATTTATTGCGATCCATTCTTTGACGCATCACAGAAAAAGGAACTATCTTTCAAAGATCACTGATTACAGTGATTCTTCAAAAAGATTTTTGCATGAAAATTCACCAGTGGATAGATCTCAATGGGAAAAGGCACAGTGCACAAGAACCGTTAAGATTACCTAATTTGACTGTTGGGGGATGTTTTTTTGTTGTTGTTTTTTTTAAACCCCTTCCCACAAAATGACACTTTTAGACACCCTTTAAGTAAAATGGCTTTTGAAAACATTGTGGAAAATGAAGAAATTGCTTGTCAAAGCAATTTCTTCATTGTCCATAATGTTTTCTTACCCGATAACTTGATATCGATAACGATAACTTGTTTTAAAATTTCATCAACAGATAATTTTTGTCTACAACTTCTTTCAGTTTGGAACAGTCTTAGATTTCACTGTGTGGGAATGGGTTAATTTCAAATGAACTTTTGTCCTCTAAAAGTATGATAACTGCATGGTAACCTAAATATTCACAAGTATATGGATCTCAATGTGAAAAAGTGCACAAGAACCGTAACTCTAGCTTTTGTAATTCTTAGTTATTTCTCTTTTTATCAATGAGAGTGCAGTTATGAATTTGGATAGGTCTCACAGAGGAGAATGCAGCCATAATTTGGCTTGAATACTCTGGTAATTTTCAAATTTTTTTTCACTTTCCCAGAAGAGTAAGAACCATCATAATGTGGATGTTAACCCTTGTAATGCTGAATAAAAAAGAACTGCATTAAAATCAAAGGGCTGAAAGCACAAGATTCACTTATTATTGGTTAAAATTCATTTTGAAAATTTATCCACACAACAAAAATTTAGACTGGTCCATATTGAATGGAGTTGCAGTCAATAATTCAAAATTTATGAAATTTTAGATTTTTTCAACCTTCTGGGTCGAAAATATTGTGTAAAATTAAGAAATTAATTGCAACAAGCAATTTCTTAATTTTAACCAATGTTTTACTAATTGCTCTTCTTGAGGCGTCAAAAAGGCGTCACTATATGGGAATGGGTTAAGGAGTTACTGACATGACATTATCAGGTAGCTTCTACAGGGGGATGGCCATGCCTGCAGGACTCTTGTTTAAATTACATTTTGGGACATTTATGTCAAAATTGAATAATTTGTACATTGAGCATTGTAACCGAAATTGTTCAAACTAACATACTTCTTAACTACTATCTTGTTGGCCTGGGAAACTATAAAATGCATGGCCTAACTAGTGACATTCTGATGCAGTAAAACTAGTATTAAAGTTTGAAATAATCCTCATAAGAGCTCTTTTTCCGAATGGTAGCTTCCCCTTCAATACAGTGATTTCCCCTTAACTGCAATCCTGCTTATAGGACAAATAGTTCCTTTTAAGGCAATCCCTCACATTAACCAAGATGTGTTTGTGAAACACCATGCCCCCGAAAGAGGAATTTTTTAGAAGTGGGTGATTTTTTTCTTTCTTTTTTGGGGGGGTAAGGGTTAATTTTGACTTTGACCTTGAAGAAATGACGTTCTCCAGTTGCCCCTTGTTGAGACCTATCTATATACCAAATATTAGCATTGTAACTTAATCAGGAATGAAGTTATAGGAAAATGTTTAATTGGCAGGTTAAGTTTTTGAGTAATGTTTTAGGGAAAAGGGTTAGAATTTTGACCTTGATGAAATGACCTTCCCCAGTTGCGCCTTGACGAGACCTATCTACATATCAAATATTAGCATTGTAACTTAATCAGGGTTGAAGTTATAGGAAAATGTTAAGTTGACAGGTTAAGTTTTTGAGTAATGTTTTAGGGAAAAGGGTTAGAATTTTGACCTTGACCTTGATGAAATGACCTTCCCCAGTTGCGCCTTGACGAGACCTATCTACATATCAAATATTAGCATTGTAACTTAATCAGGGTTGAAGTTATAGGAAAATTGGCAGGTTAACTTTTGCAGACAGACAGAGGGACAGACAGAGACAGACGGACACTGGTAAAACAATATGCCCCCGATCTATCGATGCGGGGGCATAAAAATTTTGGACTAGCATATACTGAATACAGTAGAAAATGTTATAGGAAAAGTAGAAATGGCTCATTACAAGCCATTTCTATTTTACACACAATGTTTATCTTGGTATTATTTTACAGGGGCTTTGGTATTGTTTTACAGGGGCCTTGGTATTATTTTACAAGGGCCTTGGTATTATTTTACAAGGGCCTCAGAAAGTGTTAAAGAGTGGTAATGAGTTATTTGTAGATTCCTTTTAACAGAGTTGCAACCACTGTTACCAATGAAGAAAACCCAGTCTCACCAGCTAACTATATATCATTAAACTCAACCCTTGTCATCCTGTATAAATCCTTTACCGAATTGCAATTCAAATCGAAGAGTTGAAAGCACTAAGGTGGCTTAATGTATGTATTAAAGCTTATCTTTTAAACAAATCTGCCTTTAATGGGACAAGTAGATGGTGTAGACAAACATCAGACTACTATATGCTAAAACAACAATTTATGAAGCTTTTCTCCAATTTGTGACAACAATCATCTTCAATGATTATTTAGAGGAAATAATACTTAACCCATTACCACACAAGAAAATTGGTCCAAAATTGAAAGGAATTGCAGACAACAATTCAAATTTGATGAAATTTTTTTTTAAACTATTTTGGTAGAAAACATTGTGGAAAATGAAGAACTTGCTTGTCACAAGCAATTTCTTCATATTACACAAAGTTTTCCAAATTGTTTGCTTAAATGGCATCAAAGAGCGTCATTGTGTGGGAACGGGTAAATTAGAGATATACCATTGACAAGAGGACCAAATGATGGGTCCAATATCAATCACCTGATTTATTCATAGATTCAAATCATTGGAAGCATTTTAACCATTCCTGTTTTGCAAGGTGTTAGACCTGTCCAAATTCAAAGGTTTTGCAGACGAAGATTTAAAGTGAATTAAATTTGAAAAATAACCATTCAGCAGGGCTCTGCAGAGTGGGCGACTCAGGCGAAAAAGTCGCCTGGTTTCATAAAACTTCGCCTGATTTGCTGATCAAAGCGAAGTGGAAGTCGCCTGGAATTTTCGGGAAGTCGCCTGGATACGATAGGTGATAACCTAGACTGGCCAAGCGGCTATAAGAGTAGGGGACAGTGTGCAATTATACAACTGTCGGTCAGAAGCCCTTTGATCGTAATTCAAGCGTGTATCGGTAGTCCAGCAGATTATCAGAAAGAGAGGTATGTTCTGGCAGCTAATAGTCAACATGCTTACTTCATTCACACCTACGCTGATTGGTTTCGGCAATGCTTTGTATACTATCGGCACCAGAAATCTTTATTTAAAATCCATTCCCTTCTCAAGTTTTAATTATTTCTTAAATTAAGTTATCATCAGTCTACGAGATTTGTTGCTTACTTTCAGAAAATGAGAATAATGGCCGACATTTACGGACTCCGTGTCATTTACCAGAAGTCAAAATTATGTTAAAAATTTGAAATCTTGATGAAAAATAATTCTGCCGAAAAACTACATACAGCAAATTCATTTTTCATTAGAATCCTTCAATTTGAGATCTGCTTTAATTGTAACAAGTGAAGAAAATTATGGCAAACAATTTAAAGGCTGCTACGATCTTTTCCTGAGATTCTTGTTATGATACATTCTATCCAAAAACTAAATTTCACTTACTTGTGTTGGTAATAATTCCTTTAAATAACATGTAATCCTATAAAGTGGAGCAAATTATCCTGTGTTAACTTTAAACCACTGCATGTACAGAGTCTGGTTTTGTGTACTGAGCAGTAACCCTTACCCTTTACACACTATCACTGACTTAATCACAGAGGACCTTTTTTGACCAATTAATGACAATTTTTATCCATTTATATGTTATCAAGTAAAGTGCACAGACTTTAACTCATTACCACACAATCCCCCATTTTGACATCTTGAAATGTTGTTATGGGAAACTGTGGAAAAAGGAGATGATTGCAGCAAGCAATTTATCCTTTCCCCACATGTTTCTACCCTCTTTGGCACCTTCTTTCTTATATAAGCTCACTGTGAGATGTCTTATTTAGCTTCTTTCAATTTGTACCAGTCTGAACTTTTTCTTCTGGTAATGGTTTGATTAAATACATGTTGTTACAATAAAATCTTTTCTCATTTTCTGCTTCAAATAGGAACACTACTCATTTCATTCAGACCGCCTATACACTATTTTCATTTTTTTATTAGTTGACTTTTTTTTATCATATATGAATCTATGATGAAATATTAAGAAAAAATAAATTAAGAATCAAACTCTTGAATTCTTAAACCTAAAAAAAGAAAAATACAAAAGTATTTGTTCACAGGAATAAGATCTTTATTGAGGACTGCATAATACATAATATAAAATGCAACTACCTAGTTGTAAAGCTATTTCATTTTCTGATAGAAATGAGGAATACACGCAAAAACTTATTTTTTAATGCGATCCACATCTCCTGAAAGTCTCACCACTTCTCCCCGTTTTGAAAAACTTCTCCCAATTCTCAGACTAGTGAGAAGTGACTTCTCCCCAAATTCTGGGAGTCTGCAGAGCCCTGTTCAGTAGGGTAGAAAATTTCGTTGAAAAAGAAGAAATTGCTAGTTACAAGCAATTTCTTCTTTTTCTACAATGTTTTCTCAATTATAAAATTATAAAATCATGGGGACGTACAATCCAGGGATTGAACAGGAAAGGGCTAAATGAATGTAACCAAAGGACCTTATTAGTAAAGTTTGGTTGAAATCCACTGGCTAGGAGATTATATGTTCATGAATTAGACACTTGATGAATCAGAAAAGCTCATCCTGTGCACTGCTTTGATTTGAATTGGGTTTAACCACATTTTAACAGTATTTCAGTCATAATACTGCGGATGGAGTACCTAACAATGGATTCCTGGAGTTTCACAACAATTCCTTTTCAAGCCTCCAGCTGCTCATCCCACTTAGGTGAGAGACACCTGTGCACTGCATGCCCTGATATGCTAACAAGAAACAAATCCAAACAAAAGTTTATGTTGAATGGGTAGAAAAATTTAGCTCCTTGTCTTTATTTTGCACAGCTCAAGGGATTTTAATTGGTTTGTTGTATGCAAGGTGTTTAAAACCACTTTGAACAATCTCTTATTATCCCCCGTCATTTCGGCGAAGGGGATATAGTAATTGGTCTCCGTCCGTCATTCCATCATTAAGCTTGTCCGGAGCATATCTCTGAAAGTATAATTGCTATCAACTTGAAACTTCAAAGGTCGATAAATCTCATTGAGGAGAAGTGCAGTGCACAAGAACCACAACTCTTGCTTGCATAATTTTGGAGTTATTGTCCTTTGTTGTTTTAAAGACTAAGATTTTGTCCGGGGCATATCTCTGAAAGCATAATTGCTACTAACTTGAAACTTCATAGGTGGATACATCTCATTGAGTAGAAGTGCAGTGCACAAGAACCACAACTCTTGCTTGCATAATTTTAGAGTTATTGACCTTTGTTGTTTAAACACTTGTGTCCGGAGCATATCTCTGAAAGTATAATAGCTACTAACTTGAAAATTCATTGGTGGATAGATCTCGTTGAGGAGAAGTGCAGTGCACAAGACCCACAACTTTTGCTTGCATAATTTTGAAGTTATAGCCCTTTGGTGTTTTTAAGACTTAGGGACTTTAAGACTTGTCCAGAGCTTATCTCTCTGAAAGTATAATAGCTATTATCGAACTCATTGAGACGAGTGTACACGAAGCCTAAATCTGACTGGCTTCAGTTTGATATCAAGCTTTTACAGCGAGGATGGCCGTGTCCAACACGGCTCTTGTTAATACTAGAAGTTCACTTGTTTGTTTTTTCTGGGTATCACCAGAGAGTCGTGCGAGTGTTATTTGACTCATCAATTAACCACCAAGTCCTACTGGATCCCTGTTTGTATAGCTGGCATACAGTCATCTAAATATAGGTCCTTCTACCTTACAGTTTAGTCACAACTTACCAGATAACATGAATGAAAATTGGATGAAAACAAATGTATGTTTCTTAAAATCTTTTTTGAAGATACACCAAATGGGAGAAGCTGGTATATGAAACAATGGCATAGACACAGCGTATGTATATGGTTGCTATATTCTGTTGGCATGATTTTCTTCCAGACAAATCTATGATTGCAAATTGGCCAATTACGCTGTCTGACTGTGGAAAAGTATGCTCTCTGTTGAGTAAATGGAAGACTGCTCATGTATTTTGTGTCCTTTGTAATGTCCACCCTTCCGACAAGTATTCTAGCTTAGCCGGTACTGTTGAGGGTGGATCAGAATTTGGAAACCTCCTGGTTTGATCCATTTTCTTCGGAGTCTTTGGAGTCTTTTAGGACTCTGTGTCTAATATTGCATGGTTTTGGCACTTAATTTATCATATAACTTTCATCTCTCTTATTTCACCTCTGAACTTCCAGTAAATATCTTGAACACACCAGGAATCTGTGTAGTTTAAACTATTTTGCAAGTTACTTCACTGTTGAACCTCTAGGCAATGACTTTATCTGTCTGGATATTATGTTCTTCTTTTCTTCATTGAATCTTCATCAAACAACTTAAAACACACTTTTTTGAGGGTTTTTTCAATTCTCAAATGAACCAACACCAAATGTCTTGTGGACTTCCAAAATCTGTATGACCATGCTATTTTTGTTTTCAGCAAATTTTCCATTGAATCCCCAACAGATGTGTTGAGTACATCAGAAATCTGTCCAATAACGAAGCGACATTCTGTTTCAGTTATTTCTCCATTATTTGATCTAATTTTTTGCATTCACCAAGAATCTGTCAAGATTTATTTTGCCAAGAGCCTTAATGCAAGCATTTCAACCAGCTTCAGGGTAACTTTTATCATCAAAATTTGTTAATATTTGATTCTGTTGGCCCTATCTACCTATCAGAATCACATGAGTGAGCGAGTGTTGGCACGTGTCCAAATTCATCAGAACGAGATTGGCGCGCTTTACTAAATTTCCATTTTACACTATCTGATAAGTTGTGAGCAAAATGTTTGAAGACAGAGTGATGACAATATAAATTTGTAATTTCTAAACCTTTATTGTGGTCACCAATTGGATTTGATAGTTATCCCATTCCCACATAATCCTCTTTTTTTACACCCTCAGAAAAAGATTTTCAAAGTTTCAAAACTTGAAATTGTTGTCTGCAGGTCTTCAACTTTGAGCAGTATAAAATGTTATTATCCGGTAATGTCCCAAGTTAAAGTTTGATGAACTTTCAAAAATCTGTCTATATGAGGAGCTCTTTCTGGAAATTTTTTTAAAGTTTTACCCATTACCGCAAAACAGACTTTTAGGCTGGTTCTTAACTCTTGTCACGCTGAACCCGGAATATTCCGGTTTTGGCAGGAGCTGTAGACAAAGATCAGCCTGCACATAAATGCAGTCTGATCTTAGTCTACACCTCATGCTTGTACTTTCCCTGCCAGAGTTGTTTATGAAGCTGATTTCTAAAAGAAATATTGATTTTTTAACAACAAGTTCTATCAGTACTTTCAGCCCTTTGATTTTACAGCAATTCAGTAATGTATCCAGCATGACAAGGGTTAAGATTATTTCAAACAACAATTTCAAGTTCATTTAATTCTAAAAGCATTTGTCTTTCTGGGTAGAAAACAGTTTTGACATTGAAGAAATTGCTTCTTCCTGTTCAACAATGTTTTCAAAAGCTTTTTTCATGAGGGGTATATAATAAAAAGCCATCTTGAAAAATGAATCACTGTAACCTTTTTATGTATAGGGATAGAATTATAACTACTTGGTTCATTTTTTTCATACTTTTAAGAAGTTGGATTAAAAGCAGGGCCTAGTGATCCTTGATTGATTGAATGGGGTTTAATGCCACTTTTCACAGTATTTCAGTCATATCACGTCGACTGGAGCATCTAACCGCCGATTCCTGGCATTTCTCACACCAGTACTACCACTACATCCTTTCCGAGCCTCCAGCCACTTATCCCACATAGGTTTACAATTATTCAGCCATTAGTGGGAGACCAACGTAGGAAAGAATATTCACCGTGGCCAGGGATCAAACCCCTTGACTAGGAGTCCTACATGCTACCACTGAACTACGCGGCCACATGATCCTTAAACATTGATAAAAATTGCTAGATTACGAGTCCTTGTTTTAATTCACAGGGTACGTTCAAGTGTTCTGTATTTTGTCAAAAGAAAAATCCCAGGAGCTGTGCAAAACAATATAAGAGTTACCTACTTACTGAGCAGACATTGTATCAAGAGTGATTTCTATTTTACTCATTCCGACTAAATCCACTTCTTTATGTCCCTCAAGCAATTTCTTAATTTCTCACAATGCTTTCTGTCCCCAAAAGACCAAACTATTTCAACTATCATCAAATTGAAATTGTCGTCTAACTTCTTTCAATTTGAACCAGTCCAAATTTTGGTTGTCTGGTAATGGCCCAAACAATAATATTTCAAGGTCACTCTGTCCAGGAGTCACTGGAGTTGGTCTCAAATAGAAGCCTATCCCCGATGAGGTTTCTACAATATATGATACCTCTAGGGTAAATATTGACAAGGATAAAAATCTTTTTGAGTGGATGCCAAATTGGACGTACACTGCCGAGGGTATGGTAATGGCTTGTTCAAGACTTTCCTCTGGACGAGCTAAAAAAGGAAAAATGATTTAGGGTCAAACCATTTTCTTCTGAATATATGATGGGTATGTTATGATTATTATCCTATGAAATAAAACTGCATGACACCCTATAACTGAAGATTGAATATTGGCAATGTTTTGGAAATGAACAAAACAAGTTTTTTTACAGTTCTTCATTGTCAAGCTTAATGTCAGAACCATGAATAAACCATAGCTGGTCATAATTGTACAGAAGTTGTCATGCAGTCAGACAAATTTGAATGTCTTTGTACATTATGGATGGAAACAATGCCTTTTGACAACTAATGCTTAAATTAATATAGGTTAAAATTTGTCCCAAGTTGGCTTCTGGAAAACCTGACATCATTTAAACACCTTTTTCAGGAAATTGAAAATCTGTTCTGTCATTTATGGCAGGTTTGGGGGATTGCATTTCCCATTCAGTGCAGCTTTGTGATAAACTGTTGAATTAACGTCACATAAAAGCCATACAATTTGTCACTAAATTATTGAGTAAAAAATATGTTCTTCCACAATTGGCCTGTCCATTCAGGTCTCTGAGAAATTTTCAATCAACTCTCTTGGGAAATGAATTTTGAATTCTGTTGAGAATGATGCATTAGTTGAAAATTAAGATTAAAATCTGTATTTGTTGATTTTCATTTGTGTCTTTTTTCCACATGACATGCCAAGTTGGTACCAAGTTAGTATCAAGTTAGCACTTGAAAATGATCTCTTGAGACAAGAGGGCCCTTAAGTGCTTACCTGAGTCAATATGTTGGAACAAGAGGACAAGAAGTCTTTTATTGCTCACCTGAGAAATGGCACTAGTTACTTAACCCATTCCCACTCAGTGACGCCTTTAAACACCCCTATCTCATTTGAACAGTGACACCTTTAGACATCCCAGACTTTTGATCCTAAAAACGCTGTAATTTCAAAGACAAGAAGTAAATCAAAGCCATTTATGGTGAGTTTAGCTCTTTATCTTCAAAATGATTTAAAAAAAATACATTTTGGGATGGAAAAAAAACACGCTTTTACCCATTAAAAAACAGTTTTTCTCAGAAGATCAATAAAATCTTGTCAGAAGATGGTGAACATTTGTATGAAAGAAATTTGTACCTGCATGCATGATTATTGAAGTTACAGAGAAGACACGGCAAAAAGTGCCAATTTTTTACCTTTGACCCCCAGATTGTGACCTTGACCTTTGAGATAGGAATCTGGGTCTTCTTTGCAACACGTAATCTGAAGGTGGTTAACATTTGTATGAAAGAAATTTGTACCTGCATGCATGATTAAAGAAATTACAGAGCTCTTATCTCCCTTATAAATCCACAAAGAGGCTTGATACGTGGTCGTTGTACTTAAAACTGACCTTTGCCCTTGTATGACCTTGACCATGACCTTTTGACCTAGTTTTAGGATTTTAAGCTACAGCTTTCAAATTTGGACCATTTATAGAGTTTATATGCAAAGTTGAATTTAGAACTTTACCCTGACCTAGTGACCTACTTTTTTCATTATTGAAGGTAGCAGCCTTTAAATTTTGACCATATGTATACTTTTGCATGTAGAATTGAACTTTGGCCATTCAGTTGACCTAGTGACCTACATTTACATAATATATTTTAAGCTGCAGCCCTCTTTTTACACAGGCCTGCAGTGTTACTCAGGTGAGCGATACAGGGCCATCATGGCCCTCTTGTTGAGACTTTGGGAGACCTGGTAATTTTTTTTAGCAAATATGAAATATTTTTTTCACTCATCTGATTGTTTGAAATAGTTGATGTAATACTTTGTTGTTTTAGCAAAATAAGATCATTAAAAAATTATTTCTTGTGGACAAAAAAGCTTTTGCATCCAACCCACGCAATATTTTTAAAAAATGACTTGGGCAATTATGCTATGAGGCTAATGATATGGTTTTCAGCAACAAAACCCGCAATTATGTTCCGTGATCTAGATCAACAGAAGTGTTAGTCAACCCTTGTACACATCATACTAAAAGTGTAACCACCGTGATTGTGGCAGTGCAAGTATATGGACTCCCTCCCAAAACTGTATTAATTCTCATCTTTTCTACTTTACAGTTGAAAGACTTCGGCATATTCTTTCTGAGGTACTAAAAAAACATCAAAACTCAAATAGACCTGAATATGACAAGAAAAAAAGACCACAGTGGTGGGATCCTCGTATTCTGTTCGTCAAACCCATTAAACTCAAAAGAGAACTTAAGGCTGTGCTGAAAATGCTACAATGGAGGAAGTTGCAGGAGAAACATTGTGTGAGAAAAACCCAACTACACCTGAGGTAAAAGGACCTGTAGATACTTTTAAAGTCGCTGAGTTGAGACAGATTATTTTTAAAGCTTTGAAGAGTGAACCCTACTCTGGAAAATCTAGATACACAGAACAGAATAAGCCATCCTGGTGGGCACCTCAAGTGGACTTTGTAAAGCCCCCTTTTTTGACAAAACAAGACCTCATTGAGGTGGTAAAACATGAAAGTTGAAAGTGACTACATCACCTCCTGTGACAGAGGTGGCTGAGGAAACACCGGGAATGAGATTGCGGTATAGTATCGACAATCCTGTGAGGGGCATATGTCTTGCCATCCTGAAAGGTTTTCCTCAATCACTAAAGAAACAAGATACCGTGAAGAATCATGGGGACTTCAAGACCCTACAGCTGGGTACAACGAACTTGGTAGCTACCACTTGGAAAGACAAGAAGCTGGTCCATCATCTTTTAACTAACAGTGACCCTACAGTTGTCAAAGATGCCAGAAAAAGATGTGGGCCAGAAGTACTTCACCTGTGGCAGCCAGAGACTGTCCAACAGTATAACCAGTAATTGGTAGGATACAAAGAGAAAGAAGTCGCCAACTCCTGAACCATGTGAAAGAATGGTTGTGGAAGAACAGGATTTCCAGGGACATGTAAACACCAGACTTCCAGTAGGAAAGCGTCAATGCTGGTACAATATCAAGACCCTGAACAAATGGAAGGAGACTGTCTTTGGATGTTCTGTATGTAATCTTCACCTGTGCAAAGATGGATGCCATGCAGGATACCAAGGATTAACGGATTGAATAATGGACAATGAGATTGTGGATTAGAAAATGTGTAATGGATTAAATGACCAGACTGATAAATCAACTTTGAGATTGAACAATGGAATTAGTGGAAAAAAAACAACACATGGGCCATGAATGATAGAGCCTCCTCACGGTGTGAACTTGTTGTGGCTACATGTAATTATGCACACATTAATAAAATAAACTTTCTTAATAATTGTGATTCTTTTTTTTTCCACCAATCCTCAATTCCTCACAATGAATATCTTGTTTTACTACTCAGACAACGGGAAAGACAGACATCATTAAAACAATATGCACCTGATCTTATGAACCGGCAGGGCATAAAAATGATAAACTCATTGAAAGAATTATCGCCTATTGTATGAATGTAGAGAATTTATGATGCGTCAACAGCTGAGATCATTTAGCACACTCAAAATGAATAAAGAAATTCTACATAAAATTCAAAAAATTATATTTGCTACTTGATCTTGTCATAAGGCAAGATTTTCAAATGTTACATCTGGGTTTTGAAATGAAAACCTACGTCGCAATATATCCTGCTGAAAAAATTGAATTTATTCAACATTGATAAGAGTATTCACTTTATTTAAATGTGGAATTATGTTAAAAAATTTTTAAGAAAATAAACACCATGCCATAATATTACCGTGCCAAGAGTGCATTATTGTTTATCAGATGCTTTGTAACATATTGCGGATCACGTAACTTCATATATATCCTGTTTTATAGAATGGAACCTTTTCCATCAAGACTGTTAACATATCATTTTTCTGTTCAGCTCCCTAAAACATTATCATGACATTTCATCATTTCTATTTTTCAAACTTTTCTTTGAACTATTGTCGAAACATTTCCATCATCAGTACGATTCCTGTTACACACTTTATCGCCAATATGATGCTCCTTTTTTTGCATTTTAATATATACTTTTTAATTCGTTGTATGGCACTTTTGTATGAAAAGTCAATTATTCATATGAGAAAATATTTCCTCCTTTTCTACCTAATTTTTAGCTCAACTGAGCACAACACGCTCATGGTGAGCTTTTGTGATCGTTGAATGTCTGTCTTCTATCATGCGGCGTGCCACGTCAACAATTGAAGTGTTTACACTCTACAGGCCACAGTTTTGACCCAATCTTCATGAAACTTGGTCAGAATAATTGGTAGGTCATGAGGATGAACCCTATTAATTATGGGAGGGTTCTAGTGGAAAACACAGGAAAAGGGGCCTTAATGACAATTTCATTGTTTACACTCTAGAGGCCACAGTTTTTACCCAATCTTCATGAAACTTGGTCATAATATTTGGCAGGTCATGAGGATGGACCCTTTTGATTATGGGAGGGTTCTATTGGAAAACACAGGAAAAGGGGCCTTAATGACAATTTCTTTGTTTACGATCTAGAGGCCAATTACAGCAATATCTCGTTAATTTTATATAGATTTTATGTTGGAAAAATAAAAAAAAATCTTCTTCTTGAAGTCCCAGTCTTAAAATTTAGACCACTTCTTTACTTTTGTATGCAGAATAGAGCTTTCACTTTAACCTAGATTTGCTAGTGTCACTGTCACTTAAAATAGAATATATAGCTTTTAGCTCTTATCTCCCTTATAATTCCACATCGAGGCTTGATACTCGGTCGTTGTACTTAAAATTGACCTTTGCCCTTGTATGACCTTGACCATGACCTTTTGACCTGGTTTTAGGATTTTAAGCTACAGCTTCAAATTTGGACCATTTGTAGAGTTTACATGCAAAATTGAATTTTGAACTTTACCCTGAGCCTTCAAATTTTGATTATATGTATACTTTTGCATGTAGAATTGAACTTTGGCCATTCAGTTGACCTAGTGACCTATATTTACATAATATCATTTTAAGCTGCAGCCCTCGAATTTGGAACACAGTTACAGTTTTGCATGTAGAATTATGTATCCCTTTTTACACAGGCCTGCAGTGTTACTCAGGTGAGCGATACAGGGCCATCATGGCCCTCTTGTTGAGACTTTAACAGAATCCAATGAAAACTGTGAACTTTATCTTGGTGTAAAGATTTTAAAATAAAATTTTTAATAAGGCTCCTTTTTACTGTGACACTTGAAGGATCAGGTCTCATGTCAGCATCAACAATCATAATTATTGTACAAAGATTCTGTAAAGGTTTGAAGAAAATCCAGTGAAAGCTCAGGACTTGGTTACAAGGATTACAGATAATATTCTCAAAAGGCCCCTTTTCCCATGAGACTAGACAGATCAGGCCCAATCTGAAAAGAGACAATCCCTATGATAGTACAATTATTCTGTGAAAGTTTAAACAGAATCCAATGAAAACTGCTAACTTTATTGTGGTACAAGATTTTAAAATAAAATTTCATAAGGCTCCTTTTTCTGTGATATTTGACCGATCAGGTCTAGTGTCAACATAAACAATCCTTATTCTTGTACATTTATTCTGTGAATGTTTGAAGGAAATCCGATGAAAACTCTGTAACAAGGATTTCTAAATGACTTTACAGTTCAAACCCCGTTATGAAAAGAATGATCATTCTGACCTTACAATCATTCTGTGAAAGTTTCCACAAGATCTGATCAAAGCTGTGAGATTCATCGTGTTAACGGGGATTTTTTAATTAAATTTTCATATAGCCCCTTTTCCCATGTTACTTGATGGATCTGAACCTTTTCCAAGGGGAACTATACTTACAAAAGAATGATTATTCTGTTTGAGTATGAAGACAACCCCATTAAATCTGTGGACTTCAACACATTAAGATTTTTTATACTAAATTTTCCTAAGGCCCCCTTTCCTATGTTTCTCAATGGATCAGACCCAAAAGGATCAATCCTTATGATTGTACAATAATTCTGTGAAAGTTTGAAGTCGATCAGGTGAAATCTAGGACAATGATGTGTTAACTAAGATTTTTTCATTACATTTTCAAAAGGCCCCTTTTCCCATGATACCTGATGGATCAAACCCAATTTCAAAAGGAACAATCCTTATGATGGTACAATCATTCTGAGAAAGTTTGAAGAAAATCCGATGAAAACTGTGGACTCGAGTGTTAACGAGGATTTTTAATAGATTTTTAACCCTTGTCATGCTGTATAAATTACCTTATTGAATTGCTGCAAAATCAAAGGGCTGAAAGCACTGATAGAATTTGTTGTTCAATAATCCATATTTCTTTTAGAAATCAATTTCATTAACAATTCTGGCAGGAAAAGTACAAGCGGGAGGTGTAGACCAAGATCAGACTGCACTTACGGGGATTAATAAATTTTCTAATTAAATTTTCCTAAGGCCCCTTTTTCTGTGTTTGATGGATCATACCCAATTTCGAAAGGAACAATCCTAATGATATTACAATTATTCTGAGAAAGTTTCGAGAGAATCCGATGAAAACTGTGGAGACTGAGTATTAACAAGGATTGTTAGTATATTTTCTAATCAAATTTTCCCTGTAATTCTTGATGGATGTGACCCACTTTGGAAAGGAACAATCCTTATAATGGTACAAACATTCTGTGAAAGTTTGAAAAGAATCTGATGAAAACTGCAGACTCTAGAGAGTTTATCTTAACTTTTGATTAAGCCCCTTTTCCTGCGTTTCTGGACATATCTGACCCAATTTCAAAAGGAACCGTCCTTATGATGGTGCAATCATTCTGAGAAGGTTTCTGAGAAAGTTTGAAGAATATCCGATGAAAACTGTTGACTCTAAGGCATTAACAATGAAAAGTAAACGGACAGACGATAGATTGGAAAATGCCATTGCTGTAGCTCTTTTGACCTTTGGCTAGTAGATCTAAAAATCATATCAAGTTTGGTGAAGACTTTTGAAGATGGATATCAACATAGGCCTATACTATGGCCACTATA
This sequence comes from Fragum fragum, assembly GCA_946902895.1. Classification (NCBI taxonomy): domain Eukaryota; kingdom Metazoa; phylum Mollusca; class Bivalvia; order Cardiida; family Cardiidae; genus Fragum; species Fragum fragum. The sequence goes on from OX336371.1 coordinate 52,698,015, forward strand.
CCTTCAATGTCAGAATGTAAACAAAGTCATAAAACAGGAAGTATTTAACTTGCGGATCTAAACTCTGTAAGTACCATGTAGGACCCCGAAGATAAACCTTCACACCAAGTTTCAAGTCAATGCTATGAATAGTTGCTAAAAAAAGTGCAACAAAAATATACCACTTTACATGTCAATGTCCATATATAAACAAAGCCATCAAACAGGCAGTAAGCAACCTCCACACAAAGTATTAAGTCAATGCTATAAATAGTTGCTGAGAAAAGTGCAACAAAAATATTGGTTACGGATGGTTAATTGATTGAATGGGGTTTAACGACTCTTAACAGTGGATGTAGCACCTAACAAATGATTCCTGGTATTTCTCACACAAGTACTACCACTACGTCCTTTCCTAGCCTCCAGCTGCTATCCCACTTAGGTTTACAATTATCCACCCATTGGTGCGAGACAAATGTCGGAAAGAATATGTGCCGCAGTCAGGGATCGAACCCATGACGTCCAATGATTGAAGATAGGAGTCCGAAGTGCTACTGACTGCCATTACAGATGGATGGATTGATGGATGGATGGATGGATGGATGGTTGGACGGACAGATAACCTGAAGGATGAACAATGGTAAACCATTATACCTCCTCTTCTTCATAGCTGGGGTATAACAGCTTCTGTTTATTTCATCATTCTTTGTTCATAAGATATTATTTCTTATTAGAATCTTCAATACCACGGCAAAACCTGATATAATCTAGACTTTCTTAATTAAGGCTTTGAGGTAATAAGAACTTATTTAGGGTATATCAGCATGATTTATCTTTCCTCTAACAAACAATTACAATATATTAAGTACGATAATAGACAACCTTTGATCTAGTGTTTCCAATATCAAAGACAATTACACTTTAAAACAACTAAAATTTCTTCCAACTAACAATTAATAACTTCTGTCTGTTACATTTACCAATTGAAAATACTCATGATTATATAAAAAGAAAATTCTTCAATAAAGAAGAAGAGGTCCTAACTGTTTTGCTGAAACACAATCTTCCTTTTACCTTGACCTTCCACACTTGACCTTCAATACCGTATTTTCCAGATATGTTCGGGCAGCCGAAATTTTCGGACACCATTAATTATTTTCAGAAATAATTCATTTTTTGTCCCTAAGTTCGGACACAGAATTGATTTGACATCCCTTAATTTTCGGATCCTTATGATGGTACAATCATTCTGTGAAAGTTTGGAGAGAATCCTATGAAAACTGGACTTTATCGCGTAAACGAGGATTTTTTAATTAAGTCTTAATTAGGCCCCTTTTCCCGTGTTTCTTGACGGATCATACCCAATTTCGAAAGGAAGGATCCTTATGATGGTACAATCATTCTGTGAAAGTTTGAAGGGAATCTGATGAAAACTGTGGACTCTATCTTGTAAACAAGGAAAGGTTTAACTGACGGACGAGGGACGGACGGACGCACGCACGGATGCCGGACTGGAAAAAACATTGCTAGAGCTCTAGTGGCCTTCGGCCAGTAGAGCTAATCAAAACTCCGCACTTGTTCTTAACTAGAATTGTTGCAAAGCAGACTGATACCCCAAACATCATTTTGCACGCAAATAGCACAGTTGACTTGATATTCATTACCCCAAAAAAGTAGGTACATCCTTGGAGTATGGATAACAATTTCATAAAATTCCAAGGTCCTAGGTCAAATTGCTTATGAGTTAGAGCATGGAAACAGTTTTGTTTTGTTTGTTTGAATGGGGTTTTACACCGCTTTTAACAATCTTTCAGTTATATTGCAGCGGCTGGAGCACCTAACAATGGAACCCTGGTATTTCTCACACCAGTACTATCATTACATCCTTTCCTAGCCTCCAGCTGCTATCCCACATAAGTCTATGATTATCGACCCATTGGTGAGAGACAAATAGTCGGAAAGGATGAGTGCCATGATCCAAAACAATAAGGCTGTTCCTAGGATCATTTACCTATTGTTAGAAGTTCCATGATAGGGTTAGAGCATTGAAATGAAGTCTGCATTCAGATAAGCAAATAGACAGATAGATAGACAGACAGACATGGTGAAAGCAATATACTCCCCTGGTAGTTGGAGTATATAAACACCTGTCTCTTTAATAGCAATACCCTGAGTTTTCTTAAAACAGTTGAGCTAGACATTGAATACCAAATTATTATATTATATTGTCTTTAAGATATTTCTGGCTTTTTTAAGTTCATAGTATTGTTGATTGTGCAATACCAGATCTTTTTTTCTAAATTCAACACGATGACAAAACATGATATAATCTTGAGTTTCATCATTAGGGCTTGTAGGACATGCAATAAGAAGACAGTCTGGTTATATCAACATCATTTATCTCTTCTGTCATGTATCATATGACAGCATTATGTTTCCAGTTTTGAAGATAATTAGACATTCAGACTAGACTTTGTAGCTCTATTAATTTCTACTAACAATTAACAACTTGCATTTATCTAGTTGAGCATAGGCATGGCATTTTCCACATTTGTCCAAATCGCAACTGACATCAATCAAACAATTCATTCATTTAAAGCGTATGTGAACTTTGAACTCTGACATTGGCCAAAATTTATTCGAAACATTTTTGATGGTTTGACAACTTAAATGTTATAAATACCCTTATTCAAATTGTAGCTAGGACATTTAGGGAGCCAACCTACAATTTTACAAAAGGTGTCATAGAGTGTTTTGTTTGTTTGAATGGGGTTTTACGCCGCTTTCAACAATCTTTCAGTTATATCGCGGCGGCTGGAGCACCTAACAATGGAATCCTGGTATTTCTCACACCAGTACTACCATTACATCCTTTCCTAGCCTCCAGCTGCTACCCCACATAGGTCTACGATTATCGATGTCATAGAGTGAGAATGGGTCAAGTGTCTAACTTGTCTTCTTAATCGAAGGTTTTCACTTGTCTAATGTATTTGACCAAACAGGTCTCAATTTCATAATTGCATTTTTAAATTTTTAAAAACAATTTATAAAATCCACATTTAACATTACAGTATGAGGTAGAATTGTCACAAAGGGGACTCATACCCTCCCCACCAGTGCTCTGTCACTGAAGTAGCACAGTTGACCTTTGACCTACAATAGCTAATTCCCACACAAAAGATGCTTTTGACGTCCCTCAAGAAAAATATTTTAGAAAAATATTATGGGAAATGAAGAAAGTGCTTGTTACAAGCAATTTCTTCATTTCCATAATGTTTTCTACCCAGAAAGTTGAAACAAGAGCACCACCCACGGTGCAACGCTCAGCTGCAGGTGCTGGATAATGCAAAAATTCTAAGTCGAAAAAGGAGCATAACTCTTACAAAAGCGCTTTTAGAGTTATCCCCCTTGATACTCTAGATGGCTTATGAGCTTGAGCACAAATGTTTTTCAACCAAAGTTCCAACTGTTTCAATGTTGTAGGTCAATTGGTTCTTGAGTTTGAGCACAGAAACGAAAATGTCTACAGAAAGATGAACTGATGCATGTATGGACAAACGGAGGGACAGACATGGTGAAACCAATATACCCCCCTTTTCTTTGCTCAAGCTGTATTTTTTACTTTTTTCACGCCAAACAACAGTACATATTAACTCTACAGTTTTGTTGAGTGATAAAATATTAAGACAGTTCTGGATTAAAAGAAATTGCTGACCACTTTTCAAGGTGTGTGTAAATTTAAAAGAATTACTATCATTTCAGTTTGAAAACACTATGGAAAAGAGGAGGAACTGTCTACTGCGAGCAGTCTTCTTTTCAAACAATGGTTTCAAAAATCTATTTTTTCAATGAGTAAAAAAGGATGGAATTACCAGTAGCTACTATTGGTTAAGTGAATTGACAAGCTTGCTTCTTGGGACAAAAAACTTATTACAATGCGACTTTTCCATATAGCTACAAAAACTTTATATCAAATGAGGACTGGCATTATGATAGTGCCGATTTTTCAAAAGAATAAAATATCTGATTTGGTTAAACTGTTAAAAAGATGGGTAAAATTGGGCATAGGTTGATGAAACTAATGTTGCATCATAGGTTCTTTACCCTTGCCAGTTATGCAATTTTAGACAGTCCAAATTGAATGGTTTTGCCCTTTACAAGCCAACAAAATATAGACTGGTCTATATTCAAAGGAGTACCAGACGACAATTCTATGTTTGTATTTTTTTTTTTTTCAAAATTCTGGGTAGAAAACTGTGAAATGAAGAATTTCTTGTTACAAACAATTTCTTCATTTATCACAATGTTTTTCTTATTGCTTATCTTGAAGGACGTCCAAAGGCATCATTGTGCTGAAATGGGATAACAAGGATTTAATATGAAAACTAAACCATTCAGATTTAACAAACAATTTCTTCTCTTTTCCAATATGTTTTCACAATTTATATCACAGAGAGCTAATACAAAGGATTGAACATAGGTATCAGAAAATTATCAATAGTTTAATATTTTGTATTTTTACTGTCTCCTGCACTTTGAAAAAGTCTTATAAATGAGGACTAATTATTCATTAACAATTATAACCAAATAAAATTCAAAATTTATTTTAAGAGACAAATTAGCTACAAAGAAAGTGCAAGTATATGCCACACTTATCCATGGTAATACAGCAGATTTAATCCCTTGTATACTATATGCAGCTTCCTTATCATATAAGGTCGTTAAATTCTCAGCAGGTGGTTAATTGTATATCTCATTTGGGGGGGGGGTCAAATTAAGAAGGATTAAACTAGGCCTTTAAGGAGTTATTTGGACCAGCCCTAAGGATAAAGAACAATTTTCCAGAGCAAGGTAATTCCTGCTCTAGATTTCCATTTTGAAATTTAAATTTAAATTTTTGTTTCAACAAACCATATGTTGTGGGTACTCTTTGGAACCTCAAAATAGATTTCATCAAGACATTTCCAATCCATTAACAAGAAGAGGAATAACAGAATTACCTTCATATCTAGAGATTAGCAGTTAGACAAACCAACCACTAACACTTTTAACACTGCTGAATATAAGACCCTATGACCTTTGTGGTCTCTAGAGTATACACTCATCCGCATGCAGGAATGCCTTTATATGTCCCAATCTCATTTGAAAGTGACACCTTTAAACACCCATACTTTATCTGAACGTTAAAGCTTTTAAACATCCAATATCCCAGTGAAGCGTTTAGATGCCGCCGACTTTCGATTCCTAAATACTTTGTTATTTCAAAGACAAGAATTCAGTTGAAGTTCTGGTTAGTATAATTTATCATCTTCAAAATGATTTTAAATAGACTAAGGTTTTAGAGACATTAAATTTTGATTTCATAGTGAATTGTTTCTTTTCTAAAATGATCAAACATTTTAAAGGACACTATAACTGATTGAGAAAAGATGATGAAAAGAGGAGGATAATTTATGTGTAGTACAGAAGACCAGGTGGTCTCCTGTATACCAAATCACTCATGGTCAGGGATAAGTTTTGTGCCCATCTCACAGACAAGGTAAAACAAGAATTAAAAGAAGGGAATGCGACAAGCCATGATACATGGGGGGAACACATCTCTCCTCTAGCCATTGGATGTTTGTTTGAACAAACCGTTCCAATGCCACATCCATTGCTACTTGAATGACTGGATGGTCAATGGCCCTTGCAAAACCACAGCTAAGGGCAACCTAAAAAAACCCAGACTTTCAATTGTGTGTGAGTGGGTGCTCAAGGTTTGGAATTAAATTCCCATTGAAATGGTTATGTAATCATTTCTAGAGTGTGGGACTTAAGATTCTCTTAACGGTACCCAGGATGACGAGCTTTACTATGACAAGACCAAAATATACATTTTCTGATGAAGGTGAAAGTGATCTTGATGACTCTCAGGTTTTTAGTAACAGGCTGACCAAAGAACAATTTTGGGAAAAAGTTTAACAGGGAAGAAGATGAAAGTGACTATTAATATGGGGTTAGTTTATACTAATTTATTTTGGTTCGATTGCGACGAAAGCTTTTAGCTTATTGAGTCGCTCTCGAACACACAAACCAGATATTTTCACGTCCCTGAAAGAGAGGCAGCGGTTTAACTCCACTGCTACCCACTTCAACAGCTGGGTAGACTGGGGCTGGCTATTAAGTGTCGTGCCCATGAACACACCCCAGTGACAGTGGGAATCGAACCCGTAACCTTCAGATCACGAGTCAAGCACCTACACCACTAGACCATCGAGGCAGTCAATAATGGGGTTATTAGGGGTTATTAATAAATAAATAACAAAGGGTCAAGATACGATTTTAATCAGATTATGATAATGAAATTGCAGCAAAACTGTTTTGATTCTTGCTTCTGGAAACACCATCTATAAAAAGAAAAAAAGAGAGAGTTTTCAAACTTTATACATGTAAGCAGTCAGTCTGTAAATAAAAGAATGAATTATATATCTTTTGTTTGTGCTATTGTCTTAGGCTGTTACTTATACTTTATCCACCTAAATAATGAAGTTAAAATGTATCTAGCATAAGCACATTTTTGGTTGGTAAAAGGTACATCATTGTGTTTATGTCAAATATACATTTTAGCTAGCAAAGGGTCAGCTTTGATAGCTTAAGTTAATAGACGAAAATTTGAGGTCGTCTCAAAGTTCAACAAGTGCAAACTACTACTGGAGGCTTAACCACTAAATCCATTAAATGCCTACGCCATTAAAAGTAGTTCTTAATGTATTTCAGGAATATTGCTCTCTATTCAAATTGTAGTGAACTGTGCCAAACGCACGCTATTTATACCATTCCCAGTCAATTCCGCTTTTTAAGCATTTTGAAAAAAAGCTTTAGAAAACATTGTGGACAATGAAGAAATTACTTGTACAAGCAATTTCTTCAATGTCCATAATGTTTTCTACCCAACAAGGGAAAGTTTTCTAAATTCAACCATGCTTTGCTGGCTTACAGTGCTTTCAGCACTTTGATTAACTTCTGTCTACATAATAGACATTTACTGATATGAGATGGCAATTTCAGGTAAATGATTGTACAAACAATTTCTCATTTTCATACAATTCTCGCATAAAAACAGGTATCTGTTTCCCACACAGGGCTGTCGTCTGCAAGTTCTTTCAACTCGGTCCTGCGTGTATTTTTGTTGTCTCATAAAAGAAAGTGAAGTATCATTCAATAATGATTTTCTAATCTGGGTTCCACCATAGCGCAGTCGGTAGCGCGCCAGACTCCTGATCTTCAATCATGGGTGTCATGGGTTCGATCCCCGGCGGCAGCAAATATTCTTTCCGACAATTGTCTCTCACCAATGGGTGGATAATCGTAAACCTAAGTGAGATAGCAGCTGGAGGCTAGGAAAGGATGTAGTGGTAGTACTGGTGTGAGAAATACCAGGAATCCATTGTTAGGTGCCATAAACTTATAACTGTGTCTTGTTAAAGATCACCAATTGACTTAAGGGTGTGATAGACCTATGTGTGAAAATCTATTTTCTCTAGAAAGGTATCTCTTTTGGTGGTAAAGGAGCTCATTCAAAGTCTTTCTATTTTATCTAACTTAACCCATTCCAACACAGCAAAATTTTAGACCAGTCCAAATTGAAAGAAGCTGCAGACGACAATTTCAAGTTGATGGAATTTTGAATTTTTTGGTCTTTTTGGATAGAAAACATTGTGGATAATGAAGAAATTGCTTGATACAAGCAATTTCTTCATTTTCCACAATGTTTTCCAAAGCTTTTTTCTTGAAGGGCGTAAAAAGGAGGGATTGAGTTGGAATGGGTTAAGGTGCAATTCTTTTAAAAACAAGAGCCGTCGGAGAGGGATTATGCTTACCAAATATATCCCGTTCTCAAAAAGTGTTCAATAAATAGGGAAAGGGCTCAGACAGACCAACAGGTGCAGATGATGTTAGAAGCTATGCACCAGACATGACATTTTCAACATTTGACCTGTGACCTTGACCTTGGAGCTAAATGATTTTTTTTCCAAATGGAACATCATCTCATGACTGAGAACATTTTTGTCAAGTTATATTGAATTGTTCTATAATTGAAGGATCTATGTTCTGGACATGCTTAATTTTAGCTTTTGACCTTGGGATTTGACCTTGTCCTTGGAGCTATCTTGAGATTGTTTTAAATTCCTTTTCTACTCATGCTACAGTATAATTGTATAAAGTTATTTTTAAATCCATCCATATTTGATTGAATGGGGTTTACCTCCACTTTTAACAGTAATTCAGTCATATTGCAGAGGCTGGAGCACCTAACAATGGATTCTTGGCATTTCGCACATCAGTACAACCACTACAACCTTTCCTAGCCTCCCACTTAGGTTTACGATTATCCACCCATTGGTTGGAACAAATGTCAGAAAGGATATGTGCCGCCGGGGATTGACTCCATGACATCCCAAAATTGAAGATTTGGAGTCTGACGTGCTACTGACTTCACTATGACGGCAGTGGTCCCAAATCAATTTCAAAGTCCAATTAGTGTTGTTTGCACATATTAACACCTCTTTACAATAATCCATTATCATACAGGTTAAAATTTGCAATCAACTAGGTTTTTTCCTTATTTCAATGTGTCAACACTATTAATAAAAAAGAGTTTTACAGTATAGAATATTGATTGCCAACTTGATTTTGTCTGACCGTTTGTCTGGGAGCAGATGATGCCAAAGTTGAGTAATTTCTCGGTTTTAAAAATAAAGATTCGGAATGATGCAGGCAGTGTTACATATGTAATTTACAATGAGAACAGAAGCATCTTTGATACCACACAGGACTCAGTTGGTGAAGGACCAGGTCAACCCAGGGGATAGCCAGTAACGACGACTGACTGGACGCACCCAAGGAAGGACCAGGTAACCAATCTGGAGGAAAACTTGGATTGCATGTCAAACGTGGTTTGGCAGCAAAGAAAAAATTGTCAAACTACACCAAGTATGAAGCAATAATGACTGTAGAATAGAAAAGAGTAACAAAATCTAAAATTAAGACTGACTTTTAAGTGTTCTTTTAACTAAGCTTTCTACATTTTTAAAGAAAGCTAAAGACAGCAAAAAAAGATATCAATCAGGCAACATTGGTTCTCAAAGAAAATAGGAAGAGAGCTGTTTGCTTCTTTATCTTAATTTGTTCCAAATGGCCAGAGACCTGAGCATTCCTATCCCAGGACCCCTTCTTATGCAAAAGTCTGTGTATTTTGTAAGAGATTTAGGTGTGCCTGTGGGTAAAATTAATGTTTTGGCCAGATGGCTCTAAAAATTTAAATATCACAGGAAATAGTGGATGATGTCAGACCTGTTTACAGAATGGCTAACTGAATTTGACAAAAAAATGAGCTGCCAAAACAAATCAATGTTCTGTTCATAGACCATTTTGCCTCGTATCCAAATGTCCCTGTTCTAAAAGCTGTTACATTGGTCTTTTTCCCACACAATATGACAAGTGTAACACAGCCAATGGACCAATGAGTCATTCAGCTACAGAATATGCGTCTCAATGAAACCAGTGGAATTCATGGATGAGAAGACTGAGTTTATTGTCAGTCTTAGATAACTCTGACTTTTACAACAGGCATGGGACAATGTAAAACCTGAAACAATTTCTTAACTGCTTCTGGCATGCACGTTTTACATGAAGATGACCCAGGCAATGACATTCCACTTATCTACTGTTTTTTAGGTATAACCCTACCACAATTCACCAGCTACAAATAGTTAACAGAACATCTTAAAGACAATCATCCAACAACACCAAGACGATTCTCAAGACCTCAATAACGAAGAAGATCAGGAAAAGAAACCCCTCATCCAAGCATCAATTCAACTGTTAGTGCAATAGACATTGTTAGAAACTTTGTTGAACCAAAGTACTCTGTCCCTGATAGTGTATTTAGTGCTGTGGCCCACATAAGTAATTTTGTTAAACAAGAGCACTGCCTAAGGGTGCCTACACTCTGCTGTTGGGTGCTGGATAGTGGATAGAAAATCTAAGTGGAAAAGAGGGGCATAATTCACACAAAATGCATCTAGAGTAATCCCCCTTGATAGCATAGGTTCCTCTTTTTATAGTGAACATGTGTGCCAAGTTTCAAGTGAATGACTTCAGTAGAACAAGAGATATCACAAAATGTCAAAGTTTTCGCACGACGACAACAACGACAGCGACAACAACGACAACGTTATGGAGGCTATCACAATACCCCAGGTTTTCTCCGAAAACAGCCGAGCTAAAAATGTGATTGGTCTAAGGTATGTTAAAAAATCTTTAACAAACATATGTCGCTTTTAAAAGCATAATCTTTAGATATTGCATGGAAATTTCCAAAAATGTATGCCTGACGTAGAAATCAATTGAAGAATTGTTTCAATACATTGTATCTGAAGTCAGTAATTCCTTGAACTCTTTTGGGTCATTAGGCATTGATGCATACTAAATATCAAAGCTCTAGGCCTTATGGTTTAGGAGAAGAAGACTATCAAAGAATTCCTTCTTTATTCCTATCTAGAATCTATGTACTTAGTCGAAATATTTTGGTAGAGGGTCAATTGTTAGATACACACCCACTATTAAATTAATTGATTGATTGAATGGGGTTTAAAGCCGCTTTTAACAGTATTTCAGCTATATCATGGATTCCAGGTATTTCTCACACCAGCACTATCACTACATCCTTTCCTAGCCTCCAGCTGCTATCCCAATTAGGTTAAGATTATCCACCCATTGGTGAGAGACAAATGTCACAAAGGCCTTATGTGCCGCCGCCGGGGATCGAACCTATGACATCCCATGATTGACGATTAGGAGTCTGAGATGCTATCCATTGAACTATGATGGCCCCCCAACTATAAAAGCTTTTTAGGCTATATGGTTTTGGGGGAGAAGATTTTCCAAGATTTTCACTCTTTATTCCTATATAAGATCAAGAAACACACAGAAAAGGGCCAATTTTTAGAACATAATTGTTTGAATTATATTAGTGGAGGGTCAATAGGTACTGATACATACCAAATATCAATGCTCTAGGCCATTTGGTTTTGGAGATTTGTTTGTATGAATGGGGTTTTACGCCGCTTTCAACAATCTTTCAGTTTTATCGCGGCGGCTTGAGACCTAACAATGGAATCCAGGTATTTATCACACCAGTACTATCATTACATCCTATCCTGGCCTCCAGCTGCTACCCCACATAGGTCTACGATTATCGACCCATGCCATCATTTGAACAAACTTGACAGAGATTCCCTAAGAGGTGCTGCATACAAAATATTGATGCTCTCAGTCTTCTGGTTTCAGAGAAGATTTTTAAAGATTTTTTACTTTCCTCCTTTTTGTTGCCATGGCAACCAGAGTTAAGGGTGGATTTCAATTATTTGAACAATTTTGAAAGAGCTTCTCCCAAGCAACATCCCTGCCAAGTTTCATCAAGATTGGCTCTCTGGTACACTAGAAAACATTTAAAGAAATTGTCGTCAGACACACGACAACAATGGCACATGACGACACCGTACACGGTACAATCACAATAGCTCATCTTGAGCACTTCCTGCTCAGGTGAGCTCAAAATAAGAGAACCATGATGGTCCTACATTGCTCTCCTGAGTATGATGGTTCATAGCTATATGGTATATGCAAAATAGCAAAGCTCTTTGTCTAATCATTTTGGAGAAGAAGAGGTTTAAGAATTTTCTCCTTTAATCCTAGGTATATTGATTATCCAACCATATAGTGCTTACTTATAAAGTACTGTAATTCTATGAACTATTTTGTTAAAGGGTCAATAGATATTGATACATACCAAATATCAAAGTTCTAGGCCTAATGGTTTAGGAGGAGAAGATTTTCAAAGATATCCTTCATTTCTATCTAAAATCAAGAATTGCACAGAAAATGGCTAATTTTCGGGGTCCAGTAATTCATTTAAGAATTTTGGTAGAGAGTCAATAGAAATTTATGCATACAACTTATCAAAGCTCTTTGTTTTATGGTTCGGGAGAAGATTTCGCTTCTTTATTTCTTTGTAAAATCAGGGATGGTACAGGAAAGGGGTTTTGGTAGAAGGTCAATATACATTGATACATACCAAATAACAAATGTCTATGCATTATGGTTTAGGAGGAAATGAATTTCAGAGATTTCCTTCCTAGCTCCTTTGTAAGACCAGGGATTGCACAGAAAAGGTTTAGGAGAAGACAGACGGATAGACAGATGCTGGAAGTTGACCAATCACTATAGCTCACCTTCAGCACATTTGAAAATTTGAATTTATGAAAATATTGCATAATGGCTCCTAATTTTATGGAAAATATCCAGTATACATCAATAAAGGAAAAATTATTGCCAGGTAGCAAATATGAATAAATATACAAATAATACCATTTAACCGTTTACCAGACAACAAAATTAAAGTACATGTAGGTGCAGTTGATAATTTGGAATTGATTAAATTTTTAAATCTCTGTCTTTTTTGGTAGAAAACATTGTGGATAATAAAGAGATTGCTTTCAAAAAAGCTTTTTCTCTATGGGTTAAAAAAAGCTGGATTGTGTGGGAAATGTTTTTGTGTTGTCTGTCTTTTTGTTTGTCTGTCTGTCTATCTCTCTCTTTCCTAAACCAGTTTTAAAAGAAATCTCTTATATTTTCTCAATAAATTGCATACAAATTTTATAGGCAACAAATCCATGGGAGATAATTTGTATCTCTTTAAATACTTAATCACATACAATAACAGTTAGAAAAGATAGCATGCCATGAATTTCCTTTCATCCCTGGAGAATGTTGATATAACAATAACACAAATATTTTGATAGATTTACACAGGGTGTTAAACAAGTGTGCACCAACTGTATAAACAATCTCCAAAGTTAGGCACAATAGATAACAGGTAACAAATTTAGGATCATTGTAGGGCAAAGTGTACTACATCTCTCCCATTAACCCTTGTCATGCTGAAAATAATCCTTAGCTAAATGCACATTTAAATCAAGGGCCTCCAAGCACCGGAAGTATTAGTTAAGGCTAAAAAATTATTTTGAAAATAAAATTTATAAACATGTCTGTGTTGAAAGAGTCAAACAGGAGGTATAGACTGATCTTTGTCTATACCTCCTGCAAAAGCAGGAATATTCCTGGTTCAGCATCACAAGGGTTATAAACATACAGAAGGTAAAACCATAGATTTTTTTTCTTACTTTTTTGGTTTGTTTGAATGGGGTTTCACGTCACTTTTAACAGTACTTCAGTCATATCACCACAGCTGGAGCACCTATCCATGGTATTTTTCTCGCACTAGTACTACCAGCATATCCTTTCTGAGCCTCCAGCTGCTCATCTTAATTAGGTTTATGATTATCTATCCATTGACCTTGAGCTTTGACCTTCAACTTGAAGCTATCAACAAAATTCTTGCAAATGGCACAACTACTGACGATGGAGAATAATTGTGCCAATTTATTTTGAAATCCATCCATAATGTAGGAGAAATGCTCTTGACAATCACAATTTTAGTGTTTGACCTTGAGCTGTGACCTTGACATAAGAACTATCCAAAAAAATTTTTAAATGGCACATCTACCCATGATGGGAATAATTGTGCCAAGTTATTTTGAAATCCATCCATAAATGTAGGAGTAATTGTCCGGACAAATTCAGATGGACGGACTAACGTACTAACACACATACACCAACTTGTCATTGTGACAACTATGTCTTGCTCACTGCAGAAGAGAATACAAATGTAAAATGTGTCCATGTGAATAAAAAATGATTGCAATTGTAAGGTTCATGTTCTAAGAGAATCTTATATATTTCTACTAGTGAAAATTAACAAGTATCTTAAGGGGCTGAAAACATAAGCATTTAGTCTCAACTCTTTAATAAACTATATTTGTTGCAAATTTAACTCTGAAGCACCCAGTCTATGGAGTTAATGGGCAATTCTTGGGTCAACTCTATCTGTAGAGGCCCATTGATCTCATTTTGTTTCTACTTTCAAATCGGATGTCTACATTTAATTGTTGGGTAAAGAGCTAACAAATAACAAAAGTGAAAATATTTCAAACACTCAAACACTCAAAAATCAAAGAATATGTACTAGACAAATTGAAGAGCTTGGTATAATAGCGAAAATCCATATTAAATAAACACAAAGAGAGAAAAGGATAAATATGTTCAGTGTTCAATCTAGAGGGGGCCATGGCTAAAATGGCCCTCTAAAATCCCAAATGACCCCCTTCAAAATGGGGACTGGGCCCAAATGGCACACTTCAATCACACATTCAATAAGAGTTCACAGAATGAAGTCATGGAAATAATGTCTTAACATTTTCTAGTAGATTTATTTTTTCAAAACAATGTATTAATTATCAAATTGTTATGGTTTGTTACATTTAAAACCTTGTAATTCAATAGCTTGTCTATGTATTTGTATCGCATGACCCCCCTTGACCAAGAGCCATGGGCCCATTGGGCCCCCTATGATACAAAGCTAGATTGAACGCTGTATGGTTGTAACTTGTAAGCAATTCTCATTTTTCTCAGTTTCCAAAAGCTAGATTTTTCAACATGTCAAAATGCTAGATAGTGTCTTAACCCATTCCCACTCAATCCCTCAATAAAAGAGCTTTACAAAACATCGTGGAAAATGAAGAAAGTGCTTGTGACAAGCAATTTCTTCATTGTCCACAACATTTTCTTCCCCAAGAGACAAACATATTCAAAATTTCAACACCTTTGAATTGTTGTCTGCAACTTCTTTCACTTTTGACCAATCTAAAATTTTATTGAATGGAAAAGGGTTAAATGGTTAACCAATTCCTACTGAATCCAGCTTTTTCTGCACCCAGTCACTCCCCCCTCACCCATTAAAAAATTTTTTAGAAACACATCAATGAAAAATAAAGAAATAACATTTTTAGAGCATTTTTTCACTATCATATGATTTTCTACTCCCCCAGCAAAAATATAAAAAAATAATAATCTTAAACAGCAGTCTGAAGATTCTTTGAATTTGGACCTGTCTAAAATTTTGTTTTCTGCTAATGGATTAATCAGGACATAATGAGTGATAGCTATATATTTTCACAGCAGTCCCGTTCATTAAAATCTGCAGCAGACAAAACCAGATGCATGTTGGCTGCATGTTTTGTACATCTTAATGATCTGCAAGACAAAGCAGTGAAGAGTTCACAGTTAATTAATCTGGAACCCTTGTTGGTTTTAATGAGATTTTTTCCAAATTTGTGTATTCCAGACCACTCCACCTCGATAAATTTCCATCCTTGCTCCAGCCAGAGCTATTGATAAAATAGGTCAATAAGGGTTACGACAACCTAGACAAGAGGCCCGTGAGGGCCCGAGACGCTCTACTGGTTATCAAGTTTTCCATTAAAGAAATCTGATATTAAAGGAAGTTAATTACTTAAAGAAGAAAGCATAAAGGAAAAAGAAATTGGACTTTATCCCCTTTATTATTTTTAGCATTAATCCTCAAGGCCCCTTTTCCCGTGTTTCACGACAGATCCACTCCATTTCCAAAAGGAAGTTACCTTATGACCCTACAATTATCCTGTGAAATTTTCATCAGATTAATTGTGGACTTTATCACATGAACAGGATTGTTTTGAATGAAAATCAATAAGGCTCCTTTTCCTGTGTTTTCTGATGGATTAATTTCATTCCAAAAGGAACTTTCATTACAACCCTACAATTGTCCTGTGAAATTTTAAAAGACAATTTGATAATGATTGTGATCTTCATCATAAAACACAAGAATATTTTTGAATGATAATCTGTAAGGCCCCTTTTCCTGTGTTTGGAATGCCACAATTATTCCATGCGTCTTTGAAGAGAATCTGATAAACTGTTGACTTTATTGTGTTAACAAAGATATTAAAATCAAGTTTTCATTCGCCCCCTTTTCCTGTTATATTTTACTGTTGGTTTTATCATTCTGTGAAAGTTAACAGTGAATCCAATGAAATATGGGGACTTCATTATTAGAAAATTTAAAAAAATATTCATTTCGCCCCTTTTTACATGATACTTGATGGATTGTACCCAGTTCTGAAAAGAACCATTTAAGTGATAGTACAATCATTCTGTGAAATATTGAAATGAATCCGATGAAATCAAGGGACATCATTGTGTTAACTAGAATATTGAAGAAAGTTTTTAATAAGGCCCCTTTTTATGTGACACTTGCCATAATCAGATCCAATGTCAAAATCAACAACTGCAATGTTTGAAGAGATTCTGATAAAGATTGAGGACATTCTTGTGTTAATCAAGACTTGGTAATAATTTTTCATACAGCCCCTTTTCCTATGATACTAGATAGATCAGGCCCAATCTTGAAAGAAACAATCCTAATGATGGTACAAACATTCTGTAAAAGTTTGAACATAATCCGATGAAAACTGCGGACTTTATCTTGGTGTAAAGATTTTAAAATGAAATTTTCATAATGCTCCTTTTCCTGTAATACTTGAAGGATCAGGTCTCATGTCGGCATCAACAATCGTAATTATTGTATGATTCTGTGAAGGTTTGAAGAAAATCCAATGAAAGCTCTGGACTTGGTTACCAGGATTATAGATAAAATTCTTAAAAGGCCCCTTTTCCCATGATACTAGACAGATCAGGCCTAATTTGAAAAGAAAGAATCCTCATGATGGAACAATCATTCTGTGAAAGTTTAAACAGAATCTGATGAAAATTGTTGACTTTAATGTGGTACAAGGATTTTAAGATTAAATTTCATAATGCTCCTTTTCCTGTGATACTTGACAGATTAGGTCTAATATCAATATCAACAATCATTCTTATTGTACAATTATTCTGTGAATGTTTGAAGAAAATCCAATGAAAGCTCTGGACTTGGTAACAAGGATTTATAAATGAAATTTTCATAAGGCCCCTTTTCCCGTGTTTCTTGACAGTTCAAACCCTGTTATGAAAAGAGAGATCGTTATGACCTTACAATCATTCTGTGAAAGTTTCAACAAAATCTGATCAAAGCTGTGGGCTTCATTGTGTTAACAGGGATTTTTTAATTGAATTCTCATATAGCCCCTTTTCCCATGTTACCTGATGGATCTGAACCAATTCCAAAGGGAACTATACTTACAAAAGTATATTTCTTCTGTTTGAGTATAAAGACAACCCCAGGAAATCTGTGGGCTTAAAAGCATTAATTAAGATTTTTTAATTGAATTTTTCTAAGGCCCCTCTTCCTATGTTTCTCAATGGATCATACCCAATTTGAAAGGAACAATCCTTATGATGGTACAATCATTATGTGAAAGTTTGAAGTCAATCAGGTGAAATCTAGGGCCATGATGTGTTAACTAAGATCTTTTTATTAAATTTTCATAGGGCCCCTTTTCCCATGAAACTTGATGGATCAAATCCACTTCTGAAAGGAACAATCCATTTAATGTAATAATCATTCTGTGAATGTTTGAAGAGAATTTATTGAAAACTGTGGACTCTATTGTGTTTACAAGGATTGTTTTAATCAAATTTTCATAAGGCCCCCTTTTCCCGTGGTCCTTGACTGATCAAACCCAATTTTGAAAGGAACAATTCTTATGATGGTACAATCATTCTGTGAAATTTTGAAGTCAATCAGATGAAAACTGTAGACTCTATAGTGTTAACAAAAATCTTTGAATTAAATTTTAATAAGGCCCCTTTTCCTATGTTTCTTGAGGAATCATATCCGATTCATTAAGGAACAATCCTTATGATGGTACAATCATTCTGTGAAAGTTTGAAGAGAATCCGTTGAAAATTGTTGGCTCTAGATAATTTATGAGAATTTTTTATTAGAATTTTCATAAGGCCCCTTTTTCCTGTGATTCTTGACCGATCATACCCAATTTCGAAAGGAACAATCCTTATGATAGTAAAATCATTCTGTGAAAGTTTAAAGGGAATCCAATGAAAACTGTTGACTCCAGGGTGTTAAAGAGGATTTCTTAAAAGAATTTTCAATTAAATTTTTAAAAGGTCCCTCTTCCCATGTTTCCTGATAGATCTGACCAAATTGCCAAAGGAAAAATCCTTATGATGGTGCAATCATTCTGTGAAAGTTTAAATACAATCTGATGAAAACTGTGGACTCTAGAGTGTTAACGAGTATTTTTTAATTAAATTTTTAAAGGGCCCTTTTCCTGTGTTTCTTGATAAATCAGACCCATTTTCGAAAGGAACGAGCCTTATGATGGTACAATCATTCTGAGAAAGTTTGAAGAGAATCCGATTAAAACTGTGGACTCTATTGCGTATAAGAGGATTTTTAATGGAATTTTCAATTAAATTTTCATAAGGCCCCTTTTCCCATGTTTCTTGACAGATCATACCCATTTTCGAAAGAAACGATCCTTATGATGGTACAATCAATCTGTGAAAGTTTGAAGAGAATCTGATGAAAACTGTTGACTCTATCGCATACACGAGGATTTTTTAATTAAGTTTTAATAAGGCCCCTTTTCCCATGTCTCTTGACGGATCATACCCATTTTCGAAAGGAACGATCCTTATGTTGGTACAATCATTCTGTGAAAGTTTGAATTGAATCTGATGTAAACTCTTGACTCTAAAGTGTTAACGATGATCTTTTTAATTTAATTTTCATAAGGCCCCTTTTCCAATGTTTCTTGACGGATCATACCCAATTTCATAAGGATTATTCTGTGAAAGTTTGAATTGAATCTGATGAAAACTGTGGACTCGAGTGTTAACAAGGATATTTAATCAAATTTTCATTAGGCCCCTTTGCCAGTGTTTCTTGATGGATCATACCCGTTTTCGAAAGGAACAATCCTTATGATGGTACAATCATTTTGAGAAAGTTTGAAGAGAACCTGATGAAAACTGTGGACATTATCACGTTACCGATGATTTTTCATGGAATTTTTAATTAAATTTTTATAAGGCCCCTTTTCCCATGTTTCTTAAAGGATCATACCAAATTTGGAAAGAAATAATAATTATGATGGTACAATCATTCTGTGAAAGTTTGAAGAGAATCAGATGAAAACTGTGGACTCTATCGCGAAAACGAGGATTTTTTAATTAAATTTTCATTAGGCCCCTTTTTCCCATGTTTTTTGACGGATCTGACCCAATTTCGAAAGGAACAATCCTTATGATGGATCAATCATTCTATGAAAGTTTGAAGGGGATCTGATGAAAACTGTGGACTCTATCGCGTAAACAAGGAAAAGTTTAACGGAAAGACGCCCGACGCGAAAAAGCCATCGCAATAGCTCTAGTGGCCTTGGCCAGTGGAGCTAAAGAAAAAAATGTTACAAGCATCTTCATTTTCCACAATATTTTTTTTTTTCAAAATTATTTGTTTGATTCCAATTCTAATGAGGAATATATCAATGAAAACATATAAAAGCTTTCATTCCCTTTTATGTTAATTACTTTCATTAGATCTAGGATGATATTGAAAATGTCAATGTAATGAATTAGCTATTTTTCCTTCGGACTCCTTTGACTAGGGTGAAAAGCTTGTAAGTACAGTTGGGCCACGTTTATCGGGACATCAATAATCCGGAATATTCGGTTTCCGGACATAATTTCTTGGGAACAGAATTTTAATCAGGAAATTTGCGCTCCAGAACCGGACAGAAAAAATCGGGAGCGAAAACCGAAAAACAGACAAATATGCTTCCATAATCAGGACAAAGGGTTAGTCATTCCAATAAAACCTGTTATAATTACTATCTGTCCTAAATTGGTTTGATAGGATAAACTCATCAATTGATGCGACTAACTGCCTGAATCATGTCAATGATTAACTGTTAAACTGGTGATCCTTGATCGCAGACAATTTTCACACATTACAAACAGCTTAATTGAGCCGCGTGCCTAATTGTGACAATTAGTATTATGTCCATGTGTACCGACACCTTTAACGCATATTATTCAAAATGACCCGAGCTTTACTTAAAAGAACATTACTCCCCCGTACTTTAAAACTGATTGAAAAATTATCTGTCACTATCATACTCCAATCAGCTATCAATCAAATTGTAGAAAATTCCACTTAACCAAAGAAGATGTCAGCACCTGTAACCGAACGACGAAGAGTTGAAGTTTCAGCGTCCATGAAACGAGAAATTTGCCTGTACAAGAAAGACCACATTAAGTCAACAATCCAGAACATTCGTGCCTACGCATTGAAAACCTTGTCGATCCACATTGGGAAATCAACCGTCGGGGACATCCTGAAGGCGAAAGACAAATGGCGACTCTCCAAGCCTCCTCCGCCACAGAATACCCAAACATCAAGAGCTAGAAGACGCTGTTTTCCTGTTGTTTACAGACATGAGCTCTCACCACGCCACCATAAACGACGAGATGATGCTGATGAAGGCAAAGACCCTAGGTGACCAGCTCGACATAACAGACTTCTACTTTCGAGGCTGGCTGCAGAGGTTCAAGAACCGACGGGGCATAAAATGTAAACTTTACCACGGGGAAGCTGACCAAACCATCATAGAAGAGGGACGATCTAGTGTGCAGAGGATCCTCACAGATTATGATCCCAGAGATGTTTACAACATGACCAGACGGGACTGTTCTTCAGACTGGGCCCCAACCATACACTGGCGACCACAAGCGTACAGAGTAAAGAGGCATCAAAAGACAGTATCACAGTAGCTCTTAACATCCAACGCCACTGGTGACCACAAACTGAAGCCATTCATCATCACAAAAGTACAGCTACTAAGATGTTTTGGGAAGACTTACAACCCACAGACTTACGTCCACTACAGACACAACAAAAAGGCCTGGATGACTGCCGACCTATTTATTGACTGGTTGAAAAACTTCGACAGACAGATGAGATTGGCAGCACGCAACGTAATCTTACTTGTAGACATTGCAACAAGCCATTCCAAGGGCGACCTTCGACTCACCAACGTCAGACTCTACCATCTACCGCCGAATACAACAGCCCATATTCAGCCAATGGACGCAGGGATTATCAAAGCCTTCAAGGCTCACTACCGAAAACACCTTGTGAAACATTACATTGACTGTGCCGAAGAAAGTAGAAGCCAGACCATCGACCTTAGATAGGCCCTCCACATGGTGAAGATGTCCTGGGATTGGGTTACACCAACAACCATCAGAAACTGCTACAGACATGTCAACATTCTACCAACTACCGACCATCAGATAGACCAAAAGACCTTCCATTGATTGAACTCCAGCGCCTTATACCCCAGCTAGCTCCAGAAACAGACAACGTGTCGGCAGAAGAATACGTTCAGATTGACACAACTGAAGAAACAGGCGAAACACTCGACGACAGTGCCATCCTGAGAATAGTTTCCCATACAACTGACGAAAAGGATTCCAACGAAGAGACCACCGCCGACAATCCACCACGTCCAGATGTCACCCTACACGAAGCTAGAACAAGTCTACAAACATTGATTTCATATTTTGAACAAACCATAGCTGGCAAAAACCATGACGAGACGCTGCAGAAACTTTGGAAAATGGCAGAACAACTGAAAGACAAAAGCCTCAGAAAAAGAATACAGAAGAAACTGACCGACTTCTTTTCCAGCTAGATGACAGAGACACACCAAAAACAACAACAAAAACAGTCCTCAGGACTACCAACACAAACAGTCCTTCTCAGGACTACAAAACCGCTCGAAAGTTATTCCTTCGAAATTTGTCATTGATATCAAACCTTACCCAAAGATCAGTCCTCCCAATTGTCCAAAAGAACAAGCCCAGTCCTTGGTCTTGAAAGTATGTCCATAGAACGAAAATGTCAAAAAATAACAACCAAAAGCTAGTCCAGTCCCAAAAGTATGCCCGTAGAGTGAATTTATCAACAAAAAAGAACAAGTCCAGTCCTTGGTCCCGAAAGTATACCCATAAAGTAAAAGTGTCGAAAAAATAACAACAACTAAAAGCTAGTCCAGTCCCTAGTCCCGAAAGTATGCCCGTAGAGTGAATTTGTCAACAACAAAAAACAAGTCCAGTCCTTGGTCCCGAAAGTATGCTCATAAAGTGAAAATGTCGAAAAAAACGATTTCTTTACAAAATAGTTCACAATTACAAAAGTGCATGTCGTCTGCTACAGCTGTAAATTCATATTGGGGGTTGATCAAAATTACGCAAGCATTGTTCTTACGCCACACAGATACACAACAACAGAAAATCAATAATGGCTGCCAAAACTTGTTTATCCGGAAAAATGTTTACTCCGGACACTTCCATAGGAAACAAAAGTGGCCGGATTAACACGGCACGACTGTACTTATATATATGTAAGTTCTTACAATCTTTTGGCCTTGAGTCACCAAAATCTTGTGTTCTTTTGGCTAAATTTATAATTTCTTTAACAGATTGAACCTTTTTCACTGAGACACCTGGTCCAACTTTAGAAGACTTCGACTACGAGTCATCACCGTTGGAGTACTTCTGGAGAATGTTTCCTCTCCAACTGCTGATGGCCAACATAGTGACCTGGACAAACGGCTATGCGAGATGGGTACAGCCTGTTCACCATCCATCTACCCACAGTGACCCAACAGTGGTGATGGACTGTAACAGAAGATGCGGCCGACAGATACTTCATTTGAAACAGCCACAGACAGTTCATCAGTACAACAAGTTCATGGGTGGCGTGGACCTTCATGATCAGCTCCAGTCAAACCATGTTGGGCGAAATGGAAAGAAGGCTTGGCGGTATATATTCTGGTTTTGTTTAAACACTGCCATCACAAAAGCATTATGTGCTGTACTAGGTTGCGTCTACCAGGAACAACAGAAGAGCCAGTTTGACCATCCCGACTTCCGCCAAGAACTTGTCCACGAGCTGATCAGGCGTTTCACGAGAAGAAAGAAGTCTCGGTCACCAGAACCTGTTGTAGCTGCTGTTAATGTTCCTGGGGAGAACATACAAGGCCATGCCAATTCAAGGCTTCCAGGAGACAGGAAGACATGCAAGTATCACACCATATACTTGAAAAGAAAGGAAACGGTAATTGGTTGTGCAGTTTGTAATGTACATTTGTGCAAGGACGGGTGTCATGCCAGATACCATGGCCTATAAACAAGAAAAGAACTGGATAATGGACTTTGATTCAGGAATAGTGAATGTGGGTCATATGTATTAACAACGTAACTGTAAAATGGACTTTGAGTTTTGACCATGGATATGCGAAACAAATAAAAACCCATGGGCCATGAATTAGAGCGCCTCCCAGCAGTGTGGCCTGGATGTGGCTGGATTAATGAAATATTTGATTTCATCACTTAGGCTAGAAAACACTCATAAAAAGAGAAATTGTTTGTGACAAGCACTTTGTCCTCTTCTTTTAATGTTTGCTAAATATTGATATTTGTTATTTCAGTTTTAAAATTTGAGAAAGTGTTGTAATAGGTTTTAATGACAAAAATCTTTTTCCAGTAAACTGAACGCTCTTGTTAATAAAAATAAAATTTCACCTTCAACCCCCCCACAAAAAAGGAATAAAATTTAATGAAAATAAACTTAAATAAATCAATCCTCCTTTTTGTGTTGTTCTAAAATGAAATTTCCTCTTTTTTTAAACAGAAAATGAGAAAACGCTGTCCCAAATAGTTGCTAGCTTTGATGATTATTAATAATAGTATAAACAAGAGGACCATGTTGGTCCTAGATCGCTCACCTGAACTGTCTGCTGTTAAAAAAATGCAACTAGAGACAAATAACTGTAATCAGTTTCATGAAGATTGAGCCAAAATGATGACCTCTATATTGTAAACAAAGAAATTGTCATTATGGCCCTTTTCCTATGTTATCCTATACGGACATTTGCCCCCCGGAGATTTGCCCCCCAGTTCAAAAATGGCAAGGTGGACATTTGCCCCCCAGTTAAATTATTACAAAGGACATTTCCCCCCCAATCTAAATAACAACATAGGACATTTGCCTCCCAGACTAAATAGCAGCATAGGACATTTGCCCCCCCCCACCCAGTCAAGAAAAAAATGGTTAAAGGTTTAATTATAAAATAAAGAAACAAAATGGTTAAAGGTGTTAAAAGATCAATGCGAACAATAAATTAAAGATAATTTTCAGTAAAAAAAGAACTGTAAATTCTGATTTGTATGATCCTGAAGTGTAATGAGTTGACACCTTTAACAAACTGCAATATTTTCATTGTTAGTAACTTTTAATCTGAAAAACAATTACACAATTAACTTTTTTTTTCAAAATGATTAAAGTGTTAAAAGATCAATGCAAACAATAAATTAAAGATAATTTTCAGTAAAAAAAGAACTGTAAATTCTGATTTCATGCCACTACTTCAACGATCCTAGAACAAAATATCTACCTAATTTGAATGGTGACGCCACCGAATTGAACTACGCAAAATTGATGCAGTCCTCGAATGAGCATACTTTGACTTACCTTGCACATTTCGCAGGGATTATCATGCAAAAATTTATTACATGATCTATACATTCCCCAACATGTAATAGTAAATATGGCAATATTCTTTGCATTTACCAAAATAAGCTCACTATGAAGTATTAACTCATACTATGAAGTATTAACTCCAAATATCGTAACTACAGTTAGAACCGTATTCTCATTTTTCATACAGTTGGTTCCTTCCAAAATCGCGTAGCTGCAGCTAGTATCAAGCTGTTGATGCGGGGTTTTGGAAGAAAACCGATGATATACAGTTATATGAATAGAGATTGAGCTTTAGACAGAATTTTGATTTAGAAAAAGCCACAAATCACTGAAACTCGCCCGGTCTGAGGACAGAATCGGCCTCGAATGAACTGATCCTTGTCTGCACCTCTGGCGTGAATTTAAGACCAGCATTCTAGTCAAGAAAAAGATCTCATAAAAATCAACTAATGTTTGAATTTAATGCAAATATATTTTTGGATACTAGTCCATGCGTATGTGCGTGAAAGCATCACAGTCAATTGCTGTGCGGAATGGGATCAGTCTTTGAGAAGGCTGATAGTGGTCCGCATTTGCAAACGGTCTGACTGATCGCTGAACTTTAGAAAGAACTTGAATTCAATCAAATGGATAAAAACATGCAATGAACTGATCCTTGTCTGCACCTCTGGCGTGAATTTAAGACCAGCATTCTAGTCAAGAAAAAGATCTCATAAAAATCAACTAATGTTTGAATCTAATGCAAATATATTTTTGGATACTAGTCCATGCGTATGTGCGTGAAAGCATCACAGTCAATTGCTGTGCGGAACGGGATCAGTCTTTGAGAAGGCTGATAGTGGTCCGCATTTGCAAACGGTCAGACTGATCGCTGAACTTTAGAAAGAACTTGAATTCAATCAAATGGAAAAAAACATGCAATTTAATGAACCCAAAATAAATAACTTTCTTACCTTTGTCTCTCATACAATTCAACCTCTGGTAAATATGCCATTTGTTAATGTAAAGTGTAGCCGTGCGTGGAAACCAAAACATCAACATTGAAGGTCAACACATTGGTACATGAATCACGTGTTACTTGTGATGTAATCGGGGTAGACCACTCCGACGCCAAATGTACATTTTTACTTCGAATCACGTGCGGTCACGGATGACACGCACTGCTACACTAATATTTTTCGACATCCATATCATTCATCTCTCTCTTATTCTCTCTCTCTCTTATTCTCTCTCTCTCTCTCTCTCTCTCTCTCTCTCTCTCTCTCTCTCTCTCTCTCTCTCTCTCTCTCTCTCACTCTCTCTATCTATCTCTCTCTATCTCTCTATCTTTCTTTTCAAATACAAATCCGAGAGCATACATGCGAAACCCACATGTCCAGTGGTATTTTCCTTTAAGCCATACCCAACATTTAGGCCCCAAAGTATGTCATTTGTGGCTGTGATTGCCATACTTTGTAAATCTCAACATCAAGAAATGGTCATTTAATGATGCTTGTAGTTTTCCATCTCTGCTGCGATTTATAAGGAAATTCCCTGTCCCTCTCCAATCCCAACCTTTCCTCAAGCTATCTGATCCCGAACCAAACCAATTCAATATTACTATCCTCAACAGTCTGCAACTAAGTTTTGTATAATATCCCCATGTATAATGTATGTATCATTACTGGGTGAAATAAAGTGAATGTTATGTTATGTTATGAATGGAAATAAATGTTGATTTGTATGACTTTTGATCCTTAAGTGTAATGAGTTCACACCTTTAACAAACTGCAATATTTTTAATCTGAAAAACAATTACACAATTAACTTTTTTTTCAAAAGAATTCTTGTTTAAAATAAACAAACTGCTATTTTTTCTATTGTTTTGCCGATCTCAAGTTATTTTATACATCAAAAATTAGCTATTGATCAAATGTTACTGAAAAGATATATAAATGGGTAATTCTTATCATGGAACTTTTTTTTTTTTTTTAAATCTAAGGGCACCACTAAAGCCGACCCTCAACTATGTTAAAAACATCTTAAAATTATACTGTTACAATTGTTCTTGTTGTCGGGGTCGGGCCTGATGGGGGAGGGGGGTCCTATGTCGGATCCTATCCTTCTCCGATTTTTCGGGCCTGATGTCCGTGCAGCATTATATTGTTCTTGGTGGGGGGGCCGCCGGCCTGGCACGGTCGGGGAGAGGTGATGCATGTAATATGCATCGGGCTCTGTCCGGTCGTGGTGGGTCGGGGCTGTCTCCGCTTGTTAATCAATATTCCGGCTAGTTCGTCGGTCCCGGATCGGGGATGGGGTTGAAGCCCTGACTGGTCAGGGTAGATGCTCCATTCCATGTCCGGGGTCAATAATTACACTTGGTTGGTCTCCTGTCTTCGGTCCTGGATCCGGGGTGGAGTTGAAGTCCTGACTGGTCAGGATAGATTCTCCATCCTTTGTCCGGGGTCAATATCTTCTTATAATTTTACGGTATCTATTGTATTCGGTCCTGGATTGGGGATGGAGTTGAAATGCTGACTGGTCAGTGTGGATCCTCCATTCCTGGTCCAGGGTCGATATTTCCCAGATTTTTTCGATAGTCTCTTGTCTTCGGTCCTGGGTCAGGGGTTGGGTTGAAATCCTGGCCGGTCAGGGTGGATCGGCCATTCCCGGCCCAGGGTCGAAAGTCTTTTGTTTTACTTGCTAGCTATCACGGACAAACCTTATATTACTGTATTATTGTATTATATAAACTTAAATTAAAAAAAATTACAAACGACCGCTCAATGACTTTCTATAGATAATGGTTACTAAAACGGGTAATGCTATGTAAACATCAAGCGAGAAACTCTACCATTTGTTGCATATTTGTAAATAATGCATGTCAATATTTTTATTGGTCCTGGGAAGTCTCTTTATTGCTGCTGGCAGCTGGTGTCCTCTTCCTCCTCCTTATTTCTTTTACCTTTTTATACTTTCTCTTCTTATTTTTAGTCCTACCTTTTAAACCACAGGGCGCATATAACATATTATTAGTAGACAAAACACATATTCAGTCTTAATAACATTAGTCTAAATACACCGATAGCTGCTCGGCATATTGTAATTACCGAAGCTGAGGGTAAACTGGTCCCCCCCTCCCCCGAGCAACCTAGGGAAGGACCCAGAATCAGACCCAGGGGGATACCTAGGTCGGTTCCCCGAGGGGGGGGACTCGAAATGATGAAATTAATCTATGTATATGTCTGTTTTAAAATTGATATGCTCTTTAATTAACTTGTATTTAAAATATTAAGTGCATTTTACGTATTATGTTTTCCACTGGAAGTATTGATGTTTTCATTAACATTTGCAAATCCTAATATTGTACTGTGTATGTACTTGAGTGAAATAAAGTTGTCTGTCTGTCTGTCAAATTATATTTTTTTCAATTGCATTAGAAATAAGTGTTTCTTTAGAAAAAAGAAATGTAAATCTGATGTTGTACAAAGTATAAAGCGACTCTTAAAATGTTGACAATGAAACATGTATAAAGTTGGATTTTGAAGTAAAATAATTGAAAAAAAAAACTAGATATTTGGTTCTAAATTTGTAGACTGGGATATAAGTTTTCAGAATGTGCTCATGTTTTCAAAATAAAATGACAAATTTTTAAATGATAAAATTGGGGAAAAAAGTTTAAAATTTTTGCTTAATGTAATTTTATTTCTTAAACGCATAAACGTTTCTAAAATTATTCACCAAAAATAACCATTTTAAAATTATATATAAATTACAATGATTTTTTAACAAAAGTTATTTACATATTCTTTCCAGGTCACAGCTATCATGTCTTCCACACCACACAGTCATGAGAGTGACATTTTGGCAGCTGAGGCATTGAAGTAAGACAAGAGATAAAAGATTGTGTTAAGTTTGCTCGAGCAAATCCAGGACAGTTAGTTTCAGACGGTGCGCGGACATTTTGGCCCCGGACATTTTGGCCCGGACGTTTTGGCCTGGATGTTTTGGCCTAGGACGTTTTGGCCTCAAAAAAGGGCAGAGTAGGACGTTTTGGCCTATATCAGGTTATTAATAAATACATTTGTTTATTGGGGATTAAAGCTAATAGAATACAAATTTAGTCAAAATAACATAATATGACATAAAAATTGTAATTTATATTTGATATTTGAAAAAAAATTTGGTCTATATTTAATTTAGTTTAACCAGTATGTTTTTCAAAATTTGTTTATCTTATTATTATCGTAATTGGGTTTATACAATTTATGGCAATTAATGAAGATCAAAGAAGGGAAAAACTTTGGTGTATTGAATTGAAATTTTCCAATCAACTTTAATTGATTGATTATTTCAATTACATGTATATGAAACTGTTTAAATTAATTGCACATAGTAATTGGGATTTTACAATTAATGGCAATTAATGAAGATCAAAGAAGTTATCAATAGCAGTTTGTAATATGTTTTGTCTACCAAAGGATTTAGATTAAAAACATTAATTTACATGGTTAAAAACACTTTACAAGTAATTAATATCAGTTTGCAATGTCTTTCTTTAACTACCAAACTCCACATGTATATATATATATATCCTTTGAAACAATTCTTAGCATGTAATGTGCATCGTCTTTTGTCTGGTCGTGTGGGGTCAGGACCTATCCCACATAACCCCTACTATAGTATTGTAAATTAGTCCCCCATTGTCCCTCTCATACGCATTTTGTGAATGACCCCCCCCCCACGCCCCATCACCCCCTTTGAGTTGCCGGTCCTGGGTATGGGATGGGACTGATATCCTGATTCGTCAGGGTCGATCTCTCATTCCGTATCTAGAGTCAGCAAGGATATTTACTTATCACAGAAAAACTTATTTTAATGAATTGATATTAACTTAGGAACTTAACATTTTTTTAAATCCTCACTTTCAAGTGTAGATTGAAAAGAGGTCATTTTAACGGGGTAAAGTTGTTTTTTTTCTTATACAAAACGGTGAATTCTATCATCTTCTCGCGCACCCTATGGACTTTTGTAAATAAGTACGTTCATTTTTAATGGCCCTGGGGAGTCTTTGTAATAGCTGCTGGCGGCTGGTGCCATATCTTTCCTCCCTGAACTTTGCTTTTATTCTGACTTTTTATTCTACCTTTATCTTTTATACCACAGGGTGCAATTACTTTAGACTTTTTTATATCATAGACTCGTACTGGAGCTCTAGATCGATTCAAAAAGTTAGCATATAAATACACCTCAAGCTGCTCGGCAAATGGATTGTGATCCGATGCCGAGGGTAAAAAAACCCTTCTCCCCTCCGAGCAACCTGCTGAAGGACCCGGCCAATCCGGGGGATAGGCAGGTCGGCAACCCGGGAGGAGGGGCAAAACATGACATAACAATTCTTAATATCAAATCTGTTTTGACAATATGGATGTAATCAACACGAAAAGAGGGGGGAAAAAGATCGTTCTTGATGGGCACATGTATACAGTGAAATCCGACAAACTGAAAGGTGATTCTATATCATGGCGTTGTGTCAAGCGGACTACCCATGGTTGTAATGCCATTCTCAAGACAACGAGGCAGTATGAGCAGCCCAACCTTCAAAGAGAACACAACCACATCTCAGACAATGTTGCTGGAGAAGTAGAGAAACACAGACAACATATGAAACTATCAGCACAGAACTCGAATGACAAACCTAACCAGATATTGACACTCACAACAGCTGTGGCATCAGACGAAGACAAGAGGCCCAGTGGGCCTTAACGGTCACCTGAGTAAAAGAGCACCAAGACAAGTGATTTTGTTTGAAAGAATTAGAAAAAGGTTTGGTTGAAATCCCCTCAGTAGTTCTTGAGAAGAAGATGAAATATTTAAAAGTTACCAAAAATTACCCCCTTTTGGTCCCAAATTTTAGGCACCCCTGACCTCCAGCCTTTTAATTTTCACAAATCTGTAAAATCAGTACCCAATGATGCTTTTCACCAAGTTAGTTTGAAATTGGCTTAGTACTTCATCAGAAGAAGATGAAAATGTGAAATTTTTAACATGATGAACTTTGACCTCTGGGTGTGGCCCCATACATGACCCCAGGGACATGAATTTCACAATTTATAATAAACCTGTCCTAGTTGTCATGCACACAAAATATTTAAGCTCTGGCATTAACGGTTTATTAGAAGAAGATTTTTAAAGAAGTACCAAAAATTACCCCTTTTTGGCCTCTATTTGGGCCCCTTTGACCCCCAGAACCCCTATTTTCACAAACTTGAATTGGCATCCCCCAATGATGCTTTCTACCAAGTTTGGTTGAAATCCCCCCAGTAGTTCTTGAGAAGAAGATGAAATATTTAAAAGTTACCAAAAATTACCCCCTTTTGGTCCCCATTTTAGGGCCCCCTGACCCCACAGCCCTTTTATTTTCACAAATCCAAATAACCATTACCAAATGATGCTTTTCACCAAGTTTGTTTGAAATTGGCTTTGTACTTCATCAGAAGAAGATGAAAATGTGAAATTTTTAACATGAACTTTGACCTCTGGGTGTGGCCCCATACATGACCCCAGGGGCATAAATTTCACAATTTATAATATACCTGTCCTAGTTGTCATGCACACAAAATATTTAAGCTCTGGCATTAACGGTTTATTAGAAGATTTTTTAAGAAGTACCAAAAATTACCCCTTTTTGGCCCCTATTTGGGCCCCCATGACCCCCAGGACCCCTATTTTCACAAACTTGAATTGACATCCCCCAATGATGCTTTCTACCAAGTTTGGTTGAAATCCCCCCAGTAGTTCTTGAGAAGAAGATGAAATATTTAAAAGTTACCAAAAATTACCCCCTTTTGGTCCCCATTTTAGGGCCCCTGACCCCACAGCCCTTTTATTTTCACAAATCCAAATAACCATTACCAAATGATGCTTTTCACCAAGTTTGTTTGAAATTGGCTTTGTACTTCATCAGAAGAAAATGAAAATGTGAATTTTTTAACATGATGAACTTTGACCTCTGGGTGTGGCCCCATACATGACCCCAGGGGCATAAATTTCACAATTTATAATATACCTGTCCTAGTTGTCATGCACACAAAATATTTAAGCTCTGGCATTAACGGTTTATTAGAAGAAGATTTTTAAAGAAGTACCAAAAATTACCCCTTTTTGGCCTCTATTTGGGCCCCTATGACCCCCAGAACCCCTATTTTCACAAACTTGAATTGGCATCCCCCAATGATGCTTTCTACCAAGTTTGGTTGAAATCCGCCCAGTAGTTCTTGAGAAGAAGATGAAAATGTTTAAAAGTTAAAGGACGGTGGACGAGGGACGACGCACGACGGACGACGCACAACGACGGACAAACGATGATTGCAATAGGTCACCATGACCATTCGGTCAGGTGACCTAAAAAGGCCAGGCTTCCTGACGCTGAAACCATGAAGAGAGTGCTTCATCGTACAAGGTCATCACACAGGCCAAAAGACCCTCAAAGCCTTCAACAACTGACATTAGAGAACCAATGGACACAAACTATCGGTGATAACCCAACTGATTTCCTGCTATTTGACAATGGTCCAGAAGCAGATGAACGTATCATTGTCTTTTCCACGGAAGATCATGTTTGTCGACTTTCGAGCTGCAGTCATTGGTGTATGGATGGATTCGCTGTAGCTCCTCTACTAATCAGCCAGCTTTATGTGATCCAGGGAATGGTTGCTGGCGTATTCTTTCCATTTGTTTATGCACTACTACAGAGAAAGACTCAGACAACACATGAGACCTTATTAAGTATACTTGAATAGGCTGGTTGTGACCCTTCTACTATTATTGTGGACTTTGAACGTAGTGTAGAACATGCTATTACTGGAGTATTTGGTGATCATGTGGACATTCAGTTCTGTTTCTACCATCTGACTCGATCCATCTGGCGCAAAATTCAATCACTAGGACTTACCCATCTGTATGAGACTGACAACAACTTCCGTTTTTCCAGTAGATGAGGTGGTTGATGGAATGGACTACCTGAAACAAATCGTCCCAGAACCAGCAGAACCACTCCTGCACTACTTTGATTCCAGTTATGTGTCTGGACAGCTCCGCCCTCGACGAGGCAACAATGGCCTAGTCATCAACTTTAGATGAACCCCACGAATGTACCAGCCACATCGATGGAATGTCCATGAAACAACCGTCTCAGACCAGCCAAGGACAAACAATGCAGCAGAAGGTTGGAACAATAAGTTCCATTCTCTTGTGGGACAGGACCATCCAACTGTGTGGAAATTAATTGAAACTCTACAGTGTGAGTGCTCTCGTGTAAGTGCTGTGCTGATTCAGGAAGAACGTGGTATCAGACCTAAAAAGCGAGTAAAGAAAGTGTACAATGAGCTGCATAAGAGACTGAAAAATCTGTGTGGTGACAAGGCCGAGGGACGTAAGACATTACAAGAGTTCTTGCTAGGTGTGTCTCACAATCTTCGTGCTGGTGAACCAAATATCTAAATATGGGTGAACGTGATACGAATGATACGCATAGTGGGAAAGAAGAAATTGTTTGTCACAAGCAATTTCTTCCTTTCCATTATAAAATCAAAAAGACACGAAAATTAGAGATTGAACAGGAAATGTTAAAATGCTTGTGATATACAAAATTTGATTTCCAGGTAACTAAATTGTAGGGACTTGGAATTTACTGAAAGCCATTGTTAGTAGGGCCAAAGCCTTGAAAAGTTACATCAGACTTCGGCCTCTGGCTGCACAAATGAGAAAGCTAAAATCTGCTTGCATACAGCAGAGCTGCAGTAAAGAGGGGTTTTTGGCTGATAATAAGAGATAATTCTGATCCTTTTTCCTTCAAAACATATGTTATGGGTACTCATTAGAATCACCTCGTTGAGGCGATTCTAACAAGTACCCACAACCAATGTCTTGGATAAGAAATAAGAAAAATTATCATCAGTTACTCCCCCTTATGTGGAGCTCTGATAAGGTTGCAAAGTTTTCTTTACATATTCTGATTTCTAACATTAATCGATAATGATGTACTCACGACCCCTGGTTTACAAGGCGAGTGGGTTAACCACTACGCCACGGAGGCTTCTTATGTTTTATATTTACAATACTATTTATATGAAGGTAAACATTAAGGTAGTGTATTGCTAAACAATAAAATGCTATCTACCGTAATTTGTCCATATATTCGGACACTCCAAGAATTCGGACACCATTAATTATTTCATGAAATAATTAATTTTTTGCCTCTAATTTCGGACAAATGGAGTCTGGAATTTATCTATAAATTCGGACACCGAATTTACGAACATAAAATATCAGGTTAACAAATACCGCATCCATTATCGGTAATTTGGAATCTTGGCGATCAGTATCTCCAAACTGTCTGGGTTAAGTGTCAACAGGTGTATATTGTTTATAACAGTGACCGAGAATAGGCGCGCACCTCGATATGCTTAAGCTACGAACCGTGAAGGTGATGCAATTAAAATATCACGCTTGGTTTCTCTCTCTGATTTCCTAATTTTCAATCCCCGACAGGACATGCTCTAAAAGGATGGCTACGACGCTATGAAATTAGTCAAATTGACCTGAACCTACTTTCGATTTTACTTCACTTTCCTCGTATCCAGAGCTCATCGAGGGTATTGTGATCGGCCGTATCAAATCAAGAAAAAAATGCAATGATATGCCTCGAGAAGAATCAGTCGTAGCTACGACGTTTTCCCTAAATACGGAAAATGCGAGAATTTACTTGTTAATTTGTCACAAAATAATTTCTCATCCGATATATAATATTGGTAGATTATAGTAAATTACCTTTTTTTTTATCCCCGCTTCTTTTAATAATCCGAAAATTTAATCTCATACTGTTCAATAAAACACACGTAACAAGTCTCTTTCGACAAATATAAAATAAAGGTTTTCGGGTACAGTTTATTTTACTACGAGGGAGGAAAGGTGATCAAAGGCGCCGCCGCCAGATGTTCAGCTATATTTGGGAGAGTTTCCGGAGTAGGCACATGCCAGACGCGTACCCCGTGAGAATTCTTTGTGACCGAATTTTTTACCTTGTCATTATGCCGAAAGTTTACATGGTTTAATCGACTGTCTGAATACTCTTCAAACATTACGGATATAATTTTAAAAAAAAAAGGATTTTTTCTCACAGGTAGGCCACCGCATTTACTTTAAATTTGCGGGGAATATTACGCGATGATTTATGTGAAGCAGATCAGAGAAAAACTGTCGTAATTGACCGATGCCGTGATTTTATTCTGACAAATTACTTCTTATCTCTTGGTGACTTTAATACATGAACAATTAAAATGCGAAGATTTTGTTTAGCTCTCCATATTAATATCCTTTTTTTTAAAATTCAACCGACGATGATTGTATATAAATGACAGAAAAAGAATTTACCATCCTCTCAAAATCGGACTTTGACGACAGAAACGTCGTAACTATTTTGCCTGAATATGCTGCAGTTACGATCTTGTCGTATTCTTACGGTGATATGTGGAATTCTATCAATCGTTAAAACGAAGAAAAACAACAGTTTAGAAAAGTAAATCGTTTATTAAGGTTTTTAATCAGTGAATGATCATTAAATTCACGTCTTCGCCGGTATCTTGAAACAATCTGAAAAAAATAAAATAATAATGAATAAATTTACGAACGTAATGCGTAACACATATCTAGTTTATTTACTGTTGAAATGAATTCAGTGTCTGAGCAAAACAGTTAGTGACTCATGAAAATCGGCAATGGTTGTTCCCGGCCGCACGACGATTTATCTATAAATTCGGACACTGGCTTGAGTAATTATCTATGTATTCGGACATGAAAAAAAATAATTATTTAATTGTGTCCGAATATATGGACAAATTACGGTAATTCAATTCCATATTTGTTATTTTTATTAAATTTTAAGATCCTAGCTAATAGTATACCCAATGGTCTGTCTGTCCGTCCGTCCCTCCGTCACTTTCAAACATATTCTTCTCAGAAACCACTAGGTCGTTTGAAGTCAAATTCTTTGTGGAAGGTCCATGGATTTGGGGAACGAAAGTTTGTAAAAAAAGGTGCATGGGGTCATGGAATGAAGGTAGAAAATTAGGCCAATATAATAATAGGGCCAAAACGTCTGGGGCCAAAACGTCAGGGGCCAAAACGTCCGAGGCCAAAAAGTCCGGGCCAAAACATCCGGGCCAAAACGTCCGGAGCCAAAACGTCCTACATTCGTTTCAGACACATTGTCAGAAAATCCTGTAAATGTGAGAGTCGCAGCAGGTAAAGTTGACACAATTAAACGCTCTGTCAGACGAGTGAACAGCAGACAGAACCCGCCAGAACCAGCTAGTATAACTGAAATTCCAGAGTTACCTGAACAGTTCACAGGAACCGGGGGTCCAGACAACTTTCCATTTCTTTTGTATGACAATTATGCTGAAGATCAGGTTTGTGAAAACAGAATAATTTTGTTTGGTTCAGAAGAGGGACTTAGTCATTTGTGTAACAGTAAACAATGGTTTATGGATGGGACATTTGACACTGCTCCAAAACAATTTAAGCAAGTGTTTGTCATAAGAGCCGCTGTTGATGATGTGTATGCTACATGTGTCTATGCATTCCTTCCTAACAAACAAGAGTCCACATATGAAGAGTTTCTTACCGCTGTGCTCAATGCTTGTGATGAACGTGGATTAATACCTGACCCAGAGTCTGTTACATGTGATTTTGAAATAAGTATACATAATGCCATTAGATCAATGTTAGGTGAACACGTAAAATTCAAGGTTGTTTTTACCATTTGACACAGAGTACTTGGAGAAAGATTCAAAATGAAGGACTGTCAGTATTGTACTAATCTAGTGATGATGTTAAACATTTTTGTGGTATGCTTGATGGACTAGCATTTCTCCCTACTGATAGAGTGACTGAAGGTATGAGCTTTTTGTTGTCCGACATACCTGACGGCTTCCAAGGTGTTGTGGATTATTTTGATTCATATTATATCAGTGGAGTGTACAAGGCCACCCGCGGTCCAAGAGGTGAAATTTAAACGTACAGGCTTACCACTTTACCAACCAAACATGTGGAATGTTCATGATATTACGCTATCTGGTGGTTCTCGGACGAATAATATATGTGAAAGCTGGAACATCTCATTTACTCACTTAGTGGGGCACAAAAATCCAAGTCTGTGGCATACGATTAGGTGTTTTCAAAAAGATCATTTGAATGCTCTAACTGAAATAGAGAGATTAAGGACCCTGTCAGGAAAAGAATGCACAAGGAGACTGTGCTACATCAAAAAAAGTTACACAAATTATGTTCAGAATTTTCTAATGGTCAGAAAAGCATCCCTGAGTTTCTGAGTTGTGTAGGTCATATTGTTAGACTGTGAAACTGAATTTCCATAAAATCCAATTGGAATATATAGATAGTTCTGACAGCAGGTATGTGAAAAGCAAATAAAAAATTACTTGAAATAAATGTTTGCTCTTTTATATGTGTAATGTGCTAGACAAGTATCTTACTTTAGTTTATTTTCAATAAGTTAGTAAGTGTACATAAATATAGGACTCAAAAATATGATGCATATTTGATGATAAGATGATGTAAGATGATGACATGATGACTTAATAATGCATGAAGAATTGTCATTTTTACTGTTCACTTTATATTTCAATAAAATTACTAAGAATTATTAAAAGAAATAAAAAAAAGAATGAGTGTTGTCTTCTATTTAATTTGATCCTGTTGATGAAATATTTTATTTTATTTGCATTTAAATACTGTATACATAACATAGAAGAGCAGTGATTCTACCACAGATACAAAAAAACATATAAGATGAACTATGATTGCTGCTATTTAGTCTGGGGGGCAAATGTCCTGTGTTGTTATTTAGATTGGGGGCAAATGTCCTTTGTAATAATTTAACTGGGGGGCAAATGTCTTAGGCTACATTAACCCTTTCCCGTTTAATCCCTGGTTTTTACGTCCCTGTGTTTTCATAATTGAGAAAACATTGTGGATAAAGAAGAAATTGCTTGTAACAAGCAATTTCTTCTTTTTCCACAATTTTTCTACCCTACAGAATGAATATTTTCAATTTAAATCGAGTTTGAATTGTCGTCTGCAAAATCTTTGAATTTGGACAGGTCTAAAATTTTTGCAAAACAGGAAAGGGTTAAGACTTGGGGGGCAAACGTCCACCTTGCCATTTTTGAACTGGGGGGCAAATGTCCGGGGGGCAAATGTCCTACCCATTATCTACAAGGTTCATCTTTATGACCTAACAAGAATCCTGACTAAGTTACATGATGATTGAGCCAAAATGATGACCTCTAGAGCGTTAACAAAGAAATTGTCATTAAGGTCCCTTTTCCTGTGTTTTTCGAAAGAAACCTTTTCATAATCAATAGGGTTCATCCTTGTGACTAAACAATTATTCTGGCCAATCTTCATGAAAATTGAGCCCAAATTGTGGTCTCTAGAGTGTAAACAAAGAAATTGTCATTAAGGCCCCTTTTCTTGTGTTTTCCGACAGAACCTTTCCATAATCAATAGGCTTCAACCTCATGCCCTAATAATTATTCTAGCCTAGTTTCATGAAGATTGAGCCTAAATTGTGGCCTCTAGACTGTAAACAAAGAAATTGTCTTTAAGGCCCCTTTTCCTGTGTTTTCAGAAATAACCTTTTCATAATCAATAGGGTTCACCCTTATGACCGAACAATTATTCTGAGCAAGTTTTATGAAGATTGAGCCAAAATTGTAGCCTCTAGAGTGTAAAAGAAATTGTCATTAAGGCCCCTTTTCCTGTGTTTTCAGATAGTACCTTTCTATAATCAATAGGATTGCCTCGATGGCTGATTGGTATAGGTGCCTGACTTGTGATCTGAAGGTAGTGGGTTCGAGCCCCACTGTCACCTGGGTGTGTTCATGGGCAAGACACTTAATAGCCAGCCTCAGTCTACCCAGCTGTAAATTTGGGTAGCAGTGGGTTTAGCCACTGCCTCTCTTTCAGGGACATGAAAACATCTGGGTTGTGGGTTTCAAGAGTGACTTTATAAGCTTAAAGCTTTCGTCACAATCGAACTAAAATAAATTAGTATAAACCAATCAATAGGATTCATCCTTATGACCTAACAATTATTCTGACCAAGTTTCATGAGGACTTAGCCAAAATTGTGGCCTCTTGACTGCAAACAAAGTAATTGTCATAAAGGCCCCTTTCCCCATAATCAATAGGGTTCATCCTCATGACCTAACAATTATTCTGACCAAGTTTCATGAAGATTGGGTCAAAACTGTGGCCTCTAGAGTGTAAACACTTCAATTGTTAACGCCGCATGGCGCACAACGGTCGACAGTATTCAACATTCAGAAATGCTCAATATGGGCACTCTGTGCTCAGGTGAGCTAAAAAGACAGTTAATATCTTTTTTCACATATTTTTCTGTAATCATAAAATATATAACCATAAAAAGCCAGGATAAAGTCCACTATCCAACAAAACTGCTATGCATGGAATAACAAAAAGATTTTCATTACTCTAGCCTCCATTTGCCACTAAGTTTCATTCATATTTAATAAAAATGGACATGTAATACAATCAATTTAATTTTCTTTTTCCTGGCTCTAAATTTTTTAAAGTATTTTCTATTTGGCTGTTGCCTGAAAGAAAGAAAAAAAAAACAGAAAGGTAATATGTGAAATGAAAAATCAAAGGTTGCTTTCACACTCATAACTCTCAAGCAATCTTTTTTTTTTCAAAACAAACCGTGTAAAAGTGCATTCAATTCCCTTTAAACTTTATAGATACCAAAAATATGTCAAATAATTCTTTCATGGCACATTTTTCACTTTTTTAACACAGGGGTCAAAAAATTGGCAATATCCAATAATCACTGTTCAGACCAAACCATAAAAGGTAATTCTCTGATATTGGTACTCATTAATTGATTTCATCCATATCAGTGGTCAGTGCACAGCTGTTTTATTACCTGTCTGAGTTGTAATAGGTAAAATGAGAATTTTATTATACTTGCATGAATTTTTTTTGATGTATTTTATTGTTCTGTTTGGGTATATAAACCCTAGAAATTAGACCATCATGGACTGGTATTTTTGGCTACGTTACTTGTCCATGTCTTCTTTGGCTTCCATTACGATTCACTGGCTACATTCGTCTTTGTTGTTCCTTTATTCCTTGGAGACTACACCACAGACATTATTTTTGGTACTGTGACCAAGGACCTGAAGTACTACATCTACCACACAGGAAGCAGTAAAGGTGACCTTTCTTCCAAACATGAATTAATTTCCTAGTCTTTACTCTTTACCTCTTGTGGTGGTATTCATATTTTGTACGACACGAATCCCGGCTCAATAGGGAGACCAGCATACAAATGATTTCATCCGTAACCATATTCTGTTTTGCGATTTAAGAACAGTTGCAATCTCAGACTCATTCAAAATTAGCTTTAGTAATGGATTTTGGTTCGTACCAACTAACCAGTCAGATTCAGCGCATTCCTTTGGCCATCGACCATTATAGCACTGATAACATAGCAAACATCAAACCCCTATTAACGACATTAAAAGATATTCAATCGTACGCATTGTCCTTTAATGGAACTGGCGACGAACTCCAATTAGAGTATGCAAATTTGAAATCCTTCGGTAACCAACGAATGAAGAGATCTATTTTACCCTTAGGAGGCGTCGTCTCCTTTTTATTCGGTGTTGCAGATGACAGAGATGTTCAAGGAATTAAGCATAATGTTGCCAACTTTGCTAAATCTTAGAAGCAGATGTCGCACATTTTAGAACATAGTTTATGTTATTAAACATCACACGTATGGAATTTGCCCAAAATAGGGATAGGATTGATTCATTAGTAAAATCTGTGACAGACTTACAAACAGCAGTCGAAAAACAGATTAAGCAACTAGAGAGACAAATTATGCAACTGAGTTCTTTTCATCAGTTCCCTAATTCTTTTAATATTCTCACCTCCGACTAGAGACAGTTACTAGGGCAAGAGTGTATTTGAATGATTTTCGGCTTAAATTAAACTCTTTAAGCTTAAGGAAGTTAACACCGTCTATCATTAGCCCCTTGCATTTAGAAGAACTCCTACTTGAAATTAAGAACCAACTGCCATCCGAATTCTGTCTTCTGCAAAACCACCCTGAACAGTTATGGAAATTTTATTAAACTCTTGAATGTAATACTATTGTAAATCAAGAATATCTAACAGTTGTTTTGGATATCCCCTTGCAACAAACAGGAGATCGTTATAAGTTGATACATTCACAACCACTCCAGATTCCTTTAAACAATTACTCTATTAGTGTTAAATTATCAAACCACAATGTACAATTTACTGCTGCAGTCAACGTTGATGCTAGTTATTTCATTATAAACGAGAAAAATTCGCATTTCATGATGCTCTCTGAAAATCTAGCTCAATCTTGTATAAAATCTCCCATGGCATTCTGTGAAGCCAAGGAAGGTCTCTTATCTACTTACACTTCTAAATCATGTTTGATAGAATATTATATCAATTCAGCCGACAGTGTAAGCTATTGCCAGGTAGTCACAAATAAGGAAGCCATACTGCCTAAGGCTATAAGCATTACGCATAGTCAATGGTTGATAATTACAGATATTCAGTTACGTTTTACAGTACGTTTAAATGGTAGTACGTCTACTCTTGTTATTAACCCTATTATATCAACTGTTTGTATTCCTCCGATGTGTCAAGCATATAGTAATCAGATACTACTGCTATTATTCTTCGAACGTTCTCAATCAGAAAGGATTGCGAATTAATTCATAAATGACTCAATCTAGGTAACCAATGTTTCTTTTAGTGACATTCGGAAACCTTTCCACTCAGGTTTGGCAAACTTCTCTGCAGTTAA
This sequence comes from Fragum fragum, assembly GCA_946902895.1. Classification (NCBI taxonomy): domain Eukaryota; kingdom Metazoa; phylum Mollusca; class Bivalvia; order Cardiida; family Cardiidae; genus Fragum; species Fragum fragum. The sequence continues at coordinate 52,739,414 of OX336371.1, forward strand.
GATACCGAAACACCTCAGTTCGTTTAAAAAATTACCCTTATCACAACTCATCGTAAAGATTCAAAGAGTGCAAAGGATTGACCCAATATTGCACTAAATTCTGTACCAAAATTGCTAGTCATGGGGAAAAAGTGAAGTATAGTAATGCAAGATTAACTAAACCCGAAGCTGAACTGCCCAAAGGACGACAACTGTTGGCCATGACAACTACACAAATGTCCAACCAAATACAACAAAATTTACTGCAGACCATTGATTCTACACTACACCCCTCGGCGCCAGCAAAGCAACACTGTATGACTGCTGTATCCTACCGTGGAACCAACTGATAGTTAAGTATTATGATCCACATTTGTCAAATTTTTTGTTATAAAATATTACAAAATATTTTGTAATTCAACTTGTATTTTGAATTAGGTCTTTGTGACAAATCTCATTTAAGACAGATATTTCCACATAACTCTATGTTGATTGACAGGGGATTCGTTTTCACACCTTTAAATCAAACGGGTATTTTCTTCTTTGAACAATCAGTGCCAATATTCCAATTAATCTGCCATGGAGTCTAATCTAATAGCACAACAAGTTTGGCAGGAAATTAACCTGTCTGAAGTAGGCATTAAGCAATCAAGCCAAACTTAGTTTTGTCTTTATGTCCAGATGCCATTTAGAAGACTTAAAAGGAAATACTTTGAGTATGTAGTGACAAGTTCACACCTGGGAAAAAGTACCCTACATAAACCGTGATTTAAGCATTTTAATCCTTATTGACAACATTCCTTTATATAAGTATTAAATTACTGCCTAGAAATCATCATTGTGTTGAGTATTTACCATATTAACCATCCAATGGATTGAAATATTGTTATAACCTTTTTTAGATAATTATATATAAACAATGCAGCAACTGAAGCAGTATTTTCATCTTCTAATATCAAAAAATCAAGGTCAAGGTTGATCCTTTTGACAGCCACGTGACCTTGCATATTAATTAGCTGCGCAATCTAAAGACGATGTGTCTCGATCGGAACAACCGCTATCCAGTGCCTCAATCTGGTCTATGTGGGTCGGGGGGATTTTCAACATGCACTCAATTTTACATAGTTAACTGGGTCAACGTCTCGCTTCGAAAATTCGTGATCCATTTTCCCTAAATTAACACAAGTACTGACTAAAATAAATACGCTAAAACAAACTTACATACCTATAATAGGTTAATCCATTTAAAAGATAGTAACCAGATTATTAAATTCCATGTATTTTATAAAAATTGTTTACGAATAACACACACGTGGCCTTAGGCAGCCATATTCTTTTACGTCATGTGGCGTGGCAACTAAAATTTGTTAATGTTCTCTATACTATAGTTAGGTGGATATACAATAGCTCCGCCCACCAGATAAACCTAACCTGTACCCAAATAACATGAAATAGTTAATTTGATAATATCTTATCATATTAAGTACTTTTAAGGTACTGTTTTCTCGGTTGGGGGTCGCGTTGTTCGCCAGTCTGTGTCCATTCTGAATGGTCACAGTAGTGGATTTCTTATTTAATTATTTTTCAATAGCTTTTGCGGACCTGTTAAGGTCTTATTTTCTTTCTTCAATGTTTAGCATTACTTCTTATATTTTGTCTTAATCTCTTTGGTCTGCTATACTGACAGGTGTCTTCCCGAACAGGAAAGAACAGGTATGCCAGGAGATGTGGGTCCAAGGCCTCTCCTGCGCCATATCGTGCATCGGGATGGTACAGCAGACCCTGACCGACGGGCCCGGTCCGGTGGTGACCCGTTTATCACTTTTACTGTCTGCAATATTCCAGCCACTGGGTTGTCGGGCTTCATTCCCACAATATAGGGGTGCATTGGTGTGGGACTCAATGTCACATCCGATGCATCTCTTGTGGTGGCCTAGTCCGGCAGCTTTCACGGGTCGGGCGGGTTGTTGTCGGGCGGGGTCGGTGGGCCACCTTTTAAACATTTTACCCAATTCGGACCTGGTGCTTGGGGTGTCTCTGGTGATCACCGCATCCTAGAAGTCTTGGCCAAGCCCCTTCTAAGTGATGCGGGCCTTACACCCGGAGCACCAGGCAGGGCGGACGGCCCGTCTCCCCCCAGGATAAAGTGATCAAATACTTGCTGCCGACGGAATATTAACTTTAACCTTGGCTACCTAAAATATTACTATTAAACACCCAGAAATATTCCCTCACTCTTCCACAAATAGTACTAGTCTTTTGCAATCTATCGACACACAAACTTAATTCTCATATATTAAAATACTTAATATTCCCAACTAGCCTAAAAAGATGCAGCAAAATGGTCTGTGTTTGTATGGGAGTTCAATATGACTTCATCAAGATCGCTCAGCGGATGCAATAATGCACGTTTCTTGTCCCCATAATTCACAGAACAATACAACTTCCAGAAATTTTGCACTATTCGGATTTGTGACTAGACAGTCGAAGGTCGCATACACACAAGGCGGGTTTCGCCTTTCTAGATACAAAACATATAGAAGTCGAATTATAGCTTTGACAACGGACTTAATCATAAAAATCTAGATGTAGCCTAAAATGTAAGTCGTCTGCTGTCCGCCGAGGGGTCTTCCACTTTAATTTCCAATATTTGAACTATTTATTTTTGAAATTAACTGAAATTATGTAGTCTGCTGGAGTGTAATTTTAATATATGTAACCGTCAAAGCTTTCCCGCCTAACTAGAGTTTTCCGTATTATATCTATTTCTCAGTTAGGGGGGGCAAGCGGCTACTCGCTCAACGGAGACACAAACGCAGAGTTCCTGAGACTATTTCTACTCGTGGAACTATAGCTCACCCACCTCAAGAATTGCATTTATCTATTTTGTGACTAAAATGTCGTAAATTCGCATATAAGTATAAAGCGTTTTGCACCATATTAGCTACAAACAAGGAAAAGACTAAATTTGATTATTATTAGGGCAAACTCAAGAAGGAAAGTTTAAAACCATTTCGTCTGATTTCGGTTGAGGGGACGCCTCAGTAAATTCATTATTTATATACTCTTTATGTATATTGTCTGATACAAACCTATTGGAGGACAAGTTATTTATTATAGGCATTTCTCTGCCTTGCTACTCTTGAGTTCCCTCAGTTGGCTCGTGCCGGGAGTTTATCAGGGATCCAGATTGGATCTCTGGTGAACCCGCGGCGGGGGCCGTGAGGATCTACATATTAAATATGAGTGTATGAAATACTTGATAATCAAGTAGAGGACCTTCTTTTCATATAATTTTTATTTTTCACAAGAAAATGACCTCAAAGTAAGAGCTTTTTAACTGCAAATGCGGACGCTAAAATACAGGATCCGCAATTGTTGCCCCAAAGGTTACAGTCCATGACTACAATATGACAGTCAATCACCATAAACTGTCTGGTCAAACTATTACCTATCTAGTTAGTATATATTAGTAGCTAATAGTATTAAACTTGTAAATAGAGTACAGTGTTCACATTCCATTGTCGCTCTCCGTGGGATATTTGTACATAATGTAAAAGAACCTCTCTTTCTTCTCTTTTTAACTGTGGTCCTGGTTGGTGTCTGGATGTCCCATTCTAGCCGGTTAATTGTATTTTTAGAATTTTAGCGTATATATTTTAGTTAGTTTTAAACCACGGACAGTATTATTCCATTGGGACAGCATTACATAGTACACTAGTCGTCGGCTACTCATTATCTAGTTTATCAAATATCTTATGCGATAGCTGCTCGGGAAATGGTAACTTTCCGAACTCCGAGGGTAAAACAAGTACCTCTCCTCCTCCCCCGAGCAACCCGCTGAAGGACCCGGATTCAGACCCAGGGGGATAGGCGGGTCGGTTCCCCGGGAGGAGGGGGAAAATACAGGTTGAGTCGGATAAGGTATCTTAAATTTGACCAGCAACAAATAATCTTGTATTTATTTGGGCAATTCTTCTTTTTCCAGGTAAGTTCTAATTACATTGTTATAATTTCTATATGGTTGTAACTTCTCTTGGAATATGTATCATTCAACTTGGCATTTTTGTAGTTTTTAAAAATTAACAAATTATGATTCTGTTGCATTTTTCTCAGTCGAACTTATGCAAAAACTTAGATTACAATATTTCATGAGTATATTCATCTGTTATTACATTGTTTTCCAAAACATATAACATTTGAGTTAATCTACTTTCATAATCATGCTTTTCAGTATACATCATTTTAACATGTTCTACGCTTAGAGCATTGTTTTATGAAGTATACTTGAAATGAGTAAGTTCTCCTTTCTGTACAATGTTTTGGGAAAAGTTGTCTGTATTGCAATTCTGTCTGTACTGCACTAAAAGTAATGGCATACTGTAAATATTGAGTGCAGTAAATTTGTAATAAAAGAGTGACAGGCATGCAGTTGGGCTGAACCTTTGCATATGCTACTCCTTTTATTACAATATTTCTAGTGAGCTAAAGACACCTGTTCATGCAACTTGATTTGGTATATAATTTAAATGTATAAAATTACGTTTACAATAGTTTCTATCTGTTTCTGATTTAAGAACATGTTTAAAGAACCATTTCTTACAATAACTTAGTGTATTAAAACAGTTTTTTTGCAATAAGCCAAGAGTATGTGTGCTTTTAAATAACTTGTCTTAAAGATAATCAGAGCTGTAACTATGTATTGTGATGTGATGATTTTCAGTGCGTACCTCTCGCAGAGCTTCTTCCCCCCCAATGTTTCCGATTCACATCACTGCATGCATGGCCCACTCTGATTTGTCATGACAAGTAAAATGTGTATATATTAATGTGTTGTATTTGATCTCGAATTTGACCAGCAATAAAGAATCTTGTGTTTATTTGGGCAATTCTTCATTTTCCAGCATCCCAACCCCTTTGTTTAGAATTCTGTGGGTTTATCGTACGACAGCAAATCAACACCTGGACCCTCATAAAAGTTCAGACAATCCCTCCCTCTTTATTGTTTTATCGTAATTATGAACTGTCCAATGATCGAATCTTTTCTTGAAACAATAGACTGATATAAATTACAAGTGTCATGATCCTGGGTTGAACTGTCATTACAACTTGCCACGCAGGTAACTGTCAAATCACTTGGCATTGCGCCCTGCCACGGTGAAACACAATTACAAAACGCATCGACTTCCATAGATATGTAAGATGCAGTTTCCCCATTTACAGGCTCTAGCAACTTAAAATTTCTATATTCAGTCTTAATCCATTTAGTCTTATTATGGATGTATATGTTGAATTATTTTATGCTTACGTCTACGCAGTAGAAAAGTATAGATATTCCTCTGATGCAGCAGCAAACCTGGCTAATATTTTAAGCCACAGAGAAGTAGGAGATGCGGTTATATCATACCTGCTATACCAATACAAACACCATGAGATTCTCAAACCTTTAGTGAATGAGGCTCTACAATTGATGGATGAAGACGGTGATCTTCAGCGGAGCATATGCCTGGACCACCTTTGGATTCCTCTACGTTTCACTGTACACTACCTTCTAGACAATGGATTTAAAACAGTATCATGATAGTGCTCCGCCACAGTGTGGGACACGGTTAGCAACAAGGCTACGGTAATCGACAAGGCTTTAAATTTTGGCTTCGAATTATGGACAGTGATCTTATTAAAACAAGGACTTTCTCATCAGGACATTCCCATCAAGAAATATCAAAAAGTGAAATTTCATTTAAGAACTCTAGTAAAAATTTCAATGTTTTATGTTATAATTAGTCAACAATCCAGAGTTCTTTGTTTCAAATTATGTGTATTTACATTACTTGAATGGTACACTTAACGTTACCTTAAATGTTGAACATTCATCGACAATTTCAATTTTACAATTTCAATATGTCCTAAATGTTATGCTAGTTACAATGATCTCATTCAAGTTGATTGTTTCAAGCTTCATGTGTTTGTATTCTTTAAATGTTGCACTTCATAATGAAAATATTTTTGACTGTTACAATTTCAATTTTTATCTATAGTAACTATTCAATGTTACAACAGAAAACTCCAGTAATGTTCAGCATAAAACTCAAGTTACTAAGTTCTCATTGTGTCTGTTTCGAGCTACAAGCATTTGCAATTTCTTAAAAGTTAAAATTTCCATAAATCAGTATTTAAATTCCAATAATCTAGTGTTAGGACGGGAATTAGCTACTTGTTTTGTCACAAAGCTTAGAAACGACCAAGATCGGTCTATTATCTGTCGATGCAGAATAAGTTACCATCTTGAAATGTAAGCAAGATAGACTAAGAAAGATATGTAAGCTATTTTTTTCCTTTGAGTACCTTAGCAATTAAATCGATATTCCTATAGGAAGATTGTTCTCACCGAAGTACTTGCTATTAGTTGCGTATGATTTGCTCTAAGTTGCCAGTTCACTTTGTACGTTTATTTGCATTTTTTTCCATTTTGTCTGTGCATATGATTTATTTGCTTTCTAAACAAACATGACCTTGAACATGAAGCTATCCAAAATATTCTTTCAAATGGCACATCTACTCATGATTGAGAATAATTGTGCCATGTTATTTTGAAATCCATCCATAAATGTAGGAGTAATTGCCTGGACAAATTCGGATGGACTAACGGACTAACTAAACCACTAACGCATATACACCGATTCGTCACAGTAACAACTATGTCTTGCTCACTGCAAGCAGGCTCAACAAAAATTCAGGCTATGAAATGTAAATGTTTTCTCAATCATATGTTCTCTTATTTTATAATCCCTCGCTTAATTGGAGTAACAATTATTACTCGAGGATTAAATTACTTCCTTGTTCAAATTACTATTAATTATATCCCAAATTGAATCTTATCACTGTTAAATTTCTATAATCTGATTATCAATAATTATATCATTTCCATGCTAACCCAAGTACTTTTGCCATAACAAAAGGGCGAGTAGTGAAATTAAATTTCACTTTCTCTTCATGTCTCTGTTTACCTTAACGCACGCTTCAGTGCATAGATGTCATCTGTTGACAAGTAGATAAGTATTTTGGGATGAATAATTATTGTGTACTGAGTTAATGAGAATTTTATTATACTTGCATGTATTTTTGATGTATTTTATTGTTCTGTTTTGGTATAAAAACCCTAGAAATTAGACCAGCATGGACTGGTATTTTTGGCTACATTACTTGTCCACGACGTCTTCTTTGGCTTCCATTACGATTCTATGGCTACATTCATCTTTGTTGTTTCATTATTCCTTGGAGACTACACCACATTGCCTGGAGATTATTCGCACCTTTTTACAACCTTTTTTCTTAGTAACTTCAAATGTTTGACATGGACTATAACATGTGTAAGGTAGACAATAAGCAACAGACTAAACTATTTGAAGTGATTTATTATACTTGTAAATCTTCTTAGAATTCAACACCTATAAACGACCCGAGCTGAGACTGTGTAGATAGTTATCTTGATTGTGACTGTAAATAAAATTGTGCATTTATCTGGACAATTCTTCGTTTTTAGTTTCCCCAACTCTCCATGGCTGTGTTCTGCTGGGAAACAGCTAAAACATATCGCATCACAATATTTGGTGGAGAATCGATCCATGAATGTCAACTCTGCAGAACAACAAATACTTGCAGACGGGCTTAGAAACAAGAAGACTGATAACATCAACTCCATCTCCACTCATGATCCCAGAACTCGAGTCATCTGTTGAGCCATTCTACAAGGAAGTCACAAGCCAAGAAGTAACAGTTCTGGTACAGGACCAAGGTATACAATTTGTGCCCCTAGTGCAATGCACCGGTTTCATTACAACTCAGAGAACGAAGTCAACCTTTGGCTAATGAAGCTCTAATATTGTTGGATTTCTCAACTTGAAGACTTACTGAAACTTATTGGTATTTTGAAAATATCATTTGTGAATATTTGGAACATTAATATTTGGCTTGATTATCTAAACATAAGACAGTTTTCTTCTTTATTTAAATCCTACATCTATATACGTAAGTGCAACCAAGTGATGGAAACTAGAACAAAGGCAACTTCCTACTTACCAGCATTAGACACTGGGTTGAACCTTGAACAGAACTGCTTGCCCACACCCTGGTGTCTGCAGCTCTACCACATTAACCCCAGATCAGATGGCTAGGGAGCAACCAACCAAGCCAATGAAACACACCCAACCCCATTGGTTGCAGATCCTATGAGCTCCACTATGAGCTAAACATGGGGGCCATTGGCCTTGGGTTGCTCACCTGAGAAAAGGCTCTTTTTCTTTCAACTGTCAAATTTTATAACATAAGGATTATGACAGAAGTGGGCTTGACCATACATTATCCATCTATATGCTCTGTACCTGGGGATCCAAAAGTCTTAACCCTTGTCATTCTGCATAAATTACCTTACTGAGTTGCTGTAAAATCAAAGAGCTGAACGCAATGAAAGAACTTATGGTTCAAAAATCAGTATTTCTTTTAGAAATCAATTTCATAAACAAATCTGGCAGGAAAAGTACAAGCAGAAGGTGAAGACCAAGATCAGACTGCACTATATTCCGGGTTCAGCATGGCAAGAGTTAATGTCAAATTCCAAGGCTTTTGAACTAATGTGAAAGGGGGAGAACAATTTTTTCCTCCCTCTGGATCCATGGGTAATAATTTGAAATATGATTTTTGTTTTTGAAGATTAACGCTGCTTTTAACAATTTTTCAGTCATATCACGGCAGCTTGAGAACCTAACATTGGATAGAGCTGTAACGATACACTCAATTGATTTAATGGTGTTTTTAACAGTATTTCAGTCATATCGCAGCGGCTGGAGCACCTAAAACTGGATTCATTTCTCACACCAGTACTACCACCACATCCTTTCCTAGCGTCCTGCTGCTATCCCTCTTAGGTTAAGGGTTATCCACCCAATGGCGAGAGACAAGTGCCAAATAGTATATATGCCGCAACCTGGGATCGAAAATACAATACACTCGAACATTCAGAGAATCAAATATTTTATTGTATTTTCTGTCTGAGAACTGAATATCTGCAAATACAAAATATGAGATATTGTGCTGGGATTCTAAGTGCAAAAAATATCCAAGAGTTCATATTTCTTCAACCTTCACAAACTTTAACGGCAATTTCATAAAATTTTATCTTCAAGCCAAGGAAGAAATCCGTAAATATTTAAAGCCGCCACCCATTGATTGTAAAGGGTGCCTCTGATGCAACAAAATACAATAAATCAACAGAATTTGCTATTTCACCTGTGACAGCTATCAAGTTGTTGTCTACAATTGGCATTTTGGGTAGTGAATGATAATTTCTATTTAAAAGGACAATTGGCACATGAATTTGACAGTCAGACTTCCATTAATATGTAACAATCATTAATCATATTTCTATATGTCAAAGTCTCAGATCAACTAGATTTTTAAAAACTATTTAATTGTATCACTTTTGTTGCTATGACAACCAGAGCTTTCAACAAATTTAAATTCTTTAAGCTTTTTTTATACAGGGCCACGGAACTAACATTACCCCCTAATTTGGTTCAAATTGGCAAAATGGTTTGGGAGGAGATGTCTTTTAAAAATCGTTATTTCTTTATAAACCCTATCCACATGGGGCTCCGCCCCTGGGGACTCAAAGACAATGATTTTAGCAAGAGGTCACTATACTGACGTTTCATGCAAAACATCAAGGCTCTAATTCTTTTAGATCAGGAGGAGGTTTTGAAAGATGTTGTTTAAAACCGAATTTTTATTTCTGTATAATCCAGCCTCCCCTTGGGCTTCGCCTCTTAGGACACGATTCAAGCTATTTTGAAAGAGGTCATTATACTGATGTTTCATGAAAATATCAAGGCTCTACGCCTTTTGGATTGGGAGGAGAAAATGTAAAAGATTATTTTAAAATTCCAGTTTTGTTGCCATGGCAATTAAAATTTTTAACAGATTAAAATTCTTTTAGCTATATTTAAAGGGACCACCTAAGCAACATTTCTGCCAAATTTGGATCAAAGTAGCCAAATGGTTTGGGAGAAGATGTTGTTTGAAAAAAAAAAAAGAGTTCTCTATTTCCATTTAACCCAATCCCCCTGGGGCTTGGCCCCTGGGGAGCAAAGGGTCATGATTTTAGCTTATTTGAAAGAGGTCAATATACTGATGTTTCATGCAAAATATCAAAGCTCGACACCTTCTGGGTCAGGAGGAGAAAGATCTTGAAAGATTATTTTCAAAGAAAAATTTCACTAATAGTCATGGAAATCAGAATTTTCAACGGATTTCAATTCTTGAGCTATCTTTAGAGGGGATCTCCTTAGGAATATTTCTTCCAAATTTGGTTCAAATCGGCCCAGTATTTTGGGAGGAGATGTTGTTAAAAGATTGTTGACGGATGATAGGCAAAGTAAGTGGGCTGGACTCAGGACATAAGGTGATCATAATATTATAGCTTACTACTTGAGCAGGACTCTTCACTTGATGTGGTTTGTGGTCCTCGTCTGAAGAAGTGTCACCGAGCAATACACCAGGGCCTTTGCTTGCGATCGCCAATGTCACCAAATGCAAAAATTAAAGCTAAGTGGTGATAAAAAATCGAATCTGGCAAAAACACTGGCAATAAAAATTGTCCGTGGAAGCAATATTGATTTTCATATACCACCCGTGCACCAAAAGTCTGTATTAGACTGCAATCAAAGCAGATTATCAAAGTCTAGGTTTTAAAACGGTGATAATTGTGACGAATTTCAATAAACATGCGAGTCAGTCAATAAACGAAGTGTGACAAACACTAATCTAATGTATAACCTACAATACAGGTGACAATTTCTGACCATGATCGAAAAAGACTTCTAAACTGACAGTTTATGTTACACTTATTAAATTCAACAAAATCAAAATCAGAAAATCTTACTTCAGATGGGTTAACAATAAATCCAGAATACATATCCAACAAAAAATTGTAAATTGACTAAAATACACAAATGACCGATTCTCGTGCACAAATCCAAGTCCAATTTCCACTCTGGGGAAATTGTGCAACGCAGGAAACACTCTCAAGGCTATATCCGGTTCTTTGATGTACGTCACAACCCTACGCTCCTGTAGAGTAGAATGCTCAGACCAAACATTTTTATGCAGTGTTTTAACATCAACAGAGGAATATTTTAGGGTAGTTGATTGACAGAAAAACGCAATTAATTCGATCTCAGTTTAAGTAAATCACCGGTCTTAAAAATCACTTGGGATAAAAAGTTTAGGAAAAGAAATTTACAACAAAAATTAGCGTCCTTTGATCTCCATTCCACTTTATGAAATTGATTGATTCTCTGTGGGTGGTTGGGGTACTGCAGGTGAGACAAGAATTTTAGTGAAATATCCCGAAATTGCTTGAATAATTATGGCTTCTCTGATTGAATTCAAATGGACAAAATAGATTCACATTCAGGTATTAAGTTTTTTTGTGCATGTGTGCTTTGGATCTTTTTTTTTTTTTTTTGCAGTCAATAGTCTCCGAGCTCAGCGGATTTTAGTGGGATGAAACTCAGCAAAAAAATTTGGCTTATCATTTGGCTTCTTGGCCATGTATTTGGCTCCAGTTTTTTTTAAATTTGGCCAAAGTGATGGCGAAAAGAAAAATCAGCCCAGAGAAGGCCTTTGATACACCCTTCACACTTGATTACTTTTTCATTTTTGTTTTTCTTTTGCAGTCTTAACATGAATATTTTCAAAGTTATTCTTATTTATTTCATTTTCTGATGTAATATTTATTGGGCTAATTAAACTTATTACATTCAAGTCAATTTAGGAGCCTTATTGCAATTTATCAGGTGTGACTAGTTCAAATCTAATTCTAATCAGAGATGGGAGATGGACAGTGACAGGGAAATAATAACACCATTTCTTCCGCGATTTCAATTTTTGGACCTGGCTATACTATTATAAAGGTTTGCATTGTATCACATCCATGGGTTCAGATATCTTATCAACAAAGTAGGATTCCAGGGACTTGACAGTCTGTGTCATAAAAGTTCATGCTGTATCTTTAGGAGTGTCTGATTTGAACATTGATCTTTTTAACTATGGAAATAGTTTTGTTGTTTGGTTGTTTTTTTTTCATAAAGATATTGAAGTCTTAGTTAAATGAAGTATTGGACAGCTATGAACTCCTAGGGCTCAACTTCAAACAAGAGGACCATGATGGTCCTTTATCATTCATCTGAGAATGATTGCAGTAGACTTTACTGAGTTGATTACCTTCTTTATTCCTACCTAAAATTCTGATTACAGCAATATAGGGCAATTTTTCAAAGTAGATTATTTGCTTGTTTTAATGGGGTTTATGCCACTTAGAACAGTATTTCAATTATATCATGGCGGCTATAGCACCTAACAAGTGATTCCTGGTTTTACTCCACTACATCCTTTCCAAGTCTCCAGCTGCTCATTCAACTTGGTTTGCTGTTATCCACCTGCTCATTCATCTTCGGTTTGCTATTAATCTTTTTTTTCTATGTAAAATATGGGATTGCACAACATAGGGTTAATTTTCTGAGAAGACTAATTGTTTGAAGAAATATGGTAGAGGGTAATAAGGCAATAATATTGACCAAACATTCAAGCTCTGAAAGCCTTCTGGTTTGAGAGGAGATCTCCTTCTTGATAGCTAAGTAAAATCTGGGATCACACATAATAGGGCTTATTCTCAGAGTAGATCATTTCCTTGAAATATTTTGACTGAGAGTCATTAGGCGACAGTATGTACAAAATATGAAAGCTCTAGGTCTTACCGTTTGGGAGTGGAAGATTAAGAGTTCTTTCTTCACTCCCATGTAAATTATGGGATCGCACAACATAATAGAGCTAATTTTAAGACTATATATAATGCATTTTACCTCAAAGCTTGCCTACTTACAAACAATTTCTTCATTATCCACAATTTTTCTACCCAAAGCAAATTGTCTTAAATCAAATCAAATGAGAAATTGTCATCAACAACTACCTTCAGTTTGGACCAGTCTCAAATTCAATTGTTGGGGAAAGGATTCAATCAGTTAAATTTTCTTTTGTGATTCTGTAAAATATCTGGAATGTCATGAGCTTGTTAACCCATTACCACATGCCAAAATTTTAGACAAGTACAAATTGAAAAAAGGTTGCACACACACACATAGGTTTAATGGAAATTTTTTAGACTGATTGTTTTCTACTTTTGAGGTAGAAAACATTGTGGATAATTAAGAAATTGCTTGGAACAAGCAATTTCTTCATTTCCACAACCAAGCAATTTCTTTATTATCCACAATGTTACAAAAGCTTTTTTTCTTGGGTGCGTCTAGAAGCATCACTGAGTGGCAATGGGTAAAAGGTAGAAAACATTGTGGACATTGAAGAAAATGCTTGTTATACCAGCAATTGCTTCAATTTCAAACCTATTTTCTTGAGGGGCATAAGTAAGCGGGATTGTGTGGGAATAGGTTGAAGTGGCAAGATAAAACAAGTCCAACTATTCACCATTCATTACAGTTATATGAATGCATTTTCCATCACACATTTATAAAGTTCATCTGAATTTTATAAGGAACGCCTAATGGCTGAGAATCTAATGTTTCCCATAATACGTAAACAGAACGGCAATGTCCATTAGCGGAACAGTTATCCAGCGTAACAAAGACCATAATTAAGGAAGTAGGTTCTTTTAACATGCAAAACAATTCAATTTTCTGTTGATGTTGAAACTTTGACTATCTTTATTAGATTCCCAGTCATCTCCAAGACATAAACAACCGGTGTAATATCCCAATATCTATTCCTAATCAACCAGTCGAAATTGAAAGACAACACTTCCAAGTTTATACAATTTAATTTATATCCATCATTTAGGATAAAAAGCATTATTCAACATGAAGAAAATTTTTTTTTTCATTTTCCACAATTTTTCCAACATTTTTGGTTGACCTTTCCTGTTTTGCAAAATTTTAGATCTTGTTCAAATAGAAAGGTTTTGCAGATGAGAAATGTAGAGTGGATTTCATTTGAAAAATAACAATTCAGTAAGGTTGGAAATATTTTAGAAAAAAAAGAAATTGCTGGTGACAAGCAATTTCTTCTTTTTCTACAATGTTTTTCTCAATCATAAACAGCATGCCCACTGGGTTTTCATTTTGGGGGTACATGTACCCCTTAGGTTTTGAAATGGGGGTACAAATAAAAATCTGGGGGTACAGTGTACCCTTTACTTTCAGATCTAAGGGTACACAATATGAATCTGAACCCTTTACCAAATGACAGACAATGTTTTAGTTATATAGTTTGTTATTACTCAATAAAGAAGTACCACACGTCATGTGCAAGTTTCAGATAAATTTAGAGGGAAAGATAATAAACTCTCTTTGAAAACCTGGTTTTTGACAATTCACTTTTCTTAATTATTGGAATTTTGAAGGGTTGAATGGGATATGAGAGCGATGGCTAAACAAATCTAACAAGTTAATTACGAGGGTGGGAATGTCATCTTGGAGCAGGCCACCCCAGGCATGTCAGCTCAATTTTAGATCAAACTCTGGTATTGAAACGATTCTGGTACAGAAAATATCAAATGGTCTTATAAGTGTCTAAAAGTCATCATTTGTGGAGAAATAGAATAGGTTTTGTTATGACATTTTGCAGACAGCAACTTATGTAGCCAAAACAAAACTACAACGTTAAACAAACGGCTCGATTTTGTCCCGGCCGACTTACATGTACAACGGAACTTACCAGAGAAACTGATTTCAAAATCAGATTCTATATTATGGTTCTTGTCAATCTTGCCAAAAACACATGAATATCTTGCGTTTAGTTGGATTTGATTGATTGAATGGGGTTTAACGCCGCTTTTAACAGTATTTCAGTCATATCGCGGCGGCTGGAGCACCTAACAATGGATTCCTGGTATTTCTCACACCAGTACTACCACTACATCCTTTCCTAGCCTCCAGCTGCTATCTCACTTAGGTTTACGATTATCCACCCATTGGTGAGAGACAATTGTCGGAAAGAATATTTGCCGCCGCCGGGGATCGAACCCATGACACCCATGATTGAAGATTAGGAGTCTGGCGCGCTACCGACTGCGCTATGGCGGCGGCCTGCGTTTAGTTGGAAAAATAGCGCAACTTTGGGTCTATTTCAAAACAAACTGGTGAGGCCATCAGGATCCGCATTATACTAAGTTTTCCAACTGCTGGTTTCCCCATTCTCATTATAGATGAAAACAAACCAGATGGTTCCTGTCGCATGAAAGGGAAATCACTTGCTCAAGATGTGTTTTTGTTCTACTTTGCTTGCAATTTTCGGGGGTTTTAAGGAAAAAATACGCACGTAGGGTTTCTTGTTTTATATGCTAATAATTTCAAATGCACACACAAGTAGTGGCATTTTTGTTTCTACGTTCATTTCTTTTTCTGTACGTTCATGCACGTCTTGGTGTAAGATTTGTACGTGAACCGACGTAGTTATATGTGAATTACGTACTGCAGCATGTGAATGGGCACCCTGATAAAATCACTGGGACAAAAAAACCTAAGGATTAAACAGTTAAGGGTTAAGGGTTAAATTATGATCAAGTTGGATCTGGTCTGGCAGGGAACACATTTGCTATTCTTAAAGTTGGCTTGATTTGATTTTGAAAACCTTATTTATTTCACTTCAGTCAAACAGCAGCATGACTAAGTTACTTATATTGATGAACTCTACTTATCGTGTCTCCACACAATGACGCTTTTTGATGCCCCTGTAGATTTTTTTTTTAAATCATTGTATAAAATGAAGAATCTGCTTACAATCTTTCCTCCCAAGAAAGATGAAAAAATCTAAAATTTCATAAACTTTCAATTTTCCTTCTGCAAATCCTTTCAATTTGGACAAGTCTATAAATGTGTTATCTAGATATGGTTTAACCCTTTCCCGTTTTTGGAAATTTTAGACCTGTCCAAATTCAATGGTTTTGCAGATGATATTTTAAAGTGTATTTAATTTGAATAATAGCCATTCAATAGGGTAGAAAACATTGTGGAAAAAGAAGAAATTGCTTGTTACAAGCAATTTCTTCTTTTACCACAATGTTTTCTTAAGTATAAAATCACATGAACGTAAAATCCCGTATTTGAACGGGAAAGGGTTAATTCACAAAAGACATAATCCTATTTCATTTTCAACTAGAGCTGTCGCCCTCAAGGGCTGACGAGAATACCCCCCACACCGCTAAAAAGGCTTTTCTATGAAGGAGTGGAATTTGAAGCTGTTTAATCACATGCATGTCATGGTGGATGAACATTGCCAAACCTCCACCTCTTTCTGATTTTGTGTTTGTTGCTAGAGTTGACTGATTAGGAAAGGTTGGTCAATATGAGCCTATGTTAAAGAAAACTGTGTGAGGAGATGATGACACAAAATTATATCCACGTAAAGTCAATATGAGCCTATGTTAAATTTTTGACCCCCGGGGGGCGGGGTCAAATTTGACCTCAGGAAATAAACTGTTCGATATTTTGTAAAGGTCAACAAGATGATGTTACTTACCAAATTTGGTAACTCCCCTTATGGTTACTGAGTTTTGCAATTTTAAATTTTGACTACTCCCCCCCCCCCCATTAAAAAGTTCAAAATGGCATAACTCTGAAACTAACGACTGGATCAAGATGAAAATTGCAGGTGCACAACTTCATATGATAAGAAACAACCTGATAAAATTTCAGCAAAATTGGTCAAAAAATGTGGGAGGAGAAGAGGACACAAAATTATGTCCACGGACGGACGGACGGACAGACGGACGGACAGACGGATGGACGGACAACCTGATTCCAGTATACTGGACCAGTCTTTAGTCATCTGGGTAAAGATTTTTAAACTTCTATCAACTTGAAATTGCTGTCTGCATCTTCCTTGACTTTGGTCCAGTCTAAAATCTTGTTCTCTAGTATTTGGTTAAATAGCAAGATATTATGAGTGATCAAAGATAGACCACGATGATCTTCGATGCCTTATTTCATTGTGTGGACTTCAAGCAATTTTGATTGACCAAGTGGTTAGTGTTCTCGACTCAAAATCGGATTGTTGCAGGTTTGAGTCAAGCCGGAGGCGGATATGGTATTGGGTAGGACACTTTAAGGAAAGAGCCCCAGTCAACCTAGCTGTAAAAGTGAATGGCAGTGCTTAAAATCCGTTGCCTCATCCTCTAGTGAGCATGGTAACATCTGGAATGATGGAAATAAGAGTTTGTCTCTTTGTTGTGCTATCCTGAGTAAAATAAAAGCCAATTTCCAGCTGACCACACTATTTGTAGAAGACCTGCCCATGCAAGCATGTTCCCTACATCTGTGTACTGCCAATGTCTGGTGATAGGCCAAGTAAATCTAATTTAGTGACTGCATAAAGCAAATTATCAAGTGGTCAATCAGTGATCGTTGAGATTGTGGGAACGATAGTTAGATTGTCTCCATTGATATTTCATAAAATTTGTCATGGTGAAGCTAAACTGATGGCACTGCAGCCCATGACAGACTGTTGAATGAAGTTAATTTCTTCAAACTTATTGAACAACTTTGAAAATAAAGCTTCTAAGTGGGTTTGTTAACCTTTTACCAGATGGCTAACGGTTTGACCTGTCAAAATTGAAAGGAGTTGCAGACAACAATTTGAAGTTAAAGAAATATTAGATTTTTTCAACTCTCTTGATAGAAAACAGTGTGGAAAATGAAGAAATTGATAGTTACAAGCAATTTCTTCATAATTTACACAATGTTTTCCAAGTGTTTTTCTTAAGGGACGT
Source organism: Fragum fragum (assembly GCA_946902895.1). Taxonomy (NCBI): domain Eukaryota; kingdom Metazoa; phylum Mollusca; class Bivalvia; order Cardiida; family Cardiidae; genus Fragum; species Fragum fragum. Next base: position 52,757,226 of record OX336371.1, read on the forward strand.
TCAAAAGAGTCATTATGTAGGAATGGTCAAATTATCATTTTCCATTACCAGACATTTAAATTTAAGAATGGCTAAAATTCAAAGAAAGTACAGAAACCCTTGTTGATATGATAACAACAAACCTTTTTGATATGATGACATTGCCAGACAACAAAATTTCAGACTGGTTCAAATTCAAAGATTTTGCAGCCGACAGATTCAAATGATGAAATTTGGGATTTTTTACATCACTGGATAGAAAACATGCATAATAGAGATATTTCTTGTAACAAGCAATTTCTTCATTATCCATACTGTTTTCCATAGCTTTTTTTCTTCTGAGGAGTAAAACATCATCAATGTGTGAGAATGGGTTAAATGCCAAACTTGACACATTTTCCTGCAAACAGTGTCACCACACAGTTAACACATTATCAGACAACAAAATTTTAAACTGGACCAAATTGAAAGAAGTTAGACAAAAAAGTTTAACCCATTACCACCCGAAGAAAAAATTTAGGCCGGTACAAATTCAAAAAAGTTGCAGACGAAAATATTTAGTTTAGAGAATTTAAAAATCTCAGTGTTATGGCATAGAAAACATTTCAGATAATGAAGAAATGGCTTGTAACAAGCAATTTCTTCATTTTCCATGTTTTCAAAAACATTTTTTTGAGGGCTTCCAAAAGGGTCACTGAGTGGAAGCTGAAGGAGTTTTAAAAATAAACATCTGTCCGATTTCTTGTTAGTTTTTCTAGAGGGGCATAAAAAGCAGGATTAAGACAGAATGGTTTAAGTATCCTTGTTCACTGTCAACAAGAATCTTGATATTTGAAATGGGAATAAGACAGAAAATTGGGCAAGGGTAAATAATTCTTTATCAAATTTCATAATTACTTGGCCATTTCCATTGATAAAACATTGAAAACCAATTCAAGATTGGGAGAAATTAGTTCTATTCACTAGGGATGTGAAATTAATCCATTCTGATCAAAAAAATACTTTCATTATATTATTACTTGAAAGAATGTAATTAGTCACAAGATACTGCCTTCTTAATAACCTTTCCCTTGTATCTAGTTCACTTAACCCATTCTAACACAACGCTTTTTTATGTCCCTCGAGGAGAGGGCTTAGAACAACATCATGATTCAAGCCATTTCTTCATCATCCACCTTGGTTTCTACCCTTAAGGATAAAGAAATTAAATATTTCATCTGATTAAAAATGTTGCCTGCAACTTCTTTGAATTTGGACCAGTCTAAAATTGTTATCTGGTAATAGGTTAATTATCTGAAGAAAATAAAGTAGAATTATACATTAACAAGATGTGTTTGTGAAACACCATGCCCCCAAAACAGAAATTCTTAGAAACGGGTGATTTTCATTGTGTCTTTTTTCTTTGTTTTAGGGAAAGGATTTAAATTTTGTCCTTGACCTTGCTGATATGACCTTCCCCAGTTGCGCTTTGTTGAGATCTATCTACATACCAAATATTAGCATTGTAACTTAATTAGGGATGAAGTTATAGGAAAATGTTTTAGTTGGCAGATTAAGTTTTTGAGTAACAGTTTAGGGAAAAGGGTTAAAATTTTGACCTTGACCTTGATGATATGACCTTCCCCAGTTGCTCCTTGTTGAGACCTATCTACATACCAAATATTAGCATTGTAACTTAATTAGAGATGAAGTTATAGGAAAATGTTTTAGTTGGCAGATTAAGTTTTTGAGTAACAGTTTAGGGAAAAGGGTTAAAATTTTGACCTTGACCTTGATGAAATGACCTTCCCCAGTTTCACCTTGTTGAGAACTATCTACATACCAAATATTAGCATTGTAACATAAGTTATAGGAAAATGTTTAGTTGGCAGGTTAAGTTTTGCAGACAGACAGAGAGATGGACACCAGTAAAACAATATGCCCCCGATCTATTGATGCGGGGGGAATAAAAATTTCAAACAATGATTTTTTTCCTTACTTTTTTTAAAAGACATGTTCAACTGTTTTCAGTTTGAATTTCTGAGGTGGTTTTTAATTTTGAAAATAAATCACAAGCCACTCCTAGGGTGCGCTGCACCAAGCAGGATCTCATTGAAGAACTATGTGACATAAAATTCAATAGAAATGATTCTCAATCCCAGAAAGAGTCTGATCAAGGTTAAGCAATCAAGACATTTACTCAGTGTACCAACCTATTTATTTACATTAGCTTTAGTCAATTGGTTCTCTAATTTACTAACAAGCTTGAACCCTGTAATCAATTATGGAGGAATGCATCTAGTATTTACTTTGATTTATTTGAAGTCTACAAAATGAGCCAAGATTACTGAAATATAAAACTAAATTTGAAACTAGAGATCTGGTGTTTTCTGGAATCTTGAAGAGTTAGTGATAATTCAAACTGACAGGTCCGGAAGAACGAAAATAATGATAAACTTCTGAATATAGAGAGCAATTTACAAGAACTAGGTAAAATAGTAATGACAATTTGAACATTGTCTCTCTTTTGAACACTATTTTTTGGAGAAAGTATTATTGAGATGACTCAAACTATTTAACCCATTCCCACATAATCCCTCCTTTTATACCCCTCAAGGAAAAAAGCTGTGGAAAACATTTTGGAAATGAATTGGTTGTATCAAGCAATTTCTTCATTTTCCACAATGTTTTCTATCCAAAAAGATTAATAAATTTAAAAAATCCATCAACTTGAAATTGTTGTCAGTAGCTTATTTAAACTTGAACAAGTCTAAAAAAATTTGTATTGACCCATTACATTACAATCCAAATTCTAAGAAGTTGCTGAAAACAATTTTTATTTGATGGAATTTATAAAATCTTTGTGCTGAAAACATTGTGAATTACAAGCAATTTTTTAATTTTCACAATTTTTTCTGCAGTCAGGATGGTAAGAGTGGTCATTAATCATATATTTGGTTAAAATTTTGATTGCTGAAGAAGAGAATCCTATTCAGATGCCCTATACTTGGATGTTGAGTGATGGATAGTCAACATAAAAATTTGAGTAGCAAAAGGGGCATAATTTATACAAAATTATCTTTAGAGTAACCCTCTTGATTCTATAGATTGCTATTAAAAGTGAGATATGTTCCAGATAAGTTTCAGATCAATACCTATCATGATATCATAATATAAATTATCAATGTTTTGGCAACATGACACAAACGACGCTCAGGCTATCATTATAGTTTCCCCAAAAATAGAAGTCTAAATTAATGAAAATGACAAAGAACGTAAGCTATAAGACAGGCTATGCACCCCAACAGGTACTTCTCTCAAAAAGTAAGAAATTGACCCTGGTCATGCTCAATAAAATCCCTTTCAAAATTGCATAAAAGTCAAAGGGCTGATATCACTGCAGATTTGGTTTTCTTGGTCTGATTTTAGTTTGAGAATTGATCTTATGAACAATTCTGGCTCAAAAAGGAAAAACAGATGGAGTTAACTAATATAAGACTGGCTGATCTTTGTCTATGCCTCCATCCAAAACAGGAATATTCCAGGTTCAGCATGACAAGAGTTAATCAACTTCGGTAGTCATTAAGACTTCAGTAAAGTTGTTAGCATATCAAATTCGCAATCAGGTATTATACTTTCTGATATGTACTTCAGACCAAATATAAGTCTAATCAATATGAGTGAAACAACAATCCCCACTAACAGCCCTTTTCCAAAATGTGACCATGACTAGTGACCTTGTGCTTGATGGATGACCTTGACCTTACAACCAACTTTTACCTATCAACGCAAGGAATCTTTATCTAAAATATGAGCCATGTATCTACAATGGTGTTTGAATGAGTGCAAAAGGTAAAGTCTATGTTTTAAGTTTACAAAATGAGCAACCTTGATTGTTAACGCCACTTTAAACAGGTCCTAGGTAGTTAGAGCACAAAGAAGGATTTCAAAGTTCCATAGTGACCTTGATATATATTTGTACAACAAACAACCAAAGCAAAGTTAAACTGCCCACACAATCCAAACTTTTTACGCCCCTTGAGAAAAAAGATTTGGAAAATATTGTAGAGTATGTAGAAACTGCTTGTATCAAGCAATTTCATTATCCACAATGTTTTCTATCCAAAAAGATGGAACAATTTAACATTCCACAACTTAAAATTGTTGTCTGCCATTTGGACCAGTCAAAATTTTGTTGTGTGGGAATGGCCTGAGACACAAAGACATCCAAAACCTCAAATCATTCAGCAATTCTGTCAGCAGTTTTACAAACAAAAACTAGTAGAATTTCTAGATTTGGTAATGATGTGAATTATGGTCTAATTCCAATGATTTATGGTAATGAAATCAAACAAGCCGAGTTAGCCTCCCATTAGACCGTAAAGAAATCTCACAATGAAATTTCTGTAATAGTTACTTCCCTTCCCATTGGACAATTCTCAAGGTTTTTGGTGGTAAAAATTGTTAGAACGAGAAAGGAGATTCAATTAACAAAAAACATAGCTGCAATTCTGTTCTCACCAAAGGGTCTACCAGCACTATTTAAGAGGTAATTTGAATTTAGCCTCAGGAAATGTCACCACTACAGTCAGTATTTCTTAAAACAAAGTATCATTTCTTTAATTCTTTTTAACCCTTGTTGTGCTGATCCCGGAATATTCCTTATTTGACAATAGCTGTGGCAGGTGTATAGACTAAGATCAGCCTGCACAGACGTGCAGTCTGAGCTTAGTCTTCACTACCTACTTGTTCTTTTAGTTTTAAGGACTACAAAGTAGATCCAAGTTTGACAAAAAATCAGAATTTTATGAAGTAAGGATAAATATTCAGCAGGACAGGAATTCAGTGCTTTTCTTAAAATGACATCTTGAACTTTTTGAATTTGGACCAGACTGAATTTTTGTTGTCTGGTAATAAGTTAAATAATGACAAGACAGCAAAATTGTAGACTGGTCAAAATTGTAAGGCAATTTAAATGATATGTAACTTGTGGCCAAACCAGCAGATTTTCCTTCAAAAAGTGTAAAAACATTGTGGGAAAACCTTCTTTCCTAAGCACATAAAAATCAGTTTTAAACCTATAACCAGAAAGCAAAATATTAGACTGGTTCAAACTCGAAGAAGTTACAGATGACAATTTCCAGTTGAGAGAATTTTAATATATCTGTCACTTTAGAAAACATTTGGTTGAAAATAATGAAATTGATTGTAACAAGCGATTTCTTTATTTTCACCCTTGTTTTTCTTTAGTCTTTTCTTTCGGAGTGTCAACAAGTTAATCTGTGACAGGAATTTCCACTTACATATTAAACAGTCTGATTAGTGAAACCTAGTAAAACTAGTTATCAATCTTAAAACAAGATGGCCATGATGGCCCTAAATTGCTCACTAGAGTTTACTGTCATAAAAAAACTGTCTTACAAAGTCAAATCAGGGCAGTAACTGATGAATTATTGAAAGAATTGTCACAAAAGTTTAGCTTGCACAAAGAAAAGCTCCTAATGATGATTGAAAAGGGTTAAATGCCACTTTTAACAGTATTTCAGCCTCATCGCATTACATGGTATTTCTTGCACCAGTACTACCACTACATCCTTTCCAAGCCTCCAGCTGTTAATCTCACTTGGGTTTACGATTATCCACCCATTGATGAATATCAGAAAAGATATTTGCAGCAACCATGAATCAAACCCAGGATCCCTTGATTAGGAATCCGATGCACTGACAACCGCTATGACTGCGGCACCTCCTAATGAACAATTCTGCAAAGTTTGAAGAGAATCGACTGAAACTGTAGGAGGAGTCAAATTTTTTAGTCAATTTAGGGGTAATCACTCTACCATTCTTGATGAAAGTTGCACTTAAGTTGCATGCTGCATGTCTACAGCTCCTAATGAATATTTCTTTAAAGTATGAAGTGAATCACACTGTAACTGTGGAAGGAGTTGTTTGGACATGAATTTTACAACTCAAATCAGGGGCAACAACTCAATTACTCTTGATGGAATTTTCATGAAAGTTGCATCCTGCACCACTTAGTTCCTAATGAACACTTCTGCCAAGTAAAGAGAGAAAAAGACTGAAACTGTAGGAGGACTTGTCCTGAGAAGATTTTACAAGTGTTTTTAAGTCAAATCAGGGGCAACAACTCAATGATTCTTGATGGAATTTTCAAAAAAGTTGCCTCTTCGAACATACAGACTGCCGGCTGATTCAAGTATACCCACTTAACCTCAACTGTGGAGATAAAATAAGGTAATTCTAGGAATTTAATTTAAAGAATATATAATTTTTAAAAATCTTCCTCCTTTGAAAAAGATAAGACTGTGGAAAATGTAGAAATGGCTTGTATCAAGTAAATTCTTTTATTTTCTACATTTTTTTAAAAAGCTTTTTTCTTGGAGGCATCAAAGAGCATTATTGTGCACACAGCTTACCCTTATTACAGAGCTGACCTTTAGTCAGTTGTACTAGGACTGCCATGATACTCTTATGAGATACTGAACAAGGTGCATATTGTCACAACATACACCCGTCACACTGCTTGTTGTCACTTAAAGGGAGGGGAGTTAAACAAGAGCACCGCATTCAGGTGCCAACGCTTGGCTGCAGGTGCTGGATAATGCAAAAATTCTAAGTCGAAAAAGGGGCATATCTCTTACAAAAATGCTTTTAGAGTTATCCCCTTGAGAGTCTAGATAGCTCTTGTAATGGTCAATACACATGCTAAGTTTTGTGAGGATATCTTCAATAACAACAGAGATATGACAAAGGTTAAAGTTTGTCACGCCAAAACCAACGCGCATGACACCAAGGTGGTCACAATACCTCAGGTTTTCTCCCAAAACAACTGAGCTAATGAAAGTGTGAATAACAACAAAGGTCGTTAACTCACAAGGTTGAGTTATGGTTCTTTTGCATGTTATTGTGATCATGAAGTTTCATGATCATAGCTATTATACTTTCAGAGATATGTTCTTGACAAAATTAAAGTCTGAAAGGGCTCTTCCCTTTGGATAGATCTATCCAGACAAAGTTTCTTGATCATACGTATTGTACTTTCAGAGATATGCTACTCACAGAATTCAAGTATAAAAAAACAACAAAGGGCAATAATTCAACAAATAAATGTGGTAGAGTTATGGTTCTTATGCACTGCAATCCATAATCATAAAATGAATACAATTACCAAGGTTCCAGATATATGCCCCTGACAAAGAATGGGACGCTGAACGCCCTGCGACTGATTGCCCGCAAGCATGGAAACCATGGGTGATCCCATAATACGTCCTGCTTTTCAACAGATGTATAAAAATCAATTGAGACTTCATGAATATTGATTATTATTCTATCAAGCCAGTGTTTCTTAGAGTTTACACAAAACAACAGCCTCCAATGGTCATGGTCATTCTTAAGAGGGTAAATAATGATTGGTATGAATTTGTTTTTATCGGGTAGGTTGCTTGGCAATTAAAATCCAGAATTGGCATGTAAACTGTAAGAAACACTAGATTTGCCTGGTGTGCGAAATCTGTAACAGACGAGAACAAGACATGTTTGTGAAACACAATGCCCCCGCAACAGGACTAAATGTTTGTCCTTGGTATGTGACCTAGACCTTGACATGAGCAGATGTGTATCATGGAGCATTGTATCTTGAATAGGCTAGTAGTAATTGGCAATGTTAAGTTTTTTTGGTCAAGTTTTGCAGACAGACAGACAGACGGAAAGACTGAATGACAGACAGAAAATGGTAAAACAATGTGCCCCCTATCTATCGATGCAGGGGCATAAAAATCTACATACCAGCCTACAGACAGGCTGACCAGAAGACTCCTGTATACATATCCCACCCTGAAAGAGTTTTCTTGGATAACACTTTGCCAAGGGGAAATGATTAAATATAGTGTAAATGAGGGGTTAAATTGTATCCACTGTACTTCTTCAAGTAGTCTATTTCAGATTTCTCTTGTAGCTTTCAATCAGTGTTTGAATCAAGTATTCATATGCTGGCACTAGCTAGCAATAATTTCTTTGATTGATGTCCTAGTTTGTATTAATAATATTTGAGCTAGGCCAAAGGGCTCATATCTTTAATTAGGAAGCTGAACAACTTATTTGACAGGGGTCGCAAGGTTATGACAGTTGTTTAACCAAATTTGTCGGTATTTACATTCAGATTGGTCCATTACCAACAGTCAATAACCTACCATGTACGGCAGATTTCTTTTAACCCACACAATCACTCTTTTTAACGGCTCTGAGAAAATCAAAGTACTGAAAGTACTGTAAGCTAGCAAAGTATGGTCTTGTTAATACTGAACACTTCTTTCATGAGAAATGAACGAGGTTAAAGAAGTCAAAGATTTTACCAATTACAACATACAAAAAATTTATACGGGTTGAAATTGAAAGAAATTGCTAACGGCAATGTTAAGTTGGTGGAATTTAGAAAATCTTTGTCTTGTAGGGTAGAAAACTTTGTGGATGTTGAAGAAATTGTTAGTTACAAGCAATTTCTTCATTGTCCGCAATGTTTTCTAAAGCTTTTTCTTGAGATGCTTAAGAAGCTGAATTGAATGGATTAAATAGAATGCTTTGAAGGAGTTCTCTACAATTTGTATTGATTTAATTCATGTGGCCATACAAAGCAGTGTGCATAGAAGACTCTGATCAGGTTCATTTTGAACACAATATGCTCAAGTGAGCTAAAAATATCTAGGCATTCAATGGATCATCACTTCGCATAAAACAATAGATTCACCAAACAAATCATTCATTTTGACTAGAGAAGAATGAGGATCTTCAAATGAAGCGTAATTGTTTGTTTCAGAGTATCTTTTATTGAGTGAACAACAAAAGTGAGCCACAAGTGAAAATATACTTTAGTTGTTCACGAAATGAAAAATTAATCTTACACGAAAAACAATCATTTTGCATACAAATTACATGGCAACCTTATGACATCTGCACCTGCATAGACGACATTCAATAGCGTACATTGAACAAAACAGGGCTCAATCAACTAAAACTGAGTTTATCATTTTGAAAGTCTGTGAAATCATGAATGTAATTCCCCAAGAAATCAACATAATCCACCTAAAAGCATTACAGAGTTGCCTTTTGTTTTGTAAAATAATGTTAGCCCTTGTCACGCTGACTTATAAGTCATCTACTATGTTGCGTTAAAATCAAAGGGAAGGCCCTAATTGTTGGTCATAAAATCAATTATACAGATGTGCAGGCTGAAATTTGTTTATACGTCCTGCCAGAACAGGAATGTTCCAGGTTCAACATGACAAGGGTTAATAGCCTTGGTCAAACTGCCATGTCTAAGGTAAATAAGTTGGGCCAGGGATCAATGCTCTGCTCTACCTCATAAATACAAACACCACTTTAATTTAACCTATTACCAGACCAAAAACTTTCAGACTGACCCAAATTCAAAGAATTTGCAGACAACAATTTAAGATGATACCTTGCCTGAAAAAAGTTTCAGAAATTTCCTTAATCTGTGATGTTCGAAATTTAAGATGATACCTTGCCTGAAAAAAGTTTCAGAAATTTCCTTAATCTGTGATATTCAAAAGGCACCAGAAAAAGGTTTTGTGGAACAAGATCACGGTTTCAATAACAATAACTGAGGAAAACTATCAATTATGAGAGTGGCGACACAAACTTCTTGATTATTTCAAAATTTGTGATGAATGGACATTTTATGGGCTATTGAAACATAACACAGACAATTCTCTTACCCTGCAATCTTACATTAGCTGTAATTTATTTCTTTTTTCCTGGAGAAAATATTTCCTTGAATTCAATCAAGGAACACCATTTTTCTTCTAATACATGTTCTGTTTCTATCAGCTGCTCCCCATGTAATAGTTTTTTCTAAAAGTTTAGAGTGAATTAATCCATAACTAGAAAACTTTATTTAACCCATTACAAAGCAATAAAATTTTAGACTGGTCCAAATTGAAAGAAGTTGCAGATGACAATTTATAGTTGACAGAATTCACAAAACTTTGTCTTTCATGGTAGAAATTTTTGTGAGTAATGAAAAAAATGCCTTGAGCATTCAATTTCTTCACTTTCAACATTGTTTTCTTAAGCTTTCTTCTAAGGGGATGTCGTAAAATGGTATGGTGTGGGAAAGTGTTAGACAAATCCCCATACAATATTTTCACATCTGAGTTTCTTCCAACTAACAGATCAATTAACCAAATATTGGATAATATTTAACCATTTCCCGTTTTTGGAAAATTTAGACTAGTCCAAATTGAGAAAGGTTGCAGATGACATTAAATGAAACCATCCTATGTGGTAGAAAATATTGTGGGAAAAGGAGAAATTGCTTGTTACAAGCAATTTCTTCTTTTTCCACTTTGCTTTCTCAAGTATAAAATCATAGGAACGTAAAAACCCGTGTTTGAACAGGGTTAAACTGATTGCTATGTAATATTTACCGAAAATTTTATTCCACTTTGAGGATCAATCACTCAATTAACAAACAACATTATTCAAGCCTAATCTTAATTCAGTTAAAAGTTGTAGGCGACAATTTTGAGTTTTTGAAAAATCTATCAAACTCTAGCTAGAATACATTGTGAGAAATGGAGAAATTCGTTTTAACTTTACTGAAATGGGGGTATATTTAAAACTCCACGAACAACCTCAAAATCTTATTCCCAAGACAAAATTTTAGACTGGTTGCAAACAACAATTTAAAGTGTTTAAATTGTTGAAATTCTCATCTCTCTGGATAAAAAACATTGTCAAAAATTAAGAAATTGCTTGGTTCAAGCAATTTCTTCATTTAACACAACATTGTCTCAAAAGTTTTTCTTGAGGAGCATAAAAAAGTGGGATTGTGTGGGAATTAGTTAAGCTAAAGGCAGAAATATAACTCTGACATGTAAATACCAAATGTATTCATGTTGTAATAACTCATATTTTATCTATGATGTCCAAGGATTACATTTCTCATTGTGCTGTCTCAATGATGAATGAGCAATTGTAACAAATATAAATAATCCATTAACATGCTATTTTTCTAGATAATCACATATCAATGAGAGTAAACATTACAAATATTACAAATCGTCCTTTGTTTAAATAAAACTAGCATCAGCATCATTGGTAAAATGCAGAACTGATAACCCCTTTTCCCCTATTATTTCACTCATTACCAACCAACAAAATCTTAGACAGGACCAAATTAAAAGAAGTTGCAGATGACAATTCAAATTTGAGGAAATTTTAGATTTCTTCAATTTTCTAGGTAGAAAACATTGCAAGCAATTTCTTCATTTTCCTAAATGTTTCCATGTTGTTGTGAAGGGCGTCAAAAAGCAACATTTTATGGGAACGGGTTAAATGAATATTTTATTTAACACACAATCCCACTTTTAACATGCCTGAAGTAAAAGGCTTTGGAGCAAAGCAACTACCTCATTACCCAAAATGTTTCCTACTTGAAAATACAAATTTTAAAAATTTTCTAATTGAAATTGTTGTATGCAATTTCTTTAAATTTGGATCAGTCTAAAACTTTAATGTCTGGTATTTGAATAATGTACAAAAACAATTGAAACTATCTGTGTCAGCTTTAAAGATACATTTCCTCTTTAACCCTTTTCATGCTGTATAAATTACCTTATTGAATTGCTGTAAAATCAAAGGGCTGAAAGCACTGATAGAACTTGTCGTTCAAAAATCAATATTTCTTTTGGAAACCAGCTTCATTAACAACTCTGGCAGTATAAATACAAGCAGGAGGTGTAGACTAAGATCAGACTGCACTTATGTGCAGGCTGATCTTGGTCTATATCTCCTGCCAAAACCGGAATATTCCGGGTTCAGCATGACAAGGGTTAAAAAAGATTGTTTATTATTAAATTTGAACAAAATGCAAACATTTTATTTTGCCATTTAGACACATTTTCTTGGGTAATGGATCATTTAACCCACTCCCTCAAAATTAAACATTTTGATGCCCTTCAAGGTAAACCAAAGGGAAAACAGTGTAAAATGAAGAAATTGCTTGCAACAAGCAATTCCTTCATTTTCCACAATGCTTTCTATCCTAAGAATTGAACAAATCTAAAATCTTATAAACTTTAAATTGTTGTCTACAACTAATTTCAGTTTGGACCAGTCTTAAGTTTTGCAACTTCTTCAATGTCCACAATGTTTTCTACCCCAAATGGTGATGATTTTCTTAGTTGCATCAATTTGACATAGTCATTTGCATCTTCTTTCTATTTGGACTGGTCTAAACTTTTGTTGTGTGGTAATGATTAAATCTGTGCTTTATTTACCTGAGAAGCTTTTTAAAATTCAAGTTCAAGATGAACACACAGATGGACACATGTTTGGCACAATGCCAAGACAATAGCTGGCTGTCTTTCAGCCAGTGGAGCTGAAAAAAAAATTATGACAATGTCTAACACACAACACTATCTAGCATTTTGACAGTGCTAAAGAAAATTAACTTTGGAAAATATTCTGAGAAAAGGAGATTTTACTTGTAACATCTACTCATTGACATAAGTTATACAGGTCTGGGCTCAAATTATATAGCCTACATCCACTTTCAGTGACTACTTTTAATTCAATTAACCCTTTCCTGTTCAATCCCTAGTTTTTACGTCCCTGTAAATTAATGATTGAGAACCTAGAAAAAGATGAAAATGCTTGTAATTAGTAATTGCTTTTTTCCCCACATTATTTTCTACCCTACTGAATGGTTATTTTTCAAATCAAATCCAGTTTCAATTTTCGCATGTAAAACCTTTGAATTTTGGACAGGTCTTTTTTTTTCAAAACAGGATAGGGTTAACCATTTGGTCATTGAGCCAAACTAGGATCTTGCAGCTGTAAAAAAAAACATGCACTTACCTTGCAAATGAACATCTAGGAAAGTTTGGTTGATGGCAGACATCGTGTAGACTTACGTTAATTGATCATCGAACTAGCATCAACTTTCAAGTTTCTGAACACAAGAAAGCCAAAATCCTGTGTCTGGTGAACTGTGCACACCCGGATAAAAGAGAGTGTTAAATGGCTTTGTACAAGAGCCAATAAGGGCTATTGTAAAATGAGTGAGACAACTTTTGGCGGGCTCGAACTAGCGCCATCTTACCCTGGTTGAAGCAGTGCGGCTCAGCAAGTCATTTGATTACAAGTAGTTATAGTCTCTTCTTCAGAAAACAAGTCTACTGGACGTCGTATTCTAAACTTATTTCAAGAATTGTACAAAAGCTCTGAAAATTAACAAACTGTGCTATTCTGCCTTGCTTGGTTGAACTACTTGCGCTAAGTGGTCAAGCGAGATATACAGCACGTGCGCTAGGCTACAGCTTCGTCACATGATTTATTAGACTGGTACCTTCTGTCCCGATTGTCATAGCCTTTCTCATCGTGTGATTCTAGTCATTTGGGGTTTAACCCTTTTCTGTACAAACCCGGAATTTTACGTCACTGTGGTTTAATACTTAGAAAAACATTTTCGGAAAAGAAGAAATTGCAACAAGCAATATTTTCTACCACAAAGGATGTTTTCATTTCAAATTGCATCCAATTTCAGTTGTTGTCTGCAGCCTGTTTGAGTTTGGACCAGTCTAAAATTTGAATCAAGAGGACTATGGTGGTCCTGAATCGCTCACCTGAGGAATCTGCAAATTACAGTACTTTTTTGTACAAAAAAGACACTGCTTGAGCCAAATAAATAAAACAAATATGTGATTTCGGGCATAATACAAAACGATCGAGTAATGCTATACAATGAATATGAATGCCTATGGCTTTATAGTTTAATAAATTACCAAATTATCGCACATTTTACGCCGTCCCGGAAAATAGGTTTGAAAAACATTGTGAGAAAGTGAGAACTTTGTAGTTGCAGGCAATTTCTCCATTTCTCACAATGTTTTCTCCCCTATAAACTCCTTGTATTGGAATTTAAATTATAATCTGTAACTTTTTTTTTAATGTGGACCAGTGTTAACTAAGAGGAGAGGACTTTGAAATTGCTCAAATTGAGCATTTTACCAAACTTTCGGCCTCTGGGGCGCGGCCATTTTCACCCAATACCTTATTAGAGAACAATCTTGGTGTACTTTAAACCAAATATGAATGCATTACAACTTCTAACATTTCGGAGAGAAAGATATTTGAACATTGAGCGTTTTTCATAATGTTGGATGCCTTGGGACAGCCATTTTTGTCCAAAGAGGTATAACTTCAAGAAACATAGCAGGTAACAATGTTGTTATGCTATGTTTTTAGCTAGCAAAACGTCAGTTTGATAGCTTAAGTTAACAGACCAAATTTTGAGGTCGTCTCAAAGTTCAACGGGTGTACACCACCACTGGAGGCTTAACCACTAAATGCCTACGCCATAAAAGTAGTTCTTATGTATTTCAGGAATATTGCAAACTCCGCATGCAAGTTCATCTCCTAGGTGTTTTAGATCACTTGAGCGCATCGATCTCCAAGGAAGTTGCAGACGACAATTTCAAATTGTTGAAAATTCTAAGATATTTATCTCTATAGGTAACAAGCAATTTCTTCATTTTCCACATTGTTTTCCACAATCATTTTCTTGGGGGCGTAAAAAGGAGGGTTTTGAGGAAACTGGCTCACTCCTTGTTATTTAAACCTCGTTTCTCTATTATGATAACGTTTGACAAAAACGATTACTGAACAAAACAACGCTTTGCTAGCTTACAGTACTTCTCAGTACTTTGATTAATATAAATGCTCTAGACCATATATTCAGAAGAATATTTTTTTTCAAATTGACGTAATTTTCGACCACTAGAGCAGAGACGTTTTTCGTTCTAAGGACATATTTTCCTGTAACACGGTACACAATTGTTTAGTAATGCTTCATACCAAATATGAAAGTCCTTCAATCTACATAAGGGGAACACTTTTGAAATTGCTCTAAATGGGCGGTTTTTTTCCCAAACTTTGGTCCTTTTGGGCAGGGCCATGCTTTATCCCAGGGCTACGATTTTAGCAAACATGTTGGAGAACTATCTGGTTATGCTATATACCAAACTTAAATGCCTCAGACTTTGTAGATTAGAAGACTGTTGAACATGGTCCATTTGAGCATTTTTACGAACTGTGTACACCAAAGGGAAGTGCAATTTTTACCCTACAGTCATAATTTAATCAAAATTGATGGATAAAAGGCCAGGCTATGCTACATTCGAAATATAAATGCCCTCGATCTTAAAATGAAGGTTATAATTCTGCGCTTTTCCCTATTTTAGTCACCTGTTGCAGGGCCATTTTTAACATAGGAGCGCACTTTTAAGTGAAATAGTACAAAACTACCTAGTGTGTGTATTTCCGTTTATTCATCGTCGCTACCTTAGTACATGTCAATATATGCGCCGCCCCTGGAGGACGGTTAGTTGTTACTGGGGATAGTGAAAGGCTACAGGACGAAACTGCTGAGAGCTCCGTCTGGTTCTTTAACGTGCTCGGTGGATAGCACCGTCGCACGGGGCCTCGGTTTAACGTCTCATCCGAAAGACAATTAGTCTGTTAGTTTATATGGCCAGCCCTAGTAATGTTACACATTAACCCTTTCCTGTACAATCACTGGTTTTTACGTCCTTGTGATTTTATACATGAGAAAACATTGTGGGAAAAGAAGAAATTGCTTGTAACAAGCAATTTCTTCTTTTTCCACAGTATTTTCTACCCTACTGAATGGTTATTTTTCAAATTAAATCCGCTCTAAATTTTCGTCTGCAAAACCTTTGAATTTGGACAGGTCTAAAAATATCTAGAACAGGAAAGGGTTAAATATAAATGTCCTATGCCTAATAGTTTACAAGGAGAAGGCTTTTGAACTTGCTCTAATAAAGCATTTTTCCAAACTTTGGACCTCAGGGGAGGGGCCTTTTTTGACCCTATGGATTGAATTGTGAAACCTTGAGAAAGAACCATGTGATTAGGCTACATATGACATATAAATGCTATTTGACTTGTAGTTTCTGAAAAAAAAAATAAAATAAAAGATTTACTTAGATTTCCCATTT
Source organism: Fragum fragum (assembly GCA_946902895.1). Lineage (NCBI taxonomy): Eukaryota > Metazoa > Mollusca > Bivalvia > Cardiida > Cardiidae > Fragum > Fragum fragum. Next base: position 52,773,245 of record OX336371.1, read on the forward strand.
TCCAATGCCGCGGCAACTAGGTTTTTTCACGGAATGAAAGTCTTTTAACAAGTTTTGCTGAGTCTCATCCAAGGAACATCCCTGCGAAGTTTCAGCTTGATTCGCCTTCTGGTATTGGAGGAGAACATTTTTAAAGAAATTGTGGAAGGACAGACGAACAACGACCGATCACAATAGCCCACCTCACTCTTTGTGCGCAGGTGAGCTTATAAAACGGGAATGGGTTAAGCGATTTTGTCTAAAAGATATTTTATATATGTGAATCAAAAGTTGTAAATGGATTTTAAAAATCAACTTCCTTAATTTCAGCGGTTGTAGCTCAAAAATTATTTTGTATCGATAAACAGAGCGCCGAAATAATAATTCTGTGAAATCATATTGTCTGGGATTTTTATTATTAGACAATTGACGGGTCGCTTGCCACGCCCATTCAGCTCTAACAGGAATTTCAACGTTGATAGAAAACGACGTTATTTTGCATTTATGGCCAGTATTATATAACAAAAAGGCATATTCGCTGGTTGACGAGCTAAACGACTCCACCACAGCTTGAATAATCTGTAGTAACGACCTTTAAGTAGACAAACCAACACAAATGTTTCTCATAATGTCGGCCAGTGTTGAAGTTCAAAATTCACCCTCCGGTCTACATTAATGATTTGATTGGTCGACAGTCTCTTTGATTAACGGCATCGATCGGTCAATTCTAATGCAACAACTTTCTTTCATTACACACTTAGACTGGTTAAATTTAAGAAGAATTCCATAGGGCATGTCATATCAATAAAACTGTTTTGTTTCATAGCCACGATTTATTGAACGTTTATTGACAAATCAGGACCTTACCCCTCCGAATTGCACTCCTTGGCGCCATTGTCTGTAGATTGACAGCCTAAACACCGCTGTTATGTGAACCGTCACGAGAAAATGGACCCCCGGGAATTCCATAAAACCAATATTCAAAACAGAGTTATGATGCAGCACAGGTCAACCGGAATTGTTGTATGGTAAAATGAAACTTGTTAGCTCAGAGTGATCAATGTAATGCAATAAAAAAGTTTTGATTTGACTAGCTTGCACATTCTGCACTGTCTGAACAGCGTCGATACTCTTCACCATTCCAAGATGGCCCCTTTCTGCATGAAGAGCCACAGTTATAGATGAAGAGTCCGGCACTGCGGACGTGACAACCCATTTACAATATTCGGCAGATTCCATCCTGATAGACACTGTTTGTATTTCAATCTATCATTTGATGTCCTTATCAAGATTGCTCGTCCCACGATCATTTCGGGTTTATACGCTTCATCAGGTTTATCGGGGCTCATCTAGACAAGAATTTGTTATTTCCAGCACCTCAGGCCATTGTTTTAATAATATCGAAATGCTTACACATAGTTGGGCCGCTCCGTTACAAAGTAAACACCTGAATGTCTTCGATTCAATATTAGCCCTTGTAATTCTGAATTCGGCATATTCCCGTTTTGGCAGGAGGTATAGACAAAGGTCAGACTGCACATAAGTGCTGTCTGATCTTTGTCTCCACTGTGGTATGTCCCCTTTAGGCCGGAGTTGATTAAACAATCAATCTTCAAAAGAAATATTTACCCTCATTAAGACCTTGCAGAGCTGTCTGTCTTTCGATTTTAAAGCAAGTCTGTATCGAGATTTTTATTTAACACACAAGGGTTAATTATTTGGTCTGCTTTCGAATTCGCTGCGAGATAGAAAACTTTCTAGACTAAGTTGGTAACATCTTCCATATACTAACTAGCAAAATATAGGGACGATATTTAGATTAAAATGTTTTTTCATACAATACTTGGGAAAAAATTATTGGAGTAAGCAGTCAATCGATGATTATAATCCTAGCGATTAACTCATTACGGGACGACAAAATTTCAAAATGGTCCAAATTCAGGAAAATTGCAGAGGACAATTTTAAATTAGTGAAAGTTGAACATTTGCCGTTTATTTTGCTTAACGCGGTGTGACAGATTTCTGTCCTTCCACAATGTTTTCAAAAGCTTTTATTTTTTTCTTGATGCTTGTTGGAAAAATCAGACAAATATGACGTCATAGAAACGTTGAGTCAATAGGCAGATTTTCCTGGATAAATAGGGAATATTACCACAGTGTCTTTTTCTATGCGTTGTTATCGTGTTCGAGAATCGTGTGTAGGTATTTTTTATTGGATGAGACCGAAGGTCGAATCCAATAAAAATACCTACACACGATTCAAGAACACGATAACAACAAATAGAAAAACACTGTTGTAATATTCCTTTTATTATATACCTTTTAGGAAATGACATTAAGAAAATTCTCTTAAATGGCTAAGAAATAACCGACTTTCCAAAAAACCCGGAACGTCAATACACAAAAAAGAAGTCCATGTTTAACGGTACTCGACGAATACGTTTTTTTGCTACACGCCGAATATTGATTTTTTTCTGTCGAGTTGTATTTCACAGCCAGGTGTTATTCCATATCTTTTATAGGTATATAATAAAAGATCATATCGGTGGCTTAGTGCAAAAACATCATAAGTGTTTATACATTGTATAGACACTTATGATGTTTTTACATTAAGCTAACGATATGAATTTGATTATCCGACAAGCCGTTTTGGACAACAGAAAAATATTCTCGTTTTCTGCTGACATTGTCAACATTTTCTCTAGGATAGAAGCGTCCATAATGATTAATCTTGGCCCGGACAAGTGGTCAATCCGGTAGCGAAATGACCATTACAGGTCTTGATTATATTTTTGACGGGAATAATAGATATCTAGGGAGCGTTGTTTGTACAGTCGGTTGGTCATCTCTGTTATGTATGGTCCTCCGGTTACTAAACGACCCTGTTGATGTATTGTAGCTCGAATCATACGACTATATATAGAATCAAAGTACTGAAATTACTGTAAGATAGCAAAGCATAATTTTGTTAAGTAATCTTCTTTGCTAAAGGTCATCATGAGAAACAAACGATGTTGGGGTAACCTAGAGTAAACCCGTCACAACATGACAAAATCTTAGACTAGTTCCAATGTGCAGACGACAATTTCTAATTGGTTGAATTTAGAAAATCTTTCCCTTGTTGGATAGAAAACATTGCGGACAATGAAGAAATTGTTTGTAACAAGCAATAATTTCCTTGTCCACAATGTTTTCCTTTTTTTTCTTGAGATGCTTAAAAACGGATTTGAGTGGGAATGGGTTAAATAGCATGCTTTTGAAAGAGTTCTCTACAACTTGAATAGAATTTGCAATGATCCTTTGATACATAAGAACTACTTTTGATGGCGTAGGCATTTAATAGATTTAGTGGTTAAGCCTCCAGTGGCAGTTTGCACTCGTTGAACTCTGAGAAGACCTCGAATTTTGTCTGTTAAATTAAGCTATCAAATTGAAGCTTTGCTAGCTAAAAATGGGGAAAACTGGATCTTTTATTTAAATTAGAACAAATAGTTTATCCTTTTCCAACAACTCTTCGATCTGTGAAGATTCGTATATTTCAAACTACATTCTATATTTTCTCTTCTAAATTAGATCAGCTAAGAGAGTTTTGTCTTTTAGAGATGAAATTGAAAATAAGTCATCTCTATTTAAAATCTAAATGTTTCGGAAGAGGTTCTTTTTGCAAAGAATCCACTGAAAAAGATGCCAAACTTCTCCAGATTTCGCAGTTTACATGCAAAATACGGGAGACATGTTATGATTTTATACGTCTAAGTCATCGCTTTAAAAAATAAAGTCTTTGAAACATGCATTCAAAGGTCTAAGTCTATAAATATACTTAGTTCCATAATAAGTGTGCACTTAACATTTTGTTTTATGTCTCTATCTATATTTCACTGAAAATTATAATGTTGTCAAATTGCAGAGTAAGTTTTCAGAAAACATCTAGCTTGTCAGATTTTGACAAAAAGAGAGTTTAGGTCTAAGGGAAGTAAATCATTTTCTCGTCATCTCCGGGTCATATCAACACAAGATCAAGGTGGTCTCTGATTGGACAATATTATTGAAATTCAAAATCAATGATTTTTTCAGGACCTTTTATGTTCCGTTGAAAAAATATGAAGTCAAAAGTAACGGTTTTGAATCAGTTTGCCAATTGACTAGCGGGTTTTAAAAGCGGGTACGTTTTTTTGAATTGCCCAAAGAAACAGCTGTACAGGGAGGGTCATCTCAAAAATGGGGTCAAAAGTCATAGAGAAAAGGGATCATGCCATACTAAAATTTATTTTTTTGGATGTATGAATGGATGTTCTTTAATTTAAAGTAGGTCTGGTCTTTCTCGCAAACTCGTAGACAGAGCTTTAAGCGAATATGTTATAATGGTCGTCTATGGAAAATGATTTACTTCCCTTAGACCTAAATTTATGTTGGTTTTTTTTTTGTGTGTGGGGTTGTTGTTGTTATTGTTGTTGTTGTTGGAACTGAGTATATTTACGCAAACAAGCCAGTCGACTACCCTTAACTGTTTTCAGGAGTGATCACCTGATTGCATATTAGTAAAAATAAAAGTACTGAAAGTACTGTAAGCTAGCAAAGTATGGATTACGTAATCTTCTGTGTCAAGGGTAATTATGAAAAATAAACGAGGTTAAATTACCCATTGCAACATGACAAAATCTTAGACTGGTTCAAATTGAAAGAAGTTGCATACGACATTTTCAAGTCGGGGGAATTTAGAAAACATTGCCTTATAGATAAGAAAAAATGTGAACAACGAAGAAACTGCTTGTTACAAACATATTTCTTCATTATCCACAATGTTTTCTAAGCTTTTCATTGAAAGTGGGATTGAGTGGGAATCGGTTGAATAGCGATGTTTTGAAGGAGTTCTCTACAATCTTATTAAAGTTAATTCATTCGGCCTTACAAAGTAGTGCACATAGTGAAGACCCTGACCAGACTCAACTTGAACACACTATGCTCGAGTGAGCTAAACTACCTAGGAGATGAACATGCAGGCAGTGTTTGCTATATTCCTGAAATACACGAGAACTACTTTTAGTAGCGCAGGCATTCAACGAATTAAGTGGTCAACCCCCCAGTCGCAGTTTTAACTCGTTGAACTCTGAGAAGACCTCAAAATTTTGTCTGTTAACTCGAGCTATCAAAGTTGACACTTTGCTGGCTACAAACAGACCAAAAAGTCAGATTTGTCAACTTTTAATTCTATAGGAGATGCCAACAGTCAGGCGAAACAGGTCCTCTCAGAACCTACGTCTATCAAATATTCTAAATAAGATAGGTACAGCAGAGGTCAATCAGAAATGTTATTGAGAAAAGAAACACATGAAAGTGTAGAATGACAATTCTAGCTTCGGAAAATCTACTAAGACCGAAAAGTTACGACCTGGTCCGCCTGCGCAAAATACGCAGTGCTAACAATGTAGTATTAATACACGTTGGTGCGCTAAAAAATATCGTAACTACAGCTTTTATAAAGCTGTGGTTACGATATTTTGCCCGCGCACCGACGCACAGTATCTCAGTGTCGTGAAAAAAGGTCTTACTGGGCAAGCTATTTATTGTTTCACGCTTGTTAAAGATCAGAGTTGATTGACAAAGGTTGCGCGTTTTATGTTTCATTGTGATCTTCATTGCCATTGAAATCTTGCATTTTGAGCGGAAAAAATCGTAGTATGCGCTATTATACCTCGATCAGGGGAATTTAGCCCAACCCACAATATCACGCTTTTTGATGCCACGAAGAAAAAAAAAAGGAAAACATTGTTGAATATGAAGAATTTGCTTGTTACAAGCAATTTCTCCATTGTCCACAATGCTTTCTATCCCCCCAAAAAGGTACATTTTTTTTTGTTAAAAATTCCACCGAAGAAAAGTTGTTGTCTGCAACATCTTGAAATTTGGAACATTCTAGTAATTTGTCGTTTCATAACGGGTAAAAGAATTAAAGTCTATTTTTTGTGAAGAAAAGAACACTAATAAGAAACCACGAAACGAAGAGAGAATTGTAAATAAAAACATCAGGTGGTTTGGAACAGAAAAAGGTAAAATAGGTTTATTAAATAAGTATTTTCGTTCGGGGGTTTGCGTATATATAGAAAATCTAATCTTCTTCTATCGTCTCCGAAAAGGTCATTTCCGCAGAAATTAGATTAGGGAACAAAACCCCGGAACTTAACAGCCTCAGCAAATTTTCTTCGTCTATAATCTAATAGAACAACAAATCAGAACGTTTTATTGATTGATCTATTGACCGCTTAATTGATCGATTGATCATTCGTTCGTTCTTCCGTTCGTCCACTGATCTATTCCATCGTCCAGAGCCGATATTCCTGTTTTATCTCTTCTGGCATTAGAGAATTGATTTCGTAAGGCATATAAGGCTGTGGCATAAAAGAGTCTCCGTTTTTTCTTTTCCAAAGTAATTGGTCAAGCAATACTGTACTATACTACGGAATTTAACCCATTCCCACACATTGACGCTTTTGGATTCCCCTTAAGAAAAGCAATTTGGAAAACATAGTGAAAAATGAAGAAAAAGCTATTTCTTCCTTTTACATAATGTTTTCTATCCGCACAGTTGAAAAATTCTAAAATTTCATAATCTTTCAATTGTCGTCTGCAATTTGGACCAGTCTAAAAATTTCTGGTAATGGTTAAAACTTCATATAATTTTGTTTGAGATCTCTTTTTTTCACTACATTCCTGTATACATACGTATCATTTGATAAACGATATATGACATCACACGTCTTTTCGATAAGAAGCAACATGAATTCCACTGAGGCGTCGCGTTATGTGGTTGTGGGTGTTCTTTATTGATCTGGGCATAACTCACATGTTGTCAAAAAATTATTGGTACGCATTTGTCATATTCTATTGCCCACATGCAATCTGGAAAATGTTTGTGGTGGTTCTTGTCGAGTCTACTAATATAAGGGAAATAACCCTTGTATGTTGATTGATCTGTTAATGAATGTGTTCTTACTGCCCTTGTACCCTTAAGCCGCCAGTATTTCATTATACAACCATAGCATTTTACGCGTAGAAAAATATAGAAAACATTGAGAGGAAAGACAAAATTGCTTGTATCAAGCAATATCTCCTTTCTCATTCTTTTCTGTCTCATGTGAGCCTTGTTTTTCAATTCAAACCCACTTCATTTTGGCGTCTGAAATCTCTGTCATTTTGGACCAGCCTGAAATTTTGTCGTTTGAGAATGGTTTAAGTGACATTAGTTATGGTTAAGTCTTCTATAGTCTACGAGATGAAACCTAGACCTAATTAATAGATTTCACACATTATTATAGTAAACACCGATAATAACGATATTCGATACTAATGTGACAGAAGAAAATATATCGTTATATCCGAATAGCGTTCAAACCAGTAGCATTCTTACGGAAAATAAAAAGATAAAATAAAACAACACAAGGAAAACAACAAAAACAACAACGGAAAGAAAGAAAGAAACGTCGGAATTTTTTTTTTAAATTAAATTCGCTGTAACCATTTTATCGTTTTGAACCCCGTGAATAAGTACTTGAAACGGAGGTCGGAATCAGGAGAGGTCTAATAGGTATAGTATTTCCCAAATAATCCTGTCATAAGATGGAAGGACCATTCTAGATGAAGAAAATCTACCAGTGGCGAAAGTTTCGATCTGAGCAGGTTGCGTAGTTACTACAGTCTGACTAGAGCCGATATCTTTAATACTTTCCAGATCGGTTTTTTTTTTTTTCACCTAATAAGTCGCAGTTAATAAATACCTTCGGATTGGTGAATCGCTGGACACGCCCTCTTTCTATAACAGGAAGTCCAACATTAAACGGAATCATTTTGCAAAAACTAAAAAAAGAAATAGTAAAAAAGTAACATGGTTTGTTTGCGACTTATATGTCGTAATTACAGTTTGAATAAGCTGAACTTATATGAGGGAGCTCGAAGTTAATTTCCGGTTTAAATTACTGAAACGGGGTTACTTAACAAAACTTATATCAGCAATACACAACAAAAAAGCTTTTATAAAAGCACATGTTTGGTTGACGACTTAAACGTTTTAACTACAGCCTGAATAACTTGTAGTTACGACATTTAACCATTTCCTGTTCAATTCGTGCTTTTTACGTCCCTGTGTTTTAATATTTGTGAAAAAATGTGGAAAAAGAAGAAATTGCTTGTAACAAGCAATTTCTTTATTTTCCCACATTTTTTTCTACCCTACACAATAATTATTTTTCAAATGAAATCGACTTTGAATTGTCGTCTGCAAAACTATAAATTTAATTTCCGGTCTCCATTGCTGATTTGATTGGTCGGTCGAATTTTTCGTTGATAGTCGAGACCCGTTCATTCACAGATGAGAGATAACACGTTTCGCGTCAACATTTTGGTGTTTTTCCACTCAGTCTTCACAGATTCTATGTCTTTCAAATATTTTTAAAAATGTGAATTCGGTAGGTTTGGTTACATACAGAAGACGGGTGTTGTCTTCGATCTGCAACACAGGAACGGCTCGAATTCTCTCAACCCTTTCCTGATCAATCCCTGGTTTTAACGTCCCTGTAAGTTTGTATTTGAGAAAAGATTACAGAAAAAGAAGAAATTACTTATGACAAGCAATTTCTTCTTTGCAACGATATTTTCTACCCTACTAAATGGTTATTTCTCGAAATAAATCCGAACTGAATTTTCGGCTGCAAAACCGTTGAATTTCGACAGGTCTAAAACTTTGCGAAACAGTAAAGGGTTAACAGCCAAACCTCGTAGTCAGATTGTAGGATGATTGTTGTCATGTCGGTGGTTTAGTGCAAAAACATCGTAAGTGTCTATACATTGTATAGATACTTATACTTACGGTGTTTTTAATTGGTCGTAGACCAATTTATATAACCATAAACTCGAGATTGTGTCGCTGCAATTTACCAAAACTGCATTTAGCCCAACTGGACGTATATTCTGACGGGAAAACAGAAAAAATCATTTCATTTTACAAGTTAAGAATTATCAAAAGGAGTAAAGGAAAACTGGACGGTCACACGCTTTAGATATGAATGCTTCAAGGATTTTCCGCTAGTGATCAACGCGTCTAACCAACCCTTTCTTTCAATCATATCGAGGTGTAAACAAAGATGATACTGCCACTCAATTATTTTCCAGCCATAAGTTAATCAAAGTACTGAAAGTTCTTCTGGAGAGCAAATTTGATTATTATGCTTTCAAGCTGTCTAAAGAATTCGCACAAAGAATAGTATCAATTGTTTTTTCCTTTGTTTATAATCAGCGCTGTTAAGGAACTTGTTAATATCTGCCCAGAAAAAGAGAGGATTTTGAAATTTCATGAACCTGCTGTCAGCATTTGCTCTTAAACTTAAGTTATCATATTTCCATAATTTTTCTGTTTTGGCTTTAAAAGAAAAGCTTGCAGGGATGATCTAACCATGACTATTTAACAATCGAGAATTTTTAAAAATTTAGTTTTCACAAAAAGTTGCTTTTTTGTCGGTACCCATGTTGCATCAAGGTCTTACGTTCGTGTAAAATGATATTAGTTCTAATTAACATTCACGGAAATATCATACACTAGGATAGAACCTATACGCGTTGTGAAAGTAATAGAAATTAAAGTTGTTTTACTCTAATTCTAAAGTCGGAATGCAACGATATGTCCAATTTCTCAGTGACGACCAATTACAGTGCGTACGTCACTTTGATTTCACTAAGCAGTAGATGTGTTGATGGAAACCGGAAAATACAAATACACTTGTGATAGCCAAGTCGACGAATGCTAAAGATGTGTTGCAAATTGATAATCTTTTATCTCAAGAACAGTGACAATCTTTTGCCTCAAAAACATTTGCCAAAGCTACCGACGGTCTCATTCAGAAGAACGATTGACATGACTTCTGATAGTCTTCAGGTTTTCGTCCAATTGACTTGGTATCTTGGTTACTGACGGATCTAACAAATTTGTCAAGTTCACTTGTGACACAGAAGGGCTGCTACCATGTAACTGGATGTTCTTGATCTTTTACTTTGTTGTACAGTTTCAAGGAAGAACCAGACAATTTTCAGTCCTTTGTCGTTTTGGCTTGTGTAGCAGAGGAATGATTATCATGCCTACCGACAGCGTAGTTATACGCTGAAACTGGTGGTCTTTGTGCCTTTACTCCAATATTTAACTGATACATGAACGGCTCGGCTTTGCTCTGTGATGGGTACGGTTTCGTATCCATCAAGTGTTTGGTTCGAGTCGGCTGTCCACCCATTTCTAGGCTCTAAAAGGAGTATCTCAAGTACTCTGCTGATTACGAATTTTTTCCCTTGAAAGAAAATTAAGCAATATGTTTGCAAAATTTCAATAATTTTTACATGCGATTTAGGCGAGTTGATGCGATCGTTAATCAAAACATTCGTAAATGTACGGAAGATTCTTCTACTTTATTCATTAAGATTTCTAACCGACCCTTATAAAGTCAAATGATTTGGACTGTAAATTTATTATGACATCCGCATTAATACTATAAAACAAATATATATATACTTTTCAAAATTTGATAAGTATCACTTTTAAGATTATGTTCATTTCTTATTAGAGATTAAAGCATCAGAATATTGGTTATTATTCTGAAATTGTGCTCATTTTATAACACCTTTGTTCCAAAAATCATGTGACTTGACGAACTGCTGAAGCGTAACAGCGATGGAAACTAAGCAGGGGAAATACTAAGTGATTACTTCGAATAACATCCACATAGGAATTATTTGTAAAAATCAAGGTGGTTGATTGTCGTAAATTGCAGTTTTGTGTGCGGTTACGGTTCTAGTGAATATCTGATCGGAATTATTTTTTCCTATATCGCTTACAAGCTTTCGTTATAGTGATTGGCTACAGAAGTGCCTGCCTAAAATCGGAAACTGCGGTTAGCTAGACAGAGATGGAAAATACTGATGTCTGCAGCATCCCGAAAACATCTCAAAGTATATATAGGTCCATTGACTTTGCTAGACAGTAAGATCAGTTGGTAAAGCACTCGCCTTCAAACCTCGAGACTGTGGGTTAAATACCCCGATCTGACCGAACTAACAAACTAATCGTTCTGTCGGATGAGATATTAAACCGAGGCCTCGTGCGACAGCGCTATCTATCGAGCACGTTAAAGAACCAGGCGTGGATCTCAGTAGTTTCGTTTTGTACCCTTGCACTGTCCTCCGCAACAACTAAAAGTCTTCTTATGGCGTCGCTCATGTGGTCATGTTCTACGGTAGGGACGATAAATAAATGGTAATAAAGACACGTATAAAACAGTCTATTCTCTTTAAAGTTGTACTTGTAGATGACCCTTACCTTTGTATTGACGGACATTGTCGCAAAAAAAAAAAAAATATCACGTGCTGAAACACCGTCCTAGAAAGGGCATTTGGTATGTCACGTATTTACGATTTACACATCCTTTTTTCTCTTCGATTCTATACTCGTCCACCTTAACTGACCCCCTAAAAGCGGCCATGGCTTGAAACGGATCCGGACGAGAAACACTATTTAGAAATCTCAGTACGAAGTTCTTAAAAAGGCTAGATTAATTAGTGAACAGAAATGTGATCTAATCTTTCGACGTTCACCTGACATGGATGCATACCCATTTGAAGCATGTAGAGCTGATCTCTGCAATTCGGTCGCATGTCCGTCGTGCACACTCTATGTAGACTGCATCTGAATGGTTTAGTAAAAAATCCTAAGAAAGTGGCATTTTGCAAAGTCTTTTATCGAGGTAAGGGTTACAAGCCAGTCCCTGTTGGCAGCAACTATATAGATCAAAGGACCGAAAGTACTGAGAAGTTGGATTGCGCTGAAAGGGTCATAACTGTGGAATTGAGTCCAAATTCATTTATTACTTTCCGAGTAAGCCTCCCTCCTTTAAACTTAAACCAGCATTCCCATTCGTGTACATATGTGCGTGAATAACGAACAAAAACATAAATCCACATATACAGAAATAAAAAACTAGCATTGTCTTAACCCATTCCAAGACAGTGACGCTTTTAATCTTGAAAACAGATAATAACAACTTCTACAGTAAGAAATCAGTGACCTCGATGATTATCTGACCCTCATCTCGGCCAGTTCTGTAACGATCATACTTCACTCACGTAGACTTTCACTTCAAGTTTATGAATATACGTGAAAATTTGCGGAAATGCGAGGAAACTTGTTTCAGGGTGATCGATTCGAAAAACCGGTATAGACTTGGGAAAAGAGAATATTAAAAGCGTTGTGAGTAAAATTCAAAAGAAAAAAAAAGACGTTAACTTTATGTAACGTTATTGTATGCACATGATAGTTTTGCCCTTTTCCTGAAATATCCTATAATATGATGAAGATAGTATCAAATTATCTTCGGCGCCCTGTATTCGTTGTTCGGCTTTAGAACGGTGACCGCAAAAAATCTTAAGTAAAAAGGACCAAGCTGAAAGCTAGATGACACTTGTTAAAAGTTTGATGTGTTATTATTGATTTAAACTTGTAAATAACGACATAATAAAGCGTAATTATATAAATAAGAAAATAAGTAGAAACCGGAAGTTGATATTCAAATTTTCAAAATCTTCCACTTTCGTTCTGCATCTATTTGATTTTTATTGAGTAAAAGCTGTAAATCCCACAATAATCGCGTTTGCTTGATGCCTACGATCCCCCTTAATCGCTCTAGAATGTTTTAAAGCACTGGGCGGCGTGATTATTGTAAAAATGCATTTGCGACCTGAGCCATATTTGTAAACATTGCCTATCTATGGTCACATGACTACCATATGTCACTTGAGATCACGTGATTACCAAACACGGGACGGCGAATCACAAAAAAAAATTACTGCGCTGATTGTTACCTTATTTTTCAATAATTTAAAGCAAACTAAAGCATGTTTAGAAGTCTCTAAACGAATTTTTATAACATCCTTTACATGTGCCATATCATTGTCTTCGGCTATAACTACCTGATTGTCCGTGGGAAGTTGAGATGAGAAGTAACCCGAGGTGTATTCATATCTAAGAGATCACGTGATATGGGTTATCAAGAAACCCGAAATAAAATTGATAGTGTTCATTTTGCGGTTTTGTTAAATCTGAGTTGGAATTGCTCCGCATTCCAACTTAAAAAGGGAACGTCTAGCAAAGTCCATAGACCTTAGATTCTTTAAACATGTCTGCAAAATGTCGCAGACTGTATAATGTGCCTGTCAGGTCTAGATCACCAAGGATTACCTTCTCCAGCAGGCACCGATGGATCAGTTGGTTAACCCATTACCAGACGATGAAATTTTAGGCTGGTCCAAATTGAAAGGAGATGCATACGACAATTTAAAGGTAATGAAATTTATGATTTTTTCAACTTTCTGGGAAGAAAACATTGTGTAAAATGAAGAAATTGCTTGTTATAAGCAATTTCTTCATTTTACACAATGTTTTCCCAATTTATCTTTAATTTAGGGGCGTCCAAAAGGTCACTGTGTGGGAATGGGTTAAAGCCTCATAATGAAGGCATCTGAAGGCTTGTTAGCCATCCATGAAGGTGACCAACTAGAATGGTTATCTCTCGCGAAACTGCGCCAAAAGTAAGGCGCCCCCTTGATTTTTACGAAAACGCTCCTATGTCTTCCGTTCCTTGTTATGCCGTATCATTGTCCCTATTAATTTCAACAGTTTGTCAACTCATTTTATTCATTTTTTTTTTTGGGGGGGGGGCAAACTTTATGTCAAATGAATACAATTTCAGGGCTTGTGCTAGCATTTGTGATTGAGGAGTGATTTACCCCTTTACCATGAAATTCTAGGGGTCGAAACGACAAATAGTGAATCATGAGTAGATTTACAGGTTTTAGTTTAAACTGACCCTTTATCTGTAAACAATTAAGTTGTACAATATAAGATACAACATTTAAAACTGGGGGATGAAACCCTATTTTGACACTTAAGAATTTCTCCGAGGGGGGTCAAAATGACCCCACTAGGGAGAATTTTAGGATTTTTTCAGAACTTCGAGGGTCAAAATCCTGGTTTGAGAGTCAAACACAAGCCATGCTTTTCAAATTCATAGCGTCTATTCTGATGTCTTTATCTTAAACAAGAAATAAAGTTAGTTTAAAAGGTCACGCTTATCAAAATTTGAGAAGTATATATCATGATCGTATCGAGTAAAACAGAAGATAAAAAAGTTCCAGCTCACATTCGTTAAAATCCAAATTTAATGGATGTCAGTCCATTTATAGATTAATCAGAACTATTTAAATTTGTACTTTACCTTCCGTTAGTATGAATATTTAATATTATGAACATTTAACCGAAACGGTTTGGTGCACTCCATTAGTCTTTTGAAATAGGCGCATATCGATTACCGATAATCAATACATGAGTAATTATATAATTTTGTATCAATATACTAGTAGCATTGAGTGTCAAAAAGACACCGATATCTCGTACAAATAAGTTGAAATAACTAGACGGCAAAATTTTAGACTGTTCCAAATTCAATGATAACGCAAACAACAAGTTAAATAGCGTATAAATGTTAAAAAAGGGACCATTTTAGATAGAAAGCATTAGGGAAAATAACCTTTAAAGACTACTTCCAGATTTGCCAAAACATTTTGACAAAGTGTATTGCTGGTTCGTGTAGTGTTTGGTTTGGCCATCTCTAAACCGTTTCCTACACGAGAAAATTTCAGACCAATCCAAGTTCGAGAGAGTTGCAGACGACAGTTTTGAGTTAGCAAACATTGTGGACAATGAATAATTGTCTTGAAATAAGCAATTTCTTCATTTTCCACAATATTTTGGAAGGCTTTTACATTGAGGGGCGTTTAAAAACGTCATTGTATGAGAATGGGTTAAAGAATATTCTCTGTAAACTCCAGAGCAAGCGATACATATATTTTGCCGCAAGGAGACCAATATATCGTAAGTACAACTTGAGTAAAGCTGTACTAACGGTGCGACATCTCGGTTGCCCACCGACTATATGACAAAGAGAAAGCATGTGGTGGGAAATGTGCAATTTTACGGGTCATCTTTAAGCTAATTATTTCTGTGTTATATTGTTGTCGTGACCGTTATTTCTTCAGTGATGTTCGGGAGGGGTTGCAAATCAAGATTTGAAAGGATACCAATAATGTATCTTCGTTTCTATATGGTTAATAAATGATAAACAGTCAATCTTTCTCAAGCGACTAACGGTATTAAGCGACCCCTTTCATTAAGCCACCAGCGCCAGAGTCCCCTTTCAAAAACATGGGATCTTCATTATTGGCCGTTTGTGACTATAAAATTATAAAAAAATATTCCTATCTTGGTGGATCTCATTAGAATCGTCTCGTCTACATATAACTACCATTCTCTTAAACGACCACATTTTGGCCGTCGTTAAGTGGTTGCTTAATACAAAGTTAACTATAAATTAATCGAATGCATATGTTTTTACCATGATTTGGGTGAAAGAAGAAGGTGACGAAGAAAAATAAATCCCAACAAAACTTCTGGAATCGATTCATGTATGGTCTGAGACTGGGGACTTTTTGCATGTGACATTATGTTTTGACCACACTGTTAATATTTGTATACCAGAGCCATGTCAAATACAGGTCATGTTTTTAAGGTTTTCGTCCTACCAAGTGTCAGGGAAATATACTACTCAAAATTTGCTACTCAAAATTTGCTAAGGATAACATTTTATTTAATGCTCAAAACAAATCGACCCATAAAAAGATATAATAATAAAGATAGTTTAATATTCGGGCTTGATCTCGGGAAAAGAAATACCCCCTACAACGTGTTCCATTTTGCCCTTTTTTTCACTTTAAACAAAGCTATCACACATTTAGATTGATTTCAATTTCAATATAGCAGATAGACGTTTAAGACGCCATCTCAGTCAAGATAAGAAGAATAGGGCCATTGGGATTCTTCTTTCTTGGTTATCCCAAAGGCATGTTGCTAATGTCCTTAGTAAGTCCCAGGGTGTTGTTTCTAGAGTTGGAATCGGTTTATTACGACCGGAAAAACATAGGCATTTGCATACATCGGGCGAGAACCAATGAGGTTCAAGATCGATTTCTGGTGGTTTATGTACGGCGTCATCAATTTGACAACACAACAACGTTACGTATGGATTTCCAGAACGCAACCAATGTGCGCATAAGTACCCAGACCATCAGAAATCGTTTGCGTGATGCTGGCATGAGGTCAAGACGACCTGCAATACGGGTTATGTTGACCCGACATTTCGTGTAAATACATTTAGCAAGGGCACGGGATCATGTCACTTGGACCTAAAATGACCGTGCTCAAGACCTGTTTACAGACAAGTCCAGGTTTTATGTTGACTTTACCGATAGACGTACTGGGGCATAAACTATACCAAATGATCGTTTTGCTCAAGGTTATGTGGCAGAACATGATTGTTTTGGCCGGGTGCTAAATCTGTCTGGGCGGGAATATATCCAAGGGGAAAACGGACCTCCATGTTATTGACAACGGCATTCTGATGGCTCTCTGATCCGTGGCAAATGTCGAGTAGTATATTTGTGCAATGGGGACACCTCACATCTGATTACCAGATAACAAGCATCTAAACTGAAAAAGACTCAAGGAGAGCGAAAAACCTGTAGTAGAAAATATTATGAAAAAAAAGAGCAATTCTTGTTTCCCACAACGTTTCCCCTTATTACAGCATTGAAGCCTGTGGTTGTATTTAAAAGCGACGAAATATGACATAAACTAAGTTTCTCAGGTTTATTCCTCAACAAACAGCCCGATTCAAACTTATCCGTGTGTGCCAAACTTATGTATGGTTATCCTATTACAACACGTCAAAATTTTTAGACTTTTCCAAATTCAAAGCAAATGTAGAAATGAATTTTAAGTTGAGCAAATTTTAACTAACTCGGTCTTTTTCGGTAGAAAACAAAGTTGGAGATGGAGAAATTGCTTGTGACGAGCAACTTTATTCGTTTTCTACCTTGTTTTCCTCTTTTAGTCTTTTCTTGAGTGGCGTTTACAAGCAGGATTGTGTGGCAGTGTGTTAAAAGAAGATAAAAGAGTGTATGGCGTTGATTTTGCCAATGAAATTAAGCCCTGTGTTCGATTGACATTTAACGCTCAATATCTTAAATAATAACAACAAGGGGGAAACGCTCTTTGGCACAAAAACATCCCTATACCACAAGACTCTCATTGCCAATTCTGATCACCTCTTTGACTCATGCTTTGACATGGCCTGTATTACACACTTACTCTGCCACCAGCAAACCGCAACATGAATAGCGATTCTTCACGAAAGACAATCGAGTTCTATCGCCTTTGATTAAACCGCAGGTGTCGTATGGCCCATGCCAATCTGTTCAGCCCATGATAAGGTGTTAGAATAGGTCCATTGTGTGGAATTCGATTTCGAAGTCCAGCTGGTAACATTGATATTAATACTTTGTTGTATGGAAAATAAAAATCTGTCATATAAAGACAAAGAAAATATAATGCTAGAAGTCCACAGATATATTAAAGACAGCAGGCGTTTCTAAAAATTTCCTTCTTTGTTAGAAACGCTATACATATTTCGAAAAAGATACCTGTAACAAACGTATATCTTACAGAAAATTCTCATAATAAACATTGAAGAATATTATTCACATCCCCCTTCTGTAAAGTACGTCTATCTTTCAAAAAACGCTTTCTTCTAACAATCATATGTATATAATGTATGTTGTCATTTATTTGAAATTCAAGTAACCTATAAGAAATGCCAGTTAGTTACACTATTGAATCACAAATAGGGAGAAGAACATTATAAGCATATGCTTTCGTTCTAATCCGTTTTGCTTGATTTACATTTATCTATGTCATACTCATGTGTATATGTTTATTATGAAATACATGAAAATAAACTAAGTCCAGCTACTCGAAAACGGTTCCTAAAAGATTGGACTGAAACCCCAATCACTAAACATCCCTCTGCTAGTAGATGTTGCTGGCGCAACCTATTTCGGAAATGTCGCAGTCAGATTTCACGATCACCGGACGTCATTCGTACCGATCTAGGTCTCGGTCGGTCAGCAACTGACCAGGATTCTTTTTGTACACGAGTTCTAGAATCAAATTTTGTTTGCCGTGAGGAATCAAATTCTATGGCAATAGTGCCAGCCAAAAGCCTTTCAATTGCTTCACGACGTTACTCAAGTGAAAGTCGTGGTATTTCCACAATAGTGTCAAAGTCGAAAATTCATTTTGATTTTTCTTTTTAGCTTAAAAATGACAGCAAGGTTTATTGTATGCACGGGCAATAGCTGTTTTATTTTTTCTAGTTTTTCACATTCACAGGAGAAAAAATGAGAAAAAATGACAGGGGAAGCTTCAGTAGTGCCAAGTCTTCTTTTTTATCAGTAAATTTAGAAAGTATTGTATGACCCATTGAATCTTATTTTCATAACTTCTAATCAAGAAGAATCAAAATTTCACGGCAACCTAAATTGTTCATGGAATACAATTATTTAGTAGAATTTGTAAGAGGACGACATAAGGCGCATTCCTGTCCTTGTTCCTTTAAAGAAAAGGTGTCCGCGAGGGCCTTTTCGTGGTTACCTTCGATTTTTTCCCAAACTTATCATATGTATACTGTGGTATCATCTACGTCTTCTGACATTTTTTTCTTGCTGATACCTTCAGTTTTTTGTCTATACTTTATCAATAGTGGGTGGGGTAATCTACTATGAAACAGAGTTTTGTACTTCTGATGCTATGTTTTTGGTGTTATAGGTAGGAGAGAAATAATCTTGTGTTTGCACATTAGATATCCAATCCTGTATTGGTATGACGGTTAAATGATTAGTGGTGACTCAACCTGCAGGGATTATTTCCCCTTCTTCAATAGTGCTAATCTTCCCTATTATTTTTGGTACCACCTCTGCTAGATTGTATAACAGGGTTACGAATTACTGTAAATGTTACTCTTTACGTATGATTCAGTTAGATGATAAAGTTGCATTATCAGAATATTTTAGTTTGGGTAAAAAAACAAAGGTTACAGAATTACCTGTCTTTGAAATTGAGAAATATCGTTAAAAATGAGCAAACATAGTATTATCTTCACTAAATATGCATCTTTTTTGCTTTGATTTCTTATAACTGGCCAGCAAAGATCAAAGTTGTGCAAGAAGTAAGATAAATTTGGTTGTCTCAAATTTCAAGGTCACAGGTCAAGGTCAAGAGTCAAAATGAGCTCTGTCTCCTTAGTATTACTAATTACTTAGAAACTCCAAATTTATTTCAATACATTTTTCATACGCTAGTGAGGTAATGAACCTAGACGAGTTCTATCATAGTTATAGCATAGACAAGTAATGTTGACAAAAGTATGAAGGAAAACAATCTAACCCTTTACCTCAAGTTTACGTCCTACATTTTAAGGGTTTTTATGAAAGTGACTAACATATTAACACAAAGCATTGTAACTTGAACAGTCTCAAAGTGACACGAAAATATTTCAGTTCATATTTGGAAATAGACAAAATTAAAAGTCACCCCACTTGTGCAAGATATTGATCATCGAGTTAGAACACGTGTTTGTTTTCTAGAACTTCCAAATGACAAATCACTGATCGCTCGAAGTGACCTCCGTCATGGCAGTTCAGGTGAGATGTCAGACGACGCTTGCTTAATGGCCGGAAACATAGAACAAAATGCAAATCGTTGGTTGGCGATCTAAATGTCGTAAATGTATCTTGAATAATTGTTAGCCAAACAAACAAAAAATGTTTGACATAATCATTCACTTCCGGTCTGTACGAACGATTTGTCAGTCGATTTTTTTCTGACGGCGGCGATATTTCAATGAAACATTTCTCTGGAGTATAAAGAAAATTCGGCAATTACGCTTAACGGGTCGCAGAATCAATCGACCAATCAAATCATTCAGTTAACCGGAAATGTACTTTGAACTCCATCATTAGCCGACATTTATGTGAAGCATATATGTTAGTTATGCGACTTAAATGTAGGAATTACAGCTTATTCGACGTTTAGGTCGCACAACCAACCATTTCACTTTTTTGTTGCATGACCATATTTTTTTTCAAAATAAAGCCGTTTAATATCAAAGTTGATCTTCCCGTCTGACCTCAGTTGGCGGACCAGCGATCCGTCAGTTAGGCCACTCTAAGCTTATATTTAAAAGTGCGATGATACTTTATATCAAGACCGGCCAAAATCGGTGACTGTTCCTACGGTACATATACTCGGAAAGAAACAAGATAAAACTTTTTTTTTATATAGTATATGATCTCCATTTAGGAGATATACGTGGGCTGAGCAAAAAGAATCAATGTTCCCGACCCGAAATGCGCCCAAACGCAAGTTGGCATGCTGCATTATATAATCCTTTTTCAAAACTATATTCTTCAAATCACTCGACATTTATATTCAATTCATACTCGAATGGAACGACGTAAGGTATAACGTTAGTAACGCGGAAAAAACGCGATAGTTCACAATGTTGTGTCTGAAAGATGACAAGGAGAGGATTTGATAATATTAACTAAAAGAAAGAACTCGTTTACATTCAGTAAGTTTAAACTGGTCGATGTTTTCTACACCTTTTTTATTAGTAATTTAAAATCAAAGTTCTGCGAAATCCAGAAAATCCAACCAAAATAACGTTCATCTCTAGTACCAAGAAACGCATGAGAGAATAAGGTAATTTACACAAAGACACATAGAAAATATAGGCCCCTCCTCGAGAATAAAAACGAAAGTACGTTGTTGAACATTTAAATCAAAGGACTGAAAGTACTGAGAAGTTGGAAGGGTCATAACTGTGTAAGCCTCCCTCCTTTAAACTTATCCAGCATTCCCATTCGTGTACATATGTGCGTGAATAACGCACAAAAACATAAATCCACATGCAGAAATAAAAACTAGCATTGTCTTAACCCATTTCCAGACAGTGACGCTTTTAAATGACCCTGATTATGAAAGCTTTTGAAAACATTGTGGAAAATGAAGCAATTGCTTGTTACAAGCAATTTCTTCATTATCCAAAATGTTTACTGTCCAAAAAGACTAGGATTTTAAAGACTTCATCAACTTACAATTGCAGTCTGCTACTTCTTTGAATTTGTACTAGTCTAAAATTTATCGTGTTGGAATGGGTTATAAGCTCGTGTCACGCACAGCAAAATTAGAATTTTCAAGCATAACATTCTCCTTTTGATCAACTGTAATACGTGAACTACTTTTAGAATCTTTAAAACTGAGAATAACAGCTTCTACAGTAAGAAATCAACGAACTCGATGATTATTTGACCCTCAACTCGGCCATTTCTGTAACGATCATACTAAACTCACGTAGATTTTCACTTCAAGTTTATGAGTATACGTGGCAATGCGCGGAAATGCGCGGAAACTTGTTTCTGAAATACCGGTTTAGACTTTGGAAAAAGAATATTTAAAGCGTTGTGAGTAAATTTCAAAAGAAAAAAAGACGTTAACGTTATTGTAACGTTATTGTTTGCACATGGTGGTTTTGCCTTTTTCCTAAAAATTCCTATAATACGATGAAGATAGTATCAAATTATCAATTCAACCTAGATTCACGTACTTTCAATTGTGGCATTTTGCTAGATGTTTCCCAACCTTGCTCCCGTTCTCATTTTCTACAGCACAAGTTATTGCATACCTCTCTTGTTTTTATCCAAGCTGTATGAAATGCGATCGTAATGACTTAAGACTCAGTATAACTGAACATATATTAACAGGGTGTCAATATTTTCCCGAATGTTCACATTCCTTTCATCTTGACGTTTCACACGTTCTAAGTTATAGACTATTTGTCTCTCACCAATGGGTCGATAATCGTAGACCTATGTTGGATAGCAGCTGGAGGCTAGGAAAGGATGTAATGGTAGTACTGGTGTGAGAAATACCACGATTCCATTGTTAGGTGCTCCAGCCGCCGCGATATAACTGAAAGATTGTTAAAAGCGGCGTAAAACCCCATTCAAACTAAGTTATACAGTAGGCCATTATCTACTTTCACTCGATTTCCATCAGTATATGAGAACTCTTTTTGGCTTAAATATACAGTTTGTTAGATCCTTTGGGGATAAATACGAAATCTTCTTTTATCTTGTAATTCGATACTTCCGCAGAATAATATCTCTGTATATGAGATCATTTTAGATCGCACATCATCAATGATCTTTAAATTATAGTCTTCACACTTTAGTCTTCTTCTTAGTTAGATAAGGATTTACATATACAAAATAGTCTGCTTGTATTAAACCATGATTCTAAATAATTTCTTTTCTTTTCGTTTCGGATAAGGCCTTATTGAAGTATGCATGGTAAAATCTTTAAAAGAGTGAACTTAAAACTTATTCCCCCAAAGTTATGAGGCCGCTAATTATATTTTTTTCACAAGCAACGTTCGAGCGCCTAAGAGAGTTTCAATTAACCCTATTCGTTCTGTTTTCTTGAACAAACTCATCAAATATTTCATCCTTCATCCTTCACTTGTGTATTATTACATTGCATCAATTTTTGTTTAATTGTATATTGTTCACTGTACATGTATGTAATCTTCAAATTGGAGGAAATAAAGAATATGTACGTATGTATGTATCTATTTGATTTTTATTGAGTAAAAGCAGTAAACCCCACAATAATCGCGTTTGCTTGATGCCTACGATCCCCCTTAATCGCTCTAGGATGTTTTAAAGCACTGGGCGGCGTGATTATTGTGAAAATGCATTTGCGACCTGAACCAACATTGCCTATCTATGGTCACATGACTACCACATGTCACTTGAGATCACGTGATTACCAAACACGGGACGGCGAATAACACCCCCCCCCAAAAAAAAATTACTGCGCTGACCATTACCTTATTTTTAAATAATTTAAAGCAAACTAAAGCATGTTTAGAAGTCTCTAAACGAATATTTATATCATCCTTTACATGTGCCATATTTTTGTCTTCGGCTACAACTAACTGATTGTCCGTGGCAAGTTGAGATGAGAAGTGACCCGAGGTGTATTCATATCTAAGAGATCACGTGATATGTGTTATCAAAAAAACCCAAAATGAAATTGTCTTGTGTTCATTTTGCGGTTTTGTTAAATCTAAGTTGGAATTGCTCCACAATACAACTTAAAACCCGAGTTTTATGACTTTATACGTAAATTCAGTGATATCAGATACTTGTTTTTCAACAATCTTCAAGATATGTTCTTTCCCCATTCGAAAGTCCTAAATCCATGGGTTTCATTTAGAAATCGAATTCCATGAATTTGTTCCCTATACCTCACAAATCGGCAGATATTTTACACGCAATAATTTTCAGTGGATATGGCTCATGTTATTTCAAATACTTATATTGTTAATGATGAGATAACGCCGCGCCATTACTCATGTGATATACGTGGCAACATAATGACGTCATCTGCGTATACGGTCTCGTTTGGATGACGTTCAGTAGCTCGAAATGACTTAAGCTGGGCAAAATCTTCTGAATAAGTGAGACGTAACGTCATGAACTCATGAGACTTTAAAAAATCTGGTGTAACTGCATTTTCTTCCGCGTAGTTCAAAACCACTTCTTAATTAATATGGTATTGTTATATAAATATAGGAAGCTTATTTCATGCGTGATAATTATTAAAGGAATTTCTTTAATTTCTATAATTAACGCAAGAAAATGGCATCGCGAAAGACAAAAGTTCTGAAAATTTCTAGATCCCGCGTTACATTTTATTCGCAGCTTTGCGTATTTTCTTTGTCGCATTTTTGTTAGAGCCGATATCCTCCTAAAAGTTTTCTTTAAAACTGATCTTGCATTACTTCCGGTCGTAACGATTGTATTCATTTGTGAAAACATGAATTTATAATAGAAATACTTAAGAAAAATTCAAGAAAGCACTAAAGTGTCCCTAGACCGGTACCGCCGTCGACTTAAACAAAACCGACAGGTAAATCCCAAAAGCACCAAAAGATTGGATGATGGGCATTTAATGACTTATACCCAAACATCGAAGCTGATTGGGTGATGGATTGTTTGTAAACAATATGGTGGAAGCGGGACGGGGAGTTCCTCATATGTTTTACATGAAAAGGATGACATTTCAAGGTTTTTCTCACACACAATTTCGATTGTTCATGTGAGAAATGTTTTAACATTACAACTGACTACTTTAAAACTACAAAAATAAGATATTTATCGTATTGGATGGAAATCCCGCGGTGTGTCCAAATTTTTCAACAAAATTTACTGCGCATGCGTAAGCCTCGTTTTCGATTTTAGTAAAGGGAACAACCTAACGGGCCAGGTTTTCGGTGTAAGTACCGAAAATCGGTGTATACTTGTCGGCTTTATTAAAGTGTCCCCTGAACGGGAAAAATGGCATATTCAATTTCAAAGGACACATCCTTTCGTATATAAAAATAATGTTTCAGATCAAAAGTCATTTTATAAAAAAAGTTTTTATCAAACAATCGTTTATCAAACAAAGTTGTGCGTGGTCTGATCATTATTATTTAGAAAATATAATTAAAATCGTCCACAAAATGTCCCTGAGGCATAAAATGACGTCTTCCGATATGATTTTTATATTTCCATGCGTTATTAATTCAAGTGTAAAAACTTCACAAAATATTCATTTAGATTCTAGAAATACGCTTGTTCGTATAGCCTATCAACTTGACGTATTACTTTCGACAGCTTGCTTTTAAGCATAGTTTTAGTAAGTTGCCAAAATTGTCCACATTAAATGTCACCGTGCGTAAAATAACGTCGACGCCTTATAGCACGCCGAATTTACACGTTTTTCCTCCCTCGTTTTATCTACAAGTTAAAGCCAGATCGTTCTACCAATGCACTTCATCCGAAATTAATGTCTAGTGTCGAAGATGAAAAAACTTCAATGCGAAGATGAAAATTAATAAAAAAAAAGCTTATAATTAAAAGATTGCTGGCCACGCCCTCCAACCTCCGATAATGTATTTTTGCTGAGGTATCCAACAACATTAATTTGCATATGGCAAGAGATAAATCTTTTAGAAAATCATTGGTTTGTAAGTATACATTGTCACTACAGCTAAAAACTTTGTCTACGGCTTTTAAATCGCTAACAAATAATGTTTAAAACAAATGCCACATGGTAATCGTTCACTTCAGGTTTGGACGACTGATTGGTCAATCGTTTTTGTTTTTTGTTTTTTTTTTTTTGTGATCGACAAAACTTTACGATCCGTCATTCTAAATTGCTACTAAAATTTTTAACTATCATCATTAATGATAATTCATAATTTTATTTAAGAAAAACGCTATACTGAAATGTTAGACATACTTTTGTCACTCAACGCCTTACATGAATATTAAATAATTCCTAAAGCTAGAGCCTCTTATATTCACTCACAAAACGAACAATTACTTTTGAAATTCTAGAACGATTCGGTATTATTCTTCTTTCTATATCGTGAATTAATAAGTCGGAGAAAATAGCGGAAAACGTACTGAAAATAAAGTTTATATCGAATTCGTTTGAAGAGCTGGAAGAAACGTCGATGTTATGTGTGACGTCAGGGGGCATCATTAGCGTGCGTTACGTCTGAGTTAATCGTTTGATAATTTCAGTGTTTTTGTTGAAATCATTATTTTCGTGAAAATTACCACATGATAATCAAACGAGAAATTTCGACAATCCATCGGAAAGCAAGAAAGGCTCTTACGGCTGTCGTAGGGACAAAGTGTCTCACCAGAAGGAATCCTAAAAGCTTCGTTGTCCCCTCTATAATTTATTTCAAAATAGGTCATGAGCCCTCTTTCAAAGCTTTGACAAACAGAAAACGAAAATAACTTTCAAAATTATTTCATGTTGCCAAAGCTTTTCACGTCAGGCTTGTGACCTATTCTGAAATTATTAGTAGAGGCGTCTATAAACAATTTTTCACGATGATTTCAGGATTCTTTTGTCCAAATGAGAGCCGTAAATCCTCTAAAGAAAGAAGCAGCGTACTCGTAGTTTTCGTGAGATAAGTTCTCTGTGAAGCCTTGACCATAGTAGAAAAGCAACCATAATTATTTGAATATTTCCGCATTTTTAACAGAATTTAATTAATGTATCGTCAATGTATCAAAGAACTTGTTAAAATATCATTTTCAGAAAAAAGAAAAACATGAAAAACAAAATGTTCTCCTTGTTTCTATGGCCCCCGTTCATTTCATCTGGATATCGAACTTTGGTACAGAACCTGGGTTTACTTGCCACTGGACATCTATTCTGATCCCCTGTACTGGGCGGCGACCACGAATCGAGGTAACATGTAGCAGCCAGTTTGTTCAAGATCCCCGCAGTCACAGGAAACGCTGTTTTCTGTACAGGATTGACGTCAGAGTATGTCATAAACCCACTGAACTCGCGTTCGAGTCCCAGTATATATTCCTTACCCACATCAGTTTGACCTCTAACCCCTGAACAATCGTCGCCGCTATAGATATCCTCAATAATCACCTGTCCTGGTACCAGATTCTTGCCAGTTTTTATTACACAATATACGTCAAACCTGGCATCTATCATAGTGGGTAGTCGATACTTTCCGTGTCCGACATCCTTACCGTATACAACAACACTAGACCTTAAAAATATTTCCTCCATAGACATGTTTCTCCATTCGGGGCTTTTGCATGCACCGATTAAGCCATCCATGACAAAATGTACCAACAGAAATCCAACCGCCAAACAAAATCGCTCCATAACAAAATGTAATAGTGTTAGTATTTTCCTAATTGATGCCAGTGACTAAACCTTGGGTATAAAATCTGCCTAAATGTCCAAGATCCTACTGGGGTGTATCGCAGAAGGTTGTTAACCAGTCATAATTACATATTGTCCACTGCCATGGTTTTTATACCATACTTATTTATATTATTCGTAATGAGAGGAAAACCACAGTCCCTAATCGCCCACCTTAGACTGGGTCCTTGTTACTTTTGGGACTTGTCTTGTTTTGGCAGTTTGAAAAAGTGTTCACCGAGTAAAACTTCTTGCATAATATTAGCACAGGAATACCAAATACCCCTATGCTGTGAATTATTTATCTCCATAGACCATAAAACTGTACAAAGTAATCATATTGTCAACTTCTCTGTATATATAGCGTGTCTATATTATTCCATATTCATTCCGACTTTATACGTTTGTAAGTATTGCCTTCAGTGAGTACCGAAATCAATGCAAAATGCTTCTATGTTTACATCTGCGCTCAGTGTATTTTAACAAAACTATGTCTTTTAACCCATTCCAACTCAAGCCCTCCTTTTTACGCCCCACAAGAAAAAAGCTTTGGAAAACATTGTGGACAATGAAGAAATTGCTTGTAACAAGCAATTTCTTCATTATCCACAATGTTTTCTATCCCAAAAGACAAAAAAAAAAAAAAAAAAAAAATTCAATCAACTTTAAATTGTCGTCTGCAGCTTCTTTCAATTTGGACCAGTCTAAAATTTTCTTGTGTTGGAATGGGTTAAATGACTTTTCAGTCAAATTCTAATATAATGGGAATATATAGATAAAAAAGATTCCGAGTCACCACTACATCTAATCAAGAACATGAGCAAGAAAAATTCATAGTTCTTGTAAAAGAAGGCAATAAGAAAACAGAAGAAGTTACGTTTGAAAACACGTAAAAAGTTCCCCCAATGACTCTTTCTTTGTTGTCCAATACAGAAAAATACGGTAAGACCACCTTTGCAATACTCTAGTGGCCACAATTTGGCACATTTAGATGAAACCTGACCTAATTGTCAGGTCATAAGGTTGAATCCTATTTAAAATTATTTTGTTCGTTTGAAAACACGGAAACGGGCCTAAATGCCATTTTCCTCACTTACACTCCTGGGCGACGAGGCTAACCAAATCTCAATAAAATTTGGTCAGAGTGACTGTCTAAACATAAGAAAGTCTACTATGGTAAATAGGACCACGCCATTAGAGAAAAGGGTAGGCCACCAGGCCAAATATTTCATCAGTATTAACTAATTGTATATATCTTGTGTACTGCCTGTTTCCCTGATTGGAAGTTTCAGTTTCAATTCTCTCAGCTATTTTTAAAGGGGGCATTTAATTGGCCTTTCTGCTACATTAGGTTAAAATTTACTTATCTATTAGGAAAATGTCAATTAACCCTTTCCTGTACAAACCCGGAATATTACATCATTGTGATTTTATACTTGAGAAAACATTCCAAAAATATTTTCATTTCAAATTCATGGTTTCATTTCAAATTGCATCTAATTTTCACCGTTATCCACCTCATTTAATTTGGACCAGTCTGAAATTTATAAAAAAGAGAGGGTTAAAAAAATTCTTCTTATTTCCATACAGGTCCCAAACCCTAAGACGGGACCCTGAAGACCAAAGTGTCATTTTTAAGTTAAAGTATTGATAGTAAAAGAGATTGATGGAACTGATAGTCCATGTGAAGAATCCAAATTATAGTCCTAATGTTTCTGGAGGAATATATTTTTATGCCCCCGCATCGATAGATCGGGGGCATATTGTTTTACCGGTGTCCGTCTGTCTGTCTGCAAAACTTAACCTGCCAACTAAACATTTTCCTATAACTTCAGCCCTGATTAACTTACAATGCTGATATTTGGTTTGTAGATAGGTCTCAACAAGGCGCAACTAGGGAAGGTCATTTCATCAAGGTCAAGGTCAAACTTTTAACCCTTTTCCCTTAAACGTTACTCAAAAACTTAACCTGCCAACTAAATATTTTCCTCTAACTTCATCCCTAATTAAGTTACAATGCTTATATTTGGTTTGTAGATAGGTCTCAAAAAGACGCAACTGGGGAAGGTCATTTCATCAAGGTCAAGGTCAAACTTTTAACCCTTTTCCCTAAAACGTTACTCAAAAACTTAACCTGCCAACTAAACATTTTCCTATAACTTCAACCCCAATTAAGTTACAATGCTAATTTTTTGTATGTAGATAGGTCTCAACAAGGGGCAACTGGAGAGGGTCATTTTATCAAGGTCAAGGTCAAAATTTAAACCCTTTTCTTTTAAACGTTACTCAAAACTTAACCTGCCAACTAAACATTTTCCTATAACTTCAACCCCAATTAAGTTACAATGCTTTTATTTTGAATGTAGATAGGTCTCAACAAAGCGCAACTGGGGAAAGTCATTTCATCAAGGTCAAGGTCAAAATTTTAACCCTTTTACCTAAAACATAGCAAAAAAATAACAATAAAATCATCCGTTTCTAAAAAAATCCTGTTTTGGGGGGGCATAGTGTTTCACAAACACATCTTGTTTCTAAAGCTTTTAACCTTGATTTTACACTTTTGTTGATTTCAATTCTTTAAGAAGGTTGTGCTTAGGTGAGCTAAAAATAATCACTGTTGGATCATAACTGCTTTATAAGTAGATATAAATAATAAATGAGTTTACAACAGCAACTAACCTTATTATGTGATAATTTGATTATTAACAGTATATGCACTAGTGTCACAAGATAGATAAAAAGAGGTGTCTTGGATTTTAAACTGTTTCCATTACTCAATTCCAAATCTTAGGCTGGTCCAAATTCAAAGAAGTTGTAGATAATAGTTTTTAGTCAATAAAATTATTCGTCTTTTTTTGGTTGAAGAGATTGTTGATGATGAAGAAGAAATTGCTTGTAGCAATCAAATCCTCATTCTAACCAATGTTTTTCAAAGCTGTTTTTATTTGGGACATAAAGAGCATGATTGTCTGGGTATGGGTTAATCTAGTCTACCTAGTCTACCTAAGGAATGTTAATTCTGAAAAATCTTCTAAGGAAGAAATACAACGAAATTTTCAAATATTTAAACAGCAAGTAGTTTACATGGAGGATAATTGTTTCTTTCAGTGTAAGATTGATTTATCTCTCAATGAGTGAGCCACAAAAGTTATATTTTCATTAGAGGCAACAAATTATTATTCAATTTCTTCAATGCAAAAATAGACAAATATCCCCTTTTTTTGAAGGAGATCGCACAGAAAAGGGCTAATTTTCAGAATACAGTAATTCTTTGAAGTATTTTGGTAGAGAGTCAATAGCTAATGATACATACCAAATATAAAAGCTCTAAGCCTTATGGTTTGGGAGAAGAAGGTTTTAAAAGATTTCCTTCTTTACTCCTTTGTGAAATCAGGGATCGCACAGAAAAGGGCTAATTTTCAGAATACAGTTATTCTTTGAACTATTTTGGTAGAGGGTCAATAGGTGATGATATGTACCAAATATCAAAGCTCTTAGCCTTATGGTTTAGGAGGAGAAGATTTTTAAAGATTTCCTTTGTAAAATCAGGAATCTCACAGAAAAGGGTTAATTAAAGAGTACAGTAATTCTTTGAAGTATTTGGTAGAGGATCAATAGGTGATGATATGTACCAAATATCAAAGCTCTAGGCTTATGGTTTAGGAGAAGAAGATTTTTTAATAATTGTTTACGGACGGACAGACAGACGCCGGACAATTACCGATCACAATAGCTCACCTTATGTTGTGCTCAGGTGAGCTAAAATCAGCAAAAAAACCACAAGACATATAAATTGATAGATGAGGAATGAAGCAAAAATGAATACCCTAAAATTAGTTGCCTCTTAAATACATGCCAGTTGTCATGTTTGTTCCACCAGATGAAATGGCAGATGTTACAGAGTTAGGCCTGCAGTGATTTATTTTTATAATCCGTTTAATCACATGGGGTCAAAAGTATACTCAAGATTAGCAATCTGGTAAGCCCATTACCAGAGAACAAAATTCTAGGATGGTTTTAATCAAAAGAGGTTGAAAATAACAACTGAATGTCAATGAAAAATGAGAGTCAGTGGCCCTGGCGCCAACCTTGAGCTGAGGCTTTTTTCTAAGTTCAATACAAACTGGTTCTAGAGAAAACTATTTCAATTTTGACTAATGTTGCCAAGGAAACCAAAGCTTTCAATGGATTACAAAACTTTCAAAATATTTTTAAAACAAGGTGCCAAATTTTCACAAGATACGCCCGTCACACTGCTGAATATTAACTGGGGGTTCGAATAGAACTGATGTTATTTTAACCCATTCCAACACAGCAAAATTTTAGACTGGTCCAAATTGAAAGAAGCTGCAGATGATAATTTAAAGTTGATGGAATTTTGATTTTTTTAGTCATTTTGGATAGAAAACATTGTGGATAATGAAGAAATTGCTTGATAAAAGCAATTTCTTCATTTTCAACAATGTTTTCCAAAGCTTTTTTCTTGAGGGGCGTAAAAAGGAGGGATTGAGTTGGAATGGGTTAAATGAATATTTTTTGTCAAACAAAGTATGAAAAACAACAAAGGGCAATAACTCAAAATATACGCTAGGTAAAGTTATGGTTCTTGTACACTGCACTCCCACTTGGTGAGCTCTATCCATCCATGAAGTTTCATGATTCTAGCTATTATACTTTTAGAGATATACTCCGGACAAGATTCAAGTATGAAAAACAACAAAGGGCAATAACTAAAAATATACCCTAGGTAAAGTTATGGTTCTTGTACAATGCACTCCCACTTTGTTAGCTCTATCCATCCATGAAATTTCCTGATTCTAGCTATTATACTTTTAGAGACAGACTCCATATTAGATTCAAGTATGATAAACAACAAAGGGCAATAACTCAAAAAATAGGCCAGGTAGAGTTATGGTTCTTGTGCACTGCACTCCCCCTTGGTGAGATCTATACACCCATGAAGTTTCATGATCCTAGCTATTATACTTTTAGGGATAGACTCCGGACAAAATTCAAGAAAGAAAAACAACAAAGGGCAATAACTCGAAAAATAGGCAAGGTAAAGTTATGGTTCTCGTACACTGCACTCCCACTTGGTGAGCTCTATCCATCCATGAAATTTCATGATTCTAGCTATTAAACTTTTAGAGATATACTCCGGTAAAGATTCAAGTATGAAATACAACAAAGGGCAATAACTCAAAATATACTCTAGGTAGAGTTATGGTTCTTGTACACTGCACTCCCCCTTGGTGAGATCTATCCATCCAATAAATTTCATGATTCTAGCTTTTATACTTTTAGAGATATACTCCATAAAAGATTCAAGTATGAAAAACAACAAAGGGCAATAACTCAAAAAATAGGCCAGGTAGAGTTATGGTTCTTGTACACTGCACTCCCCCTTGAAGAGATCTATACACCCATGAAGTTTCATAATCCTAGCTATTATACTTTTAGAGATATACTCCCAACAAGATTCAAATATGAAATACAACAAAGGGCAATAACTCAAAAAATAGGCCAGGTAGAGTTATGGTTCTTGTACACTGCAATCCTACCTTGTGAGCTCTATCCATCCATAAAATTTCATGATTCTAGCTATTATACTTTTAGAGATATACTCCCGACAAGATTCAAGTATGAAAAAAAACAAATGGCAATAACTCAAAAAATAGGCCAGGTAGAGTTATGGTTCTTGTGCACTGAACTCCCCCTTGGTGAGATCTATACACCCATGAAGTTTCATGATCCTAGCTATAATACTTTTAGAGATATACTCCGGACAAGATTCAAGGATGAAAAACAACAAAGGGCAATAACTCAAAATATACTCTAGGTAGAGTAATGGTTCTTGTACACTGCATTCCCCCTTGGTGAGATCTATCCATCCAGTTAATTTCATGATTCTAGCTATTTAACTTTTAGAGATATACTCCGGACAAGATTTAAGTATGAAAAACAACAAAGGGCAATAACTCAAAAAATAGGCCAGGTAGAGTTATGGTTCTTGAACACTGCACTCCTACCTTGTGAGCTCTATCCATCCGTAAATTTCATGATTCTAGCTATTATACTTTTAGAGATATACTCCCAACAAGATTCAAATATGAAAAAAACAAAGGGCAATAACTCAAAAAATAGGCCAGGTAGAGTTATGGCTCTTGTGCACTGCACTCCCCCTTGATGAGATATATACACCGATGAAGTTTCATGATCCTAGCTATAATACTTTTAGAGATATACTCCAGACAAGATTCAAGAATGAAAAACAACAAAGGGCAATAACTCAAAAAATAGGCCAGGTAAACTTATGGTACTTGTACACTGCACTCCCACTTGGTGAGCTCTATCCATCCATGAAATTTCAAGATTCTAGCTATTATACTTTTAGAGATATACTCCGGACAAGATTCAAGTATGAAATACAACAAAGGGCAATAACTAAAAATATACTTTTGGTAGAGTTATGGTTCTTGTACAATGCACTTCCCACTTGGTGAGATCTATCCATCCAATTAATTTCATGATTCTAGCTATTATACTTTTAGAGATATACTCAATACAAGATTCAAGTATGAAAAACAACAAAGGGCTATAACTCAAAAAATAGGCCAGGTAGAGATATGGCTCTTGTGCACTGCACTCCCCCTTGATGAGATATATACACCCATGAAGTTTCATGATTCTAGCTATTATACTTTTAGAGATATACTCCGGACAAGATTCAAATATTAAATACAACAAAGGGCAATAACTAAAAAAATAGGCCAGGTAGAGTTATGGTTCTTGTGCACTGCACTCCCCCTTGGTGAGATCTATACACCCATAAAGTTTCCTGATCCTAGCTATTATACTTTTAGGGATAAACTCTAGACAAAATTCAAGAAAGAAAAACAACAAAGGGCAATAACTCAAAAAATAGGCTAGGTAAAGTTATGGTTCTTGTGCACTGCACTCCCACTTGGTGAGCTATATCCATCCATGAAATTTCATGATTCTAGCTATTATACTTCTAGAGATATACTCCGGACAAGATTCAAGTATGAAAAACAACAAAGGGCAATAACTCAAAATATACTCTAGGTAGAGTTATGGTTCTTGTACACTGCACCCCCCCCCCCCCTTGGTGAGATCTATCCATCCAACAAATTTCATGATTCTAGCTATTATACTTTTAGAGATATACTCCATACAAGATTCAAGTATGAAAAACAACAAAGGGCAATAAATCAAAAAATAGGCCAGGTAGAGTTATGGCTCTTGTGCACTGCACTCCCCCTTGATGAGATCTATACACCCATGAAGTTTCATAATCCTAGCTATTATACTTTAAGAGATATACTCCAGACAAGATTCAAATATAAATACAACAAAGGGCAATAACTCAAAAAATAGGCAAGGTAGAGTTATGGTTCTTGTACACTGCACTCCTACCTTGTGAGCTCTATCCATCCATAAAATTCCATGATTCTAGCTATTATACTTTTAGAGATATACTCCCGACAAGATTCAAGTTTGAAAAAAAAACAAAGGGCAATAACTCAAAAAATAGGCAAGGTAGAGTTATGGTTCTTGTGCACTGCACTCCCACTTGGTGAGATCTATACACCCATGAAGTTTCATGATCCTAACTATAATTCTTTTAGAGATATACTCTGGACAAGTTTCAAGAATGGAAAACAACAAAGGGCAATAACTCAAAATATACGCTAGGTAAAGTTATGGTTCTTGTACACTGCACTCCCACTTGGTGAGCTCTATCCATCCATGAAATTTCATGATTCTAGCTATTATACTTTTAGAGATATACTCAATACAAGATTCAAGTATGAAATACAACAAAGGGCAATAACTCAAAATATACTTTTGGTAGAGTTATGGTTCTTGTACACTGCACTCCCCCTTGGTGAGATCTATCCATCCATGAAATTTCATGATTCTAGCTATTATACTTTTAGAGATATACTCCGGACAAGATTCAAGTATGAAAAACAACAAAGGGCAAAAACTCAAAATATACTCTAGGTAGAGTTATGGTTCTTGTACACTGCACTCCCCCTTGGTGAGATCTATCCATCCAATTAATTTCATGATTCTAGCTATTTTACTTTAAGAGATATACTCCGGACAAGATTCTAGTATGAAAAACAACAAAGGGCAATAACTCAAAAAATAGGCCAGGTAGAGTTATTGCTCTTGTGCACTGCACTCCTCCTTGATGAGATCTATACACCCATGAAGTTTCATAATCCTAGCTATTATACTTTTAGAGATATACTCCGGACAAGATTCAAGTATGAAAAACAAAGTGCAATAACTCAAAAAATAGGCCAGGTAGAGTTATGGTATTGTACACTGCACTCCTACCTTGTGAGCTCTACCCATCCGTAAATTTCATGATTCTAGCTATTATACTTTTAGAGATATACTCCGGACAAGATTCAAATATGAAAAAAAACAAAGGGCAATAACTAAAAAAAAAGCCAGGTAGAGTTACGGTTCTTGTTCACTCAACTAACCATTGGTGAGATCTATACACCCATGAAATTTCATGATCCTAGCTATAATACTTTTAGAGATAAACTCCGGACAAGATTCAAGAATGAAAAACAACAAAGGGCAATAACTCAAAAAATAGGCTAGGTAAAGTTATGGTACTTGTACACTGCACTCCAACTTGGTGAGCTCTAACCATCCATGAAATTTCATGATTCTAGCTATTATACTTTTAGAGATATACTCCGGACAAGATTCAAGTATGAAATAAAACAAAGGGCAATAACTCAAAATATACTCTAGGTAGAGTTATGGTTCTTGTATACTGCACTCCCCCTTGGTGAGATCTATCCATCCAATTAATTTCATGATTCTAGCTATTTTACTTTAAGAGATATACTCCGGACAAGATTCTAGTATGAAAAACAACAAAGGGCAATAACTCAAAAAATAGGCCAGGTAGAGTTATTGCTCTTGTGCACTGCACTCCTCCTTGATGAGATCTATACACCCATGAAGTTTCATAATCCTAGCTATTATACTTTTAGAGATATACTCTGGACAAGATTCAAGTATGAAAAACAAAGTGCAATAACTAAAAAAATAGGCCAGGTAGAGTTATGGTTCTTGTACACTGCACTCCTACCTTGTGAGCTCTACCCATCTGTAAATTTCATGATTCTAGCTATTATACTTTTAGAGATATACTCCGGACAAGATTCAAATATGAAAAAAAACAAAGGGCAATAACTAAAAAAAAAGCCAGGCAGAGTTACGGTTCTTGTGCACTCAACTAACCCTTGGTGAGATCTATACACCCATGAAATTTCATGATCCTAGCTATAATA
The DNA here is from genome assembly GCA_946902895.1 of Fragum fragum. NCBI lineage: Eukaryota > Metazoa > Mollusca > Bivalvia > Cardiida > Cardiidae > Fragum > Fragum fragum. The sequence goes on from OX336371.1 coordinate 52,809,404, forward strand.
CTTTTAGAGATAAACTCCGGACAAGATTCAAGAATGAAAAACAACAAAGGGCAATAACTCAAAAAATAGGCCAGGTAAAGTTATGGTACTTGTACACTGCACTCCAACTTGGTGAGCTCTATCCATCCATGAAATTTCATGATTCTAGCTATTATACTTTTAGAGATATACTCCGGACAAGATTCAAGTATGAAATACAACAAAGGGCAATAACTCAAAATATACTTTTGGTAGAGTTATGGTTCTTGTACAATGCACTCCCCCTTGGTGAGATCTATCCATCCAATTAATTTCATATTATACTTTTAGAGATATACTCCGGACAAGATTCAAGTATGAAAAACAACAAAGGGCAATAACTCAAAAAATAGGCCAGGTAGAGTTATGGTTCTTATGCACTGCACTCCCCCTTGGTGAGATCTATACACCCATGAAGCTATAATTCTAGCTATTATACTTTTAGAGATATACTCCGGACAAAATTCAAGAATGAAAAACAACAAAGGGCAATAACTCGAAAAATAGGCTAGGTAAAGTTATGGTTCTTGTACATATCACTCCCACTTAGTGAGCTCTATCCATCCATGAAATTTCATGATTCTAGCTTTTAAACTTTTAGAGATATACTCCGGACAAGATTCAAGTATGAAATAAAACAAAGGGCAATAACTCAAAATATACTCTAGGTATAGTCATGGTTCTTGTACACTGCACTTCCCCTTGGTGAGATCTATCCATCCAATTAATTTCATGATTCTAGCTATTATACTTTTAGAGATATACTCAATACAAGATTCAAGTATGAAAAACAACAAAGGGCTATAACTCAAAAAATAGGCCAGGTAGAGTTATGGCTCTTGTGCACTGCACTCCCCCTTGATGAGATATATACACCCATGAAGTTTCATAATCCTAGCTATTATACTTTTAGAGATATACTCCGGACAAGATTCAAATATTAAATACAACAAAGGGCAATAACTCAAAAAATAGGCAAGGTAGAGTTATGGTTCTTGTACACTGCACTCCTACCTTGTGAGCTCTATCCATCCATAAAATTCCATTATTCTAGCTATTATACTTTAAGAGTTATACTCCCGACAAGATTCAAGTATGAAAAAAAAAACAAAGGGCAATTACTCAAAAAATAGACAAGTAGAGTTATGGCTCTTGTGCACTGCACTCCCCCTTGGTGAGATCTATACACCCATGAAGTTTCATGATCCTAGCTATAATACTTTTAGAGATATACTCCCGACAAGATTCAAGTATGAAAAACAACAAAGGGCAATAACTCAAAAAATAGGCCAGGTAGAGTTATGGTTCTTGTACACTGCACTCCTACCTTGTGAGCTCTATCCATCCATAAAATTTCATGATCCTAGCTATTATACTTTTAGAGATATACTCCGGACAAGATTCAAGTATGAAAAAAAACAAAGGGCAATAACTCAAAATATACTCTAGGTAGAGTTATGGTTCTTGTACACTGCACTCCTACCTTGTGAGCTCTATCCATCCATAAAATTTCATGATCCTAGCTATAATTCTTTTAAAGATATACTCCTGACAAGTTTCAAGAATGGAAAACAACAAAGGGCAATTACTCAAAAAATAGGCTAGGTAAAGTTATGGTTCTTGTACACTGAACTCCCACTTGGTGAGCTATATCCATCCATCAAATTTCATGATTCTAGCTATTATACTTTTAGAGATATACTCCGGACAAGATTCAAGAATGAAAAACAACAAAGGGCAATAACTCAAAATATACTCTAGGTAGAGTAATGGTTCTTGTACACTGCATTCCCCCTTGGTGAGATCTATCCATCCAGTTAATTTCATGATTCTAGCTATTTAACTTTTAGAGATATACTCCGGACAAGATTTAAGTATGAAAAACAACAAAGGGCAATAACTCAAAAAATAGGCCAGGTAGAGTTATGGTTCTTGAACACTGCACTCCTACCTTGTGAGCTCTATCCATCCGTAAATTTCATGATTCTAGCTATTATACTTTTAGAGATATACTCCCAACAAGATTCAAATATGAAAAAAAAACAAAGGGCAATAACTCAAAAAATAGGCCAGGTAGAGTTATGGCTCTTGTGCACTGCACTCCCCCTTGATGAGATATATACACCGATGAAGTTTCATGATCCTAGCTATAATACTTTTAGAGATATACTCCAGACAAGATTCAAGAATGAAAAACAACAAAGGGCAATAACTCAAAAAATAGGCCAGGTAAACTTATGGTATTTGTACACTGCACTCCCACTTGGTGAGCTCTATCCATCCATGAAATTTCAAGATTCTAGCTATTATACTTTTAGAGATATACTCCGGACAAGATTCAAGTATGAAATACAACAAAGGGCAATAACTAAAAATATACTTTTGGTAGAGTTATGGTTCTTGTACAATGCACTTCCCACTTGGTGAGATCTATCCATCCAATTAATTTCATGATTCTAGCTATTATACTTTTAGAGATATACTCCCGACAAGATTCAAGTATGAAAAAAACAAAGGGCTATAACTCAAAAAATAGGCCAGGTAGAGATATGGCTCTTGTGCACTGCACTCCCCCTTGATGAGATATATACACCCATGAAGTTTCATGATTCTAGCTATTATACTTTTAGAGATATACTCCGGACAAGATTCAAATATTAAATACAACAAAGGGCAATAACTCAAAAAATAGGCCAGGTAGAGTTATGGTTCTTGTGCACTGCACTCCGTATTGATGAGAAGAATATAACTGCCAATTTTAAAGTCAATCGGACTTATTGTGACAGAGTTATGCTCCGGACAAAGAAGTGGACACCGCCGGGACGACCGGACACTCGGGTGATCCCATTATACGTCCCGTCTTCGACGGGCGTATAAAAAATTCTCTTTAGTTGCCATGGCAACCAGAGTTTTAAATGGATTTCAATTATTTTAGCAAATTTTTAAGGGGACTATCTGTATGGCTAATTTGGTTGAAATTGGCCTAGAGGTCTTGGAGATGTTATTTAATCAATAAGCGGACAACAAAATTTTAGACTGGTCTAATTCAAAGAAGTTACAGACAACAATTCCAAAGCTTTTTTTTCTAGAAAAAAGTGGCTCTGTGTGGAAATGGGTTTAAGAAAATGTTGACACAAGACAGATGTTGGAGGCAGGAGGTAATCACAATACCTCTTCTTGAGCACTTTGCGCTCTGGTGAGCTAAAGAGTTGTTTTTAGGAAAAACCATTTTTGGAAAAGCAGAAATTGCTTGTCACCAGGATCACAAAAGATTACAATGGACTGCAAATGTAAGACCTTTGATTTCGTATTTATCAAGACCACAAACAAGACATAAGAATTATAATTAAATAATTTATTTCATATCATTAAAGAGATAGCACATAAAGTTTAAATTATGACAATGTTGTGATGAAAAGAAAGAATCATATATAGTATTTCCCCTCTTATAACAAAAGCAAAAGGCCCTAAATTGCTCACCTGACAATTGTTTTATTATTTTTCTCCTAGTCTAATAAGCCTGGCCATGCCCCCATTTGTTTTGTGAATCAAAATTTCATTAACTAGTTTAGAAAAGGGTCATTCCTTCCAAGTCAATTCCAAATTGACCAAGTGGTTTAGTAAGAAATGATTTAAAAGAATATTTCAAGATTCCTTTAATTCTGAGACCCCCCCCCCCAAGCCCCCATTTTTTTCAGACATCAAGATTCCACGAACAAGTTTTGAAAAAGAGTTGTTGAAAGAATATTTCTACCAAGTTGGGTTCAAATTGACCCAGTGGTATAGGAAGAGATTTTTAAGAAATATTCCATGATTTCTTTTAGTCTGATAAGCTAGACCTTCCAAGCCCTCAAAATTTTAGTTTAATCCAAATCTGCCCAGAGGTTTTGAAGGAGAAGTTTTTAAAGAATTATTCCATGATTTCTCTTAGTTTGATAAGCCCACCCTGCCACTCCCTGTTTTTTATACAAATCAAAATCTCACAAACAAGTTTTAAAAGGGTAACCCAAGCTACATTCCAGCCAAGTTTGGTCCAAGTTGGCCAAGTTATCTAGGAGAAGATGTTTAAAGAAATTGTTGATGACAGACCACATATGACGGATGACACATGACACACACTGAGTGATCCAAAAAGCTCCTCTTGAGCACTGTGTGAGATTTTTAAGAAATATTCCATGATTTCTTTTAGTCTGATAAGCTAGACCTTCCAAGCCCTCAAAATTTTAGTTTAATCCAAATCTGCCCAGAGGTTTTGAAGGAGAAGTTTTTAAAGAATTATTCCATGATTTCTCTTAGTTTGATAAGCCCACCCTGCCACTCCCTGTTTTTTATACAAATCAAAATCTCACAAACAAGTTTTAAAAGGGTAACCCAAGCTACATTCCAGCCAAGTTTGGTCCAAGTTGGCCAAGTTATCTAGGAGAAGATGTTTAAAGAAATTGTTGATGACAGACCACATATGACGGATGACACATGACACACACTGAGTGATCCAAAAAGCTCCTCTTGAGCACTGTGTGCTCAGGTGAGCTAAAACATATTTAACAGCTTCATAGTGACTTACTTTTTGGATAGAAATCTATTTCCTTACGAAAATGATAGGTTTCTGTGAATAAAAATACAATTCAAAAGTTATAAAAGAAAGAGAAAAAAGACAAATTCTTTCAACCTCTGCCAGTCCTTGGATATAGTGTTTGGCATTTGTGACATTAGGATATTTTTGGAGCAAATAAAAGGTCCAATCATTAGATGACTGTCAGGTCGTGGCTGTCAAAGAATCAATCAACAAATCCAATCTTTTATTTAGTCTGGATGTGATCTTTGAACTCCTACACTGCTTGACATTTATGTGAAGCATTTAGACTTAGACATTACAACTACAGCTTATTGAAGTTGTAATTATGACTTTAGGTTGCCAACCAACCATTTCACTTTTTCGTAACATATTGATGGCTATAAATTCTGCAAAATAATGTTGGTTAATATGTAAGTTGAACGTCCTATCTGAGCTCAGGGGGCGTGGCCGGTAATCTGTTAAAAAATATCGCAACTAACATAGTTTATATTTGTAGGAAAGATAAAAATATAAACAAGATGTGTTTGTGAAACACTATGCCCCCGAAACGGGAATTCTTTAGAAACGGGTAAAGGGTTAAAATTTTGACCTTGACCTTGATGAAATGACCTTTCCCAGTTGCGCCTTGTTGAGACCTATCTACATACCAAATATTAGCATTGTAACTTAATCAGGGTTGAAGTTATAGGAAAATGTTTAGTTGGCAGGTTAAGTTTTGCAGACAGACAGATGGAAAGACAGACAGACAGACAGACACCGGTAAAACAATATGCCCAAGATCTTATCGATGCGGGGGCATAAAAATGATTACTAGCGGTTGATAGTGGAATCGATAATATGTTACTATTCATAGCCTTTCACATTACAAATGTATCTGACAAAATATTAACCCTTGTCATGCTGAATCCGGAATATTCCTGTTTTGGAAGATAGTATGGACAGAGATCAGCCATGTCTGCACTACCTGCTTGTCCCTTTCATCCTGGGCTATTTACAAGGTAACTTTTCAAAATAAATATCAACCTACAATTAGTGATTCCAGTACTTTCAGCAATTTGATTCTAACACAATTCTCCAAAGGGTTTTATTCAGCATGACAAGGGTCCCTACTGATAGAGGTTACACATGAATATTCATTGTATGATAAAATGAACAAGAAAGTGCCCTGTAGGTAAGAAACAATGACTTACAAGATGTGTTGTGAATCGCAATGCTCCCGCAACAGGACTAAACGTTTGACCTTGGTATGTGACCTTGACCTTATCACATGACCTTGACCTTGACATGAGGAGATGTATATTATGGTGATTTATCATCATGCCAAATATGAGCATTGTAACTTGAATAGGCTGGTAGTAATTGGCTATGTCAAGTTTTTTGGTTAAGTTTTTCAGACAGACAGACAGACAGACCAATTGACGTAGAAATCGGATACAAAGGAATAGGTGTATTAGATTCTAATGAAATTACTTATGAATGCCTATGATAGAGCTTTTTGACAAATACTTATTTATTCATGACCTTCCCAAAAAAGTCTCATCTCTGATAAGCAAGACATTAAGCTACCTTTTAACCCACAACTTAACCCATTACAACACAATAAAATTTTAGAGTGGTCCAAAATCAAAGAAGTTGCAGAAAACAATTTGAATGTTTTGGGAAATTAAATATTCATAGTCTTTTGGGGTAGAAAACATTGTGGCAAATGAAGAAATCACTTGTTACAAGCTATTTCTTTATTTTCCACAATGTTGTCCTAACCTTCTTTTCTTGAAGTCTTGTGTTTGAATGGGTTATATAAATATATACCCTGATTGTCAAAAGATATTTATAGCCATTATTTGTCTGAGGACTGGACTTGGTAGATGTACCATATCATACCATGGCTGACCATTTCAACTAACAAACTAATTGTCTTTCGGATGAGACGTTAAACAGGCCCCGTGTGATGGTGCTATCCACCGAGCACGTTAAAGAACCAGGCGGAGCTCTCAGCAGTTTTGTCCTGTATCCTTGCACTTTCCCTCGTAACAACTAACCGCCTTCTGGGGGCATCGCTCATATGGGCATGTGCTACGGTAGCGACGATAAATAAACGGAAATACACATAGATGTACAGTCTGATCAGGGCCTTTAAATCATGTATGTCTAATTGATGGATTGTGGCTGTCAATCAAAAGATCACTTAACCAATCAAATCATATATTTTCACAGAAAATGAATTTGAACTCTAATATTGGCTGACATTTATGTGAAGCATTTTGGTTGGTTTGGCAACTTAAATGTCGTGTCTACAGCTTATTCAAGTTTAAGTTACAATATTTAAGTGGCTCACCAACCATTTCAATTTTGTTCCATGCTACCATTAATTTTGCAAAATAAAGCTGCTTACATTCGAAGTGAAACTTCCAGCTCACTGAGTGAGGCCAGCAATCCATCAATTATTGGAAACAGACTTTATTTTGCCCAATGTACCCAGAGATGTCAAATACAAATAAATACTAGAGATACTTCTTAACAATACTAAGGTCATAACTCGTCCTTCTTCCCATCTTCGTTTGTATCTTTGGTCTGGTCCTCTCCATCTACAAAACATGAATTGTCAACAACATTGAGAGATGATCAGTTAATCCTGCACGTAGAGTTACTGATTTTTTTGTCCTCCCAAGTATTTTGTCAGGTAAATTATTAGATGAATACAAGAAATTGCTTGATATAGTCTGTTTCAGTATTGGAAACCCAACATTTAAACCAATATCAGATTTGATATGGTATAGGGAATTTAAGTTTGTTTCTGAGCTTTAACATATTCCCACTCAATGAGGCTTTTTGATGTCCCTCAAGAAAAACAACTTGGAACTCATTGTGTAAAATGAAGAAATTGCTTGCAAAAAAAACTTTCTTCATTTCACACAATTTTACCCAGAAAGTTGAAAAAAATTAAATTTTCATGAAATTAAATTGTCATCTGCAACTCCTCTCAATTTGAACCAGTCTAAAATTTTGTTGTTTGGTAATGGGTAAATTATACCAAACCCCCAAAAGGAAATGATTTATAAATAAATTGTTTTGTCTATTAATTTCCCTACAACATGTCAAGTTTCAATTCTGAGCAGCACGACGAAAATTGTTGTTATAAATTCCAAGGGGACTTAACTCTTGTCATACAAAACCCAGAATATTTCAGGTTTGGAAGGAGTTATAAACTAAAATCAGCCTGCCTTTATATGCAGTATGATCTTAGTCTATACCACCTGCTGATGTTTAAACCCGGTATAAAATAACAAAAGGAAAATTCACCAACAAGCAGGGCCATCCAGTGCTTTCAGCCCTTTGATTTCAATACATTTTTGAATAAAGATTTTATTCTGCAATAATGATTGAGTGAAGATTATTTGTAATAGATAATTGAAAGTTTCTTACTAAGATTTAAAGAAGAAATGTTGCCTTGCTTATCAAACTATCTTTTCATAGGTTTTGAATTAAAAATTATACAATAAATAAGACAATCATTGAGATGCAATTTGAGATACAATTTGAGAATTTCCCCCTATCCTTTCATTTAATATGTTTTTAAAAACAAGCCGACTGCTATGTTACATGAATTTAACAATAAATACCCCACCATATCATTTTCTCAATTAAAAGATATTTAAAGCACTTATTATTCCACTTGTTATACCAAACATACAAATTACTAGAAAGTCATCCAGGGACAGAGAGTCTAGCCCATCAAATATTTTACCTTGAGCTGTGACCTTGACCTTGGAACTACATGATAATTTGTTTCAAATTGCACATCTACTGGTACTCATGATGGAGAATAAGTGTCCGATATCTGTGAGTCAAAACTCATTGAGTATACCCCTGCACTACCAAGTAAACTACAGTGAAAATAAAAATTCTTCCTCAATGGAGCATATTCAGTAAGCACCATGTAGGACACCTAGCTGAACCTCCACATCAAGTTTCAAGTCAATGTTATCAACAGTTGCTGAGAAATATGCAGTGAGAAAATACCACTATACCAAGCAATATCCAAGAATGACTCATTGATGGAATGGGGTTAACACGATTTTTAATTCATGCATATTGAGGTGGCTGGAGCACCTAGCAATGGATTCCTGGTATTTCCAACACAGTACTATCACTACACCCTTTCCATGCCCCCAGCTGCTCATCCCACTTATATTTACAACTATCCAACCACATGTAGGAGAGGATATTTGACACAACTGTGGGTTGAACCCTGGACCTCATGATAGGGAGTCTATCATGATACCAACTCCACTAAAGGCATTGTACATAATTGATAATAAATTAAATTCTAAAATAGATAACACGCAGACGGTAAGCGCCATCAGGGACCCTAGTGATCAACCATACAAAGTTTCAAGTCAATGCTATCAGTAGTTGCTGAAAACAAGAGGCCCATAGGGCCTTATCAGTCACCGGAGTCCAAAGAGCACAAAAACAAATAAAAGTCCACCAGATTATGCTACATACTAAATATCAAAGCTCTAAGCTAAGGGAGAAGAGTTTTAAATTTCGTTATATAAACCATAATAAATTTGTGACGTCCAAGAATGGGCTAATTATGACCCTAGGGCAATAATTCATACCATATTGATAGAGATCAAGGAGATGATGCTACATACCAAATATCAAAGCTCTAGGCCTATCTGTTTGAGAGAAGAAGATTTTTAAAGTTTTCACTATATAAGCCTATGTTAAATTTGTGACATCCAGGAATGGGCTAATTTTAATCCTGAGGCAATAATTTGTACAATCTTGATAGAGGTCCACAAGACAATGCTGTATACTGAATATCAAAGTTCTAGGCCCTCCTGTTTGGGAGAAGAAGATTTTTAAAAATTTCACTATATAAGCCTATGTTAAAGTTGTGACATCCGGGAATGGGCTTATTTTAATCCTGAGGCAATAATTCTAACAATCTTGATAGGGGTCTACCAGATGATGCTGTATACCAAATAACAAAGTTCTAGGCCCTCCTGTTTGGGAGAAGATTTTTGAAATTTTCACTATATAAGCCTATGTTAAACTTGTGACGTCCGGGAACGGGCTAATTTGACCCTTGGGCTATAATTTATACAATATTGATAGAGGTCCACTAGATTGATAGAGGTCCACTAGATGATGCCACATACCAAAAATCAGGTCTTTTGGTTTGGTAGAAAAAGGTTTTCAAAGTTGTCACTATGTAAGCTTATGTACCCCACTCACCTTTGCCCCCCCCCCCCCCAGCGCGGCCATTTCTTGACAGATTTTTTTTTCTTCTACAAACTTGATAGTCCTTGCCCTAAAAAGACTCTAAATACCAAATGTGAATCTAATCTGACAGCCCGTTTATGACAAGAAGATTTTTACTCTTTTTGGCCCCTTATGGAGCCCCATGGGCAGATAACTCCATGTTGTGTATAAATCTGAAGCGCCTTCCCATAAGGATGCTTCCTGCCAAGTTTGGTTAAAATCCATCCAAGGGTTCTTAAGAAGAAGTCGAAAATGTAAAAAGTTAACGCACGACGCACGATGACGGACAAAACACGATCGCAATAGGTCACCATGACCTTTCGGTCAGGTGACCTAAAAAAGCTATATAAATATACAACTATACCAGGCAATGTCCAAAATTAAATTAGTTGTACAACAGGAAGCATTTAACTTGCAGACCTAAATTCAGTAAGTTCCCTATAGGACACCTTGATGAACCTCCACAGCAAGTTTCAAGTATACCCTATTAAAAGTTGCTAAGAAAAATGCAATGAAAATACAGTAGAACCTCTTTAATTCGAACGTCACTGGTTCGTAGGTATGTGTTAGTTCGTATACTTTACGCGGTCCCGATCTTTGTCCTTCTTTATCTTTGTTAGAAAACTCTGTCTAATTCGAAACTCAGTGGTTCGTAGTTCGTAGGCCATTTCAAGTCCCGAGAGTATGCTTATAGCACAAACTCCTTTGTTTAATTCGAAGGTGTGATAAACTAACTGTCTCCAATCACCACCTACCTTGATTTTCTCACCTGCTGATCTATAAGACAATGGTGTGTTATTATGTACCTTTAGTTAAAAGGGGCTGTTTGGTTTGTAAGGTGGGTAATTAATCGAATAAAGATTCCCGTAATTATCGCCGAAAATTTATTTTAAATCGACGCATACCCATTAATATCAGTGCTAATGGTCACTTAGAAATTCTAGCACTTTACTTTATTCTGCGATTGCTTTCTTCACAATCGTCGGTCCTTCATTTTTTGATTTTATGATAGAATACTTTGACTGATTTGGTCCAATGTATTGGAAAGGGAAATCACCCAGATAGAGTCTACCATTTGATACAAACACTGTGTTTAAAAAATGCCAAAAATTAACAGAGTAAAAGCATAAGAAATACGGGACGAATGATTTTTAATTTATGTTTTCCTCAATTAATATCTGCATGTCTTGTTTAAAAAAAATTGCCAATTTAGAAACAATTCCTAAATTGAGGACAGAACAAGACCATGTCAGATTCCGTGTATCTCAAACAGTCGACCTCTTGTCCTCCGTTTTGTTCGTACTACGCTTAATTCGTATAAATTTCCCCGGTCCCTTGCGCTACGAACTACCGAGGTTTTACTGTATACCATTATACCAGTTGATGTCAGGAATTAAACAATTGATTGATTATATTGGCTTAACGCTGCTTTAAACAGTTTTTCAGTCATATTGCGACTGGAGCACCTAACAATGGATTCCTGGTATTTCTACCACTACAACCTTTCCTAGCCTCCAGCTGCTATCCCACTTAGGTTTACGATTATCCACCCATTGGTGAAAGACAAATGTCAGAAAGGATATGTGCTGCCCATGATTGAAGATTAGGAGTCTGACGCACTACTGACTGCGCTATGATGGCGGCTAGGAAATAAACTAGGCCAAAAAAGTAGTTGATGACCAAAATTCAGTGAAAGCCGTTGCTGAGCCTTCACATCAAGTTTCAAGTTGATGCTATGAAAATTTGCTGTGACGAAAATATACAAATTATCAGCTGTTGTCCTAAAAAAATCCTTAGTTGTAAAACAGGTAGTAGATAACTTGCGGATTAATTTTCTATAAGCGACAAATAGATACCCTAGCTAAACATCAACACCAAATTTTTAAGTCAATGCTAAGAAAAGTTGCAAGTGGGCTCAACAAAAAGCATTCATCCAAGCTTTCAAGCCAACAAATCTAGGTTGTTTAGCCAAGTTCACCAGTAGTATTAGCCTTCTGAATATACCAAGTTTCAACTGGATGCTATAAATATTAGCCGAGAAAATGCAACAAAAATATACCACCATAACAGGAAATATCTGAAATTAAACAGCACAAACAGGAAGTAGATAACATGCGGACCTAAAATTGGTAGGCACCATGAAGAACTCCTAGTTGAACCCGCATGCTAAGGTTCATGTGAATGCTTTAATGGTTGCTGTGAAAAATGTGGCTATGGATGGACAGAAGGCTGGAAAAAGGTGAACCAGTCCACCCTCCTCTTTATCATTTTTTATATAGATTTATACAGACAAACCTGTGAATGGTTTACAAAGTTATGTTGCAATGCATTTTCAATGTAACTAAGGCTTAGCATAACTTGGGCCTAATATCTTTTATAATTTCTAAGATTTTGGAAGAAGGTTTTGACAAACACAGACTATAAATGAAATATATCCCTTTACTATGATGTGTTGTCTCAAATAGGACATGTACTGCTTGATAGACTTTCCCTAAAATATTGTCATTAACCCATTACCATATAAATCTGCATTTTGACTTAATGATTAGTTATGTGCCTGTAGATAACTTAGGGGGGAAAGGAGAAGTAGCTTGTAAGATGGAAATTTCTCCAGTCTAAAAATGCTTTCTTCCCTCTTTGAAACCTACTTATCAAATTAGCCAATTACCACACAACAAACATTTAGACTGGTCCAAATTGAAAGAAGTTGCATATGTTAATTTCAAGTTGATAGAATTTCTAACATCACTGTCTTTCTTGATAGGAAACCCTCTGGAAAATGAATAAATTGCAACAAGCAATTTCTTCTCCCCCTTTTTTCCTCCAATTCATTTCATAACGGTTCGAAAAATCTGGATTGTGTGGAAATGGGTCCAACATACAATTAATTTTCTGGAAATATTCCAAGTCTATGGTTTTGTCATCTATGGCAGACTATAAACCTCTTCATTATCTATCAATCACCTTACCAGGTGAGATTATTACCAGAAAAGACGATTCCAAACTGATGGCTTTTATAGACAATAAATGAAAGGGCATCCCAATATGACCACCAGTTCTGCTGGGATTTATCCCTTTCCTGATTTGCAAAATTTTAGACCAGTCTGAATTCATAAGTTTTGCAGATGACAATTACAAGTGGTTTTAATTTGAAAAAAAGCCATTCAGTAGGGTAGAAAATATTGTAGAAAAAGAATAAATTGATTTTAACAATCAATTTCGTCTTTTTCTACAATGTATTCTCAATCATAAAATCACAGGGACATAAAAACAAGGGATTGAACAGGAAATGGTTAATCTCATAACCAGCAAAGATCTATTATCTAAACCCCTAAGCAATGTCAGACCCAAATATGAATTCATTTATGCCATAAGTCTAGGTAATAAAGCGAATTTCAGACTAACAAACAATCATTTTCATTGAAAATAAAAAATTACACAAATTCACATATCTTGTTCTCCCTTTTTTGTGTATATTTCATTCAAATGATCAATTGGGCTACACTAGTGGCTTTCAAATTCAATGAGCACTTCAGACACTCACACTTGTAAAGTATATTTCACTAAACTCATCCATCATGATAATTAACCATTTACCACACAAGGAAATTTAGACCGTAGTTGCAGACAGCAATTCAAAGTTTGAAATTTTAGATTTTTTCAACTTTCTGGGTATAAAACATTGTGTAAAATAAAGAAAGTACTTGTTACAAGCATGTTTTCCAAAGATTTTTTTCTTAAGGGTGTCATTGTGTGGGAAGGGGTTAATTAAAAGTAATATACATGTAATCACATAGTTCATTGTATAATTGAAAGTGCAACATCCTCTGTACTTATATTCATAGCTGAGTTTTTCAGCCAAGTAGACTAGGTATATGTAACAGGCTTCATAATAACAATTACCCCACACAGTCGAGACATACACTTCTTTTGCAGTCAGAACTATGGAAAAATGCAAAAATGCAATGGAAAAGAATGATTGACACACATTGATCAAGACACACTGAACATAATCCAGGTACAATTTATAACACATAATCCAATCAGAACCTGTCATGTTGCATTCCAAACCAGTACACAAATACAGCGAGCACAGTAGATAAACAGAACACAATTATATAGTTCCAGCCTACAATAGTACAGCATATATAATATATCACAATCATGCCCATTAGAAACAAGAGGCTGGGCTTATTACTGTCTTTTACACTCTTCTTCTTTTTACTTTCAGATTTTCTAGGTTTAGGAGGCTCTGAAACAATACCAAATACCAAACATTCAAGTTCACACCCTCAACTAGCAACTTATCAAACAAAGATCAAATTTTACCAAATCAAACTAAACAGGAATACCCACAGAAAAATGGTACAAAATCAACACAAAAGAAATTAAAATAACAGAGCTGTATTCATAAAATTAAATAAAAAAAAAATCAGCAAAGAAAAAGAGACAAAGAAAACAGAAGCACTCTTTATCCTAATAAACCTTATCTACAAGGATGTGTTTCCATAACCAAATGTAGTGAATTCTAAAAATATCACATGATTCTGCTGAACCTTTGATAGATAACAACTAAAAGCCACTTTTAACTTACCAGATTACCACAAACATGATTTCTGGCTCACATTTAAGTTTTAATGTTCATCTGAGTGAATATTAGTGCATTTTTATCTTTTCTAAGTCCCAGAAACATTGATACCCCCTTTAATCAGGAAAACTGTTTTACTTATACATGTACAAATACATGTAATCAGTAACCTTATTAAATTTTAACCCTTGTCATGCTGAATAAATATTCTGTTTAAAATTGCATCAAAATTGAAGGACTGAAATCATTGGAAGCACTAGATGCAGGTCAATATTCCTTTTAAAAACTGATTTAATAAATCATTCTGGCTAGCAAGGGACAAGCAGGTGGTTTAGACTCAGATCAGACTGCACATATGTGCAGGCTGATCTTTGTCTTTACCTCCTGCTCAAACAGGAATATTCTGGGTTCAGCATGAAATGGGTCAAAACAGTCAAAAGTAGCCAAGCATACAACAACAATAAACTGGAAGTTGAAACATGAAACCTGATAAAATGAGAATAAATACATTCAAATTTAAATCTTTTGTTAGTTTGTTTTAAGAGTTGTTTAATCAGATGGCAATAATGTGTCACCTGATCAAGCTCAAACTAGACCTTGTCACAGTATGTGACTTAATACCCCCGCAAGTGCTTTCAGTGTAATGAGAGCTTTAACAATACAAGGACATAGCTACTGACTTTGCTTTTCTATAAAGGAGTTTGCAACACAAAATTAGCTGTATATGTCTACAAAGCATGAATAATGTCTAAGTTCAAGGGGAGATAATTCTTGAACCAGGGGAATTAAGACTTCAAAATTGTGTCTTGCAAAATTTCAACATGTGGTTAATCTTTGTATAAAGTTTCAATGGTATTGAAGCATAACTGATGGAGGAGTTGGCGAAACAAAAATGGTAGTATTTTGTACACAGACAGATCGACACACAGGCTGATTCCAGTATACCCCCGAAAACATTCGTTTTGTGGTGGTATAAAAATTCCGGCTAAAAAGTTAGTTTCATAGCTGAAGTTGCTAAAACAATAACTGACGCAAATTGCTATGAACCACACAGTCATCAATAATGTGATTTTAAAGGTTTCTATTGGTGAACAAGTGACATTTTATCACTGGTGTAGAAGTAGAAATGGTATTCTCTGTAAGAAAAAAGCTGAACCCAACACCACATGGACTAGTCCAAATTTGAAAGAGTTGCAGATGACAATTCAAAGGTTTAGATTTTTCAAATGTCTGTACAGAAAATATGACATAAGCAATTTCTTCAGTTTTCACAATATTTTCCAAATTGTTTTTCTTGAGGGGTGTTGAAAAGCGTGTAGAAATGGTATAATTACTATTATAGATCTTCATGTTTTTGTTTTTAACCTTTACTTTAATTGAAGTTCTAAAGTAAAAACCCCTCTTTATACAGAACAATAGAAAGAGGAATTATTTGGATTTCAATTTCACACCCTACACTACAAGCACTAATTAGAATCATCCCATCAAGACAATTGCAATGAATCTTACAACATAAGTTTAAAAGTGCCTAACCTCCTCTTATCAAGACATCTGTTAGAAGCTAAAACCATTCTTAAGCATATGTGATCCATTAAAAGAAAATTGATCTTCTCAGTACAGTCTCAGTAAATCTGAGATGATCCATTTTCTTTTGTGGATCATCTCAGATTTACAGACTAACCAGGGTCTTAAGTTTCTTTTATTGCTTTCAGATTCATTATTGACTTTGTACTGAATTCAAATTTGATTTCAATAGTGCCTGGAAGATCTATTTTGGAAAGGGGGATCATATACTAATTACTGAATTACTTACCTTTAGGTTTTGGTAAACAGATTTTATTTGTATCATCGTAAATATAATCCCCTTCACATTCACATATATAACTACCCTCTGAATTTTTACATGATTGTTTATCTCCTGTACATAAACTTGTGTCTTCTGTACACTCATCTATATCTGAAGTAATCAAAAAGGCGTAAATTTACAAACGATTGCATCTGTTACATACTAATTCTTTACATCTCTGTTTATCTCTGCACATTAACCCGTGTTGTCTGTACACTTATTTACATATGACATTGAAACTTAAAATAAAATAGCATTCTCTCCTTTTTCTAATGACACTTTAAGTTGTGTTCAAATTGATATTGGCAAATATTTGCAAGATGAATAAGTCTGAAAAATTTTAATCTGGTTATGATTTAAAGGTTTAGTATGTACTTGAAATAAGAGATGTGTATGCACATGTTGAAATTTAAACAATGTACAGAATTGTGAAAACCTGAAATGTACAGAGCAAGAGGGCCAATGGCCCTGGGGCTCACCTGAGATAGGGCTCTTTTTCTTCAAGGCCCAATACTAACTGGGTCTGGAGAAGACCTCCTTTCAAATTTAACTGAAATCAACTTAAGTTACCATGGCAACCAATGCTTACAACACATTTTAAATTTTTTTTTAAGTAATTTCTAAAAGGGGGCAACCTATTTCTGCCAAATTTGGTTGAAATTGGTGACTTAGTTTTGGAAGAGTAGCCTCTTTATTTCTAAATAGGCCCCAATCACCTTGGTTGAAATTGGCCACATAGTTTTGGAAGAGTAGCCTTCTTTATTTCTATATAGGCCCCAATCAGCCTGGGGCTGTCAAATACTAGCAATTTTGAAAGAGGTAAATGTGCTGATGCTTCATGCAAAATATCAAGATTCTAGGCCTCCTGGCTCAGAAGGAGATGATTTTTTAAAGTTTTTTTTTTCTTCATATTTTACACTTGTTGTCATGGCAATCAGAGATTTTAACAGATTTCAATTCTTTGTTTGAAATTAGCTAAGTGGTTTTGGAGGAAATGTTGTTTTAAAAATCATTCTTTATTTTCATATACCCGCCCCCTCCTGAGGCTCCACTCCTGGGACCCAATGGTAATGTTTTTTCAACAAATATCAATTCTTTTAGCAATTTTTTAAAGGCCACCACCTGAGGAACATTTCTGCCAAATTTCTTTGAAACTGGCCCTGTGATATGAGAGGAGATATCGTTTTAAAATTGTTGACACATTATTGACGATGGACAGAGGGTGATCAAAATACCTCACCATCAGCACTTCCTAATCAGGTGAGCTAAAAAGATGGAATCAATGTAAATGAATCAGCAAAAGTGCAGCTGCTTGAACAAGAGCCATTGGAGATTAATTATGCTCCCATATATAGCCCTGTCATAAAAAGTATAAATTAAAAGGGGGAAAAGGTTCAGACGGGCAGATGGATGAACATACAAAGCAGCCACTATAAGCTCACACTTCTCCAGACATCCATAATTTTAATGTTTCATCTTAAGCTGTGACCCCAACCTTGAAGTTGTCTGAAAATTTGTTCCAATTTGCACATCTACTCATGATAGAGATCAATTGTGCAAAGCTATTTCTAAATCCATCCATTATTTTAGGAACTATTCTACAGTCATGCTTAATTTTAATGTTTGAACTTGAGCTGAGACCTTGACTTTAGAGCTACCTGAATATTTCTTTCGAATGGAACATCTACTCATGATAGTATACCAATTATACTGAAATCTATGTATAATTGTTTGATAGATTCAATGGGATTTAATGCCACTTTTAACAGAAGTTCAGTCATATCATGGCAGCTGGAGCACCTAACTATTGATTCCTGGTATTTCTTACACCAGTATTACCACAACATCTTTCCCAAGCCTCCAGCTGCTCATCCCACTTAGGTTTACAATTATCAATCCATTGCTGGGAGAATGTCACCTCCGCCTGGGATTGAAACCCAAAGATTAGAAGTTCTACGCACTACAACTGTGCTGCCCATGCATAATTGAAGGAGCTCTGGAAAAGCTCAATTTTAATGTTTGACCTTGACCTGTGACCTTGACACTGGGGCTGTCCAAAAACCGGGAAAAAAATGTTGACACAATATCATAAGGAATTCACATGTGAAGTTTCGTCAAATTTGGCACAAGGTTTTTGGAGAAACCCAAGACAGATGGATGGAATGACGGACAGACCAAGCCCCAGTTATATGCCTACCCTTCAGGGAGCATAACAAGAGGTAGGGGTTGTTGTTGTTACACTCTGTTTAGAAAATCTGTTATCAATTTAGTATATGAAAACTGAAACGCTGTGCATCCCTATTTTCATTGATAGGTGTCTGTAATTAAAAACACGATTAGTCTATTTCTGTAACCTAGCATAACTTTTATCTATGATCAATATGATTGGGTTCCAAATATTCAAAGATTCTCAAATGCAATCTAAAGGTATTTCTTTATGAAGCCAAAATTGCTCACAGACACAAGTGAAACTAAGGTTATTCTGATGTAGTTCTAGTAACATATTTACCTGTACATATATTATTTTCTTCTCTATACCCTTCTGCACATGTGTCACAATGTGTAGGTCCATATGCCTTACATCCATTACACGCTTTATGACATGCTGCACAGTTATATTTCCCTGGTGTGTTTACACAGTATTGATTCTCTTCACATGGTGTATCTGCACATTCATTCACATCAATACATCCCTCATTCCCTGATAATTCCCACCCTGTTTTACACTCATCACAGCCTTTAGGTCCAGCTTCCCAACATGTTGATTTGCATGACTCATGACATTTTTTACAGATGGTATGTGTGTCATTTTTAACTTCCTCGTAATAATTGTCAATACATTCATTACATATATTTCCCTGGTATCCCTCATCACAGCTACATTTACCGGTGCCTTCTCTGGTTCCCTCTCCCTGCAGAAAATCAAAATTGATGTTTGCTCTTTAACCCACTATCACAAATACCACTTTTTGATGCAATAAGGATAAAAGTTTTAAGATAAAAGGGCCAAAATGGTTCTAAATTTCTCACCTGAATTTCCAAGTGCAAGTTAAGACAACCCATTTCAGGTCATTTGAGTAGAAAATGTGATTACGGTGCCAACAAGGTGTTTGTAAGAATTGATCTGGTGTTTGACTCCAGTTTTCAAACTCATTCAAGTTTTTATGAAGACATCTAATTGACTAATATTTAGGTTGAATGAGCAAAAAAATATTGTCGCAAGATATTATTCGGAGATTTGATATACTGGTAGCTCTTAAACCTCACGTAACAAATTTTACACTCATTATAGATTCTTTTCAAACAATCATTTTCACTAGTTTTCATGATTATTGACCTGAAAATATGGCTTTAAAAGCTTCACATTTTTTTCACAGATTTAACTTTTTTATCACCCTTAGTGACTCAATATTGTACTTGACCCAGATTTCATCAAGATTAACATTTGCAGGTTGAATGAGCACAAAATGTCGCCTCTTAGAGTGTTTACAAGGTTATTCTTAGAATTGACCTTGTGAGCTTTCCCGTTCTAATACAGGATTTTACACTCCTGTGATTTTATACTCGAGAAAACATTGTGGAAAAAGAAGAAATTGCTTGTTACAAGTAATTTCTTATTTTTCCAGAATATTTTCTACCACATAGGATGGTTTCATTTCAAATAGCATCCAGTTTTCATTGTTGTCTGCAACCGCTTTCAATTTGGACTGGTCTGAAATTTCCGAAAACGGGAAAGGGTTAACCAAAGTGACCCGATTTCAAACTTGTAAAAGATTCCATAAAAACAAACATTCTGAGCAAGTTTCCAGTTGACAGAGCAGAAATTGTAGCCTTTAGAGTGTCTACAAGGTTTTTCTAGGAATTGAGAAGATGAAAACTTCAACATCAGGGATTGTACAGGAAAGGATTTATAACTTAGCAATTGTTGAAAAAAAAAAGTTTAAATGATGGTTTCTGAGAAAGAGAAAACAAATTCCTTCCAAGAATCCATACTAACAACAACAATATTTTGCTCACATCACATTTTCCATTTCCAGTACATGGTCTATCTTTTCCTCCTTCACATTCTTGACATTTAGCTCCATATCTGTTAGGTGGACAACACACTGAAAATATATAATTCATAGATATAACTTCATTTCACAATAATGTCTATGTTCTACCAAAACTTTGTAACTACAGCTTATTCCAAGCTGTAGTTATGAGGCTTTGGCAAAACACCATCTATATGTAAAAAATACACACACAAAAAAGAATAGCACCAAGTACCTAATGCTGGGCTGTTGGTTGCTGGGGAGAAGATAAAATCAATCCAACGGGGAGATTTCTTCCTTTTTAATGCATTTAGAATTGCCTCACTTAATAGCTCAGGTTGTTCTTTTGATAGTGAATATTTTTTGCAACCTTCACATACATACATACATTTCAAAGTCAATGAAATGTCATATTTTATTGTCTCTCTGGGTAGAAATCATTTTGGGAAAGGAAGAAATTGCTATATACAAACCATCTTATAATTTCAACCAATGATTTCCAAATTTTTTTTCTTCAAAGGAAATAGGAATGGTTTGAATGTTTGGTTATTCCTTTTCCAGACAACATAATTTGAGACCGTTCCTAATTGAAAGAAGTTGCCAACATCAATTCAAAGTTTGTTCAACCCATTACCATACGACAAACTTCATTTCAAATTGCCCTAAAATTGGAAAATAAGTGTCTAATAGGATAGGAAGCATTGTGAGAAATGGAGAAATTGCTTGTGACAATTTTTCCTTTTCCAACCAAGTTTTCCATGATTTCTCGGGGTGTCATAAAAAGCCATTGTGTTGTAATACGGTTAATTGAAAATTATATATCACATACGATATAAACATTGTGATAAAAGACGGAATTGCTTGTTAACCCATTTCGACAAATTAACTCTTTTTGACACCCCAAGATAAAAAGCAGTGGAAAACATTGAGGAAAACTGAGAAATTGCTTGTAACAAGCAATTTCTTTGTTATCTAAAATGTTTTTTACCCCATAAGACAAAGAAAACATAAATTTCATCAACTTAAAAAGTTTCATCTGCAATATCTTTGAATTTGGACAAGTCTAAACTTGTTGCTCTATTGTAATTGGTTAAGGGATATTGATGTAATGAGATGAAAATCTTTTCATGTACTCACCTTTTAACCTACTGATACATAGCCACTGTTGCATATCAACATTCTCCTGTTTCCCCAATACATTAAAATAATAATCCTCCACATCCTCTTCATGTTTCTCTAACAAATGCTGACACTGAAATTGAAATATTTTGCTATTATGGGTATTCTGTTTAAGAAATGAAGAGAATATTTTTTTGTTTTCATGGAGGTATGAAACAAAAAAACTTATCACACTGTATGAAAACATGAAGCAGTTTCATACATAATTATGATTAGTTTTCGTTTTCAAACCTCTATAAATGAAAAATATATTCTCTTCATTTCTTATATTTCAATGACATAAAGCGAAACACACAAAAAAAATTAAAATTTTGATACATTTTTATGGAACTATTTTGTGCACAGGCATTCAAATCAAAGAACAATTTTCTGATAAAAAATTGCACTGCCATAATTTGGCCATAACAGCGAGGTGTCTGTATTTCCTGGGTGGCCTTAAGAAGGGTTTTACTGTATGAGTAGAAATTTATTTAACCTGTCTCAAAATAATTGGTACAAATATATCAACCAAACAAAATGCAATATGCATAATTTCCTATACATAAAAAATCAACAAAATTCAGTTTGGTTATAGACCTCATTTTATAGAAAAAGTCTCGTAAATCCAGTTTGTCATATATTCCAACTGCCAAAAGAAATGTTTAACAACTTGTTGGACATTAACCTGTTGTCGTACATTGAAATTTTAGATTGCAGAGCAGGATTGACAACCATCTTCTCCAATGGGGTAGAAACCACTGTGGAAAATGAAGAATTTGCTTATTACAAGCAATATCTTCATTTTCAACATTGTTTTCCTGAACTTTTTCCTTGATTGGCAAATTTACTATGGTCTCAAAGGTACTGAATAATTTCTTCATTATCCACAATGTTTTCAACCCCAAAGATAAAAAAGAATTAAAAATTTCAGCAACATAAAATTGTCATCTGCAACATCTTTGAATTTGGACAAGTCTAAAATTTTGTTGTCTGGTAATGGGTTAAGTACTGTAAATATTCTCCTTACCTCTTTGGAGTCATGCTTACATAGATATTTCTCCCATATCTCTACAAGTCTGGTTTCACTGGAAAAAAACAAGCAAAGTAATTTGTACTGCTAATGAGATTTTACTTTTTAACTTTCACCAACAGATTATGTTCCCACAAATCAAATGAGGCACAGACATCCACCAACAAAACTTTATGTTGGTTATATTTTCCTTTATGTATTCAAGAAAATTTACATTGACGGGAGATAACTCATAATGTAAGCACATCAAAGTTATGGTTTTTATACACTGACCCTCCTCAATGGCAAGTCATAACTTTGATATATAAAGTCTTTTTTATCAAATTTGGTTCAGGGGTAGTGTAGATGGATGGGAAGCCTGTAAGTTCAAGGTATTTCTATCAATTTTGACATTTATTATGGCAGATACCCTTTGAATTGCACTGCAAAGCCTCTTACAATTTAAATTTGGAACAGTCTAAAATTTTGCTATCTACTATTTGATGGGTTTAACTATTACTTCACAATGCTGCTTTTTGACTATCCTCAAGAAAAATACTTTTGAAAACATTGTGGATGACCAAGTTTCATCAAGATTTTCCCGTGGAATAGTCCCATTTTCAATAGGAAACATCCTGACCTGATAAATATTCAAACCAAGTTTCACGCAGATTCAGCTAAAGATTTAGCCTATAGATTGTAAACAGTGAATTTTTCATTAAGATTCCTTTTTACCAGGTTTTTAATGAAACTGTCCATTTTTTGACAGGATTGATTCTTAAGAACTGGCCATGTTTCATCAAGACTATGAGCTAAAGTCGAGGCTCCTTAAGTGTTAACAATGAACATGTCAAAATTCATTTTCCAGTTCATCAAAAAAGACAGTCTAATGTTCAAAAGGATTTGTCCTTATAACCTGACAAACACTCTGACTAAGACTTCTTACCACACCACAAGTCTTAGACTGTTCCAAATTGAAAGAGGTTTTTCACAATTATTTGTTGATAGACTTTAAAAAATATTTGTTTCTTTGGGTTGAAAACACTGTGAATAATGAAAAAATTGCTTGTAACAAAAAAATTCTTCATTTTCTGCAATCTTTTCCAAAGCCCTTTTCTTAAGGGACGTCAAAAAGTGTCAGTGTATGGGAATGGGTTAAATGGATGACAGATAATAAAGGGTCATTAAAGTTCACCATGAGCACTGTGTACTCATGTGAGATAAACAAAAAATAAAATAAAATGTGGAACAAAGAAAAAAAGATCATCACATTCCTCTTTCTGCCCAGCTGAGCCTGGAAGGCTCACTCAGGTACTCTCTGTGCTCTCAAACCTAGGGTCGTGTTTTGACCCTCCCATGGCCAATATTCTTTCAGACATTTGATAAAAGTCAATGTGATATGAATCATTCATCTCTCACTATGTGCAAATGATAAGCAGAGGGCCTAAGTTGGATGAGTGCTGGTGGCTTGGATCAAATGATGTGGTTTTCCTACAGTGGCAAAAAACAGGAGTCCATGGTTAGGTACACCAGCACATCTAAACCCATTCCCATTTGACAAAATTTTAGACTGGTCCAAATTCGAAGAAGCTGTAGACAATTTCAAACTGATGGAATTTAATTTTTTTTCGTCTGTTAGGATATAAAACATTGTGGATAATGAAGAAATTGCTTGTAACAAGCACTTTCTTCATTATCCACATTGTTTTCTAAAGCCTTCTAAAGCTATTGAGGGGCGTTAAAAAGCGTCATTGTGTGGGAATGGGTTAAAATTAATGAAATACAGTGTTTTACCCTATACAATTAATAAATCCCCCTTCTGTACTCTTTTTATGATGTTATTGCCAAGTTTGTCCTATTTCTGGGTTGTAATCCCTTCCTGTTCAAACCCAGGATTTTATGTTGCTGTGAAATCATACTTAGAAATACAGTGGAAAAAGGATAAATTGCTTGTTACAAGCAATTTTTCCTTTTACCACAATATTTCTACCACATAGGATAGTTTCATTTCAAATTGCATTGTTGTTTGCAACCACTTTCAATTCCAACTGGTCTTAAATTTCAAAAGATGGAAAAGGGTTAAAGTTAAGAAATGTTATAGAAACTGTAAATGGAATTTCAATCTACAATTAATTGAATACATTATTTACCTGCTAGCCCAGGTACCTAGGGATTTTTCCTCCCATCTTGTATTTCCACCACCAAAATTAGATTTCTTGGTCTTTTCTAAGCCCTAAAAAGATATACAGAATCAATCAGACAAATAATCAACTATCAAAACAGCACAAGACCTAAAAATTTCCTAATGATGAGCAACTTGAGGTGCTTGAGCACCTGATTTGTTTCACCAGCTTCACCAGCTTCACTTTACTTATCAATCAGGTAATTCAGTTTTCTTAATTACTAATTAAAGAAAGAATTACCTTTCTTTCAATTTAATCTAATGCAGACAACTTTCCTTTATACAACAAATATTCTCTGTCAAGCAGTAACAAATATTTCCCCTGCATCACTATATGATTTCTACCTGAAATTTGGTCAATCATCTATGGCAGTATATATTTACCAAAAGATCAATCCGTCCTCTGAGCAGAAGGTTTTCAAAGTTATCAGAACATACAATAAATGGAGATTTTAAAAAGGATCAAAATTCTTTGAAGGAATCAGATTAAGTCCTTCCCACGCAATCAGGCTTTTTGACGCACCTCAAGAAAAATACTTTTGAAAACATTGTGGAATATGAAAATTTGCTTCTGACAAGCAATTTCTTCAGTGTCCACAATTTTTTCTACCAAAAAATGAAAAACATCTAAATTCCACCGACTTGAAAATGTTGTCTCAAAAATCTTCCAATTTGGAACAGACTAAAATTATGTCATCTGGAAAATAATGGGCCACCAAAGGGTCATTCCTGGGAAATTTTGTTGCAATCCATTAACTGGATTCTAGGGAGAAGATTTTTTAAGTTTTTTACTATACATCATATTTGGAATTTAGCCCGAACCATTAACCCATTCCTGGACTACCAAATTTTAGACTGGTTCAACTGCAATTTGAAACCAGAAACCTAGAAATTTTCAACTAGTCCAAATTGGAAGAAGTTGCAGGTGACTGGCCCTAAATCACTAACCTGAGAATGATTTCTTTAAGTGTGACAAGTTCAGCCCTTCAATGCCCATATTTTTTGTGAATCATAAACTCATGAACAACTTTTGAAAATGGTCACGCAAGGAACACCCCTGTCAAAGATTAGTCCAAATTGGCTCTGTGGTTTAGGAGTAGAAGATATTTAAAGAATTATTGTTAAAAAATCTAGTTAACACACTAGAGTCCACAGTTTTCAACAAATTCTCTTAAAACTTTCACAGAATGATTATACCAAAGTATGGACTGTTGCTTTCAAAAGTGGATCTGTTGGTCAAGTATTGGAAAAAGGGGCCTTATGAAAATGTAATAAAAGATCTTAGTTAATACAATGACGTCCCCAGATTTCACCAGATCTTCAAACTTTTACAGAATGATTGTACCATCAGAAGGATTGTTCCTTTAAAAATTAGGTCTGATCTGTCTAAAACACAGAGAAACACAGAGAAAGGGGCCTTATGAAAATTTAAATAAAAAGATCTTACTAAGTCCACAGATTTAATCGGGTTGTCTTCATACTCGTACAGAATGATTATACTTTGTATGTATAGTTCCCTTCTTAATTGGGTCAGATCCATCAAGTAACATGGGAAAAGGGGCTGCATGAAAATTTAATTTAAGAAACCCTTTTAACAGAATGAAGCCCACAGCTTTGATCAGATTTTGTTGAAATTTTCACAGAATGATTGTAAGGTCATAACAATCATTCTTTACAAAATGGGGTTTGAACTGTTGAGAAACACAAGAAAAGGGGCCTTATGAAAATTTCATTCAAAATCTTTGTTACAAAGTCCAGAGCTTTTTTTATTGGAATTTCTTCAAACTTTAATAGATAAACCCTTGCAGCACAATTAATTCCACAGTTTTCATCAGATTCTGTTTAAACTTTCACAGAATGTTTGTATTATCATTAGGATTGTTTCTTTCTATATTGGGCTTGATCTGTCTAGTATCAGCTAAAAAGGGGCCTTCTGAAAATTTCATTCATAGTTTTTTAGACTGGTCCGAATTGGAAGA
The DNA here is from genome assembly GCA_946902895.1 of Fragum fragum. Classification (NCBI taxonomy): domain Eukaryota; kingdom Metazoa; phylum Mollusca; class Bivalvia; order Cardiida; family Cardiidae; genus Fragum; species Fragum fragum. The sequence goes on from OX336371.1 coordinate 52,836,065, forward strand.
AGTTGCAGTCGACTGGCCCTAAATCAGTAACCTGAGAGTGATTTCTCCAAGTCTGATAACGCTTGAAAGCAGATAATAGCAAACCTCTTTGAAGTCATCCACAATTGTTTTACAATGGCTGCATTTAGAAGCACCAGTTACAGCTGCTGTGAAGCCAAGAACGATGTACAATGCCGAGGTAAACACTAACAGGAGCTTTGACAGCTTCATCATTCGAGTCTGACAAGTCAATGCCGGTCGGAGATAAATCTTTTTTGATACCAGTAAAATGTTGACTCCTTTCCTAAAACTGTCCTGTAGTGAACATGTAAAAATGAGAAGATGGCATTGGGAGCTGTTACGGTAAGGATTTGACGGAAAACTTCAGTATTCTCTTCTGACTTCGATGTCTGCAAGCACTACGAAAACCAATCATATTTGGCCACGACGGATTATCGAAACTTGACAAGGGACGTAACTCAGACCAATAGAAAATCGTTAATGGAAAAGTAGCTTAAGATTCATCGAATCGACAGCTAGACAAGAGAGAGCAATGATGGACCTAAATCGCAAACCGGAATAACTTCAAATTCATGTTGGCAGAATATGTAAATTCAGTTTCCCGATATCTACCGTAGGAGGGCATTATGTACAAACATCAATCGAGATGGATGATAGAGGCAGCTGCCTAGTTTGTTGCAGTGCCAGTACCAGCTTATCTCGAAAGACCAGTGAGGACCACCCGACATATGCACACAGCATCTTTCAGACAGATCCATCCAAATGCAGCCTACTTTAAATATTCTTTTTTTCCCTACACAGTGATACTATGGAACAGCCTACCAGAAACAACTGTACAGCAACCTGATATTGCAGCGTTCAAAAAGAGTCTCGATTCTTTTCAGATAGTGAGCCGTCCCTGAATGACCAAAAATATGTTTTACCAGCTCCTTTAATCTAACACTCACAATACTTTTAAAATTTTGCACCCTAACCAATGACTTACAGTTTTTATTCCAGCACAGACGCGCACCTGCCAGTAATACTCGAAAGGGGAGTTGGGCAGTATATATAGATAGATAGATAGATAAGATCTAAACACCAAGTAAAAATAAGTAAGTACTACAAGTAATGACAATGTGGGCCAGATTTAAACACGAAGTGTCCCATTAGAACCCTTGGAAAATTAGCTAAACAATTTCAAGGAAGGTTATGCCACGAATGTCATGCGAAGAAATCTCCTCCACTTTAAGTTTGCATTGGCTAACGGACTTAGCGTTATCGATACACCTTTCTTGCAGCGGCCAGTCAATGTGAAATAAACCAGACACACATTAACTTTTAATTAACGGTCAGTAGGCGACCACCTCAATAAAGGTATAGGAATATGCCGTCTGTAGTTTTAATCGATGGATGATTCCGTTTTCATCTGTTATTCTCAAACAATTATGACCCGGATTAACCAATTACCAGACGAGAAAAGTTTGGACTGATATTTATAAATTGAAAGAAGCAACATATATAAATTCAAATTGTTTTGAGCTGCAAAGAAGGGGATAAACACCGTACAAACATTGTGAAAGAAGGAGAAATCGCCTGATTACAGCAATTTCTCCTTTTTCACGTTTTTCCTAAATTTGATTTTTCACGGGTGTAAAAAGGCGGGATTGTGTGGGAGTGAATTAAGCCTCGGAGAACTTTGACTGTTTTACAAAATAATTAATGACATCATAAATCACATTTTTTTCTATTTTAATCAGAATCATTTTTTAGCTAATGATTATGTATGCCGACATTACGTAACATACTTTTTTTCAAAATCGGACAAATGATAAAACATAAACATGATTAGAAAAAAGTGAATTATTTAGTAAACCAACGGTCAACGAGCCTCCAAAACGTTTTAACTAAGGGGAATTTCAACGCGTGGTTAAGAGGTAAAGTATTGGTTTCACGATCAAAAGGTCCAGAGCTCAATTCTTTTGAGCATCTGTCGACATTAAGTCTGTTATTTGCCCACATAAATGGTGCTGGTACTGCTGTTTCTCCAGGAAGCAGAATCGAGGCTTGAAAAGCTTGTTTCCCACTCGATGTAAAATAATAGATTAAATTCTTATCCAATTTCTGCTCAGCTGTAGTTACGTGGTTTCATTAGCCCAACAAATGGATATGGAATGAATGTTAAAAAAAACGGGTTTTATTCTATTTAAAAAAAATGCCAATGGCTTAATTACCGATTTTGATCCAACGAAAAATAAAAATGATAATAAAACTAAAACATATCGTCTGAAATTCTTGAGGAAAATGAATAAATAAGAATGTAAAATATTTACTTATACTAAATGGTAAATTAATAATTGTTTGTAATTGAATACACGGCGGGCTATTTGACAATTTGAAAGTTCTGTGTAAATCACGGTGGCTTTACTTAATAGGATGTTTAAAATGAGTCCCATAGGAGATGGAGAAGTGTGAGTTGCTAATTAACTGGTTCCCCGAAACACTCAAATAATCAAATTCAAATTGTAGTTCATACTTTTTGGTCTTGGTTTATTTATAGTAAGGATGGATCTTATTAATTCTGATTGAATCTATTAAAAAGTGTATCAAATATCGCAGTTGTGCAACCAAAATGTCGCAAATACAGCTTTTATTCAACCTGTGTTTACTATTTTTTGGTCGCATTCTGACAATACCATATCCTCCTTGACAAAAAAGTAACTATATACTTGTGCATAAAGAAAAGAACTAATTGGAGGTGAAATGGGCGGCATAAGCTCTGAGATCCAGATCTTGAAAAGAGGTAGGATTAGCGATCAACATAGAATCTGAAAAAAGAACAAAGATTCGACCACGGTCAACCTTTATAGTTTGCACAGTCTGATCAGATCGGAACATTTAGCTACTCATTTCTTGTATCTTTTTTTTCCGGAACGATTCACATATCTCCATATTATCTGAACGTACGGGACAACTGAACAATTTGCACTTTATTTATTCTATTTTGAAAATAAAGATAATAATAATAAGAAGAAAAAAGTTTGGTCTTACGCACGTGAAAGAGGAAATGCAATCCAAACTGAAAGCATAGTCTGCATAGTCAGGTAGGTGGAAAAACTCGGTAAAAAATATAAATTTTTGATACCGGAAAGCCCGCGCATTGTGACCATGGACGACGTTTAAAGGGCGAAGTCCCGATATGTCAGTTTGACGGATCACATAAAACGGATCATCTCGGAAGAGCAAAAAGTTTCGTTCGTTTTCTGACCTACTATTCTGGTACGCAGGCTGACTATAGTGCAGACTTATCTCTTTTCAATATTTCAATCATAGAAGGGGCATTCTACCTTGATATACATTCAATTTTGAAAAGGAAACAATTATGATTGGCTTGTGGAAGGTTTCGAGGCCTAGTTATAGTTCACGGGCAAGCTATATATGTATATCTACTTCCTAATTGTGATTCAAAATCACCTTACTTTTAACTGAAATCAATATTGTTTGATTGTCTTCGCAGTTAGGTAGATGAGCGAATTGACAAAATCAGACAAAACAGAGAGATAATAGCTAAAGAATAATAGTTTGTGAACATGTAGGGCCTACATATAATGTAAATCGTAGTCATAATGGAAGGAAGGTTATTTTAAGTGTGTTACTTTGTAAGATATGTTGTCTTGGATATGAATTATGAACAGGCAACATTTTGGATGAAGATCTTAATGTCGTATCTGCGGGTTGAATGTACTGTAGTTAAAACGTTTAGGTCGTCAAACCAACAAAAAAGCAAAGTTCACTCCCGGCATAAATGGACGATTTTATCGGTAATCCATATTTGATTGACAGACGTGGTCCGTCACTTTACACCCCTCCTTGTACTGAATTGGTTTTCCATGCCACTATAAGCCCGTTACCAGATGTCATTGAAAGAAGTTGTAGGCAGTACATGAATATATCATGTTATAATAACCATCTCGATATGTCGACTAAGACAGGCGAACACTTGAAGATGTTAAACATTGAGAAAGAATCGAGAAGGGACCTAGTTATTTCGGACAGCATAGTTGGTTCCCATGGTAACTCAAATACGACTGTCATTTTGATAGTGATGTATGTTTGTACGATCATTAAATTCTAATGTCTAAAGCATCTGGTTTTCTATGCACAGAGTGCAGAGATAGTTCTAATGCATGTTACTTAGCAAAAGTCGTTCATTTCGCGTTCTTATTTTAATCTCAAACTAAAATCCTTTGAATTAAAAAACTATTTCGAACAATATCCGGCTGTAGTTCTTTGGTGTAATCGTCCTATCATTTAATGATGAATATCGGCCACGAGAGATGAAATGCCTCAAAAAAAGTTATTATTATTGTTGTTGTTGTTGGGGAGGGGGGGTTAACGCCAATTTTGATAGTATTTCAGTCATGTCCAGGCGGCTGAAGCACCTAACCATAGATTCCTGATATTTCTCACACCAGTACTAATACTAAATCCTTTCTGAGCCTCCAGCTGATCATCCCATTTAGGTTTACGATCAATCAACCATCGGAAACTAATGTCTGAAAGGATATTCGCCGCGACCAGGGATCGAACCCGGGACCCCTTGACTAGGAGTCATACGCGCTAACACTGCCCTATGGACGTGGTCAAAATAGAAGAAGTGGATATGGTGTAAGAGAGAGCAGGCTGAGAGTATGTGTTTGTGACGGGGCTTAATATAGCTTTGAACTATCGTAGGGAAACTCACTTCCAAATCAGAGATAGATAGATAGATAGAGAGAGAGAGAGAGAGAGATAGAGAGAGAGAGAGATAGATAGATAGATAGATAGATAGAGAGAGAGAGAGAGAGAGAGAAAGAGGCAGACATAGAATAAAGCAAAGAAATAAACTTTTAATATTAATCGTTGGAGGACGACCAAAACTTTGGTCTGGTTCGATCCTAGATGCAGCGGGAAATTTTGGAAGCAGTGTTAGTTTTGTCCAAGAAAAATAATTGTCTTTTTATCCATGTTTTGTTGTTGGTTTTTTTTCGTCCTCCAATCTTTAAAAGCCCTGTTGACATTTTGGCTCGAACGGAATAATTTGAAAAATGATTCATATTTCTACGTCTTATCCCAGCATTAGATAAAAAAAGTATCAACAAGTTTAATTTTGAATTCAAAATCTTTGAAATATAACATGAAATATGCTGAACGGCAAATAGGCATTAAATATTCGGGCCAAACTAAGTTACTTGGTCTTTATACTAACCGAGTTGTTATGATTGGAAGTAATTTATGTTATACTCGTTCATGATATACATAAGAGCGTGAAAAGGAAACCCATTTTTCAAATTTTACTCAGTTTGATTATCAATGTACATTGCCCCAACTTCCAGGTGCCTAGAAAATGGGTATCTAATGGTCAGACTCTCATTAGTTTAGCGTATGCCAGTGCAATGGGACAGTCTTAGAGGTGTTTCCATGGTAACGGGGCTCTATGGTAGCATTCTTTGATTACCAAGCTAGTGGAGATATTTACACATTTTTCCTAACCATGTAAAAGAATAACTTTTTCCGCATGCATGTCCTTGAATCTGCTAGCATACCAAGTTAACATCGTAACTAGCATATATCCTCTTCAGCCTACTTAACAATGTAACTACAGCTGCTCTGAGACACAGTGAGAGAGACAGACGGTTAGAAAATAGATCGGATCCAGCCCAAACCAACCACATAGGTGGTATTTCAAAATTGAGTGTATATCAAGGTAGAATAACCAATCTACAATTGTAATTAGGCGATAGGGAGAAGTCTCGATCCTGGTAAGCCTGCTCACTCCCCACAGTAGCTCTTAATGCGAGATTATCCATTTTTGTCTTCAAAATTCATCAAACCAGCATAAATTTGCCGGCGGCGGATCTCAGGACTCACGGCGAATTTGAAGTTTCGTGTATGGTCTCCCTGCGCAGACTGACCGGAGGTGAAAACTTTTAACTTTCGCCGTGTTTTCTTTAATTGCTGTTGTGGTTGTTAAACCTCACGAACTCATTTTACATTTGGACTTCATTATTAGAAAATATAGAGATGTCTGAATCGTCACGAGAAAAAAGTAGTTGCGAAAGTTTACGATCAGATCAGACATAGCGAACTATGACGGCTGATGGTTGTCTTCTTTAACCCTGATTTATTATATGTCCCCTCACCTTTCAAAGGTAGGATGAAAACTATTTAGTTAAAGAACGGCACCCCGGGTGGTTATAATTTGAAGTACTATATTTATGAATGATACATTCGCAATATCGCAAAATTCACAATATGTGTCGTACTTGTTCATGACTGAAATAAGAGCTTGAAACCCAAACACATTTTCTCTAGGTTCCACTATATCCCCAAACCCCAGTCATTCTCTGTGAATGCTCCAACTTCCAGCTGCCTGGAAAATTGGTAATTAATGGTCATTATTTTTGTGTATATCAGTGTAAAGTGCCAGTCCAAGATGAGTTTCTATGGTAACATTCCTTGATCGCAAAACTAAATATTCTCGTTTTCTCTAATGTATTAACCTTTTCAGTCTGTCTATCTGTATGTTTATCTGTCTTAACAGAAAAATCAAGATACTTGCCATTGAATTATATATTCTTTATAGAAATACACCATACCACTTAAATAAATGTCACAAAATACTCTCTCTCTCTCTTTTCTCTCTCTCTCTCTCTCTCTCGGATAGTAAAGAGTAACATGTTTCTTTTGTTGTTTTCTTTCCATAAGTTCTACAAAAATATCTCTGTTTGCTCATGTAATAGATGTACATAATTCAGAAAATAGCTACGAAAGACCGGTGGTGACATCATCTATTCACGGTTCACACTTCAAACTTCATACATATTAAGTCTGAAATTGGAAGTGTGAAATGTGAATTATGAGACCAGTGGTGACTTCTTAAATTCACAGTACATAATCAAACCAAATTAAATATGAAGTTTGAAGTGTGAAGTTGGAAGTATGAAGTGTGATGTTGGAAGTTTGAAGTCGGAAGTTGGAAGTATGAAGTCGGAAGTTTGAAGTTTGAAGTTGGAAGTGTGAAGTTGGAAGTTGGAAGTATGAAGTGTGAAGTTGGAAGTATGAAGTGTGAAGTTGGAAGTATGAAGTGTGAAGTAGGAAGTTTGAAGTGTGAAGTTTGAAGTGTGAAGTGTGAAGTGTGAAGTTGGAAGTGTGAAGTGTGAAGTTGGAAGTATGAAGTGTGAAGTCGGAAGTTTGAAATGTGAAGTTGGAAGTTTGAAGTGTGAAGTGTGAAGTTGGAAGTATGAAGTTGGAAGTATGAAGTGTGAAGTTTGAAGTTTGAAGTTGGAAGTATGAAGTGTGAAGTTGGAAGTTTGAAGTGTGAAGTTGGAAGTTTGAAGTGTGAAGTGTGAAGTGTGAAGTTGGAAGTATGAAGTCGGAAGTTTGAAGTGTGAAGTTGGAAGTATGAAGTTGGAAGTTTGAAGTCGGAAGTTTGAAGTGTGAAGTTGGAAGTATGAAGTGTGAAGTTGGAAGTATGAAGTATGACCAACTTCACACTTCAAACTTCCGACTTCATACTTCCAACTTCTTACTTCCAACTTCAAACTTCCGACTTCATACTTCCAACTTCTCACTTCACACTTCCGACTTCATACTTCCAACTTCTCACTTCCAACTTCAAACATTCGACTTCACACTTCAGAGTTACTATGTATGAAGTGTGAACTGTGAATTCTTGATGTCACCACCGGTCTTTCGTAAATAGCAATCTTTTTAGCCGTGTCGTCACAGTTGGTGCATTGGGTTTTCATGGCAAATTGGATTTAAGTGTTCAATAGCATGACTTAAGCTCAATATCCACATTTGCTCTATTGCGTTCTTAACACTTTAGAATTGATCTGCAGACAAACAACTGTACAAATTAGTACAATAACATGTAATACATAACAAAGCTTAATAAATTAAAATAAATTGACAATTACAATACTTTGTCTTACCATCTTAAGTGATTTATCAAATGGATGTGACAACAAAGGATTTATAAGAAAGTGTTAGCATTTATTTTGGGAAAAGTCAATACATAGAAATGATGATGAAGGATTGTAGCTAGACCCGCTCCCCGTCTCACTGATACTTATATTTTAGTTGAAAAGTTTCTTTTCTCTAGCTGTTATCTTTTTCTGTTTTGCTGATTAGTTTGTGAGACGTAAGGGAGGTAATTTCAAGGAATGAAATGTATTTGCATGATTGATGTATCTTAGTTACTTTCAAACCTAAGCACTTACTGACAGCCTGGAAGACAGGCTAGTTTGTAGCTAGCACATATCCTCTTTGACCAACATGACGAAAACTAAATGCATTTACTCAAAAACTGATTTATGCGATAGACCAATCTATGTTTTCTGGCAATTTCTCATTAACTTACCTTTGTTTATTGAATCCTATTAAAATATATATATATATATATATATATATATATATATATATAAAAAGAAAAAAATCGTGAAATGTTTTTCTTTAAAGTGTACTCGTTCAAAGAAATTATTTCGGCTATTTTCATACCAGTCACTTCTAACCAGAAATTACCCGAAGAAAGTAATTGTAAATGAAATTTCTTTGTTCATCTATGACCAATTCCTGTTTTCTGGCTGTTTCTCATTAAACTACCCTTGTATATTGAATCGTATTAAAAAAGCGGGAAATGTTTTTCTTTTAAAATAGTTCGGCTATTTTCATATCAGTCACTTCCAACCAGAAATTTCCCGAAGAAAGTAGCTGTAAATTGATTTTTTATGTTCATTTATACAAACAGGCCCTCAATTCACCCCATGGTACAAGATAGTTTCTTCGTGGCCCATGATGTAATGTTGAGTAACTTGAATAAAACTGCTGGTTTTCTAAAGGAACTTAAACCATTAGCTATCTACAAAGCGAATAGTGAGGGCTCTGGTCAGACGGTGTGGCATCTTATCGTACCAATAGCGTCGAACGTTCTACTTTTCTAAAACATATCTAAAATATTAGAGGAAAAGATGATCTCGATATCCCTTCACTAATGAGGATGACGGTGTGGATGCACATGATTATCTGAGCCTTTATTTGACGTTCGTGTGAAATGGGTGGAAAGACAACGCACAGACTCACATAAACTATATACGAATTGATTTAGGAAATTAGAGCTGTGTCGGTGGATTATCATCCTTACAAGTGAAGGGATGTCGAGATCATCTTTTTCTCTAATTTAGATAAGTAGAAGGTTCGCTGTCCTTTATACGACAAGATGGTGGATTATATAAACAGGTACCAGACTCACGACACTTACTTGTTTTTAGCCCGAGGGATGAAGAATCTCAAGAGTATTGTTTGCAAAACCTAATGGCCCTAGACTTTCTATCTTTAACCTGTGTATTCCTACAGAACTATATTTGAATAATAAAAATAAAAACATCTTTGGTATGATGGTTAAGATAGATATTATAATATAAGATATATCTCGTCCATTGTATACACGGGTCCAATCGTGATTTCTTTGCTTTCAACACTTTCATATATCGTCGTTGGGCGATCAATGATCAAGCTGTGGATACGAGGTTTTCGTTGCCAAACGACAAGACAGAAGGACTGTCGATATTATTTATAACAAATGAAGCTTTTCATCATTAACTATCAACTTGAGCAACTCACATTTCACCTTAACCTATAAAATTATCCATCCTGTACTATATTTGTCCTCAGCATGAAAACTTCTTTTATGTATTCTTCACTAAATTGATCTTTCAATCAATTCTAAGCATAGGAATAAGTTAATGCATTCATTGAACTAGTTCTAATGAAATATTTCTTTTAGGGGGTCGGTTTTTTCCGGATATTTGAATATGTATCATAAATAGATAGATTATGAAATTCATCTTTGATTGCGTGTGTATTGCGTATCAAAAAGTCTTTGATCATTTTTGTCCTATTATTTTTATGTCTCCCTGATTTAATTCGACAAAATGTTACGAAACTCTGAACTTTTTAATAGAAGTATAGTAGACCATTTCAATAGCTTTCAAATGAGTATTTTGGTGAAAATAGTCAACCAACCTTGGTTTGAAGATTTCACAAGAAATCTTACGATTGACACAGAATGTGCAGGGTGGCCAGATTTAAAACTTCTTGTGACAGTTCTGTAGAAAAGGACCACCCGAAAGCCCTATGAGACAAATATTAAGAAATGTCATATTCAGCAGAGGTCAATTAGGTTCATAATTGGTGCAGCCTGATAATAAACTCGTCTTAGTTCTAATCTCTGTCTGTCTGCCTCTATCATATTTTTTGCTTGAACTTAGTTACAGACCACATCGATAATCAAAATAAACTAATAATAATAGTAGTAATAAGGCAAATATCGTAACAATCATTATAATAATGTTTATCGCGCTAGACCTGGATTGAGATGGGTTATGGTAGAGAAATTATCTTAGTCGAAAGTGCTACATACCTGACTTAGAACCAGACTTGGGTTAACGGCCCTTTTACGACCCTGCGGGTAATTAAAATTGAATCCATTATTTCGAGAAGGCATCTAGCTATTCGCTGCTGACTTTTAATGAGATGTTAACGGACAAATAGCTAGATAGGATCTTTTGGCTGCAGTTTCTTAAAGTGGACTTTTGGTACTTACTTTTCTTGGCATGTTATGTATGAACCTTTACAGGTTTTCTCATCCTCACCAGTGAAGGAATGTCAAGATCTTCTTTTTCTCGAAAGTGTTAGTTAAGAATGTTTGCTGCCCTTGGTACTACAAGATGAGGTTTAGCAGTGGAAGAGTTTTATAGATTTTCTTTTTGTTTCTACTGGTGTTAAATAAGGTAATACCCAATGCTTAAAGGCCTAGTTTAATAGTTATTTATTTGACACCCCCCCAAAAAAAATGAGATAAACAATTAACCCCCCTCTGAGAATTTAACGGCCTTATCTGATAAGGAAGCTGTTTACAGTATACAAGGGATTAAATCTGCTATACCATCATGGATAAGTGTGGCATATTTTTGCACTTTCTTTGAAGCTTATTTGTCTATTGAAATAAATTTTGAATTTTATTTATAATTGTTAACGAAAAATGAGTCCTCATTTTTAAGACTTTTTCAAATTGCAGAAGACCGTAAAAATACAAAAAAAACCCAAAAACCCCTCAAAATATTAAGCTATTTTTATCATAACAAATCACGAATAGCAACTGGAATAACTTGGATTGACAACATTGAGAAAAGAGGAGAAAACATTGATTTTTTCAACACCTTTTCCCTAATAGTAAATCGAGCCTTTTTAGTTTGCAAAACTTCGATAATATTGAGAAAGTACTTCCACATTCTTGGCCAGGAGATAAATCAAAATGGAAAAAAGTATTTTTACCAGAATTCTTACTTTAACACAATGTTTGAAGAAACTGTTTAACGGGCCCTTATCGTAAATTAAAAAAAAAAAAAAATGTAAATTTCTTTCAATTTAATCAATCCAGCTATCTGCAACTAGAGCTAAGGTGCAGCTATTGCATAATATTGACAAATTTTGACCATGGTCATCAATGGAATATACAAGATGATTAACCCCCTGGTGTGATTTACAGATAAGGCAAATAGCTTATCAGTAGGGGTCCAACATACACAACATTCCTTAAAGACCTAGTTTAAGGAATGTTGTGTATGTTGAACCCCTACTGGTAAGCTAATTGCCTTATCTGTAAATCACACCAGGGGGTTAATCGTCTTGTATATTCCATTGATGACCATGGTCAAAATTTGTCAATATTATGCAATAGCTGCACCTTAGCTTTATGCTGATGAGAATTTGAAAAAAAAAACAAAGTAAAGTTATCTTTTTAAATTTTATCTAACCATTTTTATATGCCTTTAAAATTTCAAATCAATGTCAAATTACTAAATGAAAAGTGACTAAGTTGCAGATTGCTTGATTGAATGTAATTGAAATAAATTTACACATGTATTACTTTTTTTTGTAATTCAAGTGGTTAAATAGTTTCTTCAAAGATTGTGGTAAAGTAAGAATTCTGGTAAAAATACTTTTTTTCCCTTTTGATTTATCTCCTGTCCTAGAATATTGAAGTATATTGAAGTATTTCCTGAATATTATAGTAGTTTTACAAACTAAAAAAGTTCGATTTAATAAAAGAGAAAAAGTGTTTAAATATTGAAACGAAAGGAGAAATCAGAAAAATCAATGTTTTCTCCTCTATTCTCAATGTTGTCTATCCCAGTATTTCCTGTTGCTATTTGTGATCTGTTATGATATCACTATCTTAATATTTTGTATTTATACTGCCTTCTGCAAAGGTCTTAAAAATGAGTCTTTATTATTCATTCACAATTATAACCAAATAAAAATCAAAATTAATTTCAAAAGACAAATTAGCTACAAAGAAATTGCAAATGTATGCCACACTTATCCATGGTAATACAGCAGATTTAATCCCTTGTATACTAAGGTCGTTAAATTCTCAGCGGGTGGTTAATTGTATATCTCATTTGGGGGGGGGTCAAATAAAGAAGGATTAAACTAGGCCTTTAAATCCAGGTCTTTAACTGTCAAACCGGCCCTCGTCAAACCGCCCCGGTCAAATCGGCCCCATTATCGATTTTCTGTCGGTCAAACCGGCCCCCAAAAGTCAATGACATTTTTTGTTGTTGTTGTTTCTTTTCTTTTTTTCAATATTATATTTATAAGATTTTTTTTATCCTTGTGTAATTTCATCAGTTATTCAAAGCAAAGGAGATTATATAGATAATAACATATACGTAACTCGTCACCCGAGGAGGATTTATACTGTGAAAATATCAAAAGTAAGTAAGCCTTTTCCCAATTCTTCTTTCATAACGATGTTCAACATTACTATACATTAATTTGAAGCAGCAACACTCTGTTTACGTTGTAATGTTTTTGTGTGTGTGTGTTTTTTGTTTTTTGTTGTTGTTTTTAATTTAATCAAAGAATAACGATATATTGGACGTTTCCTCCATATACATACACTTATAACATGCTAACAGATTTAAGAAGAAACTCATGCAGATCTAAAGCACCTAATCAAAATGAATAATTCACCACCAAACAATGCCATAATTGTAAAAATGAATATATTATGAAATATTGTGAATTCTGAAAATGATTAGTGACGTCGGCTCCACGGACGACGGTGTATACTGACGGCACAACTTGAATTGGTCTCTCTCAAAGTGGTGAGAGACAAATGTCGGAAAGAATATGTGCCGCCGCCGGGGATCGAACCCATGTCATCCCACGATAGAAGATTAGGAGTCTGATGCGCTACCGACTGCGATCTGACGGCGGCTCCCATAGTTCGTACCCATGATCTTGAGAATCAAAGTCAAGTGCTCTACCAAATGAGCTAATAGGCTGACAAACTCTGCTTAAAGAATTGATAAAGCATCTTTGAATAATGCTTTCAAATGATTGATGTTTCCACAAGTTTGAAAGTTCAATGTCTAATTGCTGAAATCAATAGCGGATTAAAGGCCGTAATCGGCATGTTATAGAGTAGAATAAAGATTGTTAAAAAGGCTAGATTAGCAATTGTCTTGAAATGCGTAATCGGGATAAATTAACAACCACCATTGACAAATTAATTATTTTCATCAAAAACAATTAAGGTAAAATGTTCGATACAAGACAAACACATTTTATTTTTATATTATTCATATTTTGTTAATGATTTTAGCGTCATAAACATTCTTTATATTAACGATTGTTTTTTCATACGTAGGTTTTAGTCTTTACAACAACAAAATTAAATTACAAATAAAATGGGTGGAAACTTTGATAGTTTATCGTTAAATACATTTATCATTTACATACATCTTTGGCCGGTTTGACGATTTTGGAGCCGGTTTGACGATTTAGGTGCCGGTTTAACCTTTTTTTAAAATGCAGGGGCCGGTTTGACCTTTTTGTGGGGCCGGTTTGACCGTTTTGGAGCCGGTTTGACCGGGGGCCGGGTCACAAGGGACCGGTTTGATTGATTCCCGACCCAATATAGCCAAGATATGATAGGCTTTATTCGACAACTTCAGTAGAAATCAACCGTGCGAACAATTCGAACGTAGCACCAGTTTTGAACTAGGTCCCTAATAATTTTGGAGGGGAGAAGTAGAAAAGCCGCAGCCCCTCCAACAATCTGCCCTTTATTTTTGTCATGGATCAGACCAAACAAAGCAGTATTAGCAATTTGTTCTACTACAAAATTCGCGCAATTATTAAAAAAAAAATGTTGTAATGTTTTGTAAAGACCAAATACCTTATCGGATAATTAAGTGTCTACCTTCAACTTACATGTATCTTAAGTTTCAATATTCTTACATGTATTCGCATTTGAAGCCTACTTGGGATCACTTATATGTATCTTAAGTTTAAATATACTTAGATGTATTTGCATTTAAAGCCTACTTGGGATCACTTATATGTATGGGTTTTTACATATACATTCTTTTACATGACATATAAGCTCTTTCATAAAGCCGGTAGGGGACTTGGTATTGCCACGCAATACTTCAGAATGCTTGTTTGAATTTGAAGATTTTTTGAAAACAAACAAACAAACAAACAAAAAACCCATGACTATGTTCAGGTGTGTCTGCTCACTTGGAGACCATAAAAGCCATATTTTTATCTGATCATTTTTGTTTTGCAGCATCTTATTTAGTGTTACCAAAGGATCATTACTTTATGAAAAAAGAAATCCTTGTAACAAACAAGTTTTTTTTTTATTCAACAATCGCTTTCTGATAACGTATACAGGTCGATATAGAAACATTCTAAATGTTCCCAATGAAATAAATCAATATGTGTTCTCACAATTATCTCCCCTGCATCTTAGTCAAATATGCACCAACAATAATCAAAATCTTTGTAATAATTTGAAAACCTCAAATGTAAATATCCTATTATACTTGACTTAATTATTGATCTGGGAGGGGTCCTTAAACCACTGTCCTACTTGAGAGTTTACGGAGCTACTAAGCGTAGTGATGTAAAGCCAGTAGTATTAAAAGAAATTAGGTATAAGTTATTCCAAGTATCTTTGACAAACCTTTTATAGTCTTGCAAATTACCAGAATAATGGACATCTGCTAGAGTAAGTCTCTTTTACAAGAAGGGTGATAAGAATGATCCGGCAAATTATTGGCCGATCTCTTTAATATGTATCTTTTGTAAGATCGTGGAGCATAGTTGCAGCCAACCTTACCCGCCATTTTAACAAAAATAATATGCTATTTGGCTTACAACATTGTTTCAGAGAAAACAGTTGATTGAACTTTGAAGAATTCTTTCAAATGGTCACCAAGATTATTTGGTACTTTTGGATTTCAGCAAGACCTTCGAAAAGGCCATTCAAATGAAACTTCTCTACAAGCTTTCGATCCATTGGTTAAATGGTAAAGTCCTTCATTTGATGAGTTCTTTCCCAAGGGGCAGATCTCGGGCTGTAGTGCTGGAGGAGAATGCTCGAGGAGGAAGTTCAGGGATACCGCAGGACTCCATTCTTGGGTCACCCCTCTTCCTGCTCTACATAAATGATCTACCCGAACAATTTTAATCCCAGGTCAGGCGGATGATACTGCTGTATATGTCACTGTTGATACCGCTCGAGCAAGTGAGGTACTCAAGAATGATCTTGGCACTCTTTACAGATGGGAAAAGATGTGGGATATGGACTTTAAACCTGGTAAATGCAAATTTGTGTACATAAACTGAGCCAAGAAACCAATCCTATCCAGTTATACCCTTCAATGGGAAATTTTTGAGACTGTCGATTGTGTCCTTTACCTCATGGTAAATATTTCAAAGGATCCGACATGGAACACCCATAATAGACAAATTAAAGTATGGCCAATCGTACTCATAAAAAGAAATGTTTAAAAATGTAACAGAGTTTGCATATATAACCTTTGTTAGACCTTAGCTAGAGTACGCCTCAACCATGATGAAACGTTATAAAATAAGAGTATAAACCATATAGAAATGGTCCAAAGAAGTGCAGCACGGTGGATTCTGAACTGATGATAGTGTTTCTGCATGACAACCTTGGTAAGCGTTCGTTTGAATATCGTCGCTATGACACTTGTTTTTCTACGTTTTATTAAAAAAAAACAAAACAAAACAACAAAAAAAAAAACATCCCGGCCTAGTTGCTGTAACCATTCCATCTTATTTCGAGCAAACGAGGAAAGTCATTAGACAATGTAAAAAATCCTCTTTACTACCGCCATGCTCCTGCTTCTACAGACAATTACAGATTTTCTGTATGCCATCAAATTTGACCCTCTTACCAAACCTGAACTCCTTCAAAAATGAAGTTAGAAAGCTTATCTACTAAGAAAAGTCGCGAAAGGTGACAGCTTTTAAATATTCACACGAACTAACAATATTTGCACTATCATCTTTTTTTTCATCATCACTGTCGCACTTTTTTAAGTTTTGATATTGGCCCTTTTATACTTTTAACTTCTCACACGTATCTCTGTGCATAATACTCGGCAATTAATGTATCACTGTAACCGTAGATAGATAGATAACAAGAAATTGTCTTGCTTACTGTGCGGTAAGCATTCGCCACCAAGTTTGTTTATTAGTTTTTAATTAACATTATACAATCAAAGGACTGAAAATCCTAAGATCGGTTTTGCTGGCTTATCAATAAATACGCTCAATCACAATGTCTACATGCCACCCCTGTATAAAAGAATCTGTAATGGCAATCACACAAAGGTGTATTTTTACTATTATTTTAGCTCACCTGAGCACGAAGTGCTCATGGTGAGGTATTTTGATCGTCCTCTGTCCGTCGTGCGTCGTCCGTGGTCCGCCATGTGTCAACAATCTTCAAATAACATCTCCATCCAAGCCGATGGGCGGATTTCAACCACATTTGGCATGAATGTTCCTTGGGTGGTGCCCTTTAAAAATGCTAATGTTGAAATCCGGTAGAAACTCTTGATGCCATGGTAACAAAACAGAAATTTTAATAAAAACTTTAAAAATTATCTCCTCCTTACCCAGAAGGCGTAGAGCCTTGACATTTGGCACGAAGCAACAGTACAATGACCTATTTCGGAATTGCTAAAATCAATACGGGTCCCTAGGGGCGGAGCCCCAGGGGGGGGGCTTATATAGCGATAGAGAAGGATTTTAAAAATGACATCTCTTCCCAAACCATTGGGTGGATTTCAACCAAACTTGGCAGAAAAGTGTGCCCTTTATTAATTGCTAAAAGAATTGAAATCCGTTAAAAACTCTGGTCGTCATGGCAACAAAACTGAAATTTGATAAAAACTTTAAAAATTATCTCCTCCTAACCAAGAGGGCGTAGAGTCTTGATATTTTGCATGAAGCATCAGGACATTGATCCCTTTAAGAATTGCTAAGATCGTCAACCTCGGGCCCCCAGGGGCGGAGCTCAAGGGGTGCAGGGGTGGGGCTTATGTAGAAATAAAGAAGGATTTTTAAGACGACATCTCCTCCCAAACCACTGGCCCGATTTCAACCAAAGAATTCTAATCAGTTGAAAACTCTGGTTGCTATGACAACAAGAGTAAAATTAAGAAAAAAAATCTTCTCCAGACCAAGAAGTTTAAGAATCTTGAATTTTGCATGAAACATCGGTACATTGACCTCTTTCAAAATTGATTAAATTTCAGAGCCAAAGATAATTTGGCTAAAATAGAAATAAAAAAGACAACCCTTCAAACTATTTGGCCAGTTTATCCCAAATTGGCGATACAATAGTTTGTCGCCTTTTAATAATTACTAAAATATTTGAAATCTGTTGAAAGCATTGCTTGGCATGGTAACATAAGTTGATTTTAGTTAAGCGTTAAAGGAGGTCTTCTCCCGACCCAGTTTGTATTAGGCATTGAGGGAAAAAAAGAGCCTTATCTCAGGCGAGCACCAGGGCCAGTGGCCCTCTTGTTTAACTTAATATATATTTCTTGTAAAACGAATACAAAAGTGAATATTAAGCAGCGTAGCAACAGGGCATTGAACATTTAAACAGAACTACCAACATAATTCGAACAAAAAACATTTAGGCTACCACCGTTTATAGTTATTATCTTTTTCTACTAGAATTACACGCTTACTAAAAAAAAATATCTATGTGTAAGATTTGGCACCATGACAACAACGACGAGAAAATTGATGTAAAGGTAGTCAGAAAGACAACATGAGAAACAAATCAAATAAACTGAATTTGGAACATCAAAATGTCATTAAGTTGCAAATCAAACACTACACTTAGGAAATTTCTACGCCACCTTCTGGAAAAATTGGGCCTTTTTACAACATAAGAAGGCTACCTTTATAACCCTCCGTAAAAAATGAAAGCCATAAAATGATAATTGGAAAACGTGTTTTCATATGTTTAACACGAAATCATTATTTTACTTTAATCACAATATTTTCCATAAATTTATTTCATCAGTGCGTGAAAATTTGGGGTTGTGAGGTAATGGGTTAAGTATAAAATGATAATGAAGTGGAATTCGCAATCTGCACGTAATGGGGGTTGTAACCATACTGTGTATCTATTTACCACCGTCACACTGCCAGGTCAAATGCAGAGTTTATTTACAAATTTTACTCGCTTTAATCTACTGACCAATGAACTAGATTCTGTCTTGAAACTCGAGTAAATCATTTCTCTAATTGTGATAACAAAATCTTTATAATGAAATTGTCATACAACCCATTTTCTCGCGATACTTCACGGAACTAGCTATATTTCAAAAGGAAAATCCTTCTTATGGTACAATCATCCTGTGTAAGTCTGAAGAGCATACGATGAAAAATGTAGACTTTATTGTGTTAAAGAAGATTTTAATGAAATTATTGCAAAGTTCCTTTTTCCACGTTACTTGACAGATCGGACAGAATTTGTAAAGGAACAATCCTAATTAAAATTATACCCGTCTACTTACACAGGCTACTGTTGTAGAACGCAATTTAAATTCGGAGTGCTGGAAAATTTCAACACACTATCCGCGTTTAATTCCCCAGAGAATTTGACTTGGCCACTGCCCCTTTATCTATCGATAATGGAAGTCTCTAACAGACAGCGGGCTAGCACTTTATCAGACAGTGGGCTAGACTGGTACCACTGTCGACTTTAATAAAATCGACGGCGGTACCGGTCTAACAGTGGGCTAGAATATTGTTTTATGCAATAGATAGGATAAGTACGGCCGAGCTATTTTTTTACATTTAAATTATTACTCCTTCCGGTCAGAGAGCCTATCTAAACAATCCGTTTTTGAAGACACAGAGAAAAATTATATTAAATCAGGATGTAAAGCAAAAAGGGACCATTTGTTGAATTCTTACTGTTGGTCAGCTGTTAAAAAACACAATGACGTCATCATTTTGCAAGTTTTTGCGCTCAGTATTACATACTTCGAGGCTTCCTTTACCTCAATCCGGAGTCAGTTATACATTTAGATCAAAATAAGTAAATAAACTCAATTGTGAATATTCCACGCAGCGTTCGGTAAGTAAACTGTGTACAAACGGGACTTTCGTTAGGAACCGATGCAATGCATTGTATCGCTGTTTCACGGAAACCTAATGCACCAAATGCGTCTAAATGACTTCAAATGGATGTTATGAATGTATTTGCATGAAAAGAAATTATTTATTCAAGAAAATAATATGGATAAAACTGTGTTATTCAGTCTAAAATAAGAAAAGCGTTGAATAACTATTAAGAGGATACGGGCTTTACTGGTTATTTTCACTGTTTCAATCGTATGAAAATAAAATTTGTTTGTGGAAATTTGCAGTAGAATATTCCTTGTTAATCAAGGAGCCCCGTCCTAAGTAGAAAATATTGCTTTGATAATGCCTTGGTGAAATTTGACAGCAATTGACTGAAGAAATTAACATTTTCTCGGTGGCCCGGTGTAAAGTGTTATCACTTTATTTCTGAAAATCTGTTCCACAAAATTGGTTTAAAGTTTAAGTTGAAGCTTAACACATGTTGAATGCATAGTTTCGTGTAGGAAAAATGATTTTTTGTAATGATGGTTCCGATTAGAAAGCTTCTTTGCTCCAAAAGCAATTAGAAAAAATCCCCAAATTACTTTAAAGATGGGGGTTATTTTACTCTTAGGCTCGTTTACGCATGACTTTAATGGTGGGAAAAGGCAGCAGAAGAATCATTGGGTCAAGGAGAACACGATTCCGAGTAGAAAAACGTTAATTTGATTATTTCTATGGGTCTTTCGGCAGCTTTCTGGTTCAGGAACCCAAATTTTGCGCCATGCGTGGATAAATGATTGATTGATTGAATGGGGTTTAACACCGCTTTTAACAGTATTTCAGTTATATCGCGGCGGCTGGAGCACCTAACAATGGATTCCTGGTATTTCTCTCACCAGTACTACCACTACATCCTTTCCTAGCCTCCAGCTGCTATCCCACTTAGGTTTACGATTATCAACCCATTGGTGAGAGACAATTGTCGGATGCGTGGATAAAGGGATAGTGCTTATCTGTCAAAAATCTATTGCACCAAATGCTTTCAAAATCGCCGCGAAAAGGGAAAACATATTTTAGTGTGGGAAACAGATATCTAAAAGTAATGTTTTCGATAAAAAATGTGTCTATTGGTCCAAAATGACATATTGTAGGTAGAAGACATATTTTAAGAATAAGGGTTTTTACACTTTAAAATTCATTTGAAACCATTTCTGTGGTAAAGTATGACTTCAGAATGTTGCTTATAGATAGACAGACACAAACACGGAAAAAAACGCACGTTTGAATATTATTTGGTGGCTTCGACATAGTTTATCGTGCGTGCATGCACATCGTTTTTGTACCCGACCAGTGTGAAGGGTTCGGGCGTATCTCTGCAGGATCTATTTAACCAAACTCAATTAATTTTAGAATTTAAGTTGACAATATACAAATGTATAAGTTCATACCTAATTCATGAAAACATTTTGGAAAACAAAGGTACCGAACTTCATAATGTCTAGAATGAGTAAAATTCTTCAAGGATAAGGGTTATGCTAAAAGAAAATTCATAAGAATTCGAAATTGCCATATTCTTGAATAAATCGTTATCTTAACTGCTTAGAAGAAAAAGGTGAACGGTAATAAGTATAACAGTGAATGCTTAAGTGGTTTCATGTTCAATTTTTGAAGGTTGAAAACGGTTTTATAACTCAACTATTGTCTGATTCGAATTTCAGTTGACTTTGTAAAGGGTTTTGGCCATATCTCGCTACAAGCGTGACATAACCGACTGAAATTCTGGCAAGCTTTCTGGAATTAATTGTTTTATGTTTTGATGTGTAAAAAGGCATTTTCAGAAACATGTTCTTTCATTTTTTGGAATGACGGAAGGAAATCACTGTCGCGCCATCTGTCAGCATTTTGTTTAGGGAAAGTTCGGGCATGTAAACAAAGATCAGGGTCGATTCTGATTGGTCATAAATATTGCAGGTGAAACCAATGTTTGTTTTCTGGAAACGTTTTATCGTTCTTCAATTAACAGTCGGTAAAATTGAGATTGTCTCCATATTTACCTTCCCATAGCCAAGTTCGAACATCGGCTAATTTTCCGAGAATCGCTATAATTATAGATACGAAATGAGGGTCATTTTAAAAATGGGGTCAAAAGTCAGTGAAAAAAGGGATCATCATATATATTTTTTCATTATTTGAGTGTGCGAATGATTTCTCTTTATTTTGATATAAGCCTTGATTTCGTTGCAAACTCGTGGACCGAGCTATGAGCAAAAATGTTATAATGGTCGTCTATGGGAAATGAATTACTCCCGTCTAACCTAAGTCCCGGTGATAGGATACCGGGGTATCGGGTCCGTTCGCCCTAAATATACTTTCGCCTCGGGTCTGTTCGCCCTGGGTCCGTTCGCCCCAAAAGCGGGTCCGTTCGCCCTTTTTTTCATGTTCGCCCCCTTTTAAAATGGGTATGATATTGAGTATATTTGTTTCAAATTGCTTTAATTCTTATATTTGTATGGGCACAAACAACTAATTGTAACTGTGTTAGAGCCAATAAAATAATTGTATTTGTTTAAAGTTTTTTTAAACACATTTGTTTCAAAATGCTTAATTATAAAGATAAGTGACACAAATGTTTGAAATTGCATATATATGTTGTTCTTCAAAACGGCAAAGGTCCGAATTTTGTGAATATTTACTTAAATCGAACACACTTCAATGTCAATCAGCGATCAATTAAAGTTTAAGTTATTAATTAAGTGGTGTTAGGATCAAACACGTTCTTTATGATAGAAGCTATTTGATTTCTTTTGGTGCGCAAGATTTGTTTGCTCAGTCAGCATACCTTTATGTTTTACTTGAAGTGGATTAAAATAAATGAACATATGTAAAGTCATGCTGGGTGCACATACCCATATTTTGTTTTTTTGTTACAAACTTCATTTTTAAATTAATTGATGTGATAATCTTGTTCGAAGAGTATTCGGGATATATTACTTTATTCATCTCTTACGTCTGAAATTTTGTCTTGATATGGGTTGAAAAACTACCTCTCATAACCTAAACATCTCTTTAAGGAAAAATGAATGTTCACAAGACTCTTTTTATTTGGGCAGCTTATGATTGTAATGAAATTGAAAAATAGGGCGAACAGACCCGGGGCGAACGGGAATTAGGGCGAGCGGATCCGGGGCGAACGGGAATTAAGGCGAAATGTAACTAGGGCGAACGTGTTTTAGGGCGAACGGACCCGGATTCGGATACCGGAGACTAACAATTTTCTGAAAATGAAAGCGGAAACTGTACAGTCGGATAACTCGCACTTTGTTATGCGTGGCATTCTGTCATTTGTTTATACCTGTTTCTAATCTCCCTAAACAACAGTAAGTTGTTATGAGAAAAGTTTCAGTTTTTTAATTATTTGAATTTTAACTGATATTCTGTGTCCCTGCAAAACAGCTCTAAGATTTCTTGTTTCTTCTCCCTGTTATCAAGTAAACACTTTGACAACTGCTGATGCAATTTATTTTTCCTGTGCGTGTTGTTTGGGGTTTATCATGTCCCTCCGGGCTCTAGGCATATTCAACAATATAGAAAAAAGCAGATACAATATACGCCCTAACTACGACAATGTGACATCTTACTCTCTTTTTAGATGCCCTCACAATCGCATATCAGTCTCATTGCTTCAACTTGGATTGAAAAAGCGCAGGGTTTGCGAAGCGACCATATAGGGGAGGGATGGTAGGGGGTTTCCCCCTCCCACTGGGGGATGTGGGACCTTCCCCAAGAAAATTATGAATTTAATGAGCTTACAGATAGGCTTTGTTGGATAATTTAATATAAAATCTTCATGATAATTTATTGTAGCTGTACAAACTATATTGTATTCACAACTAGAAATCAGCTGTATTTTGTTTGGCCAACAACTGTGTAAGCTTTTTGTCACTGACAGATTATAATCCTTATTTTCATTATATTCATCTCATTTTTTATAATCAAATTAATTATTATTAAGATAGGAACCTATGGGAAGAAATCAGTAAGTTTACTCTTTTTAGCATTGCCAATCTTGCTAAGATTACGTAGTGTACGCTCTCTGGCAGGTTTTATGAAATCTATTTTTAGAAAATATACATGTTCGCTTGTTGAAATAAAATGAATATGTGAAGTTCTTTCAATAAAGCATCTGACTGGAATGTGCATTAAGGGGGTAATTACTTTAAATAATGACAAACTGTGATAAAAATAAAAACTTGCCTTGTATTGTTTCCACTTCTCATCCACTGTTTAAAGAAACTGACAAAAACAACAAAGCGGCATGACTTTAATAATCGATCTTCTTAGTTACCTGTTACTTATCTGTTACCTTTTGTGCACTAATTTTCAATACCAATTTAAAAAAGTTGATTGCTAATGAGTGAAAAAAGAAGTCTTTAGGTCTTGAAATTTCTGAAGATATAGGAAGGGAAGAATAAATGATAGTGGAAGGACGAAAACTTTATCTACTTTAGCCCTACAACAAATCTGAAATTGATTAATGAATGGTGTCAAACTTGATCATCATCCATGCTTTCATGTTTACAGCCATATGCAAGTACTTAATGGGTAATTGGTGTTGTTTACAACTGTCAAATTGATTTACAGGCATGGGCTAATCGTTGTGTAAAGATTATCGTAAACTGGTCCCTCAAAAACGAATCACGCTTTGGTTGACCTGCAACTCTGGAAAATAGCTGTTTTGATCAGGAATTTAACCACAGACTTTGAAATTCTGTTTTACAATCTGACCACTAAGCTACCATTCCACAAACTGATGCAGGGGTTGAAAAATTTCTTCAAACCTACTAGTTCTGTAGGACTAGTAGCTCTGAATTTCTACTTGCCCTTAAGGCAACCCAACTCGCCCTTAAATATGAAAAAAATTACTACTCAAAAAAAACGATCGGATGTCCGATGTTCCAGCCATGAGTTTTAAAACAGACAAATTTTATCTAGATCGACGAAATACACATTACAGTGATCAATCAAGCGTTTAAAGATACGGAATACTAATCTATGCAGGCTAAACTGGAGATCCTGTCTATACATTATCCAATCGGAACTCCTCTTTCAATTCTACGAATCAAACCTCGGATGTACATCGTCGGACTATTTCAAAATTCACGTGACAAACTTCCAAAATGGCGGTTTCCGCTATGCAAAGTAACTGCGATAAATGTATCTCAAAAAGTTTTTTCTTCAAAGTAAAATTACTACCAGAGCAAAATAGGGCAGAACATAAAACAACACAGGGAAATTTAATTTTTTCAGCGATTTTGAGACTGTTATACCATCCGGGTTTATCGAGATTACGCGCTACGTTTTCTTACACTATTTCCGGCTAGCAAAATGCACCATTTTGTTACATAATGCTCCGCCTTATATACATCCGAGGTTTGATTCGTAGAATTGAACGAGGAGTTCCGATTGTACATTATCGTGTATTTCGACAGGGTCTCCAGTCTACAAATCAAGCGTCTATGAAGATTGATCAACATAAACAGGGAACGGTCTAATTTTACAGCGAATATTATTGTTTCCGATATGAAGTTGTTTGAAATAAATACTTTCTTTTTCGATCCTTTATTTTTTTCCCCCAATCAGCGTGATCCCAGTCCTAAATTTGCACTCGCCCCGTCGGACTAGTTCGTCCCCAAATCTACTCGCCCTATGGCATTTTCTACTCGCCAATGCGAGCGGGCGAGTGGATTTTTCAACCCCTGTGATGCATTGCTTAACTAATTCCAACACTATCCCACCTTTTTACGCTTATCAAGAAAAGACTTAAAGAAAACAATTTGATTTGGTTTTGATGGGGTTTTACGCTGCTTTGAACAATCTTTCAGTTATATTGCGGCGGCTGGAGCACCTAACAATCACATCCTTTCCTAGCCCCCAGCTGCTATCCCACATAGATCTATGATTATCAACCCATTGGTGGGAGACAAATAGTCGGAAAGGATGAGTGCTGCCGTCGGGGATCGAACCCGAGACCTCTAGATTGACAGTCCGACGCGCTACCAGCTGCGCTATGACGACAGATCTTAAAGAGAACAAGATTTAAAATGAAGAAATTATTGCTTGTTACAAGCAATTTCTTTATTGAAACTGTTTTCTAACCAAAAAGAAAAAGATATTCAAAGTACTCTCAACTTGAAATTGTTGTCTACAATTACTTTGAATTTAGACCAGTCTAAAATTACAAGTAATATCTTCCCTTTCCACATTTTTTCTAAAGCTTTCTTCTAAATGGGCATCAAAAAGTGTTATTTTTTGGAAATGTAATAGCCCTTGTCATACAGAACCAGGAATATACCTGTTTTAGCAAAGATCAGTCAGCACATAAGTGCAGTTTGAACTTGGTCTACACCACCTGTTTGTTCCTTTCAAGCCTTTGTTGTTTCTCAAATCAAATCAATTTTCAAAGAAATATTGACCCACAACTTGTATTAACAGTGTTTTCAGCCCTTTGATTTTACTGCACTTCAGAATAGGATTTTATTTAGTCGGACGAGGGTTAAATGTCATCTGATAACTGATTCACTAAAAGTTTGTTTTATCATAAGATGTTTCAACCATTGTAGGTTTAACATAATGAAGGCCTTGATTCTGGTTGGAGGGTATGGAACCAGATTACGGCCTCTGACACTCAGCTGTGCTAAGCCCCTGGTTGAGTTCTGTAACAAACCCATGTTATTTCACCAATTGGAGGCTCTGGTTGAGGTGAGACTTAAATTTTTATCTCTTTGTTTTGATAGAAAACACTAATTGTATTGAAAATATAGATTATGTAAATAGGCAGTCATTGAGTGAATGTGTTAAAACAGTAAAAGCAACTGTACTGCAAAAGCTCACCCAAAGTACAGGCCGTTATTAACCCTTGGCATGCTGAATCCCGAATATTCCTGTTTTTGCAGGAGCTGTAGACTAAGATCAGACTGCATGTATGTGCAGGCTGATCTTAGTCTACACCTCCTGCTTGTACTTTTCCTATCAGAGTTGTTTATACAGTTGATTTCATAAAGGAATATTGATTTTTGAACAACAAGTTCTATCAGTGCTTTTGGCCCTTTGATTTGACAGCAGCTCAGTAAGGTAATTCATACAGCATGACAAGGGTTAATTGGATTTTCAAAGGTACTTTCAAGGGGGGGGGGCTGGAACAAAATTTGCAGCAGTGAAGCAGAATTAAATGATATAAATTACGTTATATTTGTAAACTGTTTGAAAAGAAGTAAACAGTTGCAGTCTGGTTTGAAGATAGTGTTTCATTTATGAGTTACTGAAAAAAGAACAGTCAGAATTAATTAGGGTAAATGTTACCAGGAAAGCTGATTTATTAATTAGTATGACATAACCTAGCATGTATCATGGCTTGTGTTGGTCTTTGAAACTGAGGAGTCATTGACTTCCTAACCATTAAGTTTTAGGGATCAAAACTTTTTTTGAAGGGGTAAAATCAACAAAAATTGTGAATTAACCCTTGTCATGCTGAACTCAGAATATTCCTGTTTTTGGCAGGAGGTGAAGACCAAGATCAGCCTGCACAGAAGTGCAGTCTGATCTTAGTCTACACCTGCTTGCATTTTTACTGCCAGAGTTGTTTATGAAATTTATTTCTAAAGGAAATATTGATTTTGAACAACAAGTTCTATCAGTGCTTTAAGCCCTTTGATTTTACAGCAATTCAGTAAAGTAATTTATACAGCATGACAAGGGTTAAATGTATAAGTTTACTTTTCCAGTATATGTTGATTCGCTTTTATAAAGATACCAAGTTAAAAGTTAATTCATATAATTTTCAATCGTACAGGAGATGCATCACAGAAAATCCAGGGATCAGAATTCTGTTTTAACCCTTGGAATCGTTTTTCAAGGGGGTCAGAATGACCCCATCGAAAGAAGTTTCTAAGGGTCAAAACAGGTTAATTTCAGATTTTTTGAGGGTCAAAATCCTGGTTAACAAGTTGAACACAAGTCCTATTGAATAATTAAACTTTTGCAGTTTTCTATTTACTTCATTGATTTCTCTTTTTCTAGGCTGGAGTGTCACATATAATATTGGCTGTCAGTTATAGAGCAGAACAGATGGAAAAAGAACTTAAAGAAGCAGAGGAAAAGGTATTTAGACTAACTCTATTATATTCACTTTTCTCCAATTAGAGTGGGTCCCCTTTGACATCTTGATTGTCACATGACTTTCCTTGTAATACATGTATTAGTAATCAACAAATGCTGAATAAACTCCTTTATAGTGATTGCATTAAAAACGAAGTGCTGAAAGCACTGGAAAGACTGAGTGTGATTCAGTATTTTTAATATCCCATCACCCAACAACAAACTTTTTTACTTGACAAAATTCAATGATTTTGCTGAGGACAATTTCAAGTTGATAGAATTTAAAATATATATTAATTTTGGGTAGAAAAAATTGTGGATAATAAAGAAATTGCTTGATTCAAGCAATTTCTTCCATTATCCACAATGTTTTAAACTTTTTTTGAGGGGCATCAAAGCCTAAAATGGATTAAAGGAACAAAGGAACAAACAGATGGTGTAGAAAAAGAACAGACTGCACTTTTGTGAAGGTTTATCTTTGTCTATGTCTCCTGCCAAAACAGTAATTGATATTATATGGTCAATATAGTAAGGGTTAACAAATGTGATGTATATAAACATGCAATGTGTATCTGAGGGGCTGGTTGAGTGTGATAACCCAAACTGAAGGTAAAGCTATTTCAATTTTCCTTAGCCTTATAAACATAAATTTTTGAAACATAGTAAGGGTTAACAAATGTAATGTATATAAACATGCATGTGTATCTGAGGGGCTGGTTGAGTGTGATAACCCAAACTAAAGGTATAGCTGTTTAAATTTTCCTTAGCCTTATAAACATAAATGTTTGAAACAAATGTAGTGTTGTAATAAAGCATAGTTATGGCTATTCAGTATAAACATTAACCCATTCCCACACAAAGACACTTTTACACGCCATTCAAGAAAAACAATTTGGAAAACATTGTGTTAAATGAAGAAATTGCTTGTAACAAGCAATTTCTTCATTTTCACAATGTTTCTACCCAGAAAAATGAAAAAATCTGTAATTTCATAAACCTTGAATTGTTGTCTGCAACTCCTTTCAATTTTTTTGTCTGGAAATGGATTAAAGACTAAATTATCACATCCTTTCTTGTTATTTTTCAGCTGGGTGTCACCATCACAATATCACTAGAATCAGAACCTCTTGGAACAGGTGGGTTTTAACTTCCTCATGTATTGAAAACTAATAAAAGTAAGGCTAATTTACTTACAATCAAGATAGAAAATTTCAGTTCAAATTACCTTGTTTTAACTCTGTCTTGCTGTATAAAATTCTCTACAAAAATTCACTATAATCAAAGGGCTGTGAAGACCGTAAGTAATAATTGTGGATTAACATCTCTTTTGAAAATTATTTCCCTAACATCTTTAATGGGACAAGCAAGTGTTGTAGACTAAGATCAGGCTGCACATAAAATTTTCTAGGTTCAGCATGAAAAGTGTTGATTATCAAAATCTTCAGAAATTTGTTAGAAAAATTATTATAAATTGTTCAAAGAGAGGATACAAACAATGTCTGATAATTTTCATTTGTTTAAATCTTGAATCATCTTTCATCAAATTACATAAGTATTGATCCATATAAGACAGAAATTTTACCAAAAGCATATATTTTATACACCTTTTGTGTGAAATTTGTATACAATGGTTCACAAAAAATCAAATAACTGTACAATGGCAATATAATTGTGATAATTTCATCATTTGAATATATAGTATTATAATATCTTCTCTTTAATACAGCCGGACCATTAGCCTTAGCAAGACAACATCTTACAAAAGATTCCGATCCATTCTTTGTGTTAAATAGTGACGTTATCTGTGAATTTCCATTTAAAGACATGATACAGTTTCATAAACATCACGGCAAACAGGGAACAATCATGGTATGTAACAAAACAAGAGAATTTTTACAACTTTAGAAAATACTAGAAAATAAACAGTCTCGGTAAAGAAACATTATTGCCAGCTGCGATAATCTTTTTCTACCCCACAATATATTTTTTTTCCAAATTATCTAACTTTAAAATGTCACCCATTACCAGTAATTAAAATCTTGAGTTGCAGACGACAGTTCTAAGTTTATGAAATTATAACTTTTTTCAACTTTCTGGGTAGAAAACATTGTGTAAAATGAAGAAATTGCTTGTTACAAGCAATTTCTTCATTTTACACAATGTTTTCCCGATTGTTTATATTGAGGGGCGTCCAAAATCGTCATTGTATGGGAATGGGTTAAGTGACCTAATCACCCTGTACATACGCATAGGCTGATCTAAGTTATTGCTATGCACTCTGCAGGTAACTACCAGCTCAAATTTCTTTACAGCAATCAGTGGATGTGCTTAGCCTATTAGCACTTTGTCCTGCTTTTTGATGCCCTGATGGAATACAACTATGTAAATCATGGTGGAAAATGGAGAAATTACTTACAGCAATTTCTTTTTTTCTTACAATGTTTTCTACTGTATTTGGCACCCATTCTCCAATTTTGCACTCTTTGAAAAGTTGTCTGGTAATTGTTTTGATTGCTTCAAGTCAAAATTTTTGTTGATTGATAATACACTGCAGCTCCACTATAACGCTGTTGGTGGGGTCCAAGAAATGAAACAGCGGAAGAAGTGGAGTTATAATGCTATAACGCTGCCCCCCCCCAGACGTAACTGAAATTTTCAACCGTCGGAATCGGAACTAAATACCCGATAATTCGTGATAAAATCCTGTAACAAGTTTCATTCTATACAAGTTTCTAGTCGGGAAATGAAAAACAACAACTGTAGTTACGAGATTTTAGCAGAAACCGACGAAATTCAGCGTGCGGAGAATTAATTCTAACCTTACCTTCCCGGTCTATCAGGATTGAATAATCCGTATATTTCTATAGGTCTACAAATTGTGGTTCTCTTTCTCCCAATATTAAGAAGCTGGAACTTTTACCCGAAACATGTTTTATTACGATAGTCGTCGGCATCAAACTAATTGAATTCATTTTTACTAGGACGTAAACATTTCCATCCATAGACAAAAGGGATAAAATCTAAGTATCTCGCATAGCCACGTCTCCTTGGAGACCGACGAGTTGTTGAACACCTGGGGTTACTGAAGCGTTGAGAAAATGTCGCGTGGATCGACCTTCGAACCTCTTTCGCGGTAATGGACTTGGTCTAATTTCTTTACCATTGTTAAAAATACGGTAACAATAAATTTGACAAAGAACTCTATTTGAACCTAGTCATTTACGAATCGGGGATTTGCACATATACATGTAGCGGCTAACTTTTAATCGTAAAAATGAAGGTCATAAAAATCGAAAAATGTCCGAGACGGTGGAATGTCTGGTTTCATAACGACAAGAGTAAAAAATTCCGTCAGCAAAAATTATCACGGGGTACGCGTCTGGCACGTGTCAACTCTGGAAACTCTCCCATAAATAGCTGAACATCTGGCGGCGGCGCCTTTGATCACCTTTTCTCCCTCAGAATAAAATAAACTGTACCCGAAAAAACTTGACTTCAAATTTGTCGACGAGCTTTTGGCCGTGTGTTTGATCATAAAGAATGGCATTAAATTTTTTGATTATTGAAAGAAATGCGGAAAAATAACAGTATTTTAATTTAATCAACTTATATCATCTATCCCGTTTCGGATGAAAATCTTCCGACATTCACAATTAAAATTCACGTATTTTCTGTATTTAGCGAAAACGTCGCAACTACAACTGATTGTTTTCAAAGCACATTGTTGCGTTTTTATCTTGAAGCCACTGTCCTCTACGAGCTCCGGATACCAGCAAACTATGAAGTGAAATAAAAATTAGGCCCAAGTCAATTTGTCTAATTTCACGGTCGCGCATTACTTTAAGAACACGTCCTACCGGGGACTGAAGGACGCCGAGAGTGAAACAGTGTGATATTTTAATCACACCACCTTCAAGGTTTGTAACTCAAGGATACCCAGGAGCGTGCCTATTCATTATTGTTTGAAAAAATATCAATGACCCAAACAGTAAGACCAAACAATCAAACCGATTTGGTAAATTCAAACACTACACGTGTCATCAATCAAACAAAGCAATTACCTCTGAACTAATGCATTAATGGCCAGGACCGTCCACATAAGGTGTTAAAAACTTACCTAGCTTCAGGTAATTATCGATTTTTATGTGCAACCCTTTTTTTTCGGTCGGGCCGAAGACGGGATGAAAAAATCGCGGCCAAATCAGGATTAACGTCGTATCTCAGCATCTGCAACCCAAAATGCCCCCCCCTCCAAAATTTTGGGAGCCAAGCGGACCCAGCGTTATAATGGAGTCAGCGCTGTGCCGGGTAGCGTTGTAAAGGAGTTGCAGTGTATTGTTGACACACTGAAAATTTTTTTGTAGGTCACAAAAGTGGAAGAACCTTCCAAATATGGTGTTGTAGTGTATGAAGCAGAGACTGGTAAAATCAAAAGATTTGTTGAGAAACCACAGGAATATGTATCAAATAAAATTAATGCTGGTCTTTATATTTTCTCGCCACCAATGTTGGACAGAATAGAGGTTAGTGATCAATGTAACTTAAATTTTATTAATTTGCCATTTCTTGATTAACCCTTTAACAGAGGACAAAACAGACTGGTCCATATTGACAGAATTTGCAGACAAAATTTATAGATGGTGAAATTCTGAAAATCTTTGTCTTTTGGGGTTGAAAACATTTTGGATATTTTAGGCCAAGTTTACTAAGTTGACCACGGCCAAAAGCCAGAGTATCATCTTTGACATTTACTGGAAACCCAGAATTCAGCCTTGTGTCCAATATTGACCAGAAGTATCTACACACAAGATCAAGAAAATACTTTGAGAAATAAAGAAGTTATTGTAAATCAAAACTCTGTCAAATAGAAGCCATTGTGGCAGACGCCTTTGAAAAATCACTGAGAAGTTACAGAGTTATTGCATGTCAAAACACTAGGAAAATGGACGGACAGACAGCATATACTTCATGGCTTCTGCCAACTAGAGTTGGAGAGCTCTAATAATAATTTTACATTTGAATTCTTCTTTGGGTGTTGTGAACAAGTACTTAATGGGGTCACATAACATTCATTCAATTTAATATCAATTGAGACTAATGTCTCAGTTCACAAGTAACCCATTTCCACACTACGCCACTTTTCTACACCCCTCAAGAAAAAAACTTTTGAAAACTTTGTGGAAAAAAAAGAAATTGTTACAAGCAATCTCTACATAATCTCATTGTTTTGTACCCCAATTTATGAAGAACATGCATCAACTTGAACTTATCTATAGTTGTCTACAACATCTTTGAATTTGGTCCAGTCTAAATTTCCTGTTTGAAAATGGATTGGTTACTAATAGTTTAGTACTTAACCCATTCCCACACAATAACCTTTTAGGAGACAATTGTGAAAAAATTGTGTAAAATGAAAAAAGCTGCTTGTAAGAAGTAATTTCATCATTTTATACAATGTTTTCCACCCAGAAAGTTGACAAAATCTAAAATTTCATAAACTTTTAACCCTTTCTTGTACAATACCTTGTTTTTACGTACCTGTGATTTTGAACTTGAGAAAATATTGTGGGAAAAGAAGAAATTGCTTGTAACAAGCAATTTCTTCTTTTTCCACAATATTTTCTACCCTACTGAATGGTTATTTTTCGAATTAAATTCACTTCAAATTTGCATCTGCTAAACCTTTGTATTTGGACAGGTCTAAAATTTTGAAAAACAGGAAAGGGTTAATTGTTGCCTGCAACTTCTTTCAATTTGGACCATTCTAAAATTTTATTGTCTGGTAATGTGTTGACTTCTTTTGTGTCAGTGCAGTAGAACACAAATTCCATTTGATTTCAATCACTGGCATTTGATACAGCAACAGATCAGGTTTAACCCTTTCCTGTTTTTGAAATTTTAGACTGGTGCAAATTGAAAGAGGTTGCAGACGACAATGAAAACTGGATGCAATTTGAAATAAAACCATCCTGTATGGTAGAAAACATTGTAGAAAAAGGATAAATTGCTTGTTACAAGCAATTTCTTCTTTTTCCACAATGTTTTCACAAGAACAAAATTACAGCAACTTTAAATCTTGGGTTTGTCCAGGAAAGGGTTAATGCATTCCGACACATTCCCGTTTTTGTGGCCTTCAAGAAATAAAACATTGTGAAAAACGAAGAAATTGCTTCATGTAAGAAGTTTAAGATGAAATTATGTGTCTAGTGATTTTAGTTACACTAAGGTATATTCAGATGACTTACACTTACATCCAAAATCATCAAGTCGTGAGTCATGAGTTGTGAGTCTGTCTTTGTCATATATTTCATTTTGAAGCCACAGCATCAAACTTCACATGTACAGTGGAATCCTGTTAATTGCAACACCAATTTGTCAAAACTTTTGTTTCAATTAACCAGAAATTGCTATTAAAAGGAGCTATTTATTCTTTAAATCTAATATTTGTCAAAAGTGAGTTGCAATTTACCAGTGAATTGCTATTATTAACCCATTACCAGACGACAAAATTTTAGACTGGTCCAAACTGAAAGGAGTTGCTGACAACAATTTAAAGTTTATGAAATTTTAGATTTTTTTCAACTGTCTGGGTAGAATACATTGTGGAAAATGAAGAAATTGCTTGGTTCAAGCAATTTCTTCATTTAACACAATGTTTTCCCAATAGTTTTTCTTGAGGGGTGTCCAGAAGCATCATTGTGTGGAATTGGGTTAAGATTCAGGTTGATTTGAACCCTGAATCCTCTGATCACGGGTCCCTGCACCCCACCACTGACCTAATATTAATATTAATCTTATTTTACAGTTAAAGCCAACATCTATAGAAAAAGAAACATTTCCTGCCATGGCAAAAGATGGTGAACTTTATGCAATGGAACTCCAAGGTAAAATTTGTAATGGTTAACATGTTAACATGTATATATATAAATGGAATCAGAGGTTAATGTTGAAACAAATTTATTACAAGAATAAAATTCTCAGAAATTAATACTTAATATCAAAGTGCCATCAACTATTGTCATGTTGAATTTGTAATATTTATGCTTTAGCAGAAGGTATAGATTAAGTTCAACCTGCACATATGTACAGTCTGAGCTTAGTCTTTAGTTTTAAATCAGGACTGTTTTTGAATATAATTCGCAAAAGAAATATTGACCCTCAATCAGGGTCTTTCGGTGTTTTTAGTCCTTTGATTTTGATGCAGTTTTGAACAAGGAATTTTTTCAGCATGACAAAGTTAATTGCAAAAGGCTTTTTGAATTTATTCCTCATTTTAACTTGTCATGCTTGATTTAAGATATCTGTTTAAACCACTTCCAGTGTCGATATTTGAGACCAGGCAAAATTAAAACAATTTGCAGACAACATCTCAGAGTTTGTGTTAAATGAAAACTAAGAAGATATTGTTGCAAGATAAGGAAAAAAAAGCTTGAAACCAGAAGCTTGTTCTGTCCTACATGGTTCTCCTTTAAATACCGTTGATCTTACTTGAGCGACCACATCTATTAAGCAACCATTTCCATCAATCGCTTGAGAAGTGAAGGCATTTTGCCAAAAAGTAAAACCATGACAAAATTCGATGTGGATGGAACTCATTAGAATTGCCTCAATGAGACAATTCTAATGAGTTCTAACAACACAGGATTAAGAGAAAATTCTGTAATAGTTTATGTATGTAATTGAACCCAATCCTTCATATCTTTTGGCCAAAAAGTGTATTAAGCAAATAATCTTTAAAGCGACCGATTTATCGTCCCTATAGTGATCGATTAATACAAGATCGATTGTATTGTGTGGTAACCAGTTTTCAATCTCGAGGGGACCATGGCTAAAATGGCACTCTAAAATCCAAAATGGCCCCCTTCAAAATGAAGACTGGGCCCAAAACGCACACTTTAATCACACATTCAATAAGACTTCTCTGAATGAAGTCATGGAAATAATGTCTTAACTTTTTCTAGTAGATTTAATTTGTTCAAAACAATATATATATTATCAAATTGTTATGGTTTGTTACATTTAAAACCTTGTAATTCAATAGTTTGTCTATGTTTTTGTATCGCATGGCCCCCTTGACCAAGAGCCATGGGCCAATTGGGCCCCCTTTGATACAAAGCTAGATTGAACACTGTGGTAACTAGTAAAATCAAATGCCATTTTCAAGTGAAAGTGTCTTATTATCTCAGGTTTTTGGATGGATGTTGGCCAGCCCAAAGATTATTTAACGGGAATGTGTATGTATCTCAACTCACTACGTCAAAAGAATTCCAATTTATTGTATAAAGGCGACGGTGTTGTAGGCAATGCATTAGTTGTAAGTATATTAGCTTTTTATAACATGGATAAAATACTACTAACCAAACTCAAACTCATTCAACCAATCACTGGCCTGCCCATCGACTTGGCTGGCCATGCCAACTGAGCATATATTTATTCAGTTGACTGATGTTTCAGCTCTTTCATGCTATACAATCTATAAGTTTTGTATCTAGGAAGAACCCATTTCCCAAAAAATGCCATTTTTTCCCACACCCCTCAAGAAAAGGTACAGGAAAACAATTTTGAAAATATAGATACTGCTTGTTACAAGTTAAAGCGGCAGAGAAAGGTCCAAACCCACACTTACACTATGCTGTACCATTTTACTAGGATTGCTTTTTGCGCATGCATGTAGTGGCCCCAAATACTTACCTCCGTGCCAAGTTAGAGGTTACAGATTTTTTGCTAGTAGAATTCTTAGAATGTTTTTTCTTTTGGGGTAGAAATTGTTTCAGGAAGTGAAGAAGTTGCTTTTCACAATCAATTATTTTTTCTTGGGTTGACAAAAGAGCAGAATTATTTTGAAAGGGGTTAAATAGAACAGTCAAACATGTGTCCTTGAGGTATTGCTGTTTTAAAAAAGTCCTCTTTGAATAACTGTTCTGCAGTGATAAGCTTTACTACTAAAACTCTTGTGTAATATTATGCCATGATCATAGTGCCAGGGCTCTGGAAATTTTGAAATGTAATTGGGTCCGGGACAATGCCACCCTATCCCCCGCCACACGTCTTGTCAAATTTTCAAATGATGATTTTAATCTTCATTGGGTCAAAGATAGATGAAAACAACTAACAGATCCTACTATCATTTTGTTTTTTCAAAAAACCTCAGTTGTGTATAAATTGTGCTTACAGCAATGTACGACAATCAACAAATTCCAATATCTTGTAAAATTAGATAGACAATAAAATTACATCATTAACTTTTCTGGGATTTACAGAATATTTCCGGGATGTATGTGGCCCACCCCCAAGCCCAAGTACCGCCGATTTAATTATAGTTGTAGATGATGGGCGAGTTTATCCATAGTTCAACCGTAAATTTAACGAAAAATTCGAACTGATTTTTGGCGCTACTTTTTGGATTCCAATCAGTCTGGCAATTCAAAATTCTGTCCAGACCAGAAATTTATAGGTTTTCCGGAGCCCTGCATAGCGATATGGTAGCATGTTGGACTCCTAATCTTGAGGTTCTGGTTACAATCCCCAACCGCTGCAAATATTTTTTCCAATATTTGTCTCCCACCAATAGTATGATAATTGTAAACCTAAGTGGGATGAGCCGCTAGGGGCTCAGAAATACTGTTAAAAGTGGTGTTAAACCCCATTCAATCAATAGTGTAATATTGTATAAATTGTTCATTGAATTCTTTTGATCAGACATCTTCTTCCATCAGGCTTGTAAGCAAACTGACTATGCTGGCCACACCCACTGACTACGAAAGGAAGTTTCACTTGAGGATACTTTGTAAAATTTATGAGAAGTCACCTGTAACAAAAAAGTAAAATGGTTGGCTGGTGACCTAAACATGGTAACTGCAGCTTGAATAAGCTGTAGTTAGGATATTCTAGTTACAAAACCAACAAATAAGCTTCACATTAATGTCAGCCATTGCTAGAGTCTAAAGTTCATTTCTGGTCTAAATGAATGGTTTGTTTGGTTGATAGATTCTTTGATTAACAGCTGGGATTGGTCAATTACCCTATGTTTCAGGATTCAAGTGCAAAGATCGGCAAAAACTGCAGAATCGGTCCAAATGTTGTAATTGGTCCAAACGTTGTAATAGAAGACGGTGTTTGCGTTAAACGGAGTACATTGTTAAACGGCGCTCATATTAAATCTCATTCCTGGATAGAATCCTCCATTATTGGCTGGAAAAGTGTTGTTGGAAGCTGGGTATGTATGCATCTCATTTGGGGCTTTAACCCAATACCAGACGACAAAACTTTAGACTGGTTCAAATAAAGTGGATATGAAAATTATTATTTGATGAAATCTGATTTTTTTTTTTGTCTTTTGAGGTTGAATATATTTAGGATAAATAAGAAATTGCTGGTAACAAGCCATTTCTACATTTTCCACAATATTTTGAAAGCATTTTCTCTGGGGGTGTAAAAATGTGGGATTGTGTGGGATTGGGCTAAATTTACATTGCATATTTTGAATTAGAAATAAAAACCATATAGGGTAGAAAGCATTGAAGGAAAATGAGAAGGTGACTTCAATGCCAATAGACAAAAATGATATTCTTGACGTAACTCTTAATTTCTTTCAATGTATTTGGCGCAATTATTATACTCCCACTTCCAATAGAAGAGTGTTTATACTGGTTTACCTCTGTATATCTGTTTGTCTTGAACATTACCTGATATATTTTTGTCTCATTTTTCTCTACAACTATTGATAGCATCTACTTGAATGGGGGTTGAACTAGGTGTCCTATTTGGTACCCACGGAATTTAGGTCCACATGTTATCTAAATCCAAGTTTACAATTTAGTTTATTTTAGAACATAGCCTGGCAGAGGTATGCACAGTGAGTTTGAATCACAGATTTCTTTTTTTCAGGGAAAAAAGTCATACAGTGAGCTTTCCTCTTTACGTTTAAACCCTTCACTGTATTGCAAAATTTGAGACCTGTCCAAATTCAAAGGTTTGGCAGAAGACTATTTCAAGTCAAATTTATTTGAAAAATAATCATTCAGTAGGGAAGAAAATATTGAGGAAAAAGAAGAAATTGCTTGTTACAAGCAATTTCTTCTTTTCCCACAATCTTTTTTAAGTATAAAAACCTGGATTTCAACAGGAAAGGTTAAGTTTTTTAGTGTTTTTAATGTTTATGGAATTAGAATAAATCATAAGGCAATGTTCATTCAAATCTCTCATTTTAGGTGAGAATGTGTAATGTATCAGTATTAGGTGAAGACGTCACAGTTAAAGATGAACTCTATGTCAACGGAGGCAGAATTCTACCTCATAAATCTATAGGTGACTCTGTGCCTGATCCACAAATCATCATGTAACATGGAAAAAATCACCACGAAATTTAAGACAGGTCCAAATTCAAAGAAGTTACAGACAAGAGCCCAAAGTCAATTAAATGGAAATACTTTTTTTTCTTACAAGAAAGGGAACATCATGGAAAATTATGAAATTGCTTTTTACTATCAATTTCTTCATCTTCCACAATGCAAGCCTTTTAGCTCACCTGAGCACAACATGCTCAAGGTAAGCTATTGTGATCGGTAATTGTCCATCTGTCCGCCCGTAAACAATTATTAAAAAATCTTCTCCTCCTAAACCATAAGGC
The DNA here is from genome assembly GCA_946902895.1 of Fragum fragum. Lineage (NCBI taxonomy): Eukaryota > Metazoa > Mollusca > Bivalvia > Cardiida > Cardiidae > Fragum > Fragum fragum. The sequence goes on from OX336371.1 coordinate 52,875,351, forward strand.
CTAGAGCTTTGATATTTGGTACATATCATTACCTATTGACCCTCTACCAAAATACTTGAAATAATTACTGAACTCTTAAAATTAATCCTTTTCAGTGCGATCCCAGATTTTACAAAGGAAATCTTAGAAAAATCTTCTCCTCCTAAACCATTAGGCCAAGAGCTTTGATATTTGGTATGTCACCTATTGACTCTCTACCAAAATACTTCAAAGAATTACCGTATTTAGAAAATTATCCCTTTTCTATGCGATCCCTGATTTTACCGAAGGAATAAAGAAGGAAATCTTCGAAAATCTTCTTCTCCCAAACCATAAGGCCTAGCGCTTTTATATTTGGTATGTATCATCAGCTTTTGATCCTCTCCAAAATACTTCAAAGAGTTACTGTATTCTGAAAATAGGTCCTTTTCTTTGCGATCCCTGATTTTACAAAGGAATAAAGAAGGAAATCTTTGAAAATCTTCTTCTCCCAAACCATAAGGCCTAGAGCTTTTATATTTGGTATGTATCATCAGCTATTGACCCTCTCCCAAAATACTTCAAATTACTTTATTCTGAAAATAGGTCCTTTTCTTTGCGATCCCTGATTTTCCAAAGGAATAAAGAAGGAAATCTTTGAAAATCTTCTTCTCCCAAACCACTAGGCCAAGAGCTCTGATATTTGGCACATATCATCATCTATTGACCCCCTACCAAAATACTTAAAAAAATAACTGTATTCTGAGAATTAGCCCTTTTCTATACAATCCCTGATTTTACAAAGGAATTAAGAAGGAAATCTTTTAAAGTCTTCTTCTCCCAAAGCACTAGGCCTAGAGCTTTTATATTTGGTAAGTATTGATGTCTATACTTCAAAGCATTGCCTTATTCAGGAAATTAGGGTTATATGGTGGGATCATCAATATACTTAGGATTAAAAGAGAAAATCCTAATATATCTTCTCCAAAATAATTTGACAGAGGGCTTTGCTATTTTGTATATTTCATAAATCCATGAACCATCATACTCAGGGGAGCGATTTAGGACCATCATGGTCCTCTTGTTTTCTTGAGGGTTGGGAAAAAAGTGGGATTGTGTGGGAAATGTTTTTATCATAAATCATTCATTAATATATAACCAAGTCATTCAAAATTCTTTTGACACTGAAAAAGAGCTCATATATTTTGTACATAACTATGGCATCATTGCTGACAACTCTGTAACTAGCTCGTGAAATTTTATGACTTTTCATATTAAAAGTGAGAAGGCCAAAAAATTTGAGAAGGCCAAAAAATAAATAGTTGTTACTGTTTGTCATTTGAAAGAAATCATTGTATGAAAAGAAACTGTATACTAGAGATTACTGTATTGCTTCAAAAAGTCTTCCAGAAGGTCTTTTTTTGTCAATCCTTCTAACATAGCAGTATAAGCTGATTGCCGTTGTCGTTCCAAAGGTTAATTTACCAATTAGAAAATTCATTTGGACTATGTTAAGCAATTATATTGGCCTTGCCAATTAACACTTAATCCTTTGTTTTTACGTCCCTGTGATTTTATACTTGAGAAAATATTGTGGGAAAAGAAGAAATTGCTTGTTAAAGCAATTTCTTCTTTTTCCACAATAATTTCTACCCTACTGAATGGTTATTTTTCAAAATTAAATCCACTCTAAATTTTTGTCTGCAAAACCTTTAAATTCGCACCAGTCTAAAATTTTGAAAAACAGGAAAGGGTTAACTACAGTTTATTCAAGCTGCAGTTAAAACATTTAGGTCACCAACCAACAAGTTGATTTTTGTTTATGGCCCTGGCAATATACTTTACAAACTAACATCAGGCTGTCTACCAGGTCTTCTAAAAAATATAGGAGTTTTAATAGGAATATTTTTTAAAAAAATAGGAGTTTATAGCTCATTTAGAGTAAAAATATAGGAGTTTTTCCAGTGAAAATTGTTTATCCTACGCTCTTATACTTACAATCCTTACCTCCACTCTTGCTTTTTCTATGTTAATTAATGTCTACATAAAGTAACCTTACAGTTCCATAGCATCACAGTCCAGACAGGAGGCTGCTGTAGAGCATCATCATGATCATCATCATCTGAATTGGCACCTGAAATGTTTTATTTTATTTTGAATATAAAGCAGCATATAACAACATACATGTATATGACAACTGGATTAACAAGAATTTAGTGTACAACAAATGAGCCATGGTCACTCAACTTTAGCGTTTTAAACAAAAGAGTAGAAAGCTGATACTTAATCTGACAATAACCAGTACCATACCACTAGGCACAAAACATAAGGCATTAATCCAATGGATTGATCAAATGCAATGCAACTTTAAAGTTCAATATGTGTTCATACAAATAAACTCAGTAGGATTTTATATGCTTGTTAAGCTATAACTCAGACTGCAATAAATCTTGCACAACAAGAGCACTTACAAATGCATTTGAAATAGTGACAGTTGTGGTATTTAAACAACTAAACAATCAGCATGATAAGAAATGGACTAAGTATAACAGAAACATAAATCCTGAAAGTCACACTTCTAGTATGGCTTATCATGAAAAAAAAATCACAACAGTTAAGTACATATGCACATTTATAAACACACATGTTTTAAACATTACAGAGCCAGCATTTAAGGTTTCTGTAGCTGGTTTATCAGATGTCCACTCTTGTGTTCAATTCTTTGTTTTAGATGATTTACTCTTCTCCCCAGATTTCATTTTCTTCTTGGCTGGTTCCTGTTGAATGTCACCTGAATTGTCATTGAGTGCTGATGTTGAACACTTTATTACCTGCTTACGTTTGACAACTGCAGCACTTCTCTTCTTACTAATTTCATTCCTTTTCTGTTGGCAAGTCTGTAGTCCTTTCCTACCCTTTTCTATTCAGTTTTCTGAACTTTCCAGCATTCCCTGGGCTACCTGTATGTCAAGATCATTCTTTGCCTTCAAAGCTTTTGACAGCTTTTCTGTAGCCTCCTTGAGTAGCACTTCTGCACTTTTTAATACATTATTGAATTCTTCTTCTTCCTTTTTCAACTGCTTTTCCTGATCATCATAGCTCCTGTTTAGCCTGTTAAATTCATCAAGTTCCTTTTGCCGCAGCTCTTCTGTTTTCATCTTTTCTTCATTTTCTTTTTGCTTTCTACTTAGTTCTTCTTTCTCTTTTTGAAGTCTATCTTCATACCTGGACTTTGCTCTTGCAGCTAAACAAACAAGCTTATTTGGCAGTTGGAGGTTGTGAACACCTTTCACCTGGGAAACCTTTTCTTTAGCCAGTCTTAAACCATTGATAGTTTCAATTTTTAGGTTGGTTCTCTCAGGAGTAACTGTGTTTTTATTGTCAGATAATGACCTTTCAACATCAGCATTGCCATGGGCTAAAGTGAGAACAGACTTGACAACCTTAGATAGAGTAGGGTACTTGTTCTGTCCACCAGATGTCTTCTGGTCAGTCACTTTCCTCCAGTAATGGTCAACTCTGATATATTGTCCTTCTTTATCTTCTGACCACTCTTTAGGCACATATGATGTGCTGTATTCAAACCACTCATTCTTCAATGAAGGTATTTCCTCTTCAGATATTACATGAGGCAACTTCCTAGCAACTGATGTAATGGCTCTGGACCCTTTATCACTTGTCTTCAACAGAGGATGCAGGAACTGAAGATTATTCAGAAGCTCATTTCCAAGTGGCAGGTGACCTACTAGATATTCAGCAACTACTGTGTAGAATTTCTTAACATTCTTCATAATGAGCTGATGCTGTTCCTTTGCCATTTTGGATAGTTGTTGTCTTCCTGCCTCTCCAATCTCCACTTCCTTGTCAGGCAGATGGTTCCCCAAATCATCAATACCAATATCAAGCAGTCTTTTCCCACTCTTCTCACCAACTACATCCTTCTTGATGAACCTGAACATCAGAGTTCGCAGCAATGTTGAACATTCATCCAATAGAATATGGATGATTGGGCCCCTGGTCTGGAAGATTGTCAAGAACCGCTGAAATAGTGGAGCTATAGATGACAAGAAGGCAAACTGGAACAAAAACTTCTTGTCCTTCAGTCCATGACATATCCTTCTGTATCTTTCATTGCTTTCTAGCTGCTTTCGAGCAGAGTTGGATTTCATTGACTTGGGAAGATGGACAGTGAAGTATTCCATGCTAACCTTCCAGTTGGTCAATGCTCTGGTCATGGCTGGCAACAATGTAAGCCATCTGCTTGGAACATGTCTAAGGAACAGGCTCTCATCCATACTATACTCTAGTTGAAGATCCTTAAAGTCTTCTCTTCTCACAGGCTGCTGCTTGAAAAATTGGTACATATCAAATGTTAACTCTTCTGCATCACTTCCAAAACAGTTGAGACCTTTTCTAAATGCATTGTGCACTGTATGAAAATTGCAGGGTTCAAAGTCAAGCAAACCTGGATTGCCACCTGCCTTCAGACTTTCATTGATTTTCCTGTGAATTGATTTGTTAACATTAGGTCCATCAGATGAGAGACTGATCAAATTCTTCATGGGTAGATTTACTTCAGGATCATCCCCATCTCCTAATTCAAGTAGGGCTTCTTTTACAATGTCAGCTGTTGCATGGCCAAAGTGAACAGCTTTCAAGAATCTCACAGACACTTCTCCCTCAATACTGCTCCAAAATCTAATAAGAATATCCATTTGCCTACATTGCTGTGCTGTGGTTGTTTCATCAAACATAAGAACATACCCCAAATTCCCATCTATCACTTCCTTCACAATTGTTTCAATCAAGAATGGTCTGATGGCCTCAGAAACTATGTATGATGCTTTTGACAAAGAAAACCTCTCAGCAATTTCACACTTGAACATCTTCTGAAACAGCAAGTTAATGCCATCACATGATCTGAATGAGAAATCAGAAGCTGCTACTTAAAAACACCACAACAGCTCAAATTCTGTGGCTTGATGTTGCAGAGGTTGGCTTGGAATTACATGTTGTATTTGTCTGGGCTTGCTATCACTAGAAGTTGCTGTAGCTGGTCTGTTAGATGACATTTCACCAGAGGCTTCTGCCTTAGCTGCCACTTGTTTCCCATCTTCTTTGCTTAGCCCTTTTTGAGTAGTATCTTCCTTGCTCATGCACAGCACTGTTTGAGAAGTGTTTTTACCAAACCGGGTGTCTGAAATCTGTTTGTGTTTGGAAGATTTACTATGTTGCTTCACCTGATTGAAACCACTGTTGCTGATAGAAAATTGCTTACAGCATAAAGTACAATAAGCTAATTCGTTATTCCCCTTTACAGATTTACACCACTTAAACACTTGGACACTATTGTCATCCTCCTTATCTAGCCACTTGTCATTCCAATGGGTCTTTCCTCCTGGCATTGTCTCACTCTTAGGTTGTCACAGGCTTGGTATAGATGATCTTGATCCTTTTATCTCCTCACTGTTGGGCAATGGTGCACCTGTAAAGCTCAAATGTTGCAGTAATGTGTAACTTACCTCATAAACAGACTGTATGTGTTTTTAAACTAATCATTAGTTTATGCAGTACAAACAGTCTGTAAGTGTGCTCCAATTCCAATTTAGAAGAGCACACATGATCCCCTCAGAACATAAGCAAGTCTCAGAAAAAATTCCTGTAAATAATTGAATTCCATTAAAGAGATTTATTTTTAATAAAATTATATAAGATATTAACAAAAACTTTTAATGAGACATAGTACCACTGTACCAGTCTCACAGATTTATTACTTGCTTTTGGAAGAGAAGTGAATATCTTTTCAGAGACTTGCTCTACAGGTATTTCATCATTGGGGAATACCTGAAAAAAAAAGAAACTTGAAAGCAATTAAGATTCTGATTTACCTTAAAGGCTGGTGTCCTATTCAACTGCCTTGTAGGTGACCAAACAGGTGACGAGGAACAGATGAAGTGCACCAAAGCATTATACAGGATGGTGATGCTATGGAAGACATAGAGATTCTCTTACCTGAAGAATAAAGAAGCAAAGAGCAGTATCAAAGCAATATTTGCTATCTGATCATATATCGGCAATACATTTTCCTAAAAATATAGGAAATATTTTCAAAATATAGGAGTTTTATAGGAATATAGGAGGTGCTTAAAAATATAGGATTTGGACCCAAAATATAGGAGTTTAATAGGAATATAGGAATCGGTAGACAGCCTGTAACATTGTTTGATGTCTCTCCCAAACTGCCATGCTGAACTTCAGAGGATGTGACCTGACATTTACTCAGAAAAAGTCTAAATCTCATCTATATCTTGATAATCCATAAGATTTTGTGTATTCTAACCCATTCCTTCTCAAACATGCTTTTAGATGCCCCTCAAGAAAAAGATTTGGAAAACATTGTGGGAAATGAAGAAATTGCTTGTATCAAGCAATTTCTTCATTTCCCATAATGTTTTCTACCTGAAAAGATTAAAAAATTCTATCGATTGAAAATTGTTATCTTTTTTTTAAATTTATCCCTTTCCTGTTTTGCAAAATTTTAGACCCGTCCAAATTCAAAGGTTTTGCTGATGAAAATTCAAAGTTGACTTTATTTGAAAAATAACCATTCAGTAGGGTAGAAAATATTGTGGAAAAAGAAGAAATTACTTATTACAAGCAATTTCTTCTTTTTCCACAATGTTTTCTTAATTATGAAACACAGGGACGTAAAAACCAGGGATTAACCAGGAAAGGGTCAGACCAGTGTAAAATCTTGTCATCTGGTAATGGGTTAATGATTTTAGTACTGACCATGACCTTGTCATACAGATTGTATAATTTAATGTATAATATTGGGTATATAATATTCTATTTATTATTGTTGTATTCCAAACCGTTTACTGTTCAATTCTATGACAGCCTATTTTAGAGAGATAAGTTTTCAAAGTTTTTTATCTTGCTAATTCTCCATGTGTTCACTTGAAACTTAAACCAATTGCAAGAAATTTTCAGCCAGCTCATTATTCAAAGAAGTTGCAAACATCATTTCAAGTTGCATTTTTATTGAAAAATAATTCACAAATAGGGATAAAAAATAATGTGGAAAAAGGAGGAATTTCTTGTTACTATTGATTTCTCCTTTCCCAAAGATGATTTGTGAAGCTGTTTTTTCTTCTACTAAGGAAATAGGGAATCAATATTCCAGATAAAAGTTGATCAAATTAATTTCTTTGTAGACAATTCCTTGTTGTAATAAACTGAATAATTCAAACAAAACATAGTGGGAAAATGGTAAACTCTTGACAAATCTTTTTCTCACTGACCTTTTCTACCCTTTAACCTATTCCCACTCAAGAAAAATTTAGACTGGTCCAAAATGAAAGGAGTTGCAGACCAGAATTTAAAGTGTATGAAATTTTAGACTTTTTTAACTTTCTGGGTAGAAAACATCATGTAAAATGAAGAAATTGCTTGTGCCAAACAATTTCTTCATTTTCCACAATGTTTTCCAAAGCTTTTTTTCTTGGAGGAGTCTAAAAGCGTCACTAAGAGGAAATGGGTTAAGACCTATGTCTTTTGTTTACTGTTAGCATTTCTCCTACACATTGGGATGATTTAGTGTTTTAGCAACATAATTGAGTCTAGATTCATCTTGTCAGTCTTTCGGATGAGACTAATTCATTCCGACAATATCCAGATTTTAGCAACCCTCATGAAAAGAGTTTTAGTGTTACAAGCAAATTCTTCATTTACCATCTTATTTTCTACTCAGAAAGATTGAAACATAAAAATTCCTATCAACTTGAAATCATCAAATGCAACTTCTTTGAATTTTGACTAGTCTATATTTTTGTCCATTTTAGAGCTTTTGTTTTATCTATTGTGACAATCATTGTTTTAACCCTTCCCTATACAAACCTGAGATTTTAAATTTCTGTGTTTTTAAACATTGTGGAAAAAGAAGAATTTACTTGTAACAAGCAATTTCTTGTTGTTCCACAGTAATTTTTACCAAATGCATGTATGATGATTTCATTTCAATCTACCTTCAATTTTAATTGTTTTCTGCAATCTCTTCCAAAATGGGACCAAAATGGGAAAGGGTTAAATATCAGCTGAATATTCTGTCAGATTGCTGCTGTGGATCAAAAAAAAAAAATCGTGACTTATCAAATCATTCATTTAGACCAGAAGTAAAGGATTAACTAGTTTTGTGCTTTTGATGTTGTAACTACGGTTTAAGTAAGGTGTAGTTACAAGGTTTGGGTCACAAACTAAAGATTTATTTTTTATTTCATGTCCCTTTCCATAAGTCATGCATGGTAATGTTGTTTGATATCTCATACCGATTTTCCTAGTCACTAAAGATCTGTCAATTGATCAAACATAAAGAGCACATGAGGAAAACTAAAATTTGCTTTGAGATATCTGAAAAGTCTTAACAAATTACAAAATGTACCAGATTGCAAAATTCTATACTAGTCTAAATTGAAAGAAGTTGCAGCCAACAAATATTAGTCAAAGGAACTTTGAAAATCTTTGTCTTTTGGAGTAGAAAACAGTGCAACTATTGAAGGAATTGCTTGTAATAAGTAATTTCTTCATTTTCCAAAATGTTTCAAAAGCTTTTGTTTGAGGGGCAAAAGAAAGCATGATTGTGTGGGCCTCGGTTAAACAAAGCAAAGTTTCAATTTTATTTTCATCTACTGCTCAGTTTACACTGAAAGATAATATAACAGAAATTCATTTTTCGCATCACTGTAGATTTTTGTCACAATTTTTCAGATATTAGTTTTCTATGCAAAAACTTATTGTTATCTATTGTAGGGTAATTGTGAAAAGTTTGAACTAATTACCAAATGACAAAATCTTAGACAGGTCCAAACTGAAATTGGTTGTAGACGACAGTTCAAAGTGAATTCAAATTAAGAAGTAACTGTCATAGATAGTAAACTTTTCTTTAACCCTTTCCTGTTTTGCAACGTTTAGACCTGTTCAAATTCAAAGGTTTTGCAGATGAAAATTTAAAGTGGATATAGTTAGAAAAATAACCATTCTGTGGGGTAGAAAATATTGTAGAAAAAGAAGAAATTGCTTGTTACAAGCAATTTCTTCTTTTTCTGCAATGTTTTCTCAATTATAAAATCACAGTGACATAAAAACCAGGGATTGAAAAGGAAAGCATTAATATGATGAATTTCTTCTTTTTCTCCAATGATTTGCATGGTGATATTTCTACCAGATGGCAATATTCTAGACTAGCACTAATTCAAAGAAATCGCAGGTAACATTTTTCAGCTGTTGAAACATCTTATCTCATTGACTAGAGAACATTGTTAAAAAACAAAGAAATTTCTTCATTTTTCCATTATTTTTTCTCTTGATGGGTGTAAAAAAGCAGGATTGAGTTTTAATGGTTTAAAAGTTTGTGATAACCCATTATCACACAGTGCTTCTTTTTTATGTCTTGAAAAAATATGATAATGGAAAACGCGAGAAAAGAGTGAATTTCTTGTAATGACAAATTTCTCCTTTTCTCAAAATGTTTTCTACATTATTAGGCACTTAATTCCAATTTTAAGGCAAGTGTTGTCTACAACTTCTTTCAATTTAGACCATCCTAAAATTTTGTCATCTAGTACTGGGTTAAGGCCTACTCATGGTTAACATTTTGTCAAAAATGAAAATTCTGAACATTTTATACATTTTTGTAGTCTTTCATGCTCTTCAGACAACAAGTTTACTAGTGTAACTGAGATAACCAAAGGACACACAATGTATGTTTTTGAATTTAGTACATTTTCAACAATCAATTTTCAGACATCAAAAGATTGGTCTCAATTTGCAGAGTCTGTAGCTGATGGCTTAAAAAGTTAAACTTATTCCCACAACTTTTTGCCTCTTTTACACAACTCAATGGAAAAAGCTTTGGAAAACATTGGAGAGCAATTTATTCATTCGCCACAATGTTTTCTACCGAAAGAGACACAATCATCATTCATTTCTGCAGCACATCTTCTACATTCGTGGGTGGATTTCACAATAACTTGGCACAGTTACTCTCTTTGATGATTTCTAAGGGCAGCTAAACTAGAGGCATCTGAGGGCCTGATTCGCTCTTTTAGCCTTAACCCTTTCCTGTTTTTCCAAATCTAAGACTGATCCAAATTGAAAGATGTTGCTTACGACAATGAAAATTGGCTACTATTTGAAAAGAAACCATCCTATGTGGTAGAATATATTTTAGAAATAGGAGAAATTGCCTGTAACAAGCAATTTCTCCTTTTCCGCAATTTTTAACCAAAGACACCTAAGTAAAATCCAGGGTTTAAACAGGTAATTTAGGTTTCTTAAACACAGGAAGCAACTCATTTAATAAGGTTTCACTCCCCCCCCCCTCAACATACCAAAAGGGAGGCAAGTTTCTTTTATTTAACAACTATTCTAGGTCAAGAAGTAACATTCATTTCCCTTGCATCACTAATTGATCTCTGACTGAAAGTTGGTCAGTCCCTCAAAGAAGTACATGTACTATTAAACCTGTTCAAGTTCCTGGTTGAAATCCATCCTCAAAGAAGAAGATTTACAAAGTTTACACTATTCACCATATATGGAATTTAATCCCTCTCATAAAAGCCATGTATTTTATCTGATCAATTTATTTATAAGAATATGATAAATAGTAACTCTAGGGTAAGTCCTATAAAATTTCATTGAAATCCATGAACTTGTTTCTGAGAAGACTTTCAAATTTTCACTATATACCATATATGGAAATAAGCCAAGCCCAGACAATGAATTTAACCTATCAAAATTCTTTGAAAGAATCTAATTAAGGGTCACACAAGGATCATTGCTGTGAAATTTAATGAATTTCTTCAACTTGTTTTTCAGAGGAAGATGTTCAAAGTTTTCACTATACACCATATACAGAAATTAGCTCCACCTCAAAAAAACATGTTTTTATCTGATCAAAATTCTTTGAAGGAATCTTATTCCTGTGAGATTTGGTTGAAATCTAAGTAGTACTTTATTAGGAAAAGATTTTTAAGGTAAAAGTTTGCAGACGGACAGACACATGCACAGTAGACACAACATCACAATAGCCGTCTGGCTTGCAGCCAGTGGAGCCGAAAATTGCCTTGTCTGGAGTATATCTTATACATTTATAAACAAAAGGGCCATTGACCCTGGTGCGCTCACCCGAGATAAAGGCTCTTTTTCTTTCAATAGTCAAATTTAATGTTAGGGCTAGGATTATGATATCCAAATTTTCAACTGATTTTAATTTCTTAAGCTGTTTTTGAAGGAATATTTCTGCCAAATTTGGTTGAAATTGGCAAAGTGGTTTAGGGAAAACCCTTCTTTGTTTCTAAAAAGAACACCACAACCCAGGGGCCTGGGGACCCCAGGGTAATGATTTAAGCTATTTTGAAAGAGCCTCTTGGGACCCCAGGGTGATTATTTAAGCTATTTTGAAAGAGGTCTTTTTACTAATGTTTCATGCGAAATATCAAATTTCTAGGCCTTCTGGGTCAGGAGAAGATTTTTAAAATTCTTATTTAAATTTTATTTTTGTTGCCATGACAACCAGAATTTTCCACGGGTTTCAATTATTTTAGTTTTTTCTTAAAATGGGACTACCTAAAAAACATTTCTGATGAATTCAGTTGAAATTAGCCCAATTTTTTACAAGGTGATGTTGTTTAAAGAAATTGTTGATGGACACCGGCCAAAGACAGGTGGAATGGTGATCACAATAGCTCACATGAGCACTTTGTGCTCAGGTAAGCTAAATATTGGAGCAGTTGTTTCCCGTGATGGGTGCTGGTGACACATGTAGGTAGGCTTTGATATGCCCAAGGTCGAGACTTGAGACAGAAGGTCAGGTTACAATCACCTTGACTTCATTTCAAGAATTATTTAGTAACAACTTGAGAGTTGTTCCCCTGGATGAGTGCTTGTTTATATACACCCAAGGTCAGTGAAACAGCTGCAGGGCAAACAACGAAATTGACTTTGTTCTTCTTCAAAATTCAGTTCTAGTCATGTAAGAAGTCTGCTGCGTTACTCTATAGGTCAAAGACAAGTTTGACTATTTTTGATAGTCAAGTTACAATATTTTCCTTGCGTTTCGATACACAAAAGGTACAGGATACAGATGATGGTCAAGTAACAAAAGTGACCTTTATCTTTTGTACATTTAGTTTCAGTCATTAAAAGTCAGTTGTGTTACTCTGAAGGTCATAGACAAGTTTTAAAGTCAATTTACATTGATTTCCTTGTGACGGTCACATTTAACAAGAAATCTGATGAAGGGTCACCAAAAGGTCATTCCTTTGAAATTTGGTTGAAAGCCTTTGGTCAGGTTTACTTAAAATTGTAGCCTATATAGCACACTGATCATTTCTGTCATTGGGAGTAAACTTTGAATGATCTTGGTAGAGGTCCACTAGATGATGCTACATACCAAACATCAAGGTATCAAGGTATGTCTGTTACATAGACGACTGTAAAACTTGACTCATTGGGACAGGCCAATTTTAAACCAAATGTGATATTAGAACAATCTTGATAGAGGTCCATCGGATGATGCTGTATACCAAATATGAATGCTCTAGGCCTTTCTATTAAGAAGAAAAAAAATCAATTGTCTCTACTATGTAAAACTATGTAAAACAATAGACCTCTTGGGATAGGCCAATTTTACCCATGGGCCATAATTTGATTAATATTGGTAAAAGTCCACTAGGACCTTCTGTTTTGATAGGATTTTGCTAAAATGTTCTCTATATAAGCCAATGTTAAACTTGGGGTCTGTGTATTAAGACCGTGCGGCAATACATTTGTAATTTGTACAGGGATGTTTCCTGCCAAGTTTGGTTGGAATCTGTAATGTAGTTTTGAAGAAGTTGAAAAAAAAATAAAATTATTGCATATCGCACAACAGAGGACAATCAACGTAATACAATTGCAATGGGTTAGAATATGCTTACAGTCAAGGTCACAGCTAAAACTAAAATGATTAAATAGACCTTTTCAAGAACATACTTTATATTTTCATGAATTGATTTCAAAATAACTTGGCACAGTTGTTCCCCTTCTAGTAAAAGGTCAAGGTCACAGTTGAAAGTCAATAGACAAATTTAGATGTTTTTGAGTATTTTTGCAAGTTAAGTATCCAAAGATGTTACAGATGACAATTCAAAAAATTGTAAAAATGAAAAAATAAATGCTTTTTAACGCCCACAAAAAACAATGTTTTGGAAAAAATTATGGAAAATGAAGAATTTGCTTGTCACAAGCAATTTCTTCATAATCTACAATGTCCTCTGCCTCACAAGACAAAGATATTCAATATTCCATCAACTTGAGATTGTTGTCTACAACTTCTTTCAATCGGACAAGTCAGAAATTTTCTGGTGTGGTAATCTGTTATGCACCCCACATGGAAAAACTTGGAAAAACATAGCAGTTTGCTTGTAACAAGCAATTCATTTATTTCTCACAATGTTATCAACCCTGAAGGACTGTAAAATTTTACAAATGTAATATTGTTGTTTGCAACTTCTTTCATATTTGACCAGTCTAAAAATTTGACATCGGTTATTGGTTAAGCCAGAATTGACCATTTTCAGGTTCATTAAGTGCTCTCATTCAGTGCTCTCATTCAGTGCTCTCATTCCTTTGATTGAAATGCAATTCTGTAAAAGATGACAAGGGTTGATTAAGCTTGAATACTGGTAATATATATATCAATGATTTATTAGAAATAATTTAGATACAAACATGGATTAAATCTCAAACATGATTGGTTTAAAAGGTTTTTAAAAATAGTTAACTTTATGACATTTAAAGGGGGACTAACAGCTAATGTATTTACATCAATGCTGGATAACATAGAAATCAAATAAAAATTTACATAATAAAACATATAACCATTCCCACACAAACAAAATTTTAGACTGGTCCAAATTCAAAGATCACAACTTCCAATTTGATGTATTTTTTTCTTTTGGGATAGAAAGCGTTGTGGACAATGAAGAAATAGCTTGATACAAGCTATTTCTACATTTTCTACAATGTTTTCCAAAACCTTTTCTTGAGGAGTGTAAAAAGGAGGGATTGAGTGGGAATGGATTAAACAAATATCTCTGTGGAATCATGTATATTTCTTTAATGCTTTCCAGTGGATTATAGAGATTTATTGCTGGATTATCTCTTGAAAAATTGCTGGAAAAACCCAGTGAAATTATCAAAATGATTAAACTCATTGCTTAGGTAGAAAAAGCCTTGTCTTAGCTTGTTTTTCATTAACCCATTACCAGATGAAGGAATTTTAGACTGGTCAAAATTCAGACAACAATGTTGATGAAATTTTAGATTTATTCAACTTTCTGCTTAAAAACATTGTGTAAAATGCAGAAATTGCTTGTTAATTTTACACAATGTTTTCCCAATTGTTTTTCTTGAGGGGCATCCAAAAGTGTCAGTGTGTGGGAATGGGTTAATGAATGTCATCTCAGTTGGGCTTGAGTCATCAGGTTGTGATGTAAATCAATGCAAAGTGATGTGCTTTGAGCCATTTTGTCTTAAAAATAAACAGTTTGTCTCTTTAGAATAAAGAAATAGAATAATTATTTGTCTTTGTCCAAGATCAAAATGTCTTTCATTTAGTGAACAACAAAAGGTATATTTTCACTCATTCAAAGAAAATTCGATCTAACATTGAAGCAAAAAATTATTCTGTATGAATTTCAAAACTTTAAACAATGTTTACATGAACATTAACAATTCTTGCGAAATGTGTGACAACATTTACACATAGGACAAAGTACTAATGCATTTCCACACAATGACTCTTTTGACGTCCCCAAGAAGAAAACCTTTGAAAAACACTGTGGTAAATGAAGAATTTGCTTGTTACAAGCAAATAGGCATTCAAAAACTCCTTTCATTCTAGACACTCATCTGCCTAAAAAAAGCAAATGTTCAAAAATGAGCCAAAAACCTGTCCAGGGAACAAATACTTGTTTAGCAGATGTTAAAACTGTTTCAACCCTTTCCTGTTCAACCCATGGTTTTTACATCCCTGTGTTTTATACTTGAGAACAAATTTTGGAAAATGTAGGAAAAGAAGAAGTTGCCTGTTACAAGCAATTTCTTCATTTTCAATGGTGTTTTCCAAACCTTTTTTCTTGGTGGTTGTCCAAAAGTGACATTGTGTGGGAAAGGACAGACTTATCTGAGATGAGAACTTTGATAAGCCAGACACTAAAAAACAGAATTGTGTGTGTTGACAAACAAAAGAAATGTTTTAATCCATTCCCATGCAATCTCATCCTTTTACTCCTCTCATAAATGGGGCTTTGGAAAACATTATGACCTAGAGGCACTTGACCACTTGAGTACCTGTATCACTCCACAGGCCTGAATGTACTGATTAAGCAAATGGTGTTTTCAGGAATTCAATATATACTGAATCATATTCCACATGTCTGACAAATAAATCGTGTCACTGAATTCTTTTGAATAGTTCTAGAAACGCATTTTAAACTCTTTCTTTTTAAAAATCAAGCTATGTGAAATTCATTTACTACGTCAGATGAAAAGGTATTAAAAAAATTTCACTGTATACCATAAATGGACATGAGCCGCAATCATAAAAGCCATGTTTTTCAACTATTCAAAATTATATGATTGAATCTGACAAAGAGTCACCAGAGGATCTCTCATGTGAAATTTGGTTGAAATCCATGAACAGGTTTCTGAAAAGATTTTCAAAGTTTTCAGTGTACACTGTATGTAAAAATTAGCCCCCACATTCCTACCAAAAGCCAATTTTTGTTTTGCATCCAATCAATTTCATTGAAGAAATGTGATAAAGAGTCACCTATTCCCATTAAATTTGGTTGAAATCCATTCACTGGTTTCTGAGAAAAAGATTTTCAAAGCATTCACCATATATGGATTTTCACCCTGCCCATTAAAGCTATGTCTTTCATTTGATTAAAATTCTTCAAAAGAATCTGGTAAAGGGTCACACAAGAATCATACCTGTGAAATTTACTTGAAATCAATCAACTGGTTTAAGAGAAGAAAATTTTCACTATAATTGGAAATAATCCCTGCTCATTTAAGCTGTGTTCTTCATACGATCAAATTCTTTGAAAGATAAAGGGTCACCCAAAGATCATTTTTGTGTAATTTGGTTGAATTCTGTTCTGTACATTTTCAGAAGATTTAAAAAAAAAAGTTTATGGACACACACAGACGGACACATGACTGACACAAGGTCATGACAATAGCTCACTGGCTTTCAGGGAGTAGAGCTAAAAATATAGAAACTGCTTGTCACAAAACTAAAAAAGACAGAGTTTTTTAATATTTCATTAACTAAAAAGAGTTGGCCATGTACAAAATAGCTTATCCTAGGTTTACAACAGGGTTAAATGTGCAAAGTACATGGTCACAGAGTCAAAGCCATTGCCTCATCTCCTGATGATTGCATGTGAGCATCCTTTTATAAAGGGTAGAGGGTCAACATCACATGATAATGGTCATTATCTCAAATGAAAGCCTGTCTGTGAAAAAGGAGCAACATAGGATGAGAAATGACCAAGAAAGTTTTAAGTCTTTGGTTAAAGTTTTACTAGCAAGTTAAAGGTCAAGGCCATAAGACCACATGGTCAAAGTCATTGTATCAAGTGAAAGCCACTGATGAATGCATGCATGAAATATGAGTACCCTAGGATGAAAAAATGACCAAGATAGAAAAAGTTCTGGGTTAAAGTGGTTAAAGATCCAGTTCATTATCTCTATTGAAAGCTCATCTCCTGATGAATGGAGGTGTGAAATACGAAAAAACCAAAGACGAAAATGACCAACATACAAAAAGTTAAAGTTTTTTATTAAGTTTTTATTTAACAGATAAAAGGTCTATGTCACAGGGTCAAGGTCATTGTTTCAAATAAAGCCCCTGAGTGCATGTGTGAAATATGTCACCCCGACCTCTTTCACTGGTTATCTAAGAAAATGTTAAATCTTTAACCAAAAGGGATGCTGACGCCGAGAGTACAACAATAGCTCTTCCGAAACGTTTATAGAGGAAAAGCTAAAAATTGTTGTCTACAACTTCCTTGAATTTAGACCCGTTAAAATTTTTGTTTTTTGATAATGGATTTAATTATTATGAATTACTGATACCTTTATTTAGTTGATTGAGTGACCTTTTTTATGTCTGAATGTTAAATTCTATTTGGCAAATAGGTAATGCTAAAAAATCAGTTCTAAAAATGCATGACAAAAATAGAGACATACATAAAACATGTATATCCTAGTGAGGTACAAGAGAGGCATTTACCCCTTGTCATGCTTAACATGTAATATTCCTGTTTGGACAGGAGGTATAGACAAAGATCAGACTGCGCATATGTGCAGGCTTGTCCCTTTCATGCCAAAATTGTTGATAGAATCAGTTTTTAAATCAAATATTGACTGCAACTAGCGCTTCCATTGATTTCAGTCATTTGATTTTGGTGCAATTCTAAACAGAATTTTCATTTGCCATGACAAGGGTAAAGAATACAGAACATTTACAGACTAGAAACAATTGTTATACAGACATTCAATAGATACTATGACTAGTACAAAATATCACAAAATCTTGCCAGTTATACATCTATTATACCTAATACAAAAGAAGAGACCTGTTTGTAAAAAAAGCAATTCGGAAAAAATTGGGTAAAATGAAGGAAGTGCTTGCAACAAGCATTTTATTCATTTTACCCAATGTTTTATACCCAGATAGTTAAAAATCTAAAATTTCTTAACTTAAAGTTGTTATCTACAACTCCTTTTAATTTGGACCAGTCTAAAGTCTGGTAATGGGTTAATACAGAAGTGGTGCAGTTTTTTACCATATTCAAATGACTGTTTTAAACTTCTAGCTTAGTAAATGTCTGGAGAGGTAAAGGTATACCGTTATAGCATTTTAGATTCAGTATCATAATACATAGAATAACATTGACACTGAATATCACTTGGTAAAGATGGATCACAGAAATCATCACTGTGAGACCTGTAACATGTGGTCTTTGTGGTCTAAGGAGGAACTTTTTTTATTTAAAAACTGTGACATCTGTCATCTTCTGGATTTTAACCCTTTCCTGTTTTTCAAAATTTTGGACCCGTCCAATTTCAAAGGTTTTGCAGACAAAAATATAAAGTTGATTTTATTTGAAAAAATAACCATTTACTAGGGTAGAAAATATTGTGGAAAAAGAAGAAATTGCTTGTTACAATGGTGAAAATATCTTCATTAAGGTCAGCCATGAATGATGTTAAGTTTTTATCCACAATGTTTTCTCAATTACAAAATCACAGGGATGTAAAAACCAGGGTTTAACCAGGAAGCAGTTAACATATTATACTGGCTGTTTCACAATGACCCTGGCCTTGAACTAAATGGTGAAAATATCTTCATTAAGGTCAGCCATGAATGATGTTAAGTTATTATCCACGCATGGTGAGGTAGTTTTTTCCTAATTTACCTTTACACCACAAAGCGGAAGGTCACTCTGTGACCATGACCTTCACTGCATTGATCTGAAAGCCAATAGTGATCATCTGTACAAAGAGATGAATGTCATGGCTAAATTTGACTGACTTAAGCATTTCATCATTCGGTAAATATTGTCATAAACTATCACACTGTGACCTTGACCTTAATGGGTTTATCTGAAAATATATCAGGATCATCTACATACCAAGATAAATGTCTGTGCCAAATTTGGTAATCCTAACTCTATTTTGTGTAAATTAATTATACAAACATAGTTTGGTCTACCCACCAACGTACCGACACATCAACCAACATGGACAAAGCAATATACCTCAACTTCCTTGAAGGGGGGCATAATAATCGGAATTCAAGTTTTTATTACTTATTAAAGAATTTACACACACTTCAAACAAATAAATCCTTGATTTCAAGTTTAACCCATTCTCAAGCAACAATGTTTTTTGATGCCCCAAATAAAAACACTTTGGAAAACATTGTGTAAAATGAAGAGATTACTTGCAACTAGCAATTTCTATTTTTTCCACAATGTTTTCTACCCAGAAATCTAAAATTTTTTAAGCTTAAAATTGTTTCCTGTAACTCCTTTCAATTTGGACCAGTCTCAAATTTTGCAATCTGGTAATGGGTTATTATGTCATTTAGTATTAGTAATTACATTTACATTGATCTTCCAATTTCAGTTTTATCTACTAAATAATGTCATATGCTTGCAATAGGATTGAAACAGACACAAGTATTAGATTTATACAATTTTGAAATATGAGAAACCTTAAGTTAAAATTATTATATCCGACCCAGGTTTCATAAGTGAATAGACTTATCCAGATGGCATAGCAATCATACAGATATAGGCAAAATTTAATGTCAATGTTTTTGGATGACAACGCAGACACAAACACAGGCAACGCCGGGCCTTTCTCTGAAAACAGCCTAGCTAATAGTGTGATCGTTAGAAAGAATTGAAAAATTATCATGGTCAATTGCTGGCCATTTCTACTGACCTCCAATGATATAGTTTGACTGAGATATAGAGATTAGTTTGAAAAGTATATGATAAGACATATAACAACAAGAGGGCCATGGCTCCTGGTGTGCTCACCTGAAATTTGTGCAAAAATTCAGGCATGGTCGGGCTGGGCTTACCAGACTAAGAAAAATCATGAAATATTTCTCAGGTGAGCAATTCAGGGCCATTTTGGTCTTGTTTCAATAGGGTCCTGGAGGAATCTCTACTAATAAAATCGTAGTGTCTTCCTGGTAATTAAGGATCCTTCTCTTCATTCACATTAGAATTTCAAGGAAAGAACAAAAGAAAGTTTACATCAGTGGATAGGCTGTAGTTACAGCAATTTACATGTTAAACTAACAACAGATGTCTAACGACGTAGACTCAAAGTTCAATCCTGGTCTAAAAATACATTTTATTGGCAGCTGTGGTCTGTCAATTGTACACTGTGTAAACCAGTAACAAATTTTCAGATGAGAAGCATCAACATGACATATTCTTAACCCATGTCACACTGAACCCTGGATTATTCCTGTTTGGGCAGAAGGTTTAGACAAAGCTCAGCCTGCACATATGTGTAGTCTGATCTTTGTCTACACCATCTGCATGTCCCTTTTATGCTAGATTTGTTTTTTAAGATATTAAAACCAAAGGCTTGAAAGCACAATCTGGCTTCATTTTAAATCAGTAATTATTTTAAAATTGAATCCTTATAACATCTTTGGCTTAAAAGTGGCAGAAAGGTGGTGTAGATCAAGATCAGCCTGCATATATCTGCTGGCTGAATTTTGTCTATACCTCCTGCCAAAACAGGAATATTCCTGGTCCAGCATGACAAGGCTTGATGTAGTTTTGTAGAGGATTTATAATTCAGCATGATAAAGGTTAATCTATACACCAACAAATTTCATAGCTTTTTGTTCATTTTTCATATTTTTAACAGTTTTAACCCTTTCTTTAATGATTTTCAATGTGTTGACAAAATTATCCAGATTTCAGACAACAAAATTCTGAATTTTTACAAATTCAAGTTGTAATCCATTACTCAGATGTTATGAGTAAGAAATAAATTAGAAAAAGAAATAAATGCTTTTAACAAGCATTTTCTTATCGTTTAATACTATGAATTTCTTGGTATTATGTCAAGGGACACAAAGAAATTAAATATTGAATATCTTAGACCAGGCAAAAGTCCAAATTCTTATGATTATAATGTTTTGATAATTCTTCAAATCTTTTTCAAATGTTAACATAATGCAAGAAGTCTGAGAGTTATTGTAAACTATTTGGTACATGTAAAGGCCTTAGTTAATAAACCCTTTACGACACAGCTTTTTGACAGACTGAAGTAGTATAGTTATAGAAAACATAGTGATAAAGGTAGTAATTACTTGAAATGATAAACTTCTCTTTTTCTCACAAAGTTTTCTACCTGTTATGGCCCATATTTTACAATTCAAATATACTCTGAATTGAAGTCTGTGAATTATTTAAATTTGGGCTGGTGTAAAATTTTGTCGTCAGGTAATGTAGAATGGTTTTCCTACTGTTATTGATGTGATGTATTACGATTAGCCAGAACATCCTCTATGTTCTGATATAAAGGATCTGTTTCCAGTTCCTGTGGGGCCGGTCTATTTACAACACTTTCTGGGATCGGCATATCCACAGCCTCATCATATGAGGGCGGGCATAAATCATAGGAGGGTGGGATTAAATCATTCCTGACCACATAAATTTCATCATCATCCTCAATACCCGCCTGACCACTGAGTCGGGTAAACTGTCTATTTGGATTCCTTTCCCTTGGATTGGCACCAACAGATAACTGAGTCACTCTACCCATAAGTCTTTGGTTTTCTGCAGATTGGTTATTTGAATTGGTATTTATTACATCAAAATATGCAAAGTCTTCATGGCTTCTATGATAAGGTCTATGTTCAGTTGTGTCATCAATAACCAATCCCTGTGAGTCTACATCTACAACATGAGCAAAATCTTCATGGTTTCTATTGCAGACTGTGCATCTCCCATCTGCTCCTTGAGTTCCTATTAAATCAAATAAACTTTTGCTTTTGAAGTGCTTAAATACTACATAAACCATTGAAATATAAGGACAAAGATGATCCTTTAGAAAAAGTAAAAAAACAAATTATCAGCCAAGTTGTGTGTCATTTGCAATAATTAACGAGTAAAAGTTTACCCAGACATTACTTTTTTTTACTAGTACAGTTGACACTCTAATAATCAGAAATCTCGAAATTCAGGATAAGTTGAGGTCATATTCAAGTCCAAACTTTATCCCTTCTTTCTCTCTTATAAAACTTAAAACTGAATGTTTATCTTGAACCAGTAAACCAGCAATTCCTATTATGTTGAGTTGTTTTTCAAGCCGAAATTCAATTTTCACATCTAAATTTACCTGATAAGTAGACAATATGACTACCATTATATACCAGGGTACTGTTGAACAAGGTAATTATAATCCTGATTAACAAACTTTTGGTAGTGGTGTGAAAAACCTGAAATTACCTATGTCATTGTCAAACTATCGGTGACTGCCGCAATGTTTGCAGCATTTTACTCAAACCCGGACTTACTGTAAAAATTTCAGGCTTGATGGCCTTTTTTTACCATCCACAAAAAATTGGTATAACAAGTTTTGACTGTAATTGGATACAAAGAGAAAAATATGTCTCTCAGTTCAAGGGAAATAAACTAGGCATAAAATAAAGAGATGTTACCAAGTTTTTCTCATTATAACTATTCATATTATAACTGACAGAAAAACTAGAGGCCCAAGATGGCCTGAGACACTCTACTGGCTGTCAAGTTTTCCCTTAGAGTATTCTTATGGTTTTAGGATACGTATTCACATCCTTTTCAATCATCCTCAATGATATATTTAAAATTTCTTGTATTCCAAAGGTTTCATCTTATTTGTCCCTGAAAATGCTGCTTTATCCAAACAGACAATTAATCCATAACTAAAATCAAACTAAACTTTAGATCAGAATTAGGTCAAAATTAAAAAGGAGATGAGGACCAAACTTTAAAGTCTGTTAAAATTTGAAAAAATTGCCAAATAGGATCACAAGGAAAGAACTTGTTTGATACAAGCAAACATTTTAAAACTTTTTTCCCCTTCATGTTAACATATTTCACACAATAATGCTTTTTGACACCAATCAAGAAAAACATATGGAAAAACCAAGATGTTGCTTGCAACCATTAATTTCTTCATATTCCTCAATGTCTTCTACCCAGAGTGTTGAAAATTCTAAAATTTCATTAACTTTGAATTGTTGTCTGCAAATTCTTTCATTTTTGATCAGTGTAAGATTTTGTCGTGTTGAAATTGATTGTGTGGTAATGGGTTACCAAATTCAACTTACCAACAATACAAGTCTGACTGTGAATACTGTCTGTTGTGTCCTGGTCACCCAGCGGCATGCTTGAATAGCGTATGGGTGGTGGTGTTGATTGAATGTCAAAATGCCGTAACGGCTGATGGGCATGTGGTGATTGGTCATTTTCTGATGCATAATGTCTTTTAGACCATCGTTTGATCTTTAAAGCTTTATACACAATACAACCTACAAGTGGGATGGCAATGGCAATGATGATACCAACTACGATGATGATAGAGGATGAAACATGAGTCTCTGTCTTGTGATCTGAAAAAGTAAAACATCACTTGTTTTAAATATAATGCCTGATAAAAACAAGGGCCTAAGAGGGCCTGTACTGCTCCACTGACTGAAGTATGTCCACCCACACCATGTGGCTCACATTTTCATTAATGTTCTTATCTATTAACCCAATACCAGACAGCAAAACTTTAGACTGGTCCAAATTGAAAGGTGTTGCAGACAACAATTAAAAGTTTATAATATTTTTTATTTTTCTACATTCTGGCTGGAAATATTGTGTAAAATAAAGAAATTGCTTGTGATAAGTAATTTCTTCATTTTACACAATGTTTTCCAGATTGTTTTTGGGGCGCCCAAGAGCATCACTGTGTGGGTTGGGTTAAGATAAGAATTTTTGAAATTTCATAAGCTTGAAATTGCAATCTTCAGTATCTTTTCATTTCAAAATTCTAATAATGAGATTTGATGGTTTACATAAGCTCTCCCTCATTTCTTCTTTGGGCCGAATTTCCTTATTTTTTTGTAATCAACTATCTGTGCATGTAATATGTAAGGCAAGTCATATCCAACTTAGATCTGAGGTAAAATGGATTTAACACATTTGTATGACAACTTTGCCAAATAGTAATTTGGCTTTCTAACACCATAAATCAAACATATTCCAACAACTACATGTATTTGCCATATATGGAAAATAAGCCCAACCAATGGTAGCCCTGGCCTCTTTCTTTTTTTTTCTTTAATGTTTTCTACCAAGTTCTTAACCCATTACCACTCGATAAAATCTTATACTAGTCCAAATTAAAAGAAGTTTCAGACAATAATTCTAAGTTTCTGGAATTTTCAAAATTTTTGTCTTTTGGGGTATAAAAATTGTGAAAAATGAAGAAATTGCTTGTTACAAGCAATCTCTTCATTATCCACATTGTTTTCCCAAAAGCTTTTATATTGAGGGGCGTTTAAAAAGCTTCACTGTATGGGAATGGGTTAAAATTTCATCAACTTAAATCATCATCTGCAATATTTTTCCTAATGAACCAGCTTAAAACTTTGTTGTCCAGGAGATGTCTGAGCAATGGGTTAAATGCTAATTTTGTCTTTTGTTCAAGTTAATATAAACAAGTTTTTTTTTCCAACTAAGATTTAAGATGCAAGGGAGACGATTAACTAATTTGACAGTTATACAAAATAACATGTGTTGTCTTCGTTCAACCTACAATCATATGCAATATAACAACTACATATTTACGCTATACATGGGAAAAAGCTCCATCAATAAGGATTTTATCCCTATAATTTTATGGAATTAGGTAGACCTTGATGCAAGGAATATTTCATGTGGTGTCCGTGGTCGAAAGGTAGAGCGTTGGCTTTCCAATCAAGAGGTCCTGAGTTTGATTCCCGGGAGCGTCTATCAATCTTGGTAGAAAAAGGTTGCATGAAATAAAGTACTTGCTTGTAACAAGTAATTTCTACATTTTCCACATTGTTTTCCAGAACTATTTTATTAAGGTGCTTAAAAAGGTAGGATTTTAATGATTTGTTTGTTTGAATGCCACATAACACCGCTTTTAACAATTTTTTGGTCAAATCTGGGCGGCTGGAGCCCATAACAATGGATTCTTGGTATATCTCGCACCAGTACTACCTTTACATTCTTACCTAGCCTCCAGCTGCTATCCCACTTAGGTTTATGATTATCCACCCATTGGTGAGAGACAAATCTCAACAAGAGCTTCGCAGAGCTGCGGATATACGCCCAAAGGGGCTTGTCAGTAAACTTGGCTTGTCAGTAAACTGAGCCTGAATGATAGCTGATGATTTTTGTCAATAGAAAGATCTTATCACCTGAATAATACTGTTTACACTTGAGAAATAAGACAGCTTCATAATAACTTATCATTCAACATTATGTACAATGGTTAATTTCTATAATTTGAATACAATTGACATAAAAATTGACCTTGACTAATGACCTTGAAACAAGTTTCAACAGAAAGTACTCACCACAAGCAAAAGAAATATTACCTTGAAAAACTGATCTTCACAAAAAAACTATTACAATTGTTCAGTTTAGGTTTTTCAGAGCTCAAAAATGACCTTGACATTTGAATTCAATCAATTCAAGGGCAGATAATTCAAGAAACACCACAGCTTTTTGAATTTTTGAAGTCTTATGCTCAACTTAATATCAGAGATACATTGTGGCAAGATTCAGTTCAATCCAATTGAATTTTTAGGAGGAGATGTGCACACAAACACACTCAAAACTGTAATTTTAAGCTATATTGTTAAGTAAAGGGCAGATAATTCAGGAACAACTTTACATATCAAACAAAGTTTAGTCCTAAGCACAACTAGACATCATACAGAGTTTCAGTTCATTCTCATTCAAAATGTTTGAGAAAGTGTGCTCACAAGAAATAAAAAAGTTTTTTGTTCAATTCAAGGGCAGATAATTCAAGATAACTCAAGAAAAACTGGAGCGATTTGAATTTCAAAGGTATGAAGCACAACTAGACATCGTAGGGAGTAATTGTGCCAAGTTTCAGCTCATTCCCATTGATACTTACAGGGCCCTGCAGACTCCCAGAATTTGAGGAGAAGTCACTTCTCACATGTCTGAGAATTGGGAGAAGTTTTTCAAAATGGGGAGAAGTGGTGAGACTTTCAGGTGGATTGCGTTAAAAATTAAGTTTTTGCGCGTATTCCTAATTTCTATTAGAAAATAAAATAGCTTTACAACCAAGTAGTTGCACTTAATATTATGTATTATGCAATAAACATAGAAAATACTGCTTATCCTTTCAGTCCTCAATAAAGATCTTATTCCTGTGAACAAATACTTTTGTATTTTTCTTTTTTTAGGTTTGAGAATTCAAGAGTTTGATTCTGAATTCATTTTTTTTTAATATTTAATAATAGATTCATATAAGATAAAAAAAAAATCAACTAACAAAAAAAAATGCAAATAGTGTATAGGCGGTCTGAATGAAATGAGTAGTGTTCCTATTTGAAGCAGAAAATGAGAAAAGACTTTATTGTAACAATTCAGACTGGTACAAACTGAAAGAAGCTAAATAAGACATTTCATAGTGAGCTTAAATAAGAAAGAAGGAGCCAAAGAGGGTAGAAACATGTGGGGAAGAGATAAATTGCTTGCTGCAATTATTTCCTCCTTTTTCCACAGTTTCCCATAAAAAATTTCAAGATGTCAAAATGGGGGATTGTGTGGTAATGAGTTTAAGTCTATGCACTTTACCTGATAACATATAAATGGATAAAAATTGTCATTAATTGGTCAAAAAAGGTCCCCTGTTATTAAGTCAGTTATAGTGTGTAAAGGGTAAGGGTTACTGCTCAGTACACAAAACCAGACTGAGTAAATGCAGAGGTTTACAGCTAACACAGGATAATTTGCTCCATTTTATAGGATTACATGTTATTTAAAGGAATTATAACCAACACAAGTAAGTGAAATTTAGTTTTTGGATAGAATGTATCAGAACAAGAATCTCAGGAAAAGTTCGTAGCAGCCTGTAAATTGTTTGCCATAATTTTCTTCACTTGTTACAATTAAAGCAGATAACTCAAATTGAAGGATTCTAATGAAAAATGAATTTACTGTACGTAGATTTTTGGCAGAATTATTTTTTATCAAGATTTCAAATTTTCAATGAAATTTTGACTTCTGGTAAATGACACGGCGTCCGTAAATGTCATCCATTATTCTCATTGTGTGAAAGTAAGCAACAAATCTCGTAGACTGATGATAACCCAATTTACAGAAATAATTGAAACTTAAGACGGGAAAGGATTTTAAATAAAGATTTCTGGTGCCGATAGTATACAAAGTAATCAGAGTAGATGTGAATGAAGCAAGCATGTTGACTATTAGCTACCAGAACATACCCCTCTTTCTGAATATCGATACACGCTTGAATTACGATCAAAGGGCTTCCGACCGACAGTTGTATAATTGCACACTGTCCCCCACTTTTATAGCCACTGGGCCAGATTAGGTTATCACCAATCGTATCTAGGCGACTTCCCGAAAATTCCAGGCAAAGTTTTATGAAACCAGGCGACTTTTTCGCCTGAGTCGCCCACTCTGCTGAGCCCTGACTTAAGGAGGAGTTGCACACATATTACATAGTGATTTTTCTTTCAATTCAAGGGCAGATAATTCAAGATAACTCAAGAATGATTGGAGAGATTTGAATTTCAAAGGTCTTATGCACAACTAGACCTCATAGGGAGTAATTGTGCCAGGTTTCAGCTCATTCCCATGGATAGTTCAGGAGGAGTTGCGCTCACAAAAAATTCCCAACAGACAGATGGACAGACAGACAGATGGTTGGAGGTCCAGGGCCATAACATAATACAACCCTTTAGGCATATAAAAAGGATATGTGTTATGAAAATTTGATACAGAAAAAAGTATCTATTTTTTTAAAAGTCAACAATGTCGATTTTAGATAAATGTTTTTATCTTTATTTTAAATCTACTAAATTCTTTATAAATTGCAATTTATTGTTGCTGGACAACTATCAATTTCTAACATCTGACCCCAGAGGATCCAATTCTGAACCTGTCTGAGATTTGATAGAGACAAACATTCTTACCAATTTTTAGGATTATTGAGTGTAAATATGTTAGCCAATGGAATGACCACAAGGTTAAATTTCTACGATGGATGCCGGCATCCCACAACAATAGCTCACCTTGATTTGTTATTCTCATAGCCCCATAAAGATCCAATTAGGCCAATTTTAGACCATTTAACCCATAAGACCTGTCCGAATTCAAAGATTTTGCAGACGTAAATTTAAAGTTGATTGAATTCGAAAAATAATTAATAAGTAGGGTAGAAAATACCGTGGAAAAAGAAGTAATTGCTTGTTTTCTCAATTATAAAATCAAAGAGACATAAAAATTGGGGATTGAACAGGAAAAGGTTAATTCTACAATACACATTGACCACTTACTTGTTAATGTAATGTTAAACTTGAAGTTATAGTTACGAAGATGATCCAACTTTTTATACAGTTTGATGCGTAGATTACTGCCTGCATCTGTGTAAAACTTTGCAGCACCTGGGGTGTTTAAACATGTCAAATTCACCTGAAATAATTATAAAATTTAATGAAAAACTGTAAGATTTTTCTCTGTTGACCAGAAAATACACACATGGGCAGTATAATGAGAATTTTTTTATCTAATAGGCTAACAAGAGCTGGTCACAGTCATGTGACAAATGCCCCCAAAGGACAGGGTCAAGCATGTGGCACTTTGATTTATTTTGTAAACACAACCATATTCATTTGTGATCTATTACTCTGGGTTTTTAATAAAAGAAATTTTAATACATATAATAATTCCTATACATACATAATGAAATCGGGAAGGGCATTATGGACGGATTTTTCTGAGGTCAAAAGTAGGTCAAAGGTCAAGGTCACTGGGTGAAGGTCAAAGTCATGTAAAGAGGTCCATTCAATTAAGCATCTGTCCAAATATGGAAGCAATCCATTGAAGAATAAGAGAGTAAATATAATTTAACCATTCCAGACGCAATTTACCATTCTGAACGCCCCTTTAACCCAAGAATGTGACCTTGACCTTTGAGATAGAAACCTGGGTCTTTTTCGCAACATGTTGTCTGAAGGTGGTGAACATTTGCATGAAAGCAACTTGTACATGCGTGCATGGTAATAGAAGTTTCAGAGCGGACACGGCAAAAAGTGCCGATTTTTTACCTTTGACCCCAGATTGTGACCTTGACCTTTGAGATAGAAACCTGGGTCTTTTTTTCCACACATTGTCTGAAGGTGGTGAATATATGTATGAAAGAAATTTGTACCTGCGTGCATGATTATAGAAGTTAAAGAGTGGACACGGCAAAAAGTGCCGATTTTTTACCTTTGACCCCCAGATTATGACCTTGACCTTTGAGATAGGAACCTGGGTCTTTTACACCACACGTCGTCTGAAGGTGGTGAACATTTGTATGAAAGAAATTTGTACCTGCGTGCATGATTATTGAAGTTACAGAGCAGACATGGCAAAAAGTGCCGATTTTTTACCTTTGACCCCAGATTGTGACCTTGATCTTTGAGTTCTTTGAGGAACCTGGGTCTTTTTTCGTGACATGTCGTCTTATAGCATTGAACATTTGTGCAAAGTTATATTGAAACCCACTATTGCATGTAGAAGTTACAGAGCGGACCCGAAAGCGGGATGGATGGACGGACAGTTCGATTTCTATATGCCTCCCTTTGGGGACATAACAAAAGTAAACAATGAGGAAATCATCAAAGTACTGAAACCTAAAGGGGCCACTTAAGTACCCTGTGCTTGTAGTTATGAAATTTAGAATGAATAAATTTTGTCCAGATTTCCTTTCAGGGTTTGTAAAATCATACTAAAATGTTGAATATATATCATTTGAGAGACATGCACCACGATGGTCATAGTATAGACACTAAGAACAGTATCGCAATTAACCCTCGACCTGTTCATAAAACTTGCAAGTGTGTATATGCTACAAAGCTCTACATGTATATACATTTTAGGTTCAGATGAACCAGTCTGTATAATGTATGAAAGACATTTGAAAATCTAGATAAGGAAAACAAAATGGCATAATTTTTTTTCAAAATTTACAATCATTTGCAATTTTCTTATTTCTTATAGTCCTATTACTATTTCATTACAAGCAGAATAATACACCCTATATACCATCTAGAAAAGCTACTTACTTAACACTTTCCTGTTTCTTGAAATTTTAGACTGGTCCAAATTGAAAGAGGTTGCAGACAACAACGTAAGTTGAATGAAATTTGAAATAAAACCCATCCAATGTGGTAGAAAATATTGTGGGAAAAGGAGAAATTGCTTGTTACAAGCAATTTCTTCTTTTTCCACAATTTTTTCTCAAGTTTGAAATCATAGTGAGGTAAAATCCCGGATTTGTACAGGAAAGGGTTAATGATAACTGATATGCAACACAGTAATTCAGTCCAGGAGAATTAATTCTTTTAAAATACCTTACAAAATAGAGCCCACCTAAGCATAAAATTTGAAGCTATCATCTTTTTTCTTTTTCAAATAAAACTCCCCAAAGGTAGCTTATTGTAAGACTTGTTTGAAATCTACTTAAAATTTTCAGAAACGCTTTAAAGGTTTTTACTGTATACCATATGTGGAAATAAGCCTCACATATTGAAGTTGTTTTTTATCTAATAAAATTCTTTGGAAGAATCTGATAAAAGTGTCCCACAAGAATAATTCCCGTAAAATTTGGTTCAAACTCATCCAGTAGTTTCTGAGGAATATGTTTTTAAGAAAAAGTTTGCAGATGTAAAGTTGCACACACTGACAAAATGCCAAGACATTAGCTCCAGTGACCCTCGGTCAGTGGGGCAAAAGAAAATCTTCAGAGGTATGACTTCAATAACTTTAAATTGTCCTCTGCAACTCTTTTAAATTTCGTCCAGCCTAAATTTCTCTATGTAAAAATGGGTCAAAGATAAAACAAGAAAACACTCACCACAGTTGACACTTCTTTTTCGAAAAACTGATACGGAGACTGTTCAAAAAGAAGGTACACCCGACATTCATTATTGAAATATGTCTCAAATTGAATTAGGGTGGACAATTTTCTGGCCTCTCGGGCCGGACCAAATTTCATCTCACATTCTTGGAAGGACTGTTCCGAATTCAATTTTCCATATATCACTACAACATCGTCATCCTCAAGCCATTTTGTAACAACATGAGATTTTTGACAAACACCAATGTTATCAAGGTGATCTGAAATAAGAAGAGCCCTGCATAAGTAGCAAATGATAACAAGAGGCCCATAGGGCCTTATCGGTCACCTGAGTCCAAAGAGCACAAAAACAAATAAAAGTCCACCAGATTACGCTACATACTAAATATCAAAGCTCTAAGCCTTTTAGTTTGGGAGAATAAATTTTCAAGTTTCTTTATATAAGCCATATGTAAAATTTGTGACGTCAGGGAATGGGCTAATTATGACCCTAGGGCAATAATTCATACCATATTGATAGAAATCCACCAGATGATGCTACATACCAAATATCAAAGCTCTAGGCCTATCTGTTTGAGAGAAGAAGCTTTTTAAAGTTTTCACTATATAAGCCTATATAAAATTCGTGACATCCGGGAATGGGCTAATTTTAATCCTGAGGCAATAATTTGTACAATCTTGATAAAGGTCCACAAGACAATGCTGTTTACCAAATATCAAAGTTCTAGGCCCTCCTGTTTGGGAGAAGAAGATTTTTAAAGTTTTCACTATATAAGCCTATGTTAAATTTGAGACATTCGGGAATGGGCTAATTTTTTATTCCTGAGGTAATAATTTGTACAATCTTAATAGAGGTCTATCAGATGATGCTACATACCAAATGTAAAAGCTCTAGGCCCTCTAGTTTGAGAGAAGAAGATTTTTGAAATGTTCACTATATAAGCCTATGTTAAACTTGCGGCATCCGGGAATGGGCTTATTTTGAACCTGGGGTTATAATTTTTACAATCTTGGTAGAAATCCACAGGATGATGCTACATACCAAATATAAAAGCTCTAGGCCCTCTAGTTTGGGAGAAGAAGTTTTTTTAAATTTTCACTATATAAGCCTATGTTAAACTTGTGACATCCGGGAACAGGCTAATTTTGACCCTGGGGTTATAATATCGATGGCTTAGAGCAAAAACATAGCATTGCTCTATACATTGTATAGAGCCATACTATGGTTTTGCTCTAAGCCCTCGATATATAGAATATTGATAGAGGTCCACTAGATGATGCCACATACCAAATATCACAGCTGTAGGCCTTTTGGTTTGGTAGAAAAAGATTTTTAAAGTTGTCACTATGTAAGCTTATGTACACCCCCCCCACACACCTCCCCCCCCCTCCCCGCCCCCCCAGCACAAGTTTCTTGACAGATTTTTTTTTCTTGTACAAACTTGATAGTCCTTGCCCTAAAGACTCTAAATACCAAATGTGAATCTAATCTGACAGTCAGTTCATGACAAGAAGATTTTTAAAGAAGTACCCTTTTTTGCCCCTTATGGAGTCCCAAGGGGAGATAACTCCATGACCTGTACAAATCTGAAGCACCTTCCCATAAGAATGATTCCGGTCAAGTTTGGTTGAAATCCATCAAAGGGTTCTTATGAAGAAGTCGAAAAAGTAAAAAGTTAACGCACAACACACGACGCACAACGCACGATTACTTACAAAACACAATCGCAATAGGTCACCATGACCTTCGGTCACATGACCTAAAGATCTTTATGGTCCTTTTTGCTTTCCCATACAATTCCTCCTTTTTATGCCCCTCAAGTCAAACGTTTTGGAAAACATGGAGGAACTTAAGGCGCTTGAGCGCCTGAATTGCTCCACATGCCTGAATTTATTAATCATACCGCTAATTTCGTTTTCTTTAACCCTTTCCTGGTTAATCCCTGGATTTTACGTCCCTGAGTTTTTATACTCGAGAAAATATTTTGGGATAAGAAGAAATTGCTTCTTATCCCACAATATTTTCTACCCTATAGGTTGGTTACTTTTAAAATTGCACTCACTTTTAATTGTCGTCTGCAACTTCTTTGAATTTGGACAGGTCTAAAATTTTGAAAAACAGGAAAGGGTTAACCAATTCCCTTTTTGACACCCTTCAAGAGTAACAATTGGAATAATATTGTTTAAAATAAATCTTGTCACTGAATTCTTTTAATATTTCAAACTTTTCATTGTTATACAGAAATCCACTAATTTACTAAACATTTTCACTGTATACCATATATGGAGATAAACCACTACCATAAAAGCCTTGTTTTCAACCAATCAAATGAAATGATGGAATCTGAAGAGTAACCAGAGGATCATGTCTTTGCAATTTGGTTGAAATCTGTTAACTGATATCTGAGAAAAGGATTTTCAAAGCTTTCACCTAGTATGGAAATTAGCCCCACCCATTAAAGCCAAGTTTTTCAACCAATCAAAATTCTTTGAAAGAATCTGATAAAGGGTCACCAAAGAATCATTCCTGTAAAATTTGGTTGAAATCTATTGGCTGGTTTCTAAGAAGAAGAATTCTAAGCTTACACCATAAATGGAAATTAGCCCAATCCATTTAAGTCATGTTTTTATCAGATCTAAATTTTTGAAAGAATCTGAAACACTGATTTTGACATAAAGGCCCATTTTCTCTATGTCTCAGGATCTAAATAAGGGTCTTTCTCATGACCTCACAAGTATTTTTCACAATTATGAAAATATATTGAATCAAAATTATGAGTTGTATTGTAACAGTTATAGTAATCAAAGCCCATCTTGCATTGGTATTACTTACAATGTAAACATTTTGATTAACCCTTTATCAGACAACAACATTTTAGATTGGTTTAAGTTGAAAGAAGTTGCAGATGATAATTTTCAGTTGATGGAATTTAAAAAAATCTTTGTTGTTTTGGGGGAAGATGACATTGTTGATGATGAAGAAATTGCTTGTTACAAGCAAATCTTCATTTTCAAAAATGCTTTACCACCTTTAGGGCAGTATCACTGGATTTATCATTAAGAACATTTTCTCTAAATAAATTTCAATAGCAATCCTTTTCAAGACCATTGAAAAATGTTGAGTTTGAAAATTGTGACCTTTATAGTGGAAACACAGAAATTTTGACGCTGGATAGAATCACAAAAACTCAACAAAAGTACCGATATGTTGTGCTGGGATGCATTAACCCATTACCAGACTAATTTTTTTAAATCAGGGCTCTGCAGACTCTCAGAATTTGGGGAGAAGTGACTTCTCCCTAGTCTGAGAATTGGGAGAAGTTTTTCAAAATAGGGAGAAGTGGTGAGACTTTCAGGAGAAGTGGATCACATTAAAAAGCAATTTTTTGTCTGTATTCCTTATTTCTATTGGAAAATAAAAAAAAAGCTTCACAAGTAGCTGCATATTTGTTTTATATAGTATGCAGTTAATACTAAAGTATTTCTCATCCTTTCTTTCAGTCCATATTACAGAGATCTTATTCCTGTGAACAAATTTATTTGTCTTCTTTCTTCGGTTGGAAAATATAAGAATCTGATTCTGAAATTATTTTCTTGAATATCTTATATATAGAGATGTTATTATAATCTCAATTATCAAAAGTTATAATAATCAA
This sequence comes from Fragum fragum, assembly GCA_946902895.1. NCBI lineage: Eukaryota > Metazoa > Mollusca > Bivalvia > Cardiida > Cardiidae > Fragum > Fragum fragum. Next base: position 52,909,745 of record OX336371.1, read on the forward strand.
TAACTTGAAAAGAGAGTATATGTGGTCTGAACTTACTAAAATGATCAGAGTTTAATTTGAGGCAGAAAATAAGAAAACATTACTATTTCATTTAACTCATTACTAGAAGACAAAATTTCAAGACTGGTCCAAACTGAAAAAAAGTTGCATACCACATTTCAAATCAGAATATGCTCAAAACAGAAAATAAATACCAGATAAGGTAAAAAATATTTTGGGAAAAGGAGAAATTGCTTGCTTCAAACACTTCCTCTTTTTCTCACAAGTTTTCCATTTAAATTCTTCAAAAATCAAAAAAGTGGAATTGTGTTGAAATGGGTTAAAGTCTGACAACTTCACCTGTATGAAACAATAAATGGATAAAAAGCTTTTAAATAATAGATTTAAAAAGAGTTCATTTTGACTGAGTTGCAGTTATTGTAAGTAAAGGGTATTAAAGATAACAGCAGAGTAATGATACATAAATCACAGACTGTGTAGAGAAGGTTTAAATTTGAAACTATGTTAACACGGAACCATTTGTTCTAGTGTTTTGGATTATATGTCATTAAATGGATTAATTACCAAAATAAGATAAGTGAAGTTTAATTCTGGATAAAATCCTAACAGTGTTACTTATGAAAAGATTGTAGAGGCCGTAGATTGTTTGTCTTAGTTTTTCTATATTTGTTAAATCAAAGTAGATAATTAGAGTCCAAGGATTTCATTGAAAAAAAAAATTAAAAAAATTCTATTTAGTTTTTTGGACAAATCAGTTTTTATCACCAAGATTTTATTCCTTTTATCAATGAATTTTAAAATTCGGCAAATGACATGACCTTCGTAACAAATCCGCCATTATTCTTCCTGCTTGAAAGTAGAAACAAATCTCGTATATTGATAAGATAAACATAATGTGCCACTAAATTAATTGAATCTTCAGAAGTAAAAGGGTTTGATATCAAAAAGTTCCTAAATTCCGGCAGTTCATAAGGGCTTGCAATAAACAAATCGGCCGAGGTACAAATAAAACGAGCAAGTCGTATATCGATAGACGCTTGATTTACGATCAAAGGGCTTCCAATCAGCAGCAGGGTTTTCCCCCACCCCCTCCTTCTTTGTATTTGGACCCCCATTTTTCAGAAATGACCCCAAAAATATCTAGACATCCTTCTTTATTTTATTTGATAGGGGTCATAATGTGGCAAAATGACCCCCTGTTTTGAAAGTCCAGGGAAAACCCTGCAGAAGTTGTATAATTGATTTACTATCCCCTAATTTGATAGCCTCTAGGCAAATGCGATGATCGCCTATCATAACGAGGCGAGTTCCTGTATTTTCCAGGCGACTTCGCTTCGAGGCGAGTTCCTGTATTTTCCAGGCGACTTCGCTTCGATCAGCAACTCGGGCGAAGTTTTATGAAACAAGGCGACTTCTTCCCCTGAGTCGCCCACTCTGCAGAGCCATGCAAATTGAAGACAGTAACTGACGACAATTTTCATTTGATGGATTTGAAAATCCTTGTCTTTTTGTGTAGAAAACATTGTTGCTAATAAAGAAATTGCTTATAACAAGTAATGTCATCATTTTTTACAAGTTTTCCAAAGCTTTTTTCCTTGAGGGCATCAAAAACCTTCATTGAGTGGGAATGGGTAAATATGCAATCATAATAATGGTGAAATTTCTCTTAAACCATTCCGATACAATAACACTTTTAATTGCCACTCAATATAAAACCTTTGGAAAAAAGATTGTGGAAAATGAAGAAATTGCTTGTTACAAGCAATTTCTTCAATATCCACCATGTTTTCTACCCCCAAAAGACAAAGATTTTAAGAATTTTATCAACTTAAAATTGTTGTCTACATCTTTTTTGAATTTGACTAGCTTAAAATTCTTTTGAGTGGTAATGGGTTAACCAATCAAAGAAAATGTATTCAAAGTCACAGAGAAAATTCTTGTTTGAAGTAATTTCTCCGTATCTACTGTATTACACTTCCAATGTGGTTCGAGAAAACAGACTTTTTGTAATATTATTTTAAATACAGTGTACCAGCCCAGTACCAGACAACAGAATTTTTGACTGGCCAAAATTGAAGGAGCTTGCAGACATTGGAAAAAACAAACAAACAAACAAAAAAACAAACAAACAATACACGTAGGGTAAAAAAAATATTGTGAGAAAAAACAGAATTGCTTGTTACAATCAATTTCTCCATTTCACACAACAATTACTACCATTAATGGGTTCAACATAATATATATATCAACCATTGAGAACCTTTACTAGATATAATTTCAAAAATACTGTAAAACAATGTTTTGGTCTTGTCCTTTCATCTTTAAGTTGCAAATATCAATTTAAATGTCAAAGTAATCTGATGAATGACTTCATAAATATCACACTGTAATGTCATTTAATCAACAAAATTCTTCAACTTTGCTCCATATTATGCGCATACAACGGTGCATCCTCTGATATTTTAACTACAAATTTAAATAACTTCCACAAAAAATCAATAGATTATATGGAATATTGCAGCAACTGATACACCAAACTAGCAATGGCTTATCATTTAACCCATTTCATACAATCCTATCACACAAAGAAAGTTTGCTATTGAAGACATTGTGGGAAAAAAGGGATTTTGCTTTTATAACAAGTAATTTCTTCTTTTCCCACAAAGTTCTCTTCTCTCCCCATAAAGACAAAGATTTTTAGAATTTCATCAATTTAAAATTGTTGTCTGTAATTTCTTACAATTTCGACTAGTCTTAAATCTTGTTGTGGGTTAAAGTAATGGATTAGACGGTAGCTTCTTTGCCATATTACAAATACTACTTACAGTACTCTTTGGCCCCAAGAGATCTCATCATCAATACAGTCCAAATTATTATGCTCAAAACAGCAACATACATCTGTAATAGATAGAAGAAAGTACTGTTTTATCCCCTCTGTATTTCTCCTTGTCAGAGCTTCTTCCCTAATAAAAGCATCCCGCCCCTCTATATTTACACATGGTGGGGAGAGAACCATAAATCTCCCAACTACTGTGCATCAGTTTATTCTATAGGCAGTGATATGCTGAGGTTTTGCAAGTAAGGGGTGAATGTCCCCATGGACATGGTCTTAAACTAGAGGCACTTGAGCGCCAGTATTGGTCCAAAGGCCTGTAGTACTGATTTAGCAAATGGTGCTTTCAGGAATTCAATATAAACCAAATAATATTCACCATGTGTGGAAAAAAAATCTTGTCAATGAAATCTTAAAATATTTCAAATGTTTCATTGTTTTACAAAAGTCAATTCAATGACTGAGTCTGGTAAAAGGGTATTGTATTCCGAGCTTGTATACAAAGCTGATCCATTCAGGGAAAAAGATCCTCGACCCTAAGTGGAACAACCTTGTCTTTATATAACTCCAAATAGCCACTTGCCTTTCTGGAGGTTTCCAATTTTTCATACCATTGCAAAATTACCTCTCATGGAACAGTTGTATGGATCTCAAACAAAATTCTATTTATTCATTTTCAAAAAAAATTAAAAACAAAGTCTATTATAAACTAGACTTAAAACATAACATGATAATAATAAAGATTCCGCCAATATTTTTACTAAAAAATATATTTGAAAAAAATACTCATTTTTTAAAGGGGGCAAAGAGTTAAAAGTAGGGCAAATGGACCCACTGTTGGGCGAAGGACCCTGGGAAAAAAGACCCGGGCAAAAGTATATTTCGGCCGAACTGACCCGATACAATCTGTTCATTTTTTGAGGGGGCACCAAGAACTTTTATTTTTGTCACATTTGGAGATATTGGCAACAGACAGCACAAACCCTGGTGCTTGCTAGCTACATGGGTAATGTGGCAGTGATCGTTTTTCTGGGTCAGGGTTAGAGAATCCTTGGGTAGAATCACAACCACAGGAACTTGTCACATTTGATTTATTTAAAATACATTTGGTATTGTTTAGCATTAAATCTCCAAATTTTACATCAGAATGCCAACTTTAATTCTACAAGGTATGGTCATACTCTTTGTCAAGTTCAATTCCGTGTCAATAATTAAGTATACAGTATAAAAATCAATTCTGACAAGATCCTGTGATCACGACCAGGTGCCTGGTTAGCCCAGCTTGTAGAGCGGCGATGCTAGTGTTCTGGGCGTCGTGGATTGGAGTCTAACGTCGATAACACATTTTCTTCTTAGTTACTTTGCCATTTTTCTGTCAATACTAATAAATATCACTTGTACGGCTTCCTAAAGTTCGCTCTGTGAAGCGTATGGTCGAACTGACAAGGATCCGAATCTCAGTATTTTTCAATACGCTGTAGTTGAAGATCCAGTGGTAAGTATGTCATCAGATGAAGTATGAATAACAAAAACGAGAAAACATACCTTTAACTATGTAACCATGCTGCTATCGTCAGTGAAAAATAAGATAAGAAAGTTGTTTACAATTTTGCCCAGTGCGATGACCGAGATTTTCTTGTAATAGACTGTAGGCTTTACTCTAAGCTGTCCAGAAAATTTTAGTCTGGAATATTTTTCTGTTTCAGAATGTCTGGCAATGTTGTTAGTATGTCTGACCATTAGAGACTGAATTTTTATAAAATGAATAAATAAAAAAGTACAATAGTACATAAGGTGTATGTTAGCCCCATAGTATTCCTTTCTTTATAAAAATAGGGATGTTACAATGTGGGTTTTCTTTACACTCTTCAGTGGTCTGACTGATTGAAAATTAAATTCAGAGATCACAGAATATCCCCCGCCCCATTTTTCTTTAGATCCCATGAGCACAATATGCTCAAAGTGAGCTACTGTGATAGACAAATGCCACCTGTCTGTATGTCCTTCAGGCCATGATGGTCCTATATTGCTCCCCTGGCTTAGTATGATGGCTCAACGCCTAATGATGTATACAGAATATCAAAGCTCTATGCCTAATCATTTGAGGAAGAAGATTTTTAAAGATTTTCTGCTTGAATCCAAGGTATATATTTGATCCAACAATATAGTGCTAAATTCCAGAGTACAGTAATTATCTTTGCATTATTTTGGTAGAGGGTCAATAGACATTGATACATGTCAAATATCAAAGATTTTCAAAGATATTCTTCTTTATTCCTTTGTTAAATAAGGGATTGCACAGAAAAAAGGGCTAATTTTTCAGACTATGGTAATTCTTTGAAGTACTTTGGAACAGGGTCAATAGATGATGATTCATACCAAATGTCTTAGCTCTAGGTCATATGGTTTGGGAAGAGAAGATCACTTGGTTGCCATGACAACCAAAGCTTTTCATGGATTTCATTTTTTTTTAAAGTATTTTGAAAGAGCATGACCTAAGGATAAATTCTGTGAAGTTTGGTTGAAATTCCATGGTTAGTTTAGGAGGAGAGGACCTTTTTGTAAATTGTGAATGGACAGATGGACAAACAGATGGCAGGACGATGACCAATCACAATAGCTCAACCAGAGCATCTTGTGCTCAGATGAGCAAAAAATCTTATTCTCCAAAACACACGCTACGTTCTTGTCCAAAACTTGCAGTCAGTGTTACACCAAATTTCCATGATGGTCCTAGATCGCTTACCTGCACTGTCTGCTGTTAAAAAAATGCAACTAGAGACAAATAACTATAATCAGTTTTTTGAAGATTGAGGCAAAACTTTGACTTCTATAATGTTAACAAAGAAATTGTCATTAAGGCCCCTTTTCCTGTGTTTTCCAATAGAATCCTCCAATAATCAATAGGGTTTATCCTCATGATCAAACAATTATTCTGACCAAGTTTCATGAAGATTAGGCCAAAATTGTGGCCTCTAGAGTGTAAACAAAGAAATTGTCATTAAGGCCCCTTTTCATGTGTTTTCCAATAGAATCCTCCAATAATCAATAGAGTTCATACTCATGATCAAACAATTAATTTCACCAAGTTTCATGAAGATTCAGCCAAAATTGTGGCCTCTAGAGTGTAAACAAAGAAATTGTCATTAAGGCCCCTTTTCCTATGTTTTTTTGGAAAGATCCTTCTAATAATCTATAGGGTTCATCTCTATGACCTAATGTTTATACTGGCCAAGTTTCATGAAGATTCAGCCAAAATTGTGGCCTCTAGAGTGTAAACAAAGAAATTGTCATTAAGGCCCCTTTTCCTGTGTTTTCAAATAGAACCCTCCCATAATCAAAAGGGTTCACCCCCATGACCTAACAATTATTCTGACCAAGTTTCGTGAAGATTGGGTCAAAACTGTGGCCTCTAGAGTGTAAACACTTCAATTGTTGACGCTGCACACCTCACGACAGACATTCAACGATCACAAAAGCTCACCATTAGCACTTTGTGCTCAGATGAGCTAAAAAGGTCACAGGAAAATCCTTGATCATATACCAAATATCAAAGTTCTAGGCCTTATGGCTAAATATCAAAGCTCTGGGCTTTATGATTTAGGAGGAGATTGGACAGAAAGACAGATGCTGGACAGTGACTAATCGTAATAGCTCACCCTGAGCACTTTGTGCTTAGGTGACCTAAAAACATGTAATCATTATAGAGGTCACAATTTTAGCTTAGTCATTGTCAGACTGTTTAGAATACTTATTTTGGTGATATCTATTTGAAGTTGCGCTAGGTTGGGTCAAAAGGTAGATCATAAGGCTAAATGAAAAGAAAAGCTTGTTTATGTTAAAAGAGATCACAGTTCTTGCTCAATCATTGTCAAAATTGTACAGAATGAATATCTTTATTATATCTAGGCCCAGGAAAAACTGAATTCTTTAGAAATAGAATGACATGTAAAGACATTCAAATGACAGCTTATTTTGATAGGAACTTAGAAAAAAGGTATGTTATGATGCTTTTTTAAAACCGAGCTTCTGGTAGAGAATTCCAAAGATTTGGTGCAGCATGACCAAAACTTTGTTACCGAATGTAACGGTTGTCTCTCAGTACAAGTATAATTCATCAGTAGAACTAAGAACACAGGAGAGCATGTACACTTGCAGTAAATCTTTTGAATACTGCACACTCAAATTGTGCAAGCCTTTGTATGTATTAAGTAGGACTTTGTACTCAATACAGTTACATACTGGGAGCCAGTGAAGATCCTTGAGAATAGGGATTATGTGCTCATGACCAGCAGTTCTTGTAATTATTCTTTCTGCAGTATTTTGAACATGTTGAAGCTTATCAAGATTTAATTTTCAGATTCCTGCAAGTAGTGTTACAACCAGCTAATCTAAATGTTAATTTATTTATGTTTTTACTGCATCCACAGTGAGAAACTTTCAAATATGTCCAATATTCCTCAATTGAAAACAGACTGATTTACAAACCTTATTCAAATTATTCATTGATATAAGATGACAAAATTTTAGGCTGGTCCCAATTGAAAGAAATTACAGAAGATATTACGAATTGCGCTAAAATTGTGGAAAAGTGCCAAATTGGGTAGAAAACATTTGTGAGAAAAGGAGAAATTGCTTGTCCTTTCCCCCCCAAAATTTCCATGATCATATTTCTTCAGTGCATCGAAAAGAATTATTGTAAGGTAATTGGTTGAATATTGTTGATTGACAAGGCAACACACACTGTTAGAGACAAAACTCATTCCAACACAGCAAAATTTTAGACTGGTCCAAATTGAAAGAAGCTGCAGACGACAATTTCAAGTTGATGGAATTTTGAATTTTTTCATCTTTTTGGATAGAAAAAATTGTGGATAATGAAGAAATTGCTCGATACAAGCAATTTCTTCATTTTCCACAATGTTTTCCAAAGCTCTTTAACCCTTTCCTGTACAATCCCTGTTTTTTACATCCCTGCTATTTTATACTTACAAAAATATTGTGAGAAAAGAAGAAATTGCTTGTACCAAGCAATTTCTTCTTTTATCACAATATTTTCTACCACATAGAATGGTTCTGTTTCAGATTGCATTAGCTTTTCATTGTCTGCTGCAATATCTTTCAAATTGGACCAGTCTAAAATTTCGGGAAACAGGAAAGGGTTAATTGAAGGGCGTAAAAAGGAGGGATTGAGTGAGAATGGGTTAAAACTAAACACGAAGGATTAAGTGGTAATAGATTAAAACACTGTGAAAGATGGATCAGGGAAATAAAAGATAAAAAAGAAGAAAAGTATTGGTATATACTTTAATAACTATATCTTTATTCAGCCCTTCAGAAAATCCCAACAATTAATCCCAAATTAATTAACCATTTATATGCAGTAGCAAATAACCCTAGTTATGCTGAATGTAATCCTTATCTGAATTTACAGTTAAATCAAAGGCACTGGAAATAATTACTTTGAAAATTAAATTTGTAATAAACTCTGGGTTGAAGGAGTCAAACAGGAGGTGTAGACTAAGATCAAACTGAGCATATGTGCAGGCTGATCTTTGTCTATACCTTCTGCCAAAGCAGGAACATTTCGGCTTCAGCATTACAAGGGTTGATAAACTTGTCTACATCCATAATATTTGAGAACAACAAATTATTAATCCTTGTCAAGCTGAACCTGGAATAATCCCAATCTGGCCAGAGGTATAGACAAAGATCAACCTACACATATGTGCAGTCTAATCATTGTCTACACAACTTGCTTGTCCCTTTTAAGCCAGACTTGTATATAAATATAAACCCACAATCTGTACTTCCAGTGCTTTTAGCCCTTTTATTTTAACCCTTTCCTGTTTTTTGAAATTTTAGACTGGTCCAAATTGAAAGAGAATGCAGAGGAGAGTGAAAATTGGATCCAATTTGGGATTAAATCATCCTATGTGGTAGAAAAAAATGTGGAAAAAGAAGAAATTGCTTGTTACAAGCAATTTCTTCTTTTTCCACAATTTTTTCTCTAGTTTAAAATCAGAACATCGTAAAATCCCGTGTTTGTGCAGGAAAGGGTTAATCCAGTTATGTAGAAGATTTATAATTCAGTAAGACAAGAGTTAAATATGTAAAATACCCAATAAAATTTCCATATCACACCTGGTAAAAAATGTAAATATACATGTACTTGAAAAATATCAATAACATCTACAGCTTTTTTCCAAACAATGTCAACCCATGTCATGCTGAACCCAGAATATTCCGGTTTTAGTAGGAGGTATAGACAGAGATCAGACTGCACATCTGACTGGTCTTAGTCTACACCTCCTGTCTATCCTTTTGAAACCAGTGTTGTTCATGAAGTTAATTTTCAAAAGAAGTATTAACAACTGAACAACAAGAACTGCGAGTGCTTTCAGCCTTTTGATCTATACAATTCCGAAAAGGATTTTATTAAGCATTTTAAGGTTAACTTTCTTTTCAGTTTTTGGTGTCATATGATCCTGATTGGCCCTTGACGAAGACTTGACTTACAAGTGTATTGAAAAATGATACAAAGGGTCATTTCTCCAGGTTAGATGTCAAGGTCATTTAACATGAAAATATGAGTTGTGGAGGCAATCGTAATTGCAGTTGTGGAGGAGATATTGTATTTATTATAAATGTTTTTATATGTCCTTCTGCATATATCATGTGCACAATATTTGAAAAAGGTCTAGTGAGTTTTTTTCTGATTAAACATGTAATTAGAACTGACAAATTACTTAACCCATTATCATATGAAAAATTATAGACTGGTCCAAATTGAAGAGTTGCTGGTGATGATTTAAAGTTTGTGAAATTTAAGATTTTATCAACTTTCTGGATAGAAAACATTGTGTAAAATGGAGAAATTTTACATGATGTTTTCCTATTTGTTTTTCTTGAGGGGCAACAAAAAGAGTGACTATGTGGGAATGGGTAAGTGTTCTGTTCTCTTTTTTTTCAGAAGATATTAGATACCCTTTCTACATTATAACACAGCCCTTATTTTGGTGCCCCCAAACAATAGTATTATTCTGGGGCATAAAAAATAGAAGATTATGTTATTAAGATGATTCAATAGTACCTAAAGGAACTTTCTAGCAAATGGAGATATTTCATGTAACCAGAATTTTCTCCTTCTCTAAAAATGTTTTGTAGCAAATGGAGATATCATCATAAAGAATTTACAAAGTGCTTACAAACAGTCCAAGTGACATAGTTTATTTTGGATCATATTTCGAAACTGTTTATCTTTGTTAATGTCGATGACGTCATGGATCGTGTAAGTATTACAAATTTGAACACTATTGCACTAAAGTCCAGCTAAAGCTCTATATAACAACATTCCATTGGCTGACAACACTGTGAGATCTGCACTCTGATTGGCTGAAATGAATAGAACGGTTCCCCGTTTTACATCAATAGACTGTGCTACACAACCTTCACCTTCTATACAAATGAGAATACTGGCACTTGGTTTTGCAGGAAGTGTTGTGGATTTCAAACCTTGGGGAACCTGAAATATAAAGATGAAACAAATGTATTGAAAAGGTTAAAAAAAACTACTAAACCCATTACCAGACAAAATTTTTGACTTCTCCAAATTCAATGAAGATGTAGACAATAACTTTTATTTAATGATATTTTGAAAATATTTTTCTTATAGGATAGAAATCAATTTTTTCCAAAACTTTTTAGAAAATCTTTTCATGTTTAATCCTGGTTTTTATGTCCCTTTGATTTTATAATTGTAACAAGCAATTTCTTTTTTCCCACAATACTTTCAACCCTGCAGGTTAGTTACCTTTCATTTGAATTGCAGTCACTTTTAGTTGTTGTCTGCAACTTCTTTCAAATTTGACAAGTCTAAAATGTTGAAAAAAACGGAAAGAGTTAGAGGCGGATATAGCAGGATTGTGTGGGAAAGGATTAACCCATTACCAGACTTAATTTTCATACTGGTCCAAATTTCAAAGACTTTGTGAACAATTATTCATTATGTGGTGACAAGGCACATTCTGCTAAAAAAATTCATTTAACCCTTTCCTGATTTTCAAAATTGTAGACCTGTCCAAATTCAAAGGTTTTGCAAACGACAATTCAAAGTCGATTTTATTTGAAAAGTAATCATTCTGTAGGGTAGAAAAAGTGTGGAAAAAGAAGAAATTGCTTGTTACAAGCAATTTCTTCTTTTTCCACAATTTTTTCTCAAGTATAAAAGCAAAGGGACGTAAAAACCAGGGATTGAACAGGAAAGGGTTAAATTCGTCAAAAAATGTAGGAGGGAATGAGTTAACAAGAAATTTTGCATTAAGACCTTTTTTTACTGCAAGAGATTGAGAATAAAACCATATGTCAAGAGATGTAGGCAATGTCAAAATTTGACCTTTGGGTGTGACATTGACCATAAGAATATATACTAAATCAAACCAAGCACTCTTGCTCTCATCAAGATGAACAAGTGTATAAAACATTAAAAGAATCAGACCAAGAGAAAAAGGTTTGGTCAATATTTGCCCTTTGGCTGTAACCTTGACCTTGCTCGTAGCAGCCTATTATAAGGGATCTTTTCATATGATATAAGATAGAATTACATCATATATAGTAGGAATCTTCCACTTTTTACCATATCAAACATCTTTCAGCAACTTTGAAAAATACAGAGACATCAATGTGATTTTTAGAGGTGTTAATATGAAATCATCAATAAGGATCCGTTTTTTTATATTGCACCAAAGTTACCATAATCTACAGGAATATTCCTCATGGCAATACTAGCATTTAAAAAAATTAAGCCATTATTGCCTACTGTGGTTAGGTATCAAGGAAATTATCATTGAGATCACATTTTGCTAGATATTTACAGACTATCCACGGATATTCAAATGAGATGTTCCTTATGATTACATCAAGAAAATTTGAGAAATCCTAAGCCTCATTGTGACCTGTAAAGTTGAAAACAGATATTGTCATTAAGATCCCCTTTTCCAATACTTCATATGGCAATACAGTCAGGAGGAATCTTCTGCTCTATCAAATCAAATCAGCTGTTTTGAGAACAGAGAGCTAAAATTGTGACATGTAGAAAGATATCAAGTAACTTGTCAAATTGTCCAAAAGGTCGATACTAAGAGCTCCTTTCCTCTTGATTAAACTAATGGTGCTTAAGTGCCTCTATTGCTCCAGGGCCACTGCCATAGCGTAGTAGTAGCGTGTTGGAGTCTAAATCATGAGGACCAGGATTTAATCCCCGATCATGGCAAATATTCTCTCCAACATAAGTCTCCCTCCAATAGGTGGACAATTGTAAATCTAAGTGGGATAAGTAGCTGGATGCTTGGAAAAGATTTAGTAGTGGAACAGGTGTGAGAAATAACAGGAATCCATGGTTCTGTGCTCCAGTTGCAATATTAAATTTACTAATGCTGACAATTTCTTTTACTGCATGAGCATTTGTATTGGTTGTGTTCACATTGCACACACAACAGAAAAAACAGTTTGACAATATCTTGCTGGCTTACCAAGTGGAGCTAAGATTTTGGAAAACATTTTGGAAGTGGCCTAAATTAAAAGTGAATTGCCATTTTCAAACCACTGTGATCTGTCTCTCTAAATTATAACATTAACAAATATTCTAGTCTTGTCCATCTTTAACCCTTGTAATGCTGAACCAGGAATATTCCTATTTCGACAGGAGGTATAAACAAAGATCAGCCTGCACATATGTGTAGTCTGATCTTAGTCTACACCATCTGTAAATCCCAGTGAAGCCAATATTGTTTATAGGAATTAGTTTTAAATAGAAATATTGGCCAAAGTAATCCAGCGTTTTCATTTCTTTGATTTTGATGCAAGTCTGAGAATGCTATCTTTTCAGTATGACAAGGGTAAATAGAGTTGCAAGCAATATAAAACCATCACAGGTCTACCTTAATCTCTGTAACGGAAAAATCTTTGATGGGTGGAGTAAACCTGCGTATGTGGCAACCATTTTCTTCACTTGATTTAGGTACATATTTATTTTCTTCTGCAGATCTTCCTGTATAATTCAACATTTTTACTAATGTCTCTGTGTCAATGAACTTTGGTGTGAGACCAGCTCTAACAACATTGTCAGAACATGCCATACACTCCATACAGTCTGAAATAAGAAAAACACAAATAGGTAAAGAACATTATCAGATAATTAGAAATTTCAATTGACCTGAGGTTCATGATTTGGTTATTTTGAAAGAGGCCAATATACTTATGCTTCATGCAAAAAATCAAGGCTCTATGCCTTCTGGGTCAGCAGGAGAAGATTTTTAAAGATTATTTTTAAATTTCAATTTTTTTTTAAAATGAAAGAGGACAAGGGTTCAGACAGACCTAGATGCAGGTATATGCCCACCCTTTTCCAAACATGCTAAGTTTTAAAGTACATCCTTGACCTAAGAGCTATCTGAAATTTGTTTCAAATGGCACATCTACTCATAATAGTGTGGATGGTGCAAAGTTATTTTGAAATCAATCCATAATTTTAGAAGCTATGCTCCAGACATGCTAAATTTTAATGTTTGACATTGAGCTGTAAACTTAACCTTAGAGCTATCTGGTTTTCAAATTTCAAATAGCACATCTACTCATGAATGAGAACAATTGTGCCAAGTTATTTTGAAATCATTCTGTAATTTAAGGAGCTATGCTCTAGACATGCATAGCTTTAACGTTCCACCTTGATCTTTAAACTATATGGATAATTTTTTTGTATGCCACATCTACTAATGATAGAGAACAGTTGTGTACAGTTATTTCAAAATCCATCCATAATTGAAGGATCTATACTCTGGAAATGCTAATTTTTACATTCCAACTTTAGTTGTGACTTTGACTTTGGAGATATCTGATGATTTGTTTCAAATTGCTCATCATCTTATGGTAGAGAACAGTTTTGTTAATTTGTTTGGAATTCCATCCATAATTTTAGAAGCTATGCTCTGGACATTGTTATTTTCAAACATGACATTGAGCTGTGACCTTGATCTTGGAGCTATCCCTTTTTTTTCTAAATGGCACATCTTGTCATGACTTAGAAAAATTGTACCAAGTTATATTGAAATCCTCTATAGTTGAAGGAGCTTTGCTCTGGACATGCTTAATTTTAACTTTCGACCTTAGGATGTGACCTTGGCGTCGGAACTTTCTGATTTTTTTGTCAAATGGCACATAGAGAATGATTGTGTAACATTATTTTGAAATCCATCCATAATTAAAGGAGCTATGCTTTAGACATGCATAGTTTCAACTTTTGACCTTGAGTCTGGACATGCTTAATTCTAATGTTTGACCTTAAATTTTGACCCTGACCTTTGAAATACAGTGTATTAAAAAACAAGGAAAAATATGTTGATATAATATTAACATGTGAAGTTTCATCCAATTTGGCCAGAGGGTTATTGAGAAATCGAGGCTGGCAGACGGACAGAAGGAAGGACAGATCAACAAACTAAGCAGCTGCTATTTGCTCACCCTTTGGGGAAAATAAAAATTCAAAATCCAATAACAAGACTTCCCCTGCAAAATTCCAAATGTACACTACCTCCAGATAGATAAGCATGGGGTAGATTGGCTTCTAAAAATATGGCTTCTCCTCTCTTCAGTCGAACCACATTGAGGAAATAAATAGAAAAACCTCCTACATCTCCAGGGAATTCACGATCTAATTTGAGCAAAATATCACCAACATACCATTGGAATTCTTCACTGGCTGTATCTGTAAAGATCACATCAAAAAGGGAATTTCGTTTTTGACAGAGATAAACGAGATCTTGGCTACTATTAATAACTAGAGAAGTTGCCTGTGAAGAACTGGTTTGTATGAGGCTTAACACCAACCTTTAACACTATTTTAGTTATACCATGGCAGTTGATGTACCAAACTATTGCTTCCTGTTGTTTCCTTCACCAGTTCAAACACAACATTTTATCCAAGCCACTAGCTGTTCATCCCATTTTGGACAACTACTTATCATTGACCATTGATGAGAGACAAATAATCCATGTCGCCATGTTTTTTGTCAAAGAATTTTGCCTGAGCCAGGCTTCAAACTCATGACCCTAATATTAACCTGCTGAATATTTATCCTTTTTTTAAAAAAAAAATGAATTTTTGTCAAATTTAGATCTACTTCAAATATTTGCTCAACACTAAAAGATCAAATCAAGCAGGTAGTGTAGACTAAGATCAGACTGCACAGCTATTGTCAATATAGGAATATTCCGGGATCAGCATGACAATGGTTATGAGCACAACGTATTACTGTCAGAGCTAACCAGGCTTACCCTGGGGACAACTCATACTAACCATTCTAACATTTGACTTCAAAGTGTGACTGACTTTTTATCTTAATGACTGTTTAAAAGAACACTTCCACTTATGACTGTCAACAAATACAAATGTAGTGAAATCTTTTCAAATCTATTCATAAATGTAGGAGTGATATTCTTGACCAAAAAATTCAAACATCAATAATATCCTTGACCTTTGTGACTTTGACCTACGTACACAAAAATTCAATATTTCCAGGAGAACCTGTGGAGAGAAACTATCATATATTTTGCAAAGAAATCTATCCATACAAGTCTGAACAGTTGTGTATAATTACTTTGAACTGAATTAATTGTCAGCTTTGTCTATCAAAACAAGTGGTCTGAATGGCTGAAAAAAATATACCTGCATGAACTAAATTTTGAGCACGCACATATTTTGTGTGCTTGCCCAAAAAGTAGTTCCATATAGAAAATGTATCAAGAATTGTAAAATATTTGATTTTTTCCCTTGATATCATTAGATTATAAGAAACCAGGAGAATATTTTTGTTATCACAGAGAATGAAACAAATTATCAAATGCGAACAAACTGCTCTTGATTACAGATATTTTCATCATTAATTTCTCATGGAGAAGACAAATAAACTATTTACCTAATGCTCTCACTCTCTCAACAAATGGTTTTAAACTATTAGATATTGTTTCTTTATCATTCAACATGAGGGCAGTAAAACTCTGTCTCATGACTTCTCTATGAGATTTGTCCTCATCCATCTTACTGGCAGCAATCAAGTTATCTGCCCTTGTTTCTCCTACAACATGTCTCAGTTCAGGAATCTCTGGAATACATACATTTTCATATGAACCTACTACCACATTATCTCATGTTGTAATGTACTGAGGTAAATAAGAAAACATTGTAGGAAAGGACAAAATACTTCTGACAGGTAAATTCTCCCTTTCTTATTCGTTACTACCCCCTATCTGACTTTTATTGATATATTTTAACTCACTTTGAAATATTGTCTGCAACCTCTTTGAATTTGAACCATGATAAAACTTCATCTACTTGAAATTGGTTAACCTCTCAGTGACACTTTTATATGCCCTTAATTTCAAAGCTTTGGAAAGCATTGTGGAAAATGAAGAAATGGCTTGTTACAAGCCATTTCTTCATTTTCTACCTTGTTTTCTACCCTACAAGACATCGATTTTAAAGACTTCATCACCTTAAAATAATCGTCTGCAACTTCCTTCAATTCGGACCAGTCTAAAGTTTTGTCGTCTGGTAATGGGTAGACTATTGTTCATCTAAACACTTTGACTCTCAAATCAATAAATCAGCCCACAAATGACTAAACTGCCCTACCCTTTCCTGTTTTGCAAAAATTCAGACCTGTCCAAATCCAAAGGTTTTGCAGAAAATTAAAAGTGGATTTCATTTGAAATATAACCATTCATTGGGGTAGGAAAATTGTGGGAAAAGAAGAAATTGCTTTTAACAAGCAATTTCTTCTTTTTCTACAATAATTTTCGCAATTATTAATTCACAGGGATGTAATAAAAAGGGATTAAATAGGAAAGGGTTAAGTAAATGAAGAAAACAAAAGACAGTGATTTAACTTTTTTCTCTTCTGGAAAGTTAGTTTTGCAGAGTTTCTGTAATCAAATTAAGGTAATCTACTTGACTAACTTTGCATAAACTCAGCCACTTCTTTCACAGGTCTAAAGCCACACAGACCATCAAAGTCTGTCAAGGCAATTGCCATCTCTGGTTTGTGGTTTGAATCTTTGTAGTTCTTTGGATCTCTCTGGTGCAATTCTTCTGCATGTTTCTGTAAAACAAACACCAATCTATACCATCATTCCTTCATTACAAATTTGGACTTGTCTAACCCTTTCCCGTTTTAGGAAATTTTAGACTAGTCCAAATTGAAAGAGGTTGCAGACGACAATGACAACTGGATGCTATTTGAAATAAGCCGAACCTATGTGGTAGAAAATATTGTGGAAAAAGGAGAAATTGCTTGTTACAAGCAATTTCTTCTTTTTCCACAATGTTTTCTCAAGTATAAAATCACAGGAACGTAAAATCCCGTATTTGAACGGGAAAGGGCTAAAGTAAAGAAGCTGCAGACAACACTTCCGAATGAATGTAAATTATAGATAAGTGCCACATAGGGCAGAATGCATTTTGACAAAAGGAGAAATTGCTTGTAACAAGTAATTTCTTCTACCCCACATTGTTTTCTTTTGCATGTTAAAATTGGGAACCGAGTGATCATGGTTTGATTAACCCATACCCACACTACAAAATTTTAGACTGGTCAAAATTCAAAGTAGTAGCAGACAACTTTAAAGTTTATGAAAGTTTAGATTTCTTCATCTTTCTGGGTAGAAAACGTTACAAGCAATTTCTTCATTTCATACAATGTTTTCCCTATCGTTTTTCTTGTGAGGCTTTCAAAAGCTTCACTGTGTGGGAAGGGGTTAATTGCTTAACAAAAGTATTTCATGTATACTACTAATGACAGCTGTACAACAGTGTTAGTGTCAAATGAAGCACAAAAGAACTTACAAGCAGTTCTTTGTCTCCTGGCACTAAAGATCTACTATTGTCTTAGAAATGGTTATGACAGAAATCTAAAAAATCAAAATTAAATGTTTTGAATTCAAAGGAATTAACATACGATTAATTAAAAATCAAGTTTTTTTTTATTTCAGGGAGAATGATCAAGACAGAGATGCTTTTGATTACTCAAACCATTCCCAGTTTACAAAATTTTAGACAGGTCCATATTGAAAGAGTTTGAAGACAAGAGAACAAAGATGGTTTAAATTGAAAATAAAAGGCCATATGAGGTAGACAGCATTGTAAGAAAAACGGGAAATTCTTTGTTTCAAGCAATTTCATTTTTTTTCATGATGTTTTTCATAGCGATATTTCTGAGGTGCTTTAAAAAAATTGTGATTGTGCTAATGGGTTAATTATTTTCTTTGTTTTATTTCTTTGAGATTAGCTAAGGATTTCTACCTTGTTTGGATGTGCTTGAATTGACAAAGCCTTGTCCACTGACAGAACTTTGAACAGGAATGGAAGTGAGCCATTGAACTGTTTAGCAACATCATCCCCAAGACAGTCTGGATTCTCTTTCACCCACTTTTCCAGAGTCTGATCCCCAGATCCTGACTGGAACACTCGAGATGGTCCATTTGGGTGCGTCCCCATCCATAACTGTACATAGAAATAATACAATAAATAACATTCAATTCATAATTTACCAGATGACAACATTTAACCAGGTACAAATTCAATGGGGTTAGAGAGAATGTTAGATTCTGAAAATATATTTGTTCAAATTTGAAAATATATGCCAAAAAGGTTAAAAAAAATGTCAGAAAAGGAGGAATAATTGCTTGTTTTAAGAAGTAATTTTCTGAAGATATCAAGACAGAGATCTTGTGATAAACTAATTTCTCCTTTTCTCCGTAACTAAGGGTTGGGGTGTTATAATTATTATTGATTTTGTAAAAGTGACCAACAAGTGAATTTTTTGTAAGCTCAAAGATGATACAAGCACATTTTTGAAATACAGATCATATCTACTGTATCTTTATGTAATTGCCATTCTTTTATTACCATTCATTTTGAGAAATCCTGACTTTACACAAGAAGGGTGAAAAGAATTGTGAAAAGAGCACAACTAGTTCCTCCTTTCGGTACAATAATTTGTACCATTAAAATTCCTTTGTACCCTCTAAGTTATTTTCTACCTGATTTACATCTTTTTTTTAATTGTCGTTTGCAGAATGAAACTTAACTATCCGGTGATGGGTTATTTGTTTCTGTATAGTAGTGTACATAGTCCAATTAGTCTTTTAAACCATTCCCACACAATGACATTAATTGACATCCCTCATTAAATGGAATTGGGGAAACATTGTGTAAAATTAAGAAATTGCTTGAACCAAACAATTTCTTCATTTTACACAATGTTTTCAACCAAGAAACTAGAAAAAAAATCTAAAATTTCATCAACTTAAAATTATCGCTTCAGTCTGCAACTCAAATAATGCCGTCTCAACATGGTTTAGTAAATAATTTGGAAATTCACCTCTGCATATTTTGCCCCCTCATCCACTTTAAAAGAAGGGTCAGCACCAGACAATAATTTGGCGACTTCACTTTTACATCCTTGCTTACCCCATTGGTAGTTCTGGTGTGCACATCTCAACTCAAATACTGAAAAATATCAAATACATAAGTTGAATAATAAATGTGTAACTTGCATCTCATTTTCTCATAAATTTTTTTTCAACAAATCAACTATGTTAACCCATTACCAGACTGCAAAATTTTAGACTGGACCAAATTAACTGAAGTTGCAGATGACAATTTAAAGTTTATGAAGTTTTAGATTTTTCAACTGTTTGGGTAGAAAGCATTGTGCAATATGAAGAAACTGCTTTTTGGAAGTAATTTCTTTATTTTCCACAATGTTTTCCAAATTGCTTTTCTTGAGGAACATCAAAAAGTATCATTGGAATGGGTTAACTCTGTTACATGAGGTATAACAGCAATAATTAAATATAGTGCATCTGTTTTTTAGCTATTGCCATACAATACCGTTTTTCAGCACTGAAGAAATATAGCTATGGAAAACATTGTAAGAAAAGCTGTCTTCATCCCACTGCTGCCACCAAAGATGCAGAGCTTGTAGACAAAGCAAAATCCATTCAGAGAAAAGGATCCTTATCCCTAAATGGGTTGATCTTATCTATAACTAAATGTCATTTGCCTTTCTTGAGGTTTCCCAATTTACATATCACCACAAATTACCTCTACTGAAACCTTTACAGTTACATGAATTAAGGCAGTTAAACATGGACAACAAATTTGCCAAGGAAAAGGTTTGCAATACTGGCTAGGCTGTCGTCATTAACCTGTTAACACATAACTCAATTCTGGCTTTTCTCTAACCTGTTTAAGAATAGAGAAAACAAGCAATTTCTTCATTTTCCATCATGTTTTCAGAAGCTGTTTTACCTATGGGCGTCAAAAAGTGTGATTTTGAGGGAATTGGTTAAATAGGTGTGTATTACATGCTGTGTACTTTACTAATGCCCGAGGCCACAAGCAAGATCCTGTTATTCAAAGACCCGAAAATGTAATCTTATTGTATTATGTAATCTTACGCAAAAATCTGAGTTGATTTGGTGTAGAGCTATATTCTGTGAACATTACTGATGTCTGTTTTATGCATGACAGTACATTCTTCCTTGTTTATAAAGAAATTTAGATTGTACTCACCTGTCGCACGATTTGACATTTTGAAACTCCTAGTCCGCGGTTTCGAATGGACTGACTCAGTTTTTTTTCTACTGAACTATACCTATTTGATTAAGAACGGTCATTAAAGTGTCTTTTGAAAACCAAACATGTTTATATTATCTTGAAAATGAAGTTTTATTAAGGATTGAAGGAAATTTCAAAGCTAATACGAAAATTTCACATTAGAGCAAGTAAAAGTTTGAGGAGGGTCACCGTTAGAATAGAAGTTTAATACAACCATTTTGGAGGCAATGAGGTTCTTATTATTTAGTCCTACATGAAATAGTGTTAAGTGTATTGGTGTAAACTATAAATACATGTTATACTTTTCATGTGTGTAACAATAACTAGGATGTCAACAGTGAAGAGAATCCGTTTGGTACCAATATTCGGACGAGAATAATATTTGGCGTATTTGAATCAGTTACCCCGAACTTAAGTATTTGACTAGTGTCATTGGGAAATTCCGTTCTATTTGATGCCTGGTGGATGGAAATCTAGTAATTTCCATTCACTTGTCTTGAATGCTTCGCTCTTCCATTTGATATGCAGTATAATAGGAGTATTTGCTGTTCATTTATCCTTGCTGCCGTAGCACATACCCATATGAGCGACGCTTGCAGAAGACAGTTAGTTGTTACAGGGGATAGTTCAAGCATACAGGACAAAAATGCTGAAAGCCCCAACTGGTTCTTTTACGTGCTCGATGGATAGCAACGTCACGCAGGGCCTCGGTTTAACGTCTCATCCAAAAGACAATTTGTGTTGGTTGATATGGTCAGCCCAGGGCTCAAACCCGTGACCTTGAGGCTTGAAGTCAAGTGCTCTACCAAATGAGCTAACCGGGCTGACATATTATCTATTTATACTGCCTAACTCCCTTTCGGGTATTACTGGCAGGTGATACACTCACAATCCAGATGTTTTCACATCCCTGAAAGAGAGGCAGTGGCTGAATCCCACTGCTACCCACTTTAACAGCTGGGTAGACTGGGGCTGGCTATTAAGTGTCTTGCCTGTGAACACACCCCAGTGACGTGTGGGCTTGAACCTGTGACCTTCAGATCACAAGTCAAGCACCTATACCACTCGGCCATCAAGGCAGTCAATTGTAGTTGCAATATCATAGCCTTCTTTCTGATAATCTGCTGGCAAGGGCTATGACACCTGCCTTCTTTGCTCCTTGTAGAAGTCCCTAAATTGTCTGTTTTGAAATTGTATGCATATGTTGATATTATAGACAAAATCTACCAAAATGATCAGAATATCAATTGTATCAATCGGATATTGGGTCTGTTTGTCTTAAGCATAACTTTGCTCTCGGTCTGTCCCCCCCCCCCCAAAAGTTTGCCCTTGTTTTTTCTGTTCGCCCCTTCCCCCCCTTTTACGATGTGTATGGCTCTGTACTGTTTAAATCAAAATATTGTCATAAACTGTGATATTATAATGCTATATTGTGTTTAAAGTCTGGATTAGAATGTTATTTATTCTTGAATTAGATGGTATTTGCTTATCAAAAATGTTCAACCGTCTGTAATATATTTTTAAGAGTATACAGATGAGGAAACATGTATTTTGAATGGGTATCTATCACATCCTTAGTATTTTTCCAAATTGAATAAATAGAAATTTGTTCAAGATACGCATTTCTGCTGTTATTCAAACTACTCAAATGTGTGTGTGTGACTATATCGATAACTCCGATATACTTCAAAGTCAATCGGCAGTAAATAAAGGCTAAGGTAATTAACTATTTATTTAGTGTTTGAAACTATTTCATTTCTTTTGATTACAACTGATTTTTCTACTCAATTAGCATACCTTTGATAATCATGTTTTACAGTTTATAAAATTTTGAAAAAACAAAAAATTGTATATATAAGCTCTTGTTTTTTTTTGTTTCGAATATATTTTACCCTTCGTCAAAAAACAAGCAATTAACCAAATATTAGCAAGATTATAATAAGCCAATTAATGTGGCACAACCTTTCAGTTGTAACATATCTTTCCAGATACAGCCCAAAATTTTCTCCTTTTCAAACATAGATTTCTGTCCACATTTTCAATTCATGTTCACTTTAAAGTGTCGTCTTTATCTAAACATGATTTATCTGAAGTATTCTCATGGTAATGGGTTAAGCAGTGGAGAAAGATCATCTTCACCTAACGAAACCTGATGATATCTAAAAAAAATTTAAAAATGTATATATCAGTATAATTTTCTGTGTATCTAATTTAGAAATAAAAATGGGCAAACAGACCCTGGGCGAACGGAGTTAGGGCAAACGGACCTGGGGCGAACGGGAATTAGGGCAAAAAGAAATTAGGACCAATGTGTTTTAGGGCGAACAGACCCTGATTGTATCAATCATTTGATATTGGTTTCTTTTCAGTTTATAAAAAAATTCTAAGTATGGCGGCCACAACATTTTGTTGGTCATGTGATTATTTTCATATCGCGTTGTTTACCATTATCATACTGTCAAAACAGGTGCTCGTAAAAAATCATAGTATCCTTTTTATCTACCATTGATGAAATTTTTATCGTCAAAGTTACTGAATAGTCAATATTTTCTATGATTAGATCCACTTTAATAAGCTTTTAATTAAGTTCATGAAACTTAGTTCTTCTTTTCAATTATTAATGTCTTGTTTTCAAAAAATAGTATGTCTTCCAAATATGGTGACCTAAATTTTCATTTGCAGTCATTTTGGCGGGAACCACGAGATTTCGTGCTAACTCACTGTCAAAAGACAAAAATGGCTGACATTTGATTCAAAATGGCCAAAAAACTTGTATTTTCCAATGGTGTAGCAACTCAGGACTTAAATGCATGCAAAATCTGACTATTTGCAAATAAATATTTAATGAGATGGATAACTAAATGGTTAAGGTCCATTCAGGTATTAAACTTGAATTTGTACTTTTTACACAACTTCCAATAATTGACCTCATTGTGCTTGTAGTGGTTACTCCTGGTACTGCAACAAGGAGCAAATAGGGTGGGTATCATAGCCCTCGTATAGATAACTACAATTAATTAAAGCTGTAATTAGGAACTTTTGGAAGCCAGGTGTTTATTTCTTTCTTAAGTGGATTTGGAAATTTTACAACCAAAAGCACTCGAAGAAATTTGTTTCATTTTTTAGCTCCACTGGCTGAAAGCCTGCAAGCTATTGTCATGGCATTGTGTTGGTTGTGCATCTATGCATGCATCTGTGCATCTGTTTGTAAACTTATACTTTAAAAGTCTTCTCCTCAGATGGTACTGAACAGAACTCAACCAAATTTCACAGAAATGATCCTCATGTGATCCTTTATCAAATTTTTTCAAAGAATTTTGATTGGATAAAAAACAGCCAAGGCTTGAATGGGTGGGGCTAATTTCCATATATGTTGAAAGCTTTAGAAACTTCTCAGAAACCAGAGATGGATTTCAACAAATTTTTACAGGAATGATCATTGGATGACCCTTTATCAGATTCCTTCAAAGAATTCTGAGCAGATGATAAACATAGCTTTAACCCTTTCCCGCTTTTTGAAATTTTAGACTGGTCCTGATTGAAAGAAGTTACAGACAACAATTGGAATTTGATGCAATTTTAAATTACACCATCCTATGTGGTAGAAAACATAGTGGGAAAAGGAGAAATTGCTTGTCACAAGCAATTTCTCCTTTTTCCACAATGTTTTCTCATCTATAAAATCACAATAACGTAAAATCCCGGGTTTGAACAGGAAAGGGTTAATGGGATGGGCTAATTTCCATATATGGTATATAGTGCATTTTTAGCTAGGCTGTTTTTGGAGAAATCCTGAGGTATTGCTATAGCCTTGGTGTCATTGTTGTTGTCATTGTCATCGTGTGAAAATTTTGTCATTTTGTGATATCTCTGGTTCTACTAAAGGCATTCACTTGAAACGTGGCACACTTGTTCACTATCAAAAGAGCAACCTATACTAACAAGGGGGATAACTCTAGATGCATTTTGTCCACTATCCAGCATCCAACAGCCGAGTGTAGGCACCCGTAGGCACCCGAAGGCGGTGCTCTTGTTTTAAAAATTTATACCATTTTCATCTGACTTAGTAAAAGAGTTTACTTTTGTAAAACAATGAAAAGTTTGAAATATTAAATGACTGACAAGATTTATTTGCCACACATGAAGAATCTGATACGGTTTATATAGAATTCCTAAAATTACCATTTGCTTAATCAGTACAATCAGGCTTGTGGAGGGATAGTTGATGTTGCATATTGCATTGCGACCAATGAAAACTAGCTTCCGTTTCGATAGAGAGAAATCTGTACTATCTTGGAAATTAGAAAGTCCCTATCATTGCAAGATTCTAGCATTAGATTTTTAGCTCCACTGGCTGAAAGCCAGCAAGCTGTTGTAATGGCGTGGTGTCCGCCGTGCCTCCGTCCGTCCGTAAACTTTTCCTTTAAAAATCTTCTCCTCAAAAAGTACTGAACAGATTTCAACCTAATTTCACTGGAATGATCCTTGGGTGACCCTCTATCAGATTCTTTTAAAAAAATTTGATCAGATAAAAAACCTGGCTTAAATGGGCGGGGCTAATTTCCATATATGGTAAAAGCTTTGAAAATCTTCTTCTCATAAACCAATGGATGGATTTCATCCAAATTTCACAGAAATTATCCTTGGATGGCCCTTTATCAGATTCCTTCAAAGAATATTGATCGGATGAAAAACATGGCTTTAATGGTCGGTGCTTATTTCCAAATATGTTAAAACCTTTACAAATCTTCTCCTCAAAAACCATTTAATGGATTTATCCAAAATTCACAGAAATGATCATTGGGTGATCCTTTATCAGTTTATAGATCAGATGAAGAACATGGCTTGAATGGGTGGGGCTAATTTCCATATATGTTAAAACCTTTCAAAATCTTCTTCTCAGAAACCATGTAATGGACTTCAACAAAATTTTACAGAAATGATACTTTGGTCAACATTTATTTGATTCCTTCAAAGAATTTTGATGGGGTGAAAAATATGGCTTTAATGGGTGGGGCTTATTTCCATATATGGTGAAAGCTTTGAAAATCATTTTCTCAGAAACCAGTTGATGGATTTCAACCAAATTTTACAGAAATGATCCTTGGGTGGTTCTTTAATCAGATTCTTTCAGAGAATTCTGATTAAATAAAAAACATGGCTTTAATGGGTAGGGCTAATTTACATATTTGGAAAAAGCTTTGAAATTCTTTGTCTCAGAAACCAGTTTGATGGATTTCAACCAAATTTTACCAAATTGATCGGTTAGTGACTCTCTATCAGATTATCAAAAAGAACTTTGATCGTTAGAAAATTTGGCTTAAATGGGCAGGGCTTATTTCCATATGATATGTACTGAAAATGGACTGTTGATGGATTTCAAATAAATTTCACAGGAATGATCCTCAGATGACTGTTTTAAGGATTCCTTCATATGATTTTACTTGGTCGAAAAGCTTGGCTATTATGGTTGTGGCACATGTCCATATATGGTATACAGTTAAAAATTTTAATTTTTGTTAATACCTTTTTATCTTCCCAGTGAATGAATCATACATAACTTGATTTTGTAAAAACAATGGAAAAGTTGAAATGCTTCTCTAGATACTATTTCAAAGATTTCTGTGACTTAGTTTTATTTTCCTTATATCAGTTTATATTGAATTAATGAAAAATTTACTTAATCATTGCATTCATGCCTGTGGAGCGATACAGGCGCTCGAGGGCCTCTAGTTTAAATCTTGACTTGCACATTATCATATTGCGCTGTCATTAACTTACAGAAGGATATAGATAAGATTAATTTACAGAAGGATATAGATAAGCAATCTACCTTGTACAAAGTTTATTTCATTTCTGAAAAACGGTTAAAGCTAGGCATAAACCTTGATGCATCATGAATCAAGAATGTTCAGAGATATCCTACAATTGTTTAATTCTTTCCTGTTTTTAGTATTCTTAGACTTGTCCGATTTGAAAGGAGTTGCAGATGACAACTAAAAGAGATTGCAATTTGAAAAGTAACCAATCTACAAGATAGAAGATATTTCTTCTTTTCCAACAATGTTTTCTCAAATATAAAATCACAGAGACGTAAAAACCACACTATTTTAACAGTAGAAAACAAACTAGGCTAAGTACATTACAATAAACTAGGTTTAGTTGGGCCTTGTTATAATTTCAAAACATGAGCAATTGGGTCAGGTGTTCAACTACAGATGTCTCAGTAACCAAGGAGATCTCAAGACTTCTCACTTCATGATTGAAAATAGCAACCTCAATTTTGTGCAAAAGAAGATCACTAGAAAGAGGGTTTAATACTACTCTGTTCCCAACAATCTACCTATCAGATAATGAAAAATCCTAAATTTTCTTTCCTTTCTTTCTTTTCACTGTCTAAAAAACTTGGATGGTCCATGATAAAGGTCTATCTTTTCTCAATCTAAGCGCAGTAATGATGTTCTTCTTGCCTTCATTTTTTCTATTGGATTTCTATGCTTCTTGGCTTTTTCACATAGTTAAGGTAATAATCTCTACGACAATAAATGTAAAATTTGCAGACTGTTACTTGTAGGTCTTGGTCGTTTTTCACATTATTACACAATCCGACTTTTTAATGCCTCTCAAGAAAAAAGCTTTGGAAAACTTTGTTGATAAGTAAATTGTAAAAGCAATTTATTCATTTCCCATAATATTTTTCTACCTTGAAAGACAGATTTTTAAAATTTCATCAACTTGAACTCATGTGCAACTTCTTTCAATTCTAATTTAGACTAGTCAAAATGTTAATGTGTAGGAATAGGTTAACCTCTGCCCTTAACAATTTTGCATTTAAATGGAGGAAAAATAAACATAATAATCCTACTTCTAAGCTTTGCTAAATAAAGGTTGATAAATATGATCATTCAACCTAGGAATTTCACTTCTGCAGACATGGATATAATTGAAGCACCATAGTATTCATTGATTGTTTACCACATAGTTACATGTATATTTGTTGGAGGAAAGGTAGTTGTCCTATTTCAAAGTTTTCATTAAAAAATGTTGATAAATGACTGTTTAATCCAGGAATTTTACGTCTGCAGACATGGACATAAATGGACTCCCATGGTAAAGTTCTAAATCATGCCTAGAATTGATCATTTGGGTACCGATGACAAGGAACTAAACTGTTTTGCAGATCTACGAAAATTACATGATAGACTTGAATTCTGTCTAAAGCTAATCTGTGATGGATCAAAACAAATTGTCTAAGGCAAACTCAAGCAATGCAAGTTCAGTGACCAAGAAGTAGGCCTACTTCTAAAGAAGATAGTAATGGAGTCACATTTTATTGCAAGGAATTTTTTTTCTCATTGGATAGGGACAAATAAATTTACCACCTGTTGGACTCATTAATTTTATCCAAAATCATCAAATAATCATGACAGTTGACTTTCGATTATAGAAGTTGCTGGGCATTTATAAGTAGCTCTTATTGTAGCCAAAAATTTATGAAAATAGCATATATGTTTTGGGAATATTTTGAGAGATGGGCACTTATCAGAATATGGATGATTTTTGGAATTAGTTTGGTACAATGTGCCTTTCAAAATTGTCATTTATGAATATGGGTTCAGCTTAACTTTGTAAAGCCAAAAGTAGATTGGTGTTTTCCAATAAGAAAAAAATATTTGCCTTATTACTGCAATTTTAACATTAACAGTAAACAAAATTAACAATTGCAAAGGTATTGCTGGTGCATTGCTCATGATTTCCAGTAGCTTAGTTTACAAGATATTAAATACAAGATAAATAATGAATTACATGCTTGATTAATTAGTCTGTCTATTATAGATAGCAGTGGAATTCTACATAATAACAGACTTTAAGAGAAGACCTAAAGATGACTGTGAGGATGCAGATGAATGTGTTTGTGGCAGGACTGCGAAGTCGTAACGAGGATGTGAGACTCAAGACAGCGAATGATCTACATCATTATGTAAGCACAGAGCTCAGAGAGATGCCTGCTGATGACCATACACAGTTCATGGATCAGTTCAATCATCACATATTTGAGATGGTTTCAAGCTCAGATTTGAATGAGAGGAAAGGAGGGATTCTTGCAATGGGTAAAATAGTTCTCTCTTTGTTTTGTTCATCATTGAATTCTTTTTGCTGCAAAATTTACTTTAAAAAACAAAAAGCTGAAAACTAATGAAGCAGAAAAGATGGATGTTTTACCTTTTGTACTTGTACAATGATGAAGAAATAAAAAGTGATTGTATGAACATATTTTTTTTGAAAAACTTTAAAACACAAAAATATTTTGATGACCTTGATTTTAGAAAGAATTAAGTGTTTTATTTGAATATCCATTATTTGAGTACTGATAATTATAACATGACCCATGTTGTTGGAATGAAATAAACCTGTTGAATATTTTGTAATAATTCTATGGTTGATGATAAATTAATGTACAGTAATAACTACACAAATAAGTTGAAGCTGATTAATTTGTTTTTATGTTACTTTGAAAATAGCATCATAATTCATATAATGAAGTCATGTTATAAACAGCCCTCTTTATTTCGCAGAAAATCATAAATCAGTTAGTTCTAATAATTTTATTCTAAGAATTTAGATCATATTATAAGTAGAATACACTGGAATCCTTTTAATTGCAACCCTGATAATAGCAACTCACTGCTTAATTGCAACTGTTTTTATGAACAAACATAAGAATTAAGGAACAAATAGTTCCTTTTAATAGCAACTTCTGGTAATTGTGACAAAAGTTACTGTAGTGTTGCTATTAACATGATTCCACTATGGTATTTGTGTTCAATAAGAAACACAAGGCTTTGTTTTTATCTGTTTATACAGGGCTTATGCTAGCATTTGAAATTGAGGGTTATTGACCCCTTGACCATGAAATTGACCAATCGCTGGCCCCGCCCACTGACTCCCTAAACTCCCCCCATTAAAATCTACAAGAAGTTCCGCATTATTTTGCAAAATTTATGGCAAGTAGCATGTAGCAAAAAATAAAAAAAGGTTGGTTTGTGACCTAAACGTGGTAACTACAACTTGTATAAACTGTAGTTAAGACGTTTAAGTCGCCAAACCAACAATAAAGGTAAACAACAGGCGGCCATTGTTGGAGTTGATAAGCTCTGGTGCTGGCTGAATAAATTCTTTGATTGGTCGATTGATTCCTTGATTGACGACCACGATTGGTCAATTCTGGTGGTCAAAACAAAATAATCATTAGTATAAATTTAAAGATTTAAGTACCACAGACCTTTTCTTGAAGTGATATGAATTAAGCAATTCATTTGCACAATTTTCATTTTGATATGAGATACATCATTAAAAATTTGAGGGATAAAGTCCTGGTTTGACCCTTAGAAACTTTTTCCTAGGGGGTCAAAATGACCCCTTGGGTGAATTCTCTAAAGGTCAGAGGAGGATATTTTCCAATTTTTTAGGGTCAAACCCCTGTTTTATGCTTCAAACACAAGCCCTGTTTAAAGATGACTTGTTTAAGAAATTTGATATTTCAAGACCATTCATTCTATATTCTCTATTTATTTAGTAAGCTTGATTGGTGTTGATGTTGGTAATGCTACCACAAGAAACAGTCGGTTTGCTAACTATTTACGCAATCTTCTCCCGTCAAATGATGTCACAGTGATGGAAATGGCAGCTAAAGCTGTTGGGACCTTAGCTTTGTCATCGGGAACATTTGCTGCAGAGTATGTTGAATATGAAGTGAAGAGGGCATTAGAATGGCTGACAGGCGACAGGAATGAAGGGAAAAGACATGCTGCTGTAAGTAGAATCAGCGCTGAAGGTACATGACATTTCCAAGAATTTTATATGTGAATTAAGCAAAAACACTGATTAGGAAAGACATAAATGTACACACAGTGCTTATGGTTTGAAGAAGTAGTGGTTGGTACTTTCTGCAAGGCACAAATTCAAGACCCTGACCAGAATATGCAAGTGCACAGGCTGATTTGAGTATCACCATTATTAGACGGCAAAACTATAGACCCGTCCAAATTGAAAGGAGTTGTAATCTAAATTTTAGATTTTTTCAAATTTCTGGGTAGAAAACATTGTGTAACATGAAGAAATTTCTCAAATATTTTTCTTGAGGGGCATTCAAAGTGTCACTTTGAGGGAATGGGTTAATTTATACAGGTGTAATTGTTTGAAATGTAGCAAACAGGTCATAGAGGTTCCAATTTAGGCAAAGACAATATTGTGGAATTTACTTAGTTTCAATATATTTGGATTAAAAACTAATAACTAAAAATTTATTTCAAATCCTCAGACAATTATCAAACGGGCTCTTAGCCATTTGTTTTTGCATTGAGTGAATGTTTGTGATTTGTAGTTTCACCATTTGACATTATCATACTGTATTTACTTCTAGAGTAAATATTTTAGAAAATTTGGTGTAATAAAAATTTTGTTTTACAGGTGCTTTGCTTTAAGGAGCTAGCTGTCAACACACCCACATTTTTCTTCCAAAGAATTCAGCAGTTTTTTGACTGTATATTCACAGCTGTCAGAGATCCCAAGGTATACTTGATAGTCAGATAAAACTAGACTTTATTTGGTACAAGCTTAAATATTTTTTCAAAAGAGATTCTAAAAGAAATGAAAATACTGAAGCCATTTGCACTTTTTTCATATCTTACATTGATGACACCAACTATTCATTCAACCTAATCCCCAGACGATATTATTTAAGACTCGTCTAAATTGAAAAAAGTTGTAGACAACAAATTTTGGTAAGTGGATTTTAAGAACCTTTGTCTTTCGGGGTAGAAATATTGTATATCATGCAGAAATTTCTTGTAACAAGCAATTTCTACATTTTCCACAATGTTTTCTAAAGCTTTTTCTTGGGGGTGTCAAAAGGCATCATTTATTGGGAATGGGTTAACTATAATTGTTTTTCAGGCCTATTGTATCTTTAAAACAAGAATCTAAATATCTGTTTGGTTATGAAATTTAATTCATGCAATAAACTATTTGTTGTAGAGTTCAAATTTATGTCACATTATAGAAGTCTAATTTTCTATGATGCAATGGAAAAAGTTAAGAACCTCATAATCCGGATACATTCTTTCCATGTACAGTCATGACGAGTGAATCCAGACACTTTGGTTCCAGGTGGCATTGTCCAGATTAAGCGTATTTCTGGAAAAGCAATTTTGAATGAATATCCAACCTCATGTGCTTTTGTCATATAGGGCAGGTAATAGAAAACTGTTGTAACGATAATGATGGTATTAGAGAATTAAGGCAGTTTTACATTTCTTGGTTGATACAAAACTACAAAATCTGACAATGGGTAAAAATCATGGTTCATTATCGCAAAAAAAGTATAACCTACCTGTTGTGTGAAAAAACAAATCCATATTATCTTTTTGTAAATTACATCAGTAATGTAAAAAAGTTCAGTCAGCCAATTAAATCATTGATAATGACAAGGGTAAAAATTCTCACGTGGTACACGTCTGCACCTGTCAATTCTGGAAAATCTCCGAAAAATAGCAAAACATCTGGCGGTGCCGCCTTTGATCACCTTTCCTCCCCGAGGTAGAATAAACTGCACCAAAAATTGTTTACCTCATATAACTTAAAATATTCATTAATTTCGTTTATTTGGTTAGAAAGCCTTGGATTAAATTTCAGTTGTCAGATAACAAATTTTTATTTCCCTAAAAAGAGCATTTTTTTAACGGACAAACTTTCGAGATTGAGGTTTTGATTTGTTGGTGACAAATCGGATGGATATTTCTAGTGCGGACCGAGGATGTGCTGGTTTTAATTTTCCGAGAAAAAAAAAAGATAGTTCAAATGATCAGTACAATAGGTATTGACACGTTTGTCAGGTCATAACCTTGACAAGCAACCCAGGTATAAGGTGTGAATGTCTGCTACCATCATTGACCAGACGACAACCTTATTTATTGGCATGTATCAATAGTCCAATCAAAACAATACGTTCAGATGGGATCAATCTGGATAAATGAATCAAATTTATTCAGATTTTAATAGTTTGTTCCCGATCATTTCTGTCTGGTTACGGAACGCGAATTTCAAGATTATACGGTACTATTTATGAGCAAAAAATGTTACCGACTGTATTATCTAAGGATGTGAGGAACTAATTAATAAATTGTAGCAAGAAGTAATCTCCTTTATATGATTTCAGCCAATGATACGAGAGGGAGCAGTGGCAGCATTGAGAGCAGCCCTAGCTGTAACAGCACAGAGAGAAGGCAAGGCCAGTCAGACATCCCAGTGGTATAAGGTGATGAGTCTTAGAACATTTTCCAAATATCTTCACATTGACTCATGCAATGTGGTTCTATGTGTCAATACATTGTATAGGCTTGTAGAACAGTATTGCATTCATTTGGGGATTTGCTTATCGACCAATCATGGCTGTCAATCAAAAAATCAATGGACCATTCTATTATTCATTCAATCTTTTGAAGTCAGACATTGGCCGCAATTTTTGTGAAACATTTTTTTTGGTGGTTCTGGTGACGTAAACATTGTAGCTACAACTTATTCATTTCACCAACCAGCCATTTGAAATTTTAGTTTCATGCTACTGGCTATAAATTTTGCAAAATAATAGCAGAACTTCATGTGGGAATTCAATGGAAGGGACCAACAGAGTCTGTGGGCAGGGCCAGCAATTGGTCGATTGTAGTTGGGCCTCCACTTTTATCCAGTTTGTTCTTGTAGGTTATCAAGTGTTTTGTTTTACTCATTACCAGAGAATCCTGCATTTTTATGTGGTGAAGAAAAATAACAGAAGAAAATATTGTGAAAAAAAGGAAAATGATGAAAACCAGCTCTTTCTCCTTTTCCCACAATGTTTTCTTCACTATCTGATACATAATTCAGAGCTTTGGCAAATTTTGAAATCATGAGCAGCCGTCATAGCGCAGTCAGTAGTGCATCAGACTCCTAATCTTCAATCATGGGATATGGTGGGTTTGATCCCCGGCGACAGCACATATCCTTTCAGACATTTGTCTCTCACCAATGGATGGATAATCGTAAACCTAAGTGGGATAGCAGCTGGAGGCTAGGAAAGGATGTAGTGGCAATACTGGTGTGAGAAATACTAGGAATCTATTGTTAGGTGCTCCAGTCGCTGCAATATGACTGAAGTACTGTTAAAAGTGGCGTTAAACCCCATTCATTCAATCAATCATTTGAAATCATGTCTGGAACTCCACTCGATTTGGACGGGTCTAAAATGTTTTCTCATGTTAATGAGTTGAATGAATACTCATGTTATATCCAAAATTGTTAGAATTTTATATCCAAAGATTAGAGAATTTTCTTATCTGTTTCTTTGACTTTTCTAGCAATGTTTTGATGAAGCTGAAAAGATGTATGATGAAATAACTGGGCGAGAAAAGAAGCTGACCCGTGATGACTGGGCCCATGGTTCCTTGCTTATCATAAATGAGCTGCTGAGATGTAGTAATGTTGAGGGAGAGGTAATCAGCTTTATAATAATGATCATTTGATGTATCATTTGAGGTGTTTTGAAAATCTATTTTGAACTGAAATTAACATTTAGAGAAAAGAACATAAAGAATCAAGAATTAAGCCTGAGCCTCTCTTAACCAGATAACAAAATTTTAGGTTTGTTCAAGTTGAAAGAACTTACAGATAAAAAGTTCAAGCTGGTGAATTTTAAAAGTCCTTGCCTTTTCTTGTAGTAAACATTTAGGGAAATGAAGAATTTTGTACAAATTCATAATCAATCATGGAATATGAAGGATGGGGTTTGATTATTATGCCCCTGCATCGATAGATCTGGGGCATATTGTTTTACCATTGGCCATCTGTCCCTCCATCTGTCTGTCCTTCTGTCTGTCTGTCTTTCTGCAAAACGAAACCAAAAAACTTAACATTGCCAATTACTACCAGCCTATTCAAGATACAATGCTCATATTTGGCATGATGATACATCTCCATAATATGCATCTCCTCATGTCAAGGTCAAGGTCATGTGATAAGGTCACATACTTAGGTCAAACAGTCCTGTTGCGGGGGCATTGTGTTTAACAAACACATCTTGTTTTTACTTCTGCACTATTGCAGTACATCCAGATATTTACATGATAAATAATGACTGATATAGAATTTTCTAAGGAAATAATTCTCATAGTTTATGGATATCTTATGATTACCCATTCCAACACAGTGCTGATTTTTTACACCCCATAAGAAAAAAGTTTAGGAAATACCTTGTAGAATATGATAAAATTACTTGATAAAAGCAATTTCCTCATCCACAATCTACTCTAAAACCAAATATTTTTCAAAATCCTATCAACTATAAATTGTTGCCTGCAACTTCTGTGAAATTAGACCAGTCTAAAATTTTGTAATTGGTTAAAAAATTATATTTTGATTTCAGAGATTGCGTATGGAAATGGAAGAGATAACAGCACAACAGTATCTACATGAGAAAACTGTAAAGGTAGGTTTAACCCTTTCCTGTACAACTTCTGATTCTTACGTCCCTTTGATATTATACTTGAGAAAACATTGTAGAAATAGACAAGCAATTTCTTCACTTCCCACTATATTTTCTAGGATATAGGATAGTTACTTTTTGAATTGTAATGAATTTATAATGTTGTCTGCTACCCCTTTGAATTTTGACAAGTCCAAAAATTTTAAAAACGGGTATAGTTTAGCTAGTGTTTGTAAGTTTAGTTATGACTATGTCCAGAACTCAAGATGACAATCTATATCTGTTATTATTATTCTTAACCATATGTTGTGGAATTTTCTTGGTGGGTAGATTTTAAGGAGTACAAAGAACAGGACATGATGGAGAAATAATTAAATTTGCTAGCTGGGCCTTTGAACTAAAACAGGAGGTTTGACATTAAGATCACCCTCCCTATCTGGAGCTCTATGTAAATATTTCACTAGGTGTTCTTGGGATATCTCTACATTGGCAGTAGCATATTACAAATGTTGTCCAATGTCGGATTTTATAAGCTGCTCTTGTTTTTGATTGACAGCCACAATCCATCAATTGGTGAACAGGACCATAGAAAAAAGTTATCTTGTAAAGACTTGAATGGTTACATAAGTCAATTTTGAGATATGGTTGTATGGAGATTACATTGCTAACCAACTCAAAAGGTCACACTTATTGCTCATATGTTGTCCACCTTTCTCAGAAAATTTGTTCAATGTTTGGGTCAAAATATAGATATTAATGAATGCAAAAAGTGACCTTTTATACTATTAGATATAATATCATATTGTGAAACCAGTCTGTTTGTCTAAGGCAAAGTTCATATTGTGATTTCAAAATCATATAATTCTGTATCTTTGAAGATGAAATACAGAGTTCCTATTCACATAAAATTGGGTGTGAATCATGTAAAATAGAAATAAAAATGCCAAATTAAAAATCCCTCACATAAATTTCTAAAAAAAAAATGAATCAGGATCTCAGAATATTTGTGACAAAGGGTTCAGTAAAGCAGATTTCAAGAAAAATACAGACTTTTAAGATTTGCGTTTTTTAGATCAAAAACAGTACTTTGATCCTAGGATGAGGACCAGGTACATGGCAAGATCGATGTTGAATAAGAAGTAAATAAGTTAAGTGAAAGTTTTTGATAAGATTTCTCAATGATCTGGTATGACAGATGATAACATAATGATTGCAATTAACACCTTCAATTGATTAGACATGCACCAGGGAGTGTAAGTGCTTGCTTAAGAATGTGTGAATTAGTATTGTACCCTATTTCTAGATTCCTAATATCACAAAATCACATTCTGAAAAATATTTCATTTATAATTCAACAAAACCTTGATTGTTATGTAAATAATCTCAGAAATTCCTTGTGTGAAAAGACTGATTTATACCATTGAGAACCCTTTAAATTTTCTAAATCTTATGCTACTTTATATAATCTGTTTCAATACCAATTTACGTTGAAATATAGCATCAAATAGTATGTAATAATTCATTTTAGATTAGAAAAAAGGAGTATTAGAATGTTAGAATGTTCCCAACGAAAACTCTCAGTCACTCATGTACTTGTGATTTTAAAGAGATGAAGAGTGTGGACAAAAGATTATAAAACATTTACATGTACTTGGATTAAGTAAGACTCTCTCAGTCAGTTGCAGACTTAATTTGCTTTTGTAGTTACAGGCTTTTTTGGTTTGAATGTCTGTTATAGTACAGGAAACTTTATAACGCCTCATTGCTCATGAAAGAAAAAAATTGATATGAAACTAACATTTAAAGCTTATCTAGTTGTTCTTAACCCTTTCCCATATAATGATGCTTTTGGAAGACCCTCAGAGAATAACAATTGGGAAAGCATTGTGTAAAATGAAAAAAATGCTTGTGACAAAAAATTTCTTCATTTTTCACAAAATTTTCTATGCAGAAAGTTGAAAAAAATCTAAAATTTCATGAACTTTAAAATGTTGTCTGAAACTTCTTAGAATTTGGACTAGTCTAAAGTTCTCTGTCTTGTATCGTTTAATCTGTACCTCAATTTCTGTCTCATACCTCCAATTTTTACAAACCAGGGGATACAAAACCCCTAATAAAGATGTGTGTGGAAATACTGGAATACCCATTTATATTATAGGAATACTCTAGGAACAAACTGCAAGGTAGTCTTGCAACACTACAACAGTTTCACCAGAAATCATCACCCTTAAGTCAGTTTGGACTGAACAACAGGCATGTGCTGAGAAAACCCACTTTGTTTGAGAGCCGATTCTGTAAGGAACTCTTATCAAAGAATTTCGACAAGGTATGTTGTCATTGTTTTTGCTTAGTGGCTAACTTGCAAAATACATAATCCGTTTTGGGTTCCCACTTACGTTAGAATATCTCTTGGACAAGATACTTAACCCCAATAACCAACAATTTTTGGTATAAGAATAGTCTCCAAAACTGTATGGACTGTCTGTATAAACAATAATGAAACCAAACTTACAGAATGCGAGCAATAATTCAAGAATTTGGGGCATGTATTAACTTTACTTTTTTCCCCTTTTTTGTATATTAAGAAATTAAAAAAAAAAATTAGAAATGAAGGTTAAAATATATCGTTTGGCAAAACATCAATATTATGCATTTACCCAAAACATTTTCTTCTGCAATGAAAAAAAGATTTTTATGTGTTAAGAAAAGGAAAGTTTGATTGTTATGCAGCTGAATCGGAAGATTAGGGGAATATTGTTCTATTGTTGTCTGCTTATTTGTCTGCAAAACTTAATTAAAAGTAGCATTTTTCATAACTCCTTTGTTTATTAAATATACAAGGCCCATATCAAGTATGATAGTACCCCTCAGTTTCATGCATCTGCTAATGTCAAGGTCAAGGAGATCTTTCAAGGTCAAAGTGTTGTGTAAAGACTATATATTTGGAAATTTGATGATCAGGCATTAGTATTTCACAAACACATTCTCTTTGTTTCAGGTTTGTGGACTAGTAATAAGACACAAATCTACAAAAAGTGTTTTTGTTCAACAAACATTGTTGACTGTGTTCCCAAGGCTTGCTGCCTTTAATCCAGATCAGTTCTGTAAAATGTTAGTATTAACAGTCTATATATTTATTACCTTTGTTTGTGATTCTACTTCTGAGTTTGTTGAATCTTTTTTCACATAAGGTGTCAAACTGTATTAACCTAATTCACTTTTTCCATTTCTTATTCAATTCATTGCTAGAAATTTGCTTTCAATTATTGATAGGCATAGACTTTCTATACTGTGGAACTTATATCTGAAGCCATTTATCATATTTGTTGCTTTATTTCATTTGCTATGTTTTATACATGTAAACATCAATGCAATATGTATAGAAAAGTATATGCATTGAATATTTTTGCAGACACTTTACAATCCTAATTGTATTTGTGTGTGTCAAGCCAACTATTCCAGTAGTTGGTAGAGAATTGACAGGTCATCATTGTCATAAAAACAATCAACTAACCAATTATATCATTTATTCAGACCAGAAGAGATGTTAACCTCCAACAGTCATGTCAAGCATTTTCGTTGGCTTGCAAACTTTTTTTTTTGATATCTCAGTCAAAATGCATTGTTTAAGGTCAGAGAAAAATTGTTTTGTGTCATCTTGACTATCTGGTTTCTTGAAAAGATGTAGAGATCAAGTACAAAAAATTAATGGGGATATTAGATACACCTGGCAGATATTTATATGATGTATTTGGCACACAAGTGCTAGCTTTTGCTATTTCAAACAAATATATGTTTCATTTGCAGGCACCTTGAAGAGACAATTTTGTTCTTGTTGAATGCCCTGAAGACCCAGAGAGAGAAAACTACAGCATTTCAAGCAGTTGGTTTGTTGGCTATCTCGGTACAGGAGAAGATAAACAAGTATGTCCCACGGATAATGGAAGTCGTCAGGACATCACTGCCTGCTAAAGAAGGACAATCTAAGTAAGGAAATGAAATTCTGAAATATAAAAATTGCTATGTAATATAGGGCTTGTGCTAGTCTTTGAAATTGAGGAGGGGTCAACTGTTTGACCTTGAAAATCTATTTGGGGAAACAACAAAATGAGCAAATCATGTCCATTAAATTTGAACATGTAATTGCTAATAGACCTTTCTTGTTTGTTTGGAAACTCTTATATGGCATATTAACCCTATCTCACACAATAAAATTTTAGACTTGCCCTAATTTAAAGAAGTTTCAGATGCCAGTATAAAGTTCCTGAAATTTTTCAAAATTCATATCTTTTATGGTAAAAACATTTTGAACAATAAAAAAATAGCTTGTTAGAACCAAATTTTCCTCAATGCATTCGCAAGTTTTTTTTCTCAAGGGGTTTAAAAAGATATAATTGTTTAGGAGTGGGTTGATTTATATACTTTTCAATAGCACATAGATGCATCACTTAAAGTTTTAGGAATCAAAGCAATCTGTATTGGCCCATAGAAATTTCTATCGAGAAGTCAAGATGGCAGCCTTTGGAGAAATTACTGATTGTCAAAACAGAATATTTAGAGGATCAAAACCCTGGTTTATGTTTCAAACACAAGCTTGCAAATTAGCAAGAAATTCAGGTTTGTAATCTGTTGTGTAATTATAAAGCTTATAATAACTCTTGACTGCATTTATAACAGCGGTTCAGCACCAACAAAGCAATAAAAGCCTAGCCTAAATTAAAGAATCAGTTGGATTTGACCCCAACAAAAGATACTTGTAGAAAACTGATAGTCATTTCATCTGAAGAATACAAAACCTTCCAGGTGTTCTTTCATATGACCAAGTAGAATATACTTCTTTACTTATTATTTGGTAACTCTTAAATGATAGTTAGATTAGACTTAAAGGTGAATGACTAAAGATTGTATGAAGTTTTACACAATGCACACACATCTCCCTAGCCCTTTCACTCCCATGTGGTTACTTTCATGACTGCTTACTGACCAAGCAACCAAGTAATTCTGATAGTCCTCCCAAAAAGACAGGGTAGGTCCTATAAGCTTTTTCATCACAAATTATAGGTATCTCATAACTTAAATCAATATGATCAGCATGTCAAATGCAACAAGTAACAGAATTAGAATATGGAAACCAGTTTAACAAAGCACATAATTACCTGATGCACTGATTTCTAAATTTCACCTGAATGAAAAATTGGGTGAAAATAGGGCCAGAAATTAGTGCTCCTTATTGCTCCAATTTCAGAAAGCACAAGAGTTCCATTGTGGACCCAGCAGTATTTACCTGTGTGAGTATGTTAGCCAAGGCTATAGGTCCAGGCATGCAGAAAGATGTCCATGAACTGTTGGATGCTATGCTGGCTACAGGTTTAAGCCCGGCCCTTACAGCAGCCCTCAGGGACCTTGCAGCTCAGATACCACTTCTTAAGAAGGAGATACAAGATGGATTGTTAAAGTCCCTGTCAATGATACTGATGGGTAAGCCCCTGAAGCATCCAGGTGCCCCACGGAGCCCAGCAGGGGCTGCGCCTGTAGCAGGTTTGTCATTTTGAGTGTTCTTAAGCTTTGTCATCAGTAAAGCCTGAGATTAGAGTAATTTCTTAAAAATTTATACAATTGTTAAAGTAGAATCAAGTGTAATTTCTTCTGTCTACTTAAAGACTATGGTAAATGTTTTAAGTTAAACATGCTTTATTCTATATTTAAAGTGATGTTTAAGATTAAATAAAGCTTGATAGTCAAAACTTTAAGGTCAGCCGAATTACTGAATTTTTTTAATCTATGGGGCCATAGATATTGGAATGTGTCTGTCTTGAAAAATTTAGCAGCGGAGCTTTTTTTCTAGATTTTTTTCTATTATCAGTTTCTTTACAAGCTCAAGTTGACGTGGAAGACCAATAAAGACAACAGCCATTATAAGCTTTTAATGAAACTTATGACTCATATTCAAACCTGCATATCTAAAAGAAAAAGGTTATGATCGAAAAAGAGCTATAGACAGGGTTAAATAGGCTTCAATTGTTCCATTAACTCATTCTTACACAATCCCTCTTTCTGATGCCACTAAAGGCAAAGGCTTTGGAAAGCATTTTTGACAATTAAGAAATTGCTTTTTAAAAGCAATTTATACATTATCCACAATAGTTTCTTTCCCAAAACACAAAGATTTTAAAATTTATCAACTGAATATTGTCATCTTCAACTTCTTTGAATTTGGACCAGTCTAAAATTTTGCTGTTGTGTCACCGAGAGTTGTCTCACTGAATCATCTCTCTGGTTCCAGCTTCCTCAAGCACAATGGCAGAGAACCAGGATGTTACAAGTATAACATTGGCACTGAAAACTTTGGGTAGCTTTGACTTTGAAGGTGAGTGGAAAAGTATTACTCTATTTGATATAACATGTTGGTATGTCATACTTTAAAGGTCAATGTCATAGCAGATGAAACATTAAATTTTGAGATGTCCTGTTTATGGGTATCATTTTAGCTCACCTGCGCATGAAATGCTCAAAGTGATTGCATTCTGTTGAAAACTTTGGTTGCCATGACAACAATAGTGACTTTAAAAAAAAAAAAGATTCAAGTTTATTTACCAACCCAGAAGGCCTATAGCTGTGATATTTTACATGAAGTGTCAGTACGTTGACGTCTTCCAAAAATTGATTAATTCATTAATCTCAGACCAAAGGACATATATGAAAATAAAGATGGAATTTTAAAACACCTACTCCTCCCAAACTTCAGGGATAACTACTTGTTTGTTACCTGTTTTGAAATTGTTTCCTATTTTGCAGGCCATTCTCTGACCCAGTTTGTGAGACATTGTGCAGAACATTACCTGTCCAGTGAGCACAAAGAAATACGGACAGAGTCCGTCACAACATGTGCTAGACTTCTAACACCTTTGTTGAATGTAAGTTTATGTTTGATTGATTGACTTTATTTGACAATTTGATGTGATTCATTTTCTTTAAAGTAAGAAAATATTGAATATTTTTATTTAATATTTTGTTGAATTTTTATGGGGGCATATTGTTTTACAAGTGTCCATCTGTCTGTCCGTCCATCCATCCGTCTGTCTGTCTGCAAAACTTAACCTGCCAACTAAACATTTTCCTATAACTTCAACCGTGATTAAGTTACAATGCTAATATTTTGCATGTAGATAGGTCTCAACAAGGTGCAACTGGGGAAGGTCATTTCATCAAGGTCAAGGTCAAATTTTAACCCTTTTACCTAAAACATTACTCAAAAACTTAACCTGCCAACTAAACATTTTCCCATAACTTCATCCCTAATTAGGTTACAATGCTAATATTTGGTATGTAGATAGGTCTCAACAAGGCGCACCCAGGGAAGGTCATTTCATCAAGGTCAAGGTAAAAAATTTAACCCTTTTCCCTAAAACAAAGAATAAAAACCAATAAAAATCACTCGTTTCTAAAGAATTCCTGTTTCGGGGGCATGTTGTTTCACAAACACATCTTGTTACCAATAGATTAACAAGATTTCTCAGATAAATACTTAATTATATCACTTGCAAAGAAGTGAACTTAAGAAAAATGATAGATTTACTGTTTCGATAGATATAACTCTGTCAATCATTTTGCACTACTTAACATGGTCTAAGATGTTGATGATGTCAACACAACACATTGTAAATTAAATGTCAAACAATGCACTTTTAAAGAGATGTTGTCAAGAACTTCATATTTGTATATTTTTTATGATAAAGAAATAGAATAATTTATTGTTCATTTAGTGAACAACACTTGTTCACCACTCATAAACATATTTGCTTTTGTTGTTCACTCAATAATTAAACTTTTGGTTTTGTCTATCACAAACAACCGTTCTGATTGGCCAAAAAAATACTCATAATTCCATGACAAAATTTTGAGCACTAAGCTATTTTGTATGCTTCCGCACAAAATAGTTCCATCAAAAGGGTATCAAAATTTGTTAAAAATTTGCTTTTTTGCTTGATATCATTTAATTAGAAGGAATGATGAGAATATTTTTTATTGTCATGGAGGTATGAAACGAAAAACCTAGTCACACTTATGTATGAATCCGCTTTGGGTTTTCATATAGTGTGATAATTTTTTTTGTTTCATACCTCCATGAAAACAAAAAATATTCTTGTCATCTCTTAGATGAAAATTGAATCAATCTTACTCAGAAAATATATCCTCCATGTGTACCTGTTTGTATTTCAGCTGTTATCCAGTAATCAAGGACAGATCAGTATGTCAGCCATGAATACAGTAGCTGAGGTTCTCAATAAACTTCTAGTGGTGGGAATAACTGATATTGGTAGGAAAATTTACCATTACATTATAGATCAGAGATTTGTCTAAAGTAGCAGTATTTGAGGAAAATAATTGAATGTCATTGAGGAATTTTATTTATGATTGAAGGATTTAGAAAGATTAGTTTGTATAGCACTCTTTACAAATTTACAAACATTTTCTTATTCTCTTTAATAAGATTGCTTTGAAGATTAATTTTTGATAGGGAAATATTTTTGTGATAGTTGTTGGCCTTTGGCAGAGCATAATTTGAGCAAAATGTCTTTAAGTCAGCCTTCAAACCAATTTGAAAATTCTTTAGTTTATTTAGCTTATCTGTAGCCAGCTACTAGGCCAATACAAAAATGTGTAGAATTTGTACACCAACCTATAGAAAGGAACTGAATCAAAGTCAGCAAATATTCTGAACCCATTATTTTACACAAGTCTTTATTGGAAGATGTTGCAGACAAACAATATCAAATTGATGTAATTTGAAAAAGTCCTTGCCTTTTAGGGGATAAAACATTTTGAATATGGAAGAAATTGCTTGTAACAAGCATTTTCTTCATTATCTACAATTTTCCAATGCTTTTTTCTTGAGGGGCAGAAATTGTGTGGGAAATGGTTAATGTACTTGTGAATACTCAGCCAGCCAAGTGTCTTTGCGTTACAAACTTGGGAAATGGTCGGACATATCAGGATGAATTTATGACCTAATACTTAGACC
The DNA here is from genome assembly GCA_946902895.1 of Fragum fragum. NCBI lineage: Eukaryota > Metazoa > Mollusca > Bivalvia > Cardiida > Cardiidae > Fragum > Fragum fragum. The sequence goes on from OX336371.1 coordinate 52,953,789, forward strand.
CATTCCCACAAAAGCCTGCTTTGGGGATTTTTGGACCCCACTCCCACAAAAAAAGCTTTGGAAAACATTGTGGAAAATGAAGAAATTGCTTGTTACAAGAAATTTCTTCATTATCCACAATGTTTACAACCCCAAGTGTCACATATTTTTAAAAATTTCCTCAACTAGAAATTGTCTTATGCAACTTCGTTTTTCTCTAGTAATTGGTTAATGCAATATTTTAGATCCAGATATAAGACTTTGTGTGTTGAGTTCCCTGGATGAACGGTTTGATGATCATCTGGCTCAAGCTGAGAACTTGAGTGCTCTGTTTGTTGCCCTGAACGATGAAGTATTTGAGATACGTGAGATTGCTATTTGTATGATTGGAAGACTCAGTAGTAAAAACCCAGCATATGTGATGCCCTCTCTTAGAAAGACACTGATACAAGTAAGTGTTTGAATTCAAGACAGACACTTTTTATTATTCTATCAGTCCATCTGTCCAACTGTCTGTTTTTCTTCAAAAAACATCTTTTTAGCTTACATGAGTACAATGTGCTCAAGGTGAGTTTTTGAGATCACCCTTGGTTTGTTGTGCATTGTGCATCGTCAGTAGAAAGGCTTCAAAAGTTCTTTAAAAATTGTCTCCTCTGTAATCATTTGGCCAACTGCAACAAACTTTACTAGAATTGGCTTATCAGACTTAACGGAATCTTGAAATATAATTCTTTATAAATCTCCTCCTAAACCTTTGGGTCAATTTAGACCAAACTTGGCGAGTATATTTCTTGGATGACCCTTTCCAAACCTTGGCAGTGAAATTATTTTACTCCTTTAGTTTGTGAATGCTTTATTTATGAAAAATGTGGCAGTGTGTGTGTGGCATGGCTAGACTGATTATAGTCTTATTAGACATTATGAAATAATTTTAAGGTGAGCTATTTAGGGCTATTTTTCTCTCTTGTTTTATTTCTTCTATGCTATTCACCTCTGTAAAATGATCATTGCAACAAGCCGTTTCTCCTTTTCCCACAATTTTTTCTATCATATTCATTCATTATTTTTCAAGTTAGACACATTTTGAAGTGTTATCGTAACTTCTTTCAATTTGGACCAGTCCAAAAATTTTGTCTTTTGGGCATGGGTTAAGATATGCAAGACCTATAAGAATTCTTTTAAATTCAAACATTTACAATTATTCTCATTCCAGATACTGACCGAGTTAGAACACAGTGGTGTGGGTAGGAACAAAGAACAGGCAGCTCGAATGTTGGGCCATTTAGTAGCAAATACTGCCAGGCTAGTTAGACCCTACATGGAACCAATACTGAAGGTGGGTTTCTTAACCCTTTCCCGTTTTTTATAGTAATCGAACTGTCCATCTGTCTGTCCGTCCGTCCCGCTTTCGAGCCGCCGTCAGAGCGCAGTTGGTAGCGCGTCGGACTGTCAATCTAGAGGTCCCAGGTTCGATCCCCGACGGCGGCACTCTTCCTTTCCAACTATTTGTCTCTCACCAATGGGTCGATAATCGTAGACCTATGTGGGATAGCAGCTGGAGGCTAGGAAAGGATGTAATGGTAGTACTGGTGTGAGAAATACCAGGAATCCATTGTTAGGTGCTCCAGCCGCCCCGATATGACTGAAAGATTGTTAAAAGTGGTGTAAAACCCTATTCAAACAAACAAACCATCCCGCTTTCGTGTCCCCTCTGTAGCTTCTGCAATAGTAGATTTCAATATAACATTGCACAAATGTTCACCACTATAAGACGACGTGTCGCAAAAAAGACCCAGGTTCCTATCTCAAAGATCGATGTCACAATCTGGGGTCAAAGGTCAAAAATGGGGACTTTTCGGTGTGTCCGCTCTGTAACTTCTATAATCATGCACGCAGGTACAAATTTCTTTCATACAAATGTTGACCACCTTCAGACGACGTGTCGTGAAAAAGACCCAGGTTCCTATCTCAGATGTCAAGGTCACAATCTGGGATCAAAGGTGCGTCCAGAATGGATTGCTTCCATATTTGGACAGATGCTTAATTGGGTGGACCACTTTACATGACCTTGACCTGTGCCCAGTGATCTTGACCTTTGACCTACTTTTGACCTCAGAAAAATCCTTTCAAAATCCATTTCTCTATTTCATTCCGTATTTATAGGAATTATTATATGTATTAAAATTTCATTTTTTAAAAACCCAGACGAATAGATCACAAATGCATGTGGTTGTGTTTACAAAACAAATCAAAGTGCCACATGCTTGACCCTGTCTTTTTGGGGCATTTGTCACATGACTGTCACCAGCTCTTGTTGAAATTCTAGACTGATCTGAATTGAAAGAGATTGCGATGACAATGAACATTGGATTCAATTTTAAATGAAATGATCCTGTGTGGAAGAAATTATTGTGGGAAAAGAAGAAATTGCTTGTGACAATGTTTCCAAAATGATTTCTCAAGTATAAGATCATTGTAATGTAAAATCATAACATAAAATTTGAACAGGAAAGGGTTAATTGATGGCTGAAAAGCATTACATTCCGGCTTGACTATAACTTATCCTATAAAATCCCTGTAAACTCTTTAAAAACTTGATTAGAATTAACAACATTTTAGACATCAAATAGTTTTATAAATGTTTAAACTTCCCATGATCTGAAATACATTGCTGACATACAACCATGGCTGGAAGTTTGAACCAATGTAAAATAAAAACCCTACTTAACCCTGTCCTGTTTTTGGAAATTTTAGACTGGTCCAAATTGAAAGGAGTTGTAGACGATAATTTGAAGTTTATGGAATTTCAGATTTTTTCCACTTACTTAGTGAAAAACATTGTGGAAAATGAAGAAATTGCTTGTAACAAGCAATTTTTGCATTTTGCACAATGTTTTCCCCATTGTTTTTCTTTAGGGGCGTCCAAAAGCGTCACTGTGTGGGAATGGGTTAAAGATCAAAATATGCATATATATGCAGGTATTACATATTGTTTAGAAATAGGGGGATACTGTTAACTGTTTTATTATAATAAAACCTGTAGGTTGATTTGTTAACTATTATACAATTTTCAGGTGTTAGTTCCAAAGCTGAAGGATCCGGACCCGAATCCCTCTGTAACCATCAGTGTACTAGCAGCAATAGGAGAACAGGCCCAGGTATATATTATTACATATGAGTGCTGGTAATTTTATAGTGTAGAAATTCAAAAGAATTATTATTGTTCACCAACGAAAGAGTATTTTATCTAAATACCAGGACATGTAGACCAATGACAAACAGATACATTTGGTTAAATAGTGAAGTATTTCATTTTACCCATACATCAAGACATACATCAAGCTACTATTTTCCTCTAGTGAATCCAATTCCATACAGTAACACTTTTTGACACCCCGAAGAAAAAACGCTTTTGAAAACATTGTGGAAACAAAGAAAATGCTTGTTACAAGCAAGTTCTTCATTATCTTAGAAGTTTTCTATCACAAAACACACACAAAAAAAGAAAGAAATTCCATTAACTTACACTTGATCTCTTTGAATTCTTTGATTTTAGACCAGTCTTATTTTTTGACAATGGATTTACAGTACATTGTTAAATCAGAATAGCTTTACAAATTGATGGTTTGACTAGTAATTGAACTATGAGAGACCAACAAGTAGTTCTCTCAGTTAGGCTCAGACTTTCTTACTCATTCCCACACAATGATGCTTTTATATATAAAAGCTTTGGAAAACATTGTCGAAAATGAAGAACTTGCTTGTTACAAGCAATTTCTTCATTATCCACAATGTTTTCTACCCCAAAAGCCAAATATTGTAAAGATTTCATGAACTTGAAATTGTTATCTGCATATTCTTTGAATTTGGAGTGGTCTGAAATTTCATCGTGTGGGAATGGGTTAAACAAAGGATACAACTCTGTATCAGTTTTTCCTGTTATATTTTCACAATTTATCTGCATTTATTTGTATGTACTCATAATTTTTAGGTGAGTGGTTTAGAGATGAGAAAATCCATGGATGAACTTCTACCACTTATACTGGAAATGTTACAGGATTCATCTGCTTTACAGAAAAGGGAGGTAATGAACTTTAAATCCATAGTTTCCATCTGTTCATCTGTCTGTCCTTCCATAATAAAATCTCTTTTTCAAGATTAAGTCCACAAATGTTATCTTATTCTTTTTGACCTTTCAAATGACATTTGTAGGGTCATAAAGAACAAGTCTATGAATATTTTCAGATTTTCTTGAAACTTTCACCGAATAATTGAGTGGTCAAAAGGATGGTTCATTTTAAAATATGGAATAAGGTGCTCTGAAATAATCTAGTTTACAGAGGTCAACCAAGTTAAATAATCTAGTTTACAGAAGTCAATCAAGTTGTTCCTTTTAAAAGTAGACATAATCTCCCTAAAAACACAGAAAAGCAGTGTATTAGAAATTCCTTAACAGATTCTTATTTCAGTGACAATTCCCTTAAATATTACTTGATTACTTTGACAGTTTTACATGACGTTTCTTGTCTTATAAGAATAGTTCAGCTAGAAATGAAAGCAACACATGAAGAAGGTTTTTAGGTCACCTGACCGAATGGTCATGGTGACCTATTGCAATCATCGTTTGTCCATCGTCGTGCGTCGTCCGCCGTGCGTCGTCCGTCGTGCATCGTCCGTCGTCCGTTAACTTTTAAACATTTTCATCTTCTTCTCAAGAACTACTGGGTGGATTTCAACCAAACTTGGTAGAAAGCATCATTTGGGGATGCCAATTCAAGTTTGTGAAAATAGGGGTTTTGGGGGTCATAGGGGCCCAAATAGGGGCCAAAAAGGGGTAATTTTTGGTACTTCTTTAAAAATCTTCTTCTAATAAACCGTTTATGCCAGAGCTTAAATATTTTGTGTGCATGACAACTAGGACAGGTATATTATAAATTGTGAAATTCATGCCCCTGGGGTCATGTATGGGGCCACACCCAGAGGTCAAAGTTCATCATGTTAAAAAATTCACATTTTCATCTTCTTCTGATGAAGTACAAAGCCAATTTCAAAGAAACTTGGTGAAAAGCATCATTTGGTAATGGTTATTCAGATTTGTGAAAATAAAAAGGCTGTGGGGTCAGGGGGCCCTAAAATGGGGACCAAAAGGGGGTAATTTTTGGTAACTTTTAAATATTTCATCTTCTTCTCAAGTACTACTGGGCGGATTTCAACCAAACTTGGTAGAAAGCATCATTGGGGGATGCCAATTCAAGTTTGTGAAAATAGGGGTTTTGGGGGTCATAGGGGCCCAAATAGGGGCCAAAAAAGTGGTAATTTTTGGTACTTCTTTAAAAATCTTCTTCTAATAAACCGTTAATGCCAGAGCTTAAATATTTTGTGTGCATGACAACTAGGACAGGTATATTATAAATTGTGAAATTCATGCCCCTGGGGTCATGTATGGGGCCACACCCAGAGGTCAAAGTTCATCATGTTAAAAAATTCACATTTTCATCTTCTTTTGATGAGGTACAAAGCCAAGTTCAAAGAAACTTGGTGAAAAGCATCATTTGGTAATGATTATACAGATTTGTGAAAATTAAAAGGCTGGAGGTCAGGGGTGCCTAAAATGGGGACCAAAAGGGGGTCATTTTTGGTAACTTTTAAACATTTTCATCTTCTTCTCAAGAACTACTGAGGGGATTTCAACCAAACCTTTTTCTAATTCTTTCACACAAAATCACTTGTCTTGGTGCTCTTTTACTCAGGTGACCGTTAAGGCCCACTGGGCCTCTTGTTTGGTGTATTTTCTATGTTTTTGTTTATCGAATGAAAACATTGGCATGTATTCTTGATTGTTTAAGACTTTTTTAAAATAAGATAATTTCATTTTTGGAAATATTTTCAAGGAAAATACACTGAAACTCAAATATATCTTCACTGTCAAAAGAGCAATTTATAATAGCAGGGGATTCAAACCATTTTAGCTTCACTTGCCGAAAGCCAGTAGGGTTGCCATTGTGATTGTCATGTGCCCTGAAATGTTAGTGTGTCTATCCATGTTTTTTTTTTCACAAAACTTGGCCTCAAACAACTTGATGAATTTTAGCTAATTCTACATGAATCGTCCTTGGATGAACTTTTATCTGATACCTGTAAAATTTTGATTTGATAAAAAAAGCATGGCTTTTAATGCGCAAGGATTATTTTCATGTGATTATTGGGAAAACTTTAAAAAAAACTTCTTCTCAGAATCTATTGGATGAATTTTATTTAATTTCACAGGCATGATCTTTAGGTGATCTTTTTTTAAAGACTCCTTTATCAGATTCCTCCAAACTATTTTGATCAGATGAAAAAACATGGCTTCATTGGTGGGGCTCATTTCTATACATGGTAAATAGTGAAAACAAAGAATTTTTTTCAGAAACTACATGACACATTTGATTGTAAATGGGTGGTCCAAATATATAAAATTTAAAGGGAGGTAATAGATGCTGGTGGATGTGGTTTAGCAGTTGCTATATAAGATTGGAATGTAATATTTTTCAGATTGAAGAACTGTTACATATGATTTGCTTATCTTGTTTAGAATAACCTTGGAAGTTTCCCTTTAATCAGTAAATTCTTATGGATGGAGTGATACAGTAGTTCATGCACCTCTACTTTATACTTATTATATCCATTTGTCAACTTAGATATTTATTCACCATAGCCAAGTGCTTGACCATTTGTGTTAAGTCTCGCACGATCACTTTTATAGTCTACACTTTGTTATGACCAGCTTGCCTCAAGGTAAATCTTATGACATATTCTATGTATGAATGATTGATAATGTTCTGATTCTGTTTTGAAAAGTAAAAATCTTCAGTAGGATTACTCTTAATTGACCAATATATATCTTTCAGGTTGCTCTGTGGACAATGGGGCAGCTAATAGAGAGCACAGGTTATGTTGTAGAGCCATATAAAAAGTACCCCAAGTTACTGGAAGTCTTATTGGACTTTCTGAAAACAGAACAAGCTACTGGTATTAGGAGAGAGGTAATGGTGCATTTGACTCTTTACATAATAAAATAAAAATACATATTTGACAATTAATGTTACTAAAATCATGTGCTCTTCTTCATCTTGTAATGGGTTAAGCCTTTGATCCTAAAGGAAAGTGCAAGGTTTAAAATCTTATGAAATGAAAACGTAGGTTTATTGATAAATGGAATGCTAAGTTACGATAGAAATACAACATCTTGTATTTGCTTCCTGCTACGGAGGAAAATTTGATATTCCACCGAACCTTTGGTCTTGTGAAATATAAAATTTTCTCTCCACAGCTTAAAGCAAATACAAGATGTTGTCTCACTGTGATAACATAATATTCCCTTTTTTTGTAAGATTTATTTTGTTGTACATAACTGATTATAAGAAACATTTAACACTTTTAAATTACTATTTCCAGGTAATCAGAGTACTAGGAGTACTTGGTGCCTTAGATCCCCACAAACACAAGATGAATCTAGGTCTAATACAGATGGGTGAGGCTGGAACTGTTCTCAGTATCTCAGATCCTAAAACTGGTCAAGATTCTAACCAAGATGGTAAGAAAGGGATTAAACTGCAAATATGTTCTTTGTCATTTAACCTGTTCTCACACAACAAAACTTTAGACTGGTCCAAATTCACAGAAGCTACAGGAGACAATTTCAAGTTGTTTTTTTTTAACTTTTTGGATAGAAAACATTGTGGATAATGAAGAAATTGCTGTATACAAGCAATTTCTTCATTTTCCACAATGTTTTTGAAAGCTTTTTTCTTATGGGGGCTAAAAAAGGTTGGATTTAGTGAGAATGGATTAAAATCAAAATGTTGTTTGTGACCGAGTTACCATGGTCATTAGTTTGACGTTTTAGGGTGCCGATCGTCAGCCTGTCAACTTTGATCTTTTCTCATAAGACCTCAACGCCAGATTTGCATACCTCTTTTTCCACAATGTTTTCAGTTTTAAGTGTCTATTTAGTGTTTGTGCCTTGGAATATCATGTTATGACTAGCAGTCATTTAATTAGTTATTCGATCTGACACAGTTTATTTTGCATTGACCTACTTTTTCATTCTGGTCCAGTTTACCTACGATCAGGAGTATTGCAGTAGTGCCTTGGAGATATGAAGTAAGAGGGTTCTAATTCGTATTTCTAACGCATTCACTGTTAAACTATGCTGTAATTACCTCAGGTCTTTGTCTTAAGTCCGAGTATTAACCAATTTTTCCTTGATCGTAGCACATGTTTATCTCAGTGGCGCCCATTTTGGATGTTTATTGCAATGCATGCTGGGAGTTGTCAAAGTTGTCAGTCTGTGTTCGTTTTGCTTAAAATCAAACCAAGCCTAGTCATTTCTTTAAATAATTCAATTTAAAGTCATCTATTTCATTATTCAATGTACTTATCGGCAATTTTAGGCTTTTCCCCTGTTCTATTTATAGTTTTTGGGAATACTTTCATTTTAGAAACGGTAGTTTAAACAAGTTTTCTAACCGTCGGGTTAAATTAGAAAATTAAAAATTGAAATCGTTTTACTTCGTTTTATTTAGTTCCAACTCGATTCCTGGGAGATCATTTTAGTTAAACTTCATGACTGATTAATAGCGCAAATAGTGCCGTAGTCTCGTCGTTATCGTCGGTCGGCTTTGTAAAGTAACAAATACCCAAGTACAGCAGCACTATACCAAATTGAGCCGAGATCGCTACAACGTAAATATTGTGATAACCAGTATCTTCTTTCTTCACAATATTTCTCCCCTTTTTTGACACATGTTCTATTGATTTTATTATATGATTGAAGTATGTCAGCTGCATCTTTTTTTCAATTTGGACCAGTCCAAAGTAATACTGTCTTGTGACAGTTTTATTACAATCTAGGCCTTAAAGAGTGGATTTTTTTCCTCCTTGAAAGTTCTTTGAATACTTTCTTAATGATAAATAAATTTGCTTTAATGAAGCTTCCTTTTAAGTTAAAAATATATCCTGTGGTTTACATTGAAAGAAGTTATATTACTGTTAACAAATTGTTCCTTTTTTTTTTTTTAAAAAAAAGTTTTTTCTTTCTCATTACAATTTTGAATGTCTTATACAAGCCTACAGCATCATTTATTTTTTGCAAATAAAAATGTTTTGTTTATTACTGAGTTAATGTAATGGTTACTTTGTTACAGAAACAACAAATGCCATGCTTGCCAACATGAGTGCATCAACAACTCTAGAAGAATTCTATCCTGCCATCGCTATAGCAACATTAATGCGTATAGTGAGAGACCCAACCCTATCTAAACACCATACTATGGTTGTACAAGCCATTACGTTCATCTTTAAAAGTTTGGGGATTAAATGTGTCCCATACATACAACAAGTGATACCAGCCTATCTGACTGTGATACGATCAGCTGATCCTAACTTTAGAGATGTAAGTTGATTCATAATTAGTCAATGATTTTTCACCTGTTACTGAAAAAAAAACTAAAAATTTTAGACTGGTCCAAACTAAAAAGAAGTTGCAGATGTTGCCAAATTTGTAAATTCTTTGTAAAATAGGGTAGAAAATATTGTGTGAAAAGAAGATAATGCTGTTTCAAAATGTTCTTCTTTCAATAATATGTCCATGATTATTATACCCTCAAAAAACAGCCAGTTGGTCGCTGAAGCTTTTTCTTGTCTGCCCATTTTCTCCTAGACTACTCAATGGATTTGATTCAAATTTTAGGTGCACTCAGGAAAGATGTGGATATACTGTTTTGGTTATAGTCCATTTACTTTTTTTTTTATTTTTATCTCTTTGTTAAAATCTGAAAAAATGGAGCTATTGGTAGTTTTATTACTCTTGGTGATATGGTCTAGTTTTCCTTTATCTCATGAAAATTAGGGATCAAGGTAATAGGTAAACCCGTTCCCACACAATGACACTTTTAAACGCCCCTCAAGAAAAATGCTATTGAAAACATTGTGGAAAATGAAGAAATTGCTTGTATCAAGCAATTTCTTCATTATCCACAATGTTTTTTAACCCAAACTACAAGGATTTTCAAAATTTCATCAACTTGAAATTCATCTGCAATTTCTTTCAATTTGGGCCTGTCTAAAATTTTGCTGTGTGGTAATTGGTTGATAGGTTTTATTTCTTGCATCATGTAGAAAAAAAAGACTTAATGACTTATTATCTATTTTTTCTTTGTAAAAGTGTCTCCACTTGTTCAAATTTTCCAATTCATATGACTATTGCTTAAGCCTTATATGATGACTCATATATCAATTCTTATTTTAAGTTGGTAAATCTAAATGTGATTTTCATTCATATTCTTTGTTTACCCCTTTCCCGTTCAAATACAGGATTTTGCGTTCCTGAGATTTTATACTTGAGAAAACATTGTGGAAAAAAAAGGAATTTCTCCTTTTTCCACAATATTTTCTACCACATAGGATGGGTTCATTTCAAATAGCATCCAGTTGTCATTGTCATCTGCAACTTCTTTCAATTAGGACCAGTCTAAAATTTCAAAAAGCGGGAAAGGGTTAAACAAACAAAATCACACAAAAACTTGAGTAGATGCTTCTGCATGTAGAATAAATTAAATGTGGAAAACTTGGGACATTTAGCCATATAATATATTGGTAAAGGATTTCTGGAATTGGTTTTTGCGAATCAGATTTTTAAAAAAAAAAAAATATTGTAGTATTTTTAGTATTAGGGGTATACTGAATCATGTGTGAAATGAATGAATCATTGTTTTCTGATGTTTTTCAGTTTTTATTTCAACAACTTGGATTAATCATAGCCATTGTCAAACAGCATATCAAGAATTATTTGGATGATATCTTTAGTCTAGTCAAGGTAAGATATAGAGAATAATTGACTATCAATCAATCAAATAACTGGTTTGCCAATGAAATCATTCACTGAGACCAGAAATGAGTTTGGATCTCCGAAATTGGCGTCCATTTTTGTTAACCTTTTTTGTTGGTTTGGCGACTGAAACATTGTAGCTACAGCTTGAATAAGCTGTAGTTCTGACGTTTAGTTTGCCAACAAACTATGTTACTTTTTGGTTGCACGTTATTGATTTTTCAAAATAACACATTTTATAATCGCAAGAGGATTTCCTGTTGGAGTCAATGGGCGGGGTGAACGAAGCTAGTAGGTGGGGCCAGCGATTAGTCAATTGTTCATTTGTGTGCAAGATCAATTTATCTTTCATTGAGTGATCAACAAAAGATATATTTTCACTAGGTCTTGACGGGCGTAAGAAAGCAGGATTGAGTGGAAATGGGTAAATGAAAGTCTTTCATTGAATGCTTAAATGTAAGAGTTTCCAAGGCTCATCTGATTGCAAGGCACCATAAGTTATGACTGTTCCAAATTTTGAAAAAAATGCAGACAACAATTTCAAGTTTGTAGACTTTTAAATATCTGTGTTTTTCTTGGTAGAAATCAATGTGGAAAATGAGGAAGTAACTGGTAACAAGCATTCTCTTCATTTTCCACTTTGTTTTCCTGATCTTTTTTTAGAAGCATAAAAAAGCTGGATTTTTGTGTATGAATGGATTAAAGTTGACACATCTTTCTGATATTTTATTTTCTTGGTAATCATTAGAATCATTTGATTGAGGTTGTATCTTGTGTAGCTTTAATCCCAATCTGCTATCAAATGTTTCAGGAATTTTGGACCCCAAACAGCCCAATGCAGAACACCATTATTTTGTTGATAGAGCACATCGTGTCAGCACTGGGGACGGATTTCAAGATCTATTTGCCTCAAATTATACCACAAATACTGAAAGTGTTCATGCATGACTCCAGTAATAACAGAGTAGTAACCGCTAAGGTATTGTACATTGCTTTATTTTGACTTCGGCAGATTTCCAGGAGTTAAAGAACATTAACCCATTCCCACACAATGACGCTTTTTGACTCCCCTCAAGAAAAACAATTGGGAAAACATATTGGAAAATGAAGAAATTACTTTAACCAAGCTATTTCTTAATTTTAAAAAGATGTTTTCTATTCAGAAAGTTGAAAAAATCTAAGATTTCATAAACTTTACATTGTCGTCTGCAACACCTTGCATATTGGACCAGTCCATAATTTTGCTGTGTGGTAACAGGTTAAGCAATACAAAGTTGTTGAAGATAAAAGCGACAACTACATGTATTTTATCAAAAATTATTACAACAATTTGATAAGTTCAAGCAGAATTAATAGCTAACCTGATTAACTAATAAAATGTTGCATGTTGCATTAATAGCTAACCTGATTAACTAATAAAATGTTGCATGTTGCATTAATAGCTAACCTGATTAACTAAATCAAAGACTGGTTCCAATAGAAAGGAGTTGTTTAAGTGAATTCAAAGTGTGTGTAAAAATAAATACCATATTGGCCTTTACTTTTGGAGAGTCTAAATTCTGCAGTTATTCCCAAAATCAGTGTGTGTGTGTAAATTTCTTCATAACATTTTGTGAAAATTCACCTTGCCAAAATAAGGACTAAATATCTGCACTATGAAATAAAAGAAGATAAAGTGCGGTGAATTTAGAAATTACATATTCATGAAGTTGAATTTTGTCTGCTTACCCTTAGAAATGCCAGTTTAGTTTATTACTGGGATAATCCAACACAGTGTATCTGTAATGTTATGGGAAATAATGCTACAGGTAACTATGAAAAGATAGACAAATCAATATCAAACTTGTTATATAATTATTGATCGGCCAAGCAACAACATGATTACTATAAAATTACACCATGTACCTGCCATTACTACCTGTTAATGTATATTGGACATGCTTATACTGCCCCATTTTGCAATAACAACTTATACATTTAGGGAAGCCACATTGTGGACGTTAATTCTGCTGTGATGTCCATGACCACAGATAAAGCAGAAATAAAGTCCCTGTAGAAAAAAGGACTTTACGGAATGAGGGAAAAGAAAAAAAAATCTCATGATGTTTTTAGTCCTGCATTGGATGGTTATAAAATCATATGATTGTTTTCACTAAATAAGGAGTTTAGGAAATTAATTGATTATACATTCTGTCATCTTAACGAGATTCTGTAGTATACCAATTTTTATTTCAGTTGTTGAATGCCCTTCAATTATTTGGAGCCAATCTTGATGATTATTTACATCTGTTACTGCCGCCTGTTGTTAAACTATTTGACTCACAGGATGTTCCACTTCCAGTTAGAAGGTAATCTTAATTTGGCACTAAGTCTCCTCTTTCATGGTGATGTTTTGACCTTGCTAATATATGCAATACTCTCTAAAGCACTTAATCCTCATACCTTTCACAACAATGTCCTAAATTAAATTTCCTACCATATATATTGCAAATATTGCAAATGTTTGTTTAACCCATTCCTTAACAATCACACTTTTTTACGCCCCGTAAGAAAAAAAAATGGAAAAAATTATGGAAAATGAAGATATTGCATGTTAAAATATTAATATCTCATCAACTAGAAATTGTCGTCTGTATCTTCTTTGAATTTTAACAAGTCTAAAATTTTGTTGTCTGATAATGGGTTGAAAATAGTGCAAAGATATCAAGATTATTTCTATTTGTATGGGGTTTTTCTCATTAGCTCAGAGATTAAATAGCGCGTCAGACTGTCAATCTAGAGGTCCCAGGTTCGATCCCTGGCGGCGGCACTCATCCTTTCCGACTATTTGTCTCTCACCAATGAGTCGATAATCGTAGACCTATGTGGGATAGCAGCTGGAGGCTAGGAAAGTATGTAATGGTAGTACTGGTGTGAGAAATACCAGGATTCCATTGTTAGGTGCTCCAGCCGCCGCGATATAACTGAAAGATTGTTGAAAGTGGTGTAAAACCCCATTCAAACAAACAAATCAGAGATTAAAGATCTATTGGGTATGATAGGAAATCAGCTTGTTTATGTTAGAGATTTTAGAACCCTAACCCAATAATAGTAAAACACCCTTAGTTATATTAAGCCATTACTAACAAAAGTTCAACAAGTCCAAAGTAGTTGCAGATGTCAATTTTAGTTGATAAAATATTGAATCTATCATTCTGTCCTTTTGAGTAGAAAACAATGTGGATAATAAAAATTGGGAGATTGTGTTTGAATGGGTTAACCCATTTCCCCACAATTAAATTTTAGACAGGTCCAAACTGAAAGAAGTAGCAGATATTAATTTCAAATTGTTGAATATTTCAAATCTTTGCCTCTCGGGACAGAAAATGATATGGAAAATGTAGAAATTGCTTGTGACAAGCAATTTCTTCATTTTTTCCACATTATTTCCAGAACTTTTTTCTTTAGGGATGTGAAAAAGGCAAAATTGTGTTGAAATGGGTTAATAGAATAGCTCTTTGAAAGTCACATCTAACACCAAACAAGCAACTTTACAACTTTTTCAGGGTAGCTCTTGAGACAATAGACAGATTATCTGATACCCTGGATCTGACAGATTTTGCATCAAGAATCATTCATCCACTGACCAGAACTCTAGACAATGCTCTCGACCTACAAACGACTGCCATGGACACACTTTGCGCCCTGATCATGCAGCTGGGCAAGAAATTCCTCATCTTCATTCCGATGGTCAACAAAATAACAACACGTCACAAAATACAACACCAACAGTATAATGTACTCATGTGTCGGATCTTAAAGGTATTCATATTTCATTTCTGGTATAATAAGTTATCCATTTAATTAGGAATTTTGTAATTTCTCTTTTGAAATTAACCCTTTTCTACACAAATACTTTTTTATGTCCTTCAAGATAAATGCTTTGGAAAACATTGTAGGTAATCAAGAATTGCATATTCTTCATTATCCACAGTGTTTTCTACCAAGTAAGATATAGAAGATTTTGATTCCATCACCTGAATATTATTGTCTACAACTTTTTTCAATGTTGACCTGTATAAAATTTTGTCCTATACATAATTATTGTGTCATCTGTCACCTGACAACAACAATTAAATTGGAGAATAAGTATTGTGAGAAAGGAGGAATTGCTTGAAACAGGCAATTTCTCTGTTTTCCTGATTATTCCTAAATAAAATTCCTTGGTGTAAATAAGAGTGTGGATTGGGTGGTAACAGGATATGAGGTCTTTTGAAAAACAAAACAAAAAGTTATTGGTTATCCCCTGATACTTTGCAAGATCTTGAAATGAATTGACAGATCTATCATTTGATAAGTGTATAAGTTAGATAAGATAAATTCAAGTATGTTTATCTTCAGAAATTTGGACATTTATGATATTTTAATTGACAGTGAGTGGAAATATACGGAGGTTTGTTTGATTTGTATATTGTATATTAAATGAACTACTTGATATAATATAAGTCTTTCTAGTTGTAAAATTGTCCAAAGTGAAATAGATATCTACTGACAAATCTTGTATTACCATCATTAGGGAACCACAATAGCTGAAGAAGAGGATGACCCAATATTGATGAAATATCGTAAAAACAGGACAAAGGCTGTGGAGAGTGAGAAAAATAAATCAGAGTCGGCCATGATCAAAAGATTCCATGTCAGCTACACCAACCTTCATGCTGTAAGTTAGGATCAAAAGCCTTATTTATGTACTGTAAACAAGATACTTTTTCAAAAATACTTATCCGTTGCCATTAACCCATTAACACACAGCGCCACTTTTTGACGCCCTGAAATAATTTTAACAAGGAACACTTTATATTTTTGGCATATAATTGGCACTCAATTTTGACCCAATTTAAAATGTTGACTGCAACTTTTATCAATTTGGACCAGTCTATAAGTTTGTCATCTGATATTTGGTTGAGAAGACTATTGTAGTCACCTTTCAACTCTAACAGTTTGTTTCTAATAGTTCCATACTTATTGAAATACAAAACACTAAGTGTTAAACTTCCTTCTAAATCCCTATTCTTACTGCTATTGGTCTGGTCATTCTCTGACTGACAGCGGCCGATCTTGTTCTGACCTAGTAAGTCAGCTTCCACCAGAATTTGAACCTGTGACCTCTTTTTTCCAAAGCAGATGCCTTAATAACTCAGCTTCTGAAGTTAAATTCTATTGCTATTTCACTCAAACATTGACTCTTCTAAAACTTTTGATCTTTTCTGTGTTCTGACTAGATTGGTAGGTTGAACTTTCTATTTTCTCCTTAATGTTCTTTTTCTCAATGAATGAATTGCATAGGAATCTTTACTTGTATATTCTTGTAATTGAAAAAAAAAATGAGTGTGTAGCAAAATTTTTGTATGATCCATTAATCAGGAAAACCAGATTTAATGACATTACATTATGATATTGGAAAACTCCAATGTTATGATAATTTCACAATTGTCTCAAAATTGCTACACTCATCAAGAAAATAGCTTTGAAAAACATTGTTATAAGCAATTTCTTCATTTCCACAATGTATTTTCTCCAAAATAGTAATCAACTAAAAAGTGTTGTCTGCAGCTTCTTTTCATTTGGACCAGTCTAAAATTGTGTCATCTCGTAATAGATTAATGTACAAAAACAAGATATCAATATTTCTTTTATTTGTGTGAATCAGAAGCAATGTTTATTCTACATTTTGACATAATTTATCTTTTACTTTCAACTATCAAAAATGAGTGTTCTGATTGGTCGAAAAAAATTATTCATAACTCCGTTAACAAAATTTTGATTACACAGCAATTTTGTATGCTTCCGCACAAAATAGCCCCATACAAAAAAGGTATCAAAATTTGTACAGCTTTTGGTCTTTTTCGCTCAATGCTATTAAATTATAAGAAATGAAGAGAATATTTTTTGTTTTCATGGAGGTATGAACTGAAAAACCTAATCACACAATGTATGAATCCGCATACTGTATGAATACGCGAAGCCGATTCATGCATTGTGATAAGGTTTTTCGGTTCATACCTCCTTGAAAACAAAAAACTATTCTCTTCATCTCTTAAAAAAAAAAAAAGTAAAAAAAAGTTTTCATTTAGGCAGGTTTTTCCTTATTTACAGGCTCTAGGTGCAGGTAGGCGAGAATCTAAAGAAGACTGGATGGAATGGTTGAGAAGATTGAGTATTGAACTACTGAAAGAGTCACCATCTCCTGCACTCAGATCTTGTTGGGCTTTAGCACAGTCTTACAACCCTCTAGCAAGGTAGGATTTAATGTAGTAATCCTTGGTTTCATTCAATACCTTGAAGAACCTGTCCATTTTGAATTTCTTACAAACAAACCCATCACAATAAATGCCTAGTAACCAAAGCAGGCAAGCTTCAAACCCAGTTGGACATGAAGTTAAATTAATAAAAAATGAAGAGTTGAGCCTGCTAATCACTGATATCAAGAGAATTCTCTCTTACCCATTTTTTAGGTACTGTAACAAATCTAAATTAAATCTAAGAAGTTATCAATTAAGACGAGGTCATATGATAGATGAAACAGTGCTTAACATGTATGTAATGATATCTTGAGATACTTTTGTTTCAATAACATTGGAATACATGTACAATAATAGCTTACGTCAATTCATCTACAGCATATTAAATTGACCACTCACTTACTTTGTTCACCATGCCCATTGAATATGACAGGATGTCCCTTTCGATTTTTAAAGGCGATATTTTGCAAAATTTATGGCAATTAGCATGCAACAAAAAATAGATATAGTTGTATAAGCTGTAGTTACAGCATTTATGTTGCTAAAACAACAAATAGGTTAACAAAAATGTCAGCAAATATGGGAGTTGAAAACTAAGGTCCAGGCTGAATAAGTGATTTGATTGGTTTGTTGATTCCTTGATCGACAGCCGAGATTCGTCAATTGCTGATTTGCTGGCCCTGTTTCAGACACTAGTTTGACTTGGATATTAAACAATGTTATTTTGCATAATCTATGATCAGTAACATGGAACAAAAATTGGTTGGTTAACAACATTCGCATAACTTTAACTTGAAAAATGCATAACATAAATGTCAAGAGTTGGAAGTTCACTTCTGGTCTGAATGAATTGATTTAATTGGTCTATTGATTTCTCGATTGACAGCTGTGATCCATAATTTTGTGAGAGAAATGTAGCAGACATATCTAAATTACTAAACATACTATACATAAGGGATCTTTTTGAGGACATTTACATTATTCTTTTGCTTAAAAAATGAGCATTTTCTTGTTTGAAAGAAGGATTTACAAGAATTTGAAGAGGCTTGGTAGAGTCTGTATATTAAGTTTTTGTTACATGATTGACATATAAGGCTAAGCAAAACGTTCATTGACAGTTGAGTCAAAATTGTCATGCTTCTGAAAGCAATCACATTTTATGTCTGTAAAATCTAAATGAAATATTAAGAAGCTCAACTTGAACATTAGTGTGCAAAGTTTTCCACTTTTCTAAGGATCTTTAAAAATGTCTAGGAGAAATAGAGAGTATATTTTTAAATCTCAATAACAGGTCAATTTTTGTTTCACTGTTTTCAAGAAAATCTGTATAAATGTTAAACTTTCTTTCTTGCAACAGAGTTTGTGGACATTTTTTATCCTGAAAGTATATGTATATTATTTATTACAGGGATTTGTTTAATGCAGCGTTTGTGTCCTGCTGGACTGAGCTAACAGAGGGTCAACAGGATGAACTAATCAACAGTCTAGAACAAGCTTTGACCTCACAGGAGATCCCAGAAATCACACAAACACTTCTTAACCTGGCTGAATTCATGGAGCATTGTGATAAGGTATAGTTTATTGACGGGATGATTATTTGAATATCGAAAAATAGTCCAAGTTATTAATTCTTCTCAAAATAAACAATTGGGAAAACATTGTGTAAAATGAAGAAATTGCTTTTTTTTCTACCCAGAAAGTTGATTTTTTTTTAAAGTTTCATAAAATTACAGTTGTCATCTGCAACTCCTTTCAATTTGGCCCAGCCGTCATAGCACAGTCGGTAGCACGCCAGACTCCTAATCTTCAGTCATGGGATGTCATGGGTTCAATCCTGGGCGGTCGGCGCATATTCTTTCCGATATTTGTTTCTCACCAATGGGTGGATAATCGTAAACCTAAGTGGGATTGCAGCTGGAGGCTAGGAAAGAAATTAGTGGTAGTACTGGTGTGAGATATACCAGGAATCCATTGTTAGGTGCTCCAGCCACCACAATATGACTGAAATACTGTTAAAAGCTGTGTTAAACCCCATTCACTCAATAAATTTGGAACAGACTAAACTGGTAATGGTTAAACTTGTGAAACCATTTTTAAAATATGGTGGATGCTAAATAGTTGTCTCATCATAAGACTACTTTTTTTTCCACTGATGGGCATAAACAGCTACCTCTGTCCATGTGCCAGTATGTGTGTGTGTATGTGGGGGGGGATTTTAGTGTGTTAGTCCATTTCTTGTCCCAAGCATATCTGCTACATTGATTTGATGGATTTCAAATAAGCTTGTCACAGTTGTTCTTCTTGATGAGTACTAGTGTCATGCGTAAAGTTCTTTTAGATACTTCCAAATTCAAGGTCACTAATGAAGGTCATTTGACAAGCACTTAAGCATTTCCAGTTCATGTTCTTTTTCTGCTTTGATGTTTTTTGAGAAAATCTGAGGTATGGGTATAGCTTTGGTGTCTTTTTAGCTCACCTGAGCACGTAGTGCTCAAGTGAGCTATTGTGATCCCCTTTTGTCCGGCGTCCATCTGTCGTGCGTCGTGTGTCGTGCGTCGTCCGTCAACAATTTCTTTAAACAACATCTCCTCCTAAACCACTGGGCCAATGAGAACCAAATTTGGCAGAAATGTTCCTTAGGTGGTCCCCTTCAAAAAAAGCTAAAAGAATTGAAATCCGTTAAAAACTCTGGTTGCCATGGCAACAAAAGTGAAAATTTAAAAAAATCTTTAAAAATCTTCTCCTCCTGACCCAGAAGGCGTAGAGCCTTGATATTTTGCATGAAGTATCAGTATATTGACCTCTTTCAAAATAGCTAAAATCATGATCCTCGGGTCCCCAGGGGCGGAGCCCCAGGGGGGTGGGGTTTATATAGAAATAAAGAACGATTTTTTAAACAACATCTCCTCCCAAACCACTGGGCCGATTTGAACCAAATTTGGCAGAAATGTTGCTTAGGTGGTCCCCTTCAAAAATAGCTAAAAGAATTGAAATCTGTTAAAAAATCTGGTTGCCATGGCAACAAAAGTGAAATTTTAAAAAAATCTTTAAAAATCTTCTCCTCCTGACCCAGAAGGCGTAGAGCCTTGATATTTAGCATGAAGCATCAGTATATTGACCTCTTTCAAAAGAGCTAAAATAATGATCCCCGGGTCCCAAGGGGCGAAGCCCCAGGGGGGTGGGGTTTATATAGAAATAAAGAATGATTTTTTAAATGACATCTCCTCCCAAACCACTGGGCCAATTTGAACCAAATTTGGCAGAAATGTTCCTTAGGTGGTCCCCTTTAAAAATAGCTAAAAGAATTGAAATCCGTTAAAAACTCTGGTTGCCATGGCAACAAAAGTGAAATTTTAATATAATCTTTAAAAATCTTCTCCTCCTGACCCAGGAAGCGTAGAACCTTGATATTTTGCATGAAACATTAGTTCATTGACCTCTTTCAAGATAGCTAAAATCATGATCCTCGGGTCCCCAGGGGGGGAGCTCCAGTTGGGGGGGGGGGGTGTTAATATAGAAATAAAGAACGATTTTTAAATGACATCTCCTCCCAAACCACTGGGCCAATTTGAACCAAATTTTGCAGAAATGTTCCTTAGGTGGTCCCCCTTAAAATTAGCTAAAAGAATTGAAATCCATTTAAAACTCTGGTTGCCATGGCAACAAAAGTGAATTTTCAAAATAATCTTCAAAAATCTTCTCCTCCTGACCCAGAAGGCATAGAGCCTTGATATTTTGCATGAAGCATCAGTTTATTGATCTCTTACAAAATAGCTAAAATTATGATCCTCGGGTCTCCAGGGGCGGACCCGGGGGGGGGGGGTATAGGCATGAAGCATCAGTTCACAGACTTCTTTCTTATTTCTGAAATTATAACCCATGGAAAAGTTTTTTCCCTCTTTCAAATCAGCACTAAAGCCTTGGAATTTGTAATTTAGACTTTTGGATCCCCAGGTTCATAGTCTTTATATGTAATTGTGGCCCACTTGTTTCATAATCCTAACCTTAACATGAAATTAGACTGTTGAAAGGAAAAGAGCCTTTATCTCAGGTGAGCGCCCCAGGGCCAACGGCCCTCTTGTTCATCTTTGTTGTTGATGTGCATTATCTTTGACATCTTTTATGGATGATATCCGCTTGAAATTTGGTTGAAATGTTCACCATCTAAAAAGCAATCAAAACTATCAAGGGTGATTATATTTAATGCAATTTTGTACAATCATTGCCCATTTTTGGACATAGACTTTTCAGCAGCCAAGCATCAGGCATCAGCTATCCACATGCAGAGCTCTTTTTTATTCTATCAGTATTCTTGCCGCAAAATGTGAAGGGAATGAATTGAAGAAAGGTGTCAATAAAATGTTTTTCAATACAGGGACCTTTGCCTTTGGACACATCTTTACTTGGTCAAAGAGCCATGAAGTGTAGAGCCTATGCTAAGGCACTTCACTATAAAGAAGAAGAGTTTCATAGAAACCCAACTACTGAAACATTAGAGTCGTTGATCAGGTATGTGGAACTGGTAAATTATACAACTGAGATAACTATAGCTAGCAGATTTTTGCTCTTCAGCCAATTACCAACAGGCACAGTTTTAGACAGCTTTGAATTGATAGACCATACCAAAAACAATTTAAAGTGTGTTTAAATGGAAAATTTACTACAAAAAAGGATAGAAAACATGAAAAAAAGATAAATTCCTTGTTATAAGCAATTTCCCTTTTTCCATCAGTGTTTCTTTCGAACATGTTGTGGTCATGGAAACCAGTGGTTGTACACAGATTTCAAAAATCGGGAGTTCTCTGGATCAGTGAGTATATCTACGATTTGGAAAAGCAAAAATAAATGAATGTTGTTCTTTAGGATTTTTTTAGTGAATATATATTATGTCTCTGTTTTGAAAAAAAAAATCTTGCTTGATTTAGTGTAAGATTGATAGAATTTTCTTTCATGAACAACAAAAGCTATATTTTTACATCTAGCTTCACCATTAAAGAAAATGTAGTTTTGCTGTGACTTAATGAAAGATAAATCAATCTTACAATGAAGGAAATAATATCATCTTTTTGACATTTTCTTTAATTGCTGAAAAGATGTTATGAAACACTGTTGTACGTTTACAGCATCAATAACAAGTTACAACAACCAGAATCTGCAGTGGGTGTTTTAGACTATGCCAATAAACATCATAGAGGAGACTTAGTAAGTATCATATTGTTATGTTCTCTAATCAATGTAAGTAAAATGTTTAAGTGGTATTTTTGCTGCATTTTAAAAGCTGAATAATGAACTGTTAGTTTAGAGAATCTGTAGGTACAATCTCAAGGTAAGGTGGTTCTCTTACACCCCTTTTCAGATGACAAAATTTTTGACTGGTCCAAATTGAAAGAGATTGCAGACAAATTCTAGTATGCTTGAATTGAAAAGATAAGTTCCATACCAGAAAGAAAATGTTGCAAATAAAAAGATGTTGTTATAGACAGTTTCTTCTTTTTTTCACAATGTTTTCTTTAACTGTTTTTCTTTGTTGTGTACTATGCAGGATTGTAAGGTAGTGGCTTAAAAAGTGTTGTAGACAACAAGTTCCTAAGTTTTAATTGATTCTAACTAAATCTTGCATACTATTCTAAATAATTATTTATACCAGAAAATACAAGAAAGTTGGTATGAGAAGCTTCATGACTGGAAGCAAGCTCTTGATGCATACGAGAAGAAACTAGATCAAGATAATGTGGATGTATTGTTGGGTAAAATGCGATGTTTAGAGGCCCTAGCAGAGTGGAATCAGTTACATAGTCTGGCCTGTGATACATGGCAAACAGCCAGTGATCCCGTCAGAAGTAAAATGGCTACCATGGCAACAGCAGCATCATGGGGATTATGTAAGTTAATGACTTTGAAAATCATTGTGAATGGCAAAAGAAGAGCAAACTGGTATATTTTTTGCCTCAGATGGTAATAAATGGGTAGCTGAAAAGGCTTAAAAAAGTTGATATGATCTTTAACCCTTTACCAGAAGACAAAACTTTAGACTGGTCCAATTTGAAAGAAGGTCCAGACGACAATTTCAAGTTGGGGGAATGTAGAAAATTTTCATCTTTTAGGGTAGAAAACAAAGTGGACACTGAAGAAATTGTTTGGTACAAACAATTTTTTCATTGTCAACAATGTTTCCCAAAGCAATTTTCTTGACGAGTGTCAAAAGTGTCATTCTGTGGGAATGAGTTAAAAAATGTTAGGCCTTTTTATTAAGCCATTACTTATCAGATAATTGATGTGTAACAAGTGGCAGATATTTCCAGTTTCAGAGCAATAAAATGTGACAATTCACCTAAAATGAATTATTTGGTATTGTGACAAAATAACAGTTTTTGTTTTCTGGTATCTAGACAAAATAACAGTTTTCATGATGAAATACCGGTAATGCATTTTTGCAATATCGTAGACTTAATTTATCATGTAAGTGATGGCAGTTCAATACCACCATACTCTTTCATCAAATTAATATCCTCATAGAATTTAAGAATTATTGTAAAGGTATTTTGGCAAATCTTATTTATGAAAAATGGCAATTATTATAGTTAATAAATAAAAAAAAAGGTAAATGATAATGATTCTATTGTTAAATTGTATTTATCAGTATCTGAGAAACAAAATGACTTAATACTTTAAGCTTTATAATTCCAAATTCATTTGGTATTTATTTGTTAAATAGTTGTCAATGATAAATATAAAGGAGAAAGAAGACTTGAGTTCTTACAACTATATCCCCTTCAGTTCTGCTTATTAATTATGATTAATGACCTTACAGCTCAATGGGAAACAATGGAAGAGTGTATGTTGTATATTCCACGAGTAAGTTACGATGGAGCTTTCTATCGTGCTGTGTTTGCTGTACACTCGGAGAATTATCAACTGGCTCAACAGTGTATAGACAAAGCCAGGGATATTTTAGATACAGAACTTACAGCCATGGCTGGAGAGAGTTACAGCAGAGCTTATGGGGTAAGTCAATTCATCAATTTTTGTGTCAATAGAATGATCAATCTCTGTCATTTATTTGTTTTTATGCTAACACCCTCTTAGTTTGTGTATTGAGCCCTTAAACTACGAAGTTTTGATAGATTAAGAAACCAAATTTAACCTATTACCAGATGACACATTTTAGACTGGTCCAAATTCAAAAAGTTCCAGAGGATAATTTAAAAATCGTTTTTTGGGGGTAGAAAACCTTATTGAAAGTAAAGAAATTGTTTGCATCAAGTAGTTTCCTCTTTTTCAACAATATTTGCCAAAGTTATTTCTTGAGGGGAATAAAAAGTGGGATTGTTTGTAAATGGATTAAAGTTAACAAACAAAATATTTCATATTTTTGACAGGCTATGGTTAATGTACAGATGTTGTCAGAACTAGAGGAAGTGATTCAATACAAGTTGGTAGATGAGAGAAGGGATGCTATTAAACAGATGTGGTGGGATAGGCTACAGGTAACTAAATTGACACTTTTGTTTCCATGGCAATGTTTTCTTTAAGATTTACACATAGAATTTAATTAATGAAGTTGGATGGTTTTCAGAAAATGGACTTTGCTGTCTTGTTTTGAAAAAAAAATGTTTCCATTGAATTAAGTTATAAAAGATGTTATCTATAATAGTTAATAGGTTTAGAATAAAAATATCTCTTGCTTATTTTCGTTGTAATGTTTCTTCTTAAATCCGAACTTGTAATTCAGTTGAAGTTGGTAAATGAAAGGAGGGTGCTGTTAAATATCAATGATAGGACTTCATGTCAAAGAGAATCAACAACATATCATTTTGTATTCATATTTACAGCACTTGAACAGATGTGAAAACATTGTGTGAAAGAAAGAAATTGCTTGCAACAAGCTTTTGATTTTATTTTACCAAGATAGTTGTAAACATTCTAAATTTTATAAACTTGAAATTGTTGTCTGCAACTCCTTTCGAATTGGACAAGGCTAAAATTCTGTGATATGGCAATGGGTTAAATACCAGTAATTTTTATTCCAGGGTTGTCAGAGAGTTGCTGAAGACTGGCAGAGAATTTTACAAGTCAGATCTCTAGTTGTGTCCCCAATGGAAGATATGAAAACCTGGCTGAAGTATGCAAGCTTGTGTAGAAAAAGTGGACAATTAGTGAGTATTTACTTAATTGGATGTTTAGTAGATAACTTGCATTTTTCACAAATGTTGTTTGATTCAGTAGATTGTCAGCTTAGAAAATCAATGATGGTTTAAGAATTAATTTTAAAAAATGAACTCAAGAGAAAGGTATTAAGGGAAACTGTATAAAGTTTCTTTAATCTTATGACAAACACTTTTTGATGTAATTGTTCCAGAAAGACAGACACACAAATGGAAAATAAAAAAGAAATAATTGTTTATTTCTCAGATTAGGGAAGAAAAGGTATCCAGAGGGATTTAGTGTGAATTTTTGAGCTCATTTGTTTTGAAGTAGCTTTTCTCACCAAAAATTGTCAATATGAAAAAGATAATTGCCGCTTAAAAAAAGTTAGAATAATAAGATTGCATTTCTAGAGACATTGCTTATAGAATACTATAAGCACAATGTAACTTGTGCTTCTAAATAAGTTCAGCATGTTCTTAAATATTCAACAATTTCGTGTGTGAAAGGCAGACATCCTAGTTAGCCTTACAGTGCATAAAAATGCTCCCTGATTGATTAACCCTTTCTTGTACGAACCCGGGATTTTACGTAGCTTTGAATTTATATTTGAGAAAAATGTGGAAAAAGAAGAAATTGCTTGTAACAAGCAATTTCTTCTTTTCCTACAAAACTGTCTACCACATTGGATGGTTTTATTTCAAATTGCATTTAATTAACATTGATATCTGCAGCTTCTTTCTATTTGGACCAGACTAAACTTTCAAAAATCAGGAAAGGGTTAGAGAAAGTTTGAGTCACAAGCTATGTACAGAGCACTGAGTGAAGACTCTGATTGGACTGTGTGGATACTCGGGCTTATCTCAGTCTTCACTTGTTGCACATGTGAAATGGTTGGATATGAGACACACACAGACTCAAATAGAATCCATTCTAGGCTTTGATAATGTCACGAACTTAGAGAGGATTAATTCAGGATAAAAATCAATATATTGTACACCTTTTCATGTTTCAGGCACTTTCAAACAAGACACTTGTGATGTTACTTGGTACAGACCCCACCAAAAACCTGGACAAACCCATACCTACAACAAACCCAAAAGTTACGTTTGCTTACCTTAAACACATGTGGAAAAACTCACAGAGGGTTTGTATCTCCTAATTGATAAATAATGTGTGTAATAATCCCTTAAGTCTTAAAGCCATCTGTTTCTGTGCCATAATTCTGTCATGTCTGAAATGAATTTCTTAACCCAAATTTTAGGCTGGTCCAAATTTAAAGGAAATACAGACAACAATTTTCATTTCAAAACTTTGTCTTTTGAGTTAGAAAACTTGGGAAAAAATGAAACAACTGCTTATTACAAGCAATTTCTCCTTTTTCTATTATGTTTCCATAAGTCTTTTTCTTCAGGGTCATATGAAAGCTGGATTGTGTGACATTGAGTTAAGCAAAGTAGTTGCGTGGCTGTAAGGGGAATTTTCCTTCATTAAGTTTGTGATGTAAAGTCTGGTAAAGATGCAAATTTATTGTACCCATCTTTTATCAATTATATTGACAAACCAGAGCCTCTGACTTATAACCGACCAAGACTATTTTTTAACTAGGTTTTCTGAAAGAGAAAATAGGTTATTCGATTGCTGAATGTCAACTGCAAATGGCTAGGTAAACATTAACCTTACATTGAGTGTGCAACTCCTCCCACAATTCTTTACAGATTTCAATGAAATTTTCACAAATGTATATCTTCATGTGACCTAGGGTATATTATCATGGTTTTGTGAGTTTATCCTGCAAAAAAGGAGACTTATTGACAGAACTCTTGTGTATATGCAACTCCACCTACAATTCTTGACAGATTTTGGCGATTTTTTTTTCAGCAATGTTTGCCTTATACATGACTTAGTGCATATTATCAGTGTTTTGTGATTTAATGTTGCATCATGCAAAAAGAGGACTTATTGTCAAAATTCTTGTATGTGCAAAAACAACTACAATTATTGTGAGATTTGGATGAAATTTTGACCAAATATTTTTCTTAATGGGGCATAGCACAAGTTATCAGCATTCTATGATTTAATGCTGCATCATGCAAAAAGAGACTTATTCTCAAAATTCTTGTGTCCATAACTACTCTTTAAAGATTTTGATGAAGCAATTGAAAACCAAGTTTTGTGACAATTTTGTTGTTTTAATGAACATGATTTTTGGAAAAGATAAATGGGCTCTTGTTATCAAAAAAGTGCTGTATTGTGTGTCAGAATATATGAAGTTGATGTGACCAAAATGAAATTTTAATATTTTTAAAGTTATTTAATTCTTCATCTTTTTGTCATTTAATATTCAGAATGAGGCTTACAGTAAGCTACAGCAATTTGTACAACAATCCCTTCAGCCTAAAGCCATTCATTTACTGGCTCCGGAGGATGTTGGACAGAGAACTGAACTGAATAAACTCATGGCTAGGTATAATATTACTTCCTGTAATAAGTTAATATAAGTTATTTTTATCAAGATTAGTATATATTTAGGCTGTTGCCATAGGGCAGTTTGTTGGGCTCCTTATCATGGGGTGGTGGGTTCAATCCCTGATAACAGAGAATATCCTTTCTGTCATTAGTTTCCGTAATGACAAAAATTTAAGTTGGCTGTTGAATTCTTTTGTAATTCATCAGTGTTATTAAAAAGAACGACAATAAAACAGTTTGAAAGACTGTAGATTCCTGATAGTTTTTGCAAACAAGATAGTTTCTGCTAACAATGATAAACACTTTTTTAGTCAGTAATTAGCTTCAGACTTCTGTTAGTCAGATTCTCAAACTTTAATTTACCAGATGTTACTTAAAACTTGGTGATTGGTTAGAGAACAAGAATGGACTAAATGAACAGACCATACCAAATATTCTGGAGTACTATAGTCTAGCCACAGACTACGACAAGAACTGGTATAAAGCGTGGCACATGTGGGCTTTGATGAACTACGAATCTGTACTGTTCTACAAACAGAAAGATACATCGTCATCACAGAATCAGGATATAAATTTACCTATTACACCAAGACCGGATACAGTATGTTTAATATTGATCAGAATAGTTAGTCCTCAATCGAAATTACAATTGGTTGTTCATGGCATCAAGAAATCATTATTTCCTTCAGTATATGTAATTTTCCAATGTTAATTTCATGGAACATAAACCATTTCATTCTTTTTTTAAAATGGCAAATAACGTATTGTTCTGATTTAAGAAAATATAGCTATTTCTTAAACCATCACCACATAATCTTGCAATTTTACACATCAAAGAAATAAAGCTGTGGAAAACCGCAAAAATAAGAAATTGCTTGTAACAAGGAATTTCTTGTTGGTTTTAAATGCCCCTGCATCAAAAGATCGGGGGCATATTGTTTTACCGTTTTCCGTCTGTCTGTCCATCATTCAGTCTTTCCATCTGTAGGTCTGTCTGTCTGTCTGTCTGCAAAACTTAACCAAAAAACTTAACATTGCCAATTACTACCAACCTATTCAAAATACAATGCTCATATTTGGTATGATGATACATCTCCAAAATAGCATCTCCTCATGTAAAGTCCTCATGTAAAGGTCATGTGATAAGGTCAAGGTCACATAACAAAGTTAAACATTTAGTCCTGTTGCGGGGGCATTTTGTTTCACAAACATGTCTTGTTTTACAATGTTTTCTAACCAATATAGCCCTTGTTTTTCATTTCAAAACAATTTCATTTTGTCCTTTGCAACCTTTTTGAATTTAGACCAGTCTAAAATTTTGTCATTTTGGAATGGGTTAATGAAGTGCACAATCATTTTTCAGATTTCTGCGAAGATCCACAAGTATTGTGTACCTGCAGTTGTTGGATTCTTCAAGTCTATTTCTCTATCATCCCAGAACAGTTTACAAGATACACTCAGGTGGGTCATATGTGACAATGGTACTCAAAATTTCATTAGCCATATTACCAAAACGAAGTTTGAAATAACTTTAGATTTTTAGTTACTAGCACATGCAAATTGTATTGAATAATGATAATCTGTAAATTGGGAACTTTAACCCTTTACTGTTTTTACTTGTCCAAATTCAGATGGGGTTGTAGACATCATTATAAAGTTAGTCCAATTAAAAAAGTAACAATCCTATATGAAAGAAAAATATAGTGGGAAAAGAAGAAATTGTTCCAATAAAAATGCTTCAAATAAATTGCGGCAAATGCAGAGTTTGAAATAAACTTCCAGTCTAAATGAATGAATTCATTGGTCCACTGATTATTTAATGGCAGCCGCAATTTGACAATTGTCTAGTTCATGATTGATATATCTTGATTCTTTAACTTACTTTTGACAGATTATTGACCCTGTGGTTTGACTATGGTCAGTGGCCAGAGGTACATGAAGCTTTAATTGATGGAATTAAAACAATCAAGATTGACAACTGGCTACAGGTGGGTTACAGTAATTAATCATTGATGGGTTGCAAAAACTCATAACTACAGCTTAGTCAAGGTGTATTTTTTAAAATGATTAGGTTTACTACTAATGAAATAAGTGATACAAGTTGTATGAATCCAAAATGAAAGTGCTTGAAAATGACAGGATTTCTGTATTCATGAATTATTGAATTGGGATAAAGTATCATCTTATACAGGAGCTCTTCTTCTTCATTAAAACTTTAAAGTTATCTCATTTCTTGATCATTGTTATTCATTGGGATTGTGTTGAAAGTGTGTTTCTACATTCCTGAATGATATGATAGATTAAGAAAGAGACTGCACATACCTATCTTTGTTTACTCAAACAGTTTTGGCTTTAAGTGATATCCATGTTAATCTTGCTTCTTTGTCTCCCCTCAAGAAAAATCATGCGAAACATTGCTGAAAACGAAGAAATTGCTTATCATTAGCAAATTTTCATTTCAAAGAAGTTTTCTGCAAAGAAGGACAAAGATTTTTAGCTGGGCTGTTTTTGGAGAAAACCTGAGGTATTGTGATCACCTTGGCGTCATTCCCCTCGGCGTTGGCATTGGAGTGGCAAACTTTAACTTTGGTCATATCTCTGTTGTTATTGAACATATTCTCATGAAACTTGGCATGTGTATTGACCATCGCAAGAACTATCTAGACTATCAAAGGGGATAACTCTAAAAGCGTTTTTGTAAGAGTTATGCCCCTTTTTCGACTTAGAATTTTTGCATTATCCAGCACCTGCAGCCAAGAGTTGGCACCTGTGGGCGGTGCTCTTGTTTATGTTTCATCAATTTAAAATTCTAATGTACATTTTCCTAGGATCAGTCTAAGATTTTAATGTCTGTTTAAGGATTGAAACAATATAAGAAATGTGTTAAAAATCATACCTAATATTAGCCCATATCTTTTTTTGATAGGTGATTCCACAGCTTATTGCCCGTATAGATAATCCCCGGGCTTTAGTTGGTCGACTGATTCATCAGTTATTGATTGACGTAGGCAAGGAGCATCCACAGGCTCTTATCTATCCCTTAACAGTGGCATCCAAATCTGCCGTCACAGCTAGACAAAATGCTGCCAATAAAATACTGAAGAGCATGAGAGAACACAGTAATACACTGGTACAACAAGCCATGCTGGTATGTCAAACACAAGTATAGTAAAAAAAAAAAAAGAAAAAAATAGCTTGTTACAAACTATATATCCTTTTCTCACATTGTTTTGAAACTGATTTAGCATCTTTTCTCCCAGTTTTAATGGGCTTTCATATCTTGTCTGCATGATTTAAAATTTTGTTTTCTGCTAATGGGTTTTAGACTCCTGAAAGGTAATCTGTTTGGACTCATTTTCTTAAAATCTTGAATGTATACCTACTTTGTTAACAATGTGTTTTACGGTATAAAGTTGAGAGATAAGTTTTTCAATTACCATTTTTAAAGCTTAATGGGTTACAGTTTGTGATGTGTATAAATACACATTTCACTCTATGAGAACTATTCACAAGGTTCTTGAACAGTCTACATTTTAGGTTCATTTGACTGAAAATGCTCTGAATAATTATAGGTCAGTGAAGAGTTGATTCGAGTTGCAATATTGTGGCATGAGCTATGGCATGAGGGTCTAGAGGAGGCTTCCAGACTATATTTTGGTGAGAGAAATGTTAAAGGAATGTTTGCTACACTGGAACCTCTACACGCCATGATGGAGAGAGGTCCACAAACTCTAAAAGAAACTTCCTTTAATCAGGTATTTGTTAATTCATATTTCTTTGTATTGTATTAGATTTGTAAGTTTTTTTTCTGTTTGTCATTAGAAATAAAGCCCTGGCGTCATAGTGCAGTCTCAAGTGCAGCAGACTCCCAACCTTCAGTTGTAAAGTGGGATAGCAGCTGTAGGCTAGGAAAGGATGCAGTGGTAGTACTTGTGTGAGAAATACCAGGAATCCAGTGTTAGGTGCTGCAGCCAACGCGATATGACTAAAATACTGTTAAAAGTGGCATTTAACCCCATTCAATCAATTAATTAGAAATTAAGTGATTTTCAAAATAAAGCCTAAGCAATATATACATTTCATGAATTAGATACTTGTGTAGTTGAGAAATATCTTTTCTGTTTAATCCTTTACAACATAACAAAATTTTAGATTGGTCTAAATTCAAAAGTGTTGTAGATGACATTTTTGATCAAGAAATTTTTAATGCATTTGTCTTTTTGGACAGAAAACATTGTTGATAATGAAAGAAATTGGTTGTAATAGCAACTTCTTTATTTTCCTCAATGTTTTCCAGAACTTTTTCATGAGGGGCATAAAAATCAGAATTATATGGAAATGAGTAAAAGAGTTCTAAACTAGAATTATATGGAAATGAGTAAAAGAGTTTTAAATATACTTGGCTTCCAAAATTGTAAGTTATTTGTTCATGTGTTTCAGGCTTATGGCCGTGACTTGATGGAAGCCCAAGAGTGGTGTAAAAAATATCAGAAATCAGGAAATGTGAAAGATCTAACTCAAGCTTGGGACTTATATTATCATGTATTTAGAAGAATATCTAAACAATTACCACAGGTAAACATTTGTTGTTGTTATTTATGCTTACTTGGATTCAAATTATTAGAAATTAGTAATAAACCAATTTCTAGACAACAGAATTGTCCAAATTGATAGAAGTTGCAGATGATATTTCAAAGATGGTGTGAATTGCCAAATAGGGTAAAAAACACTGATAAAAAGCAATTGCATATTACAAGCAATTTCTCCTATTTCCACAATGTTTACCACAGTTTTTCTTCTAAAGGATTTGAAAATGGTGGATTGTATTATGAATACACTGCAACTCTGCTATAACGCTGTTGGTGGGGTCAAAGAAATGAAACAGCGGAAGAAGTGCAGTTATTATGCTATAATGGAGTTGCACCATTTCAAATATTTCTTACTAAGCTTTGTTTATTTACAAACATTTATT
The DNA here is from genome assembly GCA_946902895.1 of Fragum fragum. Lineage (NCBI taxonomy): Eukaryota > Metazoa > Mollusca > Bivalvia > Cardiida > Cardiidae > Fragum > Fragum fragum. The sequence continues at coordinate 52,986,505 of OX336371.1, forward strand.
CAAACTAAAAACTACCTTGAAAGAGAAAAGCCGTTCAGTTAACAACAGATAAAAATGGTTCATATTCAAACATTTAGCTACATCAAACAAGAGATAAAAATGGTTCATATTCAAACATTTAGCTACATCAAACCATTCTGTAATCATTTTTTCTTATCAGATGAATGAGGTCATTGTTAGGTGCTTAACCCTTTCCCATTCAAGTACGGGATTTTACGTTTCTGTGATTTTATACTCGAGAAAATATTGTGGAAAAAGAAGAAATTGCTTCTAACAAGCAATTTCTCCTTTTTCCACAATATTTTCTATCACATAGGATGGTTTCTTTTCAAATGGCATCCAGTTTTCATTGTCGTCTGCAACCTCTTTCAATTTGGACTAGTCTAAAATTTCCAAAAACGGGAAAGGGTTAATATATTTTTTTAGTAATGAGGTGATAGGCTAATCAATTGATAGTATTTTTCTACCCCTATCTGATCGAACTTTTCTTAACATACTTGTTACAGAATTCGTCATTGTAATTCTCATTTTCTTCATGCATAGGAAAATTGAAAAAGTCTATGTAGAAGCTTTTGATTAAGATAATTCCGCGGTGAGACAAGATAGGGTGGCATAGTTTTGTGATACAGCTAAAATAGAAATGTGTTGAAGTTGGTGTTAAACTCCATGTAATCAATCTATGCCTTTGATTTCAGTTAACATCTTTAGAACTCCAGTATGTTTCTCCAAAGTTACTTCGATGTCAGGATTTAGAACTAGCGGTACCAGGAACCTACGATCCTAAAAAACCCATCATCAAAATTAGACGAGTTCAGAGTTCACTGGCGGTCATCACATCAAAACAGAGACCCAGAAAACTCAGCATATTTGGTGAGACAACTGACAAAACAAGTCTTATCTCAGAAATTTGGATTAAAAAGATTTATAGATTGTTTCCCAATTTTGGGACATGATAAAAGGCTGATGTCTAGTATTGAATGATAGCTTGAAAATGTAAAACTAATTAATCTCCAAAGACTTCTGTAAGATAAAAAGATCTTAACCTTTCCAATTTTTTCAACAAATTTAGATTGGTCGAAATTGACAGGAGTTGCAGACATATTTTAAGTTAATGAAATTTTAGATTTTTTTCAACTTTCTAGATAGAAAACATTGTGTAAAATGAAGAAATTGCTTGTCACAAGCAATTTCTTCATTTTACACAATGTTTTACCAATTGTTTTTCTTGAGGGGTGTCCAAAAGCGTCACTGTCTGGGAATTGGTTAATTTATTTCCACACTATCCCTCATTAGGATGTGGATAGTAGAAATATCAAGAAATTTCTCCATGTTTCACAATGTTTGAATCATATTTAGCACTTTTTTTTTATTTCAAAACTCTTTGAATTCGGGCTTCTACCCTTTTAGAAAATTCATTTCCAGTTTTGATTTGATCTCTCTCATTTATAATAAGCTTACAGTTGACCCATTCCAACACAATCCTACTTTTTATGCCCCTCAAGAAACAATCATGGCAAACACTGTTGAAAATAAAGTATGTGCTTATAACAAGCAATTTCTTCATTTCTCACATTTTTTCCCAGAAAGACAAAGATTTTCAAATTTCATCAACATAAAATTGTTGTCTGCAACTTCTCTCAGTTTGGGCCCGTCTAATAAACTGTTGTCTGAATATTGGTTAACCACATAATCGGTTGCATGTCAAGTAATTTTCTCTATTTTAAAGAGGCATGGTTCTTACCTAAGACAAAATTTGCTATGGTCCTAAAATGTCTTCTGTTTTCAGGGAGTAATGGACAAGAATATCAGTTTTTGTTGAAAGGACATGAAGATTTGAGACAGGATGAGAGAGTGATGCAGTTGTTTGGATTGGTTAATTCATTGTTGCTTAGCAACCCAGAAACTTTCAGGAGGAACCTTACGTAAATATGTTTTGTGATGTAAATTATTTAGTTGCGTATGTGAAACACTCGCACTTTTTATAAGCTGGCAAAGGCGGACATATATTGGTATCTTCTCCGACTGTCTGTCCAGCTATTCCAATGTCTGTCTGTCTACATCTTTTTAAAACATCTTTTTAAAACATCGTATACACTTATGGACAAATTGAATGCTATTTTCACAGAATATTCCTATTCAACAGACCTTGAGCATATTGTCAGGGTTTTGTCATTTTAGGCTGAATCACAGTAAAATGGGGCTTAATCATAATTTTCTTATTAACCCATTTTCTCCGCGATTTCTGGCCATTTTAAAGAATGTTCCTTGTCATGTTATCTTGTGAATGTGAAGGCTTTTATCATTCTAGGCTGTGTCACAGAAAAGAAAATCTTTGTAGAAAAGTTTTTTTAATGCAACTATTCTTACATTTATTGATAGCTACCTTCTTAAAAAAGCAATTAGGTGGATGCCTATAATGTGACTGTGGCACTCTTGCTTAAATGTTTATTTAATTCTATGAACCACAAAGGGCTGAGTCAGTAATCATCAACTGGTTTTATTTCCAAGTTCAGATAAAATCTTGTTACATTTGTCTTGGCCAATTATGATTTTCAAAAACTGAATGTTGATTAGGAGTAATTGGCAAATTTTGACCCTGATTTATCTGACAACAAAATGGATGAAACAGAAAAAAAAAGAATTGTAGACTGTAATTCAAAAACAGATGGAAATAAAAAATAAGTAGCCTTTTGTTTAGAAAACTTTGTTGCAAATAGAAAAATTGTCGCAAGTGATTTCCCCTTTTGTCATATTTTCCTAATCTTTTTTACTGTAGGGTGTCTAAATAGATTATATGGTAATAGGTTTTTAATAGTGGTATGAGAGCTCCTCTAATGTTTAAATCTGACTTAACTTTTCCCTACCCTTGACTAAGTGCCAGTTTGCATTAGGGTGATAAAAATTCAATGCAGATTCAATGTGTTTTGTGTTTCTGTCTATAGTATTCTGTCTGAAATCTGAGACCAGTTTTAACTCAATTTCAAGGATACTTGAAGTATTTTTCATCATTATGTTTTAACCTGAGAAGCACCTTTTCATTTTGGACCTTTGTGTCATAGAGCTAGTTCGTTCGCTTTTGTTTTTGTCATTATTTTTGTCAGAACTCAAATTCTATTATAGCTCATATTTTTTCCAGAATTCAGAGATTTTCTGTGATCCCCCTGTCTACTAACTCTGGTCTGATAGGCTGGGTTCCCCACACAGACACACTACACAGTCTAATACGTGACTACAGAGACAAGAAGAAAATACTTCTCAATATAGAACATAGACTCATGCTTAGGGTTAGTATTGAGATACAGAGTTCATAACAGTCTACTTTCTTTTAGGGCATACTACTAGGAATTGTCAATAAAGCCTTTTTTCTTGTGATATTATTTGCAATGCTACCATATTAAAAGGGTCCCGCCTTATGACCTTACAAATGTTTCCTTTGAAACAGATTGAGCCTAAATTGTGACCTCTAGAGTGGTAATAAGGCTGTTGTAACTAAGATCCATCTCCCTTGATAGTGGCAGAATGTCAACATATTGAACAGGGATGTACCTTTTGTCCCTGCACGTATCATACATTTAACCCTTTCCTGTTTTTGGAAATTTTAGACTAGTCCAGATTGAAAGAGGTTGCAGACGACAATGAAAACTGGATGCCATTTGAAATGAAACCATCCTATGTAGTAGAAAATATTGTGGAAAAAGGAGAAATTGCTTGTTACAAGCAATTTCTTCTTTTTCCACAATATTTCCTCGAGTATAAAATCACAGTAACGTAAAATCACGTATTTGAACGGGAAAGGGCTAACCCATTCCCACACAGTGACGCTTTTAAACGCCCCTCAATATGGAAGCTTTGGAAAACATTGTGGAGAAAGAAGAAATTGCTTGTTACAAGCAATTTCTTCATTATCCACATTATTTTCTACCAAAAAAGAAAAATATTTAAAAAATTTCAGCAACTGTAAATTGTCGTCTGCAACTTGTTTGAATTTGGACTGGTCTAAAATTTCATCGTGTGGTAATGGTTTAACCCTTTACAACATTATGATGCTCTTTGACTCCCTGATGGTTTACAACATGGATTACTTTGTGGGAAAAGAAGAAATTGCTTGTGACAATTTTTTTTTCAATTTGGATCAATCTAAAATTCTGTTGTCTGGTAATGGGTTAACCCTTTCCCATACAATCCCTGATTTTTACATCCCAAGTATATTACACTTGAGAAAACATTGTGGAAAAAAGAGCAAATATTAGAGATTACAGATGGAAATGGAAGAGATAACAGCACAACAGTATCTACAGGAGAAAAAGATATTGGTAGGTGTAACCCTTTCTTGTGCAATCATTGATTTTTACCTCCCTGTGATATCATACTTGAGAAAACATTGCGTACAAAGAAGAAATTGCTTGTGACAAGCAATTTGTTCTTTTTCCACAAAATTTTCTATCATAAAGGATGGATCCTTTTGACTTGTACTTACTTAAAAATGCCTGGCACCCCCATGAATTTGGACAAGTCTAAAATTTTGAAAAACAGTAAAGGATTAACAAGTATGAGAGAGTGTTACTTCTAGAGCATGAGCAAGGAAATTCCCACTAAGGCCCCTCATCCCTTGATGTTAGTTGGAATGTCACCAGACTCAGAATAATTCTTAATCTTGGATATACAAACATTTTAAGTAAGTTTGAGAAAGATTGAGCCAAATCGTGACCTCCAGGGTGGTAACAAAGAATTGTCACTAAGGTCTCCTTTCCCTTGATAGTAAACAAAATGTTGCCATATTCAATAGCTTGATAAAGACTTTACAAACACTTTTAGGAAGTTTGAGCAAGATTCAGCCAAAATTGTTACCTCTTGATTTGTAAGACAAAATTTATCAATAAGTTATCAATTTCCCCTTGATATTGGTCTGGACATCCAAAGAGCACAAAATCGCACTTTGGGTACTTTGTGCTCAGCTAAGCAAATAAGATTGTATGAATTTTAGAAATTTTTGTTAACCAAAAATAATATTCTCATAACAATATAAATTCATTGCTTAAATCTTTATTATTCTTTTTAAGCCCATCATGCTTTGATGCGAAGTTGTTTTAAATACCATATATCTAGAATTTTTGGCAATATATTATTTACTGAATTGTGAGTGTTATGTAGCAAAATGGAAATGTGCAAAAGCATGTTTTATATAAATCTTTGAAACTTGTTATTTTGTACACTTATCAATATATGATGGAAGTTACATATCAAACTGAGTGATAATTGAACAGTAAGTATATATTTGTAGAAAACAAAGTGATAAAGGAGAAAGTGCTTGTTACAAGTAGTTCCTCCATTTACCACAATATTTCTATATTTTGCTGAGTGTCAAAGAAAAAGATATCTGAGAAAAGAAATTGCAAACAACACACCATTAGATTCACAATCTGCAGATATTTAGTATACAATTTTTGCTTGTTTTTATGTTTTGTTTCACAAAAATCTGAAGTATATATGCTTTTTGTAGTTCCAGTCTATGCCGCTTTGACTTTTTGTGATATGTCTGATATAATTGACTGCATTTACTTGAACTTAGAGTATATGTTCACTATCTAAATAACAATCTATGATATCAAGGGAGATAAATGTATTCATTTTTGTGTAAATAATTTCCCATTATAGACTTACAATTTAATTCATTAATTAGTTACTCACAGCCAAGTGCAAGGCATTCATTGGTGATGCGCTTGTTTATTCATATGTAATTTAATTGTGATATTATCACATGGTGGGATTGTCATTCCTCACTAGCATTAACCCATTACCAAACGGCAGAATTTAAGACTGGTCCAAATTGAAAGGAGTTGCAGACGACAATTTAAAAGCTAATGAAATTTTAGATTTCTTTTAATTTTGAAGTAGATTGTGGATAATGAAGAAATTGCTTGTAACAAGCAATTTCTTCATTTTCCACAATGTTCTTGGGGGCGTCTTAAAGCGTCACTGAGTGGGAATGGGTTAATCTACAGCAAATTTCGTTATGAAATTTGTCATTTCCGAACGTTTCACATGTTTGTGAAGGCTCTGCTTAATCACAGGCTGATCTGAGTCTTTACTTGGCGCTAACATGAATGGTTGTAAATGTCATACAAAGGCTTATGTAAACATTTCTTATTGTTATGAAAATTGTGTATGATTGCAGATGGCCCCTGACTATGACCATTTGACCTTGATGCAGAAAGTGGAAGTGTTTGAACATGCCTTAGAGCATACACAAGGGGATGATTTAGCAAGAATACTGTGGTATAAAAGTCCAAACTCAGAGGTTAGTTAAATTGCCATAATACACTTAGACTTCTATCTGAATAGGCTACCAAACAATCTGAATAGGCTACCAAACATACTCATAAAGTTGATTTTATTCTAGCATATGTTTGAGTGGTAAAAGTGATCTTTAGGCTGTTTGTTGATTTTATTTGAAGTTTACAAATATGCCCTAGATTAATTAACCCTTGTCATGCTGATCCCGGAATATTCCTATTTTGACAATAGAATTAGCAGGTGTATAGAATAAGATCAGCCAGCACAGACATGCAGTCTGATCTTAGTCAATACTACCTACTTGATCTGTTAACACAAAGAAGATCTAAATTTGACAAGCAAATAAAGTTATTGTGAAGAAGGGATAAATATTCAGCATGACAAGGGTTAAGAATTAGTGGAAGGCTTTTCTATACTCTTGCATATAATTATATGAGTCAAAAGTTCTAACAGGATGAAATTCTTAGTTTGAATTACACTGTTAACAAATTTGGTATATGATGTCATAAAATTTAAAACTTAGAATTCCTTGTATTCTAGCGAGCAGTAAGAGAAAAGATCATAGGCTAACAATTTATGTTAAGCTCAAGCTTTTACACTCAATGATTTATAAATTGCACAGACAACAAGCTGCAACAATCCCAAAAAAGAAAAAGTATGTCAATATCATGTAGGGTATGACTACAACACAAAGACAAAATGTTAAAAAGATGTTAGAATTCAACAGATGCACCATATGTTTGGAATTTTTTATCAACGTAATTTTTCATGTACACTTAAATGATACCAATTTTCATAAAATAAATATCAAAAATACTGCAAAGCTTACCTGTTTTTAAGGAATTAGTGTGTGCCAGTATACGGCAGATAAATGGCACTAAAAGAAGCTTAGCTTGAAAATTTGTCTACAACTCCACTAGAGAGAAAAAATATATTGTGCGGAATAATGAAAATGGATCTGTGATGTACTGTTTACCTTATTCATTTTTAGATTAGTATGATTTGATATAATGCTATAACCCATTCCAACACAATCTTGATCTTAGATGCCCCAGAAAAAAAGCTTTGGAAATATTGCTTTCTATACCAAAAGACAAAGAATTTTTAATTCTATCAACTTAGATTTCTTTTGTCTGCACCTTCTATGAATTTGGACCAGTCTAAAACGTTGTCATTAGGTAATGGGTTGATATTTGTACATGTATTTTAGGTATGGTTTGATAGAAGGACTAACTATACAAGATCTCTGGCTGTCATGTCCATGGTAGGATATGTGCTGGGGTTGGGAGACAGGTATGTTAATAACATTATTACATCGTAAGACAGAAAGAATAATTAACTTGTAAAAATTCAGCCAAGACAGTCTACTTGCATTGAACAAGACTCAGATTATTAATTTGCCCATTTGTCTGTTACATATAGTTTTAAGAAGTAATTGTCAGATATGATAGTAATTTCAACAAGTTCAGACCTTGTCTGAAACCTTGTTAACCCTTTCCCCCACAATCCTGAGTTTTTACACCTTTCAAGAAAAAGGTTGTAAATTGAAGAAATTGTTTGCAATATTTTCATTTCTTACAAAGTTTTCTACTCCAGTAGACTAAGATTTTTAAAACTCCTTCAACTTGAAAATTGTCATCTGCAACTTCTTTTATTTTGACCAGTCTAAAATTTTGTTGCGTGACAATGGGTTGAATGAGAAGTTTTTACTGGTAACTGAAAATGTTTGGTTTATAATATTTCAGGAAAAATTGAGGTTCTGCATTACTTTCCATAGTAGAGTAAGGGCTTGAGAGGACTAGAAGTCTTAGGTTTAAATCTTGCTAGCACTTCTGATCTTGGTTTACCCATCTTGATTGGTTGTACTTAGGAAGCACATAAAGCAGTGAACTTTGTCTTGATATGACTGAACGTCTTTGTAAAGTGTATTTCAAAGTGTAGGTTGACATAACCAAGATGCTGTAGCATATTTTTTTGTATAACAGTTATTTAAGCCATTTCTTCAAGACAAGAATTACACAAACCAGCGAACTTTGTCTTGATATGGCTAAAAGATTGTTCAAAGTGTATTTCAAAGTGAAGCAACATTTAACTGATGGAAATAACCAAGATATTGTGGTAAATTGTGTTTGTAAAACAATTATTTAAGCCATTTCCACAAGACAAAATTATAGACTGGTCATTCAAAGATGTTGCAGACGAAATCTTTTAGTAATTTTTTTTTATCTTTGGAGGTAGAAAAATAAGTGGATAATGAAGAAATTGCTTGTCACAAGTAGTTACTTCATTTTCTACTATTTTTTCCATGGTTTGTTGTCGAGCCGACTTGCGGTTAGCGAGACATAGTTGTCACTATGACAAGTCGGTGTATGTGTGTTAGTCTGCTAGTCCTTCTGAATTTGTCCGGACAATTACTCCTACATTTATAGATGGATTTCAAAATAACTTGGCACAATTTTTCTCCATCATGAGTAGATGTGCCATTTGAAAGAATTTCTGGGATAGCTCTAATGTCAAGGTCACAGCTCGAGGTTAACCACTAAAATTGTGATTGTCAAGATTATTTCTCCTACAGTTATGGATGGGGTTCAAAATAAATTGGCACAATTATTCTCCATCATGAGTAGATGTGCTATTTAAAAGAAATTTTTGGATAGCTTCAAGTTGAAGGTCAAAGCTCAAGTTCAAACAAAAAAAGATGGTCAAGGTCAAGTTGATGGTATTAACTTTGCAGGTGCAGCAGAAGTTGTCCTGGGACAACCATCTAGTTTTCTTTTCGGTATCAAAAAGTGTGATGGTGTGGAAATTGATTAAACATTATCCCCATCATCACAAGAAGTAAGCTGTTTTTCCAAAACTTTCATACTGCAGTGAAAGTTTTGCATCCAACAAATGTTTTCAAAAATCTGTATAATTTCCTTTAATAATCAAATAAAGAAATAATGTTTTATCAAAAAATTTCATACATCAAGTGAATTGACCAGCTTGTCTTTACTTTCAGACACCCATCAAACTTGATGTTGGACAGAATGAGTGGTAAAATCATCCATATTGATTTTGGAGATTGTTTTGAGGTGGCCATGGTGAGAGAGAAGTTTCCAGAGAAAATTCCATTTAGGTTGACTCGTATGCTGATTAATGCCATGGAGGTAGGTTTATTTCTAGATCTGCTGATTTCAAAGAATTCCAGAGATAATTCTTAATCCAGAGATCATTCTTAAGCCTTTGTGCCATCAACATTGTGTAAATTGGTCTTGTGCTTTTACAAAAAAAATTTTTGAATAAATATTCATTATCAAACAAAACAACCTGTTCTATACTATGAATAGGGATATCTATATCTGAATTCTTGTACAAATTATATCCCTTTTGAAATTCAGATTTTATTTCCTATTTATCACTGAATAGGAGTCCATCATGCGCCCACAGGCAGTGCATTTTCATGAAGATTCATAAGAGATCGATAACAGAAGGACATACTCATACAAAAGTTATTTTAATTCCCCCCCATCCACCCACCCACCTACAAAGTAGATAGGGATTCATTGTCTGTCAGTCCTTTTGTTTGTCAGTTGGTAGGGTGTCAGACTTTCAGTCATGAGGTCCAGGGTTAAATCCCTGGTCGCGGCAAAGACTCAAGAAGGATGTAGTGGTAGTACTGGTGTGAGAAATACCAGGAATCCATGATTAGTGCTCCAGCTGTGGCAATATGACTGAAATATTGTTTTAGTGACTAACCCCATTCAAAAAAACTGTTTGTCCATCTATTGTTTTCTGGGTCACATAGGTCAAAGGTGAAGGTTACAATTGAACTTTGAGTGAAAATCATTTCCATGTTCTAACTCAAATGACACATGACCTAGGACCATGAAACTTAATACACATGTTGTCTATTACCCAAGGAAGTGCCCTCTCGTTTTGGGGTCACATAGGTCTAAGATCAAGGTCTCAATTAAACTTTGATTGAAAACCATTTCCTTGTTCTAGCTCATAAGCCATGTGACCTATACAACTATACCATTAAAACTTTACACACAAGTTATTCGTGACTCATGGAGCTGCTGTATGGTTTTGGGGTAATGAAGGTGAAAGGTCAACTGTTATTTTTGAGTGACAAAGCACTTGTTTGGGATATTAATCCACTTTGCAACAGATCTAGTTTAACCCTTTACCAGACGGCAAAATTTTATACTGGCCCCAATTGAAAGATGTTGCAGACAACAATTTAAAGTTTATGAAATTTTGGATTATTTCAACTCTGGGTAGAAAACATTGTGGAAAATGAAGAAATTGCTCATAACAAGCAGTTTCTTCATTTTCCACAATTTCTTCCAAAGCTTTATCTCATTGGGGCGTCTAAAAGTGTCACTGAGTAGGAATGGATTAAGTTACTTGAATAGACAGTAATTACAAGAAGACATGTGAAAGTGTTATGGGGTGTGCTGAGAGAACATGAAATTAATTTAATGTTCTATGATCATTGATGTTTTCATTGTTTATTGTTTAGGTAACTGGAATAGATGGTAACTACAAGAAGACTTGTGAAAGTGTAATGGGTGTACTGAGAGAACACAAAGATAGTTTAATGGCTGTTCTAGAAGCATTTGTTTATGATCCATTGCTGAATTGGAGACTCATGGATAGTAAGTGAATATGTCAATATTTCTTCTTTAACCCATTCCCAAACAACCAAAATCGAGACTGGTCGAAATTAAAATAGGTTGCAGACAACAAAACAAAGTTGGTTCGAATTGAAAATTAAGGGCCATATGATGTAGAAAATATTTTGGATTGTTACAAGCAATGTTTACCATGTTTTCCAGACCTATATTTCTTTTGCATATAAATTGCTGAATTGTGTGGGAGTGGGTTAAGCCAAAAGTGTTTGTACCTAAAATGTAGTAGTTTATAAAGGAACTTTAAAATCTGAAAAGTAAAGATAACCTTAACAAACACATCAATGATTTTATCAGATTTATATGACATGTTCTTGTTCATGGGTGGAGGACCATGATTAAATACCTCCATGCTGTGCAAATTAGAGTGAAATTTCTAGCTTTGTCATTCTGTGAGGTTATAATAAGATTTCTATCTCCACTCGCTGATAGCCGGCACAGCTATTGTTATGGTGTTGTTTCTGTCATGTGTCTTTCTATGCATGCCTGCATCAGTCCATGAACTTTATCTTAAAAGATCTTCTCCATGGAAACTAATGGATGAAATTAACCAAATTTCACAGAAGTGATCCTTGGGTAACCCTTTCTTAGATTCTTTCAAAGAATTTTCATCAGATGAAAAACATGGCTCTAAGGAGTTTGGCTAATTTATATATTGGGAAAACTTTGAAAACCTACCCCTCAGAAGCTAACGGATGGATTTCAATAACAATTCTCCGGAATAATCCTTTGGTGACCTTTCATTAGATTTCTTAAAATAATTTTGATCAGTTGAAAAAATGGCTTTTATTGATGGGGCTTATTTCCATGTATGGTATAGTGACTGGACAGATTTCAACAGAATATTCAAGCCATGAAAAAACCCTATTTTAAAGACATAAGATCTTATCATTTTATCTTTTCTATCAGAAGTATAACTTTGATTTTCTCTTATTTTTAGCTACAACCAAGACAAAGACAAAAAGTAAACGATCAGATCCTTCATATTCAGAGAGTCAGGAGCAGGGAGATAACTTTGAGAATGTTGAATTAACACACTCTAGTCACAAGAAATCTGTAGCAGAGGTTGGTCAGTCAGCAGGGGGAGACAACTCACAGGCAGAAAACCTCAATAAGAAGGCTATAAGTATTGTTGAGAGAGTCAGAGCCAAACTGACAGGACGAGACTTCCAAACAGATGAACCCATAGAGGTTCAAAAACAAGTAGACTTACTTATAAAGCAGGCCACATCACATGAAAACTTGTGCCAGTGTTATATTGGATGGTGTCCATTCTGGTGATACTGAGGAATGAGTTAATGTGAAGGTGTGTTCAAAAACAAGTAGATTAACTCAAGTGGGTCACATCACATGAACCTGTGGTTGATATTATATTAGGTATTCCCCATACTTGTGTTTCGGGAAAGTGGTCTAGTACTTTTGAATTCATTCCTGACATACTTGTGTGACTAGCATCTGGTTGCATTTGTGGCAATAAACTTGATGATTTCTATTCTGATCTGCACTTCCCACTTCCTCTCTTGATAATCCTTCCCACTAAATTTTGGCTATCTTTAAAGGAAAATATTGTGTGAAAATGTGAAAAGGAAAATTGGTTTTCAAAAGCAATTTCACCATTACCAACACTGGTGTCTACTGTGTAAGATATTTAATTTTCTATTTAGAATCAATAGCAACCTCCTTCAGTTTGGACAAGTCCAAAATTTCAGCCCTTGTTAATTGGCTTACTCTGTTTTAAAAAAAATTGACCATAATGCAGAGGTTATAAAACTTGAATTTGTGAGGTTACTATCAAATTAATGTAAAATGAAGTGCATGTACTAATAGTGCAGCTTAGTGTGTGTGTTGTTTTTTTGTTTTTTTTGTCTACTAGTTGCTAGCCACCTGAGTACACAGTTTAGCCAACCATTTAATGGTAGGATAAATAAGACAACTTTGATTCTTTATGTTTCATGATAGACATATTCACTGCATTCACACTAACATGCATTTTGTACCACTTGCATTTACTCATAAAATGTTATAATCTATACCAATTTGTTTAACATAAACAGAAGAACAGGTACAGGAGGTTACTTTGATTTTAGACTAAAAAACTTGGACACTACTTCCTTAAACCCTGTGTTGTGGGTACTCATTGGAAATATCTCGTCAAGAAATTTCAATCCGTGTGGAAATAATGTTTTAATGCTATAACGCATAAACATCTGTTACAAACATTTGTATATCTGCTTGTAAATGAGATTCAGTGATAAGAGTATACAAGTTGTTGATTTTTACAATGTGTCAGTTGTTAAAGTATGATGAAATGAGAGTTGTTTAATAAATAAAGAATTTCACTTAGATATAGTTTTCATATTGTTATTATAGAATAGTAGTGCAAAAAGATCATTGACTAGTATAATATGTTGTTTGTGCTGGATATTGTCATGGCCTTTTTTCTGTCACTTGTCTGTCTGTGGGTCGACAACTCTTTCAATTTTAGGTAAATTTCAAGAGAATGATCCTTAGACTGCCCTCTCTAAGATTTTACAAGAAATTTGATCAGATGATAAATACAACATTTAGGGGGAGGGGGCATCCTCTCAGCACATATTTGAAGTCTCTTTAACACATTCCCGTACAACAAAATTTTACACCAGGCCTAATTGAAAGGAGTTGCAGACATTTAGGGGGAGGGGGCATCCTCTCAGCACATATTTGAAGTCCCTTAAACACATTCCCGTACAACAAAATTTTAGACCAGGCCTAATTGAAAGGAGTTGCAGACAACAATTTAAAGATTGTGAAATTTTAAGATTTCTTTAAATTTTGGGGTAGAGAACATTATGTAAAATGAAGAAATAGCCTGATCATAGCAATTCCTTCATTTTCCACAATGTTTCAAAAGCATAAAAGGGATTTTGTGGGAATGGGTTAATCATCTCTCTGAAATCATTCATTGTATTTGTAGTGATTATTCTTTGAATGGTAATTCCTAAGATTCCTTGAATTTAGTTCAATTCATAAACCTGCCTTACAGCAAAGCTACGGATGGGTTTTTGTGTGTCTTTCATGTTACAACGATACATTTACACCCAAAAGACCGTAAATTTAATCAAATCATCCTCCAACTGATAAGATCTTGGGCCCTGCTGAAAAAGTTATGAATAAATAAAAACTAGATCACCAGGTCAAATCTTAGAACCCTGTTTACAACCCAGACGCATTGATTTTCGGCCAAATATTTAACAAAGCCTTACTATGACCTAAATGGCATCAGCTAACAAATTTTGAATAAGTTCACTAGAAGCTTTCCAAATATGACCCCAGAGGAATCACATAACCAAACTTCCAAGAGGTCCGCTAGAAGATACTACATACAATATTTCAATGTTGAAGGCTTTCTGGTTATAGTGAAGATTTTCAAGAGTTCCTACTTTGATCCTATGTAAACCCAATCCAACAGTGACGCTTATTGACGCCCCTCAAGAAAAGCAATTGGGAAACATTGTGTAAAATGAAGAAATTGCTTGTAAAAAGCAATTTCTTCATTTTCCATAATGATTTCTTCTGAGATTTCTTAACTTTCATCAACTTTAACCTCTTCCCACTCAGTGACGCTTCAAGACGCCTCCAAGATAAAAAGCGTGGGAAAACATTGTGAAAAATGAAGAAATTGCTTGTAACAAGCAATTTCTTCATTATTCAATGTTTTCTACCCCAGAAGTACAAAAAAATCCAAAATTTCATAAGCTTTCAATTGTCTTCTGCAAATCCTTTCAATTTGGATCAGTCTAAAATTTTGCTGTCTGGTAATGGGTTAAATTGTTGTCCGCAACTACTTTCAATTTAGACAAGTCTAAAATGTTGCCATCTGGTAATGGGTTAAATTAGGGTGTAACTGAGCAGAAACCAATTGCAACCCAAAAGGCATTACACAAAGTTTGTGGAGGTTCATCAAGAGATGCTACATACAAAATATCAATGCCCTCTGCTTTCTGATCTCAAAGAAGGAGATTTTTAAACTCTACTTCTTTAACCCGTTCCTGGTTAATCCCTGGTTTTTACGTCCCTGTGATTTTGTAATTGAGAAAAGATTATGGAAAAAGAAGAAATTGCTTGTATCAAGCAATTTCTTCTTTTCCACATTTTCTACCATACTAAATGGTTATTTTTCAAATAAAATCAACTTTAAATTTTCGCCTGCAAAACCTTTGAATTTGGAGAGGTCTAAAATTTTGCAAAACAGGAAAGAGTTGATTCTTTTCCTGTTTTGCTGTCCAATTTCAAAAGATTTTGCAGACCAAAATTTAAAGTGGATTTAATTTGAAAAATATCAATTCAGTAAGGTAGAAAATATTGTGCAAAAGAAGGAATTGCTTGTTACAAGCTATTCCTTCTTTTCTACAGTGTTTTCTCAATTATAAAATCAAAGGGACGTAAAAACCAGGGCTGAATAGGAAAGGGTTAATTCAATAGAAAATAGAATGTGCCACAGTAGCATCAAAATATAAACCAATAGACCCCATATGAACAAACCTGGATGAGTTCTACTGGAGGATACTTCAGAACAAATATTAACCCATTACCAGACAGCAAAATTTTAAACTGGTCCAAAGTTTATCAATTTTTATATTTTTTCAACTTTCTTGGTAGACAACAGTGGGTGCAAACAATTCTTTATTTTACACACTTTTCCAAACTGTATTTCTTGAGGGGGGTCAAAAAGCATCATCGGGTGGGAATAGGTCAAGGCAATAGCATTTTGATTTCAGAGAGAAAGATATTTTAAGTTTTTCCGTCTTCGTATTCATGTAAAAATACAGTGAGCCTGGGTTGGGCCCAATTATGACCATACAGACATCATGTGAACAAACTTGATGGAGGTCCCCCAAGAGATGCTGCATACCAAGTACATGTATCAAAGCTCTCTGCAATCTAGTTTAAGAGAAGAAGATATTTAAAGACTTTTCACCCATTTTTCTGCTATGCCAGCCAATGTAAATGGTAGATTTCAATTATTTGCACAATTTTAGAACTTAACCCAAGGAACATCCTGCTAAGTTTCATCATGATTGGCCAACTGGTTTAGGAGATGTTTAAAAAAATTGTTGAGAGACACATGATGACGCATAATTAACCCTTTCCCGTTCAAATACGGGATTTTACGTTCCTGTGATTTTTAACTCAAGAAAACATTGTTGAAAAAGAAGAAATTGCTTGTAACAAGCAATTTCTCCTTTTTCCACAATATTTTCTACCACATAGGATGGTTTCATTTCAAATGGCATCCAGTTTTCATTGTCGTCTGCAACCTCTTTCAATTTGAACTAGTCTAAAATTACCAAAAACGGGAAAGGGTTAAACTGGAAGCAGGATATCGGATATTCACATTGGCTCACCTTGAGCACTTTGAGCTCAGGTGAAGTAAAACAGATAATTTGGAGCATCGCTTCAAAAATTCGGGTAATGTGAAAGACTAGTTCAATGTCATTACCAAAGCTATAAGTTGGTTGTCAAAAATGATCTGGAAAGTTATTTAACCCATTCCCACACAGTGACGCTTTTTGATGCTCCCAAGAAAAACATGTGGGAAAACATTGTGTAAAATGAAGAAATTGCTTGTATAAAGCAATTTCTTCAATTTACATGTTTTCCACCCCGAAAGTTGCAAAAATCTAAATTTTCATGGTTATTAAATTGTTGTCTATAAAACCTTTCAATTTGGACCAGTCTAAAACTTTGCTGTCTGGTAATGGGTTAATGGATGTCTTCGGACAAACTACAAAGGGGTGGGGGTAATCTGTGTCTGTGATACATTTCTTTTTTTTCATAAACAAAAGAAAGACAAACTGCATAGAAATATTTTAATGTTATTCGGTACTTTGTCGGAAATTGGGTATGGACAAAAACACACATTCTGTTTTATAGTTCAAATAATATATGAATAATGAACATGTATACATAAAGTTCTTGATCATTTGGAAATTTCAAACAAATTAAAACTGGTTGGTCGAGTTACCTTTTCACATTTAAGCCATTCTCACACAAGCCCTTTAACACCCGGCAAATATCTTTGGAAAATAAAGTGGACAATGAAGAAATTGCTCATAACAAGCAATTTCTTCAATATACACAGTGTTTTCTACCCCAAATCATAATATTTCAATAATTTCAAAAGCTTTAAATTGTCAACTGCAAATTTTTCATATTGTACTAATCCAAAATTTTGTGATGTGATAATAGGTTAGCTGATTACCAGATGACAATAGCTTTGGAGTTTTCCTATTTGAAAGAAGTTGCAGACCACAAATCAAAGCTGGTTAATATTGGAAAAAAACAACTAATTAGGGTAGAAAACAGCGTGATAGGAGAAGAAATTGCTTGCAACAAACAATCTCTGCTTCAATAACTACATTTTTTTTAATACAATATCTAAGGGTCGTTAAAAGCAGGATTATGAGAGAATGGGTTTAATTTCTCTAAGAGAATCCAAATGATTCAAAATCTTGTGAGATTTCATTTAAATTATTCCCACACAATGACGCTTTCAAGAAAAACCTTGGAAAACAGTGTGGAAATAGAGAAATTGCTTGTCATAAGAAATTTCTGCATTATTCACAATGTTTTCTTAGCAGACAGATGAAAAATCTAGTTTCATAAACTTTAAATTGTTGTAACATCTATGAATTTTGACCAGTCTAAATTTTTGTTGTGTGGAAATGGGTTAAGATAACAATGTGATAAAGAGCATAATTGTGAAATCTCCTTTTCCCTCAATACTTTCTACTACATAAGGTACTACATACTTTAGACTCAAACTGAACCAGTCCTAAACTGCGTGATCTGTTCAAGGGTGAAAGTCAAAAACTCAAACGGTGATGCATTGGACCATGGAGGATGAATGCAGATCTTTATTTAAAATCTCATCTTTTTTTTTTTACATGAAATACACCAAACATTTAAAGCTTGATTCAACAGCAGCAAAATTTTGATTTGGTTGTAGTGATACCAGATATATAACTTTCAAGGTGAAGTAAAACAAAAATAGTGTGGGAGACGTTACAAACAATAAGGTGAATATAGAGCTTGGATACTTGCTTCAATGTAAAATAAATTAGGCTTGTCACTCAAACAAGGGACAAACTGGACACTGTATATAAATATCTTAACCCATTACCTCACAAATTTGCACTGTGATGCTTTAATCCTTCCCCATACAATCACGCTTTTTATACAAGTAATTTCTTCATTATCCACAATGTTTTCTATGCTAAAGACAAAAATCTTTAAAATTTCATTAACCTACAACAATCGTCTGCAACATCTTTGAATTTGGACCAGTCTACAATTTTTTAAATCAATGTTTTCATTGTGAAATGTGACCTGCTAAATGAAAAAGGATACCATAGTAATGACTATAAAAAATTTATGAGGAGATAGGACTAAGCTTAGATAAAACAATTTTGATGTAAAAACTACTGTAATAGTAAATTGACTTCTATATTTATAATTTTGGCCAAAAACAGAATTTCAAACCTGGTCACAGTCTGACTAGGTTAAGCATTTTAGCAAATCCAAGAAAAATCCTAAGATGGATAACAAATCAGGGGCTTAGAGAAAAAGCATGGTATGGGTCTCTACAATGTATAGACCAGTGCTATGTTTTTGCTCTAAGCCTTGAAATATATATGAGCCAGTGCCTGATATTTTTTAATCATTTCACATTAAGTACAGACAAAGAGTAGCCTCGACAGCCAATAAGGGCATTTAGAGTTTTTGGGTCAGTATCTATCTCTAGAGCAGACAGTGAGGACTGATCAGACTGTCAGGACCCATGAGCTGTGTAATGGTTGGAAATGTCACGTCCTGGCTCAAATATGCTTTGAAGTGAGACCAAAATAGCACATATTTAGGGATGTCTACTGTATGTAATGGAAGAAACAGAAATTAGCACATATTGTAATAAAGTGAAAAAATAATGGACTATAGGTGAAACGTTCAACAAAAATTTAACAACAATTAATTTCTGAAATAAACACAACTAGATCTAATACAGGAATCTAATTATATTCATAGGACAATTATTTACACTCAAGAATAACATTCATATATACAAGAGAAACAAAAATCTGTACATATGTACAGGAAATATTTCAACACAGGAAGATACCACTGCAAATTATCGCTCTGAAGACAGAAAATTGGAAATTAAGTGATGGCAAAAAAATACAAAATAAATTTTTATCAGTGTATTGTAGAGATGCATGTAATTTCTGTGTGCAAAAATTGTTACAAACAACTGCCTAAGTTAGAAAATAATGTCAGTTGCATTCAAAAGTATCTGGAAGCAGATTATTTTAAACCAGATTAGACTTAGGCAGTTAAATTTCAAAAAGCATCTTCAGCAAGACAAGGGAACAGTTTTATACTGCATATGGGAACAATCTATTATTGGCAAAATGCAGTTTTCAATCAACCTATTGATCAATCCAATTACTGTTTCTATCTTGAAGTGCCGTATTTATCTCCAATACTATTCTTGACTGGTGACCAGTATGTTGAAAAAACAGTTCATTAACCTGTTTCCAGACAGCAAAATTTTAGACTAGTCAGAATTGAAAGGAGTTGCAGACAAAATAATGATGGAAGTTACAGATGGAAAATGAAGAAATTGCTTCAACCAAGCAATTTACACAATGTTTTCCCAATTATTTTCCATGAGAGGTGTCAAAAGGCATCAATGAGTCGGAATGGATTTATGCTGTAGTTATAATATTTTAGTAGCCAATCAATGATTCATATTTTGTTAGCAGCAACCAATAAACAACACATTACTACAGTAAATGCAAAAAAAATATTCACCTATCAGACCATTTTTTAGGCAAGAAATAAACTTTTTACAATGACATTTATGTTGGTTTGGATTAGATTCACATTGTAACTACAACTTCTTCAAGATGAAGCTATGATGTTTATGCTGCAAACCAATGATTTACCTTTAACCCATTCCCACATAAGATGACACTTTTTGACATCCCTGAAGAAAAACATTTGGGAAAATATTGTATGAAATAAAGAAATTGCTTGTTGCACAATGTTTTCTACCCATAAAGTTGACATAAGCAACCATTTCATAAACTTTAAATTGTCCTCTGTATATCCTTTAAGTTTGGACCAGTCTTAAAATTTCTCTTGTGATTGGTTAATTAGCCCATTCCCACACACAATGACACTTTTTGACGCCCCTCTAGAAAAACAATTTTGGAAAATATTATGTAAAGTGGGGTAACAAGCAATTTCTTCATTTTCCACATTATTATATACCCAGAAGTATGAACAAGAGCACCGCCTACGGGTGCCTACGCTTAGCTGTTGGGTGCTGGATAGTGGACAAAATGCATCTAGAGTTATCCCCCTTGATAGTATAGGTTGCTCTTTTGACAGTGAATAAGTGTGCCAAGTTTCAAGTGAATGCCTTTAGTAGAATCAGAGATATCACAAAATGTCAAAGTTATTCCATCAGCTAAAAATTGTCGTCTGCATTTCCTTTTGATTGTGACCGGTCTAAAATTTTGCCATGTGGTTACGGGTTAAAGAGCCGTTTTAAGTGGTCAAGGATATAGCAATCTAATTCTATGTAAGACAGTTCCCTAGTTCATTGAAAAACATTCCAATTACACAATATAGAAATAGCTTTGTGATGAAAAGTAAGTCACTAGTTCATTGAAAAACTTTCCAATTACACAATATAGAAATAGCTTTGTGATTAAAAGTAAGTCATTTTTCTGACAAATTTCAACATATGAAATGACCAGATTGAAAAAGCAAATGTGTCAATCCTTGTTAGACTGCAGGGATTTCAAGTCTGTTCAAGGCCTAAATTTCATTACTTTGCAGATTTTCTGTATGCCGAATTGTTTGTCTACTTGCTGTAGATCAGATTTCCAACCCTTGATGACCAGTGCTGGATTTAATGACTTTTTCAAACATTAGATTCTCAAAATTACTGAATAGCCCCCTTTTGGGTGCGGGTCACATTTATCTATTTAATACAGTTAATTTCAAAATGCATATTTCCCTATTAAGTATCATCCTACAGAGAGTTGATTGATATGTAAATGAAATAAATCTTTTCATTAATGTATTGACACATTACCACACAATTAGCCTTTTTGACACCCTTCAGATTTACTGCAATGGAAAACTTTGTGGGAAAAAGAGAATTTGCTTTTAACAAGCAATTTCTTCTTTTCTAACATTGGTTCTATCTTATTTGATGCTTATTTCTGATTCAAATTCAATTGAAATGTCTCCTGAAATTTCTTTCAATTTTGACAAGTCTTAATTTGTGGTCTGGTCATTGATTAAGCCATTCCAAAACAATCTGGCCCCAACAAGAAAAGGGCTTTGGAAAATTTTGTGTAAAACTTTTCCATTATCCACAGTGTTTTCTATCCAAAGAGACAAAGATTTTTAAAATTCATCAATAAAAACTTTTGTCTGAAGCTTCTGTGAATCTGGACCAGTCTAAAATTGTGACATATGGAAATGAACTAGTTCCAAAGAATAACCCATTACCAGACAGCAAAATTCTAGACTGGTCCGAATTCAAAGAAGTTGCAGACAACAATATGAAGTTGGTGAAATTTTAGATTTCTTCAATTTTCTTGGTAGAAAACATTGTGGAAAACGAAGAAATTGCCTGTTTCAAGAAACTCATCATTTTACTCAATGCTTTCTTAACTGTGGGGTGTCAAAAAGTGTCATTGTGTGGGAATGGGATAACCAAGATATACTTGTTACAAGTTCTATATAGAATGACTGTATATACAGATGAAAGAATGGGAAACTTCACTATTTTGGCACTTGTGAATGATGAGTTATACATGTGCTGACAATTACAAATTACTTTGCTAGTGACCCTTTCCTGTTCAATACACGTCCCTTTGAATTTATAATTGAGAAAATATTGTGGAAAATGAAGAAATTACTTGTAACAAGCAATTTCTTCTTTTTCCACAATTCTTCAACCCTACTGAATAGTTATTTTTCCAATTAAACCCAAATTAAACTTTTTTATGCATAGCCTTTGAATTTAGACAAGTCTAAAATTTTGTAAAACGGGAAAGGGTTAAACTTTTTGTTTGCATTTTTAACAATCTTGTGGTAGACAAAATTCATTTATGTGTGTGCTTCCTAGGTATCACTAGTGCATGGTTGGTGTTCTGAAATATCTAACTCAAGGAAAGAAACCCATTCCCACACAACCAAATTTTAGACTGGTCCAAATTAAAAAGAGTTGCAGCCGACATTTTAAAAGCATATGAAATTTCGGATTTTTTCTACTTTTTGGGTAGAAAACATTGTAGTGAATGAAGAAATTGCTTGTGACAAGCAATTTCTTCATTTTTCCACAATGTTTTCCAATGCTTTATTTTCTAAAAGCATCATTTAGTGGGAATGGGTTAAGTGGCAGACCATATTTCAGCCTAAGTCAAATTTGAAAGGAGGAATTGCTTACTACAAATAATATTTCCTTTTCTCTCAATTTTTGTTAAGCCATATATTTGCATCACATAAAAATGTGTGATTGAGTGACAATGAGTAAATCAGTCAGGCGGTCAGGATTTGAACCCTTCACCTTCAACTTCGCAGTAAGTGGAAGCAACAGTCATTAATAAAATTCAGAATCGTAATACTATAACACAACAATAAAATAATTAGAAACATAATGAATAGTATTGATCAGACATCTTGTATTTGATTCCAAAGTTGGATGCAGTGCCAAATGTTCCAATGCCAGATTTGGTTTAATACCACAGTAGAGTATTCGATTTACTATATACAAAAAACCTACACATTTTTATGTCTGTAAATCAATGATTTTTTACACTTCATGTTTGTTCGTAGCAATGTTCATTTTCAATGTGATTTTATTTTAGAAGTAAATGACTTCAACTGAAAGTATTACGCATGGAACCATATCTAACATCGTCAGAAACAGATTTTTATCCGTTGTATCCGATTTTCATCTGTGTGTTTGTATGTAGTTACTATAAAATATTGGTAGGTATATGATTCATACATATATTGGTCAATATTTCCATAATGGTATTGTGCTTTTGTTGGTCCAATAGCTACTGTACATGCCCTCGCTTACCAGTGAATATGATCTGTTTTACAACAACTTATAGACATCACAATCAAACATGATGAATATCTGAGCTGATAGATGTAGATGAGAAATGGATCAGCCACTTTCTCTATGTGACCTTTCATGTAAACCTCTGATTTGAGAACTATAAAATTATAAGACCTAGCTTCTTATGCTGGCCAAGGTAAATCTCATTACTTTTTGTAATTTCCTATAATCAAAATCATTATGCCATCTAGTTGTGTGCTGCAATAACAGGGAGTCGGTTTCATTTAACCCTTGCCTGTTCAATCCCTGGTTTTTATGTCCCTGTGTTTTTATATTTGAGAAAAAATTGGGGATAATAAGAAATTGCTTGTAACAAGCAATTTCTTATTTTTCCACATCTTTTCTACCCTTCAGAAAGATTATATTTCAAATAAATTCGTCATTGAATTGTTGTCTGCAAAACCTTTGAATTTGGACAGGTCTAAAATTTTGAAAAACTGGAAAGGGTTAAACATAATTTGCTTTTGGTAAGACTTAAAATTTGACATTAGACACCATAGTTTGCCAGAATTGAAGAGCTAAAACAGTTCATTTTCAGAATATTCAGGGATCTGGAAATGAACATGTCAATGGTTTATTGCAAGACTATTTCAAGTGTCTATAAATCGTATAAAAACTTAGAACACCCTCGCATTTAACCCTCAAAGTATTGATATTTCAATGATTTGTTTGTTTGAATGGGGTTTTACGCCGATTTTAACAATCTTTCAGTCATATCGCGGCGGCTGGAGCACCTAACAATGGATTCCTGGTATTTCTCACACCAGTACTACCATTACATCCTTTCCTAGCCTCCAGCTGCTATCCCACATAGGTCTACGATTATCGACCCATTGGTGAGAGACAAATAGTCGGAAAGGATGAGTGCCGCCGTCGGGAATCGAACCCGGGACCTCTAGATTGACAGTCCAACGCGCTACCAACTGCGCTATGACGGCGGCGATATTTCAATGAGAAATGATTGCAAAAACTCATACACTGCACAGGCAGTAACGTATCTGATTGCCAGATTGTAACATGTGTCTAAAAACTGTATGGACACTTACTGTAGTCCTACCTCAACACCTCATTATATGTCTCTCGAATCCTATGGTCCATGTTTTTAACAATTTAAAATTCATTTGAATGCAAATATTCAAAAACCTTTAGACAAAAGAAAGTCACAACAATCTAAATCTGATATTTCTATCTGAAACTCTATGTTGTTGTTCTTTAACAGCTTTCTCTTAAACTGGATAATTCTAACAAGCACTTACAACATATGATTTGTAGGAAAAATGATGAAATTCAACTTTCTGAAATCTTCCCTTCTATCTGGAGTTCAATTTTAGCCACATCTCATACTTGAAAACTCGAAACATTCCAATGACAACAATCAAACAAACATTTAACACAGGTAATCCATTACACACAACATTGGTACATTAATTCCACACAGTTTAACCCATTACAATACAATCCATCTTCTTATGACCCTTAAGATAATAAGGTGTGGAAAAATATTGAGAAGAAATTGTTTGTAAGAAGCAATTTCTTTATTTCTCCAAATATTCTCTACTTTGAAAGACACTGATTAATAAAACTGTAGCATTTGAGAATTATCAGCTGCAACCTCTCCCAATTCAGACAAGTCAAAATGTTGACATCTAGTAATAGGTTGCAAAAGTAAGCAATCACTCACAATTAATAAAGTAACATTCATATCTGTTCAACGATAGTCATTTAATCAATGACAAACTCAAACACAAACAAAACAATGTACACAGCACTCAAAAACATAAATAAATGCAATAATTGAAGATGTATGTATAAATATAGAAGCACTGTACAAGGCATATTTATTATTTATCTAACACCAGGTGGGGCTAAAATGATTTGAAAAATTACAACTAGGCCAAATCATAACTATAGCATTTTGACACACATTCAACATTTCTTAGACATACTGGTATCATACAACATCATATAGGGTATAGAGTTGCCCTGTAATACCCGATGATAATTCACTTTTACTCAGTCTAAACTAAAAATTCAAGAAACAATTAAGTTACATCACTAGCTTGCCAAACTAAAACCGGCCATCTGTAAATTCCATTAAACATGAAACAGGAAAAGAGGTCACTATCACGACAGCTCACCCAAAATTGGTACAATTGATATTTCAAAACAAACATAAAGAAAGTAGAATGATGTACCTTTCATCAACTCTGATCAGTCTGCAAAAGTCATGCAGCCTAACAAGAGTATTTTTTGCTCTTCTGAGATGGCTCTTTGAATTTGTAAACAAAGACACACAAATATATACGAGAATGATTAAACCATTCCAACACAACGATGCAGTTGATGCCCCTCAAGAAAAACAATTTGGAAAACATTGTGTGAAATGAAGAAATTGCTGCAACAAGCAATTTCTTCATTTTCCACAATGTTATCTACCCCCCGAAAAAACGAAAAAGAAACTCTAAAATTCTATCAATTTAACATGTCATCTGCAACTTCATTCATTTTGGACCAGTCTGACATTTTGTCATCTGATAATAGGTTAACTTTTCTAGCACAATTGTTGAATCACTGGCCATGCCACTCTGTCTCTGACAGTTAGTTGGCTTCAATAATAAATAGTGTCATTTTGCAAAAATTAAGCTAAGTAACCTGTAACAAAAAAATTGAATTGTTTGGCGACCTCAATGTTGTTATACAGCTTGAATAAGCTATAATTATGACATTAAAGTTGCCATACTCCCAAATATTTATACCATAACTGTCCAAAATTCATTTCTATCATAAATTAATGATTTTATTTGACAATCTACTTTTGTATTGGCACTGGCAATCTGTCAATTGAAAATACAGTTGTATTGTGTAAAATGCTAAAATCACAAGCTTTCTTCTCCTTTAAACTCAGTGCTTTTTTCCCACTTCTTTTCTAGGATAAGCCAATCAGTTGAATCTATTGACCCAAGTTCCTTTCTCTTGAATCCTGCTGTTCCACCTTAAATCAAGTTGTTAAATGTTTTAGATACAAACTAGTGATTTGGATGAAGTCTACTTTTGTATGAACACTGTACAAGACCCTATGTGTCATAGCTTTCCTTTCATAACAAGTTTGATACAGAATGATACAGTTACAATATGTTCATTACATAGAGTGCCATTTAAAACTGGGACAAATCTCTACAAATTCAATAACAAGGCCCTGATATTTAAGACAGCTTTACAATACAGGACAGGAGTGATAAGCCTCTTTACAAAACATTCCTACCTTTTCACAAACCCTTTTATACTGTTTTTTAGGAAAATAAAAGGGGCAAGCATTTTTTTCCCTTTTTATCGCAAAGCTTTCTGTCCAATATGGTGAACCTTCTTCCTATTACAATAATTTTCAAATGTTGTCTGCAATTTCTTTTAATAAGGAACAGTCCAAAGTTGTTCTGTTTATTACACTAACATCCTGTAAACTAAACATCAAACCAGTAATTTACCAATCACTAGCCCTGTGCACTGACTCCGCTGGCCACACCCACTAACTTCAACAGGAAGTGCTGCTTCAATATTTAACAGACATCCAGCAAAAAAGACAAATGGTTGGTTGTTAACCTGAATGTTGTAACTACAGGTTGATTAAGCAGTAGTTATAATTTTTAAGTTAACAAACCAACTAAAATGCTTCACAAAAATGTCGGCAAATGTCAGGGCTCACATTTCAGGTCAGTTCAAAATGAACAACTTAATTGGCCATTTTTTTCTTTGAATGACAGTCATGACTGGTCAGTTGGACTATCCAATATTGATAGATAGGTAAAGGGACTGTGTTGATTACAGTACACTCATCCACACAACATACAAACTGTATGTTACACTTGCAGTTAGATTCTCTCATATTGGATAGAGTTAAAAGGACTGCATGGATCACAGTAAACACACAATATATAAACTGTCAAGTTCACGTTGTACCACCTGAGAGAGACTCTAATGTTGGATAGATAGCTAGAAGAACTGCAAACAGCAGCATTAGTAGAGGTATACTGGAACAGAAGGAAATCTGAAAAAATATTTAAATAAATAATATATTAGAATAAATACTGTCAATTTTTTTTAACCCATTCCAACACAGTGGAATTTTAGACTGGTCTGAATTGAGAGAAGCTGCAGACGACAATTTCAAGTTGATAGAATTTTGGATTTTTTCGTCATTTTGGGTAGAAAACATTGTGGATAATGAAGAAATTGCTTGATACAAGCAATTTCTTCATTTTCCACATTGTTTTCAAAAGCTTTTTTCTTGAGTGGCGTAAAAAGGAGGGATTGAGTTGTAATGGGTTAAGAGACATGAATTATTGTTGAGTTATCAAACAATTACTAGGTAAGAAAATTTTACACTGGTCCAAATAGAAAGGATTTGCAGATGACAATTTAAAGTTTATGAAATTCTAGAGTATTAAGTTCATGGGTTATGTTTTCAGCGGACAGACAGAAACTGGTAAAACAATATGACCCCACCCCCATCTATCGGAGGAGGGGAAAATGAAAATATTTAATTCCTTATACATCAAACCTCTGTATACAATTCTTACTTTGAAAGCATTGAAAATGAAAGCTGTAAATAACTTTCCATTATTTCTTAACCAATTGCCAATGTAATATATAATCTTCAACAAAGAATCAAAAGAATCTAGGAGAAAGTGAGAGAAAGCTTTTGAAAGTGAAGATTCAATAGATTGAGATTAGAAGGATTTTGTTTTCTAAAACTCTTAGCACATTCCCACACAATGACGCTTTTTGGTGCCCCTCAAGAAAAACAATTAGGAAAATGTTGTGTAAAATGAAGAAATTGCTTGTAACAAGTAATTTCCTCATTTTACACAATGGTTCTACAAAGAAAGTTTAAAAAAAGTTGAAATTTCAAAATTTCAAATTGTTGTCTGCAATTCCATCAATTTTGACCAGTTATAAATGTTACCGTCTGGTAAAGGGTTGAGCTAAAGGGATTCTCTTCAATGAAGTAATTTTTCTGTTGATACTGCATGAAACATGAAAATTATCCAGTACAAGCATTTAAGTTACAGTCAATATTTTCTTAACAAGCTCTGGTTGAGTTTTTTCCCCAAATCTTTTATCCCGGCAGTCTAGTAATTTTTCTCCCTAGGTGCAATTTAAAGTTTCTCGTATTGAGGGTTTCTCCCAACTTTTGACCCTTTAGGAAGTACTATTTCTGTTGTTACCTGTCCAAGTTTTTCCGAGTTTGTGATTCTTCCAACTTTTGACCTCGGGGCGGGGGGAAGCTGTATTTGAAATTTTGTTAGTGATGAAGTTAGTAACTTGCTCTAGATAAGCATTTTGGCAACCTTTTGACCCAAGGCAGGACAGTTTTGACCCAAGGGCAATCTTTTACCAAAAGTGATAAAGATTTATCTGGCGATGCCATATCCCTAATATGCCATCCCTAGGTACATAGTTTGAACCAAAGTTTCTCACCTGAGTAGCAATCTCTAACTGACAATTGAATTGACCTGAATGATTTATTATTGCACCTCTGAGGGGCCATGGAAGAACCCTTGGACCATAATTCATACAATTCTTGTAGATGGTAATGCTGCATGCATTAGGGCCAAGATCGCTCACCTGAATTCACTATCTCAAGCTAACGAATCAACTCAAATTTGAAAACAATGAGAAATTTTACACAGTCAAATGGATTTACCATTAAAAAAAAAGGTTGTGATTTGATAAGATGAAAACTGATTATGCCATTAATGCCACCTTCTACAAATTTTCAGTAGGGGTTCTTCTTTGATTTCAATACGAGCATTTACAGTTAGTTTCAGAAAGATTGAACCAAATTTATGACTTCTAAGGCGATTACAAAGAAACTGTCAATAAGGCCCTTTTTTCCTTTCCTATGTCAGAAAGTCTCTAAAATCAACAGGGTTGTTCCTCTTGACTAAGAAGTGATATTGCCATTTATCCAACCGTTAACAATAGTCAATGGGGGTTCTTCTTTCATGACAATACAAGCATTTTCAGCAAGTTTGAGAAAGATTCAGCCAAAACTGCAAACTCTAGAGTGGTAATAAGGAAATTGTTAATAGGGCCCCTATTCCCTTGATATTGGTCAGAATGTCACCATATTCCATAGGGTTCTTCCTCATTATAATTGAGCAAGTTTCAGAAAGATTGAGCCAAAATAGCAACCTCTAGAGGGAATTGTCAATAAGGCCCCTTTTTCCTTGATATTGGTCTGAATGCTTGTATAACTTACAAGAAACACCCTGTATGTTTAAAAAACATGTGTATATGTATCTTACCACAGATTTGTGTAAATGAAATATGTTGTTTTTATTCACTTATCTAAACATGTAGTGGACACACACACTAACTTATTAGAACATTTTAACCCTTGTCATGCTGAACCTGGAATATTCCGGTTTTGGCAGGAGGTGTAGACTAAGATCAGACTGCACTTATGTGCAGGCTGATCTTAGTCTACACCTCCTGCTTGTACTTTTCTTACCAGATTTGCATATGAAGTTGATTTCTAAAAAAATATTGAATTTTGAACATCACTTTGATTTGACAGTAATTCAGTAAGGAAATTTATATAGCATGACAAGGGTTAAGGTAAAAAGATTACACATTTTGTAAGGAGAGTTTCTGCAATCAAGGGCAGATGTTTACCTTTCAGTAAAAGTTGAGTTAAGGTTTATATTTCCATCATCATCCATACTTATATAATAGCAAAGAAAGTCATGATTGATCAAGTCAGACATGCATATAATTACATTGAAACATTGTAAGACAGGAAAAGTTGTTTGTTTCTTCAAATCCACATGCTAGAAACAGACAAATATGATGGGAGCTTTAATTATTGCAAGCTTTAGAAATCTTTACAGCAAAAGTTCCTGTTGCTTTGATTTGAAAGACGTCGAGTTTCAAAACAATCTTAAGGGTTCGACACTAACTGAATTTTGCCAGAGGCCTTTAAGACCAGTTGGTTCAAATTCTTACAGGGCTTCCTCTCTGATTGAAGGCCCACAAAATCTTTGGTCGTTTTATACAATACAAAAAGTACATGTATTATGAAGCTAAAAGTGTGTAGTATTTATGATTAAAAGCAAAATAAAGATTAAAAAATGTGGGAAAGAAGAAATTGCTTATTGTTTTTCAACAGTGTTTTGCCTAATTGAATATCTATGGTTCATGAAAAACAGCAATTGGATGGGTAAGGGCAAAAGGGTAGTTTTATACAATTTGATTTGAAGAAGAAAATAACAAGGTGCCAAATTTTCACAAGATACGTCCGTCACACTGCTTAATATTAACTGGGGGTTTGAATAGAACTGAGGTTATTTTGAATGAATAATTTTTGTCAAACAAAGTATGAAAAACAACAAAGGACAATAACTCAAAAAATAGTCTAGGTAGAGTTATGGTTCTTGTACACTGCACTCCTACTTGGTTAGCTCTATCCATCCATGAAATTTCATTATTCTAGCTATTATACTTTTAGAGATATACTCCAGACAAGATTCAAGTATGAAAAACAACAAAGGGCAATAACTCAAACAAGAGGCCCAGTGGGCCTAAACGGTCACCTGAATAAAAGAGCACCAAGACAAGTGATTTTGTTTGAAAGAATTAGAAAAAGGTTTGGTTGAAATCCGCCCAGTTCTTGAGAAGAAGATGAAAATGTTTAAAAGTTACCAAAAATTACCCCCTTTTGGTCCCCATTTTAGGGCCCCCTGACCCCCCAGCCTTTTTATTTTCACAAATCGGAATAACCATTACCAAATAATGCTTTTCACCAAGTTTGTTTGAAATTGGCTTCGTACTTCATCAGAAGAAGATGAAAATGTGAATTTTTTAACATGATGAACTTTGACCTCTGGGTGTGGCCCCATACATGACCCCAGGGGCATGAATTTCACAATTTATAATATACCTGTCCTAGTTGTCATGCACAGAAAGTATTTAAGCTCTGGCATTAACGGTTTATTAGAAGAAGATTTTTAAAGAAGTACCAAAAATTACCCCTTTTTGGCCCCTATTTGGGCCCCCATGACCCCCAGAACCCCTATTTTCACAAACTTGAATTGGCATCCCCCAATGATGCTTTCTACCAAGTTTGGTTGAAATCCGCCCAGTAGTTCTTGAGAAGAAGATGAAATATTTAAAAGTTACCAAAAATGACCCCCTTTTGGTCCCCATTTTAGGGCCCCCTGACCCCCCAGCCTTTTTATTTTCACAAATCGGAATAACCATTACCAAATAATGCTTTTCACCAAGTTTGTTTGAAATTGGCTTTGTACTTCATCAGAAGAAGATGAAAATGTGAATTTTTTAACATGATGAACTTTGACCTCTGGGTGTGGCCCCATACATGACCCCAGGGGCATGAATTTCACAATTTATAATATACCTGTCCTAGTTGTCATGCACACAAAATATTTAAGCTCTGGCATTAACGGTTTATTAGAAGAAGATTTTTAAAGAAGTACCAAAAATTACCCCTTTTTGGCCCCTATTTGGGCCCCTATGACCCCCAGAACCCCTATTTTCACAAACTTGAATTGGCATCCCCCAATGATGCTTTCTACCAAGTTTGGTTGAAATCCACCCAGTAGTTCTTGAGACGAAGATGAAAATGTTTAAAAGTTAACGGACGACGGACGACGCACGACGCACGACGACGGACAAACGATGATTGCAATAGGTCACCATGACCATTCGGTCAGGTGACCTAAAAATAGGCCAGGTAGAGTTATGGTTCTTGTGCACTGCACTCCCACTTGGTGAGATCTATGCAGCAATGAAGTTTCATGATCCTAGCTATAATACTTTTAGAGAAATACTCTGGACAAGATTCAAGTATGAAAAACAAGAAAGGGCAATAACTCAAAAAATAGGCTAGGTAGAGTTATGGTTCTTGTACAATGCACTCCCACTTGGTGAGCTCTATCTATCCATGAAATTTCATTATTCTAGCTATTATACTTTTAGAGATATACTCCAGACAAGATTCAAGTATGAAAAACAACAAAGGGCAATAACTAAAAAAATAGGCCAGGTGGAGTTATGGTTCTTGTGCACTGCACCCCCCCCCCTTTGGTAAGATCTATACACCCATGAAGTTTCATGATCCTAGCTATTTTACTTTTAGAGATATACTCTGGACAAGATTCAAGTATGAAAAACAACAAAGTGCAATAACTCAAAGAATAGGCTAGGTAGAGTTATGGTTCTTGAATACTGCACTCCTGCTTGGTGAGCTCTATCCATCCATGAAATTTCATTATTCTAGCTATTATACTTTTAGAGATATACTCCAGACAAGATTCAAGTATGAAAAACAACAAAGGGCAATAACTAAAAAAATAGGCCAGGTAGAGTTATGGCTCTTGTGCACTGCACTCCCCGTTGGTGAGATCTATACACCTATGAAATTTCATGATCCTAGCTATAATACTTTTAGAGATATACTCCGGACAAGATTCAAGTATGAAAAACAACAAAGGGCAATAACTCAAAAAATAGGCCAGGTAGAGTTATGGTTATTGAGCACTGCACTCTGTATTGATTAGAAGAGTATAACTGCTAAGTTTAA
Source organism: Fragum fragum (assembly GCA_946902895.1). NCBI lineage: Eukaryota > Metazoa > Mollusca > Bivalvia > Cardiida > Cardiidae > Fragum > Fragum fragum. The sequence continues at coordinate 53,019,263 of OX336371.1, forward strand.
AGTCAATCGGACTTACCTTGACAGAGTTATGCTCTGGACAAAGAAGTGGACACCGCCCGGACAACCGGACGCCCGGACTCCACGGGTGATCCCATAATACGTCCCGTCTTCGACGGGCGTATAAAAACAGGTTGAAGCTTAGGAATTGTGCTAATTCTCCCAATAATTCACAGGCCTCAGGCATAGAGAGTGTTAATGTCAACCCCTTGTCTTTATATGCATTGTTTCATTCTAGATATTGTTATATGGTCAGAAAGAATTATAAACGTCATAGCAAATATTAGTACCTATTTTCTCCTAGGCTAAATGAAAAAAATATCTTTATTAAGGTAAATACTAATTACACTTTGAATCAAAATAGTCCTTTACCATTTACTTTCTAAAATGTTCCTTCTTTTTAAACTTATGCAAATCAGATTTTTTAAAAAAACACCTATTTATACTAACAATGCTACTACTCCAATATAATACCATGATTTGTATAAAAAAGAAACTATACCAACATTAACCTAATACCAAACAACAAAATATTAGACTGGTCCAAAATGGAAGATGCTTACAGACAATAAATCAAATTACATGTAAGATAAGTGCAATTTAGGACTGGAAACATTGTGAGAAAGAAGAAATTGCCAATTACAAAACATTGTTTCTTTACCCCATCATAGTTTCCAGATGCGTATTTCTTCAACATATCCAAACACAGCATCGATTGGTAATGCGTAAGATACAATCAAATTTTCAATCAAACAGATGTCTGATTCCTGAAGTAATTTGTGACTTTTTTCCAATAGAATAAAGAAAATACAAAATAAAAGCAGCTAGTTAAGCAAAAAATGTGTGAACTTACCACTTTACTTCGAGTTGCTATTCTAGAATAATTTCCAGACATTTTCTTCAACTCCGAATTCAATCGAGTTATTTCTTTATCACAGTCTTCGCATTTTTGTTTTAGCATGGAAATTTCTTCTTTTGCCTTTTGTAACTGCAAGTAAAAGAAACATCATTTTCTTTAGAAAATTAACTGTAATCTTTAAGTTTATATTGAAACTTACAAATTCATCAAAGACAATCACAAACTCTAGGCTTTTACCCTTTCCTGTTCAAATATGGGATTTTCCTGTGATTTTATACTTGAGAAAACATTGTGGAAAAAGAAGAAATTGCTTGTAACAAGCAATTTCTACTTTTTCCACAATATTTTCTACAACATATGATGGTTTAATTTCAAATGGCATCCAGTTGTCATTGTCATCTGTAAGCTCTTTCAATTTGGACTAGCCTAAAATTTCGAAAAAACGGGAAAGGGTTAAGCCATTAATAGACCACAAAATTTATGACTGATCAAATTTCAAAGACAACAATTTCATATAATAGAATTTTAAAACTTTTTATTTTTTGGGATAGAAAACATTTTGGATAATTAGGAAATTTTGTTTGACAAGCAATTTCTTCATTTTCCAAAATGTTTTCTAAAGTTTTACTCTTTAGGGGCCCCAAAAAGCGAGATTGTGTGGGAAAGAGTTAACAAAATAATAAATGCATATCTGATTTAAATAAATATCTCTTTAACAAGTAATATTTAATTACTCTTTAGCATACAACAAAGAAAGATCTTTCAAGTCAAAAGTATTTTTAAATCAGTGGAATGGTGACAAAATTGATGTATTACATAGATGCTGTATACAGTAGTATATAGTACACTAAATTTGCTCAAAGTTTTCTTAACCCATTACCAGACAACAAAACTTCAATCCAGTCAACATTGAAAGAAATTGCGGATGAACCTTCTTAGATCATATTATTTAAACATTTTTTGTCATTCAGGGAAGAAAGGATTGTCGAGAATACAGAAATGGCTTATCGCAAGCAATTTCTTCATATTCAGATGTTTTCCAAAGCTCTTTTCTTTGAAGGTCATGAAAAGTGAGATTGTATGGGGAAAGGTTAAGAGAACATTCATAGAGGCTTCTGAGTAAAATGCAATACTTGATCCAATGAATTTGACCTTGTTCTCCTATTCACAGTCCCAATACAACAATATGATATACAAATATCGATGCAAAGACCAGACTAAGGTGTGGGATGCTTCAAGTTGAAAAGGGGATTTATTGCTAACTAGAAATGTGTAACAAACATGGATTACCCACTTAACCCATTAATTGAAGACAAAATTTTAGACTAGTCAAAATCAAAAGAAGTTGCAGACAAGAATTAATTAATGAAATTTTAGATTTTTCAACTTTTTGGGTTGAAAACATTGTGGAAAATGAAGAAATTGTCCAAAGTTCATGCAATTCCTTCATTTTACACGATATTTTCCAAAATACACTGCAGCTCCACTATTACGCTGTTGGTGGGGTCGAAGAAATGGAACAGCGGAAGAAGTGGAGCTTTCATGCTATAACGCTGCTGCCCCCCCCCCCCGTCGTAACTGAAATTTTCAGTCGTCGGAATCGGAACTAAACATCCGATAATTCGTGATAAAATTCCTGTAACAAGTTTAATTCTATACAAGTTACTAGTCGGGAAATGAAAAACAACAACTGTAGTTACGAGATTTTAGCAGAAACCGACGAAATTCAGCGTGCGGAGAATTAATTTCTAACCTTACCTTCCCAGTCTATCAGGATTGAATAATCCGTAAATTTCTACAGGTCTATAACTTGTGGTTCTCTTTCTCCCAATATTATAAAGCTAGAACCCGAGACATGTTTTATAATTATGATGGTCGTCTGCATTAATCTAATTGAATTTAGTTTTACAGGGACGTAAATATTTCCATCCTTAGACAAAAGGGATAAAATCTAAGTATCACCCATAGCAACGTCCCCTTGGAGACTGACGAGTTGTTGAACACCTGGGGTTACTGAAGCGTTGAGAAAATGTCGCGTGGATTGACCTTCGAACCTCTTTCGCTCTTATGGACTTGGTCTAATTTCTTTACCATTGTTAAAAATACGGTAACAATAAACCGACAAAGAACTCTATCTGAACCTAGTCATTTACGAATCTGGAATTTAAACTGACCAGTTGCACGTATACAAAACTGGATTAAACTTTGTAGCGGCTAACTTTTAATCATAAAAATGAAGGTCATAATAATCGAAAAATATCTGAGACAGCGAAATGTCTGGTTTCATAATGACAAGAGTAAAACATTCGGTCAGCAAGAATTCTCACAGGGTACGCGTCTGGCACACTCCTGAAACTCTCCCATAAATAGCTGAACATCTGGCGGCGGCACCTTTGATCACCTTTCCTCCCTCAGAATAAAATAAACTGTACCCGAAATACCTTGACTTCAAATTTGTCGACGAGCTTTTTGCCGTGAGTTTGATCATACAGAATGGCATTAAATTTTCAGATTATTGAAAGAATTGCAGAAAAACAACAGTATTTTATTTTAATATACTTATATAATCTATCCTGTTTCGGATGAGAATCTTCCGATATTGTGACATTTACAATTCAAATTCAAATTCGCGTATTTTCTGTATTTAACGAAAACATTGCAACTATGACTGATTGTTTTCAAAGCACATTGTTGCATTTTTATCTTGAAGCCACTATCCTCTACGAGCTCCGGATACCAGCCAGCAAACTATGAAGTGATATAAATAGTAGGCTCATATTTCACGCTCGCGCTTTACTTTAAGAACACGTCCTACCGGGGACTGAAGAAATTAAGAACGCCAAGAGTGAAACAGTCTGATATTTTAATAGCACCACCTTCAAGATTTGTAACTGAAGGATACCGAGGTGCGTGCCTATTCTCTATTGATTTTAAAAATATAAAAGACCTAAGGCATTGATCATCTCAAAGTCAAACAGTAAGACCAAACAATCAAACTGATTTTGTAAATTGAAACACTACGCGTGTCATCAATCAAACAAAGCAATTACCTCTGAAGTAATGCATTAATGACCAGGACTGTCCATGTAAAGTGTTAAATACTTACCTGGCTTCGGGTAATTATCGATTTTTATGTGCAGCCCTTTTACTTTGAGCGGGCCGAAGGATGAAAAAAATCGCGGCCAAATCAGCATTAACATCGTATCTCAGCATCTGCAACCCGAAATGGCCCCCCCTCCAAAATTTTGGGAGCAAAGCGGACCCCGCATTATAATGGAGTCAGCACTGTGCCCAGTAGCGTTATAGAGGAGTTGCAGTGTATTTTTCTAGAAGGGCACCAAAAAGGGTCATTGAATGGAAATGGGTGTAGTGCTTGTCACTCACAAATACAACAACACTCAGCCCCCCCCCCCCTCCCACCTACACAAAAAGTAGCTCTAAATGCAATCTTCATATATAAACTACTTATGAAGGAGAACAATTCTCAAAATTAATTTAAAAATCTAATTATAAATGCAAGGGTTATAGTCCCACCAAACTTTGATCTTTAACTATGACCTTGAACCAATATTAACAAATATTTCTAATGACACAATAGACAGCTATGTGAAGTTAAAGCAGGAGTTAGCATTTGACCTTCATGTGTGGTCTTAAAACTGAAGATATCCAAAATAAATTTTCCAAAGACTAGGCCAAATTGTTCTGAAATTCATTCATAAATATAGGAGTTACTCGACAAATTTGGATAGACAAACACATGCACTAATGCATATATACTGACTTGTTAATATGTTCCTCTCACAGCCAGCAGGCTTGACAAAAGTAGACTGATTGGTTTATACAGACATGCGTATGATTTTGTACAAAACAATGTTTCCGTATTGACCTTCATGACATAATTGAGCAGGTGTCTTATATCCAGGTTTTACTGACTTTTGAAATCTGATATAGGTTGGTTATTTTATTAACAGAATTCTAAGTAAGAAATCTGAGCAAGCAGTTATTGTGAAATTATATTGTTTTCTGCAGAACAGCTACAATCCATAAAAACTTTGCACTTTCTTCTTATAGTAATCAAAGTAATGGAATAGGTATAGATGCTTGGGCACCTCCATTGCTCCTCACGCCTGACTTATATGAAGAGAACTATTTCAAAACTTGCACTAAGAACCGTATTTGGAAATAAGCCCCACCCTTAAAGTCTTTTTTTTTCTCATCAATTTCTCATCAACTTTTCTGAATCTGGTAAAGAGTCATGCAATAATCATTCTTGAAAACTTACTTGAAACCCTGCTATTACTTTCTGAGAAGAAAATCTTTATACTAAATAAATTTATGGAAATTTTAACCCTGCTATTAGTTTCTATGAAGAATTAATTGATTGAATGGGTTTTCACGCCACTTTCAACAGCATTTCAGTCATATTGTGGTGGATGGAGCACATAACAATGGATTCCTGATATTTCTCACACCAGTACTACCACTAAATCCTTTCCTAGCCTCCAGCTGCTATACCACTTAGGTTTACGATTATCCACCCATTGGTGAGAGACAAATGTTGGAAAGGATATGTGCCGCTGCTGGGAATCGAATTCTGAGAAGAAAATTTTTAAAGGTTTCACCACATATGGAAATTTGCCCAGCCCATTCAAGCCATGTTTTTCATACAATCAAAATTTCTTGAAGGAATCTGATAAAGGGTAAAATTGTGAAATTTGGTTGAATTCTGTTCAGTACTTTCTAAGGGGAAGATTTTTAAAGTAAACGTTTATGTACGTACACACGCACATATTCATGACAGACACAATGCCATGACAATAGCTTGCTGGCTTTCAGCCAGTGGAGCTAACAAGCAATTCATTGGTTGGTATTCAAACATAGTAACTAAAGCTTGAATAAGCTGTAATTACAGTGTTTAACCCATTACCAGAAGACAACATTTTAGACTGGTCCAAATTAAAAGAAGCTGCAGACAAAATTTTCTAGTTGATGAAATTCTGTGTGTTTGGGACAGAAAACATTGAGGATAATGAAGAAATTACATGTAAAAAGCCTGAAGCCTTTTATTTCAGGGGCATCAAATGCATGATTGTATAGGATTGGGTTAACAAAAGAATTTAAGAATTTCATCAACTTTAAATTGTCCTCTGCAACATCTATGAATTTAGACCAGTCTAAAAATGTGTTGTCTTGTAATGGGATAAATCACTCACCATCAAAAATGTATCATTTCATTAAAGGATTTCAATGTTTTACTTCCAGTCTTAACCCATTCCCACACAATCTCTCCTTTTTATGCCCCCAAATAAAAGAACATTTGGAAAACCTTGTGGAAAAGGAAGAAATTGCTTATATTAAGCAATTTCTTCATTATCCACAATGTTTTCTATCTTAAGAGCTGAAAACAAAATTAAAAGTCCATCAACTTTAAATTGTCACCTGTAGCTTCTTTCAATATGGACCAGTCTATAATTTTGTTGTGTGGGAATGAGTTAACTGTTGTCATGCTGAATATAAACATTCACAGAATTGCATTTTAATCAAAGGAGTAAAAGCAAAGGAATCACTAATTCTGGATTAACCCATTCCAACACAGTGGAATTTTAGACCAGTCCAAATTGAAAAGAGCTGCATCCGACAATTTCAAGTTGATGGAATTTTGAATTTTTTCATCTTTTGGGATAGAAAACATTGTTGATAATGAAGAAATTGCTTGATCCAAGCAATTTCTTCATTTTCCACAATGTTTTCCAAAGCTTTTTTGTTGAGGGGCGTAAAAAGGAGGGATTCTGTGGGAATGGGTTAATTTTCATTTGTAAATTTACCTTATAAAACTGGTTTGGCTTAAAGGATAGATTAGGAGGTGGAGACAAAGATCAGACTGTATATATGTGCAGTCTGATCTTTGTCTATACCTCCTGGCACATAATGAATATTCTTGGTTCAGCATGACAAGGGTTAATGAATGAAATGAATGGTCGAGATTTTTCAATTGAAAGCAGGGATATTACACTTTCCATTGGACATTAATGCTTAGACTTATCAACTACAATTGCTACTACAGAAACTATAAGCTTGGTTATACCTGGTGTCATGCTACACCGTACATGCTAGATTTGTCAGGTAAAACTAGGGCTTCATAGATGTACATTTAAGAGAGAAAAAACATCATTTCTTTCTCTCACTAAGAGACAATTATTGTAAATTATGGTTCAAATTGGGATACTCTGCTTGAGAAATCTGTGATGCAATGTTACTAGGGTATATCAGAAAAAATGCGTATAGAGGAAGTAAACATTAACCCAATACCACACAATGACACTTTCTGGCACCCTTAAGAAAAAGATCATCGAAAAACTTTGTGGGAAAAGGAGAAATTGCTTTTAATAAGCAAATTTTCCTTTTTCTCACAATGTTTTCTACAATACTTGGCACTTATTTTCCAAATTAAGTGCAATTCGAAATGTTGTCTCCATCTTCTTTCAATTTAGATCGATCTAATATTTTGTTATATGGTAATGGGTTAATGTGTGAACACTAGTTTTATAAGGTGCCTACTACAACAGAAATGTTGAGATTTTAAATCGCAGCTCTTCACATGTCTATTGCATCATCTTAGTGGCTAAAAGCTTATTCTACATTCACAAAATCTGATTAGAAACCATTTTTACCTGACAGAACTGTCATTATTCACTGTGGCTTGATTCAGAACTCCCACATGGAGGGATAAATAGATTACTTAGTCTATCATTTTCCTGAAGGGTTGAGTCAATGGGTTTGGGCAATAATTCAACCATTTCCTGTTCAATCTCTGGTTTTCATGTTCCCGTGATTTTATTATGAAGAAAACATTGTAGAAAAAGAAGAAATTGCTTTGAGCAAGCAATTTCTTTTTTTTTTCTACAACATTTTCTACCCTACTGAATGGCTACTTTTCTAATTAATTCAACATTAAATTTCCGTCTGCAAAACCTTTGAATTTGGATCGGTGTAAAATTTTGCAAAACAGGAAAGGGTTAATGTATATTTTACAATAGCTCATCATGCTAAGATCCCATGCAGCTGTTTGAGTTGTTTGATGTAAGTCTTTTTCTTCAGTAAAAGACTGAGTCAAGGATCTGTCTTGGAATACCTAATGATAAGAGGGCTAAAATGGCCATAAATCGCTCACTGTGAATGTTTTTCTAATTCTGATAAGGTCAGCCCTGCAATACCCAAATTGTTTGTTTTTTTGTTTTTCTTTCAAATCAAAATTTTATGAACAAGTTTTGAAAAGGGTCACCCAAAGAACATTCCAGTCAAGTTAAGTCCAAATTGGCCCATTGGTTTAGAAGGAGAAGATATTTAAAAGATTATTTCATGATTTCTCTAAGTCTGATAAGCCAGCCTTGCCACGTATGATTTTTTTTTCTAAAGTTTGATAAACCCTATCTGCCACAAATTTCATTAACAAATTTTGAATAGGACCATCAAAGGTACATTCTTGACAAATTTGGTCCAAATTAGCCAAGAGGTTCAGTAGGAGACAATCTTAAAGAACTATTTCATGAGTTCTCCAAGTCTGAAGCCTTGCCCTGCCAACCCTTTTTGTTTGGCAAATCAAAATTTCACCAACAAGTTTTGAAAAGAGTCACCAAAGGATCTCTCCTGCAAAGTTTGGTAGACAATGGCCCAATTGTTATAGAGGAGAAGATTTTAAAGAATTGTTGACGACTTCTAATGCATGAGGCAAAACAAAGGGTGATCACAAAAGCTACACCTTGATCATGTTGTGCTCAGGTGAGCTTAAAAAGGAGGACATCAAAGGAATATAAAAATGAAAATAAATCGTTTACAAGTATTCCTTCTAAGATCATATATCTCCATGATAGTTCTGTACCTACCAGTCACAGTGAATATTAAAGAGAGATTAATGCGTCTACGAGGATAGAGGCATGCTGTCACATGACAAAACCCAGATATACCTCGTGTAAATAATAGGAGTCGCCAAGTCTCACCTCCCGCTTTGTACTCTCTGTTTTTTTCTGCGAGTCTGTTAGGTTTGACATCCACGTCGACTCCTTTCCTTGAAGTTCATCTTTCAATGCTTCAAGTTCCTTATAGGAATCCTGTAGTTTGTTGTATTCTTGCGAAAGCACAGAATTCTCTCTTCTTGCTCTGTACAAAATAATTATCAATAACACTGACAGTTTAACCCATTCCCAGATTATCCCCAATTTTTACACCCATCAAGAAAAAAATCCTAAGAAAACATTGTGGAAAATAAAGAAATTGCTTGTTACATGCAATTTCTTGATTTTCAATGTTTTCTATCCAAAAAGACAAAATTTCACTATCTTAAATTTGTTGTCTGCAACTTCTTCCAATTAAGACCAGTCTGAAGTTTTTCTCTGTGTGGATACGGCATAATGTTTTCACTGACAATATTCAAATTTAAACATTCATTTCTGGCTAAATTGAAATACCAAAAAAATAGTGTATCATCCTTGTAATTGATACTCAAATATCAGTTGGCAAAATTTTAGACCAGTCCAATTTCAAAAAAGTTACAGATGACAAAATATTTGTGTATGAAATTTCAGAAAATGAATTTACATTTTGGATAGAAAACATTGTGTTAAATGTAGAAATTACTTTTAAAGTAATTTGGGGGGGGGGGGGATATATCCATCTATAACTTCCTCTGGAAATCCACAACCTTATTTGATGGTCATTTGAGCATTATTTTGTGGAAAGGAAGTTTTGTAAACAATTATATTCCTTCTTACCACCATTTTCTAAAGTTTATTCAAAGTGAAGTCATACATAGTTCTTTCAATATCTGTAGATTTACAATTTAACTTGATCAAAAGAAATTATTGTTTTCCTTTTTCCCATTATCAGATGACAGAATTTTAAACTGGTCGAAAGTCAAAGAAGCTCCAAGTGATATTTTCAAGCGTATGTAAATGGACAAGAGGACAATGATGGTCCTAAATCGCTCACTTGAAGCATCTGCTGTTAAAAAATGCAACTGGAGCCAAATAATAAACAGTTTCATGAAAATAAATCCATAACAGTAGCCTCTACCGTGTAAACAAAGAAAATGTCATTAAGGCCCCATTTTCCCATGTTTTCCTATAGAAAATTTCCATAATCAGTTAAGTTCATACTTATGACCTAACAACTATTCTTGCCAAGTTTCATAAAGATTGAGCCAAAATTGTGGCCTCCAGAGTGTAAACAAAGCAGTTGTAATTAAGGCCCCTTTTCCTGTTTTCCAATAGAACCTACCCATAATCAGTTGAGTTCAACCTTAAGACCTAACAATTATTCTGGCCAGGTTTTATAAAGATTCAGCCAAAATTGTGGTCTCAAGAGTGATACAAAGAAATTATCATTGAGGCCCCTATTCCTGTTTTTTCCAATGGAACCCTTCCATAATCAATAGGGTTCATCCTTGTGACCTAACAACTATTTTGGCCAAGATCCATAAAGATCGAGCCAAAATTGTGGCCTCTAGGATGAAAACAAACAAATTGTCATTAAGACCCCTATTCCTGTGTTTTCCAATAGAACCTTCCCATAATCAAAAGGGTTCATCCTCAAGACCTCACAATTATTCTTGCCAAGTTTCATGTAAATTGAGCAAAATTATGGCCTCCAGAGTGTAAGCAAAGAAATTGTCATTAAGGCCCCTTTTCCTGTGTTTTCCATGAAACCCTCCAAAAACCAATAGGGTTCACCCTTCAAAATCATTTTGACCTAGTTTCATGAAGAATGGGTCAAAACTGTGGCCTCTAGAGTGTAAACAATTCAATTGTTGACCCTGCATGATGGACGACCAATATTCAACAATCATAATAGCTCTCCATGAACACTTTTTGCTCAGGTGAGCTACAAATAACTTCCATATTGGATAGAAAACGCTATAAGTAGAAAAGAAATTGCTTGTCACAATTAATTTCTGGTTTTCCTATGTTTTCCCAAACTATGTTTCTACAATGTGTCAAAATGCAGAGTTCTATTGTAATGGGTTGAAATAACTCGGTCTACCTCTTTCTATATTTTGTCTATCTCTCTCTAAAAGACTGTGATCATTTTAAGGCTTTGCCTTTTTCACACTATATAGATGTTTCAAATATAAACTTACATGTGCATTTCTGCTTCTATAGCTTGGATTCGTTTTCTTAAACTAGCACATTCTTCTTTCAAGGCAGTAAACTCATTAGCTGAAATAATAATACAATATACACTAGAAATAGTCATCACATAATAAAAGTAGGATAAAACTCAAAATCATTCATATAACACATGATCCCTTATCCAAGAAAACCTGTGTAAATGACAAGCTTTCATTTTTTCACTTCCCCCTCCTCCCCTTTCATAGAGTAACCTCATTTAGCCAGGTTTTCCTGGATGAAGAGTCACATGTATTGTACAATGCCTTTTATCATACTAGAAATAAAAAGAAAATTCTCAATCAGCAAATTTGGATAAATATTTCAATTTAACCCATTCCCACACAACAAAATTTCAGACTTGTCCAAATTGAGAGACGCTGCAGATGACAATTCCAGGTTGATGGAATTTAATTTTTTTGTCTTTTGGGATAGAAAACATTGTGGACAATGAAGAAATTGCTTCATAGAAGCATTTTTTTCATTTTCCAAAATATTTTCCAAAGCCTTTTTAATGAGGGGTGTAAAAAGGAGGAATTGTGTGGGAATGGGTTAAATATTGTTCAAACTTTTAACAAAATAAAATCATGCAAGAGGGCCAAGATGGCCCTGGATCACTCACTGAAATTCTAAACTGAATACAAAGACGGTTGATCATATCAAATTGAGTAAAATAAATCAGAAAACAGTATAGAAGCATTATACAAAGTTTGCCTTGTTTACCTCTTACAACACAGGCTTTATGTTGGTCCAAGGGTTCTAATTCTAGGTATCTTTGTAGAAAACCATAAGTCGATGCTACAAGTTACATTTGAAAATTTATGAAAACCTGAAATTTACAACATAATGCTTATTGCTGGTGTGAAAGCAAAATGACATTACTACAGCTTTGATAAAGCTGTAGTTACAACATTTGCTTACATGCCAATGTTATGTTGATCTCAGACTATGTATTTTGGTAGAATAACAAAAGGCAATGTTGCATGCCCAATTTGAAAGCTCGAGACCTTAGTGTTGTGGAGAAGATTTTCTAAACCAGAATTCTTCAGGGCTTTATGTACTTTGAAAGAGCATGATCTAAGGATCATTTCCTGGAAGTTTAGTTGAAATCAATTAGCTGGTTTAAGAAAAGTAAATTTGTTCTATGTGTGTGTGTGTGTGTGAACAGAGAGATCGACAACAGACTTTGACCAATCACAATAGCTAAATATAGCAATATCCAATTAACCCATTATCAGATGGCAAAATCTTGCAGCAATATATCACTAATCTATCTAAAGCATTAGCCTATCAAAGCCTTTCAAACCAAGATTATCTATGTTTTATTTACTACAACAACTTATGATCCCGTGTATAATTATAATACAAGACAAAGTTTGGTCTACAGATCTATAACTTGAAGACCTTTGACTAATTGACCCCGAAATCCATAAGGATTGTCTACAATCTGAGATGAATGCCTGCAAAATATTTGCCTCAATAAATTCTATGTCTAGTTTTCAAGTGCACAGTTGTTTTTTATATGTTAGTAATTTGAAGGTTTTTGACTTTAAGCTTTCATCAGTTAACCTCAAACCAAAACCAATATAAAGAAGCCAATTTTGGATATACATGCCGATTTTGACCAATCTAGATCAATTTTATTTCTAGTAATAAACAAGAGTTTGACCAATCTAGATCAATTTTATTTCTAGTAATAAATAAGAGTACTGCCTACGCTTGGCTGTTGTGTGCTAGATAGTGGATAAAAAAATCTAAGTCGAAAAAGGGGCATAATTCAAACAAAATGCATCTAGAGTTATCCCCCTTGATAGTATAGGTTCCTATTTTGATAGTTAACATGTCTGCCAAGTTTCAAGTGAATGTCTTCAGAGAACCAGAGATATCACAAAATATCAAAGTTTGCTCAAGACGACAACAACGACGACTACGACACGGAGGCTATCACAATACCTCGGGTTTTCTCCGAAAACAGCCCAGCTAGAAATACAATTTCTATATATCTAATACTTGGAGGTCATATGACCTTAACTTTAACCGAGTGATCTCAAATTCACTTTGGATCATTTTTAAGTCTGTTAGAAATTAGACAATCCTCAATCCTTTGTCACCCTCAATCCTATGTCAAGATATCATCTGTTAAGGTTTTGTCTATATATCAATAAGTAAAAGGTCACTATGACCTTTAGTTTTGACAGATTTTATTCAATTTTTTAAGGGATCATCTTTTCTTAAAGATCAATTTTAATGAAGAATTTGAAAAAGCTATATCATTTCATCCCCCCCCCCAATTAATCATCTGGATGGGAATTTACCTGTATAATTATATAATAGTGATAGGTATCATCAACCCTCCAGGAAGATTGTACGAGCTAAATTTTGCAAACCTAGTTATGTCAAGTCCAGTTAAAGGTTAACCTCTATGTATCTTAAAGTGAAAGGTCATTGCTGATCGCTCTAAAAATAGTTATAGACTATCTATATCATTGTGCTAAATTTGGTAAAATAAGTAAATTCTGTATCAAGTTTTTAATATCAAGTTTTCTAGATAAATTCTGGTCCAACAACTAACGAATGGATGGACCTACTGACATGAGCACATCCATATAACCCCACTTCATTGAAAGCGGGCATTCTAAAGACCAAGGCATTTAAATTAAAATAATGATAGCATAGCAACAACAGAATAGGGAAAAATATAATGAACGAAGATAAATGCTCATATCATTAGTAAATATATAGGTATAATTGTAAATCCCTTCAAATTCCCATATTAAAATAAATAATTTCAATAAAAAAATATAACTAGGGTAGGACAATAGAAACGTCAAACAAGTTGAAAAGCACAGTCTGAAACAGTATATTTTCTAAGAAAACAAACTGATACCAAGCATATAATTTAATTTTGTGTGAAGCTGGTGAGCAAAATTAAAAAAAGCAGCAAAAATTGAAAAAAGCACATTGAATTTCATCAAAGTTACAAAAACACAAAAATATGCCTAAAATCCCAATTCAACATGCAAATTTGTATACCAAACTACAATACAAATATTCCTAATTATAATACTGTAACTAAAAGTCTATAGAATATAATGATACATTAAGAATGAAACAATGGAAAAACACAAAATCACTATTTTTATAACACTCAAATTTTTCACTTTGGATTTCTTTTTAGACAGAATTTCAAAATGTTCTTATATTCTTGCTTGCTCGGGTTAATCAACCAGACTTTTGATTGGTCACAGAAATATGACATTCCCATCAAACTCCTGTTACTGCAAAAACCTTGAATGGCCATAAAGAAGTATGACGGAAAATAAAAAATATAGACATAAATTGACCAATCACAGGCTCAGCCCACTTACTTCATTGACCCGTCCAATCAACTCTGACAGCAACTTCTGCTTTGATATATAAGAGCGTTATTTTGTAAAATTCATGGCCAGTAGCATGTAACAATAAAGTAGAGTGGTTGGTTGGCAGCCTAAACGTTGTAACTACACTTTACATAAGCTGTAGTTACAACGTTTGAGTCACCAAACCAACAAAAAAGTTTAACAAAAATGGAGGCAAATGTTAAAGTTCAAAACCCACTTCTAGTCCAAATGAATGATTTCATTGGTTGACTAATTACTTAATTGACAGCCACATTGATCAGTCACAATATCGAAAGCAATATCAAAAGCAAAATGAGAAGACAATGATATACCATAACCTCAAACGGCAGAAAAAGCAACAAAGGAAATGATAAGGAGGTTGAGCTTACATAAACCAGCGTGTTTTGGATGTGGGAAGTTGGTTACCTTGTCTTTTACTGACAGGAAGTCGTGACGGTGTGTCCGGGGAGTGATAGGGATGTTTGAGGTGAGGGATGACACGTTTTTCGGGCGTATCACGTTTATCTCTAGGACCTGTATCAACTTCAGCTTCTGTGTGTTGCTTTAGCTTATCTAGATGAAAACCAAACATGGATGAGACAATGAAAATGTTTAATTGAAATGATGAACACATTTTCTGGCAGTGATTTAACTTGTTTATAAAATAACAAACATGTAATTTACTAGTGATCTTTTACATCAAATTACAAAACTAGCAACATCTATTTTTCCCAAATTATTTTCAACCTCTTTCTGCACTTATTTTCAATCTTCCCGTCTGGTAACAGGTTAAGAAGTTCAATAACAACTGTTTTGAAAATTTTAACTCAGGTTATACAGTCAGTTCCCAGAATGAGAATTTACACAAAGCCATAAATAATCAAGTTGAATCACTGCTAGAATGTACCAATGTGCCGTGCCATGCCATGCCAGTCTGGTGTGTCACATTCCTAATCAATGAAGAATGCTACTAATCATTTTACCAAATAAGGAAATGACTATCTAATATCAAACTCTATAGAAAACCTAAGACAATGACAGAAACATTTCACAATCATATCATGATCCATGCTAACAACTGCAGCCATGTATAAGGAAATAGAAACCATGCTAAGAAATAGAAAGCAGCAACAGAAACCAAACTTAGTCTTAAAGAACAACAAAGAAATTAACTTAGTTCAATATGCATGTCAGACACAAATCAGAGACCATTCAGTTAACCCATTAGCAGATGACAATTTTTAGACTGATCTAAATCAAAGAAGTTGCAGACAATAATTTTAAGATGATGAAATCGAATTTCGCTTGTTTTTTTAAGGTTGAAAACATTGTGGTTGCTTGTAACAAGCAAATTCTTCATTGCCTAAGATATTTCTCCAAACCACTATCCTTTAGAGGTGTCAAAATGTAAGATTATGTGAAAACAGGTTAAGACAATGACGGAAACATTACACAATCAGGTCATAATCCATTCTATCAACTACAGCTATATTTTTTAACCCTTGTCATGCTGTATAAATTACCTTACTCAATTGCTGTCAAATCAAAGGGCTGAAAGCACTGATAGAACTCGTTGTTCAAAATTCAATATTTTTTTTAGAAATCAACTTCATAAGCAACTCTGGCTGGAAAAGTACAGGCAGGAGGTATAGACTAAGATCAGCCTGCACATAAGTGCAGTCTGATCTTAGTCTACACCTCCTGCCAAAACCGGAATATTCCGGGTTCAGCATGACAAGGGTTAAATAAAAACCATGCTAAAAAAGAGGGAGCTGAAACAAAAAGCAAACTTAATCTGAAAGAAAAACAAAAAAATTAGCCAAGTCCAATATGCAATAAGAGAAACAGGCGAGACAGACCATTCAGTAACCAATTACCACATGAAAGAATTTTAGACTGGTTCAAATTGAAGGAGGTTGCATGCAACCACTTCAAGTAAGTGAATTTTAAAAAATATTTGCCTTTTGGGTTATAAAATATAGTGGATATTGATGAAATTTCTTATCACTAGTAATTTCTTAATTGTCAACATTGTTTTCTAAATCTCTTTACTTGAGGTCTGTAAAAAAGTGGCATCGTGTGGAAACCATTACCACACAATAACACTGTCTGATGCCCTCAAGAAATACCGGTACTTTCATGGGAAAAATAATGAGAAAAGAAGAAACTGCTTGTAACAAGAAATTTCTCCCTTTTTTCATTATGTATTCTACCCCATTTGCCACATATTTTCCGATTTAAGTGCAATTTAAAATTTCGTCTGTAAGTTCTTTCAATTAGGACCAGTCTAAAATCATCATCATCTGGTAATGAGTTAGGCATTCTCCGTAAGTAGAGTTCAAGTCAAACAAAATATTGGAACAACTACGACTTAACCCTTGTCATGCTGAACCAGGAATATTAAGTGCAGTCTGACCTTTGTCTACACCTCCTGTTTGTCCCCTTTAAGGCAGAGTTGTTTATATATTGATTCTCATTAAGGCATTCCAGTGCAGTCAGCCCTTTGATTTTAAAGCCATTCTGTTTAAGATTTTAATCCAACTTGGCAAGGGTTAATCATCACATTAAAAAGGGATTTCATTGATTGAACAGAGATGCATTGCTTAACCCATGTCATGCTGAACCCAGAATATCCCTGTTTAGACGGGCTGTCTACACAAAGATCATCCTGCACATCCTATCAACTTGTCAACCAGAGTTGTTAATAAGACATATTTTTTAAAATAATTTTTATACCCAATTTAGTGTTTTCTGTGCTTTCAGCACTTTGAATTTAATTCAAATTTGTAGAGAATTTAATTCAGCATGACTCATTTCCACACAATCATGTGTTTTTATGACCCTCAAGAAAGAAGCTTTGAAAACATTGTGGAAAATGAAGAAATTGCTTGTTCCATGCAATTTCTTCATTATCCACAATGTTTTCTGAAACCAATCAACTATAAGTTGTCCTCTTCAACTTCCTTGAATTTGGACTTGTCTAAAAAAAATTGTCTGGTAATGGGTTAAAGTATTAAGTTTTTTTTTCTAAATTAATGCAAATCTGTTAATCCAATTAGATTGAGGAAAAAAATGAGCTATATACTATAAAACTATCACATCCTAATACATGCAGTTAGAACTAGAGCTGTCGCCCTCAAGGGCTGACGAGAATACCCCCCACACTGCTTAAAAGGCTTTTCTATGAAGGAGTGGAATTTGAAGCTGTTTAATCACATGCATGTCATGGTGGATGAACATTGCCAACCCTCCACCTCTTTCTGATTTTGTGTTTGTTGCTAGAGTTGACTGATTAGGAAAGGTTGGTCAATATGAGCCTATGCTAAAGAAAACTGTGTGAGGAGATGATGACACAAAATTATATCCACGAAAAGTCAATATGAGCCAATGTTAAATTTTTGACCCCCGGGGGGCGGGGTCATATTTTACCTCAGGAAATAAACCGTTCGATATTTTGTAAAGGTCAACAAGATGATGTTACTTACCAAATTTGGTAACTCCCCTTATGGTTACTGAGTTTTGCAATTTTAAATTTTGACTACTCCCCCCCCCCATTAAAAAGTTCAAAATGGCATAACTCTGAAACTAATGACTGGATCAAGATGAAAATTGCAGGTGCTGAACTTCATATGAAACAACCTGATAAAATTTCAGCAAAAATGGTCAAAAAATGTGGGAGGAGAAGAGGACACAAAATTATGTCCACGGACAGACGGACGGACGGACAGACAGACGGACGGATGGACAACCTGATTCCAGTATACCCCCCCATAACTTAGTTGTGGGGGGTATAATGAGGGATGTTACAGTATGAAATAGCATTCTAAATTTAGCCTTTGGTGAAATGTTAACAACATCATGTCCCCCTACACTACAGCAAGAACTTCATTCGCATGCATAAAGTAGATGATAATTAAAAAAGAGTGACCATGCCATTTCTTTATCTTTTTTTAAATATGCTAGATTTTTATCTTATCATTGATTTTTCAAGGTTGAAGGTCATTTGGTTCTGAAAAAATCTACTGAGAGACAGACATGGTGAACCAATATACCCCCCTCCACTTTGAAGGTGGTGATATAAATATTATCCTCTATATAATTGTGAACCAGTGGGTATTAGGTTTAAATTCTATCCAGTCTTATAAGGATATTCTCTGGACAATCATTTGAATCCATATTAATTCTCCAAACATAGTAGACATCATAAATGTATTACTTGTGAAAACACAATTTACAAGCTTTGCAACTTGAAACTTTAGGGTAGTTTTTATCTTTAATTGTTCACCTTTTGGAAAACATCTTAGGATGTGGTGGGGGTAAACTGGTTAGTACTACATGTACTTTGAATAATTCCTAGCATACAAAGTTTTAATTGTGCACCTTTGCTTCCAACAAAATTCTTATGTCTACATAACAATAGCAATCAATTTAGCTTTTATAAGATTTTGTGATACTTAAAATGTTTTGTCAGTAAAAAAAATACATATGACCCTTGTCAAAATGTACAATATCCCATGTGGTTAAGAAATAAAGTGGGCATAGTGTAGCCTGAGTGCCAGCATACTCCACTTGCGTGAATCTACTGATACAAATGCATGATTTCAATAGTTTCACGAAATACCATATATAGAAA
Organism: Fragum fragum; assembly: GCA_946902895.1. NCBI lineage: Eukaryota > Metazoa > Mollusca > Bivalvia > Cardiida > Cardiidae > Fragum > Fragum fragum. Next base: position 53,038,292 of record OX336371.1, read on the forward strand.
TGAAGGCCAATCTACAAAAGCCCTGTTTTCAAGAGACAAGAATTTCTTAAAGGAATCTCATAAAGAGTCATCCAAGGATAATTTCATTAAAGTTTGGTTGCCATCAAGCCAAACGCTTTAAAAAGAAGATTTTCACTACATACCATATGAAAATAAGCCTCAACCATAAAAGCTGTTTCTCAAAGGGTCAAAGTTTTTTTCAGGGAATCTGATAAATAGACACTCAAAGAGCTTTCCAGTGAAATTTGGTTGAAAATGACCTTACGGTTCTGAGAATATTTGGAAATTTATATTGCCAATAAAGGCCATGATTAATCCAATAAAAATTTCTTGAAGGATTCTGACAAAGGACAACCCTTGTAGAATTTGGTTGAAATCAAGCCAAAAGTTTCTGAGAACATGTTAAAGTCATTCCCGGACAAGTTGCAGACAATAATTTTGAGTTAATGAATTTTAAAAATTGTAGTGTTTTTGGGAAGAAAACATTGTGGATAATGAAGAAATTGCTTGTAACAAGTTTCTTTTTAAACCCTTTCCTGTTTAATCCCTGGTTTTTACGTCCCTGAGATTCTACAATTGAGAAAGCATTGTAAAAAGAATTGCTTGTAACAAAGAATTTCTTCTTTTTCAACAATATTTTTTTACCCTACTGAATGGTCATTTTTCATATTAAACCCACTTTAAATTTTTGTCTGCAGAACCTTTGAATTTGGATAGGTCTAAATTTTGACAAACAGGAAAGGGTTAAAAAATGTTTTCCAAAGCTTTTTCTTCAGGAGCTTTCAGAAGTGTCATTGTTTTGGGAATGGGCTAACCCATTCCGACACAGCAAAATTTTAGACTGGTCCAAATTGAAAGAATCTGCAGACGACAATTTCATGTTGATGGAATTTTGAATTTTTTCGTCTTTTTGGATAGAAAACATTGTAGAAAATGAAGAAATTGCTTGATGCAAGCAATTTCTTCATTTTCCACAATGTTTTCCAAAGCTTTTTTCTCGAGGGGCGTAAAAAGGAGGGATTGAGTGGGAATGGGCTAAAGAAAAAGCCAAAGGATAGATACACAGACATACAGACATATGACAAACACTTTGCCATGATAAAAGTCTGCTAGCCTTTAGCTAGAGGAGGTAGGGCTAAGCTTATACATACATTTCATGAGCAGTTTCTTTTTAATTGTATCTAGATAGAAAATATAGAAATCCATGCCATGCAAGTTTTATCTTGACTTTTATGAAACAGTCTCAGACTCATATGACCAAAGGAGTGTTAATTTCGAGACAAAAGAATGGGGATACTCTGATTATAGGAGGGCAATAATATCTATTGGCCTTGAATTTTGATGTATCAGAACTATGAATTATGAAATCAAAATGTCATCAATATTCTTTTTTTTTTTTTTTTCGATTCAGTCTAGGGAACAATAACTTTCTTATGCTTCCAAAATGTTCAAAAGAGAGTTTGACTGATTGATTTTCTTGCATGAAAACATGATGCATTTTTGAAACATCAATTTCTCCCAACTGGAAATTTCTGCCCCTCCCCGTAAAATGGAAAGTTCTGAAAGTATTACCTTGATAAATGACTGCTTTGTTAAGAACTTTATGTCATACTAAACAACTGGGATCATCTGGAGACAGGTCTCAATTTAAACCATTACAAGACGAAAACTTTTAGACAGATCCAAATTCAAAGAAGTTACAGACAATAATTACTAGTTAATAGGATTTTAAAAATCTTTGTCATTTGGGGGAAGAAAGATTGATGGAAAATGAAGAAATTGCTTGTCAAGAAGCAATTTCTTTTCCATGAAATAGTTTTTGTGTGTGTTTATGTCCTGAATACAGGGGATTCATTTAAATAGATTTGAAGAAAAAGGAAAATATTCAATTTGCAAGTCATGTTCTAGACTTACAGATGGAATGACAAATAAAAAAAAAAGACACTAATTAAAAAATATGCCCCCATCATATCATTGCATGCACCTAGAAACTTCAACAGCACAATTTTGACTATATTTACTTGAAAAAAAAATTTGTATCACTACCATGGCAACATCTTCATTAGCCAGTAATATTTGAATTATTTTATGTAATTATGATCTAGAAGTCTATTAACCCATTCCCACTCAATCCCCCTTTTTATGCCCCTCAAACAAATAGTTCTGGAAAAATTGTGGAAAATGAAAAAAGATTCTTAAAATTTCAATAATTTGAAATTGTCATCTGCAACTTCTTTCAATTTGAACCAGTCTAAAATTTCACTGTATTGGAATGGGTTAAGTTGTAAAAAAATATACATATAATATATTTGCCCTTTGCGTATTAAACTAATGAATAAAAATTTATTTGAAATAACAGCGTTTTTCATGTGAGATTTATATTCAAGAATTGAAGAAAATAATTTCATAAACACTGACAATAATTTTGCTTTTTTTCTTATCCTAAATTGAGTTTTTGAATAATTAAATAAGCAAAGGACAAAGATTATAGTGTATGTAAACCAAACATAAAATTCCTGTATAATAACATTACACACTGATTAACAAACCCCAATGTAAACAATTTCTGAACACACACAAAACACAGCTCTAACACTGTGGTACTCACTTCTGAGTTGTGTTGCCTCATTTTGGCTCTGTTTCGAAGTCTGCTGACTTTCTGTCAACAACTCTGAAAAGGAAACAAGAGGTGTTTTTGGAATACATATGCCCCTACAACTTGTGGTGTCCAGGAATGGGTTAATTCTGACCCTTGGGCCATAATCTATACAAACTTGATAGAGGTTCACCAAATGATGCTACATACCAATTATCAGAGCTCTAGGCCCTCTGTTTGGTAGAAGACGATTTTTAAAGTTTTTCGCTATATAAGCGTATGCTAAACTCCCGGAACAGGCTAATTCTGACCCTATGGCCATAACTTTACATCTTGAAAGAGGTCCACAAGATGATGCCACATACCAAATATCAGAGCTGTAGGTCTTTTGGTTTGATAGAAAAAAAAGATTATCAAAGTTGTCACTATGTAAGCTATCACCCCCCACACGCACACACACTATTGCACCCCTAACACAGCCATTTCTTGACAGATTTATTTTCTTCTACAAACTTTATATTCCTTGCCCTTAAGACTCTAAATACCACATGTGAATCCAATCCAACAGCAAGTTCATGACAAGAAGATTTTTAAAGATGCACCCTTTTTTGCCCCTTATGGGCCCCTGGGGATATAACTCCATGACAGGTACAAATCTGGAGCGCCTTCCCTATGGGATGCTTCATGTCAAGTTTGGTTGAAATCCATCCATGGGTTTTAAGAAGAAAGTCAAAATTATAAAAGGCTGATGCACAATGATGGACAAAACTAGAATGCAATAGGTCACCATGACTTTCAGTCAGATGACCTAAAATCCTTCTTTATTTCTATGTAAACCCCGAGAACCCGAGGGTAATCATTTTAGCAATTCTGATAGAGGTTGATATACTGATGCTTCATAAAGATAAAAAGGTTCTATGCCTTCTGTGTCAGGAGGAGATGATTTTAAAGATTTTTTTGCCATGGCAACCAGTTTTCAACAGATTTCAATTCTTTTAGCAATTTTTAAAGGGCACCACCCCAGGAACATTTCTACCAAATTTGGTTAAAAGCTGCCAAATGGTTTTGGAAGAGATGTCATTGTAAAATTGTTGACACAAGATGGATGACAGACAGAGGCTGATCAAAATACCTCACCATAAGCACTTCATGCTCAGATCAGCTAAAAAGGACTCAAGACCTTGAAGTTGGGATAAATTTCATAAAAATGTCACAAGCAATTAGCAATGAAACATATCATTTTTTTTTTTTTTGGCGAAATTTAAGTTTAAGATATAAACTTGAATTGGGGCAAAGCTGATTTATACCCACCAGCAGCACGTTGTTATTCAAGAAGGTCAGTTGACTTTTGACCTACATTACCCAAAAATGATGGGGCACCTCCTTCAATCATTTATAACATTTGTACAAAGTTTTAAGATCCTAAGTTAAATGGCTCATGAGATGAGCATGGAAATTTTTTTTCAGTCATATTTCACTTGTGACCTTGACCTTTGACCTCAATGACAATAGAGCACTTCCTTGGATCGTAGAGGCATAGTCTATTGATGGACAGACAGACAGACAGACATAGTGAAACCAAAATACTGCATCCACTTAGTAGGTGGGGGTGTAATAGCCTTTCAAAAATGGTGTTTAGCTTGATTATCTTGCAGTTGATATCAAAACAAAGGCCTTGTCACAAGCAATATACATATGAAGTATGAAGGCTAGCCATTTAAAAGTTATAACCAATTTAGAGGTTTTAATTTGCATACATTTGACCTGGAAAAACTACCTTGGCCTTGGACGATGGCATCTTTTTCATTTTACACAATGTCTTCTACCCAGAAAGTTGAAAAATCTAAAATTTCAAAATATTCTAATTGTAATTTTCAGCTCAATTCAACTTGAACCAGTCTTAAATTTTGTTGTCTGGTAATGGGTTAACCCACAAAGATGATGTCCCTAAAGAAAACATTTTTGGAAAACACACTAGAAAATGAAGAAATTGTAGAAAATGAAGAAATTGCTCGTTGCAAGCAATTCCTTCATAATATCCACAATGTTTCTTTGAATTTGGATCAGTCTTAAATTTGTTGCCTGGTTAGGGGTAAAACAAGGCATAGCAGATGTCCCTATTTACATCACAAGCAAAAAGGATTGAAATATTCTGTGTTAAATTTGAAAACACATTTGCATTTAGAGGGGGGATCTGGGCTCCTGACCCTCCACATCTCAGGAAATTTTGCAAAAGAATAATAATTAGTGAGATTGTAACCAAATGATTATATCGCAAGACAAGTGTGCCTTGGTCAGACTACCCCCTTCAAGGAAAATATCTGAACCTAAACACTAAATTATCCAAAAAAAAGGGGACCTTACTCTTAGTTTCACTGAGATTTTTTCTGGTTTCTTCATGTTTGGTCTTCTCAGTACTCAAGTCATCTGAAAAGTTAAAAGTTGTAGAATTTTAAACCAGTCCAAATTTAAAGGTTTGCAGACAAAAAATTCAAGGTGGATTTAATCTGAAGCATAACCATTTAGTAGGGTAGAAGATATTGTATTTGTTACAATATTTTCTCAATAGTAAAATCAATGGGATTTAAAACCCAGGGATTGAACAGGAAAGGGTTAAATTCAATACAAAATATTTTTAATCCTATAAGATCAAGGTTTAGCCCATTCCCATAAAATCACAAAGTTTTTGACATGCTGAAGAAAATATCTATTGAAAGCATTGTGGTAGAAAGAGAAATTACATATAACAAGTAATTTCTCATTTATGAACAATACTTTCTGCGCTGTTTGATACTTATTTTTTAATTTCTACACATTTTAAAATGTTGTTTGCAACAAATTTCAATTACGGTGGTTCTAAAAAATTTTTGCCTGGTATTGTTTTACCATTTTCTTTCCAATCACTGGTTCTCACAACCCTGAGACATTGTTTGGTGAAAAACATTATTGTAGGTAACTTCTTCCTATCCCAATTTCCACCACAATACTTTGTGTTCTAATTGATCCTTTTTTTTTTTTAGCTTACTCTTACTAAAACTAAATTATTACATGCTGCAGAAAAAAGCTTTGTAAAACACTGTTAGAAAAGGAAAAATAGCTTATAACAAGCAATTTCTCCTTTTCTCATAATGTTTTCTTCCCCATATGACAGTGTTTTGTTTGTTGGTTGAAATGTCATCTTCAACTTTTTTGAATTTGGATCAGTCTAAATTAGTATTGAGTAGGTATTTTGCGTCTAGTAATGAGAAGTGAAGAAAATAAAAACTTAAATCCTCTCTTTCTTCAAAAATTTTCCCTTATCTTCACAATGGACAAACCTTTGTTGTTGTTGTTAGGTAAAGAGTTCTTTTATTTAAGAGATAAAACAAATATCTTTAAATCATTTCATCTAGGTATGAAACAAAAATATGTCATTATCACATTTCATGGCGACGCAAAGATTTAACATACACACAAAAAGGATGTGTTTATGAAATAATAATGCCCACCTAACAGCAAATTATTTCAGATGTTTGACTGTGATTGATGACCTTGACCTTTTCAGATGACATTGACCTTGGTATCAGCAAATGCACATCAATGAGAGCTGTCATATATGAACATTGTAACTTGAATAGCATGGAAGTTATAGGTAAATGTTAAGTTCACAGGTAAAGTTTTCAGAAGACAAAGAGTTAGGCAGACACAGGCAAAACAAAGTGCCACTGATCTAACAATGTAGGGGAATAATATAATCAAAAGGATTATTGAATAAGACCCAATGCTTGTAGATAGAACTTTTATCTTATTAGACTCTGTTTCCACTCCTGACACCAACTTATGAAGCAAATTCTGTCAAATTACTTCATTGGGGGAAGCTGAGCCCACTAGCAGAGTCAGTAAAGCACAGTAGTGTCAAGTATTGAATTGTGAGTTCAAGAATTTAACCTAGAAATCATTCCTACTGGAATCCAGACAAGAAGTCAAGCTTAACCCATTCCTGAACAATCATGTCTTTCTATGCCCCTCCAGAAAAAAGCTTTGGAAAACATTGTGGAAAATGAAGAAATTACTTGAATCAAGCAATTTCTTCTTTATCCACAATGTTTTCCATCCAAAAGATGAAAAAAAAAAAATTCTATCAACTTGAAACTGTCGTCTGCAGCTTATTTCAATTTTGGACAGTCTAAAAATTTTTGGGTTGGAATGGATTAAATACAGTGAGCAGATGGAGACCTATATTAAATGTTGAGTTCATGCCGGTGTAAGGAATAACAGGAAATTATATATAGCCGAACAAACCACAACAATCTAATCCATTCCCACACTATCCCACTTTTTTACACCCCTCATTGCAGTCTTTTGAAAACATTTTGGAAATGAGGAAATTGCTTGTAACAAGCAATTTCTTCATTGTCTACAATTTTTTCTACCCTAAAAGACAGAAAAGTTTAAATATTAACAAAATAGAATTGTCGCCTTCAACATCTTTCCATTTGGACCAGTCTACGATTTTGTCATTTGGTAATAAGTTCAAAGAAAATATTTTGAAAGCATAAATCTATCTTTAATCAAATTGTATGTACAGAGTATGAGAATGTGACTTACTTTTCAGACTATTTATCTCCTCCACACTCCTCTTGGATTGTACTTGTTCCTCTAGCAACTGGTCTGTGAAGATTACAGAACAAACTCTTAACAAGACTCCAAATATAAAGAATTTACTTAAAGAACTTAGAAATTCCTAGAAAAGACTTGCATGGTTTTCTAAGGAAACCTTGAGTTGAGATTGCAAATATTTGACCTTGAAAACCTTGAAGCAATTTCTTCTTTTTCCACAATATTTTCTTCAGTATGATATCACAGGGACGTAAAAAATCTGGGATTGTACTGGAGAGGATTGAAATCTCTGTATGAACAAAGGAGTTAAATGAGTTATTGTCCTGACAAAGACTAGACTTTCAAGCGTAACCTTGACCTTTGACCTATATAGTACAACTGCTCATGGTAGAAACAATTGTGCCAAATTGTATTCAAATCCATGCATAGTTGTAGAAGTTTTTGTCTTCACAAATTTTGGACAGACAGACAAACGTTTGCGTACACATTCAATCAAATGTCTTTGTGACAACTATGTCAGTCACTGACCACAAGTGAACTTTACCAAAATGTGGCAAGAAGAAATCATTGTTACAAAGGAAGTTTCTTGTTCTATTTCCACAAGGTTTTTCTGAAAATTATATCTCAAGGCTTTAGCAAACTTAGGCAAACATTGTGGAATATGAAGAATTTGCTTGTTACAAGCAATTTCTTCATTATCCACAATGTTTAGACCCCCTCCAAAGATAAAGCTTTTTAAGTTTTCATCCTCTAAACATTGTTGTCTGCAACTTTTTTGAATATGGACAACACTCAAGTTTTGACAATGGTAAAAAATTCTCAATTTAGGCTTAACACAGCTTTTATTAACCAATCATCAGGGAGCAAATATTTAGACCAGTCCAAATTGAAAGGAGTTGCAGATGACTATTTAAAGTTAATGAAATTTTAGATTTCTTTGACTTTCTGTATAAAAAGCATTGTGTAAAATGAAGAAATTGCTTGTTACAAACAATCTCTTCATTTTAAACAATGTTTTCTCAATTGTTTTCTTAAGGGGCGTCAAAAAGCATCACTATGCAGGAATGGGTTAAATAATTCTACCATTAAATAACTGGAAGAATTAGCATCATATGCCTACTTGGTATTGCCTGCACTAGTCATTGGCTCTGAATTGACTGAATGCTGGTGTCAAGCAAAAAAAAAAAATTACTTGACCAATTAAATCATTTCTACAGACATCAATGAGCAACTTAAATGTTGTAACTACAGCTAATTAAAGTCGCAGTTATATTTAAGGTAGCTCATCAACCATTTTGCGTTTTGTTGGTGATCTCAACCATGTATTTTGTAAACTATTTCAGGTAGATATCTCAATCAAACTGCAAGGCCAGCAATCTATTCATTGTCTTGCTAAAGATTAGTGATTTAACACTTTCCCACACAATTATAATTTTTGATGCCCCCTAAAGAAAAAGCTTTTTCAAAATATTGTTGATAATGAAGAAATTACTTGTTGCAAGCAAACTTCATTATCTACAATGTTTTCTACCCTACAAGATAAAGACTTTTAGAATTCTACAAACTAAAAATTTTTGTCTACAACTTCTTTCAATTTGGATCAGTCTAAATTTCCGTTGTGCGGGAATGGGTTAACTAATACCAGCCTGTGGCTTTCCACTCTTCCTCAGGTACAAGTCAACTGCCAAGCTATTAACCCATTCCCACACAGTGACGCTTTTTGACGCCCCTCAAAGAAAACCATTTGGAAAACATTGTGTAAAATGAAGAAATTGCTTGTAACAAGCAATTTATTTAACACAATGCTTTCTACCCAGAAAGATGAACAGAACTAAAATTTCATGAACGATAAATTGTTGTTTGCAACTCCTTGCATTTTGGACCAGTTTAAAAGTCTGTCATGTGGGAATGGGTTAAGCAGCACTGAAGAAGTTCAATTAACCCAATATCCGACAGCAAAATTTTAGACTGGGCCAAATGAAAGGAGTTGCAGCCAACAATTTAAAATTTGAAGAAATTTTGGATTCTTTCAACTTTCTAGATGGAAAACATTGTGTAAAATGAAGAAATAGCTTGTTACATACAATTTCTTCACTTTAGACAGTGTTTTCCAATCATATTTCTTGAGGGGCATCCAAAAGCATCACTGTGTGGGAATGGGTTATATCCATGGCAAGAGGTAGATAAATTTTCATTCCATTATGACAAGAAGACACAACTTACCCCGCAGTTCTAAAATCTGTTGCTTAACTTCTTTTGTTGTGTTTTCAGCCTTCTGTAATTGTTCTGAAGACAATAAACAAAGAGGATGATAAATTCTCCTGCTTACAATTGTCAACAAGACAAAAAATCATTTGAATAATTCATGAGTAAGAAATTCTTGAGCAATTACAGACTAAATTAATCATGATAAATGAAGTATGACCTACCGTATTTCACAAAAGGGACCCATCAAGGAATTGCGAAAAGTATAAACCCTATTCAGATTTTTCCTCGTACTTTTCCAGTTCTCAAGTCATGATAAATTTAGCCCCACATACCTTGTAGGTCTATGACCATTTCTGATTTCTTTCCCACCAATGTTTTACTGTCAGACAGCTCAGTCTTTAAGGCACTGTTTTCCTCCGAGGTTTTCTTGGCTAGAGTCTGACTCTCATCAAGCTCAACTGAAAATACACAAACATAGAATCTTTAACCCACAATCAAACAACTGACAATACACAAAATAAAGGATCTTAAACCCATAGTCAAACAACTGAAAAGACACAAAATATAGTATCTTTATCTATTGTAACAGTTTGAAATGGCCATTTTGATGAAAGCTCTATAGCTTTTAGGGAAATGTTGTAGAGAATATGATTTTTCTTAAAGTCAAGCTACGCAAGCCACACTTCGTACCAAGATTAGATACCCAATGCTGCTTGACTTCAAGGAAGATCACAGGCTTTGTTTCAACTGATGGGAGGAAAGAGAGTATTTGATGGATACTGCTTCATCACTTACAGTCCTCATCCAAGTGTTTTGTGTGTGTGTGATCAGTTGGGTGGCCCTGAAACCAAGACAGAGGCAAGAGAAATGTTGGGGAAGTGTAACACTCCAGAGATGGCCATTTGAATATACATGTAACTTGATTTGCCATGCTGCGGTAGCCTGATTTTATGGTAACAAGGAAGAGAGTATAGCCATTTTTGAAGATCTTTTTAAGTTAAGCAATACACATCATTGTTGGTTCTTGGATGGGTGACCAACACAGCTTAACTTCAAGGGAGACTTCTAGGTTCAGGTTTTTGACCAATTATCAGACAACAAAATTTTACACTGGTCATACTTCAAAGCAGTTGCAAACGACAATTTTTAGTGACAAAATTTTGAAATTCTTTGTCTATTTTGGTAGAAACATTGTAGATAATGAAGAAATGGCTTGTTACAAGCAATTTCTTAATTTTCAATAATGTTTTCCTCAGCTTCTTTCTTGAAGGGTGTTAAAAAGTGTCATTATGTTGTAATGGGTTAAGTCTGACGAAGACAGGTCAACACATTTTCCTCTTACTCTGATGATTGAGTCAAGGTAGCTGCATATGGCTGCAGTTTCAACAGCAAGTCGCCAAGCTATGCAAATTATATCAACACATTCTCCCAAAAAGCTTTCAGGAGTCATATTAATTATAGACAGGCATCAGCAGATGACAAATCATTTACAAGAAACTTGCAACAGAAATAGATAGAATTAAAGACACTTATCATGAAAACAATAATATTTTCCCCCCTTTCTTATTTAGGGCCGTAAAATATCACACTTGTACAGGATAACTGAAGATTATCATAATCTCATAATCCTTTTATTCTGCGCGAGATAATCCGTCTATTGCAGTTACAATAACAAATCAAATTAGGTTTGTTTCATATATTTAGGTGAAAGATAGGTAAAGAAAGTGATTATTAACCTATTAATAATTATTTTGTTCAGAATTTCATTACAGCAAAGGGCTGAAAGCAGTGAAAGGCTCTAATTGTTTACAGTCATTGATTGATTGATTGAATGGGGTTTAACGCCACTTTTAACAGTATTCCAGTCATATCGTGGCAGCTGGAGCTCCTAACAGTGGATTCCTGGCATTTCTCACACCAGTACTACCACTACATCCTTTCCTAGCCCCCAGCTGCTATCCCACTTAGATTAAGGATAATCGACCAATTGGTGAGAGAAATGTCGGAAAGGATATCTGCCACCGCCTGGGATCAAACCCATGATTGAAGATTAGGAGTATGATGTGATACCGACTGCGCTATGACAGCGGCTGTTTAGAGTCAAACTGGTGGTGTAGACTTAGATCAGACTGCACACATGTGCAGTCTGGTCTAAGTCTATACCTCCAGCAACAGCAAGAATATTCCAGGCTCAGAAAGACAAGGGTTAAAGAAAACATAAGGATCCTTTTGATGTTACAATCATGCTGTAAAAATTTCAGAGAACCTGTTGAAACTACCCTCATAATAATAAGGGTATTTTAAATGAATTTTCAGTAGGGCCTCTTTTCCTGTGCCACTAAATAGATTGACCCATTTTCAAAAGGAATGATCTTAACCCATTCCCACACAACAAAATTTTAGACTAGTCTAAATTCAAAGAAGTTGCAGACTATTGTTTTAAGTGCATGAAATTCTTAAAATCTTTGTCTTTTGGGGTTGAAAACATGGATAATGAAGAAATTGCTTGTAACAAGCAATTTCTTCATTGTTCACAATGTTTTCCAAAGGTTTTATATTGATTTGATTTGAATGGGGTTTTATGCCGCTTTCAACAATCTTTCAGTTATATCGCGGTGGCATGAGCACCAAACAATGGATTCCTGGTATTTCTCACACCAGTACCACCATTACATCGTTTCCTAGCCTCCAGCTGTTATCCCAATTACGTCTATGATTATCGACCCATTGGTGGGAGACAAATAGTCAGAAAGGATGGGTGCAGCCATCGGGATCAAACCCGGGACCTCTAGATTGACAGTCCAACACGTTACCAACTGTGCTATGACGGCGGCTGTTTTATATTGAGGGGGGCTTAAAAGCATCATTGTGTGGAAATGGGTTATAATGATTGTAAAATCAACTTTGAAGAGAGTCCAAGAGCATGGACACTATCATATTAATAAGATTATTTTAATCAAATTCTCAAATTTGTCCATTATCCAGTGTTACTTCATGGAGTAGATCAAACTAATAAAAGAATTATATTTGTGTAAGAATTATCATTCTGTGTATCTGATGAAAACTGTGAACTTTTGCCTGTTAACAGGGATATTTCAATTCATAATTAATTAGACCCCTTTTCTCATGTTTGACAGTAAAATTTAACATAGGTCGAAAGTGAAAGATATTGCACACTACAATTACTATCCGTAATGGGAAAGAAGGAAGAGGTTACTTGTGATAAGCATTTCTTCTTTACCCACACTATTGACTTAAGTACGTTATTTTGTTTCTTGAAAACCGATTAATGGGATTTATTGTATTGGATGTAAAACCACTTTTAAGAGTATTTCATTAATATTACACAACTAGTGAACCTATCAGTGGATTCCTGTCATTTCTTAAACCAGTATTACCACAGTATTCAATCCAAGCCATCAACCATTTACCCTACTCTGCACACTGCTCAACACTTGCTACTTGGTGAGAGACAAATACTGCTTACTACTGTGACTTTTGTCAAAGATTGACAAAAAAGTTGCATGAGAAAGGGTTTGAATTTAACCCTTTCCTGTTCTACAAAATTTTAGACCTGTCCAAATTCAAAGGTTTCGCAGACAAAAATTTAAAGTGGATTTAACATTAAAAATAACCATCCAGTAAGGGAGAAAATATTGTAAAAAAAGAAGAAATTGCTTGTCATCAGCAATTTCTTCTTTTTCTGTAATGTTCTCAATCATAAAACCACAAGGATGTAAAAACCAGGGATAGAACAGTGTTAAGAAGACTGCACAAAACTAAATCAGAAAACTGGGCTGACAGCTGATTGCATTGGAAAAAAGTTAAAGTCCCTGATAAATTTTAGCTATTGTAACATCATATTTTCAATTTTTGTAGATGACATACCCACAGTATCTAAATCCATTTATATCCATTCTTTTATAAATCCACAGTCATTGCTTGTCTAATCAAAATAGAAGATCGCTATCAGTTTAAGACTTGTTTAAACATTTGACACCTGAGTCGTACACTTCACCATATTCGACATTAAAAACCAATTATCCAACTATTAGCCTATGTCATGCAGGTAGAATTTCTGATCATTCTATTACATATAGATTATTTGTAATGAAAGTGTGTTGTACTCGAAACTCTTCTTCATCTTGACTTTTATCCCATTACCAGACAACAAAATTTTAGACTGGTCAAAATTGGAAGATGCTGGAGACGAAAAATTTTAGTTGATGGTTTTTAATTCTTTACTGTATTGCATAATTTTCAACCTGTCCAATTCTAAATGTTTTGCAGACGACAATTCAAAATCAATTTTATTTGAAAATAGCCAATCAGTAGGGTAGAAATTATTGTGTAAAAACAAGCAATTCCTTCTTTTTCAACAATGGTTTCTCACACATAAAAACACAGAGACTTAAAAACCAGTGATTATACAGGAAAGGATTAAAAAATCTTTGTCTTTTGGGTAAAAACCATTATGGATAATAAGGAAAACTGTTTGTTCCAAGCACATTCTTAAGTTTATCAATGTTTTCCACATTTTTTTTCCTCGGAAGGGTGTATAAAAGTATGATAATGTTGGAATAGGTTAATGCATCATCTGTTCTTGCTTCAAGAAAGTTGATCCTTTTGCAATGATGTTTTTAACAGCCATTTTCCCTTAGCTCATCAAAAATGCAGTGACGGTTGGAAATGAATCATGTTTTTTTTTCATATTACCAATCAAGTTTAATCATTTAACCCGTTACAAACCACAATGTTTTAGACTAGTACTATTCCAAAGATTTGACAACAATTCTTAGTTGGTGATATTTTTAAAATCTTTTCTTTTAACTAGAAAACATTCTTGATGATAAAGAATGCTTGTAATAAGTAACTTTGCTATTTTAGACAATGTTTTACCAAGCTTTTTTCTTATGGGGCATAAAAAAGCTGGAATTTGTGGGAATGGGTTAAGCATAGCCAAAGAAGTTAACCTATATATCACAATGGTGCTTTTGGACATCCCTAAGAAAAAGAGCGTTGGAAAACATTGCAGAAAATGAAGAAATTTCTTGCTATCATTATCCACAATATTTTCTATTGCATAAGGCAAAGGTTTTTCAAATTCTATGTAGTCTGCAAATTGGACCAGTCTAGAATATTGTTATGTGGTAATGGATTAAACACTTGAGTCATTTTCTTACCATAGATGCTCTTTTTATTACCTATTCTCATTCATGTTTACGATCATTATAACAATTTATCAACTATAACTTAATGCTTTAGAAAATTTACTGTAATTATGTTTGAACCTAGATAGACTTTCCTTTTAATTTTCCTTTATTGATCCATAAACAAATTGGGGTCCCAGGGACTCAAAAGTTGCAGTCAAAAGGGTGCTTCCTGATGGTCAGGGAGTCCCTGATATTGACTTTTTTAAACTATCATATAAATATTAAACTTAAATCACAGAAGTTCAAACATAGAGCATCATAGGATTAAGGTAACCAAAGTATTTGACAGCAAGGATTTTCTGGGGCGCAAGTTAAGAATGGAATTGCCTTTAAAAAACAGTCTTCAATTCTTTTCTTAAGTGAATTCCAAGAGAGTCCATGAAACTCACATCCGATATTTTTTTGGAGTCTTGGCTTCTTATTTGTGAGCCTCAAACGCATAAAACCTGCATTAAAACCCTAATATACATACACCCCAAAAGTTCTATCACATTCTCTGTCTATTACAACAAGCAGTGTTTCTGCAATATAGTTAGCTATTATGGCTTCTTTATGAAAGCTATATATGGAAAAGTGGAGTGCCACAGGAGTAAAATTGCCTTGTTCTAAACACTTTTGAAGACAATTAAAATTGCGAGTAACAAGCAATTTTTTCAATGTCCACTAATTTCTAGCAAACAGGGCAAAGACTTCTTAAGTTTCACCAACATGAAATTGTCATCTTTCATTTTTAGACTAGTCTAAAAAGTTTTTGTCATTGATTGGGTTAATCCATTACCAAATGACAAAATTTTTGACTAGTCCAAATTGAAAAGAGTTGCAGATGATAATTAAAACTGTATGAAATTCTAGATTCTTTTAACTTTCTGGGTAGGAAACATTGTGTAAAATGAAGAAATTGCTTGTTGCAAGCAATTTCTTCATTTTATACAATGTTTCCCAATTATTTATCTTGAGGGGCGTAAAAATGTGTCATTATGTGGGGATAGGTTAATCCCTTATCCCATTCTCAAACAATCCTGCTTTTTTATGCTTTATATGGGAAAGGGCTTTGGAAAACATTTTGGAAAATGAAGAAAATGCTTATAATATGTAATTTCTCCATTTCTAACAAAGTTTTCTTTCCAGAAAGACAAAGACTTTCAAGATTTCATAAACTTTCAATTGTGGTTTGTAACATTTAGTTTTGACCAACATGTAATTAAGAACTAAGAAATTAAACGGTAGATGCAACTGTAAAATTAAGTAATGACAAAAGTATGACATAGTCAAAATGGTAACAAAAAGATAAATATCTAAGGTAAATTAAAACCCATTGTAAAACAATAGTGCTTTCGATCCCCCTCAAGAAATATAATAGGAAAACATTGTGGAAAATGAAGAAATTGCTTGCATCAAGCAATTTCTCCATTTTTCACAATGTTTCCTACCAAAAAAGATGGAAATACCTAAAATTTCATAAACTTTATATTGTTATTGACTCCTTTAAATCTGGACCAGTCTTAAATTTTGCAGTCTGGAAATGGTTCAAAAACTTAAAAGGAAGAGAAAATTTCAACATTAAAAGGATCATAAATCAAATGTTTGGTAATGGGCTGTACAACTAATCTTTAACAGTTACAATGTTTTTATAAAGAAGGTTAAAATCAGTACAATTCACCTTTCAAAGCCTCTATTTAGCACATTGGTGATGTTTGTTTTGTTAAAACGGAACATTATTCTTTACAATTTTCAAAGCTTATACTTACCCTTTACAAATTTGAACTAAAGTTTTTCTTACCACGGAATATAAAAGATTTAAAAACAGTTTGATAACAAAAGTAGTAAATATTGATTTTTCAACATTTTTAAAACACCTTATAATTTTACCCTTTTGAAATTGCTTCAGTTTTGACAGCTTAAAGTTTTGTTGTCTGCTGTAGAGATTACATATTCACCTTGAGTGACCTATATAATACCATTATCAGATTAACCTTTTCTTTTAGCTTTGTTGTATTTTCTTTCACTAAGACCCAGATATTAGAGTGTCTGTTTACTAAAAGAAACCTATGTATTGCTATAGCCAGAATGTTGTCTGCATCTTTGTCAAAATCTTCTGACATTTTGCAATATTTAGTATTACTGAACACTTCATTCGAAACTAGGAATATATGTTCGTTATCAAAAGAGCAATCTATAAAAACAATAGAAATAACTTTAAAATCATTTTCTAATGAAACAAGCCCCCTCTTTTGACAGAATTTTTACCCACTATCAAGCTGAACAGACAAACATGGACATCCGCATGCAGTGCTCTTGTAATATGGCTGTCACAATGTGTCATCGAGCAAAGCCAACTTGCATAAGCCTATGTTACCATAAGGCAGTTCAAAAAGTTTAGAGCCACTGTCATAGCGCAGTCCGTAGCGCGTCAGACTCCTAATCTTCAATCATGAGAGTCATGGAATCTATCCCCAGTGGCAGCACACATCCTTTCTGACATTTGTCTCTCACCAATGGGTGGATAATCGTAAAAGTGGCGTTAAACTACATTGAATCAATCAATCAATCAAAAAGTTTAGGTTTTATAGTTTATAATTCTCTCTCATCAATGGGTGGATAATTGTAAACCAAAGTGTGATAGTAGCTGGAGGCTAGGAAAGGATGTAGCGGTAGTACTGGTGTAAAAAATACCAGGAATCCATTGTTAGGTGCTCCAGCCACCGTGATATGACTGAAATACCGTTTAAAGTGGTGCTAAACCGCATTCAATCAATCAATATAGTCTATAAACCAAGAATGAACTAGACGTATTACTGAAGGTGATGAATACCATCCCAACCCTCTTAAACTGCTCCATGTCACAGGAAAGAATGTTTGTAACTGGAATAATGTTCTGCTTGATACAGAGTTTATCTGTAAAGTTTGAATCAATGGCATATTGTGAAATAAATCAAAGCTTTTATTTTTTTGTATGAATCCAATCCATTCAACAATTTTAGGGAAAATGGGCAAACAAGATTTCTCATCAAAAGGCTAAAAAAATTTTTAACCCATTCCCACACAGTAACGCTTTCTGACGTCCCTCAAGAAAAACAACTGGGAAAACATTGTGTAAAATAAAGAAATCAGGAAAGAATGTTTGTAACTGGAATAATGTTCTGCTTGATACAGAGTTTATCTGTAAAGTTTGAATCAATGGCATATTGTGAAATAAATCAAAGCTTTTATTTTTTTGTATGAATCCAATCCATTCAACAATTTTAGGGAAAATGGGCAAACAAGATTTCTCATCAAAAAGCTAAAAAAAAATTTAACCCATTCCCACACAGTAACGCTTTCCGACGTCCCACAAGAAAAACAACTGGGAAAACATTGAGTAAAATAAAGAAATTGCTTGTAACAAGAAAGTTGAAGAAATCAAAAATTTCATTAACTTAAAATTGTCGTCTGCAACTCCTTTCATCTTGGACCAGTCTAAAATTTTATCATTTTGGAATGGGTTAAACTAGAAGTGTTTGAGTGCCTGTATAGTAGCGATCGTCTATGCTGTTAGCAATATATGGGTTGCACAAAACACAGTACATAAATCACAATAGGTAGGACAAACACTACATTCGTTTATACGTTAACATGAACACACTTTTAACTTGATCGTGATCACAAGAAGTGAGCTGGTTCCATTCTTAATTCAGTTTTAAATGGAACTTCCATACCTACCATACTACCGGTAATCATATGGTTGGACAATCTTTGTTTTTCTTACTTTTTGGGAAACAAGACACACATACAAAAAGATTGTTTCTAATCTTAGTGACAAATCTCTTAACCCATTCCCACATGACTAAATTTTAGACTGGTCCGAATAGAATTTGCAGACGACAATTGTACGATAAGAGAGCTTTGAGGATCCCAGTCTGTATGTGTAGAAAACAAGGTTGAAAATGAAGAAATTGCTTGTATCAAGCAATTTCTTCATTTTCAACTTTGTCTTCCTCAAGTCTTTACTTGAGGTGTATAAAAAAAGCTGGATTGTGTGGGAATGGGTTAAACGAACACTTTGAGTGCCCCACAGGCCTGAATGTACTGATTAAGAAAATTGTATTTTTTAGGAATTCAATATAAATTAAATCATCTTTGCCATATGCTCTTGCAAATAAATCTAAACATTGAAATCTTTGAAATAGTTCTAGAGAAGAATTTAAACTTTTTATCGTTTTACAAAAGTCAAGTTAAGTTATATAAAATTCATGTACTAAGTCAGATGGAAAGGAACAAACAAGACTTTCAAAATGTCATTTTATATCATTATATTGACATAAGCCATGCCCATAAAATCCATGTTTTTTAACTTATCAAAATTCTATTAGGTAATCTGACAAAGATTATTCCTGTGAAATTTGACCGAAATCCATCAACAAGCTTCTGAGCGTAAGATTTTTTCAGTTGTCAGTATATAAATGTACCATACATGGAAATTGTTGGGAAAAAAAGATTTTTAAAACGTTCACTTTTTAACATATATGGTAATTAGTCCTGTCCATAAAGCAAAGTTTTTTATCCAATCAAATTAAGGAATCTGATGAAGGGTCACTAAAGTATCATTCCAGTGAAAATTGGTTAAAATCCATTGACAGCTTTCTGAGAAAAAAATCCAAAGCTTTTTAAATATATGAACAGAAAAGCCATGTTTTTAAACCTAACAAAGTTCTTTAAAGGAATCTACTGAAGGGTCACTTATGGATCATTTCTGTGAATTCGGTAGATTTCTATGCACTATTTTCTGAGATAAAGGTTTTCAAGCCTTTTTTCATGTATTGAAATTAGCCACACCCATTAACCCATTATCAGATTACCAAATTTTAGTCTAGTCCAAATTTAAAGAAGTTGCAGACGAAAATTCAAATTGGAAGAATTTAGAAAGTCGTCAACTTTTAGGGTAGAAATACATGTATTGTGGACTTTGAAGAAATTGCTTGTTACAAGCTATTTCTTCATTGTCCAAAATAATTTCCAGAGGCATTTTTCTTTAGGGGTGTCAAAAAGCGTCATTGTGTGGGAATGGGTTAAAGCCATTTTTTTGATCCGATCAAATTTTTTTAAAGGAATTAGATAAAGGGTAACCCAAGGAATATTCCTGTAAGATTTGGTTGAATTCTGTTCAGTACTTTCTGAGGAGAAGATTTTTGAAGTAAAAGCTAACGGACAGACAACAGACACCACACAATGACAATAGCCCCTTTGCAGTGGTCAGAGATAAAAGTAAATGGAGAGTAACCAAAATAGGAAATTCACATCTTTGCTTAATACTGAGTCTACCTGTAAAGTTTGAAGCATATCCATTCCATCTTAGAGAAAATAAGAAGATAAAAATTTTCAGCAAAAGACCATAAATCTAACAAGTAAATGGACAGCAACAAAATTACCATATGCACATGATGACTGACATTCAAGGATCACAAAAGCTCACAATGAACATGGTGTGCTCAGGTAAGCTAAATATATGTATCAAGGATTATGATTGATTGATTGGGGTTTAACGCCACTTTTAACAGTATTTAAGTCATATCCCGGCGACATTAGCACCTAACAATAGAATCCTGGTATTTCTCATGCCATCCTTTCCTAGCCCCCAGCTGCTATCTCACCAAGCTTTATGATTGTCTACCCTTTGGAGAGAATCAATTGTCGGATAGGATATATGCCGCTGCTGGGGATCGAACTTATGACAAACCAACTGCGCTAAGACGGCGGCCCAAGGCTTTTGAATTGATTAACATTAACTTAGGCCAATGAGAGCCCTTATTAGAAAATTCAAAGAAATAACATTGATTTAGAGTAATTGGATTCAGGGTTATCTATGCCAGTAGCTTAATTTTTATATCAAACAATTAAGTTGTAATAGAACTACTGTGGCCTTAGGTAATATCTTTTATTGTCAGTTTCTTCAATAAACCCTTTGTAATAAGTGTATTTCAATAATCATTATCAATATTATACCAATTAAATATGTTTGTAATAGTGACATGAAAATACCTTTAGCTTTTAATCCATTCTTGCACAATCCCACCTTATTACGCCCCTCAATTAAAAAGCTTTGAAAAAAATTGTGGAAAAAGAAGAAATTGCTTTTAACAAGCAATTTCTTCTTTGTCAACCATGTTTTTCATCTTTAAAGACGAATAATTCTAAAATTCCATCAACTTAAATTTGTTGTCTGCGACTTCTTTCAATCTTGACCAGTCTATTTTGTTGTTTGGTAATGGTTTAACCATAGAGAAGTGAATTGAATGCTATAAATACGGAATGATGATTTACATCAATCATATTAAACATTAACCTTACACATAAATAACATCCTTGCAAATCGGGTTCTTTTTGTCTTTATTCCATAATACAGTCAATTCACTTAACATCTTATTTCATTCCATTGCTTCCTTTCCACAAACAGACCTCTCTGTCAATTTTCATTGAATAAATTTTCTATAGCAACACTGAAAATCCACTTCTTTTATAATTTCAAATAATTCTGGATTTGTTTCCTTATTTGTCAAGTAATATCAGTACCAACTACTTCAAAACTGTCAAAAATCCCTCATGGTCTAATACCTTAAGAATTTTTTTATAAAAAAAATTCACACTGATGCAAGAAATTATACAATTAAGATAAACTAACACTTGTAACATAATGCAAAAGTTATCTTAATTGTTATCTATTTCATTGATAACCTTTGAATTTAACTCATTCCTAAACAAACCCCCATTTTTACGATCTTAAAGAAAAACACTGTGGAAAACATTGTAGAAATGACTTAATTTCCAATATTTTGTTATCTATTTCACTGATAACCTTTGAAGTTAACTCACTCCTAAACAAACCCTGTTTTTTTGATCATAAAGAAAAACACTGTGGAAAACATTGTAGAAATGACTTAATTCCAATGTTTTGGAATTCAACTAAAAATTGGTGTCTGCATTTCTTTTGAATTTGGAAAACTCTGAAATTTTGTGAGTTCTGGTGAAGGGGTAACTTTTCAATTGGTAATTATCATAAACAAAGACAAAGTAAATTTTATTGTTAAGAAATAAATATCCAACAGTGTAAAATACTCATACAAAGTAAATGTTGTCTACAAAGTTTTAAACAAAATTCTTCATTTGAGAATACTATTTTTTCTACCTTTTATAAATGATTTTTGCTTCTTGCAAAATTAGAGCTTATATTAAACACATCAAAGGCCTGAATGGCCTCAAATGCAGTCATACATATTAACAATTTGTATGATAGTTGAAGTCATTTTCTAATATGTCTGTTAAGTTTTCCTTATTATGAAATCACAATTGAAGACTTCTATTTCCCCCCCCCCCCAAAGATAACAACTGTAGGTACAAGATTTTAGCAGAAAACGACGAAATTCAGTGTGAGGAGAATTACTAAATTCTACCATTACCTTCCCGATCTGTCGGAATTAAATGATCCGTAAATTTCTACAGGTCTAAAAATTGTGGTTCTCTTTTGGTCTGCGCCAATATTTAAAAGCTAGAATTTTCACCAGAGACATGTTTTATTATTATTTATAGTTGTCCGAATTAATCTAATTGAATTTAGCTTTACAACAACACAAATATTTCCATCTTTAGACAAAAGGGAAAAAATCTAAGTATTCTGATAGCGATGTCTCCTTGGAGACCTACGAGTTGTTAAACACCTGGAGTAACTGACGTGTTGAGAAAATGTCATGTGGATCGACCTTCGACCCTCTTTTGTGGTAATGGACTTGGTCTAATATCTTTACCATTGTTAAAAATACAATAAATCAATTAAGAACTCTATTTTACGAATCGGGAATTTACACCAAACAGATGCACATGTACAAAACTGGATTAAACTTTGTAGCTGGTAACTTTTAAAATCTTAAGAATGAAGATTATAATAATCAAAAATCCGAGAGACGGAATGTCTAGTTTCATTTTCGACTATGTCTAAGATTGAAGAATCATTGAACACCAAGGCCTACCATACCCAATTTTTGTTAAATGAAATCCGTAATGATGGTAAGTGCAGGCAGTCGGTTAATTGATGTCAGAGACATAAATATACATTATTCTATGTCTCTGATGATGCTAACATAACGACAAACCCAGAGGATTCCCTCTATCTAGTGGCCTGGATGCAACACTGTTTAAGATGGTATAAATAGAAGTATATGTAGAGGTCGTGACCTTCATCACTACGCACATTCAGTGATTCGGCTTTATGAATGGGCTAACATTTTCAGATAGTATACTACAAGAAATTATGAATCAAGGAAAAAGATTTCAGGTCGTTGTCAGGTTCCTAGAAGCAAAGAGCGAATTCAGGAGATTTCTAGATTACAGTAAGTATCCTGACTGCAATAACAAGTGAGAGAGACATCAATATCAGCCTTAACAGTTTCAGCCATTTCATACAAAGAACATCAAATTTTGTACCTTGAATTTAGACATTGAGAAGAAAGTCATATTACTTCTTGCAATAGCAAGGATAAAACTGATTCTAGACAACAATTTTTCTCCCTGTATACCAAAAAAGTCTTCAGACAAGATTATTTAACACATTACCAGACAAGAAAATTTTAGACTGGTCAAATTGAAAGGAGTTGCAGACGACAATTTAAAGTTCTTGAAAATCTTGATTTTTTCAACTTTCTGGGTAGAAAACATGGTGTAAAATGAAGAAATTGCTTTTAACAAGCAATTTCCCAATTTACACAATGTTTTCAGATTTGTTTTCATGAGGGGTGTCAAAAAGCCTTACTGTGTGGGAATTGGTTAGTGTTCTGTTCTCTTAAAAAGAGAAAGTAAAAATTTTAACTTTGATCTCTTACTTCAGCATTGAATTTATAGCAAATAAAACTGTTCTTTTACAACTACGTCTAACAATGAGGAAGTGTGTGATAATACATTAAAGTTTGTCCAACAGTTTCAGAGATTTTGTTTAGACAAATAAGTTCATTTTTAATGTAAAACCTAACTGTGACCTTGAATTTTCATTCATACAATTTAATTCATATTAGATTCCATTAAAAACTGTGATGTTCTTAACCCATTACCACACAATCCCATATTTTCACACAACAAAGAATTGTAGCTATGGAAAAAATTGTGAGAAAAGAAGAAAATTCATCTTTCCTCAAAATATTTCAAATAATGTAGCCCTTATTTTTTTTATTTAAACATATGTTGATTTGCCATCTGCAATATCTTTCTATTTGGACCCGTTGTTGTTTTGGAATGGGTTAAACAATTCCCACACGATAGAATTTTAGACCAGTCCAAATTCAAAGAAGTTGCAGACGACAATTTTAAGTGGTGAAATATTTTAAGGCTTTGTCTTTTCGGGTAGAAAACATTGTGTATAATAAGAAATTGCTTATAACAATATATTTCTTCATTATCCACAATGTCTTCCACAGCTTTCATTTTGTGGTGTGTTTAAAAAGAGTCATTGTGTGGGAATGGGTTAATAAAACATACAACATATCAAAACTCTTGATCGCCTGGAAGAAAATGTTAAACAAAGCAATTTCTTCATTATCCACAATGTTTTCCAAAGCTTTCATTTTGTGGTGCGTTTAAAACAGTCATTGTGTGGGAATGGGTTAATAAAACATACAACATATCAAAGCTCTTCCTTGAATGGAAGAAAATTTTTAACAATTTCATTATTTTCAAACTTTTGTTGCCAACATAACCAGAGCGAAGGGTGGATTTAGAATATTTAACATTTTTTAAAGAGCTTCACCTAAGGAATATCCCTACCAAGTTTCAACAAGATTGGCCCACTGGTTCAGGTTCATGTTTAAAGAAATTGTTTACAGACGCACAACACCTATGCTGCCGACGAGAAAGGATGCCAGACATTTGGCAGTCAAAATATCTCACTTTGAGCACTAAAGTGAGCTAAAGATTCCACGACCATTTTGAAAACCAATATAATGGCCTTTAACATCCTACATGGTTTCAAAGAGATCACATTTTTTAGCTCAGTGGCAGTAAAATGAAGAATACATGGAGTAAAACAGTAATTTCTGTAACTTCATTTAGGGAACAGAATGATTCAACATTGAAACAGTAGCCAAGAAAAGCACCTGATCTGTCTGCATAATCTACTAGAACTGAAAGGCAATTTACTTCTTAGTTAGCAGTCTGGTATCTGATGTCTAAATGTCAATGCCTATTGTGATGGTGTCACAAAGAAATTATTCAAAATAAGGAACTTTAACCCTGGTCAAAATGTTGATTCCCTTTCTTTTGTCCTCTTCGTGAAGCAAAAGAAAAATGTTTCAACTCGAACCAAATTACAATTTTGCTTAAATTACAGAATTCTAAGCCTTGTGATGATTAACAGTCACCAATTTTTTTTATTCAATGAAAGATAGCCATGGTTCTTTCGAATGCTAATTTTAGATCATTTCCTCAACATAAGGCAGTGATGGTCGAGGACCAAAATGAAAATGAAACTTATGAGGAGTATCCATGGTGACGGTTAGCCATCAGATACTAGTCTAGTTAGTAACACCATAATGTATCTACATAAAACTTACCACGACATATTCTCAGATCTTCCTCTGTTTTAGACAACAATTGTTTTGCTTCTGCCAACAGCTCTAAAAATAAACGAGAGAACATTTCATAAGAATTGACTACAAAAGTCCTCCATACAATCAATTTTTCAGAGATGTGCCCTATTCCATTAATAACACTTATAAACTGAATGGTGCTTAAACTATTCCAAAACAATAATGCTTTACTGACACCCCCAGGAAAAAAAAGCTTTGGAAAACATAATGGAAAATAAAGAAATTGCTTGTTACGTGCAGTTTCTTCATTATCCACTGTTGTCTACCTCAAAAGACCCAAATTTCAA
Source organism: Fragum fragum (assembly GCA_946902895.1). Taxonomy (NCBI): domain Eukaryota; kingdom Metazoa; phylum Mollusca; class Bivalvia; order Cardiida; family Cardiidae; genus Fragum; species Fragum fragum. The sequence goes on from OX336371.1 coordinate 53,063,796, forward strand.
AAATACATGTACATCAACTGACCATTATGTATTACTAACAAAGAATTATGTTGCTCCCCCCACCCCAACATGATCAGGGCTGAAGCAGCACTAAATCTTTTTAACCCATTACTATACTATCCCATATATTGACATGCAAAAGAAATATAGCTTTAAAAAGATGAGAAAAGTAGAAATATCTTATAAGAAGCAGTTCCTCATGTTTTTACACTTTGTAGTACTTACTTTTCTATTCTTTTCAATTTGGACCAGTTGAAGAGTTAGTGAATGATTATAGAATGAAGAAGTGCATACTTTCAAGTTCTGAATCTTCGTCATGACTCCTGGAAGGTCGGATTGTTGCCGAGTCTACCGTATCTATAGATGTGTTTACCAATGTATCCATAGATTGGTCTGGTTGAGGTATTCTGTAATGATCTACTTCAGACTCTAATTCATTGATGCGATCTGAAGCAATAAAACAGAACAATTGAAATACAAGAAACCTGTGACATTTGTTAACGACTAATGTTTTTAATTACTCAACAGCATGCTGCATGTAAAGTTTAAAAACATTTTCCTCTTCAATGCTATTAACAAGTTCCCTCACATTCCCTCCTTTTTTCACCTCTCGAGAAAAAAGCTTTGGAAAACATTGTTGAAAATGAAGAAATCACATGTATCAAGCAATATCTTCATTATACACAATGTTTTCTATCTAAAAAGAAGAAAAAATTAACAAAGGATATTGCTAAACAATAGACAGATTTATCACAGAAAAGAAATTATGTTCCTCCTTGCTGTATGTAAACATTCTGAGCCGGATGTGGGTTTGTCCCTGCTAGCAAAGTTACGCCGCCTGCTAGTATGTTGGCAACAGTTGAATTTGGACTGGTTTACAGATCTAATTATTGAAAACAGTCAGCTTGTAGTACTCTTGTAAGCCAGTCTAGAGCAGGGAATTAAGCAAACCATTTAGCATCCACTTTAACCCTCGACATTTGAGACAAAACAACACCCGCCCACTTTTTTCTTCATGATCACTCGTTGGCAGAGTCTAAATGTGCTTTGTTGTTATGATAAAACCAATAGTTGATAATAACATGTATTAAAAATGTGTTCTGCATACTAAACTAGTCATTGATCATAGAAATATGTATTTTCTTTTTTTAATAGGTTTTCTACAGCTCATTGAAATTAGTCAAAATTTAATGTTTTTCCATATTAATACAGTTGGACCTGAGGCGGAGAATTCCAGGGAGGGAGTTTGCAGTGTGCAAATAAATTGATAGTCTCATGTTCAATAAGTGATTGACAGTGCGCAAGTTTGGTTGCCCAGTCCTTTCTTTGTATATATGAAAGGATTGGTGTTGAGGTTCATCATTGTCACTGCCTTCAGATAGTTGAGCAGCTTAAAATACTTAGTTATCCAATCCTTCGCTGTTCACACTGGAGGGTTGGAGTGCGGTTTTGCCTTATCCCCTGTTGTTCATAACAAGGGGTTGGTGTGGAGGTTTGCCCAATCTTGAACTATTCAGACTATGGGATTGGTGTGATTTGCCTGGCCTTTTGCTGTTCGCACCATCTGGCCAGTGTGGTAGTACGGCTAAAAACACTGTCAATCATTTAAGTGCCTGGTATTTTCCACTCTTAGGTCGCAACCATACCACCACACATGCTGTTAAATTGCATGGTGTCTACAAATTTGTTGCTCATGGTATTTCCGAATTGCTATACTCTGTATTTGCTTGGAAGCTGCAGCTTCTTTCAATTTGGACCAGTCTAAAATTTTGTTGTTTGGGAATGGGTTAAATCAAAATTAAAATTACTTTTTTTTCCTTTTCTGATAATTGCCTGGTGGAACAACAGTAACCTACCTTGAAGGCTCTTCATCAAATCGTTGGAAGAGTTCACCTGTTTAAAACTCTCTGTATTTTGTTCTGTGGACGAGACAAAAAAAGATAATTTGATTAGATAAAGGAAAGCTAATTATAGAGGATAAATGGAACATTACAAAACCAAGAGAATCTCATGTGGATGCCAACACTTGGATGAGTTCAAGAGTTTGATAGCAGGTAAATCTCTAAGTTGAATATTGGGCAAAAATGTATTGAGAGTTGTTAATATAGATTGCTTTTTTGGAGAACATATATTTCCAGTTTCAAGTGAATTTGTTTAGTAAATATCAGAGACATTACAAAATGTCAAAGTTTTTGGATCCGTCACTAAGGCAGACACAGGCGAGGACCTGGCTATAGCAATACCTACGGTTTTCACCTAAAACAGTCAAGTTAAAAATGGCTTTTAAGACTTTAAGGGGAAAATTCAATGAAGAGAGAAAAAAATTACAATCCTGCATATTACAATATTCAATGATTGAATAGAGTTTTACACGAAAGAGCTGAGACCATGTCTTAACCCATTCCCAAACAATGACGCTTTTAAACGCCCCTCAATATGAAAGCTTTGGAAAACGTTGTGGAGAATGAAGAAATTACTTGTTACAAGCAATTTCTTCATTATCCACAATGATTTCCAACTCAAAAGACATAGAATTTGAAGGTTTCATCAACTTAGAATTGTCGTCTGCAACTTCTTTGAATTTGGACTGGTCTAAAATCTTATTGTGTTGGAATGGGTTCAGATCAAGAGTAGATAGATGCATGTAATACAGCAATAAAAGTTGTAATATGCTATGTTTTCAGTCAGCTCTTTCCTGTATTTTTCACAACCCTGATAGGGGGTCAAGAGAAACTGCTTGTTACAATGCACTCTATCCTATGAATGATTTAATTCATTTAACCCTTTCCTTGAAAAACCCGGGATTTTACGTCACTGTGATTTTATACTTGAGAAAACATTGTAGAAATTGCAAGCAATTTCTCCTTTTCCCACAATATTTTTTACCATGAATGATGGTTAGATTTCAAATTGCATGCATTTTTCATTGTCGTCTGCAATCTCTTTCGAAATGGACCCGTCTAAAATTTCATAAAACAGGAAAGGGTTAAAACATCATCTGCAGCCTCTTCCAATTTGACCTCTACCTTTAGGAAAATGGCTTAGTTCTACAACTTAAAATGATGTTCAACTGTTAGAGATATTTTCAAAACTAGACAGAGTATTGAGGAGATATAGTTAAAACCTTCTTTGACTTTTGAGCACTAGCTGAGACAAAGACCATTAGCAGTGGTGAACAAATCGCATACTAACAAGAGCTTTGTCCACAGTACACAGATGCCCCCATCGGTAGCTTTGATAATAACAAAGGGCAATAACTCCAAAATTATGCAAGCAAGAGTTGGGGTTTTTGAGCACTGCACTTATCCTCAATGAGGTCTATCCAAAAGTGAAGTTTCAAGTTGATAGCTATTATACTTTCAGAGATATGCCCCGGTCTTTCAAATAACAAAGGGCAATAACTCCAAAATTATGCAAGCAAGAGTTGGGGTTCTTGTGCAGTGCACTTCTCCTCAATGAGGTCTATCCACGAGTGAAGTTTCAAGTTGATAGCTATTATACTTTCAGAGATATGCCCTGGATAAAATGTAAGTCTTTAAAATAACAAAGGGCAATAACTCCAAAATTATGCAAGCAAGAGTTAGGGTTCTTGTGCACTGCACTTCTCCTCAGTGAGGTCTATCTATCTATGAAGTGTCAAGTTGATAGCTATTATACTTTCAGAGATATGCCCTGGACAATTTCGGGACGGACGGAAAGATGGAAGGACGGAAGTACAGACAGACGGACAAAGGCAAATCTATATGCCCCCCCTCCCAACACACACATTAAGTGGTGGGGGCATAAAAACCATCCAGTCACATGTGTGGAATAGTTTGAAAACTCAACATAGTGTTCAGGAGATATGAGAAAGATTAATAACTGTTATACAAAAGTCTACACTGACATCGACAGTTATTTATTTCCCCTTAAATATCACAGAAGAAATTAGTAAAACAAAATAGATTGTCAAAGAATATCCAAATTTTTTATAGAAAATTTTATGTTAAGTTAACCCTCTTGAAATTCTTAACCTATACCCACACAATGACACTTTTTACCAATAAATGAATAAACATGTTTACACATTACCAGACAGCAAAATTTTAGACTGGTCCAAATGAAAGGTGTTTGGACGACAGTTTTAAGTTAATGAAATTTTAGATATTTTCAATTTTCTGGTTAGAAATAAAGAAATTGCTTGTTACGATCCATTTCTTCATTTTACACAAGAAATTGCTTGTTACAAGCAATTTAATCATTATCCACGATGTTCTCCATCAAAAAATTTGTTGTCTGCATCATTCTTGAATTTGTGCCAGCTTAAATTGTGTCATCTGATAATGAGATAATCAACCATTTTCTCTTCACATTAACAACTTCATGCAGAACAACTTACGCCTTAATCCATCAATGGTATTTTCCACCATTTGGTTCATATGGATTTCTGACAGCTTTAATTTATCTGCATAGAAACATAAAAAGTACAGAAGCATGAAATAAAGAAAAGGCAAAAATCAGGAAAACCTCTTCACAATAGAAAAAACATATATCTGCATGCAAATCAAAGCAAAGCAACATCTACCCATTTAGTGTAACACTTTAACCTAATACCACAAAGCCCACATTTTGAAGAAAATAGTTATGGAAAACATTAAGAAATAGAAAAATTGCTTGTAACGAGCAATTTCTCCTTTCCTCCCAATGTTTTCTTCCCTATCTGACTCTTATTTTTCAAGTTAAATTCAATTTAAATTTTTGTGTGCAACTTCACTGAATTTGAACCATTCTAAATTTTTGTTGTCTGGTAATGGTTTAAAAGTTATACTTTAATCAAGGCATTCTCACACAATCCCGCATTTTACGTGCCTCAAGAAAGGGGTTTGGAAAACATTGTGTATGTTTGTTACAACCAATTTCTTCATTGTATCCACAATGTTTTCTACTCAAAAAAAAAATTCAAAATTCCATCTAAAAATTGTCATCAACAACTTTTTTGAATTTGGACCTGTCTAGAATTTATCATTTGGTATGGGTTTTAATCAAGAGCAAACATTCTTAAAATGTTTCTTAGGATGAAGTAAAGGAATATCTTGAATGACAGCTACACTAATATAGCAGCTTTATAGGTTGACCAGTATCGCAAGTAATGGGGGATCAAACCTATTATCTTTAGAGCTGTAGTCTTATTATCATTGAACCAAATAAACGGATAAAATCATTTCAGTTCACTCCTAGTCTTGTGAATACAGCAAACGTCCATGAAAAATCCTACTGGGTTGGGGAATGTGCACCAGACCTCAGGATTAGTATTACTGTGTTTTACCACTGGACCACCAGGTTGCCTTAATATAGTTAGTGATTATATAGACATCCTTATATATTGATCTGCATCCCAAGGAGTGGGAGATCAAACCTCATATCTTTTGAGCTGTACTTTTGATTACCACTGAACAAAAACTGATCTTAACCCTTGTCATCCTGAACCCGGAATAAACCGGTTTTGGCAAGAGGTGTAGACTAAGTGCAGTCTGATCTTAGTCTACACCTCCTGTTTGTACTTTTCCTGCCAAAGTTGTTTATGAAATAAATTTTCAAAAGAAATATTTATGATTGAACAACAATTACTACCAGTGATTTCAGCGCTTTGATTTTAATACAATTTTGAAATGGGCTTTATACAGCATGACAAGGGTTAAATTGAAATACATGTCAACGGAAAAAACCATTATGTGTGACTCATCAAGGTCATCTTGAATCTCTTTCTTTTATCAAAATCACAACATAAACATGCAAAAATACTAAACTCATATCTCAAATGTAAAAGGCTATTTTTCTACAAAGAATTCTTTATTTTTATCCTATTCCCTCACAATCCCGTTTTTGACCCCAAGAAAAAAGCTTTGGAAAACATTGTGGAAAATGAAGAAATTGCTTGTGATTAACAATTTCTTCATTATTCACAATATTTCTGCCCAAAAATTGTAAAATTTCATCAGCTTTCAATTGTTGTCTGCAACTTCTTCCAAGAACATTTGTAGATTCATATAAAACTAAATAGAATAGTTACATGAAAAAGATAATAAAGACCAATGTAGAACAAAATCATAACTAAATTTCACAGAAACTTGATAAAACTGCATCACTCCGTTATCATTTGATATAATGATAGCCATACTGTTAAAGGATGGATATATGCATCTAGATCCACATAAAATCAAACTTTAATATTTTTCTCCACTTCTATACAGAATGAATAAAAAAGAAACAGATTTAGGAACAGGAAAATGATAACTTTTATTCCCTGAAATTTGCAAAACATCTGTGTCTGGATGATCTTTTATTTGGCCACTACTGATATTCAAATCCATCACTACCGTGAGTAATAGCACACCAATTTACTGTTCAACCCTTTTGAGCTATTAACCTTTTCATGGTTGGGGAGGTACTTTCTATTGGTTGTGGAAGCCATTGGACAAAAAAATTCCAATGAAATTAATTCCCTTATTTGAATTGTGATTGCTCTTAATTGGGGACCTAACAAGGTCAAAGCTACTTAAAGTTGCTGATACCATTAAAGTTTGGAAATCCTAGCCAAATACAGTAAAGACAACACTGACACCTCAAAAACAGATGCATTTAACACCAATTAAATAAAACACAGATACACATATACTAAGTCCTACCTTCTAGAGTAGAGATCCTGGCTACATACTGCAAAGATTCTAACTTTGACACCTCAAGCTCCTCTGTAATGCAAAGATTACGCTCTGTTATCCCATTACCACAAAACAAAATTTTAGACCAGTGAAAATTCAAGGGTGTTGCAGATGACAATTTAAAGTTTGTAAAATCTTAGATTTTCATCTTTCTGGGTAGAAAACATTGTAGAAAATTAAGAAATTGCTTGTTACAAGCAATTTCTAAATTTTAAACAATGTTTTCCTATTTTTTTTTTCTTGAAGGGCATCAAAAAGCATTATTATATGGGAATGGGTTAACACTAAAACTTTGACTCAATTTTAATACAGCGCACAAAAAGCAATTCATTTGTAGTGGTAAAACTTTCAGCTACTAATAACATCTTAATCACTGGCGTTTCACTCAATTGCTGGCTACGCCCACTAATTTCAAACTTCAAAAGACATTTGAGACTGAGATGTCAAACATTTGTTAGATTGCAAAATATTATGACCAGTGGTACAAATCTAAAAGCAAAGCATTAGTTGGTGACCATAGGATTGTAACTACAGCTTGAATAAGCTGTAGTTACAGCATTTAAGTCCCTACACAAACAAATGTCAGAGGTCACCATTCACTTCTGGTTTAAATAAATGATTTCATTGGTCCATTCATTTTTTCACTGAAAGCAGTAATCTATCAATTTCTCCAAAAAGTACAATACAAACCATCAATTGATGCAATAAAGATAAATAAATCTGCTAATGACATTTCCAACCATTGACAGAACGCAGGCCACACCCACTTACTCTGACAGGAAGTTTTCCTTCGATATTAACCCTTTCCTGTTCAAACACTGGATTTTACGTCTTTGTGATTTTATACTTGAGAAAACATTGTGGAAAAAGAAGAAATAGCTTGCAACAAGCAATTTCTTCTTTTCCCACAATATTTTCTACCACATAGGATGGTTTCATTTTAAATTGCATCCAATTTGCATTGTCGTCTGCAACTTCCTACTATTTGGACCAGTCTAAAATTCTAAAAATCGGGAAAGGGTTAAATGGTGTTTTATTGGAAAAATTATGGCCAACAACATGTAACAAAAATGTAAGATAGCAGGTTGGCGACTTTAACGCCATAAAAGTTCACTTACAGTGTAAATGAATGATTTGATTGAATATGAAGATATTCAGTCTCACCACTGTCTTAACATTTTTACATATTGTCATTGGGGTAGAAAAAATGTCACAACTACAGATGAGAATATGTAATCTTGTTTAATCCATTACCAGATCGCAAAATTTTAAGACTAGTCCAAATTCATAGATATTGTAAATAACTATTTTAATGTGACAACATATTTTAAAATCTTTGCCTTTTTGGGAGAAAACATTGTGAAAATTAAGAAATTGCTTAAAACATGAAAATTCTTCATTTTCCACAATGTTTCCAACTTTTTTTTTGAAGGTAGTAAAAATGGCAGTTCATTAGCTAAATCAATAAATTATGTGACCACTGTGTGTTTTAGTTGGTTTGCAAGGCAGGTCACCAGTCTACTGTAAACCAGCTGTTCGTCTGGTTTCGATTTCTTTTTAAGTCACTACATTGTGAATGTGACCAGGTTCAGAAACTGGCTCTCAATCAAGTATGCATTAAGAAGTCTTTGAGGACTCCATGGTCATCAAAGTTGTCTGATCCTCCCCTCTCCCCTCCAGAATGTCATCCCTCTCTTACAATATAAATATAATCAATTGTTTTCCTATTTACTGCCTTGTATTCAGACTACTAAATTGCTATTTTCCAATGAGTTTAATGAGTTTAAAGAATGCATTCTTACTCTGTAACTGCTCCACTTTGGCAGCACTTTGTTGTAACTGATTCTCTGACTCTTCAAGCTTGTCTACAAGGAGAGAAAAAATATTTGAACATTTATGGATCGCTCTTTTACTTGTTTAAAAACAATATTTAATTCACTAAAGACAGAAAAAATCGAAAAGGTAAGTATTAAATACATTTCCATTTAGACCACAAAAAAACCTCAATCATTTTACATATTCAAATTTGTTTGATAAAAGCTCCAAGTTTTTAGACTGGTTCAAATTGAAACAAGTTGCAGACAGCATTTTAAAGCTTATGGAATTTTAGTTTTGAATTTTCTGGGTAGTTGTTTTTCTTGAGGGGTGTCCAAAAGCATCACCATGTGTGAATGGTCAAGGATACAATCATGGTGTGTCTAAATGCATAGCAACAAGTTAGTTGATTTTTTAATGTTTCACCATATATGGAAATTAGCCCGCCCATTTAAGCAATGTTTATCATCTGATCAAAATTCTTTGAAGGAATCTGATAAAGGGTCACCAAAGAATCATTATATTTGATGAAATTCTAAAAGACCTTTGCCTTTTGGGGAAGAACACATTGTGGATAATAAGGAAATTGCTTTCAACAAGCAATTTCTTCATTTTTCATAATGTTTTTCAAGGCATAATTGACAAGTGGGAATGGGTTAAGACATATCATTTGAAAATTATTCATGTAAGTCAGACTTGTTAAAAATATATTGGTTGGCAAAGCTAAACTGAACCATTTCAATTGCTTATTTTTTCCAAATGCTATTACATATAAAAAAGCAATCAGTACTATCAAATTTATAGGTATATGATCAGCTAACTTTTCAGATTACTGGCAAAGTAAAAAGAATGCTGAGAGTTGATTTGTTTGACTGGGGTTCAACACCACTTTTAACAGAATTTGATTTATACGCAGTAGCTGGAACACCTAACCACTTATTCCTGGAACTTCTCAAACCAGTACTACCACTATATCCTTTCAGAACCTCCAGCTGCTCACCCCCCTTAGGTTTACGATTATCATACCAATGTCCAAAAGAATATTTGCTGCGACCAGGTATCAAACCCGGACTCCTACGCGCTACCAACTTAGTTGGGATCAAGCCTATGACTTTTGTATCTAAAATGGAGCATGTTTATTACTCATATATCAAGGCAAAGAATTTTTTTTAAATAAATGAATAAACATATTTACACATTACCAGACAACAACATTTTAGGCTGGTCAAAATTGAAAGGAGTTTGGACGACAATTTTAAGTTAATGAAATTTGAAATATTTTCAACTTTCTGGCAAGAAAGCATTGTGTAAATTAAAACAAGAGCACGGCCTACAGGTGACTACCCTCGGCTGTTGGGTGCTGGTTAGTGGACAAAATGCATCTAGTGTTATCTCCCTTAATTGCTCTTTTGTTAGTGAACAAGTGTGCCATGTTTCAAGTGAATGCCTTGAGTAGAACCAGAGATATCACAAAATATCAAGTTTTCGCACGCGACAACAATGACATCACCAAGGCTATAGCAATAACTCGGGTTTTCTCAGGAAACAGCCAAGCTAAAAATTGCTTGTTACAAGCCATTTCTTCATTTTACTTGATGTTTGCCCATTTTTCAAACGGTTATAGCATTTATGAAGTTCCATTGAATTTACAATACTTACTTTTATATATCTCTATCTGTAGCTGGGTTTCTTTCAGTTTGCCTATAAAACATGATTGAAAATGTATTTTGCAAGCTCAGAATCATGTATTGTTCCACTGTGAAACAAACTGTCTTACACTACAAAATTTGCATGTTTTTTTCAGATCAGTAAACAAATACAACTAGATAAGTAAATGTGAGTAGAAAGCCGTGCAAATTTTAAAATAACAAGTTAAAGAGATTTCTTTACGAACCCCAAGTTCCAAGGAGTACAGTCTTAATAAAATTATCTATGCTAAATCAACTGAATAACAATAAATTTGAACAACCATATAGTACATTGATGAAACTAGACAAAAAAGATAAGCCTAATGGGTAATCACTGGATTCACACTATGAAGAAATATGTCCAACTTTTCTGAGAATTGCAAATATAAAATGTTGGTAGAGAAACTAACTTCTTTCATACAAAGTTAACTATACTAATAGGCAATGCTGCCTAAATGAAAAAAGATAATTTTCCTCAAATTCTACATTGAATCAAGCAGTGTCATTGTAAGTAGTGTTCACTGTCTCTGTCATCTCCTTGAATATTTAACCCATTCCCACACAGTCCTGCCTTTTGATGACCCTCTGGAAAAAAAGCTGGGAAAACATAGAGGAAAATGTAGAAATTCCTTGTAACAAGCAATTTCTTCATTTCCCACTATTTTTTCTACCAAGAAAGACAAAGAAATTTAAAATTTTATCAACTAAACCCATTCTTACTAAAAGACACTTTTAAACGCCTCTCAATATGAAAACTTTGGAAAACATTCAGGAGAATGAAGAAATTGCTTGTAACAAGCAATTTCTTCATTCTCCACAATGTTTTCTACCCTGAAAGACAAAGGTTTTGAACATTTCATAAACTTAAAATTGTTGTCTGCAACTTCTTTGAATTTGGACTAGTCTAAAATTTTGTCATCTGGCAATGGGTTAAAGAAATCTTGGTACATTCAGTAAACCTTATCACATCAAGGTAACAATCAGTGGTGAGCAATCACAGGTCCTATAAAAGATACGCAGATAACTAGATGACATACCCTGAATATCCTCTGGAAGCTGATCTTTATCTTTCTGATTGTTATCTAACGAGTTGGCAATTATAACTGAGGTAATTACTGAAATAAAATAGAAAGTCATTAGAAACAAGAGTAGACTAATACTCTTTTCTATTTAGCAGTTAAAATCTATAGCTTTAATTATAAACCTTGTCTTTTGACTTTGTTATGAAATATGCATATTCATTCGATCATAGCACATAAAGGCCTTGTAATTAACCAATCAAATAATCAGTCGACCAATGAAATTGTTCATTTAGGCTGCAAGTTTGAACTCCGAAGTTAAGCGCAATTTTGATGAATCATATTTATTGGTTTGTCGACTTGGTTTGCGGAACTTCCTGTTGGAGTCAATTGGTGGGGCCATAGGAGTAAACGGCTGGAACCAGCGATTGGTCAATTGTTTTGTAGAGAAAAAATTAATTTCAAATTCCAATGGAAAGAAGAACAAAGGTAAAATGATATTATTTTATCTGTTGATACAAATATACAAACCTACCGAATGCTTTCATAATATATTCGATAATTCCATTGAAAATTCAACTTTATTAAAAATTGACATAATCAATACAAAAGGTACAGATCTCTTGCCTTCATCATCTGAATCTCGTGACTTCTCCATATCAGCCTCTACTGACTTCATGTTGTTTTCAAATTCATCTTCATTTGTGTCTTTAACCTGCCCTAGTCTAGCCTTCATTGTAGTGATCTGTTTGTTTGAAATGTCGTTATCTGCTTGTAAAGACTCGATCTGAATTCAAATATTATTTTCAATGATTTTTTTTAAATGTTTACCAGATGACAAATCTTACACTAGTCAAAATTGAAAGAAGTTGCAGACAATAATTTTCAATTGATGGAATTTCAAAAAATATTAGTCACTTTGGATAGAAAATAAAATGAATAATAAAGAAATTGATTGTAACATGCAATTTTTTCATTTTCCACACACAATGTTTTCCACATTGTGTCATTGTGTGGTAATGGGTTAGCCCATACATTCCCTAATATTCATCTTCCATTGATATCATTCTTGAGAAAACATTATGGGAAAATATAAAACAGCTTGTAACAACCATTTTTTTTCTTTCCCACAGTCTTTTCTATCAAATAGGATATTTTTTTTTTAATTGTACCTACTTTAAAATGGCGTCTGTTACCCCTTTGAATTAAGAAAAGTGTAAATATTAAGAGTAAAGGGGTTAATTTAAAATTTTCAAAGACATAGTTTTTGCACAAGAGCAACAAATTGATTGATTGAATGGGGTTTAAAACCTTTTTTAATAGTATTTCAGTCATATTGCAACAGCTGGAGCACCTAACAATGGATTCCTGGTATTTCTCACACCAGTACTACAACTACATTCTTTCCTAGCCTCCAGCTGCTATCCTACTTAGATAAACGATTATCCATAATTTCTTCAAACACAGCAAAGCTTAAAAGTTTAAAATTTTGACAATTTTAAAATAAATAGTTAATATAAATGTATTTCAAATTTTGATATCAACCCCTAAAATTTCACATTTAAACTATGCTAAAGAAAAGAGGAAAAATGGAGTATGAAGAAAATGCTTGTTTTCTACCTTAAGACAGATATATTTGTTTATATAATTATTTCCAAATTCTATCAACTTCTTTTAGTTTGGACCAGTCTTAAACTTTGTTGTCTGTAATTAGTTAAAACCATTCACTCTATATCAAATGATAACCTACCTTTGCCTTTAAGACCTCTTCCTCTCTGATCATTTCATCTAGCTTTTCTGACAGTTCAACCCTATCTTTTTCTGTTCTCTCCATCTCCTCTAGATGTTTTGCCTCAGCGCTCTGTAAAAAACAGGACATATCTGTAAATCAGGTTTTATTAGTGGGGGGGTTATTCTTGCTAATATTATCGAGTCAATAAGGTCCCAAATTCAAGAATCTCGCTAAAATTCGGCCAATTTGTAATACTGAGAATTATATGTACCTATTTCGTCATTATCCCTCTTTATTTCATTCATATAGGGATTGCCACGTTCTCAGCATCAAAACGAATAAATCGGTTTTGAGAACAGGACGAATCGTTAGCAGAAGACAAACTTTTAAAAACTGTATTTTAACAGTTATACAAACATAATAAGCAGATGAGGTAATAAAATTCTACGCGACGAAAATTAGACAACAAAGAGCTTATGAGTTGTAAGGACTCTTTATTGCAAAGACTCTTAGAACCTTTCATCAAATTGAAAGTAGGAAGTGCGAAATTAATCAATTGAAATCGAACAATCGTATCTGTTTTGACACAGGATATAATTATTCCATCTTATCACAGTTTGGTAAGACTTTTACCATATTAATGATTTGATGCTTTAAGGGCATAAATGCATATTCACGTTAGGACCTTAAACCTGTTTTTCGATAACGATTCTCAAAAATGAATTTTATTAAAAATTTGAAGCATACTTTGCAATTTTTTATAAAAATTTCAGAAGAGGAATCGTTATACTATGAGAACAGAGAATGGGTAAAAATAATCTTAATTCATCAACTCAATAATAAGTCTTCAGAACCTTTTTTACTCAAAAATAAGACGACACGAAAATTACCCGATTTGCAGTGCATAACCAATATAAACAGTAGATGATATCAATCAGTTCTTTGCATGAACCATAAAATCAAAAACTGGTTTAGTCCACAACACCCTTCTGTTGCAATAGCTACACAATACTTTAAATTTCTAGGACAGATTCAATTAGCTACAATCTTTCTGACATTTGACTAAAGTCATTACCACATGCCTCATTTGTCCTTCACCAATAGGTGAATAATTAGTAGTGTGTCTAAAGGGTATGAGCTGCTGGTTTCTCTAAATGTTGTGGTTTTACTGGCATGAGAACTGACAAGAAGCCATGGTTAGCTGCACCACAATATGAATTAAATACTGTTGAAAGTGGAATTAATCCTAACACAATCAATCAAATTTGCATTACTTTGGTTAAGACTCGGTCTAATTAATTTTGCATTTTCTTTATAAAAGAGAAGTTTAGCTGTCTTAAGTAATTTCTCCTTTTTCCCCAATTTTTTCTTCCCTGTTTTGCACTTTTTAGTCAGTCTACATCCATTTAATTTGCCATCTGCAAAGTCTTTGAATTTAGACCTGTCTAAAATTTTGTTGTCTGGTAATGCTATTTTTTTAATCATAAACAGCATATCTATAACATAAACCATTACCTGTAACTGTACCCTCAGTTCTTTCACCTCCTTCACCTGTTCTTCATAATTCTCTGCGAGGACCTGAAGCTCATCTTGAGCTCGTTCACACATCTCCCTCATATATTTACATTCTTCCTCCGACCGGACAAGTGATCGCTCAAGATCTGACAGCTTGCCAACAGCTTCGATCTTCTCTTGTAATACTTTCATTAGAGATTCCTGCAAAACATTCAGATAGTTAAAGACACACAACATATCACTATTCAAGCAGAATGGTGGAAGTCACTAAAAGAGCATAAATTTTGTGAGACAACTGAACAAGAGGACAGTTGGTCACTGAGTGATCCCCTAAATCAAATGTACATAACCTACAAAGCACACATTTATAGACCACTCAAAATTTCATGACCACTTTTTGGAAAGAATCACCAAAGAATTTTGCCTGCAACCTTTTTCCAAATTGAATCAGTGATTGGGTGGAAGATCTTCAAAGATTTCAAAGTGAACTAGAGCTATCACTAAACATGATTATACCCTCACCAGCATGTTGTCACATTAACAATCCTTATCGCATAAAGCTAAATAGTTCAGTATAAAAGTTGATTAGTCACCGTCATAGCACAGTCGGAAGCGCGTCAGACTCCTAATCTTCAATCATGGGGTCATAGGTTTGATCCCCGGCGGCGGCTCATATTCTTTCCGACATTTGTCTCTCACCAATCGCGGATAATCGTTAACCCAAGTGGGATAGCAGCTGGAGGCTAGGAAAGGATGTAGTGGTAGTACTGGTGTGAGAAATACCAGGAATCCATTGTTAGGTGCTCCAGCCGCCGCCATATGACTGAAATACTGTTAAAAGCGGCGTTAAACACCATTCAATCAATCAATAAAAGTTGATTATAGGTAATACAAGATAATAGAGGGTAAATTCCAGTTAAGAGCATGCAATACTTCAAGATATCAGCAGGAGATAATTAGGGAACCGATGATGTCAAGATCATCAAAATTACTTTTCCAAATTTCATATATACACAAAACTTTGGAGTAGTGCCTTCTATACAGTGGTAGTAATGCTACAAACAACAATGATTCAGTAATAATTACAATTTCAAGGGGAAATAATTAGGGAAACAATAATAATAGCACATTTAAATTCATTTCAGTGCACACAAAACAGGAGCTACACAATATTGCTGCAGGAGTATTGCGCAAGATTACAATAAATTAGTGAAATTTACAAAGGAAGATTATTCATCAGCCCAGGGAAAGAATTCTTTTAAGAATTTTCCATGCAAAACTTTCTTATATCAGCATTATGTTCAGTTCATTACATACAGTACTGCAGGTGTATTGTCCAGGACAAAGATTCACAAGATGAAGGGGAGTTAATTCAGCAACCAAAATTTCCTGGAAGTATTTTTTTGCCAGAAATACGTGAGGGCACATCCTAATTGAAACACAGCTACATGCAGTACTGTAGGAGAAATACTCAGATATCAAAAATTTAATAAAATTTACAAGTTCAAGGGGAGATAATTCAGCAAACATTACAAGTACTGTCATGAAAATTTTACATGCACAAGTACACACCACCAGTTACATTGTGTATCATTTTGAGTTCAGTATATGAAATATTGTTAGAGAATAGCTAAGGACAATAAGAATTTAGTAAAATTTACAAGTTCAAGGGAAGATAATACAGCAGCAAATGATAGTATTGCCATGAAAATTTCACATAAACAACTTTATACTATCAGGTACATTGTGTTTAGACATGAGTTCAGTGCATGTAATACTGAAGGAGAAATGCCCCAGACAGCAGTAATTTAGTAAAATTTATGTGATCAAGGGGAGATAATTCAATAATCAATGTAAGTAGGTGCTGGAAAAATGCATGTGCACAACTTCATATGAAGGTAAACACCAGGGCTCCTGAAATTTGGAAATTCGAATCGGTTCGGGACAATGCCCCCACCCCCGGCAAAAACGACACCCCTACACCCCCTCAGGCAACAAAAACGAATACCCCAGCCTTTTTCACCTTTCCCGTACGTAAAAGGGTTCATCATTCATTCAGTAGTTGCCTTCTTTTTCAAATTTTCTGAAGATGATTATAATCTTCAACGAGTGGTAGATAGATGAAAACAACTGACAGACCCTAATGACATTTTTTTCTATTTTCATTAGCCAGTTTTCCAAAAATCTGTTAATTCAACACAGTCATGTCGATTTTCCTCTCAACACGAGCGTCTGTTGATGGAAAAACACAGCTGACATCACAAAAATGTCGGGTCAGTCCATTCTACCCCATGGGATCTCAGAGTCGTGACGTACATCAAAAAGACCGACCGACGAGACAAACTCTAGTGGGTCGCCCACGTGTTGCACTGTTTTCCTACAGTAGAATTTGTGTACAAATTTCGGTCATTATTTATTGTAGTTTATTTCCGTTTTATCATTTTGACATTTTCCACCCCTGGAGTAAGATTTAATTTCATTGACGGAACTAGCGATTTTATTATGCTGTCGATTTCGTTTATATCTAAATTATCTGTATTCTGCGGATTTCCAATTATTGTTTGAATTCTGTCGGCTATTTCATACCATGAATGAAAAACTTTAAAACATATATTAACGACTCAACTTTTTCATACAAATTTCAAACAAAGTTTCACGCGCTTACTTGTGATAAATTTATTTCATTAAAGTTTTGTGCTGAACTATTCTAACATAGTACGATTGGCAACTGAAGCTTTTTCATGTCTCGATTTATATACGCATGCCATGTTATAGTAAAAGAAATTAGTTTCACGAGTAACGGCAATTTAAATCGACGTCAAACCGATTCTCTATCGCAAACTAGATACCGGAAGTTCGTTCAAGAGTGAAACTGCAAATTAGGTCCACGTGCGGATGGGCATTTGACTGGCCGGCGGGTAAACTAATTATCGATTTTTGGCTCTTTTGTTTATCTCTTAATCTGCAGGTAACGTGTGAAACCCTTGAATTATTTTGGTTTCAAGTGGATTTGATAGATGGTGGACGAGTTTATCAATATGTCAACGTGAAATTTCGGACCGATTTTTGTGTAATTTTTTGGGATTCCAATCGGTCTAGCAATTCAAAATTTGGCCCAGACCGGCAATTTATCGGATTTCCAAAGTTCTGGTAAATACTGCAAAAGTGTAGGAGAAAAGCCACAGAATAAAAATTGTCCATTGACAGACAGACATACAGATTGATGGACCAACAGCCATGGCGATTCCAGTATACCCCCTTAAATTTGTTAATTCCATCATTCTAAAATTGTAATGGATTAATGAATCTGTTTGTAAGAAAAGGAGAAAGAGTAACTTTTTCAAATCCTTACTTTAGCAGTAGTTTCATAATTCAGCTTTTCTTCTTGAAGTGTGACCAGTTCTTGTCGTAATGCATCCTCAGAGTGATTCTATAATAAATAACATATTATTTTACAGAATCATTAATTGACCCATCACTGACCCGACACACTAAGCTCTAACAAGAAATTCGACTTCGATATTAAATGTTATTTTGCATTGATTTATTGAATGTGGTTTAACCCACTTTTAACAGTATTTCAGTCATATCGCGACGGCTGGAGCACCTATGAATGGATTCCTGGTATTTCTCTCACCAGTACTACCACTACATCCTTTCCTAGCCTCCAGCTGCTATCCCACTTAGGTTTACGATTATCAACCCATTGGTGAGAGAAAAATGTCAGAAAGGATATGTGCCGCAGCCGGGGATCGAACCCATGACATCCTGTAATTGAAGATTGGGAGTCTGATGTGCTACTGACTGTGCTAGGACGGCGGTTATTTTGCAAAATTCATGGCCAGTAACATGTAACAAACAGCTATGATGCTTGGCTGGTGACCTAAACATCATTACTACAGATTGAAAAAACTATGGTTACAAGTTGAAGTTGCCAAACCAAAAAAATACTCAAAGTTCACTTATGGTCAATTTCATCCGTTCCCGCCCAATGACACTTTTTGACATCCCTCAAGAACAACAATTAGGAAAACATTGTGTAAAATGAAGAAATTGCTGGTACCAAGCCATTTCTTCATTTTACGTAATGTTTTCTATTCAAAAAGCTGAAAAAATGTAAAATTTTACAAGCTTTAAATTGTCGTCTGCAACTCCTGTTGTTACAAGCAATTTCTTCATCATGTTCTCTACCCACAAAGACAAGGAATTTCGAAATTTCATCAACTACAAATTGTCATCTGCTACTTCCTTCAATATGGACTAGTCAAAACTTTTGTTGTAAGGTAATGGTTTAACCAAAGTAGTAAAAGCATTGGATGGCCTTAAACTTAAAGTAAGTCAGGGTTTTCCCTGACCCCCTCCTTCTTTGAATTTGGACCCCCAATTTTCAGAAATGACCCCCAAAATAGCTAGACGTCCTTCTTTATCTTATTTGATAGGGGTCATAATGTGGCAAAATGACCACCTGTTTTGAAAGTCGAGGGAAAACCCTGACTTAGTAAGTCAATATTTCTTTTGAAAGTTAATTTTATGAACAACTCTTGTCTTAAAAGGCGGTGAAGACTAGTAGTACATATGTGCAGTCTTATCTTCATCTATAGCTCCAGCTATAAAACAAGGGCATCGCCCAAGGGTGCCATTGCTTGGCTGCAGGTGCTGGATAATGCAAAAAATCCAAGTTGAAAGAGGGGCATAACTCTTAAAAAACACTTTTAGAGTTACCCCCTTGATAGTCCAGATAGCTCTTGTGTTGTCAATCCACATGGCAAGTTCCATGAGGATATCTGCAATAACAACAGAGATATGACCAAGGTTAAAGTTTGTCACCCCAACACTAACGCCAACAAAGCCAAGGTGATCACAATACCTCGGGTTTTCTCTGAAAATAGTCGAGCTAAAAAGACATATTCCAGGTCAACAAGATAAGGATTAAGCATGCCTGACAGTCCAGAAATAAATTGAGCTCAATCTTACAGAAAATAATTCATTGTTATTGTGGTAACCAAAGTGAGTCCATTAATTTGATACCATGGGCTGATTATTACTTTCATAATTTCTAATTTAAATTCTTTTTGATACCTAATCATTTCAACCAAATCATAAAAGTGAGAAGTTTCAACTAATGCAAAATTAACATTAAACTTAATAGAAATGTAACCATTGAACTTCTCCAGGTATCTAAAAATGACTATGTCTTACCTTTGAGAAAGTGTGTAGCTGGTTTTCCAAAAGTTGTAAGCGTGATAAAAGTCTGTCTTCATCTATCAAAGCCTGTAAAGAAGTCCAAGAGTCTAGCCATGTAAAGATGAACTCTATTTAACCCATTACCAGACAACAACATTTTAGACTAGTCCAAATTGAAAAGAGTTGCAGACAACATTTTAAAGTTCATGAAATTTTAGATTTTTTCAACTTCATGGGTAGAAAACATTGTGGAAAATGAAGCAATTGCTTGTTAGAAGCAATTTCTTCATTTTAGACATTGTTTCCAAATTGTTTTTCTTGAGGGCCGTCTAAAAGCATCCTTATGTGGGAATAAGTTAAGTATAACCAATTCAATTATCTGTTAACTCCTCATTTTTTCATTACTTCCTCTCTAAATATGATGAAACAAGAACTTTTCATACAGAGATAAATTATTATCCTTAAGTCAATACAGAACAATCAAGTATTTTGATGCACTTATATAAAATATCTATTGAAAACTTTGTGATAAAAGGAGAATTTACAAGGAACTAAGAATTTCTTCTTTTCTTAAAAGTTTACAACCTTGATTTGAACTTATTTTCCAACTTATGTCTGCTTTAATTTGATGCAAGCATCCTCTTTTTGCTAAATCTAGTTTAAAACTTTATGGTTTTGGAGTATGCAATGGACATATTATGGCTGTCAATCAAAGAACAAATCAACCAATCACATTATTCTGTTAGACCAGAAGTGAACTTTGACCTCCGACATTGGTTGACATTTATGTGATATTTTTTGTTGCAACAGGGACTTAAACGTTGTAACTGCAGCTTATTCAAGCTGTAGTTAGGACATTTAACCCATTCCCACACAAGCCCTCCTTTTAACGTCCCCCAAGAAAAAAGCTTTGGAAAACATTGTGGAAAATGAAGAAATTGCTTGTATCAAGCAATTTCTTCATTATCCACAATGTTTTCTATCCAAAAAGACAAAGAAAATTTAAATTCCACCAACTTGAAAATATCATCTGCAGCTTCTTTCAATTTGGACCAGTCTAAAATTTTGTTGAGTTGGAATTGGTTAATTTGCCAACAAACCATTTTACTTTTTTGTTACATGTTACTGGCTATACTTTTTGCAAAACAACTCTAACTAATATCAGGAACTCCCAGTTGGAGCTCAGTGGGTGTGGCCAGCAGAATTGGTTGGAGTGACACGTGATAGGTCGATTCCGTCTATAAGTAGGAAAATCAATTGACTGATTGCTGGCCCCACCCACCGCCACTGCTAGCCACGCCCACTGACTCACACAGGAAAAAACATCATCATTTTGAAAATCATTACTAGTCACATGTAACAAGAAATAGAATTGAAAGAATAAGCTGTAGTTAGGAAATTTTAGTTGCCAAACCAACAAATATGCTTCACACAAATGTTGGTCCAAGTCGGTGTTCAAAGTTCACTTCTTGTTTAAATGAATGATATGATTGGTCACTTGATTCATTGACTGACAGCCACAATTGGTTAATTACTGTACTTACTTGCCATCCTCCCTCGGAAGATTCCTGAGTGTTTTGTACAAGTTCCTGGAGGGTGTTTAGCTTTTTTTCCAACAGTTTTTCTCTGTGTAGGGCTTCCTGTAGATACTGTGCTAGTTTATATAAATGCTGGGACTGGATCGTGATGCCGGGAGTTGAGATTGGGGCTGAAAGGGAGCTGAAATAAACAAATACATTTAAATTGATATAGATGTAAATGCTGGGACAGGATCCTGATGATTTGGCTTGAGATTGACACTGAGAGAGAGATGAAAAATATACATACATATAAAGTTTGAAGACATAGGGTTACACACCATTTGAACAGTATTTTAGTCATGTAGTTGAGGATGGAGCGCAGTACCATAGATTCTTGGTAATTCTCACACCAATACTAATAACCTTTCCGAGCCTCCAGCTGCACTTCCAATTATCTACCATAGGTGGGAAACAAATGTTGGAAAGAATATTTTCTGTGGCTGGGGATTGAACCCAGAATCCCATGAATAGGAAGCCTACTTCCTACCAACTGCGCTAGGATTTCATCATTCTAAAGTTCTTGTATTAATCTTCTTTCAATTTGGATCAGTCTAAAATTTTGTCATGTGGGATTGGATTAATTTTTAAGAGTTCACGAGGCAGTATTTGATGCTACAATTGTTTAGAGCTAAGTTACAATGATTTTAATTATTGATAATAAAACAGCAAAAATAATGTTTTGGTGGCTTTCTTTTGAAAAGATTTTATTGATGTAAAAAAAATCATCTTCATAAGCTATGTCAGACATTACTGGTAACCAAATATCCTCAACAACGAACTGACCCACCACTTTTCTTTCCATATTGAAACTAAGCACCCCATTCTTTCACAAACAATCGAAAATGGTGCCCAAATTGTCAAACATGGAAATTAACTAACTTGACTAATTCTAGTCAATTTACAATGGAATGCATGTTACTGATAAAGATTTCCAAATGATAGTGAAAATTATTCTACTTCAAATAGGTTATCCTTGGGTTTCTAACAAAGAATACCAACAGGAACTGTCTCACTGAACTATGTCACATGAGTACCTAGAATTATCATCATCAACATGCCCAAAAGACTATTCCAATCACAATTTTTAATTATCAGCAGCGCCATACCCTTTCTATCAAATCATGATTTGAATAAGACAAAGGGCAATATGTAAGAAGCATAACAATTAGTTATTTCAACATCTAAATCAAAGCTTCTTTTTGTTTACTATAAACCTGAAAGTCTTATACATGTATAAATTTGTTTTAGAAAATCAAGAATCATTTTAAGAGATGCTTAACTATCTAACTCTTTGGAAAAGTATAAAAGGGTAACTATATCAAACAACCCCACTACTAAACGATAAATGAATTAAGTATAATTATCATTATCCAAGAGCCTTTCCTTCATGAGAGAGGTTATACTAATTCCTACATGAGATTATTATGTTTATTCTAACCATTGCACACCTTTTAAGACTAATGGTAGTAGGGATTTTCATAACTCCATTCCCACACAATGACGCTTTTTAGCCCCCTCAAGAAAAACATTCCGGAAAAAACATTGTGGAAAATGAAGAAATTTCTTGCAACAATGATTTCTTCATTTTCCAGAATGTTTTCTACCTAGAAATGGGAACAAATCTAAAATTACATACACTGTCAATTGTCTTATCCAACTCCTTTCAACATAATTATACCAGTCTACAATTTTACCATCTGGTAATGGGTTAGGTGATAGATTTTGCTTGAATTGAAAAGGCTAGAAAATGCATGCCTACATTAGCAACATTAACCCATTACCACACAAAAAAGTTTTCAGACAGGTCAAAGTTGAAAGAAGTCGCAATCCAAAAATTAAATTTTTACAAATTTTTAAATTTTTCAACTCTCTGGGTAGAAAACATTATGACAAATGAAGAAATCGCTTGTGGCAAGCAATTTCTTCATTTTCCACAATGTTTTCCCAATTGTTTTACTTGAGGGGCATCAGAAAGTGTCACTGTGAGGGAATGGGCTAAGGCAAAAGTTAATGCATTTTGAACACATGACCATGATAACTGCCTGCTTGCCTTTGACGTGTTGATCTAAATTTAAATTTAAACCCATTCCTTCATGACAAATTTTTAAACAGTTGCAATCGACAATTGAAATTTGACCACTTTTTAAAAGTCTGTCTTTTGAAGTAGAAAACATTGTTGACAAAGAAAGAATTGCTTGCAGTAAGCAATATTTTCATTTTCCATGATCTTTTCCAAACTTTTTCTTTCGGCCTATAAAAAAGTGGGATTGTAGTGTAATGGATTAAAGCCAATTTTGTTGCAGTTTTACTGTTGATTCAAACTATCTTGCAGCATATGCAAATGGCATAACAGAAATTCAGCATTAACCCTTTCCTGTTTCTAAAATTTTAGACTTGTCCAAATTCAAAGAAGTTGCAGACGACAATTAAAAGTGAGTGCAAATGGAAAAGTAACCAACCTACAGGGTAGAGAATATTGTGGGAAAAGAAGAAATTGCTTGTTACAAGCAATTTCTTCTTTTCCCACAATATTTTCTCAAGTATATAAACCCAGGGACATAAAATCCAGGGATTAACCAGAAAAGGCTTAATATTGATAAATCCTGTTTTAAAATATTTTGTTGTATATAGATGAAATTCTAAAATTTGACTTTTTCTTAGAGACAAATTTGTATGAGCCTGTGTGTGACATTTCTAACAAGTGTTCAATGGTGGAAAGTGCAGACACTAAGAAGCCTGGACAGGAGCACATCAGTACATTAAGAATATTAGCTGATAGTCTTAATCCATTACCTAACGGCCAAATTTTAGACTGGTCTAAATTGAAAGGAGTTGCAGACAACATTTAAAAGTTCATGAAAGTTTGGATTTTTTCACTTTTCCCGGTTGAAAACATTGTGGAAATGAAGAAATTGCTTGGTTCAAACAGTTTCTTCATTTTTCACAATGTTTTCCCAATTGCTCTCCTTGAGGGACGTCAGAAAGCATCACTGTTTGGGAATGGGTTATGAGATTCAGAACTTATAAAAAGGTTAGAATTACAATTAAATATCAGAAAATGCCAGTCAGAACCATGACTAGCAACTCCCCTTTATTGAAAGCCAATCACAGAGAAAATAGGAAAGATGATTATTAGCTTTGATAGAATTATCACCACTTATGAGCTTTATACAAGGCATTATAAGCTTTATACAATACATAAAGATCTAACTTCAATATGCAGAGGTATGACTTTAGGCGTTGTTTACATGTCTAAATGAATATTATATGGCACTAGCCAAATACATGTATACAATAATTGTGCCAAGTTACTTGAAATCCATCCATAAATGTAGGAGTAACTGTCCGAACAAACTTGGACGGACAGTTTGAATGGACTGACAGACTAACGCATATACACCAACTTGTCATAGTGACAACTATGTCTCGCTCACCTCAAATGGGCTTGGTAAAAAATCATATAGTTTGATGGAATAATTATTCTAGGTTCAACATGGTCAGCATGCATAATTTTGGTAAACTGACCAGGAGAGATTTTTTTCAAACTTCTTGGAGGGTTCTTGCTTGACAGATTGAATACTTTGAAATTTCAAATCTAAAATGAAAATCCCCCATTCCCATACAGTCCTCCTTTTTGTTGCCTCAAAAGAAAAGGCTTTGGAAAACATTGTTGAAAATGAAGAAATGGCTTGTTGCAAGCAATTTCTTCATTATTTACATTGTTTTCTACCCAGAAAGATGAAGATTTTAAAAATTTCATCGTCTTGATATTTTCGTCAGCAACTTCTTTCAATGTTGATAAGTCTAAAATTTGTCATGAGGGAAACAGGTTAACTTAGCTCTGTAAGAGGCCGTTAATACTTACTTGTCTTTAGCTTCTTTCCCATCAGGATGGTATAATGTGACAGTTGCAATAATACATCCATGTGTCACTGAAATCAAAATGTTCAAATTCAGCCCTTTCATGTTTTTTGTAATATCAGACTGGTCCATATTGAAGGAGGTTGTACATGACAATGAAAACTGGATGCAATTTAATGTAAACTATCCTTTATGGTAGAAAATATGGTGAAAAAAGGAGAAATTGCTTGTTACAAGCAGTTTCTCCTTTTTCCACAATGTTTTCTCAAGTATAAATCAAGCAACTTATAAAACTTATAAAAGTTTTAAACAAGATGTGTTTGAGAAACAACTGATCCCTTCAGCATTAAATGTATGCTCTGGACAAAATCTAAAACTTAAAAACAACAAAGGGCAATAACTCCAAAATTATGCAAGCAAGAGTTGTTGGTCTTAAGCACTGAACTTCTCCTCAATGAGATCCGTCCACCAATGCAGTTTCAAGTTAATAGCTATAATACTTTCAGAGATATGTTCCAGACAAAATCTTAGTCTTTAAAATAACAAAGGGCAATAACTCTAAAATTATTCAAGCAAAAGTTTTGATTCTTGTGCACTGCACTTCTCCTCAATGAGATCTATCCACCTATGAAGTTTCAAGTTGATAGCAATTGTACTTTCAGAGATATGTTCCAGACAAGATCTTAGTCTTTAAATTAACAAAGGGCAATAACTCCAAAATTATGCAAGCAAGAGTTGTGGTTCTTGTGCACTGCACTTCAATGAGATCTATCCACCCATGAAGTTTCAAGTTGATAGCATTTATACTTTAGGAGAAATGCTCCGGACAAACTTAGTGAGGGAATGACGGAATTGCGGACCATTACTATATCCCCTTTGCCGACACTCAATGATATAAATTATAAATCTATGTTACCCTGAAACAATTATAGACTATATCGTAGCCTTAATATTGTAATAAACTAAAATGTGTCAATGAGAAAAGCCAATAAGCTACTTTTCTAGGTTTGTTAGATTTTTCAGCTTATGTAACAATATCTCTAATTATTATTGCAGCATAGTTTTCTCATTCATGAGACTCCTTGTTATCATCATTATAAGAATAAAAAATTAACCCTTTATCAGGCAGCAAAATTTTGGACTGATCCAAATTTCTTCATTGTCCGCAATGTTTTCTAAAGCTTTAGGGTGTAAAAAAGCAGGAATGTGTGAGAGTGGGTTAAATTGAAAGACAAATAAATAATTTAGATTAGTAAGTGAATATACTTGCTTAAACAATCTCTCATTATTGACGAAATGATCCTTTTCTACCAACCTTTCTCCACACCCCCCCCCCCTCTAATGGTCTCTCTTGTAAGTGAGAAAATGATCCTTTTCGACCTACCTTTCTCCCCTCGTCTGTTGGTCTCCACCACGTTGACACCAAATTGTATGAGATCTCCAGACCAGATCTCACGAGGCTTGCTCTCCTCTCCCCCTTTACACAGTCTCTCATCATTTACAAATGTTCCGTTACTACTCTTTGTGTCTTGTAAATAAAACTGGAAATAGAAATAAACTCATTACTTAATGACGGCATTTAACCCATAAACAGATGACATTTTAGAATGGTCCAAATTGAAAAGGGGTTGCAGATGATAATTCAGAGTTTTTTCAACTTTCTTGGTAGAAAACATTGTTGCAAGCAATTTCTTCATTTTACACAATGTTTTCTGAATTGTTTTTATTGAGGGCCATCACAAAGCTTAAGTATTTGGTGATGGGTAATTAAGTGGTACAAATTGAAAACCCTTGCACATAATTTTCAAGATTTAACCCATTCCAACTCAATCCCTCCTTTTTACGCCCCTCAAGGAAAAAACTTTGGAAAACATTGTGGAAAATGAAGAAATTGCTTGTATCAAGCAATTTCTTCATTATCCACAATGTTTTCTATCCAAAAAGACGAAAAAATTCAAAATTCCATCAACTGGAAATTGTCGTCTGCAGCTTCTTTCAGTTTGGACCAGTCTAAAATTTTGCTGTGTTGGAATGGGTTAATATATCTTTACAGGTATGAAGAGCATTTTCTTTTCAGTGTCAAACCATTGACTTATTTATTGTTTTTCTTCAACTGCAATCAAATAAGACCCCAATGACCTAATATTCTCCAATTTCATCTCATCAAAATTTTGTCATTCGAACATGAAAGGACAATCAGATCAAAGTTATCAAGCTTGACTACATAAAAATACAATAAACTAACACTGTCATGAAAAAAATAGACTTTTTAAAACAATTGTGGGGGTCATTCCATTCCCACATAATCCCATTTTTTTATGACCTTCAAGAAAAAAATCTTGGTGAAAAGTTTGTGGAATATAAAGAAATTGCTTGTATTTTCAGGCACTCTAGATAGAAGGATTAAACCATTCCCACACAATGACACTTTTTGGCGCACTCAAGAAAAACAATGGGAAATCTTTATATGAAATGAAGAATGGAACAAGCACTTTCTTCTTTTTCAACAATGTTTTCTACCAATAAAGTTGAAAAGAATTCAAATTTCAGAAACTTTGAATTGTCGTCTACAACTTCTTTCAATTTGGACCAGTCTAAAATTTTGCCATCAGGTAATCAGTAACAGAGATATTGTCATGCACCTTTTTAAGCTTGCCTGAAAGAGTCAAAAGACATTTCTTAAGGAGAGCACAATTTGAAGAGATCAAATGCAAATTGCTGAGTTTATAAGGCCCTTATGCTATAATTTGCTGCTGGAAATAGACCATGATGAAAATCTTTTGAAAACAGAGATTGTTTTTTCCCAAGACAGACAGGCAGTCCATGCTATTCCACTAGCTCTGCTGGTCTATACCCAAAATCCTTACCTGGAACCCATGCACAATATGCACATTTTTTGCTTTGTGAAATGCAGACTCTAAATGGGTCAACAATTAGCCATATATATATTTTTCTGTGGGTTCCTCATTTGCATATTACAACAAATTACCTCCCCTGAAACTGTCACAGCTTGATATAGCCCTTTCCCGTTTTTGGAAATTTTAGACTAGTCCAAATTGAAAGAGTTTGCAGACGACAATGAAAACTGGATGCCATTTGTAATGAAACCATCCTATGTGGTAGAAAATATTGTGGAAAAAGGAGAAATTGCTTGTTACAAGCAATTTCTTCTTTTTCCACAATGTTTTCTACAGTATAAAATCACAGCAACGCAAAATCCCGTATTTGAACAGGAAAGGGTTAACTGAGCTCAGCAAATGTCGCAATGAAATTGCTTCGTGAACTATGAACTTGTGAAATAGCAAAATAAAAGTAAATCAGCCAGACAGATTGACTCCTACACAACCTTTCGTTTGTATGTGGGTTTCATTAATTTTCATTTTCTTGTACTTTTTTTCAAAGCTGTCCGTTGAAAGGTCATTTAGCCTACACACTAAATTTATCCAAATAATCATTATTTCATGTGTTATGCTATAGCCTGGAGAATTGTAATTTACAATACATTGTTAATACCTCTATTACAGGAGAATTAGCTACATAACGTGTAATTTTCCTTTCTGTGACCTTTCTTCAATACAAAATTTCTCTTCACAATCGACAAACAGGGAATTCTTAACTACTAACTAACCAACCTCAGACAATATGTGGTGTATTCTACAAAAAGATTAGTATTTTACAAGCTATAAGTCACAAATACAAGACTTTCCGAAAACTCTTGAGGACAAATATTTTTTAATAACCTATTTTGCCCAAGCTACCTAAAGGCAATAAGAAACTTGTTTTTGTCAAGGGGGAACGTTTATGATCTTGGGTCAAATAGCCTGAAACAGCTGAGATGCAGTATGAAAATATTTCCAACTAAGTTGATATTTGACCTTGACCTATCATCAATGTGAAAAAGAACCAATAAACTACCGGTAACACATGCTTAGTTCACCCCTGTCAACATTATCCTTTTTGTTTTATGCCCCCTAAAAATGAGCTCAGAAAAACATTGTGGAAAATAAAGAAATTGCTTCTAACAAGCAAATTCTTCATTTTTTCTATTTGGCGTCCGCAACACCTTTGAGTTTGGACCAGTCTAAGATTTTGTCATTTGATTAACGGTCTTAGGTCAAATGTTATTTGACTAAACGCAAGAAAGAAACTAGTGCTAACCTGTCTAGGATATTTAATAACATTTTCCTTCTTTTTTTTTTTTAAATTTGTGAGTGGTCAAGGTTGAAGACAAAAAGGAAAATTGGATGTAATTTGAAATGAGACCATCCTATGTGATAGAAAAAAATTGCTTGTTACAAGCAATTCCTTCTTTTTCCAAAATGTTTTCTCCAGTATAAAATCAAAGCCACATAAAATCCAGGGTTTGTACAGGAAAAAGTTAAAAAGCTAAAATAATAATTGCCAGTCAAAGTTGCCCTGAACTCATTGATGCTTTAAGACGCCGCTAAGAAAAATAAATAGGAAAACATTGTGTAAATGAACTAATTGCTTGCAACAAGTATTTTTTTCTTTTTTCACAATGTTTTCTACTCAGAAATTTGAAAAAAAGTAAAAATTTAAGAAAAATTAAAATGTTGTCTGCAACTTCTTTCAATTTGGACCAGTCTAAATGGGAATGGGTTAATCACTACTCACAGCAGTGATTTAGCTTTCCCTCTTTGTTTTCATGAATGGTTTTATTTTTACAAATACATGTAGTACTACAAGAAATTATGAATCTTTTTGTGTGCAATAATACATATTTGTATTATCTTTGTCAAGTTTTTAGAAGCAAAGAGGAAATTCTGTCAAGTCTTATTTTAAAGTCAAGTACCTGACTGCAATAAAAAGCTAATATATGGCTGGTTGGATATGTGGACAGTGATCCAGACAGCCTTGATTTTCTATCCTGAACAATTCTCAGACTAAAATATTTAATTTAAGACAATCTAACCTCATTTCCATATTTGATGGGATAGGATATAAAACATTGAGAGACAAGGAGAAATTGCTCACAAAATTTTTGACAGATTAAAATTTTCAGTGCTTCCTAACGCAGGCTTGTGTTGCAGTGGGTTAACCGATTCCCATACAATACTGTGTTTGTATGTCCCTCAAGAAAGAAGCCTTTGAAAGCATTGTGGAAAAAGAAAAAATTTGTTGTGACACTTTGTTTTCTACCTCAAAAGTGGCTTAACCCTTTCCTGTTCAATGCCGGGTTTTTATGTCCCTTTGATTTTATAACTTAGAAAGCATTGTAGAAAAAGAAGAAATTGCTTGTAACAAGCAATTTCTTCTTTTTCTACAATTTTGCTACCCTACTAAATTGTTATTTTTCAAATTAAATTCACTTTAAATTTTCGTCAGCAAAACCTTTGAATTTGGACAGGTCTAAAAGTTTGCAAATTTGGAAAGGGTTAAGCCAAAGGCTTTTAAAATTCCAGCAACTACAAATTATCATCTGCAACTTCTTTCAATTCGGACCATCTAAAGTTTTGTCATCTGGTAATGGGTTTACTCACTAAGTAAGAAGGTAAAAAGGAAATTAAATCCAATGAAAAACATTCAATAAGAAGGTATGAAGGAAAATAATTCCTATGAAAATACATTCAAAGAGATTAACCTCAGGTGGGTAGTATAATCTATTATGGTGTAAGGCTGTACGCTAATATAGGGCACATGGACCTAATGATGAGGAAACAAAAATTGGAGGCTATTCTGGAATCCTATCTTCCTGCTATCTATGAACGGTTATTACATACAGTATAGCTCTTTGGAGAATACTTCCTAACCCATCACCACACAATCCCACTTTTACTTGCTGAAGAAATGGAAAGCATTCTGAGAAAAGAAATTGCTTGTAACAAGCAATTTCTTCTTTTCTAACAATTTGTTTTCTACCTCATATGGGCCTTTTTTTAAACAAACCAACTTTGTTTTGTCATTTGCTACCAGTCTAAATTTTCAGTTATGGAACAAGTTGAAAGAATTTTTTTTAAAACTTAAACTAAGAACTTGTCGGTCTCCTTAGCTATCAATGACTAAGGTATATCAATCATGCTTTACATTCCGCACCCTAAATTACCTCCCTTATGTCTCACAAACTGAAACTGACCAACAAAACAATGAGACAACAGATAGATAAAAGGAACTTTTCAAATAAAATTTTACACATCTTCAGCAATTTTACATATCTTCAAGCAATTTCTTTATTTTGCACAATGATTTTCCAATTGCTTTTCTAAACTGGCATTAAAAATTTGTCAATGTGTGGGTATGGGTTGAAAGAAGTTGCCCATAGCAAAACCTTTGAAGAACACAAGTAAGAATTTAACCCATTAACTATACTAAATTTTCTAGACCTGTCCAATTTCAAAGGAACTTCTAGTTGATGGAATTTTAAATATCTTTGTATTTTGAGAAAGAATGTTACAAACAATTTCTTTATTTTCCACAATGTATTCCCATGCCTTTTTCTTGAGGGCTTAAAAAGGTGGAAAAGTGTGGGAATGGGATAAGAAAGAATCAAATTACTCTGTATTCTTTAACATCTGACCCCTTAGTGACAAAATGTCAAACTGTCTTATATTACACAGAGTGATACATTTGTACCTTCATGACCAAAATGCTGTAACTACAGCTTGTATAAAACATTATAGTGGTACATGTATATGACTTTTTGATAGTTTTCTGAATCAAGTTTAAGTTAATTCAGACTCTATTAACCCATTTCCACACAAGCCTACTTTACCAACCATTTGGAGAAAAAGCATCAGAAAATCGATGCGGAAAAAAATGATACATTTACATTTCCACATTGTTTTCTATCCAGAAAGACAGAGAAATTTTACCCTTGTCATGCTGTATAAGATACCTTACTGAAATGCTGTCAAATCAAAGGGCTGATAGCACTGATAGAACTTGTTGTTCAAAAATCAATATTTTTTTTAGAAATCAACTTCATAAACAACTCTGGAAGGAAAAGTACAAGCAGGAGGTGTAGACCAAGATCAGCCTGCACATAAGTGCAGTCTGATCTTAGTCTACACCTCCTGCCAAAACCGGAATATTCCGGGCTCAGCATGACAAGGGTTAATATTCCATCAACTTCTTTAATTTCAGATGAGTCTAAAATTTTATTGTTTTGTAAGTGGATAAGGAAGAATCAAAGGATCTTACAAGTTTTATGTATTCATTTTATTAAGAAAAGGAAACAGTTGGAAAGATAAAATCTTCTAATATGAATTGTTCCTTGTTTTTATCCATTTCAAGTTCCCACATGATCACACATTTTCAAAACCCTCAGATATTACAAGAAATCATTGTATTTTTTACTTTAGCTGTAACTTTTTAGCAATATCTTCTATTCTTGTGATATTATCTACTCTATATAATGGATGGGTTTGCTTGGTTTTGTTCTTTTTTCTTCCAGGGAGGGGGAAAGGCGGGTTGTTGTTGTTGTTTTTAAATAAAAGCCATTTTTTATTGTCATCTGCAACATATTTGAATTTGGATAGTTCTAAATATTTACCAACTAGTGATTGGTTTCCAATCTTACATAATCCCATTGTTTTATAAGCCTCAGGAAAATAGTTTCAGATATCAAAGAGGAAAAAGAAGAAATTGCTTGTTTAACCCTTTCCTGTACAAACCCTGGATTTTACATTGCTGCAATTTTATACTTGAGAAAAAATTGTGGAAAAAGAAGAAATTGCTTGTTGCTAGTAATTTCTCTTTTTCCACAATATTTTCTACCACATAGAAAAGTTTTATTTCAAATTACATCCAATTTTTCTAGTCGTCTGCAAATTTTTCTAATTTGGCCCAGTCTAAAATTTCAAGAATGGGTTATAGCATATCCATTTTCTGTACTGTTTTCCACCCAGACAGACAGAGGGGGATACACAGTATTCTACTAACATGATATTGTTTGTATTATCTTAATACTAGTCACCTTCTATGACCTATTATGGGGCTGGTCAATTGATGATCTTGGGTTAACCCTTACCAGATGGAAAAAAATTAGACTGGTCCAGATTGAAAGAAGTTGCAGACGACAATTCAAAGTTTATGAATTTTTCATTTTTCAATATTTTGATATTATTACTGATGTTTTCCACCCAGACGGAAAAAATTTTTAGAAATTTGAAAGAAGTTGCAGACAACAATTCAAAGTTTATGATTTTTTTTTTTAATGTTTTGATAGAAAAAATTGTGTAAAATGAAGAAATAGCTTGTTACAAGCAATATCTCCATTTTACACAATGTTTTCCAATAGTATTTCCTGAGGGGTGTTCAAAAGCATCACAAAGTGGGCATGGGTAACTAAAACATTGTAGTAAAAGATGACATTTCTGGTCCCATGCAATTACGTTCAAATCTGTATAATTTTCTGAATACAGTATTCAAAAGTCAAAGCAACTAAGGAGCTAACCCATCACAAAATGACAAATTCTTAGACTGGTTCAAATTCAAAGAAGATGCAGACACTAATTTCAAGTTGGTTGAATTTAGAAAAATCTTTCCCTTGTTGGATAGAAAAAATTGTGAAAAATGAAGAAATTGCTTGTTACAAAACTGCTTTTATGGTGTAGGCATTCAATGGATTTAGTGGTTAAGCCTACAGTGGCAGTTTGCTCATGTTGAACTTTGAGAAGACCTCAAAATTTTGTCTGTTAACCCATTCAAACACAGTGGAATTTTAGACCGGTCCAACTTGAAAGGAGCTGCAGACGACAATTTCAAGTTGATGGAATTTTAAATTTTTTCGTCTTTTTGAATAGAAAACATTGTGGAAAATGAAGAAATTGCTTGATCCAAGCAATTTCTTAATTTTCCACAATGTTTTCCAAAGCTTTTTCGTTGAGGGGCGTACAAAGGAGGGATTGAGTGAGAATGGGTTAACTTAAGCTATCATAGCTGACGCCTTGCTTAAGATTATGTAACAGAAGTTATCCCATTGTGTACAAAATAGATTTCTTGAGGTAAGAGTAGAGCCTTGACTGAAACATGTCTGCATTTTGGGGGAAGTATGATACAGATAATTACCATTGAACTCTCTTATCATTTCCTTCCTCACATTTTCAAATCCTTATTCAATCAATTCTAATGTAATCCCACTTTTTTATGAAACTTGTGTTAAAGACTTCCAAAAACATTGCAGTCAATGAAGAAAACGCTCATAACAAGCAATTTCCTCAATTTCTTCAATGTCCACAATGTTATCTACCCTAAAAGGCTTATATTTCTTAAATTTCACAAACTTGAAATTATCGTCTGCATCATCTTTCCATTTGGACTTCTCTAATGTTTTGTAGTGTGGTCATGGATTAAATCACATGGATAAACCAATCCCCATCAAATCCCGCTGTTTAACCTATTACCAGATGACAAAAATTTATACCACGCAAAATTCAGAGAAGTTCTAGACAGCAATTTTCAAGTGATTAAATTTTACAAATCTATGTATTTTGGGTTGGAAAACATTGTAGATGATTACGAGATTGTTTGTAGCAAACAATTTCTTCATTTCCACAAGGTTTTCTAGATTTTTTTTCTTTATGGCATAAAAGTGTCAATGTGTGGATGGATTAAAGAGAAGGGCTTCTGAAATCATTGTGGAAAATGAAAAAAAGAACTCAAACCTGTGTCTTTAACGCCTCAACAAGCTCAGATTGTTTTTTAATTAAAGAAAGGGAATATTATCATTCAAGAAATCTTTCGTGAGTACTTGTGGTAGACAGTTAATCAAAAATGTTTTCTTTCTTTTCAAATACAGTTTTCATAAAGACAGGGTAACTATCTTTTCAAAACAAATCCTCCAAACGAAAAAGATCTATCAAATCAGTAAAAAAAAAATAGATAACTTTAAACGATTGAAACCAGAACTGCCACAAAACTGACCCCTACCCCAACACCAGCATTTTGTTACTCAAGTAGCACAACTGATCTTTGACCTTTGTTCAGCAAAAACAATAAGGCCCCTCTTTTGGTCATAAATAACATTTGTATAAAGTTTTCAAGTCCTGGGTCAAATGGCTGATGGGGTAGATCACAGAATCAGTTTTCAATCAAAGTTTGATTGTTACCATAACCCTTTCCAGTTAAATCCATGGTTTTTACGTCCCTGTGATTTTTTAATTGAGAAGGTATTGTTGAAAAAGAAGAAATTACTTGTAACAAGCAATTTCTTCTTCTTCCACAATATTTTCTACACTCCTGAACGTTTTTTTTTTTTTTTTTTTCAAATTAAATTTACTTTATACTTTCATTTGAAAATCCTTTGAATTTGGTTAGGTCTAAAATTTTGAAAAAAAGGAATGGATTAACTTTTGCCCTAATAGGGCATTATTTTGTATCATTGGGAACGGTTGCATGAGGTTTCATAATTGTAGGCCAATCTGTTCCAGAGTTAAGGCACAGAAACAACAGTCTATTGATGGACAGACGGACAGACAATCATGCTGAATGATCATCCATTATACCACCTCTTCTACACAATAAATCATTCTTTTCCCACAATATTTAAAATGGTATCAACAACTTCCTTTGTTTTGAACTAGTCCATGAGTTTTTTATCATTACCCTAATGTCTGCAGTAAATTATCTAAACTATGCTGTTTTTGCTTCCAGTCAAGACTTGACCTATTTCATCTGCACTAAGAACACTTCAATGCCAAGTAACTTTGATTACACAAAAAATTCTAAGGTTGCTGTTTGGCAAGAAGATTTTACATAACACAGTCATTAACTTTTGTTAACCCATTATTACAAACCCAACCCTTTTACAGGCTAAAGAAAATTTAACAAGAGGATGTTTGGCCTTAAAGCGCTCACCTGAGTCAATGACTACAGAAGTAAAATAGCACAAGTAACCTGAATTGAGCCAAAAGTGACCCATTATCAAATCTTGTCCAAGAAATCACAAATAAACATTCTTACAAAGTGACCTAGTTTTTGACCACATGTGACCCAAATCTGAACTTGACTAACTTTCTGACCAAATATCAATTCAACTGAGCCAAAATTAAGACCCCTAGAGTGCACGAAAGTATTTCTAAGATTTGATCTAGTTACCTTGTTTTTGACACCATGAGACCCAAATTTGAACTTGACTGAAATATCATGGACAAAAACATAATGAACAAATATTCTTCTCAGCCTAAAATGTGAACATTTAATCTAGTGACCTAGTTTTGATCGAATGTGCCCAAAATTTGAACTTGGCTGAGATAACGAGGAAACAAACATTCTGACCAAATATCATTTGATTTGCGCCTAAATGTGGCCAACAGAGTGCGCACAAGATTATTTCTAGGATTTGACCTAGTGACCTAGTTTTTGACTCCATAAGACCCAAATTTGAACTTAGCTGAGATATCATGGACAAAAACATTCTGAACAAATATTCATATGAGCCTAAAATATGACCTCTCGAGTGCACACAATGTAATTCTAGGATTTGACCTTGTGACCTAGTTCTTGACCCCACATAACCCAGTATCAAACTTGATGTACATTTTATGCAGGCAAACATTCTGACCAAATATCAATTCAATTGGGGCAAAAATATGGCCTCTGGAGTGCACACAAAGTATTTCTAACATTTTACCAAGTGACATAGTTTTTGATCCCATGTGACTCAAATTTGAACTTGGCTGAGATTACATGAAAACAAACATTCTAACCAAATAACATTTGATTTGAGGCAAAAATATGATATCTAGAATTCACACAATGTAATTCTAGGATTTGACCTAGTGATCTAGTTTTAGACCCCACATAACCCAATATCAAAGTTGACATAGATTTTATGAAGACAAAAATTCTGACCAAATATCAATTCAATTGAGGCAAAATATGGCCTCTTGAGTGCACACAAAGTATTTCTAAGATTTGACCTAGTTTTTGACCACACATAATCCAATATCTAACAAACACTTCATTTTTTTCCAAACAATATTCTTTATCAAAGATTTGACCACACTAACAATGTCAACTTTAACTTCTTTAAGTTTGAGTAAGTCTAAAATTTTGTTATCCAGTAATATCAGCTGTCAACAAAGTTTGACAGAAAAAGAGAGCATGAGCTCTGCATATGGATGCCTAGTGCTTAGCTGTTGGGTGATGGATGGGAAAAAAGATCATGAAGGACAAATTCTAAACCATGATGGTCCTATATCCCTCACCTGAGAATATTAAGTCTGGGTTTTATGGAGTTAGAGGTTGGGTTTTTATATGGAAATCTTCAACATTCATCAGTGATACTCAGTTTGGAAAATCTAGTAGGAAAATACTAGGGTAAAAGAGAAGTTGCTCCCAATAAGGTTCGATTCAGTATTTTTAGGTTCGATTCATTATTTTTTAAAAACTGTCTCCTCAAAACAACTTGAAATTTTGAAAATGGCATACTACACAGATTCTATATATTTCGCAGTTAGCAAAAAGACTCGTCTTCAATAAACAAGAGGACCATGATGGTCCTATATACCAAGTATCAAAGCTCTAGGCCCTATGGTTTGGGAGAAAATTTTAAAAGATTTCTTTCTTTATTTCTCAGTAGAATCAGGGATCGCACAGAAAAGGGCTTGTTTTCAGAGTACGGTATTTTAGTAGAGGGCCAATAGATGATGATTTATACCAGTTATCAAAGCTCTTACACTTATGGTTAGGGAGATGATTTTTAAAGATTTCTTTCTTTATTTCTCAGTAGAATCAGTGATCACAAAGAAAAGGGCTTATTTACACGGAATGTAAATCATTTTAAGTATTTTGGTAGTGGGTCAATAGACATTGATACATACAAAATATTAAAGCTGTAGGCCTTATGTTTTGGGAGAAGATTTCAAAGATTTACTTCTTTAATTCTATGTAAATCAGGGATCAAGCAGAAAAGAGCTAATTTTCAGAGTACAGTAATTCTTTGAAATATTTTGTAGAGGGCAATAGACATTGACAATCTATAGGCCTTAAGGTTTCGGAGATGAAGATTCCCTTCTTTATTTCTTTGTAAAGGATCATACAGAAAGGGGTGTCACCCAGTAAATATTGTTGTCATTGTTTGTGGAAATATGAAATTGATAATTAAGGAATTTAGAAAATAAATTAATGATTTAGAATATGGAATTTAATAATGATTGTCAGTACATCTATGTTAAGGTCTAAGGCTTATTATCTATAGAATCTGATATGCAACATATGATACAAGTTAGAACCCTAGGTATCTGTCTGTACCATAAGCTAGTGGAACTATTCAGTTAGAGCCCTGTTGTTTATCTATCTCAGCTAATTATTACAACTTGGTGCTATATCTCTTTGATGTTAAATGACCCTGTAAGAAAAGGAGGGAAACTGAATGCTTCATGATTGACCAATGAGAATAAGAGAACCAAATTAATTAAGTTGTATAGATGTAAGGATAGTTTTGGTTGGTTGAGGATTGAGAAGGAGGTCACATGATGTCTGAGATGTTAAGAGGGAAATTTAAGTATGAGAGAGGGAGAATGAGTTTGGCTTCTGAAAGATTAACTTTGGCTTTGGATTAATTGGAATGTTACTGTTTAGAAACTTTGGGTTAAGATTAGAAATTGTTAACAAAAGGTGAAATATTAAAGTGAGAAAGATCAAATAGATGGACAGTACTTGTTGAAATTGAATATAGAAAGATTGATATCAAATTATAGAAATTGAGATTTGGAAACTGAACATTGACTAGACTTATTCATTCCGAAATTCCCTTACATACAACCGAAGGAACACACACCAAAATCCCCCTGTGATAGGGGCTAATTTTCAGATTATGGTCATTCTTTGAAGAATTTTGGTAAAGGGTCAATAGATGATGATTTATACCACGTATGAAAGCTCTAGGCCTTATGGTTTGCAAGAAGAAGATTTTCAAAGATTTCCTTCTTTATTTCTATGTAAATTCTGGGATCACACAGGAAAGGGCTAATTTTCAAGATACGGTAATTCTTTGAAATATTTTGGTAGAGCGTCAATAGATGATGATTTATACCAAATAACAAAGATCTAGGCCTTATGGTGTGGGAGGAGAAGATATCTAAGTTTTTTGACTTGTTTGACATGGCAACCAAAGTTTTTCATGGATTTCAATTCTTTGAAGTATTTTGAAAGAGCTTGACCTAAGGATCATTTCTGTAAGGTTTGGTTGAAATTCCATGGTTGTTTCTGAGGAGAAGATTTTTTTGTAATTGTGAACGGACGGACTGACAGATGCCGGACAATGACCAATCACAATAGCTTACCTAGAGCACTTCGTGCTCGGGTGAGATAAAAAACACCTACCAATATCACGCTCAGGGTAGATGCGATCACTGTTTCAAAAATGCGCAGTCTTTGAATTATATAATGAGTAATTTGCCTTCTGTTTTTAGACCCAGACAGAGTAGAAAAGATCATGATAGTAGGAGAAATTGCTTGTTTCAAGCAATTTATACTTTTATGTTAATGTTTTCCTTTAATGCATTAAAAAGAGTGATTGTGTTGGAATGGGTTTAGCTACTACAGGGTCGCAGAAGGTTTAAAATATAAGACTAAGAGACAAAGATGCATGTGGCAGTGGCAGTTTTTTGCCAAACTAGGGAATGTGCTATCCTGTATTATCTATTAAGCCAACCAGGCTAGGCAGTATGTCATGCTTAACCCATTCCCTCTAAATGATGCTTTTAGACACACTCTTCGAAAAAAAGTTTTGGTAAAGATTGTGGAAAATGAAGAAATTGCTTGTAACAAGCAATTCTTCATTGTACACAATGTTTTCTATCCAGAAAATTGAAAAGCCTGAAATTTCATGTACATGAAATTGTTTGCAGCTCTTTTCTCTTTATATCTCATGGTTAAATATGGGATACTCCATAGTACTACTTTAAGAGGTCAATATACCGATGCTTCATGCAAAATATAAAGGCTCTGTACCTTCTGGGTCAGAGGAAGAAGAGATCCTTTTATAAACTTTTGTGACTATGGTGACCAGAGTTTTCAACTGATTTCACTACTTTTAATTATTTTCAAAGAGGGCTACCTATGGAACATTTCTGTCAAATTTGGTTGGAGTGGGCCCTGCGTTTTGGGAGGAGATGCTGTTTAAAGAAATTATTTAGGGCAGCCACTTCAGCACTTTGTGCTCAGATTTTTCTAAGATTTGACCTTTGACACAAATTAACTAAAATCCAACTTGATCGAATTTTTTTTTTGAGCTTAGTTTTTCTGCAGATTCAGCGCTTAACCAATTCCCACATTTACATCACTTTTTGATGGGAAAACTT
Source organism: Fragum fragum (assembly GCA_946902895.1). Classification (NCBI taxonomy): domain Eukaryota; kingdom Metazoa; phylum Mollusca; class Bivalvia; order Cardiida; family Cardiidae; genus Fragum; species Fragum fragum. The sequence goes on from OX336371.1 coordinate 53,104,154, forward strand.
TGTGTAAAATGAAGAAATTGGTTAAAACAAGCAATTTCTTCAATTTCACTAACTTTTCTAGCCAGAAAGTTGAAAAAATTAAAATTTCAGAAACTTTAAATTCTTTGCTGCATCTCCTTTCAATCTGGACAAGTCTAAAATTTTGTGTCTAGTAATAGGTTAAGGATGAGCACAGTAGAAATACCTCTAAAATACGGCCAATCTAATCACCAATGCAGTCGCAGCAACTTGCAAAATATTTTTTCCTTTCAACAATAGTTTTTGTCTTTTTTGTAGTATATTTTCTTAAATTGGTTATCAACGAAAATATTTTTCATACCCTAAAAGAGTTTATGTGTGCAATGGCTTTGTTACCAAATAACAAAGCTGTAGGCCTTTCTGTTTTGGAGAAGAAGATTTTTAAAAGTTTTCACTTATATGCACCTATGTAAAACTTCTATTACCTGTGATCTCCAGGGACGGGCAAATTTTGACCCTCGGGCCATAATTTGAACAGTCTTGATAGAGATCCACCAGATGATGCAACATACCAAATATGAAATCTGTAAGTCTTATGGTATTAGAGAAGAAGATTTTTTGAGTTGTCACAATATGAGCCTATGCTAAACTTATGACCCGCCCTGGATAGGCCAATTTTGACCTGGGGGCCATAATTTGAACAATCTTGGTAAAGGTCCATAGGATGATGCTACATACCAAATATTAAAGCTGTGGGCACTTCTGTTTCGGAGAAGATGTTTAAAAGTTTTCACTATATGAGCCTATGTTCAAACTTGTGACCCGGGAACGGGCCAATTTTGACCCAGGAGGCCTAATTTGAATATTTTTTTGTAGAGGTCTACTAGATGATGCCACATACCAAATATCAAAGCTTTTGGCTTTTCTGTTTCATCAAAAAAAAATATTCAAGTTTTCACCATATACACCTATGTAAAACTTGTGCCCCCTGGGGACGGGCCAATTTTGACCCTGGGGCCACATTTTGAACAATCTTGATAGAGGTCCACTAGATAATGCTACATACCAGATATAAAAGCTGTAGGCCTTATGGTTTCATGGAGAAGAAGATTTTAAAAGATTTTCTGAAATTTGCACTTTTTGTTGTCATGGAAACCAGAGCTCTGCATGGAATTAAATTCTTTGAACAACTTTGGAAGAGCTTGACCAAAGGAATATTCCTGCTAAGTTTTAACAATATCTGTCCAGTAGTTTTAGCTGAAGAGAGAACACCATTTTATATATCCTATTAGGATAATAATTCAAAGGGGCATAACTCCTGAAACAGTTGATTAATAATCATTATGAAAATTGCAGGTGCACAAGTTCCCATTGCAAGGTAGATTTTGGTAAAGTTTCAGCAAAATTGGTCTGGAAATGTGGGAGGAGATGAGGACAAAAAATTATGACCACGGACGGACAGACAGACAGATGGACGGACAACCTGATTCTAGTATACCCCCACATAACTTTGTTGTGAATAATAGATCACTGAACGTAACGCACTTCAAAAGATTATATTAACTAGATAATATTTAGGCTTTAACCCATTCCAACACAGCAAAATTTTAGACTGGTCCAAATTGAAAGAAGCTGCAGACGACAATTTCAAGTTGATGTAATTTTGATTTTTTTCGTCTTTTTGGATAGAAAACATTGTGGATAATGAAGAAATTGCTTGATACAAGCAATTTCTTCATTTTCCACAATGTTTTCCAAAGCTTTTTTCTTGAGGGGCGTAAAAAGGAGGGATTGTGTTGGAATGGGTTAAGTACTGAAATAGATTTTATAGTACTTGCCTTTATCCCAATCCCACACAATGACGCTTTCTGATGCCCTTAAAGAAAATGGAAAATATACTGGAAAATGAAGAAATTGCTAGCAATAAGAACTTTCTTAATTTTCCACTATGTTATCAATTTTGCAAGTTGATTGAATCTAATATTTCACAAACTTGATGTTTGCAATTCCTTTCAATTTGGACCAGTCCCAATTTTGCCATCAGATAAATGTTTAATACTTTTTCAACAGTCTCAAACTTTTGCAATTATCTTGTGACAATACCAAATACTGAAAAGAGGTTTGTCTCAATTTCTCAAAACTATTCACAACTATTTCAGATTTTTAAGATAGTTCTCAAGTTTTTGTAGTTTTTTTTCCCAAAATTATGTCCAAATAGCCTTTAGGTTAGTCATTTCCTAACCCCCTGGCATGCTGAACCCGGAATATTCCTATTTTGCGGGAGATCTTAGTCTACACCTGTTTGTCAAGTTCAAGCCAGAATTGTTTATGAAATCAATTTGTAAGAAATACTGGCCAATAACTAGTGCTTCCAGTGCTTTCAGCCTTTTCATTTTAATGCAGTTCTGAACAAGGATTGATTTCAGCAAAACAAGGGGTAATATTGCACCAGAATGTGGTAAAATAGCACTGACGTAATACATGTAATTTTGGGCCTATTTTATGTAACAGTAAAATTCCTGGATATTAATGAGATTTTGTATCTCCTGTGAAGGGGAGGAGAATCTGAGGAATTCTTGTAAGCCTGATTATATAGAGAACAAAGAATCAATAAGGCTTTAACTTTATACATGGAAGTATTTAACACCTTTATTCTCTCCTATATTGGCTGCTCATCCAATACACCAGAGAATTCAATTGTAGACTGGTCCAAATTGAAAGAAGTTGCAGATGGTAATTTTAACCCTTCCTGCATAGTCCAAGGATTTTATGTCCCAATGAATTTATACTTGAAAAAAAAAATGTGGAAAAAGGAGAAATCACAAGAGATTCTCCACATATTTTTTTCAACAATATTTTCTACAAGATAGGATGGTTTGTTTTCAAATTACACCCACTCATCATTGTCCTGCATCCTCTTTCAATTTGGACTAGTCTAAAATTTTAGAATCCTGAAAGTATTGATTTAATGAAATTTAAAACTAGAGGTACTTGAGTGCCTGTAATGCTCCACAGCCCTGATTGTAATGATTTAGCAATTGGTGTTTTCAGGAATCGTATTCATCATGGATGGTTAATATGTCTTGTCAATGAAATCTTTAATATTTTAATCTTTTCATTGTTTTGCAGAAGTCAATTCATTTAAGAAGTCAGATGAAAATGGTATTCACAAATTAAAAACAAGAGGGCTGTTGGCCCTGGGGCGCTCACCTGAGATAAAAGCTCTTTTTCTTTCAACAGTCTAATTTCATGTTAAGGTTAGGATTATGAAACAAGTGGGCCACAATTACATATAAAGACTATGAACCTGGGTATCAAAAAGTCTAAATAACAAATTCCAAGGCTTTAGTGCTGATTTGAAATAAGGAAAAAACTTATTCCATGGGTTATAATTTCAGAAATAAGAAAGAAGTCTGTGAACTGATGCTTCCTGCCTATACATCCCCCCCCCCACCGGATCCGCCCCTGGAGACCCGAGGATCATGATTTTAGCTATTTTGTAAGAAATCAATATACTGATGCTTCATGCAAAATATCAAGGCTCTACGCCTTCTGGGTCAGGAGAAGAAGATTCTTAAGGATTATTTTGAAATTTCAAGGCAACCATAGTTTTTAACGGATTTTAATTCTTTTAATTATTTTTAAGGGGACCACCTAAGCAACATTTCTGCCAAATTTGGTTCAAATCGGCCCAGTGTTTTGGGAGGAGATGTCATTTAAATAATCATTCTTTATTTCTATATAAACCCCACCCCCCTGGGACTTCGCCCCTGGGGACCCAAGGATCATGATTTTAGCTATTTTGAAAGAGGTCAATATACTGATGCTTCATGCAAAATATCAAGGCTCTACGCCTTCTGGGTCAGGAGGAGAAGATTTTTAAAGATTTTTTTAAAATTTCACTTTTGTTGCCATGGCAACCAGAGTTTTTAACGGATTTCAATTCTTTTAGCTATTTTTAAGGGGAACACCTAAGGAACATTTCTGCCAAATTTGGTTCAAATTGGCCCAGTGGTTTGGGAGGAGATGTCGTTTAAAGAAATTGTTGACGGACGACGCACGACGGCCGGACGCCGGACAAAAGGGGATCACAATAGCTCACTTGAGCACTACGTGCTAAGGTGAGCTAAAAAAGGCCTTTGAGGGCCTGAGAGGCTCTACTGGTTATCAAGTTTTCCGTTAAAGAAATCTTATATCAATGGAAGTTAATTTCTTAAAGAAGAATGCATAAAAGAAAAAAATAACTAATCTGACTTTATCCCCTTTATTACTTTGAGCACCAATCCTCAAGGCCCCTTTTCCTGTATTTCATGACGGATCTACTCCATTTCCAAAAGGAAGTTCCCGTTTGACCCTACAACCATCCTGTGAAATTTTCATCAGAATCCAGTAATAATTGTGGACTTTATCACATAAACAGGATTGTTTTGAGTGAAAATCCATAAGGCCTCTTTTCCTGTGTTTTTTGATGGATCCACTTCATTTCCAAAAGGAACATTCCTTACAAACCCTACAATTGTCCTGTGAAATTTTAAAGACAATCTGATAATAATTGTGAACTTCATCACATAAACAAGAATGGTTCGAATGGTAATCTCTAAGGCCCCTTTTTCTGTGTTTCCAATGCCACAATTTTTCCATTCATCTTAGAAGAGAATCTGATGAAAACTTTTGAATTCATTGTGTTCACAGTTATTTCAATCAAGTTCTCATTAGGCCCCCTTTCCTGTGATACTTTACTGTTGGTTTAATCATTCTGTGAAAGTGAATCCTATGAAATATGGGAACTTCATTATGTTAACTAGAATATTTGAAAAAAAATCCCAAGGCCCCTTTTTACATGATACTTGACAGATTGTACTCAATTCTGAAAAGAACCATCCTTATGGTTGTACAATCATTCTGTGAAATTTTGAAGTGAATCCAGTGAAATCTAGGGACATCATTATGTTAAGAAAGTATTTCATAAGGCCCCTTTTCATGTGATACTTGCTGTATCAGATCCATTGTCAAAATCAACTTTTGTAATGATGGTACAAACAATCTGTGTAATCTGTGTAATTCTTTGTGTTAATGAGGATTTTACAGTTAAATTTTTATTGGGACCCTTTTCCCATGATACTTTACAGAACAAACCAATTTCAAAAGGAACAATTGTAATGAAGGTACAATCATTCTTTTAAAGTTAAAGAGATTCAATGAAAACAGTGGACTGAATTGTGTCAAGAATTTTTTGTAATAGGAACAATTCTAATGTAGATAGTTTGAAGAAAATGATAAAGACTACAGAATTTATTGTGATAGTGACATTTTTGTAATAAATTTTTCTTAAGGCACCTTTTCCTGTGTCACTTAATCAATCAGACCCAATTTACAAAGGAACAATCCAAATGATGGTACAATAATTCTATTAAAGTTTGAAGAGATTATGATAAAGATTGAGGACATTCTTGTGTTACAGAGGATTTTTTTAATAATTTTTCATAAAGCCCCTTTTCCTTTGATATTAGACAGATCAGACCCTTTTCAGAAAGAAACATTCCAAATAATGGTCCATCATTTTCTGAAGGTTTGAACAGAATCCAATGAAAACTGTAGACTTAATTAATTATGTTAATGAGGATTTTTTTAATGTAAGTATTCTAATGCCCCTTTTAACATGATACTTGACTGATCAGACAGAATTTTGAAATGTACAATCCTAATGATGGTACAATCATTATGTGAACAATTGAAAAGAATCTGATGAAAACTGTTTACTTTATTGCGGTACAAGGATTTCAAATTGAAGTTTTCATAAGGCACCTTTTCCTGTGATGCTTGACAGATCAGGTCCTAATGTCAACATCAATGGTTGGTATTATTGTGCAATCTTTCTGTGAAAGTTTGAAGAAAATCTGATGAAAGCTCTGGACTTGGTAACAAGAATTTTAAGCCATTTCCACAAAGTGATGCTTTTTAACAATTGAAAAAGCATTGCCATTTTTCTGGACAGTTCAGACCCCATGTTGAAAAGAATGATCCTTTTAACTTTAAAATTATTTTGCAAAAGTTACAACAAAATCTGATCAAAGCTGTGGGACTTATTGCAAAAAATGAGGATATTTTAATTAAATTTTCATACAGCCCCTTTTCCCATGTAACTTGATAGATAAGACCCAATTTTAAAGGAACTATCCTTGCAATAGTATAAGGATTCTATGAGAGTATGAAGTCAATCTGATAATATCTGTGGACTTTATTCCTTTGACTAAAATTTTTTATTCAAATTTTCATACAGCAAATTTTTCTGTGTTTCTTGATGGATAAGACAAAATTTCAAAAGGAACAATCCTAACAATGGTACAATCATTCTGTGAAAGTTTGAAGAGAAACTGATGAAAATTATAGACTATAGAGTTTTAAAAAGGTTTTTTTTTATTAAATTTTAACAAGAGGACCATGATGGTCCTAAATCGCTCACCTGAGGCATCTCCAAATTACAGTACTTTTTAGTATAAAAAAGGCACAACTTATAAAAGATATATAAGATTTTGGGCTTTGTACAAAACAATCCAGTAATGTTTTACAATAATAATGAATGCCTTTGGCTTTATAGTTTAATCCATTACCAAACTATCCCAGAATTTGTCACCCTCAGGGAAAATAGGTTTGAAAATACATCGTGAGAAAGGGAGTGACAAGCAATTTATCCATTTCTCACAGTGTTTTCTACCTGAAATTCTTTGTATTTAGATTTCAATCAAACTCTAATTACTGTCTGCAACTTCAATGGGTGTAATTTTAGCAACCTTGGTAGAGAACAATCTGGATGTACTATACATCAAAATATGAATGCATTACAACTTATACATGAGGAGTGGAAGATATTTGAACATGCTCTTATTGAGCGTTTTTCCTATCTTTGGATGCCTTGGGATGGGCCATGTTTGTCCAAAGGATATAAACATGGTAGAGAACAATAATGTTATCCTTTGTTTTTAATGTAAATGCTCTAGAGCCAATATTTAAGAAGAGTTCTTTCAATGCTATTTTCAACCCAGGAGCAGAGACATTTTTATCCTAGGAGCATATTTTCCTGTTATATTGTACAAAATTATTTAGTCATGCTACATACCAAATATGTATGCCCTTCACCTTATATTTCAGAAGGAGAAGACTTTTGATGTTGCTCTAATTGAGCGTTTTCAAAAAAAATTTACCTCTGGGGCAGTGCCATGTTTTATCCCAGGGCTAACATTTTAGCTAACATGGTAGAGAACCATCTGGTTATGCTATATACAAAATATGAATGCCTTAGACTTTGTAGATTGGGAGGAAAAGACTATTGAACATGGTCTAATGGAGCTTTTTTACAAACTTTGGACACCCAGGGAAAGGGTGTTTATTAACCTACAGGCATAATTTGATCAAAACTGATAGATAACAGCCAGGCTATGCTACACACAAAATGTAAGTTCCCTCCTCCTTAAAATGAAGACTTTTTTTTAACATACTGAAATTTTGCGTTTTTCCCAATTTTTGACCCCTAGTGCAGGGCCGTTTTTGACCTGAGAAAGACAACTTTTTGTGATTTAGTACAAAACCATCTAGTTATGCTCAATACCAAATATGAATATCCTAGACCTTATAGTTTAAGAGGAGAAGTCTTTTGAAATTGCTCTAAGTAAGCATTTTTCCAAACTTCGGACCTCTAGGGCGGGGCCATTTTAGACCCCAGAGATTAAATATTTAAAAACTTGGTAGAGAACCATATGATTAAGCTCTATATAAAATATAAATGCCTTTGGCCTTGTAGTCTGTGAGAAAAAAGACAACATAGATTTTCTAAAATTCCCCATTTTCATATGCCATGGTTACAAGAGTTTTTTACAGAATTAAATTCTTTAAACAACTTTTGAAGAGCTTCAACCAAGGAACATCCCTGCAAAGTTTCAGCTTGATTGGCCTACTGGTTTAGGAGGAGAAGATTTTTAAAGATTTTAACAGATTTACTTAAGATTCCCATTTTCACATGCCGCGGTTACAAGAGTTTTTGACGGAATTAAATTCTTTTAACAACTTTTGTAGAACTTCACCTAAGGAACATGCCTGCAAAGTTTCAGCTTGATTGGCCTACTGGTTTAGGAGGAGAAGATTTTTAAAGATTTTTACAGATTTACTAAAGATTCCCATTTTCACATGCCGCGGCAGCCAGAGTTTTTGACGGAATTAAATTCTTTTAACAACTTTTGTAGAACTTCACCCAAGGAACATCCCTGCAAAGTTTCAGCTTGATTGGCCTACTGGTTTAGGAGGAGAAGATTTTTACAGATTTACTAAAGATTCCCATTTTCACATGCCGCGGCAGCCAGAGTTTTTGACGGAATTAAATTCTTTTAACAACTTTTGTAGAACTTCACCCAAGGAACATCCCTGCAAAGTTTCAGCTTGATTGGCCTTCTGGTTTAGGAGGAGAAGATTTTTAAAGAAATTGTGGACGGACGGACAGACGGACAGACGGACGGACGGACGACAGACAACGACCGATCACAATAGCTCACCTCGCACTTTGTGCTCAGGTGAGATAATAAAGCCCCTTTTCCCATGTTTCTTGACAGAACAAACCTTATTTCCAAAGGAACAATCCTTATGATGGTACAATTGATTGATTAATTGGGGTTTAACACCACTTTTCACAGTATTTCAGTCATAATGCAGTGGTTGGAGCACCTGGTATTTCTCACGCCAATACTACCACTACATCCTTTCCTAGCCTCCAGCTGCTATCCCACTTAGGTTTACGATTATCCACCCATTGGTGAGAGACAAATGTCAGAAGGATTTGTGCCGTCGCCAGGGTCGAACCAAAAATGATGGTACAATCATTCTGAAATTCTTAGAAAGTTTGAAGAGAAATCGATGTTAACTGGGGACTCTAGTGTGTTAACAGGGATTTTTAATGGACTTTTCAATCAAATTTTCATAAGGCCCTATACCTGTGAATCTTGACGGATCTGACCCAATTTCAAAAGGATCAATCATTTGGATAGTAAAATCATTCTGTGAAAGTTTGAAGAGAATCTGATAAAAATTGTGGACTCTAGTGTGTAAATGAGGATTTTAATAGATATTTTTCAATCAAATTTCCATGATGCCCTTTTTCGCGTTTTTTTTAAAAGAAGATCCTTATGATGGTACAATCATTCTGTGAAAGTATGAAGTGAATCCAATCAAAACCGAGGACTCTAGAGTGTAAATTTAACAAGGTTTTTTAATAGATCTTTTAAATTAAATTTTCATAAGGCCCCTTTACCCGTTTTTTTTTTACGGATCTGACCCAATTTTAAAAGGAACAATCTTAATGACGGTACAATCATTCTGTAAAAGTTTAAAGAGAATTGGATAAAAACTGTAGACTCAAAAGTGTTAACAAGGAAAAGTTATAGGACAGATGGACGCACGAATGGCTTGACAGGGAAAAGCCATCGCTAAAGCTCTTCTATGGCCAGTAGAGCTAAAAAATCACTGGATACCATTATGGGCATAAGCTACACCTATAAAAGCCATATTGATTGATATCTATCAACCAGTTTTTAAGAAAAAGATTTTTAAAGTTTTCACCATATATAGAAATTAGCTTTGCCCATTAAAGCTAAGTTTTTATCCAAATCTTTGAAGGAATCTGACTAAAGGTAACCTAAGGATCATTCCTGTGAATTTTTTTTGAAATCCATCCATATGTTTCTGAGAAGATTTTCAAAGTTTCAACCATAAATGGAAATAAGCTCCATCTTTTAAAGCCATGTTTTTTTTACCTATCAAAATTCTTTGAAGGAATCTGATAAAGGGACACCCATCGATCATGCCTGTGAAATTTGGTTGAATTCTGTTTGTTCCTGTCTGAGAAGAATTTTAAAGTAAAAGTTTACCAATGGACAGACGGCCCTCAGACGATCCCTAATCACAAAAGCTAACTCTGTGGTTCTCAGGTGAGCTAATAAAGTAATGTAAAGTATTAAGAATAAAAAATGTAAACCAATCAAATAGGAACAGAGAACATGATGATGAATTTAAATCATGACTCAACTGTGGCATTGAAACACAGATTATCTCCATTTATCCCAGGACAAAAAAGACTTGACTTTCAACTTGTCAAGAATTAAAATGAACTTCTCCGCAAAAAAGTGAAGTCACCTTTGAAATCTATTTTGTACCATTCAAAGATTGCCCAGGTATTTATTCTTCCCAGACAAGTAGCCTTGAAAATGTACTAGTCCGCAAGTAGAAAAACCAATGTCAGACAGGCAAGGCATTAGAATTCCACACCTTTGATCAATTTAGGGGAACTCTTCATAGAGTAAATTTCATTAAGTTGCATGTTGTTGGTACTCATCATGGTCATTTTGTCAGCATTGTTCCGGTGAGATGCCACAACATAGGGTTTCAAGGAGAAATAATGGATTTATACCACAATCTCTCTGGAGCTTAGATAAAGGTAGAAAACCGTACTTACTCTGCCGTTTTCATATCCCATAACAGCATGATTTCTGGAAAGAACCTTGCAGTCAAAAATGCCATTATTTTTTGCAGGTTTAACCCTGGCCACTGACCGTCCAATTTTTGTTGGCTCATCAAGATATATCTGGCGCTCTTGGAAGGGATGAGAATTCTGTTGGCATGATAGGATGGCAAGCGCCGACATGATGGACCAGTTGTCTAAGCTCTACCTGAAAAGTAAATATGATAACTGTTAGAGAGCTCAAAGGGAATCATCCAAACTACCAGGACAAATAGTCAAAATTGTCTGTATTAGCCATCAAAGAAGATCCAAAAAGGCTACTTAAGATTTTCCTGGGCGGACCTGTGATTTTATGTTGCTGTGATTTTATACTTGAGAAAACATTGAGGAAAAAAAAGAAATTACTTGTAACAAGCAATTTCTCCTTTCCCACAATATCTTCTACCATATAGGATAGTTTCATTTAAAATTGCATCCAACTTTCATTTTTGTCTGCAATTCTTTCAATTCTGATCAGCTTATAATTTCGAAAAACAAGAAAGGATTAAAGCAGCTGACCTCCAGGCCTAAAGATCATGTGCCTTTGTGACTGGTTGTGTCACCATTCTTTGTAACTTATATTTTTAACAACTTTATATACTTTATAACTTTACAGAAATCTTAATCAGTATGGTGACTCAGATATCAGTCAAGACCAGTTATTTTTCCAGCATTTTTTAAGACAGTAACAATTAAATGAGGGACAGGACCTTGTTGGCATTTCTGGGGAAATGAGACATAAAATCTAAAATATCTGTAAGGCAGATGTCGTAATAAGTTAATATGATTAGGTTCTCAAAATTTTGTTATTGATTAAATTTTTGTTCCTGCATTTATTTTTCATAATGATTCTACTTTTTTCAAATAGTACTATTGAATAATGATAATGAGAAAGCACCAAACAACAGTTCTTGTATGCTTCTAACAAGCTCCCAGTAAAAAAGAGTGGATTTTTTTTTTTTTTTTCTACATGGTAAACCTGTTTGAAATAAAAATGTCCTTTTCTTAAAATAATTGTTTGAAAAGTAATTTTAGCATTCATAATTTTCTAATATGCAATAAAAAGGCAATTCTAAAGAGCCACTACGAATATACGGAGTTGTCTCGAAACCTACCCTTTTATTATTTCCCTTGACTACACTGGGTAGTTCAGTTTAAATCAGATATAATGTATGCAAAGAAACATTGAATAGTCTTGTTATATCTGGGCTTGAAGGAGCATTTCACATTTGGTGGCATGTCAATTACAAAGGTTATTTTAGATTAGAATTAGTGACCTAGTTTAAGACCCCATGTGTTGAATATCGACATTGACAGAGATTTTCATAGAGACAAACATTCTGGACAAGTATCCAGTCAAATGAGCAATAAAAAGAGGTCTCTACAGTGCATAAAAGGTATTTCTATGAATTAACCTAGTGACCAGGCCTACTAAAACATACTTTTTGACCTGAGTGACCCGAATTTGAACATGATATTCTGAAGACAGACATTCTGACCAAATATCATATCATTTAACCCTTTCCAGCACAACTAAATTTAGACTGGTAAAATTGAAAGAAGTTGCAGATGCCAGACGACAATTTCATGTTGATGTAAGTTTAAATTGTTTTGTTTGTTTGTTTGAATGGGGTTTTACGCCGCTTTCAACAATCTTTCAGTTATATCGCGGCGGCTGGAGCACCTAACAATGGAATCCTGGTATTTCTCACACCAGTACTACCATTACATCTTTTCCTAGCCTCCAGCTGCTATTCCACATAGGTCTACGATTATCGACCCATTGGTGAGAGACAAATAGTCGGAAAGGATGAGTGCCGCCGTCGGGTTAAATTGTTTTGTCTTTTTGGATAGAAAACATTGTGGATAATGAAGAAATAGCTTGATACAACCGATTTCTTCATTTACCACAATGTTTCACAAAGCTTTTATCTAGAGGGGCATAAAAAGGGGGAATTGTATTGGAATGGGATGAGCCAAAAACATGGCCTCTTGAGTGTTAATAAGGTATTTCTAAGATTTGACCTATTGGCCTAGTTTTTGACACCATTTGACCCAAATTCAAATATAGATGAGACATTATGGACAAAGACATAATGACCAAATATCAAATTCTTTCAGCCTAAAATTTGACCTCTAGAGCGCACACAAGGTTATTTGTAAGATTTGACCAAGTGACCTTGTTTTTTAACCCAAGTGACCCAATATCAAACTTGACCGAGATATTTTAAAGACAAGAGAAGGGGGATATCGTAGCCCTCTTTCTGATAATCTGCTGGCAGGGCTACGACATCCCCCTTCTCTGCTCTTTGTTGCTTTGCCTGGAGTGAATCACTCCAGGCACTTTGAGGTCGATTATTGGAACTTGTGTAAATAGTACAAACACAAGTTTAATACCAAAATGGACCTTTACCATTTATCTATCCATATAAATAAATGAAAATCTGCAAAAAGTTGGATATTTTATGCTTTTAAGTCTCTATTTACTACGCCATCAGAAACTCCCAAGTTTTTCGGCCATTTTGAATCAAATGTCAGCCATTTTTGCTGTTTGACAGCGAGGTCTCACGAGATCTCGGGCTTCCGTCAAAAGGATAGCAAATGAAAATTTAAGTCACCATATTTGGAAGACATAGTATTCTCTTTTGTTGCCATGGCAATCAGAGTTTTACACGGATTTCAATTCTTTTTGCTATTCTTGAAGGGGACCACCTAAGGAACATTTCTGCCAAATTTGGTTCAAATCGGCCAAGTGGTTTGGGAGTAGATGTCATTTAAAAAAACATTCTTTATTTCTATATAAACCCCACCCCCTAGGGCTCCGCCCCTTGGGACCCGAGGATCATGATTTTAGCTATTTTGAAATAGCTATAGTTGAAAGAGATGTCATTTAAAAAAACATTCTTTATTTCTATATAAACCCCACCTCCTAGGGCTCCGCTCCTTGGGACCCAAGGATCATGATTTTAGCTATTTTGAAATAGCTTTAGTTGAAAGAGGTCAACATACTAATGTTTCATACAAAATATCAAGGCTCTACGCCTTCTGGGACAGGAGGAGAAGATTTTAAAAGATTATTTTGAAATTTCACTTTTGTTGCCATGGCAACCAGGGTTTTTAACAGATTTCAATTCTTATAGCCATTTTTGAAGGGGACCACCTAAGCAACATTTCTGCCAAATTTGGTTCAAATCGGCCAAATGGTTTGGGAGGAGATGTCATTTAAACAAGAGGCCCATGAGGGCCTGAGACGCTCTACTGGTTATCAAGTTTTCCGTTAAAGAAATCTGATATTTAAGGAAGTTAATTGCTCAAAGAAGAATGCATAAAGAAAAAAAGGGGCTTTATCCCCTTTATCATTTTAAGCAACAATCCTCAAGGCCCCTTTTCCATGTTTCATGACGGATCCACTCCATTTCCAAAAGAAAGTTACCTTATGACCCTACAATCATTCTGTGAATATTTCATCAGAATCTGACAATAATTGTGGACTTAATCACATAAAAAGGATTGTTTTGAATGAAAATCAATAAGGCCCCTTTTCCTGTGTTTTCTGATGGATCAATTTCATTCCAAAAGGAAGTTTCCTTACAACCCGACAATTGTCCTGTGAAATTTAAAAGACAACTTGATAATGATTGTGATCTTCATCACATACACAAGAATGTTTTGAATGATAATCTGTAAGGCCCCTTTTCCTGTGCTTCAAATGCCACAATTATTCCATGCATCTTTGAAGAGAATCCAATAAAACTGTTGACTTTATTGTGTTATCAAAGATATCAATTCAAGTTCTCATAGGGCCCCTTTTCCCGTGATATTTTACTGTTGGTTTTATCATTCTATGAAAGTTAAAAGTGAATCCGATGAAATATTGGAAATTCATTATGTTTACTAGAATATTTAAAAAAAAAAAATCATATGTCCCCTTTTTACATGATACTTGATGGATTGTACCCAGTTCTGAAAAGAACCATCTAAGTATTTGTACAATCATTCTGTGAAATTTTGAAGTGAATCCGGTGAAATCAAGGGACATCATTGTGTTAACCAGAATATTTAAGAGAGTTTTTCATAAGGCCCCTTTTTATGTGACCCTTGCTATAGTCAGATCCACTGTCAAAATCAACAATTGGAATGATGGTACAATCAATCTGTTTAATCTGTGGAATTTATTGTGTTAATGAGTTTATAGTGAAATATTCATAGGGACCCTTTTCTCATGATACTTTACAGAACAAACCAAATTTCAAAAGGAACAATTCTAATGAAGATAGAATCATTCTTTAAAAGTTAAAGAGAATCAATGAAAACAGTGGACTGAATTGTGTTAAGAATTTTTGTAACTAAATTTTCATAAGGCCCCTTTTTCTGTGAAACTTAACAAATCAGACTCAATGTACAAAGGAACAATCCTAATGATAGTTTGAAGAAAATGATTAAGACTGAGGACTTAATTGTTATATTGATGTTTTGTAATAAAATTTTTATAAGGTCCCTTTTCTTGTGTCACTTAACCAATCAGACCTAATTTACAAAGGAACAATCCAAATGATGGTACAATCATTCTATTAAAGTTTGAAGAGATTCTGATAAAGACTGAGGGCATTGTTGTGTTTATGAGGATTTGGTAATACTTTTTCATACAGCCCCTTTTCCTATGATACTAGACAGATCAGGCCCAATTTGGAAAGAAACAATCCTTATGATGGTACAAACATCCTGTGAAAGTTTGAACAGAATCTGATGAAAACTGCAAACTTTATCTTGGTGTCAAATTTTTAAAATAAAATTTTCATAAGGCTCCTTTTCCTGTGATACTTGAAGGATCAGGTCTCATGTCAGCATCAACAATCGTGATTATTGTACAATGATTCTGTGAAGGTTTGAATAAAATCCAATGAAAGCTCTGGACTTGGTTACAAGGATTATAGATTAAATTCTCTAAAGGCCCCTTTTCCCATGATACTAGACAGATCACGCCTAATTTGAAAAGAAAGAATCCTTATGATGGAATAATCATTCTGTGAAAGTTTTAACAGAATCTGATGAAAACTGTTGACTTTATTGTGGTACAATGATTTTAAAATTAAATTTCATAATGCTCCTTTTCCTGTGATACTTGACGGATCAGGTCTAATGCAAACATCAACAATCATTATTATTGTACAATTATTCTGTGAATGTTTGAAGAAAATCCGATGAAAGCTCTGGACTTGGTAACAAGGATTTATAAATGAAATTTTCATAAGGCCCCTTTTCCTGTGCTTCTTGACAGTTCAAACACTGTTATGAAAAGAATGATAGTTATGACCTTCCAATCATTCTGTGAAAGTTTCAACAAAATCTGATCAAAGCTGTGGGCTTTATTGTGTTTACAGGGTTTTATTAATTGAATTTTCATATAGCCCCTTTTCCCATGTTACTTGATGGATCTGAACCAATTCCAAAGGGAACTCTTCTTACAAAAGTATAATTATTCTGTTTGAGTATAAAAAAAACCCCATCTCATCTGTGGACTTACAAGCATTAATTAAGATTTTTTTTAATTGAATTTTCCTAAGGCCCCTTTTCCTATGTTTCTCAATGGATCAGACCCAATTTGAAAGGAACAATCCTTATGATGGTACAATCATTATGTGAAAGTTTTAAGTCAATCAGGTGAAATCTAGGGCCATTACATGTTAACTAACATTTTTTTTATTAAATTTTCATAGGGCCCCTTTTCCCATGAAACTTGATGGATCAAACCTACTTCCGAAAGGAACAATCCACATAATGTAATAATCGTTCTGGGAATGTTTGAAGAGAATTTGTTGAAAACTATGGACTCTATTGTGTTTTCAAGGACTTTTTCAATCCAGTTTTAATCGGGCCCCTTTTTCCCGTGGTCCTTGACTGATCATACCAAATTTTGAAAGGAACAATTCTTATGATGGTACAATCATTCTGTGAAAGTTTGAAGTCAATCAGATGAGAACTGTGGACTCTAGAGTGTTAACAAAGATCTTTGAATTAAATTTTAATAAGGCTCCTTTTCCTTCTTGAGGAATCATATCCGATTCCAAAAGGTACAATCCTTATGATGGTACAATCATTCTGT
Organism: Fragum fragum; assembly: GCA_946902895.1. Lineage (NCBI taxonomy): Eukaryota > Metazoa > Mollusca > Bivalvia > Cardiida > Cardiidae > Fragum > Fragum fragum. Next base: position 53,120,755 of record OX336371.1, read on the forward strand.
GAAAGTTTGAAGAGAATCCATTGTAAATTGTTGGCCCTAGATTATTAATGAGAATTTTTTATCAAACATTTCATAAGGCCCCTTTTTCCTGTGTTTCTTGAAGGATCATACCAAATTTCAAAAGGAATAATCCTTATGATAGTACAATCATTCTGTGAAAAATTGAAGGGAATCCGATGAAAACTATTGACTCCAGAGTGTTAACAAGAATATTTTAATTAAATTTTCATAAGGCCCCTTTTCCCCTGTTTCATAACAGATCAGACCCATTTTCGAAAGGAACAATCCTTATGATTGTACAATCATTCTGAGAAAGTTTGAAGAGTATCCGAAGAAAACTGTGGACTCTATCGTGTAAACGAGGATTTTTTAATAAAATTTTCATAAGGCCCCTTTTCCCTTGTTTCTTGACGGATCATACCCATTTTCGAAAGGAACGATCCTTATGTTGGTACAATCATTCTGAGAAAGTTTGAAGAGAATCCAATGAAAACTGTGGACTCTATCGCGTAAACGAAGATTTTTAATTGAATTTTTAATGAATTTTCATAAGGCCCCTTTTCCCATGTTTCTTGACGGATCATACCCATTTTCGAAAGGAACGATCCTTATGTTGGTACAATCATTCTGTGAAAGTTTGAAGAGAATCTGATGAAAACTGTGGACTCTATCGCTTAGATGAGGATTTTTAATTAAATTTTCATAAGGCCCCTTTTCCCATGTTTCTTGATGGATCATACCCATTTTCGAAAGGAACGATCCTTATGATGGTACAATCCTTCTGAAAAAGTTTGAAGAGAATCCGATGAGAACTGTGGACTTTATCGCGTAAACAAGGATTTTTAATTGAATTTTCATAAGGCCCCTTTTCCCGTGTTTCTTGACGGATCATACCCATTTTCGAAAGGAACGATCCTTATGTTGGTACAATCATTCTGAGAAAGTTTGAAGAGAATCCAATGAAAACTGTGGACTCTTATCGCGTAAACGAGGATTTTTAATTGAATTTTTAATGAATTTTCATAAGGCCCCTTTTTCTTGTGTTTCTTGACGGATCATACCCATTTTCGAAAGGAAAGATCCTTATGTTGGTACAATCATTCTGAGAAAGTTTGAAGAGAATCCGATGAGAACTGTGGACTCTATCGCGTAAATGAGGATTTTTTAATTAAATTTTCATAAGGCCCCTTTTCCCGTGTTTCTTGACGGATCATACCCATTTTCGAAAGGAACGATCCTTATGATGGTACAATCATTCTGAGAAAGATTGAAGAGAATCCGATGAAAATTGTGGACTTTATCGCGTAAACGAGGATTTTTTAATTGAATTTTCAATTAAATTTTCATAAGGCCCCTTTTCCGTGTTTCTTGACGGATCATACGCATTTTCGAAAGGAACGATCCTTATGATGGTAAAATCATTCTGAAAAAGTTTGAAGAGAATCTGATGAAAACTTTGGACTTTATCGCGTAAACGAAGATTTTTTCATTAAGTTTTAATTAGGCCCCTTTTCCCGTGTTTCTTGACGGATCTGACCCAATTTCGAAAGGAACGATCCTTATGATGGTACAATCATTCTGTGAAAGTTTGAAGAGAATCCAATGAAAACTGTGGACTTTATCGCGTAAACAAGGAAAAGTTTAACGGACGGACGACGGACGGACGGACGGATGCACGGACGGACCCACGGACACTGGACGAGAAAAAGCCATCGCAATAGCTTTAGTGGCCTTCGGCCAGTAGAGCTAAAAATCGTTCTTTATTTCTATATAAACCCCATCACCCTGGGGCTCCACCCCTGGGGACCTGAGGATCATGATTTTAGCTATTTTGAAAGAGGTCAATATACTGATGCTTCATGCAAAATATATAGGCTCTACGCCTTCTGGGTCAGGAGATTATTTTAAAATTTCACTTTTGTTGTCACCCAGAGTTTGAAACAGATTTCAATTCTTTTAGCTATTCTTGAAGGGGAACAGCTAAGGAACATTTCTGCCAAATTTGGTTCAAATCGGCCAAGTGGTTTGGGAGGAGATGTCATAAAAAAAACATTCTTTATTTCTATATAAACCCCAACCCCCTGGGGCTCCGCCCCTTGGGACCCGAGGATCATGATTTTAGCTATTTTGAAAGAGGTCAATATACTGATGCTTCATGCAAAATATATAGGCTCTACGCCTTCTGGGTCAGGAGGAGAAGATTTTAAAAAATTATTTTAAAATTTCACTTTTGTTGCCATGGCAACTAGAGTTTTAACAGATTTCAATTCTTTTCTGCCAAATTTGGTTCAAATTGGCCCAGTGTTTTGGGAGGAGATGTTGTTTAAAAAAATTGTTGACAGATGACGCACGACGGACGACAGAGGGACGCCGGACAAAAGGGGATCACAATAGCTCACTTGAGCACTACGTGCTCAGGTTAGCTATAAACATGACAGTTCTGACAGAAAACAAGAAAAAAGTTGTATGACAGTAATTAGAATCAATTGAAGATAAAATTTTATCAATGGAAGGTGTAAAAGGATACTATGATTTTAATACGAACACCTGTTTTGACAGCATGACAATAGTAAACAACATGACATAATAATACATCACATGACCAACCAAATGTCATGGCGGCCAAACTTAGGAAATATTTTATGAACCGAAAAGAAACCAGTATTAAATGATTAAAACAGTTGATATCTATATTATTTTGATAGAATGTGTCCATAGTATTAACATATGTAAGAAATTGACCCGTAGATATTCGCCAAACATACATTCTAACCAAGTTTCAAGACATTTGTGATTAAATTGTTGCTTCTAGCGTGCACACAAGATGTTGATACACGACGGAAAATGGAAGACAGACACCAGACACAGCTAGATCACAAAAGCTGACCTTTGTGCTCCGGTGTCCTAAAAATGCAGTGTCTACAACTGAGAAAGTCTTTCATATCTAAGTCAAAGTTTTTAAATCTTCTGTCCACTCACTGCATCTCCTTAAAAGCATAAGTTTATGAGAGATATAGTTTTTCTATTGGGAACATTTTTATACCCTCATGCCAAATCTAAAATGAGATATTACATCCTTTGTGATGCTATACTTCAAAGCAATTAAGTATTAAAGCAAATGATACAAGTTACAGCAAGAATTGTCGCAAAGCAGACTCCCACTTACATTACGCAATGAAAGTACTGAAAGTACTACTGGAGAGAAAATTTAATTGTTATGCTTTCAAGCTGTCTAAAGAATTTGTTTGAGGAAGAGTATCAATTGTTTTTCCTTTGATTATATTGTTATTGAATGGGGTTTAATGCTGCTTTAAACAGTATTTCAGTTATATCACGGCCGCAGGAGCACATAACAGTGGATTCCTGGTATTTCTCACACCAGTACTGCCACTACATCCTTTCCAAGCCTCCAGCTGCTTTCCCACTTTGGTTAACGATTATCCACCCATTAGTGAAAGACAAATGTTGAAAAAATATGTGCTACCGCTTGGGATCGAACCCATGACAAGTACTGTCTAAGAAAATCTTAAGTTTTTTTCCTACCCTGAAAAAAATAGGGTTTTAAACTTCATGAACCTGCTGTCAACATTTACACTGAAACTGTTCATACAATCCAACTCTGTGTGAAACTTTCAATAGTATTTCAGAGATTATACTGCTAAACCTTTTTCCCACACTATAATCCTGAAGAAAAAAGGGTATTTCTTTATTTTCCATTATGTTTTCCAAAGATTTTCTTCTTGGAGGCATTAAAAAGCAATATTGTGTGGGAACAAGTTAACCATAATCTATCATATACTGCGACTCCATTATAGCCATATCTGCTAAAGCACTGAATCCATTATTATACAGGGTCTACTTGGCACCCAAAATTATGGGGGGGTGACCATTCTTGGTTTGCTGCCGTGGTGGTTCAAGATTTGATGTTAACGCTGATTTAACCTCATAATCAGAAAAGATGGGAACCATATGAAAATCCATAATTACCTGAAGCCAGGCAAGTATTAGCCAGATAAGTATCTAACACCTAAGAGTAGTAAGTTGGTAGTGGAGATTTATGCCTTAGGCCATAGTAAATTGCTTTGTCAAGGTTAAATCAACTATTAACATTGATAAGTTAAGCGTAGATTTTTGAAATCTCGCATCATACACGCATCCAATTGAAAGGTTTTGCCAGAGAAAAATTCTAAAGCCAAAGTACCAGCAATAACTTTTCGCTGTTTCATTTCTTGGACCCCACCAACAGCGTTATAGAGGAGTTGTAGTGTATAATGTACACATCTAATTTTAGATAAACAGCAGTAAAAATGCACTGTTATGTAAATTTGATCATATGACCTGATTTTCAATGAAATTTATTAAACTTCATTAAACCATAATAAAGGCAAAGTGCTGCATCGTTTTCTTTTTTGTTTCAAGACTTGCTTGATTAAAAAAACATCAGACAAATAAGCAAATGTATTCTGTTTAACGACATACTTGAATCAAGAGAATGTTGATTCTTGTTCATCTTAATTTCTTGTTTTCCACCTAGCCATTTTCTAAGAGTAGGTGTTTGTCCCACTCTAATATGCATATGAGTAACGCCATAGGAGAGCTATTTGCTCTAAAACAAGAGGCCCATGAGGGCCTGAGACGCTCTACTGGTTATCAAGTTTTCCGTTAAAGAAATCTGATATTTAAGGAAGTTAATTGCTCAAAGAAGAATGCATAAAGAAAAAAAAAGGGACTTTATCCCCTTTATCATTTTAAGCAACAATCCTCAAGGCCCCTTTTCCATGTTTCATGACGGATCCACTCCATTTCCAAAAGAAAGTTACCTTATGACCCTACAATCATTCTGTGAATATTTCATCAGAATCTGACAATAATTGTGGACTTAATCACATAAACAGGATTGTTTTGAATGAAAATCAATAAGGCCCCTTTTCCTGTGTTTTCTGATGGATCAATTTCATTCCAAAAGGAACTTTCCTTACAACCCGACAATTGTCCTGTGAAATTTCAAAGACAACTGGATAATGATTGTGATCTTCATCACATACACAAGAATGTTTTGAATGATAATCTGTAAGGCCCCTTTTCCTGTGTTTCAAATGCCACAATTATTCCATGCATCTTTGAAGAGAATCCAATAAAACTGTTGACTTTATTGTGTTAACAAAGATATTAAATTCAAGTTCTCATAAGGCCCCTTTTCCCATGATATTTTACTGTTGGTTTTATCATTCTATGAAAGTTAAAAGTGAATCCGATGAAATATTGGGAATTCATTATGTTTACTAGAATATTTAAAAAAAATCATATGTCCCCTTTTTACATGATACTTGATGGATTGTACCCAGTTCTGAAAAGAACCATCTAAGTATTTGTACAATCATTCTGTGAAATTTTGAAGTGAATCCGGTGAAATCAAGGGACATCATTGTGTTAACCAGAATATTTAAGAGAGTTTTTCATAAGGCCCCTTTTTATGTGACCCTTGCTATAGTCAGATCCACTGTCAAAATCAACAATTGGAATGATGGTACAATCAATCTGTTTAATCTGTGGAATTTATTGTGTTAATGAGTTTATAGTGAAATATTCATAGGGACCCTTTTCTCATGATACTTTACAGAACAAACCAAATTTCAAAAGGAACAATTCTAATGAAGGTAGAATCATTCTTTAAAAGTTAAAGAGAATCAATGAAAACAGTGGACTGAATTGTGTCAAGAATTTTTGTAACTAAATTTTCATAAGGCCCCTTTTCCAGTGAAACTTAACAAATCAGACCCAATGTACAAAGGAACAATCCTAATGATAGTTTGAGAAAATGATAAAGACTGAGGACTTTATTGTAATAATGATGTTTTGTAATAAAATTTTTATAAGGTCCCTTTTCATGTGTCACTTAACCAATCAGACCTAATTTACAAAGGAACAATCCAAATGATGGTACAATCATTCTATTAAAGTTTGAAGAGATTCTGATAAAGACTGAGGGCATTGTTGTGTTTATGAGGGTTTGGTAATACTTTTTCATACAGCCCCTTTTCCTATGATACTAGACAGATCAGGCCCAATTTGGAAAGAAACAATCCTTATGATGGTACAAACATTCTGTGAAAGTTTGAACAGAATCTGATGAAAACTGCAGACTTTATCTTGGTGTCAAATTTTTAAAATAAAATTTTCATAAGGCTCCTTTTCCTGTGATACTTGAAGGATCAGGTCTTATGTCAGCCTCAACAATCGTGATTATTGTACAATGATTCTGTGAAGGTTTGAATAAAATCCAATGAAAGCTCTGGACTTGGTTACAAGGATTATAGATAAAATTCTCTAAAGGCCCCTTTTCCCATGATACTAGACAGATCACGCCTAATTTGAAAAGAAAGAATCCTCATGATGGACTAATCATTCTGTGAAAGTTTTAACAGAATCTGATGAAAACTGTTGACTTTATTGTGGTACAATGATTTTAAAATTAAATTTCATAATGCTCCTTTTCCTGTGATACTTGACGGATCAGGTCTAATGCAAACATCAACAATCATTATTATTGTACAATTATTCTGGGAATGTTTGAAGAAAATCCGATGAAAGCTCTGGACTTTGTAACAAGGATTTATAAATGAAATTTTCATAAGGCCCCTTTTCCTGTGCTTCTTGACAGTTCAAACCCTGTTATGAATGGAATGATAGTTATGATCTTCCAATCATTCTGTGAAAGTTTCAACAAAATCTGATCAAAGCTGTGGGCTTTATTGTGTTAACAGGGTTTTATTAATTGAATTTTCATATAGCCCCTTTTCCCATGTTACTTGATGGATCTGAACCAATTCCAAAGGGAACTCTTCTTACAAAAGTATAATTATTCTGTTTGAGTATAAAGACAAGCCCATCTCACCTGTGGACTTACAAGCATTAATTACGATTTTTTTAATTGAATTTTCCTAAGGCCCCTTTTCCTATGTTTCTCAATGGATCAGACGCAATTTGAAAGGAACAATCCTTATGATGGTACAATCATTATGTGAAAGTTTGAAGTCAATCAGGTGAAATCTAGGGCCATAATGTGTTAACTAAGATTTTTTTTATTAAAGTTTCATGGGGCCCCTTTTCCCATGAAACTTGATGGATCAAACCTACTTCCGAAAGGAACAATCCACATAATGTAATAATCGTTCTGGGAATGTTTGAAGAGAATTTGTTGAAAACTATGGACTCTATTGTGTTTATGAGGACTTTTTCAATCCAGTTTTAATCGGGCCCCTTTTCCGGTGGTCCTTGACTGATTATACCAAATTTTGAAAGGAACAATTCTTATGATGGTACAATCATTCTGTGAAAGTTTGAAGTCAATCAGATGAAAACTGTGGACTCTAGAGTGTTAACAAAGATCTTTGAATTAAATTTTAATAAGGCCCCTTTTCCTATGTTTCTTGAGGAATAATATCCGATTGATTCCAAAAGGTACAATCCTTATGATGGTACAATCATTCTGTGAAAGTTTGAAGAGAATCCGTTGTAAATTGTTGGCTCAAGATTATTAATGAGAATTTTTTATTGAACAATTCAAAAGGCCCCTTTTTCCTGTGTTTCTTGAAGGATCATACCTAATTTCAAAAGGAATAATCCTTATGATAGTACAATCATTCTGTGAAAGTTTGAAGGGAATCCGATTAAAACTATTGACTCCAGAGTGTGAAAGAGTATTTCTTAAAAGATTTTTCGATTAAATTTTCATAAGACCCCTTTTCCCGTGTTTCCAGATGGATCTGACCAAATTTCCAAAGGAACAATCCTTATGATGGTACAATCATTCTGTGAAAGTTTAAAATACAATCTGATGAAAACTGTGGACTCTAGAGTGTTAACAAGAATTTTTTTATTAAATTTCAATAAAGGCCCCTTTTCCCCTGTTTCATAACAGATCAGACCCATTTTCAAAAGGAACGATCCTTATGCTTGTACAATCATTCTGAAAAAGTTTGAAGAGAAACTGATGAGAACTGTGGACTCTATCGTGTAAACGAGGATTTTTAATGGAGTTTTTAATTGAATTTTCATAAGGCCCCTTTTCCCATGTTTCTTGACGGATCATACCCAATTTCGAAAGGAACGATCCTTATGTTGGTACAATCATTCTGTGAAAGTTTGAAGAGAATCTGATGAGAACTGTGGACTCTATCGCATAAACAAGGATTTTTAATTGAATTTTAATTGAATTTTCATAAGGCCCCTTTTCCCATGTTTCTTGACGGATCAGACCCATTTTCGAAAGGAACGATCCTTATGTTGGTACAATCATTCTGTGAAAGTTTGAAGAGAATCTGATGAAAACTGTGGACTCTATCTCGTAAACGAGGATTTTTTAATTAAATTTTCATAAGGCCCCTTTTCACGTGTTTCTTCGCGGATCATACCCATTTTCGAAAGGAACGATCCTTATGTTGGTACAATCATTCTGTGAAAGTTTAAAGAGAATCCGTTGAAAACTGTGGACTCTATCGCGTAAACGAGGATTTTTAATTGATTTTTTAATGAATTTTCATAAGGCCCTTTTCCCGTGTTTCTTGACGGATCATACCCATTTTCGAAAGGAACGATCATTATGATGGTACAATCATTCTGTGAAAGTTTGAAGAGAATCTGATGAAAACTGTGGACTCTATTGCGTAAACGAGGGTTTTTTAATTAAATTTTCATAAGGCCCTTTTTCCCGTGTTTCTTGACGGATCATACCCATTTTCGAAAGGAACGATCCTTATGATGGTACAATCATTCTGAGAAAGTTTGAAGAGAATCAGGGCTCTGCAGAGTGGGCGACTCAGGCGAAAAAGTCGCCTGGTTTCATAAAACTTCGCCTGATTTGCTGATCAAAGCGAAGTCGAAGTCGCCTTGAATTTTCGGGAAGTCGCCTGGATACGATAGGTGATTTACAAAACTGACCCAGTGGCTATAAAAGTAGGGGACAGTGTGCAATTATACAACTGACGGTCAGAGGCCCTTTGATCGTAATTCAAGTGTGTATCGATAGTCGCGAGGCCAGCAGATTATCAGACAGAGGGGTATGTTCTGGCATCTTATTGTCAACATGCTCGCTTCATTCACACCTACGCTGATTGATTTTGGCAATGCTTCGTATACTATCGGCACCAGAAATGTTTATTTGAAATCCTTTCCTTTCTTAAGTTTTAATCATTTCTGTAAATTAAGTTATCATCAGTCTACGAGATTTGTTGCTTACTTTCACATAATGAGAATAATGGCCGACATTTACAGAAGCCATGTCATTTACCAGAAGTCAAAGTTTTGTTAAAAATTTGAAATCTTGATGAAAAATAATTCTGCCGAAATTCTACGTAGAGTAAATTCATTTTACATTAGAATCCTTCAATTTGAATTATCTGCTTTAATTGTAACAAGTGAAAAAAAAATATGGCAAACAATTTAAAGGCTGCTACGATCTTTTCCCGAGTTTCTTGTTGTGATACATTCTTTCCAAAACTAAATTTCACTTACTTGTGTTGGTAATAATCCCTTTAAATAACAAGTAATCCTATAAAATTGAGCAAATTATCCTGTGTTAACTTTAAACCTCTGCATGTACAGAGTCTGGTTTTGTGTACTCAGCAGTAACCCCTTACCCTTTACACACTATAACTGACTTAATCACAGAGGACCTTTTTTGACCAATTAATGACAATTTTTATCCATTTATATGTTACAAGGTAAAGTGGACAGACTTTAACTCATTACCACACAATCCCTCATTTTGACATCTTGAAATATTTTTATGGGAAATTGTGGAAAAAGGAGGAAATGATTGCAGCAAGCAATTTATCCTTTCCCCACATGTTTCTACCCTCTTTGGCACGTTCTTTATTTAAGCTCACTTTGAAATGTCTTATTTAGCTTATTTGAATTTGTACCAGTCTGAATTTTTTCTTCTGGTAATGGTTTGATTAAATACATGTTGTTACAATAAAATCTTCAAATAGGAACAATACTCATTTCATTCAGACCGCCTATACACTATTGTATTTCTTTTATTAGTTGACTTTTTTATCATTTATGAATCTATTATGAAATATTAAAAAATATTCAGAATCAAACTCTTGAATTCTCAAACCTAAAAAAAGAAAAATACAAAAGTAACACAGTATTTTCTATGTTTACTGCATAATACATAATATAAAATGCAACTACTTCGTTGTAAAGCCATTTTATTTCTGATAGAAATAAATTCGCGCAAAAGCTTTATTTTTTACGCGATCCACTTCTCCTGAAAGTCTCACCACTTCTCCCCATTTTGAAAAACTTCTCCCAATTCTCAGACTAGTGAGAAGTGACTTCTCCCCAAATTCTGGGAGTCTGCAGAACCCTGAGAATCCGATGAAAACTGTGGACTTTATCGCGTAAACGAGGATTTTTAATTGAATTTTTAATTAAATTTTCATAAGGCCCCTTTTCCTGTGTTTCTTGACAGATCATACCCATTTTCGAAAGGAACGATCCTTATGTTGATACAATCATTCTGTGAAAGTTTGAAGAGAATCCGATGAAAACTGTGGACTCTATCGCGTAAATGAGGATTTTTAATTGATTTTTCAATGAATTTTCATAAGGCCCCTTTTCCCGTGTTTCTTGACGGATCATACCCAGGGTTTTCCATGACGCAAAATTCGCGCGACATTGTCGCAATTTCAAAACAAATGACCCGTAAAAATTTTACCTGTGCGTCATAAATGACGCAAGTTTTAAAACCTAATTCTTTGTGAATAGAATCGTCGGTAAAGGCCAAAATGTTGAAATAAATCCTTTAGAAGTCTGAGTTACGACAATCAATCAAATTGGGTTTCCAACATTTATTTATAGCAATACCCTGTTCTATTTTTAGTTGACAGATAAAATATGTAAACGGGTTATAGTGATTTTTATCAAATTCAGACTCGGTTTTCGGTGATAAAACATATCGTTTACCCGACTACTAGAAAATGTAAAAATGTCTCGTCAAACAAAGATGTCGAAATTCGTCTCTCTGCATCGGGCAGTCATGGCAATTAGACTACCAAAGAGAGCTCTGGTAGCGAGTCTGATGGTAAAACCCTGGCTCAGTCTTTGAAAAAGACCCGGAGGTCTTTCAGTCAGAAATGATTAAAAACCTTCAGTTGGCTTAAATTCGCCGATGGTGAAATGCAGTGTGACCCGTGTATTAAATCGAAAAAAACTGGCTGTACGAACTTTCGTCTTTCATGTCTCCTTTGTTATTTTTTAAATTATTGTAGTCTCTGGCAGTCTTTCAGATTTGACCCCCTAAATTGGAAAAAAGGTCCCCAGTTCTGAAGGCATAGGGGTCACAATGACCCCCAAATTCTTATGCCAATGGAAAACCCTGCATACCCATTTTCGAAAGGAACGATCCTTATGTTGGTACAATCATTCTGTGAAAGTTTGAAGAGAATCTGATGAGAACTGTAGACTCTATCGCGTAAACGAGGGTTTTTTAATTAAATTTTCATAAGGCCCTTTTTCCCGTGTTTCTTGACGGATCATACCCATTTTCGAAAGGAACGATCCTTATGATGGTACAATCATTCTGAGAAAGTTTGAAGAGAATCCGATGAAAACTGTGGACTTTATCGCCTAAACGAGGATTTTTAATTGAATTTTTAATTAAATTTTCATAAGGCCCCTTTTCCCGTGTTTCTTGACGGATCATACCCATTTTCGAAAAGAACGATCATTATGATGGTACAATCATTCTGTGAAAGTTTGAAGAGAATCCGATGAAAACTGTGGACTCTATCGCATAAACGAAGATTTTTTAATTAAGTTTTAATTAGGCCCCTTTTCCGGTGTTTCTTGACGGATCTGACCCAATTTCAAAAGGAACAATCCTTATGATGGTACAATCATTCTGTGAAAGTTTGAAGAGAATCCGATGAAAACTGTGGACTTTATCGCGTAAACGAGGAAAAGTTTAACGGACGGACGCACGGACGCCGGACGAGAAAAAGCCATCGCTATAGCTCTAGTGGCCTTCGGCCAGTAGAGCTAACTAGTGGCCTTCGGCCAGTAGAGCTAAAAAGGGTACCCCCTTAGGTCATTGCAACAATTGTATGAAATTTCAAGGTTGTAGGTCAATTTCTACTTGAATTAAAGAACAGAAATGGCTTTCAACCAGAGTTTAATTGTGACCTTGGGCTGTGACCTACATGAGCCCAAAACAATACAGCATGTCCTCAAGTGAATTATTTATTAGAAATTGGTTTTGTAAGATTTGAAATCTAGAAATGGGTAACAATGTACATTTCACACATTTCTAGCCAAATATTACCTGTCACTTACCGATGTGGATGCATGTCTTATCAATTGAGGGTGTTATTTGATAACCATTGTGTTGTTATCTTTCATAAAGGATCATCTTCTATCACTTAACTTATTTACTCCTTCATCGACTTTTTATTCTCATCTACAAACTAATTTAATATAAATGTATTATTCATTTATAACAGGATCCAAAGAATCAATTATACCCTTGTATTTACAAGAAGGAAATCCCGATGGACAAGTGAAAATTCAGAGGCAGTTGTCCGCCCAGATGAGTTAAAAATAACATACTGAAAAATTCATTTCAAAATTAATATAGATAGAATTACCTCAAAAACTGCATTTGTGTAAATTCGGAGATAAAAGTTTGCAACAATATATAAACAATCATTTACTTTGATTTTTGACTGTTTCCGTTTTTAGCATGATATGGACCGGCATCTGAACATCGTAAAAGTTAATCAATTATAAAATTAAGAAAATCGTAAGAAAATCTGAACATTGTAAAAGTTAATAAGTCATAAAATTAAGAAAATTATCATGCATATATATATATATATAACAACTAATTTCAATCATTTTGTTTATATTCTTTGCATATTTTGTCCCATAGAATCATTATCTTTGAATTTGTGACATCAACAATTATAGACCAATATCAATACTGCCAGTTCTTTCAAAAATTCTAGAAAAACATGTCAGCAATCATTTGAAACTTTATCTTGAAGTTAATAATTTTATTCATAAAACTCAATCAGGTTTTCGAACAAACCATTCCTGTGAAACAGCTTTGACAGGCATCATTGATGCCTGGATAAATGCAGTAAATGACAAAAAGAATGTTGGAACAGTATTCTTGGATTTAACTAAGGCCTTTGATTTAATCAATCATTCAATTCTTCTAAATAAGATGCATGAATACAACATCAAATACCAGTCTTATGAATGGTTCCAGTCTTATCTAACTGATAGGAGTCAGAAAGTATCTATTGCTGGAAAACTTTCTTCCTCTGCAGTTGTTAAGTCTGGGGTACCGCAAGGCTCTGTACTAGGCCCTATACTATTCTTAATTTATATTAATGATTTGCCTTTACACCTAAATGTCTCATCAACTGACTTGTTTGCTGATGATACTACAATAAGCGCTTTTGGCAACAGTATACAAGAGGTAGCTTTGTCACTCCAGGACAGTCTTAATACTATTGAATATTGGTGCTTAAGAAACTCAATGCTTCCCAACCCATTAAAAACAAAGGCCATGATTATATCACCCTCTATAAAATCTAACACTGATCATCAAATCAATCTTTTCCTTTGCAACCAGCCAATTACTTTTACACAAAGTGAAAAGCTTCTTGGGGTACAGGTAGACAATATGCTGAATTGGAAATGTCAGGTAGAGAAAGTGCTTAAAAAATGTAATTCTTTATTATATCTTCTCCTTAGAATAAAACCATTCTTAAATATTCATACTCGCAAGCTATTCTACAATGCATATATTCTTCCTCACATTGATTACTGCTGCACCATATGGGGCAATTGTAACGAAAATCTTTTAAATAGTATGTATAAATTTCAAAAAAGGGCTGCACGCGTAATCCTTGACAAAAGTATCGAAGTTCCAAGTAAAGAACTATTTAATGAATTAAAATGGATGAAATTTGATGAACGAATTTTATACAAGAAAGCTATCTCTGTATACAAATCAATCAATAATCAATCTCCAAATTATATGTCTCAACTTTTAACGGAAAAAGGTATCTCAAATCTAAGATCAAGCACACAAAAAACTCTTTGCATTCCGAAACCCAGAATAGAATTCTACAGAAAATCTTTCAGTTACTCTGGTCCTAAATTATGGAACCAGATTCCTCTTCAAATAAGAAATAGTGAAAACATAAATAAATTAAAATCTTCATATCTAACATGGTGGTATTCAGGTGGAAATATGACTATTTCTTTGTAAGAAATCTGATTTATAACCTTGATTCTTGAACATAAACTTTATTTGATCACTATATACATTCATATATATGAAAATGCTGGTTTCCTCTTTTAGCTTCTTAAAATTGAAAATTTGAATACCTGTTATGCATATATTTGTATTATATTGTGACTAATTGATTGCATTTTATGTTTTCACATATTGTTTGCTGTAATATTTATCCTAAATGATGTTAAAAATGTATACTTAGAGGCCCACAGGGAAGACTGGATTTATCCAACTGTGTAGCCTCATGAAATAGTCTTTATTATTATTATTATTATTATTATCATTATTATACACGAAAAAGGCTGTGATACTGTATATATAGCAATGTATCATTTCACTTATCCCAATCATCTTACCAGCATTCAGGGCCTCGAATTTAAAGTTATTCTGACGCCCGAAATTTTGTGTTTTTGTTTGCAAGAGGAAAGGGAAATCTATTTTAGAACTTTTCTCCATTTAGAAAATCTGGAAAAAATGTTTAAGTAAAAAATTTCTGAAGAAAAAAAAAATGTTTAATATCACTTTTTTTACAACAAAAAGATTTGAATTTTTAGTGAATATACAGTGTATCATATATGTCATTGCATAATATCTCAATATACAGTCAAATCTGTGACAGCGGCCACTCGAGTTCCCCTATGCAAATTCCTTCCTTAATTGCACTGTGAATAGCACTATCACCTGAAATGCAGCAAGCAGTCACCTTAATTGGTCTATTGTCAACAGTATATCGCACCAGATGAGGTCCATTTTTTCGTAATTTACGGACGTAAACTTGCTGGTTACGCATACTTTTCAGCGAATTGCCATACAAGTTACAGACTTTTAATCATGTGTACGGACATTATTAGGTGCGAACCTGTAAACAAAAGGGAACTTACTCTTGTAGCATTTCATGTAATCACTCGGCTATTTCCGATATTGCCGAAAACCCCCGTTATTTTCCCTAATTACCATTCGGCAATCCTCGGGCGATCTCCGAGGTCTCCGATTAGACATAGGTACGGAATCGGATGAGTTGTGACCAATGCCCAAATTACCGATCGATTTTCAATGCAGACCGTGGGAAAACTTTTGTCAACAGTGATGATTCTGGATAGAAATGGTTTCTTGCTTAATTAAATGGAATTTGTGATACAAAATCGAAATGAAAATAAATTAAAAGTTTTGTTGCTGAGTAGAATGTACAATCGATTCCAATTGATTCATAGAACTTAAGGAAGAGTTCGGGTGTCTACTTACTACGGTAGATACTCGTATTCATAAAATGACATATTTGATACTAAAAGTATGCTGGTACTGATCCTCATATCACGTACTGATTTTGGGTTGCAATTGGCAATTTTATAGTAGAGTAAACGGCGCTGCAGTAAGTCACATTCTGCATGGTGGCACCTTTTAAAATTATTACATTCTAAGTCATATGTTTTACAAAAATATGTAAATCTAAAGTAAAAACTCTATTACCATTCAAAATTAGATCAGCATGTACTTACCCGGTCCATGTTAGTGCCAATATCACACAAACAGTTTATACATATACGGAATAAGCATGTATACAAACAAAAACATAATTTACTATATGGACTCATGAAATTTCTTAATGTTTTTGAATAAAGGTATTTGCAAGTTTAACCCTGAGGAAAGGGAAAGGTGTATATACGCTTATTTCACTAACGAGGTGACAATAGCCGGTCACACCTATCATGGCAACTTATGATAATTATGTCATCTTCAGTGTTTTAACTTTCAATAAGTTCCCCACAAAACTTTAACAATTACAAGAATGAGGTAGAAAAGTTTCAATGATTTTCATAGAATGAAAAACATCAAATTTCAAAGGTATTCTTGTATCTTCCTACATAAACATTGTGTCAGGACTTTTTCCAGGTATTTTGGGAAAGGGCCCCTTGCCCCAAATTCGGAAAAAATTATCGACAAAACCTTAATTTGGGAAAAATTAAACTTGTATAACTTGTAACATTTGCGTAATGATCAAACTAGTTTATACACATCCCCTCTTACAAGCACTGTGTTTTTGTAATTTTCTTTTAGGATTACTTCCTAATGCCACCCCAATGTCAACCCTTTTACATTTGAGTCATTAGAAAATAGTTCGCAGAATTTGCAAATGAATCCCTTTTTTGGAATACTCCAGTAAAGCCATGGATAATTCAGATGATATTTTGAAACATCTTTTCTAAAGTCAAGTTTTATCTTTTTTTCCTGGTATTTGGGAATATCAGCATCATCAGTACTTTGACTACTTTCACTATCTGAACCAGGTTCTCCAGTTTCATTCTCTGAGCCAGGTTCTCCACTCGCATTCATGTGAGTTTGATTATGCTGGACAGTAGAAGATTCAGTGACTTGTTGTTCACTAGTTACTTGATCAGAAGTAAACTGGGCTCAGGAATAGTTACAGGGTCATGAGGACACAATCCATCGCCACTGACATTACTCAACAAAGGTTTAAGGGAATTGTTGTCACCTTTCTCAGTTACTGTTGTGAAGCCAAACGCACCAAGTTTAAAACAAGATTTAGAATCACCTTTTCAAAGTCTCTTCAAATAATATTTACTATTGTGTGAGCCCGACATCGCAAATTTATTTCATATTTCCCAGCTTTTATAATTTGGCCCTTGTTGACATGGTCGTTAATGACTACAAACAACGATCTTTCATTTGTTATTATTAACAGTAAAGCTTTACGAAAATATGCATATTTTCAAGAGATTGATTTTTTCGTATTTGACTAGCTTTACACGAACAGTTACTCGGCACTTATACATGTCGTACTTTGAATTTTTTATCGATTCCAAAATCAATAATGTTGATCACAGCGAGCGCATTTTACTATTCTATTCTTCCCTTTTTAAAAAAATACAAAATGAAACATTGGTTTGGGAATTTTAATTTGGATTTGGAAAAAATGGGGCCTTTTTGGATTGGGAATGGGACCGAAATTCGGCCCTACAGGAATAGGTGAAAAAGCCCTGGGTGTACAAATATAAACCGGATCTACCCAGAGTTCAAGGGAAGTAACTGATCAAGTGGAGTAACTACTTATATCGGTAGGGGCCCATTCTGGATCTCATTGGGTTTTAGTTAAATGTGCGATATGGTATAGGTGGTTCTCACTAACATCATGTAAATACGTTAACAGTTCAATCAGTTTATGTTTCACAGCTAAATAGCTCAACTAGTTCGATCAACAGTTTATCTGATAATTCAAGTTTTACAGATGATTTTTATTTTGTTCCTTATGAGTCTGCAAGCACAGATGTAAATAGTTCAGACAATCAACAAAGTTCTGATGAATCATCATCACACAGAAGTTTTGATGAGGGGATTAAATTATGTTTTTCCAATGTGGACAGCTTGTCAAATAAAATAGCGGTACTTGAGGCATTTCCTGATATCGAGAAACCGGACATATTTGGGATTTGTGAAGTTTACCCTAAGGTTGGTGTAGATAAAATGAGCCTCACTGTTATTAGGTATGGTCTATCGCAGTCCTACTTCAACTAGAGAAAATAATTCAAAACTTTTTGATATGATTAAGAGATCATGTGATATGAACTACAGTCACTATGCTTTAATGGGAGACTTTAATTTTGGAGATATCGATTGGGTAATATGCTGAGAATTCAGAAGGAAGTAGGTTTTTTAGCTGTGTGTATGATAATTTTCTACATCAACATGTTCATGAGTACACAAGATTTAGGGGTGGACAAAACCCAAGTTGTCTTGACTTGTTATTAACCAATGAAGAGTTTATGATTTACGAGGACTCAATTTTTATTAAGCAACCACTTGGAAAAAGTGACCATTCAGTAATTAGCTGTAATTTGAATTTGTATGTTGAGAATAATGATGAACAGTTTGTCCGGCGACAGTTTTTTAAGGGAGATTATGACAGTATTAGATCAGGGCTTAATAAGGTTGGATGGGATGACCTTCTATACGATAAGGGAGTAAACGAAGCATGGAATTCATTGAAATCAGTTATAGAAGAACTTTCTTCAAAATACATTCCTGAGAGGAAAATGAATGATAACAAGAAAAATTCACCACTTTGGTTGGACAATTATACCCGCCGTGCAGTTATTAAGAAAAGTAAGTGCTGGAAAAAGTATAAGTATTCAAGATCTCAAAACAATTACACAAAGTATGCAGAAGCCAGGCAAGCATGTGCTAATCAGGTTAAAGATGCCAAGAGAAGTTATGAGAGAAAAATAGAGTTTGAAGTGAAAAGTAACAACAAGTCCTTCTGGAGATATGTGAACTCTAAAAGAATCAAAGGACTGAAAGTCCTGAGAGCGTTTTTGCTGGTTTATCAGTAACCGCGCTCAATAATGCGAGCATGTTTCATCAATATGAGTAAGTAAATCGTAAGTAGGAGGAGCAGCTGGAGGATCGATAAGGATATAGTGGTGTGTGAACTACCAGGAATCCATGGTTAGGGGCTCCAGCCGCCCGATGTAATTGAAATACTATTAAAAGTTGCGTTAAACCCTTTTCAATTAATCATGACTCCTTACTGTTTACCGAAATCGCTATTTTGATTCAAACACAACGTTTTCTTCTTAAGTGCTTGAAAATTTATGGTTGTGTTGTAAAAGGTTAAGTGATAAAAGGTAAAAGATATCAAGGCTAACATTCAATTCTTTTTGCGTTGAGCATATTATTATCACAATTGAAGTACTACATGTCAGTTTCAAAATTTTTAGTCAAATTCGAGAGGTAAAAGGTGTTTTATTCGATGCAGTTAAATAGGCGCTTGAATCGCGACTATAACAGGGTTGTACCTAGTTACATATACTGTGTATACGGGGTGTAAATTTGCTCGGCCCTGCCAGGTCAAAACACAAGCAGACAGTTTACATGTATTCGCTAACTCCACTAACCACTGACCTAGATTGTATCTTGAAACGCGAGGAAATTATTTCTCTCATTTTGAAAATTCATGAGACAATTTACTATGGATATATTAGCTCAAAGTTTTGAACCATTTTCCTGTATATTCATGACTTAAAGGAGGCTGTTGGCATTCAGCAAGTAAGTTTTTTCTTCATCAGCGATGAAACAAGATGGAGGCAATCACATAGATTTTCATTCGAAGTTTATGAGCATGCGTGGAAATGAGCGGGAATGCGTAAGAACTTGTTTCCGGTTGATCGATATGAAATACCGTTTTTTCCTAAAAAACGCTAAAAACCAGAGAATCAATAGGGGTGTTGAATCGATCAGACAACTCAGAAGCAAAATCTGACACTGATAAAGCAGAAGTTTTGAATTCATTTTTTAGCAGTGTGTTTATAAGATCAGATATGGATGCTACCGAATAATTTGATTATACTAGGAGTGTCAGTCAGGAACTTGATGAGTTTACAGTGTCTACAGAGCATGTTTTAAAAGCACTTAATTCGCTCAAACCGGAGAAATCGCCAGGCCCTGATAATATTCACCCAAAGGTTCTCTATGAAGCAAGGAACGAGTTGGCCAAACCTCTAGCAATATTGTTTACTAAAAGCTTGAATGAAGGATGTATCCCAGATGACTGGCGCAAAGCTATTGTCTCTCCAATATTTAAAAAAGGGAACAAGAAAGATCCATCAAATTATCGTCCAGTAAGTTTGACATCTGTTGTTTGTAAACTTTGTGAGCGGCTAGTTAGGGAACAACTCATGGATCATATGAACAGGAACAATCTTTTTGCAGATGCACAATACCGTTTCAGACCAGGTAGATCATGTGTTGTCCAACTGCTAGAGATACTGGATGATTGGACGGAATCATTAGACAACGGAATACCAATTGATGTTATATATCTTGACTTTGCGAAGGCTTTTGACCGAGTGTCTCATGAGCATTTGATATATAAGCTTAGAGAGTTAGGAGTTACTGGAACTGCATTGAAGTGGATTCTGGACTTCTTGCGTGGTAGGCAGCAATGCGTACGAGTTGGTTTTTCCTTGTCATCCTGGACTGATGTTGTGAGTGGGGTTCCCCAAGGGAGCGTAATTGGACCAGTGTTATTCTTATGTTTTATTAATGACTTGCCAAAGATTGTAGACGGCATTGTTAAGGTGTTTGCTGACGATACAAAACTATATTCAAAAGTATCATCCATAGAAGACCATGAAAAACTTCAATCAGATCTGGATAATTTGAACGAGTGGAGTAACAAATGGAAATTGGCTTTTAATGCAAAAAAGTGTAAGGTGCTTCACATCGGTGCCAAGAACGTCAACTATCGTTACACAATGAAAGAATCTGATGGGAATTATGCTGTCATTGACTCTGTTCAGTGTGAGAAAGATCTTGGGATCACTTTCGACCAACATCTAGATTTTGACCAACATATTACAACAATTACAAACAAGGCGCAGAGAACACTTGGATTGATACGCAGATCTTTTGAGTGTTTGGATAAGGATATGTTCCTACCACTTTACAAGTCCCTAATCAGACCCATCCTGGAATACGGTTCTTGTGTAAGGTCCCCGTACCAGAAAAGACACATCAAGTTGATAGAAGACATTCAAAGGAGAGCCACCAAACTAGTGCCAGAAGTAGCCCATTTGACATAGGAAAGATTGTTGAAATTAGGATTAGTTAGTTTGGAGTACAGGAGAGACAGAACTGATATGGTGCAGATTTACAAATCATTACACAACTTGGACCAATTGAAGTGGGACAATATGTTTTCCTTGGCTCAGGATGACCTGAGAGGACATTACTTAAAGTTCAAAACCAAGAAGTGTCATCTCAACATTAGACTGAATACTTTTACATTCCAATCGGTTTCTTTTTGGAACAATTTAAGTGACGAAACCATATCTGCCGATAGTGTCAATCAGTTTAAATCAAGGTTAAACGCTGAGAATTGGAACACTAAGAAATTTAAACCGTCTTGTTATGCACTCTGAGACGAACAAGGTCACGTTAGAGAAGTTTACCAAAACAGTTTATCAGAGGGGTCACGACAGATTATATCTACTATATTGACCCTACGATCCAGGTATCCAGGTATCACAGCACCGCAAAGGGGGCGCTGAAAGCAAACATCCCGTGAAAAAGATAGGCCACCATAGCTCACTGAGGCTCCTTAAGGGGTCACACGCAATAATATGCTTTGTTCCCAATAAGTCGTGTCCCTAAGACTTGGTAGCTAAAGTTTTATTTTACAAATTATTCTACATCTTGATATTTTTTCATCAAATAAGAGAGATATGTGTAAACTTTCAATTGGCATTTGAACTCGGCTGCATATAGTCAAATTTCTAATTTTAAACACACCTTTACTAGGTCAACTGTCGGCCATCTTGAAAAATGACGCATTCTCTTAAGGTCGTGCCCTCTGATTGGCTATTTAAATTAATCTCCTGGGGTTTCCCAAATTACTCCAATCCATAAATCACATGTTTGTCGCGTGAACAAAGATATATCTGCGCATGACCTGGCAGCCATTTTGAGACCAATACAATGATGCAAATGCTAAAATTTCCACAGTTTCCAATCAGATAATTTTTTAAACAGCAAGAATTTTTGATCTAATAAAATTCTATTTTCTGCACATAGTCAACAATAAAAAATGACCTGTAGGCCAAGGTCTTAACAGTTTATGTCAATTTTGTTTGACTCCATATTTCCGTGAAAGCAATAGGAAATTTTTTGCAACCAAACAAAATCACAATCAAGCCTCGATAAAATAGAAAATTGTGAGGAATTAAAGGAGCTCGACCTAATGAGAAAGCACGACTCAATGGGAAGAAGCCATATAGGTAAGCACTTTAACCGAGTTTGAGCAATATTTGTAAATCTCAATGTACAAAAAGCTCCATCCAAAAGTTATAAAAGTGAAGAAAGGCCGACTGCAAAATTTATATTTCTACCAACATATCTTTGTATGCTATTCATTAATTCTTTGATTGAATGGTGTTTCTAACTTTGGATATATAGGTCTGATATATTGAGTATGGGTGAAAGATGCGACATTTGGATAAATCTTGTTTTATTTACAGAATTGTTGTCAGATGACTCATAAAATATTCAGGCTCTTATTCATAGAGAAGGTGTAAATTTAATCGGGTTTTCCTTTTGTCCAACAATCAAATGTATGTTATGTATAACTTTGCCACTTTAGTAATGAAATGGTATTTCTAGTTGTAAATATTTAGGTACAAACCTTGTGTCTACTTCCATTTCCCACTCAGTGGAAGCCATATTGAATTTTTTCAGTTTAGCCCACAAGATTTGCTATTATGAATAAGTTTAAATTGCAAAAAAATGAATCTGAAATAGATAAGAATATTAAAATTATCGCCTTGATATTATATTTGATGAAGAAGAATTCATAAATGATATTCTTTTATCTGAAAAGATTTTCTTAGAGACTACAGTACTTTCGGACTTACTCAGATTTTATCGTAGATTAAAAACAACAATGGAGGACGAAGAGGAAAATCCTCCTGTCTCCCCAGTTGAATCTGTCAGGTCGCCAGCCGTGCTGCCATGGGACAGGTTTTCAAACTGGCTGCACTGTGCGTGTGTTGTCACTTTTGATCTTGAGCTTGGACAAGCAATGGAGGTACTCTGAAAATTACTAGGAATTTTATTTTTCTTCCTATTTTTTGTGATATTTCCTCTGGGCTACTGTATTAGTCTTGACCTCATACATTATGGACAGACCCGTCGAAAATAGTCTGCAGATCCTGAAAATTTAAGTTAAATGTCCATGAGTTGCTTCATAAGGGTATTGGTTAAAAAGGCCTAGCTGCGATATCGTAGCCCTCTTTCTGATAATCTGTTGGCGAGGGCTACCACACCCCCCTTCTTCGCTCTTTGTTGCAGTGCCCGGAGTGATTCACTCCGGGCACTTTGGGGTCGATTATTGTAAGTTGTGTGAATAGTACAAACAAAAGTTTAATACCAAAATTGACCTTAACCATTTATCTATCCATCTAGATAAATGTAAATCTAAAAAAAGTCGGATATTTTATGCATTTAAGTCTCAATTTGCTGCACCATCGAAAACTCAAAGTTTTTCGGCGATTTTGAATCAAATGTCAGCCATTTTTGCTGTTTGACAGCGAGATCTCTTGAGATCACGGGTTTCCCGCCAAAATGACAGCGAATGAGAATATAGGTTGCCATATTTGGAACACATAGTATTTTTTGAAAACAGGACAGTTCTGATAGAACAAAAGAAAAAAGTTGTATGAAAGTAATTCAAGAGTTAACTGAATTTGATAGATAAGATAAAGATATTTAAGATTCAGTATCTTTGAACATAAAATTTTATCAATAGTTGGTAAAAACGGATACTATGATTTTTTACGAGCACCTGCTTTGACAGCATGACAATAGTAAACATGGTGATGTAATAATAGAGCACATGACCAAGCAAATGTCATGGCCGCCAAACTTAGTAAATATTTTATAAACTCAAAAGAATCCGATATTAAAGGATTGATACAATTGATATTCTTATTATTTTGATAGAATTTGTCCATAATATTAACGTATGTAAGGAATTCATCCAAAGAGAGTGGCTTATCACAAAACATACAATATTAGGACTTGCAACAAAGCGCAAAGAAGGTGGGAGTCGTAGCCCTCGCCAGCAGATTATCAGAAAGAGGGCTACGATATCGAAGCTAAAAAAGGCCCTGTGTCAAAATTCCATTCCAAAAAGGCCAAGTCAAAAACCACTCACTATTAACCCATTCCCACACAAGCCCTCCCTTTTACGCCCCTCAAGAAAAAAGCTTTGTAAAACATTGTGGAAAATGAAGAAATTGCTTGTTTCAAGCAATTTCTACATTATCCACATTGTTTTCTATCCCAAAAGACTAAAAAATTTAAAATTCCATCAACTTGAAATTATCGTCTGCAGCTTCTTTCAATTTGGACCAGTCTAAAATTTTCATGTGCTGATATGGGTTAAAACAGACAAAAAATACTGTCGATTAAGTGTTGATAGGAAATTGAATTCCACAAAATAGTTTCACTGACAATAAAAAATAATAAACAACAGTACAGGACCATAACTGGGTTTAAACTAGTTCTAGTTAATACAAATTAATTGGTCATACTAAAACAAGCCCTACAGAGATTTATAGCCACTAAAATGCTTAACATTCAATGAGCTGAAAATTATCGTCTTCAGCACTTATGAATTTGGGCCAATCTTCAATTTCGGGGCCAGACAATGGGCGAGATGTCTTGTGAGTAATATTCATAATTTCATATGAAAACGATTAACTCTTTGTAGATTTTATCGATATGTAGAAATAGCTTTCTAATGTTAAGCGGGAAAGATTGAGAATTGATTAAACGGAGGACATGAAAAGACTATATTGTCGGTGAAAGACCAAAACCTGGTAGCTTCAGCTTGAACAAAGATTCAGTGTTTTTGGCAAACACCTGTGATATCTGTTCTCTCAACTCTAGACCGGTACCACTGTCGACTTTAACAAGGGCTTTATTTAAGTCGATAGTGGTACCAGTCTATCTCAACCTTTTCTTATTCAGACTTTTTTTGTTCACACCCTTTCCAATCTATTTTGATTGCAAATAAAGAGTTGCTTCCCTTGCAATGCATCTAGATCCTCTTGTATCTAAAAAGTTTTTTCTAACCTGAAATTGTATCAAAAGAAAGATAAAATCAATACATGAATACTTTGTCTCTCAAAAATACAGATATGTAGACAGGTGTTTGCTTATGAATTTGTTGAGCGATCAATAAACGATAGTGCGCTTCGTCATGTACTTCCGGTCAAATTATGTGATATTATTAACATCAATATCATTAGAAATAATCAATATTCACAGAATTCTTTTTGAAGTAAGAAGAAAAATTTTATTTTCAATCATTTTAGCTAACAATGATTCACTATTATAGCTTCTATACTCATAGGGCGTGTACAATTTCCATAGGGCGTCTGTAGGGCTATAAATTTCAGTGGGGCTTGTTTTAGTGTAACCGCAAATTAATTAGGAAAGCTGGTTAAAATTTATAAAAACAGCATTTAAAGCAATAAAAAGTGACTTACAAACACCTTTCTCTATTTGGGCTCAACTAAAGCTACTGTTGCACCATGAGAAAATAAATTTATTCCTATATGTAGAGGAAGACCCAAAGAACAATATAGGAGCCTTGAATTTAGAGAACACATATCATACAATACACATTCTCAATTTGAAATTGACCAATTTCTATAAAGTGAAATGCAAATGGCAGAAATAATGTTTGTTTACATCTACTATTCCCAGCCAAAACAATGTTTCATTGATGAATTGAAAGTAGGACAGACTTTAAGGTATGGTGGCCCAGTTTTTCTCGAATAGTAATCAATTTGTTTTAAATTTCGCATAGCATTAACAAATGAGTAAAAATATGAAATACTGTATGCTCAACAATTTATTCTTCTCACGTTATTTCAAATAAATTACCTAAAATGGTTAGAAACATCAGAAATAAAGGTATGGTATCTATTGACCACCATTGGTAACAAAATGCCAATCTGATATCTTGTGAAAACTTCCGGAAACATGTACATTTAGCGTAAATGCACGACAAAGAGCATAATGTCCGTGTTTAATTTCAGCTGTACAAGATCATCTGGTCGAAATTTATTAATTTTACCAAAACAGACTAATATTCAACCAAAAATATCTCGATCTGTCTTTACATGTCATTGTTTTTTTTTTTCGTCTTTCAGTTCGTTCTCGGAACTTCCGGAAATGCCTTAGAACACCCAAAAAATGTGTTTACTATGATTAATGTAGGTCGATATCAATTAATCATTTAAAGAATATTTATTAAATAATTCTAGTTCAATATCTTTTTGACAGTATTGTAGGTCCAAAGTCTTCACCAAACAGTAGAGGGTTAGCTTTAAATAACACATTAAAAGTTATAGACTGGGAACTTACACTAATTTTAGTCGGACTGGGCAACTTGGGCCTCCTTATCAGTGATTAAATAATACATGTGTATTAAGTTTTGATACCTGCAAAAAGTATTAAATAAAAATTCTCTATTGATATGCATTTTAATTACGTGAACATTTATCAAATTTTTCACAACCGACCTAAAATATAAACATGTTATTGTAATGGCTTACTAACAAATACTTTCAACAACAGGTTTATGGCATATTTCCCAAAGAGTAAAAAGACTCAATCAAGTTAAAACATACAAAGCACATACGATATTTCCTTTTCCCTATATTAATTGATATCGGTTCAAAATCATCCATAACAGGAAGGCATTAAAATAATGTGATATCTCCCAATTTCATTGTATTCTCCCGATATTTCATTTGACCTCACGATTGAACGATCCGGAAACAAATTGTCATGATCTGTAGAAAAATTGAGGTGAATAAAAACTGGGGTCAAAGAGATCGTAAAAATGAAGAAATAAACATACTTATAGTTTTACTATACTATTATGTCCATCAAAGTTTTGACTCATCAACAGCTGTCATTTAGTATGCTAAATACAATTAGAATATCTATGTTATGTTAAATTCAAAGTGATGAAACTCAAAAGCAATGAAAACAAGTTTTTGGGTCCCTCCCTGCTGCAATTTACATTTATTTACCTTATACTCTTAGCTGCTATAATGTAATAATAAGTAACTACATCTATTACACTATGATTACAATACACATAATAATTTTGCAGTCATCTGTTAAATGGATTGTAAACATGTTGTTTGCAAGACTTTTACGGTTTTTAGGTAATTTGGGGAAACTTGCAAATTTCAAAAATAGAAGAGATCACCAATGCTAACTAAATTTCGGAATAGGAAGACTGGTTT
Organism: Fragum fragum; assembly: GCA_946902895.1. Classification (NCBI taxonomy): domain Eukaryota; kingdom Metazoa; phylum Mollusca; class Bivalvia; order Cardiida; family Cardiidae; genus Fragum; species Fragum fragum. The sequence continues at coordinate 53,147,911 of OX336371.1, forward strand.
GCAAAGACAAAATGTGTTGTATTGCAATTGTGTTCAAAATACTGAGTGTACTCTACATTCACTACAATGTATGTCATGATTTAAAGAATTACCTGACAAATTTAGTCATTGGAGGGCAGGGTTTTAGTTAAGTTTGGATAACCCCGGTTTCGACTTCAAAGGACAATGGCACTTCTTAGCCCCTTTCAATCTTTTAGATAGAATAACAGAAACACATAAAGGCAAATACAATGCATCACCCAAAATATTGTAGGAAATTAATATCTTATCACAAACAATTTTGTCTTTACTCACAATGCTCTTTTATATGTTGTTATATTAATTTATTATTGAAAAATATAATGTATTAAATATCGTGTGCGGAAGTGTGTGTGAGTATTTTATCATGATATTTATATACTGTAATTGTGTAGGCAGAGTGCTCAGAGAATTTTTTTCAGAAATTGAACATACCATTTATTTGTATACTTTAAAAGAGGTGGAATTTAGTACAGGAGAGTTTTTCTATCCTGGATTGATTTTGTTCGGGAGGCATTTGGTCCTACAAGCATTTAAATTGCATTGATATTATTGTTATTTTTTCTTACTGTTCGTTTTATGTGTCATTCTGTTTCTTTTTAGGCTTCAGTTTGCTAATTTATAACATAATTTATCCTCTGCAAGAGAAAATTAAATGAATGATAGGAAATGAATATTCCAAATACAACACATTCTTATGTATTACTCATGTGCCAAAAACTTACCAAAATAAAGCATTTATGAGTTAATTCCTTCATTGCTTTTGTATATTTTTGGCATTTTTATGCCTGTTTAATATTTTTCTATGGCACTTTTACAAACATATGAGCATCTTCAACTTTTTTTCCACATTTGAATTTAATGCCGCTCTGTTATATTACAGCAAAGTTCAGTAGTTCATGTGTTATCTGGGAATCCCGGTACAGATTATCAGAAAGAGGGCTACGATATGGCAGCTACTTGGCTGGGGCTCCAAAGTGCCTTGCTCAAGGTCGTTTGGCGACCTATTCTAATACTGGATATATCCAAGATGCAAATCAATATAATTGGGTGAACTTGGCTGTTAATTGGAAGCTGTGTTAAAATTATGAAACTATTCTGAAATCAATTTAGGACGAATTACCAATGTTTCTTACCATAACCAATTCATACATGTCATTTCCTACCATAGTATTGGTCATTTCGTACCATGGTATTGGTTGTTTCGTACCATGCTGTGACCATTTCGTACCATGTTGTAGTCATTTCGTACCATATGTCAAACATTTCATACCATGTTTTTAAAAAGAATCTTATATTATTTGAATGGTAAAATAACGCTTTCAAAATTATTAAAATAAGAAAATATTTTATTATGTATTTGCTTTATCTAATTTACCGATCATTAAACAAGTGAAAATCAATCAATACATTACTTTTTTTTCAAATAGGGGATTGTGTTGATTAGAAGAAAATTAGTAGATAATCAGAACCGTATTTATGTCACCTGTACACCTTAAGAACAATTTAAATTGCTGGTTTTGGTCTTGTAATAAGTGAATAAAATCGAAAATATAAATTTTGCTCAAACCTTGGTATGGCATATCGGTCATATATTTCCAGGCGATCGTTTTCAAAACAGGCCGAGAACACTGACGGGCCGAGATTACCACTGATAAAGTAATGCCTCCCAGTCTAATTCTTATGTGTAGTGATATGTTAATTCAAAAGCAGCGAAAATAAAAAATTCTCACGGTTACAGCTCACTTACAGACCGATTTCATTTCTATGTTTTACAGTTTAAAAAAATGAGATCATGGTAATTGTTATGCTATGAATGAAGTGTAAACACCCTTGAATGTTACGCCAGTTACCCTTTGGTTGGCAATGAATACGATCGTTGTAATCAGCCCAAACGTATTTGTTTACATTTTATGTTGCTGTCAAAAATGGCAGCCATGCCTCTTTGGAAAAGAATAGGTGGTTTTGGAATGAAATATATCGGAACATAATGGTCTTTAAATAAAACTAGGTCTCGTACATTGTTCTCTGGGCTCAAATGCATTGGTACATTTTTCTAACCAATGTAAATATAAAATGGCACTTGTTCCCTATCTTTATCATCAGAATAACTCTACTTGCTTGAACTTCAAATAGTGAAAGGTATTTTTAGTACTTTTGGGTCTATTTAATTGTTTTGTTACAAGTTTTCTCATATGTCGGACATTTCTATTTATGATCAACCATTAAGTCCCAGACCAGAATGGCCTATCACTAAATCTTACCAAAAAGGCCCACTAATCAAGCATTTGATGTCATTTTAACTGTGACAATTTCTTCAATAAGCAATCAGAGAATAACCCATTCCAACACAATGACGCTTTTTAACTGGTTTCAATCAAATTTCATAGGAATGACTGCTCAGATTACTCACCCATTTCTAGATGTCAGAATTCTGGACTGGTCCAAATTGAAAGAAGTTGCTGACGACAATTCAAAGTTCATGAAATTTTGGAATTTTTGATTTTCAACTTTCAGGGGAAAAAAACATTATGGAAAATAAAGAAATCAATTGTTACCAGCAATTTATTTTTTTTCCACAATGTTTTTCCTATTGTTCTTTTCTTTGGGGGGCATGAAAAAGTGTAATTGTGGTGGAATGGATTGAAATAATTTTGATTGGATGAAAAACATGACTTTAGTAGGTGGGACTTATTTTTATATATGGTATATAGTGGAGTCTTTGAAATCTTTTTTTGTGTGTCATAAACCAGTATAATGACTTAAACCAAATATCACAGGAATTATTCTGGAGACTCTCTATCGAATTTCTTCAAAGGATTTGACTGGATGAAAAACAACATGTTTGGTTGGGGGGGCTAATTTCAACATATGGAATATATTCTGAAAACTTTGAAAATCTTCTCAGAATTCTAATGATGGATTTCATTCAAATTTTACTGGAATGATCCTCAGGCAGAAGATAGGTGAATCCTTCTCAGATTCTTTTATATAATTTTGGTTAATTGAAAAAACATGGCTTTTATGGTCATGGCTAATGTTCACATATGGTATACAGAGAAAATTATGAAAATTTTGTTAACCTTTGTCATGCTAAACCAAGAATATTCCTGTTTTTGCAGAAGGTATAGATAAAGATCAGCCTGCATATATGTGGAGTCTGACCGTAGTTTACTCCACCTATTTGTCCACTTGAAGCTCGAGTTGCTTATTGAATCAATTTTCAGAAGAAATATTGATCTACAACTAGTGCTTCCGCCTTCCAGTGCTTACAGGCCTTTTATTTTAAAAATGATTTTATTCAGCATGAGAAGGGCTAATTCACTTTCACCTGACTAAGTAAATGATTTTTACATAACTCACCTTTCGTAAATCAAGGAAAATTTTGAAATGCTTCTCTAAACTATTTCAAAGATTTCTATGACTAGATTTATTTTCCTGATATGTTAAAGATGATTCAGTTTATATTGAATTCCTGAAAACACCATTTGTTTAACCCATTGCCAAAAGTGATGCTTTTGGACGCCCTTTAAGGAAAACAATTGGGAAAGCATTGAGTAAAATGAAGATATTGCTTGTAACAAGCAATTTCTTCATTTTCCACAATGTTTTCTACACATAAAGTTGAAAAAATCTAAAAATTCATAAACTTTAAATTATCATCTGCAACTCCTTTCAATTTGGACCAGTCTAAAAATTTTCCGTCTGGTAATGGATTAACCAGTATTTTTAGGCCTGTTGAGCGATACAGCAGCTCAAGTGCCTTTAGTTCTTGAGGGGCGCAAGATAGTAGGATTGAGTGGGAATGGGTTAAACAATTCAAGTCACCCTACTTCTGAATAGCTTGAGGTACATACATATATTATATATAGCAACCAGAATTTGAGGGACAGACATTGATGATAAGTAAAAAAGGTTGGATTGTCTAAAATAGTTTCGTATTCCTTTTGTGCAGTAAGATATAAAATACAGTGGAATCCTGTTAATTGTAATCCTGATAATAACAATTCACTACTATATTGCTACTAGCTTTATGCACAAACAATAGACTTTTAAATAGCAATATCCTGTTAATTGCAACAAAAAGATTGACAAATTTGTGACTGTCCCTGTTTTAGATATATACTTATTTGTTCAGTTTAGTAAAAAGCCTGTGGTAAGGAGGACAGTAATTTTTGATTGGGGAGAAAAAGAAACACAGACGGAAAAACAGAGACAAATGCAGCATAAAGCATTTTAAAAACATACTTTAATCAACAAGAGAATCACTAGTGAGTGGTATTCAGGAAATATTGTGTGTTTTGTATCATGGTTTGTGTTGTTTAGAATCTATTTTTTCAACATTTTCCATAGCAGTTTTGGAGAAGAGGTTTCTGTAACACTGTTAAAAATAAGGATCCAGTACTTTGTACAATGATCTGCAGCAATCCTTATGGAAACAAAACATGTCCATGAAAATTCTTAAATGACTTAAGCACTTCAGTCATTCCAAAAAAGATAATTTACTTAAACCCTTTCCTGTATAATCCCTGTTTTTATGTCCATGTGATTTGATAATTGACAAAACATTCTAGAAATAGAAGAAACTGCTTGTTACTAACAATTTCTTCTTTTTCCACAATATTTTCTACATAAAGGAATAGGTTTTTTTAAGCTTAATCCGCTTTAAATTTTTGTCATCAAATTCTTCGAATTTGAACAGATCTACAACTTTGCAAAATAGGAATAGGTTAAAGCGAAATTTATCCAGTAAAAATACATTTCTACTACACACCTTCATATTTTCTTTTTTGTTTTCCCCATCTTATTATTTTTTTAGTATAATAATTTTATGGAACGAAAGTGGGATTGTATGGGAACAGGTTAAGTCAAAAGTTTGGAAAGTTATAGCTTTTTGGCTTGTCTTATGGGACCTCTGTTCTTTCAATGATTTTTACTCTCTGTCCATGGAAATGAAGAAGCTCTAACTCAGATTGACTGCCTCAATTGCCTAGTGGTATACATGCTTGACTCATAATCTGAAGGTCATGGGTTCGAGCCCCAGTGTCACTGGGATGTGTTCATAGGCAAGACACTTAATAGCAAGCCCCAGTCTACCCAGCTGTAGAAGTGAGTAGCAGTGGGTTAAACCACTGCCTCTCTTTCAGGGACGTGAAAACATCTGATATGTGTGTTCAAGGGCGACTCTATAAGCTTAAAGCTTTTGTCGCAATCAAACTAAAATAAATTAGTATAAACTAACTCAGTTATTTATTCTTTATTGTAGATTATCTATCCAAGCCACATACGGATGACAGAAAAAGAGGTAGGTAGTCATTACAACTTTCAATTTGAGAATGAGAATCTGCTTATGGAAAACTTTAACGCCTGTTTATGTAGATCTTTTCACCTAGGACAAATAAATTTGAATATGTGCTAGGTGTGTGGTTGACTTAGTCTTAGATTAAGGCACATATACCCTATGAGCCTGGCTCTAACGTTTTATGTGTTTAAGCATTAGGGACATAAATTATGATTATATTTTCAAACTCTTTAAACTTAAAAGATTATATTTCCAATGCTACTTTAACAGCTGGTTTTGCACAGAGTATAATGACCTTGACTTTTGACCTACTTAAATGAAATACATGTACAGTCAAACCTGTCTTGGGGCTTGCCTTGTTGGTCACCGTTGTCGCTAAATGCAACAAAAATAAAATTTTGGCGCAAGTTTTTTTCATTTGGCAAAAGTTAGTGGCGCCAAAATCATGAACAGTTTGGTTAATATGTATACATACATATTCTCCAGAAATCAAATCCAAAGGCCATGTGTGTATAATTGCTTGTATATTGTGTCATTTATGTCATCAAGTCTGACACAAGACCAACACATGCCCAATTTAATTACAGATCTGATTGTTAGCAAATCAAATTAATCAAATGCGCTCATTTGTTGACTGGTTGTATTGATTTTGTGTTGGCTTACAGATTTAAGCTCACCTGAACACAAGTGCTCAAGATGAGCTATTGTGATCCCCCAGTATCTGGCATCCGGTGTCTTCATCGTTGTGCATCTGTCAACAATTTCTTTAAATGTCTTCTCGCCGCCGTTATAGTGCAGTCCGTAGCGCATCAGACTCCGAATCTCCAACCAATGGATGTCATTGGTTCAATCCCCGGTGGCAGCAATTTTCTCTCACCAATTGGTGGATAATCGTAAACCTAAGTGAGATAGCAGCTGGAGGCTAGGAAAGGATGTAGTGGTAGCACTGGTGTGAGAAATACCACGAATCCATTGTTAGGTGCTCCTGCCAACAAGATATGACTAAAAGTGGTGTTAGACCCAATTCAATCAATCAATTAAATACCAGATAGCCTAGAGTATTGATATTTGATATCTAGAATCTCCAAGTCAATCTGTACAGATTTTGTTTATGCATTACGCTTTGGGTTATATTTGGGCTCTGCCCAGCCACACCCAATTTTAACATAGAAACAAAGAAGAAAAAATCTTCTCTTAAATCAGAAGACCAATAGCTTTGATATTTGGAATGTAGAACCTCCTAGTGAACCATTTACATACAAACATAGTAGGAAATCTTAAAAAACCCAGCCAACCCCACACCCTATTTTAATTTTTTTTCACGATTTAGTTCATTAACCTAATCTGACTTGCAATGTACATGCTATTTTTCTGGCACAAAAAACCTGTATCTTTGCAAGAATTTCTTTTCGTGTCTGATTTCTTATACAAGATTTTCTTAACAGGTGACTTTTGGCCGAAACTCGGTCTCTGGGCTCTTTTTTCTTGGGGGCGTCTAAAAGCGTCACTGAGTGGGAATGGGTTAAGCAAGAGCTTTTTATATGTCACTTGTTTATCAAACAGTACTTTGATCTTTTGTAAACATAAATTCTTAATGTTTTCTTCCCAAAAATACAAAGATATTTAAAATTTCATTGAGTAAGCTATCGTCTGCAACTTTTTTTTTATTTGGACTGGTCTAAACTTGTCTTCTGGTAATGGATTAAGCAGTTTTGGTGACAAGCATCACTGAGGGTGACATATTTTGTCTACAGTTAACTCTTATCTATAATTGTCAAACATACTACCGTAATTTGTCCATATATTCGGACACTCCAAGAATTCGGACAGCATTAATTATTTTATGAAATAATTAATTTTGTGCCTCTAATTTCGGACAAATGGTGTCTGGAATTTATCTATAAATTCGGACACCGAATTTACGAACATAAAATATCAGGTTAACAAATACCGCATCCATTATCGGTCATTTGGAATCTCGGCGATCAGTATCCCCAAACTGTCTGGGTTAAGTGTCAACAGGTGTATATTGTTTATAACAGTGACCGATAATAGGCACGCACCTCGATATGCTTACGCTACGAACCGTGAAGGTGATGCAATTAAAATATCACGCTTGGTTTCTCTCTCTGATTTCCGATTTTTCTATCCCCGACAGCACCTGCTCTGAAAGGATGGCTACGATTAACATGTGCGACCCTATGAAATTAGTCAAATTGACCTGAACCTACTTTCGATTTTACTACACTTTCCTCGTATCCGGAGCTCGTCGAGGGTATTGTCATCGGCCGATTCAAATCAAGAAAAAAATGAAATGATATGCTCTGAGAAGAATCAGTCGTAGCTACGACGTTTTGCCTAAATACAGGAAATGCAAGGATTTTACTTGTTAATTTGTCACAAAATTATTAACTTCTCATCCGATATATAATATTGGTAGATTAAAATCAATTACCTTCTTTTATCCCCGCTTCTTTTAAAAATCCGAAAATTTAATCTCATACTGTTCAATAAAACACACGTAACAAGTCTCGTTCGACAAATATAAAGTAAAGGTTTTCGGGTACAGTTTATTTTACTACGAGGGAGGAAAGGTGATCAAAGGCGCCGCCGCCAGATGTTCAGCTATATTTGGGAGAGTTTCCGGACTTGGCACGTTCCAGACGCGTACACCGTGAGAATTCTTGGTGACCGAATTTTTACCCTTGTCATAATGCCGAAAGTTTACATGGTTTAATCGACTGTCTGAATACTCTTCACACATTACGGATATAATTTTAAAAAAAGGATTTTTTCTCACAGGTAGGCCACCGCATTTACTTTAAATTTGCGGGGAATAATATGCGATGATGTATGTGAAGCAGATCAGAGAAAAACTGTCGTAATTGACCGATGCCGTGATTTTATTCTGACAAATTACTTCTTATCTCTCGGTGACTTTCTTACATGAACAATTAGAATGCGAAGATTTTGTTTAGCTCTACATATTAATATCCCTTTTTTTCGATTCAACCGACGATGATAGTACGTAAATGACAGAAAAAGAATTTACCGTCCTCTCAAAATCGGACTTTGACTACCGAAACGTCGTAACAATTTTGCCTGGACATGCTGCAGTTACGATCTTGTCGTATTCTTACGGTGATATGTGGGATTCTATCAATCGTTAAAACGAAGAAAAACAACAGTTTAGAAAAGTAAATCGTTTATTAAGGTTTTTAATCAGTGAATGATCATTAAATTCACGTCGTCTTCGCCGGTATCTTGAAACAATCTGAAAAAAAAAAATAAATAAATAAAATAATAATGAATAAATTTACGAACGTAATGCGTAACACATACCAAGTTTATTTACTGTTGAAATAAATTCAGTGTCTGAGCAAAACAGTTAGTGACTCATGAAAATCGGCACTGGTTGTTCCCGGCCGCACGACGATTTATCTATAAATTCGGACACTGGCTTGAGTAATTATCTATGTATTCGGACATGAAAAAAATAATTATTTTATTGTGTCCGAATATATGGACAAATTACGGTATATGCTTTTATCTCATTTGCAAATATTTTTTTTTACCAACATGATTCTCTTGTTTCTTTTACAGAAGATGAATATTTGTTATCTGTCATTTCCAGATTCAAATTCAGGTAATTTATATTTAGAAAAAAAATCTTCCTTTGTTAGGTCTGAAGATAAAGTCCTTCGGTGAGCTTTTGTGATCAGTCATTGTCTAGTGTCCACTGTCCATTCACAATTACAAATAATCCCAAACTTACTATCAGATTTCAACAAAATGATTCTTAGGTCATGCTGCTACAAAATACTTCAAAGAAATGAAATATGGGATAAACTCTGTTTGCCGTGGTAACCAAGTGGAAAAAACTTACAAAATCTTCTTCTCCTAAACAGTAGGTCCTAGAAATTTGATATTTGGCGTGTAGCATTACCTTATGACCCTATATCAAAATGATTCAAAGATTAACTCTATACTCAAAATTACTTACGGTATTCTAAATTTTAAATAGAAATAAAAAAGGAAATCTTAAATGTTCTCTTCAATCTTATAAATTCTTTTAACCTAAACCAATAAACCTGGAGCTTTGAACTTTTACATTTAGCATTATTGTATGGTCTTCTATCAAAATATATTGAAGAATTACTCTGTATGTTCCTCTACAAAAAAAAAATCAAAGAAATATTCTATTCTGAAAATTATTCCTAGGTTAATGGTTCCTTTAAAGCCAGTCCTTTTTTTGTTATTTCTTGATTTCTCAGCAATAAAGAAGGAAAACTTAAAACATCTCCTTCTAGACCAATAAGCATATAGCTTTGAAACTTTTCATGTATTATTACTGTATGATCATCTACCAAATTACTTCAAAGAATTAATCCGCTGTGAAAAGTAGTTGGTTAACTTGACTTGCTTAACTGGATGCTATTTGAAATGAAACCATCCTATGTGGTAGAAAATATTGTGGAAAAAGGAGAAATTGCTTGTTGCAAGCAATTTCTTCTTTTTCCACAATGTTTTCTAGAGTATAAAATCACAAGAAATGTAAAATCCCGTATTTGAACGGAAAAGGGTTAAACATTGGTACTAAAAGGAAATCTTTAAAAAAAATCTTCTTTTCAAAAATGAAAAGGCTTTTAGCTTTCAAATGTTGAATGTAGCATTACTGTATGATCCTCTGCCAAAATAGTTTCAAAGATTTATTTGACTGCGAAAATAAGCACTATGTTGTGGGATCACAGATTTTACATAGTAATGAATAAAAGAAAAATGAAAAACCTTCGCAAAAACCATTAGAGTTTTTAAATTTTGCATCCAGTGTTGCTGTATGAACCTCAATAAAAGTACTTTAAAATATGACTTTGACCCTTGTCATGCTGAATAAAATCCGTGTTCAAAATTATATTAAAATGGGCCGAAAGCACTAAAAAGAACCTATTTGAGTCATTATTTTCTTTTTGCTTATTATGTTGATAAACAAATCTGCAGGCCTCCTAGTGAAACCTTTAAAACCTTTAAAAACCTTTAATTTCAGAGCAAACCTTTAAAACCTTTACATTTCCCCAGAAAACCTTTAAAACGCCAAAATAGCCTGTAATTCTCACTCAAAACCTTTATATTTGCTCTGACTGGTTGCCGTGCTAGCTTAAAGCAAGTAATGGATTTTGTTCTGCATTTTCCTACACTGTAAAACAGGAGCTATGTATGATATAAATATGCAGAGAAAATAGGTATACACATTAAATAAGGTATGTATTATATTGCATAATTCAAACAGTATATAACATCAAAAAATGACTTTGGTATGACTGTGGGTTTAATAAAGAAATGAGAAATCGACGAAAATAGCCTTTATTCACTCTTTATTTTTTTATATTTTACACTAAAAGGCCTTTATTTTCATACATTGGAGCCTTTATAAAAACCTTTATTTTTGTTTTGGCCTGCTAGGAGGCCTGAATCTGGCTTAAAAGTCAAACAGGTGGTGTAGACTAAGATCAGATTGCAATAATGTGCAGGCTGATCTTAGTCTATATCTCCTGCCAAAGCAGAAATATTCTGGATTCACTTTGATAAGAGTTAAGATAAAAAAAAAAGTCCTATGTTGTGAGATCCTTTAAAAAATCTTCTCCCAGACTAGAAGGCCGACTGCTGTCAAATTTTACTTATGACAAAACTTCATGATCATCTACCAAAATTCTTCAAATTTTTACTCTTAGATCAAACAAAACGAAGTGTTGTAAAATCTTGTACTTTACATAAGAGATAAAGAAGAAAATCTTTCAGATTATTTTACTTGAAGACCATTACACCTAGATTGTTCCTATTTTGCATGTAGAATTGCGTTATGGTCACAAAGTGATAAGGATATAAATCTTTAATAAATTTCCCAAACTATGCAAACCCTAGAGCTATTGTACTCCAGTGAGCCACATAGAGCCACCATGGTCCTCTTGTTTTGGTACTTTTATTACTATGTGTACTCTACTTTTGACTATTGAAGTTCACATTATACTGGTAATTAGAAAACAATCAACCGGTGGCATTAATATTGTAAGGTGGGGGCGGGGCTTCAGAATCTAATAAAAAGGTACTATTAGTATCTTGAACATTTTCTTAATTTGTAATTAAATGGAACTATTTTATCTGTCAATTTAATGCTTGTACATGAGCAATTTGCAATTAAGCAGTAAATTGCTATTATCTGGATTGAAATATTGATAGTGAGGCCTCTTGATTAGTGAAGATAATTTGTATTACATTTTTCTTGCTTATTACTATCCAAGTAAGGTTAATTGTTAAAATTGAATTGTGATCTGTCAAAGATGATCTTTTATATTCCCTTGTATCAAAAATTGAGAGGTTTGTTGTTTTATTCTTGACTGTCTGTCTGTCTTGAAACCTTAACCAAAAAGCTATTTAGGGTCATTTGTCTTAATTTTTATACGCCGCCGGAGGCGGTCGTATTTTTGCGTCATCTTTTCCGTACCTCCGTACGTACGTCCACTTTTCTCATGAGTGCAACTCCTAAGTTTCTGGCTGGATCTAAATGAAACTTGGTTGATGTTATCACCTTAATTGGTAGATGTGCATGAAGTATGGATTTTATGGTTCATTGATTTTTGCCTCTGTTATGCCCCCTTAAAACTTAGTCTCTGGGGCTAATTGAAATTGCAGCCTTGTGAACGCAACTCCTCCTAAGTTTCTGGCTGGATCTAAATGAAACTTGGTGGATACTATCACTTTAATTGGTAGATGTGCATGAAGTAAGGATTTTATGGTTCGTATATTTTTCTCTGACTTATGCCCCCCTTAAAACTTAGTATCTGGGGCTTATTGAAATTGCAGCCTTGTGAATACAACTCCTCCTAACATTTTGTCTTGATTTAAATGAAATTTGGTCAATGTCATCACCATAATTTGTAGGTGTACATGGATCAAGGATTTTATGGTTCATTGATTTTTGCAAGAGTTATGCCCCTTGACACTTAGTCTCTGGGGCCCATTCAATCAATCAATCAATCAAAACAAACAGTTTGAACTTGACAATTTAAAAAGGTAGTCTGCAAATGTTTTGAATTTGGTTCTGTCAAAATAAGTAGTGTCTACAATTATTTTCGTGAAACAGCAGCAAAGTGGCGGCGTATATTGTGACTATGGCACTCTTGTTTACAATGTTTTCTACCCTGAAATTTAGAAGTATTTAAAATTTCATGAGTTTTAAATTGTTGTCTGCAACTTTTTGAATTAGGACCAGTCTGAAATTTTGCTGACTGTCAATGGGTTAGATATAGATAAATGAACATATAAATATGCAGTTTCTAATTTTCCAGTACAGGGTTTATAGGTTTGTAGATACCCATCTATTGAGGGACACATATTGTTTGCTTGACAAAATGCAGAAAGATGATTAAGAATACTCAGACTCTTAAGTTTTTTGTAAATAAGAAATTTACATCTTTCAATCACAATATCCTTATTATCTCCCTTAGGTTGTATGGGTGATACACAGTTCCATTTCCGCATTCGACAATGTCCCGGTAGAAAGCAAGTCATCAAGTCCCATATAGAATATAACAAAGATTGTCCTGTACAATTAAAGGTAAGGCTTTGCTCAGCTATTTTGGCAAAAACCTGAGGTACCATCATAGTCTTGTCATTATTGTGTGGTCGTTGTCACAAAATTTTTGTTCATAGCACAAGAACTCTGTCCTTAATCCATTCCCACATAATGACTCTTTTTGATGCCCCTCATGCAAAGCAATTGGGAAAACATTTTATAGAATGAAGAAATTGCTTGCAACAAGAAATTTCTTAATTTTATACAATGATTGCTATCCAGAAAGTTGAAAAAATCTAAAATTTAAATAACTTTAATTTTCCGTCTTGCAAGTTCTTTCAATTTGGACCAGTCTAAAATTTTGCTTTGTGGGAATAGGTTTAGCCATTACATTGATTGTTTGTTTTTTCATGTTTTGTAAACTGGGCACATGGTCTACATTTCTTTAATGAAATACATGCACACATATGATATTCATAGATTGACTCATTCCCACACAACAAAATTTTAGACTGGTCCAAATTGAAAGAAGTTGCATACAACAATGTAAAGTAGATGAAATTTTAGATTTTTTTCAACTTTCAGGACAGAAAACAGTGTAGTAAATGAAGAAATTGCTTGTTAAAAGCAATTTCTTCATTTTCTAGACTGTTTTCACTATTTGTTGAGGGGGTCTTGACCATAGCACAGTAGTAGTGTATAGGACTTCTAGTCATGGGGTTCCAAGTTTGATTTCTTGTTGTGCCAAATACCCTTCCGACATTTGTCTCCAATCAATGGCTGGATAATCCTGAACCTAAATGGGATGAGTTGCTCGAGGTTCGTTAAGGATGTATTGGTATTACTGGTGTGAGAAATATTAGAAATACCAGGTGCTTCAGCCGCCGCAATATACCTGAAATACTGTTAAAAGTAGTGTTAAACCCCATGCAATCAATCAATTTTCTGGAGGGGTGTCAAATAGTGTCATTGTGTGGGAATGGGTTAATTTCATTCCTTCAACATTCAAAATACTTTAATTTCTAAGGAATAGTCTTGATTATTTATCATATTCTCTAAATCATGGGATGCCATTGGTACGATCCCCAGTGGCGGAACATATTTTTTCCGACATTTGTCTTTCACCAATGGGTGGATAATCATAAACCTAAGCAGGATAGTAGCTAGAGGCTAGGAAAGGATGTAGTTGTAGTACTGGTGTGAGAAATACAAGGAATCCATTGTTAGGTGCTCCAGCCCAGCGATATGACTGAAATACTGTTAAAAGCAGTGTTAAACCCCATTCAATCAATCAATAAAATATCATATTCTCATTACAGAGTGATGATGCCCATTACTATGGCTTTGTGTTTTTCCGTCAGACCAAAGATAGATCTATACGAAGAGGATATTTTCAAAAAGTGAGTAACTGTAACCCTTCTCCCACTGATCTATATACTGGTAGTCACCAAGGTTGGTTCTTTTGTCTCTTAACACATTCCCAAACAGTCCCACTTTTTATGCACCTCAAAAAAGTTATGAAAACAATGTAGAAAATGAGGAAATTGCTTGTTACAAGCAATTTCTTCATTATATGTTTTCTGCCCTAAAAGAGAATAAAAACAGCTTTTTTGCAGCCTCCAGAATTGTTCAGTTAAACCGAGAATATATTTTAAGATCAATCCAGGTAGATAGAACTTCTGTTTGTTAGAACATTATTTTTCCTTCTTGTCTCAATCAAGTTTTCACAACCATTTAGGGTATTTGTGGTACTCTTGTTTCGTCATGCCTAACCTACTATTGGAAACAAAATTTTTGACAGATTTAATATGAATGAAATTTCAATAACACAATCTCAAATTGGGTTAAATTTGAAAGATTAAACATGGCAAAAAAGAGTAAGCTTGTTACAAGCAGTTTCTCCTTTTCTCACAATGTCTCCCAAATGTTATATTTCTTCAATGTGTTAAAAGCAGGTTTCAGTGATGATGGCTAATCTTTCTTTTGTATCATCTTGTAATTTCAGTCTGTTGTATTAGTCTCCAAACTTCCATTCATTGCCCTTTTCTCACAGTTAGTCAGCATTATAGCTCCAGAATATTTTGAAAATGGGGAGCCAAGTTTAGAAGCAGGTAGGACTATTGATTTCATATGACATGATATCTCTTCTTGACATTAATTTTTTTGTCTTTTGTTTGAATTATATTCTGTATGGAAAATTAAAAAAAACTTTATATGTACTGAGAAGACAGAACTTTCTAATAATTGACAGATGGCTTGCCCTGCCCACTGATTGCCAACAAGCAATTCTACTTACATATTAAATGGTACAATTTTTGCAAAATTTATTGCAAGTTATATGTAAAAATACTTAAATGGTTGGTTTGGCGACTTACATCTCTTAGCTACAGCTCAAATAAGCTGTAGTTACAACATTTAAGTTGCCAAACAAACAAAAAGGTATCACATAAATGCCAACCTGTGTCAGAGTTCAAAGTTATCTGGCAGTCTAAATGAAGGCTTTGATTGGTTAATTGATTCTTTGATTGAAAGCTGCTTTCCATCAATTGTAAGTATGTAAATTTTGGTGATCATTATTTTACCACACTGTATTTTTATGTTATTTAAATGAATTTTTGACAACTCTTAATCATCACTAGCTTTAGCTTTCAAATTCATTTAAGATGAAATGTGGTCATATGAATGTACAGAAATTGATTAATTTGATCTACTTTTATTATCCCCTGATATTAGACAGAGGGAATTTGTTATGGCACTGTTTTGGCAAAGTCAAGATCACACTTGAAGGTTAATGATATATTCTGACCATTACTTCTATATTTATTGAGATTTAAATATAAACTGACACAATTGTTAATAACCATGAGAAGATCATTGTTTAGGAAAGTTCAAGGTTGGAGTCACATTTATTGGTGAAAGTTTTTTTCAGGCAAGACAGCCATTCTAGCAAAAATGGTTCAACCCACAACTTTCATTTGATTCAGTTTTATAATGAACTATCATAAAAGTTTTGGAAATCATTGAAATTACTAGTATGCTTTACTGATAATTCCAAGGCATCAATTTGGAGCTCCCAAAAATGTATTGGAAAAATGAAGATTGAGGTCATGATTGACTAGTCACAACTGTCAATCTAAAATCAGTTGACCAATGAAATCATTCATTTAGACTGGATGTTGGTTTTGAACTCCAACATTGGCCAACATTTATGTGAAGCATTTTTGTTG
This sequence comes from Fragum fragum, assembly GCA_946902895.1. Lineage (NCBI taxonomy): Eukaryota > Metazoa > Mollusca > Bivalvia > Cardiida > Cardiidae > Fragum > Fragum fragum. The sequence goes on from OX336371.1 coordinate 53,164,028, forward strand.
GTTTGGCAATACAGCTTTGACAAAGCTGTAGTAGGATGTTTATGCCATCTCACAACCATTCCATTTTTTTGTTACTAGCCAGTAACTTTGCAAAATATGGCCATTTAAATCAAAGTGGAACTCCCTGTCAGAGTCAATGGTTGGAGCAAAAGAATAAGTGCATGGGGCCATCAATTGGTCGATTTAGTTTTGGGTTTGCAAGTTATCCAGCAATAATAGTACCTTTGTATAAATTCTATATATTTTCAGCTTGTCATGATATAGATCAGTGGTGCCCACCTTTACCAGGAGAAACATTAAGTCTACCTATATTCGGTACAGTCTTACAGGTACACTTTAGTCTATATTTTATGGTAGCTTTCATTATTTTGAAGTATTTTGTGTTGTATATTTTCTTTCAATCTTTTTCAATACATATTGTGGTTTATTTTGGATTTAAACTCTCTCTTTTGGCTCTTGTTTAATTAGCAATCATACTGTCTTTGAGTCACTATGTTATTTATGTTCTCACATAAGGTATCTTTCTGATTAGTCTCTATTCATCCATAAAAAAATTCCCACAGAAACCTTTTGCCAGATGGCAAATTTATGTAGGAAAAACCTGAGAAGTAATCCTTACTTTATTGTGTCTTTATTAAAGCAAATACTTGGCAAGCAAATAAGAAATTCTTCAACAACAGATAAGAAATTCTTGACAACCTAATAAGGAATTCTTGGTGTGATTAAAAATCAAGTGCTTGTTGCTTTCATATTTTTGCATGAAGCTTTATTTTGTTCCTTTTCTCTGTGTGTGTCTTTTCCAACAGATTTTACCTTTGAAAAATTGTTTATTTTCCTTCTTTAAACTTTTAAGGCTAGTTATTTTATAAGGAAAAAAGTATTGTGTGGAAGATGTGAAGACTTGGTAGAGTATCAATAATTCTTCATTTAGAATGTAGAAATGGGCCTAAATAGTACATTTTGGTTTAATGATTTGTGTTATGTGGTTATAAGTATCATTGAATGATGGCATAGATCAGTTGAATGAAATAGCATTATCATAAATATGAGTTAACTTTAACCCTTTCCAATTTTGAAAATTTTTATACTGATCAAATTTGAAAAATGTTTGAGACAATAATGAAAATTAAATGCAATTTGAAATGAAACTAACCATTATGGTAAAAAATGTGTGAGAAAAGAAGAAATTTCTTGTTACAAGCAATTTCTTCTTTTTACACAATAATTTCGGAAGTATGAAAGCACATGGATGTAAATAGGAACTGTATGGGAAAGGGTTAAGTATAAATTATGAATCATGGTTTAACTTCTATACAAATTTCTGGTAGGCAATACATGTTTGAAAATCAAATTTTGGATGATATGGACTGAAAATTTAGAATACACATCATGTATTATTTCCATCTCAGGAAGGAAAATATACTGGTCTAGTTGTACATGGCAGCAACACTTCTTAAAGGGTAACTGATACTGCTTACATTCAGTGATAAAGTTGTCCTTATATTCTGCATGTTGGGTGCATCTGTTTTTAGTTATGTTTATGTTGTCTAGGTTCGAGTTCCATCTCGTAGTGATAAACTTGTTGGACAGATTACCAGCAGACCTCCAACAGCGGTAAGTAAATTACAAGCTAATATTGTCTAACAAATCTGAGCTTGCTTACTGTGACAAGTATATGATGTAAAATTATGAATATATATGTAATTTTCTGCTTAGTGTTAAATAGAAATATTTGAAGAAAGATGAAAGATATTAAGCATTGTCTTGCTGAACCCAATATATTTCTGTTTTGGCAGGAGGTCTAGCCTGCAAAAATTTACAGTCTGATTTTAGTCAACACTACCTGTTTGTTCCTCACAGGCCAAAGTTTCTAATTTTTAGATGAAATATTGACGTACAATCAACTAGTACTCACAGCCAATTGATTTTAATGCAATTCTGAAAAAAAAGTAGTCAGCATGACTTAGGTAAAACTTCTCCTCAAGACTGCTTTAGACTTATAGGCATTTGACTATTAGGACTGATTTTTTGTAGAAAGTTTTTTTTTTGTACTTTGTCTCAATGTTCATAAAGCCCTGTAAAAAAGGGGCTTTCCACTGTTTAAACTATGGCCACTAAGTTCATAATTAACAATAGTTCATACACTGTTATGTACCTGGGTGAAATGACCAGTAACTTCATAACTTGGAACTAACCAGCTGAATTTCTTACTTAAAAAGTGCAACAGTAATTTGGTGCAATGCACCTACAATCATCCCGCGGCCATAGTGCAATGATACCACGCAGAACTCCTGATCTCAGGGTCCTGGGTTCCATTCCAAGCCGAGGCAAATATCCTTTCTGACATTTGTCTCCCACCAAAACAGGGTTCGCGCTGTCGGTCGCCATTGTCGCCAAATGCGACAAAAATAAAACTCTGGCGTAAGTTTTTTTCATTTGGCGAAAGTTTGTGGCGCCAAAAAATTGAAAAGTTTTGTTAATACATACATTTACTTTGACTAATCTTCGGAAATCAAGTCTGAGAGCCAAGCTTGTATAATTGCTCAAAGGCTTGTATATCGGGTCAATTATGTCATCGAGTCTGACACAAGACCAACAACACATTAACAAATTTAAATACAGTTCCGATTGACAGCCAATCAGATGAATAAAATGCCCTCATTACTTGGCGAGTCGTATTAATTTTGTGTTGTAGGCGTGACTTTGTATTATGGATAAGCCGGTGACGGCCATCACATAATCAATCAGTGGACCTCAATTATCACGTATAAATAGGTCTTCGATAAGAAAAGTGTAATTAACCCATTCCAACACAGCAAAATTTTAGACTGGTCCAAATTGAAAGAAGCTGCAGACGACAATTTCACGTTGATGGAATTTTGAATTTTTTTGTCTTTTTGGATAGATACAAGCAATTTCTTCATTTTCCACAATGTTTTCCAAAGCTTTTTTCTCGAGGGGCGTAAAAAGGAGGGATTGAGTTGGAATGGGTTAACTGGTGGCCATTGTCATTATCTGATTAGTACAATTGCCGAATTCGGGCGAAATTTCGTATATTTCTGCTGACAGTTTCAGTCTGTTTCTAATCTCGGTACGGCTACCGCGATTCCTTGCTAAAACACTGAATCAGCATTTATGGCTAATAAGAAGGATATTCTGATGAACTGTCGATAGAAACAGTGGTAGTTTGTCAAAATTTGACATAAATTCCAAAAATTGTACTGTCCAAAAAGCAGACAAACCATTTCTTTTTTTGTTCATTCGTACCCAAGAATGTTCAACCTTAAACTGATTCTTTTAAAATTACAGAAGTCTACATTATTTTATTATTAAATCAAGCATATTTTACGAGGTTTATTACTTTTTCCTTCTCTCTTTTTTTCTCATCAGTCTCGATTTTCTAATCAAAGTACTGAAAGCACTAATTAGAAATGAGTAAAAATGATGTAGGTGTATGACTTGGCTACATTCATTCAAGACAAAATTAGAAATAAATGAACATGTTAAAAACCTGTTTAATATGCATATTACCTATCTTACAACCTATAAGAAGAAAATGATAGTGCAATTAAGAAATGTTCCAGTTTGGCACCAACTCCTTTTAAATTTGGCCCCCAACTTTTCCCATTTGGCCCCAACTTTTTTAATTTGGCGAAAGTGATGGCGTCAACTTTTTTCAAGCCGTAGCTAACCCTGCAATAGATGGGTAATTATAAACCTAAGTGGGGTTAGCAGCTGGGGTCTTGGAAAGGATGTTGTGGTAGTACTGGTGTGAGAAATACCAGTAATCCATGGTTAAGTGCACCAGCTGCCATGATATGACTGTTAAATCCCATTCAATAAATATAGAATCTTTCAATATTTGATTATTAGTAATATAAATGATGTCTAATTAAATGACTTTGATTATCCCATTACCACACAATTACTCTTTTTGATGTTCCAAGAAAACATTGTGTAAAATGAAGAAATTACTTGCAACAAGCAATTTTCCCAAATGTTTCTACCAGAGAATTGTAAAAATCTTAAATTCAGTAAACTTTGCTAGTGTGGTCTTCAACTTCTTCCAATTTGGACTAGTCTATTAAATATTCTGTCTGCTTGTAATGGGTTAAACAAGTCAATGTGGTCCATCAAAAACTGCTATCTCTTATTGTGATTTTATGGTGGTCACAGGTTCTGACTCTATATCGAGCCAAACTTCTGAATTTTCCCACAAATATGACCACTTTCAAAAAGTATTGTGAGGGGAAGTAATAAAGGAGCTTTACTGTACTTTAATCAAATAATGGATACATTCCAGTTGTGTTTTTCATTTCATAGCATTTATCTAGCATCTTTTCTTTTCTCCTTCACTTATTATGCTTGTTTATTACACACTTTCTTTGAATTTGTCTAGTCTAATGTGCTAGACTCTGGTGTTTAACCCATTCCAACTCAATCCCTCCTTTTTACGCCCCTCGAGAATAGAGCTTTGGAAAAAAATGTGGAAAATGAAGAAATTGCTTGTATCAAGCAATTTCTTCATTATCCACAATGTTTTCTATAAGAAAAGATGGAAAAATTCAAAATTTCATCATCTTGAAATTGTCGTCTGCAGCTTCTTTCAATTTGGACCAGTCTAATATTTTGCTGTGTTGGAATGGGTTAAAGGTCCACAATTCAACCTTTACCTTTTAGACTAGTCCAAATTCAAAGAAGTTACAGACAATAATTTCAATTCGATGGAACTTTTATATCCCTGCCCTTTTAGATAGAAAACAATGTGGGAAATGAAGCAATTGCTTGTCACAAGCAATTTCTTCATTTTCCATATAGTTTTCTCGAACTCATTTCTTGAAGTGTAAAAAAGGCCAAGTGTGAAAAAGGGGAGATCGTGTTGGAATGGATTACCCTGCTCCTCTAGTGTTCGGGAAGATTTGGTTGGTTGATTGAGGTTTAACGCCACTTTAGCAGTATTTCAGTCATATCGTGGCTGCTAGAGCACCTTACAATGGTTTCATGGTATTTCTCACTACCACTACATCCTACTTAGCCTCCAGCTGCAATCCCACTTAGGTTTATTATTATCCACCCATTGGTGAGAGACAAAGTGTTTGGGATGAGCCTGTAAACTAGGGTGTCAGATGTCAGCTGTTGAGTTGAATGTTAAAATTTTTACCCTAGTCATGCTGTGTACATTAGATTACTGAATTGTTGTGAAATCAAAGGGCTGAAAGCACTGATAGAACTTGTTGTTCAAAAACCAAAGTTTCCTTTAGAAATCAATTTCATAAACAACTCAGGCAGGAAAAATACAAGCAGGAGATGTAGACCAAGATCAGTCTGCATTTATGTGCAGGCTGACCTTTGTCTACATCTCCTGCCAAAACCGGAATATTCCAGGTTCAGCATAACGAGGATAAAATATGTTGTTACATTACCCATCTTCAATAATATATATCAGTTTATCATTGATGTAGTTTTAGATTTGATTTTTGCAAATATCTACATGATACTAAGATGATATAAGAATGTTCTTGTTTTACCAGAGCTTTTGTATGACTTGTAAACCTGGGTTTAGACCTTCAAAAATCTGAATGTTTATATTGACCCTTGTGAGAGAAATTTCTTAGCGCTAAAATAAGGTTCTTTGATCCCTCAATTTATCAATGATGTATTTTATGTACTATTGATATTGTTAAAATTAACCCTTGTCATCGCTGAACACAGATTATTCCTGTTTAATCGGGAGGTATAGACAAAGATCAGCCTGTATGTATGTGCAGTCAGATCTTACTCTACACCACCTGCTTGCCCCTTTCAAGCCAGAATTGTATATATAAAATCAGTTTTCAAAAGAAATATTGACCTACAACTAGTGCTGTTGGAGATTTTGGTTCTTTGATTTTAATGATATTCTAAACAGGATTATGTTCAGCATAACATGGATTAATTAGTTTAAACTTTTACAAGAAAATGTTATTTAGGATTTCAGTCTTCAAATTTATGCTCATCATTTGCTCATTTGGTTGTTTTGACTCCTTCAAATAAGTTTTGACTCCTAGAATATCGGTGAAAGAGTCAATGACCCCATAACCCATCACCAGATGACAAATTTTTAAACCAGTCCAAATTCAAAGAAGTTTAAGTTGATGAATTTAGCAAGCAATTTCTTCATTTTCCACAATGTTTTCCAAAGTTTTCAAATTGAGAGGCGTTTAAAAGCGTCACTGTGTGGGAATGGGTAATTCAACACTGGCATGAGCCTGCACACACTATATTTCAATATTCGTTTGAATAAACATATATCAATATTTCAATCATACCTTACTGTTGATAAAAGATACCATTCTCACCACAAATCAGTGTTATGTGTAGACTTCATTGTGATACAGTCAAACCTGTGTTAGCGGCCACATGTATCAACCCATTACCAAATTGAAAGAAGTTACAAATAAAAAATTAAAGTTGATGAAATCTTATAATTTCTGTGTAGAAAGAATTGTGGGAAAATAAGGAATTGCTACAAGCAATTTCTTCATTCTCAACAATGTTTCCCTAATCTTTTTCTTGATGGACCGCAAAAAGTGGGTGTTGTAACAGGTTAAGCAAGAAACCTGCATTAAGCAAGCGGTCATTGAGTTAAAAAAAATAAGTATCAAATTAGTAGAAATTAATCTTTCACAAACCGAGGAGCCACAATAATGGTTGTATTATGTATATAGTAGTAGATTTATGCATATGAAGTACCTGAAGGGAAATGATTGCACAAATATTTTATAACTCTATAATTCTATCACATAGTATGATTCCAATAAATACTTTGTCCTACTTTAACCCTTTCCCACTCAATCCCTCCTTTTTACGCCCCTCAACAAAAAAGCTTTGGAAAACATTGTGGAAAATGAAGAAATTGCTTTGATCAAGCAATTTCTTCATTATCCACAATGTTTTCTATCTGAAAAGACGAAAAAATTTGAAATTCCATCAACTTGAAATTGTCGTCTGCAGCTCCTTTCAATTTGGACCGGTCTAAAATTTCACTGTGTTGGAATGGGTTAAGAGTTATAGAAATTAATGTTAACCTGTGGGATGCTGAATAAAATCTGTTTCAAAAAGATACAATTAAATCAAAGGAGTGTAAGCACTGGGGGCTCTTAAAGGGAAATAATATTTCTTTAGACAATTGTATGTACAACTCCTGCTCCACAGGGACAAGCAGGTGGTGTAGACTAAGACCAGACTGCACATATGTGGAGGCTGATCTGTGTCAATGCCTCCTGCCAAAAAAGGAATATTCTGGGTTCAGCATGACTAACGTTAATGGCATATCAAAGGGACTTCCCAATTCTATGTTGAACTGTTTACTAGGAGGATTTCGAAGAATTGTTTATATAATGCTCTGTATGTTTTCAGCCTTCATTGCCAGCCCATACAGTTTTACCATCACTATTTGAAGTCGATATATTCAGGTAAGTAAAACATCATTTATCTTGACATTTGTTTGAATGGTACTTAGATATTTGGTCCCAAATTATGTTAATGCCCTGGTATCGATAGATCAGGGGCATATTGCTTAACCATTGTCCATCTGTCATTCTGCTTGACTGTCTGTCTGCAAAAACCTTAATATTTACAATTACTTAAAACCTGTTCAAGATACAATGCTCATAGTTGACATGATTATAGATCTCATTGATACACAGATACTAAGGTCGAGGTCGTGTGACAAGGTCAAGGTCATTTTCAATGTGAAACTTCTTCAAAAATTGATAAAAACATTTAAAATTGCTTTAAGCTTAATCAAGATTCACTGCTCATATTTTACATGATGATAAATCTCATTGATAAGCATTTGCAGAGGTCAAGATTAACAGGAGACTACCTAAAGCTACTATGTGAGTGAGACATATATACTGCAACTCCACTGTAACGATGTAGGTGTTGTGATGAATCAGTGGAGTTATTATTCTATAATGCTGTCTCCACCCCCATCCCTTGTGGTAACTAAATAGTAACCAAACACTCAATAAATAATAACACTCCAACATTGACTTGAATGTAACAAGTTTATTTTTATAGATGTTACTAGTCGGAAATGAAAAACAACAACTGTAGTTACATGAATTTTAGAAGAAACCAACGGATTTTAGCGTAATGAAAATTAGTAAATTCTACCCTTACCTTCCCGTTCTATCAGAACTAAAAAAATTGTAAATTTCTAGAGGTCTACAAATTATCTTTCGGTCCTCAAATATTAAAAAGCTAGAAATTCACCCAAATTTTTTATCATTATTGATAGTGGTCAACATAATATCTTTTAATCTTTGTTTTACATCGACGTAATTATTTCATCCTTGGAGAAAAGGGATAAAATCCAAGTATCCTGCATAGCAAATTCTCCTGTTAGAAGGAAAAGCTGTTGAACACCTTGGGTTACTGACGCATTGAGAAAATGTCACGTGGATTGACCCTCGAACCTCTTTCACAGTATGGGCTTGGTCCAATTTCTTTACCATAATTAAAAATTTGGTAACAATAAAAACAACATAGAACTCTATCTAAAACTAGTCATTTACGAATTGGAAATTTACACCAACAAGCTTCACATGTACGAAACTGAATTAAATTCTGTTATGGGTAACATTTAATACAACAAATACCATAATAATCAAAAGAATTCCAAGATGGTAGAATATCTAGTTTCACTTTCGACTATGTATTAGATGGACGAATAATTAAACACCTGGGTTCAGTGACGTGTTAAGAAAATGTCCCATGGATAGACCTTGGACTTAACCTAACTTCTTTACCACCGTTAAAAGGCATGATAACAATAACTAATATAAACCTGTGCATTTAGGAATTGGGATTTATGCCGAACAACTGCAGGTTGAAGAAATAGGATTTAACTTAAAAATTTGTAATAGGTAAAAAAAGAAACAAGCTCAATTTTATTTATAATTCTTCATGTGGCACAATAATAATATACCTAGTTTCACTTATAAGTATTCATTGTAATTCAGTTTATGGAATTAAAAGTTAGCACCGATACTTTCGTTTTAGAATTTTTCTCTGGCAAAACCATTTGAATTGGATTCATGTATCATGTGAGACTTCGAAAATCTACGCTAACTTATCAATATCAATAATTGATTTAAACCTAAGAAAGCAATTATGAATGATGTATGGCAATAATCACTACTACCATCCACTCCTAGGTGAGAAATACCTACCTGGCTAATACCTACCTGGCTTCAGATAATTATCAATTTTCAAATGGCTCCCATCTTTAACAATCAAATGGTAAAATTTGCAGTCAAATCAGTGTTAACGTCAAATTGGGAACTATCACAGTAGGAACCAAAAATGGTCAATCCCCCAAAATTTTGTGAGCCAAGCGCACCATTAATTATTAATGGATTTAGCACTGTAGCGGATAGCGCTATAATGGAGTTGCAGTGTATTTGGCTTAATGGTTAGACTAGTTTGTAAGTCCTCTGATTATGCATTTCTTGCCAGCTTTCATGTTGATAAGCTGGAGGCCTTTTAAAGGATATGCTTTAGAGCTGTTGACTGCTTCTACTGACTGACTCATGTATAATACATATAATGTTTGTTTCAGTGTCAGCTGAAATTATCTTACATTGAGTGAGCTATGAGTGAAAAATATTTCTGTTGAAAGGGAATATTAATCCATTACCATACAACAAAGACTGGTACAAATTAAAAGAAGTTGCAGACAACATTTCAAATTTTGCTCAACTGAAAATTGGGAGAAAAGGAGAAATTCCCACGAAGTTTTCCATGATAGTATTTTTTCTGGGTGTCAGAAAGAATCATGTTGTGGTAATGGGTTAATTGATCTTACACTCAGAACTAACGCAATACTTTTTTGATGCAGAAAAGAGACAATTTGTGAATTTGTTTCTGCAACAATTTCTATCAGCCAGTCGGCTGCAGCCATAGGCAGTGATAGCGCGTAGGACTCCTAGTCAAAGGGTTCCCTGTGTGGCAAATATCCTTTCCGACATTTGTCTCCCACAAATGGGTGGATAGTCATATACCATCAACAATGTCTTTGGTACTGCTATGATGACCTTCAGTAGCACAAAATTAATATTTTCACTGGTTGTTGAATTCATCAAATGATATTCCACTGAGAAATCTCAGTGGTTAATGAAAAAGTATCAAAGAAAGTTTTTGTCTTCAAATGAGTAGCTTTTCGAGAAGTAAACTGGTGTTTCTGATTTATTTTTAAGCTCATTCCAAAGTATCCTACCTCACGTTCAGATGTTATGGGAGCTTGTATTAACAGGGGAGGTAAGTTGATAGTGACAAATACAAAGTCTGATGTGATATAGTTTAGTCTATTGAAACTAGGAAAGGTGGGGGTGGGGGACATAAGCTTACATAGTGACAACTTTGAAAATCTTTTCTATGAAACCATAAGACATACAGCTCTGATATTTGGTATGTGGCATCATCTGGTAGACCTCTACCAACATTATATAAAAAATGGCCCCAGGGTCAAAATTGGCCCTTACCTGGATGTTACCAGTTAAACAAAAGCTTATATTGTGAAAACTTTTCTTATCCCAAAAGAGAGAGTCCTAGAAATTTGATATTTGGTATTTAGCATCATCTGGTGGACCTCTATCAAGATTGTATAAATTATGGCCCCAGGGTCAAAATTGGTACGTCCCAGGGCGTACAAGTTTAACAAAGGCTAATATGGTGAAAACTTTGAAAAATATTTTTTTCTGAAATGGAAAATCTCAGAGCTTTATTGTTGAATCTAGAGTGCAATATAGGCCCCCTGAAATCTTTATGAATGCAGTAGGAATTGTAATCCAGGCCCTGGGGCGCTCTGGATTTAAATCAGTAAATCCTAGATAGAAATATTGCTAATTATAACAAGCTATGAATAGTGTTGCTTTGAATAATTTACTCCTCCATTATGAAATGTAGATGAAATTTTTATCAACTGTTTGCCTTCATATGACTTTACATGTATGTTTTGTAAATTAATGCTGTATCATGAAATAAAGAGACTTATTTTCAATATTCTTCTGGGCCTAATTACAATTCTTGATACATTTTGATGAAATTTTAACTGAATGTTGGTCTTCATAGACCTAGCTCATATTGGCAATTTTTGATTCAATGTTGAGTTAAGCAAAATGGAGACTGCATGTGAAAAAGCTTGCATGTGCAACAACTTCATTTCTTTTTTTATTTCTTTTGACTTCAAAGAATGATATGCCTTAACCCTTGTCATGCTGAAACTGGAATATTCCAGTTTTGGCAGGAGGTGTAGACAAAGATCAGACTGCACTTGAAGTGCAGTCTGATCTTTGTCTACATCTCCTGTCTGTCCTTTTGAAACCAGAGTTGTTTATGAAATTAATTTTCAAAAGAAGCATTGACAACTGAACAACAAACACTACCAGTGCCTTCAGCCCTTTGATTTTCTGAAATGGATATTTTTCTGCATCACAAGGGTTGATACTTTCATGATGATCATGATTTATTGCTGGCTGAATAGATAAAGAATTACATACACAGAAGTGCCGTCTCTGCTAACAATTTTCATGATATTTAGTAAGGGTATTAATCAAATTTATTTGGTGTGGATGAATGAAGGAATCTCTGAAAAAAGGACGAAAAAGCATAGTAGAAAAATAAAGACCAACAGCAATCAATCCATGACCAGATGACAGAATTTCATACTGGTTTTACACCAGTAAAATTTGTATCAGAAACAGTGAAAACTTTGTAGGGAAAGGAAGAAATTGCTTGTTACAAGCAATTTCTCCTTTTCTCACAATGTTTTTCAAAGGTATTAATTCTCCAGCATTGGATTGCTTGGGGATGTGTTGATTGAACCCAGTCATTGTCTGTAATTTCTCTCTCTATATATATTTTAGCCCCTCGTGGTAATGGCTGCCTCCCCTTCCATAACATCAAGCACTGTTCAGTCTCTAGTCAGGTAATTTCAATGTTTTATGATAAATATCTTTTTCTTGTATTTATTTGAAAATATGGATACTTTTTTTCTAATCTTAACCTATTTCCACATATTAGAAAGAATGACTAAAGGAGAGACGGGATCACTCTTCATATTCATTTTTCTCAAGAAAAACAATTGGAAAACATTGTGTAAAATGCTGGTAAAAAGCAATTTCTTCAATTTTCGCAATGTTTTCTACCCATAAAATTGAAAAATCCAAAATTTCATAAACTTCAGTTGTTGTCTGCATCTCCTTTCAATTTGGACCAGTCTAAAATTTTGCCACCTGGTAATGGGTAAAGGAAAGGACTTTGGGAAACATTGTGGTGCCCTAAAAGAAAATGATTTTAAAGATTTTATCGACTTTAAATTGTTGTCTGCAACTACTTTGAATTTGGACTGGGCTAGAATTTTATCATGTGGGAATTGGTTAATCAGGGTATTATGATAAAGATTTATCTTGTATCTTTTTGAAAATATTGACTATTTGCTTCTTAACCCTTTCCTGGACAAACCCGGGATTTTACGTCACTATGATTTTATACTTGAGAAAACATTGTGGAAAAAGGCTAAATTGCTTGTAACAAGCAATTTCTCCTTTTCCCACAATATTTTCTACCACATAGGATGGTCAGATTTCAAATTTCATGCATTTTTCATTGTCGTCTGCAACCTCTTTCAAATTTGACCAGTCTAAAATTTCATGAAACAGGAAAGGGTTACCTCAGCCTATTCCAACACAATGACGCTTTTTGATGGCCCTCAAAAATAGCTTTTTCTTCATTATCCATGATGTCTACTACCCTGAAAGAAAAATATTTTTTAAAATTTCACCAAAAGAAAATTGTTGTCTGCAACTCCTTTATCCCTTTCCTGTTCAATTCCTGGTTTTAACGCATGTGATTTTGAATTGAGAAAACATTGTAGAAAAGAAGAAATTTCTTGTGACAAGCAATTTCTTCTTTTTCCACAATATTTTCTACCCTACTGATTGGTTAATTTTCATATAAATCCACTTTTAATATCTTTCTGCAAAACATTTGAATTTGGTCAAGTCCAAAATTTTGCATAACAGGAAAGGGTTAACTTGAACCAGTCTAGGATTTATACATCTGGTCATGAGTTAACCTTTGAGCACTCAATCCTGCATTTTGATACCCAGAAAAAATTATGGGATAGGTGAAATCGCTTGTATAAAACTGTTTCTTCTTTTCTGACAATGTTTTACCTTAACCACAACTTACAGGTATTTATCAAAGAAAGTGCTCCTTGAAATATGGTCTGCATCTATATGCCATTTGGACTAGTCTAAGATTTCAATGTCTAGAGATGGGTTAACCTATTCCCACACAATCCCTTCTTTCGTTGCCCCTCTAGAAAAAAGCTACCCAAAAAAGACAAAGATGTTATAAATTTCATCAACCTCAAAACTAGTCTTAATTTATGCCATGTTGTAATTGGGTTAATTGCACTTTGAAAAGTATTCTACATTACTTGCAGTTGAACCTGTCTAAAATGTTGTGTAGTAATAAGTTAAAAAAGGGGTGTTTGAATTAGATTTTAACAAGCAATTTCTATATTTTCCACAATGTTTTCTATCTCAAAAGACAAAGATTTCTAAAATTTCATCAACACATAATTGTCACCTGCAACTTCTTTGAAATTGGACTTGTCAAAATGTCTGTTGTCCTGTAATGGGTTAAGCTGTTCAATCCTAACTTACTCATAACATCTTGTACATGTTGAGACATTGAATAACTCATATATTAGTGTAGTGAAATCATATGATAATGATTGAGAGGGATATCACTTCTATTTTGTCATTCCAGTTTAATATCACCTCTGAACTATTGTCCTGACTTTAGACCTTATTTCACAATTCATGACAGCGAGTTCAAGGAATATACAACAAAAACACAAGCACCGTAAGTACTTCTATTTACAATTGATTAATCACTGGCCCTGCCCGCTGACTACCTAGACCCCAGCCGTTAATTCGTACAGGAAGTCTCACTTCGATTTTTAACAGCCAGTTAATGGCCAGTAGCATGTGGCAAAAAAAGTAAAATAGTTCGTTGGTGACCTAAACGTCTTAACTACAGCTTGATTAAGCTATAGTTTCTATGTTTAAGTTGCCAAACCAACAAAAAAGGTAAATAAAAATGGCGGTCAATGATGGAGTTGATAAGCTCAGGTCTGGGTTGATTGAATTATTTGATTGGTCGGTTTATTCCTTGATTGACAGTTGCGATTGGTCAATTGACTGGCCACTGTCCACATCTACTGTCCTCCAACATAACCCTTTGTCTGAGATTTCAAACAAAATAGTTAGCAAAGTATATGGCCAAGTAATTAAATGAAAAGGCAAGTCTTTAGTTGGCGATACAAGCTATAGTTCCTTTGTTTGAGTTGCAAATCCTACAAAAATGCTTGATAGAGACTTGCAAACATGTACGGTTTTAAATGCAGGATTTGATTAAACACTGAGATTTTTTTAAAAACAAAGGCCATCCATTAATTCATAATACCAACAACACAACAAAATAGATGTGGTGTCTGCAAAGGACATTGTTTTGGAGTGGTAAAATTATCTAAGGGTGTGTATTTTGCTTTTTCTTTTATATATACAAGCTGTTCTTTGTCTGTGCTGCCTTCTCATTGTGTTTCTTCTCTGCAATTATATTTTGGGATTAGAAGAACAAGGACAGCACAAGCATATTCATGATATTGCCAAAATATTAACAAATAAGTGGAGGGTAGACACTCTGAAGTTTAGACAGACAAAAATTGCAAAAACCCATTACCAGATGACACAATGTTAGACTGGTCCTAATTCAAAGATGTTGCAAAATCTTAAGTGTTAGGTCTTGATGTAGAAAGCATTGTGGAAAATGAAGAAATTGCTTGTTACAAGCAGTTTCCTCTTTATCCACAATGTTTTGTAAAAAATATTTTTCTTGGGAGGAGGGGGAGAGGCATCAAAAAGCATGGTATTATGGAAATGGATTAAGATTATTTACTGATCACCAAAAGAAGCCAATCAATGGCTATCTACTGAGCATGTATATTTAAGACACTGATTAGACTGTAAAGATGCAAAGGCTGGTGGTCTTCACTTTGCAAACACTTAAAAAAAAAAAAATTGGAAATACTACACACAGGCTTAGATGTCATTTTCTGTGTATTTCAGACCAGCAGTAATTCTAGGTGTCACTAACCCATTTTTTGCCAAAACATTACAACACTGGCCCCACATTATCAGGATAGGAGAGATGGTCGGTGATGGTAAGTTGAAATTTATTTTGTGGCCTGTACTCACGCTTAGCTAGTTTATCCCTAAATCTCCCTCCTCTAACATATTTGGAATATTATGTTGTAGTTATGATACAAAGCCTTGTATAGGATTAAAGCTGTTTCTGAAATTTTGATATTTTTTACCTTTGCTCTGGTCAAATGTAAAACTTTCCAATGCAGCTAGAATCTACTTCAAGGATATTTATCACATCAGAATATTCCATTTATTATGTACCTATGTTTTTTTAATCTGAATTGAGGAAGAAAGAAGCTCAAGAAAAGTGTCTAAAATCAACCTTTTAATAACTTTATTAATTGGACAGTGTTTTATAAGAAAATGACATCATCTAAACCTACCTGTGTTGTTTAATATTGAATTAAAGATTTGTTTTTGTTAGGTGATATTTCATCTGCATGCAATGCATTTGTTTTACAAGGAAAATTGGTATATAATAAATTTGCAAACTGCCGAACAACTGACAGGCTGTATACTTGTTTAACTATGTCTGTTTATCCATCTATCCATTTGTCCATCCACCTCTCTGAAAATTGAACTGCACACTTTTTACATTTCAACGTTCTAACTCTTAAGTCTTTTAAACCATTCCCACTTAAATCCACCCATCAAGAAAAAAACTTCAGAAGGCATTGTGTAAAATGAAGAAATTACTTAGAACAAGAAATTTCTTCATTATCTACAATGTTTTCTACTCCAAAAGAAAAAAAACTCATCAACTTAAAATTTTCATTTGAAACATCTTTGAATTTGGACCAGTCTAGAACTTGCTCATCTGAAAATAGGTTAACTTAGGACTAAGAATACAAATGTTGTCTTTGAAATGTCATACATGACTTAAATAAATTTTGTTCCACACTCTAACCCAACCTATATGGCCTCGAACCATGAGAGGGTGGTGGTATTTGACTGCTTTGCTACATTTCTAGTTGGTATAGATGAAATGGTTGGGTCTCTTAGAAGCTAATGTGCACTTTGATCTTTGTCTAAGTTTTCTGTAATTGCAAGATTTGTCCACAAATTCCATAAGGGATTCCTAGAATTGGAGTGATCAGGATTTCATGTTTGAGTCTGTCATTTATTTCCTTTCAAAGAACTCACCACACTATTTCACTTTATGATTCTCAAGAGAAGAATGAGAGAAATTAATGTGGAAAGTGAAGAATTTATTTGTAGAAGCAATTTCTTCAATTTAGCTCTACTGGCCAAAGGCCAGAAGAGGTAAAACGATGGATTTTTTCCCATCCAGCATCCATCCGCTAACTTTTCCTTGTTAACACTCTAGAGTCCACTGTTTTCATCAGATTCTCTTCAAACTATCTAAGAATTATTGTTCATCCATAAGGATTGTTCCCTTCGAAATTGAGTCAGATCTGTCAAGAGACATGGGAAAAGGGGCTTGATTTAAATTTAATAAAAAAATCCTCTTAAACACCCAAAGGCTCTCAGTTTTCAACGGATTATATCAAACTTTGTCAGAATGATTTTACCATCATAAGGATCATTCCTTTTGAAATTTGGTCAGATCCGTCAAGAAATACAGGGAAAGGGGCCTTATGAAAATTAAATTAGAAAATCTATAAAAAAAAATCCTGGATAACACTCTATAGAGTAGTCAGCCTGAATAGCTAAGCTGGTAGAGCACTTGACATCAAACTTCAAGATCACGGGTTTGAGCCCTGGGCTGACCATATCTACTGACAAAATAATTGTTGTTCAGATGAGACGTTAAACCGAGGCCCTGTGCGACAGTGCTATCCACAGAGCACGTTAAAGAAACAGGTGAAGTTTCCTCCTGTATCCATGCACTCTCCCCCTTAACAACAAACTGCCTTCTAGGGGCGTCGCTCATATGGGCATGTGCTACAGTAGTGACAATAAATAAACAAAAATACACACTCACACGCTCCACTGTTTTCATTGTATTCTCTTCAAACTAAGTCAGAATGATTGTACCATGATAAGAAGCGTTCTTTTTGAAATAGGGTCCAATATGTCAAGAAACATTGGGAAAAGGGGCTTAATTAAAATTTAAGTTAAAAAAATCTCGTTAACACTTTAGAGTCCTAAGTTTCATTAGATTCTCTTCAAACTTCCTCAGAATGATTGTACCATCATAAGGATTGTTCCTTTGGAAATT